>JANTQA010000008.1:1505000-4452500 GCA_027625915.1 Anaeramoeba flamelloides
TTCCTTATCAACGAAATACGGAAATTTGCAGAACATACACAAATGTACGCTGATGACTTGATATTAATTATGATCGGTGACATAAATGATATCAATTCAAGACTAGAAAAAATATTCCAGGTTATCAAGAACTTTGGAATGAATCCAAATGACTCAAAAACATTAAAGAAGCTCAAATTGAAAGAAATTTTGTATTTAGGGATCATTCTTGAAAAGAAAGCACACCTAAAACAAAACGAATTAAAGGCTTTGGAAACATACAATAGATATTCGAGATTCTTCAACTCATATGCTATCTCGAATAAACTAAAACTATTATTCTTTAAGGCAATTATTCTATCTCAACTTACATATGGACTCGAAGTTTTTACATTCAATAAAGATGAAATAAAAAGTTTAAACAGTTGGATTATGAGTAAAGTTAAATTTTTCCTTAAAGTTCAATTTGGATCTCCTTCTAAAGTAGTCAGATTTGAGGCGAAAATTGAAGATATTGCCATAACATTGAATAAAAGAAAATGGAAACTGATCCAAAAATTAAAAAAATTAAAATTGGAAAAACTTTTAACCGAGATTAAATTCATCAAAACCAATGATATAAATTGGCTCGTAGGAAATTACAATCAATTGAAAAAAGAAATATCAAAAAATAGAATAAAAGAACTACTATCTGTTGATGAGCGTGATCCACATAAGAACTGGAAAACAAGAAAATATTTTAATATAATCACAAAACAATATATTATTCAAAAAAACAACCTAAATTTATGGAAAACTCAACATTATCTAAGCTTCAAAAACTCTTACATTTTACTCAAATTCCGACTTTTCTCAAACTGTTTGAATAGATACTCATACGTATTCAACAAGGAAAAGACAAAAAGAATGTATTTTTTGCGGTGAAATCGAAGATATTGATCATTTTCTCTGGAAATGTAATAAATACAAGGAATCCAGAGATAAATGGCTATCCAAGCAAAAAGACAATCTACAATTAAACAAAATCAAAAAAGATCAAAATTCAACCTTATTATTGGCCAAAATAAACAATCCTGAAATATATTATAATCTAGTAAAATTTATCAAAGAGTGCTTAGATATTCGGGGATCTGTAGACAAAGATGGTAACTAAAAATGACCTGACCATCCAATTCTTTATATTAATCTCTTTATTTTTTTATTCTTTATTTTTTTTCTTCTTCATTTTTTACTTCTTCATCTTTTATCTTCTCTTTTTTTATTCTTTCCTTTACTTTCACTTTTCACCTATTATATATATATATATATATATATATAATTCTTCATATGAAGTTGCAAGGATATATATTTCATATATAATCCCCCTCATAAATAAACATTCGTTCTACCACTATACTAATCCCGATTTACGTTAAAATCTACTTAATCGAAATTTTGATTTTCACAATATTCATTTACGAATTTTAAAAGTTTTTTTTCAAAAAATTCACCATTCACAAGGCTTATTATGGAAAAGATAAAAAATAACAAAAAGAAAGTTTTTTTACCACAAATAATTAACATATTATCTCAACAAATACATCCTCAAACAATAATCTCGGAACAAGTCTGGAATAAAAAGGATCAACATGAATTAATATTTAAACTAAAATCTATATAAAATGTAAGATCAATTAATAAAAGAAATAATTTACGTTTCAAGACAAAAATGAGGATTGTACACAATAACAATTTTTCTAATACTAGTTTTTATGAGTCTGTGCTTTTCTTTGATTGATACAAAATTAAAAATTGGTAGAAAAAATTGACTATTTTTGAGATCTCCAAAACCACACTCACGATTTTCATATGAAAGTAGATTTAAATTCCAATTGTTGATTTGATTGAGATAATATATTGGATTATTCTTTCAAGTTAATTTTTTTCTTCTTTTTATTGATTTTACTTTTCATTTTCATTTTCAGTTCAATTTTTAATCAAAAATCTTTATTAAAAAAGCAGATTGTTCTTTCACAATCATATTCAAAATATTAATGAATTCCACAAGAGATATTTCACCCTTAAAAAATAATTTGAGGAATTTTACAAAATTTAAAAATGAATCAAAAAATATACAATTAAAAAATTCTTATTGTTTAAATAAACCAAACGAATTTTCACCCAAAGAGAATACCCAAAAATAAAAAATTCAATTTTTTTTAAGAACAAACAAACATAAGATTGTTTAAAAATAAGAGAAACACTGAACTTGAGTTTAGAGTTGATATTCAAAAAAGAAATATTTGAACAAACTTCATTATTCCAAAAAAATAAAATCTATCAAAAATTTTGTCGTTTCTTTAATTGAAAAGACTACTATAAAAATTCTCAATTTCCATAGTAAATTAAAAGTGTTGACAATAAGATTTTTTTGTTAATAAAAGAATTAATTTTTAAAAGAAATTATAAGGACTAAATTTTCTGGATGTTATTTTCGAGTTTCCAAACATTTTTTTTTTGATTTTCCATTCTTATAAAAGTAAAAAAAAAATAAAAAAAATAAACAAAAAATAAAAAAATGAAAAAGAAAAAAAAATGGCTATGATCTAAAAATTGAAAATTTTTATCGAGAAGAATATTGGATTAAACTCAGAGAACCTGTTCTATTTTATCAATTAAATAGGGCTCCTTTGACAGAAAAATAGTTCAATTTAGATATTTAAACAAAAAAAACTTGAAAAAAAAAATAATTTTATTTTTATTTTTGTAAATAAATTGAATTCACCTAATTTCTGAGGAGTAAATTAATAAGTTAAAATCTGTTAATTTAATAGCTTTCATAAAAAAGGGGGATTCAAAATTCAAAAGCCAGGAAGAAAAAACATTTAATAATGTTCACACTTCACAAAAAAAAGAATCAAACAAAAAACAAATATAAAAAGAAAATTTGACGTAATTAAAAAAAAAAATGATTCAAAATTAAAAAAATAAAAATTCTATTTGAGAATAATATTGGATTAAATTCATATCATTTAGTCTTTACACTCGAATAACCCGGGCTATTTGACTGGAAAAGAGTTTATTTTCCAATTTTTCGCAATATTTTCCAGTGATTAGAAAAAAAGAATTATATTAGTGTTTTTGAAATTCTCATATTTTTTTGATTTGAAAGTTTACAATTGTTTTTATAACACATAAAAAAAGAAAAAAGAAAGAAATATGGAGTGAAAAGGGTAATAGAATCAAGTTGTTGAGATTGTAGGAAGTATGCCTTTAAATTAGTTCAATATTTGTTTTCAAAATTCGAATTTTTTCCTTTTTTTTTTTCCAAAATCCAAATTAATAAATGTAAGTCTAAGAAGCTGGTAGACTTTTAATTCAGAAAAAAATGTGATTTAATAGATTTCAAATTGAATTTTCGAATTTCGACTTTGTTTTTTTTCGAGCTTGTAAATTTTTATAAAATTTTCTTATTCTAAAAAAAATGTAATGAAATATATATATTTCGATCGACAATGCAAAAGTCATTATTTAACACCTCCATATCTTTTAGTATTACCCTTACAAATTCATAATTTAGGAAAAAAAAAAAAAAACAAATCAATCCATTTATTAAACCACTATTAAAATTAATACCATGTTGAAGATCGATCAGCTAATGACCAAAATAACAAATTTATCCTCACATAAGAAAAGAAAAACATATTTTCTATGTAACTGCCCAGCCTCTGAAAATAATCTTAAAATCTGGATATCTGAATTAAATAAAATTAATCTATCTACTAAACTCAATTCCAAAAAATGGGACACAAAAAAAAATTACATTAATAAAAATAGATTTTAAAATACATGATACTTGAACATTAAAATAATAAAAGACCCGAAAATATTTAATTAATACTATTTATATATTTTATAGTAAATTTAAAATTCAATTCGAAAAATAAAAAAGAAAAAATAAAAAAAAGTGTGCCCCTATTTTTGTAACATAGTTACCAAAAAATCCATTTTTATTGAAAGAAAAATTAATAAAAACTATTAATAGATTCAGCTTGTCTTTTGATAACTAAATCTATCCTTTTAAATATAGAGTTTACTAATTATCTTAGGTTTCCCAACTCAAAGTATTTCATACATTAGTGAAAATTTTAAAAATTCTTCTTCGTTTTTTGGTTACAATTTTTCAGTTTAGTATCCATAATTATCCATAAATTACCAATTGAATTTAAATTTATGGAATTGGGGGTCAAGGGTCCAGAACATTACATCCCCGATTTAAGTAAGTTTGAGTTTTTTTTTTGAGGTATGTGGACAAGCTCCATCCTTTTGGAAAATACATTTCAACCCACTATATTCTGAATTAGCGAGTTGAATTTCCTTTGATTTTTTTGATAATATCATTAATAATACATTCAGTATTCACACTTCCATTAATAATAATAAGGTCTGTTTGTATCCCATGTGTACTAGCACACCATATCATGATTTTTTTTCAAAAAAAATTTTTCTCGATAAAAAAAGAATCTTTTTTCTTTTTGAGAGAAAAAAAAAATTTGTTTTTGTGATCAGAATGAAAACTTTTAAATTTCATTTTAAAGTGATTTTGAGATTTTTGAAATGTTTTGAAAAAAATTATAATTTTTTTTTATTACAAAAAAAAGAATACAAAAAAAATCAAAAAAATTATTGAAAATCAAAAATCAAAAATAATTAACTTTAAAATTATTTCTATTGATTGTTAATATCTAATGTTTCTATTTAAGAGTCAAATATCCCTTTTCTTGGAATTAAATTGATTTTGAAGGTGTGCCCCAATTTTTGGAAATGAGTTTATATTAAACAATAATAATATTTTCAATATTATTATAAAAAAAGATTCATCATATTTATTAGCCTTAGTGGGTAATACATTTATTTTTGAGTTTTTAATAAAATTCCTAAAAAATATTTTAAAGGAGTATCGAAAAGTGCTGTAGAGTGCCGTAGAGTGCATAGGTTTTTCATAATTCAAAAGAATAGATAAAAATCAAATATTTTACTCAATTATTTTCAATTCATGTAAATATAACTGCTATTTTTTTCTAAATTTCAGAAATTACAGTCCATCCCATTTTTAAGTTTTAACATATCTATAAAATTTAAGGCAGATATAAATCTCCTATAAAGGTACAATATTTGGAATTTTTGTTTTTACATAAATAATTTTACAAGAATTTGATTTTTGTGCCTTATTTTGAGATTATTATGTGCCTTAAATTTAGTTCAAAGTTTGTTTCTTAAAAGTGGAACTGACTGTATTATAACAAAAAAAGACTCATTAACTTTATTAGCCTTAGTGGATAATAAACTCATTTTTGAGTCTTTAATAAAATTCCTAAAATAAAAATTTACAAATTCGGGCACACAAGAGTGGTTAATAACTCCTCCCTTAAATAATAAAAAAAAAAAAAAGATAAACTTATTCTCATCTTTAGGGATTGTCAACCTTAAATCATTTGGAATATTAAAAAGAAGAAAAGTCTTGCCTGATAACACCAGAATGAGAAACTATCGAACAAAGTAATACCCCAAGCTCTAAAGAAATATTTTTCAAGTAACCTCATCAAATCATCATTTTTTTCATTTTTTACTTACTTTCAAATATTTATGTCAACAAACGAAACAGAAAAAACAGAACAAACAAAAGAAACTCCAAAAGAGTCTGAAGAAATAAAAAAAACAGAAACAATCGAACAGGAAAAAGAAATAAACGAAAAGGAAATGAAAGAAAAAGAAAAAGAAAAACAACAAAAACAAAAACAAGAACAAGAACAAGAACAAGAACAAGAACAAGAAAAAGAAAAAGAAATGAAAAATGAACAAAAAAATGAACAAGAAACTCAACAACTAAATGAACAAATCGAAAATCTCTCTTCTTGTTTTCAAGATCTTTTTCACGTCCCATTGGTAGACATTGAAAACAAACTTGTTGAAATCTCGTAAACAAATTTTTTTTTTTTCTTCTTTTTCTTTTATTTTTTTTTCTTCTTCAAATACCTACTCTTTTCCTTCCATTTCCATCTCTAACCTTCAATAAAATTTATGAAAATGTGAATTACATTTGCTTAATAAAAAGCAATGAGCAAGCAGAACTTTTAAAACAACTACCCAAAAAACAAGAAGCAAGACTTCGGTTTAATAAAATGAAAGAACTGGATCAATCAGTAAATTTCTTTTTCACTTTTTTCTTCTTTTATCATGAGGCAAAAAATTTTTATTTGTTTTGTTGTATGATTTCTTTTAACCCCTTATAATTTCTCTATTTATCCTGTCGTTTTCTTAGTTTGCAAAAATTCCAGAATATACACTCAAGATCCAGAAACTAAAAAAAGAAATGAATTATATAACATCAAAAGTGAATAGTCTATTATCAAGCACAAAAAAGCAAGCTGAAAAAGTTTCCAAAAAATAATATTTGTTCTTTAAAATTATCTCTAAATAGTTAAATTTTCGCCGAGCTATTTCTTATTCGAGGAATTTACATTCATAAAAACAATATTATTTTTTTTTAATTAATGAATAGACAATAATAATGGACTTTTTAAAAAAACATTAGAAAGCTGAATAAATATTATTTAATTCAATAAAAATTATAAATCAAAAAAATTATAAATCAATAAAAATACAAATTTATAAAATAAAAGAATTATTTTGTTTTTTTGTAAACCTTTTCTCTTTCTCTTTCTCTTTCCCTTTCTCTTCCCCCCTTTCATTTCTCTATCTCTATCTCTATCTCTATCTTTTTCTCTTTCTCTTTCTCTTTCTCTTTCTCTTTCTTTTTCTTTTTCTTTTTCCCTTCCACGTTCTCTTTCCCTTGCCCCTATCCTTTCTATTTCAACACCCCTCCTCTTTTATTTGCTTTATTTCTGTAAATTTTTCAAGTATCTGATTAAGTTCTAAGAACCCTCTTTTCCTTTTTATAGGTACTAATATATACCCCAACATCTCAATAAGTTAACATTTTGATTTTTTTTCTTCATTTATTAAGGCTTATAATCACTGAAACGTGAAAAAATTAAATTATTTTGTGTTGACGTGGAGACATGTTATTTTGTTTCTTAGCTGATCGATCTTCAATATGGTATGAATTTTAATTGTTGTTTAATGTTGGCTAAAAAAAGGAAATTTTTGGAAATTTCTCTATTTTTTTTCCAAATCATAATTTGAGAATGAAACAGTTATAGATTCAAAGATATTTTATAATAATTAAGAAAATATTATGTGAGTGTTCTTAATTTTATTTAGTTTTGGTTTTTATTGTCCTTTTTTAAAAATGTTTTAAAATAGGTTTCGAAAATTATATAATTGCCACATAATCACTGGAATCTTATTCTTTTAAATTGTAAATTTGGAAACAAGAATATGTGAATTGAATATCACTTAAATATGTATGTTGTTTTTTCGTTTCAAATCAACACAGTTCAAATCGCATGTTTATAAATAGATTTGATTGTGTTAATAATAGATTGAAAAAAAATATTCGCTTAATAACTATTTAAATGCTTTAAATCCAATGAAAGATTTTTATTTCAAGATCTTTCAAATCTCATTTTATATCCCAGACCATTATTCTTTGTTTCATTTATTTCAATATTTTTTTTTTTATTGAATAGTTATCAATAGATTTATTTTACTCAATATAACCCATGGTAAATCAAAAAAAAAAAAAACACTTGTATCAAATTAAAAACAATGATTTTGAAATATTTTGAAATAAACCCCATTTCATAAATTTTGACTCTCCTGAAATAATAACTTGAATATATATATATATATATAAGGTATTTCCAAAAAAGTGGAACATTTTTTTATTTTATGTTTCATAAAAAAATAATCTTTGTTCGTGAAAGTATTCATTAATTGACATCACAAAATTAAGTTTAATATTAATGACGATTGAATAAATTGCTAAAGTATTAATTTCAAAATATGTTGGATTGAAATATTTCGAAAAAATGAAAAAAAAAAAATAGAACTTTTTTTGGTGAAGTCAATTTAGAACCAATTTCAATAAAAACCGGAAATGTGGAAAGGGTACAAATGGTTTTTTAAACAATAAAATGCAGTTATATGTTTTTAATTCTATTTGAAAATTTTTCGAGATTAAACAAGTTATGAAAACAATTTTTTCAATCAAAAAAAGAATAATAAACACATATTTTCAGCCCTTAAAAAATATCAGATAAAATCGGGATCAGAAATTTTAATATCTTTTATTTACGCAATACAACACTAAGAAACAAATTGAATTATTATCAAGAATTTATAAATGGTGGTTAATGGTTTTATATATTTAAATCCTTTTTTGAAGAATGGGTTACAAAAATATATTTTACAATAAATTTGCCCCACTTTCTTGGAAATAGCTTTTTATTTTTTTTCATTTATTTTTGTAGAGTACTTATTTATTTCAACTCTATTTCAAAGAAATAAACAATTTCCCAGGAAAAGTGGTCAAGCTGTAGAGAGTAAATTACATATGTTTATTGGATTTGGATGGATAGTAGAAGAAAAAATTTAATTTCAAAATTTATATAGTATTTTCAGATTGGCATTTTTTCTTCTGGTTTCCACTACTTTTTTTTTACACCTAATTTATTTACAAATGTTTTTTAATTATAAAATCGATACATCACTTGGTAAAATGTGTTATTCTAAGGTTACTGAAAAGTAAAAAAGATTGTTGAGAAATTATATTGATTTCACTTGGAATACTATTTGATTTTCAATCTTGATATTTGTTTAATAAATCTGAAAAATTTTCACTTCATTTTCATTTCCTTTTCAAATAGAGACCACAAATTCCAATACACTTCGTTTTAGGGACTTGGTTTCAAAAAGAAAAGTATGGAAAATGAAGTGAAAATTGTTTCCTATTTATTATTCAAATACTGGTAGTAGATCAAAAATAATCCTTGTTGTTTTCCTCAATAGTTTCCATAAGAATTTGGGTTTTGAATTTTTTAGAAAATATATTTAGTTTTAAAGTTTCTTATTATAGACTTATTTCAACTATTGTTTGATGTGTATTATTTTAATTATTTCTTATTTGTTCTCCATGGGTCAATTATAAAAAATAATTGATATTTGAAAAAAATATTGTGTCTACTTGTACAGAAACAAAGTTTATATCTTTATTCTAAATGGAATGTGACTTGGCAATAAATTAAAAGCTAAAAAAAGAATCCACAAATAAAAAAACAATGAGAGACAAAAAAAGAAGATTTAAAAATTCTATCGGCTAAAATACAAAGAAAAATAAACAAAAACCCAATCCATTTAAAATTGAATTATAAAATATATATATAAATATTTGTGTTATCAAAACATCTTAAAGGACTTAAATCAGATTGTTTTTGAATTATTTACACTAATAAATAGCTTTTAAATAACACATTTTTATCAAGTGATTATCGATCCTGTAATTAAAAAAAAAATAATTGTAAACGAAATACATGTAAAAAATAATCAAAAAAAAAATTAAAAAAAGTACAAAAATGTTTTCAATTTTGAAATTTCAAAAAATAACTGTTTTCTTCTAATATCCTTTAAAACCATCTAAAAACATATAATTCATTTCCCAAAACCAAGTTACTTCTACTGAAAAATTTTTTATTAGAAATTTTACTATTTATGAAAACATTTCCTAACCAATTTATGTTTGTTATAAAAATAAAATTTTTATAAAAGAAAATAAAATTCTATTCAATATAAATTTCCATATTATGATTTGAATACTTGTATTATAAACCCTTAAACAGCCTAACAATAAAAAAATCAAATAAAAAAAGATAGAAATAATCCCTAATAAACTCCATTTCAAAATAATTGTCACATTAAAAAAAAAAAATTTGAAAATAAAAATTTTTGATAAATTGAAGTTATCTATTATAATATATAAATTTCAATTTTAATATTCAATTCTATACTCGATAAAATACAGCCGATACGAAGCTACCGTGAAATTTTATCAATATCAAATTTTGATGTTGATATATTTTTTTAAAAAGAAAAATATGTGAATAATAGAGCTCATATTGAAAATATTTTTTAATAAATGAGTTGATATGAAAAATATTCTTCTCATGTGATCGAAAAATAAATTAATTTTTTAGAGGAAATTTTATATAGTTTCTGAATGAATTTTTGATATTTAGAGTCATTTTACGTTCTGAAAATATCTTTTTTGAAAATCCGAAAAAATTCTTGAATATTGACTCATTTATCAATTTTTTTTTCAATTTGAGCTCTATTATTCAGATATTTTTCTTTTTAAAAAAATATATCAACATCAAAATTTGATATTGATAAAATTTCATAGTCGCCTTGGAACAACTGTATTCGTTTTTCTACTAAAATAAAATAAAAAAAGTAAAATAAAAATAAAAAAAAATTGGGCGATTTTAACTCTTTTTCAGTCAAAGGGGCCCAGTTTTATTGAAGAAATGGAAGACATTCTATGAGTTTAATTTATTACTCTTATCAAACTAAAATTTTCAATTTTTAGATCAAAATCATTTTTTCTCATTTTGCAAAATTTTGTTTTCTGTTTTTTTTTGTTTTTTGCTTTTTGCTTTTTTTTATTTTTTTTTTTAAAAATTAACTTTGAAAAAAAAAATGTTTGAAAAACGAAATAAACATTAAGAAAAGTTAAGCTTTGTATGTTCTTTTAAAATTCATACATTTACAAGTAAAAAATCTTATTATCAACGATTTTAATTTCCTAAAGAAATTGAGAATTTTGCACGAGACGTTCCAATGAATGGGGCCCAAAAAATTTTTTAACATTTTTTTTTTTTTTGAAATTTATGGTTTGTTCAGGGGTTTCTTTTATAATCAGGGACTCTTATAAGAAGTTTATTATTTCTCGTTTTTCTAAACAATCTAAGTTTGGTTGATTCTTAAAAATAAAGTGACTTTTTCATTTTTGGCTGGGCTTCTTGGAGTGAAATGGAGTTTATTTTGAGATTTAGTTTACATAAGTGTAAAAATAGCTTCTCCCATCTTTTTTCACAAAAATACAAAATACTCTGTTTTTTAAATATAAAATAAAAACAAATGAAATTTTGGAAATATTGAAAATAAAAATGATGAATTAAAAATGATATATATTTATTTTATTGTTTTCATTTTGAAATAAAAAGGATAGACATTATCAACATGTAGGATATTATATCGAAAAAATATGTTCTATTAGGAAAAAATATTAAAGCTCAAAAAAAAAAAAATTACAATTGCTAATTATATTAAATAAGGAGGAAGTGATCATTTTAAATATTGTTGGAATAGGATTGTCTATCAAAAATGATCCAGTCTTGGTGAACTGAAATGTTTTGTAAACTGAAAATTTCTGAATAAGCGATACCATAAAATATCCAAACAAATGGGATTGCAGCAATTGCACCAATACCAAGGCAAAGGAAACCAAGGGCAATGATTAATATGGAAAGAATCACAAACCAGATTGTGCCAAAAGCTCTTCTGTGAACTAATTTTCTGGAGAAGCCAAAAGCCTGTTTGATTTTAAAATTCTTATGTTGAACGATCCAAAAGGGAACAGCCCACATCCAAATAATTGCAAAAAACCATCCAATTATTTCAACATAATATAAATACAATGCATCCGTTACAATAAAGAGCACAAAAAGGACAATTGAAATCCATAAAACACCAAAAAATGGTTGTCTACCTTCCTTGAATGCACTAAATAGGAGAGAATATTTCACTGGGTTATTTTCTTCTTCGTCGGGATTATAAAAGTTTCTTATTGCTTTGAAAACTATTTTCCAAACGCCAATTGCAAAAAAACTCCCAAAAAAGCAATAAAATACAAAGGAAAAAATGAAGCCAGCAACAACCCTTTTTGTTAATGGTGGCACTCTAAATCCTTTTTGTTGTTGTTGATCTGGTTCTTGATTTTTGTTATTTTGATCACCCCCATTTTGATCATCAGGTTTATCGTCGTCTTCGCTTCTTAATACTGATTTGAGGGATTTCTTCATTTCCTTGGGATTTTCATATTCTTCATCATTTTCTTCTTCGTCATGTTTATGTCCATGTCCATGTTCTTCTTCATTTTCTTCGTCATTTTCTTCATCATCATCATGTTTGTGATCATGTTCATGTTCGTGTTCAGGTTCGTGTTCATGATCATTTTCTTCATCATCATCGTGTTCATGATCATTTTCTTCTTCGTGTTCAGGTTCGTGTTCATGATCATTTTCTTCTTCATCATGTTTGTGTTCATGTTTATGTCCATGTTCGTGTTCATGTTCTTCTTCATTTTCTTCATCATCATGTTTGTGTTCATGTTCATGTTCATGTTCATGTTCTTCTTCATCGTCACTGAGTTGTTGTTTATTCATTAGATTCTTTTGGTGTGTCAAGGTTCGAGATAATAGGCTGTTTTCAAGATTATTATCATTAGGAGGTTGAGGAGGTTGAGGTTTATTATTATCATTGTTGGAATTGTTAGTATTATTGAGTTCCTTTCTAAAACTACTGAACCCAGCAATACCCATCGAAGCAATGGTTATAAGAAGAAAGGTGATCAAAATTGTAAAAAAAATACAGGTAAACAATCCGCAATGCTTGGTGTATATTTTTTTTGATGTGCTCAACCAATCTTTATATTTTATATTATAAAATCGATCATTAAGCCATTTTTCATACTGATCTTTATGTGTTGGTGCTTTAACTTGAGGAAGAAGTTGTGTTTTGTTCAAATCGTTTGGATAGGAATCGTCCATGGGTGTGAGTGGCAATGGCCCCTTATCATCTTTGGATGGAAATTCAGAGGAGCTGTTTGAATTCTCTAATTCATAATTATCAGAACCATCTTTGGTTAGACGCTCCTTTTCTTCTAAGTCTAGAGAATTGTAGTTCGAAGTTGAGATAGTGTTAATACTCATAATCAAGAAAGAATTAGTATATTATTCTTTTTGCTAAAAAGTAAGTGCAAGAAATGTATATTTTTAAAAAATTATGGTTATTTTTAATCACTCCAATCATTTTTAAATAGAATACTTTCAGATTGAGAAATCACGAAGAAAATTGTCACAGCAATGATATAAGTGTCAGAGCAATATGACTCCAGTATTATTTCAAAATTAATAATAAAAGTCAAGTTTATACCTTTTTTTTTTCCAACACTATTCAAGTTTTAATTAAAGTTTTGACAACTATGCAACTAAACCTGTTTTAGTCAAACAAATCTTTTCCATTCAGTTGGTAGTCCAATTAATCCTTTTTTAATCTAACTCTTTGAAAATGTAACCAAACTGAAATATTTTTATTTTCAATGTTCATTTGTTTTTGGAAGACTTGAATTCGTAAACTTTGTGTTTTATTTGACAATAAATTATATGAACCAAATAATCGATGACAGGCTTAATTCAAAAGTAAGTATTTTCAAAAAAAATCTTAATCCAAGAATTAAAACAAATTCGAACACCAATTTCTTTCTTAATAATTGATAGCAATTAACACCTTGGAATCAGGTTTGAAAATAAAACATTTTATTTCTCAATTATTTTTCTTTATTTTTGTACTTTATATTATTCCAATATTTACTGGTTTTTGATTTCTAAATAAATAGAATATGAACCCGCTCCCGCTTCACGTTTGTTATTCTTGTATATTAACCTCAACATTGTCGGATTGTGAAAAATTGGAGAAAAATAATTTTTTTTCATACTTTTTTTCAAAATAAACCTGTTTAATAAATATTATTAAATACCTCTGAAATGTTTTTTTTATCTAATTTCTGAATGAAAAAGTGTGATTGTAAACATTCATGCAAATATGATCAAAAATTATTTAACAGTTTTCAATTAAAATTTTTCACAATAAACAATTAAAAGGTTTTCAAAAATAACAGCATTGTTCATTTGAACTTTATTATTCTTTTTTTTACAATACCTTTCTTGAAAATGTCTCTTTCAAATATGTATTTAATCTTTGAAAATTCTATCTTATTTAATCTTCAAAAAAGATAATCTAAAAAAAGACATTATTCTTTTTAAGTATTTGGTTAGCGATCTTAAAAAGTACCAAACAAATCGTCAAGTAAATGTTGTAAAATATTAATTTGAAACAAGTCATTTGCCTGAGATCAAAAGAAAAAAATTTTTTTACTTTTATAATTGTTAAATTTATTTTTTTTTGCCTGATCACAAAGATATCTTATCGTTCGAAGAATCAAATTTTCCTTTTCAAAGCCAGGTTTTCTATAATTCAGACCACTCATATCAATTATTTAAAATATTTTTGCTTTTTAGCTTTTGATCTAAGAATTTTCTTTACGTTTTGGTATTTTCAAAGAAATTTAGGTTGGTAAAATTAGTATTATTATTAATTGTAAAATAGAAAGATCAAAATTTTCATGTAACTTATTAAACAAATTTAATTCTAATAATAAAAACAAACCACCAAAGTCCTCAATTCTAAAAAGGTAATGAATAATTTAAGTTGATTTTAAGAATTAAAAAATTGATATATTAGATGATATATGTAAAAAATCTGTTTTTGGGATAGCTGTATGAAAATTTTGTTCCATTTATTGAGAAAAAAATAGAATTATGTCGGTCTAGAAACATCTAGGACATATATAATCCCTTTATAATACAAAAATATCACTTTAGAAGATTTTAAGATGTGTTTAAAAATTTAAAATCGATTGCAATAGTTTAGATCACAATAAAGAGGTTTGGAATGAAAAGTAAACGATATACAAACTTTAATTAAAATAACTCTTAAGATTTCTATATTGTAATATTATTGAAAATTAAATTCGGTTATTTTTTATTTTTAATCATAATTAAAAAATTTGTTAATTGGAATTTTATTTTTTAATTACTTTTCCAAATATAAAAATCTAATCCTAAAATAAGAATATTCCCAATATTTGAAAATCAACATTTAGCACTTCACCATTAACTATTTTACAGTTTTTTAATTTCAAGAGTTTGATAATAATTATTAACCTAAAAACCATAAGACTTTAAACTTTTAGTTTCTTTTCACAAAATTAATAGTTTTTTCATTATTTTTAAGATAAGTATAGTTTTGATGATAGTATGGCTTTTCACCATATTAGCAATATTTAAGCAAAAATTTTCCAAAATCATGATTCCTTCTGATTTATCTCAAAAAATAAAAAAAACGCCGTAATTTATAAAATTGGAATAATAACATGTATTATCATAGTATTAATAATACTTTGGGTGTAGTATTAAATAATCGCTATTAGTCCTATTTTATATGATAAATTTTAAAATCGCAATATTCCATATTATAGCAAAAAGCAAGAAAATCGCTGGAAAATAGATAAATTATTTATTAATTAACTAGAAAAAAAACGGAACAATTTTATTAGACAAACGACTTTGAGACCTATTCAAAGTATTCTCCTTTAAAGATGTTGGAAAATGTTTACACGGGTTGTAATTCTCTTCAATTGTTTGAAAGTTTTGAAATACATTAATCTTTATAAAAGTAATGAGAATTTTCAGAGTCAAGAAAAAAATTTTATCTTTTCATTTTTGTTTGTTTTAAAAAGTAAATTTTACTGTAAATTTTATGATCTAACAAATAATAATTCATTTGAACAATGTACTTGAATTTAATAGATATGTTTTTTTAAAATGGAGTTATTTACTTTTGTAAGTGAAATAACAAAAAAGAATAAAGAAAGGGGAATTTTTCTTCATATTTGTGATCAATCAAAAAAAAACCTCTAAAAACTCTAATTGTTTTTACTGGACAAAAAAAAGATAAAAAAATAAGAAAAAAATAAAAAGAAGAAAAAAATATAAACAAAAAATCATACTGTCAGTTTCACTATTATGACAAAAACTCTGAACAAAATTT
The DNA here is from genome assembly GCA_027625915.1 of Anaeramoeba flamelloides. Taxonomy (NCBI): domain Eukaryota; family Anaeramoebidae; genus Anaeramoeba; species Anaeramoeba flamelloides. The sequence continues at coordinate 1,520,868 of JANTQA010000008.1, forward strand.
AAAAGATGAGAAAATTTTTTACATAAATTATTGGGCTAGAATTTGGATTTTATGTCTTAATTTGAAGATTTTTTTTTGTTCAGTTAATTTTTGTTGAAATTATTAAACCTTAGTAGTGGAATTGGGGGGGGGGGGGATATAATATCTTTCCAAGTAAGTAGGACCAATTTATTTTAAAATATCTCTATTAAGTTTAATCTTCAAAAAAGTATTTAAACATCCGAAATCATTTTTAACAATCATTTATATATTCTTGAAAATAATTCAATTAGTTTCTTAATATTGTATTACATCAAGAAAAGACATTAAATTTTCTGATCTCGATTTTATCGGATATTCTTTAGGAGTATAAAGTGGTGTTTATTATTTTCTTTTTGATCGAAAAAATAGTTTTCATAACTTGTTTAATCTCAACAAATTTTCAAATCGAATTGAAAAAATATAACTGTATTTGGTTGTTTAAAAAATCATTTGTACCCTTTCCGTATTACCTGTTTTTTTATAGAAATTGGATCCACATTGATTTCACCAAAAAAGAGCTATTTTTTTTTCCCATTTTTTGGAAATATTCCAATCAGACATTTTTTTAAATAATACCTTAGTCATTGATTCACTCAGTATTAATCTAAACTTAAATTGAAATTATCTTTAACGGATACCTTCACTAATGGGGATTTTCCAATATGTAAAAAAATATATTAAAATCTTTGATTGTACTCCATTTCTTTTAAATTGTGGAAAAGATAAAGACGGTTACTTTTAATATCTTAAACTCAAAAAAAAAAAAAAAAACCTAGAGGTAAATAAAGTGGGTTAATAACTCCTCGCTTAAATAAAAAAAAAAAAAAAAATACAAAACTTTTTTGTTTTTTTAATTTATTTGAAAAGTTTATTCGGTTAAAATTCTTTTTTTAAAAAATAAAAATAAAGATTTTTTTCTTTTAGAACAATTATTTTATTTCATTTTTTTTAGCTGGTGTAAAAATATACAAAAAAATATTAAAATAAAATTTAGAATTGATAAGAAGTATCAAATTTATTGAAAAGATATTTTTTAAAAATGATAATTATAAATATCAAAATCAAAACCTTATTTTTTAATAATAATAAATTTTCAAGAAAATATATATATATGTTAGATATTTAAAAATTACAAGAAAATGAAAAGTATGAAAAAATTCAAGATAAAATGATCTGACTATTTGTTAATATTTATTGGTATTAACCTTTTTATTATATTGGTTTAATTCATTGACCAAAAGATCTAAATTACTAAAGTCAAGAACTTTAAATTGTTTGGATAACTGATCAAAATGATTTGAATTATCTGGATTTTGATTAAATTGGGGGTTTTCTTTTTTGGTTTGTTGATAATTTCCCGTTTTATTTAAAATCTTTGACTTTTTTTTGATTTGATGAAGAATATCAGATCCAAATAATTGTTTTTTTTCATCATCATTATTGTATTGTTTAGAGTTTTGGGTGTGAAACAGACTATTTTTAGAATTCTGATTCTGGTTTGGAATTGGGCTGTGATTATAGATCTGGTTAGATTTGTGGTTTGGTGTATTTAATGAGTTTTGAGTTTCTTTTCTTGATCCAAAATAATTAATTTTTAATTTCTTTTTTGTTTTTGTGTTTTTTTTTTTGTTTTTTTTATTATTTCTTCCAATGTTTGGAACGCAATTAGATGATTTTTGTGCATTTTTCGTTTCTTTTGTATTTAAAATATTATTTGTATTTGAAAATAATTCAAATCCAAAATTCGAATTTAAAATTGAATTGTTTGTTTTCTTGTTTATAAATTCTGAATTATTTGAGTATTGATGGTTATTAACCCATAAATTATCTATATTCGTTTGGTTATTTGTTATTTGATTGTTATTTAATATTAATAGATTATTTTTGGCGCTTTTGGCTTTTTTGTTAAAATGCTTAATCTTATTTTTATTTTCGTTTTGTTGATAATAAAATTTATTAATTTCCAAATGATTATTAGTATCATTAATTATGTCATTTTGTATTAAAGAGTGCGTTCTTTTTTTGCGTGAATTATATCCCATATTGAAATACTCGGATGTATTTGTTTGCTGTTTCTTTTTTTTTTGAGCAGTTTTCGGTTTTTTTTTTGTTTTCTGTTTCTGTTTTTGTTGCTGTTTCTTTTTCAGATGTTTTTGTTGCTGTTGCTGCTGCTGCTGCTGTTGTTGCATTTTAAGTCGTTGCGTATGCAACTTGGACATTTTTTTATTATTTTTTAAAGTGGTTACTGAGTTGTTAATTGCTTTCTGTTGGTTGTTTCTGTGGAAAGCATTATGTGAAATTCTGTTTTTACTTTGGATTATCATTAATAATTCCTTTAAATTTTTTAATTCATCTTGTCTGCATGAAAAATTCTCACGTTCAAGTAAGATTTGGGTTTTGACTTGTCGAATTTTTCGTACAATTTTGGATTGCTGCCTTTTTAATTTTATATTTTGTCTCTTTAACTGTTTAAATTTTTTTTTTCTTTTTTTTGACATTGCAAATTTTGACAAATCATTTGATTCAAAAGAATTTTCAAGTGGACTTTGATTATATTAATGGGAAAAAAGTGTTTTTTTTTAATAAAGAAATTTAATTATTTATATTAAAATTGGATTAAATGATAAACCATTTTAAAAGAGATACTTGACTCTGAATTCAAAAATAAAAAAAAAAGAAAAAAACTTTTTATATTATGAAAATGCTTGATTTTTTTTGAAAATAAACCACATAATGAGGCCAGATCAAGATATTATTCAATTCATCTTGTTTTCAAATAGTAAGATTTAAAAATTTTTTTATTCAATAAAGTATTATTTTCTTTAAAAATTTCAAAATAAATTTATTTAAAAAAATAAAAAAAAACTTTTCAAACAAATTGGATTTGGATCATTTTTAAAGTTCACAAGTTATTATTAGGAAGAAATTCTCATTTTTTTTTTTTTTTAAATATTACAGTCAGTGCCAATTTTAAGACACAAACTTTCAACGAAATTTAATGCACAAAAAAATTTCAAATTTTGGCACATTTTTCATTAATTTTTTTTATCACAGTTTATTTTCCTATAATCTGAATTTTTGTTCTTTAATTTGGGATTTTTTTTTGTTCCTAAAATTTAGTTGAAAGCGTGTTCCTTAAAAGTGGTACCAACTGTGTTTTGATTTCTCTTTAACCTAAATATTTTTCATTTTTACTTTAAAATTCATCAAAGAATGACTTTTTAACTAGAGGTTTTGATGATAACATGTATTATCACTATATTTAAAATAAATTCTCGATAATCTAAAAAAAATCGCGATTAGTCCTACTTTATTGCGAAAAATCATAAAATCGTGATAACCCACATTATCATGATAAAATAAAAATCGCGAAAAAATGAAAAAGTATTTTTTTGTAATTTCTTTAAAAAAAGTCAATATAATTTTGCATAAACAGTTTTGAATTTTACAACACTTTCCCCATCTATAAATGCTACAAAATGTTTGAAAGGGTTGTAAAGTGTCTTTAAAGTGTTTGAAAGTTTTGAAAGACCGAAAACTTTTATTAAAGTCATGGGATTTTTTGTCGTAGAGAAAAACAAATTTTTTTCTTTTCTTTTTATTTTTTTTTTACAAAATATAAAATCTTCTGTGAATTTTATGATCTGACAAAATAATAATCCATTTCAACAATGTACTTAAATATAAAATCGGTGCGTTTTGATTTTAAAATAGATTTTTGACCTTCACAGGTTAAATAACCAAAAAGAATAAAGAGTAATTTCCATTTTTATTGGGTGATCGATCAAAAAAACCTTTAAACTCTAGCTATGTTTTCTGTACAATTCCAAGATATGAAGAAGAAGAAAACAAGAAGAAATCAAATTTTGCAAACAATTGTATAAAAAATCTAAATAATTGGTGATAATGTCGCTAGGTTGTTGTGAAAGCTTTTGAAAAGTTATCCATCTTCTTTTCGGCTGTTATAAAATAAAGAAAATGCTCTAACTGGAGAATACATTCTTTAAAAAATACGAAAGGATTGCTTGATTTAGAAACATTTTTTATTCATAGCAATTAATAACACCACGATTGACTGAAAAAATATTTATTTATCTTTAGTTCTTATGTTTGTTGATCAAAAATGATCGATAGGTTTGTCAAACAAATCAAAATAAAATACAATGATAATCTTTGATTCTGATCCTTGATTGAATCAAGTATCTTTTTTGTTGATTTTTCAAAGAATAACTTTTTTTTCACATAATCTAGTTTTTGATCAAAAAAATTTTTTCTTTATAAAAATATTGCTGAATTAGTCTGAAAAGTCATCAACTATTATATCATGATTTAATTTTTATCACGATATTTTGGCATTTATCACGATTTTTAAATAATTAAAGTGATTTTTTATATTATCACGATAATATTGATTATCATGATTTCTCTAATATCCGCGATTTGATAAAGATAATTGCGATTTTTGAAGCTTTATAGTGACTTGGCAAAGATATCGTCAAATCCGCTATTATTTCAAAAATAGAAATACTAAATTTATTTCTTAATTGTAAAAAAAAAATTGTGAAAAAAGAAAAAATGTGTTTCTCTTGTGTTTTTTAAAATATTATATATACAATTTTTGAAAAAGGTTTACAACTTTATTAGATATTGATGGGAATTAAAAAAAAAAAAATGAAAATTTTTTGTAATATTTTTTTCATTTTTAATTGTAAAAGTTTTGAATTTTTTATTTGACTTGGCGGAAAGATTATTTGAATCTATTTTTTTAATCGTCTAAAAAGAATCATATTTTTAAATTTTAAAAATAAATATTTCTTTTAAAAGATATTGCTAAATTAAATTGAAAAACTGATTTTTTTTCTGTTTTTGGAATATTTTTTTTCATGTTTGAGTTTTTATATATACATATACATTCCAGGTTTTTTTCTGGAATTTTTTTTAATGACTATACTTTTTTTCAATCTTAATGTTCAATCAAAAATTAATTCATTTCAACTTTTTTCAAAAAAAAAATACCCCAAAAATAGATGTTTTTTTCAAAAAGTCAGTAATTTTGAAAAAGGTGGGTATTCAGATTTAAATGAGTTTAATCGCTATCTTTTCTTAATTGTAGTAGTAAAAAAAAAAGCCTGGCATGAAAACAATCCCGGATAAGATTTTTAATTGTGAATATTGAGAAAAACTGTTGTGAAATTTCTTTTATTTTAAATCAAATGCTTTTTATTTATAACCATATTTTTTATGATCCAAGTAATAAACCCACCTAAAGTTCATTAAAGTGGAGTTTCAATAGAATACTCAAGTAATTGTATGATAGCATAAGTAGATCTACTTTTTTTGAAAAACAATTGAGTTTTATAGAGGTTTGCTAGAGTTTGGAAAATGATAATTTTTATTCTTGTTTTTTGATTGATTGAATGGTATTTTGAACAAGGGTAATTTCATTAATAATCATTCTAATAAGTGGACGAGTTATAATTTTAAACGTTTGATTCTTAAAAAAAAGGATTTGATTTTAAATAAATGAAATTACACAACAATTTTCCTAATATTCACAATTAAAAATCTTATCTGGGATTATTTTTATGTCAGGTATTTTTTTCACTATTATACACATAATTATCATAACTTTGAAAAAATAATTTATAAAAGATGTAAAAATGAAATCCAATATGTAGTTTTGACTAAATTTAATTTTCAGAATTTATTTTTTCCTTGTGGTGGTGCATCTTCCCAATGGCTTTTATGATCGGATCTTCTGTGCTTGAATGATGATTATTGGTTAATCGAAATAATTCTATTTCGGAAAAACTTTTAAAGTTGGAACTTTGGTTTTCTATAAAAGAATAGAATCTAAAATCTGGTAAAAAAAATTAAGTTTTTACATTTATTATTGGATAAATTCGTTTTCCATTTTTGGTTTTGGATTATGGCTACAAGATTTTTTTCCTAAACAAGGCCAATAATTCTATAAACAAGTAAAAATTATCATTTTTATCAAGAAGAAGCTTATTTGAAAATCACCATCGTTTTATGAAAATGGTCAATAAAAATGTTTGGGAGTTAAAACAGAAATTTCAAAATCAAATAATAATTCTTTCAAAGATCAAAAACCAAACAAACCCAAACATTTTTATTCTTTTATTAAAATGAATTCTTTTCTTTTGGAAACCTCAGTTTTTTTGACAAGTTTCCTCTTCATTGTGAACACTCAGGAAAAGTGTGGCAGTTAAGGGTCGAGTCATTTACCGTGAAAAGGCACCATACTCAAGGGGTGACCTGAGACCAAAAAGGGTATTGTGAAATAGGCCTTCTTTTGGTTGACAAAATTCAAATAACAAAAAAAAAAATTCCATTGGATCATCTTTGATAAAAAATTAAACAAAGAAAAAGAGTTCTCAATTTCAAAAAATCAAAATTTAAAAAAAAAAATTCATCTTTTCTCATTTTCTTTTTCAAAAGAGGTTAAATTTCTTTAATTTAAATCAAATTGCTTTCTTGTATTTCGCAATCAATTTTATTCGATTTAGCCTGATTTGTGGTTATTTTAAAACCCTCTAAATTTGACCAAGTAAGGATTAGGTAATAGTCTTTCAATAAAAATAACTCATTTGAAAAAAGAAAAAAAAGTCACCAAGATCTCAAAAAGCGCCAAAGAGAGACACTTCAAAACTGACATAGTTGTTTTCAGAATTGTAATTCACAACCATTCTAATTGGAAATTGAGTGTCGCTCTTTGGCGCTTTTTTCTAAAAATGTCCTCATTTTTGGTTGTTGATTTTTGGAGATCGATCGTACATCATAGGTTGGTTGGTTTTTGATTGGTGTTAGGTCCTCAATAAAATTACTAAAAAGTTTTTTTCCATTTCAGAATAAAAAATTTCACCGTAATGACTCGACCCTTAAGGGAAAAATACAAATTTTTTAAAAAAACTTTGAAATTAAACTATTTGTTTCAAAATAAATGGAACAAAATTTTCATTAAGCTTTCTTTAAAAAGATTTGTAAATCATGGTAACCTTTCAATATTTTTAATTCTTAAAACCAGCTTAAATTTATCACTTCCGTCTCATTGAGAATTGGGTACTTTGATGATTTATTATAATTCTTGGAATGTGATTATTTTATGGAAAGCTGAATGAAAATATTGATCTTTTTATTTTTCAATTAACAGTACCATCTATTTTTCACATGTTGCAGTAAGATCTGCATTCCCTGGCTGGAATGAATATCTAATATTTGTGACTTTTTTTTTGTCCATTCTTTTTAAGATCTCTCTTGATTGTCAGACTAAGTGGTGTGCTTTTATCGATTTATTGGTTTTTGTAAAAAAAAAAAAGAAAAAAACAAAAAGATTACGGTGGATCTGTTGGGACATATTCGTCATCTGAATTTGAGTCAGTTGTCTTTGTTTGGTTGTTTTCAAAATTTTGATTGTTTGATCTTATCTCCCCCAAATTAGAATTGTTTTCTTTTTGATTAATTTTTTCATTAGTCCTCCAAGCTAGACTTTAAAATAAGAAACAAAAAAGTATTTGAGAAAAAAACAGAAAAAAATAAAAGATAAAGACGTAAATTCAAAAAAAACACCTTTCCCTAATGGGTATTCATGAAAAAATATCTTTGAAATCATATTTAATTCTCCCGAAAATTATAATAACAAAATGAAAAAAGTAAATTTTCATTTTGTGGTTGAGAGTTTTCTTGAATATAAAGGCTAAAACAATAACAACAGTGACAGAGATTGTTTTTTTCTTTCATAATTCAGACAAACAAAAACGTTGGCTTAATGGCAGATAATACTTTTTAGTTTTAACAAAATTACTTCTCTTGTCTTTTGGTTAATACTACTGATCAACCTTACTCAAGGAAGTCATAAACCTTAAAAGTGAATTCTGAATTAAGAACACGTAGCCAATATCATGGGGAGTATAAAGGATTTATTAAAAAAAAATAAACAATGAAAAAGAAATACAAAGAAGTTACAGTTCGTGACTATTTGGTTGGCTCTGTTTAAAATGGTTTTTCAATTCTTCTTTCATTAGTGTTCGAGAAAAGAGCTGCTCTTGAGAAAGATCAAATACACTTGGTGAATTAACATCTTTTTGTTCTTCTTTTTCGTTTTCAAATTCAGCGAAAAATGAAAAATTATTGAAAGACTCATTAAAATTAGACATTTTTGTTTTGCTTCAAAAAGATCAATGATAAAAAATTACTTTTCCTTTTCTCTTGAGGAAAAGAGAGAACTTTGATGTTGACAAAATCAAAAGAACAAGCTTGGAGGACTTTTAAACTTGTTGGTACGAATATCTCTCAGACGATTATGATAATTTGTGTTTTGAAAACTTAAAAATTAGAGTTTTATCTTAAATTTTTAAGAAGTTTTTTCAATTTTTAATTTCTTATACTCCTTTTTTAAGAGAGTTTAAGGAATTGGTGTTGGTATACTAATTTACTTTTGGATGACACCTTTGACAAAAAAATGTTCACTTAACGTTTTGGAAACTGTAATTATTTTTATTTTTAGATCAGCTTCCATTCTTTTATATTATTTTCAAACACAAGCTCAAAAAATAATAGCTGAATTTTTCAAGTATTTTTAATTAATTTATTTTTTTCCTTAACTTGGACACTTTTCCTGAATACACATGTTGGCCGTATAACTGGCCAGCCTATTTCTGGTTTTTTAAATCACACCAAAACCTCTTTCATAAAATCTTGGAGATGTTTGGGTTTGTTTGAATTTGGATAATTGATTTTCCATTTTCAAATTTTTGTTTTAACTCCAAATCAATTCCTTTCTTTTTTAAATAAATTCTAATTTAAAATCTCAAAAAATCTGCTAGTTTCCTCTCTATTGTGAACATTCAGGAAGCATGATAGTTAATGAAAAAATCACAATTTTATCAACAAATCAGGACCCTAAAGAAAATCATTGTTAAGGGTAGACATTTACATGGATTTCTCCAATACTCAAGTATTAACTTGAAACCCAAATAAACATATTGTAAAACTGCCCTTCTTTTTATTGAAAAAATAGAGAAAGATTTTTTTTTTTTTTTCATTTAATATTTTTGAATAAACCAGGTCAAAATAGCAAAAATATATATTCCAATAACAAACAAGTAAATTATCGTAATAATTTGCAGAGTTATTTTCACAAAATGTAACAAAAAAAAAATCCATCAGTAGTTAAAAACTGTAAAAAAAAAAATAAATAAATAAGGGATGAATACTTAGAGTGAAAAATAATTTTCTGAAATTATAAAAAAAAACATTAGTGATTTTTATGAGTACATAATACCGATCAAAAAAACTATCAATATGTGAAGTAGAATTGATTTCCTAAAACCAACAATCAAAAACTACGACATTTTACAAAAAAGTATCAAAGAGATCAACACTCATTTTCCAATTTGAATGATTGTAAATTATTATTTTAAAAACAACTATGTTCGTTTTATGTGTACCTTTTTTTTCACTTTTTGAGTTTTAAAAGATTTTTTTTTCATTTTTCTCTTTTTCTCGAATGAATTATTTCTATTTTTAAGAATTTTATAAATTCTCAAATTTGGTAATATAAAGGATTACATAATAGCCACAAATTAGATTAAATAGAATTAAATTGATTTTCTAAACAAATAAAAAATTTTGTTTTGAACAGAAGAAATTTAAACCTTGGAAATTTAATATAAAAAAACAAGTATTTCTATTATTATTATTATGAAGAAGCGTAGACTACATTCTAGTTACCCTTAGAATTAAATTCACTTTCAGGAATTTAAGCGTAAAATCATATATTTTACGATTATTAATTAATGAAAGTAGTTTCAAACTCTCTTGATTTGAAATTATTTCATTAATATTTATTTTTTTTTAAATTTGTTATAAAATATTAATCTATCTTTTTCATAGGAAGGGGAGACAAAGAAAAAATGACCAATATGTTCTATAATTTCCTTTTGTTCATATTTTGAACATAAAGGACAAAATTTATTGGATTTTTATTGATTTCATAGTAATGTCTATTTAAGCAGTTAGTAAAAGATCTGAATTTTAGAATTGTTGAACTTGACGGATAACTCAAATATTTTTGAGTTTTAAAGAAATAATTTTGATTTTTAATTATCCTAAAATAATTTTGGAAAACCTAACAACACTTCAAGCTTTTGGAATTCAGCAACTCCTTGAATGTTTACTTATATATTTCGTTTTTTAATTCTTTTAAATCTTTTGAATGCCAGTTGATTTTATTATTTATTCTTTGATTAAATTTTATTAATTTTTCTAAATAAGGAAGAAATAAATTTCCTAATTTATTTTTTAATATAAATTTCTTTTTATTTACTGAAATTACCATATTTTCAATTTTAAATTCCATTTTGTAAATGAGAATTGGTGTATTTCTGTTTATTTTGCATATTTCAGTAATATATGAATTAATCCAAGAATTTAAATAATTTATCGTTTTTATTTGATAATTAAAAATTTCTAATCCATATGTTAGTTGACTTAATGTAAAATATTTAAAGAATCTAATTTTTAAATTATTATTCAGAGAATTGTTATTGAATAATTGTTTACAGTTATTCTATGTTTCTTTAGATTTTTTTAAATTATAAATTATATGTGTAATTTTATCTAAATAAATACCCAAATATTTAATTTTTTTTAAATCTTTTGATATAACAAAAACAAGTATTTTTTTAAAAAATTTGATTTTTTTAAATTTAAGAATGATTTTTAACGTTTTTTTTAAATTTGAATTTTTCAACAAATGATCCCTTCATTTTTTTTTTTATTAGTTTTTTCGTTAATAAAGCACAAATAAATTTTTTTGTTTTTTTGTTATTAAAATTTGACAATCAAAAGAAGGGTAATTTTATAATAACTTTTATATTTCAAGTCACTCCTTGAGTATAGACCACATCTATGTAAATGAAAAGAGACTTAATAAACCAATTTTTGGCATATTGATAAAAAATTTTTTTGGAAGGGGATTAGTTCCAAATAAATTCTTATAATATATTTCAAATCAAGTTATTATTATTTAAGTTCTAAATAAATTCTTCAGATATACTTCAATTGATATATTTTCATTATAGTTAAGGATATTTCGATTCTTTAACTAAAGATCAAAATAATTTATTTTTTTAAATAAAAATATCGTCTTTTTGTGATTAAAAATTCAGTTCTAATGTGAATATTAACTTACCATAAAGTGTTAGATATATTTTTTCATATTGACCGATGAGATAATTGGTTATATATTTCATGGGTTATTATTAGCTTTATACCAAATATCGACTTCAATATAAATTAATTTAATAAAGATCTTTTCAGAGATATTTTGAAGGACTTTATGAGTGGGTATTTATAAAAGAAAAAAAAATAAAAATAAAGAAAACCTCCTTTTTTAAAAAAAAATACATTACTCTGAATCTTTGGATAAATGATTATATTGAATTTAACATATTAAAGATTGGTTTTTACAATATATTTTCAAACCCCCTTACGAAATAACACTTTTATAATTAATTTGTTTGTATTTATCCTTTTGGTAATTAAATTTTTGAAGAAAAAAAATTGTTGAAAAGTGTTTTGACTTATTATTTTATGTCTTATTTGTTTGGTTTGAAACTGGATAATTATTTTATGTGTGATTTAAAAAGATCTATTTCCAAAAAGACAAATTCATTCAAGAAAAGTGTGATAAATTGAAAAGAAAATTATAAATATTTGTTGATATATTTATTCGTAATAAGGATTAATTAAAGAAATATTCAATAAAAATAAAAAAAGAGAACAATAATAATCAAAATATTTTAATTTTACAGTCAAATGTACCCAGTTTTTATCGGTGTATCAGATATTTTTAAAGGGTTTGAATCGATATTTGAAGATAAAAATTTGAATTTTAGAAATTTTCAAAATATAAATCATTCTTTAACATTTTTGCTTTTTTTTTTTTACACCAAATTCTTTTGAAAATTATTTTTTAATTATAAGATCAATAGTATTTCCAAAAAAGTTGGGAATTTTTTTTTACGTTTCATAAAAAATAATCTTTGATAGTGATGGTATTTATCAATTGACAATATCAAATAAAGATTAATATTAATACCGATTGAATCAACTACTAATGTATTTAATTCAAAATATTTTAGTTGAAATATTTCAAAAAAATGTAAAAAAAAATCGCACTTTTTTGGGTAAAGAAATATATGACAAATTTCAATAAACAACCCAGAATTATTGAAAAAGTACAAATGATTTTTAAACAATAAAACACAGTTATATGTTTTTAATAATATTGTAATTTTTTTTGAGATTATAAAAGTTATAAAAAAATTTTTTTTTGATCAACAAGAAAATAATAAACACTAATTAACAACTTTAAATAATATCTGATAAAATTGAAATCAGAATATTTTAATATATTTTTTTTATGAAATACCATAATACTAAATTACAAATTGAATTATTATCAAGAAATTATAAACAGTAGTTAATGATTTTGGATATTTAAATACTTTTTTGAAGATTGGGGTTAATGAATATATTTTAAATAAATTTGTCCTACTTTCTTGGAAATAGCTTATAGTCATATCGAAAAACTTGTTATTCTAATGTTATTGAAACAGTCAAAAAAATTGTCCAGAAATATCATATTTGCGTTTTATTGGAATTTTCTTTTGATCTTTAAATTTAAGAACATAATAAGCATATTGTTGTTTTTTTCTCAATGTGAGGCTCTAAGAATTTAAGTTTTTCAAGTTTTATGAAAATAAATTGATTGATTAGATTTTATTCATATACCGATACCAACTAATCTTTGATGTGTATTATTCTACGTAGTATTTATTTGTTCTTCAATGTTCAATTAGAAAAAATAATTGATATTTGAAAAAAAAAATATTGTTCCTTTGTCTGAAATTTGGCTTGAATTGAAAGTACAATTTCGACTGCCAACTGAAAATTCGAAAAATTGTAAAATGTGAAAAAATATAAACACTTTCACGAAAATTATGGCAACTCCCAGAATTTCATATTAATAAAATCTTAAATAATAAATATGTTCATCAAAAAAATCAGAAAAAATCACTCAAAAAAAAAAAAAAAAAAAAAAAAAAAAAGCATCAAAAAAAGATATGTTTTAGCATTTTCCTAATTTTAAATAATTGGAAAAGAATCAGAAGAATATAAAAAAAACCAAAAAGCAATTCCAACAAATTATCGAAAAGGAATTTTCTTTTTAAAAAACCTCCCTTTCAAAGTATTTCTTAAAAAGAAAATTAGCGTTTCTTTTCACATTTGTTCCCCATTTTGATTGAATAAAATCATATTTTAACATTTTTTCAGGTACAATTGGAACGCAGCCAAATTGCAGCAATTCCTTTGGGGGTTTGAAAGATATTTCTGCGCTCTGTACTAAAAACAGCCAAATGGAATCCGGGTCCACTTTACACATTTTTTGAATTAGTTTATCGAATTCTTGGAAAATTATTGTTCTAGTGGGCAATTCAATAAAATTAAAGAGCATCTTAAAAATAGGGAATATTTGATCGTAAACGATTTGAGGATATTGATCAAATAGAAATTGAAAAAAAGAGAGAATTCTTTTTTGTGTTTTAAAAGTGGATGTTGTTTGCTGGAAGGGCGATTCAACAACTGAATTTGTTTGTTGCCGAAAGGAAACCTTTTTTAATGATTGGGAGATTATTGGTAATAATTCCTTCGTAATTCTTACTTTTAAAAAATCGCCTGAACATTTGACAAATTCTTCAACAATGTCAAATAAATATAGAGTCACAATCGGATCGATCTCTTTAAATCTAGCTAATAGCGGATTCCAAAGCGTGGCAATAAGTGGTAATACAATATCACTTTCATTTTTTAAAGTGTTGACTGCAGTTTGAATAAGCTCGAACACAATTACTTTATCTCTTAAAACTTTTGTTGAAATATAATGCTGCGATCTTTCTAATACTTTTGACAAGATATCAAAAGATAATTTTTTACTTTTTTCATCATTTTTATTGTTTTCAAAATCTTTAATATTTTGGATCTTTTTATTATCATTTTCGTCATTTTCTAATTGCGCCCCTTTGGATTGTGAATCCTTTTTTTCATGATACTTTAAAAAATATTCCCGAATTTCCTTTGGGTTCATTGGTATTTTTTTTTTTTTGTTCTCTTTTTCTTTATCTTTTTCATTTTCATTTTCATTTTCTTTTTCCTTTTCATTTTCTTTTTCCTTTTCATTTTCTTTTTCTTTATCATTTTCATTTTCTTTATCATTTTCATTCACAACGAATACTTCTTCAACTTCTTCAATCACTGTATTTTGCCCATTCTCTTTTTCGTTTCTATTTTCCTGATTATTATTTAGATTTTTATTCCCGTTATCATCAGTATTTTTATTTCCATTTAAAACAGAATTAATTCCCTTTACTACCTCAATAAGAACCCTCATCAACGGGAATATTTCGTTCCTTTTCCCTCTTTCTAATTGCAAAAAAACAGTTTCTATCGTATCATTTACAATTTCTATGACGACTTCAGATGGGGTTTTCAATATCCCCATTATTACTTGAGGTGTTTGCGGGTGCAGATCCAAATATAACATTCTCCCATTAACTTTATCAATTAAATAATGGATATTATCTAAAAGCATTTCTTCAATATTAAGAAACCCAACGTTATTTGAAATATCTACAATACACCTTGAAGCAGCCTTTCGGACTAAGGCATTATCTGACCCTCGTTTTTCCAGAATTTGGTATAAACAGTTTTCAATTAAATCTCTGTCAAGAAAATTTTCTTTCATTATTTTCACAAAAATTGAAACACCATTTAAAATGGATTCAATAATTATACTTGAAAGATTAAGCTCATAAATCGGTATCCTCCTTCTAGAAATAATATCTGCCTGTGCTGCTATTTTGTTTTCAAATATCAAATCAGAGAAATATTCTTCGAATAATAATTCAATAATATCATATAATTGTTCTTTCATTTCATTTATTTCTTCAATATTTTTATTTTTTTCATTTTTTTCATTTGTAATATTTTGTTCATTTTTTATATTTTGTTTATAATCTTGTTGATTTGTTTTGTTATTCTCATTTTTTGTTTCAATTTTTTCGTTTTTTTTATTTTTTGATATATTTTCATTGTTTTTGTTGTTGTATTTCAACAAATTATTCAAATAAATTGATCGTCCTTGAATGAGCCAATTTAATGTTGTAATACATTGGAATTCTCTACTAAATTTCATATTTTTTGGTTTTAAATTTGTTTGATTGATGCTATTACTTTGATTGTCATTGTTATTTTTGCTAACATTACTATTTTTGTTTTCATTAGCATTGTCATTGTCATTGTAACTGTAACTGGTGTTGTTACTGTTCCTTAATGGTTCTAAAAAGTAATCAACACAATTTTCTAAATCTCCATAGGCACCAATTTCTTGAATAATAGTTTTGATTGTCTGAAGTGTTCGATCATCAGAAAAATTATTAAACACATGGCGATCAGATTCAGAAATTCTGATTTGATCTGTATTTGGTTCAAGTGCAATTAATAAAGTAAATCCTAAAGTATCTAAATGGTCACCCTGCAAAAAATTAAATAAAGAGTGCTTTAATGCCTTTAAATACCCCCCACAGATCCTAAAGTATCTCAATTTTTGTAATTCGTTCGCCGAAAACATTATTGAATTGCCAAGCGTTAAATGCTTTGATAAATTCAATTTTAAAATTTCATTAAATTCATTGTTGGGAATTAAATTAAATGATTCGAGCATTTCTTCTGCCTTTTGGCTAACATTATTTGATTCGTCATACAAATGAGATAAAATAGTTTCTAATAACATCCCGATCGATTGCTTATTCAAGCACTTCCAGCCTGAGGACAAAATCTGGAAAGAGCATTCAATTGACGATAGCCTACAATTCCAATGAGAATGATAAATGGTAAGAACTCTTGAAAGTAAATTTTCTAAAGGAACTTGGGATTTTTTGAGCCATTCCTGATCCCTTGTTGTTCTTGTAACTTTTGATTGTGGTTTTTCTTTTTCTTTTTTTTCTTTTTCTATTTCGATTTCTATTTCTTTTTCTTTTTCTTTTTCTTTTTCCAATTTTTTTTTTTTTTCTTTAGTTTTTTCTTTTTCTTTTTCGTTGTCGTTTTCATTTTCTTTTTCTTCTTTTTCTTTTTCTTTTTCCTTTTCCATGTCTTTTTTATTTTTCATTAAATTTGAATTTAATAAAAATTCTTGATAATTTGATGTTGTCAATTTCTTTTTTTCAATTTCAATCCCTGTAAGCACACTGGAAATTAGTTTACTAAATGTTTTGTAGGCTTGAGAAATAACTCTGTTTCCTTCTTGTTCAGTCGAAGAGATAATTTTGGAAACCTTGGAGGAGATACCTGGCATAAAAGTTGCCCACAAATCACCGTCATCGATTTTTTCAATAAAAATTTGAATAATAAACAAAGCAATTTGCTTTATTTCTCGGTGCTTTTCTCTTGACAAAACTTGTAAAAGTAAATATAATACAAAACCTAAAGTGTCAATTTTTTCTGGTTTAAGAAGCGGAGAAAATCCTTTGGTTGTTGCGTTTGTCAGAAGAGTCTTGAAAGTTTTTAATAATTTTAATAAAATTGTCTCAAATATTTTGGGCTTTGAGATTTGAACAGCTATTCGGTTTATTTGATCAATTAATACAGTGTCCGTTGTATCACATTTCTCGTAAATGTTTCCTAAGGTTCCCCAGATCCTTTCTTGAATTGCAGTAGGCAATGCTTGTTCATTGTTTTCGAGAATTAGCCAAAAGGGATACAAACAATAACTTAGGCATCCCCTTAATCCCTTTTTGGATGTATTTTTGATTTGTTGATCAAGCCTTTGAAAGGTCTCTTCTTTTAAATCGCGATCAGCAAATTCTTGAACTATTCGAGTGCAGTGTGGTTTGAGTAATTGAAATGTATTCCTTATTTCTTCATCCATAACAATTAAAAAGATTGTGTTGTTTTTTATTTTTGATTAAAAAACAAAAGTAAATTATGTGAAAAAAAAAAAAATGATTTCAATAAAGATTTTAAGGGGGATTAATAGTTTTCTTTAAGGATTGCCTTAAATATATTTTTCAAGTTAACTAAATGGTACAACTTTTGTATAAAAAGTTTTTTTAGTCGTTAATGAGAGATTGAATAAAGATTTTGTTGAAAAAATATACACAATTTTTTTATTTTATATGTTTTTTTATAAAGAATAAAAAAATAATGAAAGAATAAGATGGTAACTCTTTGAAAAAAATCTGAACTTAAAGTTATCTAAATTGTAAACAAAATTGCTGAAAATGTGTGAATTCAACAGTTTGAACAGCTAAGAACAAACTTTTTGTAAGTTTTATGAAAATACCTCGATTAATTAAACAATAAATTGAACAATATTTTGATTCACCTTTCGTAAAATAATATGATAAGGGTGAAGAAAAAGACTGAGTCCTTAATATATTAATTCTTGTTTATGTTTTGAATTTCTCTTTTAGAAGGGGGTATTTAAAGACTAATCTCTATTATTTTTTTTTACCTGAATTTAATAAAGAAAGAAAAAATTTTGTGAGAATTACTTAGATTTGAAAAAATCTGTTTATTTTCAATATTAAACATATTTCTAAATAAGGATTTATTCTCTTGAAATTGGTCAAATTTAAAAGAAAAATAGAGAGTACTCCCTTAACGAACTTAATTAAATCTTCTTTTTTTGTTTTTGGGGAAGTTAAAAAAATTCTTATCAATTTACTTTTAAATCAAGCAAGTCAAATTGAAACTATTGAATAATGCTAATAGAAATCTTTTTAGTAAAATTGAATAAAATCAAGAGATTATATAAAAGTACTCAACAAAATATTAGTAATTTTTGATTTGAATTTTTATTTAATTAGGATCAAACGTTCCGGTATTTTCTTTTTCGTAAGTGGATTCCTTATTTGTATAAGATTGGTTATATGGGGGTTTGGTAATTACTTTTAAACAATTTCATTTATTCTTAATTACTGTGTTTCTTTTTTACAGTCATTATCACTTTTAAGACATAAATGGTGAACAAAATTTAATTCGCATAAACAATTATTCCTTGTTATGAAAAAAAAAAAAAATTGCATAGTTTATAGCCTTTAAATCTGGATTTTGTGTTTTTATTTGGATTTTTTTTTTGTTTTAAAAATTTTTTGAAAGTTTTTAACATTAAATGTTGGACTGTATGTAAAACTAAATAAAGATTATTAATGAAACAATGTTTTTTTTTTGATTTAGTACTTATTATTTTTTTTAGTTCAGTTAATATATTAGAGGTTTTATTGATAGTGTATAGTATGTATTATCACACCGTTTGTAATGAATTCAAAAAGAATGTCTAAAACCTCGTTTAATTTGTATTTATTTCGAAATATCACAAAATCTCGAAAAAGCACAAAATGGTGATAAAATAATTATCATGAAAAAAAGAAAATTAATATTTTGAAATCACCTTAAAAAAATCTCTCATGAATTTTTCAAAACAAAAAACTTTTACAAAACTTTTTCTTATAACCAATTTCACTTTTCAGATAGAAACTTTGAACGGAATTTAAGACACAACAAAAAATCTCAAATTAAGGCACATTTTTGTATTTTTTTTTTTATTTTTTTCACAAATTATTTCATTAAATTCGAATTTTGTTCTTTAATTGAGATTTTTATTTTGTCTTAATTTTTGTTGAATTTTGTTTCTTAAAAGTGGAATCTACTGTAATATACAAACTGTAACTCAACAAAAATTATCTAATTTAGAAAAAAAAGCAATAGAAATAATAAAAAAACTAAAATATTTATTTATTTATTTAGAGAAAGGGGTAATTACAGAAAATTATATCAAATAATAAAAGAAAAATAAGAAGAAGAAAAAAAAAATTAAAATATCAATAAATAATAATAATATCATACACATACCAAATTAAAAAATATACCGTGTTGTTGGGTTTTTCATGATTGGAAAGAATTGGGTAAAAAGTAAAGTTTTTACACAATTATTTTAAATTCTGGAAAATTTAACAGTGTTTTTTTAAAAAAATTAAGAAATAAATAGAAAATTTCTTGAATGGTCTTTTTATTTTGATTAAAAAAAAACCTAATGGTAGATAGGATGTATTAAAAAATCCACCTCAAAATAATAAAATAAAAAAAAACAAATTGAATTTTTTTTTGGAGACTCTTTGATTTATTTTTTTTTTATTAATAACTAACCTACCTTTCGAGACTAATTTAAGAAAGATATTTTACAACTTGAAAGTTTGGTTATTGATGATTCAACTCGAAAATATATCTAGAAATTTAGATTTTTCTGAAATTATTTGGTGTTATTTACTAATACAAGTTTCATTTTTAATAGATGGGTCAACTAGGAGGTAATAAACCATATTCCAAAAATTTTGACCCGCCAAAAACCAAAAATAGACAAAAAAAAAACCCAATTTATTTTATTTTTCAAAACATAATATCAAACCATTTTTCAGTTGCACCTTATGAATGTTTTTGTAAATATTCATTTTATATCCATAAAAGAAAAATTGATGTGAACAAAATGAAGAAATGAGCATAGCAAAAATTCTATTCATAAAGTGGTTGAAATTTTAACAATAATTATTGATCGATCAAATGATTAGATATATCAACTAATTGTATGTGATTTTTCTATTTAACAAACTAAACTTTAACTTTCTATCAACCCATTAGGAAATTTTTTTTTCTATATCTAACAAAACAGATTATGTAAATGGAAAAAAGGAAATGAAAACAAAAAGAAAAAGACAAAAAATGAAAAAATAGTTTTTAAAATCAAAAGTGGCCTAAATTTCAAAATAAATGGCCCATTTTTTTTTTTTTTTCTTTTTTTTATTTTACTTTTAGATGAAAAACAAATATTTCTAGTATAGAACTGAATAGTATAATAGTTATTTTTTTATTAGAATAGAAAACTTCAATTTATAAAAATAATTATTTTGAAAATTTGATTTTTACTTGTATAATGATTTTGAAATGGAGTTTATATCCAAATTGGATGTAAAGAGTAGTATTGTTATTTCTTTCAGTTGTTTAAACTGTGACCAAATTTTTAGAATTTAGATTATTTTACTTATTCTAAGATTGTTATCAATACAAGGATCTTTTTTAATTAAAAAGATCGTTCTTTTGTAACTATTTTATAAATAGAATTTTTTAGATTAATATAAACCATAGATTACTAATGTGATTTATACCCAATAGTAACATACTCCAATTTTAAAATTACCTGTGGGAGGTGTTTATCCCTTGAAGAGCTAGTCTTTTTCAAAAATATAATGAAAATCTAATTTAGATCTTCATTAAAATTTTTTTTTAATTTGTGTTTGGGCTTCTAAAATGGATAAGTTAACCTCATTTCCCACAAGCATTTATTTTCTTTCAAGTTATGATTTGTTGTGTAAGAAATCTAAACACGTTGAATAAATTGTCTTTAATATCTTTGTAATTGCTTTATTTTATTTAACTATGAATTGGCACCTGTAAATTTACACATTATTTTTTTTATTATTCAATTTATGATTAATTTATTAGTAAAAAAAGAACTTGCAAAAAAGACACTAAAATAGAAAACGTAAAATAAAAGAAAAAGAAAAATGATTTTTAAAAACCTATTTTTTTATTAGGGCTTCGATGTCAATCTGTATTTTGTAAAACAGAGAATAATGGTTTTTATATTTAATTTTAACTGGGGTTAAGCAGGTTTAATCAAGAAAATGTCAAAATTTCGATATTTTTTAAAGACTTAAAAAATAACAAAAAAAAAAAAAGTTAATGAAAAGAAATACTTGATTAATCTCGTTGATTTACAAATTTATTTATGAAATTTGGTCATAAGTTTCTTTAAAGCAATTTCGGAAGGTTTTAAATACTTGACTCCATTAGAATACAAGGCAACTGTTAATCCTAATGATGGTCCTGCCACCTTTGCTGCACAGATGCTGTTTTTGACAATCTTTTTAGGTTGGATTTTTTCTTTTGAAAACATTCCTTTTACGATTTGATCGATTGGCTTTGAGATCAGTGTTGCTTGTACACCAGAAACGGTTCCAAAAATAAATGGTTTAATGACACGTGTTTTTATTGGGCAGGTGCTATTAGGGAAAACATTACCGATCCATTTGCTATTCATCCAGAGAGATGTTTTGAAGGTCGAGATAAATAAAGATTTGCTAAATGCTCTTGAAAAGTATCCGTCAAAAAGTGAGGTAATTCCTTTGTTGCTGACTAAGTCAACTGCGGATGTGAATGTACAACGTACGTCTGGATTTTCTTCTTTTCTTTTTGCATGATGTTTATAGACATTGGTCTATTGTTTTTGTTGTAGTAATTGTTTTTTTTTTGTTGAAAAATAAGCAAAAGAAAAGAAATTAAAATTTTTTAAAAACAAATTTTCGAAAAGTTTTTGCTTTTTTTGAAAAAAAAAATAAAAAATAGATCTTTTTACTGGTTTTTTTCAAACAAAAAAAAAAAAAAAAAAAATAAAAGTAAAAAGAAAAAAAAGTAAAAAAGAAAAAACGAAAAAAATTTACAAAGACTGAATCGACAAGTGCGTTAACAGTACCAATTGCAACACCAGCGGTAACGCCAATTTTCCATGCTTCTTGTGGGTTATTGAATTCTTCCATCTTTTCTTTTACCTTTCCATCAATTTCTTCAAAAATTACATTTTGAACACCGCTACTAACGAAGTTTTGATGAAGACTGCTGAGTGTTGGGGTTACACCAGTTAATGGAGTTGTTAACACAGATCTAATGGTAGCAACGGCTCCACCTAAACCATAAAAATATGCATGTTTATAAACTGGGCAAGATTTTTCTTCTTTTTGTTCTGTCATTGCTTTAGAGAAATAGTTAAATTAATATTCTTAAAAAAATGAAAAGCTCAAACAGAAACTTTTAGAAAAGCATTTACAAGAGAAAAATCAAATATTTTGATTATTTTTGGTTTAAGTGTCAGGTTTGATTGTAAAATCGGATTATTCTTTATTTTTCTGTTTAGTAAATTTATTAAAGGTATAAAACCAAAAGTAATAATGAAAAAAGTTGAGTGCTCTTAAATTGAGATTTCAGTCTTTTTAACTGAAAGTAATATCTTCAAAAAAGTTGGTTGTGTTTATTAAGAGGCGATTTTCAAAACGTTAAATATTTTCATTTTAATAAAAACTTAAAGGTTAATCTTATTTTGACTGATTAATTTGGAGAGAATAGTAATACTTGTTTGTATATTATTCAACAATGATGAAATTTAAGGTCAAACAAAATTATTTTTGATAACAAAGTTTATTAAAAAGCTCTTCTCAAATTACTAAAGATAAAGCAATCTATTTTTTTTTATTTATTTTTCACCTTTTGAAGTAGAAGAAATTTACTTTAAGGGTATTGTCACAAACTATAAATTTAATCAATACTCGAGATGTGGTTTAATAAAGCAAATGGGTTGTATGGAATTACTTTTCATATGGTTTAAAAATATCAAAAAAACTCTCACAAAATATAACCGACAAAAATTTAAAATAAAAAAAAACATAAACAGAAGGATCCTAAATAGAAAATAATTGAAAAAAAAAATATTGGATCTAAATGACTAAAAATTCAACACAGAAATAACTCTTCACCAAAATACTCAATTACCTACAGTAAAAAATGTCTAAAAAAAGTTTCAAATTAGATCTCAAAATATAGATTCAAATATTTAATAAAAGGATACGTCTCTTATTTTAAATTTCCAAATTCTTCAATTTCAAAAAAAATGTTTTCTTTTAGTACAAAATCAATTTAATTCTATTTAATCTAATCTGTGGTTATTTTGTAACCCTCTGTATTTTACAAGTCAAGTATTTATAAAATACTTGAGATAAATAATAATTATCTTGAAAAATTAAAAAAATAAAAAAAAAAAATCAAAAAGATTTCTAAAAAGTGACAAAGATCTACACTTCAGAACTAACATAGTTTTATTTAAAATTATCTTTCACAACTAATCGAAATTGGAAATTGATAGTTTTAACCCTTGATTCTTTTTTCTAAAAATTTTCCTTGTTTTTTATTGTTGATTTTTCGAAATCTATCCGTTTCCATCGCATCATGATAAATTTTTTATTGATAGTAGCAACTCAAAAAAATTAGAAAATTGTTTTTTAGATTTTCATTCTTTTTATATTTTTACTTTAATTTTGGGATTTTTTTTTGTTGGACTTGAGATAAATATAAAATAGAAAATTGGATTAATTTCTGGTATTTTTAATTTGTTTTTTTTTCTTGTATTTTTTTTCTTTATCTTTTTCTAAAAATAACAAAAAATACGTAAAAAAGTATTAATGACGGCAAAAATAAAATAAAAAAATAGAACCCCCCCCCCCTATTAAAATAAAATTGATTATTCTATAAAGCATAAAATATATGGGAAACACATACACTAGAAGCTTTTTTTAAAGAGTCCACTTATAAATATTTTCTATTTTATAATATATTACCTTTTTTTCTTTTATTTATCTCCTCTATTTTGAGTAGTATTTCTCTTCTCTCAATGAAAAAAAAAAATCAAAAAAAAAAATAAATCCACTTTGAAATTTATAAAAAATTCTATTTTAATTTTCATCTATTTTATAATTTTATTTCAAAATTTTCCATGTAATTCCTAAAATTTTCAATAAAAATTCCGCTTGACTATTTCAATGACCATCCATTAAATTTAATTAAAAAATTCCTTTTATTTTCATAAAAGAATCCTTAAAAAGTTACCCGAAATTCATCTCATCTATCTTTTTATACGAAAGGAAACATAATCTTATAAAAAAATAGAAATTTCAATTTGTTTTTTTAATACTTCTGACGACTTTATACGTCCTAGGAGTATTTAAATGAGATTTCGCAAATTTGATCACTTCAAAATTCTCTTTTAAAAATATACCTAATAAAAATTTATTGTATAATTTGTTATAGATAGGTGATAAAGCCATTATGTCCTTTGAAAATGAGCCTGAAAATGTGTTATTACACTGTTTAACATAAATCTTTGTTATAAAAGGTGTTATAAAATTATACAAGTTAGAAGCTAGTTACAAGAATATTTTTTCAAAAATAATTTTTTAGAAAAATGTTATAAAGATGTTATAAAAAAATTTTTTTATGAGCAATCAGATGACATTTTAACTAAATATTAGCATTAAACCCTGAATCTTATACAAACGAGAGACTATATATATATATATATATTTAAGGTTTTATGAATGCTCCTTTTCTTTTTTAAGAAAGTAGGTAGATTTCCGATTTTGAAAAATTTTAATTTTAGTTAACATTGCTGAAAAATATTTTTTTTTTTGGGTTTCAATAGATATTGAAACTTTAAAACCAAAACATCACCCATTATCCTATTTGTAAAAAGGAAGAAAGTAAATTAGAGTGGTATTTTTAATTTTTCTATTCAATCAACATTTTTTTTTTTTTGATAGATTTTTTTGTTTCATTAAATTATGTTTTGGATCTAGCAATGTGTTTCTATGAATAATTAAAATTAGTCAAACTAAACCAAAAAAAATATACCCAAAAATACATGAAGAGGTGTGTATTTGAAATAAATCTTTTTTTAGAAGACCAAACGAGAAAATTCACTTTGTATTTAAATTTGTTGAAATCAAGAATTAAAAAAAATGGAAAAAATACTATTTTCATGTTTTTTTTTTCCTTTATTTACTTAATTTATATGAATACAGGCAATAAATTATATTGTATTTCTCACACCATTGCATATTTATTATTATTTTACTGGATAATTTTTTACAATTTGTTTTTCATAATTACTTTTTCAAATATTATTATGAAACAAAACAAAAAAGAAGATGTACTATTTCAAAAAGGAAAATAAAAGGGGCGAACTCCTGAAATCAATAAGCAGTTATAAAGGATTCAACCCAAAATAATTTAGAAAAAATTCAACTCATATTCATCATTATTTTGAGTTTTTAATTTTAATGGAAGATAAATAATTATCAAGTCAAACGAATGGATATAATGTATCTTTATTTCTATAGAAGAATTCAAAAAATATCCTATTTTCTGAACCAAATCTAAGGATTAGATAAATTATATCAAAATCGGATTTTTAAATCCTTTTTGGAAATTAATAAGAAAAGAAAAGTAATTTATTTCTAAAAAACATTACAAAGAAAAGTATTTACATGAGGAATTAAAGATAAAACCTAGTTAAAAAAAGTAATTATATTAAAATTTATAGATTAGTTCAAGAAATAAGTTATTTTTATTTATTTTTTCTTCATCAATTTTTTCATTTTTTAATTTCCACTTTTAATTGATATTATAATATAATCCACTTTGATATGCAGTCATTTCCACTTTGAAGAAAAATTTTTTCAACGAAATTTAAGGCACATAAAAAATCTCAAATTAGGGCACAAACTAAAAATTATAATAAAATATTTTGTTTCAAAAAAAAAATAATAATAATGTACCTTAATTTGAGATTTTTTTTGTATCTATAAATTTAGCCGATAGTATGTGCCGTAAAAGTGAAACTGGATGTATTATACTCTTTTATTTATTAAAATACCAATGTATTTAGTTCAAGAAATGATTTGAAGAATCCAGTTTCACATAAATAGCGACTCTTAAAATTTTAAAAATATACTTAGCCTGTTAAATTTCATTTTGTATTTGATAAATCTTTTTTCATCTGGGGTTAGAAATTATTTTAACTCAAATTCAGCTTTCAAAATTGAAAAAAAAAAGAAAATCATACTTAATTTTAACCCATTTAAATTTAAAATGCAATCATTAAAAAAATATAAATAAAGCTAAATCAATAACTATTATTTTCCAATCATAAATAAAAATTGTATTTTAATTCTTACAAATTCTCGAAGTTATTTCCTAGAAAGTGAAGCCAATTTATTTTAAAATATCTCTATTAAATTTAATCTTCAAAAAAGTATTTAAATAACCAAAATCATTAACCACCATTTATTGATTCTTGATTTATAAATCAATTTACTTCTTAGTATTGTATTACATAAATAAAAGCTATTAAATTTTCTGATCTCGATTTTATCGGATAAGTTTTAGGAGTGAAATGTGTGTTTATTATTTTCTTTTTGATCGAAAAAATCTTTTCAAAACTTGTTTAATCTCAACAAATTTTCAAATAGAATTGATAATATATAAATGCAGTTGGTTCTTTAAAAAATCATTTGTACCCTTTTCCATATTTCCCGCTTTTGATCGGAAATTGGTTGTACATTGTTTTCACCAAAAAAAGAGCTATTTTTTTTTTTATTTTTTTTGGAAATATTTCAAAGAACATAATTTGAAATAAATATATTAGTCATTGGTTCAATCAGTATTAATATTTGACTTAATTTGGTATTGTCTATTAACGAATACCTTCACTGAAAAAGATGATTTTTTATGAAATTTGAAAAAAAAATCCCCATTTTATGGAAATACCTTATTTATTTGATGAAAAGGCCAAAATAGCTTCACAAAGCCAATTCAAAATAAAATTTTTTATGATTTTTGATTCGGCTTTCTTTTTGAAATTTTCAATTAGAATACTAATTATTGAAATTTGACTTTAATAGTACTAGTTTCAAAGAGTTCTTTTCCCTTTTTGATGAAAATGTGTTTTCGACAAGTTCTTTGTTTCTTTTGATTTTTCTTCCTTACGGACTACATTCTCAAATTAGGGGGGTGTTTAGTTATTTTGTTATTTTACATTCACTTTTCAAAAAGAATTTTCATTCTGAAGAAATTGGATAAAAAAATTACTAGTTTCCAAAGATAAAAAAAACTCAAACGAACGCAAAAAAATTTTGTCAAAATAGATTTCTTGAGTGAAAATTTTTTCAAAAAAATGACTTAAAGGGATTTTCAAGTACAAGTCCAAATTTAAAAACATTTCAAACTTGTAAAAGTAACTTTAAAAAATATTTAGAACAGTTTGAGAAATTTATGTTTAATGATTTGAAATGGAAATTATGAAATTGTAAAATCAAATTTTGGGAGGATCTAAGAAAGGTAAAATTGTTGGTATTTTGAACATTTTTAATTGTAAAATCAATTCTCAATGGATAAATTTAACTTGAGATTATGGATCTCTTTCAAGAGGGTTTTTATCTCACAATTTCACTCGTTTCTGCCTGAAAGTGTCGTCCTTAAAATTAATTATTTTTTTTTGAATTTCTTTGACCGAGTATTTACTCGAGAATATATTTTGTTTTTGTGATGTCGTTGATCTTTTTTGTGTTGTTTTGGGTTATTTTCTGATTAAAAGAAAAGGATGTCAAAAATAAAAAGAATAATCAAAAAAAAATAAAGCAAACATCACCAATAAAAAACAAAAAAAAAATAAAAAAAAATTTAGATTATCAAGTCTGTTTTTGTATTACTTGTTTTTGTTTGAAATAAATTTATTTTTTTTGTTGTGTTTGTAAAAGAGGATCAAATCAAGATAAAAAAACAAAACATAATAAAACAGGTTTACTAAATGTGTAATGTTTATTTTTCTAAAGATTGTGTTTTCATTTGTTGAACGATTTTAGCAAGTTCGTCTCTTTTCTTTCTTGCTCTTTTTTGTGTACCAAGTCTTCGTTTACAGAACCTAAGTGCGCGTTTTTCATAACCAAGTTTAAGCATTTCAATTGCTCTTTTTTCATAGGGCGAAAATCCTGCAACTTCACGGATCAAATTTCTCACAAAGATCCTTTTTGTTCTTTTTCTCTTTTGGTTGTAGACAGTTTCGAGAATGGAATATTGTTTGATTTTGTTTTATTTTGTTTTATTTTCGACAATAAAAAAAAAAGAATTCTAAGATTTTTGGTAAAACAAAGAGGCCAAAAAGGCTCAAATGTTATTTGGCTTGAAGTTAACTTACAAAATTTTTATTTATTTTCTTTTTTCTTTTTTGGGTTTTTGGTGGCATTTTTTTTTAAATTTTAATGATATATCAAAATGTAAAAAATGAATTTAAAAAGTGTAATTTGGAATTTATGGTGGGGATACTCGACATCAAAAGAGAAAGTATGGAGTTTTTATAAAAATATAATTACTTTATTAGACTCCAATATAATCTCAATTGTTTCTTTTTGGTTACTGATAATTTCAAAAAAATGCAGAAAACTTATTAAACAATTTTCATTATACCTAATTTTGATAATTCAATTTCCTGAACATACACTACAAAGTATTTTTCAAAGATCAATTGATTTTCAAAACTTTCTTTGTTTTTAAACCAATAAAATCTTAGTTCAAAGCAATTGTAAAATCTTTGAAAAAAGGGCAATTGAAATAAAAAATTTTTTACTTTTTTTTTTGATTTATCAGTATTAAAAGAATCTGAGAAAAATAACCAGGTTATTCGGTTGGAAACCTTTCCAAAACACTTTTTTAAAACCTGTAAAATTCATTAGTACTTTTTAATCTTTGAATTATTACTAAAATACTTGAATAATTAAAAAGTGATATGAATTATTGATATCAAATGATCATGATAAAAAAGATTTTTTATTAGACTGTTATTTGAATAATAAATGGGATATATTTATACTCCATTTTCATTTTCTTTCAATAATTTTCAAAATATTTTGATTTAGGATTCTTGACTCGCCCAAAGTTGCCAAAATACAGCAAAAAGGGATAAATCATAGAAAAAGCGACAATAAATCCCAATTTATTAATAAAAATATCTTATTTATGTAATATCATCATAACATAATTAAAAAACTAGGGTATTTATTAAAAATTTATTATTACTCTTCAGACTAAATAATTCTCAAAATCAAAGAAAAAAATCTTTCAAAAAAATAAAATATTTTATTGTTTAAAATATAAACATTTAGAAGTCCTATTAAAAATTAAATTATAAAATAAAATAGATCAAAACGTAATTCGGAATATTTGGATTGTTTTTTGAAATAAAAAAATGTCATAATAAACAGAAAACAAAAATATAAGGAGAAATTAAATTTCTGAAAATACCACCTTCACAGTTTGACTTTAATAAAAATAAAAATTTGACTTAACTTTAGAAGAATTTAATTAAAAAACAAAAAAAAAAACTAAAAAGTACAGAGGGATTTTATATAAAATAAAAAAACAAAAAATTCATTCTTTTCGAAATATTTTTTGTCCAAGGATTCTAATTTTTACAAAAACTTTTGTTATTTTATTTTTTCGATCTATTTTCATCATAAAGATAAAATGATTCTGATGAAAATTTATTTTTAAATCTTCTTTTTAGAAAAGTATTGTTTATTGTTTATTTTTCTTTAGTTGAATATTTAATACAATAATAAGTTGTGGTTTGAAAACCAGAAAAGAGGGGGGGGTGGGGGCATCAGGTTTATGTTTAATTAAAAAGAAAGTTAATAAGTTATTAATTCAAATTATAATAATCTGTTTTAATGCAACACTAAAAAATCGATTTGATGTCAAAAGTGTTTTTTTGAAGTTAAAAAATACCTTCAAAACTTCATAGAATAATTTTATCTAATATAGAGCATTTTTCAAGTAAAAAAGTATATTTTTAAATTTTTCTTGATTATAACCATACTTTGTTTTAATAAAGAGGCTGAAAACTTTCATCAACAATAGATCAAAAAAAAAAAAAAAAAAACGAACCACTTCAATAAGTTTTAACTGTGAATTATATAGATAGATTTATTTCGATAAATCACTTGGTTTCTTAAGAATTAAAATTTTGCTTTAAACTTTTTTTTATAATAACTATTGTGAAAAAAAATTGGGTCATTAAAAAAAATTGGGTAATTCAAAAGTTTATTTTCGTTTTTTAAATAATAATCATTGACAAAATTCTTTTTTGATCAAAGTAATATTTTATGAAAAAATCTTACATTTAAGAAAAACGAAAGTCATTATCAACAATAATTTTCAAAGGAAATATTATTTCGTTACATTTTGACCTTTTAGATTTGCTTTGGACCGCTAAAAAAACACATATTGACTTTTAATTGTAAACTTCACTAAAATTGTTTATTTTTTTTAATTGGATTACATTCCAAGGACAAGTTATTTGATTGTTTGGGAAAACCAAAAATTAATAATTATTTTAAATTAAAGTTTATCGATGGGGATTTAAAGAATTTAAAGGGTTTCTGAAATTTTTAAATCTCGTTATTTTGAAGTTTTGATTCTAAACCCTTAGTGGAAAACAATCTCTTTTGAAAAAATATCTTATTTGGAAGATTTGATGATTCAATTTGGTTTAAAAGGTTATTTAAGAGTTATATTGATGAATTTACGTTAATTAATAATGACAATATTTATTGAATTGATAGATTATAATATTTCGGAATAAATAATTACAAGATTTTTTGTAAAGTTTATAATTAAAAGTCAATTTGTTTTTTTTTTTAGCCTTTCAAAGCAATTCTCAAATGTCAAAATTCTACAAATAAATATTATTTTTGAAAATTGTAATTGATAATAACTTTTATTTTTCTTAAAAGTAAGGTTTGTTCATAAAATTTTACTTTGATCAAAAATCATTTTGCTAATGATTTCTTATTTAAAAAACTAGAACAAATTTTTGACTTACTCAATTTTTTTTCAAAATAGTAACTACACTTTATTTAATTATTTTTTTTACAAGTTTCACAAAACATTTTTTCCGAAAATACCAGTGCAAGATACTTCCTAATTAGTATTCGTCCAACCCTTTAACATACTCTGTATGTGTCGCAAAGGAATATTCAATTCATATTAGTTAGTATCAAACCTGATCAATTGGAATCAGTTCTCATTCTGTTAATTCAGTTCATGTTTGGTAGGATTTAATCAGAACAAGTTCATTATGCTCAAGATTAATCAAGAACAAGTTTCTTTATTCATATAAAAATTTTTTTATCCCTTATCTCCTTCCAAACACTCTAAAAAAAAAAAAAAAAATCAAAAATGGGAAGGAACCGAAAGAACCCAAACAACTTTAAAAGGGGGGATTTGGAAAAAGTGAAAATTCTACAAAATATATAAATAAAACTAAAGTGCAAATATTCCAAAAAGAGAAATTACTAATAAAAAAATGATTTTTATTTGATAAATATAAATTAAGTGAGTATGTATTTTATAAATAATAATAATACAAGAAATTAATTAATAATTTCGCAAAAATTTGGAATATTATCCCAAATTTATAAATATGTAAAAGTATTAATAATGAAAAACAAAGAATTATAAACATAATAAAAAAAAAAAAAAAACAATTAAAATTTTATAAAATTGCTTTTTTAAAACACCAGCTAAAATTGAGAATAGGGTCAATTTTTTGACTTTTGCAAGCAAGCACCCGTTTCTTTTGAGACAATAACGTTGTTTGGTCCTTTTGTGTGCCGTTTCCCAATAGCCCGGCTAGCAAAGGATGGAAAATGATTTGTTTGAAGGGGAAATGCTCTGTGATATTCTGTGTATTGAATTTCAATTGTTCCATATAATCATTTGACAAAACATTCCAATATTCGCCGCCATTTAAGCTGAATCGCACAATTAAGTCCTTGACAACTTTTTGCTTTTTGCCCCTATTATTCGAGTACAAATTTAAAGGATCGTCTTTATAATCCAAATCAATCAATTGGAAATATTTTTTCGATACTTCCAAATTGTTAACCAACTCTCTTGCTAAGATTAAGCAAGAAAGCATAAACTTGGATCTCCCAAAGGCGAACAAATGATCTTTGTAAAACTTTGTACGAATTTCCGGCTCGAAAATGTGTTCCAGTCGATCAACAAATCGTTTGTCAAACCAGTAAAATAGCACTTCCTCGGTGAATATTTGTTGATAAATTTTATGTAATTTCTGTTTTAATTTGGTTTCCTTTTTATTTAAATTTTCAATTTCGTTTTTAGTTAGATCTTCGTTACTTTTTTTTGTTTGAAATTCTGCTATTCGGACAAGGATTTTTAAAAACTTTTTTGAAATTTTTGGTACATTATTGCTTTTGTTTTGCTTTAATAATTTTAAATATTCCTTTCCTTTTGCCTGGTTTTGTTCTTGCCTTTGTTCTTGTCCTTGTTCTTGGCTTTCTTCCTTTTCGTTATGTAAATGAATAAGTGAGAATACCCCAATCAGAATTTCTAAGATATATTCTGTATACGTTCTTCTGGAGTTTGTTAATAAATATTTTAAATTATTTTGGAAATTCTTTGTTTCTCTTTCACTTGCCTTTAAGACTTCACCTATTTTTGTTACCAGCTGATTAGTATAAGGAGTCAATTTTTTGAAAGTTGAGCCTCCTGAAATGACCCACATTTGGCCAACCACTAATTTAAAAATTTGCTTCCCAGATTCGACTACTGTCGATTTTTCTCTTTCGTTTAAATTCTTATTATTGTTGTTCCCAAATAGTTCTCTTTTCCTCCATGGCGACAACAGCTTTTTTCCATATTTGTTAGCTTTTTTTTTGGTTTTTTGGATTGATATTTCGAGATTTGGCTTTTGATACTTTGTTTTTTTTTGTTTTCGTTTGATATTTGTAATAATATTTGAATTCGTAATAATATTTGGATATGTACTGGTGTTTGGGATAGGGTTGGTATTTGTGTGCTTCGTTGTCTTTGGTTTTTGATCGATCTGCTGATTCTCCATTTCAGCAATAAAATCTTCAAGTAATAATTGTTGTTCGTTCTCTTTTTTTTCAAGTCGTAATTTTGTTTTCAAACCATACTCGAGCTCGTACTCAATGTCCTTGGAAATCAAATTGTGATCACTGTTTTGTTGTGTCGTAATCTTGTTAATTGTTTGTTCCCTTTCCCATTCCTTTTTGTTTTCCTTTTGGTTTTCGTTTTCTCTTTCGTTTTCATTTTCCTTTACTTTTACCTCTTTATTATTGTTGACTTTTTCAGAATTTTGAATGTTGTTCAAGAAAAATGAAGAATCGGAAGTTGAAGTGTTTTTTAGTCCCAACCCGAATCCTTGAACTGAGGCTTTTTCCAATTCCGATGGATAACTAAAATCAAATAGATCACTGTTGTTCTGATCAGAAATGTTGGTTCCTAAATTGAAGTCGAATGATGGGAAATCTGAAGAGTCGTAGAGATTGTTGGATGTAAGAGATGAAAAGAGATTGCTTATTTCATCAAAGCCTTCAGAATCGATCTCCAATAATTTTTCTTCTAAATCGAAAATGTCTTGAGGGTTTATTCGATCATTCATTTTTTGACTATTGGCTAGATTTTTGAGAGGTAGATCAAGTTTTACAAATGAAAAAAAAATGAAAATAAGTTAAAAATTTTTTCCTTTTGTTTTTCTTGAATTTACTTTCCAAATTGAGTTCACTTCCGATTATTTTTAGAACAGGTTTCTTCTTTTGTTTCTGTGAAAAAAAAGAGAAACATTCAAAAGAACTTTTAGTGATTTTTTTCTTTAATGAGAAGTTGGAATTGGTTTTCCATTTGAGAGGGTGATTTTGTATCAAACAAATCTGCTCTGTTGGTTATAGAAATAAAAGAACTTTGAAAATTTTATTAATTTTTTCTTTTTTTGATCGATAAATTATGAAGAAATTTCTTGAAAACTTTTGAAGAAATTTGAGATGTTTTATTTCTGTTTTGATGGTTTTTATGATTCGATAAGAAATTGCATTTAACGAGAAAAATCTTTTTTTGTTAAATCCATTTGACTTTTTTTAAGGTGGATCAAAAAATTATTTTGTCTCAAATTGAAAGACAACGTGTAAATCTGAAAAACGATCTAAAAGTTAACGAAGAAAAGAAAAAGAAAAAAAATATTTTATTGATCTCAGAATTTGGAGTAAAGGATATAATTTATTTGGAGATAATTTACGCGAAAGTTGGACATGTGTAAAAAAAAAACTATTTATATTTAACCTTATTTTGTTCCCGAATTTAGAATTTTGTAATAGCAAACAAAGTGGGAAATGTACTTTTTATTGCTGGAGAACAAAAATAAGAATTTTAGGGTTAATATTCTTTAAAAATAGAATTTTTTTTTCATTTCAAAAGAGAAAAACAAATTTTGCTATGTTTTTTTTTTTCGTATAAAGTGTTTTTCTTTTAATTCTTAGTTGTTTAGTCTACAACTTTATGGGGTTTTATCAATTGTTTTTCCCGATATAAAAATTTTGGAATGGAAGTGCTATAAATTGGATGTAAATAAATTTTCATTTATTTGTATTTAGTTTTATATCAAAATTTTTTTAAAAGGTTTTTTTTTTGTTTTTTTAGAATTTGTAACTTCCCTGAATTCGGAATTTTTTAATAACAAAAATAGTGTGAAATGTACTTTTTAGTTGGGGAACTAAAAAAAGAATTTTAGGGTTAATATTCTCTATAGATAGATTTTTTTTCATTTCAAAAAAATATTCTTGTTAAATAGAAATTTATTTAAGGGACTAGTCTCTATTAATTTTTTTTTTGACCAATAACTAAATAAGGAATCCTTATCTTGAAATGTGTTTAAAATTGAAAATAGGCGGGTTTTTTCAATGTTAGAACTTTGAGTTCTTGTTTTTTTTCTAAAATTTTACAATTCTATCAAAAAAAGTGATTTATAAAAATTTTTGTTTAAAACCTTTCTTTAATGGATGAGAAATTTTTGTTGAATTTTGGATCTAATTATTATATCAAAATTAATATTTATTCTCATTAGGAAGAACAGAAAAATAATTTAAAACTGGTGTATATTTTCTTATTCACTTCTGTGCCCCCAACTTGACTCTACAGTCAGTTCCACTTTTAAGGCACAAATTTTCAAAGAAATTTAAAGCACAAAAAAATCTCAAATTAAGGCACAAAATTTGTAATTTCTTTTTTTACAATTTATTTTACTAGAATCTGAATTTTGTGCCTTAATTTGAGATTTTTATAGTACCTTAAATTTTGTTGAAGTTTGTGCCTTGAAAGTGGAACTCACTGTATAAAGAACTCAATTTGTCTTTTTAATTATTACTATTTAAAAAAAAAGTTCTTATTCTTTTCTTTTATTTTTTTTTGACTCTTACAAAAATTTTTGGAATTTTAATTTGGGAATACTTAAAAAAACTTCAAATTCAACAAAAAAAGAGTGTAAAATCAAAAAATAGATTCAATGAAAAAAAGAATTTTATAAGGAAAAGAAACAAATTTTTTATTTTGAGTAAAGCATATATTGCATATATTTTTCGAATCAAACTTTTTTTCATGCAAATCCAAAAAAAAAAAGCTTTTCAGGTTTATTTTTCAATTTTTTTTTGTACTTCTTCCACAAAAACAACACAGTTTTGCTTTCTTGCTCATATTTTTTTTTATTTTTTGTATTTTAGCGATAAATTTGAAAAAAAGCAATTTTGAAAAAAGTGAAAAAAAGGAAAAATTTTTTATTTCTATAAAAACAATAATTAAATCTAATGAATGTCATTTAGCAAGATTCCATTACTATACAAAGAAGTTTTTCACTTTGATTTCAAATCTAAGTAATTGGCAACAAAATTTTCTAAATCTCTATTAAATTTATCTAAAAAAAATTTAATAGAGACTAGTCCCTTAAATACGATTAAAAATACAATAGAAGTTTTGATGATAACATGCTATAATTCACGATAAAGTTACAAAAATCGCGACAATTTCCATCAAATCGCAATATATCAGAAAATCGCGATATTCAATATTATCGTGATAATATAACAAATCGCGATATTCTATAAAATCGCGATAATTATTAAAAAATCGTGATAAATGCCAAAATATCGCGATTAAAAAGTAATCGTGATATAATAGTTGATGGGTTTTTGGGATAATTGAGAAATATTTTGAATAAAAAATTTTTTTTGATCAAAAAATAGATTAGGTAAAAAAAGTTCATTCTTTGAAAAAACACCAAAAAAGATACTTGATCCAATCAAGGATCAGATCCAAGAGTTTTGTTGTGTTTTCATTTTATTTGGTTGACAAACCTATCGATCCTTTTAGATCAACAACAATAAGAACTAAAGGGAAATAAATATTTTTTCAGTTAATGGTGGTGTTGGAAATTGCTTTGAATAATTAGCTTCTAAAATAACCAACCCCTTATCTGTTCTTTAAAGAATGTTTTCTGGGGTTACAATATTTTCATTTTTTCCCAGAAAGCTAAAAGCAGTTGGATAGCTCTTCAAAAGATTTCACAACATCCTTGCCAGATGATCACCAATTATTAAGATTTTTTATACAATTCTTGTCTTCTTCTTCTTTTTCTTCTTTGAGCATCTTTGTATTGGGCAGAAAACACAATTAAAATAATAGAGGTTTTTGTTTGATCGATCACCAATAAGAAGTCAAATTATTCTTTATTCTTTTTGGCTATTTAAAATTGTGAAGGTAACAACTCCATTTTAAGAAAACACACATCTTTTATATTCACGTGTATTGATGAGATGGGTAATTATTAGTTTGATCATAAAATTTGTTTGAGATGTTATATTTTGTTAATAAATAAAAAATGAAAAGAAAACAATTTTGTTTTTCCAGAACAAACCAAACTCATTCCCTTTATAAAAGTTTTCTGTCTTTCAAAACTTTCAAACACTTGAAGACGGTTCAGAACCCTTACAAACACTTTCTGACATTATTAAAGGGGAAAGTGTTGTAAAATCCAAGAGATTTTTTTTAAGATTGAAACGAAAATAATAATTTTTCATTTTTTCGCGATAATGTGAATATCCCGATAATGTTATTTATCGCGATTTTATGATTTTCCCCGATAAAGTTCAACTAATCGCGATTTTTTTAATAGTATTGTGATTTTATTGTTAATATTATGATAATATATGTTATCATCAAAACCTCTAATATATATTTATTTTATTCATTCTGGTGGTAGATACGATTTAGAGTTGCTTATTTTGAGATAAAAATAACATTGTGGATTTTTTTTCACTTGATAAAAAATTAAATATTTTAAAGTTTTGAGTTTCGTTAATTAACTCATTTCAATAATTTCCCTTTAATTTTCATTTTTCCATAATTTGAAAAAAAAATGTTACTTTTTTCGATTTTTAGCAAATGTAAGTTTTTTGCAACAGAGTTATAAACCCAAATTACTACCCACCTGGAAAATAATCGAATACTCCTCAATTTACATAATTACAGGTCATATTATCAAACTATACCTAAACATTTTAAAGGTTTTATTATTTAGTTGACATCTTATTTATTAAAAGTGAAACTGACTGTATTGATATCTAGAATTTTATTAAAGTTCACATTCTACCTGGAGAAAATGGTTACTGAATCTTAAAAAATATATAATTTTAATTATATCATTCAAATATTGATGATCGGGGATTTGATGATATCCTTACTTAATTCACACTAAATTAACAAAAATATCAATCATTTTTACCAAATTTCTCAGTTGTAGAATATCAATATACTAAATATTATCAAGGTAATACAGTCAACACCACTTTCAAGACACAAAATTTCAATGAAATTTAAGGCACAACAAAATCCCAAATTAAGGCAAAAAATTCAAATTCTAGTAAAATAATTTGTTCAAAAAAAAATTCCAAAAATAATGTTTTAAATTGGGATTTTTTTGTGCCTTGAATTTCATTCAAAGTTTTTTACTTAAAAGTGGAACCAAATATACGAAAAAACCTGATATTCTTTAAAATCGCGATAATTATTTAAAATAGTATGAATGCCAAAATATCACGTTTAAATTGTAATCTCGATATAATGGTTGATAGGTTTTTAGGTTAATTCAGTAATATTTTAGAAAAGAAATTTTTTTGATCAAAAAATAGATTATGTGAAAAAAAGTTATTCTTTGAAAAAAAAATAAAAAAGATGTTTGATTTAATAAAAGATCAGAGAATTTTATTGTCTAATCTTTTTACTCGGCAGAAAAA
This sequence comes from Anaeramoeba flamelloides, assembly GCA_027625915.1. Lineage (NCBI taxonomy): Eukaryota > Anaeramoebidae > Anaeramoeba > Anaeramoeba flamelloides. The sequence continues at coordinate 1,558,850 of JANTQA010000008.1, forward strand.
CGTTTCAATACTTTTAGATCAACAACAATAATAAAAAAGTTAATAACTATTTTGCCTGTCAATTGTGGTGTTTTAAATTGTGTTGAATAAAAATAGCTTTTAAAATAATCAACACTTCATCCGTTCTTTAAAGAATGTGTCCTTGTGTTAAAGCATTTTCTTTATACTAAAAAAACTAAAAGGGGTTGAGTAACTCTTCAAAACCTTTCGCCCTTAGCTAGTAACTTTATAATAAATAATTAAGATTTATTAATTATTTTTTTTCTTCTTGTTCTTCTCATATCTTTGTATTGGGCAGAAAACACAACTAAAGCTTAGGTTTTTTTATTTAATTGGTCATAAATAAGAAAACAATAATCTTTATTCTTTTTATTTATTGAACGAAGAATGCAATAGCCCCATTTAAGAAAAAAACATCTAGTTTATATTTAAGTTGATTATTGAAATTGGTTATTATTAGTTTGGTCATACAATTCGTCTGATATTTCATATTTTTCTAATAAATAAAAAAATGAAAAGAAAAAAATTTTAATTTCAACAATTTTTCGATTTCCACCCATAAAAACTTTGAATTGGTGGATAAGGTGTTAAAACCAAAATACATTAGAAAGTTTAGTGTTTTTCAAAGATTAATAATCTTGAATCTATTTTTGGAAAATCTTTTAAAATGCCTATTAAGTCTAAAAAAAAAAAAACATTTTTATTGGTAAAGATTAATCAATCCAGATCTCCAAATCGAAATGATTGCTTTGTATAGTGATAGTAATTTTTGATTTTTATTTTCAATTTATCAGGTTGGTCCATTGTTAACTCCGGTAAACCCTTATTGCTTTAGTAATACTTTATGAAATAGATATATATATATATATATATATATATATATATATAAATATATCTATTATTCCGAATTTGGGAGAAGAAAATCCAAAAAATATGATCTCTAGCTAATCTATTATTCATCCAATATTAACCAGTATTTACAAATAATTAAAAAGTAAAAAAAATTTTGAAATATTAAAACTACTTGCAAATGGTGAGTTCTTCTTTTTTTTAGATTGATAAATTTTTATCTTTTCTTAATAATAAAAAAAATTCAAAAACTTGGTAATTTTTTTGAGATTAAAAACCATTTTTTTCGAACTTTTCACTTTTAATAACCGTAAATGAATAAAATTTAAAATTGGATATAGCAGCCAGGGTGAAAAAAAAAAAGAACTTTTAAACTTAAATAGTAATTACTTTGTTAAAACTTTTATTTTTTTCGATAATATTTTATAAAATAAATTTCATCATTTTTTTAAAAGAAAAATAAAGTCAAAATCTGTAAAATAGATGTATTATTGAAAGTAAGATTCTAAAAATAAAAAAATTCAATCAAAAATTAAAAAAATTAAATCTTTTATTCAATCAAAAAATTCTATTAATTTATTTTTTTTCATATAATTAATAAATGATTTCACTTTTGAAAATTTAAAAATGAAATATTCACACTTTTACACTGGACAATAAATATAAAGTAAAGTGTGATGGGGGCAGAGGTATAGGTACAAAATTAATTATATAAATAAATAAATTGATAAATGCAATAACAATTAAAAAAAAGGGGAAAGAAGAAAGATATTATCAGATAATAATATTAGTTAGAATATTTACAATAATACAAAAGGAAGAAAAAAAGGATAGGGACAAAAGAGTCAAAATTATTTCATGAATTTTGAACTAATGTTGTTATTCAAATTAAAAAAGAACCCCCTAGAAGCGGTTTTTGAAGGTACTTGATTAAATTTGATTCTATAATTTGCAAAATGTTCGTTTGTTTGGTAATAAATGGAAAACCAGCCCAACAAATTCTCTGTGCCATTGAAATCTTTTTGATAATGCTCAAAAAACTTTGGTAAGAATAATGTGTTGTTCTCAAATAGATACAGATGCTTGACCGAGTATTGGGTAGCAGAATTTAATTGCTCAATTAAATTATTTGGATGGAAGATTTGGATCTTATTTTGGAAATGGAAATTATAACAAGCGAAATGGATATTTGGGAAAAAATTCTTTGGTTGGAATTGTTGTCTAATATCATTTGACTTGAAATACTTTTGTGACAGCTTTGCATTGTTGTTTCCTCTGAGAATGCCATTATAAATGTCATCTAATGAGAAGTAGTGGCTGCCAATCAAATATCTGTGATTTGAAAAAAATTGCCTGAGCGCGTTTCGATCTTTTAAACAGGGGAAGCCATACACGATCAAGGAGTGGAGAAATAAGGTATTGTAGACATTTAAAAAGAAAGCCAGCCTTTCATTGTCTGACATCCCGTTGAGATCAACCAATTGCAAATTCCCCGTAAGGTTTACAAATTTTTGGAAAGAGATTGATTTGGAAATGGTTTTCAAATTGACAGTCTTTCTGCTCACGGAATAATGCGCGTCAAGCAAATCCATTAAAATGGATAGCAATTGTTTGGCCAATGTGTAGGTATTATTTATACCATTTTCTTGATTGATCTCATCGTTTAGCAAATTATTGGTTTTGACTTGTCGCGATAATTTGAGCTTCTTTAGATTGGGCGAAAAGATGAATTTTGGATCATTTCGTAAGCTTTTGATTAATTTGAAATATAACAAAGATTCTTGAAAGTCTTTCCACGAGTTTAAATTCATATGGCTAAACACTGCTTCCTGTGCTTCATCAAACATATTCAGAGAATAATTTTTTTCTTGGATGTTTTTAATAATCTCTTTTCTCATTTCTGAGATGATATTGATTTCAAATAGTGACTCGGGCTTGATGAATTTTTCAAATATCCTTTTTGAAGCCTTTTCTAATTGCTATTCAATTTTTTTTTTTTTTTTTGGAATTTTTGTTTTTTTTATTTAAGAATTATCAATTATTTTTGATATTTTTTTTTAATAAAATTTTGAAATAAGATTATATAAAAAAAACAGTTTCAGGTTTTAAAAAACTTGTTATTGTTCGTTATCAAAAGAAATTCAAAAATGAAAATTACAAACCTTAAGATTGGGGCAACTATTTTTCAAATTTTTAACCTCTTGAAAAAACATGATATTTTCTTGGTTGAGTCCTTGGCATAAAAACTCTTTGAAATAATCAACACCCGTGGGGATTGCAAGTAGCTGTTCCAAAGAGGTGATTTCGTTGTTTGATTCCTGTATTTCCATTTCGTTCAACTTTTTTTTTTTTTGAAAATTGATCATGTCCGAAGTGTAGTTTATTTCTGTTTCACTATCCCCGCTTTGGGTGGTGACTATACCCAAGGAAGGTTTGTTTCGAAACTCCTTTGGTATTTTTAAATCGGGCATTGAAGTGGAATGATTTAAGTTTTGGTAGCTATTGTTCGAATAGGCGTCATGATCATTTAACAGCAAACCGGTCATATCTGATTGTTTCCTCATATGTGATTTCTGGACATTGTTAGTGTGTAACCCGAAATTGTCAGAGGAATTGTCAGAAGTCTTGGAATCAAATTCGTCGTTTTTGGAATCCAATTCTTGGAAATTAATATACACTTCCTGTTCTTTTTGATATTGATTGTTTTTTTTTTTTTGTGATTTTGCCTTGTTTTTTTTGCGTTTAAGCAGCTCCGTTTTGGTTGCAATTCTGCCAACTTTCTTTCTTTTGTTCACTACAAATTGATCTTCTGTAGTTTCAGTGTTCTCGGTATTGTCAGTATGGTCAGTTTCTGATTCAATCTTGCTCTCATAAGCCTTTTCTATGCTGCGCTCGGAAAGGTCATCAATAAGCTCACGGTGCTCGAGAATTTTTTTTTTAAGATTTTTCCTCTCCTTTTTTTGGAATTGGATTTTGATTAATGTCTGAGAAACGATTTGGTGGGTTTTGAGAAGCTCGTTTTCAGGATCAATTTTCATTTGGCGTTGGTCAATTTCAAATTGGATTTTTCTTTCTCGGTTCTCCACTTTTTTATACTGGACCTGAAGGACACCCAATAATTCCTCCTTGGCTTCTAATAACTGCCTACCGACCTTTGTTGATTGTTTTAAATTGTAAAAATCTTGGTTTTCTTTCTTTGCTTTTGCAAGTTCAAGGTTTTCGTTTTTGAGTTTTTTGAGTAATCCATTTGTTTCCCAACAAATGTTCTTGTATTCTTTCTGAAGTTTCCTAAATGTTCTTTGTAACTTTGTTTTGTTATTTTTTTTGGCTTTTAACACTTTGTTCTTTTCCTCAAGTTTAAGAATTTTTTTAAGTTTTTTCACCTTCAATTCTTGCTTCCTTAATTCATGTTTTGGGTTGGATTTGGGTTGCCTTTTTCGAAGGGTCTTCAATTTTTTTGTCAAGTACTTTAATTCTTTTTCTAAATTTCTTTTTTGAAAATGGAAATCAAAATTCGTTTTTTTTATGTTATTTGTGCTTTGATTTCTTTGGTGGTTGATCATTATATTTTTATTCCCTGCTTTTGATTTGCCTTTAAAAATTTGTAATTTTTTCCAAGGCTTTGTAATCTTTTTGTTTGTTTTGGGACTGGAATAAATGTCCCTTGAAGTGGAGTCACTTACTGATCGTGGTTTTTGAACTCTAATAGACATATTTTTTTTTAAATTTTGTTTTTGTTTTGATTATGCCGTACAAAATTTAAAAATAGTTTTTAAAAAAAAATGATTTTAAAATTTACGAAAAGAATTAAATTTTGTCACAGATCCTATTAAGAAATTGTAAAAGTGAGTTAAAAGGGACTAAAATTGATCTTAATTCCTTTTCAACACATTAATTTTTCGAATTTCTCAAAAAAAGACTAAAATTGTTTCTGTCAAATATACAATTTTTGAATTTTTAAAGTTATCACAATTGACTTTTCTCATTCTTTTTGGACTTATTTCTCAATTGTTTTTCAATTAATCATAATTTGCTTTCAAAAATAGATTTTGTTTTAAATTGTGAATTACTAATTGTAGAAAAACCAAAAGAGAAAAAACAGACGAACAGTTGATTACATTCTTTTTTCAGGCTTTTTGGTTTTTATGAAAATAGATTTCGATTATTTAAAAATGAATTTGTAAAAAACCCTTCATTATTTTTGTAAATAAAACAATTGATTTTTTTAGAAAGGTTAATAAAATTGTAAAATAAAACAAAAAAAAAGGGGTAATCAGTATTTCATTGGATTACTTAATCGACAAAAATGGTGTTTTTTTTTTGAAGAAAAACTGAGAAAATGTTGAAAAATAGCGATATTTTTATCTCATTTTTTTAGGTGACTGAAATTAAACTTGATTTCAAAGATTGAGTAAGAAGAGCCACGTATACAGTGGTTTTTATCAATGTATTTGCTTTAAATCATTATCTACTGATCTATGAACTAAAAATTTAGCTGATTTTTATAGAATAAATACAGTTGAAAATAGAGTTTAAAAAAGAAGAAAGTAAATTATTTAATGGTGTAAAAAATTGTGTTGTATTGCAACTAGGATTGTATTTGACAGGAGAGAAGATTTTCGGTCAAAACTCAAATAATTCTCTTTTTGTTTTTACATACCTATGCAATTGATCCAAAAATGTTGGTAAAACAAAAAAATCGGAAATCTAAAAAAGATCATTCTTGGTATCATATCCAAACTGGGTTACCAACAAGGTGTCAAAGAAAAGTTTATTATTTTTTTAGACAAAACTTTTGGAGAGTTGAATAATTGATCAAGATTAAAAAAGATCAACAGAAATAACTCAAAAATCCAACCATATAAACAATTTGTCATATTGACTTTATAAGGAGAGATCATCAAAAAAAAATAAATTTGGCTTTTGTTTTTTTGTCTTTCTTCAAAAAGAGTCTTTAAAAGGTTACTCTATGAAACTGATTAAAGGTGCTTAGGGCTTTGGCAAAAAAAAAATTTCGTAAAACAAGACTGACAACTTTGGTAAAAAAAAGTGAAATTGATTTGATTTAAAAAAAGGAATTGAAATTTCATTATTTAGCTTTTTAGTTTATCCCTATTCGGCCATTTTGTTCAAAGAATTATGATCTTTGTTTTTACACCTTACGATTCAACATTGGTTATGTTTGGGTCTTTTCAGAAATTGGGAAGAGTTTTTGGGTTATTGAATCAAAGATGAATTTTTTATTATTTAAGGAATATTTTTTCTCTTAATTAATAGAAAAGAAAAAGTTTGATTTTAAAAATGGAATGCTATCTCTATAGTATTTCATAAAACAATTTGATTGATCTTTTCCACTTTTTGCAATTTTAAACAATTGATATTTTAGGGAAATTCTAAAAATGGAAAAAATTATGACTGATATTTTTTATAATATTGTAAATAATTAATTAGTTCATGTAATTAAAGTCAATGGACTGTTTAACCATTAAAAAAATTAAAACTTGTATTTTTTTCTTTCTAGCTTTTTTTTGGTTGTCAGTAATTCGATCAAAAGTTAAAAAGGTTATTTTTTTTTGTCAGGTTTTGGGAAATTGTAAAATAAAGATACAGTGAGAACTGTATACTTTTAAACATTGTTGGTTTCTAACCTTTGTGTCTTGGGATCCAGAAGAGTGGTTAAATTTCAAATATTGGGAATTTCAAATAAAGTTTGATCAGATTTTTAAATCTTAACCTCTCGAAAATGGAAAACATTGTCTTTTTGAACCACTCTTAAAACTCATACAAAGCAAATGGTGGATCATCAAAGAACCAAAATTACAACTTATCACACCGGATACAATAAAATCTTTTTTTCAAATATCAAGGATTGTAAGCCCTATTGTTGAGGTTAATCCGAAAACCAGGAAATTTTCAAAAACATATGAAATTCTATTTTTCTGATCAATTGTAAATAAGAAAAAAAGTCAAAAATATACTCTAGTTTTGCTAATAAATATAAAAATGAATGTAAAATCATAAACCATTCTAATTGTGTCTATTGATCATATATTCTAAATCTCTCATTTTTAACAGCTTTGGTATATGCTGAAATTAAAAAAATCCAAAATTTGGAAAATTAATTGAGAAAACAACAAAAAATTACAAATTAATTTTTTGTGAGTATTAATTAGAAACATTCTAAATTTATTAGAAAACACCCAGTATGGAAACTATTTTGTTTTTAAATTTCTAAAGATCTTTCTTTTGATAATTTTTTGGAAAATTTAAATTGGGAAAACTATGAGGAAAATTTTGTTTTAATAAATTCTTTTTTCGATATAATGCAAATTCACAAAAATAAAACATCTTTCTGAAATTTAAATCAATTCTAATCTTTTTAATTGATAAAAATTATTCTTATTTTGAAATTTTAATTTCAAAAATAATAAGATTTTTGTTTTCACTTTACTGTTTGTGAAAAAAGTTAAACAGGAGAAAAAAAGTTCAATTCAGTTTATAATTGGGAACCTTACTGAAAACGAAAAGAAATATCATGTAAAAGAAAGAAACCAATTAACTTCAAATAATAATCCATTTGAGTATTTTCAATCAAATCCAACAAATACAATTTAAATCTATTTTCATATCAAAACAGATGATGTGCAAGGTTTTGGAGATCACAAAAATTCCTCAATTTTTTCAACACATTTTTAATAATTAATCAATTAAAGAAAAATCCATTTCAAAAGATATTCTTAAAAAGTCTGATATTGTGTTAAATTCTTCATTTTGTTTTCATTTATTTATTTATTAATGGATCTTTCCAATTACAGTAATTACCCAATTAAAAAACTTTTTTCACTTTTTTTCACTTGTTTTATTTTTTTCCAGAATGGTAAACTCTTAGTTTTGAACATTTTGGATTTTTTTAATTTCAGCATATACCAAAGATGTTAAAATTGAGAGACTTAGAATATTTAATACATACACCCAACTAGAATTGTTAATGGTTACTTTTTAATTTACTGTTATTTTTCAATTAATAAAAGAAAATTTTTATTTCAATTTCTAAGATGAATATTAATTATTACTTCTAAAATCAATTTAGTAGATTAAAAATTTTGTCTTGGTGTTAACGAAGGAAATTTCATATGTTGTCTTTAAATATCGTTACTAAATGATGTTTTAAAGATCTTTGGGTTTTACTTCAACTAAAAAATATTTTGGAATGTGAACCAAAAATTTTCAAATTTTAATTGGAAAATAATAGTAATTATTTATCTGCAAAACTTGAGTAAATTTTTGACTTTTAACTAATTTCCAATTGAATGAAAAATAATTGTCCCACCTTATAAGTTGTAAAATTCTTTTTATTTATCATTTGGAAAATAATAAATTGGAATTTTACCTTTATGAAATCAAATTAAATTAAGTAATGTTTAGAATTAGGAGTTTATTTCTATATTTTCTTTTTTAAAGCTGAATTTCTTTTTGACAAAAAATAGAAATTATTTTCTTTTCAAATTAATATCTCAAATTTGAATAAAATTAGTATATATCTTTAAAGTCCAATTCAATTTTTTACCAGAAAAATACCCTTTTTCCGATCGAAGGTTTTAACCCCCCCCCCCCCCAACACTATTAATAACAAACACAATAGACTCAAGGATTTGAAGTTCTTAAGTGTTGATTATGTTTAAATTTGAATTTTATTAATAATGATGAAAAGTCAATTAAATATTTTCTTTTATAAAACTTCAATTTTCAAATTTATTGATCCTTTTATTTACATACTTAAAAAAAAAATATCTTTTAATCTGAGTAAAAGTTTGATTTTTTTCTTTTATTCCAACTTTTTTAGAATTAATTTTTTTATAAGATTTTTACCTCTTTTTATCAATTTTTTTAACAATCTATTTTATTTTTCTAATTTTCTTTTTCTTTTCTTTACTCAAATTTAAAAAAAAATGCTTATTTATTTAATAAAGAAAGGCTATTCCACAACTTATAATCTTACATACAATCAAGCTAGGATCAAAAAATTCTCAATAAAATGAGTATTAAAAGTCTGAAATCTAGGTATTTTTGTTGAATGACCTCTCTTTAATAACAATCATAATAAAAAAAAAACCACCAATACTCTTTGAAATGTTAAATTTCAATATTAAAATAATATACTAAAATCTTTTCCAAACAAAAGTACAAACCTATCAAATCATCAATACCATCTAATTTGATTGTTAATAAGATAATTACTTATTGGTGATTTTTATTTTAATTATTCATTTTTTCATTTTTTTTATTTTATTTTTGGATATTGAACAGTTGGAAAATGAAAAAACAAGATAAGAAGAAACCAATTTGGAAATAATCTACCAGTGTATTAATGAAAACAGTTTAAGTTTGATTTCCAATGAGCTAGATATATGAATTAAGAAATAACATTATTGGATTGATGCCTGGAACAAAGAAAAGAGAAATAATATAAAAAAAAAAAAAAAAAAACAATACCAACAAAATACCCAGATGAAATACGGCTTTATATTGAAAATGAGACTTTAAAGAAAAAAAGTTTGACGTGTAAAGAATTATCAATAACATGTAAAGTATTTTTTCTCAATTCGCCGTGTTCAAATGTGTTTATTGATTTTATATTTTTTTTTTTTTCAATTTCCAAAACAAGATTTCTCATTTCAAAATAAAAGGGTATAGCAATTGTTAAAATATTTAATTTTAATTTTTATTGTTTTGTTTTAATGAGTTTTAAATATTCAGTTGAGTGTTTTTTTTTTAGGATTTAAAGAGTTTCTTGTATTTTAGAATGATACAACAATTAATTTGATTCAATTATAAATAATTCTTGAAATTTTTTGTTCCCTTTTATTTGAAAAAGAGTTTATTAAAGATTAATTCACAAAAAAATAAAAATTATTCACAAAATTTCAATATCACTCGATCTGTTTTAATTTTTGAGTAACAATTTAAATTTTTATTTTCCTTGATTGTTTTCAAATAATTTTACAACTAAATTGCTAATGAAAACACTATTAAAAAAAAATATCAAAAAAAATAAAAAAAAAAATCAATCTAATAAAAATTTTATTTTTAAAATTCTTTAAAAAAATTCGAGAATTAATATTTTTGTAATAAAGAATAAATTATTAAAATAAATAAGGAAAAGGTTATGAAAAATAGCATGGGTAAAAAAAAAAAAAAATAATAATAATTTTCATTAAGAAGATAATATTGTTTTTAATTCTAAAAAATAATTTCAAAATTAATTTTTTTGATTTTCATTTGGTTCAAGTTGATTATCTAATCCCATTGTCGAATTTTTAACCAATCTAAACAAATGAGATATATCTTGTGATTTTTCGGCAAACCTATCAGCATGAACATTATATTTTTTGTTTCTAAAGAGTTCTAAAAATATTGTTAAACAGCCCCAAGGATGAGGTCTATGCACAATTAATTTTTCTAATAAAACGCGTATTATTAATTCTTTTAATTCATCGGATTGTGTTTCGGAAAATAAATACAGTATGATAAAACTGAAAAAGTGTGTGTGCGAGTTTGGATATCGTAATTGGTTTACAATTGAATTGATGAAAAGATACTTTGGCTGGCAATACCAATTGTTTGCTAAATAAATTAAAATTTGAATTGAATTTTGATAAATGATTTTTTGTTGTTCCTCATTGACATCTATATTACTTAGGATACCACTACTATTCTTACTTTTATTATCCTTCTTCTGATCATTCTTCTCCGTCTGATTCTCAATTGACTGATAAATTTCATTATTCTGTTGTGGTTCAATTGCCTTGACACATAAATATAAAACAAAGGAATTTATTAATGGTATATCATATTTTTCATATTTTGGATCAAAAGTTAAATCTTCATTGTTATTATTATTATTATTATTCCTTTTTTGCTTTTTAAATTCAATATATTCTTTTGAATAAAATCTTTTTTTCAATAAAGGAAGGAAATTGGAAGGGCTACTAGTAATTAGATATTTATCAATTTTCTTTTTAAAATTATTGTGTTCTAAAATTGTCAAATAATTGGATTTAATTTTTGGGCTATATTTAATATCATCTAATAAATCTATTTTCAAATCTGGGGTGAACGGATCAATTAATTTCATATTTGGAGGGAATGCAGATAGAATCAAATTTCTCATTTGGATACAACATATTGGAATGGAATTACACAGAGTAAAATAATAATCACATAAAAATTGTGGGAAGTCGTGTAATAACACCAATAATATTCTTAATGCTCCTTTATATAATTTTTTAATTGGCTTTGTTACAATATTATTTTTTAAATAAGGATATAAAAATTGAAATAATGATATTAACAATTCATGATAGATTTCCTCACCAATATTATTATTTTCATTTTCATTTTCATTTTGATTATTATTATTAATATTATTATTATTAGTATTATTATTATTATTATTATTATTTACAGAGATCAATTTTGGGAAAAAATGTTTATTTGTAATTAATTCAACCCAAGCAAAAGAAAATAAAGGATAAATTTGTGGCTTTAATGCTAAATAGCATTGTCCATAAATTGTCAAAATATCCAAAAAGATTTCTTCTGAAAATTCGCCATTGCTTAATTCAAATAATAATTGAGTCAAGATTCTATTATAGGGATGATAGTTAAATGATTCTGGATTTTCCCTCATTTCAATATCGATGAATCTAAATACCGAAGTTAATATGGATCTGACAATTTCAATTTCATTTAGCCCTTGTTCTGAACTTGGAAACATTTTTATTAACATTGAAATCATTTGGCAATAAGTATCAATTACTCCGAAATCAAAATTTTCATCATCATCATCATCATCATCATCATTATCAACGTCATCATTCTTTTTCTTATTATTCTCACCTTCAGCATTTTCGTTTTCATTATTTTTATTTGCAAGATTATTTTCATTTCCATTTTTATTATTAATTTCATTTTTATTTTCAAGTTTTTTTCCATCAATTTCTTTCTTCTCGTCGTTTTGTTGTTTTTCTTGATCAAAGCTTCTTTTGAAAAAATTGTTAATACAAACTTCTGTAATTACTAAAAAGAATTTATACCCATGCTGAATGACGACTTCTTTTAAATGATTTAATAAAATTAAAAATTCTTCCTTTCTATTTGAGGAATCTGGTTTTTGTATTAAATTGATCCATTGATCAAATAATAATATAAATTCACTAAATAATTTTTCATGAGTTTCAATAAAATTTTCTTGATCATTTTCTTGATTATTTTCATTTTCATTGGCATTTTGTTTTTGTTCGTTTTGATTTTGATTCATTAACAAATTTTCTTGATTCTTTTCCAAATTTACATTCTTTTCGATTTCGCTTTCATCTACTTTTCCATTCTCATTTAGCTTTAATTGGTTGCCCTTTAAATCAAAATTACTTTTTAATTCTTTTATTTGGTTTATTAATTCTGGTAATTTTTCATCCAAAAATTCATCCTTTTCAAAGTTAATATTGTTATTTAGATTATTTTGGATTTGATTTTGTCGGTTGATTAATAATTGTTCAATTTCAAGATAGACATTATCCAGTTTTAATAAAGATTCGATGTCTTGATTCAATACTAAATGATGTAAGATAATTATTCCAAATTCAAATGCCTTCGGATCTTGATTAGTTTTGATCATTTGACTTAATGGGTGGCCAAGATAAATAGGCTTGATTAAACCTTCATTGAATAATAAAAATACTAACGAAATGTCAAAGCTATTGCTATTTTCATCAATGGAAATTAAAAATTGAGTGATTGGTGTTGCCATATCTACATCACAATTCTCATTAATTAACGAAAGCACTTTAATATATACATTAATAAATATTTCATACATATAGATCAAATTAATTTTTTGTTGTTCATCAATTTGGTTATTATCATTAGTATTATCCTGATTGTTACTGGTATTATTATTATTATTATTATTCTTATTATTTGAATTTCCGTTCTCGTTATCATTGCTAATTGTTGGAATATTACCAATATCCAAAATAATTTGTTTCAAATGTATTATTGATTTTAAGATTAATTGTGTCGAATAAAGAATTGCCTGATCCTTTTGACTACATTGATTGATTGCCTTCGGTAAAAAGGGTATTATATTCGAAAGGTTATTTTCTTGAGACAAAGCACCTAATTTATTTAATTCATCATTTATTCTTTGGAATTCTTCATTCAGCTTTGAAGACCATTGCTCTAAAATTTCCAAAAAATCATTAATTGAAAGAGAAATATGATCTTCTTGATCGTCAATATTATTATTATTTACACTTTCCTTTTCGTTTTCATTTTCATTCCCATTGACATTGACATTTTCTTTTTGAGGAATTTCATTTTGACCCTTTTCATTTTGATTTAAAATATCATTTTCGTTTTGATCTTTTACATTGCTGTTGAACAAATGTGTAATTTTTGCGTATTTCTCATAAATTGAGTAATGATAGTCATTTAGTCCAGGTGATCTAGGGATCAATTCTGAGGGTAACTGCGAAGGGATATTTGATTGATTAAAAATGGTAGTGTCAACATAAGTTTGATTGTATTGCGTGCTTTTTATCCTCACTTCATAATCCCGCATTAAATATTCATCTATCTGTTGAATGGATTGCTCGATTGTGGCCTTTTTAATAAATTGAAATGCCAATTGGAGATTGTCATTGCAAACATTTAATATCGTTTCATTAATTAAATCGATATTTGGAGTAATATCTTGTAATAATTTTGTTAATGCTTCAGCCATACTAACCTTCAATGGCTCCTTTGCAGTGACCAAGGCTAGGCCGCTTGCTAAATTGGAAACCATTAAATGAGCAGCCTTTCTCATTTTTTCATGGTCTGGTTCTAATCCAAAATCCTTTCTGATTAATTCAATGGTAGTTTGACACGCGATAGTTACGGACCGTTGGACAACTGGTAAAATGATTGATTGTATTGACAGGGTTACCGCAATTGGGATATTTTGTTTCAAATCTGGGAATAATTGATAAATTGGATTGTTGAATCTTAAATTGATATTATCAGTAAATCCTGATATAAATAAATTATTATTTTCATCGTTTTGTTCTTGATTATTATTATTATTATTATTATTATTTCCTTCTTTAAATAAATGATTATTTTGTTCTTTGAAACGTTGCTGCTGCTGCTGCTGCTGCTGCTGTAGTTGTAACTGCTGTAACTGTAATTCTAATTGCTTCTGTTTTTGCTCATTCATATGTTCATGCTCAAGATCATGCACATGCACACGCTCATGTTCTACCACGCCGTCTTGATCCTGTCTTTGCCTTCTTAATAACATTAGTTGCTCTTGTTCTTGTTGTAATAAAATTTGTTCTTCAGATTGCTTTTCATTTCTCATATTTAAATTTTTATTGAATTTATTATGTTTGAAATTTTTCAAAAATTGATAATTCTCATTTTTCATATTGACAGCATTCAATTTGCTAAAAATATTGTCCAAACGAATTTCATTAACATCTATTTCCAAATTCTCTAATAGGCCATTGATTGCAAATTGAATATTCATTTTCAAATTAGGCAATTGAACGATTTCAATATACAATTTTAATATGCTCATTAGCCATGGATTTGGTGGTTTGAAGTATTTTGATTCGACGGCAGAATTTAAAATATTTGAGACAAAGGTAATCATCACATCTAATTGCCCGGCTTGATAACTTTGAATAATTATCTTTCTTATTGGTAAATATTTTCTTAGCACCGGCTTGTCTAATGCTAAAGTAGTTTTTCCTAGCCATGATCCTAAATTTTTTAATAACAGTTTTTCGTTCGAATTATTTTTTAATTTTTTTGAATTCAATATATTATTTATATTTTGATATGTAAAATTTAGAATGAAATTATTTAATTTTTTTAAATTTAATTTATTTAACAATTCCAAATATAAACCATGGAAATTTGATTCAATCGATATTCTTTTCAAGACTAAATATCTTGCTAACCATTTTTCGTATTTATTTTCAAATAATTTTTTTAATTTATTTACTTTATCATCGATATTTTCAATTGATAAATTATTAATTAAGAATAAGATTTGATTTTCAGTTTCTTCATCTGGGATTTCAATATTTTCATCAATTTGAGTTCCTTTAACTAAAGTTTTTATATTTAAACCAGATAAATTTATTCCTCCTAGGTTTTTCTTTTCTTCATTTTCTTCATCATCTTCTTCGTCCTCTAGACTTTGTTCATCAAGTTCTTGCTCATTTAAATTATTATTAAGAAGAATATTTTTGATCAAATCTTGATTATTTTCTAAAGTAAAAGCATTATTATTACTATTATTACCATCTATGTTTGTAAGAAAATTGTTATTATCATCATCATCATCATCATCATCTTCATCTTCGAGATTTGTAAGAAGAATATTGCTATTATTATTATTACCATCTTCTAGATTTGTAAAAAAATTATTATTATTATTATTACCATCTAGATTTGTAAGAAAATTATTATTAAGATCATTGAATTTATTTTGATTTTGTTCATTATTAATATTCCCCATTACATTAATTTGTTGATTTGGTGGGCTGGTAGGATAAAGATCATTATTGTTATTCTGATTAAAAAACATATTCTCAATTGGGTAAATTGGCTCATTATTATTATTATTATTATTATTATTATTATTATTATTATTAATATTATTATTAATATTATTATTATTATTTGGTAGATTATTATTTAAATTAAGATTGTTTCCATTGCTTTGATTTTTATTCTCATTGTATAAAAATTGTTTTAACAAAAATTCTTCATTATTGTTGTTATTATCATTATCTATGCTACCACTATTATTATTCAAAAAAATATCTTGATTGCTTATTGATTTACTATTATTTTTTTCACCAAACTGTAAAAAAGGGCTTTCGTTATTGTTGTTATTAAAATTATTACTTTCCAATAATTCATTATTTAAAGAATTTCCTAACTCCTTTTTGGTTTGCTTATTAATTATTTGATTGACATTTTGATAAAGATATGGCTGTGTTTTTTCTAAATGGGGTATTTGAATAATATGAATACAATATTGGTGCCATTCATTTAAACGATTATAAAATTGAGACAAAGCTAAGATACCAAATTTAAATAAATTGGAATCTGGAGATTTTTTCAATGCATCCAAAATATTCCGTAAGGCAATTCCTAAGGGAATATGCTGAATTAAATTCTCCCTGATTAAAATACCAAGTAGATAAGCAGTTATTTCTAAAACTACGAAGGGGAATTTTGGGAAAAATTGATATTCGTCCAATATATTATAGATCATGCAATCAAAAATTTGATTGCTTTTGGTATTATTAGATTTTTTCAATGAGACCAATAATTGAATAGCCTCTTCTATTGAAATTCTTTTTTGATAAATTCTTTTGAAATGATTATTAGCTATTTCTTCAACATCTTTGGTAAATGTCAATTCTTCGTTTTTGACATAATAATTTGTTAAATTTGGGTAGATTTGTAAGCAATATTTATAAAAAATATTAAGCTTTTCAATCAAATAATTTTTATTATCGTTCCCATTTCCATCCTCATTCTTTTTCCTGTTCCTGTTCTTGTTCTTGTTCTCGTTCTTGTTCCTGTTATTATTCTTGACATTGTTATTGTTATTGCTATTGCTATTATTTTCATTCCCATTCTCATACTCGTTCTCATTTGTGCTTTTATTAATAATTTTGTATGAATTTTCAAACAAGCATTTAAAATATATCGCCAATATATCTTCGGTTAAATTAAAATTTAAACTAATTTGTGAATTCTTTTCTTTAATTTTTGTCTCCAAGAATTGGATACAATGAACAATAAACAATTCGCCTTTGGAATTAATTAATTCATTTAGCCATTTTTCCAAATTTAAAGATTCTAAATGCGATGCTAATGAGGCTAAATGGAATATAAAATTAAAATTATTTGAATCCAAAACTTTTAATAAAACCTTATGATGCTGAACTAAATTTAATAAATCAGATAACGTGATTATTTTCTTTACCCACAAGTTGATAATCCCATCAATAATCATTTGTGGCCTTAATGCAAACATGTTATGGAAAATAAAATCTGCATTTGGGTGATTTCGTAAAAACAATTGAAGTAAATGTTCAAACAATTCCTTTGCCAATGAATTCCAATTTTCATTTAATTGAACCAAGCCCAATAACAAATATTCTGGCGAATTTTGGAAATGTTCGGAAAAGATTTCTCTTACTAAATCTATTGAAGTGTTTGCTAATCCTAGTAATAATTCTACTAGATCCAAAGAAATCCATGTTTGATTCAGGTTTTCAATTTTTTTGTTCTGATCAGTTATAACACTGGTACCGTGACCTAACGCTTCAATAAGTGTTTGCTTTCTTTTACTTGCTGAAAAGTCAATTATATAAGAGGGCGACTTCATTGCCTGTTTTAAAAATGAGATCTGTGCCTTTGAATTTGCCCATCTTGATAAAACAAAATTTAATGGAAATGATTGATTCGTCGCCTTTTTAATAAACATATATAAGACATAAAAGGAAAAAAAGTTATTTAATCGGAAACCTTCATAATCTAAGCTTCGAATGATCTTGATCCAACTAATAGAATTTGAATAGTATTTATTAATAACGTTGAGAAATAAGTCAATGTCCCATTTGATTAAATTTTGTTGGCTATTTAAGATCTCAACGTTGTTTGTTAAATAACCCAAATTCTGTTTTTGATTTTCAAAATCCGTTCCGCTTTTGTTTGCCATATTAGTAATAGTTCTGGCCAAGTCTTCCTCAGTTAAAGGTGAAACTTTCGTTAATAGTTGTTGGAAGGTTTCTTCGTTTGAGAGCGCCTCATAACCTAAATCAGACAAAATGGTTGACAAATGGCATGATTTGTTAAATTCAGAATTGATCCATGAACTGCCTTCATTTACTAATCCCATTTCCCGTTCAAATTCTCTATAATTTTTTTTTTTTTTTTTTATTTTATTTTTTTGTTTTATTGAATTGTAATAAAAAATTGATGAATTGTAAGTTGCTTTTTAAAATTTTTATTTTTATTCACGAAATTGGAAGATTTTATTTTTTCGCTTTTGAAAAAATATTTCTTCAAAATAATAAAATACTCGGAAATGTATGAAAATAGAATCAAAAAGTTCAATAAATAATGCTCATTTTTTAAATTTTTCGTTTTTTTAAAGATTAAGTACCTAGAGGCTTGAATCTAGAATTAAACTCAATTCTAAAAAATTTGGACATACCCAAAATCAAAAAAAAAAAAAATAAAAAATCTCAATTGTTAAGTTTTACAAAACATAATATTTAATCACACCTAAATTACCCAGTAGTAATGTTTTTATATGTAATCACTTTTATCTCAATAAACGAAAAAAAAAAAAATATACGAAAAAAAAAATGATTGTACACAAAAATTTTGGAGAGAGCAGAAAAAAAAATGCATTGGATTTATTGTCAAGGGTTAGATGAAACCTCATCTAATCTGTTAAAGAGAGAATTTTGAAGTGACTAAATTTGAGACTTCTAATTCAAAGAGTATCTAACAGATACAGTCATCAGAAGTATTTGAATCTTAATTTTAGTTTTCTAAAAAAAAAAATGCATTGGTAAATTTGTAACAAATTCTATTAGGATTATTGATCGATCAAAGGATCAGATACTACCAACTAATTTTATCTGATTTTTTCTATTTTGAAGAACTCAACTTTGGCCTAATATCAAGTGTTCGAAAAAAAATTTTCCGATCTCAACAAATTACGTAATTGAAAAAAAAAGAAATGAAAAACAAAAAAAAAAAAAAAAAAGACAAAAAATGATTTTCATATTTTTGTAAAATCAAAATGATTTCCAAATTACAGGAAAGTATAATATTATTGTTCTTTTTTGATCTGTTTTTGCTGTGTTCAAAATTTTGGAATTTAGTTTACTTTAGTTAACAATAAAAAAATTTTTTTATTGTTTTGATCTTTATCTTTGATTTTTTTTTAATTTTGCTTTTACGACAAATAAAAAAAAAAAAAAATAGAACTAGTCATTTTCAAGATCGATTTTTTTTTTCTCTTTTTTTAAAATTGATAACTACCAATAACAAACAGATAATTACAGTTGAATGTCTTAGAGTGTGGCAGAATACTGAATAGTGACTAAAAGTAAGTTTTTTTGAACTTGATAATTTGTTAATAATATCTAGTGATTTTCTGATCAAAATAATAATTAAAAAAAAAAAATTAACGTATGTAAAAGAATCAATTTGATTTTTCCTTTCACAATAATAAAAAATAAAAAAATAAAAAAAAAAATAAGAAAAGAAATAATTTACCGACTAGAATTTGAAAACCACATATTGTCTTGTAAAATTGGAATAAGGGTTGGTGGAAGATCATTTTGTTCAGGGAATCTTTTTTTAATAATTTGTAAAATATTATTTTTTTGGAGCTGTAAATTATGTTCTTTAAATAAGCAGTACAAAGTATGAAGCGCATTTTCAGGTAAAAATAAAAAACCTTCATCAATTGTTTCATCAGTATCTTTGCGTAAATATTCAAGTCCTTTTATATTATTATATAAAAATTTATAAAAAATAAATAATATTCGAATTATTATTTTTAAGGAGATAGGTTAAAATAAAAAAAAATATGTTAATTTTGCTCGTAATAAAAAAAACAAAAATTGGAACTTTTAAAATAAATTATAAAATATTGAAACATTCGCCAAAATTTGTTATGCCACCCGAAAAACTAATAAATGCAAAAAAATGTAAAAAATTGTTTTGGTTAAATTTCATATTTTCAAATTTTTAAACTAAGAGTTGAATACAGAATTTTATTGGTGTAAATTTAGAGAAACTCTGTAAATTACTTGTTCTTTGAAATAAGATGTTTTGAAAGTAAAACTATCAGGATTTTAAAGAAAAAGGAAATTGAAGTAAAAAATTTTTTTATAATTTATCAGTTTGTCAAAGCAAAAACAATATCAAAATTTCTAAAGATTAAAAATGGTAAAAATGACGTGGGCTTGTATAAAAAAGAAAATATATTATGGAGATTTTATAAGATAAATCTTTTTAAGGAAAGAGAAAATGATTTGAATTTAATTTTGAGTAAATTTTGTTAGGTTAGATTAGAATTTTGTTTTTTTTTTAATTTTTAACAAGTTTTATTTTAGATATATGGGATAGCAAACAAAAATTTAATTAATCATTACCCTAATCATTACAAAATTTTTTCATGTATTGTAATATGTGTAAAAATAAATTTACTTTATTTTTCATTACATTACTTTAGAAAATAAAATCCCTTTAAAAAAGTGTGAACAAAAAAATGTTTTCAAAGATATCTAGAAAACAGTTGGTAAACTTCAAATAAACCCATTTTGAGAACGATCTCAAATAACATTTTTAAGAAATATAAAAACCCATTTTTTTCATCAAGAACAATAATATCTTTAAGGTTGAAGTTTTTAAATCCTTTATTGTGTGAAATCTTTTAATTTTCAAATCAATTGGTGAAATTTATGTAATAATACCTTTAAGAAATGTTTTTTTTTAAAAAATCAAGAAATAATTTTGAAAACAAACCCAAATTAATTTACAGTCATTATAAAAAAAGTTAGGAATAAACATTTTCAAAATTGTTGGTAGATTTCTTAAAAGAGAAATCAAAAAAGTTTTTGAATTTGACTTGCTGTTTCAAGGAAGTGTGTTCGAAACGAATTCTTCAAACACACTTCAAATGCTATCCTTTTATTTTGGTATAGGCTAATATGATCTTTTATCCAAAGATTAAAATAAAAGGATCGCATTTGTGGTGTGTTTGTCCATAATTCGTTTAGAACGCCCACCTTTAAGCAGTTTTTGGTGTCAAATTTTAAAACTTTGTTGCTTTCTCTTTTAAGAAATCCGAGTAACACTTTTGAAACTTTTAGTTACTCACTTTTTTAAAATTGCTGTATCATTACTTGCTTTTTTGATCTATTTCAGAAATAGCTATTCGTGAAAACTTTTTTTAACAAGAAAAATTTTTATAGTACAAGTGTAATCTCGATGTCTTAATTTTTCAAGTTTTGTTAATATATTTGTAATTTTTCCAAAAACTCAGATACTTGGGAGATATCCATAGAATTTGGAAAACTTTTACTTTAATTTTTTTTTTTCAAAACCTAAAATTATCAAAAATAACAAAAAGAAAAATCCTTTTCAAGAATCGAATTTTTTTGCATTCTGAAAAGAAAAGAGGAAAGCAAAAATGGTATAATGGGTAAATGAAATACAAACCGATTTTTTTTAATTTTTCATTTTTAGATTCTGCCAAGCCAATTGCAATTATTATTTCCTGTGTTTTTGATAAAACCAACGCCTGTGAAACTAAACTTAAGTAGTTGTTTGGTATCTGTTGGATATTTTCGAAAGCAATGCAGATCACACTTACAAAATTTGGTCGATCGGCTATAAATGTTAATTCTTGCTTTAAAAGTTGCTGTAACAATTTTTCTTGTTGCGAAAAGTTTTGTGTTCCTAACGTAAAGTTGAGTGATGAAAAAAGTTTCTTGAGTAAATACATGAACACGTCTGGACCATAAATTTCAATTAACTTTTTTTGTTTTTTTTTATTTTTTTTTTAAAAGATTTGGGAGGTTTTGTTTTTTTGAAAAAAAGTAAAAAGATAAAAAAAAAAAGAAAGAAGAAAAAAAAAAAGTTAAAGGTAATTACCTCATTTATTTCATTTGTATTTTCTCGATAATTTTGTTTGTTTAACGTAGAAAGTAAAAAGTCTATTTGCGTTCCAAGAAGTAAAGAGAAATTAGATAACATCGTTAGATTCTAATTTTAGGTTGAAAATTAAAAACTGTAAGAAATTTAAAAAAAAAATGAAATTTTTATTTGTAAAAATTGTAACAAATAATCTAATTGAACTTGAGTTAATTATCGATGTTGTGTTGTAAAAAATGACAAACCCACAAATTGTTTCAATAAAACAACTTATTAAATGAGACCAAAATTCTTGCAATTGTGGAGTAAAAAAAGTTACAAAGAATTTTAAGTTGGGGAAAAGAACCATTAAATTAAGAAGGATAAGATCTTTCGTTTTTTTAAAAGTGTCTCAAAAAATGCTGTGTTTAAATTGAAACATAACGATAGATGTGATTAAGTCTGAAAAGATTAAATGTTTTGTTTTTTGTTTCTGATTATACATGTGTGACTTGCAAGAAACCCAACAACCAAATTGGTTAATGTAATGGTTTTGTAGAACAAACCACATTCTCAATATCTTGATTTCTATCTTATATTTTGTAAATATTCTTTTCATTGAAAATTGGTTGGAAAAACAAAATCTACTTAATGACTAAAAACGAAAAACAAGAAACCAAACACAAATGGTAGACTGGTTTCAACGTCTTTCTTTGGTTTTAATAAATAAAAAAAAAAGATGAAAAGAAAATTTTTGCAACTTTTCAATCAAAAAACTCAAAAACAATTAGTAAACTTACAAAAATCAACTGGTAAATTTATTAGAAAATCGAAATAAATTTAGCACATCATGAAATACTGGTATTTGAATTAAAAATAGGAATAATTTTCACTTTATTAAAAATTTCCTTTTTTAAAACAAAGCCACAAATTACAACCTACTTCTTTGGAAACTTAATTTATAAAAAAAAAAATTTGAAAATGGAAGTGAAAATCTTAACCCATTTAGAATTCAAATATCAGTTTAAAAACCAATTTAAATTCTGATTATTTTAATATCTGACTCACTTTTGAAAGTTATTTTCCGAAATTGAAAAGTATTGTTTTATAAGTTAGATCCAGATGATATAATTTTGAAAAATTTCTTAATCCCAACATGTTTCTGAATTAAATCCAAAAAAAAATATTTTTGTTAGAAAGGAGATTGAAATCTTATTGTCTGTATAGTAAGTGGACAAAAATATTTTTTAAAAATAAAACCACCAAGTATCGAAATAACTTTGTAAAATAAATTTACGTATTTTAAAAAAAATTATAATAATTATTTTAAACTTATAAAAATATTTATTATTGATTCCTGGATTAGCTCAAATCAATTTTTTCTTTTTGTTTGAATAAAAAAAATACGAAAAATAAACCGAACCAATTAAATTTAAAAATCCACCAAAAATACTTTTTTAAAAACCTTTAAAAGTCTTATTATAACTTAAAGAAATACAAAAAAATTTGATTATTTTTAATCAACTATTAATTTCGCAATTTTAGTTCTACAAGTATGTTAATTAAATCACATAGCCTTATTTTTATGTCTCACCTTTTCTCATATTATTTTAAAATAATTGAACACATTCAAATTATTAATTAATATAATAAAAAATTAAAATATATTATCATATAATTTATTTAGATAAATAATTTTTGCTGTTTGTAATTTCATATCTGAAAAAGAATATTGGGGTAATCTCTTGAATTTCATGAAATCTAATAAATATTTGTGAATGAAATAGACAATATTTTTTTTCAGATCTTCAATTATTCAATATTTGATTTATTTTTATTGTATTTTTAAAAATGAGATTACAGTTTTAAAAGTTATTTGCCAATAAAAACCCCAGAAAATAAACTAAAAGTGAGATCTCTTCACAATAAAAAAGTTTTGAAACTGTTTCTTTTTATTTTTTGAGTACCAAAAACCCTAACTAAAAAGATTAGTTCTTTTTACTAGAAATTTAATTAAATAAAAGAACTCTTTTAAAAATAATAATTCATCTCTCGAAAACTTTATAAAGAGACTCATTTATCCGGTTTCTTGTATCCTTGCGAAAATAAGTTCTTTATTACCTTTAGAGAATATAAATAAACAAGAATTACTAGTCTCTTAAGGTTTACAATCTCTGGAATTTGAAATAAAAAACAAAAAAAAAGATTATCTTGTTATAGCTGTTGCCACTTGTCACTTTGGTTCTTAGCTGATTGATCTGAGACTTGGTATGGGTTTTAGTAGTGGTACAAAAAATCAATTTTTTGAATAAGTTATTTTTTTATTGACAAAATCCAAATTTGGGAGCCAAAGGTCAAAATACTGAGAGCAATTTAAAAAGAATTTTGCATTTTGGTTAGAATTATAAATATTTATTTAACTTTTACTCAATTAACTAAAAAAAAAATAATCAATTTTTAAAAAGTACCCAACAAATAAAAACTAAATTCATAAAAATTTTCTATCAATAACACAAAAATTACATTTTTCTTATTAAATACCAACTGATATATTAATCTTTAACTCTTCAATTTAGATTTCTGAAAAAAAATAATCATAAAAAGCCAAAAATTGATTTTTGGGACATTCTTAAAACCCATACCAAGTCTAGTACCAATCAACTAAGAACCAAAGTAACAAGTCGCTGTAGACGAAACAAGATAATCTTCTCTCAAATTCCAGGAATTGTAAAGCTTGATTTATTTCATCAAAGATAAATTATTTATTTATTCCTTTATTTTTTGTTACTGTGATTAGACCGAAGCCTATTTCTAGGATAAATGGGCCCCCTTTCAGAATCTTTATCGTTATCTTCATTATGTATACTGTATTTGTGCTAACTCGCCACCGGCAAATATTTTGAACTTTAATTATTATTATCTTATTGCAACATTAAAAAATATTGGTATTGAGTGTTTAAAAAGAGTGTTTCAAATTAAACACAAACTTTTTTTTTCGTCTTTCCCTATTACAATAAAGAAAATAACAACTTAATTAAGATACCCCCCCCCCCCCCCTCGGTTTATCTCAAGTTTGAAGGAAAACAAAAAATATTTTAATATAAAGTTGTGAAAAAAATACCTGAAAAGATTTAGAATTGTGAATATTTGAAAAATTGTTTTTTAATTTCTGTTATTTGAAATTAAACCCTATTTTTAAGAATCAAACTTTTAAAATTATAACCCATCAACTGATTAGAATGATGATCAATGGAATTATACTTGTTTGAAAACGCCCTTCTATTAAAAAAAAAAACAAGAATAAAAATTATCATTTTACATATTCAAGTAAACCTCTATAAAACTCCATTATACTAAACTTTTCCTTTTAAAAAATGAGTATTTTTTTAGTTCAGAATCCAAAATATTTTTCTAGTGTTTTCTGATAAATTCAAATAAATTTAATAAAATTTTTGGTTCAATTTCTGATTTTATAATCTCATCTCTCAAATATTAAACAAACTTAATAGAAAGAATATTTTTAAACACAACCGAATTTTAAAAAGTTTTTTAACATTCAAAAGAATATGTTGCTATATTCAAAGTTGTGTAACAAAATTCCTAAAATGTAAAATGAAGTGAAAATTTTCAGATATTTATTTGAATGTATCAGTATGTTGCAGAAAATCCAAAGATCTTTACAACATCTTTTAGAAATGATATTTTTAGACAATAAATTAAACTTCCTTCTTGAACCCTAAGATAAAATTTTTACTCTTCTAATTTGATTTTAGCGAAATAATTAATATTCTTTTTGGAAATTGAAATAAAAATTTTCATTTATTAATTGGAAAATAAAAAGTATTTTCAAAAAACAGTAAAACTACTTACGCTATCAAACAATTACATGATATTAGAGAGACATTCTACATTAATGAACGTTTACTGAGTTTATTATTAGGATCATTAAAAACTTTAGTTATTTACTGTTGTGAGAAAAATGTTGGACAGAGAAAAATAGTTGGAAAGCATTTTTAATTTGGAACATTACTGAAATTGATTTTTAATTTCTTTTGTTGGTGAAATAACTAAAGAAAATAACAATAATCTACTTATTAGAATAACGACTAATGTGATTCTACTTTTTCAAAACCCCTGTCTCTTATAATCTTAAGCAAGTTTAAAAATTACCATTTTCTGAATTAATAGTGAACTTTACTAAAACTTGGATTTTTGTTAAAATAGCATGATTTACTTTAGTTTATCAACCATTCAAATGAGTATTCTACACACACCACAGATTAATGAACCTGTAACACACTTAAACCTGGATTTATATAAAATTCACCTAGTTATCAATAGGATTTGATTTTCAATTTTACTAATGTTCCCAATTAAAAAAGGTGTCCAACCCTTTTTCTGTGTCCAACATTTTTCTCTCAACTGTTATAAAAAGTACTTGATTGAAAATAAAAGAAATTACACATCAATTTTCCTAATACTCACAATTAAAAATCTTATAAGTGATTTTGATCACCTAAGGTATTTTTTTCCCTATTATGTATTTAAAGTTCATATTGAATCTGTTTTAAATTTATAAAGTTCCTTCCTATTCTTAGCAAAAATTTTTAGTTTTTTTTTGATAAATCTACTGAAGAATTGTCTCTCTTTTTTTCTGAACAAATTTGACTTTTGATCCTTTATTTAAAAAAATTTAGTTTCTAATACAAGAACCTTCGGAAACAAATATTTTATTTTTTTATTATTTATTCTTGGTTTCTTTGATCATTTATTTCATAAACTTTTAGAATAATGAAACACAATTATTAGATTGTGTTACAGGTTGAACAAAATCAAACTGGTTTTTCTATCAACAGTATTTTTTTCTGGAATATCAGTTTTTGCTTGTTTTTTATATTTATGGTATTCAAGTTTGACTCCTAAACCTTACCATCCTAACCCCACTTTGGAATAGGCAAGGTATTTCAATAAGAAAATAGCACATTAGTGGAATTTCTTTGGTAATTCAATACTAGTGGTAAAATATTGATTGATCAACAATAAATGGAAAAAAAAATTTTAAATAAATTTTTCTATT
This sequence comes from Anaeramoeba flamelloides, assembly GCA_027625915.1. Classification (NCBI taxonomy): domain Eukaryota; family Anaeramoebidae; genus Anaeramoeba; species Anaeramoeba flamelloides. The sequence goes on from JANTQA010000008.1 coordinate 1,585,509, forward strand.
TTTTTTTTCCACATTAATTTACTATGAAATAGATCATAACTTTGTGAAAACTATATATTTATTTGAACTTTTTTATATTTACAGGTATTAGGGCATAATTGTGTGAACCTCAGAAGGTAAATAAAACATGTATTCCAAAAGATTTCTAAAAAATAATAACTACTGTTATTTTCCAATTAATAAATGAAAATTTTTTTTTCGATTTCCAAAAAGAATATTAATGATTACTGCTTACGATCAAATTAGCAGAGAAAAAAATTTGTCTAAGAGTTAAGTAAGGAACTTTAATTTGTTGTCTCAAAATATCCTTTCGAAACGATTTTGGAAAGATCTTTGATTTGACTTCAGCTTATAAACTATTAAAAATATTATGGAATGTGAACTAAAAATTTTCATTTTTTAATTGGAAAATAATAGTAGTTGAAATTTTCACCCTTTTATATTTTCAAAAACCTGATCTGATAACAATAATTTAGTAGTCAAGATTTAATAATTACTATGGGTTGGTAAATTAGATATCATTGTCTTTTTGGAAAAAATTCAGTGTATACAAACAGTAAAAATAAATTTTACTCTTTTTCGAAACACCTAATTGAAAACTTGAAAGAAAAGGGAAACTCTTTTCCATTAATATTATTTTTCTTTAAAGAAAAATGGTACTTTTTCATTCTTATAAAAATTCACACAGTTATTAACCCTGAAACAAAACTAAGATTAGTGTCTTGTTTTGACTGAAAAATCAACTTGGATCAACATTTTAATTTTTTATTTTAAAAATTAATTAATTATTTTCACTTTCAACTCAATACTAATTAAAAGTAGGACTAATTCTGGTTTTATTTCATTGGTCATCTTTTTGATCAGAAGAGTGTTATGATTGACAAAATCCTACTTCAAAAATTATATTAACTCTCAAAAAGTTTTACCCCTTTAAAAGTCTTGGAAAGTATTTGTAAATTATCTGAAAGTGTTTGACTGATTCAAACTTTGGAAAATGTCTTTAGATTTTTTGTTAGCTAGATTAAAAAACAATTTTTTAATCAACCAAGTAGTGATCATTTTTTTATCATTTTTAATTGTCAAAGCCAAATAACAAACCAAAAAAAACCAATAAGCACGTAAACACATATATCCCTTTTCTCACAGATTAATTGAAGAAACTTAAAATTCACTTGCAAATTACAAAAAATGTTTAAAAAAAAATTCAAATGTAAATTACAGTTTGGTATCATTCTCCTATCAAGAGTCAGACAAAAAAACAAGACAGTTTTTGTAAAATGGGAAGCGAAAAAAAACAATGGAGAAACTAAGAAGGTGCTATTAGACAAATATGGGTGTGCTGAGTGGAATCAAGAATTTAGCATTAATTGCTCAATTAAACAGTACAAAAAAACGAAAGAATTTGTGAAAAGGATCTTGAAGTTGTCAATCTATTTTGATATTGAAAAACACAAAACAAGGTCATTAAGAAGAGCAAGTTCTGTAAAAAGAATTGCCACTTTAGAAATTAATGTAGCAAAGGGGTTTAGTATTAAAAAAACCCCACAAAATAAAGTATTACCAATTGTCAAAGAATACCCCTTAAACTTGAGAAACAAGTCAAGGCATGTCAAGATTCCAAAGATCCTTGTAGCTTATAAAATACAAATATGCCCGAAAGAGGTTGATAAAAATCAAAAAAAGAAAGTTTCAAAGTTATTAAACGAAACTTATGTGTTACACAGATTGGAAGAGTATGAAATGATCAAAAGAAGTGACTTAAAATCTGTGACCGAAACAGAGGAGTATTCAGAAATTACTACAAGCTCTGAATTAATGACCGACACAGAAAATTTTGAAGACCCAAATTCTGAAAATTGGAAAGAAGAAATTGATGAATGGGAAATTTTGGAAATGAGCGATAATAAGACAAAGAGTGAAACAAAATCGAATAGCAATATTGACGACAAAATTAATATAGATAATAATAAAGAGAAGAGTAACAAGAACAATAATAGCAGCACAAATAATGATAAAGATCCAAATAAACAAATAAATAATGATGAAAAAGATCAGACTACCACCAAGAAACCCAATCAAAATTATTTTCATTTACCAAAAAGTCTCATTGATGAAGAAATTCAAACAGAAAGTTTAAGTGATAATGGCAATATAAATGTTAGTAGCAGTAGCAGTGACACTGAGAGTGGAAGTGATGATCCTGAAAAAATCGTAAATGAATCCGCTACAATATCCTTAAATGATTTTTTATCTCCTAAAAAAGGCAGACTAAACTCACAAGAAGCTGACCCAAATCAAAAACAAAATGAAAATCGTCTCCAAAAATCCACAAATTGGTTTTATCAAAAACATGCCAATTTCATGGTTAGATTACAAAGACAAAATTCTGATCCGTTAACTAGATTTAAATTATACTCGCAAAAACTAAGGACATCAAAATTAAATGAAATGAATACTATTAAAAAGAATCTGCAAAAGAATAAGGAAAGCCCCTCTCATAAAAGAAAAATAAAATTAAATCTAAAAAATTTATTAAAAAACAAAAAGGAACAACAAAACTCTGAGATCTTACAAAGAAAAATTGAATATCAAAAAATTTTAAAATTGGAAAATTGGTTAATTGAAAGAATTTTTTTCATTTCTAATTCATTATATTCAAAAGGGTATCCAATTTCTAGTTGTATGATTTTTAAATGTTTTTTATATTGGAAAGCCTTTGATCCCATATTTATCCAAAAAGTAGAAACAAATACTAAAACGGGGAAAAAAGAAGAAAACAAAAATGAACCTGGAAAAGGAAAAAGAAAAGAACAAGAACAAGAACAAGAACAAGATAAAGGGCAAGAAAATGATAATGAAAAACCCCAACAAAATCCAAAAGAAAAACAAATTTCCGAAAAAAAAAACAATATACAGCCAAAACAAAAACAGGAATTAAAAAATATTGAAGGGGAAGATATACTTTCAACATTTTTAAATTCAATAAATTACTATTTAGAAATGAACAAAAATGAAAAAGAAATGCTATATTGGCTCTTGTCGAATATTAATTTTTTAATTAAATTAATTCAAAACTATTTTAAAGAAGAACTGGAAAGGGGCGAAAAAATTCAAAAAAAAAGAAAAAAATTGAAACAAAAACAATATAAAAGTCACATTGTAAAAAAGAATAAATTAACGAATTATAATGAAAGTGAGATTAAAAAGGACATATTTTTTTCAAAAAATGACAAAAAATCATTAATAAATAAAAATAAAAATTATAAAATCTATAACTTTCAAAAACAATTAAAGAATCTATTCTTTCAAATATTTCGTTCAACAATCAATATTATTTTTCAAGAGATTCAACCAAATTTAATAAATGCCTTTTTAAATAACAATCCAAACTCTTCTTTGACTTTTGGAACCATTAAACAAGAAAAAACTCTGAAAAAATCAAAACAATCAATCGCATACAACACAATCTTAAAACAGTTGAACCAATTAAATGAAGAACTGGATTACAATTATTTATCAAATCATATTAAAAAAATGTTTTTTAATCAAATTATTCATTTGATGGATGTTGAATTAACTAATGGTCTGCTTGAATTTGAACAATATTGCCAATGTGGGAATGGATTCCAAATTAAATTAAGCGTAACTCAATTTGAAGAAAGATTAAGAAATTTAAATCTGGGGAAGCTAGATAATTTTTCAAAAATTAAACAAGCCTCAGAGTGCTTAGCCATGAACAAAATAATTATTAATAATAAAAAGGATAAATACACTGCTGTTAATGAGATATCACCAGAATTAAATTACCCTCAAGTTTTACAATTAATAAAAAATTTCCACATCGATGAATTTGATAATACTAAGATACCTAAAAAAAAAATCCAATGCTTTGAAAAGTTTATTATAAAAAAATTAAAAAAAAATCACATATCAAACACATTTAATGAAGATCATCATCACCATTTTAAAAATGATAATAATTTGGAGAGAATTTTTACGACCCCTGATCAAATTAACTGTTCGGAAATTGATTGTAAGGACTGGGAAACAATCACTAAACCAATCATTCTGCAATCTAAAAAACAATTGAATTTTTTAGACAAAGATTTATGCCAATTATTAAAGTGTTAAAAAGAAATATTTATACAATTGCTTTAAAAATGTCCAAAATAATATAAACGGAAAAGACAAATTAATAGATTATTGTAATTTTAGCAATCGCGGAATTTCGAATAGAAATATTAAACAATCTTATGAATTAGAATTGTATAAATATGATAATTAAAAATGGGTATTATTGATATAAGTGGGAAGAAATATGAATCGAAAATATTAAAAAGTGCTCAAAAGTGTATAAATATTTTAGAATACTACTACTTTCTCATTTTCCTGTTTGTTTAATCTATTTGTTTTTATTTTTATTTTTATTTATTTATTGAAAATATAAATTCCTTTTTTTTTTTTCATATATTCTTATCTATTTTCATTGTTTTTTTTTATAAGAGATAATTAGTCATCAGAATTCTTTAATTATTTTTTTGTATAATTTTTAATTCTAATAATATTTTGTTATCCATTGATTTCATTTTTTTTTTCTTATGTTAATTTTTCTAATGATTTTTTTTTTTTTTTGATACTTTTTTTTTAAGAAAACAAAGTTGAAAAAAAAAGATCTTGGAAAATACCAATAAAAATTACAAAATTGTTCTGATGCAATTTCTTTTAAAATTCAGATATTATTAATAGAAAATCTTCTCTAGTTAGCCTTTTTAGAGCGAAAAGTTCAGTAATAAACACTCCTTAATTCATATTATCAAAATTTCAACTTACCTTTTTTTAGTTCTTGATTATTTTTTTTTTATTTTTTAAAAATTCAGGTTGATTACTTTATCTATTAAAAAAGTTTTTATTGGTTAACTCTCAAAAAAATACAATAGAGAATTTAACTTTAACTTTTGCAAGTTATGATAAATTTTTAAAATTATAATTATTTTTATCAAATCGTGATATTTTAAAAAAATCCCGATATCCAATATTATGGTGATAATATCAGAAATCATGTTATTCTATACAATGATGACAATTATCTTGGAACCATAATAAATGTAAATATGAGGTGATATATTATTAATTGTGATATCATAGTTAATTACTTTTAGTGCAAATTTAACACTGTTTTTAAAAAGAATAATTTGGATCGATCAAAAAACAGATCCTTTAAAAAACAAAGTTTATTCGAATTACAAATATTAAAAAGATACTTGATTCAATTAAGGAACAGAATTAACTTTTTATTACGTTTATTTTGATTTGGTTGACATATTCATGGATCCTTTTAGATCAACAACAAACTTAATAATAAAGGATAAATCTTAATTTCCAACTCCAACAAGGTGTATAAATCACTGATAATAAAAAAAGTTTAGAAAAAAAACCAACCCTTCACCTTTTCTTTAAAGAATGTATTCTTGGGTGAAAAAAATTTCTTCCTTCTCTGAAATTGGAAAGGAGAATTAGATCATTATTAAACAGTTTCACCTAATTACCTAAACACATTATAACCAATTATAAAGATTTTTTTTCAAAAGTCTTCTTCTTATTTCTTTTTTTTATAATTATCTATGAAATTAATCAAAACTCTACTAGAGTTAAAAAAGGTTTTTTTTTAATCAGTCAACCATGAGATGAAAAATCACTCATTCTATTTTTTGATTAATGAAATTGTCAAGGTAGTAATCTATTTTAAAAAACAAAAATCTATTATATATTTATATGCATTTACAAAATGAGTTATTATTTCTTTGTTTATAAAATTTCCTTGGTGATTTTAAATTTTGTATTAAAAACAACATGAACAGAAAAAGATTTGTTTTTAAGGGATTAGCGTCTACCGAGGAGAAGCCTAGGATCAAAGTATGTTGTTCTGGGACCTAACCACATTAGAATTACATCGTTCAAATCTCTCTAAAAAATCGATTAGTAGAGTAGTAATATTTTTTCAGCTAATCAATTAAAAATGATCGATTTTATTGATAAAAATCCCAACAATTTCAGAATAAAATCTGCATTTCACGATAAATTTAAAGGTTGAATTATCAATATTCAGACTACAAAGTCACAAAATATCTTTCTTAAATTTATGGTGAAATGTAGATTAGTTACTAAAAAATTCTTTTTTTTAAAAATTAAATAATTAACGAATAAATTTTTTTTGACAAATTATTTCTCAAATCATGCAAATATATTGATGCTATAAGTATCTTTATCAAAAGCAAACAAAACTAATCAGTCTTTGTACTTTTATGTTGATTATTATTAAGTTAATCTTTGAAATTCAAAAATTATAATATTACTTACTTTTGGAAGTTCTAAATCTAAATTATTAAATACTGGAATACTATATTTTGGGTTTCTATTTTGAGATTTGGAAAAGGAATTAAAAAAAATAATTTCAAAATGAAACTTTTTTAATAGTGATCATTAGTAAAAAATCTAATAATTTATTGTGCAATAAGATTTATAATAGATTTTTTTGAGCTATTTGAGCTATGGTGCACTAATATCATTTACATCCAATTTCAACATACTTTGATTATAAAGAAATCTATGGTGATGCTAATCCCTTAACAACAAAAAATCTCATGACTTTTATAAAGTTTTGAGTCTTTCAAACTTTCAACCACTTGAAGAAACTTCAGATCACTTTCAAACACATTCTAAAATTGTTAAAAATGAAATACTGCACAAAAGTTATTTGTTTTCTAAAAGTCAAGAGGTTTTTAAAAAGGCAAATTCAAAATGATAATTTTTTTTGATTGTGATTTTATGATTTTTCGTGTTAAAGTAGAACTAATCACAATAATTAAAAGTATCACAAATTAAAATATTAGTATCATGATAATACAAACTATCATCAAAATCTCTAATACCCACCATCCAATTAACTTCAGACTCATCAATTGGGATTTTGAGATAAAGATTAAAAATAAATAGTCCAAAAATTGCATATTGAAACCACTTTTAAAACCCATACCAAATACAAGATCGATCAGTTAAGTACCAAATTAACAAGTCGATCCACCAGACTTAAGATAATCTTTTTTCAAATTTCAGGGATTGTAAACCTTAAACTGCAGAACAATTAAAATTTTTGTAACTTTATGTGTCTTTCGCTACAATTTCGGTATTTTTTATTTTTTCTAATATCAAAGTAATTGACACCAAAAATAATATCTACTCTTATGTTATTATTAAAAATTGAATGGGAATTGTCGATCAATAAACTAATAAAGAAAAAAATACAAAGAGAAAAAACTGAAACATTTTTTGCTTATTTTGGAAAACATAATTAAAAATCTATTATTTTGGAATTGAATGAAGAGTTACTTATTGAAATGTGAATTTAAAATGGTTAAAAAAGTTTAGATGCTCAGTTTTTTGATCATAAGAGATTGATACAAAATAGATTTGTAATAAAAAACTTGAATACCTTGAAATACTGCAATTGTTCGAAAAATAAGAAGGTATTTTATTTTTTTTTGGAATAATTTTTTGGAAAACCACAATTTCAATTTCGAATTCTAAAGTATAAAACGGAATTCAGGGAAGAGAAAGACTGGAAAGTCGTGTTTAATTGCTTTTTTGAAGTGAAATTTTTTATTCAAAAATTAAATCCATAATAGACATCGGTAATTTGGTACTCATTGTCCATTCATGAGATTTACTTTTTGAGATTATTTATTACAAAGTGGATTTCAAAAATTACAAATACACATCAGGAATTAAACGGTTTGTAGCTTGAATGTTTGGTAGTAATTATCTTTTATCTTTTTTTAGTTCAAGAAAAGAACAAAAAAGAGAAATTTATTTTCTCAACACATAGAAAGAATAGTTTAATTTCAATTTTGGTTTTAAAATTGTTTTGTTTTGGTGGAGTGTTTTCCACTCGGTACAAAAAAACAGGAGTTGTATTTTTTCAAGAAAAAAATTTTAAATTAAATTTCCAATTTTTTAAAAAGAAATAAAATGATTTTCGTTATTTATTCGAATTTTGGAAGAAAAACCAACAAACCCAACCCCTTATTAACAGGACTTGAAATGATTTTGATTTTAGTTAACTACAAAATAATGAAACTTTGTAAATTTTTTTATTTTTTTTGATTACAAGTAAAAGATTATGGAGGTTTGTAGAACTCAAATAGTGAATCGGGGTCTGGTTTTTACAATATTCTCATCAAATTTAGCTGTCTATATTCATTGAAACAAATTCTTAAAAAAAAAACATTATCCCCGTATATTGAGAACTCTAAATTAAGATTCAAATACTTCTGATGACTGTTTCTGTTAGATACTCTTTGAATTGGAAGTCTCAAATTTAGTCACTTCAAAATTCTCTCTTTAACAGATTAGACAAGTTATTGTCTAACCCTTAACAATAAATCAAAATTGTCCCCGTATATTAAGACATATCATAACACATAACATAAGAGTTGAAAAATAAATTAATTAACAAAACAGCTTTTTTTGAAAGAGTTTATTGTTTGAAAAATCAACGAAAGATCGTTAAAAAACCACAAATTTACAAAATATTATTTTTTACTTTTTTAACTCTTGAAAAATGATTTCAGGAATCTTATTTATTAACGAATTAGGAAAAGTCCTTATTTCAAGAATTTATCGACAAGATATCACGTAATTCGATTTTGTTCTTCTTTTTCTTTCAAACTTTTTTGTCTTCCAATTGAATTCTCAATTTTAAAATAATCTTGGTTTTGAACTTTCTTGTTTTTTGTTTCTTGTTTTGTTTCTACTTGTGACGAATTGATTGATTGAAAAATTACACAAAAAAACGAATGCTTCTATTTCTGCATATTTTCAAACCCAAATAGAATCTCATTTATCGATCAATTTAAAATCAAAGTCCTAGCGGCCAAAAAAACAACAAACCCAATTAAGCATGTTGAAGGAACAACCTTTTGCTTTCAAAGAGTTGGGAGCTTTTTCATCGTGGCTGTAACAAAAAAAAATATTAATGCTGCTTTAGTTTTTGAATTCTTGAACACGATCATTGAAATTTTCAAGGGATACTTTGGTGAAAAATTCAACGAAAGCACAATTAGAACTAATTTTTCGCTTGTCTATGAGCTCCTTGATGGTAATACCTTTTTCAAGATAAAAAAACAAAAATCAAAAAGAAAGGAAACGATTTTTGTCCTTCTTTTCTTCTTCTTTGGTCTCTTTTTTTGCTTTCTTTACAGATCTGAGAAATAGCACCAAGAAAAATCCAAAATTTGAATCTTTTTTCTTCATGCTTTGCTCTGTAATGATCTTTTTTATTAATTTTTAAATTAGAAATTATTGACTTTGGCTACCCACAAACCACGGAAACCGATATCTTAAAGTTATATATCACACGTGAAAATCAAAGACAAAGCAAGAAATCGCAGGAGTCTGTGAAGCAAATTTCAATCAAAGCAACTGGCGTTATTGGCTGGAGGCAAGAGGGCCTCAAATACTCGCGAAACGAAGTCTTTTTGGATATTGTCGAAAACCTTCACTTTTTGGTCTCCAATTCAGGTAAATTCCTCAAATCAGACGTGTTTGGTGAAATTATCATGAAATCTCGGTTGTCTGGAATGCCTGATTGCAAGCTTGGCTTGAATGACAAAGTGCTTCTTGACAAAAGATCTCGCGGTAAGAGAACAAAAACTCAAAATTCAAGGGGTGGAAATGCACCGATTGTTATTGATGATGTAACCTTTCACCAATGCGTTAAACTAAGCAAATTTGATACAGACAGATCTATTTCTTTTGTTCCACCAGATGGTGAATTTCAATGTGCTAGGTTTGTATTTCCTTTTTTTTTATTTTTATTTTGATTTTTACTTTTTTTGAAGAAAGAAAAAAACCTAACAAACAATTTCTTTCTTAGTCACATTTTTATTGTCTTTGAAAAAATTGTATTGAGATCCTGATTTTGATTTATTACTTTTTTTCTGAAAGTCTGTGCTTTTTACAAATCATTATTGGAGATCGACGGCTGATCCCATTTTTTAAAAAAAAAAAACGCTTAATAAGAATCCTATTTCAATTCTATTTTAACTTGTAATACACTTTACTTCATTCACTTGATAATCACATTTCTCAAAAGGTTATAACCAAAAATTACCTCAAACTTATTCTTCTTTGTGGAGATTATTTCATAAATCCATACAAGTTTCCGGATTTTGTTCTGTTCTATTTCTGATTATATTTTTTGAATATGTTTACTTTAAAGGGTAATTTGGATTTGAGTTTCAAGAAACTATATTAAAATTCAACCTTTGTTCAATACATTACTCCCCCCCACTCCACACACACAAAATTGAATTGAAAGATTGTTTGTAGAACAAAATTCAAAACATGGGCAGTTTTTGGGTTTTAATGTAACAGTTGTGGAAAAAAAGTGAAACAGGGAAAAAAAGTCCAACATGATTTTTCATTGGGAACATTAATAGAACCTGAAACTGAAAAGCAAGATCAATGAAAAAAAGAATAAATAAATAAATAAAGACAAAATGAAGGATTCAACATAATAAGAGTTTTTTGTAATACTATCTTTTGGTACCAGGGTTTTTCTTTGATTGATCAATTATTAAAAATTTGTTCAAAAAATTGACTATTTTTGGGATCTCAAAAACCACACCAGCAATTTCGATATGAAAGTAGATTTAAATTGTGTTTGTTGGTTTGATAGAAAATAATCTAATGAATTATTATTTGAAGTTAATTGGGTTCTTCTTTTAATTGATTTTAGTTTTCGTTTTCAGGTTTCTGTGATTCTTTTTATGTTCCTAATGAAAAACCAGGTTTGAACTTTTTTTCACTGTATTTCACTTTTTTTCCACAACGATAAATTGTTTATTGTTCAAAATATATATAGAAATTCTCAAAAAAAAACAAGATTAAATTTAAAAGCAGATGTTTTTTAGCTCAAATAGCATTAACTATCCAGATTATATTGAAAGTTTATCTTACCCCTTACTACAAACTCTATAATACTTGGAAATTAACTGAATAATCATTGGTATTAAAGTATTTTGATTTTTGAACATCTTGAAATGAGATCTTTTGAAAGTTGAGTTATCGGATGTTTAAAATCGGAAAATTAACACAAAAGTTGAAAACATTTATTTGAGTTTATCAGAGACACTCGCATGAAAAAATAAAATTGAAAATCCAATGTTAGACAAAAATAAAACTTCAATTATCATTTCATCCTTGTTAATAGAGTTTATTCACAATATAACCAACATTCCAGTATTTAAAAATCTTGAGGCTGTTGTATTTATTGTTGTTAGTTGTACTATACTTTTTAAAAGTCTCTAGTCGAGAAAAAAAAGTTCTATTCTGGGATAATATTTTTTAAATTGGCGTCACAATGAATATTGGTTAAATTCAACTTTAAGATATTTTTTTGAATAGATAATAACTAATAGTTTTGATAACATCCCTATCATCTAAAAAAAAATCAATTATGAAAAAAAAAACACTGATTATTAAATATTTCGTGTTCTAGGTTTTCCAGGATTCGAAAGAATATGGTAAAATCCATAGATTTTACTCCATTCTTTTGAATTCCGGAAAACCTAACGAAAAGTGTCCTAGGTTTTTTTTTTACTTTTTGAAATAAACCGAAAATTTAAATAAATTTTCGCTTTGTTTTTTCAATTAAATAGCAAACTCAAGAAAACCTAACCGAAGTGTCCGTAGAGTGCCTAGCTTTTCCAGAATTCAAAAGAATGGAGAAAAATCATAGATTTTATTCAATTCTTTTTAATTCTGGAAAAGCTAACGGCGGTTTTTTTTTCGTTTTGGAATAAACTGAAAATTTCAAAAATTTTCTGTTCAGTTTCAAAAATTAAAAAAAACCTAACGGAAAATCAAGAAAAAATATTTTTTCCAATTTATAAGAACAAAAAATTCTTTAATAGTCCAAATAATGGATTCCCCATTTGAAATATATTTATCATTTTTAAAATACTTTTAAAATATAATAAAATGACCTTCTAACTGTGAAGAAAAAAGCTATACAATTTTTTACTATTAAATTGAAAAAAAATATTAAAATAACCTGGAAAATTGAATTTTTCCAACTTAAATTATGAAACATCTTTAAAAATATTTTTTGATCAATGATGTTTTATTAACCAATAGTGTTTCATTATAATTGAAGTTATTAAAAAATGTAAAATTAGCAAATATTTAATTTTTTTTTTTTAAAATTTTACAATGATCGTGAAGGCAAATATTGAAGTTCTAAAGGAGAAAATCTTTTATTCAAATTGAAAAATTTTAAAAAAAAACACGAAAATATTCAATTTTAAGGGATTAGCCCCACCATAGATTTATCTATAATCAAAGTATGCTGTAATTGAATGTAAATGATATTAGTGCACCATGACTCAAATAGTTTATAAAAAATCAATTATAAATCTTATTACACAATAAATTATTAACATTTTTTACTAAGGATAACTATTAAAAATTTTCATTTTGAAATTTTTTTTTTTAATTCCTTTACCAAATCTAAAAATAGAAACCCAAAATAAAAGTATTCCAAAATTTAATAATTCATATTTAGAACTTCCAAAAGTAACTATTTTTTTTTCAATTTTTTAATTTCAAAGATTAACTCAATAATCATCAACATGGAAAACCCAAAAACCAATTAACTTTATTTCCAATTAATAAAGCTAATTATACAATCAATATATTTCCAATATTTACAAAATAATGAGTTCAAAAAATCTATTGGTTAATTATCTAATTTTTTTAAAAATTGATTTTTTTATCAAATAATCTACATTTTGCAACAATTTTAAGAAAGATATTTTACAACTTTGTAGCCTGAATATTTATAATCCAACCTTTAAAATTTGTGGCAAAATTTAGATTTTTTTCTGAAATTGTTGGAGGTTTTTTTACTAATACAAGTATTATTTTTAATTGATGGGGTCAACAAATATTATTACTTTACTAATTGCTTTTCTGAAGAGAGCCTTTGTTGAAAGGGCAAAACGCCAAGGTGTTGCCCGCTGGTCACGGGTTCGAATCCTGAAACAAGAGCTTTCTTCATTTGTCTTAGAAAGCTGTTTACTTAAGTAACGTCTTCGGATGCCTGTACTCCGGTACTCGTTGATTCCAAAGTTTTAATAGACAGCCTCTTCATCTCTCTCTTTAACAGGTATAACATCTGCCGTCTTAGGATGTCATACTCTTCCCTATCTCAACTAATCGCTTTTCTAGAGACATTTGAACCACGGCACATCAATGTAGTTAGGCCCAACAACAACACACTTTAATCTTATGCTTCTCCTTGGTAGACAAATAATCCCTTAAGGGACTAATATTTTTAAAAAATAAAATGAAATCTTTACGAGATCTTTAATTTTTTTTTTTGTAATTTGTGTTTTGGTTTCTGAAATGGATGAGTTAACATCATATAAATAATTAATTAATTTGATTCTATTTTTTGAAATTAAAAATTTTACGTATTTCCAAGATAAAACAAAAAAAAATTCACTTAATACTTTGATTAAAAATTAAGTTAATACTTGAAAATTGTGTAACATATATTTTTGGTTTTATGTTGGAAAGTATTGGTTTTTTTTTAAAAAAAATATTTTGTGAGTATTTTTCATTATTAAGGTTTACAATTCAAATGCCAACAAAGAAAAATAATAAAAGTGCAGACGATTAAATAAATTTAGATTTGATAGATGTTTAACAATAATTTATCAATGATATTCAAACCTATTAAGGAAAAATAAAATAAATTACAGTTTAATCCATTGTAAATAGGAAAATTGATTTTGAATTCAAATGTTTTCTCATCTAATGTCGATATATTGACCCCCGGGTATTGAAGAAAAACTATCAAAAAATAAATTGAAAAAAAATTCTTTTTTAAATTAATATAATAAATATTAGAGCTTTATCTGAAAAATTCAAAAATTGCCTTTTTTTTTTCTTCAAAAATCCGTTTTTAAGTGGTGATGATTTTAAATATCAATGGATTTTTAAATATTTCATTTCGTAAATAGAATGAATAAAAATATCAATTTTGTTTACTTTAATGAAACATTAATTAAATGAGCCCCTTAATAATTCCCAAATGATAAATAAGATTTTTCTCATTTATATTTAAAATAATTTCAAGAAGAATTAGAGAAAAATAACGAATCTATCAAATATTCTCAAAAATACCCGAAAATCGAAAATACTCGAATTTTTTTTAACCACTAAAAAACACTTTTTGAACAACTCCGAAGAAACCCTAGTGCCAATATACTCAGTTTAAATGTAAATTTGGAATTTTATTTTTGAAAAAAATTTTTTTTCTGAGAAGATATCAAAATTCAAAAAATTGTAAATTTTAGGGAATGGTATTAAAGCTATTTTGTGTAAAAGGGATTGGTATCTTGGATGACTAACATTACTGATCATTCTGAAATGGTATTAACCAATTGAGAGAATATGTACTTGTAAAGAAAATTTCTAATAGTGTATCATTACATATAATTTTGTAATCTTAAATACAATCCAAAAATAACCGAGTAATATCTAATCGTACAATACATACCCATACCCTACACAAGGAGACCCAAGCAAAACTTTATTTAACTCCCCATTCCATAAAAGGGATTGGTTTAACCAAACCAAACACAACCCATACCAATACCCTGACATACCCATACCTTGCACAACCCACACATAAATATACCCATAAGCGTAACCTAATAAGTACCAACAATTACTCAAATATACTCGAAAGGTACCAAAACCTCTTTAGGGTAGTTTAAAGTAGAAAATACAAAAAAAAATATTTTGTCTGAAAGTCAAATTGTTATTTTACCGTTAAACTGAGTATATTGGCACTAGGGTTTCTTCGGAGTTGTCCATAACGTTTTTCTATGTGGTTAAAAAATTTTCGGGTATTTTCGGGAATATTTCAAACACCCAAAAATAACTCTACAATTTAAAAGTTTTATAAATTATTTTAAATTATTTTTTTAAAAAAAAATATTTCTTATTCTTTAAATGTTTATAGTAATTATAAAGTACAAATATAAATATTTTATAATTTGAGAATATACAAATAATTTATTTTGTAAAAAGTAGATGTTCAGAAAATAATTTTTATAATAATAAAAATAATCTCAAAAAAAAAAAAATGGTAATTTTACGGAAAAAAATTATTTTTGTCGAAAATCTCTTAATACATATATATTATTTGAATTTAAATTTTCAACTTTACCTAATTTAATAATCCTCTTTGTAACAATTTTCCTGTTTAAATTTATTGTTATTCCAATGCTTTATTGTTATTTCCACTTTCGTTATATTATAGTTATCGCGTGACTGAAAATGTAAAGAAACCTTTTAAAGTAATTCCTATCGTTAAAGAAAGAGGAGCAATCACAGTTGATGTTAAAGTTACCGTCATTTCATTATTTAGTGAAAATCTTTTTGCTAAAAATACAGTTGTCAAAATACCCACCCCGCCAAATACAGCTGAATGCGTGATCACAACTCAAACTGGAAAAGCAAAATATGATCCTCAAATCAATTGTATTGTTTGGACAATCAAAAGATTCCAAGGAAAGGAGGAACTTTCTTTAAGTGCCGAAGTCAATTTGATCCGAGGAAAACAAACAGTTTGGTCAAGGCCACCAATAAGTTTAGATTTTACAATTCCAAGTTATACATCTTCTGGTCTTCGTGTAAGATACATAAAAATCGTTGAAAAAAGCATCACTGAAGTTTTAAAATGGGTTAGATATCTTTGTGTAAGTAAAGGAACATTCCAAGTCCGTATATAAATTTCAAATTAAATTTTAAATAGCAAATTATTATTATTAGTAGTAGTAGTATTAATAGTATCTTACAAAAAAAAAAAAAAAATACTAATTCTGATATATATTTACATTCTTTATCTTTTTTCCTTTTTTTTTTTTACAAATTTTATCTTTATATTTTAATGGACCATCTAAAATAATAATACTTTATCTTTAATTTTTATTTTTTTTTTATCGATTTTCTTTTATTGCTTTATATTTTGCAATTACTTGATGTGTTTTCTATATATAAAATGTGTGAATTTTCTCAGTATTACAATCTTAATCGACAATTCCATTTTCAATAACTTTTATTGTTCGATTTTTATTATTATTAATATTTCAAATTTTGATTTTGCAAAATTGAAAATAAATTCATTTTTAGACAAATTGGTCAAGTTTTATTGATGAAATAGAACATATTCGATGAGTTTAATTCATAATTCTTTTCAAAATAAATTTTTCAATTTTTAGATCAAAATTATTTTTTCTCATTTGAGTAATTTTTTTTTGTTTTGTGCTTTGATTTTTGCTTTTTTTTTTTTTTTTTGTATTTTGCTTTTTGCTTTTTTCCACTTTTCTTTTTTGTTCTTCTTTCTTTTTTATTTTTTTAAAAGTAAATTTGAAAAAAACAAAATGTTTGAAAACTCCAAATTAATGTTAAGAAAATTGAGGCTTGGTAATAAATGCTCAAACAAATATACATATTCTTAATAAGTCTAATTGTTTTAAATTTTAATTTCCTTTACAACTTGTGATTTTTTACATAAGACTTTCAATTGATATCGCCACAAAAAATTTTTTAACATTTTTTTTTTTTTGGGTAAATTTTTCAATGTTAATGTCATTCTTTCTAATGAATATTCAGCTCTATTCTGAAATTTATTGTGCTTCACTAGTTTCTGACCGATCTTGAATTTGTTGATTCTTAAAAAAAATGCATTTTTTATTTCAAGATATGTGGCTTATTAGTGAATTGGAAACTATTATTTAGTTTACATATTTAAATCTGTAAGTTTTGAAATTGCTTATAGAAAAATCGTATATTTAGCTTTATATTTAAGAGATTAACGTATGATACTGAGAAGTATAAAATTAAAATATTTTATTAATTAATATAAAATAGTTAGGTTGTAAAATGTTATTTAAAACTGATGAGTGTATTAGTAAAAAAACATCCAAGAATATTAAAAAATAATAAACATTTTGAGAAAAAATTAGAGATTTAATAATAAATATTCTGAACTCATAATAAAAAAATACCTTTATGTAATTCTAGCAAAATGTAGATAAATTATAAAAAAAATTGGGTTTTATTAACAAAAAATAAATAATTAAACAATAGATTTCTGACAAATTATTTTCAGATAATAGAAATATATTGAAGTTTCAACCATCTTTATCAAAAGAAAACTAAACAACTAATCTTTTTTTGGGTTTTTTATGTTGATGATTAATGAGTTAATCTTTGAAATTAAAAAATAAATTATAAATATAGTTTCTTTTTAAAGTTCGAAATATGAATTATTAAACCCAAATTCTATTATTATTTTAAGTTTCTATTTTTAGATTCGAAAAGGAATGTTAAAAAAAATTTCTCAAAATTAAAATTTTTAATGTTCATCATTACATGGTAAAAAATCCAATAATTTATGTTTCAAAATTTTTATAATAGATTTTTTTTTAGGTATTTTAACTTTGGTATACCCTACTTGAGGGTATTTTTTTTTTATAATTCAAAAAAAATCCTCATTGTTAGTGGATCTTTTTGTTAGTCAATGATAATCAAATTAATAAAAATATTCATAACAATTGAATCAATAACTTTTATATTGATTTCAAAACATTTTTGTTGAAATATTTCCATAAAAAATAAAAAAAAAAAATAACATTATTATTAGTGAAAACAATATACAGCGAATTTCAATAAAAAACTGGAAATATGGAAAGGATACCAATATTTTTTAAAATCAATACAATACAGTTATATGTTTCCTCTTCCCTTGAAAAATCTGTCCATATTAAAGAATTTATGGAAATGATTTTTGTGATCAAAAAGAAAAATAATAATCACCAATTTTAATATCCAAAAAATATCAGATAAAATCAAGAAGAGAAAATTTAATATCCTTTATTAAGGTAAAGATAATAAAAACTAACAAATTGAATTATAATCAATAATCAATAAATTGTTGTTCAATGATTTTGTATGTTTAAATGGTTTTATGATCATTGGGTTTAATAAGGGATATTTTAAAATAAAATTGCCTCTGGTTTTTTTTTGGAAATAGTTTATACAGCTCTAATATTATTGACTTCAATAACAACCCACTTTCATTTTAGATGAATCTATGGTGAGACTAAACTCTTTTTTAAATAAAAGGGCACATAGAATTTCAAGAATTATTCATAATTGAATCAAATTAATTGTACTATCATTCAAAAATCTAAGAAATTCTTTAAAACCTAAAAAAAAACAATCTCGACTGAATATTTAAAACTCATGAAAACAAAACAATAAAAATAAATACTAAATATTTTAAAAATTGATCTACCCTTTTATTTTGAATGAGAAATCTGGTTTTGTAAATTGGGGGGGTTATAAAATCAATAAAAACTGTTCAACAAGGTGAATTGGGAAGTTCTTTGCCTTTTATTGATAACTCTTGACGCGTCAAGCTTTTGTTCTTTATAGTAACATTTTCAATATAAAGTCGCAATTTATCTGGTATTTTGTTGGTATTTTTTTTTTTTTTCAATATTTTCTTATTTCTTTGTTCCATACAACAATCCAATAATGATCTTTCTTAATTCATATATCTAGCTCTTTTGTATTCAAACTTAAACTGTTTTCATTTTTTATACTGGCAGATTATTTACAAATTGGTTTCTTCTTATCTTGTTTTTTCATTTTCCAACTGTTCAATATCCATAAATAAAAAAACAAAAAATTAAAAAAATCAATAAATGAAAATCACCAATATGTAATTATCTTATTAACAATCAAATTCAGTAGTATTGATGATTTGAGAGGTGTGCCCTTTTATTTGAAAAAGAGTTTCTTTCCTTATCTGTATAACATTAGAATGGAAACATAAAAATTGTTTTCTTGAATTGAAGGAATCAAAAAAGACCCATCTAGTGGTTTATAATTATCCCCAATGCAAATTATTACAAAAAATTCAAACGAATAAAATGAAAAAAAAAAAAAACAAATTTAAGTTGAAAGAAAGGAATAATTATAAAAAAGAAAATTAAAAAGTATTTTTATTGGAAATATTTAAAAACAATAAGAATTTTTTTAAAATAATTAGTAAATAAATGATTAAAAAACTAATTAACAATTAATAATCAAACTGGAAATAATGCTCATGATAATTCAACAACAACAATAATATTCTAATAATAATTATCTTAATACTTATCATGGTTTCTTAATATTCCTCTTCAGAATCTGATGACTCGGGTTCACTATTTGTATTGTCTTTATTTATATGAGCGCTTTCTGGTAACAACCTGCTAGTGTTTCTTTTTAGGGTAATATGAAAGACCATCCAAATCATGAAACATGGTGCAATTTCCGTTATTGTTAAGTTCCAAAAGACATATATATAATACTTTGGATTATCTGTTTTGAAGCATTTATTTGACCATGAATCAATTATATTCTTGTTGATAATTGCAAAAAAGCTATATATTGCTTGGATTAGATAGAGACTTGATATTATCAAGATGATCACGAGGGTTTTTCTGACATTGACTGTTCTTCTGTAACCAAAATGAAATCTTTGGATCACTAAATAGACCTTTATTACAAAGAAAAAGCTAAAAATACACAAAATTAAATAAAGGATCATTGCAACTAAAAAGTTCCCAATATGAAAGTTATCCATTGAAACATGTCTATGCATGTACCAAGGATAGATAAATACACCAACAAGTATAATAAGATGAAGGCTAATATAAATTGATAAAACCCTTTTCTTACTATTTTCTTCATCGCCCCTTGTATAATATACGATTTTTGTTAGAAATAGTACAAAACTTGAAAATCTATACAAGATTTATGTATATATATATATATTTATAATAAAGAAATAAATAGATACATAAATATTTAAAGAATAAAAATAGAAAAATACAATATATTTTAAAATGATTAATTGTTTGAAAGAAAAAAATAAGAAAAATTTTTTATTTTAAAATTTTGATTTGAAAAATTATTATTTATTTTCTTTTTTCTTTTTTCTTTTAATTTATATATATATTTCAGCACTATTGCGAAAATGAATTATAATAATTTAATGAATATTTTTTCCACATTATCGTTAAATTTTCTTATAAAAATAGTAATTTAAATTTAATTTTTTCTCGAAAATTTTTCTTAATCAGGATATTTCTTGAATAAAATTAAAACAAACATCAATAACTAAAGATTTATTATTACTAGATCCTTTAATATTTTTTTTTTGAAAAATATTGAATATGTTTTTGATGGCAAATTCTATATTTTTTAAAAAATATTTGTTTTCAAAAACTAATTCCTTAATTTTATGATCAAATTTCAAAAATACTTGTTAATCTTTCGTTGTCTTTTTAAATGGCTTTTTTTTTTTTTTTTGTTTCAAATATATTCTTAGAAAAAAATACCTTTTGGGAAAGGTAATGTAAAACTTTTTCAAATCCAAAACTGAATTATTGAAATAGATCGAGTCAAATTATAAATCAAAATAGTAAGTTCATGGAAACAAAAAAATAGTTTATTAAAATTCAAAAAGTTTTGTAATTTTCGGAAATTGATCTTAGTTTGAAAAAAAACATTCAAGTTGGAAAAAATTCTTTAAAGAGCTATTTAAAATTGAATTCAAATTCCTTTTGAGATGGTTCAAGTAAACTATTTTTCAAAAATGTTGACTTGCTTTATAATGTTATTGGAAGTGGTTAAGTGTGGTTTTATCTCCTATTCTTAACAAAAATAATTCATCAATTTTTAGATCAGAATAATTCTTTCTAATTTTGCAAATTTTTATTTTTCTTTTTGTTAATTTTTTTTCTTTTTTTTGATCCTTTTGAAAGTCAATTAGAAAAAAAAAACAGATCTTCGAAAAGACAAATTATCAATAAAGAAAATTGAGACAATGTAATGTTTTTTCAAGTGCATATATTTATTCGCATAAAAATCTTCTTGTTAACCTTTTTTCATTGAAAGTTTAGTAATAAAAAATTGGTAAATGCTCATTTCAAAAATTGTGATTGATACACTTTTTTAAAGGTTTTTAGTTTTATTTCTTGATAATGTTTAAAATATCAGATTTTTATTTGTTTCTTGAGAGAATTAAAAGTGAATTGTTAAAAAGATTTAAATGATTAGTTGTTCTTGAATATAAAAGAATAATTTTTTTTTTTTCAATTTATTATTTCAGGTGAGTAAAAATCTTTGAAATGGTGTTTAGATTTTATAAAAATAAAAAAAAGTATTTAAAAATTTGAAATATTTGTAAAATAATAAAAATTATTGCAGGTTATAAAAAGGCTATTATTATTTTTTTCAAAAAATCATAAAATAAACAAGGGTTTATGTTATAAAGATGTTATATGAATGTTATAAAACGATTTTTTTCTTCGGGAAATAGAACAAAAAATAAAAACCTAAAAAACATATTTTTTTAGTTGGAAAAAATTTATTTTAATATTTTAATAGTAGATCATAAATCCTGGAACCAACATATAGTTTGTATTTGTTCTTAATATTAGAGATTCATTAGGTACCCCCATCTTAACCTTTAAAAAATGACTTTAAAGGTCAATAAAGATTAAAAAAATGTGTTAAAATAAGATAATTGGCGTATAATTATTTAGATTTTGTTGCAAGATAAAAATTAAATTTTTTAATTTAAACTGGAAAGCTTCAAAAACAATTCTATTTAAACTGGAAAGCTTCAAAAACAATTCTAAAATTTCGAAATTTTACTAATTGTTTAAATAGGTACTCTTATGTAACAAGTAAAAATAAAAATAAAAATTGTGATTTATGTAAAGAAAAGTTAAATATTGATATCATTGAAGATTTCGATCATTTTTTATGGGACTGTCCGGCCTATGAAAATAAATCGAAAAATCTGGATATCTGAATTTTTTGAAAAAAATAAAAAAATTAATAATATCTCCGATATTATTAATAAAAAGAATTCATCATATATATTATCATTAGTAAGTGATAATAAAATTTGTGATTCTTTAACAAAATTTCTAAAAAAAAGTTTAGAAATTAGGGCACACAGGAGAAAAGCAATTTTCTCTCTTCAAAAATAAAAAAAAAAAAAAAAAAAATTAAATTTTTTATTTTTGAGTTGGCAAAGAAAACTTACAGAAATAATTAAGAAATTTGTGAAAACTTATTTATTTAGTGATAAAATTAGAAATTAGTCACATTCAACCAAACCCGCAATAATCCCATTTTATCCCTAAAAAAATAATTTTTATGAATTTCTCTAATGTCTCTGGCTGAGTGAAATTTTAGGTTGTTATTAAATTTGAAAAGTCTCGTAGAGCAGGAACTTTTATCTTAGTTTTTTACTTTTACTATTTGTTCTTATTAAGAGTGTTGTTTAAGGGGATACGTTCCAAATGGATTCTGAGCATATATTACAAATGCAATCCCTAAAAAGATAGTATTGGCGAATAGAATTCTCTAATTTTAATTTTGTAAACTAGATCCTTTTGGCCTGTTTCGTTACTTTTTTTAAAAAGATAAAACATTTTTGAGAATTACTGTAAAATCTAAATCCTGTAAATTTCAAAAACCCCTGTAAATTTCAATTTTTTTGATGAATTAAAAATATTCGTAAAAATTCTGAAAATCTATTCCCATTTTAAATAAAAATAGATAAATCATCGAGTAAACATTAATGGTTCTAAGTGTTGATATTGTTTAAATCTTCAACATTTTCATTTATAATCTTTTGGTAAATGTAGAAAACAAAAAAATCTCAAATCTTCAAAATTAATAGATCAACTAACTGGAAATTATAATCTTAGTAATTTTGATATTAAATTTTCAAATTAGAATAAATTTTGATCAATTTAAAAGATTTGATTGTCGACAATGAGGACGTAGTGGAATTGTTGAGGAAAATGAACATTAAAAAAAATATAATTAATTTATTTTTTTGTATTTTGAAGGGATTAAATTAATTTCATCTTACAGCAATTAGGATTTTTTTAATTTTTGTTTCGAAATTTTAATAAAGATTCATAATTTTCTTTATCATTCACCAATGACAAGGTGAATAATGAGTCTTTTATTTTGAATAATATCAAAGATACTTTTCCTTATTATTTTTGTATATTTGGATTAATTATTTAATACAAAATTTTCGAATTTTTTTCATCTGGTGGAAAGTCCCAAATCAAAAATCTAATTTCTTGTGGGTACCCCTTAGATAAATAATAAATTTATTGGAAAACATCTATTATGATAATTACTTTGTTTGTACATTTATATAATCAGAATTTTAATTTCTTTAGATCTTTCACTTAATAATTTTTTCAAAATTTTTAATTTAAATCGGGTAATTTTGAGGGAATTTTTTTTTTTAATAAAGAGTTTTCTTTAATTTAATGAAAAATTCAAAATAACCGAAAATCTTTTTTAAATTAAAAATACAATTCAAATATTTTAGATTGATAAAAATTGATTTTGATTTTAAAAATTTAATATCAAAATTAGATTTGTAATTTTCGTTAATTAGTTTATCTATTAATTTTGAAGATTTGAGATTTTTTTGTTTTTTACATTTACCAAAAGATTATAAATGAAAATGTTAGAATATTTAAACAATATCCCAAATAGAACGAGAAATTAATGACTAATAAGTAATTTATCTATTTTTATTTAAAATGGGAATAGATTTTCAGAATTTTACCAATATTTTAAATTGATAAAAAAAATTGAAATTTACAGGGGTTTTTGAAATTTGCAGGATTTAGATTTTATAGTAATAATTAATTTTTTTGAGAATATCTGAGTTGTACATTTTGGCTTTTGTTCAGTTCATTTCATAAGTGTAAATATGAATGTCTTACAATATAGAGTTTTTCTTTATTGTTAAGGGTTAGACAAAAGACTTGTCTAATCTGTTAAAGAGAGAATTTTGAAGTGAATAAATTTGTGTGTTCTAATTAAAAGAGCAAATAAACACATTCATTAGAGGTATTTTAAATCTTTGTTTAGTTTTCGAAAAGAAAAGAAAAACGAGGGTCTCTGCAAAAAAAATGAAAAAAAAGAAAAGGAAGAGAAGGGTAAAAAACAATATAAAATAGAGTTTTTTTCGAAAAAATTTGATTTTTGGGACTGCCATATTTACTCTTTTGTTGGTGTTGTGTGTTGTAAAAAAAAAGAAAAGAGGCTTTGGTTTTGTAATAATAAGGGTTTTAAGAATCAAATGTTATGTTGTTTCGCTGAATCGTTTAATTTGTCAAAAAATAATCAAACCAATGCTTTTCGAAAAATAGTATTTAATTTGGGAGTGAGAGTCTGTTATGAAAAAACAAAAAAATGATCGATTTACTCTACTTTTGGTTCCAGACTTTTGGAGTGACCACGATTGGTTCAGTAATTCAGAAGTTGGTAAGAGTTTTTGAAAAAAAAAAAAAAAAAAAAAAAAAAAAAAAAAATAAAATATAAAAAGGAAAATCAGATTTCTTACATTGCAAATTGAAGGTATAAAGGAATGGATTGATGAAAGAGAAAAATGAGATACAAATTTTGTACGGTGGGAACAAAAGTCATGATAAAACGTTCAAGCATGAGCCACCCACAAAAGAATAAAATTAAAATCCGAAATTTTGCACCTTCACTTTTGTTCTGGAATTTTCTGTTTAGTTTTATTTTTTTTTTTTTTTTTGAGAGACAAAGAAAGTAAATAATTTTGATTTGTTTTTTTTTAGTTTAGTAGATCGCTTTGTGTTTGTGGTTAAAAGTTGATCAACCACACTTGCAAAAATATAATAAAAAACAAAAACCAAATAAAAAAAAAATAGTTGATTTTTGTTTTTGTTGGTTAGGCAAAATCGTTACCTGAAGATCTTGAGGTTTTGAAATAAATCCCAAAAGCATAGAAAAGTAAGAAGAAAATAAAGTATCCCCAAAATATATAACCAAGCAGAACCAGTGTTTGGTGCGGTTCGAACGAGACCTTTTATATTGAATCCCATAAAAAAAATCTAATCTATAAAAATGATTCTTTACTTGTAAACTCTTTGGAAAATATACATGAAAAATTTCAAAGATATAAGAAAAAGGTGAAATACAATGTGGGGATTTGATTTGGATTGTTATAATCTGATTTAAAGTGAAAACTTTAGAAAATTAGACCCATAAATGTTTTTCTAAAGGGAATTTTCATAAATAAATTGAAAATTTCAAGAAGTCAATAGTTTGAAAATCAAACACATTACCTCAGAAGATTTCACCAATAATTCATTTTACTTTCATACCTAAAACTGTGAGTATTTCAAAAACCCCTGAAAATTTTATTTTTTTTTATCAATTTAAAATATTGGTAAAATTCTGGAAATATATTTCCCATTTTAAAGATAAATCAATAAATTTCCAAGTGGCCATTTATCTCTATTGTTTGGGATATAATTTAAATATTCCAAATCTATCAATTTAAAATCTTGGTAAATTTAGAAAATCAAAATCTCAAATCTTGAGATTTAATAGGTTGATTAATTAAAGAAATTTACAAGTCTAATTTTGATATTAAATTTTTAAAATCAACAATTCTGAAAAAAAGTTGGGTCATTATTAAAAAATTGTTTCAGTCAAAATTTTGTTATAGTTTTTCAAATACTAAATATTGACAAAATGATATTTGATCAAAGTAAAATTTTCTGAACAAATCTTACCTTCAAGAAAAACCAAAGTTGCTATCAATTATAATTTTCAGAAGTAATATTAATTCGTTGCATTTTGAACCTTTAGAATTGTTTTGGATGGGCTAAAAATACACAAATTGAATTTTAATTACACACTTTACTAAAAATGTCTATTTTTTTTTATTGTGTTACATTCAAAGATCAACTTTTTGATTGTTTGGGAAGACCAAAAATTATTAAATGTTTTAAATTAAGGTTTGTCTATTATGATTTAAAGTATTTCAATGGTTTCTAAAATCTTAATAATTCGTTATTTTGAAGTTTTGATTTTAAAACATTAGATATAAACAGTCTCTTTTGAAAAAAATATCCTTTTTGAAAGATTGTTTGATTCAATTTGGTTTAAAACGGATATTTAAGAAAAACATTGATAAACTCATGTTTCTGAACACTGATAAATATCTTATTGAATTGATAGATTTTAATATTTCCCCATAAATAGTTATCGTATTTTTAGTAAATTTTACAATTAAAATTCAATTTTTGTATTTTTACCTTTCCAAATCAATTAAAAAGGAAAATAATTTAATAAAATAAAATTGCTGCTGGAAATTATTATTGATAGAAACTTTGGTTTTTCTTGAAGGTAAGATTTGTTCAGAAAATTTTACTTTGATCAAATATCATTTTGTCAATATTTAGTATTTAAAAAACTATAACAAATTTTTGGCTAACCCAATTTTTTTTTCATTACGAATATATTTTTCCACAATTCCAAAATCAATTTTTATCAATCTAAAATATTTGAATTGTAATTTTATTTTGATAAAGATGTTGAGTTATTATGAATTTTCATTATATTAAGGAAAAATAAATGATAAGAAAAATATCATTACTTGTTTACACAATTTAAATTTTAAACATTTTAAAAAAATTATTCAGTGAAAGATATTAAGAAATGAAAATTCTTATTTTTTAAATGTAAGAATAAAGTAATTATCATAATAGATGTTTTACAATAATTTATTATTTATCTTATGTAAAACTACAATAAATAATGAATGTTATTTTCAGTACATAACAATCAATCTTGAAGATTTGAGATTTTTTTAATTTTAGCATTTATCAAATATTTTAAATTGATAGATTTGGAATATTTAAATTATATCCCAAATAAGAATGGTTAATTTTTACTCGGTAATATATTGATTTGTCTTTAAAATGTGAATATATTTTCAGAATTTTTACGAAAATTTTCAATTGTTCAGAAAATGGAATTTATTGGATGTTTGAAATATTCCCGAAAATCGAAAATAACCCTAAAATTTTTTAACCACATAAAAACACGTTATGGACAACTTCTAAGATTACCTAGTACCAATATACTCATTTTAACGGTAAAATAACAATTTTACTTTTAGACAAAATATTTTTTTGAATTTTCTACTTTAAACTACTCACAAGAGGTTTTGGTACCTTTTAAGTATATATGTCTAATTGTTGGTACTTATTAGGGCAAGTGTAAGACAAATTTCAAAATTAGGGGCAAACTTTTTTTTTTATTATTTTTTTCTTTTTTCATTTGTATTTCAAAAAATACTATGATTATACAACATTTTTATTTATTAATCTATATTGGCTATTATCTGTAAAAAATTTAGAAAAGTACATTATTATTCAAAAAAAAAAAAAAACACAATTAAATAAATTTTTTTCTGATGAAAAATCCGCCCCTATTTTTGAAATTAAGCTTATAGGTATATCAGGGTATTGGTAAGGGTTGTGTTTGTATATTTTGGTAAAACAGTTCCTTTTATTGAATGGGAAGTTAAATAAAGTTTGGCTTGTGTCACCTTATGAAGGATATGGGTATATGTTGTACGATTAGATATTACTCTGTTATATTTGGATTATATTTAATATAACAAAATTATGGGTAATGATAAACAATTAGAAATTTTCAATTCAAGTACATTTTCCCTCATTTAGTTAATACCATTTCGAAATGATCAGAAATGTTACATTCATCATGGATACTTATTCCTTTCACACAAAATAGGTTGAATACCTTTCCCTAAAATTTACTTTTTTTGAATTTTGATATTTTCACTAAAAAAAAATTTTTTTTTCAAAAATTAAATGCCAAATTTACCTTTTTTCTGAGTATATTGGCATCGCAGTTTTTAATAAGTTGTTCAAAAAATGTTTTTTCGTGGTTAAAAAATTTTCGAGTGTTTTCGATTTTCGGGTGTTTTCGGGAATATTTGATAGATTCGAATTTATTACTTTTTGAAATTCACGTATATACTGGTTTAACATAATTATCTATAATCAAAATTTTGATATCCAAAAATCTATTTTTTTTTTCAAAAATCATTTTTTATTTTTCTTATTGGATGGGGGGGGGGGGGCGTGTGTGTAAATTACACTCTAAGTGCCATTTTACTTAGATTAACTTTCAAAAATTTAAGCTTATCAACATATATTTTACGATTATTAATTAACGAAAATAATTTTAATCTATCAAAAAGTCATTTTTTCATTTTTTTTTCTTTTTTTTTAATTCAAAGTGATGAATTATTATTAAAAAAATAATTCCAGATCAAAATATGTATTATTAAAAATTGGATTAATCGTATTTTGTTTATATGAAAGTGTATTTAAAACTCATAAAGTGTTAATTTATAAATCTTGAAAAAATCTAAAAATTTTCACTAATCCGATGAAAATTTGGACAATTCCTATTTTTTTCTTCTCTTTTTGATTTAAATCTGACAAGGTAGTTTTCTCAATTTGAACTCGAAGCAAAAAAAAAATGATTTGTAGATTAATACACAACAAAAAAAATTAAAAACTTTAGATTTTATTTTATTTATGTTGCATTTTTGTTTGGATTCATAAAATCTTTGGAAAATTTTATCAAAAAATAAAATATTATATTGGATAACAGATGGGATACGTGGAATATGGTTGTGGATAAATTATTTTTTACTGAAATTGACAAATTAATAATAACTAAATTCGATAAATTGAGGCACATTTTAAGCAGATAAAAGAATAAAAATACCCCACTTTAAAGTCAATTTGGAAATAATTTTAATTTTATAAAATATTTTTTCATTTTTTGATCTTTTCTGTTTTATATATGGTTTCCTTTTTTTCGGTTACATAATCTTTCTTATTAAATCAAGAGAATTTTAAAAACATTTGCAAAAAAACTTAGAAAAGGTAAAAGATAGTTTTAAAAATATTACAAAAAATTTTTAGCCAACAAAAACTCGTCAATGGAGTAAAATTACAAATATTTAAATCAAAATGTATTAGCCAATTATTTTACGGACTTGTAATTTTTAATTTAAATCAAAAATATTTTGACTCAATTGATGTTTGGATAAATAAAAAAGCAACAAAATTTTTAAAAATAAATCCACACTCTCCAAGAATAATTTATAAAACTGATACTAAACTTGACCAAGCCAGAATATCAATCTACAAAAGAAGATATAAACTCAAAAAAAAATTGAAATACTTGGGTTTGATCACATTTCAGAAAAATTAAAATTTTTCAAGAAAAAAAAATGAAAATATCAATTGGAAAGCCGAAAATTTAAAATTACTAAATGTAGACCTAAATGATTTTAGACAAAAGTTAATTATAAATAGTTAATGTAAGAAAGCTCAAGAATATTTAAAAATTATTAATTACAATAATGATATTCAACAAACAACAAAAATATTTAAAATGGGTAGGTTCAGCTTCCATTTTAAAATTAAGAATTTTCACAAATTATCTAAACAGATATTCTTATGTTTATGATAAAAATAAATTAAAAACAAAATTCTGCAACTTATGTTAAAAACATTTAAATCAGGAAATAATAGAAGATATTGATCATTTTCTATGGGACTGCCCATTCTATGGAAAAAATCGAAAATTTTGGATTCATGTTTTAATTCAAATAAATAAAAATAATAAGCAATTAAAGAATAATATTCTTGATATTTTTCGAAATAAAGACTCATTATTTTATCGTTGGTTAATGATAAAGAAAATCATGACTCTTTATTAAAATTTCTAAACAAGAATTTAGAAATAAGGGTTGTAAGAGGAAACTAGTTTCCTCCCTTCAAAATAAAAAAAAAACAAGAGAATTTTTTGAATGATTTGATTGAAAGTTCATGTTGATTTATGCAAATAGAAAAATTACATAGAATGTGTTGAGCGTATCTTATCATTTGAGCGATCAATAATTGTTGGTGAAATTTCAACAAATTTATCAATACATTTTTTGTTCCACTTGTTTCGTTATTTTCGATACACCAATTTTTATGGTTTTTTTTGATATCTTTTCAATTATTTGGATAATGATGATAACATATTGAAACAGTAATACTGCATAACTTAAACTTGGTTTAATATTAAGTTTTGAAAAATATTATAAATTGATATTTTGGAAAACGAATTGCATCTGAAATTTATACAAATTTCCATACATTTAAATTACAAGTCTCAAAATTAGTCACTTAAAAATTCTCTCTATAACAGATTAGGTGAGATTTCATCTAATCCTTTACAATATATCCAATGTATTTTTATGTGAGAATTCTTTCATCATTTTTGATATAGAGAATTTTATTTTTTTCGTTTTATATTTTTTTCTTTTATTTGGATAAAAATGATTACATATAAAATTATTACAAGTATATAACTTAAGTTTGGTTTAATATTATGTTTGGAAAAATATAATATATTTCTCACTCTCATTTTTTTCTCTTTTTTTTTTTTTTTTTCATTTCTTCATTATTTAAAGAAACATTATTTGGCTCTTTATGATATTTTCGAAACCTAAATTGGGTCTAAACTTCCTTTAATGACTCTGTATATTCTATGCAATCTTTGAATTAGGAGTCACAAATTTAATTATTTCAAAATTCTCTCATTGCTAGACCGAGTATCCAGCACTTAGTTCTTAACAACACAAGAGTAAATAAGAATGTTGTAAAAAATAGAGTTTTTACAATTTTGGGGATTAATTAACCTAACCATTCATTTATCCAAATTTTGGTAATAGCAAATATTACCTGATTATTTCAATAGATTAATAATAAGTTAAATCCAAAAATCATTTGGTAAATACCAATGTGCAAAAAGTGATGTCTTAATATTTTTAGTAATTTTAAAAAAAAAAATCAATTTTCGAACAAATGTATTGGTATTTACCAAACGCTTTTATATATAAAATCCATTTGATTAAAAAAATAAAAACCGAGGTTTCGATCACTATTACCAAATTGTGGGTAATTGCATAGAACTCTTTCTTTATCTCCAAAAGTGTAAAAACTCTATTTTTTACAACATTCCATATTTACTTTTTTTGAATAAATCACAAAAAATACCATTAATTTAATTTTTTTTTGTCTATTTTTGATTTTGGGTTTCTCTAAATTTTTGGAATGGAGTTTCGTTTGAGAAATCATTTGTTTCCATTTTTCACATTGTTATTATTTTTATAAAAGAGATCCCAAAATATTTGCTAATGGACAACATTTTCGTTTTAATTTTTCATCTAAAAATTATTTTTCAACAAATGTTTCTTTTTAAAAATTTTAATATTCACTTTTTTGAAAATGGTTTTGTTTTTTCAATCAAAAAAATAGTAAAATCAAAACAAAAACTAATTGAAACCTGATTGATTTTTATAATAGAAAGAAAACTATACTAATCATAATTAATAGAAAAATTTAGAAAAAAAAAAGAATAGAGAAAAAATAAAAAATCAAAAATCAAAAATTAAAAATCAAAAAGATCAGGAAAAAATGAAAAACGATAAGTTTATTTCTTATTTTTTGGCATAAAGATCATTACTTTTAAGGAAATCTGTTATTTCTTCATAAGCTTTCTTTGTGTAAGGCAAATAATGGTATTGGTGGAATCCATGTACACCATTTTTATAGGATTTTAAAACGACCTTGACACCATCGTTTTCCATTTTTTTCTTTAATACAAAGCTTTCGTCGTATAAGGGGTCTCTTGTGCCTGTCAGGATAAAAGTAGGGGGGTATTTCTCCATTGTCTTTGCTTTGGTTGGGTTAACATCTTCTCTTTCATATTTGTCGTCTCGTTCTTTACCAAGATAGCAGTATTCAAAAAAGTCGAGCTGCTTTTTGGTTAGTGTCCAGGCTTTGGGGCTTTTTTTACGAGACTCGACTGTAGGCTTGTGCATTAAGGGTGGGAAGAAGCAAACGATCGCTTTTACAAGTTCCTCTTTATCGTCTTTAATCATTTCCTGTGTTGAGACAAGTGAAAGGTTTGCTCCTGCGCTGTAACCACCAAGAAATAGCTTCTCTGTGTCAACATTTTGCAATTCCTCTGAGTCACCATTCTTTGCCCAGAGAAGTGCATTACAAACATCATCAATTGCAGCAGGGTGTGGGTGCTCTGGAGCTAAGCGATAATTAACGCTGATGACAACAATTCCGTTTCTTTTGACAAGTTCTCGGCATGTAACGTCTTCCTCTGGTGAGTTGGTGGAGCCAAATACAAAGCCACCGCCAAAGGACCAGATCATGGTTGGCCTTTTTTCATTCTCTTCAAGATTATCTGGTTTATAAATTCGGCAATCAAGTTCGTGTTCCTCATAAGTCGTTTTCACGTCAACTGATGTTACACCTTCTTTTGTTCCTACTTCGGCGGTTGGCATCTTTGGAAATGTGGATCGATCAACTTTTTTGCCTTCCGCTAATTTATACTTCCAAAAAAACAAGAGAAAGAAGTGGTGTTTAAACTTGATTTTTGGGTGGATTGCAGAGTCATAAAGAAAGAAATACCCCAAAATTAAAAAGAGTAAAAGAAATAAGATATAAAGAATCATAGTAATTGTAACTTTTACTATTTTGGAAAAAAGGAGAAAAAAACAAGAATTAAGATTAAAAAAATGTAACTTTAACAGTGGAAAAAATGATTTTTAAACAACCAACCAAAATTTGTTTTGAGCTTTGAAATGTCTTCTTTTGGGGTTTAACCCAAAAACAACGAGATTTTTTTCCAAAATCATTCAGTTTTTAGAAATTAAACGAACTTTGGGAGTAGTGTTTGTTTAACACTGTTATCAAAGTTTTGTCGATTTAGTTATCGGTAGTCTCATTCTAAATTCGAATTTTGAATTTTTTTTGATCCCTTTTTTTTTCCTGCTTATGTTGATGTAAAAGACTATTCTTTAAAAGGACTCATGATACGAGTTTAATATATCTCACTTCACAGTCAGTGTTGAATATTAAATCGTTACCATTTGAATTTTAACTTGATATTTCCTCTCATATAATACAAACTTGATTTAGAATTTAAGGAACCACGTGCCACTCCACTTGAAACATTCTTTTAAAGTATGATATTTTATTTTTAAAATTACTTTTTATTTTGGGATAATAGTATTATCTTATGAATGATCTAAATGAATTCTTAAGTTATCCAATACAAATATTTGACTTTTATTTTAGTTAAGGCTCTTACGATGCTTTATCTCAAGAATACAATAAATTATTTTTTCAATAAGAATTAAGGTGTTTTATTTGCTTTTTTTTTTTCTACTCTGAAAACCAAGAGAAAAGAAATAATTACAAATATACCTAAGAAGATATTAATCCAATTGGTTTTTGATTAAAGTTGAGTTTTTACTGATATTTAAATAATATATAAGTGAAAAAATCCACTCCCCTTTACTTCTTTTTTACTTTGCCAACAACAAGTTTGTAAAAAATGTGTTGTAATTGGGTTCTTTTTTTGAAAAAGGAAAATTAAGTTTAAATTTTTTCTCTTTATTTTGCCAAAACAATTAAGAAAAAAAAGAAATACAGTGTAATAAATAACATACCTTTTTTAGTTTAACCCATTACTAAAATAAAACACATTTAAAAAATATAGGTTGACTGTAGAAATAAAAGAAACAAATAATAGTCTTACAACAGCATTAAACAAGAAAAATAGGGGTTTTTAAATAAATTTCAAAAAAGAATTAAGAAGATAATGAAAGATTAAAATAGAATTCTTTGACAAAATAAATTCGAAAAAGATCATTTTTAGAAATTAAACAAAAAATCATTTAATCTCTAAAATTTGGTAAAATATTACAAAATTTCTGAAACAAAAGCTTTTAATCTTTTTGAACCTTTGACATTAATCAAAGATCTAACCTCAAAACACAATTTAAATCTGAACCATTGAATCTATTAGTGGTTTCTGGTCTTCAAAATACCAAAGCCTGAAAAAATGGGTTAAATATTTTGTTATATATTCAAATTTGTCAACACGGGATATTTACGTCATTTAGATTGTTGTTTGTGTTTCTCTAATTATCTATTTTAATCTTTTTGGTTATATCATTTGTGTGTATTGAGTAAACAAAGATCTGGTAAATAAAGAGTATTTTTAATGGAAAAAAAGTTAATTAGATGATTTTTTACCCCTTTTGAAATTTCTATACTACTACACATGCACAGAAAGAGAGGCCTTAAGGGCGACGTTTTTTGGTGAGAACAGTGAAATAATCGATAAAATCACCCTTGAATAAGTTATGTAATCCAAGTAATATTTGTCCAAGGAGAATTTCTCTTAGAAAAAATGTGAAATTTTCACAATTTCAACAATTTTCTTAATTTTTGCATTGTTAAATAATGCCAAAATTTTGATTTTAATATTTTAGAATTTCCATTTCAACTTTAGGAACTCACACTATTTTCTAGATCTGTTCGACATATTTTTTAAATTTGCTTTTATATGTTTGAAATTTCCTCAAATTTGAAATGCACTTGAAAATCCCCAAAAGCAATTTTTTGCAATTATTTTTTTTGTTATTTTCAATTTTCCTTTTTATTGAAAAACAACGAAAAAAAGTCTGAGTGAAAAGGTAAAGATGACAAAAAATGTTTTTTTTTTTTTTTTTTGTCCAATTTCTTCTGTGTGAAAATTCTTGTGAGAAGCAAAAGTGAAATAACACAATTACTCAACCTCTTCAAGGGTGAGAACCTAGTCCTTAATATTTTAATTTTTTTTTACTTAAGGGATTAGCGTCTACCAAGGAGAAACCTAGAAACAAAGTATGTTGTTATTGGAACGAACCACATTCGTGCTACATGGTTCAAAGGTCTCTAAAAAATTGATTAGTCAAGCAGTAATATTTGTTGATTCTCATCAATTAAAAATGATCCTTGTATTTTGTAAAAAACTCAAAAATTTCAGAATAAAATCTATATTTCGCCATAAATTTAAAGGTTGAATTATCAATATTCAGACTACAGAGTCACAAATTATCTTTCTTAAATTTGTGGTGAAATGTAGATTAGTTACTAAAAAATTGGTTTTTTTTTATTAAAATTAAATAATTAACCAATAGATTTTTTTGACAAATTATTTCTCAAATCATGCAAATATATTGATGCTACAAGTATCTTTATCAAAAGAATACAAAAATAATCAGTCTTTGTGCTTTTATGTTGATGATTATTGAGTTAATCTTTGAAAATAAAAAATCATAAAAAGAGTTACTTTGGGAAGTTCTAAATCTAAATTATTTAATATCAGAATTCTGTATTTTGGGTTCTATTATTAGATTTGGAAAAGGAATTAAAAAAAAATTTTTCAAAATGAAACTTTTTTAATAGTGATCATTAGTAAAAAATGTAATAATTTATTGTGCAATAAGATTTATAATAGATTTTTTCGAGCTATTTGAGCCATGGTGTACTAATAACATTTATACCCAATTACAACATAATTTGATTAGAGAGAAATCTATGGTTACACTAATCCCTAAATTTGCCATTTTCCCAAAAAATAGTAAATTTTTGATCTGGTTCATCTAAACAATAAAAATTTGGATAAATTACGTATAAAAATTAGATTATAAATTAATCAAAAACCCACCATCAACTAAAACTTTCTCAAAACATCAAGTATTTCACTTTCAAGATATATTTTACTGTATATCTAATATTTGGTAGTTTATTAGATCTTGTATCCGGATAAGAAGTTAAAAATGCACTAATTGTATTTGAGAAGTGTTTTATGCTCTCTTCACTAGTAGGTTGACCTACTGTATTATTAATGTTTTTTCAAAACACCATACATTTTTTATTTGTTGGTTTTTGTCTTTAGCATTGATGCATGTGTTTGTGCATTATCTAATTAATAATATCTTTGCCAAATTACGATAAAGTTTCTAAAATCGCAATTATTTTTATAAAATTAAAGATAATCGATAAAATCATGATAATTAACTAAAAGGAAAAAAAAAATCTGAAAATTAAAAGTTAGCTAAAACCACATTTGAATTTCAGTTACACCTTAATTAAGAATTATTTTTATCAAGCGATGATAATAATATGTAAATAAGAAAATTTAGCTACTAAACTATTTAAGAACGAAATAACCCCTATTTTAAAATTCACAACTTTTAAGAAAAAAGACCCGGTTATGTGATATTTTTTTTTTGAAATTAATTATCATTAATGAATTTTATATTGAACATTAAGTTAAGAAAAATTAATAAACATTAAAATAATTTGCTGGTAAAATAAGGGGATATAAACTATTTTTCAAAAATTTTGACTCACTTTATAATGTTAATGGAAGTTGATATGAGGATTTGTATCCATATTCTTTTCAAAAAAATATACTAAAATTTTTCGATCAGTATCATTTTTTTCTAATTTTGCAAATTTTTTTTTCTAATTTTTCAAATCATTATATCTAATTTGTTTTATTATTTTCCTTTTTCTAATTGTTCTTTTTCTTTTTATCTTTCTTTTTCTTTTTTTTCTATTTTTTTTTTTTTTTTTTTTTTGGCAAAAGATCATGTGGAAAAAAAAAGAGATCTTCAAAAAGACAAATAATCATTAAGAAAATTTTAACTATATAATATCATTTAAAATGAATTTAATTATCATCAAAAATCTTTTTTTTAACTTTTTTTCAGTGAAATTTCAGGCATAAAAAACCTGTAATGCTCATTTCTAATGTTTGACTCACTTTTTTTTAATTTTGGATTTTATTTGTTTTAATTTTTAATAAATCAGGTTTTTTAGAGATTTAAAATGACTTAAAAGTGAATTATTAATCAGATTTGATTATATCTTGTTGTTATTGAATACTAAAGGATATTTTTTTTTCAATTTATTATTTCAGACGAGTAACATTATTTGAAATCCACTTTACATTAAAACTCAAACCTGAAAAAAAATAGAATGAAAACAATATTCCTAAAATAGAAAAAAAAATCATTTTTTCAATATAATTTAGCGAAATCTACGAAAAGAAATATTTGATTTTATTTTTAAATTGGAAAATTTGATTCTTTTTAGACTATTAAAAAAATAAATTTAAAATAACCTCTTTACTAAGTGAAATAAAAATATCAAAAATTTTACAATTAAAAATTAAAAAAAAATATTACTGAAAAATTTCATTTTTTTTTTCAATTCCTTTTACCACTAATAAAATTGTAAAGATTTTTCAAAATTATTAGGTCTAATAATGTTATTTATGTGAGTTTGTTTCAAAAATACAAAATTTAGATTTTTTGTTGAAAAATTTTTCCGAGTTGTGCTATCTAGTCTAAAAATCACGGTAAATTTCAAAATATTGTGATATAAAAGTAATCTTGATAAAATGGTTGATCACATTAAGGACTAATTCAACAATTATTTTTACAACAAGATTTTTTGATTAAAAAAAACAGACACCTGAAATAAAAAATTTATTCTTGTAAAGTACTATAATAGATTCAAATAATAATCAGACCAAGGAGATTCATTGTATATAAATGTGATTTGGTTGACAGATCAACCGATCCTTAAGATCAACAAAGGTTACCAAAAAAGTGAAATAAATAGTTTATCAGTTAATCCTGGTGTTATAAATTTAGTTGAATAAAGTAGATTCAAAATATACCAACCCTTTCACCAATTCTTTAATGATCGTTTTCGTGGGTAACAACAATTCCTATTTTCTATGAAAGTTGAAAGGTGTTGGATAACTTTTCAAAAGCTTTCACGATAACCTAGCCGCATTATAACTAATTATTAATTTTTTTTGGATATTTGTTTTCCTTTTCTCTTTATCTTCTTCTTTGAGTATCTTGGTATTTTACAGAAAAAGACAACTAGAGCTAAAAGTTTTTTGTTTTGATCGATCATTAATAAGAAGGAAAATTACTATTTATTTTTTTTATTTATTTAACATGTAAAGGCAATAACTCAATTTTAAGAAAAAACACATCTATTTTAAATTCAAGTACATTGTTGAAATACATGGTTATTTTTCTGCTTATAAAATTCACACAAGATTTTATAATAAAAAAAAAACAAAAATGAGTAAACTTTTATTTTTCAACTACCAAAACAATTCCATGGCTTCTAGAAACTTTAAGTTTTCCAGACAGTTCAAACACCTAAAAATACTTTACATCACTTTCAAACATTTTCTAGCATTGATAAAAGGAAAACATGCAAAAGTCAAAAAGTTTATTAAAATTGTTAGGTGATTTTTTTTTAGTAGATTTAAAAAAAATAATTTTTCTTTATCATGATTTTTGTTTTGTCGTAATTATTGTGGAAAATAATAATTTTATAATTTTTCTTCATAAAGTAGGAATGATTTGGATTTTTTAGATACTATCTCATTTTATTTCTAAATTCCTGATAATATATGTTATCATCAAAAAATCCAATGAATTACAGAAAAAAATTTTCAAAATAGATGATTTCTAACAATTTTGAAGATCCAAATATCAAAAAAAAAGTTTTTTTAATTTATAAAAATTATAAAAAAAAAAACATAGTTTAAGCTTTCATTATTTCCGTTTCTGGGTCTTATCTTAATTAGTATTATAATTTTCTACATATCAATTTTTATTTTTTTTATAGGATCCATAAAGAATTCTTTTTATATGGGATATCAGAAAATAAAAAAGATACTATTCTCTTTAGACGACTTATTTAAAACAATTTTAATACCCCTTAGAAATATTTTTTATTAAAATATGATTCTTCTCATCAAGTTATCTGTTGTTGTGATTGACAAATTTGTATTATTTATTTTTTTAATTATTTAAGTTTAACATTTTTTATTTAAAACTAAGAATTTAATTTTATAAAAAAAATTCTATTTCAGAACTGAAATTACAAAATATCTTTTACATAAAATAAAATCTCAAAAATATATTATTTGATATAAATAAAATAACTAAATATAAATTTTTTGAAATCCAATTTTGAAAAAAAAAAATTGGATCTCAAAAAATGGAGGAATATCTTTTGATTTTTTTCAAAGCATTTTCTGTTTCTAATTGATGTATTAAATCATAATAATATTCTTTTTTTCAATTTTTTTTTTATAATCTTTTATGTTAATAAAAATCCAAATTATTTTTTATTTTTGTAACAAAAATTTAATTTTTTCTTATAAAAATTATATATGAGAGTATTATTTTTTAAAAATAAAATAAAATCTTTTTAGAGATCTTGGAAAAATTTTTTTTTGTAAAGGATGTGTTTTAACTTTATGAAATGGATAGTTAACCCCATCTTGTCAATTTATTAATTTGAGTCTATTTTTTGAAATCCAAAAGTGTATGTTTCCAATATTTTATTGAAAAAACTTGGACTATTATTTTTATTAACTATTAAGTTAATTCTTGAAAATAAGAACATATGTTTTTCTTTTTCTGTTTCAAATTATTGATTTAGATTGAATATTTTTTCCAATGTTATTATTTTTAAGAATTAATAATTCAATACAAACCTCAGTCAATAAAACTAATAGGATTAAACTTGATTTGATAAATGAATTATTGATAAAAGTATAATTAAAGTTTCTCAATTAAATTGAGATCTAATAAGCAAAAATTTTTATTCTTTATATGTTTTAAGAAAGTTGTTAACATAGTTTTCAAAAAATAAAATAAAAATAGAAAGATATTACTTAAAAAGTTTTTTAATTTTGAACAATTTTTTTAACAAATTGTTTGGGCTTATTTACAAGAACCCATATAACAATTTAAATCATTTTTGTTAGAAAATAATTGACCACGAATTTTGAGGACAAAAATACCTTATTCCCAAATATCCTTTAATACATTTTTTTTTTGAAAAATCAAATTTTATCTTACTGTTGAGAGAAAAATGTTGGATACAGAAAAATGGTTGTGTAGCATTTTTAATTGGGAACATTAGTAAAAATTAAAATCAAATCCTTTTGTTAACAAGGTGAATTTTATATAAATCCAGGTTTAAGTGTGTTACAGGTTCATTAATATGTGTTTTGTGTAGAATACTCATTTGAATGGTTGATAAATAAAGTAGATCATGCTATTTTAACAAAAATCCAAGTTTTAGTAAAGTTCACTATTAATTCTGAAAATGGTAATGTTTAAACTGGCTTAGATTATAAGGGATAAGCTTTTGAAAAAGTAGAATTGAATTAATCCTTATTCTAAAAAGTAGTTTATTGTTATTTTCTTTAGTTATTTCACAAACAAAAGAAATTAAAAAGCATTTTCAGTAATGTAACCAATTAAAATTGCTGCACAACTATTTTTTTGTGTCCAACATTTTTCTCTCAAAAGTTAGAACAAAAACCCAATTTATGAGTAAAATTTGTAAATGGCTTCAAAACTTTAATGAATTTAATTGTCCTTCTTGAATCAAATATAATTGTTTTTCAATTGGTCAAATAAATCAATTATTTTGGTTACAATAAAGTTTTATCTCAAAAAAGAAAAAAATATTGTTTAAATGAATAATCCTGTCAAAAAAGACTCGGTATTGTAAAAAAGTGATGGAAATCTGAATAAACAGGGTAAAAAGTATTTTATAACGAAAGATATAAAAGGAATTTTAAATTTTTCTTTTTTAGAAAAAATAGGAAAAAAAATTTTGACACATAAAAAATATATTCTTTTAGGAGGTTTCTTTCTTGAACAGAATTTTTTAGCAGTTGAACTTCTCCAAAATTTTGAAGAAGAGAATACCATGACTAACATATTTTTATTTCAATATTAAATGGGAAAAATTTTCACTTTATTTTCAATTTTTTTTGAAAATGAGCCATAAATTGCAACCCTTCTTTTTTGTTCTCGATCTATTTATCTTAGAAAACATATCAAAGGGAAGTGAAAAATATTTCCCATTTAAATTTCAAATAGCAGTATTTGAAAATTTTGCCTTATTGTTGTATTTTAAGGACTACGTGTGGTTTTGAAATTTGATGCACAGTGTGTAAAAAGATGATTCTGTAGGTTTGTAACTCAGACAAATATTTATTCAGTGAGATATTAGTAGAAAAAAAAGACATTTTTTAACTGGAGTTGTCTCTCAGCGTATCTCAAAATGACAAAGAAGGTTGCGAAAAAACAGCTTTTTGAGAAAATTTCTTTTTAGGTGAAAGTAGCAAACCTTAAGACGATGTTTGGGTGTTTCTTTGATTTATTTTTGATATGTGAGAGAAGATGAGAGGGTTTGCTACTTTCACCTAAAAGTTCAAAATGGAGAAAATTCGCAAATTTTGATGAATTAAAGTTGAAAGATTCTTTGTTATTTCCAAATAGTGACACTTTTTGGTTAATAGGTACGATAATGTATTTGGTGTTGTATCAAATCCACTAAAATCCTCATTTACAAAAATCGAAAAGATCATTTTTTCTCAACTGACACAATATTTTTTTTTTTTAATAAAAAAAACTGACTAATTTTTGCAATTAATTTTCAAAAGATCCTCGAATGCAAAGAACCACCAAATCTTTCCCACAACACACCACTCCAATTTCCCTCATTACCACCAATTGGGATTTGATAAAAACGATCCAAACAAAAAAATTTTGGCAAAGAAATACACAAAAAACAAGAAGTGCGTTTAACATGGATCATGTTGTTCAAAAAACAATTCGAGGATACACTCTTTTCTGAGTCATGGTGGGGAGATTTATTCAAGAAAAAACATAAAGAACCAAACAAAAAACAAGAGAAAAACTCAACCCCTTTGTTGTGAATTAATCTGGTTTACGAATTACTAGAACAATTCAAGGAACCCAACATTCAAAAATCATAGAGAATGTGATCTTCGAAAGTTAGAGTTAGAGTTGTTATTGAGAATGTTTGAATTGAGGATCGTTTTTTATAATGTTAAAAAATCGTGATTATTTTTCTTTTTCATTTTTACCATCCTTAACAAGGTGTTAGAGTTTACGTATCTCAAAATTTCTTTTTCATTTTTCATAAAAAAAATGACATAAAATGATTTTTTGATCCAAATAGGAGAATATTTCCAAGATCATGACTTTTTGTTTGAAATGAGATTGGGTCAAAAGGTGTTGAGGTAAATTGATAAATTGCAGACGTAGTTCTTAAATAATATATCCCTAAATTATTTTTTTTTTTTCACTTTATGAAAAAGAATAAGTTCAAAAGTTTTGGTCGTAATTTAAATTCTTTCCAATATCAGATCAAATGTCGATTTTGAAATTTTATAATTGAGTTGGTGAATTTAAGAATTTCTTTATCTTTTAATATTTTTAGAAATTTTTTTTAGAAAAAACTGAAGGAAAATTTAATTCTTTTGAATGTATATTAATACACAAAATTTTTAAAGCATAACCTTTTTTGCAAACTTTTGTCCAACTTTTATTGAGTTAATCTGAGAAAAATTTATTTCAAATTAATGAGAACGTGACATGAAATCTTCTTATTGGAACAAAAATGGAATAAAAAAAACTTTTTTTCCTATTCTCATTTTTAACAAATCAAAAGCAAAATCAAATACTCATGTAACATCTGAGGAATTCAGTTTTATACTGTTTACTATAGACTATAAGACAAAGAATAAACTCAAAAGAAAAGTAATTTCCCTCCAATAATTGCAAATCGAAAATACTTTTTTTTTTTAAAGTATCATTTTTCTACTTAAGAACAAACAAAACAAAAAAGTGTTCTATGAGAATTCTTTGGATCACACTATTTTT
The DNA here is from genome assembly GCA_027625915.1 of Anaeramoeba flamelloides. NCBI lineage: Eukaryota > Anaeramoebidae > Anaeramoeba > Anaeramoeba flamelloides. The sequence continues at coordinate 1,628,278 of JANTQA010000008.1, forward strand.
TCTGATTGTTTTTTGTTTTGTTGAGGTTACTATTGGTAAACAAATTGGTTTTTTATAATAAAAAAAATATTCTGGCCATTACTTATTTTGGAAAAAAAAAAATAAAAAATAATTTATTTCTTACTAATAAAAGCTAAAAAGGAATGTTCGATACCCAGCCAAATAGGAGAAGAAATCCAAGTTGATTCTGTGAGTAACGAGAGTATGGAATCACCAGAGATTGTAACTCTGGATGCCAATCATTATTTGGTTGCTTGGCAGTTGAATAAAGAGGATTCAAGCTACCAACTTAATCTCCAATTATACGACGCTTCGCACTACACCATAGGCGACAATATGGTGATCCGCTGTCCGAATCCAAGCAGAGAAATTGGATATTCAATAGCGAGTCTGGTGAGTGAAGAAAGAATCATTGTTGCTTATGAGGATACTGATTCTTCAGGTACGACTGTGGCTGTTAATTTGTATGACTACGAGTTGACCCCTCTCCTGACTGGGCTTAAGATTAGTGGTGACTTCAGTAACGATCAATTTAGCCCATATGTGAGTGTGCTTGAGTCTGAATCAAAATTTTTTGTTACCTACGAAATGGCGAATGGATCGACTGTGACGGGCATCTACGGAACCGTCTTAGATCGTAATGGAAACGTTCTTAAGGAGGAGTTTCAAATTAATGAGGATGATGTTATTGGCAAGGCAAAGGTGAATGCCAAAAGTGTCGACTTGGGCAATTTGCAAACCATCGTTATCATTTGGGAGAGCGAAAAATCTGAAAATGACAACTTTGATATCTTTTTCCGTCTTTTAAATTACCAAGACGGGTATAGCTTTCAAGCGGAAGTAAACATTAATCAAGAAGACGCAAATTATGACAATCATATTTTTTCATCGCTTGTTGCGGTTTCTCCGATCGACGCTGGAGAAACGGGCTATAAAAAGAACAAATTCTATATCACTTGGCAGTGCAGCTCCAGCTCACTGGGGTCAGACGTATGTGGAAGCCTGTATTATGGCGATGGCTCTCTGGCTTCATATCAGACCCTGAACCAATACACCGACGATGATCAATCCAAGCCATGCTCCGTGTATCTGAAGAAAAATGCAATTCTGCTGACTGTGTGGAACACTCACAAAGAAATGGGCAACAATGAAACTGGTCTTTATGGGCAAGCCCTAGATACGAATATCAACAGAATCGGATCTGAATTTTTGCTTTGGCCGGACAACAAGCAGGGTAACTTCCTTTCGTGTCATATGGGCAATTTCCATGAATCAAACGAGATTGTTGTTGCCTATGCCTATGGATCAACACTCAACCAAGTTTTCAAAAATGTCTTCCAATTGCCTGCACCGATTTCTAAGCGTTCGTATGACAACAATCGCAATAACAACAACGAAAAGAAAAATATTTATTTCCACACCAAGGAAGACTTTGAAATCCAAATTAATGCAAACAACTATGACAACTACAATGGCAACAAGAAATTTCAAGACGCCAATTTGGTCTTTCAAGCGCACATGTCCAACGGCGACCCATTACCAAATTGGATCCATTTCTATGCCAGCGAGTTAATCCTTAATGGCACAACACCAAGTGTCGCCTCGGCGAATGCGCTCGCGATCGCTCTTGAAAATGAGTGCAATTTGCAATTATTCGAAGACTTTAATATAATTATTCATGATCCAACAAGCGAGGGGTGCGATGGCCTTCCCAAGATCAACCAACCGTTGGGCGATTATGGATTTGCGACAAATGAAGATTTTGTGATCCAAATCAAGAAGGCCGCATTCCTAAACTACGATGACACCCTCGACAGGCTGACATATACTACCACGCAATCCAACGGCGATGACTTGCCCAGCTTTGTACATTTCGACCATTTGAACCTCAATTACTGGGGCACCACGCCGAATGATTCTGAATTCAAGCTTGGGGTTGTGCTCGAAGTATCCAACCAGTGTGGGAAATCCGTCACACATTCCTTTACTTTGAGTGTCAATTTCCCAGCTAGTTGCGCGGCTGCGCAAAACGGGGGTAAGCCCATTTTGGTTGAACCAATTGAAGATCAAACCTTTGTAACTGGTGAGTATATGGAATACTATATCCCAAGGCACATTTCTCAAAATTACAATGAAAGTAGCAGTAAATCGCCCTTATTGATCAGCGTAACCAACACGCAATCATTGCCTCAATGGATCCAATATGATCCCATCCAGCTCAAGCTCTCTGGGGACACCCCCGATGAGCAGACGATGATCACGATCGATGTGCAAATTGGGAACGAATGTAACAATTACATTACCGATCAATTCAAGATAATTGTCGGCAGAAACACCTCTTGCTATAGCTACCAGAGAGACGGGGGCCAATACCGAATCAACGCGCAAATTCCCAATGACCAAGCCATGGGCCGTATTTGTGCATTGCCAGAAGAGCAGTTTATCGTGGCGTGGAGCGACAATGTTTCGGATGGCGACGGGTCTGGGATATTTGCGAGCATCTTTGATAGCAATCGTGATCGTATTGTCTCAGATTTCCTTATCAACACAGGTACTAGCGGGGCACAACGACGCCCATCGATCGCATATCTTGAGTCCGTGGATCGAATGTTCATTTCCTACGAAAGCGGATTTTATGGAATTGGAGATTCCGTTGTGGGGAAGATATTAGATAAAACTGGTGAGATGATCGTTGATGAATTTGTGATACAAAATGACGGAATGAATTATCTTCAATGGAGCCGAGTCACAGAGCTCGCAGTTTCAGAACGATTTGCAGTAGTTTACATGAAAAATCCTGGTGTGTCGCCTACAATCCACACTAGGATCTACAATTATGAAGGGGAGGCCCTATCAGCGGTCATCGATGTGCAAAGCGAAGATGACGCACAGGAATGGCCCAGAATCGCGTCCTTTCCACAAAGCGATGATTATTTGATCGTTTGGGGATCCACGGACTCGAATGGCGTAGGCTCCTTTGGCCAAAGATTTAACAATCAGGGGAACAAGGTCAATGGGAGGTTCCTGATCAACACCTATCAAACTGGGAACCAACAGGAGCCTGTGCCAGTTATTTTCCCCGACGATAGCTATTTTGTATGCTGGCATAGCCAGAACCAGCCCGAGGACTCGAATGGGTTTGGAATTTTTGGACAGTTTTTCAATATAGACAACACCAAAAATGGCGGAGAATTCATGATTAATACGTACGTGAATTCCGACCAGCATGATCATAGTGCCTCGATCATTGGCGAAAATTTGGATCAAATTGTTGTCGTGTGGAAGAGTGAAAGCCAAGATGGTGGCGATAGCAGTGAAGGTGTTTATGGGCAAATTATTAACAAAATGGGGAAGAAAATTGGCGAAGAGTTCCAGATTCATACAGAGACGGAAGATGAGCAATACTACCCAGAGGTGACCAACTTGCTCGGCTCTAATAAATTTGTGATCACCTGGCCCAGCAAAACGACAGATTCCGACGGCTCGGAGGGTATTTATGCCCAAAATTACGATAAGATGCATATTTCCAATGACGAGCCGATACAGGTCTTCCCAGAAAACTGGGTTGACACAGTCACAATCGGGGCCAATGCAGACTTCCGGTTTCAATTTAACGATTCCCTGTTTTACAACCCCTCGGGCGAACAAGAAGAGTTGTACTACACTTATAAATCGACCGAAGACAATGATGTAATCTCATGGCTACACTTGGACTCCGAAAGGAAAATGTTTTATGGGTTCAGTGCGTCAATCGAAAACGAGCTCCAAATTGAATTATTCGCACAAACAGCTTGTAATCCAGAAAACTCTACAGTTTTCACACTGAAGATATCCTATATGGAGAACCGGTATTGCCCCCGTGAGGTTGATTTATCAATTCTCGAGCAATTAATATCCAACGATCGATTGCTTTTGAATACTGCTTGCGATGATGATAAGAACCATCAATATTTATTTAACGAGAATGATGAAATCCAAATTAGAAACCAAAGGAATATTCATATTTACTTTTTGAATGCACGGAATTGCACCGATTCATTTTTAAATTCAGACGAAGACATAGACACACTATATTTCAAAAATGCCAATAGCACTTTGGAAAAAACATTAATGTTCATTAATAGCAAGGATATACATTTGAATAGTGTCCACAATCAAAGTATGCTTTCGGGTGCAAGTCCCGTCTTAATTCTTGACAATATTTTTTTGGAAATTAAACAAGATTCTTCCGTTTATTTCCATAACAAAGTTATTATGAAAAATTATTATTTCTCGGATAGCAATGATAATAAACCAATAATTAATGTTTTGGATAACAGTTTTATTCAATTTTCCTCTGTTCAGTTCTATAAGTTGTATCATTTCAATAATGAACAGAATTTGGGGTTAATTACGATCGTGAATAGCCAAATGGAAAATTATAACCTAAATTTCGAAGATAGTGCCTTTCATAAAAATGTGGGCCAATGGCTCATTTATATTAAAAATGATCAATATTACCAAAATATTAAAAATGTTTTCAAGAATTGCATAAATTTAAATTCAATTCTTTTGCATGACGCCAATTTAGAGAACTCTAGTGATGGTGGTGATGGCAATAAAATTGTATTATTAAATTCATTTTTTCATCAAATGACAATTATCGAAAATGAAATGTTCAATATTGAGTTGGCCCAGTATAACGATGGCACTGAAATAAAAATCAAAAATTTAATCCTAAAGGGTAACATTGCTCACAAGGATTCTAACAATAATTTATTAAAATTCGTTGTTCAAAACGAATTCCAATTGTTGTACGATGATTCCAATGGGAACAAGATTATTCAAAATCTGAAATTGGTAATCAACCAATTTGGTGAACTAATGGCAAATTCAGAATCTTCCCTTGTTAACAGTGTGCTGCATATTGCCACAGATGGGGTCTTTGAAATTAATAAATCACTAATGCAAATTGATCAAGATAGCGCAATAGTTAATGACAATACGGTTACAATAATAGATTCTGAGCTAAGGGGTTTAAATAGTAACGGATGGCTCTTTGAAAACAATAAAAAGTTGCATATTGGTGGGAACGTTAAAATTGGTGGGGATTTGGCTTTCAGTAGCTTCTTCACATCAAAGCTTTATATCAATGTCACGGACGAGAATTACGAAAGCCCCATGGTTTTTATTAACGGTACAAATGTTGTCCTAAAGGGGGAAGTTTTTATAAACCTGGAGCAGTATAGCCAAAGATCACAGATTGGTGAAAGAATTGTTGTAATTAATGCGCCAAATACCAAGAGCGATCTTGATATCAACAGTTTTCAATTTCTGATCGAGGATCATCTTGAATGGAAAGAACACAATATTGCCTCGGATAAAATGATCGAATTGGAGCTGTTAGGTTGTGCTCCTGGCATGAGTACATCGGACCTCAATAGCGACTGTATTGATTGCCCAATGGGAACTTTTTCAAAGGGCTTTGGTACACATTGCAACGATTGCCCAACGGGCCACTTCAACGACCAAACGGGCAAAACAAACTGTATGGAATGCCCAGTCGGCAAATATAGCGATAAAAAGGGCCTAACAGGGTGCACCAATTGCGAATTTGGAACCTTTCAAAACGAAACGGGAACAGTTGGCTGTAGGGGTTGTGGAATTGGCACCTTTGCAAACAAACAGGGATTATCGAAATGCCTCGACTGTCTGCCGGGAAGCTACACGAACTCGGAGAATACAGTTAACTGTAAACCATGCGCAGCGGGTACATTTAATATTGATTACAGCCAAACTGTTTGCAGCCAATGTGAGGTGGGCAATTATCAAGACGAAGAGGGCAAAACACATTGTAAGGATTGCGATCTTGGCACCTTTGCAAACGAACAGGGATTATCGAAGTGCCTTGACTGTCTGCCGGGAAGCTACACGAACTCGAAGAGCTCGACGACTTGCCAATATTGCCTACATGGAACGGCATCGAGATACTCGGGACAGAGGTCATGCGACGACTGCTATTTTAATACCTTCCAGCCAAACATCGGCTCCACGTCTTGTGACAATTGCCCCATGGATTCCGTTACATTGTCGATTGGCAATTCGGACGTCAAGTCGTGTCTGTGTTCAATTGGATACTATGGTGTGCCAGGGGGGCCGTGCTTGAGTTGCCCCGAAGGTGGCGTCTGTAATACAACCAATTTAAAATACCCCGACGCCAAGGCTGGCTATTGGCACTCCGGGGCGGACCCCAACACCTTTTTAAAATGCGCAGTTGAAGCGGCTTGCCCCGGTGGGAAAACAAATACTTGCAATGAAACGTTGGGCTACATCGGGGAAATATGCTCTGAATGCACAGCGGGATTTTATAAATTTGAAAGCCAATGCCTCAGCTGCCCAGATAACCAAGGCTTTCGTATTTTCTTGATCTTCATCATCCTGTATATCTTTGTCTTCCTAATGTTTGTTTTGGCGAAAAGGGCAAAGGCCTATTTTGGGTCTTTCACAATCGCATTTAGCTTTTTACAAATCTTGGCTGTGATGAATGATCTGAATGTCGAGTGGCCTGCAAACATCCGAAGTGCCTTTAAGTTTGCGCTTGCCTTTAATTTTAATTTGGATTTCCTTGCCCTCGAATGCACCTTCCAATACACCTGGCTGCAAAAGTGGGTTACGATTATTTTGAGCCCCTTTTTATTTTTGGTGTTTTTAGTCCTCGTCTATCTCCTCATCGTTGTGCATTCGTTACTTGTGCACCGCCTTGGTAGCAAGATTTTAAATCAATTCCCAAACTTTTTCACCAAGCCAAGCCGGAAAACCCACAAAAATGCAATTGTATACTATTTACTTTACTTGAAATATAAAGTCGCATCACCACTCGTGATCTCCTTTTCCAAAGATGAGCTGAGATCCTTTACCAACAATTTTATTAATTGCTACTCCACTTTGCTAACCTTGATCTACTTAATTTTGTCTCTGTATGTCTTGCAAATCTTTGATTGCACAAAGAACAATGAAGGGGAATATTATCTGGACGCAAATCCTAAAATCCAATGCTATAGCAGCAGTTGGTATCCCCTCTTCGTGGTGTCCTTATTCTTGGTCATAATTTATATTATTGGGATCCCTCTCGTCTTGATCTTAGTCTTGATCAAGTATTCCAGAAAGTTAAATGAAGTGCAATTTGATGAGAAATTTGGCTTGCTATGCTGCAGATATTCCAAAAGCTATTTTTATTGGGAAATCGTCGTTATGGTCAGAAAGCTCTTTTTCGTCATTTTCCAGATCTATTTGACCCATTACAAGAATTACCAACTCATTTTGTGCATCTTTGTGTTGTTCGTATCTCTGCTCTTGCAGTTCCAATATAAGCCATATTTGTCCACCAGGCATAACCATTTGGAATTCATTTTATTGTTTGTTTCGGAAATAATCTTATTTTCAGGTCTCATTTTCACTTCAAAGGATTTTTCAAGGGCCAGCAAATCCAGGCAAAGTCTCTCCGTCGCAATCGTGTTAGTTGTGTGGGTTAGTATTTCTCTTCTGTTTTCAACCATCTTTTTTGAAATTAGACACCGCGTGAGAGTGAAAAGAGGGAAAGAAACTGATGAAATTAAACACGCTCAGAATAGCTTTAAAGGTATCCCCCTCATCAAATTCTTAAAAAGAAAGCCAAATGTTCTGGTATTTTTTAATTGGCAGAGATCCTTGTCTCCAAAACAATTAAACAAATCATCTTTTTTGCTTGGTTTGATTCTTGAAAAATATTTTTCCAAAAAAGTGAAAAAAAAAAATGCACTTCAAAGAAAGGTAACCAATAAGAAAAAATTATTTATTTCGAAAATTAATCAAACCTATTTTGATCATATAATTATCATTTTTTTAAAATGGTATTCACAAGAAAAAAGCTTGGCAAAAAAGCTTTCTATCTCAAAGCTTATAATTAATATATTATATTATATAAAAAACCAAGATAAAAATTCTGAAAATTAGTTTTTAAAGCATCTTGGAAAAAAAAAAAAAAAATTTGTTGGTTTGATTTATGTATTATAGGTTAAATCCCTCTTTTACCCAAAAGGGTACTTTTGTTAATCATAAAATAAACACTCAATTCAAAAATTGTTATTTTTTTTTTTTTTTTTTTTTTGTTTGAAATTTCAAATTTTCTTTAAATTGTTATAACTTTTTAATAGGAAATACTTGAGTTGTCTTAAATTTATTTGTATAATTTATTTTTGAAATATTTTTTATAAAAATATTCTATTCAAATTATTTTATGATTTATTTCAATATTCAAGAAATAAATTTTTTCTTTTGATATTTTACTTTATTCGAATTCCCTTCTAAAATTATTTGGGTACCTTTTCTTTGTTTTTTTTTTTTTGGTTTTTTCTTGGATAAAGTAATTGTTTTATAATTTTTTTTTATTACAAGATCAATAGCCACTTAGTAAAAACGTGTTATTCAAATGTTATTGAAACAATGGAAATGATTGCAGAGAAATCAAATTGATTTCTATTGGAATTTTATTTGGATCACCAATAGGAGATCAAAATGAAGCTTGTTTTTTTTCTCAATAGGGATCACAAATCCCAACACACTTCGTTTGGGGACTTGATTTCTAAAAGAAAAGTATGGAAAATGAAGTAAAAATTGTTTCTTATTTATTATTTAAATACCAGTAGAAGTTCAAAACGAACATCATTGTTTATCTCAATTGAAATCTAAGAAATTTGGGTTTTTCTAATTTTTAAGAAAGATACATTGATTTTTTGTTATACTACAGACGATTATCAACTATTCTTTGATGTGAATTATACTTCTTAATTCTTATTTGCTCGCCAAAGATCAATTATAAAAAATATTTGATATTTGAAAAAAATGATAGATACCTTTGACTGAAACAAAGTTTTATATAAATATATGCTATTTCCAAAAAAAGGCAAAGAAAATTTAAGTAAAATAACTAGATTAAAATAAATCATCATCAAACTATTCGAATATACAAAATTATTAACAAAAATTTATTATTCTGTGAAAATAATTTGGTCTATTCGTTTGTTAGTATATTATTATATAAATCAAAGATATTAAATTTCTGATCTCGATTTTAGATGATTTTTTCTGGAGTAAAAAGTGGTGTTTTTTTTTTCTTTTTGATCAAAGAATTGTTTTTATAGCTTGTTGAATTTCTAATTTTTTTTTCAAGATAATGGGAAACATAAAAGTAAATTTGATTGTTTTAAACCCATTTATTTCTCTTTCAATATTTTTTTTTTATTATTAAAATTGGTAATGTATTATTTTCTTCAAAAAAAGACTTTATTTATTTTCCATTTTTTGGAAATAAGCTAGATTTAAAAAAAATGACTCATATTATAATTTTAATGGAAGTTCTTTAGTGGGTTTATTAATCTCATTTTTCATGTTATATTTAATTTTAAAATATAAATTATTTTAGTTAAATAGAATTGAAAATGTGAAGAACAGAAAAATTCCAACCTTTGCCTAATGACTACCGTTATTTTTCAATTAATAAATGAAAATTTATATTTCAATTTCCAAAATAAAATAATTATTACTACTCCAACCAAATTCGAAGATTAGTAATTTTTTCTTTGATTTTAAGAAGGAATTTTTATTTGTTGTCTAAAAATACTGTTTCTAAAATATGTTTTAAAGATTTTTGGTTTTTCTTCAACTTATAAACTTGAAAAATAATTTGGAATATGAAAAAAAATCTGATTTTTAATTTGAAAATAATTGTAAAAAATTTCCCAAAATCTTTTCGTCTCGGCAAAAGTGTTCTACAAAATTTTTTTGGAGATACAATCACCTTCTGACACATGTGCAAAAAGTGATATCTTATTATTTTACGGTGATCAAAATAATACGTTCACAACGACTATAATGCGTGTTTTGAAATATAATCAGTACTTTTTTATTCTTCTTGTTCCAATGCAACATTCGACTGACTACCAAGTAGTATACACAGGATCAAATCAATTTTGAAAGTAAAAATCTGGATATTTTCAGTAAAATTTAAATTATTAATGCAATTTGTTGAAAATTTTTCTATACTATTCTCAATTTTTATTGAATTATTTTTTTTTTTTATGATTAAAATTTTCTGCAATTTTTATCTATTTTTTGAGATAAATTTTCCGATTTGATCCTTCATTTTTAGAATTTCTTTTTCATTAATAGAACTTTAAGAAACCAGTACCATATTTATTTAGGGTTTATTATCAGTTTATTTGATCGATTGATGTATTGGTCTTCTATAACAAAAAAAAACCCTTTTTATTTTGAAACACGTTTTAAATTTTTCTGAACGCTATATTTTTAAAAAAAGTAAGTTTGTTTTTACTAAATTTGTCATTTTTCCAAAAACTAGAAAACTTTTCATATTCACCACAGCAGGATAGATTTTCATGTAAACAAACATAGGGTTTCTAAGAGTAAAAAAAATGATTAAATAATCAAATAATAATACATTGGGGAAGATACGGAAATTCTAAAATCGAAAATAATTTTCAGAAATCAAAACACAAAAACAACCTCAAACATTTTTATTCTTTCATTAAATTGTTTTTTTTACTCTTAGAAACTCTATGTTTGTTTACATGAAAATCTATCCTGCTGTGGTGAATATGAAAAGTTTTCTAGTTTTTGGAAAAATGACAAATTTAGTAAAAAAACTTAAAATATTAAGACATCACTTTTTGGACAGATATATATGTATTGATCTAGATTTTTTTACTTATTTTTTCTCAAATACAAAGTTTGGGAATAAACAATTAATAACATTAGTTACCTGTTGTTTATTGGGGCTTTCTTTGATTGTTTAGTTTGTAAATCGTTTGATACAAAAAGAAACATTGCTTTTAATTTGAAACAAAGGTTTACAGTATTTTCAAGGTTACCATAAAATTTTCAATAAAACACAATTGATTTTTTTATTCTTATTTTCCATTTTTAAAAAATTTTGAAATAAGAGTTATTATTCAAAAAAAAAAAATAATAAATGAGCTATTATTCACAGTTAGAAAAATTTAAAAAATAATTCAAGATCCCATGAAACTTTAAAGATCAGTAAATATTGATATTTTTTAAAATTTACCTTTTTTGGACCATTAATTTTTAAGTTTCTTGGGATCTTCAATTTTTTTTTTCGATTTTCCAAAAATTTTAATAATAGCTTATTTAGTAAAATTTTTTTTCAAATAATAACTCTTATTTCAAAATTTTTTGAAAATAGAAAATAAGAATAGAAAACTCAATTCGGTTTTATTGAAAATTTTATGGTAGCTTTGGAACTGCTGTAAGCAGGTCTGCGTGTGTTATTTTACCAATATTGATTATCCTTTTTGCTTCAGAATTCTTTTTATTTATGATTCTTCGTTCACTCAATATACAACACAAAAAAACAATCAATACTTTAACCAAACGAATAAAGGTAATGATAAATTACAATATGTTTCTTTGAAATCTCTATTTGTCAAATAAAAATCGGAAAATGAAGTGAATATTTTTTTGTCTCTTGATTTGGATAATACAATAAAGTTAAGGCTTCAAATTTCCATGATTTAATTATCAAAAATTTTGTTTAAAAAAGTTTACAAAAGAAGATAATTATTTCTTGAAAAATGTAAGACACAAGATAACATTCAATTCTTTGCTTAGTTATTTTTTAATTCATTTTCCCTTGTGGAAGTAAGGTTTAATATTGAGAGAGTCTTTGAATAATTTATTGAGTTTTGGATCAAGAATTATAATTCATCTGAATTATGAATTTTTTCAAAATTTTGATATTATTATATTTTTGTCAGGAAAATGAATTAAAACTGATAACTTTCTCTATAACAAGTTTATGTTTCTATTCTGTGAAGTGGTATTTTGACTCTTTTTTTGAAAAATACATAAAATATTTTTCTTAGTTTTCCTTTTTTTATATTTTTTTTATTGATTATGGTTAATGAAATTAATTCCTTGCAATCGAAGTGAAAATTTGTAAAATCAATTAGATTTTCAAAATTGATAAATCACTATTTTACAAAAGTTCTTGAAATGGAATTTAAATGGGAATATTGTTCAATTTAGTGAAAATTTAATTTTCATCACTCAAAATTTCTTTGCAAAAAGTTGATTTTATTTTTGGAAAATCAAAAGTTAGTTTTGCAGAAAAAGTTAATATTGAAGAAAAATCCGGTTTCTCGTCTCTATTTATTCGAATAATAATCCATTTAAAATTTGAAAAGTTTCAAAAACAAGTTTTGGAAAATATTTAAAAAGCAATTTACCCTTTTTGTAATTCATTTTTTATAAAAACCAATCCTTTTTTATATCCAAAACAAATTATTAACAAATGAGATCTATTAAATGTGTAGTTGTTGGAGACGGAGCTGTTGGTAAAACATGTTTATTAATTAGTTACACAACTAATGCCTTTCCAGGTGAATACATCCCAACTGTATTTGATAACTATTCTGCCAATGTGATGGTTGATGGAGAACCAATCAATTTGGGGCTTTGGGATACAGCAGGACAAGAAGATTATGATCGACTTAGACCCTTGTCATACCCACAAACAGACGTCTTTTTAATTTGCTTTTCTTTAATTTCACCATCGTCATTTGAAAATGTCAAGGCCAAGTGGGTACAAGAAATTTCACATCATTGCCCAGGTGTCACAAAAATCCTTGTTGGAACCAAATTGGATCTTAGAGACGACCAAGATACCATTCTGAAACTTAAAGAAAAGAACCTTGATCCTATCTCTTATCAAGATGGAATGAAATTAAGCAAAGAAATTGGCGCAGTCAAATACATCGAATGTTCTGCTTTAACTCAAAAGAATTTGAAAGCTGTCTTTGACGAAGCAATTCGAGCTGTTCTATCGCCACCAAAACCTGAAAAAAAGAAAGGTGGTGGATGTTCAATTCTCTAAAGAACTAAATCTTGATTTTTTGATTTAATCTTACTTTTTTTGATTTTTTCAGTATTATTGTTTCTTTGTACAACTCTTTATTTAAAATTAAAAATCTAAAACCAAGTTTAAATTTTTTTTTTTTTTCGATTTTTTTTTTTTGTTGTTGAGTATTTCTTCTGTTCTTTTTTTGCAGAACAAATTCAAGTCTTGATAAAAATCCCAAATATTACAATAAGTTTGGAAATCAATATTGCTTGTTAATCTTTGGAAAATTTAAAATCAAATCCTTTTGATAAATACATATTTATTATGAACCAAGTAATCAGCCCATATAAAGTTCACTAAAGGGAGGTATCTATAGAATATTTATTTTTTTGGTTTGGTAAGACAGTCAATAGATCTACTGATTTCGAATAATAATAAAGTTTTATAGAGATTTGCCCAGAGTGTGGAAAATGATATGTATCTTTATTCTTGTTTTTTATTTGATTGATTGTTGAGAGAAAAATGTTGGAAACAAAAAAATGGTTGGAAAGAATTTTTAATTGGGAACATTCGTAAAATTTAAAATCAAATCCTATTGATAACTAGGTGACTTTTATATGAATCTAGGTTTAAAGGTGTTACAAGTTCATTAATCTGTGGTTTGTGTAGAATACTCATTTGAATGGTTGATAAATAAAGTAGATCATGCTATTTTAACAAAAATCCAAGTTTTAGTAAAGTTTACTATTAATTCTGAAAATGGTAATTTTTAAACTTGCTTTAGATTATAATAGATAAAGGTTTTGAAAAAGTAGAATTGCATTAATTGTTATTCTAATAAGTAGATTATTGTTATTTTCTTTAGTTATTCCATAAACGATTGAAATTAAAAATCAATTTCAGTAATGTTCCCAATTAAAAATGCTTTCCAACCATTTTTCTGTGTCCAACATTTTTCTCTCAACAGTGAATAATATTATTTGTTGCAAACTTTATCGAAGACAATTTTCAAAAAAAGATTATAAAATCCTATAACTTTTTAAATTGCTTAATTCAGTAAACAATCTGAAATTATTAATTTCTTTGATAGAACTGGGGACTTTGGAGATTTGTTAAAATTATTGTGATTGTGATTATGATGGAAAGCTGAATGAAAATATTGATATTTTTAATTTACTACTAAAAGTCTGTTGAACAAGCAGAATCTAATCAACCGTCATTCTAATGAGTTCTTGTTTCTAATTTTAAAAAGTTTGATTCTTCAATTATTGAAATTATACATCAAGAACAAAAGAATTTTTCAAAAATTAACAATTAACAAGCTTGTCTTGGATATATTTCATGTGCTGTATTTTCATGTCTTGGTATTTTTTTTCAATACTGTATATTTTTGTATGGATTTTTTGGTTCACATATTATTGTACTAGAATCGGAATTTTGTTCCTTAATTTGAGCTTTTTTTTTGTTCCCCAAATTATTTTTATTTAAATTTTTTTTTTTTTTTTTTCTATATTATAATAAACGGTCTCTTCACACCTTCAAATTTCCAAGGGAATAATCCAACAGAATCCCAAGAATTCAATGAAACCAGTACCCAATTCAAAAAGGTTAAATCCAAACTACTGTTAGAACCCTATGCCCCCCCCCCCCAATTTAATTTTCTCTCTAAAGAATTCAAAAAGAAAGCCTAATTAAACCTCTCAAAATATCAAACGACATAGCCTTTTTAAAGATCCTGGATTTTTTTCACCAAAAAATTTTATAAAATACTCACAACTTTATTGGTCTTGTCACTTACTGTGTGTTTGTTCTATACCCAAGGTGTGGCATGTAACGAAAAAGTATATTAAGGACTACACTTTGTTTGTTAACAAAATGTAAATCACAAAAAAATAAATTCTTATTATCCTTATTTACAAAAATCCATAAAACAAAAAAAAAATTTCACCTTGTCTCATAAACAAAAAAAAAAAAAAAACCAAAATTTATTCAAACAATGATCTAATTTCAAAAAATTTTATTAAAGTAAAAAAAATTACATACGATCACAACCTCAAAAGTCAATCAAATAACAAAAAAAAAAATCAAAGCATTCTTGATGACAAAAAATTCAATTAAAAAAAAAAAGTTGAAGAGAACCCTTAATAACAAAAAATAGAAATTTGAAAAAGAAATAGAAATTTTTCTTAGTTAATATTTCCAAATATATTTATATATATATATATATTCAATTTGAAACAACTTATTTTCTTTTAGTATATTATCAATAGATTTGGGTTTAATCTACTTTGTTTTTATTTTGCATCTTTCTTGTGTTAACAGAGAAATTTTCTTGAAGCATTCTTAGGTTAATAATAATTCCTTTGAGAAATGAAAAAAGGAAAACATAATTTTTGAGATCTCAAAAACCGTCAAAGAGACACTCCCCATTTTTTAAAAAAAAATGTTTTCAAAAATTTATATTATTTTGATAAAAATTGGAAATTTAGTTTTATCTTTACAGATTTTATTTCTTAAAATGTCCTTGTTTTTCATTGTTGATTTATTTGGATTTATCATACATTAATATTGATTGCAAATTAATTGGTATTAACTTCTCTAAAAATTCCAAATATTTTTTTTTGTTTATATAACAATATTTTTCACTCTAGTGACCCCAATACTTGAAAAAATTAATTTTTTTACATAAATTCAATTTTTTAAAAATATTTTTAGTAATTATTTTCTTGAAATAATTCTACCATTTCATTTTATTTAGTAAAAACATTAATTTATTTGTTTTTGAATAATATCAAAGATATTATTCATAATAAAGACTCATTAGTTAATTTATCATTAGTTAATGATAAATAGAATTAAGATTCTTTTATGAAATTTCTAAACAAAAATTTAGAAATAAGGGCTGTAAGAAGAATTTAATTTCCTCCCTTCAAAATAATAAAAAAATAAAAATAATTTATCTGTTTTTAAATTATAATTTTTTTAAAACAATAGAGATTTATCACTCCAAAAAAATTTTTTTTTTCTTCTAGTCTAATTATCATCATTTTTTATTTCTAAAGGGGTTGTTTTCTATTTAAATGTTTAATTGAGTGTTTTGTTAAAATAAAAGTTCATTTTTGATAATTATCTTTTTTCACAACTTTTTTCAATAATTATTTTGCTGGTTTTGCACTAACTATCACAGCTTAACAAATTTTTTTAAAAAAAATCTTTTTTTCATTTAAGAAATGACTTTGATTAAAATAGTCTACATATATATTTATTTTAATATATTTTGTAGTGGGTAAATAAGTTTTCACATATAATAATGGACTAAATAAATAGTATAATTTATGGAATATATATATCATTAAAACAGCATTATTATAAATCTCTCATCATAAAATAATCAAAATGGCAAAAGTATTTATTATTTAGTGAGTAATATAATTCAAAGTATTTGAATTATTAATTTTTTAATCAGTTATATTTAATTTTTTGTTTTTTCAAATCTTATTTTTTTGTTATTTTCATTAAATTTATTGTAAAAGTATTTAATTACAACATTATAAATTTTAATTGAAAATTTACTGTTTAAATTATTAATTTTCAAATTTGGTGGAATTGGATTTTTATGTGTTTTTGAAGAGTTTCTTCATTATTTTCAGAAGTGGGAAAGGTTAGGAGACTTTTGAATTTTTGTGAGATGAACAATCAAAACTATTATCTTATCAATTTGGTTGTATTTTATTACTTACATTGTCGAAAATAGAAATTCGTTAAATCATCAAGAATAAATACTTTATTAAAAATTTTTATAAACACAATTTTACCAACTAAGGTTTAGTGAAAATGTTTTAACACCTGGAAACAAATAATATGGGTCTAATTCAACTTTTTATTATTTTTAAATCAAAATCGTAACCAAAATTCCCGAAGATACAATACAAACTTGTCATAATATAAAATAACCCAGGACAATATACATTATCCAACCTTAAAAAATAGAGGATTAAGTACCAACATGAGATATATTTCAATAGAATTGACTACTAAGAAAAAAATGAGAATATGACCAATGTTTGAATTTGACCAATTTTGAAAATTAATAATTTTTCCAATTTTAAGATTATTTCTATTTTTTAGTTATAAACAAAATCTAATAAATAAAATAAATGATTTTTCCCTTGATTTTCTTTTTTTAACCTAATGAATTTTTATTTTTTAAAAGTGTCAATAATTCAAAAATTTAATTGTAGTAAGATCAACGAAGATATTTGAAAAGTAAATGTGAATTTTTAAAAAAATCAAAATTCAACCTACATAAACTACATAATATAATAAGTTTTTTTCATTTACAAAATTGACTGGCCTCACAGTAATGAAAAAATTTTTTTGAAAGAAAAATTAAACATTTGCTTTTTATACTTACTTTTTGATAACTTCACTTATAATAAATATTATTGGTTAATAAAAGATCTTTGATCGTAAATTATTTTTAAAAATATTGAAAAATTTAAGTTGTAAAATCCAATTTTCAGAGTTATGATATTTTTCTAATTTAATGTTAAAAAAGATGAATATTTTTTTTTTCGCTATTAAGGGGTTATAATGATATATTTTAAAAGTATTTTAAATGAAATGAATTTCTTTCAAACAGATAATCAATTATATTGACCATTGAAGAATTATTTATTGATTATAATTGAAAAAAATATTTTTTTTTTGATTTTCCGTTGGGTTTTTTTTAATTTTTGAAATAAACATAAAATTTTAAGAAATTTTCGATTTATTGATATAAATTAAAAAAAAAAACTATTAGTTTTTCCAAAATTCGAAATAATTAAGTAAAATCAAAGATTTTTCCTCATTCTTTTGGATTCTGGAATGCCTCTGACGCTGTAATAATAATCATCAGGGATTTTTTTCTATATTTCGGTTTTACTAGATGAAGACAACCTTTTAAAAACTATTCTTTATGATCTATAAATTAAAATCCCAAAGTTGAATTAAACTCAAATTTGTCCTTCTGTATATTTGGAATTTTTTACAAGGAAAAAAAACCTTTTTTTCTTGGCAACAGACATTTAAAAGGGGTGGTTATACTATAAACAATAAAATAAAATAGCTTCATGGATTTCAAATTTGGTAATTTTGATTATATTCAGAGTTTCCAAAATGATCCCATTTTTCGAATTTTTTTAGAATCTGAAAAAGTTAAAAAATTGTAATAATAATATTAAAATTATTATAATGGAATCAATTTTTATCAAAAATTTACTACTTGATAAAGTTCCTTTGAAGTATAATTTTTCAAAAACGTCCAAAATTATTTTATTCTGATTCACAGAATCAAAAAAAGAATATTTTTTATTTGGTAGCAAAACTCTATTAAAATAAAAAAATATTCTTTTGATTCCATTTCAAAGTAAAATAATTTTCTTATCAAGGAAAAACTTAAAACCAATCAGAATTGACAAAAAGATGATGAAAACTATAATCACGAGAAGAAAAACCTCAAATATTTATTTTTATGAGAAAAGTTACTCAATTCTTTTTGAAAATAAAAAAAAAAAATTATTAATTATTAAATTTTGAGTATGAGGTGATTCCATGAAAAACCGAATGTAAACCAGAAATAAGTTGAGACTTATCATTCAAATTAAAAAGAATCATTTGGTTCTGTAGAATCAAAAAAAGAATTATTTGAGGCTTTTATTTTCAACAAAGAATCAAAATGTGAATACTGATAAATTATATTGGAATAAACTTTATTATTCAAAGATGAAAGGGTTAATGAAGGTAGTAGTTTTGTCAAAGGTTTTATTTTTCAATGTTATTTTTTCATGATATGTAGTGTAGATAAAAAAAAATTAAAAAAATAAAAAAATGCAAAAAAAAAATATAATGTATTATTTCTATAATTGAAAATTGAACTGTTTATTTTCAAAAAAAAAAAGAAAATAATAAAATTAATTATTATAAAAAAGTGAGAGAAATTAAAAAAAGATTTTCTTAAAAAAATTAATAAATGAAAAAATAAAAAAGACAAAAAAAAATAAAAAAAAAAAAAAGGAAAAAATAAGATAAAAATGAATTAAATATTTGAAATTTCTTTTAAAGGCAATTCATTATCATTACTATTTTCATTATCATTTTGGTTAACTTTTTCTTTTTTCATTTCGATATCAATATTAATCTCGTCAATATTAATATCATCAAAATCCTCTATACCCGACTTTTTGCTTTTCTGAAGTGTTATTTTGTCTATTTGGCAATTGATCAAGAGGAATTTTGGGATGAAGGAAATCAGGATGATAAAGGTGATGATCATTGCCGAAATGAGGGCCTTGGTAAAGTAATGGGTTTGTCTATTGCCGTCTGGTGAAACATCTGTGGTGATTATGAAGAAGCCCGTAAGGAGGTTAGCAAAGAAGTAAAGCAGCCATAAGGATTTAGGCTGTGGGTAATCGAGTTTCTTATAGATGACATAAATGATGAGCACTGTAAAGAAGTGTGGCACGATCAGCTTTGTGAAAACGATGGGGATCATTATTTCCTCTTTGATGCCGCCTACGAATCTAAAGCAAAATTCTAAAGAGAGGCTGGAGAAGCTTGGTGAAAAGCCTTGTCCGTACATCGAGAAGTGGCACAAGATGACTGTTAAGGGTGGTATCAGCGAGATGATCTGAGGGTGTCTTTTCACGATCTTGTCGATCAAGGAAAGGATGATCATCAGGAGGGCAAAGTAGAGCGAAATGAAGATCGGCTCGCTGTTGTTGGAAAACAATAAAATGGGGCAGCAGGTAGCGTAAAAGTAGCTAATGATTTTGAGCCTGTAGTCGCTATCGGTGAAGAAGGGCAATATGAATGGCAGTATTAGGAACGTCAGGGAAAGGTACCTTGTTGGCTCGGAAGATCCCTTCGCGTTTTTTGTATCTGCCTTTGCCTTTATTATGATGAAGATTGTTAAAACCATCAAAATGATCTGGAAGCCATAGATCAGGCGTTGCTTTAAATTGATTTCGGAAAATTGAATGCCAAGGATTTTTTTCATGATGAAAATTGGTACACCGGCCAAAAATAAAAGCCCAATAAACAAAACAAAGACTTGCGTTGAGAGGCTACGTGGCAAGATGGGGAACCCACAAAGTACGATTCCAGTGATTAAATAATAGATTTTATGCTTCTTCTCGAGCATGTCGATCACGTTAAAGATTAGCCAGAGGATGGGGATGAAGATCCAAAATGTTGAAAAATAGGAGATGATTATATCCACAATGAGGAAGGCGAAGATGAAAATGTTGCTTTTGGAATTCTTTTGTAAAAAGACCTTGCTTTTAATGACCGTTTTAATGTTTGGATGGTTGATGAAGATGATCCTCAAAAAGAAAATTAAGAAGAGCGATAAAACGTAGATCCTGGTGATTTGGAATTCGTTGATGAAAAACGAGACGAGAATTAAAATGGTGAACCAGAAGAGAACCTCGTATTTGAGATTATTGCCTTCGCCCTTTAATTTGATTGCCTGCTTTTCGTGGTTGAGCACATTAGGAATAAATGTCGCGAGCCATCCAAATCCACATGCGATGTAGCACAAGAGGATTAGAGTCTTGGTGACATTTGCGTTTTTCTTTTTCAGTTTGAAGATGAGCCCGAGCGATTCGTCTAAAAATTGATCTGTTTCACGAATGGCCTTTTCGTAGCGCTCGTCGCGAATCAGATCTTGGATATCGGCGATCCGTTGCTCCATGTCCTCTTTATTGACCTTTTTGCCAGACAGAACTAGCCGGGTTAGCCAACTGGGGTGCTCTCCTTTCAAATCGAGCAAATACCTCGAGCTTTGGACCCCATTGGCGAGGAGCGAGGCGCTTCGGAAATGCAAATTGGGATCCAGCAAGTTGATGTCCAATTTACCCAAGTTTTCGGTTGGTAACTCGACACCATTAAGAACAGAGAGCAATGGCGCAATTTGCTTTTGGTTAATTTTGGAGAATTTGTATTGATCAATTTTGCCTGCAGAAAACAGTTCCTTATAATATTCGCTTCTTTGATCAATGTCATCCTTTGATGCAAGTTCCGGTTTATTTAATCCGGGGCCCCACATTAAAAATGGTGTTGCCATTTGGTGGTATTCATGATCGCCATGGGCTCCCACAAACGACATTCCATGATCAGCGCCAATGTAAAATGCTGTGTCTTCGTCGTTAAACAAATCCTTTAAATAATTTTCCAATTTCATTGCTTCACCAACGCCTCGGTTCATCCCCTTCGTATATTTTTCGCTTCCCGGTCGGAATTTATGCCCGATCCAATCAACAGAGGTCAATAAAGAAAAAATACCAATCTTGTCGCCCTGTAAGGTCTCGGAATATTTGGCGTCCTTTGAGGTTTCACCAATCAAGTCAATCAGTGCATCCATCATCATAATGTCTTGCTTTGGATATTCCCATTCCGTTAGTTTCTCGTTGTCATAACCAGTCCTTTTCGTATTCGGGATTTCATCAAATAAATCACCGTCTTCTAATTGACATGAAATTAAACTTAATTTGGTATGGTGTAGCCATGTGTTTAATTTGAAATCAGATCCAATGTAATGTAACACATAATCAAACAATGTTTCATAATTACCTATTTGGTGTTGTATTCATTTGTTTTGTATTTTAGAAATTTCAATTTTGAGACATTAAGTATTTTTTATTTGTTTTTTATTTATCATTTTTTATTTGCTAGTTGTTTTTTTTTTACTCCTTTAATATCAAATTAAATTCCATTGATGTTTTTTTTTTTTTAATTGATTTTCATGTGTAATATTATTGTGATTCCAATTTAAAAATAAGATAAAAGTTGCACTTTTTCTTCTTTTTCTCTATTTATTACATAATTTTCAGAAAAATAAATTTTTATTGAATTATCTCATTTTTATTGAAGACATGCCCTTTTGAATTTTTAATCAAGAATTACATTATCTTTGGTTTGGGGTAAAAATTCTAAAAAATGTGGAATAGTTTTTTAAAAAAAAAATTCATCTCATTTTTTAGACTTGTGCTTTTTAAAATAAATAGGAAAAAAGAAAATTGGAAATGAAAATAAAATAAAAAAAAAATAGAAGAAATCTTCAATCAATCAGGATCTTAAATTTGGTATTTGCTAATGTTTTTTATATGTACGAATAAAATACTGATGATATAAGATGAAAATTTTTCTGGTAGTTATTATATCGGAGCACACATAATAGATCTCGTGTTTTCAAAAAGTTTACTTTTTTTTTTTTTTTGAAAAAATCACTTAATTTTTGGGTGAGTTTTTTTTTTTCTTTCTTTGGAGTGAATTTTCTCATAAAAAAAAGTTTATCAAAATTCAATTGAAAAAGGAGTTGTAAAATGGCACTAAAACTCAAACAAGAAAAATTCTTGATCCAATAAAAAATATTAAAGTTACCTTTGTGTTCTACAGAACACTGTTATTTTCCAATTAATAAATGACAATTTTTATTTCAAGTTACAAAATATGATACTGATTTATTAATAGTAGAACAAACACAAAGATCTCCACAAAATCAATTAGAAATTGATATTTTTCGGAATTTAATTCAGCTTCATTCTTGTATTTTGGGATAAAATTTAATTTTTATTGGTTTAAATTTAAACAGAAGTATTATTTAATTTAACAGTATTAAAATGTTCTAGAGTTTAAGAAATTAAAAGAAAATGATAAGGATGTAAATGTGTTGAAAATTGGTTCACATTTATAAAGAAAATTAATAAAGGAGAAAAAAAAAAAAAAACAAAAAAAGAAAATTTTAACTTTTTGTTAATCCCCAAAAAAGCAATCAAAATTTTCATTTTTTGAAAACTGTCAAATTCAAATTAATAAACAATAAATTTAATCCCAAAATACAAGAGTGAAGTTGAATTAAATTTCGAAAAATATCAATTTCTAATTGATTTTGTGGAAATCTTTGGGTTTTTTTTTTTTAAGATGGATTCTTTTAGAAACTGATTCCAAAACTTTAACAAAAAATTTAATTTTCTAAATTGATAATCGACAGTAGATGTCAATTAAAAACTTAAAAATTACTAATTGGTCGTTTTTAGTTCTTTATAAGTGTAAGGTTTAAATTTTTTTTGAAAAGGTTCAAAATTGATTTGGTTTATTTTGAAGTAAAGTCTAACGTTATTAAAAAAGTTATAATTGGGTAATTTGATTTTTGAGTTTTTGTAAATGAAACACAGAGAAGCCATTTTAAAAAGCTTGTTACAAAAAATGATTGTTTTCCAAAACGTCTGCCTCATAGTTGATAAAATTAAACGTGATTTTTTTCAGACCTTATCCAAAACCTCTTTTTTTTTTTTCTCACTAATTTCTAAAAAATTGCTTTTACGACAAAAAAAAATAATTTTTTTTTCGTTTGCAATTGTAAATATTCTAATTTCATCTACAGTTGGCTTTAAATTTAATTATATTTTACCAACATTCAATTACTGCAAAGTGTTCCTTTATTTACTGGATTGGTTCTTTCATTTGAAAAATAAATTTCGTTTTCAAAGAAAAAAAAAAAAATATTATTCAATTATTAAACCTGTAATTTTTTCTCAGTTGATTTGTTTTAGTTTGGGTTTGGTTGAAAAAAAGCGTTTCTACATTGAAGCTAAGAAATTTGTTATTTAAATTTATAATCAGTATTTCCCATTTTTTCGAAAAAGCGAATAAAATAAAAAATAAGGTTTTACAATTAAATTCTGAAAAAGTGAAAATTCAAAAAGTTGTTTCAATTCTGAAAAAAATGAAATGATACAAGTTCACAAAGATCATTTTGGTGGAAAACTATAACAAAAAAATAATGGTTTTTCACTTTTTCAAAAGGTTCTTGAACCAAAATCATAAAATGAATAACCTTCGTAGATTCCAGTCACTTGACAAGTCCTTTGAGATCATAGTCCTCAAAAAAGTTTTGATTTAAAAATCAGATACCAAAGGAAGGATTTTTTTTACAATTTATTTGTGACTTGTGTTGTAATTTTGAACAAAATTATGCCAAAAAAGTTGTCGAAATTGCTGATAGTATTGATTACAAACTTCAGTACAAACCTATTTTTAGAGCAGTATGAAAAACTGTTTTGGTCTCACTTTTGAAAAACAGCCTTCTCAGGTTTTTTTAGAACTGCTTTTATGGAAGAAAAATTAAAAAAAAAAAAAAGTAAAAGAAAAAACTTGAAAAAGAAAACAAACCCGAAATAGCTGTCACCAAATTGGGTCGTGTAATGGTTGGTGGCCTTGAAATAGAAATCCCAAAAACACCTTTCTTTTCGATAATGTTACGAGCGTCCGATCCTAAGTCTCGGAAAAAGGAATCCGCTTGGCAGCCATCCAAAAGCACAACAGCTACTCTTTTTGCAGTTTTGATTGGTGGCTCGTTGAGTGACTCCTTTGTCTGATTCTTGTAAAAATATTGGGTTTTAATCGGGATAGTTGCTGTTATTTGTGCAGGATCAATGTTAATAATTGCGTATATAGAGAATAATTGGAAAAGTAAAATGACAAAAAAAACGTTTCGGATTTTCATCTTTTTTTTTTCTTTTTAAGACGAGAGCAAAAATGGATTGAAAAAAAATAAGAGATTAACAAAAAATGTGAAAGTACCTCTTTTTTACCATTCCAACTATTCGTGAGAATTTTCCCAAAAAAAAAGAGTGTAGTGGGGCTGTTTCTTCTTTATTTAATCTTTGCAGCAGGTTTTTTCTTACTGAAAATTTTTTTGTGGAAAATTTATTATTTGTGGTATTTTTATGAACAGAACAAGAATTCCAATTTTGAATTGGTTGTATTTAGAAACTCGTTTTATCGAGTCTTTTTTGGATTTTTGGAAAGTTTGAACTTTTAATAGGAAAATACTTGTTATTAATTTCGTAATTTTCAATACTTTCCAAAAACAAATACACACCGTGACTGATTTTTGTTGTTCTTTTTTTGTTCTCTGGATTGAAAACCCCTTTTTAATATTTTTCTGTTGCTTTTACTTTTTTTGTTTGAAAAATAGTGGTAATTGATCTAAATTCATCAAAGGAAGTATAGACCACAGATGTTAGAATTCAAACATTGCTAATTCTCCTCTAGACAAACAAATATTTTGTATTTGTTCACGAAATAAGATTGATTTCAGAACTTTCATTATTTGTGAATATTATGTTCGAATATTTTTTCGAAATGATAGTCTTATGGAAAAAGGTACCAATTTCTGTGTTAATTAATTCTGCTCTTTATATTTTAAAATTTTTAGTCGAAAAATATCATTGTTTTTTATCAACAATAATCCTCTTTTGTATTTTTTAGAAGATGAGATAACCTTAACCGTTAAAAGAGGCCACCAAATTTTGTAGAAGGTGTTAGTTTTTATTTGGTAACCTTCATCTTTGTCATAATCTTTGAGTTTTTGAATTAATGTGTACTTTGAATATTGTTGAAAAACAATTTCGAAAATCACTTTTTGAGTTTGTGGTTTTAACTGTGTTCTTCCAGTAGAGATTTTGTGTGTTTTTTCTCATAACTTGAGATAAATAAGTGTTTATAATAATTTTCAAAATTGGTAAGAAAAGTTTACAAAGAAAACAAAATTATTTTCACTTCTTATGGAATAACTGAATCTACTCTTTAGAGTTCTGATTTATTGTAGTTGTTTACTCACTATTTACAACTAAATTTTCATTTTTGAGGAATTTTCACTTTTTATTGACAAAACAAAGAGGAAGTGTAATTTTTTTTTTTAAAAATAGCTTTATGATTTGGTATAAAAAATCGATTTAGCGAAAAAATTCAAATTTGTTGTTTGCAGTTATTGCTTCTAATTGTTTGAAGAACAAAACCTAAACAATTTTGTAAGATTATTTTTTTTTATTTTTTTCCTCGTGATTTTACAGTTTCAATCATCAAGTTTAAAATACAATATTTGTGTATATCACTTTGAACCGTTTTAAACATTTTCCAAGACAACCCACCGCTATAATAATTACATGTACCAACATAGTTCAAACAATTGACATTCAATTTTCACATTTTTAGATGAAGAAAACTCAACTTTCTTTTAAAATTTCTTTTAAATGGGTAATCTCACAAAGATTGTTTTTCGAATTATTTTTGAAATTTAAGGGATTAACCTTTACGAAATAGAAGCCTAAGATTAAAGTATGTTGTTTTTGGATGTTAATTACATTTGGAGACTTGATTCAAATGTCTTTTAAAATTCTATTAGTCATGTACTACTATTCGTTGATCTATATCAATTAAAAATGAATCTTTGTATTAGTTAAAAACCAAGAATTTAAAAAAAAATATGAATTCAAGACAAATTTAAAGACTTAATTATCAATATTCAGACCATAAAGTTGTAAAATATCTTTATTAACGTTGTTTCCGAAATATAGATCAGTTACTACAAAATTCAAAGGTTAAAAAAATTAATTTAATAATTAACCAATAGATTTTTTTGACTTATTTTTTTCTGAAATCTTGGAAATAAAGTCTTTTTTATAATAAATGTCCTTTTTTTTTTTTTACTTTTTTTTATTTTATTTTTAGACGAAAAACAAATATTTCTTGTGTATAGAACCGAATATTAAAATAGAATTTTTTTATTATAATAGATAAATTCAATTCATAAAAACATTTTTCTTTCAAAATTTGATTTTTAATGGGCCAATAATTATGAAAAGGGGTTTATAATGATGCTATAATTAGATTTATAAAAAGGGAAACAAAAAATCCAACCTTTGAATTTTTTTTTTCGATGGTTATTTGATTCGTATTTGAAATTAAACTATATATATATATATATAAAGTTTAGTCACTCTTGAAGTTCTAAATACAACTTATTAAATACCGGGGCACTCTTAACCGGGGTTCTATTTTTAGATTTGGAAAATTATTTTTAAAAAATATTATGAAAAAAAAGTTTTTAATTGTGATCATTAGTAAATAATCCAATTATTTATTGTTCAATAATATTTATAATATATTTTGTTGTACTATTTGAACAATACAACAATACTATCATTTATACCAAAATTTAACCTAAACACCGTTTCAAAAACTGTGACTCATCTGTTATATAACCAGTTCCACTTTTAAGATACGGGTTTTCAAAACCATTTTAGACAGAATAAAAATCTCGAATTAAGGGACTAGTCTTCTACGACACCAAGGAAAAAAATTTAAAATATGTTATTGGTGGTATTCTCTACTTAAAAATTTTGTAGATCCCAAGTGTCAAAAAACTCAGATCAACTAAGAAAGTCATAAAAGAAAATTAGTTTTAGTGAGATCAATTTTATATTCCATTTTTTCTGCAAAAGAAAACGATTAAATTCTTTTTTTTTCTTACAATTTATCAATTTTTTACCCCTTTTATTGTAATTTTGATCATTATTGGACTATAGCATTTCTTTATTACCAATAAATATTAATATAAAGAATTATTTCTTTTTTGAGATAAAATTTTTGCTTAACCAAAAAAATTGATATCTTCAAGGGATTAAAAAATAATTGTATTTTTTAAGAAGAGTAGTTATAATAATCAAAGTTTTAAAGTCCTGTATAAAGTTTATAACGGAATTTTGTTTTTTGTATTAAGACAAAATTCGATTTTTCAAAATAAAATTATCTTGAAGATATTTCGTAATTAGTTAATTTTATCCTCAAAATTCAAAATCAATTTTTTTCTACCAAAAACGAATTGAATTGTTATAAGGATTCTTGTGAATAAGATCAAACAATTTGTTTTGGAAAAAAATTTCAAAATTGAAAATTTTTTTGTCATTTTTTTTTCATTTTTTGAAAATCAGAAAACAACTTTTTTAAAACATTAGAGAAAAAAATTTTCTGTACAGTCAGTTTCACTTTTAAGGCACAAACTTTCAACGAAATTTAAGGCAAAAAAAAAATCTCAAATTAAAGCACAAAATCCAAATTCAAGTAAAATAAATTGTAAAAAAAAAAAATACCAAATTTTGTGCCTTAATTTGAGATTTTTTTGTGCCTTAAATTTCGTTGAAAGTTTGTACCTTAGAAGTGAAACTGACTGTATAATAGATCTCAATTTAATTGATAAAATGTAGTTAAACCTCTACCTAATATTCATTTATTGAATCACCTATACCACAATTAGTTTTATTGGTTAAGATTTGAATTGGAATATTAATCAAAGAGAAAGCAACCAAATTAAAAAAATTTATTCTGAATTTAATACTTTCCAACCTTAAACGAAAAATATACTTTCCCATTTTCAAGAATGAACTTAATTCTTAAACACAATAATAAGTTACTTTTTTTCGTTTTATATTGGAAACATGTAAATTTTGAATTTCAAAAAAGAGATTCAAATCAATAAATTATTTAAATAACGCCAACTCATCCATTTCATAAGTCGAAACACAAATTACAAAAAAAAAAAAATCAAGATCTTCACAAGATTTTATTTTATTTTCAAAAACGACTACCCCCTTAAGACAAAATATTCAAATTTTAGTAAAATAATTTGTTCAAAATAAAAAGACAAAAAATGTACTTTAATTTGGTGTTTTTTTTTGTTCCTGTAATGTCGTTGAAACATATGTCTTAAAAGTATAACTGACTGTAATGAATTGAAAAAAATAATACCATTTAGTATTGAAGATGAACTAATAATTAAATCTGTTTTTAATTAACCTTTTAATCCTTCTAAATATATAAAAATCCGATATTTTTAAATATTAAAAAAAAAAAAATAAAATAAATACTAAAAAAAAGCATGTCATATTTTTTGAAATGAACATTAACGGATTTTATATTAATAAACTTTGACCA
Source organism: Anaeramoeba flamelloides (assembly GCA_027625915.1). Lineage (NCBI taxonomy): Eukaryota > Anaeramoebidae > Anaeramoeba > Anaeramoeba flamelloides. Next base: position 1,656,992 of record JANTQA010000008.1, read on the forward strand.
AAAAAGATTAAAAACTAGATTTTTTATGAATAATTAAATTTATTTTAAAATTCATTGCCTTAGCACAATTTTCTTAGATTATTTGTCTTTTTGTTGATCCTTTTTTTTTTTTTTTCACTGATCTTTCGCAAAAGAAAAAGTGAAAAAAAAAAAGACATCATAAAAAATAAGAAAGAGAAAAACTAAAGAAAAAAAAAAAAAGAAAAACAAAAATTTGCAAAATTAAAAAAAAAAAAATACAAAATTAGAAAACAAAAGAAAACAAAAATTTGAAAAAGCAAAACTAAAATTTACAAAATTAGAAAAAATGAAACTGATCCAAAAATTTGAAAATATTTTGTTGATAAAAATATTGGACAAACCCTCAAAACAACTTACATTAACATTAAAAAGTGAATCAATATATTTGAAATCTAGTTTACTTCAATTATAAACGAATTTAAGGTAGCGCTAACCCCACAAAGGAAATTTCAAAAATCAGCCAATTTACAAAGCTTTTTTAAACTTAACCCAACAAAACTTTTTCTATAGAATGCGCTCAAGATATCTTTAAAAATATTTGTATAAATTCAACAAAAAGTTTCGAACTTTCAAGCTAAAGTTTCCTTTTTGATTAGTTGTAAACCAACTCATCAAATTTTTTTTTTTCCCAAAAATAACATGTTACAAACTAAAATACATATTTTTTGTTGTATTTAGATAATAAAATATTTTTTTTCTGAATCCATTTTAATCTTATGAAAAATAATAACTGAACAAAAAATTTGTAAAAAAATTTTGAATTTGTTCATAAAAACAATGACCTTTCAATTACTGATAGTAATCGAAAATAATTATTTGTTTAATTAAAACCAACCAGAAATACTTTGATTGAAGATTGAGTAGAATTTACTCTTTGATTTAAAAACCTTCACCCTAAAAAATTTTTAAACAATATAGTGCAAAACTCATTTTTCGTAATTACTTCCCATTCCAAAATTTTTTATTATCTCTCATTTTTTCAATATGAAATGTGTAAAATAAAGTGAAATCTTGAACATCTTTTTAAATATATTTTTTTGAAAAACATTAAGATACTATTTTACGTACCTGTTGTAAACATCTCTATTATATATTAAAAAAATGTACTAAAAAAACAATTTTCTAATAAATCAAGAGGAAATTTGGGATAAAATCTCATATTGAAACACTGTTATAAAAAACAATTAATATACATAAGCGAAAAAAAAAATGAATATTTAATAATATCAACAATATCAAAATTTTAATATCAATGAGATAAAATTGTAAAATTACAATTTTATAACTTATTGTTTAATAAATGATAGTATTGGGCAACAGTATCGTAAATTTTGATTTCTAATTGATTTTTCATAAAAGTTTTTTTTTCTAAAACAAATTATTATTAGCAAAAAATATATTTCTAAATTAAGAATAAAATATTTTCATTTATTAATTGAAAAATGAAAGTTCTGTTATATTTTTACAAAGAAAAATGAGTGATCAATAGAAATTTGACAAAATCTAAAAAATAGAAGAGGAAAAACAATTGAAATATTAATAAATAAAAAATATTAGTCTCTTTTAAATTGTCAGATTAAAATAAGACCTATTTTAGTTTGGGATTTCCAAAATATGAAAGAATTAACAAAAATTAAAGATTTAATTCAATTCTTTAGAATATTGATAAGGTATAAACTGTGCGGTATTCAAAGTCACCTGATGATACATACCCATAATAAAAAAGAGAAAAATAACAGCATTGATAACCACATTGATCATGGAACAATAAATAATTTCCTGACAATTTAATTATATATATATAAACTATAATTCCAAAATTTTGAACACAGTTTAAACAGTTGAAAGAATAACAATACTGCACTTTAAATTCAATTTGGAAAGAAATTTTGATTTTACTAACTATTTTCATTTTTTGACTTTTTTGTTTTGTTTTCATTTCCTTTTTTTCAGTTATGTGGTCTGTTTCCTTAGATCTTGAAAATTTTTTTCGATGGTTGATAGAATTTTAAGATGAGTTTTGTTAAATTGGAAAACCACATACAATTGATAGATGGTATCTTATCATTTGATTGATCAATAATTGTTGGCGAAATTTCAATAAATTTAACAATACATTTTTTGTTCCGCTTGTTTCATTATTTTGGGCACCCCAATTTTTATTTTTGAGTTTTATATTTTTTTTTCTTTTATTTGGATGAAAATTATTACTTATTAAAACATTAATACTGGGTAACTTAAATGTGGTTTTAAGTTAGGTTTGGAAAAATATAATAAACTGGGTTTTTTTGTCTATTTTTGATTTTCTGATGTGTCCAAATTTTTGGAATGGGGTTTATATTACTTATTTTCTCAAATTCATTCAAATAACAACAATATTATTAATATCTACAGATATAACACCCATCTTATCAAAAGCCAACAATATTTTTCTAACGTTTAGAAAATTAAAATGAAAAGAAAAATGAATTGACTCAAATAAAAAAAAATAGTGTTTTGTTGACTTTTTTTGAGTCTTAAATCAAAAATATCGAATCAATTATCGAGTGTGAGGTTTTTGACTCAAAAAAACAAATTATTATATTTTTATTGGGATTAAATCCACCCTTAAAAAATTATTTTTTAAAAAATAAAGTCTCAGTGGACGGATAGGTTATTTCAAAAATGGAAAATGGAAAAACGAAAAAATAAATTAGTCGCTATTTGAAGAAGTATAATTTGACAATTCGTCGTTGCTGCTTGATTGCTGTTCAATGTCGAGACTATTTTGGTTATTGTTTAATTGAACTTCCTCTGAATCGGAGCTTGTGGGTTTGGAAGAGCTTGATTTTTTTCTTTTGTTTTTCGAGCAAGTCACCCAACATTTAAAGGAATTGAGCCATTTGAGAACACAGTACTGTTCATCATAATAGGGCCTCTGATCCTTTTTGAGCATCCACCTCCAAAGAAGAAACATCCAAGGAATGCCAAGGTTCATTTCTATTGCGGAGTCAAACAGCAAGACGTCGATTTTGCCTGTTCGGATCCCCGAGATGTAAAAGGCAAATTCAAAAATGCCTTCCCCAATGAACCCGATCAAGAAGAGCTTGACAAGATCCTTTACTTTGATTCTTCTCCAGCAGAGATACCCGTAGCCAATGACCAAGGAAAGTAACATTTTCCACCTATTGCCCCCCATGTGTCGGCCAATTTTACAGGTACGGTTGTCCCAATCGAAGCCCTTTTGCATGAAGGCAGGTATAGTTTGGACAGAGAAAAACAAGATTGTCCAAAGAATACGTTGGCGGGTCCTTTCTTCAGAAGACAGCGGTTGCTTCTCGGCAACAACACCATTGGAACTGTCTGCATCTGAATCGCCAGAGATCTGGATCTTGGTGCCACTGCTTCCGTTGTTGTCTGTTTCTTTGAGAAAGGTAAGCTCAAACATCATAACCACCCACGCGGGATGAACAACACCAGGCGTCGAAGAAACCCAGAACATTAAGAGCGCAGGATTTACAAAGCAGTTTGTTCTTCTGGTGCCTTGCCACGAGTACCAGATACCATAATCAACAATGTAATATACAATCAAGCCAATCAAGGACCATAGCAAAGCCAATTTCTTCTTTCTTGCAATCAAAAAAAGGATCCAGATACAAAGAAAAAGAATATCAAAATAAATATAGTCAGCGTCAAATGTTCGATCAACAAATTCAGACTTCATAGAAATACAAGTCGAAATTGGAATTCTTGGAAAAAATAATCCAATTTGGAAATTTTTTTAACCTTTTTCCAAAACTTTTTTTTTCGCTTTTATAAACAAACAAAACTTTGGAAAAATTGGAAGTACACTCGTTTTTCAATTTTTATAAAATACTATTTTCGTTTTTTTGCAATTTGTGTTGAAAAATAAAAGTTCTCTTTCTTTTCAGTTGTTAAGTATTTCAAACACAAACAATTTTGAGATGATTTTTTGTCTTCTTTATTGTCATTTAAATTTTTACCGTTTAAACGTTAAACATTGTTGAAATGTTTTTTCTTTCGCTTTATTTGGTAACAACTTGTTAAACCATCAAGATTGCGTGACTAAAAGAGAACTGATGAGTGACTATAGTCAATTAGAATTCATAATAAATTTTCGTTTTTCCCATTTCTCGGACTGTTATTTAAATTACAAATGGGAAAAATTTTCACTTCATTTTCCAAGTTTTCCTCTTTGCTTAACTAGAGTTTTTAAATTACAACTTACTTCATTGAGAACTCTCCTTATGAAAGAAAAATCTGGAAAATAAAACAAAAATATTTTCCCATTTATAATTAAAATATCGGCTAAGGACTATTATCACAAAGAAATGTGGGTTTTTAAGAAAGTTTCATAAAATACTTTTCGAAGCTTTGTAGCTTTTAAAAGGGTAGAATTCATTAAATTTTTTATGTATTATTGGTTTTTATTATTTATAAAATGGGAAATATTTTCTTTATGGGCTACTTTTGTAATTGAAATTTAATGCTTAAGGACTCTAATCAGTCTTTGGGTATTGATAAATCTACCAATTTTTTTGTGTACATGATCTAAGATACTAAAATGATATATTTTTACAACAGCTATCTACACTCTTATTACAAAATGAAAAAGATGATTAGTCAATTTAACTTATAAGATACAAACTTTCAAGTGAATTTAAGTTATAAAAAATCTAAAATTAAGTACATTTTGTGTAATTTTGTTTTTTAAACCTATTATTTTACTAGAATCTGAATTTTGCACCTTAATTTGAGATTTTTCTTCTACCTTAAATTTCCTTGAAAGTTTGTGTATTAAAAGCGGAATTGATTATAGAAAAATCTTCTTTTTGAGAAAATTTCCCTCTTTTGTCAATTTTTAATACCCTAACACCTTGTTGAGGATTTTCTATGCCTTTTTTTTAAGTGAAAGGGGGTTAAGCTGAGAGGGTTTTAAAAATAACTAAAAAGGTCAAAATAGTAAGGATTATTAATTTTTGATTACTAAACTCATTATATTTTGAAAACAAGTCAGATTTCGTGAAAGAAATGCCAATGGGTACCATATTTACTGAAGTGTCTTTGGTAATTTGTTAGAACTTATGTTAAAAAAACCTGCATAATTCAAAAACCACCGAAGGATTTAACAAAATAATTTTGTTCCATAATTATAAATATTAGATAATATTCGAGAAATACTTGGGGTAATTTTAATTGAAAAGTTAAAAAAAATATCAATTACTGTTTTATTTTTTATACAAAAGTTAAAATTATTTGGTAAATATTTACTGACTTTTACTGAAATATTTCAAATCCTAGGATCTAGAGTATGGTATTGCCTATTAACCCCCACCATAAAGAAGAAAAAAAAATAAAATGATTTTTTCAGAATGTTTAGTATAGATATGTTAAATCGGAAGAGAACAAATAGATAAAAAAAAAAGTGATTACTATGTATAAAAAAAAAAAACCAAAAAAAGTGAAAAAAAATATTTCAGCAAAAAAGGTGATAATTAGGAAATAATATTTAAGGATAAAATACAACTAAATCACCCCACCCTATTTGTCACTAATACTCATTTAAATTGAGGATTTCGATTATATAAACCCCTTTTCAAAATTTTTAACACACCAAAATTTGATTTGAGTAAAAAAAAAAAAATCTTTTAATCAATTCAAGAAGAAATACCAAATTAGAATTTTTCGCTAATTGAAATGTTAACACTTGTTTATAAAGTAGAATACCCAAAAATAAAAAAATAAATACTCAAAAAACAACAAATAAATCAAAGATGTGTTAAAAATTTTGGAGAGAGCAAAACAAAAAAAAAACCTAGGTAAATTGTTGAAATTCTATTAGGAATATTGACCGATCAGAAGGTTAGATACTACCAAATAATTTTATTTGAGCTCTTCTATTTTGAACAACTCAACTTTAACATTATATCAATCCTAGAAAAAAAAAATGATCTACCAAAACAAGTTACCTAATTCAAAAATGAAATGAAAACAAAAACCTAAAAAATGAAAAATTGATTTCCATATTTTACAAAAATCAAATTTTTTTTCAATTTCAATGAAATTGTATTATTGTGATTGTTAGGACCGTTTTAACTGTGTGTAAAATTTTGAATTTCAATTTATATATATATATATATCTAGTAGTGTTTGTGTTTTTTTTTTTTTTTTTGTATGTGTGTGTGTGTGTGTGTGTTTATTATTTGTGGTACCCTTATCTAAAACTCAAACAATCCTAATATTAAAACCTTATTTTAATAATTTTTATTTATGTTCATCCCTTCTTTAGTTTATTCCTTAATGTTTTCATAAAAACACCTTTAAAAATTTTATGAACACCCCAATTTCTTTATTAATTTTACTTGGTAGTTTCATACAAAAAAATAACATACTTACCCAGTACTAATTTTTTTTTCACTAAAAATCATGCTATGGTGTTTTTGGTACTCTAAAATATGTTATTATTTGGACTATGTTTTTTGGCCATTTTAATCTTATTCAAATGATTATAATAATAAAATCACTAAAAATAAGTTATAATATTATTTTATTATCTGGCCCTATCATTCAAAATTGAAATATTTAATAAACGGGTAAAATCAAAAAAAAATATAAACTAAAATATAAAATTTTCCACACAGCTAAAACGTTCCAAACAATCACAATAATACATTTTCATTGAAATTGGAGATAATTTTGATTTTTGTAAAATATGGAAATCATTTTTTCATCTTTTAGTTTTTGTTTTCCTTTTCATTTCATTGTTTGAATTACATAATTTGTTTGGTTTGATCAAAATTTTTTTCAACCATCGATATTAGGTTAAAGTTGAGTTGTACCAAATAGAAGAACTTAAATAAAATTAGTTGGTAGTATCTAACCTTTGATCGATCAATATTCCTAAAAGAATTTCAACAAATTTACTAATGCATTTTTTTGTTTTGCTCTCTCCAAAATTTTTAAAACACCCATGATTTATTTGTATGGTTAATTATTTATTTATTGTTTTGTGAGTATTGTAATTTATAAAAAAGTGTTAACATTTCAATTTGTGAATGGTTATAATTTGGTAAATCTTCTTGAATTGATTAAATAAGATTTTTTTTTCACAAATCGAATTTTGGTGTGTTAAAAATTTTGAATTGGGGTTTATATACTGCATTTACTTTTTTTATTATACCTTATAACATAACTAAACAAACATCTTGTTTCCAAAAAAAAATATAAAATATGCAACTTTTACTATTTTTTGAAATTTTTTTTTGTGAAAAAAGTGGTACATACTAAAAATTTGGTAATTTTTTTTTTTTTTAATATTGAAAATATAATTATAACCGATATAAAAATGATCATATCTACAAAAAATTTTCCATGTTTAAGAGAATTAAAATGGGACTTAAAACCTATTAATAGAGAAAAATGACCAATTGTATTCACTTAATTTCAATTTCATCAAGATCCTTAAGGGATATTAAATTAATAATCAAATACGTTTGTATAGAACATTAAAAGTTTCACCAATTGAACAAAAGGTCTTTTTTTATTACAATTCTATCTTATGAAATAATGAATTTCAAAATTAAATCTTAAAATATAATCTGAATTGTTTTATGATATTTGAATACAACTCAATTCTTGTTAAGACAAAGTTATTGCGAAAATGACAGTTTTCTAATTTTTCTATTTTTCATTGTAAGCCTTAATATTACTGAAAAGTTAAAAATTTTCAAAAAGAGCACCTAGTATCAAGTTAAACTATTTATTTTCAATATAAATCGATATTACAATCAAAATAAAAACCCAATAAATACTTATTTTTATAATAAAATTTAAAATGGCACAAATAAAAAATAATAAAAATTCTTTTCCAGATTCTTAAAAGATTTAGTTCTTTAATAATATTCTTTAAAAATCTTAATGAAAGGGAGATTCAGTAAAATTTAATTAAAGAATATTTTCTGACAGTGTTTTAATTCTACTTTGATTTCTGATTATTTTTTAAAGTTTTTATGGTGGTTTAGATCAGTTTTACTAACGTTAGCGATTAATTTTTTAATTTTTGCTAATCACGAAAATTAACATGTAAATTACAATAAAAAAATTTAATACTTTTTTGACAGCCTCCTCTTTTTTTTCACACCAGCCAGGAAAATAAAAGTATATATTCCCCACCAAGCATAAAGTTGAAAAAGGAAAAACAGAAATCTCATTTGGAAAAAATTTTAAAGAATGGTTAAAGTCCAAAAAATAACTAACATTGAGATAATTTATAAACATTATGAGATAAAAATAGAATACACAGCCAAACACAACCTGAAAACTAGTAAAGAGTGTAAGTGGTGCTATATACACTGGACAGAATTTAACTCAGTTCTGAAATAGTTTGTTGTAAACTTTTATTGTAGTTTATTATATAGCATTTTCAGAACACATAATTTGAGATATTTTCATTTGAAAAAAATATTTTTTTAAACTAATGAGTCCCCAAAAAAAGAAATAATATTCATTAAAATCAAATTGTATTTAGTTTAACTGTATTTTTCGATTTTTTTAACCAATATTTGAAATTTATTTCTTTTGCAAATTCACAGTTTTTTTAACAAATAGAATAAAAACAAAAGACTAATTAAATTAATTTTTGAGAACTTAAATTTCACAATATTATAATTTTGTTACTGTCTCTAGACATTCTATTTTTTTTTTTTTTTTCGATTGCCAAGCCTTTCTCATAACAAAAAAATTCACATAATTAAAATACTTGACATTATTTGATATTTTCCTTATTATGGTACTTTTTAAAAACAGGGACTGAGTTAGAGGCCATTATTACATTTTTAGAAAAATTTGAGATTTTTGTTTATTTTTATGAATTAGAATAAGTGGAATAACCCACGTTTTTGCATTTTATTATTTTTTAAAAAATTTAAAAGATGTTTTGAGAATTTTTTTTGAATTGATAAGCTGTTTTTAGGATTTTCTTTTCAAAGGATTTTCAATAAGTATTTTTTTTTTTTTTATTAAACCCATGTTTCTCTTCAATTTTTGCAATTGGTTATTATAGTTTTACGTTTTAATGGGTTTTCAGATTTTTTTATAAAAATTCTTTTTTTCGGGATATAGGTTCACTAAGGTATGTTTTCAAATTAAAGTTGAGTGGTTATTGTTTAAAAACAAAATAGATAAGCATTGCAAAGATTTAAGAAAAGATAGAAACTACTTAAATAAAATAAAAACAACAAGTATTTTTTTATTAGCATTTAAACTATTTTGAAAGTTCAAAAAAAATCACAAAACATGGGTTTTTATAACAACTTTAACATTCACTTTATTACAAAAATTATTGGCTGAAATGGTAAATTTATTTGGTTAGTAGGTATACCAAAACTTTAAATAACTTACTTGTTCAAATCTAAAATTTCGGGATGCAATTGAAGATCGATCGAAAAAAATCACAAATTTATTCATATTTTTTTTTGAATAGGAATTTTCCTTTTTGTATGTTTGCTTCAAAATGATTTTTTCAGTAAATTTTTGTTTGTCCTGTTAATTGTTTCTTCCTTTATTAATTTTTTAATTTTGTGTCATACCTATTTCTTCTTTCTTTATCATTTTTTTTTTTTTTTTTTTTTTTTTACAGACACCTTTTATTCTAAAGAATATAACCAACAAATTCCAAGAAAAGAAATTGCAATTAAATTCCCAACATTGAACAAATATTTGTAATTCCAGAAAATTTTATTGAACCTTTTTACTCAACTTTTTAAAAAATCCACTTTAAACAATATATCTAAAATTGTCGAACGTGTCAACTTTTCTTCAGAGAAAAATCGACAAAACTCACATTCACAAACATTAAAAAAAAATATGGAAAAAATCGAAAAACACTAAAAGTTTTTTGTGTTTTGTTCTCATGACTTTTGAACCCTATGTGTTTTTACAGTGACTCCAGAACAACTTGTGAAATTTAAATAAGCCTGAAAAATACATTTATTTTTATGAATTTACAAACCAAAAAAAAATAATTATTTTAATCAATTAGAACCTAATAGAGACAAAATATACCCGTCTTGTATAGAATTGTAAATATAGAATTAATTTTAAACCTTCATATGCCAATAGTTTCACAATCTGAATTTTTTGTAATTAAGTTTTTACATTAATTACAGTTTAAAACTAATTTTTTCGAAATGTTGTTTTTTTCTAAAGAAGATCCGAGAAATTATTTTTTTTAATCTCCTTTTATTATTATTTGTTTGGATCATAATTTAATTTTTAAAGAATTTTTTTATTTTATAATTTTTCTTTTTTACATTTTGGTAACACAAAAAGAAATGAATTTGCTAACGAATAAAGAATTATTCGAGACTCTCAAAAAAAAATTTATCCGGACAAAATTTTTCTCAGAAAGACTAGAACTATTACTTGGTGTTGTCCCTTCTCAAATTGTTGGTCTTAAAAAAATTCATTTAAAGTCAATTAATAATAAAAATAATAAACCAAAAGAAAACTCAAAAGCATCATCTGAGTTCGAAGAGAAAAAAAGCCAGGACCAAAAAGGTTTCATAAACCTACCTACAGATATTCTTACTCAAAATACTCTTGACCAAAGCAGTGATGATGATGAACATGACAAGAATCAGAATTTTCATGATGATCATAAGACCAAAAGTTTAAACCATAATCAAAAGGAGAATATTCTAAATATCAATAAAATCAATCCATATGGATATGATCGTTTTAAAAGTGATGAAAGTGATAATGAAAACGAAAACGAAAATGGAAACGATAAAAATAATGAAAATACCAATAATTTTGATTGTCTCCAACAAACACAAAACGAGAACAAAATAATAATACCCAATAATATTGAATTCAATAGGGAGGTATTGTATCTTTTGGAAAATTTAACAGGAATTTCAAGAAGATCACTTGAATGGGGGCTTTCTTCCTTCATTGAAAGAAACTTTGGACTTCATAATATCCATCCACACAATAAACAAAAAATAATATTTGGAAAAGCTTCTCTCAAAAAAAATAAAAAAAAAGAAAAAATTAATTTACGAAAAAAAAAAAAAAATTTAAGATTACTTACAAAAAACAAACAAAAGAAAATCAAAAATCAAATTCTTTGAAAAGTCCCATCAAAGAAAAAAGTCTCCGAATCAAGAGAGAAAATCAAACAAACACCCTCAATACCAACATAGCTCAGAAGAATAAAAAAAAAAAAACAAATCCAAATCAAAAACGATCACCACCAAAAATTTCCCAACAAGAAACTACTGTCCAAAAAAATGACAATTATTTCACCTTACCATTAAAATTGTCGTTTTCACCTCCACTCAGAAACAAGGTCTCTGAAAATAATTGGCTTTTCGAAATTGAAAAAAAATATTCGTATGAATTTGATTAATTTTAACTGTTTTTCGAATAGTTGCTTTTTGTTTTTCGAGAATGTACACATTGATTTAAAAATTCTAAAGGAAAAATTAATATTTGTAAATTTAAAACACACCCTTTTGTCAATTTCTGTTTTTTTAAGCTTGTATCAAAATTTATAGAATTTTTTTTCAAATTTGACCAAAAATTTAATAAGAAATCAGATTGGATTTCACCCTCTACGAACAACAAATTAAATTCACTAACCAAAGAAAACGAAACACATTACAAAGGTATCTGAACAAAAACAAGGAACATAACGAAAAATTTCAAAACCCCAAAGGAATTAAAGGAAATGAAACAAAAATACAAAGAAAATCAATAAAACAAAGATAACAAAATGCGACAAAAGAATCAAGAAAACAGTGGAACTCTGAGTACAAAGCCTGGTTTTGTTTCAAAAAGTTTAATTTTTTTGAAACATCAATTAACAAACATAAAAATTTTTAAAAATCAAAATCGATCGGAATAAAAAAAAAGTGGTTTCTTAATTCCTGATTTTTCCAAATTTAAAAGAATTGTTACTGTGTGAAATTGAAAAAAAACATCTTCTTAAAGAACAAATTTCTCAAAATATAAACACACAATAAATAAAATTGATTTCCTAATTTTAAAAAAGTAAGTACTTTTTTTATATGATTTTGTCAGAATTAAAAACATATTTATAATTTTATATTTTAATCAAGCCCAGAATTTTTTTTTGAATAAAAAATGGTTTACTTTATACCCCAGCCTTACCAACAGATATGAAGTTCGATTCTGAGTCTTCACTTTATTAAAAAGGAAAACTTTAAAAAAGTGTTAATTCTGAAAAAGTTTTCACTCCTTTTTAAAAAGTGAAAACTTGAAAAAAGTTCTCAAGTCCTCACATTTTTCATATGGTTGTACTACCAGAGTTCACATTTTGATTCTTTTTAGAAAAAAACCACAAATAATACCTTTTTTGATTGTATTGAACTAAATGATCCTTTTTTATTTCAAATGAGAAGTTGTCAACTCATTTGTTATTTAAATTGTGTTTTTCATGGAATCACACCATTCTATATAAATCCTATCTACAGTATTTCCCAGTCAAAGGGACACAGTTTTAATGGACAAATTATCTATATTTAAAGTGTTTGAGTAGATATTTGAAGAAAAAAAATTATTTTGGAAATTTCAATATTGAAATGGACAAACCTCGGGTTTTTTGGAAATTCTTTAATAAATGGAATCAATTTTGATAAAATTTTATATTTGATTTTATTATCCCAAATACTATTGATATTACAACAATAAAAATTTCAGATATATTAGTTCTTCAAAATATTAATTTAAGAGGTTTTATTGTTAAAATAATCTAAGTCACGAATCTCAAAAAAAAATCCAAATAATTTTTATTCTTAGATATCTGAAATAATTCATTTTGATATTATCAAGTTGGTTTAATCAAAGCAGAACTCATTTTGAGTATTTTTATTTAACTTAAATTCAATTTTTAAATTTATTTTTCGTATTAAAAACTTTTTAAAAATAAAAAGAAATTTTTGACAAATAAAAAAATCAAAAGAAACTAAATTTTCTAAGAGAAACAATAAAAAATAATCTCTAAAATCGATAGTCAACAACAATTAGAACAACACACCCATTTAAATATTAATTTAGTTTTTGAATATGCCAAATATAACAAATATTATTACCTAACGAAGAACAATTAAAAATTGAAAATAAGGGAATAACTTTTTTGGAATTTGAAAAAAAAGTTCCTACTTTACGGATCAACTAATTAAATAAAAGAAACTCACCCAAACATACGTTTGTTAAGAAAAATTAGAAATTGTTTCCAAACAGAGAAAACTGAATCCAAAATTTTAATTGTGGCTCTTACAATCATTTTTTTAGATTTTTTTTTGATTAGTAATTGATTTGCAACATTTTTTTTTGATTGTACTATCTATAGCCACTTGGTTAAAAACTAGTTGTTCTCATGTTATTGATAAAATAAAAACGATTTTAGAGAAATCATATTTATTTATATTGGGATTCTATTTGGATCTTCAATTGAAGATCAAAATGAACATTGTTGTTTTTTTTTCATAGTGTTCCTAAGAATTTTTCTTTTTCAATTGTCTTGAAAATAGATTCATTTATTGGTTTTGGCTTCAAACAAATACTACTATTCTTTGATGTGTATTTTTCTAATTATTTCCCATTTGCTTTAAATAGGATAATTAATAATAATAATTAATATATAATAATATGCTGGGTACCTTTGACAAAAACAAAGTGTAAATACTGACCTTTCTCAAAATTTATTAATTAATAAATTTTGATTATTAAAAAGAATTTCAAATTCCTCAAAAAATATATTAATTTGGGCTTTTTTCTTCTTAATATTCTAGTTTTAATCATCTTTTGGTAAATCCTGGTATTTTTATGTTTATTCTTATAGGAAAACCATTTCACTTTAAATTGAAACAATACGATCTCTTTTTAATAGAGGCCTATAACTATATAAAAAAATCTTTTTTTGGTTAACTGGAATAGAAATACAATAATTTTTGATGTTTTTGAAAAATTATTCTTAAAAGGGACTTTAACAAGTGGAAAATGTTGGATAAAAATTGATTCCATTGGAATAATTTTAAATATTATGATTCCGTTTTTTTTATTTTTGAGATTCTAAAAAATTCCAAAAATGGAAATTTTTTAGGAACTCTGGAAACTACTGTTTGGAAAAATATATAGACAAAGTGAACTCTAAATTAACTTTCATTGTATATCGCTTTGATGTTTAAAAGAATATTTATTGAGTTAAAAGAATACCAAGTTTATAAAAATTGTTAATTTTTTTTTTTTTGTAACAAAATTTTCCAATGAAAAAAAAACCATTTTATACTATCTAGAAGAGTAAACCTATCTTGGAAGTTTTCAAACCAAAAATTTCAACATACAATACCAACCAATCCTCTTTCCTACAAACTTCCATATCTGGGCAGAGTGTATAAATTTATTGACAATAATCCACGAACACCTTCTAAAGTTCTATTTTCAAAAAAATGATTTTAAATAAACATTGGCATATTTGAGAATTAACAACAATATTTTTTATTCAAACCACTAAAAATAGAAAGATTTTAAATTCCTTCAATAAAGAATAAAACATTTTCTAAATATTGAAGAACATATTGTTTTCAATTATTGCCCAATAACTAAATTTGAATTATGCTAAATGGTTTGTTAAAAAAAAATAATTATAAAATATTTTTAATTTTTTCATTAATACGGATCACGGAACTAACAATCTGTAGGGTTTTCATCTTGTTTACTTTTTAATTATTCACTGTGATTTCATTTGTGGGAGAAAAACAATTCTGAAACTATTTCGGGCTTTATTCACACATTTGATATATACAATAACTTCTTGTTTTTGATTAATAGTACATAAGGTAATTTTGTTGATCAATCTCATTTAAAAAACTTCACAAGTTAGTAAGCAAGTGCTGAGTACCTAAGAAACACCCAGTGAATGGAATCTATTTACTTAACTTAATACTGAGCTTGGTATTTTTATTTTTCAACTACAAACCTCTATTAAATTTTGATAAATATTTTTTCTTATACAAATAGTGAAAAGTTTTGAATTTACAGTACACAAATTTAAATACGAATGTTGTAAAATATAGAATTTTTACAATTTTCGCGATAAACAACAAGTTCCATAGAAATAATCCAAAATTTTGTCATAATGAATATAATATCTGAAAATCTTAAGAGACTAATAATAATTTTAAGGGAGTAGTCATTTTTGAAAATAAAATGAAATTTTTTCAAGATCTTGAAATTTTTTTTTTTTGTAATTTGTGTTTTGACTTATGAAATCGATGAGTTAATCTCATCCAAACAATTTATTAATTTGAGTCTCTTTTGAAATTCAAAATTTACATGTTTCTAATATAAAACAAAAATCAAATTCTATGATAATAATTTTCCTCAAAAAAAATTCCAAAATATGTACTTTAATTTGAGATTTTTTTTGTACCTTAATTTTAGTTGAGGGTTTGTGTCTTAAAAGCGGAAATGACTGGAAAACGCCGATCAATTTCTAGGTATTATATATATTGGACTTAAAAGCCGAATTATACTTTCATTTGATCTATTTTAATAAAATTTAAAAAAGTTGTTCCTCAAAAAATCCTTAGAATTAAAATGATAATCTGTAATGTTTTTTCCAAGGAAATTCAAATAAAATTACAACTTAAATTCATGAAAAATGTAAATTAAATATTTACCACATTTTCAAATCATTTAAGGTTTACAATCCCTGGAATTTGAAAGAAGATTATCTTATGTAGGATGTATTGATTTGTTAATTTGGTTCTTAGCTGATAGATCTTGGATCTGGTATGAGTTTTATACGTTGTTCAAAATGGCAATTTTTGACAATTTATTTTTTTTTTTCCGAAATCAGAAATGAAGAGTGTAAGATTAATTGGCTGGAACTTAAGTTATAATAAAATGTGTTTTGTAGGTTGTTGATTGAAATTTTTTCTTAGGTTTGATTTTATTCGGTGCTTTTCCAAAATAATTTTTTTTCATTTGGTTAATAGACAAAAAAGTAAATCTAAATTTTCTTCTACAACCCAAAAATTTAAATTTATTCTTAAACACCTACGCAATCTATAAATCTTATACTCTTAATTTCTGGATTTAGGAAAAATTAAAAATAAATTGTCAAAAATTGCCATTTTGAGACACTATTATAATCATACCAGATCCAAGATCGATCAGCTAAGAACCAAATCAACAAATCAATACACCCTAAATAAGATAATCGTCTTTCAAATTTCAGGGATTGTAAACCTTAATGTAACCCAAGAAGTTATAATGAAAAAAAAAAAAAAAAAACCCTTAATAAATTACTCTAATTGCAATGGAAAAAAAAGAAAAAGTTTTTTTTTTACAAATTCATAAATATTTCATATAATTCAAAGTAAAGCTATTTAAAAGAAGTGATAAATTAACTTAAAATAGTAATTTATTATTTTAATATTTATAAATCAACAATTACAGTATTTGAAATTTCTAATCAACCTTATATTATTTATTTTCTTGATCTCAAAAATTGTTACATTGATTCTTGAAAAATTTTAGAAATGGATTTATTTCAATAACCTTAACAAAAGAGAGATTACACAAAAATCCCCATGGTGTTTTCCACCCCTTTACTTTTAATCATGTATTTTTTCTGATGATATTTAATATTAATTTTCATTTTCAGCAATGTTTGCAATTAATAAAAAGATTTCATTTTTTATCCAAAATTAACTTTCAGTATTTTTTATTAGTATCTGAAAAAAAAATTTAAAGATTTCACTTTTAATTTTATTCCTTTTTATATTTTTTTGATATATATATATATATTATTCCTTTTTGGAATATGGCTACTTTTTGTTGTTATTCTCATTATCTTTTCCGTTTTTTTTTATTATTCTTTTCATTTTTTGAAGAACAAATAAAAAATATCGAAATATTACAAAGCATAAAAAAAAAAAACAATCAAATGACAAATCTATAAAAATAAAATTTCATATTTATAAGTTTTAAAAAATTAATAAATTATGTCTTTACAAGATTATTCTAACATTGGATCTAAAAATATTTATATTACTTTATTACTCTTACCTTTTTTTTCGATCATTATTGTTTTACTCTTTTTTTGTAGTAGAATATTTCTTTTTTCTCATATAAAACAAACAAACAATCAATATTTATCTTCTTTAGAAGTTTCAATAAAATATTTTTTTTTTTCATTTTTGTTTCAATGGCTTTTTATTTATTATTTTTTGATTCCTCACATTTTCAATAAAAATTTTATTGTAATTCCCTGATAACTTTTAGTAACCCTTTCAATGATCTTTCAAAAAATTCATTAAAAAACCAATAATTTTTTGATATAATTACAATTTATATTTATTAAAAATTAAAATAAAAAAAAGTGTGAAATTCATAAATCTTTTGTACCCCTTTTTTGGATCATTATTTATCCCATATGAAAAATTTTATTAAGTTGATGAACCCTTATTATCTAAAAAGTTTTATCCACATATGAAACCTTTAAAAATTTCTCGGAATCTTGTATGTATATATATATATATATAAACTTGATTTCAAAAATTGAAGCCACCTGAAATAAAAAATTACAAAAAAAAAAATATTCTTTTGTATTAAAGAAAAACTTAAATAATTAATTCTTATTATTTATTCATTTTTAAATCATTCTAAATATATAAAATCCTGATTTTTCAAAAATAAAAAAAAATAAAACCAAAAACTAAATAAAAGTGAATTACAATTTTTGAAAAGATTATTAAAGATTTTTTATTACTGAAATTTCACTACAAAAAGGCTGAATAACAAGATTTTTTGCAAATAATGAAATTCATTTTAAAAGATATTACATAGTCTCAATTTTCTAAATGATTATTTTGACTTTTCGAAGATCTTTTTTTTTCTCTTATTGATCTTTTGCAAATAAAAAAAATATCAAAGATAAAAAAAAAACTACTTGAAAAAAGAAAGAAATCAAAAATTTGAAGAAGAAAAGCAAAAGATTGAAAAAGAAAAAGAAAAAGAAAAATCAAAAAAAGAAAAAGAAAAAAAGAAAAAAAAAATGTATGTAATGTGCCTTTGTTTTTGTTATGAGTCTAGCATCCAAAATAGCAAAACTTTTTTTAAATTAATTTACAGAATTATAAAAGTAAACTATTAATTGCACTTTGCACGTCACCATGATTTTGTCTTAATGCTCTTAAATTTGTTTCTCTATCAGTAAATCCCATTTGTTCCATTTGATCAAGTTGACTTTCGAAATTTTGCTCACTTTGTTGATTTTGGGTGTTTTTGGTGTTTCGGGTGTCTTTTTGAGTGTTTTGGGTGTTTTTTTGAGTACTTTGGATGCTTTGGCCACCTTCCACCTCTTCAAACATGTTGAAAAGTTCAGATAAATCTTGCATATTTTGTTGAGTATTTTGCGTGTTTTGCGTATTTTGTGTGTTTTGTGTGCTTTGAGTGTTTTGAGTATTTTTTCCACCTGATTCCATACCTTGTAACATATTCATTGAATTTTTGATGAGTTCTGGTTCATTTAGCATATTTCTCATTTCAGGATTATTTTGAAACGTATCTCTTAAAAATGGTACCGAATTGATCATACCATTAAGAAATTCAGGATTTTGCATTATTTGTTGTGCCATTTTTTGAAACATTGGATTTTGCACCATTTGAAATGCTGAATTTATATCAAGTCCTGTATTTAATCATTTGTTGTTATTATTTTTTTTTTTTCAAAATTTAATTTTTGAAAAAAGTAAGAAAGGTAAAACAATTAGAAAGGCTTATTGTATGTGATCTAAAAAAAAATGAGAAATTATTGATAAATTTTTAAAATATTGGGAAAAAAAAAAATTATATTTTAATTGGGATGTTATTCAAACATTTTTAAAAATCAAATTTTTTAATGAATTTTAAAAATAGGAACAATTTTTTTTAAAACAAAACAAATAACATATCAAAATATAAAATATTATTATTGTTGTTGTTTGGAAAACTGTTTAAACAGGGATTGTGTAAATAAGACTAAAGAGATGAATTTCCAATTTGATAAAGTTTTTTTAATTTGCTAAAAAATGTGTACAAATTTTTATTTTTGAAATATGAGAGAAAGTGGTATGTACAGTTTTCCACATATAATATTTCTATTTTTTTCCACATATTTTATCTTATTTAAACTTTATTTTTATTAGAATTTCTTAGTTTCATTACAGTATTTTTCTTTTATTATTTGATTATTGTTTTTTTGTTTTCATTTCTTTTTTTTCAAACGACGTAAGGATTTAGCTGATCATAAAATATTTTCAATGATTTTTATTAGGTTCTAGTCGAGTTAATTTAAAAATAATACTTAAAAGATAAGTTGATGGTATAAAACCTTTTATCGATCACTAATTACTGGTGAAATATTAACAATAAATTTCACAATACATTTTTTTTTTGTAGAAACCTAAATTAAGATTCAAATACTTCTGATGACTGTATCTATTAGATACTCTTTGAATTAGAAGTCATCAAAATTAGTCACTTCAAAATTCTCTCTTTAACATATGAAATGAGGCCTCATCGAACCCTCAACAATAAATCCAATATAATTTTTTGTTTAACTCTTTTCATCATTCTTGAACACTTAGATTTTTATTTTTATATTTTCTTTTTATTTTTCTTTAAACTCTGTTTTAGTCAAAAGGGAATCCAAAAAAAAACATTTTTTTCAAATATCAATTATTTTATATAATTGACATTTGAAAAAAAAATAAGAAATAAGTTGAATAATAAATACCAAATAATTGTTGGTGTATTGATGAAAGATAACTAATTAAACAATAAATTTTCTTAAAAATTGAAAAACTCAAATTCTTAGAACCCCATTGAGAAAAAAAAGAATGTTCCTTTTGAACTTCTACTGGTATTTGAATAACAAATAGGATACAATTTTCACTTCATTTTCCATACTTTTCTTTTAGAAATAAAGTCCTCAAATGAAGTGTTTTGGTATTTATGATCTCTATTTGAAAAAGGAAATTGAAAATGAAGTGAACATTTTTCAGATTTATTAAACAAATATCAAGATCAAAGATCCGAATAGAATTCCAATAGAAATCAATATGATTTGTCAATAATCATTTCCATGGTTTCAATATCCTTAGAATAACATATTTTTACCAAGTGACTATTGATCTTGCAATAAAAAAAAATTTTGAAACTGAATTCCTCTCAAAAAAAAATCGAAAAAAAAAAAAACAAAAATGTGCAAAAATGTGAAAAAATGATTTCAATTTTAAAAATTTCCAAAATAAATTTTTTCTTCTAATATCCATTCAAACCATTTAAACACATGTTGTATTTCACTGATTACAACTGGGCCCCTTTGACTGAAAAATAGTTTATTTGTATGAAAAAGGGTTACTTATATAAATCATTGATACCACGCTACGTAAACACAATAATATTATATTTTTTAAAATAATAAACATTGAGATTTTTTTTTACAAAAGTATTTATTTAAAACACATTATTATTTAAGTTATTGTATTTTTGTAAATTAAATCAAGAAAAATTGGCAAAATAATTATTATTTCAGATATAATTGTATTGGTTATTTCTTGATCAAAGATCTTCGATAGTCTATACTCTCATAATTTAGAGTAATAATGGAATTTTTTTTTTATATATTTTTGATAACCATTTTAGTTGCTTGAAAAATCCTCTATTTTTCGAAAAATGGATTAAAAAAAGGAATTTAAGAAAATGAGAGTTTCCTCTTGATTTTTAATTACTTGATATCATTTTTTTTTACAAAATTGTCATTCTAAAAGTGTTTTTATTACTGTAACTTAGCTATTTTGAATGACTAGAGGAGAAAAAAAAATAACCTTGAAAATGTATTTTAATGTTGAAATTATCATTTTTTTTCCTTGAGTTAGTGAATATCAAAACTATTCTTTCAAAATTTGAAATTCGTATTGCTAATAAAGATTAAAAATAAAAAAAACTATTATGGATTTTTTTTTTAATTTTCAAATTTTATTTACTTTGTTAAATGTAGTAACTTAATTCCAAACCTAAACTAAATTTCATAATAAATTTCCTAATATTTTTTTTTTTTTTTTACTTTTTTTTATTTTAGTTTTAGAAGAAAAATAAATAATTCTAGTGGATAAAACTGATTATTAAAATAGTAATTTTTTTATTATAATAGATGATTCGATTTATAAAAATATTTATTTTCATAATTTGATTTTTAATGGGCCAATTATTTTGAAATTGAGTTTACAAAAGCTATCTATGTTTTTTTATTTTTCAATCTGTGTAAGATCAAAATATTATCCACCAAAAAAAAATATATTAGATGATTTGTTCATCCACATTCAAATAAACACAGTTATTGATCAAGATCAGAAACAAAAATAATGAAATAAGAAGTTCCTATCATCATTTTATAAAATTTTATATTATCAGACCTATCCATTTTGATTTCAAACAATTGGAGTAATCCTCTAACTTGGAAAATTGTTTATATCAAAACAAAGGGTTAAAAAACATTCAACAAGTAATAAACCTATATTTTAAAATAAACCATTTTCCAAGATATGTGATTGCTTCAATTTTTTACAATGACATAAATAGAATGAAAAAGTTGTTTTCAATTTTCCCAAAATTTTTTTTTTAATAATTAAAAAAAGAGCAAATGAAAGGTATAGTGTTTTTAAAAAAGTCCTGACCTTTTTAAAACTATTTTCAAGTCTTTTGTTTTCGAAAAAACCTGTATGATTAAATAAAATTGAAAAATACAAGTTCGACAAAACTAGTGCTTTCATTAACGTTTCGTCAACTATAACTAAGTTTATTTAAGATACAATCAACATATCTGAATTTCAAATTCTTGAGGCTATTGTATTCATTGTTTTTAGTAGTACCATTCTTAAAAGTCTCTATTCCAGAAAAAAAGGTGCGTTTGGATGTAGAAAAAATTTAAATAAGTTGGAAAATGAATTTTAATTTAATTAAATTTTGGGATATTTACTTGAATAGATAATAATTTATAGTTTTAAAAATACTGTACTTATCTAATAAAACCGAAATATAGAAAAAAAAAAAAAAAACTAATGATAAATATCTTGTATACTAGGTTTTCCAGGATTGAAACGAATAGAGCAAAATCTAGCGAAAGTGTCCATAAAGTAACGTCAAGTGTCGTAGAGTGCCTAGCTTTTCCAAAAGTCAAAAGAATTGAGAAAAATCAATGATTTTACTAAATTCTTTTAAAATTCTTGAAAAGCTAAAGACGTTTTTTTTTAATTTGATAAATGAAAAGAAAATCAATGAAATTTTCTGTTTATTTTCGAAATGAAAAAAAAAAAAACAATCGTGGTTTTCTTGAGGTTTACTATTTTATCTTTTAAGTGTTCTAGGTTTTTTTTTGAGGTTTTCTATTTTATTTGTAAAATATATTGATTTTCGTTAGGTTTTTTTGAGTTTTCTATTTATTTGTGAAGTATTCTAGGTTTTTTTTTTAGTTTTTCTATTTATTTGTAAAATATATTGATTTTTGTTAGGTTTTTTTTGAGTTTTCTATTTTATTAGGAAAATCTAAACACTTCACAAACAAATAGAAAACTCAAAAAAACCTAACGAAAATCTATTGATTTAACAAATAAACAGAAAACCAAAGAATACCTAACCACAGTTTTTCCGAATTCAAAAGAATAGAGTAAAATCTTTAATTTCACTCACTTCTTTTAAATTAAAAAAACCCTAACGGAAGTGTCGGTCAAGTGTCTAGGTTTTTTTTTTATTTTTTTATGTTTTATCTGTAAAATCTATCCATTTTCCAAATAAACAGAAAACTCAAGAAAACCTAAAGGCTTTTTTTTTTGTGTTTTTTAAATAAACCGAAAATTTATTATAATTTTCTGTTTATTATTTCCAAAATTAAAAAAAACCTAATGAAAGTGTCCATCAAGTGCCGTAGAGTGCTTAGGTTTTTTTTTTTTACTTTTTGATATAAACCGAAAATTTATAAAAACTTTCTGTTTATAACGAAAATTAAAAAAAACCTAACGGAAAATCAAAAAAAAATATATTTTCCAAATTAAAAGAATAAAATTATTCCTTAATATTATAAATAATTGATTCCCTATTTGAAAAATATTCCCCAGATTTAAAATACATTTAAAATATAATATTATAACCGCTTAACTAGAAAAAAAAAAATATTCAACTTTTTTACTATTAAATTTGAAAAAAATCATAATGAAAAACGTAAAATTGGATTTTCCAACTTAAATGTAAATATATCTTTCAAAAATAATTTTTTATCAAAGATCTCGTATTAACCAAAAATTTTCATTATAAATGAAGCTATAAAAAGCGAAAAATTTGCAAATATTGAATTTTTTTTGAAAAGATTTTTTAATCATCGCAAAGTGAGGACTTTTTTTTAATTAAAACTTTTCCAAAAATTAAGGTTGTAAAAGTGAAGACTTCAAAATTTTTATAAGTGCTTTTCCTCAACATCACTTTCAAAGATTTTATTTGTTTCCTTTTCTTAAAATCGAAAAATCAGAAAAAATGGTTTATATAAAAAAGAGTCCACACTTTTTTGAAAACTTATTTAAAACTATTTTCTTTTTTGAAAAGTTTTAATTCTAAAAACCCAAAAAAAAGAGTACACACTTTTTTACAATCGCTGTCCTAAAAGAGTATTTGTTTTGAAAGTTGTTCTTCATTTTTGGTAAATTCATTTTTAAAAAGTACTTGAAAACAGTTTAAAAGAGGCAATAGAAGTATCTTTTGAACACTTTTTAAAAGATTTTGTGTTTTTACCTTTTTAAAATGACATCAAGCTTGATAGAAAATAAAAAGACTTTACCATTGTGGAAAAAAAGTAAAACATGGTTTTTAATAGGGAACACTACTGAAAATGAAAAGTAGGATCGATTAAAAAAAGAATAAATAAATAAATAAATAAAGACAAAATGAAGTATTCACCACAATAACAGTTTTTTTAATACTATCTTTTGGTATCAGGTTTTTCTTTGGTTGATCAATTATTAAAAATTTGTTTAAAAAATTAACTATTTTTGAGATCTCCAAAACTACACTAAAAATTTCGATAAATCAAGTAGATTTAAATTGTATTTGTTGGGTTGATTGAAAATAACAGTAATGGATTATTATTTGAAGTTAATTGGTTTCTTCTTTTAATTGATTTTACTTTGAATTATAAGTAAGGTTCCCAATGAAAAACCCTGTTGATCTTTTTTTCCAAAACTGTTAGTTTTCAGAAACAGAAATTGTAAGGACAGTGTTTTCTTTTTAATTTCTCAGTAAGACATAGGACATTCGAAGTTTTGGATCAAACAATTAATTAATTTTTCTTTTACTGAGACAAAAAGATGAGCTCGATCTGTGTAAAACCTATTTTATCAACAATAAACGGTTTTGAATTTCAAGATATTAAAGACACTTCTGTAGCGTTTACAAAATGAAATGAAAAAACGACTACTGGTATTTGAATTATAAATGGGATTTTTTTTCGCCTCATGATAAATTTCTCTTTTTTAGAATATAGATCGAGAGCCTCAAATTGCAGCCAATTTCTTTAAGAATCGTATTTATAAAAAAAAATCAGGAAAAGGAAGTGAAAATTCTTTCCATTAAGAATTCAAATACTAGTAAACAAAAAATAAAAGGAATTTCAAAAAGAAAAACAAATGGCCGAAAGAAAAAAATTATGAAAAAGTTACCTCGTTGACCACCACCCATTCCGCCACCCATTCCGCCACCCATTTGGCCAATTATATTAAACATTCCTGATAAATCTGGCATATTTTGTTCTTGGTTTTGGGTATTTTGTTGGATGTTTTGTGTATTTTGGGTGCTTTCTTTTTTTACAGTATTTTCGTTAGTCTGTTTATTTTCGGTTTGGTTAGTTGCTTGTTTGTTTTTTGATGAAGATTTCATTAAGTAAACTGTTGAACCATTTTTGATGTCTACAAAAAGGATAAAAATAAAAGAAAAAATTCACAAGAATTTTTGTTGGAGAACGAAGAAAAGTTGTTGTTTGGTAAGGAAACATACAAATCCTTTTTTTTAGTTTTTTTTTTGTTGCTGCTTGCAAAAATAAAGATAAAGAAAGTAAAGTGTTACTGTAAGAACTAAGTGCTCTATTGTCAACTATAATTTGTCCAGCAAAAATAAGTCGTTGGTTTTCAGGCTCACAGTTTGAAGGATTAGCAAGTAAACTTTTAAACTCCTTTACAGTTTTTGAAGTATCAACATCAATATTAAATTTAGTTCCAAGAGTTTTAATTTTGAGTGTAACTTTTGACATTTTCTAAAAAAAATGAAAGTGATCCAATTTATTTCTCAGACGAACAAACCAAAATATCATCTTCCCATTCTCAAAGAGGAATACAAAATTACATTCTTTTTGTTACTTGGAAAATGAATTTGTTGTTTGACAATCATGTGTTTCTTTATTGTTATTTTATGTTGTTAATTGAGAATAATTTTTATTTCTCATCATTTTGATTGTTTGAATAATTTACATTTTCAAGCAAGTAGGTTGGAATTCATAGTCTCAATTTAGTGATTTGGTTCTTCTTTTAAAGTCGTTATTTTGAGTATTCTATAAAAAGAAAAAAATGAGTTGAACTGTTCTTTGAATCAATTAATTAGATTTTTTTAATCAAGTCTAAAATCATATATTGTATTTTTTTAGGTTTCAAGTAGATATTTTATTCTGGGTTAATAAAGAGCATAGAGGATTTATTTTTAAGTTTATTTTGGTACAATTACTTTACAAACAGATCAATAAAATTTTAATCTTCTTCAACTAAAAATAATTTTTTTTTGAAATAATTCAGTAATATCTTAAACTTTTTAATTTTTCAAAGATGAGAAAAATGGATCAACTTTTATTAATGATACTTTATGGAAATTAACTTGTGTTATTTGTTGCAAAATAAAGGGAACAAAATTTTCATTCAGCTTTCCAAAAAAAGATTGTTATAAAAATTCTGTAACATTTCAAATTTTTTTAATTCTCTTAATGGATGCATTAATTATTCATTTCTCTTTTTAGAATTCGGAATTTTGATGGCTTTATTTTAATTCTTGGGAGAAGTGATTTTTTAGGAAAGATAAATGAAACTTTTGATATTATTATTTGTAATTAAGGAAGAAAGTACATTTTACCATTTTGAAAAATTTTTATTGTGTAAACATCACTGGAAAATATTTTTTGAATATCACCAGATATTGGAACTTTAAAACTAAAAAAAATCATTCGATATTCTAATTTGTGAAAAGAAAGCGAAACCAAAGTAATTCAGAGTTGAATCTCTCATTTTTCTATTTTTTGAAAAAATTTTTTTTGATTAAATTTTTGGTTTTATTAAATTAGGTTTTGGATCAAGAAATGTGTTTATATGAAATAAGTGAAATGAGTCAAACAGTAAACCAAAAAAATAGACCCGAAAAGGAGTATCTTTTAAACAAATATTTTCTTTTAGAAGGCCAAACATCAAAGATCACCTTACCAAAAAATTATTTAAAATCAAAAAAGAAAAAAAAAAAAATTGATAAAAATCTTTTTTCGAAGATTTATTTTCTTATTATTCTTAGTTTATATGAATATAAACAATTTATAACCTTGAATTTCACGCCCATTACTATTTATTATTATTTTATCAAACATTTTTTGTAAATTTGTTTTCAAAATTCAATTTTTAAATATTTTCTATTAAAACAAAACCAAAATAGAGAATATTGTTAAAAAAAATTAAAATAAAAGGGTTGAATTCTCGAAACCATAAAACAGTTACTAAAGATTCAACCCAAAATAAAAGAAAATTATAAGAAAAAATTTCAATCAGATTCAGAATTATTTTTTGTTCTCGATTTTAGGAAAATACATTGTTTTCAAATCAAACAAATAGATCCTATAACTATTAATTTCAGAAGCCGAATTTAATAAATATTCTATTTTCTGAACTCAAACTAGAATTAGATGAATTAAATGAAAGTAGGGTTCTAAAATTCGTTTTAGAAATTTTTTCGAAAGAAAAAGTAATTTGTTTCTCAAAAATTTTTCAAACCAAAAGTATTTTTCCAAGAAGAATTAAAAATAAAATCAAATTAAGAAGAAGAATTCTATCAAATGTTACAGATAAGATCAAGAAGCAAATGATTTTATTTAATTTTTTTTTTGATCAACCTTTTCATATATTGGATTGTTATTTTTTAGTGGATATGAAAATATATTATACTAGGATATATCCCACCTCCCTATATATAAAAATATCAATACATTTGGTTAAAGAAATGATTTAAAAAATTCATTTTCACATAAATGCTGACACTTCAAAATTTCAAAAATGTACTTACTCCCTTAACAGCTAAACTAAGTTTAGTTGATAAGTTCTCAGATTTTTACATCGTTTTCCAATTTGAAGATTTGGAAATGTTTGTTTTGTAAGGCTTTTGTGTTCACTAAAAAGAATTTTAAAAGTTGATCGTTGATGTGTGAGATTTATAATATGATTGATCTGGTTGTATTTTAGTCCACGACAAGAATAGCACAATCCATACAAATACTTTCAAGACTTTTTCGAACTTTCAGACTGACAGTCTGCAAGATTTCAGTCTCTGATATTCTTTCATATTGTTTCAATTTTCCAATACTTGATACAAACTTTTGTAAGCTGAAAAAAGGGTTTGAAATAATAATTAACAAAAGATAACATTTTGAATTTAATAGAAATTTTTGAAAGTTATCTAAAAAAAAAATATTTGGAAACTTTCAATAACCTGAAACTCTTTTTATGAAAACCAAAAATTGGAAAGTTGTTTAAATTACATGTTTTTAAAAGTTTGACTTGTAAAAACTTTTAAATTGAAAGTTGTTGCATTGTGATCTTGTAATTCCTTTCAAAATTTGGAACTATTTCAAAAAAACAAAGTGTTGCTAAGGAAAAAAAGTGACTACAATTTTTGTGCTATTCTTGTCGTGTCAAAAATATTCAAAGATCATTTTTTTCACTTTTTTGTTTTATTTAGTATTTCTAAAAAATGATCGATCTTTATGAAAATAGTTGTTACACGATATCAACAAAAGGTAATTTAATTTGTTTTTCTTATTCAAAACAGTTCAAAATTTTCAGGGTGTAAAATTAACTTTTAAATTCATCCAATCCAAAAAAAAAAAAGAACCAATAAAAAAAGAAGAAGAAGAAAAAGAATCCGAAAAAAAAGAAAATAAAAAAGAAAATGAAAATGAAAATGAAAAAGAAAAGAATAAAGAAATTGAAAAAGAAAACAAAAATGAAAATGAAAAGGATAACAGCGAAAATGCAAGACTCAAAAAATTGAAACAGAAATATGAAAAACAAGGAATGAGAAGAAGTGTATGTGGAGTTTTGGTTGCTCACCAATTTGAATTTCCACATATTTTACTTTTAGAAACAAATGATGTCTATGAATTGTATGTAGATCTCCCATTTTTTTTATTTATTTTTTTATTCTCCTGTGCCATCCACTAATTAGGACAAACTTTATTTCTATACACAAATCAAAGACCCGGGGGTGTACTAAAAGCAAGTGAAGGAGAAGTTGAAGGACTAAAAAGAAAATTAAACAAATACCTTGCAAAAAAAAATCAAAAAATAGATTGGGATGTAAAACTCTTATTTCTTTTGTTTTTCAATTTTTCTTTTTCATTTTTCTTTTGAAACACTTTTTATTTGGAAAAGTAATCAACAAAATCAAACTAACATCAAAAACTTGAACCTATTTATTTCAATTCTCGATTTTTGATTAATTTCCTTTTTTTTTATTATTATTATTTTCAGATTGGAGAACTGCTGTGTAACTGGTGGCAGCCAAATTTTAATGGAAAAATGGTAAATCTTTCAAATTTTTTTTTTTTTAAGTTTTGATCTTTTCTTCACGTTTCATTGTAAAAATTTTATGGCTTGATTTGGAAGAATATTTGAGTACCTGTCAGAAATTCATTTGATTGTCGTAGAATATTTAAAATAAAAAAAAAAAGTAACAGAACAATCAAATACTGATAAATTCTAATAAATGTATTTCAAAATTTTTTCGTTATTTTCCATTTTTGAAATTTTTTATATCTTAGCTTTGAATAAAGAATTTTTGGTTTTAAATGTTCAGAAACTTTGTAAAATTAGTTGATCTTCAAAATGTTCTTTGATAAGAACTTTTTTAAATGTAGAGTTATCACAATCACAAACCAAAACAAAGCAAATTTTTTTTAAATTTTTTTGAATTTGTCAGTATTAGTTTCATCTCAAAACTGAAATTTGTATTAAAAAAAACTCCAAAAATAGAGACGTCATGTTTTCGCTTGTGTACCTTCAGAATACGGATTTTTTTAAAATTAAAAACAACCTTTCATTTAATTTATTATGCAATTGTAAGTCAAACTTTCAAAACAATTTTCCTTATTTACTTTCAAAATCACTTTGGATTGTGAACAAGACAATTTATTAAATTTTCTGTATTTGAAATTTTTTAACATAAATAATTAAAAACACGATGTGCCCAACTTTTTCCAAATAGTGGATTTGAAAAAAAAAGTTTCATATTTTTTTTTTTTTTTTATTGCTTAAGGAAGGAATTTTTAAATATCCTCTTGTTTGTCATTCGCTTTTCCAGAATTCAAAAGAATTGAGTTAAATCAAAAATTTTACTCTATTCTTTCGAATTCTGGAAAACCTAGGCACTTGACGGCACTTTATGGCACTCGATGGTACTTTTCCTTAGTTTTTTTTTTAATTTTAGAAATTAAAAAAAACAGCCGTTAGCTTTTCTTGAGTTTTATGTTTACTGTCAAATCTAAAACCCGGAAATTTCTGAAACCCGGTAATTCCATTTTTCTGATCAATTGTAAATATTAGTAAAAAGTCAAAAATATACTCCCATTTTACAGACAAATAACCCAATTACCCAGCAACTTATAACCTTTCCAATTGGGGTATTGGTTAAATATTCTGAATCCATTAATTTTAACTCTTTGGTAAATTCAGAAATCAAAAAAATCCAAAATTTGTAAAATTAATTGAGAACATTACTGAAAATGAAAATCCACTTTTGATTTTAAATTTTGAAATAAAAAACATTTTCATACTTCAAAATATTTAAAAGACTTTGAATTTGAGAGAGGTGTTTGATTATTGTAAATTTTCATAAAATTATGAAAACCATTTTGTCAAAAAATAAATCCTCTAAGGTTCCCAATAGAAATTTAAAATTTTGAAAAAAATTATTAAAAAGAAAGATATAAAGTAAATAAAACTCTTATTTCATAAATGATGTAACAAAATAATTCTTATAAAGATGATTCCTAATAAATTTAGAATTTATCTAAAGGGAAAATCGCAATAAATTTGATTTTCAATTTTCAGTAATGTTATCAATTAATTTTACAAATTTTGGATTTTTTTGATTTCTGAATTCACCAAAGAGTTAAAAATGATGGATTCAGAATATTTAACCAATACCCCAATTGGAAAGGTTATAAGTTGCTGGGTAATTGGGTTATTTGTTTGTAAAATGGGAGTATATTTTTGACTTTTTACTAATATTTACAATTGATCAGAAAAATGGAATTACCGGGTTTCAGAAATTTCAGGGTTTTAGATTTGACAGTTATTTGTAAAATATATCGATTTTCGTTAGGATTTTTTGAGTTTTCTATTTATTTGTGAAGTGTTCTAGGTTTTTTTGGGGTTTTCTATTTTATTTCAAAAAGTAAAAAAAACCTAACGAAAATCTATTGATTTTCTAAATAAATAGAAAACTCAAAAAAACCTAACGAAAATCCATAGATTTTACAAATAAAATAGAAAACCTCAAAAAAACCTAGAACACTTCATAAATAAAATATAAAACCTCAAAAAAAAACCTAGAACACTTCACAAATAAACAGAAAACCTCAAGAAAAGCTCGACACTTGACGATACTTGACAGCACTCTGCGACACTTCCCTAATTCATAAAATTTTATTTAGAAATTTTTTTAAAGATTTTTATAAAAAAGTTTCATATTTGCTTCAAAATTTTAAATTAGCCCAAAATATAAATATTTACACTCAACTGTAACAAAAATATTTCCTTAAGTGTCGAGTCATTACGGTGAAATTTTTTATTCTGAAATGGAAAAAAACTTTTTAGTAATTTTATTGAGGACCTAACACCAATCAAAAACCAATCAACCTATGATGTACGAATGATCTCCAAAAATCAACAACCAAAAATGAGGACATTTTTAGAAAAAAGTGCCAAAGAGCGACACTCAATTTCCAATTAGAATGGTTGTGAATTACAATTCTGAAAACAACTATGTCAGTTTTGAAGTGTCGCTCTTTGGCGCTTTTTGAGATCTCGGTGACTTTTTTTTTCTTTTTTTTCTTTTTTCAAATGAGTTATTTTTATTGAAAGACTATTACCTAATCCTTACTTGGTCAAATTTCGAGGGTTTTAAAATAACAACAAATCAGACTAAATTGAATAAAATTGATTGCGAAATACAAGAAATCAATTTGTTTTAAATTAAAGAAATTTAACCTCGTTTGAAAAAGAAAATGAGAAAAGATGAATTTTTTTTTTTAAATTTTGATTGTTTGAAATTGAGAACTCTTTTTCTTGGTTTAATTTTTTGTCAAAGATGATTCAATGAAATTTTTTTTTTTTGTTATTTGAATTTTGTCAACCAAAAGAAGGCCTATTTCACAATACCCTTTTTGGTCTCAGGTCACACCTTGAGTATGGGACCTTTTCACGGTAAATGACTAGACCCTTAAATCCCAAATCAAATGATCAACCTTACCATTTCCAATTTTTGATTGTTTTTTTTTTTTTATATTTCGGTTTTATTTTTCATAATTTTTTAAAATATCAGGCTTTTG
The DNA here is from genome assembly GCA_027625915.1 of Anaeramoeba flamelloides. Taxonomy (NCBI): domain Eukaryota; family Anaeramoebidae; genus Anaeramoeba; species Anaeramoeba flamelloides. Next base: position 1,688,979 of record JANTQA010000008.1, read on the forward strand.
TATTTTTATAATGATTTAAAAGTGAATTATTGAAAAGAATTAATTATTAATCGTTATTGAATACTAAAGGATAATTTTTTTTTTTCCAATTTATTATTTCAGGCGAACAAATATTTCTGAAATATCGTTTAGTTTATTTTTAAACCCTTTCTTTTCGATAACAAATTTGTATTTATTAAAATTGCAAAAAAAAAATTGGCGATATTTTTCTTTGATTCTATATTTTTTCCAGGCTAAATTATGATAGTAATAAATATTAACCATTTTTTATATTTTCTTTTTAACATATATATCTTATTTAATGTAATGATATTTTACTTTTATTAAATAAATAGTATCCGTATATACCTGCTCATATAACTAAAGTAAAAGAATGCAAGAAAATGTTTCTAGTAAATCTTCCCGAAGAAATTGATTTTTGTATTTTTTCTGGATCTAAATTATATGCTGTACCGCTTTGCGATCTTTATGAAAATACACAAAAATTTGGAAATGTTATTTCAGCTCTTCCAAATATATTAGGACGTTTTGAATTTATCTTTAATTAGATAAAATTATTTTTCTTTTTTTAAAAAAAGAAAATTTCAAATAAAATTTAGAAATTATTTACAAATTTCGAATAATTTTACTTTATTTTTTTGAGAATATATTAAATATATTTGCCTCCAAAGTAACTGGTAAATATCATAACAGTTTTATTACACAATATTTATTTTTGTTCAATTGTTAACTTATAAAGATTTAATTTCATATCACAAGGATTAAATTTTACAAATTTTTTTAGATCCTTAGTATCCAAGACAATTTATTTTCACCATTGGTTATGGAACTATTTATAAAAAGAAGATTAAATTTAGTTTTGCTATTTGGGCTTTCAAGATAAAATAATATTTTTTGATATTTTATACACTTCCTTTCTTTGTTCTATAGAACTGTTGCTACAAAAGAATCCGGGAAAGCAAAATATTAAAGATTGATATTTATATAATAAGAACATACATTTAAAAACAAAAATCATTCAATGTGAAAATATGAATCTATTCAACCTAACAATGAAATATTATTTTGAAAATATTTCTTAAATTCCAAAAATCAACCCTCGCCATGCACTATTATGAAAAAATAAAATTGAAAAAAAAAAAAATTAGACAAATGTGCTAGTTGCATTTACATTTTTTCCTAAGTAATAAAGTTAATTTACAATGTATAAAGCATTTCATCTCTTGATAATTTTTGAGAATATTCTGTTTATTATTTTTTACAGTAGTAACTTTTTTTAAAACTCTCTATTTGAAAAAAAAAGTATTTTGAAATTAATAAAATTTTGAATGAAGTTAAAACAATGAATTCTAGTTTAATTCAACTTTGAGATATTTAGTTTGATAGATAAAAAATAAACAGTTTTTGAATTTTTTTATTAATTTAATAGAGTTGAAATATATAAAAAAATTCTAAATAATAAATATTGAGATTCGTACGTTTTCCCAGATTCAAAAGAACAGAGTAAAATCTACCAAAGGTGTATGTCCAGTACCACAGTGTCCTTAGGTTTTTTTTTTAATTTCATAAATGAAATGAAAATGTATGAAATTTTACTCAATTCTTTCTGAAATTAAAAAACAGATAAGGGTAGTTTTCTTGAGGTTTACTATTTTATTTATATATTCTATTGATTTTCGTTAGGTTTTTTTTACTTTAGAAATAAACCTAGAACACTTCACAAATAAAAAGAAAACTCAACAAGACTAAACGAAAATCCATAGATTTTCTAAATAAATAGAAAACTCAAAAAAACCTAAAGGATGTTTTCGAGAATTCAAAAGAATAGAGTAAAATCTTTGAATTTTACCTAATATTTTAAATTCTGGAAAATCTAACTGTTTTTTTTTTTTTTTCCTTTTTAAAATAGCTGAAAGTTTATTTAATAAATGTTAACATCTAAAACATAAAGATGGTTAGTTTAGTTTCCTTTTTACAAAAGATAATTGTAACATCAACATATTTCCAAGATTTCAGAAATAATTTGTCAAAAAAATCTCTTCATTAATTATTTAATTTTTAAAAAAAAACGAATTTTTTAGCAACTAACATAGATTCGCCAAATAAATCTAAGAATTGATATTTTGTAACTTTTGAAGCCTGAATATTGATAATTCTTCCTTTAAATATTTTCGAAAAGTATCTTTATTTCAAAAATTCTTGGGTTTTGTATAATACAAAGTATCATTTATAATTGATAAGATCAACAAATAGTACTACTTTAATAATCGATTTTTGAGAGACATTTGTAACAAGGAGAACTAATGTGATTTACACCCAATAAACACATATTTTAATCTTTGAATTCTCTTTTTGATACACTAACCCCTTAAGCTTGTTTTTTTTTTCTTCGTATTCAAATAAAAAGTCGAATTCAGTATTCAGTATTATATCTTTGCCAAATTAAGTGATAAAAGTTACAATCAGTTTTGAAGTTTAATTCATTTATAACTGTAAAAGTATTAAATTATGAATTAAATTTGATTCATTTTTTTTTTTGGAATCAGAGAAAATTCACTTTAAAAATTGTTTCTACTTTTGAGAAAAAAATTTGAGATTTGATCCCACAGTTTAAGAATTTCTTTTTTAATTGTAGAACTTGAAGAAATGATATCATATTTATTTATTGTTTATTACTGGTTTCTTTGATCGATTAATTTGTAAGACCTCTGGAAAAAAAAATAAAAAGTGTTTTTTAATTTGTATTACTGATCCAAATGTCAATAAATAAAAATAGTATTTTTTTTTGTGTTTTTAATTTGGATTTTAATACTTTAAAAGTAAAATGAATAAAATTAGTTGATTTATTTATTTTTTTTCTTTCTTTTCCAATATTAATAAATTAAGAATAAATTGAAAAAAAAAAAAAAATAAATAAATTCTGATTAAATATTATTCTTAAAAAATTAAAAACCCTAAATTACGTAATTTATTTTAATAAATAAAAAAAAAAAATAAATACAATATTAATCAGAATCTTCAATACTGATTGAATCTAAATGTACTGATGAAAAAGAAGATGAATCATCATCCGAATCATCTGAATCATCCGAATCATCCGAATCATATGAATCATCCGAATCATAGGAATCATCTGAATCATCTGAATCATCCGAATCATCCGAATCATCCGAATTATAGGAATCATCATTTAGAATTAAATTTGAACTTTCTATAAAAATTTCTTTATTAAATTTTTTAGTATTTTCTTTTTGAATATTCTGTGAAATTTTAAAAAATTCACAATTATTATTCTTAGTTTCTTTCTTCTCATTATATAATTTACCTTTAAAAATTTTCATTAATTTTTCTATGCCACGGTTTTTTGTATATTTATATTTTTTGGTTGTTTCTTGTATTAACCAATTTCTTATATTTTCAATATTCTTAATTTCAGGAATTTTCTCAAATTTTGAAGAATTTAAAAAACTTGTAAAATTGACATTAATATCTAATCTTCGAGATAATTTTTTATTTTCTTTTTTTAATATATACTTTTTGGTACCTTTCTTGTAAATTAAATCAGGATATAAATCAATTTTATTTAAACACACATAGATCGATTTTGTTTTATTTAATAAAGGAGTTAAGCATTTCTTTGCTGCTTGATCTACAACATCTGCTCGACCAACAAATATGTAAATTTTTGGGATGATGTTTAATAAATTAGTCAATTTTCTAGCTTGCTTATCGGGATCATAAAATCCAGGATAATCCAAAATGTAAATTCCGTTGCCTAACGTATAGCTAGAAATGGTTACAGTTCTTTCCTTATCGGTGATTCCCCTTTTGGTATCAAATCCAAATAATTTATTTATTAAAGTTGATTTACCGGCGTTTTGCATCCCAAGCACACCAATATACAATTTTTTATTTTGAATGGTATACAATTTTTTAATTAAAGGAATACACCTTAAAAATTTTATTAATAATTCTTGTGGGACTGAAGATAAATTATTAAATAATATAAAGTTTTTTAAAAATTTTTTCATTTTTTTCTTTTTAAAGTTAATTGTTGAAAATCGTGAATAAAGTAAATTTATTAATTCATTTTCTGTGTATGAATCAATTCCGTTCACCCTTCCTTCATTTGTTTTATGATTTCCCCTTTCCCTTTCCCTTCCCCTTCCATTTTTCTTCTTTTTTTGTATTTTGTTTTCATTTTTCTTCTTAATTTGCTTTTCGTTTTGCTTTGGGTTTAATTTATCAAATTCTTTTATTAGGACATATAATCTATTTTTAAAAATACTAGTTTTGGGGAAAATATTGATTTTTTTCTTCATTTTTGAAGAAATTTTCTTATTAAAATATGTTTCTTCTTTGATTCCTATTAATGATTTACTGCCTAATATTCCTGGGATGGACAATAAATTTAGAATAATTGGTGACATTCCAACCAAGTCTGAAATGTTTTTTAAATTGTCCAATGTTTTGTCATTTTTGTTTTCCTCCTCCCTCTCCCTTTCCCTCTCCCTTCCCTTCTCATTTTTATTCTCGTTACAAGCTTGTTTATCTTCTGGGTGTACATTATCAACGTTATAAGAGCCACTTAAATTATCATTGTTATAATTATCAAGATTAAAATTTTCAAGTGAGTTTAGTAATACCTCATTGGTATTTGTTAGATTCAGATTAATTAAATTTAAAAATGAACAAAAAAATGATTTCCCATATTTTAATTGATTTTTCAAAAAACCAATTTTATATTTTAATTCTAAATCCCCATTAAAAAATTCATAAATTAATTTTAATCTTGATTTAACTTCTTTAAAGCAAAAAGTCAATTTAGTTAATGGCTGATTATAATATTTCTTAAAAGCGGGTATTAAAACACTTAATTGATTTGAAAAAATAATTTTTTCTAATTTTATTAAAATTTTGATGATGATATAATTCGTTACATCTTCTTCTTTAAAATTTTCTTTCATTTTTTTTGATTTTGTATTATTTTTATTAATAAATTCTAAATCTTTTAATTTGCAATTTAAAATGTAATTTATTTTGTTTGTTTTTTTATTTATATTATTATTTTTACTATTACTATTATTATTATTATTATTACTTTTTGGAAAATCAATGTCTTGATCATTGATACCATTTTCATTTTGATTAACATTACTAATAATTTCAAACATTGAAGAATTCCATGAATCATAAAATAATTGTTTTGAAATTATATTATTATTATTATCATTATCAACATCATCTTTTTCATTGATTTCTTTGTTAAATTTTGGTTTGTTTTTTTGAATAATTGATTTCTCAATTGGCAAAAATCCAGTAAAATAACTTTTTAAATTAATTTCGATTTCATTAACATTCAAATTCAAATGTCTTTTTTGAAAAAATTCTTTTATTTTTCCGTTTTGTAAAATTTGGTTTTGATTAGCATTCTTATTCTCACTATTTTCATTATTAATGTTTTGATTTCTATCATATATAAAGGTTGGTCCTAATTCAAAACAAATAGAATTTTTATATTTGGAATATTTTTTTTTGATCAATGTTTCATCTATTAAAGCTATCCCATCAAATTTAATAGGCGTGTTTACATCATTCATCGACCATTTCTCTTTATAAATATGGCTGATATAGGATAGATTTTGACCAAAAATATAAATTTGATGATATTCAAGATATTGGTTTGAAATTTGTTGATTAATTTTAATTTTTTGTTGGATAATTACTTTTGTAATTTTTGGTTGGAGATCATGAATAGAATTAGAGAATTTTAAAGAATAATCTTTATTATGTTTGTTCGAAATCTTATAATGTTTAATGACATAATTCAAATAATTTGACATTGAATGATCTAATAAAGACGACTTGATTAAATCCTCTATTTTATATTTTTCTAAAATTATATTGGTATTAAAGGTATCCATTGTTGAGATTTTGATTTTTGATGGTATTTTTAAAAAGATATATCTACCCATTGGAGAATAATTTTTTAATTCAAATTCTTCCTTTAATTTCCCAAGAGTTTTTAATGGTAAATGGATTGAATTATGAAGTGAGAAATCATTTAAAGCAATTTCTCCATTTAATTTTAAAATCTTTTGAATTGATCTACTCAGTTTATTAATTGATTTTTGGAAACTTGATGAAAGTTCAACTTGGAATGACAATTGGAGGTATTTTTCAATTTCAGAAATTAAATATGGAAGGCCATCAGTTTGTATTTGGATATTTAATAATTGGTTTGGTAAATTTGTATCTTTTAAGAAACTAATTAATTTATTTTCACAATAAATTGGTGATCCAAAACTGATTGAATAAATTTTATCTTGATCATAATCATTTAAAAAATTTTTTATCATATAATAAGTTGAAATTGCACAAACATGAGAAAGAGATCCATCTATTGGTTTTAATAATTGATTATTGATAAAATAAAGAGGTTGGTTGTTTTTTATTTTGGAAAAATGTATAAGGTTAATATTTTCATTTAAAAGAAGAAACTATTTTGTATTTTATTCATAATGAAAAATTGATGAAAAATTAATGAAATTTCAAGAACATTAACAAGTTTGAGGCAATAAATTACATTTTTAAAGAAAATGAAAATGAAATTGAAAACTCTTTAAATAAAGAAGAATAATTACTTAAATCAAAAGGTAATAATCAAACAAAATTAAATTTCAAAAAAATCCCATCATTTGCTATTTTAAATTTCTAAAGGATTAAATTTCTTCAATTTAAAACAAATTGTTTTCTAAAAGTAAATAGTCAATTTAATTCGACTTGTCTAATTTCTGGTTCTTTTGTAACTCTCTAAATTTGACAGGGTAAGGATTTTGTATCATTCTAGAGATAGAATAACTTATTTGAGAATAGAAAAAAATGAAAAAAAAAATCTTCAAGATCTCAAAAAGCGCCAAAGAGCAACACTTCAAATCCAACATAGTTGTTTTCAAAATGATAAATCACAACCATATTTATTCGAAATTGAGTGTCGTTCTTTTGTATTTTTTTCTAAAAAATGTACTTGTTTTTGATTGTTGATTTTTTGAGATCGATTGTACATCACAGGTTGGTTAGTTTTTGACTGTTATTAGGCAATCAAAATAAAATTACAAAATTTTTTTAATTCATTTCAGAAAAATATTTTTCACCATAATGACTCAAGATAATCTTTTTTCAAATTTCAGAGATTGTAAACCTTAAAGAGTTAGTCAAAAATATTTATTTTCTAATTATTCTCAAATCTGTATCTAGCTAGATATATCTGGGAAGAAATGAATCTTAACAAATTAATATTTGCTATTAAATATGAAAATTTTTGTTCTTGTATTTATGAAATGGGAATTATATCAATGATATTAAATTAATACTAACAAATCGTTCAATGCTATTTTATCATGTAAGAATTCCAAAAGTTAATAATTATTTAATAAATTATTGTAAAGTGTTTTAAATAAACTAAATACCAAAATTGAACACAATTAAAACAGTTGAAAGAATAACAATAATACTACCATTTCATTTCAATTTGAAAATAATTTTGAATTTAGGAACTATTTTCCATTTTTTGCGCTTTTCTGTTTTTCTTTCATTTTCTTTTTTCCACTTTAATAAGCAGTTTCGTTAGATCGGAAAAATTTTTTTACAATGATTGATAGAAGGTTAATGTTTAGTTAAATAGAAGACAATTAGTAGATAGGTTTCTAACCTTTGATCGATCAATAATTATTAATTAAATTTCAGCAAAATTAGTAATGATCATTTTCGGGAGAAGGTGCCGATTTGGACCAGGTGATACTGTTTAATTCGAATATACGTTTGAAAATTTTTGGTTCATTTTTCATTCTGTCAAATTTATTTACCATGAGTTTGATTAAAGCATTCTATTGAGTTTAAATGTTCAAGAAACATTTTTAAAATTAGTTAGATCTTTAAAATAGTCTTTATCAAGAACTGTTTTAAAAATAGAGTTATAAATTTTACACTATTGGAAATTGACAATTCAACCAAAATTTTTTTATAATTTTTTAGAATTTAACAGTATTCTCATAAAAGTAATCATTTAATGTACGTTTTAAAACGTATTGATGTATTTGAAGCAAAAAAAAAAAAAATTCGACAAAAGTACAATTTTGGAATTTAAAAAAGACAATTTTATCATTTTAAAAAATAGCAATTTCAGTTTTTTATTTGAATAACTAAAGTCAGGTTTCAAACAAAAAGAAAAAAATAAAATTGCGTGAGTAGGACCACAAAATTTTCTAAATATGGTTTAAATATGATAAAAAATCATTTGAGATTGAAACAAAAAATGTATTAATTTGGAAATAAACCTTTGGCAAATCGAGTAAATTGCATTTGTTGCAAACTTTTTTTTGAATTCTAAGTCTTCATGAAGTTGAAGATGTACATCGTTTTAGTTTGGTTTTCTTAAACTCTTTGGTTGAAATTTCCAACAACAACAACAACAACAGCAATGTAAATTGAGATCTTTTATTTGTTTTTTTCGAATTGGTCATTTTAGAATTAAAAAAAATTGACTGTTAAAAAAAAATGCTTTTTAAAAAGAGATAATTTTGTTCTTATTGAGTTACAATGCTATTAGATTATGGGGTGTGTTAGTGATCATTTTTGTGAGAATATGACCAATTTGCAATTGGCCACCTTCTTGCGAAAATGGTCTATTCAATTTTTTGGTCGCTGTACTCTAAAACCCCACTAACCGCCCCTTAAAAATACACCTATGAAGATATTTCCTCAATTGGTTTTTCATTTAGGTAAGTTATTTATACTTTTGTACTAATAACCCAGTAAAATTCAATAATTTACCTTATAAACCAATAATATTCTCTTCATCTCTATTTGTGGTAAGTGGATATTTACAAAAGAACTAAAAAATAAAAATCAAAAAAAACTCTATCCTTTTTTTAAAAAAAATTGTTTTTGCTCTGTGATTAAAATCTCGTAAGAGACTTTAACCAAAATTAAAGAGTATCGTTTGTAGTTTTTTTGAAGAATTCATTTGGAATGCCAAGTCCCTTAATTGTTTGATTTTATCCAAACAAAATCGGGAAAAAAAATTGAAAGAGTAATTTTTCACAACCAACCTACCAACCAACCTTATGAAAGTCTTTCGTAAACAACAAGAATACAGTTTGTTTTGTTTCTTGGGTAAGTGTATTTAGATTTATCAGACGATTTGAAAAAAACTAAAACAACAAGACGATTAAAAAAAAAAAAAAAAAAAAAAAAAAAAAATCAAAAATGATTGTTACTTAATGAATGCCCACAAAAAATGATTTTCCTTCCCTTTGACATTTTTAAAAATTCAAAAATCGGCAAGGAGGAAACTAAACGAAACAACCCTGGGTGTATTGAACTTTCGAATTCTGCACATTTCTGGATTGAGTTGTGAAAAATTTGTTGGTGGATCGGTGAATTTACCCAATTTTGGTTTTGCTGTGCGCCTTTTAACTCAGAGACTAAATTAAAAGGGTTTTGAATTTGGAAGGAAATATAAAGTTCTTGTGGGTTTTGTGCAATGAGAATTCGTAAATCACATTCTTTGGAGAGATTAATTTTTTGGAAATTATGCTTTCTTTTGTGACTTTCCAAAAAGGATTCAATTTCGTTTGTGTTTTTGAAAATTGCCTGAGAGCATAACACTGCATTATTAATCATCTGTTTGTCATGCATAGATTTTAATTTACTGAATTTTTTTTGATAAATTAGGACTTCATGTTCGATGTTTGTTGCTTTTTTAAAGAGAGCATGAAAATTTAAAAAAAAAACAAATTGAAAAAAGAAAAAAAAAAAAATTTAGAGGAACAATGCTAAGATACTTGCCTTGTGAGTGAATTTATTTTTTAAAACAAAGACACAAACTAATCTTTTAATTGGCGGAACAAGGAAAGGAACAAACGTAATGGTAAACACTCGTGGAATGAAAAGAGCAATTGATGCAGGCCTTCATGATAAGAGCAAAAGGATTGTTTACAATCGTTACAATAGAAAACAGCTAATTCTTCTTTTTGATCGCCTAAACAGGTTTTACAAAAGACAGACGAATTTAGTGTCTGCTTACTCATTTGAAAAAATGAAAAAAAAAAAAAATAACTTCAGAATTGGGTTTTTTCAAATAGAATGTATATGATTTTGAATATTTAAAGCAAATAATGAATACAATTAGTTCTAAATTGTTTTATTGTAATTATGTTAATTCTTCTCCTTTTTGTTCCAAGTACAAAAATCTAACCTATTTTCCAATTGTTTTAAAAAAATGTGATTTTTGTTTGAAAGAAGATGGAAATCTTATTGCTTGGAAAGGAAGTGTTCAAAAATTACTTTTAAATATTAAACCATTTAGTTACAAAATTGCCCAAACACATAAAATCTACTTAATTTCAAAAAATTTCAATAAAGATTTTAAACTTGAAAAAAATATATTTTTTTGATTGAAAGAACAGTTCAAACCCATTTTTTCTTTTTATATCAATAAAAAATCTGAGAAAAAGAAGCAAACAAAATGAAAAATTTTCCTCAAAGACTTTTTTAAAATCAGGAAAATTCAAGTTAGAATCTAAAGAAATATTTTTGTTTTGATTATTTTTCATCAAATACTTATTAGCGCAATCTAAAGTCATTCAGTAAGTTAGCAATAAATTCAAAAATTAAAGGTATTGATAATTTCAATCGACTTCATTATTATTTTGCTATTAATTTTTACTTATTTTCCCACAAACAAAATTAATTCAAATTAATAATTCTAATGAAAAAATAACTATTAAATATCCTCAAATAACTGATTTTAATAATAAAAGTCCGGTTTTTTATACCCTGAATAATTGAAAAAAAAATATTAAAATCTATTAACTTTCAAGAAATTAATAATAAATTATTGAAAATAGTAAAGATTCGTTATTGTATATCTCCAAGGATTCAATATTTGATTTATTTTGATTGTATTTTTAAAATAAAATTAAGATTAAAGTTTCAAGGTTATTTGCTCAGAAAAATTCACCAAATTTACTAAAAGTGAGATTTCTTAAAAATAAAAATTTTTTCTTTTTTATTTTTCAAAAATCAAAAATCTAAACCAAAAAAGAGATCAGATCTTTTTCACTGAAAATTTAATTGGGAAAAAATGAACTCTTTTTAAAAATATTAAATCATTTCTCTAAAGTTGAAACATGATTTTGTTTATCAGGTTTAAGTAAATAGTTTTGTATACAAGTATTTTATACCTTTGGTTAACAATAAATATGATTTACTATCTCCTTAAGGAATTTTGTGTAAACATGTATTAACCTTTAATTAAAGTACCTACAATTAAAAATAAATCATATGGTGAACCAAGTTATCAAATTCTTCTAAAAAATCTTATATATAAAATTGTTCAAAAAAATTATTTATAGATTATTTTCTAAGTATTATAATTAATAGATATAATTTAAGTTATGCTTTTTTTTTTTTACTTCATTTTACCATTTCTAAAGAAAGAAGGGAAAATAATAATATTTATGTATTAGATTATTCATATTTAGAATCTACAAAAGTAAATATTAATTTCAATTTTTTAATTTCAAAGATTAACTCAATAATTTTTATCACCAAAAGAAATATACTCATATATTTTATTTCTTTTTAGTAGAAATAGTTATATTTTTAATGTATCTCAATATATGAAAACACTAACTTTATAAAAAAAAAATTGAACTTTGTTTCAGTCAAAGGTGCCCAGCTAAAAATGAAAATATTCATTTATTTGTTCAAAAAATTGGAAAATTCTCAAAACAGATAAACGAAAAGTAAAAGCAATTCAGTTTTGCCCATTATTAAATATAATTACATTTTACCTGGAAGTACAATTATACACATACCCTAAACAGTATTGTATTAGAAAACAATGTTGAAGGAACCTTTAGCTGGGATTTGGGGGTTTCAAACCTCAAAAGGTAAAAGCTAAAATCGATTTTTTACATATAACACAAACATCATACTTTTTTATTTCGTAGTAGATTTATATCATTCACCTGAACTATAAGCATACTTAAAAAGAAAATGGGGTCTATATTTCATCATGAACTTTTGATTTTCGAAACTTTTACAGTCTTTCCAAGTCTACATAAAATTTTAAATAAAACAGATTTCAGTTTTCCATTCTTATTTTCCATTTTCAAAAAATTCGAAAATAAGAGTTATTATTTATAAAAAATTAAGGACTATCTGAATTTTATGCTCTGTGGGTATTGAAATACAATACAGTAAATAGATTAAGACCTTTAAAATACAAGGAATTGAGGGAAAGTCAAAAAATTGCCAATTTTTAGCAATTTAAGATTTTGACTAAAATCATTTATTGATCCAAAAACTATTCGAAAAATCCCAACAAAGCAAGCCAAAAATAAAAAGCTATTTTTTTTGATATTAGGAAAATGTCACTCCACTTTCTTTTCAAATGGGTGACTACACTCAACACAATCTCTAACATACTTCAATATAAAGTGGAGTGACATTTTCCCAATATCATTTTGGAAGTCGTAAATTTTGAGAGATAATTTTTGGATTTGACGAAGGGATTTTTTTTTTCAATTTCGTGAAGGATCTGAAATTTTGGTAATGCTATTTTGAAGTCTTGAATTGGTTTTGTGCTTTAAATAATTTACAAAAGAGTTTTTTTTTTTGTTTATTTTTTGTTCTAACTTTTAAATTTTTTTTTAATTTGGAAAAACACAAACATTTTTTCAAAGGAACAAAAAACCATCAATTGGGATTTTATATTTTGGGTTTGTTGTGTAGAAAGGGTATAGAAACAACAATTAAAACCCCATTTCCCAACACAAAAAGATCAAAGCAATTACCATTAAAGACTAAAATTTCTCTATTTTACCAATTCATCAAGTTTGTGGTTGAGATAGCATTACAAAAGTAAAAAATATTAAAGGCACTGTCTAAAGGAATGCTTGTTAAGTTTCTCAAACCACCACCTAATGTTAAACAACCCGATCAGTTGATTTCGAGGTATTGTAACTTTGTTGGGAGAATTACTCAACTACCCCTAACAAAACTCTCAAAAAAAAAATAGTAAAGGAAATAGAATGGGTTTCAAGATCCCAAAGATCGAAAAAAAAAAAAAAAAAAGTCCAGAAACCTAATCAATGCACTTAGCTTATAAATACCCAACGAAATAAAATTAACCCAAAAAATTTTTTTCAGTATCAAAAAAACCAATTTAGAGACACCAGAGAAGAAAGCAAGGAATTCTTTATTTTTTCAAGAATACTATCAAGATTTGTCAAGAGAAAATAACAAAGATGTTAAATTCAACCTAAAAATGGATTTGCCAAACTCAAAATTTTCCAAAAAACACCCTAAATTTTATAGTTAGCAAGATCTATAAGATCAAGTTTCTTTTAAGCCCATAAATATGTTTCTACACTTAAAAATAGTATCCACCGAGCATACAATTCTGATAATCCTTAATAATAAATGAGCTATTATTCAAATTTTTGAGAAACATCAAAAAAAAATAAATTTTTGAAGATTCATGAAGAACTTTAAAATATTGTTCAAAAAAAGTAAATTTTTAAAGATCAGTCAAAATTGATATTTTTTTTAAGCTTTTTTGGGCTGATAATTTTTAAATTTAATAGGATCTTGAATTATTTTTTAAATTTTTCTAAATGTGAATAATGGCTCATTTATTGAAATTGTTTTTTGAATAATAACTCTTATTTCCGAATTTTTTTAATGTGGAAAATAAGAATAGAAAAATCAATTCTGTTTTATTTAAAATTTTATGGTAGACTTGGAACGGCTGTAAGATAAATTTGGAAATAGGTTTTTTTAAAAATAAGTTCTTCCCAAATATCAAAAATTTTCAAATAAAAACCCAAATTTTACTTCGTGAGAGTGACACACCATTCTTTAAAGTATCTGTCATACTGTTAATCATCAAAGTAATACTCAGTCATCAATAATTTTAAACATTCCTTATTTAGGAAATTTTTGAGAAAATTTTCAGAATCAAAAAAGATCAACAATCTTACTAATTTTAAATTGAATAGGTTAGACATTTATGGTTATTAAAAAATCTAATACTTCCATTCATCTGAAACCAAAAACTAAATATTATTCTATTTTTTTTTGTAATATTTTTGGAATTCAAACTTGTTTTATAACAACAATACATATTTTTGGGTGATTTTTAAAACTTTGATTCTTTTTGAAGAAAATTATAAAACAATTTTTTGAGGAAAATAAAAATTCTTTTCTAAATAGTATTTTTCATTGTCTGATTGACTTTATAAAATCTAGCTCAAAAAATATAAACGAAACCTGAATATTTAACTTTGTTCTGGAATATTAAAAAAATTCTGAAAAAAAAAATTAGGAATTCAAAACTTAAAATTTTTATTCTTTTTTCCAATAAATATTTCTTGAAAATGATGTTCCTAACAAAAGAATAAAACTAACACATCTAGCATTAAAAATTTCATTCTTCAACTTTCTCTTTTGTCATTAATTAACCAAATTTGAAAAACATTTTTTCTGATTTGCATTTTTTTTTAATTTTTTTCTTTTAGACTCAATACAAAAAAAAAAATTAGTTGTTGCAAAGTAGATCTTATACTTTGTTTGCTATGAAAAGTAAATTTCAAAAATTGCATTACTCAATTGAAAATTTCAGCTCTTTTTGCCCACCACACCATCCAAATAACCTCCAAAATTTCTCTAAAGATGATCATAGTCTTTGGATCACCAAGGGAATCATCAATGAGTTTGTACTATTTCGACTCAAACATCCACAATCACTTGTACAGAATGCCACTATCATTTCGCACCCCTTTAATTCAAATAAACAACGTCTAAGGTCTTGTGTGACGCGTGTAAGGATTTTAGGTTATAAAAAAAAACTAAAAAAAAACAAAAACAAAAAGAAAAAACGATCAAAACAAGAGTATGTGAAAAACGCTGTGTCAAATAACACCATCAGCAAACACAAGTGCAATAAAAATGAAAATAATCAACAATTTCAAATAAACAAATACCAAACAACAAAAATACAACAGCAAAAACAAAAACAAAAACAAAACCAAAAACAAATTCAAAAACAAAAACAAAAACAAATTCAGAACCAAAGTGGATTTAAAAAAAAACGAACAAAACCAAATCCCAACAAAGACAAAGAAGTCGATAAAAAACAACAACAAAAAAAAATTAAACAATTCCAAAAAGATAGATGGGTAATTCTTTATGAAGGTGATCTTGATCAAAAAAAAAGATTTAAAAAATGTTTCCTGAGATCACCTTTAACAAAGCAGCCGTCAAAATACACATATTTAAAAATAGTTCCACTGTCAGCATTAGAGAAAACCACAAATTATAGTATTTTTTCAATTTCTTTTGAGGGTGTAGCAAATAGCGAATCAAAGAAAAGAAGGAAAAAGGTGAAAAACAAACTCAAAACTCGTTTAACTGTGCATTCAATATTACCCTTTTTGCGAAAGAATGGTTATTTTGAAATTTATAATGAATTAAATAAACGGCACTCATTCCCAAAATTCGAGCATCCAATTATTAGCCAATTATTCCAAAAGGTGGTGCTTGACGGCGATTGGGACGCCATAGAATCAAAATTCCTAATGAACGCCAATTTGTTGGGCTTATTTAATGATCATGTTTCCAAAAAGCCAATTCTTGGGACTTGGGATTACTTATTTAACCCCGATTCAAAGTTAAAGAACCGTGCATTGCAAAATAGAGGCTCTCCTTCAAAAACGGCAAAGTATCAAATTTTATTGGACAATGTAAAAAATGTGCTATACTTAATTAACGCGTCACATCAAGGCAATCCAATCAACAAGAAAAAGGAATTTATAAACATTTGGAAACTTCAATTACCAAAACAAAAAGAAAATGTAAAAGGCAATTGCAATCATACCCGTCATCCTAAATTCACAAATAATAATGATGATGATGATGATGATGATGATTTCAAATATTTATGGGAAAAAATAGAGCCAATCGGACTAAGCCCACCAAAGTTAATTCATAATTACACTTCAGTATTTGATCATATTAACCAGCAAATTTGGATCCTGGCTGGTTTCCTTCCGGGCCATTATCCCTTATTTTATGTCTTTGATATCAAAACTCGTAAATGGAATTTTCGATTTCCTCAAAAGGCATCGGGACTAATCACAATGCTATTTCAAACAAATAGACAAGGAAACCGACAACAGCAGTTACGACAGCAGCAACAGAGGCAACAGAGGCGTTATCCGCAGCAGCAAACGCAACGAATAAGAACAAGAAGATATCAAAAAGACGATCAACCAAAGATCCAATTAGAATCAATTGCGAACCATAAAATGATTTTTGATCCCGAAAGTCGAATGATATATATATTTGGAGGGATGAACAAAAAATTGGATTGCTTTGGCCTCTATAGTTTTAATATAAACGATAACGAATGGAAAATAATTAGAGATTATGACGAACAAAAGAAAACAGATTTGGTAATCTTGAGAAGTAGATTATATCATGGGATGGTTTTGTTGAAAAAAAAATATTTTCTGAATCAAAATTCAAATTCTAATCTTGGGCTCAATGGGAAAAGCATCCCAATAGATTTCCGTAACGGAGACAACTTTTTGATAATCCTTGGTGGCATAGAAACTGATAACACTTTACCAAAAAATAAAATAGTTTGTTATGATATTTTAAACGATAAAGTTTTCCCGCTCTTTAATTATAAAGGAATACCACCAAATATAAATAATTTTTCCCAAAGCCAATTAATTCAAACAACCTGCGAAATTGTTATTCAAACAAATTTAAATTATAGAACGCAATTATTCCTTTTTTCATTAAAAGAAAAATTATGGAAATTTCCAAAAATTTTAAAATTACAAAGCAATAACAATAGGAATAATAACGATAGCAATATTAATAAGAATTTGAAGAATATTAGTAATCATCCACAAAATAGAATAATGACGAGCACCGTAGTGCATCCCCAGACAGGCGAAATTTGGATGGGATTTGGATATGAGCATAATTCCACAAAGCCAAAACAAAATCGTTTTTTTAATGATCTATGGAAATGTAATTTGAAAAAATACACAGGAAATGATGTTGTGAATAATGCTAAATTTTTAATTAGAAAGCAAAGGGCTATTGAAATGTTAAATGATCCAAATATTTCACAAAGTCAAACTTTTGAATTTATTCGCACAAAGGTTCAACAAGTTGCACCAAAACCTATCATCAATACAGACAATTTTAATAACAATAACACCATTAATAAGAATTCATTGCCTTCAAAAATCGTTTTAGAAATTATTTTTGGTAATAATAATAATCTTACAGACGAACATATTAAACAAAAAAGAATAAATTTATTTTCGAAACTAATAAATTTGTTCCCAAAAGAAATCTTGCCTTTACAAAACGATATTAACCAAATATTAAATCATTAGAAAATTTAAATTACATTTTGGTTTATTTATTTGTTAATTAATTATTAATTATCAACTGATTAGTTTTATTTATTAATTAACCATTTAATTTATTTTAATTCCACGTTTTTTTTTTTAATTTTGAAAATGTGGTTTTTTATTTATTTTTTTTTTTTTTAATTTATAAAATGTATTTCTTTATTCTTAAATAACTTTTTTTGAATGTCTGTATTTATATATGTTTATTTTCAAAAAATCAAATATATCCGTTTTTTTTTTTTTTTTACTATTTTTATAAATTACTTAGTACTCTAGCATTGATAAAAAGGTGTTATTTGTTTTCCTAAGGAATAAAAAAAAAAAAAGAAAAGAATAAAAAAATTGGAATTAAATAATCAATTAAACAGAGGAATTATATTTTCCTAGTTTAACACAAAAAGTTGCTTAAGGGTCGAGTCATTTACCGTGAAAAGGTCCCATACTCAAGTGGTGACCTGAGACCAAAAAGGGTATTGTGAAATAGGCCTTCTTTTGGTTGACAAAATTCAAATAACAAAAAAAAAAATTCCATTGGATCTCTTTGACAAAAAATTCAACGAAGAAAAAGAGATCTCAATTTCAAAAAATCAAAATTTAAAAAAAAAAATTCATCTTTTCTCATTTTCTTTTTCAAAAGAGTTTAAATTTCTTTAATTTAAAACAAATTGATTTCTTGTATTTCGCAATCAATTTTATTCGATTTAGTCTGATTTGTGGTTATTTTAAAACCCTCGAAATTTGACCAAGTAAGGATTAGGTAATAGTCTTTCAATAAAAATAACTCATTTGAAAAAAGAAAAAAAAGAAAAAAAAAGTCACCAAGATCTCAAAAAGCGCCAAAGAGCGACACTTCAAAACTGACATAGTTGTTTTCAGAATTGTAATTCACAACCATTCTAATTGGAAATTGAGTGTCGCTCTTTTGCGCTTTTTTCTAAAAATGTTCTCATTTTTGGTTGTTGATTTTTGGAGATCGATCGTACATCATAGGTTGATTGGTTTTTGATTGGTATTAGGTCCTCAATAAAATTACTAAAAAGTTTTTTTCCATTTCAGAAAAAAAAATTTCACTGTAATGACTCGACCCTTAAGAAAAATTTTTCTTTGTTTGAAAATTTAATTTCAAAATTTAATTTCAAAAATGGAAATTGGAAAAAAAGATCTAGAAATAAAAAGAAAAATGAAAAAGATATTTTAACAATTTTAATATCTAATAAATTCGCTTTACAACTCATATAATGGAAAAGTAAATTTGAAATTAAATACGAGAAATGAATTGTAAAAGAAGATTAAAAAATTAGTATAAAATTTTAATCCTAGTCGGAAACGTCACTAGGTTTTTCAAAATCTCAAAAAATAGGAAAAATATTAGATTTTATTCGATTCTTTGAAATAATAAAAACTTTTTTCTTGATCATCCAAATTTAAAATCTCTTAAAGGATTGGTGTTTTCTATTAATACGTGTAAAATTGATGTACATTGATATAGTACGTCAATTATATTAATACACACTATACTAATAACTTGAAAACTTGGATGATAAAAATAGTATAATATGTTAATCCGATCAAATCAAAAAAGGCACCTTGTATTCGTTAAAAATTTATGATTAATGTAATAAATTTTAAGGTTAGGTATTTTTTCAAAAGATTTCAAATTTGAAAAATATCTGTCATTATTTGTGTAAAGTTGAGGGGATAAGTAATATGTTTTTTTTGATTGAGTTGTATTTATAGAACCCAGATTGAATATATTTTGCTTTTGGTCAAAAAAATAGGTCAAATTAAGTAGCTTTATTATTTGTTGAAATGTGAGGATCTTCAATGAAAACAAATAATTAAAAAAAATAGAAAAAATGCTTTTTAATGTTTGTATTCATATTTTTTAGATCCTTTAAGCTAGACGGATTTTTGAATTCTAATAAATGTATTAAAGGTAATTTCGATCAATTAGTAAAATCAACTATATATAAATTACAATATTTTTAAAAAGTAATTTTCTCAAGCCTCTTTAAACTCTCAAAATAAATACCATTTACAAATAATAACACCTTTTGAATTCCATTTTTCTTTAATAAAGAACATAACTGGTTAATTAAGATCTAGAAAAAAATTTCATATTTCGTCTATCCATCTGTCTCTTCAATTTTTTATATTTAGATACGTTAACCAAAAATTCAACCTTTTATATCCCAAAAAAAAAAAAATATGAGAAAACCCTAATATTACTCATAATCAGTCTAGTATTATAGAAACAAAGAACTTTTTTTCTAGAAATAACCAATATAAATATTCCTAAAAAGGGTTATTTTTATTATTTTTTTGTTTATCTTTCAAAAAAAAAAATGAGGTTTAAATTTGTCTCAAAATATATATTAATTTCAAATAAAAGTTGATTCTTTTAAAAATATCAATAATTAACCAAAAGATTATTTTTTGAACTCAATTTTGTGGATTGGGTATAGATCGAAAATAAACAAATTTGGTGAAAATAGAAACTACATTGATCATATTTAGGTTTTTAAGTTAATAATTAGTAAGAAATCTTTATATCGAAAAAAATTAAAAAAAAAAATTTGTTTTAATTTTTTATATTGTAGTGCCGAAGAAATGTACATTAAACTTGATTGACATTAAAATGAAATTTCTTCTAGGAGGTTTAAGTCCAAAAATATCATTTCAAGATTATTATTTAATGACAATAATTCAAAACTCAAAAAATTTAAAATCATTTCATTGAGATTTAATTCTTATAATTAATTCAGATATTTGTAATCTCTTATTTTCACAGGAAGAGCATCCACAATACACAATAATCAATATTTTCTATTATTTCCTCTTGTTTATATTTTAAACATAAAAAATATAAATTATTAGTATTTTTTTTTTATTGTATAATAATACCATTTAGGCAGTTAGGAAAAGTTCTGGATTTTCAAATTGTTAAACTTTAAGGATAACTTAAATATTGGTAATTAATAAATTTTTTATTGGTTGATTATTCTTTTAACATACTCTTGTGGTGTGTTTTTAAGTACCGCGGGGTGCATAGTATTTACAGAATTCAGAAGAATATGCTAAAATTAAAGATTTTACTCCACCATTATAAAGACTGGAAAACCTAACTAAAGTGTAGTAAAGTGTTATATATTACAATAAAGTGCTAGTTTTTTTTTTAATTTCAGTAATATTAATGAAAAATTTTGAAATTTTGTTTTCATTTATAAAAATGAAAAAAAAACCTAAACGGGCTTGCAAGAATTCAAAAGACTTTAAAAGAAAAATCAAGAAATTTTCTTTTTATTTGACAAATATAATTAAAAATATAACAGTACTTTTCTAAAATTCAACAATTAATTGTAATAATTATTGGAAATTTATTGTTTTAAATACTTTAAATTCTTTTAACCCCAATTGTTTTTTTTATTAATTCTTTGATTTAATTTTATTAGTTTTTCAAGAAAAGACAGAATTTTTTTTTATTTTTTTTATTAAATTATATTTATTCTTTATTACTTAAACAAAATTACTATATTTTTAAATTTAAATTCTATTTTATAAAGTCAGTTTCACTTTTAAAGCACAAACTTTCAACGGGATTTAAGGCACACAAAAATCTCAAATTAAGGCACAAAATTTGTAATTATTTTTTTTACAATTTATTTAACTAGAATCTGAATTTTGTGCCTTAATTTGAGATTTTTATTGTGCCTTAAATCCCGTTGAAAGTTTGTGCCTTAAAAGTGAAACTGACTGTAAATAAGTGCTGAGAATTCTGTTTATTTTGTATATTTTATTAATATATTTGTTTAAACAAGAGTTTAAGTAATATTAAGTTTCTTTTTTATTTTTTCATATATTACTACAATCCATATTTTAATTGATAAATTATAATAACTATTCAAATAATGGAATTTTCAAAAATATTTGATATTCAATTATTATGAAATTAAAATTTTATAATTATTATGATTTTATTTTACATTTTTCAGGGCATAGATTAAATATTTATTTTTTTCAAAATAAATACTATAAATATTTGATTTCTTTTATAAATATTTAAATAAAAGGTTTTTATATTTATTAGGTATAAATCCAAATCAAATAATAAATTCATATAGTGAATTTAAATTTGAACAAATTGATTTCAATTTTCTTCAATTATTAAAATTAAATCTTTTTCAAACATTTTGTAATGATTTATTGTTCCTATTATGCTTAGTAAAACAAAATTTGGAATAAGAGCAAATATAATTACTGGTAATAGATACCCTTGGAATATAAAACGTTCTACTTCTTGATAATCTTTGTATAAAAAATTTTTGATGATTTTGAATAAAAAATATTTTTTATTAGTTTTCAAATTATTTTCAAATTGATTGAGATAAAACCTTTTATTATATCTACCATTGTAAAATCTTTTTCAAAAAAAAGTGTACACCTCTCAAATCATCAATACTATTAAATTTGATTGTTAATACGATAATTGCTTATTGGTGATTTTGATTTTAATTATTCATTTTTTCATTTATCATTTTTTTATTTATGGATATTGAATAGTTGGAAAATGAAAAAAAAAAGATAAGAAGAAAAAAATTTAGAAATAATCTCCCAGTATAAATGGAAACGATTGAAGTCTGTGTTCGAATGAGATAGATATACAGTCAGTTTCACTTTTAATTACAAACTTTCAACGAAATTTAAGGCACAATAAAAATCTCAAATTAAGGCACAATTTTTGTATTCTAGTAAAATAAATTGCAAAAATTAAAAATTCCAAATTTTGTGCCTTAATTTGAGATTTTTTTGTGCCTTAAATTTCGTTGAAAGTTTGTGCCTTAAAAGTGAAACTGACTGTAGGAATTAAAAAAAAACAACTTTTATTGAGTTGATGTAATGAACACACACACACACACACACACACACACACACACACACACACACACACACACACACACACACACACACACAAACATATATATATATATATATATATATATATATATATAATAAAAATAGTCAACAAAATACACCAGAAGAATTACTTTTTTATTGGAAATGAGACTTTAAAGAACAAAAGTTTGATTTTTCAAGAGTTCTCAATAAAAAATAAAGAAAATTTTCCCAATTCACCTTGTTCAACAGTTTTTATTGATTATATACCTTTTTTTCCTCCATACTAATTACAAAACAAGATTTCTCATTTCAAATAATAGAGCACACCAATTTTTAAAATATTGAATTTGTATTTAAATTGTTTTGTTTAAATGTACTGTAAATATTCAACTGGGTTTTTTTTTTATTTTTTAAAGATTTTCTTATATTTTTAGAATGATACTACAATTAATTTGATCAATTATGAATAATTCTTGAATTTTATTTTTTATACTTTTTACCTAGATTTTTTATACTTTTTACCTTTTCCAAATTTCCCTTCTTAAGTTACTTGGGCTCTATGTTCCTTCTCTTTTTGTTTTTTTTAGGTGTTTGGGAAAGGTAAAAAGTATAAAAAATCATTATAAGAATTGGTTGACCTGATCATGACTAACCCAACCAAACTTGTTCATGATCAGATCTTCGACGAATTGAGCTGGACTTATGCAACTGAACTGAATCCAACGAATGCGATCTGAAACCAACCAAAGTGAACCGAATTGAACTTTCCGTACTATCTGTCGAGTCGTTACTTTGACTGGGTTTTTGCTGTCGAGTCGGTATCTTGTACTGGGATTTTGCGAAAACAAGATTTGGGAAACTTACAAAAAAAAAAAAAAAAAAAAAAAAAAAAAAAAAAAAAAAAAAAAAAAAAAAAAAAAAAAAAAAAAGCAAAGCAACTGAAAAGAAAATTTCGAAAACCAAATCTTATTCTTAAAAACTCAGCACTTTATAGATTCAACCCATCTATAAAGTTCTAAATCAAAATTTAATAAACAGCCTTTTTCATTTGATCTATAGTTGTTCAAATATTTAGAACTCTTTATTAAAACAACCTATGGTGGCGATCCAAAAAAAACGACATAAAAGGAAACAACCACCAGCCCATTCAACACTTGGGGCACAAAAAAAACTTTTCACTGAAAGTTTTTTTCTGTTTTCGATTATTTTTTGACTCTCTTTCATTTCTTGCTTTTCTTTCTCTTTTTCTTGTCTTTTTTCCGAAATAATTTATTCTTTTCATTTTTTTAAAGAAAAGATATCCTTTGAGCTGTAATCCTGCTTACATTACAGTTAGGATAAAAAAACCCTAAATACAATTTTAGAGTTTCAGGCAAATAGGAGGTAATTTTGTTGAATCACCTCTCCTCAACAATAAAAAAAAAAAAAAAATAATTCTTGAATTTTTAGTTTCCCTTTTATTTAAAAAAGGGTTTAATAAATATTATATCTTTACCAATTTCCTTATAGTCAGTTCTACTTTTGAGGAAAAATGTTTTAACGGGAATGTAATGTAAAAAAATCAAAATTAATATATATTTTTTACTCTCCAAGTAAGCATTTTAAATGCTCTGATTTTGACATGAGATCTCTCTTAATTCTATTTTTTTACCAAATTTACTTATTTTTAGTATAAAAAATTATTTTTCTCACAAATTACAGATATTAAGCCAGAAAAAAGACAAACATAATTTCAATTCAACCCACTGTAACAAATTAATACATATTAAAAAAACTGTTGACAAATATTTATTGGTTTAATATATACCCGAATTAAAAATTTTGAACAAACAAAAATTCAACTTTAAAAAAAAAACGTTATTTAATCAATTCAAGAGTAAAAACCATAATAACAACCACTCACTAATTGGAATGTTAATAATTGACTATATATTACAATACCCACAAAACAAAAAATAAATACTTATTAATAAGAATAAATAAAATATTTTGAAAATTTTGGAGAGATTGAAATAAAAAATATATTGGTAAATTTGTTAAAATTATATTAGGAATTATGAATCGATCAAATGGTTAGAAAGTATCAACAATTTTATTTAAGTGCTTCTATTTGAAACAACTCAATTTTAACATAATAACAATTGTTCGAAAAAAAATATTTCCATCGTACCAAGCATGTTAGGTAATTTAAAAAAATGAAAAGAAAATAAAAAACAAAAAGACGAAAAAATAAATTTCATATTTTATCAAAATCTAAATTATTTCCAATTTAAATTAAATCGTATTATTGTGATTCTTTGAACCATTTTAATTGTGTAAAAATTTTTCAATTTTTATTTAGTTAATAATATAGTCTGGAAAGTTGAAAATTGTACAAATCTACATATTTTCTGTTTGAAATGCGTTTAATCCAAATAGTGAAATTTAGGTTACAGTCAGTTCCACTTTTAAGGCACAAACTTTCAACTAAATTTAAGGCACAAAAAAAATCTCCAATTAAGGCACAAAATTTAGATTCTAGTTAAAATAAATTGTGAAAAAAAATTTTTCAAATTTTGTGCTTTAATTTCAGATTTTTTTGTGCCTTAAATTTAGTTGAAAGTTTGTGTCCTAAAAGTGGAACTGACTGTAATGCTTTATCGGTGTGGGCAGTGAAAAGTGGCGGTGAATTTTTTTAAAGATCCGTAAGTAACAAAAAAAAACAATTTTGGATTTTACACACGTTTTAACAAAATTAAACTCTGTTACAGTCAAAGGATGCTAGCTTTATTGAATGAATAGAACATATTATATGAGTTTTGTTCAATATTCTTGTCAAAATGAATTTTTTATTTGTTGATCTAAATTATTTTTTCTAATTTAGAGTATTATTTTTTTTTTATTTTCTTTTTCTTCAGTCTTTTTTCTTTTAACTTTTTTTAAGAAAGTCAAAAAAAAAAAAAAAGATTGATAACTAGAATTAAGATTAAGAAAAGTCAGTGTTAATATTTGCTTTTGAAATAAATATATTTATAATTAAAAAAGCTTATTATTTTACAATCTTAAGTTACTTCGGAAATTGGGAATTGTAAAACACGAGTTATTACAATTAAAGGTTGAAAATTTTGTTTAAGTGACTAATCTCTATTATTATTTTTTTTTTTTGAACAATTTCTAAATAAGGATTCCTTATCTAGAAATAAGATTAATCTGAAAATAAACAGGGTCTTTCAAATCTAAGTAATTGACAAAAAATTTTCTCAGTCTTGATTAAATTAGGTTAAAATAATTTTAATAGGGACTAGTACCTTAACATTTAATTTGAAATTTATCGTTTGACCATTATTTCTTTTATAGTTCTCAACTCTAACCCGAAATTTATAATTTCTCTTATTTCAAAATAATCTTATCTTTACTGATTCTTAAAAAAAAGAGATTTTTTCATTTTTCTCGGGAAGACTTTTAGTGAATTGAAATTTATAAAAATTGATATTAGTTTTCAAAATTTACTAGCTTTATAAATAGAAATCTCATTAAAATTCACTATTTATTGATTTTTTTACTCATTTTGTGTTGTATTAATTGAATTTTAGCCAATCATTCTTATTTAAAAGTATTTTTCTTTTAGTAGTAGAAGTCTTCGTGTAAATATGAATTTTATGATTCATGCTAGCTCTATCATATTTTTATCTGTGATTATTCCAAACTTATATTTAAAATTTTTAACACTTCTAAAATAGTCTAAAGAATCAAGATATACAATTTCATTTAAATTGGAAATAATTTTTATTTTTGTAAAATATGAAAATTATTTTTTCATCTTTTTGTTTTTCATTTTCTTTTCATTTTTTTAAATTACCTAACATGCTTCGTTCAATTAATATTTTTTTTCGAACAATTGATATTAGGTTAAAAGTTGAGTTCATCAAAATAGAAGAACTCAAATAAAATTAGTTGATGGTGTCTAACCTTTGATCGATGAAGAATCCTAATAAAATTTAAAGAAATTAGCCAATATATTATTTATTTTAATCTCACCAAAATTTTTAAGATACCGATAATTTATGAGTATTGATATTTAATTATTTTTTATTTTGCGAGTATTGTTATTTTAAAGAAAATAGTTATCAATTCAAATAGTGAATGGTTTTAATTTGAGTATTTCACCTTGAACTGATCAAATAAATTGTTTTTTCAAAAATTCAGTTTTGGTTTATTGTAATTTTTCAATTGGGATTTAAGTATGTTTTCTAGAAGTTTTGAATAAAGTTACAATCTTTATTAAACTCTTTTTCGGACAAAAAGGCACAGATAATTCAAGAATTATTCATAATTGAATCAAATTAATTGTAGTATCAAATTGAAAAAGGTTAACGACTATATTGGATATTAATGGGAAATTGAAAAAAACAATGAAAATTTTCAGTAATATTTTTGTCATTTTTATTTGTAAATTTTTTGAAATTTTTATTTGTCTTTGCGGTGAGGTTATTTTCAAATCTATTTTTAAAATAGTCTAAAAAGAATCATATTTTTGAATTTCGAAATATATCTAATATTTCTTTCAAAATTTATTGTTAAATTAAATTAAAAATCTGATTTTTACTCTATTTTTGGATAATTATTTCATGTTTAATTTTATTTTTACCCGTTATTATTTTCTACAAATCATTTTAACATTTGTTATTTTTTTTACTTAGTTTTCAGTCAAAAGTTCATTCATTTTACCAAATTAAAAAAAAAAAAAAATTACCCCAAAAATAGGTTTTTTTTCCAAAGTCGGAATTTTTGAAAAACTGGATATTAGGAATCTAAATTAGTTTATTAGCTAACTTTTCTTAATTACAAAAAAAATATCATAACTTTGAAAAAATAATTTATATAAGATGTATAACTGAAATCCAAAAGTGTTATTTTGGCTAAATCTAATGTACCGAATTTATTTTTTCCTAGTATTAGTTCCTAATTTTTTTAAGATAAATCTAGTTTTTTTCGATTTGTAATTGTCAAATTTGACTTAGTTTTGAAACTACCCTGTTCTAGTTTTGTTAAAGGCCATTCTTACTAATAATATAGAAAATTATTTTGAAATTTCGATGAGAATTAATAGTTAACTTTGAAAACTATTTTGGAATAAAATCACAATAAAAAATTTTAATTTGAAGTTTCACGAAATTGTTTTATTAAAACAAGATCTTTTGAAAATGAACCTTATATTTGAATGTGTCTTCTTTAAAAAACACTATTGATTGGTTATAAAAGAGGGAATTTGGAGGAAAAATTGAAATTTGTTTTGAAATTTTACAATTCAATCAAAGTGTTCACAAAAGCTATTATTTAATCCTAATAAATAATGACTACACCTTTAGATCAAAAAAATAAAAAATGACAGTTTCTAATAAACTAAGAAAGCGAATTTCAAAATACAAATTTATTTTAAGCTTATATTTGAAGAAAAATATGTGAAAAAAAAATTCACTTAACTTTTTGTAAAATAATTTTAAAACCCTCTTTCAGCAATCCTAATTGTTTTCTTTCAAGATCTTTGCATTTCCAAGTTCAAAACGTTCCTTATTGAGTTTTATAAATGTTGTTATTGACTTGAAGAAACCTTTCAATCTTTTTTTTTTTCGAACCGAGAGAAATTTTGAAAAGAGTCTCAAAATAGTCTGTTAAGAGATTCCAAGTTATTTAACAATTTTTAGTTTGTCAAATTTCTTGAAAATCGAAAAAAATAAGATCTAAAAATGACAAATAAGGAATATTAACTTTTTGACCCTATTTTTGAATATTGAATCTCTTTATTATATTTACTTAATCGAATAAAGTTTTATTTCATGATATTCCTATCACAAAATTTTTATCAATTTTCTCTTCAATATTGTAAAAAAATTCGAAAAAGACAATTGTTTCTGAAAGTCTGGTTTTTTAAAAAAGAAGATCAAAGGCTATTTTTATAATATGTTGTTTTATTTTAATAGTTTGGATCGTAATTTAATTTTTTAAGAATTTTTTTATTTATAATTTTTCCTTTTGACATTTTGGTAACACAAAAAGAAATGAATTTGCTAACAAATAAAGAATTATTCGAGACTCTCAAAAAAAAATTTATCCGGACAAAATTGTTCTCTAAGAGACTAGAATTATTACTTGATGTTGTCCCTTCTCAAATTGTTGGTCTTAAAAAAATTCATTTAAAGTCAATTAATAATACAAATACTAAACCAAAAGAAAACTCAAAAGCATCATACGAGTCTCAAGATATAAAAAGCCAGGACCAAAACGGTTTCATAAACCTACCTACAGATATTCTTAATCAAAATACTCTTGACCAAAGCAGTGATGATGATGAACATGACAAGAATCAGAATTTTCATGATGATCAAAATAATAAAAGTTTAAACCATAATCAAAAGGAGAATATTCTAAATATCAATAAAATCAATCCATATGGATATGAGCATTTGAAAAATGATGAAAATGATAACGAAAACGAAAACGAAAATGGAAACGATAATAATAATGAAAATACCAATAATTTTGATTGTCTCCAACAAACACAAAACGAGAACAAAATAATATTACCCAATAATATTGAATTCAATAGGGAGGTATTGTATCTTTTGGAAAATTTAACAGGAATTTCAAGAAGATCACTTGAACGGGGGCTTTCTTCCTTCATTGAAAGAAACTTTGGACTTCATAATATCCATCCACACAATAAACAAAAAATAATATTTGGAAAAGCTTCTCTCAAAAAAAATAAAAAAAAAGAAAAAATTAATTTACGAAAAAGAAAAAAAAAATTTAAGATTACTTACAAAAAACAAACAAAAGAAAATCAAAAATCAAATTCTTTGAAAAGTCCCATCAAAGAAAAAAGTCTCCAAATCAAGAGAGAAAATCAAACAAACACCCTCAATACCAACATAGCTCAGAAGAATAAAAAAAAAAAAACAAATCCAAATCAAATACGATCACCACCAAAAATTTCCCAACAAAAGACGACTGGCAATAATGAGGAATATTATAATTGTTATTTAGAGTTGTCACTATTCCCTCAACTCAAAAAAAAGGTCTCTGAAAATAATTGGCTTTTCGAAATTGAAAAAAAATATTCGTATGAATTTGATTAATTTTAACTACTGTTAATTGTAAAATAAAGAGATCAAAATTTTCATTCAGCTTTCCAAAAAATAACTTTCCAAGAATGAGAATAAAATCATCAAAGAACCCAATTCTAAATTGGTACTTATAATTTAAGCTATTTATGGAATTGAAAAATTTGGAATTTATAATGATTTATACAATCTTTATTTGGAAAGTTGAATGAAAATTTTGTTCCATTTATTTTGCAACAAATAGTATTTTTCGAATAGTTGCTTTTTGTTTTTAGAGAATGTACACATTGATTTAAAAAATCTAAAATAAAAATTAATATTTGTAAATTTAAAACACACCCTTTTGTCAGTTTCTGTTTTTTTAAGCTTGTATCAAAATTTATAGAATTTTTTTTCAAATTTGACCAAAAATTTAATAAGAAATCAGATTGGATTTCACCCTCTACGAACAACAAATTAAATTCACTAACCAAAGAAAACGAAACACATTACAAAGGTATCTGAACAAAATCCAAGGAAAATAATGAAAAATTTCAAAACCCCAAAGTAATTAAAGGAAATGAAACAAAAATACCAAGATGACAAAAAGAAACAAAGGAATACAAGAAAACAGTGGAACTCTGAGTACAAATACTGGTTTTGTTTCAAAAAGTTTAATTTTTTTGAAACATCTATTAACAAACATTAAGGACTATCTGAATTTTATACTCTGTGGCTATTGAAATACAAAGCACTAAATAGATCAAGACCTTAAAAATTTAGTGAATTGAGGGAAAGTCAAAAAATTGCCAATTTTTAGCAATTTAAGATTTTGACTAAAATCATTTATTGATCCAAAAACTATTCGAAAAATCCCAAGAAAACAAGGCAAAAATAAAAAGCTATTTTTTTTGATATTGGGAAAATGTCACTCCACTTTCTTTTCAAATGGGTGGCTACACTCGACACCAACTCTAACATACTTCAATATAAAGTGGAGTGACATTATCCCAATATATATTTAGAAGTCGAAAATTTTGAGTGAAAAAGTTTGGATTTGGAAAGTAAATTTTTTTTGCCTTCCTCAAAAACAACCTAAATTTTACATTTTAACAAGATATATTAACTCAACATTCTTTTGAGTTCATAATTCGTGTTGTAGGTATAAAAGTAATAGCCACTGGGAATAAAATTTGAATAATCCTTAAAATTTTTCCTTCTCAAAATCGATCGGAATCAAGTTTTTTCAATACTTCCTGAATTATGAATTTTCAAAAAAAATAAATCACTGTGCTTTATTAACTATTGAGAGAAAAATGGTTGGACACCATTTTTAATTGGAAACATTAGTAAAATTTAAAATCAAATCCTTTTGTTAACTAGGTGAATTTTATATAAATCCAGGTTTAAAGGTGTTAAAAGTTTATTAATCTGTGGTATGTATAGAATACTGATTTGAATCGTTGATAACTAAAGTAGATCATGCTATTTTAACAAAAATCCAAATTTTAGTAAAGTTCACTATTAATTCTGAAAATGGTAATTTTTAAACTTGCTTTAGATTATAAGAGATATGCTTTTGAAAAAGTAGAATTACATTAATCCATATTCTAATAAGTAGATTATTGTTATTTTCTTTAGTTATTTCACAAACAATTGAAATTAAAAATCATTTTCAGTAATGTTCCCAATTTAAATTGCTGCACAACTATTTTTTTGTGTCCAGCATTTTTCGCTCAACAGTAAGAATTTATTTTTGGTAGTAAACTTTCCAAAGAAAATTTTCGAAAATGTATTAAGTTTTTCTATTGAAACAATTAAGGGGTAAAAGTATTGTATGTTTTGTGAGAACTTGAAGTCTCAGGTCGTAAATCGAAAAAAAGGTTTAAGTGTTTGTCTTTTTAAGGGAAAGTCAAAATTTAACAAAATTTTAACTATTCTGTGAATTTGAATTTTGATCACTTGAAAAAAGTTCTCAAGTTGTCAGATTTTTCAAATGGCTGTACTACCAGAGTTCAGATTTTGATTTTTTTTAGAAAAAAACCTCAAATAATACTTTTTAAGGGATGTAAGTTCATTTTACAAATTTTGAGTCTCGGAGTTGAAAAGAAATTGGATATTAAAAACATTTGGTTGACTAAACCCGTGAACGTTGAAATAAACGAAGAGGGTCTGAGATGTCATCGTAATTACATTTACATACTAAAAAAAAAAAAAAAATTTAAAACATTATTTAAAGAATTTAAAACAGAGAAGGTTATTAAAAAAATCAAATTCAAATTTAAAAAAACTTTTAGGTTAATATGACGGCACGCTTCTGAAAAAAATTATTTCAAAATTAAAACTAAATATTTGTTAATTTTTGACTTTTTAAAAACCTCACTCAAAATAAATACTATTTGCTAATAAGAGATCGTTAATCAAAAATTATTATTAAAGATTTTTTTTAATTTAATTTGAGAAAATCCATTCTCCAGGTTCTATTAAGTTTTTTTTCAAATATAATAGTAAAAAATTTGAAAATAATTTTAATTCACGGTTAAGAGACCAATGTAATCTATTTTAAATGAGTTTTAAATTAAAGGAATATCTTGCTATTAGGTCACCAATTATTTTGACAATAAAATATTCTTCGGTGTAATAAATTGGAAAAAATATTTTTGTTTTTAGGTTTTCTGTTGGGTTTTTTTTAATTTTTGATTTAAACCGAAAATTTAAGATAATTTTCATTTTATCTCAAAAAGTAAAAAAAACAAAGTTATCTTTTCCAGATTAGAAAAGAATCAAGTAAAATCCTCGATTTTTCTCCATTCTATTGATTTTCGTTAGGTTTTTTTGAGTTTTCTGTTTCTTTTGAAAATCAATAGATTTTCGTTAGGTTTTCTTGGGTTTTCTGTTTATTTTGAAAATCAATAGATTTTCGTTAGGTTTTTTTTACTTTGAAAATAAACCGAAATTTTTAATAACTTTTCAGTTTATTTCAAAAATAAAAAAAAACCTAGAAAACTTCACATATAAAATAGAAAACCTAAAAAAAACTTAGAGTACTTTACAAATAAAACAGAAAATGTAAAAATAAGATACCAAACTTAACAAATAAAATAGATATCTAGGCGCTTGGTGGCACTGTACAAAAATTTTCGTTAGGTTTTCCAGAATTATAAAGAATAGAAAGCAAATCAATAGATTTTACAAATAAAATATAAAACTTCAAGAAAATCGAGGTACTCCACAGCACAAGGCGGAACTTGATTAATATCTAAGGCATTTAACAGGCATTTTAGTTAGGTTTTCCAAAATTTTAAAGAATAGTTTAAATTCAAAGGTTTTTCTTAATTAGTTGAAACTTGGACAACTGAAGATATGGTATATTTACCACCAGTTATTTATTTTTCATATTTGAGTTTTTTTTTAGAATTATAGATTTTTTTCAAAACATTCATTTATTATCAATCAAAAAAATATCTCCAAAGTTAAATTAAAATAATATTCATCATTCCAAGTTAATTACAAAAATCTACCAGCTATAAAATACTTTTTTTTCCCACAACTAGAGAATGTTAAAAATTCTACTACTAATAATAACAATAAACACAACGTCCACAAGATTTTTAAGTACTCGGGTGCTGATTATAGGACAATTAATCTTTATTAGCCAGACGAGATGGTAATTGAAGTAGATAGTAATGTCTAACTTGGAATTTTTCAATTTTATTTTTTTTACTAGTGTTATACGAATAAACTTTCCTCTTTATTTTCAAGTATATGATTACCCTTAATCTAGCTTCTAGAATACTTCAAATAAAAATATGAATTTAAATGTATCAATGTGAATTGATTTTTGAAATTTTTCACGGTAAATTTTTAATTTTGATAATAAAAATATTTTATTCACAAATATTATAAATTTTTGGAAAAAAAAAACAAAAATTTTAGATTTAACAAAAAGGGGATCTCTTGAATCAACATTCTTTTGGGCCAATAAATTGATTTATGGTAATATTCACATTGTTTAAAGAGTATAAGATAAATAAATCGGTAACATATAGTTTCAAGGGTTTGTAAAAAAAAATAATAAAAAGAAAAAATCAAAAATAATTCTCACAAAATTAGAAAATTTTAAAAATGAAGAGATGTTGTAGAAAATAGCATATATTCATTATGAGTTATTAGAATATTAATCAAACTTCATTTTTTTTGGATTTTTGAAATAAATTTTCTTTTAAAAATAGTATCTTCTATATAAGAGCACACTATTAAAAAAAATTTTTTTTTACAAATTTCAGATCAAAACTCAATTTTTATATTGGTTTAAAAGTGGCACACCACTCAAAACTGTATTTTCCTTAACTTTTGTTGGTTAGTAAATATTGAATATATCAATCGAAAAAACACATTTTTAGAACGTTGAAAGAAAAATAGAAATAAAAATAAAAGTTCAGTAATAAAAGATGATATCTTTATAATTTTTACAATTTTTTTTCAAAAAAATAAATTAAATATTAGGTAAAAAAAAAAAGAAAGAAAAGAAGTAAAAGAAATAAATAAAAGGGTAAAAAGAAGAAAGAAGAAAGAAGAAAGAAGAAAGAAGAAAGGGGGTGTCTATTCAAAATTATATAATCAATGGTTGAAAATTTTTTATCAAAAACTATTTTCAAAAATTCACTTCATCTTTTTTTTTTTTTTTTTTTTTTTTTTAGGTTGTAATTCATTTTAATTTTCTATAATCAAAAAATAAGCAGAAGAAGTGTTGGAAAAGGTGGGGGAAGGGGGGGGGGGGGAAGAAATCTTATGAAAAATAAAAATAATAGATCATTGTCATTTCTATCAGACAATTAATTTTTTTTTTCTTTACTTTTTTGTTTATTATTATTCATTCTTGGTTTATTATAAGGTTTTATTCGATGGCAAAAATCATCATCACTTGAATCAGAAAATGAGTCATCTGTAAAGGGGAACCATGGGATATCTTCATATATTATCAGGTCATTTTGTGATTTTTTTTGTGTGTTTGGTGAGGTTAATAAATGCAAATCATTGTGAAGATTTTGTTGGAAAATGAGAAAATTTTTTTTCATGATTTTTTTATTTGGGTTTTTTTTCATTTTCTTTTTCGAAATTTGCATCTTTTTTAAAGTATTACTTTGGCAAAATAATGTGATTATTTTTAAATTTTTTTTCCAATATTTAATATTGTTTTTTTTCATTATTTCATTTGATTGGATTTGATCTGAGATAGAGGTGGTAATTGTTATTAAAGTGTTGACAATCTGGGAATTGGGGTTTATTATTGGTTTTAAAGATAAATTCGATAATACTTTTAAAAGTATTAATGTTTGGTTACTATTTTGATCTAAGAAGCATTTATCTAATATTTCGGTATAAAAATTAAATCTAAATTGGTTTATTTGAAGTGTATGGTTGGTGTTGGTTTGCTTGGTGTTGTTCCTTCTATTGTTGTTATTCTTAACTTTATTCTTCTTGGTATTCTTATTTTTAATCTTCTTCTTGTTATTATCAATCTTTTTACAATCTATTTTTTCCCAGATATAATTAGTAAACAAAATTAGATTGTTTATATTCTGGGGTGTGTATGTAGCTGACGATGAACGTGCAAAGAGTAATTGTGTTGAAAAAAATATAATTGATTTGCGGTTTTGATAAGAAGAATTAAGATAATCATTAAAAAATAAATTTAACTCGTTGTAAAGAACACACTGGGCAAGATCATTTTTTTCTAAATTATTATAAAGTAATTTCAAAAATTTTTCAAGTATTAAATTTTTGTTTTTAATACCAATTTCACAACAATAAAATAAGTTTATAAGAGATACCAATCCAGTAAATTTAATTTGTATATTATTAAATTTCAAAAAGGACAGAAAATACTTTATTAATCGAGATTTATCTTTATTCAATCGATCTAAATCAGTTTTTTTTTGATTTTTGATTCTATAAACTATTAATGACAATAGAGTTTTTGATAATAATTGAATCATTTCTATTTCGTTGCAAGTGTATGTTTCTAATTCTGGCCCACTTTTTAAATCTAATTTTAAATGTGTGTTTTTTTTTTTCGAGTTTCCCTTTGTTTCACATTTTTCTTTGCTCTTGCATCTACCAAGCATCAATTCTTTATCTTCATCCTTTTTGTTCGTGTGGATTAGGTCCGTACCTTTGGCAATTACTTTCATTTGGTATTGTTGAATAAACTTTCTCAGTTGGTTTTGAAAAAAGGAAAAATTATCGAAAATTTGCAATGATGTTCCGTTTATAAAGAAACATTTGACTTTTAATAAATATGGTTGCAAAATATTTGAAAGTTGAATTTGACTTTGTAAATTTTTAAAGATCTTTTCTTTGATCCAATCAAAAAGTTCAAAGTTTTGGTCCAATAATTGTTTTCGATATTTGTCAGTGCTTCTTTGCCTAGAAGCATTGCCCAAATGTTTTTTATTTGGCTTTGCATTTGTTCCTGTTTGTGGCAACAAGTTTAAGATGACAATTAAAAATAATAAACATTTTTTCCAAATAAATACTCGTTTCTTAAGGATCATTTGCCAGTTTTCTTGTAAATTTAGAATGAAATTATACATATTTTCAATTTTTTTATTATTATTTTTAAATTTTTCAAAATTTTGAAAATTATTCTCAGTGCTACTGTAATCATCATCAACATATTCACTATCGTTGTTGCAGTGGTTCCCACCCTTTGTGTCGTTATTATTGTTTATTGTTACACCCGTTTGTTTTTGGAAACACCATTTAAGTTTATTATTTGTTTCTAAGGCATTAATTAACTGTTTTTGGGCTTCAAAAAGATTTGATTTTTTTGTGTTTTTCTTTTTGAAATTTGTTTCAATTTGTTTCATTTGTGAAAAAAGGTTTTGATCTTCTTCTAATAATTGTTCAATTTTTTCAATCTTTGTGTCAATATCGGAAAAAAATTGAATTTTAAATTCAAGAGATAATCTTGGTAAACTCTCAATACACCACAAAATTAAATCCAAAGATTCTGTTTTGGAGGTAATGATTAAATGAATTACCGAATCATAAAATTTTTTTAAATCATAAGGTTTTTTGGAGTCTTGGTGATACTTTTGTGTTTCTTTGTCAATAGAGGGTTTTTTTTTCTTGTTCTTGTTTTGATTTTTATTTTTGTTCTTATTCTTGTTCTTTGTTTTTTTTTTCTTTTTCTTTTTCTTTTTGATTAGATTTTTCTTTTTTTTCCTTTTCCTCTTCCGCTTCACCTTTTCCTTTTCCTTTTCCTTTTCCTTTTCCTTTTCCTTTTCCTTTTTCTTCTTCCTATTCCTTTCCTTAATTGATTTTTTTAATAAATATGGTTGGTTGACAAAACAGAGTGTCCCAATTTTAATTAATTGTTTAATGATAAAAGCAGTATGTATATATTCTTTTGATTTACAATTCCTGAAAGAAGATAAACGATTTATCGAATTCTTTAGCAAATTAAAATAGCAAGAAATGCCGATTGTGGACAAATTAAATAAATCAACGAGATCGTTTCTGTAGCAATGGTAAAGAAAAAGTTTCCATACAAAAACTTGGTGTGGCTTCAAATTGTTTGAATTGTTCAGTATAAGGCGAACTGGGAAAACTAATGGCTCGTTTTGTTTTTGTAAAACGGTGACAAGTATTTTTTTCGTGGTTTGCAAATTGTCCAACCAAAAAAGATTCTTGCTTAATTCGATCAGATTGTTGTCCAATTGTGAAAGCCAAATTGTTGAAATGTTTAATATTTGAAATTCGCTAAGACTGTTTAGTAACGTTATATTGCTTTGAAGTGCACATTGGAAATGAGAAAAATTTTCTTTTAAGAGGCAAAACGAGGTATTGGCAATTTTCTTTGATTTGTGCCCCAAGCAACTAATTATCCTTTCCGTGAATTGCTCATCAAAGTATCTTGCATACTTTCCCAAGTTGATTAAACACTGTTGCTTAATCTTAATTGACTTTTCTTTGCCAATGTATCCAATTAGAAGGTGATATTCTTTTTGATATCCCGTTTCAAACTGATCATAAAAATTTAAAAAATTATTCGAATATTCGCTTTCTTTTAAATACAGCCGATCAAGCAATTGGATTGTTAAAACACGCTTTGTAATTGTGCCCTCGCCAATGATACCAAAGACGCATTCTCGCAGGTAAAGTATCAATTCTGGCGGAAGCACCTGCAAGAATTGATTTGAAGACAAAAGTGCTCGACAAAAATATAAGAAAATGATTTGTTTTTTGCAAATAGTTTCGTTCACCAACAAATTGAAAAGAGTTGCAAGTAGAGAATGCGAAAATGGTGGAATGGTATTTGAAAAGTAATTAAATAAAGAAATCAGTTTTAAGGAAAAGTTTTTTAATTCAAGATCAGCAACAACTTTTATTAGTGCCTCATCAAAAGACTTTGAAGAGTCATAAATATAAAGAGACTCAAGTAATTGTGAACAATCTTTTTTGTTTTGTTTACTTTGGATAAAATTGTTCACAATTTTTGAAATTTCATTGTAGAGATTCATACCTTTTTTTTTAAATGTGTGAGGAGGAAGATTAATCAAACAAATTCAGTCTTGTTAAAAAAAATTTGGTTAATTGAATAAAAGTAAAAAATATGATTTAACGTAAACCTGAAATTTTAAAAACGAAATAATTATTCAGAGAGGAAAAAAAAAGAAGTTAGATGATTAAAATTGTTAAGTGGTTGAAGAATTCAACACTTTTTCAAATCTTTTGTTTTCATTGTGACAAAAAACTTCAGAAATCAAATTAATTATAAAGTTTCAAAATTAAAAAGAAAAAAGGAGGATAAAAACGATTTTGAAAGAGTTCATATAATCTCAATAAAATTTCACAGATTAGAATTTCTTATCCAATAAAAAAAGAGGAGAATTAAAATTTTACTATAATTTTCAACAATTTTACTTTTGTTATATCCAAACCAAAATTTGATTTTTAAATTTTATAATTTCCATATCAAATTTATAAACATAAAACCATTCCACAAACTGTTCTAAATATTTTTTAAAGTTATTTTGACAAATTTGAAATGTTCTCTAATTTTGAAGTTGTTCTTGAAAATCCCTTAGAACATTATAAAAAAAAAAGTGGAACAAGGTGTTTAATTGGGAACATTACTGACAATGAAAAGTAAAATCAATAAAAAGAAGAAACCAATTAAATTCAAATAATAATCCATTATATTATTTTCAATCAAAACAATAAAAATAATTTAAATATACTTGATTTATCAAAATTATCATGTGGTTTTGAAGATCTCAAAAAGAGTCAATTTTTTGAACAAATTTTTAATGAAAGATCAACCAAAGAAAAGCCCTAAACCATCAGACAGTATTAAAGAAACTGTTATTGTGATGAATATTTCATTTTGTATTTATTTATTTATTCTTTTTTTAATTGATCCTACTTTTCTTTATCAGTAAGGTTCCCAATTAAAAACCGTGTTTCACTTTTTTTCTTCAATGGTAAAGTTATTTTTTTAAAAAGTTATCATTTAAATATCTTTTTGAAAAAATTTTTTATTCTTTGTTCTGTTTTAAACTTGGATACTCGTAAATTTTTTATCCAATTTCTTCAAAACATATATTCTTTTTAAGAAGTGAAAATAAAATAAGATAATAACTCAACACACCTTAGCACAGAAACATATTCCTTAAAATAAGTAATTTTTTTCTCTTCGAGTTTTATAAAAAAAGCCAAAAAAATTCTAAAAATATCATTTCTAATTATTTTTGTGAAAATTTTGGTGTTTTCAACTGACTATAAGAAAAACGTTTGGGAATTTGAAAAAAAAGTTTTCATCTATTAATTGGATATTACTAATCAAGGAGCCAAAAATAATCGTTTTCATATATAGAAAAAAATTACTTTTTATTTAATTTTTCCAACATAGTATCTATTTTATTATCCGAAACAAAATCTTAGACCAAACAAATATAGAATATAAACTCACCCATGTTTAGTGATAATTTTACATAAGGGATTAAAAAAAAAAATTCGAGAGAAGAAGGGTGGTTTACAAAATAGCCACATTTTCACACCACTTGTAACTTGAAGAGAGAATAATAACCTTGGTATAAGTTCAAAATTATCAAGTACTTAAGTGTGTGGAAAGAACATAATCTATATTTCAAAATAAAACATCTGCCTTTTTTTATTCTTGTTCCAATGGAACACCCAATCAACTAACCAACAGTATACCCAATTTAAAATCAATTTTAGAAGTAAACTCCGAGAAGTTTTCAATATTTTTTTTTTAATTTGGAATGAAATTTATTCAATTTTTTAATAATTTTATCAATTTTTAATGAAATTTCTAGTTTTTATTTTCTGATGAAATAATTATATCAAAAAATAATTATATTTTTAGAATCCAATCTAATATTTGATCCTTCATTTTTAGAATTTGTTTTTGAATTATATAACTTTAAAAAATCAACAACATATTCATTGAAAGCTTATTATGTGTTTCTTTTACAGATTAAAACAGCGTCCTTCTATAACAATGATAAAAAAATAGCTTTTCTTTTGAAACACAGATTAAACTTTTCTGAAATTTCTATTTCGAAAACACCTCAATCAACCTTTATCATAGAAGATGATGTTAAATTTTTTTTCATAGTTTTACAAAAATGGCAATTTATCCCATGTTTTAAAACAAAATTATGATATTTATGAGAAAAAAAAATTGAATAAAAGTCAAGAATACCATTGAAAGATAGTATTAGTCACTTTATTTAAAAAATGGATTTTTTTTTTTTTTTTTTAGAAAACTTAATTTTATAAGGAAAAATGATTTTTGAATTATTTCAGTTTTTTTTCAACATTTTTTGTTATTAAATTTATTGATTGATTAAATTATATTTTGAATCACAAAATTTGTTTTGATTGATTTTTGAAATTATTCCACAAATAAATCATCCAAAAAATATCTAATAGTAGGTCTGGATAAAGTAAATGGATCCTTTTTTTTTTAAATACCGATCAAAAAAGATCATATTATGAATAAACTTGTTGAAATCAAATACAAAAAAAAATCAAAAGTTAACCCAAAGTTTATTTTAGAAGATTTATTTCTTCTTCATCTTCTCCATATAAATGGAGATTACAACCCTTTGTATAATATTATTTTATCTATTATTCGACTTTTATGTTTTTTTTTTGAACTTAAATCTTATGTTTTGGGAGTCTAAACAAAAAAGATTGTTTTTCACAATCAATTTTTTGTAAAATCAAGAAGGAAAAAAAAATTCGAACAAAGCCTATTTTCCAAGATTTCTATTCTTTTATCGTTTTAATTTGTATGAACACAAACAATTTTAAACCTTGAATTTCTCGTTCGGTTACTTTTTATAATTATTTAACAATACCTTTTTCTTTTACAATTTTTTTTTTGACATTCCTAGTTGTAAATATTGTTCAAAAGAAGTTAAAAACAAAATGTATTGCTTTCAAGAGTAAAGTAAAAGGACTAAATTCTCAATTTCAAAAAAAGAGCTGTAAAAGAAATCAATGTTGATTATTGATATAAACTATCTTTCATAATAATTTGCCCATTAAAAATCGAATTTTAAATAAAAATATTTTTAATAATTGAAGTTATCTATTATAATATAAAAATTTAGATTTTAATATTCAATACTATACTCAAGAGATATTTATTTTTTGTCTAAAAATAATTGAAAAAGAAATAAAAAAAACTGTTAAAAAAAATTGGGAAATTTATTTTGAAAGAAGCATTACATCAAAAATAGACAATTTAAATAAGTAAAAAAACCCATTTATCGATTCTCCTTCCATTTGAATAACTAAATCTAATCTCTTTTTCATATTTGAAACCAAATTTTTCCATAATTCATCTGTTACTTCTTTCAAATTTTTCATTTTCATTTTCCATTTTAACAAAACACTTTTGAAAAAATAAAAAAGAGAAAAAATGATTTATTTGCAAACTTTTCATTGTGAGAGGAAAAAATTCAAAACAATACAAAAGCAATTCATTATTCAAATGTAAGGTGGGCCATTTATTATGAAATTTAGTTTACTTGAAAACTACACGATTATAAAATATCTAAGTTTTACCATTTACAAGAAAAGAAATTACATTACAATCCAAACAAATTCACCAAATAAATATATATTTCTATGGTTGAATTCATTAAATATCCGATTTTCTGAATCAAAATTAGAATTAGATTAATTAAATGAAAATACCATTTGCAATTCTTTTTGATAATTCTTTAAAAATAGTAAATAATTGGTTTCTCTCAAATTTTCCAATCATAAACTTTATAAATAAAAGAATTTCCATGAAGAATTAAAGAATAAAACCAAAAAAGAAAAACAATTGTATCAAATATTACAGATAAGATCAAGCAATAAATGAGTTGTTATTTATTCTTCGTTGATCAATTTTAAATACAGTTAGTTTCAAATATAAGATACAAACTTTCAAGGAAATTCAATACACACAAAAATCTCAAATTAAGGCACAAAATTAGGATTTTTTTTTTCACAAAGTATTTTACTAGAATTGAAATTCTGTGCCTTTATTTGAGATTTTTATTGTGCCTTATATTTCGTTCAAAGTTTGTGCCTTAAAAGTGGAACTGACTAGATTTTCATTTCGGTTTTTTAATGGGTATCTAAATCGATGAGACGAGGATCTCAAAATCCAGTCTATTTATGAAAACATTTGTTTATTAAGTTAAAGAAATGATTATAATGATTCAATTTTGAATAAAAATAAACTATGAAACCCAAAATTTGAAAAATCTACTTAGTCACTTAAAAAGTATATTTTTTTAAGGGGAAATATAGAGGCAAAATAGATTGTATTTCTTTATAGAAAAAAAGAAACAATAAAACATGTGAACATCAACAATTTCCCCATAGTTAAATTCAGAATATAACAGATTCCACAAAATTGGCGAAAAAACACATATAAAATTCTTAAAAATCTCAATTTTAAAAATAATAAAAAAAATCAAAATAAAAAAAACAAAAAATGGAATTTTATTTTAAGTAGTTCAAGGGAAAAATAGATCTTATTTTTCCATTTTCAAAAGCAAAAGTTCAATTGGAAAGCACAAAATGATGTGTTTAAAAAAGATCAAAATTAAAAGGGCCTGTAGAAAGACAATAAAAGAAAATAAGAAAAAAA
Organism: Anaeramoeba flamelloides; assembly: GCA_027625915.1. Lineage (NCBI taxonomy): Eukaryota > Anaeramoebidae > Anaeramoeba > Anaeramoeba flamelloides. Next base: position 1,731,647 of record JANTQA010000008.1, read on the forward strand.
GAATCATTTAATCAATTAAATGAAAAAAAAGATAATACTGAATGATAAGATAATCAAAGAGAAATGGGCAATGTAAGAGCCACTAAATTCAAAGGATTCTGTATCACCCCAACCATCGACTTCATCAGAAAAGAGCATATTTAGTGTTTCATCATCAAGATCTGTAATTGGTTTACATTCCCCAAGTTCAAATGTTGTGACATCTTCACATTCCTCCGTATCTTCACTTTCGCATCTTCTAAATTGAAATTCACTTCCGCTTCCTACTTCAATTTCATACAAGTTGTCATCTTTTGCTCTTTTCCGTACTTTGTGTTGAAATTGATAACTTCCATTTTTAGTTCCTTCACAGTTTTTATTGTTATACAAATTCATTGTATATTTGGTTTCGCTGCCAGTAGAATCGTCATCGCTTTCACAAAAAACAAAAGATCCAAAAATGAGAATTGCAATCAGAAATAAATATGTTTTCATTTCGAAATTTGTAAGTGAAAAAATTTTTTTTTCAAAGCAAGTAAAATAAAATAAATTTAAAATTTATGGTTAATTTGAAAAGAAAAAAAGCTTTAAAAGCGTTTTTGGCTTTATGAAATAATCTCAATAACAATTAAACGAGACGTTGTAATAGATTAATTTTTCAGAAGAAAATCAAAACAGTTTATTCTTCTTTTAAATATTTTTTATTTTTTTTTGAAAAGACTAAACCCTGTAATTTAAAACTTCCTCTCAGGCTCTCTTTTTAGTTAAAACAGTTTAAAGTTGAAAAACCAAGGATCCTTTTTAATGCCAGATTTTAAATTTGCAAAATTCAATCTCATTTTTTACTGAAAGTTTCGATTGAAATAGCAACTTTCTGAGTTCTTCAATTGCAAAAATGTTGTTTTACTCATTTAATTGTTTTTTTAGGCAAAAAATAATTTTTTTTTTTAAATATATTGAGAGATTTTGTTTGTGTAAAATTAGAATTAGTGCTAAAAAGATTAACTGGAAGGAAAAAAAATAGATTGAAAAAAATTTTTTTTTCCTATTTTATACCTGATTTCTCAAAATCAAGAATTACTTTTTTACCGAAAATCCATCACATTCTTTCAAGTAATTGTAAAGTTAATATAGAGATATTTTTTGGTCAAAATTGTCATCAAATCTCTCAAATTGTAAGGAGAATTAACTGTCATTAAAAGTTTTTTCTTTTGAATTGGAAATCCCAAAAATTAATTTTCTTATTTGAGTAAATATTTTTGCGAAAAATCAATTTATTAAAAATCCTGCAAAGAGATTACAAATGTGCTTCCAAAAAGTAAGGCATTTTTTGTGTTTCAATATTAACAATAAATTTTTTCAAAAAAATAAGTTTTCTGTTAACACATTAATTAATTTTTCACTAAAATCAGTTTTTCTTACTATTATATTTTAATCAAAAAAACAAAGTAAACCTTTGAAGTAAGGGCAGAAATTAGGCTGTAACAAAAATAATATACCATTTATGATTACTCACTTTTTTCAAAAAAAATTTTTTATTGAAGAGTTTTTATTCAATTAAAAAGTATTTGTATAATCTGTTTTTGTTCAAATTAAAAGTAGAGAATATTTTTCAATCGACTCAAATTTTTAAAAAAATTGAAAATATTTTGACTTTTCAATATAGATCTTCGTTCTATTTTGAATAAAAAGATTGTGGAGAAACAAAATAAATACTTGGTTAATATTTGATTATAAAAATTTTCATAGAGAACTATACTTTTATTGGATTTCTAAATGGGAAAAGAATTTCACTTCCTTTGCTGTATTTTTCTTTGCCTAAATTGAGTTCTCAAAGAAGTCCGTTTTAGTCTATGTCTTTGTTTGAAATAGGAAATTGAAAATGAAGCGAAAATGCTTTCCATTTATTATTTAAATACCAGTATCGTCTCTAATTTTATAAAGAGAATTAAATATGAGTCTACATCAAGTGTTATCTTTTGAATTTTGAATCCCAATAACCATTAAGAAGTGTAAAAAAACCGTCAACAATATGACCCGAAAATAAAAATACCTAAAATAGATCATACATTAACTTTTCCAATGTTAAGTTAGATCAACAATACTGGGTTGATCCATAAAACCAAAAATTCCTTAATTTAGAAATATTTCTATTATTCGAAAAACTATTGGACTTATTTTAGAATTAATCAGAGCTTGTGAGTGTTGCAATTTTTATGATATATTGGGGATATATAATTTTATTCATTTTATTCTTGGGTGAAAAAATAATAATAAAATAGGAAATCTCAAATATGATATTTGTGCCTATTGGTTGTAATTCAAATTGATTATAAAGATTTTAAAGACAATTCAGGTTTTTTTTTTAAATAAAACTATTTTGATTTTCCAAAAAATAATTATTTAAACATTTTGTCTCCTCTGAAAAATCTTCTGAAATAATTTATTGATTGTTAAAAAAAATTTTTTTATTGTTCAAATCCTCAATTTTGATCAAAAAAGAAATTTTCAAAAGAGTAATTGTAGAATAATATCAAAAATAAATTTCAACTTGTAAAATGGATTGAGACAAATTAAAAATTAAAAGAATTATTTCATGGGAAAATAATAACAATCTGTTGAAAAATATGATAATTATAAGATTTGAAATTTAAAAGTGACCATTCCAACAATTGTTTTTTTTTATCTTTCAATTCTCCAATATTCATTTTTTTTTTTTTTTTTTTTTTTTTTTGGGATTCAAGTTCATCCAAAATATAACAGAAAGTATAATAATAAAGAACAACTAATAATTATTATAGATATTAAATTATAATTTATTTCTTTGAAAAATCAGCCAGAATAAAAGAAAGTATATCTGAAGTGAACCCCCCCCAAAAAAAAAAAAAGTAAAAAAAATTATTATTCAATTACCATAGACAAATTATTTAGTGATATTTAAAGACAATAAAAACCAAATAGTTCTTGGACTTACCTTTCAATATGACAATCATATTAATTTCTTAAATAAAATTGATTTGAGAGATCTTGTAGAAAATTATATTTTAGGTTTTTTTTTTGAATTTTTTTTTTTTTTTTCATAGTTTGTCGCTTTTTTTATAAATTGTGATTTGGGATTGAACAGGTTTTGTTTCGGTTTTGTAAATCATTGTTTGAGACTTTGTATTGATTTTTCAAATTTTTATGATTATTTAATTTTTTCCAAATATCTATCAGTTTAAAATATTTTTGAGTCAAAATAAAAATATATAATCCGTAAAATAATTGGAATAATGTATATGTATTTGAATTCTTTTATTTTTACTACATTAAAATGTTTTTTTAGCTTTAAAAAAAGTTTATTTTATTTTTTTATTATTGTAATTTAAGGTAGGGGTTTATAATTCATCTTTTTTACCATTAGGTTTTTTTTTTAAATAAGAAATAAAACTGAAAATTTATTTAATTTTCTGTTTATTTCTCATTTTAAAAAAAACCGCGGTTAGCTTTTCCAGAATTTAAAAGAATTTAATAAAATCAAAATTTTTTCTCTATTCTTTTGAATTCTCGAAAACCCTAGGTACTCTACGACACCCACTAAATTCCTAAACTTGAATTTTGTAATTCTATAAAAGATTCAAACATAGTTTTATTATCTACCAAACAATTTTTTTTTTTTAAACTATCTGGTGTTATTTGTATAAAAACGAAAAATTAAGCTTATTATAATTTTCGAGGGGTGATATTTTTAATATCACTCAGAGGGAATTCTAATGAGCTTATTTTTTCGATTTTATACCCATTGCAAGAGTTATAATTTGATAGGTGGAAATTTATCAAAGTTATCATTGATCAAAAATTAAACAATTACTAAAAAAAATGAAAAATGAAACTTTATTTTCAATAAGTTTATTTTTCAAAAAACAAAACAATAAAAATCTAAAAGAATTCTAATTTATTGTAGAGATTCATACTTTCTAATTTTTTTTTTTTCTTCTTCTTCTGGTATTCTTCTTTATAATTACTTCTTTTCTTTTTCTTTGTTTTATGATTTATCTCCATTTTATTTCTCATTAGTAATTTCGTATGTATTTGATTGGTTTCTTGTTCTTGCTCTCTATAGACTATTAAGTTAAATGATGTGAATACATTTTCTCACATTTCAACTTCCTCACAGGTTTAATAATAAGTTTTTTTAATTGATAATACACTTTGTTTTTATTATTGGTCAGAATAGTAAAAAAATATTCTGGCAACTTTTTTCTGATGATTAAATTTTAACTTAGAGTATTAATAATGCAAATTCCTCCATTTTATTCATTTTATTCAGGAATGCTGCTATTAATTTATTTGTTTTCAAAATGTACTCGAAGTACTCAAATTAAACGAGTCAGATTATTTTAAGACTCTCCAATAATAATTCTAATTCAAAATATATGATAACTAGTTATCATTGATCTAAGCAAAATCCCTAATGTTTATTTAGACCATGGCTCTTTATTTTTCATAACTTTTAGAGTCTTCAAATCAAGTCTACAAGTTATCATTATTAACAAAAAATAACTTTACCGTTTTCAAAAACCTTAAAAAAACGAAAGAGAAAGGGTTAATAAAGAATCCAGTCTACAGTATAAGTTCTTTAACATTTAATTATAGGCATGTTATTTTCTGTCATTTTTTTAGCCTAGATCCCGCAAAAATGATAATTTTTTTATTTTTAAAGTTTTTTAATTTAATGTCTTTCTCTTTTTCTAACCAAATTCCTAAATATCCACTTTTATGTTTTTTTTTTTTTTTTGATTTTAGGGTTTTATCAATATTGGGGCTTTTCCAAATTCTTACATAATTTAATATATAAACACTAATTTTTTATCAAAATATGAGATCGGACCTTCTGTTAACAAAATCAGCCCATTTACAAATTATTTACTATACTTTCTAAAATATTTCTTATTTCTCATTGCTAAATAACTGAAATATTCAAATTATAAAAGTAACAGACAGTCTCTTTAATAAAACGCACTGACCCTTTCTGTTGTAGTAAAGTTAGAACCATATTTTCATTTCTAATATATTTATCAAGAGCATAATAAATCTAAAATGTGACTAATCTTTTTAAAAAAAAAAATTATTGAAAATTTTAACAAAGTATTCTTTACATTAATAATATGTTCAAAGATTCAAATTCAAATATTATGTTTAAAAAAGCAATTTGAATATTCAATTTTTTATAACTATTTGATAACCTGGCACTAAAAGCAAGTTTATTAATGAATTTATATACTAATTTGATAAAAAACAGGATATCGTATTATTAATTGAGATTTTTTTTTTGATTATTTAATATGAATTCCTACTTCTCCAACTTTTTATACAAATATATTTCTTTCTTTGGAAACTTTTTTTTTTTCCGTTAGGTTTTATTTCGAAACAAAAACCTAAATTTAAAGTATAATGGGGAGTAATAGAAAGCAATCTGGTACCAAATGTAATAAAAATTATCAAAAAAATCCTATTAGTAAAACAGTACTATTCGTTGATAACTTCAATTAAATCTTATCTTTTTTTTTTTTTATTAAAAGTTCAAGAATTTTTTAAAAAATAGATTGTGATCCAAATTTGATAGTAAATAGTGAATCTAGAGAATTGAACATATAAAAAGATATTTATTAAAATTTATTTCGAAATATTGATTATTCTGTACAAAAATCCTTTTTTTAGCAAAAAAAATAAATTATTTACTCAGAAATTTTTTTACCAAATTATTTTTAACCTTGGGAAATCTGTGAAAAAAATAATTAATTTCTTAAAAATATTACTAAATTGTAAAATCTTTATTTGTTAATTTTAAGAGTTATTTTGTAAATCTTGAAATTAGAAAATTGTTAAGCAAGTAAGTACATTTTTCAAAATTTGAGTAACAACATTTTTGCAAAACTGAATTCTTCAAATAATTTTTATAACCAAATAAATTAATATTTTAATAAATAGGATTATATATCTCCATATAATATATTTTCAAATTACTCAAAAAGGAATTCAAAAAAATGAAAACATTAATCAAAGTATAATACTAATAATATAAATCATTTATTTCTAGATATTCTCTGTAACATGTGATATAATTACTTCTTCTTTCTTTGGTTTTATTTTTTTAATTCTTCATATGAAAACTTTTGTAAAATTTTTGAGAAACAAATCACTTTTTATTTCAAAAGTATTACCAGAATAAATTTACAAAATAATCTTTTCAACTAATTCATCTAATTCTAGTTTTATTCCAAAAAATATGATACTTTTTGAATTTTTCTTTAGACAAAACTATATATTGGAATACTTTATTTAATTTGAAAACAATTTATTATCCATAAAAATGATAAGTAAAATTATTTCTTAATCTGATTGAATTTCTATATAAAAATTTTCTTTTCTTTTGGGTTTAATATTTTGTAACTGTTTGTTTGATTCCAAGAATTCAAACCCTTTATTGTATTTTTTAAAATAGTATTCTTTTTTTTTTTTTTTAGTTTAATAGAATTATTTGAAAAAAGAATTTTGAATATAAAATTTGGAAAAAAATATTTTGGTAAATAATAATAAATAGAAATGGGCAATGAAATTTAAAGTTATAAATTGTTTAGATTCATACAAATTACTATTGTTTACAAAATAAATGGAAAAAATTATCATTCAACTTTTCAAAAAAAAATTTAAAAACAAGTAAAATTGCAAATTTTTATTTCTTTACCTTTGAGAATTGAGAACTTCAATGATTTATTTTAGTTCTTGTATTGATCTTTCTTATTTTTTTTTGGAAAACTAAATGAAAATTTTGATCCATTTATTTTGCAATTAACAATAAGGAGAAAAAGAACAAATCTTCTTCGAAAATAATCTTTAATTTATTTTTTTTTTTATTTTCATTTTTGATTTCAACAATTTTATTTGGAAAGTGGATCTTTTATTTTTGGTCTTCTAAAAAGAAAACTTTTGTTTCAAATACACACCTTTTCTGGTCTATTTTTTTGGTTTAACCTTTAATTAATTCCACTCATACATATAAACACATTTCTAGATAAAAAACCTAATTTAATAAAACTCAAAAATTTAATCAAAAAACTTTTTTAAAAAATTGAAAAATATAAGATTTCAACTCTGATTTACTTTGGATTCGGTATCTTTTCACAAATAGAGTAGCTAATGCGTAGTTGGTTTCCAAAGTTTCAATATTTAGTAGTACTCAAAAATATTTTTTCAGTAATGTTCTCACAATTAAAATTTTTCAAAATAGTTAAAATGTACTTAAGTCCTTAAAATAGTTCTTTATGGAAATTCTGTTTATTAATTTTTTCAATACTCAAATACTATCATTTTTAATTTTTGTCTATACCTCAATTGCAACTTGGTTGAATTTTAGATGTATCTATTTTCAAATAAAACCCTTAAATTTAAAATTTTTTTATTTTGAAATATTTACACATAGAGGATCTTATCTCAAGACTATAGGATTCTAAAAATATCTAATTAACATCAAAAGCTTCAAAAAAATTCTCAATTTTGAAAAAATATGGAAGAATTGTTTTATTTTTTTCATTACGTATCTCTTTCACTTTTTTATTTTGAAATTCCTCACCAAAAAAAAACAATTCAATAAATAAACAACCACACTATGGATCTAGCCGAAAAGCATTTACTTCATTTATCACAAATATCAAGCCAACTTGATCCTAATTTAACAAGTTTTTATCTTCACCAATTCAGATTGCGTTGTGAATATAAAAAAGTAAAAATACCACTATCTCTTTCTTCAAAATATTGTAGGTATTGTTCTTCTTTATTTATTCCAGGTAATAATTGTACCATCAGAATCAAAAGAAGGAAAAATAAAAACAAAGACAAAAATAAACACCAAAGTAAAAAGAAAAGCCAAGAGAAAAATAAAAAAAGAAACAAAAAAGAAAGCAAAAACAAAAACAAAAGCCAAGATCAAAATAAAAAAACAAACAAAAAAGAATTGAAAAAAGCTTCAAATAACGCAACAAACGAAATAGTTTCTGATTTTCAAAACCAAGACAAATCAAAACCCCAAAATTACATTGTTTATACCTGCCATTGTTGTCAAAAACAGACAAAATTTAAAGGCAAGCCAACAAATAAAATTAAACAATTGAAGCAAGGCAACCAGCAACAAGTCATTCAAAACAAACACATTCAAAACAATTCCAAGTCAAGCAATCGGAACAGACGTAAAAGAAAAAAGAAAACTTCAATTAAAAAAATGGTTATCGAACAACAGAATTTGAAAAAACAAGAAAAGAAAACAGATCTAATGGATTTTTTTAAGCTTTAACAAATTTTAAAAAAAAGAATTTTGCAATTGCAGAGAGTAATTTCTCATCTTCTTTTCTTGTAAAATAAAGAATAAAACAAACAATTACATTAGTGCTTTTTTTTTTTTTTTTTTTGATTGTTTTAATACTGGTGTTTGGGATTTCAATAGGATAAAATTTTGACTGATTATCTTTTTTCCAATTCATGAAATCTGAGTATCCTTTTCGAAAATCTGAGTTCACTCAAAAAATACCCAATTTGTAAATTTAAAAAGTAACCAAACAAAAAAATAACTAGAGATCACAAATTACATCTCTTTCTTTGAAAACTCTATTTGGAATAGAAAATATATGGTAGGTGAAGTGAACACTTTGTCTCGTTTAGGATGAAAATACCAGACATTGGAGTGCATTTTTTAAGGATGAAATGAGACTAACAAGAGTTCGGATGGTCGTTGCAAATTTCTATTTTTTTCACTACTATTAAAACCAGGCCCGTCCAATAAATATTTTATCTAAGAAGTTCCAAAAACAAAGAAACTGAATTAAGTTTCTCAAAAATATCATTTCTTGTTGGTTTTGTGAAGATCTTGGTGTTTTTTTAAAAATTCATAAAAATATAAATTGGATTAACTGTTGAGAGAAAAATGTTGGACACAGAAAAATGGTTGGACACCTTTTTTAATTGGGAACATTAGTAAAATTTAAAATCAAATACTATTGATAACTAGGTGAATTTTATATAAATCCAGGTTTAAAGATGTTAAAAGTTCATTAATCTGTGGTTTGTCTAGAATACTCATTTGAATGGTTGATAACTAAAGTAGATCATGCTATTTTAACAAAAATCCAAGTTTTGGTAAAGTTCACTATTAATTCTGAAAATGGTAATTTTTAAACTTGCTTTAGATTATAAGAGATAAGGTTTTGAAAAAGTAGAATTACATTAATCGTTATTCTAATAAGTGGATTATTGTTATTTTCTTTAGTTATTTCACAAACGATTGAATTTAAAAATCATGTTTAGTAATGTTCCCAATTAAAGTTGGTGTCCAACCATTTTCCTGTGTCCAACATTTTTCTCTCTACAGTAATATGAAATAAAAAATTTTAATTAATTAATCCTAAAATTAGAGTATTAAATAAGTTTTCACAATTTTAATAACTATTTCTGAAAATGCCTTTTCTTATTTAAAAAAATAAGATTTAGGTGTATTCTGTTATAAAAAATCTAAATTAGAAAATTATTATTTACAAGATTTTTTACATATTTTTTTATTGTTTTTTGACTTTTTCTTAACAGTTTTTTTTGGATAAATACAAATAAAAATTCTATTCAATTTTTTGCATCTTTTTTGATTTTCAAGAATTTGTTGATTATCATGGGTTTTTAATATTGCGAGTAATATTTCCGTTTATCAATAAAAATTTTCTAATTGAAAATGATCTACACTATCATATAAATTTTAATTTGTTCACAAAATTATCAATTTGTAACCAAATTTTTAATCTTTTGAATAACTCCTGTGATCTACCAGATCAGTTTTGTTGTTAATTAATAATCATACAAATAATTCTTGATGAAAAATTTCAATTATTCCAAATATAAAAAATTGATACTGTTAATCAAAAAAGAAATTATTTTTAATAATTAGGTTTGTTTCAACTTGTAAATATAGTGTACACGTTTAAGTCTCCAAATCAAGTTTTATTTCTTTCTTAAAACTATTTTTTTTATGTTATAACATTAATTTCAAAATAAACCTATAAAATTCTTTCAAGTTTAGGTGATTCTCGATATTTTTTGTTTTCTAAAATAAAATTTCCACAAACAAAAAATAATTACTAGTAATGGGAGATAAGCTAAATTTCAAAATTAGTGGCAAACTTTTTTAGTATTATTTTTTTCTTTTTACATTTGTCTTGAAAAATTTGCATGGTTACCCTATATTTTTATTTATAAGTAAAAATTAGTTATTATCTCAAAAAAAACAATTAGTAAAATACATTATTATTCAAAAAAAAAAAACCAATTGAACAAATTTTTTTATATGATGAAAAGTAGGTCCCTATTTTTAAAATTTAGCTTACTATAGAGCTGTTTTAAAAACAAATATTTCTAAATAGTATATTATACTTCTTATTGTAAAAAAAAATTTTTTTTTTTTTTTATTATTGATTGTTCTGGGAACTTAACAAATAGTGTGTTAACAAATTTTGGTAGGGGGTAGAATATATATATACGATTTTAAAATACATGACAACTATTATTTATAATTATATATTTTTTACAACAGTCAATAATACACTTATTTTCATAAATATTCAAGTTTACTTGAAATAATAATAATAATAAAAAAAAAAAACGACTTTATCAACTTTAAAGAAATGGCTTATCAGTGTTATAGCAATTCATTATTATTACAATTAATTTCCTCATAAAAAAAAATCTGATATTTTTTGTTTCAATATTTGGATTTTAATAAGAAAGAGAATAATTTGTAAAAAATAATGATTTTTATTTTTAAAAGGATTTTTCATGAGTAATTTCTGATAGTTTGCATGAACAAAAAACTTTTCATTGCAATTCTCATTTTTAAAATACAAGAAAGAAGAAACTATATAATTAATACTTTTCGATCAGAAATAATTGTTTTTTATTTTATTTCTCATTATTTATTTACTTTCTTGAAATTAACAAAAGATCTCTTTTATTGTTTTAAAATTATCGGAACTATAAATAATAAACCAAAAATTATTTCAATTAGGTATTTTGTAATAATTAAGAATTTGTTTTTTTCTCCTATTTTTTCTTTGTGTTTTCTTTATATTGGGTAGAAGCGTTACAAAGAAAAAACAGCAAACTATTTACTTGGCAGTAATACTGAGATAATTAAAAACAAAATTCTAAGTAACTTGATAAAAAAACACAAAAAAAAATAGGGGGGGTATTAGGTTAAAACCACCCGTTCACAGAGAAAGAAAAAATTATAAAAATTAAAAAACTATACCCAAATAAAAAAAACATGATCAATTAAAAAATTAATTTAAATTCTTTTAAATTATTATGCTTACGATTTCTGGTTTTTTTTTAATAAAAGAAAAACTGTTTTTTATTTTCAATTTATAAACCATTTTTAATCTTTTTTTCCTTTTTTTCTTATCACTTTTTTCTTTTTCTCAAATGTTTTTATTTTCAATTTTTTATTTTTACTTTTTAACCCTAAATATAATTTGGGTCTGTAAATTCTATAAATAATCATGTAACATCTACTATTATAATTATTTTTTTTTTTAGAAATTTAAGTAACATTGAATCTTTGGAGTAATTATACTTATTTGTTATAATAATGATAATAATTAATATATTTTAAATAATTATTAATTTACACAAATGATCAAAATATGTGTTTTATTTTTTTAAGATTATTTTTTGGAAATTAATATTTTTTTAATAAACCAAAAGATATTCTTTTGTACTCCATATTTCAAATTCTTTTAGAATTCTTTTTATAAAATAGTACAAATGTTGATCTCATGATTTAACAAAAAATACTAGTTTTAGTAAAAAATCCACTAATTTGAGAAAAAAGGTCATATTTCAAAACTAATTTTAGCGAAGAGTTATCAAAATTCAGAATTCTAAAGTTGTTAAATAACTTTCTGAAATTTGTTATAAAATTTTGGATTATTTGCTAAAAAGTCCAAAGGAGTTAAAAAATTAAATATTCAACTAAAAGATTATTGGAACAAATTATTTCCATACACTCGGAATAGAATGATATTCCAATTGTAACATCAAAAGGAAACCAAACGAATTTTCGTTTTACTTTTTATGTTGATGATTATTGAGTTAATACTTCAAATTAAAAAATTGAAAAAATAATGACTTTTGGAATTTCTAAATCTAAATTAATTAAATATTGGAAAACTTTAATTCTAGTTTCATTTTTTAGATTTGGAAAGGAATGAAAATAAAAATTGTTGTAATATGAGAATTTTTAATAGTGAAAATTATCAAAAAATTAAATTTATTGTTGATTAATATTCCTACAAAGATTTTTGAAAAGGATTAAAACTCTAGATCACCAACAACATTTATACCCAATTACAACATATCATTTAGTTTTGAATTAATCTCTGATTACACCAATTCCTAAAAAGGGATATAGATACCACTTTATTACTTTTTTCAATTCTTCAAGATTCTTTTAATTCGATTCCTTTCCCACAAAATTATACCCACTCTCGCAAACAAAAAAGTTCAAAAAATATTTGATGTTATCTGGGTCCGTAAATTTCCTTGAAAAACTACTGTTATCTGAAAAATTTTAGGAAAATAAAGTTAAAATTGTAACACTTTTTTTGGAATTGTAAAATTATTCGATAATCTTTTTGGTTCTAATTTAATCCCCGAAATCACTTTTTAAAAAGAAAGAAACAAATAAAATATTGAAAGCAAGTCAAAAAATCAATACCAAATTCGAATTTAGGAAAAAATGTAAAAATCAAAAATCATTTAGAAATTTTTTATCCAAACGTTTAAAAAATAAAAGGTATTTTGATAAAAATAAATTTTCAAACTTTTTCTACATTTAAATTTCACTTCTTCGTTTTCAAAAGAAGAATTGTTTTGTCAAACAGAAAACTAAATTGACAAAATTTATTTCTAACATTTATGAAGTGATTTTCCAAAATTATTTTATAAACCAGCAATAGTCAATTAAATACCTGTTTGAAGTAAAAATTACAAATTGAATTCATTTATTTTCAACCAGAGAGTTCGAATTACAACGGAAGAAGGAACAGTTTATTGTCTTGGTACTGAACACGTAAAGTTAAAATTATGAATTACAAAATGAACCAATCAATCATCAAGATCGAAACCCAAAAAATAGTTCGGAAATTCTAAGATCAAGTAAACCTACAACCAGTATCTAAGAACCTGGATTGCAAAGCAAAAGATGACAAAATCTCTGGAAAATTTTTTCCCTTTTAACTATCAAATCCAACAAAAAGTTCGATTTTTTTCCGTACATAAATAAAATCGATAAAAGTCCCAGAAAATTATCAAAAAGGCTACTTTTGATTTTCAAACTTGAAGAAAGAATTCTAAAAAGGAAATCCAAAATTTCATTTTTTTTTATTTTTATTCACAAATGAAAACAATTAGTTGTTTTATTTTAATTGCTTTTCTATTTTTAATAAAATCAAACGATTGTTCTTTTGAGAAAAGTTATGGGTTTTATCCTCATGTCAAGCAAGATCTAAATATTGCGTTATCAAAGTATTATCTATTTCTTTTTCTTTTTTTTTCTCTGCAATCTCTCGCAAAAGCACAAGAAGAATAAAAATAACAAAATACTAATTTTCCCAATTTTTTTGTTGTAAATGGATCTCATTGAATAAACACCTCTAGTGAACAAAAAACAAACCGCTTTCCCAATCCTGTTGTTCTTTATTCAACAATGAACAAAATTACAAACGAAAATAAATATTATGTCGACACCTTTCGTGGACCAATTTTCTCATTTTGTAAGGAAGGTATTGCATTTAACTCAAGGCATGGAAGGGTTTCAATGGAGATCGTGGATGGGAACTATTCGCTCTTAGATGCCCAAGATCAGTTGGAGAGTATGACCACTTTTATACAAAAAGAGGAAAGATCACAATCCCCTAATTACCGTTCACTTCGTTATTCCCAGGTCTTAAAAAATGTCGACTTAGAGTTTGAATTAGTCGACGGACATCTGAAGTCTTCATTCTTTCTCCAAAAAGGACAAGATCTGGATTCCGTAAAATGGAAATTTGAGACAAATTTTGATCTTTCAATTTCCAAACAGGGATCCTTAGAATTCCGAAATTCGAAAAAAGAATTAATTTTGGTTGAACACTCCTTAATTTTTATCCAGCAAAATGAAAAACTTGAAGGGAAATTTGTCTTAGATCATGAAAACAAAATCGTAACCTTTCAAATTACAGATCCCAAGTTTAACCCAATGCTCCCACTTATTGTTGACCCAAGTTATTCAACTTATGTTGGCACACAAAACGATGACAAAAATACTAGATCAGTCATTGACGAAGATGGAAATGTTTATGCAACAGGTTTGAATTCAATTTTTTTTTTTTTTTTTTTTTTCACAAACCAAATTACATTCTATACACTTTTTGAAACACAAACTAATCAAACAATGCACAGAAAAATTTTTGAAAATAAGGTTAACATATTTTTTAAATGGTGAATATTTCGGTTGAAAAAAAAATAAGATTGCAAGTTTTTATTAAGACAAATCTTTTTTTGTGTGTTATCGATTTTTTATTGTGCATTATACGTGATCTTTTTGTCTGTACCAAAAAGTCCTAATGTTGTTTTGAAAAAAAATTTACGTGTTGGTGAAACAAACCCTTTTTTTTTGGAAAATTTTTTACTGTTTTGTGCTTTTTAATTTTCACTTTTTTTTCATCACACTTCTCTACAATTGAAAACACTCGCGTTCTGACCTTAAAAATTATTTATTTGACTTACCTTGTTTAAACAAATTACCATTCTGGAAAAAAATATTTAAATCAATTTTGTTTGCAAAATGAAGTAAAAAATCTCATTTTCAAATATTTTGTTTCTTATTTTTTTGTTCAATGTAAAAAATCTTAAACTGAAATTGCTCAAACAGGGGTAATACCCATTGCGAAAATTTTAAAGCCAATTTCACCTAAATAGGAAAATCCTAGCAACAAAAAACCCAAAAAAGCTAATTTTTACAAATGTTTGTAATTCAAATTCAAATTTCTAAAATTGAAAATGTTTAAATTTTTGGTTTTATATGTTGTTTTGAATTGCGTTTTAATTCTAAATAACCAACACAAATTCTTGGTTTTTGTTTCAAAATGAAAGAAAAATAAAGTAAATAATTATTTTAAAAATTTTCCTTTTTTATTCCATTTTACAAATAAAACTTTTGACAATTTTTTTATAGAATAGTTAAATGGAAAAAAGAAATTCTAAAATTATTTGAAATTTGTGTCATTGGAAAAACAGAGTTAATTCCAAAAAGTGAAAACCAAAAGCTTTAAACAATTTATCTCAAAACAAATTTGTTCAACATTTTTATTGACGCTTTTGATAACTTTTCGTTTTCACTTTTTGAAAATGACTGTTCAAAGTCATAATTCCAATATAATTGGACTAAACAATTTATAAATAAAAATTAAATTACAATTAAATTTGAGAAAATAAAACAAAATATTAAAAGAAACTAACATAATATCAAAATGATATAATTTCAAAAATGATCGAAACAAAAAGTAAAGAAAATAGAATATTTTCCAATTTTTTTTTCAACAAAACTATTATTTCACATTTCATAATAGCTTAGATCCAATTACTATTATGAACTATCTGTATTTGGTGTACGGTGGGGATTGGAATCCAGTGTAATAAATAGAAAAAATAGTTGAAAAAAATTCTAAACTAAAATTCAAAATTTTCCAAACAATTAAAACGATCCAAACAATCAGAATAATATAATTTCATTCAAATTGGAAAAAATTTTGATTTATGTAAAATTATGAAAATTATTTTTTCATCTTATAGTTTTTTCTTTTCATTTCATTTTTTGAATTATCTAACATTTTTTCGTTTGATCGAAACATTTTTGAAACTTTGATATTAGATTAAAATTTAGTTCCACAAAATAGAAGAACTCACAAATAAAATTAGTTGGAGGTATCTAACCATTTGATCGATCAATATTTGTTAATCGAATTTAAGCAAATTTACTAATGCATTTTTTTTTTGTTTTGCTCTCTCCAAAATTTCAAAGACACCGATAATTTATTATTACTTGATAATTATTTATTTTTTGTTTTGTATTGTAATTTATAAACAATTGTTAACAATCCAATTAGTGAATGGTTTTAATTTGGTATTTCTTCTAGAATTGATTAAATAAGGTTTTTTTTTTTTCACAAAAATTGAATTTTGTGTGTGTTAAAAATTTTGAATTGGAGTTTATATTTAATTGAGTATATATTATGGAAGGTCAAAATACTTTTAAAATTTAGGTTTTTGAGGAAAATTTTTAAAAAACATTTAATGATCAAAAAACTTTTCAAAATTTTCGAACAAAACAAGGTAAAATTAAAAGCTATTTTTGATCCTCTTTGTCAGTGACTTCCCAGTTTATGCTCAAGTATATTGATACCCTTACATTAAACTCTATAATAATTTAAAACAAAGAGAAAGTCTCTGGTATAAATAGTTTTTGATTTTCTAACTTTTTTACAGTAAATTTCAAAAATGGTTTGTAAAAATGGTTTTATTCTAAAATATAATAAATTATTTTTTAAAAAAATCTAAAATTTGTATTTTAACAAGATCTCTTGATCGAACATTCTTTTAAGTCAATAAAGGCTTTGTGGGTCATAAAAGTAATATTTACCAATCTTCAAATACATACAGCCCTTAATTTTTTGAAAAACAAAATAAACAAAATTTTCCTTAGCTTTCCGAAAAAAAATAAAAAAAAAGAAAAATAAGACAAAAATTAGAGAATCAAATAAATAATTGAAGTTCCAATTCAAAAAGAAAATCATATAAAATAGCGTAAATTTAAGATATCAAAAAGTTTAACTTTTCAAAAGATCTTTTCTACATTTTATTTGAAACAATTAATGAAAATTTTGTTCAATTAATTTTTCAACAAATATTAAATCGAAAAAAAAAAAAAAATTCTATTTTTTTCAAGGTATCAAAAAAAGAAAAATTTCAGAATTCCAATATCCCAACATAAGAAATTGAAAAACACAATAAAAAAAAATAATCTCGGTTATCATTAGTTTATTTTTTAGAAAATTTTTTTAAAATTACGATTCAGAAACCAACTAAATTTAAAAAAATTAATAAATTTTCCATTATCAAAAATTTTCAAATGTGAGTACTAGCATTAATTTGTTTTTTCAAAATAAAATCAGAATAAAAAAAATCACATAAACATATTCTCAAATATTTCTCATGTTTTATAAAACTTTTGGCAAAAATTTGAATTGCTTGAAATTCTTTTTTTTAAATTTGAAAATTTCTAAAAAATTTTTCCAAATTTTATTTTTGTTTATATTTTAAAACAAACTTTTTCAATTTTTTTGTTTTTTGAAAATTTTGAAAAGTTCAATATATATTTTTAAGGTGAACATAGTTCCAATAATTCAGAAGAAGTTTAAAAATAACTATCTTTGATACAAAAAAAAAAAAAAAACATTAATTTGGTTTTTTATTTGTTTTTTATTTTTCCCCTGTATGAATTTTTTTTATATGGGAAAGAAGAGTCATAAATAAAAAAGACCAAGTAGTTACTTGCTAATACTTAAAATACTGAAACCTAAAAGTATACATAACTTGAAAATAAAAAAATAAAAAGCAAAAGGCAATAAATACCAAATGTTTAAAGAAAAACGAGATCAAAAAGAAAAAAGAAATGACTGCAATTAAAAAACTTCATCCCAAAAGAAATTTCATGATTACCTATTAACATAAATGAAATTAACCAAAACTATTGTGACTGTGATTTTGGGTGTTTTTAATTAAACGATATCATTGGCTATTTTATTTTTACTTTTTAACAATTCTTTATAAACCCTTTTTTTTTATTTTTTTTTTCTTTTTTCTTTTTTCCTTTTTCCATTTCAATTATTGCTTTTTCTTTTTAAACATAAAAATATTTGGGTATGTCCCTCCCTCCAATTAATAATTGTGAAATCTATGATTTTATGCTTAAATTTCCTTTTAGAAAATTTAATTAAAAGGGCTTCTAGAGTGTAATTTACACTTGTTTAATAATAATAATTTGATTTTTTTGATTATTTGAATACAATCAAATCATTTTGAAAAGGTGATATTTGATAACCAGATGATTTAAATTCCTTTTGAAAACCAATGATGTAATAATATATCATTAAAGTTTTTTGAAGTAATAGAAATCATAGAAATCCTTATTATCCATTCATAAAATATTGTTTTTTGATTCTAAATCTCAAATAATTTTTATTTCAATAAACCTAATTTATAAAAAATTAAATTAAAAGTTTATATAACTCTGAATTGGTATTTGTTATTTTATAAAAAATAAACAAAAAACAAAACAATAAAAAAATATTTATCAAAAAACAAGAAATTTTAAAACTTTTGAACTCTATTTCTTTCAGATAACCTCAAAATTTTCACAATATGAAAAATTACAAATAAACATAGATCAAATATATTAAAAATTCTTTGTCAAAGTATGATCATTTATTTTTTATCTTTTAAAATTGAAAACAAGTAAGTTACTCAAAAATAAAATTTTTTTCTACCTACCTTTTTAAAAAATAATAGGAAATAAATTTCATTCAATGTAGTATAAACGAAATACACCAAAAACAAATTTAACCTTAATTTTTTTTATTTTTTTATTCAACTACTTTTAAAAATTTTTATTTTTAACTAAAAGGCATTCTATATCATAAAGTTGTCATTTTTTGAAAAATTTCTTATTGTATAAAGCTCATCCCAATTAAACTAAACTTTGTTTCAGTCAAAGGGTCCCAACATTTTTTTCAAATAACAAATATTTTTTATAAATAACCTTTGAAGATTAAATAAGAAATAAGTAGAATAATAAACATCAAAGAATAGTTGATATCTGTATAGAATAAAACTAACAAATCAATAGATTTTCTTAAAAATTGAAAAAGCTCAAATTCTTAGGGCATATTAAGAAAAAACAACAATGTTCATTTTGATCTTCAATTGAAAATCAAATAAAATTCCAATAAAAATCAAAATATGATTTTTTTACAATCATTTTTACTCTTTTTAACCATCAGAATAACACATTTTTACAAGTGACTATCGATCTTGCAATAAAAAAAAAATTTGTAAATGAATTAGGTATCAATAAAAATCGGAAAAAAAAACGAAAGAAGTTCAAAAATGTTTTCTATTTTGAAATTTCCGGAATAAAATTTTTCTTCTAATCTACATTCAACCCCTTTAAACACATGTAATTAACTCCCTACAACTGGGCAACTTTGACTGGAAAATAGTTTATACAAAAAATTTGATTCAAAAAAATTTACTACTTAAAATTAAAAACTAGATAATATTTTCTAAAATGGTGTTTTAAAAAACATTTTAAACATTTTGATATCCATAATAGAAAGTTCAGGTTATTGATATTTTGTTGTAAATATTTTTCAAAAAATTTTTTCTACTTCAATGAATTAAAATAACAAAATGATTGAAAAGAACCACAAGTATTTTCCTCAAAAATATTAAAATTGAAAAGTACCTTACATTAGTTTAAATTGAAGTATATATAATGTGTGTTAAAATGAAAAAAACAAAAAAAAAAAAAACACCTTAATTCGATATTTCAAATTGAAATCAATCTTATTATATATATTTTATATTTATTAAAATTAATTTTTCTGAAATATTGGTATATTTCTAAATTAATAATAATTCATTACTTTCCAACAATTTTTAAATTTTATTAAAAAACAAAAAAAAAAAATAATAGGGATAACATATTCTGACAAATTCAAGACTACTGATGGTGTTTATTTCCAAGATTATCAAGGTTCTGGTGATATATTTTTAATAAAATTAAATTCCCTTGGCGAATTAGTATATTCAACTTATTTTGGAACAACCAAAACAGACCTGCCAACTGCGATTACTTTAGATTCATCTGGGCTTCCAATTATTGCAGGAACGACAGTAGATTATGAATTAAATAACTTATTCCCAACATCAACAGACGCTTATAAAAAGGATTGTGATGGTTCAAATGGTGGAGCTTTTATTACAAAGTTTAATGATGACGCAAGTTCACTTGTTTTTTCAACTTTTATATGTTCGGATCAAACCCCTACAAGTATGTATTATATATCTATCTCTATAAAAGAATAATTCAGATTTATATTTTGATCATAAAAAAAACAAACAATCTTTAATGTTTTTACTTTTTTACAAAAAAAAAAAAAAACAAAACAAAAAAACAAAAACAAACAAAAAAAACAAAACAAAAAAAAAAAAATCAAAACAAAAAAAAAAATCAAATGTATATATATAATAATAAAAGTTAAATCGATAAAAACAGACGAAAGTGATGCTATATTTATTACTGGAAATACTGAAGGTGTCATACCACCAACTGGAGAAACCGGTCCAAATTTCAATTGTGTTTATGGCAATCTATTAGATGCATTTGTTGCCAAGTTATCTAGCGATGGCACAAGTTTACTTAATGCGATATGTATCAATGGCGCAGCGGACGACACTGGTATGGAAATGGCACTTAGTGACACTTCAATTTATATCACAGGATATACTGAATCGGAAGATTTACCCTTCACAACTGGCAAATACCAGGAGTTTAAAAATGAATCGACAGATTGCTTTATTGCAAAACTTGATCGAACGGATTTGAGTATAATGTGGGTCACGTATGTTGGTGCAACTAAGGAAGACACATGTAATTCGATCTCTTTAGATACCGACGAAGACATTTGGGTTGGCGGAAGCTCATTTAGCACTGACTTCCCCGTGACTGACAATGCCTATAAAAAGATAATTAACAATGAAGAAAATGGTATTTTTTTCAAAATGTATAACAATGGAACAGGCTTAGGATATAGTTCTTATCTCAATGGCACCGACGCCATCCAAATTCAACATATTGTAATCGATGAAGATGATTTAATTTTATTGGGGGGTATGGGCTCGCTGTTGTGGCAAGATTATGAATATGATTACGATTATGGGAATGATGGGTTTGTTGTCTTGTTTGACAGTTTGGGAAAGACGATCAAAAAGAGTATTAAAATGACAATTACCTCAATGCTATCGCTGGGCAATTATCAGGGCACAAATTGGAATTGGGTGGGCTCTGGTGAAGTCAACACCCCGTTTTTAAAGACGACATCGAATGCCTTTCAGCAATATGAAGAATACATTGACGGATGGATCATTACACTTGAAATGTATTGCAAAATGGGAACCTATTCAGATATTGAAGGGTGCCTTGGGTGCCCCGAGGGCACGTACTCCGATGAGGAATTACAGGATTCCTGTAAAGAATGCGGGATGGGGGAGCATAACTCCTACACGGGGCAAACCGAATGTGTCATCTGTGAACCGGGCACCTACAGCGATCAGGTGGGACTCCCGGATTGCTTGAAATGCCCCGAGGGTACATACAACACAAACAACGGCTCCAAATCGAGTGTTGACTGTTCGTTTTGTCCAATTGGCACCTATAACCCGGAAACGGGCGCATCAAGCGAAGAGGAAGGCTGCCTACCGTGCCCAGTGGGCACCTATAACCCCAATCAAGAGGGGAGAAGCGTTGCCGATTGTAAAAAATGCCCCGAGGGTTCGTATAACACACACACAGGCTCCAATTCAAGTGTGGATTGCCTAACCTGCCCCAGTGGCAAATACTCCGAAACGGGATCTTCCGAATGTGAGTATTGTGGCCCCGGCACAGAGCCCAGTGACAGACAATCAGAATGCGTCGAATGCTCCCCTGGGACCTATTCTGAATCAGATACGCAAGAAAATTGCAAATCATGCAAAAGCGGCTATTTCAATAACGAAGCGGGCCAATCAAGCTGCAAAAAATGCCTGTTTGAAGACAATTGTATTGGTGGGAACAGCTGCCTTGAGGGCAGAAATAATTCGAATTATTGCATCACCTGCTTGGACGGATGGTTTATGCTGAATTCGGAATGTAGAGAATGCCTGCCGGGCTATGTTGTTTGGCTAGTTGTCTCTCTAATCTTTGTGCTTTGCTTGGTAATTTATTTTACAAGGAATTTAAAGTATACAGATTCGTTCCTTGAATTCACTTCCAACCAAATTTTTGGAATCATCGTCACCTCGCTTCAGCTGATTGGCGTGGTGCTCTCTTTAGATTTCCCCTGGCCATCATTATGTAGAGGCTTTCTAAGATACTTTTTTTCAATTTTCATTTTGGATTTCTGGTCCATGTCTTCGCCAGACTGCAAATCATCATTCACCTTCTATTATAAATGGCTAACCATGTTTTTATTATTTTTCATATTATTTTTCTTCTCGCTGATTTTTTATTTGGTTCAAAATTTAAGATTGGAAACAGATCACGAAAGAAGATACAATTTCCAAGTCAAGTTTAAACATTATTTCTTATTACTTTTGAAATTCATTTATATCCCGTTTTTAAAAATTTCCTTTGATACCATTGACCTGACCTATTATGAAGTTAAAGATGCCAGTCTACTTGACGTAGACCCATCAATAAACGCCAGCACACGCAATTATAAAAATTATTTGGTAGGGTTCATTATTGGATTCATTCTTTATGTTGTCGGCATCCCGATCGTATTTGGCATCACAATTCTTAAGGCTAAACAGTTATTATTCGCTGAGGATTTCAACGAGAAATATGGTTGGATTTACATGAAATATAAGGAAAATAGATATTGGTTTGAAATGGTCGAATTCTTTTTCAAATTCTTGATAGTACTAAGTTGTGTGTTCTTTAAGCCAAACTCCGAATTCCAAGCTGTTTACGTCTTCGTCATATTCTTCGCATTCATTGCTTTGTTTTGTTATTTGAAACCACACGAGGGATATTACACCAAATATGTAACAGAGGATAAAACGGAAATTGGCCTATATACCATAGTGTGGTCAATAGCGTCGCTAGGAATCACCAGTCTAGACTTCTTACCATTCGTCATTCTGTACCCAGCTGGATTTGTCTTTGCCTATTTGGGTATTAAAGAGAATTTAACTAATTATTACAACGAAGAAACTTGGGAAGAAAACTATGATGAAAAAAAAGATGACAAAGATTTTGATGACAATATCGAGGACAAACCTAAAAAAGTTAAAAAAAGGGAAGATGGCAACGAAGACGATGATTTGGAATTAGATGAGATACAAGTAGATGAAGACGAAGAAGAAATTAATGAAATTATCGATTTGGATGAAAATTTAACAGAATATGAAAAAAATGTTGAATTGTTAAGAATTAGAAAAGAAAAAAATGAAGAAATGTCACTCCTAAGAGAAGAATTAGAAAAAAAGGAAAATATTCTAAAATCACAAAACGAAACTAATTTCAAATTGAAAAATGAAAATAATGAATTAAAAAAAGAAAATAAAAAAATCAAAAAATCTTTAAATAAAGAAAAGGGAGATTCAGATTAATTATTTTATATTTAAATTATTATTTAATTCTTGTTTTCCTAATATTATCCTTATTATCATTCTTTTTCTTATTATTATTCTTTTTCTTATTATTTTTACTATTATTTTTAAACTTTTAAATATTTAAAGGTTTAAGCTTTCAATGAAAAACTTAAAATATTTACTTTATATTTGTATTTGTAAGAATTGATTTGATTTTTATCTATTTTTTTTTAAAGAGATCTCCTGGTTGCAAAATAACGATATTTGTATCAACCCTTCTTGATTATTAGAATCTTATATTTCAGAATCTCAATACATCTTTACTTGGCAAGTAGTGAAAAATGCTCATGTGCAGAGAAGAAAGCCCTTGTTTTCAATTAAAAGCCTATGTTTCTTTTTATCTTCTTGTTCCAATATTACATCAAGTAGAGTATTCATAAGTCAACCTAAGAACAAATTTATTTTGAAGGTTTAATATTTTTTTTTAAGAAATAATTATAAATTCAGAATTTAAATTCATGTATTTATATTCTGATCTTTTCAAGTTGAGCTAAATATTTTGAATTTAGGTTGATTTTAATATTTATTCTTTGGTTAATTTCTGTTTATTTTTTATGATAAGGAGAGATATTTTTTTGATTTTTTTTGACTTTTAATTTCTTTTTTTTATTAAGTGTAATTATCATATTTTTAATTTTAAATACTGTTTTTTAAATTTGAATTGATATATATCTGTTTATTATATAGACACCGTGAAACAGGATTAATCTCAACATTTACATAATTTAAACTTTTTTATTTTATAATTTTATATTTCTAGCCAAAATGTTAATTGACTTAATGTAAAAGATCTAAATATTCTAAATTTTTAAATTCTTTAGTGAAGAAAATTATTATTTAATAATCATTTAATATAATAATAAATTTATCTTTTTTTTTTTTTTTTTCCATTTTAAATATATGTGAAATTGTTTTCTAAACAAATACCTTAAAATATAATCTTTAAAAATTCTTTTTAAATTTTGTCCTTACTCTTAATTCAGTTTTAATCAAAATTGGGTAATTACTTGATATATTTTAAAATTTTTTTTCCATTTATCTGATTTTTATTTCCTTTTATTATTAAACTTCAATTATCAGATTCAAAAATTTGGTATGAAATTGTTTAAAAGTGCAATTTTGCTGGCTATGAAAATCAAATTACCCTAATTAACAATTATCTCGAAGTTCAATACAGAAGCTAAATTTAATCCTAGGAAATCTATCTTTTCTAATTGATTTTCTCAAGATCTTAATGTTTTTTAAACTATTATTCATCAAATATTTGGAGAACCCATAATAAAAAATTTCATAGGTTAATAACAAAAAAACTGTCAATAGAATTGTAAAATAGGAAAAAATATTAATGGTGATAATGGATCTACTTGTTAAACACCTCTTGAATTACCTAATCCAATCTTCGTACTTCTTTTTCTTGAATCTCAAGTTCGGAGAAAAAAACAATTCATTTTGTTCAATAAAAAACATATTGTTCTTTGAAAGTAAAATAAGAAATCATTTTCACCTCATTTTTCCTCTTTTCCTTTAACCAATACAGTTTTCAAAGAAAAGAGATTGAAATTTATGATCTCTGATTGTTTGAGAGGCTCTTTTTAATATTCATTATATTTTTGGTGGAACTAAGAATCCAAAAATGAAACAAAGATTCCGTATTGAAAAAAAAGAAAATCAGTTGAAATTTTATCACATTTCAATTTCAAATACCAGTAAATAAAATAAACCATAAAAAACAGGAACTTTAAATTTTTATCAAAATTCTACGAGTCTATGAAACTTTCTTACCCGCTTAAATTCAACTTTCGGAAAATAATAAAAAAAGAAAAAAATCATTTTTAAACAAGCATTAAAATTTATACCATCCTTTCAGATCGATCAGCTAAGAACCAAAATAACATGTAACCACAGCTAATACAAAATTCTCGTTTTTCAAATTTCAGGAATTGTAAACCTTAAACAAAATTTCTTAAAGAGTGAACATAGTATTTGGAAAGGAGATCAAATTTTCTGGTTGTGTTGTTTAAAACTGTTTGACTAAGACTGGTAAATGAATTCTTCTGAAAAATAAAATGGTTTGTTGTTAAATCTTTAATGTAGGAAGTAAAAAAGGAATTTTTTTCCCATCCTGCGACAAATCAACCTAGAAGTTTGCATTAAAAAAATTTTTTAATCTGTAAATAATTGAAAAGTGCAATTTGTTTTTCTGTTATTCCATTTTTATTATTCAAAAGTGAGGGTGCTGTTTTGAATAAAAAAAAAAATAAAAAAAAAAAATGTTCAAATGAAGTAAGTGTGGTTATTTTTATTGGTTGTTCAAGTAAAACTACATTTGCTTAACTTTAGGTGGAGCAATAATTATAACAAGATCACCACGAACAAATAAAGAAGGAATCGAGCGTGTAGTTCTTTCTTCAATTTCTTCATTGGTATTTGGATCAACAGTAACATTTATAGCAGTTTCTTTTGCTTTTGTGATTAATAGATTGGTATGTTCATCATAAGACGTTAAAATTCCTTGTACCTCTCTGTTTCCTCGAAGTTTCACAAGTACCTCTTCCCCTAAACAAAGTCCAACAAGATCTAATGGTTGATTAAAGGTCATACAAAAAGATTGAAAAAATGAATAATTAAAATTACAAGAACTTATTATTATAAAATAAGTGTTTGGTTATTAAATTGAATAATCTCTCGGTGATCTTATAGAAGTAGAAATAACAATTATGGTGTTTGGGAATTTAATTAAATGTGAAAAGACATTTAGTTTTACTCAATCCAGAGGAAGAAAAATAATTTTACATACGAGCTCTTTTAAATAAAAAATTCAAGTAAATTCATATCCCACTCAAAAAAAGGAACCCCGTCATAAAAATTTAGAAGTAAAGTTTAAATTCTGATTATTATAATACCAAACTTGATTTGAGTTGTATTTTCCAAATTGAACTGTTGACAAAATAAAGCATCCAATAAAGTTATATCCATGTTTCATAATATTAAGCGTGTTTTTTTGTTATAGAAGAACTATACATCAACCGATCAAAGAAACTGACAATGAGCCAGAAATAAATATGGTAGTGGTTTCTTAAAGTTCTATTATTTAAATATAAATTCTAAAAATAAAGGATCAAATTGCAAAATTTATCTTAAAAAATGGAGTAAATTTTTAAAGGAAATTTTTAATCAATCAAAAAATTACAAAAAATTTCAAAACAAAAAATGAGAATATTATTGAGTTTGTATTTCGAAAAATTTAAAACAAATCGCATTGAAGAATTAAAATTTTAACAAAAATATCAAGGGACTTACATTCAAAATTGATTTGAAATTGGGTATACTATTGGGTCGTAAATTAGATGTTGTATTGGAACAAGAAGTAAAAAAAAACATGGGTTATATTTCGAAAAACGAATTATAGTTGTTGTGTACATATTATTTTGATCACTTTACAAGAATTACTATATTTTATCGATCAATTTGATTTTCAGGGACTAGTAAACATTCAAAAAATTTTCAAATAAATTTAACAGCATATTTAAAAAATGAATTTACCTTAACTTGAAATTGAGAAAAGATGTAAAAATCTGATTATTACCAAAGTGAACTTACTTTTAATGTTATTTTCAGATCTGAATTGTCGTTTTTAAAAAGTTTGATACTTTTTTTGTTTTTTTTTTTTAGGGAGAAAATTAATTTCCTCTTATAATTATTAGTTTTTCTTGAATTTTGGTTTTCGGCTTCAGAATGAAAATCTATATATTTGAAATAAAACAGAAAAACTCAAGAAAACAGCAATTATTTTTTTTTTTTCATTTTGAAATAAACAGAAAATTAAAGAAATTTTCTTTTCATCTCAAAAATTAAAAAAACCTTGGCACTTGAAGACACTCTACAGCACTTCTTCAATTTTTATATTTTTGTTTTGAAATTTCAATAAAGCGTCCTAAATTTCTTATCATTAACTCATTTTTATATAAAAACTAGTCTTTCTTTTAAATAATATCAAGAATATTTATTCTTTAATTGCTTACTATTTTTGTTAATTTGTATAATTCTTTAATTCAAATTTTTCAACTTTTCCATAGAATGAGCAGTCGTTAGGTTTACTTGAGTTTTCTATTTATTTGTGAAGTGTTCTAGGTTTTTTTGAGGTTTTCTATTTTATTGTGAAGTTTTCTAGGTTTTTTTGAGTTTTCTATTTTATATTGAAAATCTATTGATTTTTGTTAGATTTTTTTTACTTTTTGAAACAAACCGAAAATTCATAAAAATTTTCTGTTTATTTCAAAAAGTAAAAAAAAAGGAAAACACTTCACAAAGAAATAGAAAACTCAAAAAAACCTAACTAAAATCGATAGGTTTAATAAATAAAACAGAAAACTTCAAGAAAACCGCCATTGGGTTTTTTTTTTTTAGAAATTAAAAAAACCTAGGCACTCTACGGCACTTGATGACACGATCCCAGGGTAAATGATCGATATCTTCTATAATGATCAGATTAGAATGATGTTTATATAAGTTCTAGAAATTTTTTTTAAATTTATTCTTATCATAAACATAGGAATTTCAGATTGAATAATCTGCAAAATTTCTTAATTTTAAAAGGAAGTTGAACTTTTTCAATCACAGTATTTTTTTTCATTATGTTTTTTTAAAAAATAAGAAATAAAAAGAGAATTTCAAAAATTTTCTGTTCATTAAAAAGAAAAAGAAAAGCGGCCTTTAATTTTTCCAACATTTAAAAGAATTATGTGAATTCCTTGATTTTACTCCATTCTTGTGAATTATGGAAAAATTATTTGCTTGGCAACACGACTATTTGTTGATATTTTTATTATATCTAATAATTTATAAACATTCTTGACTTTTCTATCGAGAACTATTTATAATTAATTTTTGTCAAAAATTATTTAGTTTTGTATTTAAAATTTTTAAATTTTCTATTTCTCCTTTGATATTTTTGTCTTTTTATAAAGTTTGATACTTTTTTCTTGTTTTTGAAAACGTTTATAATTCAAAATTTTTTGAAATTATCTCAAAATTAATTATTTCATCTGAAGAAAAATTAAATTGTATTGTCATTGAAGAGTATGTATAAAAAATTAACTTACAAAATTTAATTACTAAGCTTTGTAAATAACTTGGTAAAAAAATCTTACTGAAGGAAGTAGTAACTCTTATATATATTTCCCTCAAAGGTAATAGAGTAAAATTTTACACAAGGGCACAATTAAACCCGATATGTAAATTCATTTATCAACTTTAGAGAGATGAATCATCATTTTTAAAAGATTTCGTTTTTTCCCAATGAAATTCTCACTCAAAAGCTTTGGCCCTTTTTTGATTTTAATTTTTGGTCTTAAACAAAAATAGAAAAATTTGCAAAACCCTTTTTTATTTATAAGAAATATCACTTTTAGTAATTTCTGAGAATTTTTCTGAGCAAATAACCTTGAAACTTTAATCTTATTTTAAAAATACAATCATAATAAATCAAATATTGAAATCTTGAATAGAAAAAAATGATCATTTATTTTATTTAAAAATATTTGAGAAATTTCTTAAATTTTCAAAGATTATACAATATTGTTTTTCAAATATTCAGAGTATAAACCGGTAATTATTCTTATTAAAATCGGTTATTTGAGAATATCTATTATTTTTTTTATTATTATAATTATTGATTTGAATTGTTTTTGTCTATTTGGACGTTATCTGAAAAATTGAGAAATAATTGTAAATTTTACCGATGCCTTTAATCTAATGTTTGTTGATATCTCACTGAAAAAATTGAGATTGGGTTATTAATTATTGATTACAAATAATCAAATTAAAAAGTATTTATGTTAACAATAAGTTGAATTTTCCAGGTTTCAAAAAGGTATTTTGGTTTTTTTTTTTAATTTGATGTTTTTATTTTTTTTCAAATATTTTTCTATTCAATAAAAAGAAATAATTGATTTGGACTTGTTCTCTAAATTAAAAATTTTTATTTTTCCAATTGAAATTATTATTATGGTTATATATAAATTAAGAATATTTTTTAAACTGGATTATTTTAGAACTTGTTTCTTTTCTTTTTAAGGGTATTTTGGTGTGTTTCCTTTACTTTCAATAAGAATATCTTTCTTCTTATATTAAAATATTTTTTTTTCAAATGTTTGGAAATATGTTGAATTTTGAATTTTTAAAAAATGAGAAAAATCAACAAAACTTTTAACAACAATAATCAGTTTCAGAAAATAACATAAAAAGTAGGTTAGCTTTTGAAGTACTTTAGATTTTTATTTTGTTTTTTAAGTTCAAGGCGAAGTAAATTTTTTTTGAATTTGCTATGAAATTTACTTTTGGGTTTTTTTAAGTTTACTAGCCCCTTTATGGCAGAGTTATTAAAGCTAAAAATAATTTTTTGAAATGGAAACAAAAGATTTTTTAGTTTTTATGAATGTCCAAATACTTTTTAAAAATTAAGCAATCAAGATCTCCGAAAATTAAATATCAAAAAAGATATTTTTTTTAGAAAAAGGTACACCAAAGAGTGACACTCAATTACTAATTGAGTGGAAGTAAAATATAATTGTGAAAACAAATGTGTCTAACAATGTGTTGTTTCTTTTTTATGTTTTTGAGAAATCAAAGATTTTTTTTTTTTTTTCATTTTTTTATTTTCTCAAAAGAGTTATTTTTTTCATATGAATATTACTAGTTGTTAATTTGTTAAGTATAGTATATTTAAAAAAATAATCATAGATTAGATTAAATTGAATTACATTGGCTGTATACTTGTAGAAAATAATTTATTTATAATTTCAAGAAATTTAATAAACTATTGAAAATATAATAATGGATCAATTTTTTCTGATCTTCAAGATTTCAATTTTTGGTTTATTTTTCCTCAAATTTCAAAAAATAAGATTAAATTTGGTTTATTATTTGTTCATATAAAATATTAGAAATCTCTGGAATAATATGGAAGATATTTCAATTTGTTAATTTTTATTTTGTAATGAAATTGATTTTTCTTTATTTTAATTTTGATAAACCAGCTTTAATATGGTTTGTAGTGCTCCGTATTGTTAATTTTAAGTTAAGAATTCTAAATGGAAATATTAAAAATATCCAAAAAAAAAAAATAAAATAAATGAATTATTTTTTTTTCTCATTAAAAACCAAAAACAAGAAAACACCGAAAATATCAAAAATCTGTGAATGTTTAAGTTTGAAAAAAAATCAAATTTTCCTGTTTTAAGGGTAAATTTGAAACAAAATAATTTATTGTTAAAATTTTATACAAAAACAAAAGAATTGTTATAACAAAAAAAAAAAGAATTGAAGAAAAGAAACATAAAATTGAAATAATTAATAAAATATATTCTTATGGTGATTAATTTGTTTATTTTTAGTTTTCAATTTCCATTTCTTGCCCCCGTTCTGTTTCTTCTTCTTCTTCTTCCTCTCCTTCTTCCTCTTCTTCTTCTTCTTGATCTTCCTCTTCCTCTTCTTCTTCCTCTCCTTCTATTTCCTTTTCGATCATATTTTCTGGTTGTATTAAATCGGAGTTATCATAATTTTTATTCAAATCTCTGATATTTTTTTGTAAAAATAATGTTGCCGTTGAATGTCCAAAATTAAAAATGGGTGAAACATATTGTTGCTTCTCGATATACCTATTGATGGACAATTCTGGTATTTGTTCTGAATTTGAAAGGCGGTAGTGTGTATCAAAATAGTATTGTTTGCCTTTGGATAAATATTTTCCTTTTTTATTTGTTTTTTTTTTTCTTTTATTTTTCAAAAAATATCTTTTCTTTCGTTTCCTATTCTTGGCATAAAGAATGCCATCTAAATTTTCTTCAAAAATCGGTTCAATTTCTTGAGTAATTAAATCAGTATTGTAAGAATCCAAGTCTTCTTTAATTTCCTTAAATGGTAACGGTATTTCAGTTCCATCATCAACAACTTTTATTTTCTTGGAATTTATATTTTTTTTAAGGCACTTGGGGGAAATGTTCTTGGGGATCATTCGTTTATTCTTAGGATAAAAAACAAAATTTTTCGAGTCTGTTAATGTGTGATCAATGTATTTTTTTTTTTCTTTTGCTCTGGTATAATTTCTTTCCTCGACTCCCTCTGAAATTAAAACAACAACTTTGCCCTGTCTTTTTCTTCCTGTTCTTCCGAATCTTTGTACTGTGCGCTTGGGGTCAAGGTTGGCGTCATAGCAAATAATTAAATCAATTTCGCCGATATCTAGCCCCTCCTCGCCAATGCAAGTAGCCACCAGGGTGTTGTAAGTGCCCTTTTTAAATCGTTTGATTATTAATTGTTGTTCCTTTTGTGTGTAACCTCTGCAGATGTCTGTTGTGGCCTGTCCAACAAATGGCATAACCTTCAAGCAGGGGATGTCTTGTAGGGCCCTTGTGATATCGATCACACTCGATCTATAACTTGAAAAGATCATCACGCGTGTGTCTTGGTTTCTTTGGAAATGGTCTTCTAATATTTCTTTAAGTTTGATGATCTTTGGATGGCTGTTTTCCTCCTTTATTAAGTCTGGCAAAATTGCACTTAGCGTAATAAATGTATTCGAGTCAAAAAACTTTCTTTTTGTGATCTTCATTTTGGTATTGGAATTCTTTGGGTAATGCTTTAACAGGAATTGATAGAAGGGAACCAAACCAAAGTCGGTCAATAATTTGTAACCATAAAAGAGACTTAATGCAGTCCCAAAATTTCTGAAGAAGATACCGATTTGGTATCCCTTAAGTGGCTCCCCATTCAATTTCTTTTTTGTTAAGCTGAATCTCTTTTTGCATTTCAATAAAGAGCCTCTTGATGTTTTGTCAACATCGTCGGTCCAATACACCCCTCCGCTGTATAACGGTTTAAGAATTTGTTCTAAAAATGGTTTGATAATTTCCTTTACCTTTTTGATCCCAGAATTTGATTCATTATTGACCTTAATCACGCTAATTGTTTTCCTGAAAAGGTATCGAAAAAGATCAATACTATTCAGCGCTCCTTCGTTAAATCTCGCTTCTAGTCTTGAAATTAAACAATTTGCAATGACATGCTGGATCTGCTCCTTGGTTGTGCCCGGTGTCGCCGATAATGCCAAGACGCGAAATTGGTTTGTCACTCGGAGCAATTTTTTAATGATGTTCGTGTAGTCATAATTGCCCGTCGCGTGATGGACCTCGTCAAATACAACACACACTATATCCTTAGCTGGACATATCCCTGTTTCAAGGTCGTTCGCAACAGTTTGTGGCGTGCCAAAAAAGACCCTATTCCTTTCCCACAGGGGCTCCCTTTTCGTGGAGCTGATTTCCCCCGTGATCTCGCAGCAGTCTGATTTGAAGCCAACAATCTTCCTCACAGCTCCTATTTGCTGGTGGATCAGTGGCTTTGTTGGCGCTAAAAATAGGATCTTGCCAGTTGGGAACCACCGATAATAATTGTACATCACAACAGCAGCGATCAGCGTCTTCCCAAGCCCCGTTGGTAAGACAACCAATGTGTTTTCATATAATGCATGGGAAGTGATATTAAATTGGTAGTCCCGAAGCGGGTAATTTGTCGGGTAGATCCACTTTTTCACGGCATCAGCATCATATTTAGGGTATTCTTCTGTCTTGTATTTGCTTCTCTCC
Organism: Anaeramoeba flamelloides; assembly: GCA_027625915.1. Taxonomy (NCBI): domain Eukaryota; family Anaeramoebidae; genus Anaeramoeba; species Anaeramoeba flamelloides. The sequence continues at coordinate 1,764,853 of JANTQA010000008.1, forward strand.
ATGGGGAAAACATTTTCAAGCAAATATTCTTTTTGAAGTGCCTGGCTTTCTTTCTGGTTTGTTGAATGGTTATGCAAATCCGTTTCGTTATCGTCATCATCAAAGATATTATTAAATACTTTTGTGCTTGGGACAAAATCTTGTTTTGGTAAATTGTCACAGTCACTTTTGTTATTCAGAATAGAATTGTAATAGTTGTGTTTGATTTTATTATTCCTATTGCAACTGTAATTGAGATTGGTGAGAGTGTTTTTTTGGATTACAAAACTGTCGAGGGTTGTTTGTTTGGAAATACCATTTTTATTTAAAACAGTTTTTCTGAAATTATTCTGTTGCTGTCTTGGTTGTGGGTGTAGTTGTGGTTGTTTTCTTGATATTTTTTTGTTTTTTGGTTGTTGTTTTTGTGGGATTTGTGGTTTTTGTTGTAGTCGCTGTGGTGTTTGTGGTTGCTTACTTGGTGTTTGTTTATTTATTTGTTTCTTTAGTTGGTTCCTATAATTTATCTTTGCAAATGGTGAAGGAATGGAATTTGAGACCTGTTGAGTACTATTTGCGGTTTTGTTTCCTCGAGGTTGGAAGTGTTTGTGATTGTTCAAGTTGTAATTTGTATTATGACGAATACTTTTTGTGTACGAGGAGGAATTGATAATAGTTGTGTTTTTTTTTGTAATTAGATCTGTTTTAAAGTTTGTTTTTGGAATTGTGTTTGATTGTAAGTTTGTGTTTGTTATTGTTTTTGTGTTTGTTTTTGTGTTTGTGATTGTGTTTGTTTTTGTTTTTGTGTTTGTGCTTGTGCTTGTGGATGTTTTAAAATTTTGAAAGTTAAGTTTTGGAACTTTTGGGTGGCTTAATTGCTTTAAACGTTTTTTTGTTTTTAAAAGTTTTGGGGATACAGATCTTGTTGGCTGGTTCTTTGTAAATTTCAGTTTCTTTCTTTTTGGAACAGTTCTTGGTGTTTTGTTGAAGACACTTTGTGGTTTGAAACTTTTTGTTGGGGTAATGTTTCTCTTGTTGACAAGCTTAGAGTTTGGAATTTGTGGAAAGAACCCATTTGATCGATTCAAAGAAAAATTCTTGATGGTCATAACAGAAATATTTGTTGTTTTGTTCGAAGAAAGTCGTATTTTTTTTACGTTGATTTGCTTTGTGGGTTGGTCGTGGTTTTCTTTGTTTTGTTTTTGAATACTTCTTGTTTTTATTGTTTTCGTTTTTTTTTTTTTCGTTTGATCAAAATCTTCAAACCTAATTAAGCGTCTGACTTTTCTTTTTGGTAGAATTTTTTTGGGTGTGTCAACGCTTGCTGTTTTTGTTTGGAAATTTAACTTACATTTCTTTGGCGATCTTGATGCTGTTTGATTTTCTTTCAAAAAAAAAGGCGAAACACTAAACGAAAAGCTTTTTCGATTTGTGTCTTGCAACAAGGCAGAGGTTTGTGAAAAACGTTCGTAATTTGTTTTTGCTTCTTCTTCCTTAAAATCTTTTGGTTGCATTCTTTTTAATGTTTGTAGTTTTGTTTTTTCTTTCAATTTTATTGTTGTCATAAAAAAAATTAAAAACAAAAAAAAAATATTTTGATAAAAAAGAGAAACGTAAAAAAAATGTTTATTTTTTTAAAAACATTTTTTTTATACTAAATCAATAATATAGAACAAAATTTTTAGTATTACTTTTCAAATATGCTTGCATTTCGAAAAAATAACTTTAAATATCATTTACTTTTCAATTTTTTTTTTTTTATTTTTTTTCAAACCTTTAAAAAATAAAGATTGGAAAGTTTTTTCGAAGGTTTTTTTTTGAGTTTTCTGAACTGAAGGTTTGTTGTTTTCTAGATAGAAGGCTATTTACAGAATTTTTGATCATTGAATTGTTTGTCTGGTAAACTAAAACAAGGGTTATGGAAGAAAAAAAGTACATTTTTTCAACCAACTCTGGGTTTGGAAAGAAAATAATTTAGAAAATGATGGTAACAAAACAAGAGTTGAAAAGGCTTTTGAAACACGATTTTTAAAAGATCAATAAAAACGAATAAAACTTATTTTTTCTTTACTAAATTTCAACTTACGTTTTTTCTGAGATTTGGGAAATAATTGTTTCCTTTTTTTTGATCCAAACAACATGATACTTTCGAAAGAAAAACTTTTTCAAAGATACTGAGACAACCCTTTGTTTCAAAATAACATTTGCCTTCAAATGAAGATACTAAAAGAGCACAACCAAAACCCTTGACCAAAATTCTTTATGTTCAGATCTCAAAAAGTAGTCTTTTTTTTATTTTTGAAGGGAGGAAATTAATATACTCTTCCAGATGTTACTTTTTTCTGAATTCAAAAAAACAGTGAAAAATCTTGGATTTTACTAAATTCTTTTGAATTCTGGAAAACCTAAATGAGTTTTTTTTAATTTCATAAATAAAAAGAAAATTCCTTAATTCTTTTGTTTTATCAAAAAAAAAAAGGTATTTTTAGGCACTTCAAAGGCACTTGCCTAATTTCTAAATTTTTTTTGTGGTTTTTTATAAAGAATCAAAATATTGGTTATCGTTTAAGAATGAAAAGATAAATAATGGTTCTTTATTTTCAATAATATCGAAGATATTATTCTTATTGTTTTTGTTTATTTAGATTAATTTTTTAATCCAATTTTTTTGATTATTTTCATAGTGTGGGTAATTCCATAAAAAAGGATCGCTATCTTCATCTATTTCTGAGTTAGGGTATTTTTTGAATCTATTACAAGACTTTGTTTTTATTTCCATAAAATGAGCATAAGAACACCACAAGGTAAATTTAAATACCTAAAATTAAAGTTAGCCAAAACTATATATTGGATTTCAGTTATACTTCTTTTATAAATTATTTTTTCAAAGTTATCATAATTTTATGTAATAAAAAAGGGATAGCTATTAAACTCATGAAAATCTGAATACCCCCCTTTTCAAAAATACCAACTTTTGAAAAAAACACCTCTTTTTGGGATATTTTTTTAATGGAAAAATTTGAAATGAATTAATTTTTGATTGAACATTAAGATTGAAAAAAGAATAAATGTTAAAGCAATTTGCAGAAAACAATCGGGAATGTTTATAAAAACTCAAACATGGAAACAAATAAAATGATAAAAAATATTCGAAAAACAGATAAAAAATCAGATTTTCAATTTAATTAAGCGATATCTTTTGATTGAAATGTTTTGTGCTATTTTCAAATTGAAAAATATGTTTCTTTTTAGACTATTAAAAAAATACTTGAAATATATCTCTCTACTAATTCAATTAAAAAATTCAAAAATTTTACAATTAAAAATAAAAAAAATATTACTTAAAAATTTCATTTTTTTTTTAATTCCTATTAATATCTATTAAAGTTGTAAACCCTTTTGAAAAATGTGGATTTATAATAATGTTTATTATATGAGTGTCTTTCAAAAATACAAAATTTAATGTTTTTTTTTTTTTTGAAAAAATTTTCCTTTCTTGATAAAGAATGATTGATATCTTCAATGATTGAAACAACCTTGATGAAAAAATTGTAGTTGATTTTTCCTCGATTTAGAATAAATTTGTTATTTTTATATTGAGAAGAATGTTTGGGTGAGTTTCTTTTTTATAAAAGTTCTGATCATTAATATGTGGATAGTTTTTTTAAACCTCAAAAAGTTGTTCTACCGTATTCAATTTTTAGTATTTCTTCAATAGGTAATAATTTATCTTATTTTGGAATTGTTTCAAAACTAAAGGAATATTTTAAGAGGTGTGTTGTTATGGTTGTTGTTGGATGTGAGTTTTTGAGATTATTTTAATTGTCTCTCTGTGAAATTTTTCTTTTCTTTTAATTTTTTTATTTGTCAAAAATACTACTGATTTTTATAAAGTTTAAAGTTTGACAAATATAAGTAAAAATTAAATTTAAACTAAAATAAAAAACTCGAAATGAATTCTACTGAGATGAAATTGACTTCCTATATACAAATGAATTATTTCGGATATCTAAGAATACAAATTATTGGGTTTTTTTTTTTTGAGTTTGACGAATGTGATTATTTTAACTATAAAACCCCTAGAATTACTATTTTGAAGAACTGATATTTCTGGCATTTTTTTTCTTATAATTCTGCAAGTATTAGGAATAATACAACTAAATATAAAATTTGATGAAAAGTGGAACATTATTAAAGAATTTTGAAAAAAATCAAGGTCGGGCCATTACTAAGTTGAAATATTTTTTTGCAAAAATTGTAAGATTTTGTTTTTATTTTATTATTACCAAAACATAAGAATATCTGTTTAGGTCATTTGTTAAATTTCTTATTTTAGTATGGGAACAGAACTTTTCCATTTTAAATAAAGTTACCGTTTATTTATAATTTGAATCACATTATAATTTTTTAATATTCCTTTCTATTGTTTAAATTAAAAAAAACTATATCCTTTACAACACTTAATGAAACTTGGCAACAGGTTCACATTGTTCATATTAGCACAATAACCAGAGAGAATGATCATATATAATAAATGAAACACACACTATCTGTGATTAATAATTGGTATTAAGCTTTCTTTGGGTTTTTCTTTTGAAAAAATAGAAAGGATTGGGTAAAATTGGGGGTTTTGTTCAATTTTTTTCAATTAAAAAAACTTTTTAGGTTCATCTAAGAGTGAGGCACTAATTTCCCAAATTTATATTTTATTTTACTATTATAAAAATTTTTTATCTTTAATTCAATATTAAAAATGTTTTTCTTTGTTAAATTAAGTTTTTTAAAAAATTTTCATTTTTCTGAATTTTAACAAAAAAAAGTAATTTGCTTCCCAAGATTTGGACTTGTTAAGTAGAGATTGAAACCCCGATCAATTAATTATATTTATATATATATATATATATATATAAACTAAATTCCAAAAATAGGGGCCCAAATTTCGAGATCTCGTTCTAGAATCATTGTATTTCAATATGATGTTGGGTAGTTGATTAATGATGTAATTTAAATACAATTTTCTACTCCATAATTTACTAACCAAACTTTTGACTAAAAAATTGGAAGAAAATAAAAAAAATTTTCAAACAATCAGATGACAATTTGATTTTTTTTTGTTTGTTAGTTTCTTCAATCGATTAGTTTCAGATGTTAATTTTTCTGTAATATTGATTTACATTTAATATTTTTACATGATGAAAAATTTCAATTTAATTCTCAATCAAATTACTCTTACAACCGAAAAAAAATTCGATAATATCCAGATGTTGTAAAATTTTGGATGATTTTTTTAGCCAAATTTTTGTACAAAAAATGAAATAGATTTTGTTCAACGTATAAAAATTTTTAAAGAAGACACCTTGTTAGTATTTAATCTTCTGATGATTATCCATCAACTTCTAGTTTATTGATGATTATTTACAGGGTTCCTCATATAATTAGTTTTCCTGAGTATCATTTGAAAAACTGGGCCCTTATTTTTCGAAAGTAGTTTATATATTTCGAATAATTTGGATCCATCCCCCAAAATTTCATTTAAATCTCAACCAAGTATATACATAATTATAACTATTTCCAAATAATTAAACCAACTTTCCTTTGGGTAGAAAATATGAGTTAAATTTGAATTATTTGTCAGAATTTATCACTTCCGGTAATATATATAATTTAAACTTGAAAAAAAACAAATAAACCCAATTTAAATAAAAAAAGCATAAATCAAAGAATTTAAATATTATTTTAATCTAATTATTTTTTTGGAATTTTATTATTAAAGCGGGTAACCTTTTAAGCTCTTTTTCATCCTTTTTTGTGGTGTTTATTTATAAAAGAGCCAAAATTCTATAACTTTATGTCCTCTATTCTTATCAAAATAAATTTTCAATTTATGAGATCTAATTTATTTTTTTTTTTCATTTTTTCACCTTAACTTTTTATTTTCCAATTTCTTTTTTTTTTTTTTTATTTGTATTTTCCTTTCAGATTTTTTTTGAAGTTTAATGAAGATCAATTTGGAAAAAACAAAGGTTTGAAAATCCAAATAAAAAATAAGAAAAATACGACTTTGGTATTTCTTTTAACAATCAATATAATTAAAATTCAAAAATCTTTTTGTTAAAGTTTTTTGTTTTTCGAAAGATAATGTGAAATTTTACAAGAGACTTTACTTTTTCCGAAAAAAAAACAAAACCTTAAAAAAAATTTTAAGTCACTTTTACAAATGTAAAGTTCATTAAGGTATTTCTTTTATGAATATCAACATTAATATGGTGTTTATTACAAATACGCCATTCTACTTGAGAATCCTTTTTCTTTACTTGTATCAAACATAAAATTTTGGAAACCTTTTAGCTTTTTTTTAATTTCCTTTAAATGTGTTTAAAACATTTTAAAAGCTCTTGAAACACCCCTTAAATTTTCTGTAAAGATTTTTATATTTTCTTTAAATTTACTTAAACCCCTCTTCAACGCTTTCAACGATTTTAAAAGTCCTTTTTAAGGTCTTTTGGGGTATTTAAAACAGTTTCAAAGAACTTTAAAAAACGTTTTAATTGTGTTTAATAACAAATAATTATTGATTTTTAAACATGTTTGAAGGATAACCGTTCACAAGTGGAATGGGGCAGCTATATTTCTCTTCTGTATAATTAATCTCAAATTGGCTGATTATTAAAAAAAAAATTTGAATTTTTCATTTTTGGCAGGGAGTTATGAGTGAAAGAAATGGGATTTATTTTTAAATATTTTGTAAAATGTTATTTATTTTTATTCTAAAAGTTGAAAGATGGGTTTTCTATTGATTAAAGAATAATCTTAAAAAAAATAGAATCGTATAAAACACAAGATATTCAATTAATTGGTTAGTTCTATTTAAATATTTTGTTTTTATTTTGTGAAAATTTCCATTCTCTTTCTCTTTGATATTTCTTTGCTAATTCAAATTGGTATAATATTAATTCATCAAAACTTGAGGAATCTGTATCAGAATTTGAATCTGGGTTTTGTGTGTCGTTTGTGTAATCTTTTGGAAACTGGAAATGGGGTTTGTGTTTTTTAGAGTGTTTATTTGATAAATAATTAGAGTCAAAGTTAAAATTGGAATCAGAATCGTAATAAAAATCAGAATTAGAATTAGAGTCAGAATCAGAAGAACTTGGTTGTGAATAACTTGAAAGGTGTTTCTGGGTGTGGCGCTCATTGAAATAATTTTTAAAGGTACTAAAGTTTAAAAATTGATTACTGAATGTGATCATCTCGGATGTTTCGTGTGAACGCTTTCTGTTAAGGGGGGTTGTTCCCAAGAATTTTGAGATTGTTTTTGATTTCTTTTTTTTTTGTTTTATTTTTCTTGGGTTTCTCTTTTTCTTTCCCAGATTGTGTTTATTTCTCTTGGGTTTTTTGTTTTGTATCAAATCAAAGTTATATTTTTTCTTCTCATTAAGAAGATCGTTGTCAAAATTTAAATCAATGCTTTCTAAGCCAACACTTTTTAATGAAGAGTCTATATTTAATTCTTTATTACTAATTTGAGAGTTTTCCAAAATATTCATATTTGAGAATTTGTTTTGTTTTTCAATTGTTATAAGTTTTTCATCGATACAATTCTCTGAATTTGAATTGTCTAATTCTTCACAAGTATCCTTCTTTTTTTGAAGTTCCAAATTTTCGTTCGTTTTGTTTCTGCTTTCTCCTACATTCAATGGTTCTAATTTTTGCAAGAAAATATTTTCTTCTTGTTCTGTTGAGTCAGGGAAAATACTTGGAAGCAGAAGGCTTCTTGAATCTGAGTGTAAAGGTGATGTTGGATTGCTTTTGTTTTGATTTTCTTTTTCATTAATCTCATCAAGATCTATTTCTGTCAGTGGAGGTAAGTTCTGCCACAAAGATTCAAGAGAGAGAAAATCATCATTGTCAAGTCTGTCAGGGAATAGATCGTTGGACATAAAAACGGTTTGGTTCAAGAAAGCTTTCGTCTATTGGGGGGTAGTCAATAAATAAAACCTTTTATGTTTTATTAAAAAAATGAAAAAATGATATCTTTTAAAAATAATTTCCAAAATAGGGGGTAATTACAAAATATTTAAGGTTTACAATCCCTGAATTTTGAAAAACTATTGTCTTGTTTAGGGTGTAGAGACTTATTGTTGTGGTTCTTAGTTGATCGAACTAGTAATTGATATAGGTTTTAATGGTGCTTCAAAAAATCAATTTTTTGTTATTTATTCTTTTTTTTCGGAAATCCAATTTGATGAGTGTAGGTCTAATAGGTTGGAAGGCAAGAAAGAAAAAAATGTGTTTTATGTGTCCTCAATTGATATTTTTATTTATTCTTGGTTTTATTTGTGATTGTATAAAAAATAAATTTGATTTTTCTAAAATTGGGTATAAGGAAAATTATAATTTCAATCCATGCAACCCAAAAAATCACAATTTAATATTAAACGCCTTCTAGTCTTGTTGGGTTTTACCCATAAAAACAGATTTTAAGAAAAAAAAGAATAATTGTATATTTTAAGAAACATTAAAATCTAACAAAGTCTAAGATCAATCAGTTAAGAACCAAAACAACAAATAAATATACCTAACATAAGATAGTTTTTTTCTTGCTTTGGTTATTCTAAAATCGGTCGTGGGTTGTCTTGGGTCTAGTAAATTACAAAAAGCTTCTAGTAAATTTAATCGAAAATTCAGATAATTTTTTACCTTATCAAAAAATTGAAAAATGGTGTTAATTTTTGATTGCAAGAAGGAAATTACTTATTAGGTTATTTTCTCAAATGGTTTTTTTTATTTAAACAATTAATACATTTTTACCAGATTTGAAAAAGTTCAAAATTCAACATATTTTCAAATTATTAAAAAAAATATATTTTATATCAAGAAGATTGAAAATGTATTGTCGTTGAGGAAAGGTACACCAAAGATTATTGAAAAATAATACGTGGTAAAGTTTTGATATAACCTTATCTATGAAAATCTACTTAATTTCAAAAAAATCACAATAATAATTTTAAACTTGGAAAAAAATTAATTTCTCTATTTAAATAGTAGACTTTATATCGATTTTTTCATTCCGTTGGGCAAAAAAATACAAGAAAATATAAAGTTATTTAATTATAAATCTTTCCAAAATACTGTTTTAAAACCTGGATAATTTAAAATGTAACACAAAGAAATATGTTCTAATTTGATTGTTTTTAATCAATGATTAATAGTATAATTTTAATTATCCGGGTGGTTTCGTAATTAATATGAAAGGTGAGAGATAAAATGGTTTTTTTTTTGTATTTCGATAGTTTTTGAAATAATTCCAATCAACGGAAATGACTTTTAATTAATAATTACAATATATATTTTTATATATTATAGGGTAACTTATTTTATTAATAATAATGGGTTTATTATTTGCTCCATGACTATTTGGAAATAAAATATCACCTATTTTTTTATATTACAGTGGTTTAATAAAGTAATGAAAATAAAATTAATTATGATTTTTTTTTATTTATTTGTTTAGAGAAGGAGTAATTAAAGAAAAGTCATAAAAAAATATGATTTTTTTATCTAATTCGTATGATTCCAATATTTGATTAATTTTTCTTGTATTTTTAATTTTTGATTGTCCGTTAAATTTTATATATTAGTATAGATAAATTGAAATTAGTAAAAGTGGGTTTTCATAAAAATCAAATGTTTTCGAAAATTGTTCTAACAATTGTTCCATATAATATTTTGTGTCAGAAAATTCAAACCTAAAAATGTCAGTATCTTTTTTATAGGGTATAAATTGTAATTAAAAAAAATTCTTATAAAAATATTATAAAGGTTCTATACATTTTATAAACATGGTGGGTTACCAAGTTTAATTGGATATTTATAGAATAAATGCTCTTTTATTTGTTGGGTTGGGGTTATCATGGGGTTTAGGTCATGATATGTGTTATTAAATGTTTAAATAATTCTTTTTGGGTGGGTATAAAGATTACAATTATGTGCATTCTACAATGCGATATACCTTATATAAGTAAACTAGATTCCAAAAATTTGGACACAGTTTAAACAGTGGAAAGAACATCGTTACTGAACTTTAAATTCAAATTGGAAAGAATTTTTATTTTACAAACAATTTCATTTTTTGTCTTTTTTGTTTTGTTTTAATTTCTTTTTTCCAGTTACCTAATCTGTTTCGTTAGATCTCAAATTTTTTTTTCAATGATTGATAGAAGGTTAGTGTTGAGTTTGGTTAAATTGGAAAATCACATACAATTGGTAGATGGTATCTTAACATTTGATCGATCAACAATTGTTGGTGAAATTTCAACAAATTTACCAATACATTTTTTGTTCCACTCGTTTCATTATTTTGGACACACCTGTTTTTATTTTTGAGTTTTATATTTTTTTTCTTTTATTTGGGTTAAAATGATTACTTATTAAAACATTCATACTAGGTAACTTAAATGTTGTTTTATATTAGCTTTGGAAAAATGCAATAAATTGGGTTTTTTTGCCTATTTTTGATTTTGGGTGTGTCCAAATTTTTGGAACGGGGTTTAGATTAAAATCTAATATATCATAATTCTCGAGAATTGTATTTTTCGAAAAAATAAACAATAAGAGTAATCAGACAAAAATAGAAAAAAGGGGTGTTTATAAAATAGTTGAACTTGAATTAAGTTTTAAAAGGGTTTGAATGAAAATTTTATTAAAGTTTCGTAAAAAAAAAACAGTTCGATTAAAGTTTATCTAATGTTTTATGATTGTTTTGAAAAGTGTATTATTAATTTTTTTTCAAAATTTCTGGATAAATATATGTTATATATACTTTTATAAAATGGGGTGTTCTGATAAAAAGATATATGATGCTTTTCTAATTATCTAAAAACTCTTTTATTTCATTGTCATCAAGCAATAATTTAAGTGGGTATATTTTAAAATATAATAGCAAATTTTTCATTTGAAAATAATTATTTATCTGTTATTGAAATTGAAATCGTATAAAACCGCATGTGATTTTTTTTTTTTTAATTCTTCAATTCAAATTTCATTTATATCATTAATCTATATAAAATGAACCAATATTAAAATTTAAACATAAAAAAAATGAAGAAACAAATTCAAAACTATTACTTTTAAAACCCAATTGAAAAAAAAAAAGAAGTAAAGTGAAGTGGAAATTTTTTCAATTTATGTTGGTGTTGAAATATTCTCTTTTGGAAATCGTGGTTGTTTTTTTTTTTTTTTTTTTTTTTTTTTTTTTTTTTTTTTTTGGGGGGGGGGGTCAGATCTATTTCATTCCAGATTCTGGGCCCGTGATAGAATTCTATTTTCCCCTGAATCGCGGGCTAACAGATTCAATTAAATGTATATAAAATCTAAACCGGGTTAAATGTAAAAGTGATTTAAATAATATGTTACCAAAGTTTATAACTAGTGTTTCCAAAATAAAACCAGTGTGTTTTTTTTCTTAGTGTTCAATGCAAAATATAAAATACTATTCGGCGTTATATCTGAACTAAATCTTTTTTTTTTTTTTGGGGGGGGGGGGGGGGTAAATTTTTTGATATTTTAAGTGAAATATTAATTAGGAATTAAATTTGTTTAAAATTTTTCCTAATTGTTTCATTTTTTCAGAAACTTTTTGTTTTTTTAATAGGAATAACAATTTTATCTAATTTAACTATATTTTTTATCACGGATTTATATTTTTCTCTCTCTATTTGTCTTTTATATTTTTTTCTCTGCTCTTCTTTTTTTTTTTTTTTTCTCTTTTTTTAAAAAAAAAACTAAAATACGTTTAAAATACTTCTGATGGCTGTGTCTATTATATACGCTCTTTCAATCTGAAAGTTACAAATTTAGTTACGTTAAAATTCTTTCTTAACCATATTAGATGATTTGTGTCACCTAACCCTTAAGAATCAATCCTTAACTCTATTTTTCAATTAATTGTTCAATGGTAATCCTTCTTATGTTACTACTGGTATTTGAATTATAAATGGGAAAAAAATTTCACTTCCTTTTCCATATTTTTCTTTTTTTATATAGAGTTCTCAAAGAAGTAGGGAGTTGGATTTTATGGTTCTACTTGGAAAAGGAAATTGAAAATGAAGTGAAAATGTTTTCCATTTTTAATTCAAATACCAGTAATAAACTAAATTTCATAATAAATGGCCCACCTTACATTTGAATAATGAATTGCTTTTGTATCGTTTTGAAGTTTTTCCTCTCACAATAAAAAGCTTGCAAATGAATCATTTTTTCTCTTTTTTATTTTTTCAAAAGTGTTTTGTTAAAATGGAAAATGAAAATGAAAATTTTGAAAGAAGTAACAGATGAATTAATGTAAAATTTGGTTTCAAATATGAAAAAGAGATTAGATTTAGTTATTCAAATGGAAGGGGAATCGATAAATGGGTTTTTTTACTTATTTAAATTGTCTATTTTTCATGTAATGCTTCCTTTAAAATAAATTTCCCAATTTTTTTTAACCGTTTTTTTTATTTTTCTTTCTTTTATTTTTAGACAAAAAATAAATATCTCTTGAGTATAGTATTGAATATTAAAATCTAAATTTTTATATTATAATAGATAACTTCAATTATTAAAAATATTTTTATTTAAAATTTGATTTTTAATGGGCCATTATTATGAAAGATAGTTTATTTGATTTGTAATTGTGAAAAATTTTTTCACATCCTATTTCGATTTATCTTTCAAAATGGGTTCTTTTCTAGAAAGAAGAGTAATATAGTTTGTAGTTTCTATTTGAAAAAGGAGTATCTTGAAAATGAAGTACAAATTTTTTCTCGTTTATAATTCAAATACCAGTTAAATTTCTTTTTTGATGATATAACTTTATGAAATCAATACCAGACTTAATTAACATTTATAATTGGGTTCTTGAGTCCAACAATGTATGAGTTTTCAATAAAAAAGAAAACATGCTTTTTATTTTGAAGATCAAATTAAACTTTTATGTACATGTTATTTTGACAAAAGTAAACTGATTCTCTTTTTTCAATTTTGAAATCTGACTTTAACTGTGGTTTATTAGTTCACAAATGTACTCAATAAATTTAAAAAGAAATACCAAAACAAGGAAACACAAATCATGAATTATAATCTCATGGTTTGAAAACTTATTATGGGTATTTGAATTTTGATTTTCAAAAAATTTTTACGAACCCTTTCCATTTTTTCTTCTATTATTATAGTTCCCAAAAAAGTACTAAGTTGCATTTTGTGGTCTCGCTTTCAAAAAGGAAATTTGAAAATGAAGTGAAAATGATTCCCATTTAATATCAAAATAACAGTAGTAAAATAACAAAAACAAATATCAGAATTTTGTTATTGTTCTTTTCAAAATAGAGTTTTCATCGTAAGTAGATTACAATTTGATGACTCTATTTGAAAAAGTAAAATGCATAAATTGGAATTAATTCCTATTTATTCTTCTAATACCAAAAATAAAGATTTTTTTTGGTGTAGATAGGCCATAATGAATTAATTCAATTTTATAAAAATTATTTATTGTACTGACTCGTAAATGACTTAACAAAGATTGTAGAGACTTGTGTTTGTCTGTTTAATATTCTTATTTTAATTGATAAGAAAATAATACTCTGTTTTTAAAATTATGATAAAATTATATTCGAATACACAACACTAGATTGTTTAATTCTATGAGATACAAGAATTTGTAGGATAATTATCAATTACAAATTAGAAACCTGATAATATTTTCAAAAATTCACAATTAAAAATCTTCAAGTATAATTGACTTGGTGGACTAATATGTTATCACAAATTTAGTTTAGTTTCAAGTGACATTTACAATTTTTCCTTTAAAATGGAATTCGGAGAAAATAGAAGAAAAATTTTCAATTTTGAAGATCTTTGATTTTGGTAAAGTGGTCTTTAAAGCAAATAGATGATTTTTTCTTCAAGGCTAATGTTCAAGTTCCCACTAAAAAAGTTGAAGAAACAATGTCGTAAATTTTAATTAGTTTATTTAAAGAAGAAAATAAGAAAAAAAAAAACAAGAAAAAATAATCCAATATTTTTACGATTTTAAAAAACAAAAAAAAAAAAAAAAGAAATCAAAAAAATTAAAAAAAGAACATGATCTTGATATTAAATGATTTATTTGGTTGCCATGTTAGATACATTATAGTAACTTCTTTACAATATGAATTATTTGGTGATTTAAAAAGAAGGAAGCACAAAAAACAACTCAGAAAAGTTGTAAAAAAATTATAAAAAAACAACAAAAAAAAAAAATTGAAAAGTTAGCAGAAAAGAACAAGAACGGGACAAAAGTTCAACACTTCAATTTCACCCACTATGGTTACTTTGTGTTTGGTTTTCCAAAACATTTTGATCTGTGTTTTGATAAATACCCCAAGCAATTTTGCAATATTTTTTTTTTTTCTTTGTAATCGAGTTCCTCACACTTCCCAAATTTCAAGAATAATCTTAATGAAATGGAGGCTATAAAGGAATCGTTTGACTATCGTTGTAAAAGAAAAAGAAAAAGAAAGAGAAACAGAAATGCCACTGGTAAAAGGAAGATAAGCAAAACAAAAATTGTACAAGTAAACGAAGGATCTGGATCTTTTTACTACCAACCAAAATTGAAAAGAACAAATCATTTTTCAAGGCTTTCGAGATTTCTTCCGCTTCGATCAACTTTTCAGGAATCACAACTCAAGATTGGTCTAAAGAAAAAAACAAATTTAAGTGGAAGAAAGAAAGAAGAAGAAGAAAAAGATCAGAAAAAAAAACCAAAAAAAAGAAGGCGAAGAAAAAAAAACAAAGACACCCGACCAAGAAGGAAACAAAAAAACCAAAAGATTTACCTAGCAAAACTCAGATCAACGATTTTGCCCAATACTGAAAAAACTTCTCAACAAAGCAAATACAAAATTGCGTCTCGAATGGAAGAAACAAGGATTTTGACTTTTGTGGAAAAAACCAAAGGGGATTCCAAATTAAGAGAATTTTGGGGCTGCAAAGAGAATTGCATCCGTGACGAACAAAAATTGATGAGACAAACAAAAAAGAAGTACGGGTTCAACACATTCAAATATCCTGTTGACTATTTAATTGAAAGATCGTTAGAGGGGAGATCGTGTCTTGAATTGGAAACAAATTTGCGCCTGTCTTTGGGATTAAATCAGTCCCAGGGCAATGTGGGGTTAAATCTAAGTAAAAAAGAATTGAAGGTTCTTGATGCACCTGGGCTCGTTGACGATTTCTATTTAAATGTCTTGGACTGGTCACAGCCAAGTGACCTTGTAGCTGCGGCACTAAACAGGTCTCTGTATATTTGGGACGTCACCAACGAAGTGTCCATGGAGCTGTTTGAAGCGAAAAGCCAAATATGCTCTGTGTGCTGGAACCCCGTTTCGCCAACGGTATTAGTGGGCTTGAATTCGTCACAGATCCAGTTGTGGGACAACGAAAAAAAGGTGTGCATCCGTAAATGGAATTCACACAACCAAAGGGTTTCGGTCCTCAGTTGGGGCAACGGGAACTTTTTCACATCGGGGTCAAGGGACTCGATGATCATCAACCATGACCTAAGAGCGCAAAACGAATCCCAGCAAGTCTTGAAAATGCACAAGCAAGAAATCACAGGCCTGGAATGGTCAAACGACTCCTTGAAGCTGGCAAGTGGCGGCAACGACAACATGTTGCACGTTTGGTCACGTGAAAATTTCTCTCGGCCAGTTGCATCCTTTAAGCATAAGGCTGCTGTCAAGGCAATTGCTTGGTGTGGGTGGCAGTCGAACCTTCTCGTTTCTGGCGGTGGCTCTAATGACCAAACAATCTCGGTCTTGGATCTCAATAAGATAAAAAGAATCAGGAAGGTAAAGACAGGCGCACAGGTGTCGTCAATTGTGTTTGGAAATGACAGAGTAATTGCCTCTGGCCACGGAATGAATTCAAACCAAATAAAGCTCTGGAAATTCCCCCAATTAGAACTCGTCGGTGAATTGAATGGACATAAAAAACGAGTCCTAAACTTGGCGATTTCAAAAGACAAATCAAATCTTGTTTCCTGTGCGGGTGACGAATCAATCAGGTTTTGGAAAATTGGTTTGAAAAAGGAGTTGAAGGAAAAGAACAAAATTAAAAAAAGAAACCTTGATTCTGTGCTGTCTTGGAAAAAAATTTGGAATGGTGAAAAATCAAATTTAGTTAAAAATTGGGAGAAAACGTTCAGATAATGCGTTCGTCTGTTATTTTTTATTTTTTTTTTCTTTTGGTTTTTGGGGATTTGGTTTTCTCAAGAAACAAAAAAAAAAAAAGATCGGTTTTTTTTTTATTAATTTTTTTATCTTGATGAATTAGACTTCATTGATTTTATTTACTGTTTTATTTTTAAAGCCCAAGAGTTTCTTTTTCATCAAAATAAAATAATGATAAAAAGGATTAAAAAATAAAATTATTTAGAAATAAATTTGTTTTTAACTTGTTTAAATAAGTTTTTTCATCATTTTACAAGTTGAACTATGGAAACTTATTAAATTTTACATCATAATTTTTACTTTTTTTTAGATAGTTCTATAATTTTAAAAGTCGATAAAGTTTTACACAAATTTTGGTTCAGAAACATTCGGGAATTTGGGTTTCAGAAAATTCTTTTGCCACACTTATAAATATTCTCCTTTTATAGAGACAAAGGTGTCTAAGAACTTCCGTCTATATACCAAATTTGAAATTTAAAAAGCGAAATATTTTCATCTCGTTCTTTTTTTCCAATTCTTCAGATTCTGTCATTTTGGAATTTTATTTCAAATAAAGTATACCTTGAACCCACAATGGTCCAAAAATAGCATTAAAAAGGTAAAAAACAAATAAATAGAGATTTATAATTTCAACATAATCCTTTGAAATTGATTAACAAAAAAAAATACGGAAAACAAAGTGAAACTTTTTTCCCATTTATTTTAGCAAACTTCAATGATAAAATTAATATTTTTTTGAAAATAAGGAGTTTTAGTTGTTTATTTTTTGTTCTATTACCAATCCCACTTACCTCAGTATAATAAGGAAGAGTGGTCTTGATTTGTTGGAAAATTATTAAATTTTCCAAGGTTAATAATAGGAATCACCAAGATATAACTTAAATAAGAAACTAATTAAATAAATATCTTCTCAGGTTTATTTTTAAGGATTACATAAAAGGCGTTTTATAGTAGAACAAAATAAAAAACTATAAATTAAATTATTTTTTCAAAAATGAAATATTTTATTACAAAAAAAAAAAAAAACCAGTGTATGAAAATATGCCTATGTATCATTATTAATTAATAAAAAATAGGGAAATTATTGTGTAATTTACAACAGTTAAAGCCACATGATTATATTAATGGAAGAAAATTTTTTATAAAAATAATAATTAACGGACCTAAAGTTCATAAAAGTTAGGTATCACTAGAATACCCATTAATTAGTTGATAACTGTAAGTTGATCTACTTATTTTGAAAAAAAAAATAACTTAAAATATTAAGACATCACTTTTCGCACATGTGTATGAACTTGGATAATCATCTTTTTATGGTTGTTTTTTGATTGGTTGAATATTATTCGAACAAGTTCAATTAAATTTGTCACCATTTTAAAAAGTATACAATAGAGGTTTTGATGATAACATATATTATCATGATATTAACAATAAAATCGCGATAATATTAAAAATCGTGATGAGTCTAACTTTATCGCGAAAAATCATAAAATCGCAATAAACAACATTATCGCGATATTCACATTATCGCGAAAAAATGAAAAATTATTTTTTTGAGATTACCTTCAAAAAATCTCTTGACTTTTACAAAGTCTTGAGACTTTTACAACACTTTCCCCTTTCATAAATGTCAGAAAGTGTTTATAAGTGCCGTGTACTGTCTTCAAGTGTTTGAAAGTTTTGAAAGACAGAAAACTTTTTAAAAGGGATTGAGTTTGGTTTGTTGTGGAAAAAAATTTTATTCTTTTCATTTTTTTTTTTACAAAATATAAAATCTCAACAAAAGTTTATGATCAAACTAATAATTACCCATTCCAACAATATAATTGAATATAAGATAGATGTGTTTTCTTCCAATGGGGTTGTTACCTTCACAATTTTAAATAGCAAAAAAGAATAAAGAATAATTTTCCTTCTTATTACTGATCGATCAAACAAAAACCTCGAAGCTCTAATTGTGTTTTCTGTCCAATATAAAGATGCTCAAAGTAGAAAAAGAACAAGAAGACAAATCTATAAAAAATCTTAATAATTGGTGATCATCTGGCAAGGATGTTGTGAAAGCTAATGAAAAGTATGCCGACCCCTTTTAGCTTTCTGAGAATATTGAAAATCTTTTAACCCAAGAACACATTCTTTAAAGAACGGACAAAGGGTTGGTTGTTTTAGAAGGTCTTTTATTCAACTCAATTTATAACACCACGATTAACTGAAAAAATATTTATTTCTATTTATTTCTTATTGTTGTTGATCTTAAAGGATCGATAGGTTTGTCAACTAAATAAAATGAAAATACAATAAAACTCTTGGATTTGATCCTTGATTGGATCAAGAATCTTTTTTGTTGTTTTTTCAAAGAATGACTTTTTTTCACCGAAGCTATTTTTTGATCAAAAAAAATTTTTTTGTAAAAATATTTCTCAATTAACCCAAAAACCCATCAACTATTATATCGCGATTACTTTTTAATCGCGATATTTTGGCATTTATCGCGATTTTATAGAATTATTGCCATTTGTTAGAATATCGTGATTTGTTATATTATCGCGATAATATTGAATATCGCGATTTTCTGATATTATCTCGGTTTGATGGAAATTATTGCGATTTTTGTAACTTTATCGTGAATTAATCATGTTATTATCAAAACCTCTAATTACAATTTCCAGAGTCTGGTTCTCAAATAAAAGAAATTTTTCTACCATTACAAAAAAAATTTCATAACCATTGTGGAAAAAAAGTGAAATAGGAAAAAAAGTGAAACATGGTTTTTAATAGGAACATTACTGAAAATGAAAAGTAGGATCAATGAAAAAAAGAATAAATAAATAAATAAATAAAGACAAAATGAAGTATTCAGCATAATAACCGTTTTTTTTAATACTATCTTAATAAGGGTTTTTCTTTGATTGATCAATTATTAAAAATTTGTTTAAAAAATTAACTATTTTTGAGAATCCCCAAAACTACACTAAAAATTTCGATAAATCAAGTAGATTTAAATTGTATTTGTTGGGTTGATTGAAAATAATATAATGGGTTATTATTTGAAGTTAATTGGTTTCTTCTTTTTATTGATTTTACTTTTCGTTTTCAGTAAGGTTCCTAATTTAAAACCGTGTTGAGCTTTTTTTCCTGTTTCACTTTTTTCCACAACGGTAATATTTATAATTAATAATACTGTTGTCAAATCCATACATGTAGTAAAGTTTAATCGGTTTTTCAAAATAAAAGATGCTTTTTTTATTGTTCTAGAAGAGCTAGACATCAACTGATCAAAGAAACCAAAAATAGACCCTAAAGTAAATACAGTATTGGTTTATTAAAGTTCTATTATTTTAAAAGAAATTCTGAAAAATAAAATATCAAATTAAAACATTTATCTCATAAAATAGAGAGTAAATTTTTTATTCATTTCAATTTTTCAGAAAAATTCAAAATCTGAAAAAATTAGGAAAAATTTTCAACACTTTTCCTTCCTAATGTTAAATTTTACTTCAAAATATCAAGGAATCTCCCTTCAAAATTGATTTGAACTTAGGTGTAATATTGGGTAGTGATTGGATGTTCCATTGGAAAAAGAAGAAAAAAAAATCACAGTTTTTTATTTATAGCTATGAATCTAGTCTTTGGGCACACATTATTTTGATCATAGTAATTTCTCGGGTTATTTTTATTCACTAGATTTTATTTAATTTGTAATCTTTGGATAAAAGATCAAAAGATTCTTTACTAAGATGAAATGGTAGAGTGTGTAATGTATATTCAAAATTCATTTGGAAAGTACCACCTTAATATTAGAACAATCATTTCCAAAAAAATCTATTGGGTTCAATGCTAAAATAATTGCTCGTTGTTCCCAGTACTAACAGAAAAACAAAAGAATCAATCAAAAAATGTGTTCATTTATAAAAAATGATCAAAGTTTCAAAAAAAACAGTGAAATATTCATCTTAAAAGAAATATTGTTAAATTACTTAGTGAGACTTACGTAATTGTTTTGGAAAAGAAAGTAAATTAAGACAAACCAAATAATGGAAGATAGAAGAAATGAAGAAGATAAAAATAATTTCTTATCATACATTTTTCTTTTTTTTTTAATCTTGAATTTTTGATCTCGATTACACAATAATGGAAAAAACAACAAATTCATTTCGTTTTACAAGATTTGCTTTATTTATTAAAGAGATCCCCTATTCTGT
Source organism: Anaeramoeba flamelloides (assembly GCA_027625915.1). Classification (NCBI taxonomy): domain Eukaryota; family Anaeramoebidae; genus Anaeramoeba; species Anaeramoeba flamelloides. Next base: position 1,785,284 of record JANTQA010000008.1, read on the forward strand.
TGACGAAACTACACTCCAAGATTTTTTTAGTGACATTGGGCCTGTGGCTGGATGTTCGATAGCACGAGACAGTATGGGTGAATCCAAAGGGTTTGGTTTTATTAAATCCGAAACAAAGATGATTCCGCTCGTGCTATTGAGAAATTTCATGATCCAAATTCTTGGGACGAAGATTAATTGTTGAACCCGCAAAACCCAAAGAGAGGGAAGAAAGGAGCCCAAAGTCAAAAGATGAAAAGCCAACCGATGAAAAGTCAAGGGATCAAAAACCAAAAAATTTTAAAAGCCACTATGAAAAAAAAAAGCGTTAGGTGACTCTGTTGAAATGGAGGTGTTATCAGAGATGTTTGGTATTGATGAAATTATTGAAGACAGTGAAATTCCTACAAACAAAAAAGAAAAAGAACAACAAACAAAAAGAAAAAGAACAACAAAGAAGGAAAGAAAGAGAAAAACGAAAAGACAAGGAAAGAGAAAAACCGAAAGAAAAAGAACGAAAGAAACAAAGCAAGACTCACCAAGGCAAGGAGCTTTCAAAGGAAAACAAAGAAATTAATAAATTCGGTTTTGATACTGGTATTTGAATTTGAAAAGAGACAATATTTTCACGTGATTGTTAATATTTTTCTTGTTCAAATAGAGAGTACTAAGAAGTAGGTTGCCAATTAAAAACTTGTTAAGAAAAGGAAATTGGAAATGAAGTGAAAATTTTTCCCATTTGGAATTCAAATACCAGTAGTAATGCCAAAATTATTGTGAGAAACGCACCTTTCCAATTGACAAAAAAAGAAGTTTTAAAAGTCTTTAGGAAAGTTGGTGATGTTTATGATGTTTTCTTCCCAAAGGGAAAAAAAGGATTTTTTTTTGTGCAATATCGAACAAAGAAAACGGCAGAAAAAGCTGTAAAAACTTTAAACGAAAGCAACTTTAAAGGGAGAACAATAGCTGTTGATATGTCTTATCCAAAACAACATTTTGAAAGGAAAATGAAACAATTTCAAAATTTACAAAAAAAGAAAGAAAAAGAAGACGAGGAAAAAAAGGAAAAAGAAACAAAAAAAGGAAAAGGAAAAGGAAAAGGAAATGAAAAGGAAGAAGAAGAAGAAGAAGAAGAACCCGATAATGGCGAGAGTGACGACAGCGATGAAGGAACAGAGGAAGATGAGGAGGAGATGGGTTCTGTCTCAGACTCAATTTCCGATTCCGGTTCCGATTCTGATTCTGATTTCGAGCAAGAAGAACTGGATTACGAAGAAATCAAGAAAAAAAAAAATGAAGAAAGGAATCTTCGAACACTATTTTTAAGAAATTTAACCTTTGAAGCAACACCTGAGGATTTGAAAAAGGAATTTGGACTATTTGGAGAAGTTGAATCTGCACTAATTGTCAAGGATAAAGTCACACAAAAGCCAACTGGATCAGCCTTTGTAACATTTAAAACTGTCGAGGCATCAAATGTGGCATTAGAAAGGGGCCAGGTAAAAACTCGGGCTGGTGGCAACAAAGAAGGTGAAAATGAAAAAAATTTAAAATGGAACAGAAAAACCTTTGTTTCTGATCTGTTTAGTCAATCTGGGATCACCATTTTGGGAAGAACAGTACGAATTTCCCGGGCACTCTCAAGAACGGGAGTTAAAAAACTCGAAGACGATAAAAAATTAAAGGAACAGGAATCAAGGAACCTCCATTTAGCAGAAATTGGAGAAATTAAACCCGACGATCCCTTATTTTCGAAATTATCGAAAAACGATCGAAAAAAAAGAGAAAAGGCCAGGCAAGCCAAAATAAAAAAATTAAAAAATGAAAAATATTTTGTATCCAAAACAAGGCTGAGTGTGAGAAACCTTCCCAAAAGGATTGACGAAATTTCATTAAAGCAAATTTTTGAAAGCGTTCTTGAAAGGAAGAAAAAGGGGAAAAACCAAAATAACAACAATAATGGAAAAAGCAAGCAAAATAAAGTGTTGAAAGTAAACATTGTCCAACGACCGGAAGGCGATTCTTCCAGGTTTGGGTTTGTGCTATTCAAAAACCATAACGAGGCATTGACAGCGTTGAAGAAAACAAACAATAACCCAAATATATTTGGTGAAAACCAGAGACTAATCGTTGAATTCTCAATAGAGGACCAAAGGAAGATCGATCTTCTTTAGAATAGAAGAAAAAGGAAATTTGAAAAAATGGTTAAAAAGCATCAAAGAAAGAAATTAAAATCTGAAAGCACCAATTCAAATACAAATACAAATACAAACCCAAATTCAGATTTAGAACAAGACGAAAAAAGAGTAAAAAATAACGACAATTCACCAAAAAAGCCACTTACTAGACGAGAAAAAAGAATCAGAAAAAGACAACTGCAAAATGAAAACAATCCAGATCATGAAAACGATCAAAATAATAATCGAAGGGGAAGAGGAGGAAGAGGAAGAGGGAGAGGAAGAGGAAGAGGAAGGGGAAGGGGAAGGGATAGAGAGGGGAGAGTAAATGAATATGGAAATGGTGACGGAAGTGAAAGGGGAAGAGGAAGAGGAAGGGGAGGAAGAGGAGGAAGAGGAAGAGGAAGAGGAAGAGATAGGCATAGTGATAATAACTATAGCACAGAAAGGGAAGACAGAAGAGGAGGAAGAGGAAGAGGAAGAGGAAGAGGAAGAGGAAGAGGAAGAGGAAGAGGCGGAAGAGGGGAGGGAATAGGCGGAAGACGAGGAAGAGGAAGAGGAAGAGGGAGAAATAATAAATACTAATAGATTAATTCAAATAAATATTAAAAATATGAAATATCGACTTAAATGTGGTATTTTTTTTAATTTTTTAATTTTTTATTTGACAAAAAGTTTCGAAAACTCAACTGTCATAAATAAACAATAAATTCATAACATTTCGAATTATTATTTGTCCCAAGAAAAAAGTAAAAAAATATTCTGCAAAAAATAAACCAAAATAGAAAAAAAAAATCAAAAAATTATCTCTCTCTATCACACCAAAATAGAAATTTAGTGCATTTTAATTATAAACAACAACTAGTCTCATGATGACAATCACTGAGAAATTTGAATAAAGGCTTTTAAAATTTTTTTCTTCATTTTCCATTTTGGAAATGGCTTTACTCGGTTTTGAAAAAAAATTTTATTGATTTGATTGTCCAGAAACGTTACCAATTTAGTCGATCTTCAAAAATTTTTTTGTTAGGAACAATTTTGAAATGAAGGTTATCAAATTCTAATAAATTGAATAATAAACTAGACATTTTTTTAATTTTTTTTGGATTTATCAGTAATCTTTGCAAAGATAATGAAAACATTCAGAACCTAACTCCATCTATTGTGGGCCAAAAATTTAAAATATAGCTTATTACCCATAATTATATAATTTACTGGATTGAATATAATATAAACTATTTTATAATAATGTATGTATTGCTTTTATAATGTTATTGGAATTGGTGTTGTGTGATTTTATCCCAAATTTTGATTAAAAATCTATTTTCAAATTTTTGGATCAAAATTTTGTTTCCTAATTTAGTCAATCTCTTTTCTTTTTCCTTTTTTTTTCAAACTTTTTTTTTTTTCTTATTTTTCTTTTTCTTTTTCTTTGTTTTTGTAAAAGATCAAATTATAAAATAAAACTTAATTGAAAATGTATAATAGTTTTTAAAAAATTGGGAAAATATTATATTTTTTACAACTAATATAAGTATTAACAAAAAAATTCATGTTAGTCTTTTTTCAGTGAAATTTTAAAGCAATAAAAAATTCATAATACCCATTTCTAAAATTGTGTTTCACTTTTGTTGAGAATTTGAATTTATTTTTTTTTTAATTTTGAAAATATTAAGGCTTGTATAAGTTTAGAACAATTTTACAGGATAATTATTAGAAGATTTAATTACAAGCTGTTCTTAGATAGTAAAAGTTAATATTATTTTTTTAAATTTTTTATTTGAGGAGAGTTACAGTTTTTGAAAAAGGTTTGATTTTTCTAAGTTGATATTGAAATTTATCATGTTTTCATGAATCAAATTTTAATGAGATGAATTAAATCAAAATTAGAATTAAAATTTTTTGGGGAGTGTTCCCAGAAATTAATCTTAATATATGTTAGATCCAAAAATAAAAAAAAAAAATTATTTTTTATTTTTCTCAATTGAAAATTAAAAATGAATTTTCAATTCTTAATATTCATTTTTTTTTTTTTTGAAAGAAAGATCACTTTTTTTACCCTGAAAATAAATAAATAAATAACTATCAAGCTGATTAGATTTTAAAAATATTATTTGGAAAACTCTCAACTACCAATTTTTTGTGATTTTCTTTTGTTGTTATCTATGAAACCTTTAAATGCCGATTGAAACCCTTCAACCTTTGCAAAAAAAAAAACCATCCACTGATAATTTATAGTATCTCAGAAAAAAACCCATATTTTTTGGAAGTGTATAACCACATAATCTTTTATAATTTAGATTTCAATTGATAATTCATATTCTGATCAATAATGAAACAAACAAAAAAAAAATACGCCTTTTTTAATTTTTTTAGCTAGAACGGTTAATTTATTTCCTTTTTTCATTATTAATGTTTATTATACTCTTTTTCTCGCTATATTTAAAGGGTCACACTTCCGAAAATAATATTAAGAATGGAAAAAGATATAGGAATAAATTACACAAAAAAGCAATAATGTAAAAAATTGTATTTTTTATAATAATTTCAAAAAATGTTAAATAATTGAAAAAATAGAAATTTAAATTAAAAATCAAAAAAAAGTAGTTATTAATAAATAATTATTACCAAGGTTGAATTAAGAAAAAAAAATAAAATGAATTATAAAAGCACACACACATATGTATAATATATATATATATATATATATATATATATATATATTAAGGTATAATAAGGCCATTTTCAAAAAGTGAAACATAAAAAGTATTAAGAATACACAATACAACCTTTCTATTTAAGTTGTTAAATCCTTACAAAGAATCTTTCAAAACACATTTTTCCACAGCTTTATGAAGATGGCTAGATCTATGATAATAAACAATATAATCAAACAACAAAATAAATAAAAAATATCAAAATAATGTATAGTATTTAATTTTGATAGGCATATTCAATTGAATTAGCAATGATTTTATGCCCGTCTGTATTGGTGTTCCAATATTCGTCATTGTGTCTTACTGAATCTGATACTGGGAAGAAGTTTAAAACGATCACTTTGCCTCTATTTTTCAAACACTTTTCGGCAATCATGATATTGCCATTATCATATTTGGCAACAATTTTAGAATCCTTTGTAACCCTTTTGGTGTCGATATGCCAAGAGTTACCCCCACCATCAAATTTTTTGACGTCATTCAAGATATGATGATTTTTTTGATAAACCTTACCAAGCTTCCTTCTTTCGGTTTGGCATTCTTTACCCATTTTGATTGGTAAATAGTCCTGCTCAACAAATCTACCCCTTAATTCCCTTTTATCCTTGCAATCGTTTCGTAAACAATTTATTGTAGAAACGACAACGCTCCCACCATTATCGACAAAATCTGCTAATAAGTTTCCAAGCTTTGTGGGCGATCGAAATTCTGTTAAAGAATAAAGAAATACAACATCATGCTTTTTTAATTCTAGGGAGGAAGGAGTTTTTTCACACAAATTAATTTCTGAAACATGCGAGATTCCCGTTGATTTGATAGATCGTATGACGTCCTTTCGGCGCTTTCGACGATCCTGTGCTGCGATTAATAAAACTTTGATATGTGATCTTTTAATTTTTTCCTTCCTTGATCGTGTGATATTCCTGTCTACCTTTTGGACACCCTCCCCGCCAACAATTGACAAATCACCATTGCTAATTAAATATGCCAAAAACAAGTTCAATTTTTCTTTATCAAATAACCCAGTTTTCCCTAATTTCCTGACATATTTTTTATTTAAAAATCGTTGCCATTCGATCCTTTCTAATAAACGGATATCGCTATCGTCGACAATTCCCGCCCATGGCTCTGTTAAGCACCGTGCTAAAGATAATGGGCCCACGGTCTTTGTAACCTTCCCCATTAAACTTAAATCGGTTTCCAACCATAACTCTTCATTCGATTTACTTGGGTGATGGATTGTAGAATTGTCGCATATCTCTGACAATTTCGAGATAAGGGCTGTGCTAAATAGTTCATTTTTTGATGAAACTTGATGGAATTCTTTTGTTTCGGAATTTTCAAACGATTTTGCCAACTTTCTTTCCTTTTCTTTGACTTTAGATTTTTTTTTACCATTTTCCAATTCCAAATGCTTTTGAAATTCCTTCTTTCCTTCTTCGTTGACCTTACTTTTACGTCTTTTGGGTTGCTTTTCAGTCACTACGTTTTCGTGAACACTATTGGTTATGATCCCTGATTTGGTGCTGTGCCTTGCAATAATGCTTTCAGTTACCCTCTTTGCTATATGATTCTCATTCACACAAATTTCATTTGATTGCAAAATACTTTCAATGATCTGATTTTTCAAACCAACAAAACAATTGGTTGTTCTTAATACTGGTTTGTTATTGAGTATATATTTGTAAGCGGTTTGGATACTATTCTTCTGTTGGTTTTGGACTAAAGTTTGGTAAACTTTTAATGCACTCTGATCATTTATGTTTTTGATCAGAAAATTTAAGCATAATTGTTGGAGTTCCTTGAGCCCAAATTTCTTGGAACAATTCAAGACCGGGAAGACATTATTTTCACTGATTTTAGTATTTCTTAAATAACAAAATTCCAAAATGGAGCGAAATGGTTTTGGCTCAATGTTAGGTAAAGCTATAGTTAGCAAATATTTTTTATTTGTTCGCTTTTGTGTGTCAATTTTCGAATAAAATAAATTTGACAAGTACTTTGAGTTGATTGCTAATACGAATCTGTGACCGTACATTTCAACCTTATTTTTGCCAACATAAAACAACACATCTGCTAATTTTGCATTGTTAATAAACGGTCGTAATTTTGTGAAAATTGGTGTTACTTTCATGAGTAGAGAATGAGAGCGTGTGGACAAATATTTTGTTTTCTTGATTAATTATATTTGTATTTAATGATTTTTTTTTGGGAAGAGAAAATATGTAAGTTGTTATTTTTCGGGCTTATGGTTGTTTGGAGAAAAATGATTTTTATCTTAAAAATTTGAAATAAAAAAAATGAAAAAGAAGACCGAATTTTTTTCTGTAAAGAACCCAATATTAATTTTTGAGGTTCTTTTTCACTTTTTTACAAGATATAATTTTTCTAATTTAATCTTTCTAATTTTTATTTAAATTTTGTTATTTTTTAATTCTGAAGAAACTAATTTGAACAAAAACAGTGGTGTAGATCTGAAAACATTTCAAATTTTTTCCCAGTTCTTTAAAGTACTTTTTATACAATAAAAAAAGTAGACAATTCTTGATAATATCAAACAAAGGGCTAATTTGTTCTCTATCAGTTTCTTTTTGGTTTGGAGAGCTCTGTGAATTTCTAATGCTTTTACTTTCTTCTAACAATTTGTAAAGCATTTTACTGGTAAAATAGTATAAATAATCTTAATTTAGTTTATTATCTAGGTTATTTTGTTTTATAATTGTAAACAAAAGTCTAGATTATTATATTTTTAAAAAAATGAATTCTATTTTGATTAGGAAGATTCTTTTCAGTATTATTTGACCATTTTGGAAATCTTAACTAATAAAACATGAAAAGATACAAAAGGAAAAAAATTTTTTGTCATTTTAAAGTATTAAAATTCAACAAACAGCTGAGTAATACACTTGAATAATTTTATCAGTGATAACTTTGTTCTTAAAGTCGAACATTTATTAGTATTAAAATTCTTTGAGTAAAAAAATCGATTATTTGTGATCACTTTTTTGATTTTAAATAAATCTTTACATAAAATTCAATTAGAATTTTGTCTTATGTAATATTTTAAAGAAAACAAAAAAGTTGCTCTATCTTAATTGAGAATTACTTTGTAGAAAATATTTGGCAATTCTTTATCAGAAAATTTTATTAATTATTAGTTTTTCAACCAGTTTAAGTGAACATGGTCGATGTGTTTATAGTTATTCTTTTTTTAAAGTGTTAGATCCATTAAAAAACTTTTTAATGACAGTGGTGTAAATAACCATTGTTTACAACCTTTAACCCATCACTAAAATTTAACTCGTGTTTTTTTTTCAGACTTGGGTATTTGAAGATAGGAAGATACAAACATATTCTTAATTCGTATTTAAATTGACTTTAGAGGTTAGATCTTTGATTAATAGAAATGGATCAATAATATTAAATGCTTTTTTTTCAAAAATTTGGTCATATTTTCAAAATTTCTGAGATTAACTTACTGTTGAGAGAAAAATGTTGGACACAGAAAAATAGTTGGAAAGCATTTTTAATTGGGAACATTACTGAAAATGATTTTTAATTTCAATCATTTGTGAAATAACTAAAGAAAATAACAATAATCTACTTATTAGAATAAGGATTAATGTAATTCTACTTTTTCAAAACCTTATCTCTTATAATCTAAAGCAAGTTTAAAAATTACCATTTTCAGAATTAATAGTGAACTTTACCAAAACTTGGTTTTTTGTTAAAATAGCATGATCTACTTTAGTTATCAATCATTCAAATGAGTATTCTACACACAAATCACAGATAAATGAACTTGTAACACCTTTAAACCTGTATTTATATAAAATTCACCTAGTTATCAATAAGATTTGATTTTAAATTTTACTAATGTTCCCAATTAAAAAAGGTGTCCAACCATTTTTCTGTGTCCAACATTTTTCTCTCAACAGTTATTTCTTGTTTAAGAATTCCAAAAAATGAAATTTTGTTCATTTTTTTGTCAAAAAATTACATTTTAATCTTTCCATATCTTCATAATTCTTTTTTAAAATTTATTTAAAGAACCCTATTTATTGTTTATATACTGTTTCCACCCCATTGATTTGTTTCTTTTATTTCTATGGTAAGCCAATATTTTTTGCATTAGTTAAATTTTAGTAATGAGTTAAAATAAAAAATACGGGTTATTTACACCACTGTAATATACAATTTTCTAAATGTCTAAATTATCAAAATATTTGAACAAAAATGATTAACAATAAGTATAAATGGAAAATAAACTCCATTTCAAAATCATTACCCATTAAAAATCAAATTTTGAAAATAGATATTTTTATAAATTGAATTTATAAATTTTAATAAAAAAATTACTTTTTTAAAATTCAGTTCTCTACAATAGTAATATTCGTTTTTCATCTAAAAATAAAATAAAAAATAGTAAAAAAAAAAAATAAAAAAAAATTGAACATTTATTATGAAATTTAGTTTACAATGATACAGACAAAGGAATTGAACTATACCACCTCTTATTCAAAATGATCTTTATACTCTTGGTTTATTATAACCCCAAAAGATTTACGAGAAAGATTTATGAAAAATTAGAGAGAAAAATTTTATTTTTAAAAAATATTAATAATTAAGGAAGCTATCTATTTTATATTCAATGAGAACTGAAACACTGAAATAGTAAAAATGATTTAAAAGAATAGTTGGTAAAGGAAAGATAAAACAAACAAATTGTAACTTAACTTGGCATTTTGAAGAATAAAAAACCTTTAGTGATGCAAAAACCTTCAGAAATATCACAAAGAAAAGAAGCAAACTTCAAAAAAAAAATAAAATACATCTAGTTACACTTATTTCTTACTTGATATATTCAAGTATATTTATAACATTACCATTGTCTCATGTATATTTTAATATGAACTTGTAAATAAGTGTAGCAGGAGTATTTTACTTTTTGAATTTGATCAATTTAAAATTGTAATTTATATTGTAAAAAAATATTATAGCTTTTAAAAATATCCTTGAAACAATTTTTAAATGTGAATATAAGGAAAATTATTGTTGTAAAATATTTTATTAAAAATCAAATCATTTTTTTTTTTTTTTTTTGATTTCAAACTTTGAAAATTATAGCTCACCGACTTATTCGTTTGATGATATATGTAAATGGAACGATTACAAAACAGTTTTCAATTAATCAAAAAACAATAATAAAAATTACTATTTTCCAAATTAAACTCCTTTTCAAATAAAAGGGCACAAAAAATTACCAGAATTATCCATAATTGAATCAAATTAATTGTGGTATCATCCTAAAATCCAAGAAACCCTTTAAAACCTAAAAAACACCTAACTAAATCTTTAAAACTTATTAAAACAAAACAATAAAAATTAAAATTCAATATTTTAAAAATTGATTTCCCCTTTTATTAGAAATGAGAAATCCCATTTTATAAATCGGAAAGAAAAACAATTATAAAATCAATAAAATCCTTTGAACAAGGCGAATTGAGAAAATATACTCAATATTTTATTGATAATTCTTTACATGTCAAACTTTTGTTCTTTATGGTCTCATTTTAAAGATAAAGCCACAATTTATCTGGGTATTTTGTTGGAATGTTTTTTTTTTCAATATTTTCAATTTTCTTTGTTCCATGCAACAATCCAATAATGATCTTTCATAATTCCTATACCTAGATCATTCGGAATCAAACTTAAACCATTTCCATTTATACACTGGTAGATTATTTCCAAAGTGGTTTCTTCTTCTCTTGTATTTTCATATTTCTCAACTATTCAATATCTATAAATAAAAAAAAAAATATGAAAAAATGAATAATTTAAATAAAAATCACCAATAAGTTATTATCTTATTAACAATCAAATTCAACAGTATTGATGATTTGAGAGGTGTACCCTTTTGTTTAAATATGAGTTCATATCAAACATGTATAAAACTCGATTGCTTTTCAAAAAAAGTAGATCTACTTATACTATCAAACAATTACCTGAGTTTTTTATAGACACACCAATTTAATAAAATTTAGGTAATTTTATTACTCGGTTCAGAAGAAATTTGGTTATTTATAATAAGGATTTGATATTAAATATTTAAAATTAGACAACAATTTTCCTAATATCCACAATTAAAAATCTTGTAAGGGATTATTTTTTATTTAAGTAGTATTTTCACTACAACAAAACAAAAATATAAATTAGTTATTTTCACAAGAATTCTTGACTCAATATTCTCTTAAGTTAAAAAATATGATGCTATTTCATAAAATGATATTCACTTATCATACATTTCAAATATTTTAAAAGAAATTTTTGGAATTTTTTTTATTTTCTATTTAAGAATTTTGCATTATTTTTTAAAGAGACTAAAATGAATTTATTTGAAACTGATTGTAATTTTATATTTTAATTATATTTATTCATTAAATTTCCACAAATGTATACGATTTTTTCCCTTTTTATCTACTGTAAAATTTATAAAAACCCAATATTTTTAAAAAACAGGATAACTTGTTTAATCAACAGAAATTACCAATTGTGATAATTAACTAAATATTTTTATGAAACATTTATTATTTTTTTTAATAATTAACGTAAATATAATAGAATACCCAATATTTTCACAGTAAGTCCCACTTTTAAGACACAAACTTCCAAAAAAATTTGAAGTACAAAAAAATCTTAAATTAAGGTACATAATTCAAATTCTAGTAAGTTAATTAGTGTAAAAAAATATTCCAAAAAAAAATGTTCTTTAATTTGAGATTTATTTTTGTGTCTTGAATTTGGTTGAAAGTTTGTGTCTTAAAAGTAGAACACATTGTATTGTAGTATTTCTATACCTTTTTTGATATATAAATGTACCAAAAAAAATCACAGAAGAAATAAATCTATAAAATAAACTATTTTTCATAAATTTCGACTCACTTTATACTGTTAATGGGAGTTGTTTTGAAGGTTTATTCCAGTATTCTTTACAAAAAACTATTTTTAAATTTTTGGATCAGAATCATTTTTTCTAATTTTGCAAATTTTAGTTTTGCTTTTTCAAATTTTTTTTTTCTTTTGTTTTTCTTTTGTTTTTCTTTTTCTTTTTTTTTTAAAACTTTTCTTTTTTTTTTTTTTTTTTTTTTTTTTTTTTTTTCTTTTTTTTTGATTTCTTTTTTTTTTTTACAAAAAGATCATGTGGAAAAAAAAAAGAGATCTTCGAAAAGAAAAATAATCACTATGAAAATTTCGACTATGTAGTGTCTTTGAAAATGGATTTAATTATTCATAAAAAATCTTGTTGTTCAACTTTTTTTCAGTGTAAGTTCAGTAATAAAAAATCCGTAATGCTCATTTCAAAAATTGTGACTCACTTTTTTTTAGTTTTTAGTTTTTTTTTTTTTTTTTAATTTTTAATATATAAGGTTTTTATAGATTTAGAATGACTTAAAAGTGAATTACAAATCATATTTAGTTATTAATTGTTCTTGATTACTAAAAGGATAATTTTTTTTTTCCAATTTATTATTTCAGGTGAGTCACAATTTTTGAAAAAGAGTTTAGTTTTTTTCCAGCGAGATAAACACAATTCAATTTTTTTCTATCTAATTAAAATAAAATAAATTTTTACATAATTTTAAGTATATAATAATTTTTTACTCTATATATCATTTTTTTCATCACATTTTGACGATGTAAATGTAAATAAAATTTTTTTACACTGTTAAAATTGTTAAAAGATACACAATACGGGGTTTTCCTGAAAATACGAAAAATTTATTATTGTGGTAAACTATGAAAATCTTTTTTTCATCTTTTAGTTTTTGTGCTTTTCATTTCATTGTTTGAATTACTTTACTTATTTGGTAGATCAAATTTTTTTTTGAACAATTAATATTAAATTAAAGTCAAGTTGTTCCAAATAGAAGAACTCAAATAAAATTAGTTTGTCGTTTCTATCAATAAGAAAATCTATAATTCCTAATAGAATTTCAACAAATTAGCCAATACCACTATTTTTTAGGTTCTCTCCCAAGTTTTTTAACTCACCGATAATTTATTATTATTGATAATTATCTATTTTTTTTGTTTTGTGTGTATGGTAATTTATAAAAAATTGTTAATAATCCAATTATTAAATATAATTTTTTTTTTTCTTCTTGAATTGATTAAATAAGTTTTTTTTTCACAAATCGAATTTTGGTTTGTTAAAAATTTTGAATTGGAGTGTAATATTGATAATAATATCTATTAAGTTTTATTTTTATTTGAGAATTAATTATTTTTGATGGAAACAATGGTTATTTATTGCATTTTGGAAAATCTTAATATTATTTTAACAATTTTAACATTTAACTTTAAAAATTTTACCTAATTTAAAAAACTATATATATATAAACAGTGGTTTAATTTTAAGACAAAATTTGATTTTTTTCAATTGAAATTTTCTTAAAGATGTTTTAGAATTAAGTATTTTGATCCTTAAAATTTGAAAGCAATTTTTTTCTTACAAAAATTATTTAAATTGTTATAAGGATTCTTGTGAATAATACCAAAAAAAGTCTTAAAAATTTTTTTTCGGAATTTAAAAATTTTTTATTTGTTTTCATTTTTTGAAAATACAACAAAACAAATTTTTTCAAATTTTAAAGAATAAAAAATTTTTTGGACAATATATCTATTTTTCATGAGAAAACATTTTTTAGTTTCTATCAAAATTTCATTTATGAAATCACCTACAGTCAGTTTCACTTTTAAGGAACAAATTTCCTCAAAAGTTTGTTCCTTAAAAGTGAAACTGACTTTATATCTCAATTAGTTTTATTGGTCTAGATTTGAATTGAAATATCAATAATAATAAATAATAACAAAATAAACATTTCTCTTTAAAAATCCTGAATTTCCCAACATAAAAATAAAAATCTGTTTTACTATTTTCAAGAATCAGCTTAATTATTTATAAGAATAGTGTATTACCTTTTTTTTTTAATATTATATTATGGTATTATAAAATACAAATTTCAAACCATTATGTTGAAATAATAAATTAGTTGAATGGAATTAAATGATACTTTTCAACAGAGAAATATTAAATTAAAAACAAAAAAAAATAAAATTATCAATAAAGTCTTGTTTAATTTTTAATAAAATACAATAGATGTTGAAACAAAAAGTCTCAATTTTTTGTTTTATTTACCTTTAATAAAAATCAATTTTGCAAAGAAACTGTTAAACCCATACCATACCCGAAGAATAGTAAAAAATTGAATTAAGAAGGGTTATTCTAGATATCCATTGAGATTTAATAAAATAATAACGAACTATTATGATTTTTTTGAAATCCATTTTAATTATTTTTCTTCAAAATCCATTTTAAACACTGACAAAGTTATTATTGAATTAAATCCCAAGAAACTATTCAATATAACCCTTATTAATACAAGTTTTTACTACTCCTAGCGTTGAACATGACATAAATATTTTCTTCAAAAAATTGGTTTTTATCAAAAAAATCCGCAAAATATAAACTTACTATTTAATGTAGTTTATTTGAGTAATAGATTTATTATTATTATTATTTTTTTTTGGACTTTTTTTGTGCATTTATTATCTAATTACCATTTTAAAGACTTTTATATTTACTACATTTTTTTAGATCCGATTCTACTATATTATTCAAATCCCCAACTATTAAATCTTTATTTTTCTTTAAATAAAAAACAATTTATATTATTTTTTTTTAATTTACTTTAATAAATCCCTTTTCAGTTTCGATTTGACATTTTAAAGAAAAGAACCTTAAACCTAAATTCGAAAAAAATGAAATTCAAACTTTAATAATAATATGAAAGATCCTTTCAACCAAAATAAACTATTTTTCAAAAATGTTGACCCCCTTTATATAATCTAGATGAAGTGGTTTTGTGCGTTTATTCATTATTATTATCACAAAAAAATTTTCAAATTTTAGATCAGTTTCATTTTTTCTAATATAGATAAATTTTTGTTTAGCTTTTTCAAATTTTTTTCTTTTATTTTCCATTTTTTTTTTCTTCTTTTTTTGATCTTTATTATTTCTTTTTTTTCTTTTTCTTTTTCTTTTTTTTTTTTTTTTTTTTTTTTATATTTTTTTTATTCCAAAAGAAAGTCAAGTTGGAAAAAAAAAAAAGATCCTTGAAAATATCAAAAAACATAAAGAAAATTTGAGGCTATGTAATGTCTTTTATAATTCAGGTAATTATTAACAAAAAATCTTGTTGTTAAATCTTTTTTCAGTGAGAGTTCAGTAATAAAATCCCGGTAATGTTCATTTCAAAAAATGATACTCACTTTTTTTTAGCTTTTTGATTTTATTTTTGTTTTAATTTTTGAAAATATCAGATTTTTATATGTTTATAACACTTTAAAAAGTGAATTATTAATAATATTTAATAAGTAGCTGTTCTTGAAGAATATAAAGGAATATCTTTTTTTTTTCCAATTTATTATTTCAAGCTGGTCACAATTTTTGAAATGGGGTTTATAATCTTGCAAAATAACCAAAAGCATGGTTTAAAGATTTACCCCTTTTTTAAAAAAAATGAGTTTATATAAAAATAATAATTAAAATTTAAATTAAAAATTACTTATTTTTTTTTTATGATCATTTTCATTTTCAAGCTGAAACAGAAAAAAGAAAAAGAAAAAGAAAAAAAGATAAAAGATAAAGGATAAAAGGAAAAAGAAAAAAAGAAAAAAAGACTATTCATTATTTTTTACTTGTAACAAGCTTTGAACCAGTTTGGTCAGCCTTTTGTATTAATTCATCTATTGTCGTAACCCAATCAATTTTTTCTTTTCCCGAATTACAAAAAAATATATAATCCTTTTTTGATCCATAGGGGATAATTTGGAAAATATATTGATTTTTACTTTCGTTTGTAAGGTCTCTTATAAATGCCCCCCTTAGGAAAATGTGGCCTTTGTATTGAAATTTACCCTTGACGAATGTCGGCTTTGCGTATAAAAGGAGGTCATTAAACAGCCAAAAGTATCTTTCCTGTATTCTTCTTTTTGATTTTTTTTTCAGTGATCCCTCCTTTTGAAGCTTTCTTGCGGGATGCGGGAGATTGAAATTCTTATCAATGCCACTAATCTGCTGTGCGATTTTAATCAAAATCATGCCATGTTCTGCTGTTCTCTTTTTTTCATTTACGTAATCTGCCACTTCTGACAATTTTACATACGCCTCTGCGAGATCGTTATAATCTCGGTAACTCTTTGCAGTCGATTTTAATAATTCTCGGAATAATAAGGGGTATTTACAAATTCGTTGAATTGGCTTGATTAAAAAATCTAATAATTGCAAAGCCCTCAGCTCAGGTATATTTCGAGTTTGCGTGATTAGCCATTTATCGAATTTTGGATTATTTTTACAGTTTTTCATGACGACTTCTGTGGAGTTATCATAGTTCGCACAATATTGAGTATAAACTTTTAAATATTCGACAAACTCTAAAAAAATTTTGCCAACATTCTTCATCGCAATTTGGCGCAGATCATTTGACCAGCCTTTTTGCAAAGACGATAGGATGGTCGTATTCACACCCTGGATTGATTCCAATGATCCAAAAATATTATAAAGTTGCGTATTGTCGATCAATTTGTTTTCCTTCAACGGCTTCATAAAGTAATCAATGGTTAACCCAATATCCTTGATATATATTTCCTCGGTTTCTTTCAATTCGTGAATAATTCTTCCCCTCTGTTCAAAATCTGTTTTTGCTGCGAACTTTAACTCATGCTGTTTACTTTTTTCAGTCTCGTTTTCAGTTGTTGATTTTGTTTTCATAATTTCCTTTGATTCTTTCTTTTTTTGGTTAAACTGGACGGTTTTTATTGATGTGATCACTTTTAAAAAGGTTTGCTTATCATTTATTGTCGGGAAGAGAAAAATGTTTCTATCGGATTCACCGTCTTCAAGTAAACCAACCACATTTTTCATCATCGCTTTGTCATCAGGCAAATCTCTCACCGATGAATTTATAATATTAATTTGCTTATAGAATGGCAAATTATTTACTTCGTTGCCATTGAGATTAAGACTGTTATTGTAATTATTATTATTAAAGCCATTGTTGCTTCTATTATAATTATTATTTCTGTTATAAGAATTATTATTATTCCTATTAAAATTAGTATTATTTGTTATATTTCTCGTTGTGCTTGTATTTACCATTGTTGTTGCTGTTTTTATTGTTGTTGTTGTGCCCGTCATTGCCGTTGTAGCTTTGGATTTTTTTTTATTTTTATTTTTATCTTTCCCTATTAGCAAGAGATCATCGAATAAATAAAAATAAACATCTGGCGAATTTTTTTGAATATAAACTTTCCCGTAGCTAATTAATAACAATTTTCGTTTTAAATTTAAATAATCCCAATAATTTAAACCATCAAAGGAATTTATACTATTTTCTAATTGTCTAAATTGCTTGAGTTGATAAAAAATTTGGGTAATTATAGAAATATTGTTTTCATATAATAATTGAACCTTTTCGATTGCCTGTTGATTTCTTAAACTATTATTAAATTTCATCAAATTGGTAATGTGCACAGAATAAATTGACAGTGTATTTAATGGCTGGGCAAATAAATCAAAGAAATTAATTTCTTCTTTACATTTTTTTAAACAATTATTTAATAATTGCTTCAATTTTTTACTGTTTGAATTTTGGTTTGAAATCAAATTTAAAAAGGATTCAAAGCTTGATTGGAAATTTAAAATATAGTCAGAATAGATTTCTGTTGAAAAATGATTGTTGAAAATCATTACTATCGGTGCAAGCTGGCCCTGTCTTTTAAGTAGATAGTCAGCGCATTTGTCTTTTAATTCAAAACCGAATTCACGTTGGTTATTAATTAGACTCAAAATCGCTGAAAAGGTTTCCTCGATTTGCTTTTGGCTGACTAATTTTGATTGTACAATTGGTGTTAAGAAATTGCTTTCAAAGATGCTTTGTGATTCAATGAAGTTTTCTGCACAAACGATGAAATTTGATAATTCGTGATCGTATTTACTTGAATTGGGGAAGGCATAGCTCTCTTTTTTTTCCTTTTTATTGCTGCCGCTGCTTGTTGATTGGCTTTTATTTGAACTTTCATGGACCGACAGGGGCACTTTTTTTTTGGTCAACTTGATCGTCTTGTATTTTTTTTTTTTGTTGACCTTCAGCGAGTTTGCTTGCATAGAGGTCATGATGTTTCTTGTCTTTCTTTTCGAGGACATCGTGCTTTTCATCGTTTTTTTTGCCATTAAAAATTTCTTTTGGTTTGATTTGAAATCACTTTTCGAACCAGAATTGATCTGTGATTGGAATTGTTTCTGTTTTTGTTTCTGTTTTTGCTTTTGTTTTTTTATTTCTTTTTTGGTGAATTTTTTTGGCTTGTTGACTTGTTGGTTCGCGATATTATCAAAATTTTGGATTCTTGAGCTTATTTGGAAATTTCCTTTGTTTTTATTTTTTTTGATACCCCATCCTTTTTTTTGTTTGTTCTGGGTGTTTCCAATAAAACTTTTGCCTGTTACTCTGTTAAAGTTTTTAGTTGCAGTGGTTTCGTTCCCACTTTCACTTCCGATTCCACTATTATTCAATCCTGTTCGTTTTGGGAGCGGCGGTTTGCTTGTAGTTTCATTTCCCCAATTATAATTGTTCACCACTTTATTGGGATAAGTGCTGTTGTTTGTAAGTGTTGTTGTTTTTTTGGTTCCTCCCCATCCCGTTTTTTGGATAGCTACGTTGCTTGTGTGATTACTGTTCGTAATTCCTCTTCCAATCCCGCTTCCGCTTCCTCTTCCTCTGTTATTTAACCCCGTTCGCTTTGGAAGTGCCGGTTTGTTTGTGTTGTCTGTTCCCCGATTAAAATTTGTTGTTGTTCCTCTTCCTCTTCCAGATCTTCCATTAAAATTTGTTCCTGTTAATGATCCTCTTCCCCGATTGTTAAACCCACTACCCGTTCCTGTTCCTCGATTCAACCCTGTTCGTTTTGGAAGTGCCGGTTTGTTTGTGTTGTCTGTTCCCCGATTAAAATTTGTTGTTCCTCTTCCTCTTCCTCTTCCTCTTCCTCTTCCTGTTCCTCTTCCTGTTCCTCTTCCTCCATTAAAATTTGTTCCTGTTGATGATCCTCTTCCTCTAGTTTTTGGTGAATTCCAACCGGTTTGGTGTGTTTTTAAAGGTTTGGGTAATTGTGATCTACTACTCATTAAAAAAAAAGGAAGAAAATCCAATCAATCAAAGCGTTTGAATTTATGTAAAAAAAAAAAAATATTTCAGATCGAAATCTTGAAAAAAATAAGAAATAATAAAAAGTTGTTCCGAAAAAACCAACAGAGATTTCTTTTATTTTTTTTAAAACTCAGTTGACAGAATAATCTTTTTTCACATGAAAGAGTTTGAGTTTAAAATTATTTTATTTTAAAAAAATACACAAACAAAGTCAATTCTTTTTCCTTTCATTTTTTTATCATTCTCAAAAATGAATAAAAAAAGAAACATATTTTCCAATTGCCCGTTTTCCCAGATTTAAATTTGAGTTTGACTTAATTTTTTAAAGTACTAATAAGCTTCAGTACTTTGGTTTCTTTTAAATTGTCTTTTGTTCGTTTCTGAGGAAGAAGTATTTTGTTCGTAATTGAACAATTTCATTAAATGATTGTCTTTCTGACAGATCATCAATTTTGGTAAATTACTTTTTTGTCATTGCCGCTATCACAAGTAATGATTTGGAAACAGAAAAAAGAAGAACTTTAACAACAATAATTTTTGTTAAGAAATCAACAGAAGAAAGAAGATGATTTGGAAGTTGATTTTTTCGAAAAAAAGTCAAAATAAAGTAAAAGATTATCTAAAGCAAAAAATACAAATCAGAGACAAGATCGGAAATAGAAAGGATAGTTATACCGAAATCGCAAGTTTTTTTCTTGATTGTTTTGGGAGCAATAAAAAATCAGAAGAGATTTGCAAGTAAAACATGACAATGATAATCTTTTTCCAACAATCCTATCAGAAAGTTTTTATTTCTAAAATTAATGGCAAGAAATGTCTTTTTAAAACCTAAACTACATCTCTTTAATTTCCAAATAAGTTACTCTTTACTTAATCAGTAAAAAATAAACAACAAAAGTCTTTAAATTATGAATTATGATTGGAATAAATAACTATCTGAATATTATTCACTCCAAACACTGAGATATGATCAGATAAAAAGAAAAAATGATTGAATAGAAAGTCAAGACTCTCAAAATCTAAAATATTGCAATTTTGAGGATTTAAGGGACTTTTTAGATTTGGCTGGAAAATCATTTATTGATCCAAAAACTTTTCGAATTTCACGAACAAAACAAGGTAAAACTAAAAAGTTATTTTTTTTTGATATTAAGAAAATGCCACCCCACTTTCTTTTCAAGTATATTTATACTCTCTCGCTACACTCTAACATACTTGAAAAGAAAGTGGGGTGACATTTTACTAATGAAATTTTTTTCTTCAAAATTTGTTGAGAAAATAACAAATATGTTAAATTCAACCTAAAAATGGCTTTGCCAAACTCAAAATTTTCCAAAAAAAACCGAAATTTTTCAAGTTAGCAAGATCCCTTAGTTGGGGTTTCTTTTAAGTCTATAAATATGTTACTAGGTGGAAAAATAGTATTAACTAATCATAAAATTCGGATAATTCTTAAATCTAAGTAATTGTCAAAAAATTTTCTCAATCTTTATGAAATTTAGGTAAAAAAATTTAATAAAGACTAGTTCCTAAAGGGAAAATGGACCAAAACACCATTTATTGATTTAAACAATTTTTAAATTTTTCAAACCGAACAACTAAAAAACAAAAAACCATTTTATTAAGATATAAAGTAAAGATCACTCAACTTTAATTTCTAGTATATTTATACTCTCTCACTACACTCTAACACACTTTAAAAGAAAATAAATGGCATTCTCTTTGGGAAATTTTTATTTTCGATTCTTTTCAATTTAAATTTTAAATTTGGTTAAAATATTTTTCCCTTAATAATAATATTTCGAAAAAATTACCAGAAATTTTAAATTTGAATATAATATCTTTACCCAGCCTGATTTAAAGTCAATAAACATAATGTTAGTCATAAGAGTAGTACCTACATAACATGGAATTTAGAATACCCTTCAAGTACGAATAACAGTATAACGGGAGGGGTTCAGACAACACCCAATTTAAAAAATCTTCTATTGTCAAATATTATTATGTTAAATACAATTGATATTCTTTCCATATGTAAATTAATAGAGTAGAACAAAAAAAAAAGTAAAGTGGATTAAAATAATGGATTTGCATATCTCCATGAATAATAGTTTGTAAAAATTGTAAACAGTCGTGCCAAATAGATTTTTTTAGAAATCAACATAAAAAAAAAAAACAAAATTTCCATTTATAAATTACTTTTTTAAAATATACCAAGTTAAGGGTCAGTGGAAACTTTCACATTTTTCTTCTTCTTGAAATTATTTGAGTTTTTTTTTCTTCATTTTTTTTTTTGACTTTTTAATTTTCTTTTTTCGTTAATTTCAGTTCCACTTTTAAGGAATAAACCTTCAACGAAATTCAATATTCAAAAAAACCACAAAGTAAGGTATATTTTATGGATTTTTTTTACAATTTATTTTATCCAAATTTGAATTCTGTGTCTTTGTTTAGAAATTTTTTACACCTTAATATTTGTTGAAAGTTTGTACCTTAAAAGTGGAACTGGTAGTATACTGTACTCAACAAGTGTATTGATTACTTTTCAAATTATCAATAAAACCTAAATTGCTTGTTTATTCAAGTATATTTTTTACACCACCCTGAAAATAAAATACTGTATTCAATCTTCATATTATTTCTCGTTGTTTTTTCGTCACCGATTTTTCTTGTTTACTTGAATGAAAAACAAATAACCCCAAAAATCATTTTTTTTTCTTTATTCAAAATATTAATAGAATATTTTTATGATTTCAAACAAATCTGTTAAGGTGTTGTTATTTATACTAAAAAAACATTATAATTTATCACATTACTTGCATTATTCTGCACCTTCTTTGTTTTATAGACAAATTGTTTCCAAAATCTATTATCAACTAAAAAACCCACAAGGTTAAAAAATTTTTTTAAAAGAAAAAATTCAATAAATTGGTTTTAATCTGAGAATATAAAAATTTAATACTATACCTCTGATTTTTTTCAAAATTGGATCACTATAAATAGTATTTATTTTATAAATAAAAATATCTTGAAATTTTTATTTTTTTAAAATAATTAATTTAGATAAATAAAAAAAAATACCTTAATTCTACTCCAATAAAATAAATAATTCTTACTTACAAAAGTATAGTTTTAATTATGAAAATTTCGAACTAATTTGGAATCTTGACCCTGAATACATTTTTTTTTAATATTGATTTTTAAATTTACAAATGAATTTTATATGAAACGCAATGTGGATTAGTTTTTTTTTCGGATTAAAAATATAAAATCATTATTTTATTACAAATAGAATTTGATTAATTATTATGATACCTATGAGCAAAACAAAACTAAACTACTTTCGAAAAATAAGGGCCCAGTTTTTCAAATTATACTCACTAAACTAATTATATGAGGAACCCTGTAAATAATCATCATTAAACTCGAAGTTGATGGATAATCATCAGAAGATTAAATACTAACAAGGTGTCTTCTTTAAAAATTTTTATACGTTGAAAAAAATCTATTTCATTTTTTGAACAAAAATTTGGCTAAAAAAATCATCCAAAATTTTACAACATCTGGATATTATCGAATTTTTTTTTGGTTGTAAGAGTAATTTGATTGAGAATTAAATTGAAATTTTTCATCAAGTAAAAATATTAAATGTAAATCAGTGAAGAAAAATTGACATCTGAAACTATTTGATTGAAGAAACTAACAAACAAAAAAAAATCAAATTGTCATCTGATTGTTTGAAAATTTTTTTTATTTTCTTCCAATTTTTTAGTCAAAAGTTTGGTTAGTAAATTATGAAGTAGAAAATTTTATTTAAATTACATCATTAATCAACTGCCCAATATCATATTGAAATCCAATGATTCTAGAACGAGATCTCGAAATTTGGGACCCTATTTTTTGAATTTAGTTTATATCTAAAAACCATTTTCCAGCCAAAGGGACCCAATCGTAATGAGCGAATTACCTAGGTTTAAAGGGTTGGTATGGATATTAGAAGAAAAAAAAATTTTTGGAAATTTTACAAATTGTAATCATTTTTTTCACATTTTTGTTTTTTTTTTTTCTATTGTTTTTTTAATACATAATTCTGTTGCAGATTATTTTTTTATTGCAAGATCAATAGTCACTTGGTAAAAACATGTTATTTTAATATTACTGAAACTGTGGAAATGAATGTAAAGAAATCATATTGATTTCTATAGTAATGTTCTGAACATCTTTGATCATGATATTTGATTAATAAATGTGAAAAATTTTTACTTCATTTTCATTTCCTTTTTCAAATAGAGACCACAAATCTAAACTTACTTCATTGGGGATTTTATTTCTAAAAGAAAAATATGAAAAAGTAAGTGAAAATTGTTTCCTATTTATAATTCAAATTCCAGTAGAGAGATCAAAATGGACCTTCTTGTTTTTCTCTAGGGGGTCATAATAATTTAAGTTTTTGATTTTTTGAGAAAATTTATTGATTAATTAGTTTTCTTTCAGACATATACCAACAATTATTTGGTATTTATTATTCTACTTATTTCTTATTTTTTCTTAAAAAATCAATTATATAAAATAACTGATATTTTAAAAAAAAATTTGGCCACTTTGGCTGAAACAAAGTTTATATAAAGGTAAATCGCCTTTTTTTTTCCAATATTTTATTAAAACTCTAAATAATAACTTTTTTAAATTCGTTTATTAGTCTAATACCCCCACCATCGTAAATATTAGCACATATCATGACCGAAAGTGAACTTTTAAACCTATTCTTTTGTTTAACAATTCCATCATAAAATATCTTGAACTTTTTGGATTATTACCAAACAGATATCCCATTTTTTAGAAAAAGTAAAATTAATTAAATTAACTTTTTTTGCCAATCAGAATGAATAAAGAAAAAATAGTAAAATTTTGATATTTTATTGTTAATAACCACTCATTTTTATAATTTATTATACTTATTTCTTCTTTTATTAATTAATTTTTTTGAGATCATATGAAATATTTACTTTCGATAAATTCATAATATATTTCAATAATTGAAAAGTTAATTTTTCTTCAATAAAATCAGAAAAATTGAAAATCAAATTTCTTTATTTTGAATAAAATTTCATATAAAACCATTTTATGGATAAGATACCTTATTTTTTTAAAAGCTTTTAAATAAAGAAAAATTTTTAATAAACTTTTACAGAAAGCTACTCAAATAACATTTATTCAGAAGATAACCAAATTTTATGATGTTATTTCTATTTTCTATTTATTCAGTTTGAAAGTAATTGAAAAAAATTTCCCCCCTTTATATTATTGTTGTGATAACAATTTTCTTGGACTTTATATTTATCTTCAGAGTTATTAATATTTCAATTCTATATTTTATTAAATATAATTATTTTTTGTTTATTCATTTAACAAGATACATGAATTCCTTCATAAAAAATGGCAAGAACCACCTTATAGGTCTGGTATCCATTTAAAAATTCAATTGAATTTAGATCTATTTTATCTTAACAAACAAAAATTAATTATATTTAATAAAATATAGAATTGAAATATTAATAAACTTGTAAGTAAATAGTGAGAATGATGGAAAAGTTACTGTTTTGCAGTATAAAAGATAAAATACGAAACACCAATTTCAAGAATTAACTAAACTATTTTTCAAAAATTTTGACTCACTTTATAAGGTTAATAGGAGTTTTTTTTGAGTATTTATTCCAGATTCTTAACAAATTAATATTTTCAAATGGCTGGATGAGAATCATTTTTTTTAATTTTGCAAATTTTAGTTTTGCGATATCAAATTAATCTTTTTCTTTCTCTTTTTCTTTTTTTTTTATTTCTTTCTTTTTTTTTTTTCAAAAAAAGATCATGTGGAAAAAAAATAGATCTTCGAAAAGACAAATAATCACTATGAAAATTGTGACTATGTAGTGTCTTATGAAAATGAATTTTTGTATTCATAAAAAATCTTGTTGTTCAACTTTTTTTCAGTGAAAGTTTAATAATAAAAAATCTGTAATTCTCATTTCAAAAATTGTGACTCACCTTTTTCTAGTTTTTGGTTTTATTTTTTTTTAATTTTTAATATATCAGGCTTTTATACATTTGGAATGACTTAAAAATGAATTACCAATCATATTTAGTTATTAATTGTTCTTGAATACTAAAGGATATATATTTTTTTCAATTTATTATTTCAGGTGAGTCAGATTTTTTGAAAAAGAGTTTATATTGATAAAAAATATTACTTTTTGCGGAAAAAAAGTGAAAAAGGAAAAAAATTTCAACAAGATTTCAATTGAAAACATTACCAAAAAGAATAAAACATTTAAACCAAAATTTAAATCTAATCAATTCGTAAATTAATTCATAAAATAATTTTCAATACTCTCAAAAAGGAACATTTATAACATAGTTTTTCAAAATCAGTTGGTTTCTTATATGAAAATCAAAAATTGAAAATTAATTCAAAACATTTTAAATAATAAATAAAAAAGAAAACTGATATTAAGAAAATATTATCATTGGGATTCTTATTTTTTTAACCCCCCATTTTATTTTTATTTTTCTTCTTTTAAAAATTGATCTTACTTTACGTTTCAAAAGGTTCCATAAAAAAAAATTGAAATTATTTTCATTTTTCACTTTGTTTCACTTTGTTTCATTAATTGTAATTAAAAATACTAGTAATAAAACTTGTTTCCAAAAAAAAAAAACTTTACAATAATAAAAGAAAATATATTATAATCCATTTTCAAGAATCAACTTAATATTTTAAAAAATAATATGCTACAATTAGTCTTGAATTATAAAAAAGCAAGTTTCATTATTAAAGAACAGACTTTAAATGAAAATTGATGAACAAAAAATCTTCAAACAAAGACACAAAATTTGTATTTAAGGCAAAAAATAAGTATTAAAAAAAAATTCCAAAAATGTTTTTATATTTAGAGATTTTTTTGTGCCTTAAATCCCTTTTCAAAGTTTGTTTCTTAAATACGCAACCGACATTATTTTAAAACAACTTTAATAAGATTTTTTTTTTAAATAAAAATATATATCTAATCTTTTTAGAATGAATATCATTTAACTTTGATTTGATATGAGACATTTTTTAAGTTATGCTATTTTTTTAATTAAAATAATTATATTTTCTTGAATGGTTAGCTCTTGAATTAAACTTTAATCTTGTCTGATTTTTTTTTTTTTTTTTTTGATAAAGTTTTTGACATCTTAATCCTCATTTTGTTTTATTTGGTGAGATCTAAGTTTGGGAAAATGTACATATTTTTCCGGTTTTGCATTTAATTTAGATAAAAAAATGAAATAAAGGAAAAAAAAAAAAAAGATTTTAGATAAAAATTCTTTTTATTTCAAAAGGGCATACATAAAATTAAATGAATAATTTTCTAATCTCTCTCTCTCTCTCTCTCTCTCTCTCTCTCTCTCTCTCTCTCTCTCTCTCTCTCTCTCTCTCTCTCTCTCTCTCTCTCTCTCTCTCTCTCACTATTTCATTCAATATTGATAGTGTTGAAAGTTTCGCAGAAAAGGTCAACATTCGGAATATATGAAAAATAATATTAAATTATATTTTTATTAAAAAACAAAAAAAATATTATACCAGCACAACAAACTATTTTACAGAGTATAAAATGCACAAAAATCCCGATTTCCTAAATTAAATATCTTTTTTTCAAACTCAACTTTAAAAAAACTGAATAAATGTTGTATTTTTTAATACATCTAGATAATTGAATCTAAAAATTAACAAACACTTTCCCATAGAACTCTCATTTCATATTTATATTAAACTCATAATTCAGTATTTCAGAGAAATGAATTCAAATAAAAAAAAATTATAACACAGAAAAAAAAACCAAATAATTTTGTGAAAGTGTGACGTGAGGCTCTATTCATTAATCAAAAAGAGTAAATACTATCCCCAAAGGCACGACTGAGAACTCCAATTCAAGAAAAAGCAAAAAGAACCAAAACCAAATAAAAACAAAGACAAAAAAACGATTTCTTTGCAAGAAATATTATGATTACTTGGGAAATTGGAACAATTCCAGTAATTCAATTTACAAAACTCAGAGACAATTTGATCTTTAAAAGTTAAAGTTTATTATTGAAAATCTTTGAAATGATTGTCATTTTTGAGGTTTAGAAAATCCTAGATTATTTTTCTTTTTCATTTCCACATTTCTTTATAAGGTTGTTCGAGTTAAGGTATCTGAAAATTTTTTGTTCATTTTTCATTGAAAAATACATATAATATGATTTTTTTGATCCTAATTTGAGAGTATTTCGATTTACATTTCTCAACAATTTGAATGGGGTTGTATCAAAAGGTGCTAAGACAATTTGGTAAATTGCCAACATGGTCCTTAAAACAACTTTTGCAAAAAATTATTTTTAGTTCATTTGTTTATTTGTATATTCTTGAATTGCAAATATTTTCTGAGAAGTTCTGATTTTTTCAGAATTATTACTTCCCAAAATAAAGAATGTAAAAAGAAAAAAATAAGAAAGAAAAAAAAAAAGACAAATTTAGTATTTTAAAATTGGGCTTCTTTTGGGACTGTGTAAAGGACTTTCAGTGCTTCCTGGCCTAATTCTTGATATTTTTCTTTTGTAATCCACATGCTATCAAAGGTAGCCTGAACAACAAGTATGCAGCCACCGATTAAGGCGGTGTATTGTCTTCCAGTTTTTACTTGTCCTCCTATTACAAATAATTTTTTTTCTGTATAGATCTCTGCTAATTTCTTTTCTAGCTTGTCTTCAAATTCTTGATTGTTTGTAGGCCCACCAGCAACAACTATGTTTTGTAATAAGATGTCATGTGAAGATTCACCAATTGCGTTAATTGCTTCTTGGATTAAATCAGTGATTGTCTCAATTTCAAAATTTTCATCAATTTTACCTACTTTGATTGAACCAAAGACAGCCCATCCTTTTCGAGCTGGAACGATTTGAACATAATTTTTGCCAAGTTCAACAATTAAACCATCAAGCCTACCACACGCGTACATTGACAAAACAGGTTGATAGGCAATATAAAACCCTTTAACCTCTAATTCATTGAAAAAATAATTGGCCAAAATTTCGTCTAGTTCGTAAGGTTGATGGAAATGCGTACTAACAAGAACTTGGCAGGTGTTTGGTTTAACTTCCAGTGTTTCAAATATTTTGTTGATCATCTTTTTGAAGGCACCAAGATCTGTGATTTCTTTTCCGTTGTAGGGATCGCCATATTCCGAACATTTGATTTCTTTAGGATCAAAGGCATAAGTTTTGATCCCGAGGCCAAATTTAAAAGAATAGGTTCCTAAATCGATAACAACTTTTGACATTATTTATTTGTTGTGGTTAATTTGTTTTTTGTTTGTTTGAAAAAAAGAAAAAATGGTTTAAAAAGGAATGATCTTTTGCAAAATTTTTTTCTTTTTTGGTAGAAAGGTCTTGGATCATTTTTTGAAGAAACAAACTTAACACAAGGACTACAGATAACATTTTTAATTTTCAAAGAACAAGTTTTAATGTCTTTTTTTGCTTCTCAATAATTTATCAGAATTTGAGTAACTTCCAGTAAGTGAGCAACTTTTAGAATTTTTTTGAGTAAATTTGAAATTACAGAGGTGTTGGAATATTTGCTTACGTTTGTCCCAATTATGTTGTGGAGTCAGCTTAATTTGAATGTTTAGGCTCTCATAAACGAAAAAACTATTGATAAAGATAATCACAAATTCATAAAAAATTAACAGCATCTTGAAATTGAAAAATGAAAGTGAAATTCTGAGTATTATAAAGACAACCTGGCTTTTGGTGAATATTTTCTGAAAGGAAATATTGTTTTTTGAAAGTTTGATTCATTTTCTCATTTTTAAAAAAAGCTAAAATTCTGCATATTTCTGAATTATTTTAATGAATAATATTTTCTTTGAAAGAAGAAAGAAATCTTGTTGTCTATGAAGGAAGTCTACAAAAATAGACTTTAAAAATTAAACCACATAGTTTTCAAATAACCGAGTATAAAAAATCTACTTAATATCAAAAAAATTATAATAATAATATTAAACTTGAAAAAATAATTATTTGTTTTTTTCTTCTAATAAACTGTTCGAAACTTCAATTTTTTCTTTTTATTGAATAAAAAAATTTGAGAAAAACAGTCAAAATGATTTTATTCAAAAGTAGCCCAAAATACTTTTTTAAAACCTCAGATAATTCCATTTATAACTTGTAAGAAATACTTTTTAATTTGATTATCTTTAATCAATAATTAATAACCTAATCTTAATTATTTCAATGAGATATCAACAACACAAAGATTAAATGTATAAATAAACTTTACAATTATTACTTTTATTCTTTCTCAATATTTTCAAACAAATAATATCAAATTCAGATTAATAATTCTAATAAAAACAAAAAATAATAGATATTATCAAATAACTAATTTTAATATTAATAGTTCATTCTTTATACACTGACTATTAGAAAAAGAATATTTCTTAATCTTTTAAATTTTAAGAAATTTAATTCTAATTTGTGAATAAACTAAAATCATCATTTTTTTTTTCGATCTTTAAGGATTCAATATTTGATTTTTTTTTCTTTGTATTTTTATAATAAGAATCAAGTTTCAAGGTTTTTTTTTGTTAATAAAAAATCAGAAATTTCTAAAAATTGGTATTTCATAAAAATAAAAACTTTTTGAAAATTTTTTCTTTTTCTGATTTTAATACAAAAATTCAATCAAAAAGAATGAAATCTTTTTAACTGGAAATTAATTGGGAAAAAATTAAATCTTTGAAAATGATAACTCATATCTCAAAAGTTGATAAATGAGCTTGAATATCGGGTTTAATTGTATACTTGTCGAAATAATTACTCTATTACATTTGGGGAAAAAATAAATTAAAAAAAACCAATAATAGTTACTTGCCTGTTTAGAAAAAAAATCAAGAAACAAAGTAACTTTTCTAGGAAAAAAATTGTCAAATCCCTTTTAAATTGTAATCAAAAAGGAAAATGAAAATATTTCAAATGATTTTTAAATATTTTTTTTTTCACTGCACAATAAAGATATCTGAAATTAAAAATCCCCAAACTGGAGTCATAAATTTTTTTTATAATATTACAGTCAATTTCACATCAATAGGAAATCCTAGAACAAAAAAAGACAAAAATTATTTATACTGCAATTGCTCGAAAAATGTGTAAATACTTTATAAAAAGAGTGTTGCAAAATAAAACCTGCACTTCTTTTTCTCGGAAGACTATACATTAAATAATCAACAAAACAAGTAATAAACTATAAGTTTATATAATATTTTTTTTTCTGAAAGTTTCACCTTTATAAGAGAAGTAATAAAAATGAAGGGATCAAATGAATTTTTTTCTCAAAAAACAGTTAAGGTTAGATTAAAATATAATTAAACAAAAAAAACCGAAAAATATTATAAAAAAATAATAAAATTATTAACTAACTCAATTCATTATTATATTTTTTTAAAAAATATCAAGGGTTTTATCTTCAAAATTAATTTATTTGCAGATACACAATTGTGTACTTAAATATATTTAATATTAGAATATAAAGAAGAAAAATGTACATCTTTTATTTCAGATGTGGTCTTTATGCTGAACAAGGGTAGCTTTACACATTAGAAATTTTTAGATTAAATCTCAAAAATTGGAAATTGAATATGTTGAAGTTAATTTTTAATTTGATATTTATAAGTCTATTTTGATTTGAATAACCAATCTTCATTTTTTAGAATTGGTGTAAGTTTTTAAAAATGAAAAAAAAAATACATTCACAAAAAAATATTTAAATAAAAACTTTTACTACTATTTTACAATTAGGAAACACTTTTTGTACCTGGAGAGTATTTAGAGATTGATTTATTTTATTTTCACTTCTACAAAAAAAAAATTTGTTCTGTTGAAATTATTCTCAAAAAAATACTTTGTTTGCTTTTTAATACAGTATGTTAAATAACCCGTATTGAGTTAAATAATTGTCGTTTTTTAAAATTTAACTGTGGTTTTTTGAAAAAAGTGTTTTTAACTGTTGTTTTCCAACTTTTTGCAGTTGTTTTCGTTTTTTATCTGTGGTCAACAATTAAAAGTTTTCAAATGTGTGCTTAGTTTTAAAAAGGAAGTATATCTTGACAATATTACTGTCATTCTCAAAGCTATAAAAGAAATTTTTATTCAAAGTTTTCTATAATATTATTTCTGCTATTTTGATTGAAAAATTGAAAGATCTTATTATAATATCTGAAAATTGATCTTATAAGAGATTTAATTTCCTCTCATTATTAAACTTTTTGAAAATGAATTGATTTATATATAATTTGGTCATTGGGTATGTTCTTGTAGAATTTTAGATCAGATAAAATATGGGTTGATTAACTTTTGATTCAATATGAAATATTCTTTCATTTTGGATTCTTATCTCCTCCAATATAGGTAAAAAAAAACAAGTAAATAATTAAACCAAATACAAGATATTATTTGAAGACTATTGGCGAAAGGAAAAAAGAAAATGAATTGAAATTTTTCGTTCATAGCTTTTTTAAAAAAACTTTGAAAAATTGATATCTTATTTTGTTAATATGCCGAGGCACAAACAAAAAAGTTTTTAAGGAACTTGTTTTATCCTTTTTATTGATTTTTTTTTTGTATTTATTCAAACTGAAAGATTTTGGTTTTAATATTTCTGTGTGTTTTGTTTAAATTTGGTTGAATAGATCTCTTTTATCAGGAGATTGTTCTTGAAGGTTATAGAAAAACACTATGATCATATGATCTATTGTACATATTGTTTGATTTGAGAGTATAGTTAAACTGAACTTTATTTTTTTTTTGAACACAAAATAAAAACAGAAAAACACAGTTAAAGAAAAAAAAAAACGTTTAAAAAAAAAAAAAACCACAGTTATTTCAAAAAACAACACAAATAATTTTCAAAAACACATATTAAAACGCCAACAGGGGTTATTGAACATACTGTAATAACAATATATATAAATTATCAAATAGATCTTGGTATGAAAATTTGCATAAATAATAGTTTAAAGGGATTTTCAAGCCAAGTTAAAATTTTAAAACAATTAAAATTGTAAAAAAAAAAACTCCAAATAATATTAAGTCATGAAACTAAAATTCAAAATTTTCCACACAGCTAAAACGTTCCAAGCAATCACAATAATTCAATTTCATTGAAATTGGAAAAAATTTTGATTTTTGAAAAATAATGAAAATCATTTTTTCATCTTTTAGTTTTTTTTCCATTTCATTGTTTGAATTACGTAATTTGTTTCGTTGGATCAATTTTTTTTTCAATCATTGATATTAGGTTAAAGTTGAGTTGTTTCAAATAGAAGAACTCCAATAAAATTAGTTAGTAGTATCTAACCTTTGATCGATCAATATTCCTAATAGAATTTAAACAAATTTACAAATGTATTTTTTTGTTTTGCTCTCTCCAAAATATTTAACAAACCCTTGATTTATTTGTATTTATAATTATTTATTTTTTGTTTTATGAGTATTGTAATTTATTCACATGTGTTAACATTTCAAATAGTTAATAGTTCTAATTTGGTATTTCTTGGGGAATCGATTATATAAGATTTTTTTTTAACAAATCCAATTTTGGGGTGTAAAAAATTTTGAATTGGGGAATACATAAAAAATTCACCTAATGAGAAAATAGCTTGAATTCATATTATTAAATAAAAAAAAAATTATTTTTTTCTGTCTGGGTTTGTTTTTTATTGGAGAGAAGAGTAATAATAGAAAAAGATCACATAGTCAAACACCTTTTCAGTCAAATGGGCCCAATTTTATTGAAGAAAGATAAAATATTCTATGGTGTGCTTTGTTATTTTTCTCGTAATGAATTATCAAGTTTTCGATCAAAATCATTTTTTCGAATTTAGTAAATTTTTGTTTTTTTTTTTTTTTTTCTCTTTTATTTTTGTAAGTCAGTTTATTTCTGAAAAAAAAAAAATGTTTTGAAAATTCCAAATTAACATTTAAGAAAATTGAGGCTTTGTATATTCTTATAAAATGACATAGATTTATAGATTACAAAATCTCATTGTTAACAATTTGTAATTTTCCCAAGAAATTGAGATATTTTGAATGAACTGTTCGAATGAAAGTGGCCAAAAAATCTTTTTAAAATTTGATTTTTTTTTGAAATTTATTGTTTTGCTCATGGATTTTCTTTTTTTAGACCTAATCTAAAGTTTATTATTTGTCAGATTTCTAAATAATTATAATTTGGTTGATTCTTGAAAATAAAGTAAATTTTTAATTTTTGGTAGGGAAATTTTGAGTTAAATAAATTGTACTTATTAGTCCTGATATCCTGAAGTATGGAAATATGTATAACTTAACCATAAATAATAATATAAAAAAGGCAAAACTTATCAAAATAAAGGATACAGATTCGATATCAAAAAGAAAAAAAGCGTTAGCGACTAAAAAACTATATCTTAACTATCATTCACGATCACTTAAAAAAATAAACGATATAACTTTCAATAAAAGGATTGTGATAGCGAATTTCGGTTTTCTTGGTAAATCTGTTATTGTATTTTTTTTCATTATTTTATTACCGAATACCTATTAAATTCTGATATTTTTTTAAAACATTTTTTATTTGGGACACTAAAGAGATGAAAACCTATTTCTATTGATTACAAATTTCAAGTTTGATTTTGGAAGTGCTGTATCAACAATTTTTTTATTTAGGAAAATTCAGAATAATCTGATGTATTCAAATTTATTTTATTAAATTTTTAGTTCAATTTCCATTTTTGAAATCAATTATCTCAACGAATAAAACAACTCAAGAGAAAGGATCTTTAGAAAGACAAGTCAATTTTATTAAGTTTCTTCAGATATAAAGTTATATAGTGTATTAATCAAAGATTGTGTAAAATAATTTGTATAAAAGGGAAAATGAATTAAAAATTTTCAGATATTTCTTGGAATTTATCAGTATTTCTTCTCCCTTATTTATAAAATTCATTCTGCCAAGTAAAGAGGAATTCAATTGAAGTTTTGGGTGGAAGATCTCGAGATCTATGATTTGAATTATCGATAAAATCAATTGGAAAAAATAATAATTGAATTTTAATGATTTGACACTTTTTCAAAAAATGACAATTAAGTTTCTTTCCGGCATTGTGAATTTGAAACAAAACAAATTATTACAAGTTGAAAATTCAAAATAATCATAAAAAAGATTAACGTTTAAGAGGTTTAATACTTTTTATTTATTGAACTAATAAAAATCAAGATTTATTTCCTCCTCCTTTTGGGAAATATTTAATTTGTTTTTTAGTTTTTCTGTTTGAATTTTTTGCCTTTCTATTTTGGCATTCAAAATATTTACAGTATTTTCACCTTTTTGTTTTAGTGAATAAATTTTGTTTTGAATCAACCCGATTTCTTTTTTTCTTTGATTTGTTTTTTCTTGTCTTTTTGCTAATTGTTGTGAAAATAATTTGTATTGTTCTTCTTGTTTTGAAATTTCTTGTTGCAAAAAGTTTTCTTTTAGTTTGTCTTTTAATTGTTTGTTTGAGAGTTTGTTGCTTAGTCTTTGATTTTCATCAAACAAACCACTCACTTGATCGCGTATCTTGGTCAATTCAAGTGTATTTTTTGTTATTTGAAATTCAAATTCTTGGACATTCGATCGAATCATAGTAGGAAGATCATTTGTGGAAAGATCAAAATCAAGTTCGTTTGTATAATCGTTTTGTTCCATATTTTTGTTTGTATTGTTGAATGTCACTAATACCGTTGCTTATGAGATTTTTTCTTTTCTTTTTTCGGATTTGGAAAAAAAGTAAAAAAAAGTTAGAATTTTACAAAAAAATGATTAACAGCTAATTTTGGTACATCCAACAATCTCATGATTATCAAAAGACTTTATAACCACTTAAAAGAATGGTAAATCGTTTGAAATGTTAATAAGACCTAAGGGAGAAATAACCATAAGTCAAAATTTTCACTTTGTTAATATTTTCAAAGTAGATTCAAAACAAAATTTTATACTTTTTGGCTGTGTCTTATTGTTTATTAGTATTCATGGTACTTATAAAAAATTTATTTTTACTTTTTTTGAAAAGTAAAATGAAAAGCCACAATAGAATGTTAAGTTAATTTGTTTAATCTACTTTGTGGAATGTTAAATGGTTGGTCTTTTATTACTACTTGAAAATATTATTGTGGGATATTATTTTATGTTTAAGATCATAGTAATACATACATTTCATGGGGGATATTTGGATACTAAAAATCATTCAAAACCGCAACTAAATAAACATTATATTTTTTTGATCCAATTGGAAAATAAGTAAAAAAGTGAAAACATTGAATTCTGAGGTTAAGACACTTCAGGGAGTAGTCACACCATAACAACTACAGAAATTGGAATATGTGATAGTTTATTCAAAATTATATTGGTTCTCTTCAGATCTAGATTCCGAAAAAAAATCAAATGTAAAAAATAAAAAAAACTTTAATTTGACAAATATCTATAATTAAAATTTAAGAGAAAATATTATAAAAAATTAAATTTAAAGAAATTTATTCAATTTTTTTATGGATATTATTTTTTTGAGATATAATTAGATAATATTTCACTTTAAGTTTTCAGATTTTATGTATATACTTTTTTTTAATTTATTTGAATACAATATCAAGTGTTAGCCAAATCTAACTATTCCAGATATCTCAAAAAAAATGCAATCAAAATAATAATATAATTTTATTCAAAATTCTATTTTGTAAAACTGAATTTCAGGTTTCATTGATATGTCTTATATAAATTTTTATCAAATAGTTTTATATCTTTTAAAGTATAATTTCATTTTATTTTATAATATAATTTTAATATTTATAAATTATTTTTTTGTTAATTTATTATTATTATTATTTTTTTTTTTTACCTTTTTTCACATTTTTTTAGTAGCTTAATAATTATTCATAAAATAATAAAGCACTTTTGGTTTGTATTTTGCAAAATCCCTTACAGATTTTCTAAATAATTTTTATGAATTCACATAAATAAAAATAACTCATTTTTTATAACTTTGAAACTATTTTTTTTTTTATTTAAAAATGTTTTTAAAATAGTTACCCAACTTTAACTCAACAATGTTACATAATACAGTCAGTTCCACTTTTAAGGCACAAAACAATCTCAAATTAAGGCACAAAATTTAGAACTTTTTTTTTACAATTTATTTTATTAGAATCTGAATTTTGTACCTAAATTTGAACTTTTTCTTGTGCCTTAAATTTAGTTGAAAGTTTGTGAATTAAAAATGGAATTGACGATATAGTAGAATAATAAAATCAAAAAATATCAATTTTTATTATTTTAACAATTGTTATAATTCAATATTTTGTGAATTCTGAAGAACTATTGTATTCATAATAATTATTCTTTTATGTATATAAAATTAATTTATCATTTTTAATTCCAATACTTAATCAATATTCGAAAAAAAGGTGTAAATATTTGGGAATTGTGGGATTTTATTAGATAAGATTTAACTTACAAACCAGAGTTGGAAATTAATTCCAAATAAATACTTTGTACTTTTCATATTATTTTAACATATTTTAGAATTAGAAAAATAAAAACTATGGAGTAACCTAAAGCTCTTTAGAAAAAAACAAACAAATAGAAAAAGAACAAAAAAAAAAAAAGTAATTAAACATGTGATCTGATCAGAAAATATAATTTTACTGTGAATTTTGATTCGGTGGATTGGACATTTACATCGACAATACATATTAATTTAGGAATTTTCCTTGAAGACTAACTTATTATCATCTTATATTTACTAACAATGTAAATACACAGGATTATATATATCTTTAAACAAATTCTATATTTTTAATTATCTTGAAGAAAAAAATCGCTATTAATAATCATTTTATAACATAAATAGTTTACATTCAAAAATTTCAAAATACGTTCATACATAAAATCATTGAACTAAAGATTGTTTATAATTTCAATTTTTTTTTTTTGTTCACACAAACATTATTCCTGTTAAATTTTAGAGTAAGTTCAATTAGCATAAGAGTCACGTACCAGAATTCAACACTTTAACTGAATTAAGTCTTTTACAATTCGTTCTGACAACTGTATTGTTTATTTGGTTCATAGTTGTTTGATTTTTACTCTTTAAATTTCCTTCTTAATATATACTTTTTTTATAATTTTTTTTCCAACATAAAATAGAATACAACAATATAATATTAAGATAAGAACAAAAGGCCAACCATTTAACATTTCCCAAATAAGATAAGCCAAATCAACTTAACATTCTATTATAATATTTAATTTCATACTCAGTTCCAAATATGAGGCACAAACTTTAACAAAATTTAAGGAACAAAAAAATCTCCAATTAAAGCACAAAATTCAAATTCTAGCAAAATAATTTGTGTAAAAAAACAATTCCAAAAAATGTGCTTTAATTTGAGATTTTTTTATACTTTAAATTTCATTGAAATGTTGTGTCGTAAAAGTGGAACTGGCTGTACCTCTGAAAAAAAAAATAATAAATTGTTTAACACCAAGTACTTTGAATCCTAAAAAGCAACGAGACACAACAAAAGTAAAAAAAATTGTTTTGTAATCTTCTTGGATTATGTTAAAAAAGCGAATATTTTGACTTTATAGTAACTCTCCCTTAACACAAATTGTATTTACTCTAAAATTAAAAAGGTTTACCATGAAGAAAAAAAAAAAAAAAAGTAGACGCAAAAAGACCTTTAGATCCATCATACTAGGTCGAAATTTTTCTGAAATATTCTAAATTTAAACTTCTGTTTTAAAAAAGTATAGGTGGTCAAGATAATGGTTCAACTCGTTACAATTAAAAATAGAGAATAAATTGAATAGATGTATTATCCTGAATATTTTTACTGATTAGAGTGCCGAATATGAAAAACTGTTGATAAATAATTATAATTATACAATTGATAATTATTGTTAATATAAAGGTTCTAACCAACCCATCCACCAAATCAACCTTAAAATAAAATTATATTATGATCATATTTATATTTAAATATATTGATTTATCAGTGGTTTTAATGATATCAATGCTGAATTTACTATAAAGTTGCAAAAATCACGATAATTTGTATCAAATCGCGATACTTTATATTAAATCGCGATATTCAATATTATCTCGATAATATATCTAATAGTGATATTCTTTGAAAACGCGATATTTAATAAAATCATGATAATTGCCAAAATATTGAGATTAAAAAGTAAACAGGAGATTATACTTGATGGATTTTAAGGACTAATTCAGCAATATTTTTATAATGAAATTTTTTTTGATCAAAAAATAGATTATGTGAATAAAAAGTTATTATTTAAAAAACTAACAGAAAAGATACTGGATTCAATCAAGGATCAGATCATAGAGTTTTGTTGTGTATTTTCATTTTATTTGGTTGACAAACCTATCGATCTTTTTAAGATCAACAACAATAAGAAATAAATAGAAATAAATATTTTTTCAGTTAATCGTGGTGTTTTAAATTGAGTTGAATAAAAGAGCTTCTAAAACAACCAACCCTTTATCTGTTCTTTAAAGAATGTGATCTTGGGTTAAAAAATTTTCAATATTCGATGAAATTCAAAGGTCTGTAATGACTTTTCAAAAGATTTCACAAAAAACATAACTACATTAACCAATTATTTATATTTTTTGTACATTTCTTTTCTTGTTCCTATTCTTCTTAATAGAGTATCTTTGTATTATAAAGAAAACTCAATAGGGCTTAATGGTTTTTTTCAATGGATCAGCAATAAGAAGCAAAATTACTCTGTATTATTTTGGGTTATTTAATTTATGCATGTAAAAACCCCATTTGTAAAAAAAAACATCTATTTTGTATTCAAGTATATTGTTGGAATGAGTAATTATTAGTTTGATCATAGAATTTGTAAGAGGTTTTAGATTTTTGTAAAAAAAAAAAAAAAAAATTTTGAAAAAAACCTTAAAAAAAGTCTCATTCTATTTATTAAGACTTATGTTATTCAAATCATCCAAACACTTAAAAAGAATTTAAAACTCTTGAAAGAACTTCAATAAATTTTAAAAGGTGAAAAATATTTGAATATCACAATAATGTATAATATCGTGATTTGTATTTTTTTGGTTAATGTTGAATACTATTATTTTATTATTTTTCGGGATAAAGTTGGATTCATGGTGATTTTTTAATATTATGGTTTTTTAATTGTTAGTATCAGGATAATATATATTATCATCAAACCCTCTAATATTTAGGGGTGAAACCTTTTTAACTTTTAATATAGGACTTAACCAATAATTTATCGAGGATTTAGACTATTTAATTGATTTTTTAATTAATTAAATATTTCCTACCCATAATAGGATTAAGATAATACAACCACATTATATATTTTTCTCTAAGCTCTATCAAGAATTGAGATTTTTTATAAATATCTTTCAAAAGTATTTTATACTTTTTTTCATTTTCAAAATATTTTTTTTTTTTAGCTGAATGTTCAAATATTTTAACTATACTGAGAACTTTTTGAAAAGAATTTTTTTTTCTTATTAAGGTTCATTTCAAATTCTTTAATTATCCCAGATAACTTAGGAACGATGTGTTTAAAATATCAATATTTGGTTCCTGAATTAAAATATAATTATCTGTAAAATATTAGTTTATGTCTATTTATAAACTTAATTATTTTAATTAATAAATTTGATATATGATCAAATAGAAATGTGATCGTAGTTTTCTGAGGGAAAAACCTCTCCTATTGCCTGAGTAGTTTTTTTCTGATGAGAATTTTAATAAATTTATTTATTAAAAAGTAATAAACATCAATTCAGATGTGTTTCATCACTCATAGAGCCAAAAAAATTAACAAAATCTTTTTTTTTTTTTAATTGTTTATGACCGTGATTGAATCGTGGCCTATTACACTTGTGTGGAAGAAGTTATTTAAGAAAATAGTGGCGGATTTGAATATAAATAAATTAACAATATCTTAACGACATCAGAAAATATCTTCTTTTTGTGTTATATTTTTAAATTTATTAAATTCATCCAAATCATTAATAACAGTAATCCTAGTGTTAAAAACTAAAAAAAAAAAAAGGATTAATTAAGATGTTGCCATGGTAACATATTAATAATTAAATTTTGGCACACATCAATCCACAACTTTAATTTGATCTCAAATTATCTCCAAAAGGGATCTCTTTTAATTCTTAACTTCTTTCAATATTATTTTATTTCACAAGTAAAATTTAAGACAAAATCTTTTTTTTCAACATAAAACCTAATAAAAATAAAATCTTGAAAAGTTAATCAATGAAAAAGAAAAATTCAAATATAAAGAATTAAAAAAGAACTTACATCACTAAAAATAGTATCTACTATATGTATTTCGAATTAAAATGCCCATTTTCATAAAAAGTTTTTTATTCAAAGCCAATTTAATTTTGAAAAATTCATAAATAGAATGAGATATCTATCAAGCAATTTCTTCAGATCAAAGGTAGTTTTTTGAATAATTAAAAGAACTGTAGCTGGAAATTTTTACTCTAGAACTAATAACCACTTTAAAATTCAATAATCACTGAAACCTTAAATAAAATCATAAAAGCTTAAATCATTTTCTCTTCTTCTGTATTTAAACTAAATAATATTTATTATGGTAATTTAATCATACTCTCTTTTCTTTTTTTTTATTACCAAGCCTGTTTTTGTTTATTTGTTCTCTTTAAACTTAAAAAATCTTTTTTTTTTTCTCTTTGTTTTTTTTCTCTTCAATAATTTTTAAATAAAAAAAAAAAAATAAAATAAAAAAAAATAAAAACTTTCAACCTAAAAGGCACAAACACTTAAACCTTACTTAGACTGTATTAGAAAAACACTTGAATCTGCAATCTGTCTTCAGAATTTTGCATCACAAGTTGTTGAACGTCATAACAAACCAGAAGTCGAAGCACAAACAAGTAAAGAACTCCTCGGAAACAAAGTTGTAATTTCACGTACCGAAAATGAAAGGGTGTGTATTGAATCATCGATCAACTCTACAAGAATTAGCATCTCATTAAAAAACTCTGACGATCTTGAAACCATTTTAACAAAGAAATTTATGAGATTTATGACCATTAGGGCTGAAAAGTTTTTTATTCTACGTAGAAAAGCTGTTGAAGTATGCTCGAATTTTCTTTTCCTTTTTTTTTCTTTTTTTTTCTTCTTTATAAAATTATTTTTTAAAACCTTTTTACTTTTTCTTTTTGTTTTTTTTTTTCTTTTTTCTTTTTTTAAAATAAAAAATTAAAATTGTAAACCTTTTCTTTCAAAAGGGGTATGATATCAGTTTATTAATCACCAACACACACACAGAAGAAATGTACAAACATAAATTAATT
Organism: Anaeramoeba flamelloides; assembly: GCA_027625915.1. NCBI lineage: Eukaryota > Anaeramoebidae > Anaeramoeba > Anaeramoeba flamelloides. The sequence goes on from JANTQA010000008.1 coordinate 1,826,917, forward strand.
GATTTTGTGATTGAATTTATGAAAAGTATCGATTCTGAAATCAACAAAATGAAATTACATGTAAATCAAAGAGCTAGAGTTGTTGCTGTTCAATTTTTAGAACAATTTAAATAATTTCACAGAACAAAAAAGAGATTTCTTTTTTTTTGTAAAAGATCATTAACAAATTTTTACAATCTCGAAAAAACTCAAGGCACATTATGATGATCCAATTATATTTTTTTTTAATTTTTTTCCTTTTCTTTTATACTTTTTGTCTTTTTCTCGAATCAGACAAAAAGTAATCAAACACAATATTTCTTGTGTTCTTATTGTTATTTTTTTAAAAATGATATTTCTTTTGAATGTTTTAATCTCAATAAAATGGTTTCTCAAGATAATTATTTTTTAAATTAACCTTATTTTATTTTTATTTTGTATCTTTATATTTACCTTCATTTTATACCCAACCTTTAGGAAACTCAAATCAAAAAAATTTCAAATTATAAACTTTTTTATTGTCTTCGCCTGTAATAAACATTATTTGTAGAGTTTACATTTTGATTTGTTTTCGAATAAAAACCTCAAATAATTCTTTTTTTGATTTCATGGAATCAAATGATTCTTTTTTATTTCCAATGATGAATCCCAACTTATTTCTTTTTGAAATGTGGGTTTTAATAGAATTCACCTCATTCTCAGATTTTAATAATTAATAAAAAAATAATTGATTTTTTAAAAATATATGAAAAGAATTAAATTTTTCTTAAAACAAAAAAATAAATATTTGAGGTTTTTCTTCTTGGGATTTTAGTTTTCATCATCTTTTTGTAAATTCTGCTTTGTTATAAGTTTATTCCTCCTCAGAAAATTATTTTACTTTGAAACAGAATCAATAAAAGCTTTTTTTTTTAATAGGATTTTGTTACCAAATAACCATTCTTTTTTTGATACCAGAGAATCAGAATAAAATAATTATTAATGTTTTTGAAAAATTATCTAAAAGGGATTTTAATAAGTGGAAAAAGTTTGATTAACACTGATTCTATTGGAATCATTTAGATATTAGAGATACCAAATTTAAATTTTTTTGATCTAAAAATTCCAAAAATGAAATCATTTTGGGAACTCTAAATATTTATTAATAAACAATATATCTCTTCCCTGGTGGACGATGAAGACCTGGAGAAAACAAAGTACCATATCCTTTAACACTTCGGACCACCTTAATAGAATCTATACTTGTCAAGATGTTATGTGTGAAGAGTTTATAGTTATTTGATCTGACCAAAAGGAAAAAAGACAATTTGAAATTTATTTGGGCAATGAAAACTATTTTTATATCCAATTCAACTACTAAGAGAAAAATTTCAACTAAAATTTAATCCACAAAAACAATCCCAAATTAAGGCAGAAAATTCAAATTCTAGTAAAAATAATTTGCCTAAAAAAAAATACATAAAATGTGCCTTAATTCGAGATTTTTCTTTATATCAAATTTTGCTGAGGTTTTTTGCAGTAAAAGAGAAAATAGCTGCAATTCATGAAAAAAAAAGGATGAACTATTTTTTAATATTTGTTACTTTGATGAGGAATAAAAGAAACTTTTAAATAATTGTTCATAAGTCTAAATATGTAATGTTGCAAAAAATAGTAAATTCGAATAAAAAATAACGTTTGAAAATTTGTTAAAGACAAATAAAATTATTATTATTTTATCTTAATTAAATTAATTATCCATTAAAAAAACTATTAGACCATAGGAAATTATTTTGATTAAGTTAGTATCAACCGATATTTTTCAAGTTTTGAAAAGAATTTTGAATTTATAAAACATTTATACCCTTTGGCTTTTTCTTCTTTCTTTTTCCCAAATAAATAATTAATTTACCCAATTGGAAATTTTTTCAAATTATTGATATAAGGATGAAATATAGTGTAATAAATGGGGTAAAACCCAGTAAAAATAATTTTATAATATTTAATGATTATTCATCAAATGATTGTGAATGGAATTAGAAGATTTTGGTAATAAATCAGTTCGTAAGTCACCAATTTCATTATTTCATTTCCTTTTTTCGAATAAAAAAAATATTATATCTAAATACATTAAATACTTGCTACCTAAATACTGTTAATTGTAAAATTGAAAGAAAAAAATTTTCATTCAGCTTACCAAAAAATCAACATAACAAGAATTATAACAAATCACCAATTCTAAAAGGGAAACGAATAATTTAAGCTGATTTTAAGAATTAAAATTTTGAACTATTACAGGATTTATAAAATCTTTTATTGGAAAGCCGTCTGAAAATTTTGTTCCATTTATTTTGAAACAAATTGTATTATTTTATCTTAAGTTTTAAAAAAGACAAAAAATATGAAATATTTTATTCTCGTTTTTTTTTTTTTGTTTTGGTTGTAATAAGGTCCAAAAAATGGAATAGGGGTTAATCTATTAAGAAGAAACTTTATTTCTAAAGAATATTTTTCTTGTTATACATTTTCATAAGTTAAATTATTTTTAAGAAAGATTTTTTTAAAGTGAAAATATATTATTTCCCAATTTTTTTATAAAAAAACTATTAATTCATTAATTCTTTATCCAATTTATTTCGAGAAAACAATTACCTTGTGAAAAAAATACAGAACTATGGTTTATAAGTTATGCCAAAAAATTAAACAATATATGCTGCAAAAAATCGAAAAAAATTGATCAAAATAACAAAAATGATAGAATATTAAAAAGATATTTATCAAAATAATTCAATCGACAATTTATGTAATATCCAGGTAGAACATATTTAAAATAATATTTTATACTATTATTCAAGAAATATTATCTAATTCAGAATTTTCTGGATAATTATCAAATTATTTCCCAATAATTTGGTTATTTTACTAATAAAAACTATATTTTCTCTTCAAATTTCAATTTTTTAAATAAATAATATATAAGAGTCTAAAATAAAGTTTATTAATACAGTCAGTTTCACTTTTAAGGCACAAACTTTCAACAAAAATTAAGGCAGAAAAAAACCTCAAATTAAGGCACAAAATTTGGAATTTTAATTTTTACAATTTATTTTTACTAGAATTTGAATTTTGTTCCTTAATTTGAGATTTTTTTTGTGCCTTAAATTTCGTTGAATGTTTGTGTATTAAAAGTGAAACTGACTGTATTGAGCAAAATTTTTTACATTTATAATTTTAATATATCATCATTAGTATGTAACAGGGGGGAGTCTTGAATTGAAAGATATAAACTTTCAATTTAAAATAACATTAATTGTAGCTACTTGCTTTCGTTTTTCATAAATTTCTATTTATTAAATCGTACTACAAGTTGATATGTTTAATTAATAATTATTTGTTTATTATAAAAAAAAAATCAATACTTTTAGAAAAAAATTGACATTTCAAGGTAAATGTAATGGGTGGATTATCAATTTTAAAAAAGGGTTAAATTTCTCACTTAGAATTAATCTTAAAAAAGTAAATTACTTACTAAAAAATTCAGATAAATGTTGAAAAAAAAATCAAATACTTAATTTCAGTCTTTTTTATTACAAATAATTACAAAATATATGAAAATAATAGAACAAATAAAAATAAATTCCATTCTAAAACAATACACACACCCAAAATCAAAAACTGGTAAAAAATATTAATTTATTGAAATCTTTCAAATGTAATTTAAAATCTACCACTAAGTTACACGATATTAATATTTTTTTAGTTAATCATTTTAATCCAAATAAAATAATAAAAAAAAACAATAAAATTAAAATCATTGCTTACAAAATGATGAAAAGTGTGGAACAAAAAAGTTTTATTGGAAAATTTGTTGAAAATTTCACCAAAAATTGTTGATAGATCAAATGATAAGATACCCTAACTAATTGTAGGTGATTTTACTATTTAAATAACTTAAAGGCAAAATTATATTAACCATTGTTAAAAATATACTGGTCTCAGGAAAACAGATTACGTAACTAGATAAAATGAATGAAAAAAAAAAAATAAAACAGAATAAATAAAAAAAAATGATCAAATAATATGAAAATTTATAATCTTTCTATTGTGTTTTTTTACCATCATAAGAATTATGGAAAAATGTCATCAATTTCCATCTAGTGCAATAGATTAAATAGTTTTTTTTGTAATATCAAGAAATACAAAAAAAGTGCCAAAATTTTTATTATAATTTGTTAAATTAAAAGAAAATTTCTACAATTTTTTTAATTTCTTCAATTTAGATAAAGTTAATAAAATTTTTCCAGAATTTGAAAATAATGAAGAAAAATGATATATTTTTTCTTTATTTTAAAAATCAAAAAAAAAAAAAGTCGGGCTTCCCGCAATTTGAAAGAATTTAATAAAACATCTTTTTTTACTTATTATTTTTTAATTCCGAATAACATACTCTTGTTGTACACTCTTTTAATTAGGACATACAAATTATTTTACTATGTTTTTTTTATATAACACTTTAACAATTTTTTCCTCCTCTTTTTTTTTTTATTTTTTTATTTTGATAAATTTACATGTAATTAATCCTTTCCTTCAACAAAAACCCTCCTAATTGTAAATTTTATTTATTCAATAAATTGAAAAAAGATTATTATTATTCTTCAAGATATTTTAATTGTACAACAAATTTTGGTATTGAGTTTCTTTTATAAAATTATTTTAAATTAATCTAAATTCATGAATAATACTACCCTTTACAGGGAAAAGAAATGAAGATAATCCATATTTAGTTTTTAATGGGAATAATCATTGAAAAAAAAAATGTTTATTTTTCAAATCAAAACAAGAAGTTTATATGAATATATTTAAAATGTTATACCCACACAGATTTTTGAAAGAAATTGTTTGATTAGTTTTAATAATTAAATAATTAAGGAATCAATTCTTTGGGTAAATTATTTCTGAAATCCTGAAAATATATTGATATTATAATTAACGAATAAAAAGGAAATAAAACTAATCATTCTTTTGTGGTTTTCATGTTGATGATTACTGAGATTAATCTTTGAAATAAAAAAAAAAACGAAAACATTTCAAATATCTAAATAATAATTTTTAACAAAACAACCATACTATTTATTTTGGTTTTTATTGTTATATTTGGAAAAGGAAATCCAAAATAAATATTCCATAAAATGAATATTTTTCATACGATTATCAAAAATAAAAAAAATTTAATAATTTATTGTGCAATAATTTTTATAATAGATCTTTTTAGTGTCACAGAAACTATTTGAACCATGGTGCACTAATATCATTTACCCCCAATTACACTATACTTTAATTCAAGATAAATTTTTGGTAGCGCTAAAACCTTTAACAAAATAAGAAAATTTGTGATTTTAAAGATTTTATTTTTTTAAATTATTATTTCAGTAAAATTAGATTATTCAAATAAAAGATTTTATTATTCTTAATCTAATAATATATAAGGAAAAAGGAGAGTAATTATTTTTTATTAAAATAAATCATAAAAAAAGTCAAAAAAAAAAAAAAAAAAACAGAATTGTTTTAATTAAATTCAGTTTGAAATTGGAGAATTTAAATTTTAATCATATCTAAAGAATGCAGACAAATCCACTTTTCAAATCTATTCAAAACCATTATAATAGCCTTTTTTTCATCATTTGATTTTGAAGCGATTTCAAAAACGTTTCCATGTGACACCTTTGGAGTTATTATTATTTCTTTACCGGACCATTTGTGTTTATATTTTTTATTACCAATTAGCGAGGCATTTTTTTTTTTCGTTTTAATTTTAATCCAAGCGGGGCTAATTCCTTGGTTGACAGTATCGATCCAAACACTAAAAATGATTTGGCTTTTTCTAAACAGATCGAGGGATATTGATTTTGCAATTTTCCGGTAGCCAAAGCCATCGCCGATCATTGATTCCTCCCCGTGCTCGGCGGAGTCGCAGAGATACAAATCTGCAATTGCGGTAAGATCGATTAAAAAATTCGAATTTGTGATCCTTTTCGGAGCTTTGTTTCTTGAGGCAATTTTCCCAAAGGCCTTCAAATCAAAGCCAATAATACGAGGATTAAAGTTGGCCACTTTGAAAAGCTTCAGTGTGTAAGCTAAAGACAGGGCCTTTTGGTAAGATGGAGAAACAATATCAATTTCCTTCGAGTTTGTTAAAGTAATGCGGATCGTTCGGTAATTCTCAGTTAAGATCCTGATTTTGTCAATGTCTCGGATCTTTTTTTGGAAGACTGTGTTAATATAGTCTTCGCTATATCGCGTGCCCTTAACTTTTTGCATAAATGTTAGACTTTGTGGTTCGAGCTTTAAAATCCCCGACTTACCATCTTTCACAGTTTTAAAATTACCGTGCCCTAACCTTAAGAGCCTTGCTGCAATACCCAGCGCAGTTTTTTTTTTTAATTGTTTGATTGTAGAATTTTTTTTTCTTGTTTTTTGTTTTTTATTAATTTTTTTTTTGGGTGTTTCTTCTTTTTGGTTGATTTGGCTTGTAAAGTCAAAATTTAGGCTTGAGAGCTTTTTGTTATTCTTTGTTTCTGTTGAGCGGATCCGAAGAGAATTTAGCGAATTGAAGTTCGACGTCTGTAGTAGTGTTGTCTTCGATAACATCGGATCTTGGATCGTATGTGAATTTAGGGATGTTTCATTGCTAAACGATAATAGCTCAACAGACTTCCATTGCGATCTGGACAACGCAAAGTACATCGAGTCTTCTAACAGATCTATACTTGGCTCATTATCGATTTTTGAAATATAATTGCTTGTGCTTTTGTTTTCCTTCTTGTTGCTGTTGTTGCTGCTATTTGATTCAATGTTGATTGGTATAGGTGTTGGTGCAATTGGTGTTTGGAATAACATGGATTGGAATTGCCGAAACGGCTTGTATTTAAAAATCTCATGTTTTCCCGGTTTTTCTAATTGTAGCATATTTTTCATCTGCCTTGAGCCCGACATTTGTTTGGAATCAAAATTTTGTATTTGAAAAAAATTTAAAAGATGGCAAAAAGTTTGAAAAATGATCTTTTGTATTAACTTTTTCAACTTGGTGTGTTTGTAAACACCTCTAGAGTCTCTAGTTCATGTTTTTTTTGATCTTTATAATATTTTCAAGAGAATTAAAAAGAGAGATAATATTTTTTTGTTTTTATTGAGGATTTTTAAGTGAAAAATTCAAAGAAAAAATAAAAAATATTTATTCTCGATTTTCAATTTTTCTTTTGTTCTTTTTATTGTTTATTTCTTTTCAATTGTTATAATATATGGGGTAAAATTAAAGATATAAAATAATTATAATGGTTCTTGTTGAATACGACTGCTATTTTCCAATTAATAAATGAAAATTTTTATTTCAATTTCCAAATTGAATATTAATGACTAGTGTTACAATCAAATTAACCGAGTAAAAATTTTGTCTTAGAGTTAAAGTAAGTTATTTATATTTATTGTCTAAAAATATCATTTCTAAAGGATTAGAAAAATATTTTAGGGGTTTTACTTCAATTTATAATTCATATAGAAAAATATTTTGGAATGTAAACGAAAAATTTTCATTTTTTAATTCGAAAATAACAGTAATGGAATTTTCAACCCAAAAACCCTTTTGAAACAAATTATGGATTTCAATATAATTACACCTTGTAGTCAGTAATTTAATCTAGAAAAGAATAAAATGAAATTATATTGTTTAAAGCCAAAAAATGCAAAGAAAAAATCAATGAACATTTGATTTGAAAATGACATCAGAAAATATTATATATATTAAATTTCCATATAATTAGAATAATTGATTTTAAGGTTAAAAAAGAAAAATTTCGTTATTTTTTTTTTGTAGTATCTAATTTGTTAAATATTAAAATTAGAAATTTTTTTAATTATTATTATTTAAAGAAGGTGTTATAAGCCCCTCTTCCCCCCCCCCCCCCTGAATTCCTAAATTTTTATTTCGGAATCTTATTAAAGACTCAAAGATAAGTTTATTATTCACTAAGTCGAATAAACTTGATGATTTTTTTCTAATAATATTAAAAATATTATTATTTTTTAATATATTAGATACATTATTTTTTTTTTGATTCCGATATCCAGATTTTACGATTATTTTAATAGGATGAGCAATTTCATCAAAAATGGTCTAAATCTTCAATGATATCTAAAATCAGAAATATTTATAATTTGAGGACATAAACACATTTTTAAATTTTTTCATATTGCTAATTTTGATACACTTATTGAAATATTTTTTTTAATGTCACCAGATATTGAGACTTTATAATCAAAATATCATTAATTGCCCAATTTGAGAAAGGAAAAAAATTGACCAAAAGTACATCATAATTGAATCTTAAATATTTAAATTTTTTGTTTATTTTTTTTTTATGTTAACTTTTTAGTTTTAAACATTATTTTTTTAAATCTAAAAATATGTAGAGATTAAAAATTGAAATTAATCATATAAAATGCTTTAAAAAAACATTAGAAAATGTACATTATAAAAAAACCTTTTTACATTTAATATCAAACACAAAAGATCACCTTTCAAATAAATTTGTTGAAATCGAGAATGGAAAAATTGTAATCTAGAAAAATATTTTTTTGGAGGATTTATTTCTTTTTCTTCATAATTCAGAAGAGAATAAAGAAAAACCACTTCGAATTTCTAGCTAAATTTATAATTTTCCTTGTTTTATTATTTTAAAGGAACTCCATTTATAGAAATTTATTTTCAAAATTCTTTTGTCTCATATTTTTATCAAATAAAGTCGAAATAAGGAATATTATTTCAAAGATTAAATGAAATGAGATTGGATTCTCGAAATCAATAAAACGAGTTTAAAATAATCAAAATGAAAAAAGAAAAATCTGAATATTGAAAAATTCTGATTCATCTTTATTTTGATTTTTTAAGATTTGATGAAAAATAATTTTTTTTTAACACCCAAAAAAAAATACCCCGGTAATAATATGGACTTCTGAAAAAGTTATTTAAAAATAACATGTTTTCTTTCACCAATCTTTTTTAAATTTAAAGTAATAAACTATATTTTATAAAATAAAAATAAAAGTTTTGTAAACGAAATATTAATTTGTTTCACAAAACTTTTTCATCTAAAATTTTTCATTTTCACAATTTAAAATAGAATAAATGAAGAAATAAAATTATTATCTTTTAGGTATAAGATCAATATAAATATGATAATAATGATTATTTTCTGAATTTTATTTTTTATTTTCCTTTATACTATTTTTTTTTTTTAAAGAAAAGCCTTTCCTTGAGCTAACTCCTTATTCAGATCATTTCCAAGAGTTGAAAACTTGTAAGATTTTATTTTTTAATCGAATTAAAAATATATTCCTACCGCTTTTTAATTTAGAAATATTTTCTATTTATTTTTTCTTTTTGAAAAAATAGGAATTTCGCTTCTCTTCAAATAAAATTAAACAAAATTGTGCAAATTTCCACTTAAATTAAAATATATATAAAAAATACTAATTGGATTTTTATACTTATTAAATTCATTTTATTAAAATTAAATAATAATCTGTGTTAATATTATGTGTTATATTTCTTCCATATTGAAGAAATTTAAAAATTATTTGGGGGCGATTAAAAAAAAAATGAATTAAAAAATGAAATAATAATTTTTTTAAAATACAAAAAAATATATTTAAAGATACACATGAAGATTATCAACTGGACAAAATGGTTAAAATCAAAGTTATTGTGGGCATGCCAAAATGGTTGTAAAATAGTTTATTTGTTGATATTTCATTTACTAATTTTTCATTTATCTATTCTATCAATTTTTTCACATATCAAAGTCAAAATTTATCATCTTTAGGATGTAAAACAAATCTATATAATTTTTTATTTTTGAATAAGGATATTTTTCGAATTTATTAACTTTCTTGGAATTTTATTTTGAATATCTCTTTTTTTAGTTCTGAATACAAAATTCGTTTCAATTAACATAACTGTCTTTGATCAAGTTGGCTCAAAAACCTACTTTTAAGAAACAAAATAATTCTGGTTCGGTGTGAGTAATTTTTTTGATTTTTTTGTTATCCGAAAGTTATCTCTCAAATATGAATTTTTTTGAAATTATTGCCCAAATCCAAATAAAACTTCTTGAAAGTTCTCTGATTAAATCTTTTGTTGTATTACTGTTTTAACATTAAGAGAAAAATTAATAATTTAAATTGGTCAAATTTTCCAATTATTTTATCAACGAAACATTAGTTCAGCAAAGCTAGCAACACCAACGGTGAAAAAACAAATTCTCAAGGTCTCTTAAAAGCGCTTGTGTAATTTCATTTTTTATCATTCTTAGAATTGTCAAATTGAAATGAATCTTTCTAATTTCAATAGGGATGAAATAGAATGCTTAGTTTTGATTATGTTCCACCAAAGCCAAATCAAAGATCAAAAAATCAAAAACCTGCAGTTTTCTAATGAAATTCTACAAGTAAATAAAAGATTAATTGGTTTTCTTTTTTCTTTTAATTGGAAATTTTTTTGTTAATTTTCCCTCATTCGATCCTTATTTTTTATTTTTTTTTTATTTGCAGAAACAACCACAAGAACTAAATGAAAAATATTAACAAATGATCCACAACTTACAAAAAAAAAATATAAGATTAAAATTGGTGAAGAAGAATTATCAAACCGTAAGGGATTAGTTTTTTATTTGAGCTTGAAGGAAACAACAAAAAAACAAAAACAAAATTTCTTCTTTAATCCCATTTTTTTTCGGTTCGGAAGAAGCAAGATCTTCTTGTAAAAATAATTGCTTTTTCCGAATTGTTCTCTAAAGCGTACAGACTAAATACCATTTGGAATTGTTCACTATTTTTTTTTTTCTCTTTAACATATTAATCTATTTCTCTTGATGTAAATTAGTTATTTGCCAAAAATTGTCAGCTAACAAAGCAAATACAACAGTTAAAACGAAATAATAAAGACTTAAAGGTAAGCAATTCTCAATTTTGTCTTTGAATTCAAAACAGAAGAACAAATTCATGTGATTGGTGATCTGGTGTTTCCATTTTTGCAAAGAATGAAACAAAATTTTAAAACTTCAGTTGTTTTTTTTTTTTTTAATTCTTTTGGGTCTTTGTTCTTAAACATGATTCCTTTTTGTGTAAGAAGAACTATACCAAAATTTACAATCCTATTTGGGGAAATATAAATTGAACAAAATGTTCATTCATCTTCTACCCAAAAAAAAAACACCTTAATGACTACACTTGTATGAAAAAATAAAATTGAAAAAAAAAAAAAGTTAGACAAAACAACGACTTTCATCAACATTCCATTTTGAATAATAAAGTTTATTCACAATATAATCAAAATTACAGAACTCCGATTTCATTGAGAGCATTGTATTTATTGTTGTCAGTAGTACCACCTTTTTTAAAAGTCTCTAGTCTAGCAAAAAAGGTGTTGTTTTTTGGGTAAAAAATTTCAAAGAAATGGAAGGATGAATTATAGTTTAATTCAACTTGGAGATATTTACTTGCATAGATAATAACCAATAATTTTGAAAACTACTGGACTCTATCTAATAAAACAAATAAGGAAAAAAAAATACGAGTAATAAATATTTAGTGTCCTACGTTTTCCAGAATTCAAAAGAATAGAGTAAAATCCAAAAGATTTTACTCGTTTTTTTTGAATTCTGGAAAACCTAACGAAAGTGTTCGTCAAGTGCCGTCAAGTGCCTAGGTTTTCTTGAGGTTTTCTGTTTTATCTGTTAAGTGTTCTAGGTTTTTTTTACTTTAGAAATAAACAGAAAACTCAAGAAAAGCTAACGGCGGTTTTTTTTACTTTTTGAAATAAACCGGAAATTTAATTAAATTTTCGGTTAATTTCTAAAAATTGAAAAAAACCTAACTAACTAAATTGAACTAGGTTTCACATGACTAAAAAGAATAGAGTAAAATCTAGATTATTTTACTCGATTCTTGAAAATTCTGGAAAAACTAACGAAAGTGTCCGTCAAGTGCCATAGATTTCCGTCAAGTGCCGTAGAATGGTTACATTTTCTTGAGTTTTTTGTTTATTTGGAAAATCAATAGATTTTCATTATGTTTTTTTTACTTTTTGAAATTTACCGAAAATTTATTAACTTTTTCTGTTTCTTTCAAAAAGTAAAAAAAACCTAGAACACTTTTCGAAATAAAATAGAAAACCTCAAAAAAACCTAGAACACTTAACAAATAAAACAGAAAACCTCAAAAAAACCTAGAACACTTCACAAATAAACAGAAACCTCAAGAAAATTTAGGCACTCTACGGCATTTCCTGAAACTCTAAAATTGTATTGAGGGTTTTTTATGCTAGCTATAATTTAGGCAAGATTATTCCTCATAGAATATCTTTTCTTTAAAAAATGAAAAGAAAAAAATTTATTTCTAAACAAAGACAAGAAAAAGAGAAATATAAGCAAAAAAATGAAAGAGAGTAAAGTAAAAAACTATAAAAAATAAGTAAAAACTTCATTGAAAAGTTTTTTTTGTACCCCAAGTGTTGAGTGGGTTGGTGGTTGTTTCCTTTTATGTCGATTTTTTTGGATCGCCACCATAGTTGGTTTTAATAAAGAGTTCTAAATATTTGAACAACACTAGATCAAATGAAATAGGCTACTTTATTAAATTTTAATTTAGAACTTTATAGATGGGCTGAATCTATAAAGTGCTTATTTTTTAAGAATAAGAATTGGCTTTCGAAATTTTCTTTTCAACTACTTTGCTTTTTTTTATTATTATTTTTTTTTATTTACAAGTTTCCCAAATCTTGTTTTCGCAAAATCCCAGTGCAAGATATAGTCTACGACAAAAAAAATTTCTCACAAACGTTATCAATACAAAATCATACATTATATGTTGAAAATTTTCAATTTGTATTTTTAATTTTCAAAGTCGTATCATTTTCGAAACAAGTTTCAAATGTTGAATTCCCCACCATTTTCTAGGATTTTAGGAATGATTTTGTCAAGGTGTTTAATCTGGGCTCTAATTTTTTTTGTGGAAATTTTTTTCCAATTTTTTTTGATTGAATTTTTCAGTTCTTCTTGGGTTTCGGCAGATTCTTCTTCGATCATGTTTTTTTAAATCATTCCATATCTTTTCAATTGGATTCAAATCGGGTGATTTGGTAGGGAAAGACACTAATTTAATTGAATTTTCTTTGAACCAATTCATTGAAAGTTTTGATTTATGAATGGGTGCATTGTCCTGAAGAAATTCAAAATCATCGCAGTCATATTTATTTTTAATAAAAGGAAGTAATGCTTGTTCAAGTATTCGAGTATAAATTTCTGAATTCATTAGTGATTTTGAATTTTTGCAAAAATCTTTTGAAAAAAAAATTTCAGTTTTTTACTTCCAAGAAATTCCAGCCCAAATCATAACTGAAATTCTTTTATTATCCATTTCTTTTGGGGGTCTTTTCGTGCCTTTCTTGATATAAACATAAGATGTATTTCGAAATAACTCTATTTTTGATTCATCGCCAAAATTCACCCTTTTCCAGTTCTAATTGTAGTGGAGCCTACAATGCATCTTTTTTTTCCTTATCTTTTTGCAAAAGTTTTGGAATTTTGATGGGTTAAACGCAATTATAATCATTATTTTTTCGATATCTTTGTATAGTTCTTATAGATAAAGATACATTGAGTTTTTTTTTGATCTAAGGTTTCAATTTTATTGAACTTTTCTCACGATTTTCATTGAATATTTCTTCCTGTTTTTGGAGTTGTTCATTATTTAACAAACTTTTTAGACCACTACCTTCTTTCCATATATGTGATCCTAGAAGGGATTTTTTCTCCCAGTTTCGAATAGTTTTTGTTGTAATATTATTGTTTTTTGCTAGTTTTTTTAATGGGTATACCTTCTTTCAATTTTAACAGAATTTGGTATTTTGTTTCAAGTGAGGTTTTTTTGTTTTTTGTTCATTTTATAAATAAATTTATTGTAAATGAAAGTCGAATATTGAATAAAAAAATAAAAAAATAAAAATGAAAAATATCATAGTTTCAATTTTTCAAAAAAAAAATCATTGAAAATGACAGATCAAAAAAAATAATTGATGGTTTGAGGGAAATTTTTTTTGTCGTAGACTATACTGACTCGGCAACAAATACCCAGTCCACGTAACGACTTGACAGATTGTATGGAAAGTTCAATTTGGTTCACTTTGGTTGGTTTCAGATCGCATTTGTTGGATTCAGTTCTCTTCCGTTGCATAAGCCCAGTTCGATTCGTTTTTAGATCTGATCATGTACAAGTTTGGTTAGGTTAGTCATGACCAAGTCTACCAATTCTTATAATGATTTTTTTATACACTTTTGTCCCCCCCCCCCCCAAACACCTAAAAAAACAAAAAGAGGAGGAACCAAAAACTTAAAAAGGTAAATTTGGAAAAGATAAAAAGAATAAAAAATCAACAATTGAAATACTTATAAAAAAAACAGAACGAGTTAGAAATACTTTTTTCATCCCATGGTGCTTTTATATTTTTTTAAATAACTAATAGAAGTAGATCTAAACTATTTTTCAGTCAAAGAGGCCCAGTTGTAATGGGCGAAATACATGTGTTTAAAGGGTTTGCATGGATATTAGAAGAAAAAATTTATTTTGGAAATTTTCAAAATTGAAATCATTTTTGCACATTTTTGTTTTTTTTTTTTCGATTTTTTTTTTTAACACCTAATTCGGTATGCAAAAAAAATTTTTATTGCAAGATCAATAGTCACTTGGTAAAAACATGTTATTTTAAGGTTATTGAAACCATGTAAATGATTGTTGAGAAATCATATTGATTTCTATTGCAATTTTATTCAATCTTTGATCCTGATATTTGGTTAATAAATGTGAAAAATTTTCACTTCATTTTCATTTCCTTTTTCAAATAGAGACCATAAATACCAACTTACTTCGTTTGGGGACTTAATTTCTAAAAGAAAAATATGAAAAATGAAGTGAAAATAGTTTCCAATTTATTGTTCAAATACCAGTAGAAGTTCACAACGAACATTTTTGTTTTTCTCAATGGGTCACTAAGAATTTGAGCTTTTCAATTTTTAAGAAAATTTATTGATCAATTAGTTTTATTTCAGATGGATATCAACAATTCTTTGATGTATATTATTCTATTTATTTCTTATTTGTTCTTCAAAGGTCAATTATATAAAATAATTGATATTTGAAAAAAATGTTTTTTTTTGGATTCCCCTTTGACTGAAACAAAGTTTATTTTAAAGTCTTTTTTTAAATAATGAATAGGTTTTAATATCCATTTTTAGTATACTCATAAGATAATTTTAAAAAAAAATCAAACATTTTTCAATTGCAATTTTCAGGTTATAGTTTTTGTGATGATGATAATAATAAAAATGCCATTTTTTACATTTTGATTTATTACTTTGGGTAAATTCATCTTATTCAAATAAAGATAAATTCGGTTTGCAATATAAATAGTCAACTTCCTCAATTCCCAATTTTAAACAGATTCATATTGTAAATAATTTGTACGATTAACATTTTTACAAAAGTTTTTAATTAAATCAAAAACAATTTTTCGTAGATTCTTTTTCTTCCAACAACGGATCTAAAATAATAAAATTAAAATAATTTCTAATTGGTTATTCTCTTTTTTGGTGCTTAATTATTTCATAAAAAAAACAACAAAAGAAAAAAGAATGAAATATGTTTGGTTTTATTATTTTTACAATTTAACAATCTATTAAATCTTTTAAAAATAATACCATTTTTTCAAATTATTTATTCATATACATCCATACTTAAATATGTATACATATCAACACAAAGGCTAAAGATCGAAATCTTGATGTAGAACTATATAATAGAAGTAAAGAACAATTAGAAAAAATCCGGCAATATAAAACATCGTTAACTCGTATTATCGCAAAATCAAAAAAAAAAATCCAACTACTGGAGAGGGAATTAATGAAACAGCAAACATTTTTAAATGGATTAAATCAAGATCTTCAACACAAAAATACAGAATTAGTAAAACAGTTAATCGATCAAAGAGAAAAGTATGAAGAGGAGATCCAAGAATATAAACTTCAAATAAGCCAATTAATTTTGGAAAAGAAGAATTTATTAAGATCCCTGCAGACTACAAATACTCGGTTCCAAGAATATCGAGCTAAAAAGCAACTTGATGAATCTGTTCAAAGAAAACAACAACTTGACACTGAAAAAAAAGTCGAACATGTAACTAAAGCCTTAAATTTAGCCCAATTGTCAAAACAAAACAAACGTAAAAATAAAAAGCTTCTAAAACAAATTAATAAATTAAATGATACAATTTTCCTATTACAAAGCGAAAGAAGTGAAATGCAACTTTCAAATTTAAAACAAATTGAAGAATTACAGGTAATTATCAACAATTATAACAATTTTACATAATTAAAATTGTTTTTTTTTTTTTTTTTTTTAAGCATGATATAAATAACTTTATTATAAAAAAACTAAATAATAAATAATCTTGATAATAAATAATATATATATACCAAATAGAAAGTGCAACAAATTGAAGTTAAAAAATTGACTGCACAAATTGAAAAATTAGAACGAGATTATCATCTCTTAAAAAAATCCCAAAATTTTTCTGTTATTGACTCTTTAGAAGAACAATTGTCAATCTCAATTCGAAGGAATTCAGATTTAAGAACAGAAGTTTCAGAGCTGTCTCGTGAATATTTAGGAGCCATTGGGCAAACAAGGGATATTGAAAAAGAAAATGAAATTCTTCGGCAAAGCTTGGTTGAGTTAACTGATCAGATGCTTCGAAATTCCAAGGAAACAAAAAGACTAGAAAATTTATATTTTCAACAAAGGGGGGGTATTACGGCATTAAAACACAAAAACCAAAGTAAAAAAGAAATTGCAAATAAATTAAAACTGAGTGAATCTAATGTTAAAAAATTACAAAAAGAATGTTTAAAACTAAATTTAACAAATATTAGGTATACTTTGAGAATTTCTGAACTGGATGAAATAATTATTAATTTAAATAGCAAAAACAATAAATTAGAAAACATTATTTTTGATATTCTGGATACTAAAAGATTGACTCAAAAGGAATACCAAAAATTAATAAATTTTAAAATGAAAATTACAAATAATTTAATGTTAATTGATCTGAATAATGAAATAAATAAAAAAAATGAAAAAATAAAAAAAAAGCAATTAATTAATCTTTCAAAGAAATTTGAATCATTACGTAAACAGGAAATTAAAATTGGTAAAACTTTATCTCAAGATTTAATGATATTATTACCACAAATTGGTGATGAGAATTTTGTGAATGATTTTATTGTTACGAATACCCAAAATGAGAATATTCATGAAATTAAAACAAAAAAAAAAAATAATCGAAGATTTAAAAATACCTTTTCTAAATTTCGAAGCAATACATCAGAAAATTTCTTCAAAAATCAATTAAAAAATAAGAATAAAAATAAGAATAAAGAAAGCAAGAATGAGATTAACAATAATCAGAAATCGGGAATAAAATTAAATAATAATATTGCTATTATTGATAATAACGCTACTGATGATGACGATAATAATAATAATAATAATAATAATAATAATAATAATAATAATAATGCGTATGATGGTGATGGTGATGATGATAATAAAGAAAATGGGAATGGAACTAATAACAATCCCAAGTTAGAAATTAATTTAAATAATATTAATCAGAGTAATATTGAAATAGTCGATGTCAGCAATAATAAAAGCCCAAGGGGTAATAATAAAATTGATGTCGTTATCGATAACAATAAATCATTAAATATCGAAAGTCCCAATATTAAGCATTTTGAAAATATTTATGAGAATATAAATAATTGGAAATCAAATCAATTTTCCCAGCTCAAAAAAAATTGTTTAAATTTTAAAAAGGCTTATGAAAATATAAAAATTGATTTATTTCGATCA
The DNA here is from genome assembly GCA_027625915.1 of Anaeramoeba flamelloides. Taxonomy (NCBI): domain Eukaryota; family Anaeramoebidae; genus Anaeramoeba; species Anaeramoeba flamelloides. Next base: position 1,844,890 of record JANTQA010000008.1, read on the forward strand.
AAACAATTTCTTGAAGAAGCAAACTTTGAAAATAAAAAATTACAAATTGAAAATGAAAAATTAAAGCTTTCAATAAAAACAAACTCCGAAAAGTTAAATACTAGAATAAAACTAATTCAATCTTTAAAACCAATTTTACCAAAGGAGGGGAACGATTTAGATGACTCACAAAAATTATTAGAAGAATTATTAAAATCTGAAGTAAATATTTTTCTTTTTTCATCATGTTCTTCTTTCTTTATTTTCATTTCTTTTCTTTTCCATTCTTTTCTTTTTTTTACTTTTTTTTTAACAATTAAATTTAATGATAATTAGATTTTCAAGAACAAATTGTATTTTTTTTTTTTTTTACATCACATTAATCAGAACATTTCACATTTAGTTTTTTAAAAAATTATTATTTTGAAAATTTTTAAACATACAAAAATAATTTTTAAGAACGAAATGAAATTATATTTATTCATATATACATTACATTTTTTTTTTTGGACAAGATTTGAAATTTATAAATTTTTTCATCTTTAAAAAGATGAAAATAAAGGCTAAAATCAAATGTTTTACACCAATTAAAAAAAAAAAAAAAAGAATTGAGAAAATAATATTAGGATTATTATTATTGAAGAAGTGTAAATTACACTCTAGATGTTATTTTACTTAAATTTTCACAAAGGGGAATCAAGCCTAAAATTATAGATTTCATGATTGTTCAACGGAAAGATATACCCAATTTTTTTTATGAAAAAATCAAAAACAAAATAATAAAGAAAAAAAAAAAAAAAGAAATTTAAAAAGGTTATAATAAGCAATCAGGAAAAAAATCAAAAAAAGCAAAAAACAATGCTATCATTAATTAAGAACAAACAAAATCACCGTTATGATACTTTTGGTTATTTTAATTTACCAATTGATCATGAATGTTCACTTGGAGATCGTTATTTAATTGCTGTAATTTCTTTCTTTTTTTTTTGATATCAATTGATTTAATCCTTTGTATATTTTTGGTCTTTGCTTTTTCGTTTTTCTTTTCAAGTTACTCATACTTTCATGTTTCAGTATTTCAGTATTAGCAACTAACCACTTGATTTTTTTCCTTTGTAATTCTTCTTCCCAATTTTAAGAAAATTCAGCCAGATGAAAAATGGAAAAATTATTGTTTAATAGCTTTTATTGAAAAAGCAAATATTCATCTTAAATTTTGATAAACTTTTTGATTTTTACTTTTAATAATTCAACCCAGTCATCTTGGTCTTTTTACTAATTTTAAATTAGTGAAATAAGGTGGGATGCACAATATCAAACTTTAAAATCATTTGATTTGAATTTTGAAATTGAAAATAAAATTGATTTTCCAGGAAGGGTTTTAATACGGATATAATAATAATTTTCCCAGACTTCATAATATACATTTTTAACCAAAAATACTTGTTAATTGTCAAAAAGAAAATTAATACAAATTTTTTTTGAGAACGATTAAGAAGATTTGATTTAGATGTATTGAATACAATATTTAATCCTTTAAAAAAAAAATACTTTTTCAAAAAAAAATTAACTTTGATTTTTTAGAAATCTCAGTACATCACATTTTTTTTTGTCTGACATTTTACAAAAAGGATCTAAAAATTATAACAAAAATCTTTTAAATGAAAAAAAAAAATTGTATTCAATTTTTTAATTTCGTTGATTAAATAAGTATTTAACATTAAAATTGGAAATTTTAACTTTATTAAAAGCATTACACAATCTTAATTATTTTTATTTACTTTTTATTAACGAAATAACTCTTAATTATTATCATGATATTATTATTTATTTAAAAGCTGTATAATTGAAACTTGCATATTTCTAAAAATTTTCCAAAAAAATAATTGAAAATTCTTATTTAAAATTCGATAAGCAATGTAAAATAAATACATACGTCCCTATTAAAAAAATAATTTTAAAACAATCATATAACATCTTTATAACAAAAATCTTTTTTATATTGTGATTTTTTGAAGAAAAAAATTATAATAACATTTTTATAATCTGTTATAATTTTTGTTATTTTAAAATATTCCAAATATTTTAAATTAATTTTTTATTTAACAATTAAAAAAAAAAATAAAATTGTAAAATATTTGATTAAAATTTGTTTAAAAAAATGTTTTTTAATGATAAGTTTACAATTTAAAACAGTTTTCTACCATGCTTTTTAACAGTGAAACAATTTTAACAAGATGTATTATGTATTTTTTATTTTATTTTATTATTGTTTTTCAATATACTTAATCTATAACAAATTATAAACATTTTTTATATTATATAACACCAATAGAACATTTTACAAAATTTTCGTAACACTTTTCATAACAAAAAAAAATGTTATAAAATTTGTTCATTTTTTTATAACATGTTATAGATGAGGTTATTAATATTTGAATTAAGTTTCTTTTAAATTTTATAACACTTTCAACATTTATAACACGTCTATATCCCACACATATAGCATGTTATATATTTATATAATACAGTTTATTTAGAATAAATCCTTATTTTATCATTTACCATAAATCTTCATTTATAATAATTTTTTTTTTTTTTTTTAATAAAAAATTTTTTATACAAATACCTTTCTTACACAAATAGATAAATATCAAAGAAATTGATCGAACAATTATGAAATTAAATGATGGCGAAACGTTAATTCTTGAAGAAACTGAAAATGAAATTTATGTCAAACAAGGTACGGCCGAAAAGTTGTTTTCATTGTTATTCAATAATAAATACAGTGAAAACAATTATATGTTAAAATTCTTAATTACCTTCCGATCTTTTATCACACAAGAAAATTTATTCAATATGTTAACAAGTCATTTCCAAAAAAATAATAAACAAGAAATAATTCAAAATACGATCTTAAGGTTTTTTTTCCTTTGGACAAAATATTTTTTTAATGATTTTGAAAATAATAATAAGTTGACTCAAAAAATGATTCATTTTTTAGAATCGCCACAAAACCAAAAAAAGGAATCAAACAAAAATTTTATATTAACTATTACGAATAATTTTAACTCCAAATTAAGAAGCATAATTCCAACTGAAGAGATTCTGATCCATTCCAAAATTGATGATCATACTCCAAAACCAATTTTACCAAAAAAATTACCTATCCCCAAAAATAGTACTATTTTAGATTTCAATGAAATTGAATTTACAAGACAATTAACCTTGTTTGAGATGAAATTATTTCAAAAAATTAAATTAAACGAGTTTATAAATAAATCTTGGAGTAAAAAAAACCCACAAATTACTCCAAATATTTTGAAAAATATCCAAAGATTTAACGAAACAACTTTATCTTTTGTTACAACAATACTTTCCATTGATAAGCCGAAACAAAGGGCAAACGTTATCAAGGCCTTGTTAAAGGTTGCAAATATTGCACATCAAATCGGCAATTTTAATGCAATTATGGAAGTAATTGGAACTTTGCATAATGCAAGTGTCAGAAGACTAAACAAAACTTGGAAACACTTATTAGAAGAAGAAAATAATTTATTTGAAACTTTGACTTCTTTGATTTCCACAAGAAATAATTATTCGAATTTTAGAAAGGATATTAAACAAAGAAATGGTAAGCCAGTTTTGCCATATATAGGAATATATTTGACAGACCTCACATTCATTCAAGATGGTAACCCCGACAAAATAAATGATTTAATTAATTTTTCCAAACAAAGACAAATTGCTAACGTTATACATGAAATTAAAAAATTCCAAGAAATTCCTTTCAATTTTAAAGAAATCCCTCAAATGCAAGAATATTTCTCAAATTTGAAATTTGAGCCAGATGAAAATTTGTTATATGATATGAGTCTAAAATTGGAAGCGAGAGGATTTTAAAATTTGTGATTTTATCTTTTTTTTTTTTTGATTTTATTTTTTGCCATCATATTGTTATCAATGTTTTTTTTATTGTTATTTAATTTAACTTTTATTAATATTTATCGATTATTTTATAATTATAATAATTAATAATTTATAATAAATTAATTCATTTGTTTTTTTTTTTTTTTTTTTTTTTTTTTTTTTATTTTTTATTTGGAATACAAAAAGCAATTCTTTAAATGATCATAAAGTAATGCTGAATGATTTTCTGTGTAAAGTCTCAACAACTATTAAGTGGTACCAAAACGATGAACAAAAGTTTTTTTTTTTTCAAATTGTTGCTTTTTTGTTTAATTATTTGAAGTTTTAACAATATCTATTTTAATTCACAAATAATTATAGAAAACTGCAATAAACAATAAAACTCAGTATCGAATAGAAAAACACAACACAAGTGTAAATTGAAAATCATAAAAATGAATTTTTTTTTTCATTTTTCTTGTTTAATTTTTTCAAAAAAATCCATCAGGCAAACTCAAAATTCTCTCCGAACTCGGGTTTTTAAGATATTACCCAAAATCATTTTTTGTTGTAAAAAAAAAAAATTGTGGCCAAATAGGGAAATTTCTATTTTTGGGCAAAAATATTTTTTTTTTTTGACCCTTTAAAAAATGAAAAATAAAACATTTTTTGTTTAATCCCAAGTAATCTTGTCCATATCTTAAAATGGATTTTTAAGAATTTTTTTTTCAAAAAAAAATTTTTTTAAATTTTTTATATAGGAAACATCAGTAAAAATTAAAAATACTAAAACTTCCACTTATTTTTCAGAAAAAATTTTTTGATTTTCCGAAGTGATCCAGAAATTGGTAGTTAATTAAGATGTGTTCTTTCAAAAAAAAAAATAAAAATAAAAATTGAACATAAACTCGCATACTAATTACAGTTACCTTAATTGATTTTTTTTGATATATAAAAAGATAAAAAAATAAAAAAATATATAAAAATTTCGAATTGATCTGGATTCGATCCTGTGCTATCAAAATTTTCTTTAATTGTTAGATCTGGTGCTCTACCAACTGAGACATTAGACTATTTGTTGTAAAATGAAAATATTTTTTTTTTCAATTTTTTTAAATTAAAATTTTTTACTAGTTAATTATTACTAAAAAAAATTTAAAATTATCAAAGTTTTTTTTTAATTTTTTTTTCAAAAAAAATTTTTTTTACAAAATATACCTTTTCTCTAAACTTTAAATTTTCAATAAAAATTTTACAATTTTTTTTTTTTTTTTTTAGTAATATTTCCTATTAAATTTTTTTTAAGTAATTTCTATATAAAAATATATATATTAGTAAAAAAAAAAATTTTTTTTTGAAGAAATTGTGTGAATTTAATATATTATTTTAGACGTTATTTGAGACTAATAAAAACGATTTTTTTGAATAAAGAGTTACTTACTTCCATATTATAAAAAAAATTATTTTCAAAATTATTTTCCAAAATTAAAAAACAATTGAAAATTGAAGAAAAAATCTAAAATTTCAAAAAACACTAAAATAAAATTTAAAAAAATATTAACCCCAGAAAAAAAATAATTTTTAAACTTGTTTTTATTAAATAAATATTTTATTTTTTCAAAAAAAATTTGTCATCATTTTTTCAATTTGAGTCAATTTTTTATATACAATTAAATTCAAAGTTTATAAAATCCATAGAATCGAATAATGATATTCAAGTAAAAAAAAAATAAAAAAAAATTTTTTTTAATCAAATAAAACTATGTTTTAAAATTTTCATTTGTTTATATCTTAGAGTTTTGATAATTTTATTTTAAAAATTTTTACATAAAAAAAATTTTTTTTATATATACAGCAGCAAAAAAAAAATTAAATTTTTTTTTTTTTTATTTTTGACTGAGCTCGGAAATAACTCCAAAATCATATATTTTACTAAATTTTAGTCTAGTGAGATCAATCTAAAAAATTGTAAAATTAAATATTTTTTAATAAATTTGCCCTAATAAAAAAAAAAAAAATTCAAAATTAAAAATTATTTTTTTTTTTTTGAAAAAATGAAATTGGACAATAACTTCTATAATTTAGGAGATATGATATTAAAAATTTCAAAAATCGATTTTTTAGAGATATTTATGGGGGTCTGGTAAAATAATTTACCCAATGCCTCCATAATTTAAAATTTTTAATTTTTAAATTTAAACTTGTGAATAATTGAGATAAAACAGTAAAATTTAATAAAATCCTGATATTTGACAAAAAATCGTAAGTTATTCAAAATCATTGTGATAATAAAAATAAGTTATGATATTCTAAATGATGATTTTAAATCCAAAATCAATTTGCCTATTTCCAATTTTATAAAGCCTAATTTATTATCTTTTACTTAATTAGAAATTTTTTTTCGTTTTTTCTTTTTCATTTTTTATCTTTTTCTTACCTCAAAGAGAATAAATATAATCAAATATACAAATTATTAAATAAAAAATAAGTTAAGTGTATTTTAAAAAAAAAACAACTATATAATATTCTAAAGAATTTTTAACAAGACAAATTCTTTAGAATTTTTCAGATCGACTTTCAACTTGAAAAATCTCAATAAAAATTCTTAAATTGATTATTTATTTTTATTAATTTGAAAATTCTCGTTTTAAATCGAACAAATTGTTGTGTTTAAATAATTATTTAAAATAATAATCTCATTTGTAAAAAAAAATTGAAAGATATTACAATATTATTTTTAATTAATATGTTCAAATATTTCTTTACAAGTTTTTTTTTATTAAGGTGAAGTATAAAATTGAAAAATATTATGTTGCTTAAAGACTATTATTTTAAGTTATGAAATCGTAAAATTTTTTTAAAATCAATTTTATATTTTTTATTTTTTTTTTTTATTTTGGTAATTTTAAACTTAAATCTCATAATGTGGAGATATAAATATATGAAAGGAAAATAAATTGGATATTGGGGAAACAAAGGTGTATTGTTTTTTTCTTATGACTGTAAAATCCTTCTTAGTTGAAATTATCTAATAAAAAATCTCGGAAAGATTTAGAAAAGTCATCTTTATAGGTAGAAGATATTATAAAAATATTATATTTTTGATTCATAAAGATTTTTATTTTTGCTTGTAATTGTTTACAAAAATTTGTTTTGATGGAAATATATTAAAATATACAGTAATTTTACAAAATTTATATAAATTTTAAAGATTTTTTGATATATATATAAACTATATTCCATATTTTTGGATACAGTTTAAACAATTGAACGAATTTCAATACAGCACTTTAAATTCAATTTGGAAATAATTTTGATTGTACAAACTATTTCATTTTTTGTATTTTTTGTTTTTTTTTTCATTTTCTTTTTTGCAGTTACCTAATCTGTTTGGTTAGATCAGATTTTTTTTTCGATGGTTGAGAGAAGGTTAGTGTTTGAGTTCTGTCAAATTGAAAAATCACGTATAATTACTTCATGATGTCTGATTTTTTGATAGATTAACAATTGTTGGTGAAATTTCAACAAATTACCCCATATCATTTTTTTTTCTGCTCATTTCATTATTTTGGACACACTGGTTTTTATTTTTGAGTTTTATATTTTTTTTCTTTTATTTGGATTAAAATGATTTCTTATTAAAACATTAATATTGGGTAACTTAAATGTTGTTTTTATATTAGGTTTGGAAAAATATAATAAATTGTTTAATCTTTTTTTCCTATTTTTGATTTTGGGTTTGTACAAATTTTTGTAATGAGGTGTATATCTATCTATATAACTACAGTATTTTTTTTTAGATCTAAATTTCTATATTTTTTTTATTTTGTTCATAAAATTTCTATTAAGAGATATTTTAACGAAGTTTTCTTTTATATTAATAACACAATCTTTTAATTTTTCTTTTGAGTTTATTTTCTTAAATTCTCTAATTTTTTATGACTAAAATATAATATTTATTGGTTAATGAAACTAACTATTTTGCATCTTACAAAGAAAATTTTGAGATTTATTTAAAATATAAAACAGCAATATAACATAATTTTTTTTAATAATATACTTCTAAATGTATATCATTATTTCGTATATTTAATTATACGATTTAAAAGGAATAAATACAAGAATACTTTTATATTTTGATAAAATAAAGAAAAATTTCATTTGAAGCGCCAACCGTTATGTTATATCAAAGAAAGAGTAACCAACAAAAATTATAAAAGATTAATTCAAAGGAAAAACATAGGAGATTAAGTTGAATATTCCGAATTAGGCTTTGGGGTGTTAATTTATTTATTTTTTTTTAATTAAAATTCGACTCTATCTGTAACAGTTTCTGGTACGAATGATTATAAAGATTTTTGGGATTGCAATTTTAATAAATTTCTTACTATTCTGAAACTTTTTACAAGTTTTATAAATAAAAAAGGTAAAATACAAAACCTTTTAACATTGTCTTGATTAAGGTTTTGAAGGGATAATTGTATATTTTTTTTCATAAAAACGTAACCTTTTTATTAAAATCCAAAATTTTAAAAAGTTTTTTATTCTAAAAATCTCAAAAAAAAAAAAAAAAAAAAGTACTAATTTTACAAAATAATTAAATTATATTTGAAAAAAAATGTTTATTTACCAATTTCTAAAATGTTAATTGTTTGACAAATGAAATATTTTGATAATTATCTCAATATTTATATTTGAATAAATAATTCAAAAAAATAAACACTGGAATATAAGTTTCTGATAACCTTCATTAACAACAATCTTATAATTTATTATTCAATTAGATAAAAAATTGGGTTTTTAAAGAAATTTGAATCCTTATTCACTCTTATTATTAACCTCCTATTATGGTGTCTTTTTGTTATCAGCAAGTTATTGAATATTCTAATTTACAGGGATTATCTGAAATAAAAAATTTATAATAGAGGTTTTTGTTAAAAAAATTTTGAATTATTTCCTTTATTTCTTCAAATTCAGAAGAACCAATTAAATTTCAAAATTTTAGGATTTTTAATTTTACATAATCATATTCTGAATTATATGTGGATACTAAAAACCACAAATAAAAGTATTATTAATAAGACATGATTATTTTCAAAGGTTCTAATTGATAATTTGATAATACTGTAGTCAAAATAAAGCGTGCAAAAAAATATAATGCGTGTTTCAAAATAAAAAGCGTGTTTTTTTCTTATAGAAGACCAAAAAATTAACCAATCAAAGAAACCAATAATAAACCCTAAAAAAATATGGTATTGGTTTCTTAAAGTTCTATTATTTAAAAAAGAAATTCTAAAAATGAAGGATCAAATCGTAAAATTTATCTCAAAAAATAGAGTAAATTTTTCATAAAATTTTAATCATAAAAAAAACAAAAAAATTCAAAAAAATTGAGAATATTATGGAAAATTTTCAACTATTTGCATGAATAATTTATATTTTACAGAAAATAACCAGACTTTTACTTTCAAAATTGATTTGAACTTAGGTATACTATTTGTTAGTTGATTGGATGTTGCCTTGGTACAAGAATAAAAAAAAGCACGTATATTATTTTGAAACACGGATTATAGTCGTTGTGCACGCTTTATTTTGATCACTGTACTTTGATTAGAAAAATAAGTTTTGGTTACTTGAAGATATTACCAACTTACAATTAAAAATCTGATCCTGTAAAATTTCATGTTACCAGAAATGGAAATTTTAGGAGTTCTTCTCAATCTCAAGAGATAAAGATCACAACTTTAAAATGTATTGAATCATTTACCTTTCACTGTTGAAATTATTTATCAGGTCCTTAAATTAAAAACAAAAATAAACTTTACTTTTGGTTTTTTTTGGAAAAGGAGTAAGTTTTGATGATAAAACTAAATCTAAAGTTTTAAAGTAATGACAATTAAGATGTTATTAAGGAAAAATAATAAAGTAGCAAAATTCCAAAACAATCCCATTCTTATTTTTTTGCTTTTTACCAATTTTCTAAAGTTCTTGGCGGAATGGAAAAAGAAAAACTCTCATCCAAATTATTAAATTTCGTCTTTGTGATGTGTGGCGGGCTTTTAGGATCTTTAAGCAGATATGCAATTTCTCTGGTTGTTCCTAAGAACATTTGTGCTGTTTCATTAGTCAATATTCTAGGATCATTTCTCGTGATTTGGTTTAACAATAAACTGATGCCAAAAAAAAAGCGATTAAAGCTCTTTGCCATCACTGGTTATTTAGGCTCTTTCACAACCTTTAGTTACTTTTCATTAGAAACGATGCAATTCTTGAACTCTGGCCAGTATGCAACATTTGCTTTTAATATCATTCTAAATATGCTCGGTAGCTTAACAAGCGCATTTGTTGGTTGGAAATTATTTACAGATTCTGAAAATCTCTTTTTTTAGGATCGCTACAAAACAACAAACACCTCCTCATTTAAACTTTTTTAAGCGCTGAAGGTTTTTAGCACCAATGAATAGCATTTCAAATACACATTTTTTTCATTTCATGTTTAAAAGAATATTATCCTTGAGCAATTGGGATCTATTCGAATTTACAGCGCACACGTAGTTTTGAGAGGTAAACTAAAGGCTGTTTTAAATAGTGAATGAGAAGGAAAAATCAAAAAAAAAAAAAGGTTTTCGTTTTTCGATAAACGATTAAATGCAAAATAAATTAATACCAAATCCTGAACTTTTTTTCATCACCATTAAACCGCTTCAAAGAACAAAACAGTCAACTTCCTAAATCATAAGAATTTTGGGTTTTCAATAATACTAAACTCGATTTCAAGGAATTTTGGTTTGACAAATGGAAGTGGAAATGAAACAGAAAAAAAGTCAAAATCTATTTTTTTGATTTTTGAAAATTAGAATGAGTTTTTAGTTGAGTGATTGTAATCAAATTTTTTGTTTTCAAAATTAATTTTAATTTGAAAACTTATTTTGGTTGTTAAACAGATGTTTTAAATTCATTTAATTTTGCTCGATTTAAAATAAAAATTAACTAATAAATTTTTTTTTTCATTCTTTTGAATTTTTTGTTACTCTTGGATCCAAAACGAACAAATTTCAAAAAAGATTAACTTGTATTTGGCACGGGGCCATGTTAATTTTGTTCTTAGCCGATCGATGACCGACTTTGGATTAATTTTAATAGTGGTCCAAAAAGGTAATTTTTGGCAATTTTTTTTTTAAATCCGAATCTAAGAGACTAAGGCTAGGCTATTGAAAGATATTAAAAACAAAAATATGGTTTTTGGATTGATGATCTGAAATAATTTTTTTTTTTTTACTCAATTGAATAAATAAAAATTTATTTTTTTTACAGGTAATTGAACAATACGGAAATAAATATTTCAATTTTTTCCAAATTTATTAAATAAATTCAAACTATTAGTTATTATTGAATACTAAACTCTTATTCTTTGAATAAGAGAATAAATTAAGAAGTATCATGGGCTATTGTAATTCAGAATTTGTTTAAGGGCTATCTGAATTTTATGCTCTGTGAGCATTGAAATATAAAGCGGTAAATATATTAAGAAATTTAAAATATAGTGAATTGAGGGAAAGTCAAAATATTGCCAATTTTTAGCAATTTAAGATTTTGACTAAAATCATTTATTGATCCAAAAACTCTTCGAAATATCCCAACAAAGCAAGGCAAAAATAAAAAGCTATTTTTTTGATATTAGGAAAATGTCACTCCACTTTCTTTTCAAATGGGTGGCTACACTCACCACCAACTCTAACATACTTCAATATAAAGTGGAGTGATATTTTCCCAATATCATTTTTGAAGTCGAAAATTTTGAGTGAAAAATTTGGATTTGAAAAGTAAATTTTTTTTGCCTTCCTCAAAAAAACCTAAATTTTACATTTTAACAAGATCTAATAATTCAACATTCTTTTGAGTTCATTATTCGTGTTGTGGGTATAAAAGTAATAGCCACTGGGAATAAAATTAGAATAATCCTTAAAGTTTCTTTGGGTTATTCTTATTCAGGGTCACAGAAACAGGAACTTTGATATCTTAATAGATCAAGCTTGAAAAAAATAATTTCCTCCCTACTTCCTATGATTTAAAAAAAAAAAATAATAACTTTTAAATGGCCATGGTAATCGAATATAATCTTTTTAAACTTTGATTTGATCGGCAAAACTCTTTCAAAAGGGTAAAGGTATTAAAAATAAAAACTGAAAATTGATAAAAAAATTTTGAAAATTTTATTTTTGTGGTACTTTGATTTTTTGGTTATTAATTTTTCCTCGTGGGTTCAAATGGATAAATAAATTGATTTTGATTTATATAAAGCAAAATTAACAAAAAAATATAAATTTTAAGTAAAAATTTTCAATTAAAAAATCATTATTAATTAGATAAAAAAAAAAGATAATAATTTAAAAAAAATAAAGAGGGATTATTTGAATGAAATTTTGTTTTTTAATTTACTTTTATGGAATGTGATGATCTTCAATCATTATTTGTTTTTTGATTTTTATTTATAATTTTTTGAACTTACAAGGTGATTTTGTGTAACACTAGTTCCATGAAAATAGGGAAATGGGTATTAGATGTAAGTATGTTTTCCAGATTTTATAGGATGATATAGGCTGGTTTGTGGTGATAAAGGCCGGAGCTTCTATTAAATATATGTATTTTGGAATTTTTTTTTTTTTTTTTTTTTTTTTTTTTTGGGTTGGGGGGTTGGATTAGTTTTTTTTATTCTTATCTTATTAGATTATTCCTCAATAAATTCAGCAAAAAAAATGATCCAAGTATTTTATTTTAATTGGGATTCTTTTTATAATAGCATAAACATTGTTGAGGGTAATGTCAAAATACCCGATAGAACTTATGTCTATAGATATAAAATCTTTGATGTTGTGGAAATTATCTCTTTTAATGTTAAATTCAAAGAGGTTACAATTTTTAAAACTTTATTGAATTGGATTATTTAGTTGGGTTTTGATCTCTTTTTCTCCATTCATAATCATTCTTCTCTTAGTGTAAAAGAAATTAGTTAAAAAATAAATTTGTTTTTTATTCTTTTGGTCTCTTTAAATACATTCAAGTTTGTGAAAATCTTTTTCATTAAATAAAAAAAAATACAAGTATGTCCAGAATTGTTGGGTATCTCTGAAAAGGGTTAACGAAAAAAATATTTAATCTTCGTATGTAGTTATTCTGATTTAATTTCAAATAAATTTCTGAAATTTTTCCATTAGTGGGGTAATGGTTTTTATCAGGGTCATTCAAGAGATCTTCTTCTTAGGATCTTTAATTGAACTGGGTAATAAAAAATATTCATTGAAATGCCGTATTTCATTGATCATTCTGAAAAACTTTCGCTTTTACTTTTTTTTTATTCTGGTTTTATTATCAAATTTTTTATTCTAGTTTTTTTTTTTGTAATTTTACTTTGTGATTTATTTTTCTGAAGCCTTTGGCAAATCGGTCTGTTTTTATATTTGATTATTCTTTTACTAGGGTGGGTGAATAAACCCAGAAAACAATATCATCTGTTGCAAAATAAAATAAAACAAAATTTTCATTCGGCTTTCTAAACAAAGATTTTTCAATCACGTATCATTTTAATTTTTAATTGATAAGGGGTTAGATTCACTGTAGATTTCGCTACTATCAAAGTACACTGTAATTGGATATAAATGGTATTTATATGTCATTGTTTAAAAAGTTCTAAAAAACCTATTTTAAATTTTATTGCATCAATAATTTATTTACATTTTTTACAAATGATTACAATTAAAAATTTTCATTTGAGAAAAAAAATTTTTTAATTCCTTTTTAAAAATCTAAATATAGAAACCCAAAATGCAGTATGATAGTATTTAATAATTAATATTTATCCTTCCAAAAGTAACTATTTTTTGAATTTTTTAATTTCAAAGATTAACTCAATAATTTCAACATAAAACCCTAAAGACTGATTCATTTTCTTTTCTTTTGATATAAAGCTAATTGTAGCACTAATATGTTTCCAATAGTTCAAAATTAAGTTGGTCAAAAAAATCTATAGGTTTTATTATTTAATTGTTTCAAAAAATTGAATTTTTTAACAACTAATCTACATTTCACTATAAATTCAAGAAAGATATTTGGCAACTTTGAAGTCTGAATATGGATAATTAAACCTTTAAATTTGTCGCAAAATTCATATTTTTTATTCAACAATTCTTGGGGTTTTTACTAATACAAATATAATTTTTAATTGATGAGATAAACAAATATCACTACTTTACTAATCGATTTTAGAGACATTTGAACCTTGCAACAATAAATGTGGTTTACGCCCAATAACAACACAGTTTGTTCTTAGACTTCTCCTTGTTAGGCACCAATCCCTTAAATCACTATTTTTCCAACTTTTAGAATTTAACTCTTGGTGATTTATTTGATATTCTTGCAAAGTGATTTTTTTGGAAAGCTGTATGAAAATTTTTTTCATATTACCTAACAAATTACAGTATTGTTTAAGAGAGATCAAAATTTTTTCCCCTTTCTTTTATCAAAAAGAAAATTATGAAATTGATTTTAATTGGACAAGACAAAAAAAGTTTTTTTTGTTTATTATTATGACTGGAGCAATTGAATCTATAAAAATATTTGTTGTCATCAGTATTATTCCCAAGAGAGTTTTTTTTGTTTTTTATAAAAAACTTTTTTCTTTTCTAAATAAAAAGAAGGTGACTTTCCTCTTCGTTCAATTGTTTTTCAAAAAATTATTGTATTATAAATTTTGTTTCTCAAGTTTTGGGATAATTCTAAATCCTTTATTAATTCAAACAACAAATCCATTTCACTAAAATGAAAAAAGGAAGAAATTAAAAATATCAATTAATAATCTTTTTCGTTAAAATCAAATAGATATTTTTGGTACTTGGATTTGGGTGATCATAAAAACGGTTAAAATATTTGTTTTTCACAAGTGATTTGTATTAAATCAATTGTCTCAATTCCTTTGAGTCAATTTGTGGTGGGTCTTTGATTGGAAACTAATTCTTTTATCATGTTTAGTGAAAATTTCACCAGAATGTTTCAAATATAAGTTATTTTGATTACGAATAACTCACTCGAAAATATAAATTCAAGAAATCATGATATTTGGTAGTTCCTAAACCTTCAATTTTGAAAACAAGAAAAGAAATAAAAATGAATTTCTTGCTCAGACTACTAAACAAAAACAATAATAAAGTACAATTTTAATTTGTTAACTTTTAAATCAAAAGAAATTTTATTAAAGAACAAGAAGTGAACTTTGTTGGAAATTCTTTTTCGACAGTTTTATCGTTCGTATTTGCAAAAACAACCATTTTCATTTTTTTTTTTATTTTTGATTGGAATTATAATAAAACATTAAGCATAATGACTGAACACACAAATGAAACACAACTGCCTCAAAACAAGGAATCAAACCCAAACAATGAGCAAACAGAGCAAGCAATTTTAAGAAAGCGTAGTTACGATAAAAGAAAAGACGATTTAGGTCTTCAGCAGGAAGAAGAAGGGTTTGAAGAAAAGCGTATTTACACAACACCTAAAGACACTTCTGAAAAAAGCATAATGGAAAAACGGGATCCAAAACAAGAAAATGAAACCGAAAAAAAAAGCAAAAATGATGGAAATGAACAAGATAAAGAGAAACCAAAAGAAAGGGAAAGAGACAGAGAAAAAAGGCATGAAAGAAACAGATCAAAAGAAACAGAATCAAGTCGGGAAAGAAGAGGCCACCGAAGCTCAAGGGATCGTAGATCTGGGTCTTCTTCTCGAAGCCGATCGTCCCGAGATCACAGAAGCTCAAGCAGGAGTTCAAGGCGCGATCGTAGGCACGACCGTTACGGTGATGACAACGATAATTATTATCGCGATCGTAGGAACAGAGAACGAAGTTCAAGGAGCCAAAACGAAAGAAGTTCTCGGGGCAGTAGATCAAGAAATTCGCGACATCGGGATTATTCAGGCAGCTCAAGTGATGACGAGCGCCGTAATTCTCGACACTCTCCTTCTTCTTCATACAAAAGAAGAAGTCGGTTTGGTGATTCCAACCCTATCGACAAATACGAAAAAACTAATGGAAATATGAATGACAGTCAACAGCAAACTCAATATCAAAACCAGAACCAGAACCAAAACCAAAACGAAGGTTTGATGCAATCACAACAGCAAAATCAATTAACACAACAACCATTATTTTCACAACAGCCAGAAACCCAATTACAGCAACAGCAGCAACCACAATTAACACAACAGCAACTGGAGCAGCAACAGCAAGTCCAGCAACAGATCCAAACACAGCTAGGTATCAACAATTCAAGTAGTTTTAATATGCCACAGCAAAGGGTTTACACACCACGAACAACTGGAGAAGAATTATTAAAACGACAAATTTATGTTGGCAACATTGCCTCAATCATTTCCGAAACTGATATCCAGCAACTTTTCCTTTCCTTGGGTCAAGTTAAATCGATTAACATGCCAGTGGATCCGCTTAGTGGACAGCATAAAGGATTTTGCTTTATTGAATTTGATCAACCTGAAACAGCAAATGCTGCTCTCGAAAAAATGTCAGGCTTTGAGCTTTCTGGAAGGCCATTAAAATTAGGAAGGCCACGTCAATTGAATACACAAGACAATGTTGTTAATAATACACAGAACCAGGCTTGTAAATTATATATCGGAAATATCAACTGGACATTAACCGAGGAGGATATCAAAAGTGTATTTTCGCCCTTTGGCGAAATAGAAAAATTTTCGTTATTTATTGATCCTGTGTCCAAGCAGCATCGTGGCTATGGATTTTTGGATTTTAAAGATCCTGAATCTGCAAAAAAGGCACACCAACAAATGGATGGGTATCTTTTAGCTGGTCGAAACATTAAAGTCGGGCTACCCAAGCCACAAAATCAGCAGCGAAATCAGCAGCAAAACCAATTACAGCAACTACAACAATTACAACAGTTACAGCAATTACAGCAACAACAAAGTTTAATCAATCAGCAATTGCTTCTTGGGGGAATGGGCTCACAAAATTTATTAAATAATACGAATTCCAATCCTTTATTAAACCAATTACTGATGAAACAACAAATGCAACAATTATCCAACCCATTAAAACCCCAGATTTCTCCAAATGTGAATTTAAATTCAAATACTAATCCATTGCTACCTACAAACCTTCAAAACCAAACTAGCCTTAATCCAAATATTCCAAATATGAATTCATCATTTCCATCAACAACAACAACAACAACAACAACAACAACTTCATCAAGTAGCGGAATTACACCAAGCCGATCTTTAATTATCAAAAATATGATCGCATCAGAAGAAGAAATGAATGAAGAAATGAACAAAAAATTACGTGAGGAGTTCGTTTCCTATGGAAAGATCCTTCAAATATTCGTACATATCCCAGATAACGAATCAATCGTAAACATTTATTTAAAATACGAAACCTTAGATGAATCTAAAAAGGCACTATTAGGAATGCACTTGAAATCTTTTGATGGGAAAACTTTGATCGTCTCTTATTACAATGAAGATGATTTTGATAACCAAAAATTTTATTAATTTATTTATTATTGTAATTATCGTTATTATTATAATTATTATTATTATTATTACTATTATTATATTATCTGAAAAAGTCAAAACTTAAATTTTTTTAAAAAAGTAGCCATAAAATTGTTTCAAAGTACAACAGAGAATAATTTTATTCAACACTTTTTAACACTTTTTATATAGACTTTTATAAAACAACTTTATGATTAAATTAATTAATTATATATTAAAATCAAATTTACTATAATGATAAAAAATAAAATAATACAAAAATAATTCCTTAAATTCTAAATATAAAAGGAATATTTAGAAATATTATTATCAAAGATAAAATTTACCTCTAACAAATTTTTTTTTTTTAATTATTCACTGAAAAAAAAATATTAAAACAGATCCTTTTATTAGGCTTATCCTTGAAATATCAGACTTAAATACTCACCAATTATCGATTATTATCAATTTCAGTATTCTTTTTTTTTTTTTATTTTTTTATTTAACTTGTATTGTCTTTTTCTTTGATTAATCTTATTTTTTTTTTTCAAATAATTATAAATACTATATAACTTTTTTATTATCTTTTATATATAATTAGTTTATTTTCTAACTATTTATCTCCATAAAATCTTTATTTTTTTTATAATAATTATTCTTATTTTAGTTTCAAAAAAATATAGGGTTTGTAAAGACCTATTAATATCGTTTTGAGTGAAAAATTATTGATTTGAAAATTCTATTATTCCAGAAAGATTTTTGTTTCAACCTATTGATATCATCTACTTTGCTTTATTTTTGATCATAATTTTTTTCTATTATTTAATTTATTTTTTTTAAATTTTCTTCATAGTATTAACATTCATTATTTAGGATTAATAGCACAATCTTTTACTCATAAATGTTAATTTTACATGTCACATCTTGAATATTCAATTGATTCTAATCATAATTTATATATTTCTCTCTCTAATTATCATTAAAATATTATCTATCTAAATATCTACATATCTAAATATCTACATATTTACATATCTATATATCTATATATCTATATATCTATATATTACGATTAATAATATTAATAATTTAATTTCTTTTTTTTTACTCAAAAATACCCAAAAGAGTCGATATTTTATTGAAATTGTAGAAATCATTATCTGTCCAATTTGTAATTTTAAATTTAATAGATCTATAATTTAAATTCATAATTTTACCAACCTTTTTTTTTATTTTCAGTTTTTTTTTTTTTTGGTACAGAATTAAAATTTTATAGTTAAAAAATTTTTAAAAAGATCAATATTTTTTTTTTTTTTTCACTTTTAACTTTAAAAAAGTGTTTTTTAATTAAATTTTTATAAAATAATCAAAATTGATAACTAAATATTTTCAATTTTTTTTTAAAAATGTTAGATTTTTAATTTATTTTTTATTTTCTTTAGCTGTTTTGAAAACATTTACAAATGTAAAAAAAGTGAGGAATTTTTTTTTAGATTTCAAATAATATTTTCTTTTCAAGTTGCTATATTTGTAAATTGATGATATAAAATTAAGAGGAATATTAATACTTTCTAAATCAGTATCTATTATATTGATTAGGTTCCAAAAGATGATCAAAATATTTGGACAAAAAAAAAGAAAAGATTTCACTTTTTTTTTGTACAAAACAAGGTCTAACCAATAACAATTGAAAAATGACATTATAACAAGGATATTTAAATTTTTTTCAAACAAGGATATACAGTTATTATTTTTTATTTTATAGTAAATTTTAACATGATTAAAATCCCTTGTAAAAAATTTACAATCAAAAAGAGATTAATAAATCGTAATTTCTACATCTAAAAAATATCCCATATAATTGAGATCATAAAGTTTCATATCTTTTATTTTAGTAATTTCTTACTAACAAAAAAATTGAATTATTATTAAGAACCTTTAAATGATAACTTAGAACATTTTAATTGTTTTTGAAGATTGAGTTTAATAAAGATATTTAAAAATAAATTTATCACTCTTTTTTCGAAATAACTTAGTCCATTATTTTAAAAGCACGAAATAAGAATTAGATTCTATTATTTTTATATTCTGTTATTATTTTGTAAAAGATACCCATTAAAACAATTATAAGTATAATGGCTTTATCAATTGTTTTAAACTGAATATTTTGAAAACTTTTTCTATTTCGTATGCTTAAGAGGAAAATTATTAATAATAAACAACTCAAAAATATTTTTGGTATCTTTTAATTTAGTTCCAATTAATATTTTCAAAATTATGGAACAGGCTTTTCATTTTTTATGAAAGCAAAAAAAAAAAATTAACTCTACATTAAAAAAATTCTAATTATCAAAACTAAATATTTATTAATTAGAATAAAACACTATTACTGTATAAAACCTATAGATTGACATTTAAATCTTATTTACCAAAGGTAAAAGGAATTTTAACATCACTAATAAAAAAGAAAAACAATTTCCCATCAATTTCTCATTTTTATATTTGGTTACTTTACTGAGAAGAAAGTTCACCTGAAAGAATATTACTAAGATTAATGTTTTCTATAACCCCTTTTCAACATTTAAGTAACAATTAAATTTAAAAAAATATCTTAATAAATTAAAACCAAAATACAAAAAAAAAAATTAAATCTTGAAATTAAAATATGAAATTAAAATTCCTATTGTCATACTATATTTCTTACTTAAAAAGCTATTTTTATGGGAAAATTGGTAAAATTTAGATATTTGCAGATTCTCGTCAGTTTGTAGATAATTTTTTTTTCACAATCTGCTTGAAAATGATAAATAGTGTTTGAACCGAGCGAGACACTTTATTTATTATTACTTATTTTTATTCTTGATTTAAAATGGCTGATATTTGCAAAGCAAATGTGTATTATTTTTAATTTTCCATTAATTTTCTCAAAAAATAAATATACTTGGTGGGAATCTAGCATAGTTCAGATGTTTCCTTAGTACAATTACCACCCTGTAAAAATCTACAAATGTCGAGAATTTACAAAAATCTACAAAAATTATCATCAGACATTTTTGTAAAATATGTATTGATTTATAAAGTTTGATCCATTTTTTCGATTTTAGAAAGGTTCAAAATTCTGATATTTTTCAAATTATTCTAAATAAAAATTCATATCTTTTATGAAGAAATAATTGTTATTATTTGTGAAACAAAAGTCACCAAAGGAAAAATACATTTTAAAATAAAACGACTAAGTTTTAAAATAATTCATTATAAAAATATATTTAATTTCAAAACAATTAAGATTATTATTTTAAAATAGTTCAAAACATTTTTTCTTTTTGTTAAACAAAAAATATAATCAAAATACATCAAACTAATACTTTAAAATTATTTTCAAAATACTTTTATAAAAACTTTTAAAATCAAATTTCTAACAAAAAAAAACTTTTTTTTTTTGATTAATTAGACGTCTTACTTTTTCCAAATTCATTTTTTTTATGGTGTTTTTTTAGAATCTTGTTTTACCATTAGCCTACCCAGAATTCAAAAGAATAGAGAAAAAGCATAGATTTCACTCAATTCTTTTAAACGTTGGAAAAATATCTGCGGTTTTTTTTTGTCATTTCAGAAATAAAAAGAAAATTTTTGATATTTTCAATTAATTTCTGGAATTCTCGAAAAGTGCTATACCACCAGACAACACATACCCCCCCCCCCCCTCTGAATTCTTAAATATTTATTGATAAATAGTATTAAAGACTCAAAAATTTACTTATTATCCACTAGTGCTAATAAACATATGAATCTATATATATGTGATAATAATATCATTTTGTAATATTCTTGATTTATTTATTTATTTTTTTTATTTCCGTATAACAGATTTTGTAATTATTTCACTGAAAGGCTGGGCAATTCAGTTTTTTTAAATTATAATATTATACAAATAAATATAATTTTAAACTCTTTTTAAAAAAGGAAAATTTAAAAACTAACGAATAAATTAAATAGAAATCACATACAAACTTTTCTTACTATTCTTTTTTTTTTTTAATGATTAATCTCCTAACTTTTAATTGTCAATATTTTTGTAAAACCAAACTTTTACAGTATTTTTATTTAATATTTTTTTATTGAGAGGTTAAACATTAAGTGAACGGATATAATTCACATTAAACCATTACAGCCCTCAATTTAAGTGGTGATATGTTGGATCTAAAATATTTAAAAAAAGTGGGGAAAATTTATTTTAAAATATATTTATTAAAACAAATATTCAAAAAAGTAATTAAATATTCGAAATAATTGACTACAACTTAGTAATTCTTGATAAAAATTAAATTTGTTTCTTAGTGTTGTATTACATAAATAAAGATATTAAATTTTCTGATCTCGATTTTATCTGAAGTTTTTTTATGTGCGAAAATTGAGTTTATTATTTTCTTTTTGATCGAAAAAATCGTTTTCATAACTTGTTTAATTTCAAAAAATTTTCTTGTAAAATTGAACACATATAACTGTATTTAATTGTTTAAAAAATCATTTGTACATTTTCTCATATTTTCAAATTTTCTATTGAAATTGGTCGTACATTGTTTTCCCCAAAAAAAGTACAATTTATTTTTTCATTTTTTTAAAAATATTTCATCAAACATATTTTGAAATAAAAAACTAAGTCATTGATTCAATCAGTATTAATCTTTAACTTAATTGAGTATTTCCAATTAACGAATACCTACTTTAACAAAGATGATTTTTTATGAAATGTAACAAAAAATGCTCCACTTTTTTGGAAATACCTTATTCCCCTGTAAAAGATTTTTTCTTTCTTTGTCTTATATCCCTTTGTTAATAAATTGATTCTCTAGAATCCTTGATTAGTTTTTTTTTTTTTTTTGTGAATATTTTTAGTTTATCTATGATTTATTATTTGTAATTCTTTACTAAATGAAGATTTGAATAACAAAAACAAAAACAGACCATTTTGTAATTTTTAAAAAAAAAAAAAGAAAAAGAAATTTTTAAAAGTTTGTTTTATTTTTTTTTTCTTTATTAAAAATTAAATAAATTCTACAAATTTACTTACAGTTTTTTTTTTTTTCCTTTAAAATAAAAAATTAATATTTAAGGTTTCTAAATAGAACTTTTCTATTTTCAAATAAAAAATTTTTTATTAAAAATATAAAATAAAAAAAAAAAACGGATTTTTTTTTTTTCGCTTTAATCTACATTTATTAAAGCATTCATTAAATTATCTCTTAATTTTTCGTATTGATTATAATCTGGCAATTCAAGTTCAGGTATTGTTGGATGGGGTATTGGCTTTCTAGAATTGGAAGAAGAAGGTATGATTGTGATGGTATTTTGCCTAGGTATTAATTCGATTTCTAAAAATTTTTTTAATTTGGTTTTATTATTTATTGAATAATTAAATTTGCGATATTTGGAAGATTTTTTTTTAATGTTTCTTTCACAAAAATCACAAAAGAAAGTAGAAAATCTCATAAATCTTCTTAAATCATTTGGCGATAGTTGGTTAAGGAATTTTCTCAAATATTCTATTGTGTTTGAATTTAAATTATTCCATTCATGACTAAATCTTAAACTTTTCCAAACTGTATCGGAATCAATATGGTTATGTTGAGAGAAAATTAACATTAAATCAACCACTTTAAACCCCCTTGTTTCATTTTTAATATCTATTGAATAAAATCCAGTTTTAATCCATTCCAATTCTTGCTTCCTAGAATCAACTAATATATATTTAATTATTTGTTTGACGCATTTATTTTTGTTTGATTCTGTAATTAACGTTTCCTTATCATTATTAATAAATTGCCCAACATAATATTCAAAATTTTCTTGTCTAGTTATTGTATTAGATAACAGATTACGAAGTTTTAATGCAGTTTGTGGATCAAAGACTTCCAAATCATTAAAAGTAGGATTTTCATCATTTAATAAATATTTGAAAAAACTTGGCGCCAAGTTTAAGGGGCCAGATCTTCCTTCCAGTATTGCCTTGCCTATTAACCTTCCAATGGCAATAAAATTATCTTCTTGTTCTTTGCCCTTCTTCTTTCTTTTATTTGTGGGCTTTGGTAAAAAGGGGCCATTATTATGGGATTCAAAAAAAGATAAATTGTGATCAAATATTTGTTCAAAAAATATTTTGAACATTTTAGTAATCAAACTACCATTATTACTATCTAACAAATCTTGATTAATTTCGATATCTATTTCAGATTCAGCATTATCTTTATTGTCTTCTTCTTCTTCTTCTTCCTCATCATCATCATCATCATCATCGTCATTTTCATCATAACCTTTAATGAAATCTTTATTTAAAAAATTATTTATTTTTTTTTTTTCTTTAACTTTTCCCTTTCTATTTTCTAGGTCTTTTTTGATTTCAAATTCTTTAAAATTTTTCTTATTATTACCCTTTTTGTTTTGATTTAATTTATTATAGCCATTCACATTCTTCTTCTTCGTATTCATGCCCATATTATTATTCGTATTCTTATTGTGAATAATTTCTAAACTATTATTTTCTTCTTTTGAAAGTTGTTCTAAATAACAATTTTTTAATGGCTTTGAAACATCTTTATTATCCAGTGCGCTGGGTTTAAAAATATTAATTAAATTTTTAACAACTTTTAATTTATTAAGATTATTTGAAAAATTGATTAGAATGGGATCTTTATATTTAAAATTCTCTCGAATTAATTCTAATTTTTTATTCAATTTATTTATTTTTTCATTATTTTGAAATGTTTTTTCATTAGTCTGGGAATCATAAATAATTGAAGTTGTAAAATACGGATGTAATAAGGCCTTTTTAGCGGAAATTCTTTTTTTTGGTTCCTTATTTAAGAGTTTTAAGATTAAATCCCATAATTGGTTTTCCCTTTCGGTGTTAAAATTTTTGTTTTTTGCTAAATCCTTTGGCGGTAGTTCATTAAAGTGTGCCTCATATAGCATGATGCCAAAAGACCACATATCGGACATTGTTGTCGATTTCTTCCCATCAATTACCTCGGGTGAAATATAGCCCCTTGTGCCTTTAATTTCTGAACCCGTTGAAGGCAATGAACTCGTTTCTGTTAGGAATAAGGTATCCTTGGATATACCGAAATCGCAAATTACTGGCTTTAATTCGTTGTCCATCAAAATGTTTTCTGGTTTCAAGTCTCTGTGTAATACTCCATGCTCATGCAAATATTCGATCCCCTTTAAAATCAAACGGAACACTGTCAGGATCTTCCAATGATGAGGCTTTGACTTTCTTAACCAAGCTTTCATCGAGCCGATTTGGTAATAGGGCATTAAAATGTAAGCTAACAACCTCGAGTGGTCATAAAAGATCCCATTGATCTTTAGAATTAGGGGGTTTTCTAGTCTTTTTAAAAATCTGACCTCCTTTTCAAAGGTTTTGATTGACTTCTCGTCTGCTATCAAAAATTCCTTGAGCACTACATATTCGCCTCTAAATTTCATTAAAAATACTCGATGTCTGCCACAGCCTAAGACTTTGACTCTTTCATAATCTGAGAATTTATGGTTTAAAATCAATTCCTCTGATTTAAATTTTTGATTTCCTCGTAAATTCTTATCCACTAAAGTTTCCGGATGGTCGTTGGCTAGTGCCAATAATTTGGATCTAATCTGCTCTTGTTCTAAAGTCTTTTGTGCCACCTTTTCTTGAATAACATTAATTCTCTTCTTAGCCCTTGAAATTTCTCCAGGGTCAGCTTCTTTTAAAATTAATCTTTTTAAAGTGGCCTCCATATCAATAATTTCTTCCTGCTTTTGCCTCTTTTGAATATTAATATTTTTAATTTCATTATTTAATCTTTCAATTTCTAGCCTCTGGATTTCAATGGCATCCAACTGCCTCAGCATTGAGGAATATCTTCTTTTGATTTCAATGGTATGCACTTGTTCCCGCAAGGGCTTTTCAAGAGAGATGGTTTCCAACAATTTTTGACCATCAGAAATAATATTTGAACTGATTTTCGACCCACTTGTAATTAACCCAGAGCTTTCAATGAGGATTTTTTTTTCGTTCTTCAATGCATTAATTAATTCAATTAATAGCCGATCAGTTCGAGACATGGTATAAGATAAATTGTTTGAAATCGTCTCTCTCCATTGCCAATATCGCTGAATGTTTTTTTCCAACCCTAAATGGTTATGGCTTGATTTATGAGATTGATTAATTGAAGAAAGCTGAAGCATCGTTTTTAAATCTCGTACGGTTTTTTCTAAATACTTGGACCGGTTGGTTTGTAAAGTAATTATCTGATTGAGTTTATCAATTAATGGTACTAATGTTTGTCTGCATTCGGATCTTAGAGTATCCCTCATTGGCAATAGGGATTTTAGTCCCTGCCTATTTTTCTTACTGACCTCATTTTTAATTTTTTCTTGGATATCATTGATCTTCCCAAACAATGATTTTGGTACATTAATTTCCTTTCCGACAGCTAATTCTTTTAATTTCTTTTTAAAACTGCTTAAATTTTCATTTTCTTGCTGGATCCTTGTTGTCAATTGATCAATGGTGGTCATAAAATGCATTTTACTTCTGATATTAGTGACGTCATTTATCAATCTACCAACTGTGACAAATGGATTTTCAGATTCCTTGATCCCCTTTTCAAAATTTACCTTAAATGGAGAATCCAAGATTTGGTAATCATTGATCAGTACAGAACAATTATATGCACCTGGCTCTGATACTTCATAGGTTACATTAAATTCTCCATTCTTATTACTATCAGTTACTTCTGCTAATATTTTTATTGGCCCCTCTAAGATAACTAAAATATTAATTGTCTGTGTTTGCGGAGAGGAAATTGTTTGAGAGGATACAGTTTTTTTTGAATAATGATAGGTTGTGTTTTTGCCTAATTTGCTAGTAATCAAATTATGAAATTTATCCCTCGCATAAATTGTAAATGAAGTCGGCTCTCCTACTAAACCACCTCTAATTCCGGGCCCCTCAACTGTACATAATGTGTAATCTACCTGCCCGGGCTCAATGTTAGTAATAAATGGAGAACCTGATATATTTTCCCCATTCAGTGTAATAGTAGTTAAATAAGAGCCAGAATAAGTGGCTAAATATTTACAAGAATAAGTTCCATTCTGTAAATCAGTAACTTGTCCAGCAATAAATTTTTTCCCACATTTTAGAACCACTTTAAAATCGTCCCCTCCTTTTTTATTTTTTTACAAACAGTTTATTAAATGTTTTTTATTTTTTTTTTTTTTTATTGTTTTTTTTTTTTTTTTTTTTTTTATTTTTTTATATTTTTTATTGTTTTTGTTAATTTAATTAAAGACTTTGATGTTAAGAAATTCTTTAAAATTGAAAAAAAAAACAAAAAACTAAAATTTTGAATAATATTTGTGCAGATCTTATTTTTTGAATTTATAAATTTTTTAAAAGATTCAAACATAGTTTTATTACCCACTATTGCTGATAAAGCTATTGAACCTTGTTTATCAATAATATTGAAAATATCATTCTTTGTTTTAAAATAATTGAAAAATATTTTTTTTTTAATTCAGAAATCCAAGATTTTACGATTATTTTCATCAGCTGGGCAATTACAGAGAAAATATCGAAATCTTGATTATTATTCAAATTGTTTATTTTTTTAGCATAGCTCACAAAATTTTGATTTATTTTTATTCACAAAGTTAGAGTATCTCTTAAAATAATCAAATTGAACTATTTTGATACCCTATTAAAATAAAAATTTTGAAAAACTTTGAGAAAACAACTTTATTATGTTTTGCCATAAATCCAATCAAAAAAATAATAATAATTTATTGTTCATTAAATTAAAGGAACGAAATTTAAATAAAGTTGTCTTGTTTTGAAAATTTTACAATCAAAAAAATTCAGGTTCATTTATTGTTCATTCCTCAAAAGTTGATTAAAAATAATTTTCAGAATTTGTTTGTGTGAATGGCTGAGAAAGAAAAAGGAAACCCCCAGCTTATAAACCTTTAAAACATCAAAAAAAATTTCGCAAATGTTAGAGATTATTATGGCTTACCTATTGTTTTTCTTTGGACAGAGTTATAATAAGCATGAATAAGAAACATTCCTTCGGTGCCACTGACTGCGCCTAGTAGTCCTTCGCCAAAAGCCAAACACTTTGTATGATCTGTTTCTTTTGGTATCACATTTTTTAAATGAGACAATATTGCCTTTGTTCCACTTGAAATGACATTGGTTGGGATGTTTAGCTTTGGATTATCTCGGAGATTTAATAAAATTAATTTATTCAAGTTCCCAAGCGAATATGGTACTTTAATTAATTCGTTACCACTTAAATTTAATTTCTTTTGTTTTTGTTATAAAGAATTAGTAACATTTGAAATAATAAATAATAATGTTTTTAGACAAAAGTTTATTTTAAAAAAATGAAAAGATTGAAAAACAAAAAGAGAAAAAAGAAAAAAAAACATTCTCAAATAAATTAAAGATTACTTTTAAGGATGATAAAAGAGAAATTTCTGGTGGGAGCGTAGTTAATTGGTTTCTAGATAAATAAAAAGATTCCAAGCTTGTTAGCTGCCCAATTTCTGAAGGAAGTTGTTCAAGTTGGTTGTCGGTCAGATCAATTTCTGTTAAGCATTTAAGAGCGCAGATACATTTTGGAAATTTAACAAATTTGTTTCCACTTAACCCTAATTCCTTTTTTGTTTTCCAAAAAGATAGATTTGTTTTTGTTTTTAATTTGAACAAAGAGGTTTAAATAAAATTGAATTATTCAAAGAAAAAAAAAAAATAGATGTGTTTTTTGATTTTTGTTTTGTTTTTTTTTGTTTTGTTTTTTTTTGTTTTGTTTTATTTTGTTGTTTTTAAATTCAAAAAAAGAAGGTGTAATTAAAAAAAAAACATTAAACCAACAAAATATTGGTGGAACTTACAACTAAATTTGTGAGATTTGAAAAGGAGTTTGGAAGATCTGTGATTTGGTTACGATCCAAAAATAATTTTTTTAATTTTTTCAGGTTTTGGATTTGGTGTGGTATAAATTCAATTTGGTTTGCACCTAAAGAAAGTTTGTTTAAATTGTACAGCTTGGTAATTGTAATAGGAAAATAGCTGATCTTATTTTTACGGATATACAATTTTTGTAACATTTCCAGCTTATCAAAGGACTGTGGAAGTGAAGTTAATAGGTTGGAGGATAAAGAAAGTTTTTTTAAATTTGTTAAAAAGCCAAACGATGAAGGCAACTTGGTCAATTTGTTTTCATAGATGTACAGACTGACTAAGCCTTTTAGGCTACCAAACTCCTTTGGGATCTTGATGAGCTCATTGTCTTGTAAATATGTTTCCCTTAATGATGATAAATTACCAATCTCCTTTGGTAAGATTTCCAATTTGTTATGAGCGATGTAAAGCTCTTCCAAATTTTCAAGCAACCCAATCCCTTTTGGTAAGGTTGTTAATTCATTATTATTCAAATACAACATCTCCAATTCCTTCAATTTCCCTATTTCGTTTGGTAAGTTGGTTAGTCTGTGATCATTCAAATGTAACTCAGCCCACGATTGCCGAAATGCTTCAGAAATTTCATTCTGAACGGATTCAGTTGAGTGATCCAATTCTAAATTTGTCAAGTTGCTCATTGGTATCACAGAGAAATGAAAAAAAAAAAAGCTAAAAGAAAAGAAAGTTTTTTTTAAAAAATAAACAATTTGAAATGGTTTTTATTCTGAGAGACAAAGTTCAAATAATAATAAACTTAAAGAGTATTCCCAGTTTTAACTCAACTTTAAGAGTATAAACCTTTGAAATTTAAGAGAAAAAGAAGAAAACCTTAATATTTTTTTTTTAAAAAAGTTGTAAATTAAGATTCAAAAAATTAGAGAAACAATTACTCTTTCAAGTCTTACAAAGAATAAAAAACTTAAGATAATTTAACAATTTGGTTCCACTTGAGACATAGGTCCATCTTAAACTGATGTTAAATAATTAAAAGACTTTTTAATAAGAAGAAGAAAACTCTTTTTGATTTTTTTAATCGGAAAAAATTACTGCTACTTTTTTACTTTTTGCTCTGGGATTGTCAGAGAATGAAAAAGGCTTTTTCTTATTCAGTTCGTATTTACTTTTTATTATAATCTAGGATATTTTGAGTTTACAATTACAATTCTAAATAAAGTACAGACTTTACTCATAATTGGTTTTTAAATATTGAAATCTTTTGAATTTCTCTTTGATTTTTTCAGTTTACTTATTAATTGTTTTTTCTCCCTTGAAAAACAAACAGAATTATTCTATATTGGCACTAGACGATGGGCTCTGAAATTAAAATCACAAACCCAATTAAAATTGGTTTCTTTGAATAAAAACTGTTTGTAAAAGAAAAAGAAAAAGGAGTCAAATTTTTTCAGATTTTAAAATTCAAATACTTAAATACAAGTTGTAACTTAGATTTTGTTTTTATTCCAAAGACAATAGAGTGTTTGGTTTGACTGTAACTCAATTAAACTTGGTAAATAACTACTGTTAAAAAAAGTAAAAGAGATAAAAATGTGAACTACATGTTTTTAAATTATAGCCTTATTGAAAACAAAAAGTAAAATCAATCAAAAGAAAAAAAAACATTCACCTCAAAGAAAACTTCAAGAGATTATTTTCAACCAAATCAAAGATAAGAATTTAAATCTACGTTCATAGTGAAATTCAACAAGTAATTTAAGAGATCTAATAAATAGTCAATTTTTTCTGACAATTTTGTAAAAAAGATCAATCAAAGAAAAAGTTCTAATAAAAATGTAGTATTAGAAAAACTGTTGTTGAGTTTAATTACTCATTTTCTCTTTTTCCATTGATTTCTATTTTAATTTCATAGATCTTATTTTTTCTTTTCAGTATGGTTTCTCTATTAACAATTAACTCGAACTTTTTTCACAAATGTTAAGGATTATATTCAAAATAAAAAGATCAAATGTTCATCTCTTTTAGATTTCAGAAACACACTGATTATCAAGATAAGAAAAAAACATCTGGTGAATTATTAAATTAAAATTTTTTAGATATCAACTATTGATAGATCCTTATTATTAATTTACTCCCTTTTAGAGAACAATAAATCATATTATATGATATAAATTTTTGAAAAGAGAGGTGTAAAAAGTATTGTCAAGATCAAGAAAAGAGACTCAAAAAGCTATTATCAAACCACCTTGAGACTTTTTTTGGAAATAAAGAGTTCGCTAATCATAATTCATCTTCTTTAAATTATTATGTTATTGTTCTTTCTATTGTAAAACACTATAAAAGTCTCCAAAGAGGAAAAGTACTTCTCTTCATATTTTCACTTTGAGAAACCCTTTTAACAATCTCCTTAAAATTAATTATTTTTTTTAAAATTTTCTAGAAGTAAACAATCAAAAAGGAAATGAACAAATTTAATACTTACCTGGCCAGTTACTCAAATTTTAGGAGAACTTCAATTATCACACAGTGTATCTATGAAACAGATCTTGAAAGGACTGTAGGCGTTGATTTTCTTTCAAAAACTTTTCAAATTGATAAATAAAACTTTTAGATTATAACTTTTGGGCACAGGTAATAAGAACTTTTCCCCGACAAACAATTTTCATCAGTGTTATTGAAAATATTCATATTATTAATAATGTGACGTTAGTATTATTAGTTATTTCTTAGTCTGATAAAAAAAAAAATGAAAATAAATAAAAATATAATAGTATGCGTTTTTCTATGTAAATATAATTATTCTTTGTTCATTTTTCTTTTCAATTATCTTTTTTTATCTTTCCATTAAATACCCAACTTGTAAAAAAAGATTTAGATGGATTTTACCATTTTGTATGAGATATTCTTAAATTATAATTATTGTTTTTGATTTAATAGTAAATATCTTCTTTACATCTTTAATTCTTTTTTTTTTCTTATTTTGAGAAAAAATTTTTGAATATATAATTTATAATTTTCTCCTCCTGTCTCAGGACGTTGATAGTTTCTATTTGGTCATGAAAATGATAATTTTATTTTTTATATATATTTTAATTATTTTTCTTCTTCTCTTTTTTTTTTTTATTTGATATTTTTTAATTACTCCTTTCTCTAAATAAATAAATAAATTTAATTTATAATTTTCACTTTTCTATTCTCCCTTTACCTCACCCCAAAAACTTTGTGATGAACAAAAATTAATTTTTAGAATTGGTGGGACTGTTTATAAAATATATATTTAAATTTATATTCCATGAAAATACGAACAAATCCTGTAGAATTTTTTTTTTTTTAAATTCTATCTAATCTCTTTTGGAAATTTAAGACAAACTCATCAAAGAACAATCGCCAAAAAAAATAAAAAATTAAAAATAAAAAATAATAAATAAACAATAAAAAATAAACAATAAAAAAAATATTTCGATATTTTGTTTTAAATAAAAATTGTACCAAAATTATTTGGTTTTGGGACCCCTTCACCAAATTGCTCATTCCATTTTTTTAATTTTTGATTTTCGATTGAATTTTTATTTACTGATCTTCCAACGTCACTTTTTGATTCTAGAAAATCTTTTAATGTTAATAACCTGAGGTTAATTTGGTTACTTTTTTCTCCATTTTCATTTTTTTCATTTTTGATATTATTTTGAAAAATATTAACGTGCCTTTTATTATTTTTTTTATTTAATTTTTTTTGTTGCTTTTCCCATTGTAAATATTCCCGAACTGGGCGATGGGCAGCAGTAACACATAAAGTTTGAAGGTCATGCCCAGAAAACCCTTCAGTTTCGACGGCTAGTTTATGAAAATTAAAATTTTCTTCAATTGCTTCGTCTTTCAAAATAACCTTTAAAATTTTTTCTCTGGCTTCTAAATTGGGTAAACCAATATATAATCTTCTGGGGAACCTTCTTAAAACGGCGGGATCTAAATCATATGGTCTATTCGTTGCTGCAATAATTGTGATGTTTTCGTTTCTTCTTTTTAAACCATCACATTGCTCCATGAATGTATTTTTAATCTTTCTAGAAGCTTCGTGTTCATTGATTTTACCACGCGTAGTCAGCATGCTATCAACTTCATCAATAAAGATTATACATGGCGCTATTTTCTGCGCTAAAGTGAAAATCGCTTTTGTATATTTTTCTCCATCACCAAACCATTTTGAACTGATTTTACTAATTTGTACATTTAGAAAATTTGCTTTGCTTTCAGTTGCCACGGCCTTTGCTAACATTGTTTTCCCATTTCCTAAATCAAAATATTAAAATTGATAATGAAATTGGATTTTGAAATATTATAAGAAATATCAATTTTAATAAAACTTTACAAAGAAAGAAATCCAGTAATCTAAACCCCATTACAAAAATTTGGACACACCCAAAATCAAAAATAGACAAAAAAAAACCCAATTTATTATATTTTTCCAAACCTAATATAAAACCTAATTTAAGTAACCCAGCATTAATGTTTTATTAAGTAATCATTTTGATTCAAATAAAAGAAAAAAATATAAAACTCAAAAATAAAAATTGGTGTGTCCAAAATAACGGAACGAGTTGAACAAAAAATGTATTACTAGATTTGTTGAAATTTCACCAACAATTGTTGATCGATCAAATGATAAGATACCATCTACCAATTGTATGTGACTTTCCAATTTAATAAACTCAACACTAACATTCTATCAACCATCGAAAAAAATTCCAGATCTAACGAAAACAAATTACGTAAATGCAAAAAAGGAAATGAAAACAAAAACAAAAAGATAAAAAATTAAATTGTTTGTAAAATCAAAATTATTTCCAAATTGAATATAAAGTTCAGTAACGATGTTCTTTCAACTTTTTAAACTGTGCCCAAAATTTTGGAATATAGTTTATTATATATTGTGATTATATTGCAATTTTCAATTCTATTATAATCTAATTGTTCATGAAAAAAAAAAAAAAAAATGAAAATTTATTACAAATAATTATTTATTCTCTGATTTTGAATCATATTAAGTTTTTTTTTTTTTGATCCAAGTTTGAAAAAATAAAATTTATCAGTTTTTTTTCATTCAAAGAAGATTTAAACAAAATGCCCTCACCATTATTTAAAAGATTGGAGATATAATTTTGAGAGGTAACAATTTTTTTATGCAATTTTCCCGACTTAAATCTTTTAAGAATAAATTCAAAATTTAACTATTTTCAAAATTATTGTGAATTATCTGGAATTGTTTTGTAAATTTAAATTGGCTCTAAATTCAACAAACAAACTCAATTCTTCAAAAATTTGAACAAAAAAATCTTTTGACTTGTAATGAAAAAATTGGATGCACAAAAATTTTGATACACATTTTTTTTTATTGTTTATAACAAACAAATTGTTATCTGTGATTTAATAATTAGGGAAAAAAATTATCAAAAGGTGTCGTCAAGATCTACCTAAAAATAGATCAGTAGTGGAAATTATTTTTTATTTTTAAATGATTAGCGTAACCATAGATTTGTCGGCTATAATTAAAGTGTGCTGTTATTAAGTTATATTGGAATGAGTATTCTCTCATGATTCAAATGGTTTCTTTGACTCTAAAAAATCTTTATAAATATTATTGAACAATAAATTATTAGATTTTTTACTTTAGATCACAATTAAAAATTTGTCATTTTTGAAATATTTTTTTTTTAATGACCTTATCGAACCAAAAATAGAAATCAAAAAAATAATATAATTCTGGCATTTAAAAAATTAATATTTAGAACTTTCAAAAGGTACTATTTTTCCAATTTTTTTAATTTCAAAGATTTACTCAATAAGTATCAATATAATAAACAGAAAGATTGATTATTTTTGTTACCTTTTTTTAAAAAGCAAGTTTTTTTGAAAATTATCTGTCAAAATGGTCTCTTATTTGAATATTGAATTTTTTTAAAAAAATCGAATTTTTTAGCAACTAATCTATATTTCGCCAAAAATTTAAGAAAGATCTTGTGCAACTTGGGAGTCTGAATATTGTTTGTTCAACCTTTAAATTTGTTTGAAAGGGGGATTATTTTCTAAATTCTTGGAGTTTTTTACTAAAGAAAGGGATCTTTTTTAATTGATGAAATCAACTTTTGATACTATTTTATAATCAAAATTTTAGGATACATTTGAACCATGTAGCACTCATACGATTTATTTTTAATGACAACATACTTTAATCTTAAAATTCTTCATTGGTAGACCCCAATTCCTTAATCACTTTCAAAGGTATAAAAATAAAAATAAATTTAAGATAAAAAAATCCACACCTTGTGACTAATCAATATAAACTATTTTTCAAAAATGTTGAATCACTTTATAATGTTATTGGAAGTGGTTTTGTATGGTTTTATCCCATATTCTTATTAAAAAAAAATATCTTCAATTTTTAGATCAGAATCATTTTTGTTTTAATTTTGTCAAATTATTGTTTTTGTTTTTCTTTTTCCTATGTTTTTATTTCTTTTTTTCTTTTTTATCCTTTGATCTTTTTATTTGTTATTTCTTTTTTTTTTTGATCATTTTTTTTGAACATAAAAGTTGGTAAAAAAAAAAGATCTTTTTAAATACCAATAAACCTTAATAAAATTGAGAATATGGAATTTCTTTTCAAATTAATATATTATTAACAAAAAAATTTTCCTGTTAACCCCTTTTCAGTGAAATTTCAAAGCAATAAAAAATTCATAATGCTCATTTCAAAAAATTGTGGCTCAACTTTTTTTTTAGTTTTTGGTTTTATTTTTTTTTAATTTTTGAAATATCAGGCTTTTATAGATTTAGAATGATTTCAGGGCAAATTACTAATCAGATTTAAATAAGCAGTTGTTCGTGAATATTAAAAGAATGTATATATATATATATATATATCAATTTTTTATTTCAGGTGAGTCACAATTTTTGAAATGTATTTTAGTTAAAATTTTAGAAATGAATAAAATATTTAAATTAAATTTTGAAAATTTTCAGTATTAATAAAAAAAAAAAAATTGGATTTGGTAAATTATCTTTAAAAACTATTCGTAGTCAGTTCTTATTATAATAATATAATTTGTGTGCTTAAAAAAAAAAATAATTCCACTAAAAAATCTTGTTTAATATTAACTGCATTTAAAATAAAAATAAATCAAATAAAATCAAAGTACATAATTTAAACGAATAGAAAATCAAAAAATAAAAAAAAAAAAAAAAAAATATGATCATTACCTGGTGGTCCAAATAATAAAATTCCATTCGAAGAATTTAATAAATTAACAGTTCTAAACAATTCAGGTCTTCTTAAAGGCAAAATTACTAAATCGTGTAATATTTTTTTTGTTTCTTTCATCGATCCAATATCATCAAATTTTACATTGATCATATC
This sequence comes from Anaeramoeba flamelloides, assembly GCA_027625915.1. Classification (NCBI taxonomy): domain Eukaryota; family Anaeramoebidae; genus Anaeramoeba; species Anaeramoeba flamelloides. The sequence goes on from JANTQA010000008.1 coordinate 1,880,715, forward strand.
CGATGTTAAAATTTCTGATAAAAATTCCTTTTCGTATTGATTGTCTGTTATTACTGCGTCTATTGAATTTTCTTCTATATTTTCACCAAGTTGGTCAGCATAAATAGACATTGCAAAGGCTAAATCTTCATCGTTAATGTTTCGAAATGAATTGCCATTACTGTTTCTGCCTTTATTTTCAAATTGCCTTTTTCTTTGTAATCTTTCATTCTGTGATTTATTTTGTCTTAATTCATTTGGTAGTTTGTCTTTAATATTATTAAAATACTTTTCTTTAAAATTAATAATTTCATTATTTTTTTTATTTTGATTATTTTCAATTTCAATTTTATTTTGATCACCAAACCTCTCTCCATCATTCTCATTATTGGTTTCTTTTTCAACTTCAACATCAACTTCAACTTCAATTTCTTGATTTTTCTTTTTTCTTTTTTTGAGATCACTTTCATTTTGTAAATTCGATAATGAATTCATATTACACCATCTCGCAATATGTACCATTTCTTCAAGTGTGTATTTTTTTGAGTTTAAATATTTTTTTAAATTTAAACTTGTTGGGATTTTTAATTTATGATTTTTTAAGCATTGTTCTAAAAGTTTTTTATTTTGATTTATTCTCATTGTTTCTTGATCCTTTTTAATCATTTTTTCCCATAAATCCACCTTTTTTTTAAATTTTGATTGTGGTTGTTCAATAACAATTATCTCTGTAAAATTTTTTTGAATAAATAGAAAGCAGTCCATTTGAAATTTTATTGAATCTGTTGATTGGGGATTGGTGTGATTACGATGGTTATAAGCAGATGTTCTTGTGCCTGTAGGCGTGTTCATACCACCATTCTTATCATTTAGATTAAAGTTGTTTGTGTTTATTTGAATAATATCCAGATACCTTTGATTTAAAAAGGAAATTTTTTTTTTACTTTCAAATTCTTTTTGAAAATAATCTTTAAATAATCTTGTATTTGAAATCGAACCTATTAAAATTATAGATTCTTTCATTCGCATTAAACGCTCCAAACCTTTAATTACCAACTGTACAGTATTATTAGATTGATGAAAATATTTGTCTATTTCTTGTAAATAAAATATAATATTATTCTCATCTGCCATAACATTACTCAAAATTGAATTGAAAAATAAAATTTCCCGTTTAAGTTGGTTTGGATCGACGATTTTTATTTGGTTTTTTTTTACCCAATATCCATATTTTGTTTTATTTGGACAAACCCCCCCTAAGTCACATCCATTTTTATATTCTTTTTCAAAAATTACACCTAAATAGGTGCTGTTGGGATTGTTCCCAAAAATATACACAACTTCACCCCTATCACCAACATTTGGCTGATCTGTTAATTCTTTTTGTTTTTTTTGATTATTCTGATTTATGCCCGTGTTATTGAGATTGGTTTGAGATTTTTTTGAAGACTGGGAAGTAAATTCTACAGTTGTACCTCTTTTAATGATAGAATTTTGATGGTGTGATTTTGGTAAAGTTTTTTGTAAAAAATCATTGGACTTTATATTAAAAACTGTTGCATCGAGTTCATTAGATAATATTTGACAAATTTTTGAGTGCATAATTTCATTGCCTTAATAGTAAGAAAGTATATAAAAAATATTAATATATGTATATATATATATGTGTGTGTTTATGATTAAGTTAGTTCAATTATTATTATTTTTTTAAATACAACAATAAAAGTTGGGTTTTTTTTTTATTATTAAAATCTGTTGCAACAAACCAAAAATTAGTAAAAATGAATTTTTTGTTTCATATTGTATTTTTCATATTTATTAATGCTTTGGGAATATTTCAAAAATAAAATTTATTTATTTCCAAGAAGAAAGAAATAATAAATCTTTAAATCAAAAAAGTTAATTACACAAAAAAAAGAATTAATGACGAATGAATTATGAAAGATCTTTAATGAGAATTTTTAAAATGATCAATACGAAATGCTTTATTGAATTTATGATAATGAAAAAAATTGTAAAAAAATGTTTAAATTAGATTTAGCTAAAAGTGTTAAACTATTTTGGCTAAATTGTGTAAATGTAAAATTTTCAATTTTTTTAATTTCCTAGAAGGATATTTTTTAATTCCTTTTTATAAATCTTAAAATAGAAACTCAAAATAATAGTATTACAGTATTAAAAATCCTTAATTTAGAATTTCCAAAAGTAACTATTTTTTTAATTTTTTAAATTTCAAAGATTAACTCAATAACTGTCAACATAAAAACCCAAAGACTGATTAATTTTGTTTCCTTTTTATAAAGCTAATTGTAACATCAATATATTTCCAAGATTTACAAATAATTGCCCAAAGAATCTATTGGTTAATTATTAATTATTTTAGTAGCTTATCTACATTTCGCAACAAATTTAAGAAAGATATTTTGCAACTTTTAAATTTAGAATATTGATGGTTCAGCCTTTAAATTCGTGGCTAAATGCAGATTTTTTCTTGAATTCGAAAGTTTTTTTACTAATATATAGGATCATTTTTAATTGGTGGGATAAACATTGATCACTACTTGACTATTAGATTTTTTAAAGAAATTTGAACCACGGAGCACTAATGTGGTTACACCCAATAATAACACACGTTGATCTTTGGCTTCTCCTTGGTAGATGCTAATCCCTGAAGGAATAAAAAGAAAATTTCTTGAATTTTGTTTTAATTTCTTAAATCAAAAAAAAAAATAATGAAGTTTTTCCATAATTCAAAAGAATAGAGAAAAATCAAAGATTTTATTCAATTCTTTTAAATTAAAAAAAACCTAACCTGAAGTGCCGTCAAGTGTCGTAAAGTGCCTAGCTTTTTTTTTTCGATTTTTGTTTTTGTTCCAAAAATCTAATGATTTTCTAATCAAAACAATAATTTAAAAAAACCTAACGGCAAATTAGAGTAATTAAAAACTCCACCCTTAAATAATAATAAATAAGAATTAAAACCCTTTTTCAAGTTTTCTACCTAAAAAAGTGAAAACTTTTTCAGAATTAAGATTTTTGAAAGTTTTACGTTTTCAAAAAGTGAGTTATAAACTTCTAAAAATGTGAAGTAGGGGTTGGAGTGGGAATAAAAACAAATTGTAAAAAAAAAGTTTTCACTTTTTGAAGGAAGTAAGTACATTTTTCAAATTTTGAATGTCACCATTTATGTGAAACTGAATGATTCAAATCATTTCTTTAACCAAGCACAATTGGTATTTTAATAAATACGAGAGTGGGATATATCCTCATATAAGATATTTTCATACGAACTAAAAAATGAAAATCAAAAAAATGAAAAAATTGATCAGAAAAAAAATAAATAAAAATCATTTATTTCTTGGTCTTATCTGTAACATTTGATAGAATGACTTATTCTTTAATTTGGGTTTTATTTTTAATTCTTCAAGAAAATACTTTTGTTTGTAATATTTTTGAGAAAAAAATTACTTTTTATTTCTAAAGAATTTCAAAATCAATTTAAAAAACCTATTTTCATTCAATTCATCTAATTCTTGTTTTGGTTCAGAAAATAAGATTTTTATTGATTTATTCATCTTCTTCAGAAATATAGATTTATTGGACAAATTCGTTTGATTTGATAATTATTTATTTTTCATTAAAATGAGAACGAAAAATAATTCCGAATATCTGATTGAAATTCTTTCTTAAATTTTTCTTTTCATTTATATTGAATCTTTTGTAACTGTTTTTTGATTCCGAGAATTCAACCCCTTTATTTTAATTTTTGAAATAGTATTATTTATTTTTGGTATTGTTTGAGAAAAATATTTGAAAATTGAATTTTGAAAGGCAAATTTGTAAAAAAATGTTTTGTAAAATAATAATAAATAGTAATGGGGCGAGTAATTCAAGGTTATAAATTATTTGTGTTCATACAAATTAAGAAGATAAAGAAAACAAATCTTCAAAAATAAGCTTTGGTCGTTTTTTTTTTTTTAATTCTTGATTTCAATAAATTTCTTTAGAAAGGTGATCTTTCATGTTTTGTCTTTTAAAAGAAAATATTTGTTTCAAATACACACCTTTTCGGTTCTATTTTTTTGGTTTACTCTCTTTGATTAATTTCACTTATTTCGTAGAAACACATTCCTAGATCCAAAACCAAATTTAATAAAACTCAAAAATATAATCAAAAAAAATGTTCTAAAAAATTGAAAAATGAAAGATTCAACTCTGAATTATTTTGGGTTCGCTTTCTTTTCACAAATAGAGCTGTAAATGTATTTTGGTTTTCAAAGTTTCAATATCTGGTGTAACTCAAAAAATATTTTTTTAGTAATGTTTACACAATTAAAATTTTTCAAAACGGTAAAATGTACTTAGTTAAAAAAAAAAACCCAAAAAAAGTTTTAATTTGGAATTATTGTTGACATGTTCATTTTTATTATCTCAAAAAAAGTCTAAATTGAATTAAATACAGGGTAAAGTATTTGGTATTGTATTTGAATCCTATCATAGTCAATTTCATAAAAAAAAAAAATAAAGTACTCACTTTGTTAAAATAGCTTTACTTTTAAAAACTTTTTTAAAGTTCCTCTCGTAATTTTAATTTCTCTTTTACTAATATTCCAAACCTTGAAAATAATTGCTGTTAAATTTCACCAAAATATTTCAATTTCCAAAATTCAGTGAAAAGGGAATTCATTTTTACATTCAAACCTTGAGGTGGTTCTGTAGTCTCTTGAAAAGCTTCCAATTTAACTTATAATCAAAATGGAAAAATAAAATGCAAAAAGAAAATTGAATTTACAAACCTGATTGACCTAAAAAAATGATTTTTTCTTGGAATTTGAATTGTTTTGAAAGTAACTGGTTTTGATTCTTTTTTCTGAACTTAACTCTGCGAATAATATTTTTTAATTGTTCTTTTGTAGTTTCATCAATTGGGTATTCAAAATTGTCAATTGATTGATTGTTTGTTTGTTTTGTACATTTTTGGATCCGTTGTTGGCTTTGTTCAAGAATCTGTTTCTTTATTTGGTATTCTCTTTGCCTTGAGAAATGAACCCTTTTCAGTATTTGGTAAAACTGTTGTATTTGTTTGTTCTTGTCGTTAAATAAAAAAGGTGAACTTGAGAAATATTTGCAAGTCACAAACAAATAATGGATGCTGATATTTGTGGATTCTACAATAATTAAATCACCGTCCGTAATGATGTGAAAATGCTTAGGCTGAATAATTTTATGATTTAGTTTTACAAAGCCAAGGTTACCAACCACTTCAAGATAGAATTTTTGTCCTCGGATGTTGCGTAAAGAAAATAATTGTTGGCTGAGAACATCTTTATTACCAATTTGGAGTGAGCACTTCTGAGAAGAGCCAATCACAAAATAAGGGTTGGTGACTTTAATTGGTGCAATTACTTGTGTTTGACAAAACAAATAAGCCCATACGTTGATCATTAAAAATAATCAAAAAGAAAAAGTAGAAAGCATAAAAAAATGAAATTAATTTATAGTTTAAGGGTTTAAACATACAAGTCTTTAAAAGTGATTTCTTAGATTTTGGTTGATAAGTGGAATCACTTTCAAGAATTATACCTTTATAGTTTGAAAAGGAGAGGCTAAAGGAGTTAAAAAAACTGTAAAAGAAAATATTTATTTTGTTTGTTATGACTTGTGATTTTAAACTTTTAAACATAACACGAGTTATTATTAATCTTATTTTTCATACAGTGATCAAAATAATGCATGCACGAAGAAAATTATCCATGTTTCAAAATATTATCCGTGCTTTTTTTTCTTCTTGTATCAAGGCAATATCCAATCTACAACCAAATAGTATACCTAAGTTCAAATCAATTTTGAAAGTAAAGGTCTGGATATTTTCAGTAAAATTTAAATTATTCATGCAAATAGTTGAAAATTTTTCATAATAGTCTCATAATTTTTTTAGTTTTTTTGTTTTTTTGATGATAAAAATTCTCTTTAAAATTTACTCTATTTTTTGAGATAAATTTTGCCTATGATCCTTCATTTTTAGAATTTCTTTTGAAATAATAGAACTTTAAGAAACCAACACCATATTTTTATAAGGGTTTATTATTGATTTCTTTGATTGGTTGATGTAAAGGTCTTCTATAATAAAAAAAACAGGTTTTTTTTTTAAGACACACATTAAATTTTTTTGCACGCTTTATTTTGACTACAGTAATTTTAAAACATTTGATTAAATTGAAATCAGATATCTTAAAGTTTAAATGATATAATTTCTCAATGCTCTTGAAAACTTGTGAAATTCATTTTGAAAAATCAAAATAAAGTATTTGAAAGAAAGTAAAAGGGTTATTTACACTAAAACTTGATGATTTGAAAATAAGTCCTATTATCACATAAATAACCACCAATAATACACTCCATAAAATTATAACGATCTAGTCTTAAGTATAAAATTATCTATTTATATATTCATTTTTTTCTTGAATTTTGTTGTCATTTGGAAAAATAAACGTTATGAAAAAAAGTTGAAAAAAAATCTAGATTGATCGTTGAGTTGAAAGGGTTAACCTTCAATGTATTTAAGAATTACAATTAAAGAGATAGATCTACAACTCCATGATCGTTTTTTCAATTCTTATAAAAAAATTTGTTACAAATGTAATTTACCAAATATCAGAAAAAATATTTATCAAAAGAAAATTTTTTTTTGTTTGATTTAAAGTGTTAATACTCGCATATAAACTAACTTTTAAAGGAATTCTCTTTTAAGTAGAAATGAAAAATTTTATTAATTTTTTCTATTATTATTTATGGAAAAAACCAAAAATAAAAGAGACATTGATTACCATTGTTTGCCTTTTTTTAATCGATACAATTGTTTACTACTTGAATACAATTATGAATAACCAAACTAAATTTTGGTTATATTTCCAAAAAAATGCATAGACTCTAGGAATGAAATTTTTACTAAAACTATACAGAATTATTAAAAATTCAAATAATCATAAAATTAAATATTTTCTTAGGGAAATCTTACACCCAACTCTCTATGACATAAACATTTCATATTTATTAAATAATGGGATAAAAAAAAAAATAATAAAAAAATGAAATAATAAAATAATAAAACATTTTGTATTGAAAATAGTCTTCTTTTTTGATTTAACTATCTTGTATGATAATTCTCAGCATTTTACATCAAAAAGAAGAAATCATCAATTTCATAAGGGAAAATCTCTATTACTTTCCTCATCAAATTTTCTCTTTTTAAATGATGATTATTGTTTATTCCAACCCATTCTATTTGATATAAGTTTTAAAATTGTAACTTATGACGAATATGAAAGAATAAAATTTAAAAACAGCTAAAAAAAAATTATTTTTCCATTTAAATATGAATTCTTTTTCTCTCAAATTAATTTTGAAATTGAATTCAGGATTTTTTTTCTCAAATAGCACTATTAGTGATATGTACAAGTTAAAAACTACTATTTTTGTGAAAATTCGAATCATTTAAAAAGCTTCTTCTTCTTTGAAATATATTTATTTTTAATCAAAATAAAAAAATTTTATGTCCACAATTTTAAAATAAGCAAAACAAAAATGAAATGTATTGATAAGGTTATTGAATTTTCCAAATAAATATCATCAACCAAAGGGTTTTATATACAGTTATCATATTTTATTTATGTTTTTATGTTTTATGAAGAATTCTATCTAATCAAATATCAATTATTCTGAAAAAAGTACAGTTCTCTAATAAACAATTATGTTTAAGAAAAACAAAATGAAAAAAAAAAGGGAAAAGACAAAAAAAAAAGTTAAAACTATTTTTCAAAAAATACAAGTATTACAAAATTAGAGGAAATGGTATTATTGTTCTTTTTAATATTTTTAATAATTTGAAAAATTATGAAATCTATTTATTTCAGTGAATAATATAATATTTTTATTTCAAAGATATAATGTCAGAAAATTTATTTATTCAATGTATTTTTATTGAAGTTAATATTTAAAGTTATAAAAGATTGTGAAACAATGTTTTACACTATTCTGTTGTTATATTTATGCATGTAAATCAATCATTTTGCAAATAAAATTAAAACAAAATGGAATCATTTTTTACTTTAAATTTTTTTTTAATTTTGCCTTCTTTTATCTGCAATTTAATTTAGAAAATATTTTTTTTTACAAGAATGATATTTGATAAATTAAGCTGTATATTTCGATTAGAAAATAACGATACATTATCTTATCTTTTATAAACAGTTAAATCTCAATTAATTTTTAATTCAGAATTATCATGTAATTAGTCTGCTTTGTAATGTATCATGCTTTTCTCATATTATCATGATTGTTGGTAATATCATGATTTTACCAAATATCATATATTTTATAAAACTAATCTATATTTTATATAAATATCATTCATTTTACACAATTAATTATCTATTTTTAAAATTATATTGTAAATTGAAATTGAAATTTTCAATTAATCTATTTAATAAAAATTCAAGACAAAAAAGTAAAAGAATATGTCTTTCGCTACAATTTCGGTTTTTTTTATTTTCTCTAATTTACTGTAATGGACACCAAAAATAATATACACTATTATGTTATTATTAAAAATTGAATAGGAATTGTTGATCAAAAACTAATAAAGAAAAAAAAATTCAAAGAGAATAAACTGAAACATTTTTTGCTTATTTTGGAAACATAATTAAAAATCTATTAATTTGGAATTGAATGAAGAGTTACTGATTAAAATTTGAATTTAACATGGTTAAAAAAGTTAAGTAAATCGGTTTTTTGATCATAAGAGATTGATACAAAATAGATTTGTAATAAAAAACTTGAATGTCTTGAAATACTACAATTTTTCAAAACATAAGAAGGTATTTAATTTTTTGGAATAATTTTTTTGGAAAACAACAATTTCAATTTCGAATATGAATGGATAAAACGGAATTCAGGGAAGACACAAGATTGGAGAATCGTGTTTAATTGCTTTTTTAGAAGTGAAATTTTTCATTCAAAAATTGAATCCATAATAGACATCGGGGATTTGGTACTCATTTTCATTCATGAGATTTACTTTTTGAGATTTTTTATTACAAAATGGATTTCAAAAATTACAAATACACATCAGGAATAAAACTGTTTGTAGCTTGAATGTTTGGTAGTAATTATATTATATCTTTTTTTAGTTGAAGAAAAGTACAAAAAAGAGCAATTTATTTTCTCAACCCATAGAAAGAATAGTTTAATTTCAATTTTGGTTTTAAAATTGTTTTGTTGAGACCGAGTGTTTTCCGCTCGGTACAAAAAAACAGGAGTTGTAATTTTTCAAGAAAAAAATTTTAACGGAAATTTCCATTTTTACAAAGAAATAAAATGGTTTTCCTTATTTATTCCAATTTCTGAAGAAAAACCAGCAAACTCAAAACCTTATTGACTGATCTTGAAATTATTTTGATTTTTCGTAACTAAAAAATAATAAAAACGTTGGAAATATTTTTATTTTAATTTCGATTTTAAGTAAAAGATTATGGAGGTTTGTCGAACTCAAATAGTGAATTGGGGGCTGGTTTTAACAATATTCTAATCAAATTTAGCTGTCTATATTTATTAAAACAAATTCTTTAAAAAAAACATTGTCCCCCTATATTAAAACATAACTCAAAAAAAAAAAAAAAAAATATTAAAATAATTTTATTTCAATCGGCTTATTATTTGGATATATTATTAAATTAAAACAAGATTGTAATTTTCAGATTTCTAATTCTAAAATGAAAAGATTATAAAATAAAAAACAAAATTGCCTGATTTTTTTTATATCTAAAAATAATTGTATGGATCTGATCCAACATTTTATTTTTGTGAAAAATGTCATCAATCCTTTTCAATAAAAAAAAAAAAAAAAGTTTTTATTGAAAAATTCAATGTATGGCGATTTTCAACAAGATTAAAAACGAGGAAGAGAATATATCTATTTTTCGTATTTTATTGTTTATAATTTTAATAATACTTTGATATTTTTGCACCTTACGCGACTTGTGCTTTGTTTTGTTTACTGTACAAAAACTCAAAAACTGAATAAGTGGAAAATAAAGTTTTCTAATTATTTGTACCTTTAAATAAAATATGAAAGTAATGTTAAAAATATATCAATATATTTTTATAATAATTACATTAATATGCTTTCTGAAAAAAAAAAAAACACACACACAATTAATAATTTTGATTTTGTGAATATTGAGAAATTAGATCATACCAATTAATATCCTTCTTGTCATCTAATTTATTATTTTCATCAATAACTTGAATATCTTTTAAAAATGGTTCTGCCTTTTCTTTTAATTCTTGCAATTTTTCTTTCAATTTCTCTTGTACTAATTGTTGGTTCATTCCTATTTTATAAGAATACGCTTGAAGGGCTTTTTCCATATTCAATAGAAATCTAGAAAAGGTTTTTTTCAGTTTTAAAATATGCTTTTGCTCAAAATTATTTTCATTTTTTAAAAACACATTAATATATTCTAAAGGCCCCGCGTGTACTTGGGTTAATAAAGTACCCATTAGTATCCCCTCGACGATTTTAATTTGTATTTTATAATTAGAAAATTGCATTTCAATTTGGTTGTTTTTTTCCTCAAGGTCTAAATTGGCCACTTGCACTGGTGAGAAATCTTTAATCTGTGTTTTAATAATTTTGAGTCTATTCGTTAAATTAGGGAAATAGAGTTCTGTTGTCAAAATGGTCTTTAATCTGCAAGAGTTTTCAACCTTTTCAGCATTTTCCCTCTCCTTGGATAGGGAATAATATTTTTCATAATAAAATTGGTTAATGTTATTCATTTTTTCATAATTGCTTTTTCTTTTTTTTCTTTCCCTTTTCGGGAAATAAGGGTGTACAGAATTTAATACTATATAACATTTCTTTTGGTCCATTTCATAATCCTGGGGAATAAATGTATCAAAGAAAATCAAATCTTCCAAATTTATAACTTTTGATAATTGTCTTTTCAATTTGGGTTTTAAATCAAAAATCATTATTTCCTCGGGGCATTTATATATAAACTGCTGGCCGTTGTTCTCGCCAAATTGCTTGCCATGAAACCCAATTCGGTAATAATGGCCAAAAGTTCTTGGCAATCCAAACAGCTCTTCGATTATTGAATCGTAATCCTTTCTTAAAAAAATTAATGTTTGAGAAACGCTTTTATAGTTGCTTTTAAATTTCAATATTTTTAATAAGATTTCACAAACTTTAATCGAGATCTCAAAATAGTTACCCTTTCGGAAATATTCGATGGCAGTTTCCAAGCATTCGATCAAGCCCTCTTCGCTAAATAATTCAGGATCAATAAATTTGCAATCGGGGATGAAATTGTCTTGATAGCATTCAATCAGAACAGATCTACTTATTTCCTGAAACCCCATTGCACCATTCGGCAGCCATTCCTTCCCCTTTGGATAAATCGCAATTAAAAATTCTGAAATCATTGCACATTTCTGAATCATGATCATTGCTGCTTCTCCATAATTCTTTTGATTGAGCATTAATTTTTCCAATTGCGTTAGCCAACTGAATCTAATATTCGGCGATTTTAAATGATTATTAGAAATTCTAATTAACAAATCTGCTTGCATTTCTGGATCCGATCTTTGATCAAAGGAATTTAAAGAATCAATGAAAAAATTCAATAAATTTTTAATTAATTGGGAAACCAATTTATTAAATCTTGTATGTTTTTTAATTTTCTTCATTTTTTTCTTTTCATTTTGTTTCTTTCCATTTTGTATATTTTCATTTTCATCATCTTCATCATTATTATTATTATTATTATTAGTAGTAGTAGTAGTATTAATGTTTTCATTAGTATTTTCATTATTATCCATCTTGGCTTTACTTTCTTTCCCATTTCTCTCATCATCTTGGTTATTATCATTATCAGTATTATTGCTATTGATTTTTGATTTTTTAATATTTTTATTCGACAAATAATTTAATATCGTAAAAAATTTTTTAATACATAAAAATTCTTTTTGGTTATACTTATCCATTTGAGTAACCAATTTATTAAAAACTTTCATTAATTGAATTTTCATTCTAGATAGATCGTTATTAATTTTATAATTTTTTTTTAATAAGATAAAAATTAAGGAATTGGCTAAGCGTCTTGTTCGTGATTTATGGTACATTGTTTTTAAAAAGATTGAATAGCATAATTTGCCTAACAAAACATTATCCAAATTGAATATTTTTTTTGGAAATTTTTTAATAAAAGAATAAATCACCCTTAATAAATAATTATTAATATTATCAGAATTATTTTTATTCAAAAAATAAATTAATATTTTATAAAAATTTTCAAATATAGGGTTATTATTTTTAATATTATCGTTTTGGTTGATTGAAATTGATTTTTTAAAAATATCGACTAATAAATTTAATACAATTAAATCAGATTCTTCAGATAATAGTTTTTCGCAAATAAAAGAATTGTAAACAAATTCATTTAAACTCAAAATTAAGTCATCCTTTTTTTTAAATTCCTTTTTTTGGAATTTTTTTTTTTCTAACCATCTTCTGGTTTTATTTTTATTTTGAATATTTTTTTCTTTTTCCTTTCCATTTCCCTTCCCTTTTACATTTTTTTTCCCCTTTCCTTTTCCTTTTTCTTTTTCTTTCCCTTTTTCTTTTTCCTTTTCTTTTCCCTTTTTCTTTCCCTTTCCCTTTTCTTTCCCTTTTCCCTTCGCTTTCCTTTTACCTTTACCTTTTCGTTCACCTTTTGTTTTTTTCTTTTTCTTTTTCTTTTCAATTTCATTTTCATTTCCATTTTCATTTTCACTTACCTTTTCCTTATCATTTAAACTTGAATTTTCATTTTCCTTTATATTATAATTTTTATTTTCATTTTCATTTATATCATCCTCTTCTTCTTCTTCTTCTTCATCCTCTTCTTCTTCATACCCGTCATCCTCTTCTTCCTCTTCCTTTTCCTCATCATCTTCGCCGCCTATAACCATATCTTCTTCTTCCTCCTCTTTCTCTTCCATTCCAACACCCTTTTCCTTTTCTTTGGTTTTTTCATCCTTCTTTTCCTTTTCATTTTCCAATTTATTTTCATTTTCATTTTCATTTTCATTTTCATTTTCCTTTTTCTTTTTCTTTTTCTTTTTCTTTTCTTCAATGGTATTAATTTGGTTATTTTCAATTTCCTCATTTTCATTTTCAATATCGTTTGAGATTTTAGTACTAATATCCAATGATGATTTTGCATTAACTTTTTTTTTATTTTTATTCCTTTTTTTTTTATTCTTGTCTGTTCTTAAATTTTCCCTATTCTCATCAATAATATCCTTATAGCTATTGGTATTGGAAAAGTTTTCGGATTTTACATTCCTTAATCGTTGCGTTGATAACCGGTTCATTGTTTTTTTATGTTTTATTTGTAAAACAATCTTATCATTTATCAATGATGAATTCTGGCTCATATTTCTGCGATTTATCGAGGCCTTTCTTAATTGCTCCAAATGGGAAATGGTTGATTTTTGAATTTTTGAAATATTTCTTGGCTTATTATTCAAAATAATCGGCAAATTTTTATTTAAATTTTTTTTGCCAAGATATTCAAAGGTTTCTATTAGCAATCTTAATAAATTAAAAAATTGGATTTTTCTTTGATAGTTAATTACTTGCCACCAATTAAAGAAATAATTAGTATTCAAATGCTTTAAAATAAATAAAATTGGTATTAAAAAATTTCTTCTTTCAATTGTTTTAAATTTCTTTAACTTTTCTAAATGATTTGTTATTAATAATATTAAAGGGAAATACATTGTGATCACTCTATTAAATATTTGGCTATCGCCATGAATGCTTTTTATATCCACATTGCAATGGCCAGTCTCGTTATTGTTTGACAATTGCTCGTCAAATTGATGTTTGAGAAATAGTTTGTGTATTAGCGTGAAACCTAAATTTAAGCATTTTAATAAATGATCTTGGTTTTCAATGTGATTAAATATGTCATTAAATTGCTTTAATAAAATTCCTATTAAAAAATGATTATTAGATAAATTATTAAATATGTTTTCCTTTTCTAAATTAATTGGGAATAATATTGGCAAATTCAATTGGATGTAATATTCATGATCAAAAATTAATTGCAAAAATTGAAATTTAAATTCAAATAATGTTTTGAATTGCTTGTCTTCTAATTGTAATAGGGATAAATAGTTTTGAATAATGTCAAAGACAATTCCTTTATCTATGAAATAAAATAGATCTTTGCAAAAATATGCTATTGATTGATTTAAATTTCTCGATAATTTTAAATTTTTTTTTGAATTCAATTGTAATTGTTCTCTTAATAAATCAATTAAATTTTGAATATCTAGAATATAGCTTGATGGAAAATTTATCGAGTTGTTATTATTATTAACATTCTCATTATTATTGTTACTGTTACTGTTGCAGTTATTGTTGTTGCTATCATTTTTGTCATCTGTGCCATCATTATTGGCATTATTTTCATCCAAATGGGAACTGTAATTATTTGATCGAGTATTCCTTTTCAAATATAAAGCCATTGATTTAGTAATTAGACCCAAAATTGGCCCTGTGCATTTAATGGCTATTGAATTATAAATAAACTCTTCTAATAATTTTTCTTTGCAGAATTTTTGTATCCATAAAGAGACCATTTCTTCAAAAAAATAATATTCGTCTGTTGTTGAATTGATATAGTTAAAAATATTTTCCAAATATGGTTTAAAAATTGTTTTTTCAAACTTCTTATTGTTTTCAATCTGTAAATTTAAAAATTTTAAGAAAAATTTAAATGTTTTTTTTTTAATCATTGCATTGCCATTTAAAATCGTTAAAAAAAAGATATCCAATATAAAATGAAAATTTTCAATTAATAAGTCCATCGACTGGTTGAGTATTTTTTTCAATAAGCCTAAAAAGATATTATCAATTTCCGTATTATTTTCTAATTGTAAAAAGTTCTTATAAAGTTCATTAAAAAGTTTGTTTCTTGGATACAAACTACTAATCAGCTTTATTCGGATTTTCAATAAATGCTTGGGATTTTCTAATAAATAATTATTTAAATTTCTTAAATAATTTTTTTTTTTTAATGTTGGTATTAATTTTAAATTTCTTTTATTTGTAGAAATTAAATTGTTTTTGTCAATTCGACAAATCGCATAAGAAAAGACCTCGAAATTTTTATAATCAATAATTTCAAAATCATCTTTATTTTTTTTCTTATTCTTTTTTCTTTTCTTTTCTCTGTTTTTTAAATTTAAATTGCCCTCATTAATTTTATAAAAAGTAAATAATAAATGATCCTTATTTCCAATAATGACTGGTAAAGAGAATTTGATCTCTTCAAATATTTTTATTTTTTTTTGATTAATTTTTAATTTTACCCAAAACTCATTTTTAAACTTTTTTTCATTCAATTGGCCATATATAATAGGAATCCCCTTTTCTTTTAAATCATCATTAATTTTGTATTCAATCTTGAATATAATTATTTCAGTGGTTTTTTTTAGTGACTGCAATGAATTCAAATATAAATAAAAATTGTTGTAATATTGTGTATTTGGAATTACTGTTGTGGGGGATTGAAAATTTTGAATTTCAATAGCTTCAATTTTGTTTTTATTATTTATCGTTTGTTTTATTTGATCCTTTTCTATTATTTCATTTTTTTCCTTTTCTGTTTGTTTTATTTTAATTTGGCTACCATCTGTTGCTTTTACTGATTCTTTGTTTTCTTTTTCATTTTCATAATTGTTTTCATTTTCAGTTTTGTCTTTATTTTCATTTTCTTTTTCATTTTCTTTTTTTTTTTCTTTTTCTTTTTCTTTTACTTTTTCTTTTTCTTTTGTCTTGTTCTCAATTTTATTCTCATCAGTGGTTGTTCTCATTTCTGTTTTTAATTCTTTTTTTTCTTTACTATTCCCAGTCCCAATTCCATTTGTTTTTGATTGTATTGTTGTTTCTTTTTTTTCATCACAGCTTCCCTTTCCCTTATGGCGCAAATTTGTATTATTTATATCCAATTTTATATCCCTTTCCTTTTTTTCGTTTATTATTTGTGAATTTTTCAAAAATGATCCTTTTTTCTCTTTTTCATTTTTTGGTTCTTCGAGATCATTTAATAATTTAATAATTTGAAAACTAGGATCTAAAATAATATTTTGATCAGCTAAATCTAAATTTGATAAATCATATAATTTAAATCTAAATATTCCAGACATTGTTTTTTGTTTATGAAGCGTTGACGAATTCTTTGATTTATTTGTACCCATAATTGTAAACAATTCAGAATCTGAAATTGAATTATTCATTTGATATATTAATGTATGCTGAATACCAGCGGAAGAATATTGTAAATTAAATTTTTTGTTTGTTGTTAATTTATAGACAATAAGAAAATGCTTTGGTTTGTTTTTACTATGCCTTAATGATTTTAATTCCTGGGTTGTGATAATAATCTTTTCTCCTCTTGATTTTGGTTTAATATTTATTCTTTCGTTTCCATTTCCATTTTCCGTTTCCTTTTCCATTTCCTTTTCCTTTTCCTTTTCCTGGTCTGTGGATATATTATTATCGCTACTAATGCTTTGGAGATCTTCATTTGTATTATTTTCGTTCTCAGAATTAATTTTTTCCTCAGTTTTTCCTTTTTTATTCCTTGCTTTTTTATTCTCATTCCCTGATTCATTCCCGATTTTCTTCTCATTGCCGTTTTTTGTTTCATGCACAATATTGCTACTAAAACTATTATTTTCATTTTTCTTTTTGTTTTCATCTTCATTTTCATCTTCATTTATGATTTCAATCCTTTCAATTCGAACAACTAAATAAATTGAATCATAATTACCAGAAATTGTATAAATTGCCTTTTTAATGCAAGTTTCTGGATCAGTTTCAAAATGCGGTTCATTTTTCTTTTTCTTCTTGCTGTCGGTGTTCAAATAATTAAGTGCAAAATAGAAATTTTCGGAATATTTTTTTTTTAATTCAAAATTATAAAACGCGACACTTCCAAAATAAGAACATCTCTCCTCGCTTTTGGTATTTTTAAAATGCAAAAAAAGTGGTTCAAAAACAATTTTTCTTTCGGTTGGTAATTTATAAAACCCTTTTGGTGCTCTGTTATCAAAGAAGAGTGTGGTCTCGTTTATTCCCGAAAATAAACTATACATTTTGATCCGGGTTCCATTTCGTATTTTTTTATTTTCTTTTTGGTAATGCTTATTCCGCTTTTCTAAAGACAAGAATTTGACGATCGATTTCGGAAGGCTGATTTTTATGGAATCAATTAAGTTTATTTCTGAAGAATAGTTTTGTAAGGCCTTTTTCTTTTGTAGGATCTTTTTCTTTTTTTTTTTTTTATTAATCCGTTTTTTTTTTTCTTTTCTGCTTTTTGTTCGATGGTGTATGGTTAAAAAAAAATTTGACGATCGATGTTTTTTCATCCAAAAAATCCTTTTTTTTTTGTTTCCTATCAAACTCAAAATTGTTTAAGGTCAAATTTTTGTTGATCCACATCCAAAAGGATTTTGGAATTTGGTTTTTGCTGTCTTCCTTATACTTTCGTTTTTTCCAATTCAAGATAAATATTTTCTTATGGATCGAGTTCCACACAAAGTTCGTAAAACTCTCCTTTTTTAATAATTTCAAGTCAGGCTTGGAAGATTTGTAATTTTAATTGAGAAAAAAAAAATTTGAGAAATTTTATTTTTTTATTGTTTTTGTTTTTGTCGTTTTTTTTTTTTTTGTTGTTTTTAGTTTGTTTGTTGTTTTTGTTTTTTTTACTGGTTTAAATAATCTTCATTTTCAAAAAGAACAATAATTAAAAAGAATTTTAAGGTACTTACTGGTGTTGGGTTTTTGACACGTGACGGTGGAAGTAATGTCAAGATTTCGGAATCATTTTTTGAAAAAGAGAAATGTTTGATAATGGGATCTCTTCGAATAATTATCGAGTGGTGGGATGTTTCGTAATCTAACAGAAGTTTGTCACGAAATGGTTGCGATTTTTGGGGTAGGATTAAGTCTATTTGATCGGTCATGTAAATTTGAAAAAGAGAAGAAAATCCCAAAAAATTTTGAAAAAAATAAATCTTGAAATATAATAATCACAAGTGACCAAATCAATTAAGAAGTTCTATTTTGATGTTCAAACAATTATTACTTTTCTTCATATTTGTCAAAAATTCAACTTTTTGAAAGAAAAAGAAATTTTTTTTTTACTTCATTTTTTATTTTGCCATTAACCAAAATACAAATAGAATTATTAGACCATCATAATCTGAAATTATACAAAACAACAATAAAAGGATTTGTAATAAATATTTGTCTCCTTTTTACTTTAATCTTTGTTGCAAAATAAAGGGAACAAAATATTTTTTCATCTTGACAAAAAAAAAATTGTATCAATCAACTAACATTTCAAATTTTTAATTCTAAAAAGAAGTTAAATTATTATTTTTTGTCTTTTAACAATTGGAAACTTTGATGGTTTTTTTAATTAATTCTTGAGAGGTGTGTTTTTTGGAAAGCTGAATGAATATTTTGGTCTTTTTATTTTACAATTAAGTTTAAAGTAAATCTTTAAGTAAAAGAAATTTTTTTTGTGAAAAAGTTTGTTTTATTGGGTAATTTGCATAAGAATCTTATCAACAATTAGAGACCTTAAAACTTTAACGAGACTTAATTTCTTACACACAACTCAGTTTGGGAATAGAAACGTTAATAACACAAACGTTTGTTTAAATTGGAATTCACCTGAAAGTATCTAAAGATTTTGCAAGTTGATCTTTTTAGATTTTGAGTATATTTTTAATTTTCATTTAAAGTTTTAAGGACGATAGTACTAGATACATCCCTTGGATACACCATGAAATCTAGTCTTTTATTTTGATTAAGGGAGTAGCCACCGGTAAAGGAAATTTTTTCACTTTTTTGCAATTTTGAAGTAGGATCAGAAAAGAGTATTTTAAACTATGGTTGTACCTCAAGGGTTTTTATGAATTAAAGTACTTTTTTCATTAGATTTTTTAAATTTTTTTTTCAAAAGTCTCAAAGAAAGTGCTATAATAGAATGTTTATTTGAATTGCTTAAAATTGTGTTTCGAATGTTGAATGACTTATCTTTGATCCTTATCTCAACATTCTATTGTGGCCTTTAATTTTTTCATTTTTTATTTTTTCATGATTTTTGAATTTTTTTTTAAATCAAGACAACAAAAAACAATAAAAAAGATTTTTTTATCAGTGATATTTAGGATAAATGGATTTTGTTTAAAACGGATAACAACATTAAAATTGGAGAATCACAAAATGAAATACAAATGGAGCTTTAATGACTTGAAGGATTCCAAAAAAAAAATAATAATAATTATCCCATAAGATATCTTGTTAAGGTTTTAAATACTTGTATTTGGTGGAATTAGAGAAGTGAATATGATTATATTTTATCAAATTCTAAACCAAAAATTTTTTATAAGTTTTGTTTTAAGAATCTAAAATTATCTTCTCCCAAAAAAAAATCGTTTAAATAAAAAAAATAAAAATCAGACCAATTTTATCAATTCTTTTCTTTCTTTTTTTTTTATTTGTTGACCCTTACTAAAAAAAAAATTTAGAGAGTCTAATATCACACACCACTAAGATAAAATACTCTTCTCTCATCTTTCTCAAATTTTAATCATGTCTTATGATGTCACTACTCCCTGAAGGCAATTATGTTTCTTTATCCCTAGAGTAATATAATTTTTTTTTTTTTCTTAAAAAATACCTTTTGGGTTTTTTTTTGGTTTTTATTATTAATTCTACTGTAAATATTTACATAAAACATAACTCTAAATGAAAGTATGTATTAATTTCTGTTGGAATTATTCAATGAAGATGAGTTATTAATACTTTTTTTTTTAAAGAATAATTGACTAGAAAGAAAACCTAATTGTATAAATTGAGATATCAGCAATATTAAAAATTTCATAATGAATCTACAAATTAGTGATTAATTTATATTATCGCGAAAAATGTAGGTTATCTTCGATTTATGTTATTTTTCTGCTAATTTATGATACTTTTGATAGTTTAAAAACTTTTGATTATGGACAAATTCTCGATAATTAAAAAAAAAAGTTGGAATATATAGATAAATTTTTTTTAGTTATGATTAATTCTTAAATTTGACTTAAATGGTCGGTTAGTATTAATATATGTAGAAAATTAATTTAATTAATAATTTATTTATTTTGATTGTTAAGAACGAAAAAAAAAATATCTCAAATTTTTAAGGTGGTAAAGTTATTTTCATGAAAATTATTAAATTTGTGAAAATTATTATTAAACAGGATAAAATATGAAATAAATTATATTCTGTTAAAAGTCATTTAATCTTATTTTCTCACTTAAAACACAATGATATATTTAAACTAAATAAAAAATTAAAAAAATTTCACGATCATATAATCAGTTTTTTAAATAAAATATAAATGTTTTATTTTTAGAGCGTTAGTTACATTTTCTTATTTATGATCCCCCCCACAAGTTAAAATAGATTGAAATAATCTTTTTCTTGATTATTTTATTTCCAAAAATGAAATACAACCTAACTATCTGTTGTAAAAGTCTTAACTGAAAAATTTAATTTCCTTTTTTTTTATAGAAAACCCGATTAATTAATGTCTTTAAAACAGTCTATGTAATCTTGATTAGCTGATATGTATATATATATATATATATATATATATATATATATATATATATATATATATATATATATATATATATATAGAGAGAGAGAGAGAGAGAGAAATAAATACAGTTTTTATTTTTATTTTTTCTAAACAGGTTACAAATTATTCAATAATAAGAGTATAAAACCGATTATACAAAAACATGATATGAGTATTTTAAAAATCTATTATGAAAAAAATGAATTGTAAAATGAAAAATAAAAAATAAAATATTTCTCAAAAAATAGAGATAATTTTAGAAATTGTTCACGATCAGAAAAAAACCTTGAAATACTAAATTAAAATTTGAAATATTATTAAAAAAAAATTATCAAATTCCATTTAGAATTTAAAAATATTCTAAAAATATAAATAAAGTAATCTATAAAAATTGATTTAACCTTTAATATATTATTAAATATGAAATTAGATCTTTTATTTGATGAAGAAGAAAAAAATAAAACTTTAATTTGAAATGTGGAGTTTGTATTATTAAAACTCATATTTTAGACGATGGGAAAAAAAAACAGAAAATTTTTTATTCATTACTTTTTATTAAAAAACAATTGATCTGTGACACTTTCATCAATAAATCCAGAGGGTCAATACGTATTATTTAAAAAATACATTTCCAAGTATCTTTTAAAAGACAAAGGAGGTTTCAGACAAAACAAATAAGTGGTAAAATAAGGAAGTGTTTAAATGACATCCAAGATACAGCCAGTTCCACTTTTAAGAAACAAACTTTCAACCAAATTTAACGCACAAAAAAAATTTTTCAAATTAAGGCACAAAATTCAAATTCTAGTAAAATAATTGGTGTAAAAAAAAATTATGAAATATGTTCTTTAATTTGAGATTTTTATTGTGCCTTAAATTTGGTTGAGGGTTTGTTTCTTAAAAGTGGAACTTATTGTAATCATTTTTTACAATTTCTTTGATGGTTGGCCTAAAGGTTTTCAATCCTTGAAATTTGAAAGAAGATTTTCTTCAAGTTGGGGTTTGTGACTTGAAATTTTAGTTCTTTGCCGATCGATCTTTGGCTTGGGCTTTAATTTTACTATTATTTTCCACTAAAAAATGAAAAATTTTAGTTCACATTCCAAAATATTTTTCTTATAGTTTTATAAGTTTGCCAAAACCCCTAAAATATTTACAACATCGTTTAGAAATGATATTTTTAGACAATAAATTAAACTTCCTAAGTTATTTAACTTTAAGAAAAAAATTTTACTCTGCTGGTTTGATTGTAACAGTAATAATTAATATTCATTTTGGAAATGGAAATAAATAATTTCATTTTTTAATTGGAAAATAAAAGTATTATTTATTCATAGGGGTTCAAAAATAGAATTTTTTTTTTGTTCTGGATTGAAGAGTGTAAGATAAATAAGTTTGTAGATTTGTTAAAAAAAAAAGGAGGTTTGTGGTTGGTAGGTTGAAATTTTTAATTTAGTTTGGTTTTTAAATGGATCTGTTAAAGAAATATTTTTTTTTTTTTATTTTGAGGTAATTGAAATAAAGGAGAAATGAAATTTTCAATTGACAACATAAAATTCAAAATTATTTTATTAAATTACCTCTCCTTTACTAATCTTACACTCTCTTGAAGTTGGATTTCTGAAAAAGAAAAAAATAAATGGTCAAAAATTGACTTTTGGAGCTACTATTAAAATTCTTACACAACCCAAGATCGATCATATAAGAACCAAATTAACAAATGTCCACATCTAACACAAGAGAACCCTTTTTCAAATTCTCAGAGATTCTAAGCCTTCATTGATACCTTTTAAAAAAAGGTTAGGGTATGGTTGTGAACAAAAGCCTATTAATTGAATTTTTTCACTCATTTCTGTAACCCTCAACTATAAAGTAAATTGGAAACAAATTTTATAAGAACTGGGTTGAAACCTTCTCTCAAATAAGACTTTATTGATAGGCAACACCACTAACCAAAATCATTAATAATAAATTTTGAAACTGAATTATCACCATATAACTAAAAATTGGACTTACAACAATGTAAGGTTTCATAACCCGTGAAACATAATCATTACAATTGTAGTAAAGTTCGAAAAATTGAATCAATATTTGAAATTTGTTGAAAAAAATTTCCAAAACTGAATTAATTAGACAATTTGAATTCTTGATCTTTAATCTAGTGGTGGGTTTCAGAATTAGTCTTCAAATTTTTTGCCTTTCTGAAGCTAAAAAATTATTTTTTTTCGTTTTACTTCCTATCATTCATTTTTTTTCCCCATATTTTTCAATTTTACAAAGCCACACCACAACAAAACAAAACGCAAACAAAAACAATGGGTCCAAGTGAATCAAAAGATTTCAACTCGAAAAGAATCGATCTTGTTAAAAAGAAATTAACGAAATTACCTATCAACGTTCTCAAATACACACAACTTGAATCACTCAACCTTGCTGGAAACAAAATCAGAGTTCTACCGAAATCGTTTGGTACGCATGCAAGCTTAACTTATTTGAACATGACTTACAATCACCTCAAAGAACTGCCCAAGCCGATTTACCAACTAAAGAAATTAGAAATTTTCGATACAGGTTGGAATTCAATTAGCAGCCTGTCTGCAGAAATAGGCAAGCTCAAGAGCCTTTCCCGATTGGATCTGAGGTGCAACTATTTAACTAATTTACCCAAGCAAATCGAGGGGTGTGAGTCATTAAGAATCTTGATACTGACTCGTAACCACATTCGTGAGGTTCCAAAATTAAGTCCTTTGATATTATTAAAAGAAATTTATTTGGATGGGAATTGTCTGGAATGTATACCAAAGGCTTGCTTTGCAAATTTAAAAAATTTACAAAAATTAGTACTAAATTTTAACAATTTAAAAAATTTGGAATCTTCCATTTTTAAAAATAATGAGTCTCTAAAAGAATTGGAAATCAATGGTAATTATTTAATTGAAGTAAACAATTGTTTTCAAAATCTTAATAGTTTAAATAAATTAGAATTAAGATCAAACAAACTAACAGAGATTCATGAAAATACTTTTCATCATTTCCAGAATTTAACTATTTTGTTGTTACAAAACAATAAAATCACCAATTTCAATATTGTCCCTCAAAATGGCAACAACAACAATCACAACAACAACAATCAAAACAAGAACAACAACAACAACAATAACAATAACAACAGCAAAAATAATTTAATCACGACATTAAACGAATTAAATTTATCCAAAAATAAACTGAACAAATTCCCCATTAGCATAAATGATTTAAAAAATCTCATTGAATTAAATTTATCTTTCAATTACATTAACAAGATTGGATTGGACCGACTTCATTTAACAAATCTCATTGAATTAAATTTGTCAGACAATTTCTTAGTTACATTACCACAAGATCTTTTTTCATTGCTAACACAACTGGAAAGATTATTTTTAACAAACAACAAACTAACAGCTTTACCGAATTCGATTGGCGAATTAAAAAAATTAAATTTGCTTAATTTAAGAAGGAATGGGCTAACTAAAATGAATGAAAATGTAATAAAGTGTGTTAATTTAAAACACTTCTCAATCGGGATGAACAAAATAGACAATTTACCTCAAGATTTTGGAAAGTTAATTAATTTAATTTCATTTAGTTGCGAAGAGAATAATTTGAGTGCTATACCTGCTTCATTTGAAAACTTGAAACAATTGAGAGGCTTAAATTTATCAAGTAACGACTTCCGAGTGTTACCCAACGAGATTACCAAATTAAAGGAATTACGATCGTTGAATTTCTCACATAACCAAATCACGTATATCCAACCCGAGATCTTTTATTGTAAAAAATTGGAAGAATTAAATTTCAATTGTAATAAAATCTTCCATTTACCAAAGGCCTTGGGGTTCTTTCGAAATTTGTCTCTAATCAAATTCGCTGGCAATAAAATAAAAAAGATCCCCAGTGAATTTTTCAATTTGTATAGATTTACGAAATATGGATCCTATAAAATTGACTTTTCCCATAACAAATTGAAAAGGCTAAGGGTCCTGTGGGCCAAAATATTGGCGTTCACTAATAAATTGGATTTAACAAAAAATGAGATTGAAAAGGTTCCGTACATTGTTTTTAACAACGACTCAAGGTTACGGATCTTAAAGCTTGCTTTTAATAAGATCTCCAAATTAAATCTCTTTGGCTTGTCTTCTGCGAATTATTTGACAAACTTACATATTGAGGGCAATGCCTTGAAATTAGATTTTAAGCAATTATTGCAATACATTGCACAGAGTTGTATTGGAATCAACAATTTGAGCGAAATTAATAAGCATTATGACAGTTTAAATAGCCATAACAATAACAATAACAAAAATAATCAAAATAGCAATAGCAAGAACCAAAAATTCAAAAATGAAAATTATAGCAAGGATCCATCCCTGGTCAGGCAAGTGCACCACCATTGGTTTGCCAACAAGGAGAAATTGAATAATTTACGATCAAACGACAAACTGAACAATCGTGGCAACAAGCTAATGCGGAGCCCATCCTTTGTTAACTATCGGAAGCAAAACAAAAGCCTAAACCCGAATCTTCGTTTCACAGAGCTAAACGAATTGATTGTCGACCATCTCACAAGCGACTCTCCAGGCCGCATCATCGATCTCAGAAGCATAAACATGAAAGTGGGCTTTTCGCAGACCATCGGGCGAAGGGAGCAAATGGAGCAAACAATCTCCATCAAATGCAACCTCCTTCCAAACGTGGACCTCTACTGCCTGTTCGACGGGCACGGCGGGCCGCTTGCCGCACAATTTGCTGCAAAGTGCATACCGCCCATGATTTTGAACCATTTGAACCTCATCTTGAAGCCCAAGAAAACAAGCCAGAATACCAAGAACATGATCAAAAAGGAAACCTTCATCAAGATCCTTAAAAATGTTTTCAACCGTTTTAATCTCGTCTTGAACCAGATTTCCGATGATTGCTCCGGGTGCACAGCAACAGTCGCACTGATTCTTTTTGGGAAATGCTTTGTCGCCAATCTGGGCGACACGGGCATCATCGTGACACAAACAATCGAGAAAAAATTGTCAACCAAGCAATTGTCCAAGGACCATAAGCCCAATAACAAACATGAAAAAAGTAGAATCAGAAAACTCGGCGGAATCGTCACAGAAAATGGAAGAATCAATAATTCGCTAAGTATTTCTCGCGCCTTTGGCGATAAAGATTTTCAACCTTTTGTTTTATCAGATCCTTGGGTAAATGTTTATACCATCATTTCTTCTGATGGTTATATAATAATTGCATCCAGTTCTCTTTGGGTAATTTTTTTTTTTTTTTTTTTTATACTTTCTTTCTGTATTTTTCTTTATTTCATTCTTTTTCTTTTAAAACTAACAATCCTGGATTTTTAATATTTACTTTTTTTCAAGTCGTAAAAATGGTTTTAAATTTTTACTTTTACAAAGAGTCGGTTTATAATTAAAATCACCTTTCAAGACAATTAATAGAATGAATAACAAAACTCTTTTTTAGAAAAAAATTAATACAAAATTTTTTGAGATATTCCGAATTCCTCGATGAAAATGATTTTTTTTGAATATTAATCCTAATATTTTAAAAAAAAAATTAATATTTCTATATAGATTTAAAATAATAATATTCTAATATTATTAACAAAACAAGATCCAATATCTTTATTATTCCTAGTTAATTAGAAAATATGTTTTAATCTTTTAAAAAAATCCCAAATAAAAATTTCGGAATTAGGGTAAGTGCAGAAAAGGTCTGTCACGTGCCTAGCTTTTTTTTAATTTTTGAAATAAAAAGAAATTTTTAGAACTTTCCTTTTCCAAAATTTAAAAAAACCTACCGACGCTTTTCCAGAATTCAAAGGAATGTAGTGAAATCAAATATTTTACTAAATTCTTTTAAATACTGAAAAACCAAACAAAATCTTTTATTTCCATTGTGAAAAAAATTTGTGTTATTAAAAAAAATTGGGTCAGTCAAAAATTTGTTTTCGTTTTTTAAATAATAAATATTAGCAAAATGGTTTTTAATCAAAGTAAAATTTTATGAACAAATCTTACATTTAATAAAAACCAAAGTCATTATCAATAATAATTTTCAAATGCAATATTAAATTGTTGCATTTTTGACCCTTTGGAATTACTGTTGAACTCCAAAAATACAAAAATTTATTTTTAATTGTCAACTTTACTAAAAATAATAGAACTATTTAAGAGGAAATATTAAAATCTATCAATTCAATAAGATATTTATCATTTTTAATTAACGCAAATTTATCACGGTTAATCTTAAATATCCTTTTAAACCAAATTGAATAATAAAATCTTCCAAAAAAGCTGTTTTTTCAAAAGAGATTGTTTTCCACTAATGTTTACAATCAAAACTTCAAAATACCGAAATACCAAGATTTCAGAAACCATTTAAATTATTTAAATCACCATAAACAAACTTTAATTTAAAACAGTTATTAATTTTTGATCTTCCCAAACAATGATTAACTTGATCTTCGAATGTAATCTAATAAAAAAAAATTAACATTTTTAGTAAAGTTTACAATTAAAAATAAATTTTTGTTTTTTGAGAGTTCCACAGTAATTCCAAAGGGTTAAAATGCAACAATTTAATATTGCATTTGAAAATTATTATTGATAATGACTTTGGTTTTTATTAAATGTAAGATTTGTTCATAAAATTTTACTTTGATTAAAAACCATTTTGCTAATATTTATTATTTAATAAACGAAAACAAATTTTTAACTGACCCAATTTTTTTTAATGAACCAAATTTTTTTCACAATGGTTTCAAAAATTAAAAAAATAAATCAAACACCAAACAAGAGGAATAAAAAAAAAAACCTTGAATAATAACAATAATCAGAATAAGAATAAGGATTAGTATTTTTAAAAATTAATATAATACTTGAACCACAAAAAATTTCAAATTCTAGATTTTATTTTTTTTTTTCGATTATTTTTATTATGTATATTATTTTTATTTGATTTACAAGTTTTTTGGTTTCGAAACCAATCACACCACAGCTGTTGAATAATGAACCATTTTGTATTTTTTTTATTTATTTTTTTTTTTAGGTTTACCAAAAGAATCTTAATACATCGAACTCTCTAAATAAACAAAAATACAAAGAATTGGATTTACATACACAAAAAGATATGATCAACTACAAACCAAACATTTTTATTTGGAATAGTATAAATGTAATGAAAAAAATATTTATCATCTCTCCGGTTAATATATCATGTGCCTAAATATGATGATCATTATATTCAAATTAAAGGCAAATATTTCTTTTACTAAGGTTAATTGTTAATACGGATAATACAACTTGTGGTAGATTAGAACGGTTGATAGAGCGTAAAAAAATTATTAGAAAAGTAATATTGAAGAAAAATTGGAAATTTTTATAAATTATTAAATAAAAAGTTAAAGGTGTAACGTATTAAAGAATATAGGTGTATTTATTTATTATTCGAATTTGATAAAAAATTCAACATTTAGACTCGAGTTACCCACCAAAATCCCCGAAAATACAATTAACATTTCAAAATTTTCAAATTGTATTATTAATAAAATAAAAATTAAAAAAAAAAAATTCCTTCAGCAAATAATTTCCAGACCATTCAAAAACCGAACCCCAATTAAATTGAAATTTTCTTTTGAACAATTTCATTTTTTATATAACATAAATCAATCAATTACACAAATAAATACTTATATTATCTATCTATCTATCTCTTTATAACTTTTTTTTTTAAAAAAAAGGATGTCATTTCTAATCAGGAAGCAGCAGAAATTGTCAAGAATAATATTGATCCATTTCGTGCCTCGTTATATTTGAGAACAATGGCTGATTCCAGAGGATGCACGGAAAATATTTCGGTAATTGTAATTGATTTATTTCCTAAAAAAACACAAGAAAGATTATTTGCATTTAAAAAAAAATTATTAAATGAAGATTCTGTTTTATCAAAATTAGCCATTGAAAAAAAAAAAAATGAAATAAAAATTGATTTTGAAAAAATAATTGAAACAGATATTGAAATTGAAAAAAAAGAATTAGAAAAAAAAAGACTACAGCGCCAAAAAGAAAAAGAAGAGCGGAAAAGAAAAAGAGAACAATTATTAAAGGAGAAGGAGAAGGAAAGAGAAAAGGAGAAAGAAAGGGAAAGGGAAAGAGAAAGGAAAAGAGAAAAGGAAATTCAACTTGAAAAATTAAAATTGCAAAATTCAATCAATCAAAAAGCACAAAAAATTACATCTAAATTACCTTTATTGAATAAAATTTCATCTTTTTCGATTGCCAAACCAGATTTATATGAAAAAACAATACACATGGATAACTATGGTAACTTAATCAAACCCGGTACAAAAAGTATAAAATCTCCAAATAAAAATAAAAAGGATAAACTTACGAGAGATGAAGTTTCACAATTAAAAGTAGCAATTGACGAAAAATTTATTTTTGAAGAAGAGCAACTTTTAGATACAGATTCAGATTCAGATTCAGATTCAGATTCCAATTCGAAAATTGCTTCTGGTTCCGATTTCGATGCCGGTTGCGATCCCGGTTCCGGTTCTGTTTCTATATCAAAGATTTTAAAAATTTCAGATAATGAAGAAGAAACAGAACCTAAAAATTCAAATTCGAAAAAAAATGAAAATAAAGAAAATAAAGAAAAAAAAGCAGAAAATGAAGATGAAAAGAATGAAGAGGGCAAAATTTTAAATGAAGATGTTAATAGTAATGACAATAATACTAATAACGAAAATGGCAAAACTGGTGAGCAAAATGATTTTCAATTTAAATCTTTATCAGTATTTGACGATGATCTTGACGAATTTTGCCAAGATTATGGAGATATAAATTTTTAATAAATTGGTATAATTTTGTATTTTATTTTCTAATTTATTCTTAATATTTTTTAATCACTAAAATAAAAATAAATTATTTTAATTAATATATATCTTAAAAAGTTGTTTTATGGAATAATTAATCATCAAAAAAAAATTTTTTTAATTGATATCTGAAAATATAAATTAGAGGTTTTGATGATAACATGCTTAATTCACGATAAAGTTACAAAAATCGCGATAATTTCCATCAAATCGCGATATATCAGAAAATCGCGATATTCAATATTATCGCGATAATATAACAAATTGCGATATTCTATAAAATGGCGATAAATGCTAAAATATCGCGATTACTTTTTAATCGCGATATAACAGTTGATGGGTTTTCGGGCTAATTGAGAAATATTTTTACAAAAAAATTTTTTTTGATCAAAAAATAGCTTCGGTGAAAAAAAGTCCTTCTTTGAAAAAACAACAAAAAAGATACTTGATCCAATCAAGTATCAGATCCAAGAGTTTTATTGTGTTTTCATTTTATTTGGTTGACAAACCTATCGATCCTTTAAGATCAACAACAATAAGAAATAAAGAGAAATAAATATTTTTTCAGTTAATCGTGGTGTTGTAAATTGAGTTGAATAAAAGAGCTTCAAAAATAACCAACCCTTTATCTGTTCTTTAAAGAATGTGATCTTGGGTTAGAACATTTTCAATATTCTCCGAAAACTAAAAGGGGTCGGTTAACTTTTCAAAAGCTTTCACAACATCCTTGCCAGATTATCACTAATTATTAAGATTTTTTATAGTTTTGTCTTCTTGCTCTTTTTCTTATTTGAGCATCTTTGTATTGGGCAGAAAACACAATTAGTGCTTAGAGGTTATTGTTTGACCGATCACCAATAAGAAGGAAAATTATTCTTTATTCTTTTTTGCTATTTAAAATTGTGAAGGTACCAACTCCATTGTAAAAAAAAACATCTATCTTATATTCAAGTGTATTGTTGAAATGGGTAATTATTGGTTTGATCATAAAATTTGTTTGAGATTTTATATTTTGTTAAATAAAAAAAAATGAAAAAAAAAAAAATCTTGTGTTTACACTTCAAATCATACTCCTTCCCTTTCTAAAAGCTTTCTGTTTTTCAAAACTTTCAAACACTTGAAGACACGTTCACAACACTTACAAACACTTTCAAACATTTATTAAAGGAGAAAGTGTTGTAAAAGTCTCAAGGCTTTGTAAAAGTCAAGAGATTTAAGGTAATCTCAAAAAAATAATTTTTCATTTTTTCGTGATAATTTTGAATATAGCTATAATGTTGAATATCGCGATAAAGTTGGACTCATCGCGATTTTTTATATTATCGCGATTTTATTGTTAATATCATGATAATATATGTTATCATCAATCCCTCTATTAATTCAAAAATTTTATAAAAGTAGATAGAGATAGATTTTTTTTAAAAACAAAAAACTGTTGTTAAATTCTCAAAAAATCTGTAAAAATAAAAAGATTTAAGATATTAGGGTTAATTAATTATTTATTTAAAAAAAAAACTGAAAAAAAAAAAAATGATTTTTGATATTTTATTAACACATAACATGTTTTTCAGTTAAATCTGCTTAAATTATATTGTTTTTTTCATGATATCTTTATAATTTTGAGGTGTACAAGATAGTTTTAGTTTGAAAATACAAAATAATAAAATTAAAAAAAAAAGAATCATTGTTAATTTATATTATTTTTGAAAGAGGCAAGTAAACCAAAGAAAATTTTCTCAAATTAAAAAAAAAAAAACGAGCAGAAGAATATAGGATAAATATTCAAAAAAAAAAAAAAATTATGAGGCTAAATTGAAAATCATACATGTCTGTTAGGTTTGTTTCGTCTTCTAATTTTTTTAAATTTTTTTGATATAAATAGGGGTTATAATTGATAAATGTATATATCTCTTAGCACCCCGGATTTACCTAAATTTCATCAAGTTTTTTAAATTAGATTTAAAATGATATTGATCTACTAATATATTAATTTTCTTATTTGTCTTTAATCCAGATTTGAATTATAATAAAAAGTCAAAATAGTTCAAAGATAAAGTAGTTAAGTTATTGATTTTTTTTTTGAAAATTGAAAAAAAAATAATAATTATTCATTTTTACATTTTTTTTAAAGATTTTTATTTTTATTTTATTTTTTTTAAATCAGAAATTTTATTACATTAATAGTAATTCAAAACTCAATACATTAATTTATTAATAATAACCACCAAAAAAATTTTGCTACTTTTTATGATAAAAAAAATAAATAAAAAAATAAATTACTTTGAAATTTAATTTTTTTTTTAGAAAAAATTTCAATAAATATCTAATTAAGAGAAAAATGAAATTTATTTCTTTAGGCCAAAATTAAATTTTTAATATGATTAATTTTCTAAAACTTTTATTTAAGCAATAGATAATAATTGAAAATCAAAAAAAAAAAAAAAAATCTAAAATAATTTCAATTTATTAAATTGGAATAAAACAAATATACATTACTATTTAATCGATAAAAGATTTATACCCAAATTTGAAATAAAATAAAAAATAACTCTTAAATATTATTCCGTGATATAATAAAATAATCTCTGAAACCAAATTTTTTTTTATTGCATTTTGTTATTGGTAAAAATTTGAATAATATATTTGCGATATTTGGATTTTTCCTTAATAAATTAATCCAGATCTTGTTAAATAAGTTCTGATATATGGTCTCTAATTCAACAATATTGTTTATTTTATGTCTAGATTTTAAAAAGTCAAAAATTAAAAAATTGTAAAAAATAAAAAAAAATCAATTATTAATCTGACTCGAACTATTGGACAAATCATTTAAAATTGAAAAAAAATATTGTTGAAAAAAATATAAAATTTTGCAATGAAAAAAATTTGATTTTTTTTTCTAATTTAATTTATATTTTTTTTTATTTTTAAATTATTTAGAATCTAATATAGATATTGATATTGAATAGTAATCAGTACATAAAACAAATATTCTATGTGATGTTATAATAACTTTTATAATGAATAAATTATTTAATAAAGCATTTTTGGCAATTTTGGGGTGCAAAGGCCCCCAAAAAATTTCCAGTAAAGTATGATGTGTTTTAAATGTTAAAAATAAGAGGTTTTTGATGTCTAGACAAACTTTTCAAAGGAAAAAAAAAATTTATTTTGACAAAATTTGGAAAAATAATAAAATCACTAAGAACCAAAAAAAAAATTCCCAATGTTGAAAAATTTTTTTCAAGTTATTTTTTTATTTTAAGTAACTATACAATTTTTAATTATAAAATTTTCTTTCTAAGATAATTGTTTATTAATTCTATACCTTATTATCCCTTGATACCATTTCAAATTAAAATTTTTGTTTGAAATGTTTTTAGGTTATTTGGGGTGCTAGGGGATATAGATATATATATATATAAACTATTTTTCAGTCAAATAGCCCAGTTGTATTGGGTATAATACATCCGTTTAAAGGGTTTGTATAGATATTAGAAGAAAAATTTTATTTTGGAAATTTTCAAAATAAAAATAATTTTTTGCACATTTTTGTTTTTTTTTTTCGATTTTTTTTTATACCTAATTCATATATGCAAATTTTTTTTTTATTGAATGATCAGTATTTACTTGGTAAAAATATGTTATTCTAAGGTTATTGAAACCATGTAAAGATTATTGAGTAATCATATTGATTTCTATTAGAATTCTATTCAATCTTTGATCCTGATATTTGTTTAATAAATGTGAAAAAATTTCAATTCATTTTCCTTTCCTTTTTCAAATAGAGACCTCAAATACAAACACACTCCGTTTGGGTACTTGATTTATAAAAGGAAAGTAGGGAAAGTGAAGTTAAAATTGTTTCCTATTTATTATTCAAATGCCGGCAGAACTTCATTTCGAACATTGTTGTTTTTCTCAATAGTCTCCCTAAGAATTTGAGTTTTTCAATTTACAAGAAAATTTATTGATTAATTAGTTTTCTTTCAGACATACAACGACAATTCTTTGATATGTATATTTCTGTTTATTTGTTATTTGTTCCTCAAAGGCCTATTATATAAAATAATTGATATTAGAAAAAAATTTTTTTTTTTTGGATACCCCTTTGACTGAAACAATGTTTATATATAAATTTGCTGACATGTAAATTTAAAAAACATATACTTGTATATTTTATTATTAATCAAAACATTAATCTGAGAAAATCATTTTGGTGAACAGTGTAATTTTTAGAAGAAAAGTTAAGAATCATTTGTTACAATCTTTTGTTAAATAAAAACCCTTTCTTGGAAAAATTTATCACATTTTAAATAAAAATATAATGTTTAAACAACAAGTAACTATTTTTTAAAAGTTACGAATTTATTAAAATATTTTAAAATAGATTAGTTTTAAAAAAAGGGAACTCAATTTTTAAATGTTTGAAATGCTATTCAAAATAAAATTGTTTTTAATAATTTATCCCCCCCCCCCCTTTTATAAAACTTCATTTTTAGGAAAACATATAATTCTAGTGAATCGAAAAACTAAAATTTAATCACATTTTTTATAACTTATTTCAAGTTTTCTATTTTGAATAAATTGGGGGCTTTTTTAGAATCATCACTGTTTCATAAAACCATAACTAAAAAAGTGTCAACCCAATCTTTGAATATAGTATATATGTGAAGTTGGTAGGGATTTAATTCTTCTAAAAATATTGAATCCGCACTTTATTATTACATAATTTCATAAACAAAGTGCTAATTCTCTGAATCTAAAAACAAAAAATTTAACATCTAAAATTCAAATAAAAATAGAAAAAATTTGAATTTTAATTTATAAAAAATATAAACTCAAAAAGAAATAAGAAATTCTTAGCTTCAAACACATACTTTCAGTTCCACCTTTAAGGTACAAACCATCAACGAAATTTAACGCACACTAAAAATCTCAAATTGAGGCGCAAAATTCAGAATATAGTAAAATCAATTGTGAAAAAAAAAATTACAAATTTTGTGCCTTAATTTGAGATTGTTATTGTGCCTTAAATTTCTTTGAAAGTTTGTGTCTTAAAAGTGGAACTGACTGTATTATAAAAAAATAATTTAAAAAAAAAAGAGAGAATAAAAATATTAATTGAGGAAGGGAAAATACAAAATTATTAGAGGGGAATCTAAATCAAATACCAGAAAATCTAATAATCAATAACTCTAGATGGAAAGGTCAATCAGATTTAAAAAATATTAAAAATTTTTTTTATTTTATTTTGGAGAGAGGAAATTAATTTCCTATTATTTTCCTTGTTTTTTTTTTTTTGATTTTTAAAATAAAAAAAAAATTTAAGAAATTTTTTTTTTATTTCAAAAATTTTAAAAAAAAAGCGATCAATTTTTCTAGAATTGAAAAGAATATAGCAAAAATCAAAGATTTTTCTCTATTCTTTTGAATCCTGGAAAAGTGAAACAATTCATTTTTATTGAGGTTTTCTGTTTATTTGGGAAATGAAAAGAAAATTTCATATTTTTTTTTATTTCTAAAACTAAAAAAAAAAAAACAGATATTCTAAATCACTTCCCTTATTTCTAAAATTTTGTTTAGACATTACAATATAGAATCATAATTTTCTTTATATTTAACCAATGATAAAATAAATAAAATGTCTTTATTTTGAATAATATCAAAAATATAATTCTTTAATTGCTTATTATTCTTTTTGTTGATATGAATTAATTCCTAAATCCAAAATTTTCAAAAAATATTAGATATAAGAACAATATAAAAAAAAAATACTATCATCAAGTGTGATCAAGTCCAGCTATGTTTTTTTTTTTAATTTTTACAATCAAAACAAAATTTAAAAAATTTTCATTTAATTTCAAAAATTAAAAACAACTAATTGTCTATTTTCTTGATTTTTCTGTTTATTCTGAAAAATGTTACATTTTCTTATCAAAATAATAAATCAAGAAAAGATAATTGCATTTATTTTTCAATTCCTCCTTTCAAAATAAAAAAAAATTTTTTTTCACTTTTTGAAAATATATGAAAAAATAAACTCTTTTATTTCTGAAGGATAAATAAAATGAAAACTGGGGGGGAATAAAATACCAAAGTTAATACTACCGTAGAAATTAAAGTGCTCTCTTAAAAAGTTTATAAGATCAAAAAGGAAGTTTAATTAACTGTAAAATATCATTTTTAATTGATTTTGTGAAGATTTTGAGAGTCTTATTGAACTAATAATTTATTAAATCTCTGAGAACTTGAAATAAAAATTTTCAATTATTATTTAGAAAATCAGATTTCTCAGAATATAACAAAATCCAAATTCTGTCTGTTTTTATCATTGAAAGGTTGATTCTTATAAGATCCACTTTTTTAAAAAATCATACCTCTTTATATATAACTATTTTAAAAAATTTAAAAATCGGGGTTTAAGACAAAATTAGGATATTGAATTTGGCTTGAACACTTTCTTGATAAAATTTTTATGAGGATTTAGTGACAAAAAAAAATCAAAACAAATTATTTACAAATCCAAACTATTAACATAAATTATTTGACATTTGTAGATTATCAAAAAGTTTCTTGAAACAAAAAGCTCTTCAAAAAAATCTGTAGACGCTGGAAAAGTGTTATTCCGGTGATTTAGGAACAAGGTTAAAATGAGTGCAATTTATTTTGGAAAACTTTATATTATTAATACAAAGAACCCACATAAAATAGGAATCCGAAACAATTTTCGATTTCAAACCACGTTCAAGTGAACTCTCCAAACCATAATGTCATTATATTTTTAATCTTTCCAATTCTGTTGAAAAAAAATTAATCACTCAAGTTTTTCAATATTTTTGTGGAGCCAATTATTATCTCTCAAAAATTGTAAAACAACACGTTTTTGTTCCTTAAACAATTTTTAACAACTTCCGAAAGAGAGAATTTGAAAAAAGTTGTCATTTGAAGCTAATAAAATTTGTTTTTAAGAATAGCTCAAGGATTCAAAAGAAATAAAAAAAAAATAGTCAAACAGGGCAAAAGAAAGCAAAAAATCTTCGACAAACAGAAAATTATACTGAAAATACTCTCAAGGTTTACTTTTTATTTTTACAAAAATAACCAAAAGGAAGGATCAAAATCAATTCTTTATCATTTTTTAATATTATTAACCTTTTTTTATTTTTCGAAAAAAAAAAACAAAAAATAAACAACCTTTCAAAAAGAAAACAATGTCCAGCAAGATAACACCCATTTCGAAAAAGCTCCAGCCTTTAATTAACAATTCAGATCTTGCGGATGTAAAATTCTTTATTGGCAAAGACGAAGAGGAATTTTATGGCCACAAATTCTTGTTGTCGATCACCTCTCCGATGTGGCGGACCATGTTTTATTCAAGCAATTGGAACGAAACAAAAAACAATGGCCTCTCTGAAGTGAAAATTCGCGACATTGATCCTGAAGTGTTTCTAAAAATTTTACAATTTAGCTACATCCGCAGGATTGAATTGGAGGAAGACATTGCCGTGCGTGTTCTAAAGGCGGCAGACAAATTTATGATGAAAGAATTGAAAGACTGTTGCTTTGAATTTTTAATCAATAATTTGAATGTAAAAAATGCAATTGGCATTTATCAGGAGATACTCAATATGAACGACCAACGCCAAATGGAACGAACGCTGAAGTACATTTCCACAAGAAGAGATGTGCTGAGCACAGCGAATTGCTTGGTCAATGTCAACAATCAAACAGCCCACAAGATCTTAGAATGCCAAGCCTTGTTTGTGAAGGAAATTGTCTTGTTTAAAAGATTAATCGAAAGGATTCTCTCAAAAAAAAAACGTATCCAAAGAAATTCGCTTGATTCTCAAAAAAAAATCCAAAGTCTTCACATGAGCAAATCGAATACCAAGATTGAAGAAAAAAACGAACAACTCAGCGAGGAATTTAAAGAAAATGAGAACAAGAACGAGAACAACTATCAAAATAACAAAAACAAAGGCAACAACAAAAACAAAAATTTAGAATACAATTTTAATGGTTTTGAAAGCGAACATGGAACACAAATTGCAAAAAAAAGGATGGGCACTAAAAAAAAAGAAAATAAAAAAAAAGAAAACAAAAAAAAAGAAAACAAAAAAAAAGAAAACAAAAAAAAAGAAAACAAAAAAAAAGAAAATAAAAAACAAAAAAACATTTGGTTTGCAACAGATCAAAATTTAAAAGAATTGCTGGACGATGTTCCATTCAAATTCACGTTGGTGCGGTGCCTGAAAGACGAATGGATCGAATTTATTGATAGGAAGGATCTTGAATTGCTAACCAAGATCCAATGGACAAGATTTATTGAAAACGAATACCAGCACATTTTGGATACAAAGATCTTTAATAAGGCCAAAATCGAAAAGTATCTTAATTTCAAAAAGGAACTAAATTTACCATTGACCTACATTGGGATAAATGGGCAACTGGACTATCGAATCCTGAGCCAATTGTCACGTAAACCCAGAATTAAAAAATCTGAAATCAAAGTAATGGTTTTGGCTGCGCATAATAACATTCTTCGCCGTCTGGATGTCGTGGAATCAATCAGGTCAACGGGCATCTCGCATGTCAAGGAGATCAATTTGTGCGAACGCACGCCGAGCTATAAGGAGGTCAAAGATTATGACGCAATCCTCATATTTTCATTAAGCAATTTCGAATCACCGAAAAAGGTCGGCAATTTATTGGCAAAATTTGTTGACAACCTTGGCGGAATAGTGGTATGCACAATTAACGCCCTACGGAACGACAATAACGATAAGCGCGGGCTCAAGGGCAGGATCATTGATGAAGACTACTTACCAATCAAAAAGGGTGTCGAAATAAGCCAAGAAAGGAGAATATTGGGCAAAGTCGAAGCTAAAACACATTTCATCATGCAAAATGTCAAAACATTTGATGTGGGTAGAAATTCGTGGCATATTAAAACGAAAAAAGTGACAAAAAATTCTACTGTCATATGCAGATATGATAACGGCAATATAATGATCGCAGAAAAAATTGAGCCAGAAAGAGGCAAAGTTGTTGTTTTAAATTTCTTCCCTGTTTCAGATTCGGTCAGAAATAATGACGAATATTGGCTGACAAATACAGATGGCTATCATATACTTGCCAATTCAGTTGAATATGTCGCCCAAAAATAAGTCTCTTTGATTTTTTATTTATTATTTTTTAATGAATAAATATATACATATACATATACATACATACATATATATATATATATATATGTTGGCTGATCAATTTTTTTTCAAACATAAGGTTTTTAATTTAAACCAATTGTTAAATTTAAACGAAGACAATAATTAAATAAGATATTGTTTCTTTTTTATTTATATTTATTATTACGAATAAAAAAATATAAATTATTTTTTCAAATATAGATTATTTTTACAAATTTTTTACCAAAACTTTCACACAACAATAATTTCATCAAAACCATTTCATCAAGTATACGTCTTGGGTAATATATCATTTTTAAGCCAATTCCCAATTATTTTTTTAAAAAATGATCTTTTTTATATAATTGAGTTGAGGAATAAAAGGTTAAAACAAGAGTTCAATCCATTACTATGTGGAGTGGTTATTTAAAATCTAGACATAAAAATAAACAATATTATCGGATCAGAGACCATATATAGAAAATTATTTTCCAAGATCTGTATTAATTTAGATTTAAAAAATCAAATTTTACAAATATATTATTCAAATTTTTACCAATAACAAAATTCATAAAAAAAAAATTTACTTTTGAAGATTATTGTATTGTCTTTGAATAATATTTAATAGTTATTTTTTATTTATATTTTTTAAATTTAGTACTGATTACTTTATCTATTTAAAAAAGTTTTTGCATGTTTAATTATCAAAATAATAAATGAAATTATTTTACAATTTTTTTTTTTTTTTTTTTGTTTGTTCAAGTAAACTATTTCTCAGTCAACGGGACCCAGTTGTAATGTCTAAAATACACGTGTTTAAAGGGTTTTCATAGAAATTAGAAGGAAAAATTTATTTTGGAAATTTTCAAAATTGAAATTATTTTTTCACATTTTTGTACATTTTTATTTTTTGTTTTTTTTTCAAAGGTCATTCGGTATGCAAAAAAATTTTTAATTGCAAGATCAATAGTCACTTGGTAAAAACGTGTTATTCTAAGGTTATTGAAACTGTGGAAATGATTGTTGAGAAATCATATTAATTTCTATTGTAATTCTATTCGATTTTTGATCTTGATATTTGCTTAATAAATGTGAAAAATTTTCACTTCATTTTCATTTACTTTTGTAAATAGAGACCACATATACCAACACACTTCGTTTGGGGACTTGATTTCTAAAAGAAAAGTATGAAAAATGAAGTGAAAAATGTTTCCTATTTATTATTCAAATACCAGTAAAAGTTCAAAACGAACATTGTTGTTTTTCTCAATATTCTCTATAAGAATTTTAGTTTTTCAATTTTTAAGGAAATTTATTGATTAATTAGTTTTCTTTCAGAGATATATCAACAATTCTTTGATGTATATTATTCTGTTTATTTCTTATTTGTTAATCAAAGGACAATTATATAAAATAATTGATATTTGAAAAAAACCTTGTCCCCTTTGACTGAAACAGAGTTTATTACCTATTGTTTAAATAAAAGTTTTAGAAAATTATTCATATTAAACTTTTAATTTTGGTAGAAAGAAATGAATTTCATTTTTCACTTGATTTAATATTTATTAAAAATTTATCTTTTAAAACAATTACAATTTCTCAGTAATATATTTTTTTATTTATTTTTTTTTATCATAAAATTAACCAAATTATTTGATAGTTATTATTAATAAACTAATGAAGTGAGTTTTGTATTACTACCATTATAATAAAATTTCTTATGTAAAAAATTCAAAAAAAAAATAAAAATCTTTAAAAAAAATGTAAAAATGAATAATTAATATTTTCTTTCAAAAACAAAAAAAAAAAAATACATAACATAACTACTTTATCTTTGAACTATTTTGAGTTTTTATTATAATCCAAATATGGATTAAAGACAAATAAGAAACTAAATATATTAGTACATCAATATCATTTTAAATCTTTTATTTTAAACTTGATGAAATTTAGGCAAATCTGGTCTGCTAAGGGATATATATATATATATATATATATATATATATCAAAATAAAGAGAAAATAGAAAAAATAGAGAAGGTAGATACAATGGAGAAAAGCAGGATATTAGATTTATTATTGACGCATATCAAAAATTATATGAAATTTTTATTATCTTCAAGGTTTTCATATTGAGTATGGAAGAGAATATTTTTTATAAATAAAATTAAAGCTGTTTTCTTTTCACAATTTTGATGGTTAATATCGACTCCATGTTTAATGAAAAACTTGACAATTTTTAAATTTATTGTTTTTCTAGTAAACAAGATTTGTAAAATATTATTTTTATCATCATCATAATTAAAATTATTGTAAATATTTTTATCAAAAGTCATAAAAATCTTGATTGATGTAAATAAAAGTTCCAGTTTTATATGTTTAAAACAAATTACAAAGGGTTTTCCATATACTGTCTCGAGTATGGGACTAAAGCCTTTTGATATTAGATATTGAATGGATGGGATTGAAGGGTATTTTTTTCTGAATAGTATGATGATTGCATTTTTATTCCAGGTATTTAGATTTAAATCAGAAATAGTGCTATTATCAATTTGGAAAAGTAAATGAAGAACATTTTTTGTACACTTGTTGCTAGTCGTATAATTAATCCACCGAATTTGTTCTGATGTTTGAATATTCTTATCATGTCTTATCTTCAAAAGATATCTAATTATATCAAATCTTATATTTTTTTTTTGAAATAAAATTTCGAGAGCGTATTTAAATAATTGAGTTATACGGGAAAATCCAAATAATTTGCAACAATCTGTGTAAGTGAATAACTTCTTTAAAGACACCTGATGAATTTTTTTTTTTAAATAAAGATCCATTGGTGTACGTCCCCCTTTATTTGATAATGTTGGATTACAGCCACATTTTAACAAGAAATGGAAGGTATCAATGTTAACGATTTGATATCTACAAAATAGATGTAGAATAGTATCGCCATTTAAATCCTGCTGATTAAAATCTACCACCATTTCAGATTTCTCTGCCATTTCTTGAAAATGGTTAATAATTGGTAGCAACGTTTCGTTGGTGCAGTTCTTATGGCTTAATAATTCATGGAGAATCGTTTGTCTTTTATTATTGAGAAAAGTTAAAATTGCACCAGACTTTATAAAAAATGCAATTAATTTTGATGTATTTTCATTACATTTATTGACTAATAAAAAAATTGGTGTTTCGTTCTGATCATTTTTTAAATTAATGTCAGCTCCGTTCTGTATTAATAATTCAATAACCTTTAATAGCGGCCTTCCTCTCATACAATAAATATGCAGTGGTGTATTGCCTGTTTTTGTCTGGGCATTGATATCATGTCCATTTTCAATTAATAATTTTATAATTTCTAATGATGGATGATTTCTGTTTATGTATATGTGTAAAGGAGTTTTATGATTTTTGGTAAAATTCTGCAATTTGCGCAAGCGAGATTTATTTTGGAATTTAGCAAGTAATATTTTGATGAATTTGAGTGAAGGGTTGTCCTGACTTAAAAAAATGTTTAATGCTGTGCGATTACCCGTCAAATCGCCAGTATTCATATAAAATCCGCATTCTAATAAATATTCAAAAATTTCGATTGATGGATTGTTTTGTTCCACTAATCTATAAATCGGGCTATCTTCTCTCTCTCTGATTGAATTTGTTAATTCATTTTTATCAATCATTTGGCTTTGCACCCAATATTTAATAATATCAAGAGTGCAATTCTCATTCTGTATAAGAGTTGAGAGACAATTTAACGGGTTTATGTTGCCAGCATTCCATGAAAATGGTTTTAATGATATTCTTTCAGAGAAATATTTGATCAATTCTAATGAAATGTTCTCATTTTTACAAATATAATAAAATGGATTTTTTTTCAGAGAATTCCAGTCATAATCAGCAGAATTCACATCAAACCCATTGTTGAGCAAAAGTCCAATGATTTTTAAACAGGGCTGTTCATTCTTACAAATTGTTTGCAACGCGTCGAGTTGCGTTACTGATCGATAGCGTGGTTTTTTTTCTTTCAGTTTTAATCCATTTTTAATGAGGTATTCTATTAATTCAAAATCTGGATTAGTTTTTTCACACAGTTCTTCAATCAAGTTTGGTAAATAGCGAGGATAATTTATTGGATTTATATCGTATCCATTTTTAATTAGGAGTCGAATTATGTTTCCTGGTGGTTTACGCATTCTAAAAATTGTGTGCAATGGCGCCCGTCTATATGGGTCTTTTTCCATTTCCATTCTTGCATTACTTTTGAGTAAAAAATTGAAAATTTCTTCTGTGGGATTGTTCGTTCTTGCTAAAAGAGAAAAATAATTTTCGAGGAAATTAGGATAACCAAAGTCAAATCCCTTTTCTTCGAATAGATTTAAAATTTCCATCGAATGGTTGTTTGATTTAAATAAAGTTGCA
This sequence comes from Anaeramoeba flamelloides, assembly GCA_027625915.1. Lineage (NCBI taxonomy): Eukaryota > Anaeramoebidae > Anaeramoeba > Anaeramoeba flamelloides. Next base: position 1,923,974 of record JANTQA010000008.1, read on the forward strand.
AGTAGAGATTCCAATTTACACTGAAAATCATTAACATTTGCCCCTTTTTCAATTAATAAATCTAATAATTCATAATAATAATTTGATTTGTTTTTACATACAAATAAAAATTGTAATTCTTCTTCTTCTTCTTCTTCTTCTTTTTCTTTTTCTTTTTCTTTTTTGGAATTTTCTTTCTTTGTTTCTTTTTTTATACCAACACCATTTATCTTTTCATTTTCTTTATCAATCTCTTTTTCTTTTTCTTTTTCATTTTCTTCTTCTTTTTCATTTTCTTCTTCTTTTTCTTCTTCTTTTTCTTTTTCATTTTCATTTTCTTTTAAATCTTTGTAATTAACAATTAGCATTACTCTATTATCTATTACTTTGATATGCTTATATCTGTTGAATATTTGACCAATTCCACAAAAAAAAAACAATAATAAAGAATACAAAAGTTTACAATCTGATTGTTTTTGATTGATTAGTTTCTCAAACATGTATCCGAGATCATATAAAGTAAATTTTAAAGCATAAATATATTTAATGATGCCTTTAAGAAAATGATTAAGGACTTTTCCATTATTTTCTATTTTGAATAAACAACCAAAAACGGGTTTGAAAGAGCCTTTGATTGTGGCATTCCTAAAGAAATTTTCTAATGGAACGCAATAAGATCTATCTGAAACATTTAATTGGGTTGGATTTTTCTCTATCAAATTCAGAATTAATTCAAAATTTTGAATTGGTTTCTTACAAAGGTATTGTAATGGTATTTCCAAGTTACTGTTTTCAATGTTTAAAAAGGCGCCATTTTCAATGAATAAATCGATTATTTCAATTTTGGGGTTTTCTTTCGAACAAATAATATGAAGTGGTGTTAATTTCTTTTTCGTAGCCTTTAAATTGATTGTTGCGCATTTATTCTTTTTGTTCAAGAGTGTTTTGAGCAACGCAGTTGTACAATTTGCATTCACACAAGCTAAATGAAGTGGTGTGAACTTTCGATAATCAACATCATCTACACTGAACTCACACTTGATCAAATATTTAATTAATTGAAGGTCGTAATTTGGCTTTGAGCATATTAAATGTAATAAGGTTTGCTGCTGATAATCCCTTGCATATCGATCTTTTGTTTTCGAAAAGAGCAACTCAAGCGTTTCAATCGTGCAATGATCGTTTAGGATTGAATAGTGAATCGGAAGCTGTTCGAGGTTATTTAAAATATTTACATCGCAACCCTGTTTGACTAAATACCGAATCACACCAATTGGACATTTCCCATTTTTACATGCGTAGTGGAGCGCAGTATTATATTTAACATCAACTGCATCAAGATCAAAATTGATTCCTTTGCCATCTCTTTCGATCAGCAATTTGACTGATTCCAAATTGCATTTGTCATTCCAACAGATTAAGTGTAAAGCTGTTTGGTCACCATCGTCCTTTGCATGGGTGTCGATCCCTTTTTCGATCAGAAATTGAATGTTTTCAAAGTTACACGAATTTGGTTTTCTGCATTGCAAATGAAGTAAGGTGTCTTCGTTGCCATCAGTTGTATTCAGATCTATTGGAAGCTGTTCAATTAAGAATTTGAAGATTGGGAAAGTTGTGCTTTTGTTGAAACATAACAAATGCAAGATCGTTTTTCCATGCTTTGTTCTTCCATCGAAATCAATTCCCTTGTTTTTGTTTAATATTTCTTTGATTTTTGTGAGTGTTAGTTGCTTGCTAAGTAGTATGTACTTCATAAATTCAAAGGTTTCTGTTTTTGAGGCTGTTGTTTTTGTGGAAAGGAAATCACTCTTTTCAACTTCTTCTTTCGTTTTTTCCTTTTGAAAAAATTCCTTTTCTTCTTGTAATTGTTGTTTTCGGGTCGGCTTTTTGAAAAATTCCATTTTAATAAATACTTGATTGTGTTGTTCGTTCGTTTTTTCAATTAATAGGTTGTTAAGAAAAAAATGAGACAGTTTTCAAAATCATAAAATTTGAATTTTCAGAACTAGCTTTGAAATTGAAATTTATCGAACAGTGTGGTAAATGAGGATTATGATTGTTTGAAAATCTCACAAATATTTATTCAGTCGAGATCTAAGTAGGAAAAAAATGGCTTTTTTTAAAATTTATTTCTCTCCAGACACGTATATCAAAATGCCAAAGAAGTTTGCGAACAATCAGCTTTATAAGAAAATTTGAATTTCGGTGAAAGTAACAAACTTTACAACACGGTTGTTGGCCATTACCTTTTCTTTCTTTTTTGATTTGTGAGTTAGATTGAGGAGGTCAAAATTTTCGCCTTAATGATCAAAAAGGTGAAAATTGAAAATTAAGGGATAAATAGTTGCTTTGTTTTTCAATAACAAAGAACTTTTTGAATAACCACACGTCAATTGGGTTGGTGTTAGAATTAAATCCACTCAAATTTTCTTTTCCTAAAAATTGAAATAATAGTTTTTTTCTCAACTGACACAATATTTTTTTCAGACTTGGACATTTAGAGAAATCATGGAATTTTTCAGAATGAGAAAGAAAATCCTCTAAAAAATTTAAATAGAGAAATGTTTTTCACAACTTGAGCAAAAAAAAATTAGATAAAAAAATAGATAAAGTTTCTTAATTTTCTTATTTTTTTTGAAAAAAATGTGAGAGAAGAACATAGATCGAACTATAAAAATACCAAGAATCAAAAATAAAAAAAAATTGTATATAAAGTATTTTGTTTTTTCGATAATTAAAACGAAAAAATGCCTCAGTTTGAATTGTTTCTAATTTCATAAAAGTTCTTTTTGTTGATTGTATATTTTTCACAATCGAAAAAAACCTTTCCACTTCAGTTGAGGTTGGTTGAATTGATAACAAATCCAAGACATATTTACTTAAGCATGGAAAAATATTTTTCATACTTAACCAAAAATGTATTGGACTTTGAGTTTAGATTGTTTCGAGTGTTTTCAGATAATGTTGAAACCTTAACCATTCTCCCAAAATTGAACCATTAATATATTCCAAAATTTCAGGTTTGGGCAAATCTTCTTTTCGAATATTTGGTAAAATGTTTTCAGGGCTAAACCAGTAGTACATTTTAATTACAGTCAGTTTCACTTTTAAGGCACAAACTTTCAACAAAATTTAAGGCACAATAAAAATTTCAAATTAAGGCACAAAATTCAAATTCTAGTAAAAATAATTTGTAAAAAATAAAAATTCCAAATTTTGTGCCTTAATTTGAGATTTTTTTGTGCCTTAAATTTAATTGAAAGTTTGTGCCTTAAAAGTGAAACTGACTGTACATCATCAGCAAGGTTAATTTTTGTTTCATATTGTTGGATACGCGTGAAAAAAAATTTAATTTTATCTTTTGTTTCTCTGAATTGTGGTTTTTCTAGCACAAAGTTATAAAAAATTTTGTATTCTAATTGAAAAAATAAATTTTTAAAATTTATCCAATTTTTTATTGTCTGGTTAGAGATGCAGTGCGCTTGTAACCCTTGTATCAGTGGTAGAATAAAAGAAGCAATGTATTCTATAAAAACCAATTCTTCTAAGAAAATTTTACTTGAAATATGTTCAATCAAGATGTTTGACGTTTTTGAGCGTTCTTCTACAGCCAGTTCCACTTTTAAGACACAAACTTTCAACGAAATTTAAGACACAAAAAAATCTCAAATTAAGGCACAAAATTTGGAATTTTATTTTTTACAATTTATTTTTACTAGAATTTGAATTTTGTGCCTTAATTTGAGATTTTTTTTGTGCCTTAAATTTTGTTGTAAGTTTGTGCCTTAAAAGTGAAACTGACTGTAATTGAATAAATTGTTTCAATTTGTCTTTATTATGAAGCACCTCAATACATGTTTGTAACCAAGTTCCCCAGCGTGTAAGACAAGGTAAAGAAATCAATTTACCATTTTTTTGTAACAATATTCTATTTCTTACTGCTTGTTTCCCCGTTTTAAAAATTTTATTAAGCTTGGAACATACCAGATTTGCAAGATCAAATGAATCTATCAACTTAGCGCTTATTAAATGTAATGTATGGCATGCATATATGATATGTTTGATTTCACAAACTTTTGTTAATGTCTTCCCCAATTTGCAACATACGGGTGCATCATCAGATACAAGTACTGTTATCTTTTTAAATGGAATTTCATAATATTCTAAAGATTTTCGAATAAAAAGTTCCATATTTGTTGCTTTCATCTCTTGTATTTCATCAAGTTCTAAAACCCACGTATCTGTTGAAGTAGCAGCTAATAACGCAACTAGTGGTCGAGATAAACGATCTGTTACCCCATCAATTAAGAACAGAAAGATTTATCTTTTAATTTGTGTTTCAAGGTTTTTTTTCATCATCGAGTAATTGTGGCAGAGTTCTTCGAACAGTTATTCTCCATGGAAAAGTATGGACTCATCTAATCATTGGTAGATTTTGAACTTGGAACAAGTGTTGTGTCATGTTACAGTCAGTTCCACTTTTAAGACACAAAATTTCAACAAAATTTAAGGCACAAAAAGAATCTCAAATTAAGGCACAAAATTCAAATTCTAGTAAAAATTAATTGTAAAAAAAAAATTTCAAATTTTGTGCCTTAATTTGAGATTTTTTTGTGCCTTAAATTTTGTTGATAGTTTGTGCCTTAAAAGTGAAACTGACGGTATAAGATATTCCAGATTTTAGTAATATCTTGACAATATCTATAAACGAGCCAAGCGTGTGCGTTTGTAGCATTTTAAGTACAGTCAGTTTCACTTTTAAGGCACAAACTTTCAACGAAATTTAAGGCACAAAAAAATCTCAAATTAAGGCACAAAATTTGGAATTTTTTATTTTACAATTTATTTTTACTAGAATTTGAATTTTGTGCTTTAATTTGAGATTTTTATTGTGCCTTAAATTTCGTTGAAAGTTTGTGTCTTAAAAGTGAAACTGACTGTACATTAAAATGTTTTGATGAAGTAAAGTGTCGTTCCATATTATATTTGATGGCAGTGATAACTAAATTACATTGGGTACATTGAACAAAATAATTTTCATTCAAAAACAAAGGTTGATTATCTACATTTTTTATTAGAATGAAATACTAAAATGTTTCATCCTTTTACCAACTTTCAATAGTTTGCAGTTTTCTTATATCTTCCCCAATTCTTGTTTGTATTGTTTTTATAAGTTTACCATTGTTAATTTCTGTTTTGAACCTCACTCTTCTCTTGTATGGTAAACATAATGTCTCAGAATTGGTTTCTTTTTCAATTTGTATTTCTTCTGCCTTTGATTGATCAGTCACTAGATTTTTATCTGGTCTACTGCTTCCTTTTTGGTCTTAGGTCCACTACTTTCTTTGTTAATTGCTGGTATATTGCTCTTTCCATTCCCCTTGCATATGCTTGTTATCTTCTTCTTTTCATTTTCTTTTTCCTTGCACTTCTGCTTGCTATTGATCACTGGATCGTGCTTCACATTCTTCTTGCACTTCTTCTCAACGTTGATTGTTGTATCATGAGTATCACCCAGGTTGCCCTTACTCTTCATCTTCTTTTTGTTATCTTCAATGCATTTGCTCTTCTTCTTTTCCTTGCTCTCCCGTTGCTGTCTTGGTTACTCCTGATCGCAACTTCTTTTATTGAACCTTTTCTCCCTTTTCATGTATCTTCACGTTTTGGTCCTTGTTTTCATCCAAATACCCATCAAGTTCAAGGGCCTTAGGAACCAAACTCCTTATATGATCCATCAACATAGTTTCTATACGAGTAACTCCAGTGAGACTTCTTGGCGCGGGATATGTCGCACCCTTTCTTTTTTGATTACATTCGTCGTCTTCTTCTTCGATGAATGTTTCTTCTTTTTCAACAAATGTTTTTTCTTCTTCGATGAGTGCTTCTTCTTTGATGTACGTCTCTTCTTCGACGAATGCCTATTCTTCTTAGAGCTATGGTTCGACCATCTCTTTTTTAAAAGTTGTACAAAGTTACTCCTTTTATTCGGCTCAGTGGATATTTTACGTTTCTTTCTTGTTGTCTTCTCTATTATGATAATAAATAAAAAAAGTAATTCAAAAAAAAAAAAGAAACAAAAAAAAATCAAAAAAAATCAAATCAGTTCAAAAAAACTTTCAAAAAAAAAAAAAAAAAAAAAAAAAAAGATAAGTGGAAATAAACAAAATTACCAATTCAGAACAATAAAAAAAATGATTTTCAAAATGTGAAATTTGTTTAAATTCGATTTGAATTAGAATTTTATAATTCGAAACTGGATTGTTTAGAGTCAAATAAACTCGAATTGCTACTCAAAATTCCTCTAAGAAATTTCTCAAAAAGAAATGACGGTTAATTTATCTTCACAAAAAGAAAATGACTCAGTTTCTATTTAGAGTAAAAAAATTTTTTTACTCTAATTTCTTTAAAGCAATACTTCTATCATTAAATATTAGTTCTATCCTCTGTCTCGGACAAGGAGGAAAAATGATAATAGTGTAACATTTTTTTAATTAGAGAAATCTCTTTCTCTATATTTCTGATCATTTTTCCTCATTTTGTCCAGGTCTGATTTTTTTTTAAAGATGAAAAAAACTAACGGATTAATTTGTGCAAAATTTAATTCTCCAAAAGATCATTTCATTACAGTCAGTTTCACTTTTAAGGCACAAACTTTCAACGAAATTTAAGGCACAATAAAAATCTCAAATTAAGGCACAAAATTCAAATTCTAGTAAAAATAAATTGTAAAAAAAAAATTACAAATTTTGTGCCTTAATTTGAGATTTTTTTGTGCCGTAAATTTCGTTGAAAGTTTGTGTCTTAAAAGTGAAACTGACTGTAAAAATTCTTCAAAACCTTTCCTAGGCTTCAACCCAATTTCAGCTTCGACACAATAAATTAGAGTTTGATAGTTACGATCCAAACAAAAAATAATTATATCAAAAAAGCATAAAAAATGACAAGTTCGTTTAAAATGGATTATGTATATCCAAAAACAATCCGAAGATACACTCTCTTCTTCGCCATGGTTAGGGGGAGATTTAATTCAAGGAAAAACAAAAAAAAAATAAGACAAAATCATAAAACCTTTGTAATAATTAATACAGACGTTCCAGCCCTATTGTGAAAATTTATAATACAGTCAATTTCACTTTTAAGGCACAAACTTTCAACGAAATTTAAGGCACAATAAAAATCTCAAATTAAAGCACAAAATTCAAATTCTAGTAAAAATAAATTGTAAAAAAAAACAATTACAAATTTTTTTCCTTAATTTGAGATTTTTTTTGTGCCTTAAATTTCGTTGAAAGTTTGTACCTTAAAAGTGGAACTGACTGTATTCTGAAATTTTATTTTGTACACCAAACCGTTAAAGGTCAAGTAAAGCTCATCATAAACTATAAAATTTATACTACAATATTAAAAATAAATTATCCATTTTTTTGCTTTTAGAAACTGACAAACAAATTTATAAAAATTTTACTTACATAAAGCGTGATCTTCAATTTCCAAAATTGTTAAAATCTCAGGTTTTAACCAATTTAGAAGCAAAGATTGAAAAATACAATCAATTTTCCATGATTTTTGTGATTTCTTTGATTTCGTATCTTGAGAAAATTTAATTTTTATCTTGTTTTTTTTCAAAAAAAAATAACTCTAATTGAAGTAAGAGAAATTGAAAAATTTAATCTTATCCTCAAAATTGAATTGTCTATTTCAAAAAACCATAATTTTATTATAGAAAACCAATTTCTATGTCTTCTAAATTTTGAAAGTTGAGCTGGAATGGTTGTATGTTTTTTGGAGACATGGTAACAATTCAAAGTATCTCAATTATCAAAAATCATTGGCAATACGATTATTTAGCTTTAAAGTTGTTTATTGAGAGTGTTTCTAATGTTAAAAAATAGTGAGTATCTTTCAATTTCATTTTCACAATGCTAAACTAGCTTTTCTTGTTCACGGATCTCAAAATTTCAATTTCTTTTTTCATTGAAAAAAATTACATAAAATGATTTTTTTGATCCAAATTATAGAATATTTGAAAGATCCATTCTTTCACATTCTAAATGAGATTGGAACAAATTGTGTTGAGACAAATTGGTGAATTAAAAACGTAGTCCTTAATAAGTATTATTATTTCTAAAATTGTTAAAAATATTTTTAAACAAATGAAACTAATCCCAATCAATATTATCATTTTAAAATTATTTTCCAGTCAAAGGTACCCCATTTGTAATGCATATGTTACAGATGTTTAAAGGGTTTTAATGGATATTAGAAGAAAATTTTTAGGTTGTGAATTTCAAAATTTTACATAATTTTTCTTTAACTTGTTGCTTTTTTTGTTTTTTTCTTTCGATTTTTTTTTTATTATACCTAATATGATACATGCAAAATTTTTTTTTATTGAAGATCGATAGTCACTTGGTAAAAATATGTTTCACTAAGGTTATTGATAAAGTGAAAATGATCGTAGAGGAATAATATTAATATCTATTGGGATTATTGTTGAACTTGAATTGAAGATCAAAATGAACCTTGTTATTGTTATTCTCAATAGCGCAATAAGACTTTTTGTTTTTCAATTGTTATTGAAATCTATTGATTTATTAGTTTTACTTTATACGAATATTGACTATTCTCTAATACATATAATTCAACGAATTTTTTATTTGTTTTTCAATGATAAAATATAAAAAAGAATTGATATTTGAAAAAGAAGGTTGCGGCATTTACAGAAAAACAGTTTATATTTAAATAAATTCATGTATCTTTCTCAAATACACTACAAGGTAAATTTAAATACCTAAAATTAAAGTTAGCCAAAACTATACATTGGATTTCAGTTATACTTCTTTTATAAATTATTTTTTTCAAAGTTATCATAATTTTATGTAATAAAAAAAGGATAGCTTTTAATCTCATGTTAATCCGAATACCCCCCCTGATCAAAAATACCGACTTTTGAAAAAAACACCTATTTTCAGGGTATTTTTTTATTGGAAAAAGTTGAAATGAATTAATTTTTGATTGAACATTAAGATTGAAAAAAGAATATATGTTGAAGTAATTTGCAGAAAAAAATAGGGAACGTATATAAAAACTCAAACATGGAAAAAAATAAAATGATAAAAAATATTCCAAAAACAGATAAAAAATCAGATTTTCAATTTAATTAAAAATTTTTTTTTGATGAAATATTTTGTGCTATTTTCAAATTGAAAAATATGTTTCCTTTTAGACTATTAAAAAAATACTTGAAAATTATCTCTCTGCTAAGTCAATTAAAAAATTCAAAAATTTTACAATTAAAAATGAAAAAAAATATTACTGAAAAATTTCATTTTTTTTCAATTCCTATTAATATCTATTAAAGTTGTAAACCTCATTGAAAATTGTTATGTATAATAATGTTTATTATATGAGTGTATTTCAAAAATATAAAATTTAGAGATTTTTTTTTGAAAAAGTTTTCCTTATAGTGTAGTTTATCAAATATAAAAAGATATTTATTTATCTAATTCATAATGAAAAATAAAAAATAATTAATCTTGGAAATTTCAGGAAATTTTATTATTTATCAGGAAATAGAATTCAACAATATGAGCTTCTATTTTTGTTAGGTTTTTTTTATTAATTTGAGAAATAAAACAAAAATTTCTGGAATTATTGGTTTCAATCTCAAATTAAAAAAAACCTGTAGTTATATTTCCCAGAATTTAAAAGAATTGAGTCCAATCTTTGATTTTTCAGCATTATTTTAAATTTTTGAAAAAAAAAATACTATTAGGTTTCTTGAGTTTATAATTTATTTCTAAAATCAATAGATTTTTGTTAGGTTTTTTTTACTTTTTGAAATTTACAGAAAATTTATTAACTTTTTCTGTTTATTTCAAAAAGTAAAAAAACCTAGAACACTTCACAAATAAAATAGAAAACCTTAAAAAAAGCTAGAATACTTGACAAACCAAACAGAAAACCCCAAGAAAACCCAGGCACTCGAATTCACTCTAAGACATTTAACAGCACCCCCATAAAACCTAAAATTTATTTAGATACTTTTGACAAAGGAATAATTCGATAAAGTTATTTTTCAGAGGATAGTTATTCTTTTAAAATAAAAAAATAAAAAATTATATTATAAAACAATTACAAGATTAAGAGATTGAAAAATAAGAAAAACTAGAGAAAAAAATAATAAATAAATAAATAACAATAATCCAATAAAGAATTTTGTAGAATAATTCAAGTATCGAAGGGGTTGTTATTGTCCTAATTTGATAGCAATTATTCAGAAATTTTATCCATCACAACAAACTTAACAACTGTTTACAGAATACTATATTGGAAAGAATTTTGCCCCAATAAAAGTTCGTATTAATCTACTCACTAGAAGTTGGACACATATAAATGGAATTATATATTAGAAAAAAATCACATTATACTTAATCAATTCTCTTATTCAATTCTTTTTCCAACCAAAATAGAGCCATCCGGTTGATTATAATTATTTTTCTCTTTTTTTTTGTCAAAAAAATACAAAAAAAAAAGTGAAAAAAAAGTAAACCGAAATAAAGTAAATCCAAAAATAGAAAAGTTTTTGAAATTTAAATAATTCTTAAAAGATAAAAGGTCAATTTTTTCTTTTCAGAAATTTTTACTTTTTCTAAATTTCACTCTTCAGGTATTTTGATTCATCATTTTTTTGTCTAAGAGAGGTAAAAAATACATAAATCATTAAAAGAATTTTTAAAACTTGTTCTCGTCTCAATCTTAACCGATCCAAATTTCTTATAATTGTATCTTAAGCATACTGAATTAACTGAAACAACTGGACTGAAATCAATAATTTGCTTTAATATAATCTATCCAGTCTTTACTTGGACTTAGAATATGCTTTAGAGCCAGTTTCTCATACTTTTATTTTACCAAAATAAGGTTTCAAAAAATGGTAAAAAAAAAAGTAAACAAGTAATAATTTTCAAAAAATCAACGATTTATTCATTAACTCCATTTCACTCAAAGTTAAGCCAAAAATGAAAAAAAGACTTTTTTTTAAGAATCAAACAAACTAGAATTGTTTATAATAAGAGAAAACATAAACTTCATATTAGAGTTGATACTCATCAAAGAAATACCTGAACAAATTTCAAAAAAATTTGAAAAAAAAAAATATTTTGTAAAATTTTAGCCCACTTTAAGTGAGATTTCATGGAAAATTAAAATTGTTGAAAATAAGATATTTAATTGTGAATGTTTTGATTTTAAAAGAGAATACAAAGCCTCAATTTTCTTCAAGTTAATTTCCAATTTTAAAACATTTTTTTAATTTTCAAATTGACTTTTTAAAAAGAAAATAAAAAAGAAGATTAAAAAAAAAGTAAAAAATTAAATTGGAAAAATTAAAAAATTTACTCAATGAGATTAAAAGAACAGATTTAAAAAAATTGACAAAATTAGAAAAAATAATCAGATCAAAAATTGAAATTTAATTTATAGAACAATAATGAATCAAACTTATAGAATTTGCTCAGTTTCTCCAATAAAACTGGGCCCCTTCAACTGAAAAAGACTTAATAAATACATATCTTCTCTAGAAATTTATAATTTAATACTTAACAAAATAACCTTTTTCATTTGATTTATCGTTGGAAAAATCTTTAAACCTCTTTATTAAAATAAATTAAGTTTCCAACTCATAAAATTTCTACATAAAAAGTTACAACCAATAGCCCATTCAAAAGCTCTGATTCTAAAAAAAAATTTTTTAAATTTAGTCTTTTCTTTTAAACAATAAAAAAAAAAATAATAATATTTTTAAACAAAGACAAGAAAAATATATTGAAAATCAATAACTAAAAGAAAGTAAAAAAAAAAAGTAAAGTCATGCTATTGGTTATAATCTTAACTATATTATAGCTATGAGAAAAAAAAATTCTATTTTTATATTTATTTTTTATTATTTGGTTGTTATTTCAAATATTTTACAATTTTTTTTTAGTTTTTTTTTTTTTTTTTTTTTTTTTTTTTTTTGTATTTGTTCTTAAAAATAAATTGGATTATTTGAAGATTTATGGTTGTATCTAAAAAAGTGTGGATATGTCTGTGTGCTATAATCATAATTAATTCGGAATAACTAATCATTTTCTTCATTTGGAGACCATATTGTTATAATATTCTCAGGACTGATTGAACCTGAAGCAATTAGACCAGTTTTTGAATTACAGGAAACAGAGATCACGGGCGCTTTAAAAATATGAAAATTAATGAATTTAATATAAAATAATAATGTAAAAGAAAAAGAAAAATTTGAAATTGTTTTCGTTAGAATTATTATTAAAATTTTCTTTATTTTTGTTAATAAACAAATGCTCAAAATTCATCTCAAAGCAAATAAAAAAAAATAAATAAAAAAAAAAAAATTTTAAAATCATAAGTTGATCGAAGATGTATTTTCCTGTCTTTCTATGTCCAAAATTTTATTCAAAACAAATAACCATCTCTAAATAAATAATCATAAAACTCAAAATGAATAAAAGAAATTCCAAAATTTTGGATGCAGTTTAAACAGTTGTAAGAATAACAATACGAGACTTTTCATTCAATTTGGGGATAATTTTCAAGTTAACCTAAACTATTTTTTTCATTTTTTGTCTTTTCTATTGTGTTTTCGTTTCTTTTTTTCCAGTTATGTAATCTGTTTTCCTGAGATCGGGGATTTTTTTCAATTGTTGATAGAAGGTTAGTGTTGGGTTTGTTCAATAAAAATAAAAAAAAATTAGTTGATGATATCTGATCATTTGATCGGATCAATAACTGTTGGTGGAATTTCAACAAATTTACCAAAATTCATTTTTTGTTTAGCTCGTTTCATCATTTTGAAAACATCAGATTTTTATTTTTGGATATTTTTTTATTTTATTTGGACAAAAATGATTACTTATAAAAATATTAATACGTGCAACTATAATGTTGGTTTAATATTATGTTTAGAAAAATATAAACAATTAAACACACACAAATGTATGCAGATGACTTAACCCTAATAATGGAGGGGGGGTTCACTGCAAAAAATAGAGGAACAACTAAATGCAAATATTTACCCAAATTATCACAAAGTATGGATTAACAGTAAATGATGATAAAATGGTACAATAAATTATCTAAACGAGATCAAATATCTGGGTATATTGCTCAACAAGAAAACACAGATCAAAGAAAACTTGAAAAAAAGCCGAGGACAGCTTCTCTAGATATAATTATATATACACAAATGGCAAACGTACTTAAAATACAACTCTTCAAGGCAGTAATTTTACCCCAAATACTTTATGGGCCCGACATCTTTAATTTGACCAAATCAGATATCGATGATATTAATGTCTGTATTAATAAAAAATTAAAGGAAATAATCAAAGTGCAGATAGGCACCCACCCCACCCCACCCCACCCCCCACACACACACAGATATCCTCAAATGGGAAACTAAACTACAATTCCAAATTTTTAACACACCAAAATTCGATTTTTGAAAAAAAAATCTTATTTAATCAATTCTCAAAGAAATACCAAATCACAACCATTCGCTAATTGAAATGTTAACACTTGTTTATAAATTACAATACTCACAAAACAAAAAATAAATAATTTTTGATCTAATAAATTATTGGTGTGTTAAAAATTTTGGAGATGAGCAAAACAAACATTTGGTAAATTTGTTAAATTCTATTAACATTATGGATCGATCAAATGGTTAGACACCATTAATTAATTTTATTTGAGTTATTCTATTTTGAACAACTCAACTTTAATAGCAGAATATCAATTGTTCGAAAAAATATGATCAAACGAAACAAGTTACGTCATTCAAAAAAATGAAATAAAATAAAAAACTCAAAAGATGAAAAAATGATTTTTAATATTTTTACAAAAATCAAAATTATTTCCAATTTGAATGAAATTGCATTATTGTGATTGTTTGAACTGTTTTAATCGTGTGGAAAATTTTGAATTTTGTTTAGAACAGAACTCACAAAACATATGATCCTAAACAGAAAAGCCAATTTCATTAATAAATTGAGATGTTTAAAAGTAGACCATCTAGCTAAAGAACTAAAAATGGATAAAATAGAGAATATTGATTAAGAAAACATGGAGAGGGGCGAGATCACGAAAAAAAAATCACCTTGAGACCCACATCAAATACATACAAGACAAAGTTGATTCATCCCAAGGTGATGAAAGCTGAGAATTGAAAAAATCCCTCCGTAAAAATCAGCCAATTCCCGGAAAACTTTACGAAAAAACAGCCATACCTAAACCTGAAATCATCAACAATGCTATTCAAACGAAAATCCTTTTCAAATGGATTAATTAGGTACACTTACAAATCAGAAAAAGGTGTAAATTTGAAGATATGCCCATTCGTGTTGTCAAAAGAAAAGTTGATGATGTAAACAATTTTATATGGAGCTGTGAAAAATATGAGAAAACTCGAAGGCAATGGAAAAAACAACTCAAAAATTTTGATTATAACATCATTGTCAAACAGGATATTGATGAATTAATGATTAAAATTAACACAAAAGAAATCTATGATTTACAATAGAATACTTTTTGACCAATATGAATCAACACACTATTAGGTAAAAGGAGCTCAAATTCAAAATAATCCCTAATCGCCTACACATAAAAATTCATTTGGATAAAAATGATTCAGATTTCTCATTCCTCACATCAATTATTTTTACTTTATTTTTTTTTTCTTCTATTTTTCTCACCTTTTTTTTATTTTTTGATTTCTTTATTCCAGAAAACTAAATTGAGTTTAAAATTCTTCTAATCACTGTAATTAAAAGATTCTTTTGACTACTCTTTGAATTAGGAGACACAATTTTAGTCACTTCAAAATTTCTCTTTCAACCAGACTAAGTGTCCAACACTTAGTTCTTAAAAATAAATCAGAGAATATAATAAATTTTGAGATTTTTTTTTGCCTATTTTTGATTTTGGTTTGTGTACAAATTTTTGGAATGGACTTTATATAAGCCAGTTCAAACATCTAAAAGTAGGATTTTAAAAAATCAAAAATGAATTAAAAAAATAACTTCTTGTAAGGATTATACAGTATATGAAAAAAAATGGTAAAGTTTAGTCTATTAGTTGATTGTTCTTCAGGGTTTCTTTTCTTATCACTTCGAAAACTTATTAAGGGTTATACATAATTTGAAAAAATGTTAAAGAATAAATTAGGCTAACTTTTAAATTTTTGGTTTGTTTCTCTCCATCCCAAATATATCCTGATAAAATAAAAAAAAAAAAAAAAAAAAAAAAAAGGAAAATTCCCAATCTAGCCCAAGAAAATATCCTTAAAGAAAATTCAAAACTAGTTTGCCTTAATTTCAAGATTGATCGTTAAAATTCATTTCCATTTTTTGCTTTCCAAATTTTTTTTAGCTATTAAAATATTGAAGTTTTAATTTTATAAGAAACTTTGATGATAATTATCTTGGAAAAAACCAAGTTTTTCTTGTTTTTTCAAAAATTTTTATCAAAAATAAATTTGAATCAACTCTCAAAACTATAATTTTAAAAATGAGTTTTCTCCAATTATAATTTTTATTTTTTTTTATGAGGTGTTTTTAAATTTTTTGGTTTGAGAAAATTTTGAATTGAAAAAAATAATTTTGATTAAAATGAAGATAAATTCAGAATAAAAATAACCAATGAGATATTTTTTTCTCATAGATAATAATAAGTTATTACACTTTTATCATATAAGACAAGGGTAAAAAAAAATGTTTATGTGTGAGTAAGATAAAGATTTACCATATAGGATAAAATGATTTTTTTATTCACACTTTGATCTCAATAAACAAGTGCCAAAAATGATGTCTTGATTTTTTTTAGGTTTTTTTGGATAAACTTGTGTTTTTTTTCAAATTTTCTTAAGAAATCGATTATTTTTAGATCAAAAAGTCAACTTTTCAATTCCCACACCGAAACGTATTAACATTTTTTTCGTTTTCTGCTCAATGCTTTATCAGATTTTAATTTTTCTTCAAATTGATATAAATGTGCTAATTGGGTATCCCTTTTGAATTTAAATTCCTCACGGAAGCAATAAAGCTATTTTAAAAAAGTGAGTAACAAAAAATTTAAAAATAGTGTCTCAAACTTTATGGTTTATTTTTTGAAAGTGTTTTCGTTGCTGACAAATTCAAAAAAAATTTTAGTTCAATTTCCATTTTATCAAAAATTTGATAACTTTTACTTTTAAAACAGTTCTTGAAAAAGAATATTTCCAAAGAAGAATAATTTTATCAAGTTTGTCCACATTTAAACCCATAAAATACTTTGTTCAAAGCTAAGGGAAAAAAATTTTACAAAAATGAAGCAAAAAATTTCAATCATTTATTTGAATTTATCGCTTTTTTTAAAACTGTTGGATACACTTTTTGACAATTACCTAATTCTAAAATAGTTGTTCTTATTTTTTTCAATTCTTTAATTGTTGGAGAGGTGGTGTTCGTAAGCAATTACATTTTGGGATAACCAAACAAAAAAATCATTAAAAATGAAAAAAAAGACATTCAAAAATGAAATAAAGAAAATAAAATGAAATATTTTACATTCGTGTCCTTCAAGTGTTTGTACAATTTCCTTTGAGTCAAAGTCCCATATATAAACTTTGCTATCTTCAGATCCTGAAACGAGGTAATTCTGTTTTTCGCCCATATATAGGCTATCAAAGATGACTAGCAATTTTTCATTTAAGTGCCCCTCGTAGCTTCTCATACAATTCCCATTATAACAGTCCCATAAGCGTATTCTGCTTCCTAAATTCCCCAGAACAAGGTAGACGCTATTGGGTGTAAACTGGACAGAGGTGCATGGCTTGTTACTTGCAGGGTTACCTAATGTCTTATAACACTTGATCGTTCTCGAATCCCAAATCCTACATAGCCCGTTTAAAGAGCACGTAGTAATCAGGGTATCGTCGTGGCTAAAATCAAGATAGGAGATCGGAGCAGTGTGTCCCGTTATTGTTCGAATGGATCTTTCAGTCCGAAGATCCCATAGAATTGCTGTTTCGTCGTAGCTAGATGATGCAATAATGTTTTCCTTATTGTTAAAAACTGAACAATAGACATAACTTTTGTGTTCATTCATTATCCTGACACATTGAGACTGTTTTGAATTTTTTCATGTTTATCAAAGAGTTGAAGAAAAGAAGAGAATCAGAAATAATGGGAATTAACAACAAATTGGAAATTGGTTTGTTTGCTTTCGCAGCAGCCACGAAAAAAGTAAAAAACAGAAAAAAAGAAAAAGTTTTTTGTTTGAATGTTTTTTTTTTACAGTTTCAAGATCCCAAACACGCGTTGTACAATCATCCGAAGAAGTGGCAAAATATCTCCCACATTTTGACCATGAAATATGAGACATTCCACGTGTGTGGCCATCAACTAAAGCAACTTGCTTGCCTGTTTTAGTCGACCAAATCCTTCCTGTGAGATCACCAGAACACGAAGCAAGAAATTCGCCGTTTGGTGAAAACGATGTACACGAAACACCTTTTTTGTGACCTGATATTTCTAACAGTTTCTTATATTTCAATTTGGACATTTGAAATTAAAAAAAAAAACAAAAAAATAAAACTGATTTTGAAATTTAAGTTGAATTTTGGATTTCTCTTATTTTCAAAAAAATCAGACATATTGTAACTTCATTACATTAAGTTTTAGAAACACACTTAATCTGTTCAAGTGGGAATTTTGAAGTGACAAAACGAATAACTTCTAAAATAAAAGAGTGGATAAACACAACCATATAAGGTTAACAATCCCTAATATTTGAAAATTTTATTATCTTGTGTCGGGTGTGGTGACTTGTTAATTTGGTTCTTATCTTATCGATCTTATGCTTGGTATGGGTTTTAAAAGTTGTTCAAAATGGTAATTTTTGAAAATTTATTTTTTTTTTTTTCGAAAATATTAATTGAAGAGTGTAAGAATAAAGAATTGGTCAATGATTAAGAATAAATTTTGATTTTTGGGTTGTTGAAGAGAATTCTGTTTACTTTTTAGTTGAATAACTGAATGAAAAAAATCTTACATTTCAAAAGCTCCAAAAGCCAAATCTAATTAAAAATTTCAATAAAAAACCCACAAGTCACATTTTTTATAACTTAAGTTTTGGTATATTAGTCTTACACTCTCAATTCGGATTTTCGAAAAAAAAAAAAATAAATTGTCAAAAATTACCATTTTGAACAACTTTTAAAACCCATACCAAGCATAAGATCGATAAGATAAGAACCAAATTAACAAGTCACCACACCCGACACAAAATAATAAAATTTTCCAATTTCTTGAATTGTAAACCTTAAGGGACTAACAAACTAAAAAAAATCTAAAAGTAAATTTAATAATAAAATCAAAAAAAATTTACCCAGTCTTGAAATTGAAAAAGTAAAATAAAAATATGATTATTAAAAAATCAAACTTACCTTAGAAGCTATTTTTAGATATGAATTAGTTTTTTAAAAAGTTTCGTTCTATTTTTTGGGTTTTGGAATAGTTCAAAATGCAACCTATTTCTGAATTATTTCGTAAAAATAATAACTTTGAAGAAGAAAGAAATTTTATGACCTGTAAAAAATTCTACAAAAATAAACTTTAAAAATGAAACCACTATGTTCATAAATAACCCAGTATCAAAAATCTACTTATTTTCAAAAAAAAATACAATAATTATTTTATAATTTAAAAAAATATAATTTTTTGATCCAAAAAACAGACAAAATCAATTTTTTCTTTTTATCAAATCGAAAAAAAACAACCAATCAAAGTAAAATTTGCCCAAAATACTTTGTTAAAATTTTAAAATTCAACTTATTTAATCTAAGGAACTACTTTATAATTTGATGATTTATTATCAATAATTAATCACCCAATCTTAATTTATTCAGTGGATTATTAATAACCCAAAGATTACATGTATCAATAGAATTAAATATTATATCTCAATTTTTTAAAGATTTTCAAACAAAAAAACGGAATTTAAAAAAATAATTCTAATAATAAAAAAATAATAGATATTCTCAAATAATATATTTTAAGAAGAATAATTCCTTGTTTATACTCTTGAAATTTAAAAAGGAATATTGCCTTATCTTTAAAATTTTAAGAAATTTCTTAAATATTTGTAAATAAAATAAATAATCAATTTTTTCAGATCTTCAAGATTTCAATATTTGATTTATTTAGATTGTATTTTTAAAATAAGATTAAAGTTACAAGATATTAGTTCATAAGGAATCTTATATTTTACTAAAAGAGAGTTTTCTTCAAAAAAATTTTTTTGGCAATTTTTTTCTTTCTAATTTGATCCAAAAACCAACAAAGAAGGATCAGATCTTTTTAACTGAAAATTTCATTGGGGAAATATGAAATCTATTAAAATTGATAATCAATCTCTCTAAAGTTGATAAATGAAGTTCTATATTGGGTTTCATTGTCTTCTTATGTAAATAAGAATTCTATTAACTTTTATGAAAAAAAATAAATAAGAGTTACTAGCCTCTTAAAGATCATGTTTCCATATGAAGTAGGTGAAATAATTTATTTATTTATTGTTAGAAAGGAGTAATCAAAGCAAATTTACTAAATAAAAAAGAGAAGAAGAAAAATAATTAAAATATTAAAGTAAAAAAAATATTATATCAATTAAAATAGTTGAAATCTTGGATAAAAATGCTCTTAAAATAGTTTAGTAATCTCAGTTAAATTAACCCCAGAGAATTTCTTTTATATCAAAATGGGAAAAATTTTTAAAATTCCAACAATTTTTAACATCTTGTACTTTGAGAGATCTTTGCAAAATGTAATTTTACTATTTCATAATTTCCATTTTAAATCGAGAAAAAGACAATAAATTTTTAAAAGCTGTTCAAATTATTTTTTTTCCATTTACATTAACTATTTTATATTGTTTTAGACTTGGTATTTGTACTTTATAATGCTGAAAAATAATTTTTTTAAAAATTCTACTTCAAAAAACTTATTTGACAATTTTTTTTTTTTGTGGAAATTTTAACTTGAAAATTAATATTTTTTATACTATATCTTAAGAATTAAAATTTTTTTTGAGATATGAATGGAAAATAAGGCAATAAATCAACTTTATCCCTCTGGGTGGAAACTTAACCTTAAATCATTTTTAATTTAACTTTGTGAAAAAATAAGACCGATTTTTAATTGGAAAAATCAAGAGAACCTGAAAGATTAAAATTAAAATAATAAAAAGAATAAACAAATTAACATCAAATACTCATTTGGTATATTTTTAATAATTAAATTAAAAAAATATAATTTGGATCTACTTGATTACAGAAATAAAATTAGTTGTTTTTGAAGTATCAAAAATTAGTCAATTTTTCATCCAATTTTTGAGAGTGGTATTGTCAAATGATACAAGTATATTTTGTTATACTCGAAAAAAAAAACATTTAGACACAATTTTCGTTTCTCAATTGTATTTATTAAGATATTACCCATATTTCGGTTAATAATTAGTAAAATATTGGAATTTGAAATAAAAATTTTCATTATTATTTTGGGAATGATAATAATGAATCAAACAAGGATTAAAAATTACTAAAAGATATTTTATGAAAAATTTTATTCTTTGATTAATCGATCCGAATTTTTATTTACTATCAGGTTTCGAAATAAAAATCATTTTTATTTTCAGATATCTTCAATTTATTTTTGTAGTTCAGACTCATATTGTTTAATTTATAAATATGAATCAATTTTGTTCTAAAAATTAGTATTATATAGTGTTATATCAATAAATTTAAGACATTTAAAAATAAAAAAAAACATTAAATATTCCTTGTTTCAATTATTCTGAAATATTATGTAATAATTAAAATGTTTGAAACAAACATGTTTTTTTCTCAGTGATTTCTACTAGTTCCTTTTTTCTTTTTCTTTTTTTTTTTCTGGAGGCTCTTCAACATTCTTTTAGACAAAAAAATTAACACTAATTCAGAAAAAAAGTGAAAAGTGAAAAAAAAATATAACTATTATATTGTAATGAAAATTTGAAAATGATTTCAAGTTAATTTTTTATTTTGATCTATAATTGTTTAAAAAATCTATATTATAACCCTAAAACTCAATTTTAAAAATAAAAAATTTATTTTTTTCTTCTTTTTGTTCCCAAACAACAGTTATAACATAATAAAATAGTATACCTATGGCTCTATAAATTGTGATTGTAAAATATTAGATCTTTCAAAAAACTTTTAATTTGAAATTTTTTTTTCAGGAATTTGTTGCTTTTTGTCAGCTGTGTAATATATATAAAGATTTTGATATCATTAGAGATTTAGGTAATTTTCTATATGATCGTGTCGTCAAGCGCCGCCAAGTGCCTAGGTTTTCCAGAATTTAAAAGAATAGAGTAAAATCAAATATTTCACTCAATTCTTATGAATCCTAGAAAACCTAACGACTGCCCAGCATATAGAAATAATGATAAAATCTGGATTTCTGAATTAAAAAAAAATAATTTTCCGATTATTTTAAATAATAATAATATTAATAATATTATTAATAAACAAAATTAAGAATATTTATTACCTCTAGTAGATAATAAAACAATATTTGAATCTTTTAAAAAAATTATAAATTCGTATTTAAGAATTCTGGAAGTGTTTTCAAGTACCTATGTTTTCTTGGAGTTTTCGGTTTTTTTTCTATCAAGTGTTCTAGGTTTTTTTGACAAATAATCAGAAAACTCAAGAAAACCTTAGCAGTTTTTTTTTCCTTCTAGAAATAAAAAAAAATTAAGAAATTTTCTTTTAATTTTAAAAATTAAAAAAAAACTAAAGGCAAATAAGAGGAATTTTAAACTCCTCCCTTAAATTAGAATAAAATAAAAAATTCTTGTTTTTTTATCAAAAAATAATTTTCCCATATTAATACTAATAAATTTTCTCTATTTCTTGAGAAAAATTTTCAAATTTAATCTTTCATTTGTAAAATTTGTTTTTATAAATTGAACTTTAATAAATCAATAAAATATTTATATTCTTAAAAAATGTAGATTTCTTTGATCATTTAATATATCAACTTTTTTGATATAAAAAAAAAAGAAAGAAACAGAAATTTTTCTTTACCTCATGTGACTTTATCTAGTCGACTTGGTTTATTTTATGTATATTGTGCATTTTTAACAATTACAAGGATCTATATTTATTCGAAATCCAATCAATATAATCATTTCTTTAACTAAATAAATGAATATTTTAATAAAATAGAGGGTGATATATATTAGCGAATTAGAATCATATATTTACAGATCAATAAAAAAAAGGAATTCAAAAAAATGAAAAAAATGATCAAGAAAAAATAAAAATTTACTATGTTTAATGATCTTTTATTTAACCTTTGACAGAATTACTTCCTCCTTAATTCTGTTTTATTTTTATTCTTTATGTAAAAACTTTTTATTGGAAAATTTTTGAGTATCAAATTATTTAATATCTGAAAGAATTTTCGCAAGGTGTTTTAATTCCTATTTTCATTTTATTCTAATTTTGATATTGGTTTAAACAAAGAAAATATTATATTTTTTGAATATATTTACAATAATAAAGATATATGGGATGAATTCTTGTTTGATTTTATAATTATTTAGTTTCAATTATATGAGTACTAAGAATCAATTCTGAATCCCAGTTTGTTATTTTTTTCTCCCTATTTTCCTTTTCTTTGAGTTGAACTTTTTGAAATTGTTTTTTGATTTTAAGAATTCGATCCTGTTTCTTTAATCTTTGAAATAATATTCTTTATTTTGGTTAGGTCTGATAAAAATATTTGAAATTAGAATTTTGAAAACAAATTTGGAATAAAAGATTTTGTACCATAACAAAAAATGGGAATTGGGCCAGAAATAAAAGACAATTTTATTTGAGCTTCATATAAATAAAGAAAAAACAAATCTTGAAAAATCGGCTTTAAATCGATTTTTTTTTTAATTTTGTTTTCAAAATATTCATTTGGAAAGGTGATCTTTCTTTTTTAGTTAATAAAATGAAAAAAATTATTTAAAATGAACACCATCCCTGGTCCAATTAATTCTTTATTATATGACTGATTTCAGTCTTTTGTTTAAAAACATTTCTAGCTCCAAAAATCTAATTTTATAAAACCAAAAATCAAATAGTATAATTTCTTTAAAAAGGTTGAAAATTTTAAGGTTTCAACTTCAATTTAATTTGTTTCTTTTCTCAAAGAGATCATTGAATGGTATTTTGGCTTTAAAGTTACAGATATATGTTGA
This sequence comes from Anaeramoeba flamelloides, assembly GCA_027625915.1. Taxonomy (NCBI): domain Eukaryota; family Anaeramoebidae; genus Anaeramoeba; species Anaeramoeba flamelloides. The sequence continues at coordinate 1,947,296 of JANTQA010000008.1, forward strand.
CACTCAATAAATATTTTTCCAGTAAGGTTGGAGTAATTTAAATTTTCTAAAAGAGTAAATTAAAAAGACTTGCATAATAGTTTTTAAAATACAGGCCCCAAACTATTTAAAAAGACAATAAGAGAAGTAGAAGAAAAATATATTCACTTAAGAACAAGAAAAGAACCCAAATTTCAAGAGACCAACAAAAACATTTTTTAACTTTTTCTTAATTTCTTGGTTTTTCCTCTCAATTTTTAAATCAATTTTTCATAAAAAAGAAAATACAAAAAATCAATAAGATCAATTTTTGAAGAAATACATAGTTCACTTTTAGTTTGTAAGAAATGGAAAATGAGATTGTGATTCAGGATGATGATTTGAATAATTCTTCATTTAATGACATTTGTGAATTGTGCTATGAAGAGCAATACAGTTTATATTGCTTTGAATGTAAATTACACATTTGTTCAAAATGTAACGATTCTCTTCACTACAACAATAATCTGAAAACCACACACCAAATTAAAACAACAAAGCCTAATAAGCCAAGTAAAATAACTTTTTCTTTTTTGTTAATTATTTTTTTTTGAATTTTTTTTTGTTTTAACATTTTTTGAGAAAAAACCTTCTTTTGAATTCACTGTATAAAAAAAAAATATCCTACAATTTGAAAATTAAAGAGAAATTTCACTCCGAGACCCAATTATTAGAAATTAAAGAAGAACAAAATGAGATCCAAACAGGATTTGGAAATGATTTTGACAATAATACAATTTTTCCTTTTGATGCTTCCTTGAATGAAAAAGAAAAGAAATCTGAAGAAAAGGAAAAAACAAAAGACAAAGAAGAGATTGGTGGTGGTGAAAAAATAGAAATAGAAATAGAAAAAGAAAAGGAAAAGAATAAGGAAAATGAAAACGAAAGTGAAAGTGAAAGTGAAAATGAAAGTGAAAAAGAAAATGAAAAAGAAAAAGAAAAAATAAAAGAAAAATTTAAAAGGAGAATCGAAAAATTAAGAATTAAACTCGAAAAAGAAAAAGAAATAAAAAAACAAAAAAAAAGAGAAAAACAAAAAGAAATCCAAAAAGAAAAAGAAAAAGAAAAACAAAGAAGGAGAATCGAAAAAGAAATGCAAAAAGAAAAGAAAAGACAAGAAAGGCTCATGAGAGAAAAGATCAAGAGAGACAAGAAAAAAAGAGAACAACAACAATTGTTACACATTAAAAAAAGCCAAGAAATGGAAAGAAAAAGAAAAAGAAGCATTGATCATGAAAAGGAATTAGAAATGGAAAAGGAATTGGAAATGAAAATTGCTAAAGAAAACCCAATAAAAAACGTTCAAATTGTAAAAATCTTAAATGAACCTGAGAAAATTAATTTGTATAATATCAATAGCCCGTTTAATAATTGTATTTCAAGGCTCGGGTGGGTCTGTAGCAAACAAAACTTGATCGAGCCAAATTTGGAAATTATTAAATTCTTCATCAAATATGGATCAAATTGTAATTTGTACACAGGAAAATTTCAAAACATTACCCCTTTTCAAGAATATTGTAACAGATACGATGAAGTTAATCAAGAAAGAGAAACAATTTTACAATATTTTTTACAAATTGGCCAGGCGGATTTATTTATAAAAAATAATCACAGCAAGAATGCGCTTTATTATTTATCTAAAAAAAGAAATTCCACAAAAATTGTTAGAGATTTATTATTATCGTTTTTAACGAAAAAAAGTAGCAAATATATCAATGATCTGAAGGAATATGATTTTAATAAGACTTCGTTTCTTAAAAAAAGACTATCAAAAAAAAAGATTGCCAAGTTTTATTTTTTGCCATTATTAGTTTTCACTTTACTAAAAAATGCAAAGTATGAATCATTGTACCGATTATTGGATGAATACCAGCAGATGGATCAAGAAGATTTTTCAAAATATTTTTATAAAAATCAACAAAAAAATAATAATGATAATCAGAAAAATGACAACAACAACAACAATAATAATAATAATAATAATAATAATAATAAAGAAACAAATCATCAAGATAAAGCTGAAAGGGAAAAATATAGCAAACATAAAAAGAAAAGAACAATCTATAGAAAAAAGAAAAGAAAAAGACTAAATAAAACTGGAAAATCACAAGTGGACATTAGTTTTGCAAAAATTTGTGAAAAAAAAACTCATGCAACTATCGTGCATCTTTTATGTTTAATGGGAAATAATAATTCTAATACTAAAAATAAGGATAATATTAAAAACAACAACAGCAACAATAATAATAATAATGGCATTAAAATTAATAATATTAATCACAATAACAAAGACAATGACAACAAAAGTAATATCAATAATCTTAACATTAGCAATAACAATAATAATTCTAATAACAATAACAATAACAATAATGTTAATTCAAATGAAGAGGCATATATTATTAATGATATCCAAAAAATAAAATGTTTAGAAAGATTAATTAAATATGATGACTTTGGCATAAATTGTGAAATGGTTCAAAAATTAAGGCCACTTCATTGTTTATGTTTGCAAGCCAATCCATCAGTTGAATTAATACAATTTTTAATTGATAATGGGGCAGATGTTAATTGCATAGATGATTTACAGTTAACTCCATTGCATTGGCATTGTAACCAATCGAATCCGTCGATTAAAGTGATTAAAGCGTTAATTAACAATGGTGCAAATGCCAACTTATCCAATGCGAGCAATGAAACAGCTTTACATTTACTTTGTGATCGTAATAACCCAAATTATAAAATTATTGAGTTTTTTATTCAAAATGGAGCCAATATTAATCAAGTGGGCAAGGAAAAAACAACTCCTTTCCAATGTCTTTGTGATCAAATTAATAATCCTCCATTCAATATTGTAAATTTAATGATTGAAAATGGTGCAAATATGAATTTGCAGGATGAGTTAGGTGAAACGTCGATGCATTGCTTATTAAAAAAAATGAGCCCAAGTTATCAAATTATTGAATACTTGATTCAAAAGGGCGCCGATATGAATAAGAGATATTATAAAACTAAATGGACCCCATTGCATTTTCTTTGTAATCCCAAATTAATGAAAAAAGACTCTCCAAGATTTTCACATCAGCAAAATTCACAGTCCCGATTCAAGGATGAAGATAATGATAGAATAAATAATTTTTATAATAACGAATCAATAAAAATATTTCCATTAATAATATCATGTGGGGGTGATTTAAATGCGCAAGACATAAATTCGGATACCCCATTCCATTTTCTATGTAATCAAAAAAATCCTTCGTTTGACATTATTAAGCTATTCCTTGAAAATGGCGCTGATAAAAATCTACAGGGGTATAATAAAAATACTCCTTTACACTGGATTTGTTCTCAAAAAAACTCTAATAATGAGATAATTAAATTGTTTCTTCAAAGAGGCGTTGATATTAATATATTAAATCACGAATATAAATCCATTTTACATTTGATGTGTGAAAAAAATATAAGCCCATCCAAAGAAATAATACAGTTGTTGATTAATGGTGGTATTAATTTAAATGCCCAGGATATTAATTCGGATACCCCATTGCATTTCCTATGTAATCAAAAAAATCCTTCATTTGACATTATTAAATTAATCGTGATAAATGGCGGTGATATTAATATTAGGGGTTTCTCAAATCAAACTCCATTACATTGGCTGTGCGATCAACAAATACCAAATTATGAAATAATTGAATACTTTATGAAAAATAATGTATTGGTTAATGTGCAAAATAAACAGTTAGAAACTCCTATGCATTTGATTTGTAAATCACATGCTTCTGATAACGATGATGATGAAGGTGGTGATAATGATTCTGAGGGTGATGATGATGAAAAAATAATAAAAAAAAATCAATTAAAATATAGATTCAAAAGTGGCAAAAAAGCATGGAATATAATTCATGATAAAAAAGTGGAAAATATCGAAAAGAAAGGAGACAATAAAGATGTAATTGAAAAGGAAGGAGGAAATGAAGATGATGACGATGATGAAAAGTTGCATAACAGCTTTCGAATGCAAAATTTAATTAAGATTGTAACTTTATTCAAAAATAACCAAGCGGATTTTACTATTAAAGATGAAGATTTCTTAACTCCCATTCATTACTATTTCCAACAGAAAAATCCTTCTCTAAGGGTATTAAATATGGTATTACAAAATATTACAAAAATCAATTTCATGAAAACACCTAATAAGGAAACATTCTTGCATCTGGTTTGTAAATCCAAAAATCCTTCAATAAAACTAATCAAATTATTGCTTGATCATAAAAATAATCCGAACATGCAAACAGGTGATCAAAAAAAAACAATCCTTCATTTTCTATGTAAATCAAGTAACCCATCATATACGATCATAAAAATGCTTCTTGATAACAAAGTCAAAGTAAATGTCCAAGATTATAAATTGAGAACACCTTTACATTTATTAATGAAAATGTTTTTTAACCAGCAAGATGTCCAAAAGGTAAAGGAATTGCTCCCCTTTCTAAATTTATTTCTCAATAGGAATGTGAATCTCAGATTGAAAGATCACAATCATAGCACTGTTTTCCATTTAATTATTGATCAAATAAATGTTAGCAATCAGCAGATCCTATATGAAATTTTTATGTTATTGATAAATAAACTTGATTATTATTATCCCAAAAATAAGAAATGCTATTTTTCAATTTTTAAGTCTTTAATTGTTGACATATCAGATTCCTCAATCAATTTGTATTTGCCATTTTTAAATGTCTTTTTGAAAAAGGGCTTATCTCTTAATCACGTGGAAAAAAAGAATAATAATAATTCCATCTTGCACATATATTTTGAAAGGGAAAAATACCCTTCTCTGGCATTGGTCAAGCTTCTACTAAAGTCGGGGTTTGATATTAATCATCAAAACGATAGCCTGCAAACCGCAATGCATACACTTTCTAGTAATATAAGTATTTATCGTGCCGTTGTTAATCAAGATGAAATGAATAATAAGGGTGGAAATTACAATATGGAATTACAAATAAAGCCAAGAAATAGAAGGAAGGGGAAAAGGAAAACAAAAAAGAAACGAATGGCTACAAATAAAGGCAAGGCCAAAATTAAAAGCAATCTATTGCTAGTGAATCTTTATAAATGCTTTCTGAAGTATAACGCAAACCTGGCATTGAAGGATCATAAGGGTAGATCAGTCATTCATTTTATGATTTTCAAAATACCAGAAAACATTAGATTCTATAGAGAATTTTTCCAATTGTTAGACAATTATAATCGAATTGATTTACTCAATTCAACAGATTCACGAAGTCAAACAATCCTACATATACTTTGTAAATCAAGAAAATACAACATGGATTTAATTAAGGTATTAGTTGAATTCAATCCTGATTTTGATGTTCAAGATATTAACCGCGATACCGTCTTGCATTTGCTTAGTTATAAAGAACGCAACAATCGTAAAAAGGTTCCCCTCATGGAGCTGTTGCTCAAGAAGGGGGCAAATGCCAACATTTGCAATAAAAAACATTTGTCGCCCATATTCACCCAATGCATGAATAATTTACATTTTGAAGTCATTCAATTATTCGTATCATACAAGGCTGATCTCAATATCTTGAATAATAAACAAGAAACTTTGCTTGATTATATTTTTAGAAGAAGGTATGTTAATAAAAAAGTAATTAATTTTTTAAAAGAAAATGGTGCTAAGACTAGTAGCCAATTAAAATAATAATTTTTTTAATTTTATTTTATTTTTTTTTTTTTATTTTTGAAGAATAATTTGAAAAGGGTAATTTTTGAACTTAATAATGTTATTAATTAAAACTAAAACAATTCTTTTTATTTTTATTGTTTTGTTTTTTTTGAAATCAAGGTGGATTTTTTTACACAATTTAAATTATATTATTATATGGTTTAATTCAACAGCTATTATTAAAAATAAGATGTAAAAATTTTTTTGAAAAAAACTGAAAATTAAACTCTATTTCAAAAATTGTTACTCATCCAAAATAATAAATTGAAATATATATATATATATATATATTCTTTTTGTGTTCAAAAACAACTAATTATTAAATCTGATTAATAATTCACTTTTTAATTTTTTCTAAATATAAAAAAACCTGACATATTTTAAAAAAATTAAAAAAAATAAAAAAAAAAAAGTGAGCCACAATTTTTGAAATGAGTTTGACAAATTTTTTATTATGGAAATTTCACTGAAAAAAATGGTTAACATGACGATTTTTTTATTAATAATTAAATTCATTTTAAAAGACATTCCAGAGTCTCAATTTTCTTTAATGATTATTTGTCTTTTCCAAGATCTTTTTTTCTTTTCCACATGATCTTCATTAAAAAAAAAGTTTCAAAAAAAGAATTAAGAAAAAAAAAAAAAATTAGAAATGGATCAACAAAAATTTTAAGAAATTAGAAAAAATGATTTTGATCGAAAAATTGAAAAATTGTTATTAATAAGAATCTGAGATAATTTATCAAGCCATATTGGATTTCTTTCATTAACATTATCAAGTGAGTCGAAATTTTTCGAAAATAGGGTTTAAATATTATAAAAGTTAAATAATAATTTTACTATTAAAATTGGAAAGTATTTAGAAGATTTCTTGAGACTAATTTTACAAAAATCTTATATAAATTGGTTTTAGTTGTTTCATTAAAATGAAAAGACATTACACAAAAATTCTTTATATATATATATATATATATGATGATGATCAGCAATACCATCAAAATAGTTTTATTATTTTTTCTAACAGAATTTCAAATTGATGTATGAAAGAGTAATAGTTTTAAATATAAACGAAATTGCAAATAATTGGATATAGTTAAAATGTTTTAAAAAATAACAATATTAGGTTTTTTATTTAATTTAAAAATAATTTCGAGTCAGTAACTATTTTTATTATTTTCTGTCTTTTATCAATTATGTTTTCATTGCTTTTTATTTTTCCAGTGATGTAATGTCTTTCTTGTGATCTGGAATTTTTTTTCAATGTGTGATTTTAGGTAAAGTATTGACATAGTAAAATAAAATAAAAAACACATACAGTTAGTTCGTTGTTGTATTCTAACCTATGATCGATAAATAAAGGTTGGTAAAATTTGAACAAATTTAACCAATTAATTTTTTATTAGGCTTTTTTCATCATTTTGTGCAATAATTAATTTTTTTTTTTATTTTATATTTTTTTTATTTATTTGGATAAAAAAGATATACATACATAAGCATTCATACTATGTTACTTATATGTGATTTAATATTATATTTGGAAACATACCAAAAAATTCGACTATTATGCGTATTTTTGATTTTGGATGTGTCAAAATTATTAAAAATGGTGTTAATTTGAGCAAAGTTATTGTAATTTCAATATAGTTAAATCGATGTAAATAATTTTTTAAAATAATCTATCTAATTATTAGTTTTTTTAAAAAAATTGAAGTTTTTTGTAAATAATCTACATTATTCCAAGACAAATTTAGAAATGATATTTTTCAATGTTAAAGTTTGGGTATGTATATCGTTGATTCAACATCCTAATTTGTTTCGAAATTATACTTTTTTTCTATATTAGTTGAATTTTTTTAATAAAAAAAGGATCTCTTTGAATTGATAAGATGAACTTTGGGTACTATTTTATTTATGGGATTTTAAACAATATAAAACTAATCTGATTATCATTTAATGACAACGTGCTTTAATTTTAGACTTCAGAGTGGTTGACACTAATATCTTATTGACATTGTTAAATTTACTCTTTTATAACATAATACAAATATTTTATATAAGAGTAGAGGAATTTATTCCTAACAATAAATGAAAACAGACTCAATAACTTTAAAGTTATTCTTAATTGAAGAAAATTATACTGTATCAACTTTGATAATTACCATACATTTAATTGAAAGTTACAATAATAAGATTTACAATACCTGAAATTATACAGTTGTTCCAAGGATACCGTGAATTTTTATATGAATCAAATTTTGATGCTGATATCTATTTTTAAAAAGTTGGATATGAGGAGAAGAAAGCTCATATTGAAAAAAAATTTTCACAAATCAACTTATTTCAAAGATTTTCTTGTGATAAGATCAAAAATATTTTCGGTATTTCAAGAGAAACTTTTAAGTGGTATCTCAACAGATTTTCCAGGTTTGAAGCAATTTAGGGATCTGAAAATTAATTTTTCTTGTATCAGAAGAAAAATTCTTGAATATTGGCTCATTTAGGAATTTTTTTTTTCAATATGAGCTTTATTATTCTCATATCCTTAGATTTAAAAATCTATATCAGCATCAAAATTTGATTCATATAAAAATTCACGGTAGCCTTGGAAAGACTGTATAAACGATTATCTTGTATTAGGTGTCGATTCAACAATATTTTGGTTCTTTTCAGATCCACCGATGACTTAGTATTAATTTTAATAGTTGCTTAATAGTAATTGAAAAGTGAAAAATATTTTGTTTTTCCGAAATCTGAAGTGAAGAATCCAAAACTAATAGGTTGGTAGGTATTTAAGAATAAATTTGGATTTTTGGGTTGTATAATTGATATATTTATTTCTCTTTTACTCAATTATCCAAAAAAAAAAACAAGTTTTTTATAAGTCCCAAATAAAGCCAAAATTAGATCAAAATTCAAATTGATAAACCACAAACAATTTTTTTTTTTTATTAAATAACCAATTTGACTTAACACTCTTCAATTCATATTTCGGAAAAACAAAATATTTTTCACTTTTCAATTACTATTAAGCAACTATTAAAATTAATACGAAGTCATGGGTGGATCTGAAAAGAGCCAAAATATCATTAACTCGACACCTAATACAAAATAAAATTTTATACAAATTTTATATCTTGAACACTATCTAGAATGATTTTTTGAATTACCTATTTTGTTTATTATCGTGACAAATCTTTGTAGAACTAAAAATTCACAACGAAAGGATTCAATGTGAAATAGAAAAAAATGAAAAGAGACAAAAGTGTCTTGACTTTAAATTTCAATAAAGTAAACAGTTTCAGACAACCATAACAAAAAACCAGAAATTACTTTTTTTATTTAATTTAAAATTATCTACAGATTTGGGAAAACAATTTTGGAGACAGATTGTGAAAAGTTTAGAATTGAAAGTCAAGTAACTGTTTTTTGTCTTCAAAAATGAAATAACTATTTTAATTAAAGTAATTTTTACAAGATTTCATTTTTTTGTTTTTTCAATCTGAAATAATTTTTTTTATTTTTAATCTTCTTGTAAAAAAAGAAAAATCAAGATTCAGCATTATTAAACACAAAACTGTTTTGATCTTCAAAAAAAAAACTCCAAATACCAACATTGATCTGATCAGGATCCCAAAAGCATTAAATTTAACCAAAAAAAAAAAAAAGAAAAAAGATCCTCACAAATTGAAAATCTATGGATGATAACTTTGAAATAATAAAAAAATTAAATGGCTACTTGAAGGAAAAGTTGTATCAAAAAATTCAAGAAATGTGTGAAGAGCTCACTAATTCAAACCCTGTGTTAGTTTTCTTTTATAGAGGGTTAGCGGCATACAAAAGAAAAAAATACCAAGAATGTATCTTACAACTAACAAAATATTTTGGAACATTAAACAAAAATAATCTTGGGGGTGATGATTGTTATTCTTACAACTTGGCATTAAATACTTTCTATTGTTCAGTTTACAGGGTCCTTTTTAACGTTCGGCAAGAAATGAAAGTGAATAGATATTTAAAAAAAGAATTGTCCATCAATTTGAATAAATACTTAAGGCTAGAAATTCTCCCAATGGAAGGACAGCCCGTCTTAACAATCTTAATTTACTATAATCGGGCGTTGTTATATTTTCTTCAAGGCCGATATCAATTCTCGATTGGAAGCTTAATAAAAATTAATCAAAAAGAAAGCAATAAAAGCATCTCGTGCAAGAAGCAAAAAAGGAAAAAGAAAAAGAAAAACACAAATAATAGAAAAAGAAAAATTGAAAGTTTAACAATAAACAAAAGAAAAAGAAAAAAGAAAAGCAAGGATTTGCTTCGTTCCCCAATCGAGGAAATTATTATAAACATTCGACAAGCAATTTATTCACAATTAAGAAATTATAATAAAGAGCTAATTGAGGAATTAATTTTGAAAAATATAACATTAATTCTTTTAATCTCTTTAAAAACAAGTAAAAATTATACTTTAGTGATCCAATTAATCAAGTCCTTGATTTACAACCAATACCAACAATTTTCCAAAAAAATAAAAAAGCATATCTCCAAATTAATGATTCTATTGATTATAATCTATCTCAAAAATTGTGATCTTGAAAGCGCTTATAATGAAATTAAAAAATTGTCAACAAACCCATCTGATTTAATCAAATATTTGAAAAACTATCTCTTTTATTTAAATTTTAAAAAAATTGAGAAAAAAGAAATACATGTTTGTATTTCGCAACTTTCAGATCTTTCTCTTGAAAGCAGTTCCAGGACGCCAGATGTTTTAAATTTGCTTGGTTGTTTTTATTACAAACAAAAGAAAAAAATGGAATCAATCAGATGTTTTCGTGCTTCGTTACAATATTCGAAACAACAAAAGATTTTCCATCCGCTCTACAATTCCTGTTTAATCCAAACAAAATTGACAAATAGCAATGAGGTTGTCCAACAAAATTCTTTGTTAAGTGATAACAAATCGTTAATTGGTGATAAAAATATAAATAGAAATAAGAATGGTGACGATAGTAGCAGTAGTGGTGGTAATAATAATAATTTATTACTAAATTTATTAATAGATTTTCTCAAATCAAAAGATTTAAATGATTTTGGAAATGAAAGAAAAAGTGTGATTACAATAGATGTGGAAGAAGAAAATTGTATGACAACGAAAATAGAAGGCGAAGGTGAAGGCGAAGGTAAAGGTGAAAGAGAAATAGAAAGAGATGGGGGAAGGGGAAGGGGTAAAGGAAAGGAAAAGTGCAATCATAAACATGAAATAAAGCAAAATCAAAAAAAAAAACAAATATTTCAAAATTTAAATAGAATTGAATTCGATCAAAACAATTTCAAAATTCAATCATCTTTAAATTCCGAATTAAATTTAAATTTAAAATATAAAATTGCAATTTATTATTTTTTATTGAAAAAATGGACGCTAGCTTTACCACTTTATGAAATTTTAGAAAAAAAACGATATCATTTATTACAAAATGCCTTTTCAAAAAAATTTCTTTATGAGCATGCTTATGTTTTGCTTCAAAATGGCAATTATGAAAAAACCTTAAAAATATGCGATTTAATACTCAAATATGACCCTGGGAGCGGGAGGGCACACATATATAAATCCGATGCGCTTTTCGCTTTAAATAAACCAGCTGTTGCATTAAAATACCTACAAAATTGGATTGAAAGTTCCAATCCCAAGTTTGGCAAGTACAAACACTCCTTAAATATCGCGTTAAATAACCAGGCTGTTTTGCTTGCAAATAATGGGAAGGTTAAACAGGCCATCAAAAATTTAAAAATAGCAACCAAAATTTTCCCCAATTCTATAGAAATTTTTTTTAATTTTGTTTCTTTACTTTTGTCACAAAATAAAATTACAAAGGCTTGTTTGGCCTGGTTAAATTTTAGAAAGGTGACAACAAATATTTATGATGAGACTTTTAAAACACTTTACAGCCATTTAAAGCAATTCAAAGACCCGGTAATAAATAAAATACAAGTTGTTCAACGTATCCCAAAAAATGAGCTTTTAAATTTCGATTTATTTATTCTAGAAAAATGGATTGGAATTAATGAAAATATATAAATATTATTAATTTTAGGTTTTTTTTTTTTTAATTATATGATTTTTTTTTTTTATTATTTGATTTTTTTTTTTGGTTATTTTTATAATATCTAGTTTTTCATATGTTTAGGAATAATTTAAAAGCAAGACATCGAATAAGATTTAGGAATTAGTTGTTATTGAAGACAATAGAATTTATATTTTTTTTTGTTCAATTTCTTATTTCAGGAGAGTTGCAATTTTTGAAATGGTGTTTATATATGTGCAAACGAAATATTGTCGAATGTGATCAGAACCCAACTTTTTATCAGACATTATTTTTGTAATTTCGAAAAAATATAGGAATTATAAATCCTGATAGGTGGTTTTTTAATATCACCTGGAGAGAATTATAATCAGTTTTTTTTTTGAGACATGAACAAAATTGCAAGAGTTGTTATTTGCACGGGGCTAGTCAATACTATAATTAAAATAAAAGGCAAAACAAACACAAAAAAACAAAAAAAATATTTTACATTTTATTCTAGATAAAAAAAACTATTAATTTAAAAAATTCTACCAATTTTTTTTAATAATTTTGATAAATTTTCACTTATCTCAGAATTTCCCAAAATCATCTTTAAATTGCCGAATTCAAGCAAATTGATCAATTTGATCTTGAAATTTTCAACAGTTATTTTTTTATTTTTATTGGGTGTTAAAAACATTTAAATTGTATGGGTCCGATGATTAAAAAACTTGTTTAATTTTCACTTTTTTCGAAAATTAGTATAAGCAGCCTATACTTGATCTACATAATAATTTACTAATTTGATTTATCCCACAATTCTTCTAATTTTCATAATTAAAAACTCTTTCATCATCATACAAAGTTATTTTAAATAACAAAAAATAATAATTCACAATTTGAAAATAGCAAAAATTGAAAGAGTAAGCAAGTGGCAAGAAATTTATCGAAAGTGTAAACTAATTAAATTATTTTTGTATATATGCTATTTTTAGTAATTTTTTTAGCCTAGCCCAGAAGAAAATGATGAACAAATTAATCATAATCTCAAAAATCTTCCAATATCTAAATGTGATATTTAACATCAATCAATTCTTTATAGCAATGTAATTTATTTATTTTAACGGTCATTACTTTATTTAAAGATAACAATACATTACGTCATATTGTAAAAAAAATTCTTTATGTGTAAAAAATGATCAGTCATTTTTTTTTTAGTTTTTGGTTTTATTGTTTTTAATTTTTCGAAAATATCAGGTTTTTATATATTTATAATGATTTAAAAGTGAATTAAAAATAAAATTTAATTATTTGTTGTTCTTGACTACCAAAAAATATTGTTTTTTTTTTTTTTTTCAATTTATTCATTCAGGTGAGCCACAATTTTTGTAATGGTGTTTATTATAATAATTTTTTGAAATTGTTAGTAATTTTATTGGAAATAATTTTTTTACCACTATAAAGTATAAATTCTTGTTTAAAATCAAATCCATTTTTTTTTTTTTTTTTTTTTTTTTTTTTTGGGGGTTTTATTTCTAATATAACATCATATCTACTGTAAAGTGGTATCCATTAGACCATTTAATTTTTGAAGTTAAACTCCTTGATATTATGTTCAATTTTAAATTATGAATTGAATTTATCTGAAATCTTTCCAAATTTCCATATTAAGAATTAATTTGTTTTTTTCGTCTGAAATTCTCCAAAATTGACTCTCTTTTTTGAGATAAATTTTCCAATTTGATTCATTAATTTTTAAGAATTTCCTTTTTATATATTTATTTTAAGAAACCAATATCATATTTACTTAATGTATGTTGTCCGTTACTAAGGCCAATCAAGGAATGAATAAGTCTACTATAAAAAAAGTTAATGGAATTTATTTAAAGTCCAAATGATTTTTAATTCATGTTCAAAACAATCGCACAACGCACAAATTATTTTAAATACGACACAAAAAAAAAATCATCAAGGTAAAAAAAAAAGATTGTACACGCTGTTGATTGCAAAATAAAAAAATCAAAATTTTCATTTAGCTTTCCATAAAAAAAAAAACCCTTACACGAATTAAATTTTCAAAGTCCCCATTTCTCAAAGGGGGGTTAATAGTCCATAAGTTTCTTTTTAGGATTTAAAATTCGAAATGTTACATGATTTATTAAAAATTTTTTTTACAAAGTTGAATAAAAATTTTATTACCTTTATTTTAAAATGAATAGTATTAACACACAATCTCGTTTTTCAACACAATCTCTATTCCAAAAAAAAAAAAAAAAACAATATGTGCCTTGCTTTTTGGAGTTGTTCCTTAAAAATTTTTTTTCTTGTGTCTTATTGGATTAATCGTAGTGTGTGTTAAAAAGTGCACTGACTATATTTAAACACAAGTTTGGTAAGTCTTCACAGGTTCTTTTAACAATGGTATATTATTTTCAATCTATTTATTATTCACTCTACTATTGACCCGATCAGTTATTAAACTTTTTAATAAATTCAATTCGTATATGAATGCTTTTTTATTTGGAATTTGGCAATAAAGTAAAGGTATATTTTTTCGAGTTATTAAATGAAATTTCAAGAAATTCTTATTAAATTTGAGAAAACTTTTTTTATTGGTTATAAAAATACGAAATTATCAAGTTAACCCAGTTATAAATGTTTTAGTTTGTCTCTAAATATTTTTTATTACTGGATTATCTTTAAGAATATTAAAATTTTTTGATCAATTTCAATACTTTTTTCTTTCGATTTAATTGATAAATGAAAAGAAAAACATGATCTTCACCAAATCACTGGGAAGAAGCCATATTTTAATTTGTGTTCTTCAGATAAGACAGTGAGACGAAATTCCAAGGATAAGCATAATTTTGCTTTAAATGTTTAATCAGTTTACAATTTTGTTCTAAAAATCAGATAACTCGACTTTCAAAACATTTTGTTTCAAGGGGAATTGTAAAAAATAATTGACTAAAGGGCTTTATTTGCATTTAAAACAAAAAAATTCTTTTTTTCACAAAAAGTTAAAAATTTTATGGAAAAAACAAAACTCAAATTTTTAACTTTAAAGAAATTTTTTTGGACTAATACTTTTTTTTTTTTTAAAGTTTTTATTGAATCACTCATATTGAAATTTCGCAACTGTGTACCAACTATTCGTTTTTCACTTTAGAACTTTTTTTATCTAGGGATTTTTGCCTAACAAATCTGAAGATATTTAAATTCCTTTTCCTTATTGGACTTTTTGTTTCGAAACAGGATTTTGGAAGAAGTGGGTTCTAATTTGCAAGTTCGGTTAGAAAAGGGAAAATGTAAATGACGTAAAAATTTTTCCCATCTTTTCGAACAAGGCCAGTAGTGTTGAAAAGTGAAATTATGATTCAAAAGTTGAGTAATTTGAAAAATAACTCAAAAATTTTAACTTTACAAGATTTGACAAAAAGAGAACAAATTTTTTGACACTGTTAGGTATTATAGTTCCTTTTTTGAATATTATTCTCAAGTTGAAAAAATTTACAAAACTTTTTTTGACTAAATTCAAATAAGTTGAAGAAATTTCTTAAATCTCATTTCTACAGAAAAATTCCAAGATCCTTTTTCGCTCTTTCATGTAAGTTGGTGAAAAATTCAAGCCAATAAGATAAAGGTATTGTATAACTGCTCCTATAGAAGGGCAATAGACCACGATTCGATCACAGCCATAAACGATGAAAAAAAAAAGATAAAGTTATTTTTTTTCTATTTCATCTTTGAAAAGAGCCTATATTCGATTACTAAAATACAATTTTAGGAAACTTTTATTCGTTTACTGAAAATTGGACTCAAAGAAAAATAGTTGTTTACTAGACAGAACACAAAGTTAAAAAAGTTTTATTGTAAATCATAATTATTTAAAAAAAAAGATAAGTGTGTTAAAGACGGATAAGGGAAAATGTTTCCAACTATTCACACTCCTAAGTTGGTATTGGGTTTTTATGGTGTTACCCCAGAGTCTTCAACTGAAAGGTTTTATCGTTTGAAAACTTAAAAATCGAAAAAAGGAAATTCAGAATAATTTCTTAAAAAAATTAAAATCAAATTTTTAAAGTAAAAGAATGAAAAATTAATTACTCTTTGTATATTTTACTATTTAAAATTGTGGTGAAGAAAACGTTCATCTTTCGTTCTTTTTGAATTTATAGAAAATTTTGAAAGACCACATAGGTTTTAACTTTTAGAATTTTTAAATTCTGCATTTCCAAAAGAGGAAAAATCAAACTATTCCAAGTCAATCAATTAAATCAGACCAAACAGTTTGAAAAATAAGTTTGTTTGATCTTGATCGAACTTTCATAAACATTGAGATCCAAGTTTCTACTGAAAAACGGTAATGAATTTTTCCAATCTTTGATACCTTTAGCAAAAATTTTTCCAATCTACACTTTCCAACACAGATCAAAGAGTTTCAATTTTGGAAACACTAACAAAAGACAGTCTTTTGGCTTTGTACTTATTTCATCTAAATCCTTTGAGGAAAATTAATAGTAAAAATAAAATAATTAACCAGATCATTTTTAGAAAAAATTTTTTTTTGCAAAAGAGTCAGGATCAAAAATCTGGTCTATTGAACACAAGTTCTAATATTAACACTCCGCCAAATTCACCAATTACTCAAATAAACGGCTATAATTCCGAATTTTTTTTAAGACTAAAAAATTGTTGAGATTGAACAAATCAGGTGATTCAAAACACACTGATTTTCATTCACTTGAATTAGAAGTTCTTTGGGTTTTTTCCATCCAGGAACTGATTAAAATTATTTCTATTTTCACTCTTATCATTTTACAAATGATTTACAAACATCTTTTCACTAATAAAAAAAAATCTACAAAACCTTTTTTTAAAAAAAAATACAAATTCATTTTTATGCATCACCTTATGATCGTAAATCTGATTTTAAATGAAAACTTGTTCGAAAATAAGAATAGTAAAATTTTACCAAACAAGAGTTCAAATGTTGGAAAATCGGGTAAAGTATTTGGATTTTTTTTTGGTGTGATTGAGACTTTGTATTGTTGTTGTTTTCTGAATTTTTAAAGTGAGTTTGGTTCTTCTAAATTTTGTAGAAAAAATTTAACTTACCATAATTTGTCAATTAAACCAAAAAAGTACCTTCCGGTAATGGTAGTTGTTTCTCTAACAAGAAACCATTTAGCCCTGTAAAAATACTTTTTTTTGAAAATTTAGCAAAAAACCAAATAGTCGATCTTCTCTACCTCATCAATTGTACTTGATTTGTAAACCACGAAACATGTTTTCATTTTTTGTATTAGTTATTTTGACTTTTTGAAGAATTATTTCATCAACAAAATCATTTTTTTTTTTTTTGAATTCAAAATATTTAAATTACACAAAATTTCTTTTTCTCAATGAATCCACAATTTAAAGATCCATTAACACTTTTACAATGCTGTTATGCACTCCTTCGTTTAAATTCGCCAATCAAATGCCAAACTACAATTCAAATTAGCCAAAGTGAAAACGATCAAATCAGGTTTGTCACAAAGAAACAAAAAAATTTTACTTTATTCAACTCTTTATGTATTGAGGCGAGATCAAAGCTTAATAACGACGAAGTAGAAACAAGAAATACAAACACATGTACTTCATCTTCAAAATCATCAAAAATTATGAAAAAAAATTGCCAAAGGCAACAAATCCCGATCCTCTCCGAATTGGAGCTCAAAAAGTTTTTAACCAAACGGCCAAAGCCATCATGGGGACGAAGGTTGGAGAAGCTCAACCAATTTGATCCAAGCTACATCATTGGCTGGTACCCAAACCTTTCCAAAGTGTATGCATCCACAAACCCAAACAATAACAACAACAACAACAACAACAACACATGCCTTCACATCCTTCCAAATGATCCTATTGATCTCCCTAAAAAAATTATCATCGACAAGGCCATCTTCAAGAAATGCGCAGACTTGACAACAAAAAACAACACACAGGAAGAATGGATTAAAAGCTACAAGTCTGCCCAAAGGGGAATTGAAGAATACTTTAAAAGAAATAATTACCAAAGGCAAGGCAGATATACGCGAAAAAAATTGCAATTTATTTTGAAAGAGGACTAATCCACACAACTTTCGCACACCAACCCCCCTACCCACGGCTTCTTTATTTTTACTGGGTTTCTCTCGTTCCTTATGAATCTATTTCTTTCGTTCTTTTGGATTGCCTTTCTTGAATATTATTTTTTGTTTTTTTACAAAAAATTCAATACCATTTGCATATTTGAAGACACCTTATTTATTTTTAATTTATTTTGTATCATGTAATTCTATTCTTTGGTATTTCGAAATTCGTGAAAAATTATTTTTTCAATAATCACTTTATTTTTTTTTATTCCTTTTGACAAATAAATTCTGATGATCACTAAAATGGTTTTCCCATTGATACACTATCGACACAATCTTCAAAGATTGGGACTCTAATCAAATTTTAAAGTTAATAGGAAAAAAAATGCAAATTTATTTATTTTAATACATCGATTTTGAAAATCTGAAAAATAAAAAAAAACCTTTTTTAATTACGACTTTTGTTGTGCTTTTTTTTGTCTTTGAAGTTTTTTTTATCTTTTAACTTTTTTTTTTTCTTTTTTTAAAAAATTTTTTATTTTATGTTGTTGGGATAAAATCTGATCTTTTTCTTGAAGAAATCAAACTGGAAATATCTTGAGAAGTTCTTTTTTTTTGAAAGGTAACTGAAAAGTAAACCCAACAGATTTGGTTTTTTTTTTTTTTTTCTACAATTTTCCAAGTCTTGAAAAACTATTGATACTCAAAAGAATGAGACAAGAAATGCAGAAAGATCAACACCGCGTGAGATATGCATAGAGTTGTGGTTGATAAATGAATGTGTATGAGTCTTTAGAAATTTTTTGATGTTAGATTGTTGAGTTTATAAAAAAAATCTCAACTTTTCCCATTAACAGAATAATTCTAATTTTCCAATCGAAAAACACCACCACAGTATCTCACTTTTGGGAACATTTAATTAATTTTTCTTTCGTTTCTCTAAAATTACAAATCAAAAAATCCCTAATAAAAGTTAACTTTTAAAAAAAATCAAAATATTTTGTATTGACAAAATTGAACCATCGTACTTGCTATTTGTTATTTATAAACAATGAGAGTTGTGAAAAAGAAAAATTTGACAAAATCCTACTTTTTAATACCAAAAATTTTACCAAGATATGAAAAAAGAATAAATACTTTGAGTGATCATCAGAATTTTGGCTTTGTTGAATACTATGATTGAAATTAGTTTCTTTTCAATGAATACCTCAAAAAATAAAAGAAGAATTTCAAAGTAACTCTTTTCAAACAAGAGACAGTTAATTTGTCGATTGATCTTCAACTCTCATCTTCTGATCACAAAAGTTCAAGACAATTCTCAGAATCTTGTTGCCTTCGAGGCTTTAAACTTGGAATAATTTGATAGTTTTGAGATTGTTTTCACAAGGTTCCAATTTAAATATGAAAAATATCAACAATCTTTTCCGTTCTTGTTGAAATTAAAGTTTTGACGAAAAGCAAAAATGTATGACCTTTTTTTATGATTCGAAAAGTATTTTTTTTTATAATCGAAATATAAAACCAATCATCGAAAGTGGTGTTGTTTGATCACCAATGGGAAAAAATTTTCAACAGTTCCTTTTTTACTTTTCTTTTCTTTTTGAAATAGAAATTTCAAAGAATAAGATTCTAATTTATGATCAATATTTATTATGTTTGTTTCTTTTTTCATTACCACTTTGCTTTGTATTGTGCAATCTAAGATTCTAAATGAATGGAATTCAAATTTTTGAAATGAAAAAATAGATAATCAAGCGAAATATTCCACCTTTTGATTCTGTATACCTAGAGTTTATATTTCTTTTCTTTTCGAATTAAGAAATGAAAATTTTTATTCTGGTTATCTTGATTATTTTCCATATATTTAGTGACAATAATCTCAAATATCTTGACAAAATCCATTGTAAATCACATTTCTTGATATTGAACTAATCCCTTCGTTATTGAACTATGAGACAAAAATTTTAAGAATGATAATTTGATTAATAGAGTATTAATTAAAAAGTAATGACAAAAATACTATAATCATACAAATTAGTCCATTTGAAGGAATAAGATCAAACTTATCAAACCTCCCTTTTTTCAACATTTAGTTTTAAATGAATTATTATTATACAGCCAAAAAGACACCCTTTCATTGAAGGTTAAGGTGTTTACGATCCATTACCCAAAAATTTTCATAAATTATTTATGTTAATTGATCAGGAGTTTTTTTCGAGTTATTACAGTTTTTTCTGATTTAAAAAGTATCCAACTAATATTATAAAAATATCATTAAGAAGATATTTGTCACAGAGTTCTTTTTCCATTGAGCTAAATTATTTGTAATTTTGAATAAATTAAACAACAAAATTAAATGTTTTTTTGTAAATCAAGACTAATCTTCATTACTTTACTGTATTTAATGGGCATGAAGAAGATACAAAAATAAAAAATAAATGGGTAAATATCTACTTAATGTATTTTTAAGGATATAGTAAATGGGTATTGGATCCAAGAGAATAAAAAATCATAACCAAAAAGATAACAATTTTTTGTAAAACTTGTGATTTTAATTTGATAATAAAAGATCCTGTTTACCTTAATCAAGATGAAAAGATTAGATTTGGAATTTATATGAAGAATTCATCTGTAATTTGCCTCCTTAAAATAGTAAAATTGATTCAAAATAAACTGTATAAAAGTTTTCCTTCAACTTTTCCACTTAAAGAATTCCAAAGATCAACTACAATTTATACTTTCTCCTTTTTAATTCTTCAAACAAGTGAAGATTATATGACTTTCCTTTTTCGAGTTGAGGATGTTCATCATTATTTGAATTCTTTGATTTTATTTATTTTTTCTTTGCTGTTATTTTCCAATTAAAAAATGAAAATTTTTAGTTCCCATTCCATAATATTTGTCGAGTTTATAAGTTGAAGTAAAACCAAAGATCTTGACAACACCGTTTAGAAATGATATTTTTATACAATAAATGAAAATTTCCAAAGTTAACTCCAAGTAAAATTTTTACTCGGCTAATTTGATTGTAACAGCAATAATTACTTTTCATTATGGAAATTGAAAAAAAAATTTCCTAAATAAATTGGAAAATAACAGTAGTTTCAGAAAACTGATAAAAACTTTTAACTAATCTCATTTAATTTACTTTGTCATTGAATTTTTTTGTACCTCATTTTCTAAAATAAAAAGTAATAATTATTTTTTTTTTCATTTTATTAAAAATTAGTAGTAATTAATATGAAATTCCAACCATTTGAACAAATTTAATTAATATTATTATTGATCTTAAATTTAAATAAAACAAATCCAAGAATCAAATTTCACACAAAGTAAATATCATTAGAAATATATTTTTATAAAATACCTTACTTGGTTGGGAAATAACTAGTTATGAATTCTCTCAAGTGGAGAGCAATTATAATGAAAATTTTCTTTTTCAATTTTTATTAATAATCACCAAATTCCAAGGTAAAAACATATTAGCATATAAATATATATTATTTTTAAGATTTTTTACAAAATCAAAAAATAAAAAAAAATTTTTTTCAAACAAGTAAAAAGTAAAAGTAGGCAATTCAAAGTTTAAAAAAATGTTAATTTTAAAATTATAAAACAATTAGCCGGTTTCCAATAATTAAAATTGGTCATCATTTGGGTTCGTGTAGATTGTATCAAGTAAATGTTTATGGAAACAATTGAAAAAAAATCAATTAACAGGCGATTTTTTTTTAAAAAAAAAGAAATATAAAGTATTCTTAGATAATGAAAAAGATTAATATTTGCCGATTTTAAAACATTTCAGATTTTAAGTATCCATTTTTTTAACCTCACAATTAAAAATTGTAAATTAGAAAAATAAATTAAAGAAAAAAATGTTTAATAAGATTTTCTTGTTACAAACAATTCAATTTTTTTTTATTTACCTTTTAATATAAGATTAATTAAACAAAAATTTGAATTCTACAAAAATAAATTTACTATTATGTCAAACTGATCTCTTATGAAAAAAAGATAAATATATAATAATTTTTAATAAAAATTAATTTATTTTTATTTTTCAATTGCGGAGCGATATATATATATATATATATAGATCTGAAACATTAAATATTTCAAAAAGCATTAATACAAATTGTGAATATTATTTCAAATAATTTATGGTAATTCCTACGGCAATTCAAGAGCTACCATTTGGTGAAAATCGAAACACACCAGTTGGAATACGACAAAATACAATGGGTTTTAGATTATCATTTTTTACCATTTGAAAACTATTCTCATAGCAAAACTTTAAAACCCCTTCTACCAATTAGTTACATATCTTCATTTTAACATCATTACATAAATTATGTATTTAATTGGTATTTTATAACCACTTACAATTTCGACGTTTCAAATTTCCAAATTTGGGGATATTTTGATCTGATAATATTTTTGCATTTAAAATGTAATCTTGGACCAAATGAAGAATCGAATTTATTATCAACACACATATATATTTATGAGTCAAAAATACTAATAAAATATTTAATTGTTTAATATTAAACAGTAGTGAATACAATTTAGAAAGATCAAGAAAAGAATCAATAGTTAAAAAATTGAATGATTTTTTTTTAACTTCATATTTTTTATGAAAAATTTTTTTTTCACATATTAATTTTCTCATTTTTATTATATTTTTTATTTACTAAAGCTCAAAGTTTACGTTCTAAATTATCTGATTGGAGAATGATCTTATTATATTACATTAATTTTTTAAAACAATGATTTTCACAATTAAAAAATAATTTCAACTAATACAATAAGCCTGAATGTATCAGTTTTTAATAACAACATGCCCTAATATTAATATAATTTATTATATTTACTGTGTAATTACTTATTTTGTATATTTTAGAAGTCCCAAAAAATTCTAATCTACCCGAAAAAAACAGAAAAGAAAATTATTTTTGTTCAATCAAAATTTTTTTTTTAAATTTTTTAAAAGGAAAATTATTAAAATTATTTCATTTCAATCAATATAATTAGTTTTTACCAAATTAATTATCATTTTCATTACCACCAATAGTCTTTTTTCTAATATTTATTAATATATCTATTTTTTTATCCTTTTTGAGATAATTCTTTTGGATAAAGAAAAAATGATATATTCAACAAAATGAAAAATATTGGAATTCTACCAAGAAGGACAGTTATAAACATTAAAGCTTGAAATCAATTTACATATTTTACTTTGAAATTGTTTTTTTTTTAATAATAAGAAATAGATTATTCCAAAAAAAAAAAATGCCTGAAGATATTTTGAAATTACCTAATTTTATTATCATGATTCATAATTTTTTTTCTGATAAAAATGATTTAAATTGCTCTAATAAAAATTTTTGTGAGTAAAGATCAAAAGATTTATAAAAAAAATTGTTTAAATTTGATTAATTTTCCATTTTTTTTTTCATTTTTCGAAAACAATAAAATTAATTTTTTTAAACCTTAAAGAATAAAAAATTAAATATTCAAACATGAATGAAAGTCAAGTATCCGTTTTATTCTCGAAGGGATTAAAATATATCATGTGGAAGTCTATACATTAAAGTAAGTTATACTTTCAGATGAATTGTATTAGTGTTTCATTGGTTAAAATTTCTTTAAAAAATTGATTCTTTAAAAGTTTAATAAAAGCGAATAACAATTCAAAAAGATTGGTTTTGGTAAGAATATACAAATAATTTTTTAAAACAATCTATATTTCGAAAAAAAAAATTAAGATTCGAATAATCAATCTCAAGACTTCAGAGTTGCAAAATATTCCCTTCTAATTTCAAATAAAATGTAAATTAAGTAGCTAAAAGTTTAATTTATTTCTTTATTTATTGTTTGTGAAAACAATTAAATCAAATCCTATTATTCCTATATGAAATCAAAATTTATTGTTTTGGAAAAAAAACAAATAATTAACTCAAGATAAATTTTCTGTCAAATTATTTTCGCATATAGGAAAAATTTTGATAATAAACCCATTTCAGAGAAACTGAAAAAAAAACAATCATTATGTATTTATTTATTATTTGTGGTACCAAATTAATCGAATTCCATTGTCCTTATATAAAATTAGTTTTTTAAAAACTTGATTTTTGGTTTTTATCTAAATTTTTAATTTATGTTAGCAGTATATCAAAATTATTTTTCTGTGATAGATTAATTTTTTTATTTTTTTTAATATTTTACTTTTTAAGGTTTTTATTTTTTTCTTAAATTTTTTTTTTATATGTAAAAAAAATTAAATTCAACAATTACCTTTTTTAGTTCGATAGAAATAAATTAATTATCACAAAGTCTATAGCCAGTTTCACTTTTAAGACACAAACTTTGAACAAAATTTAAAGTACAATAAAAATCTCAAATTAAGGCACATTTTTCTGAACTTTTAAGTAACTTAAGAAAATAAACTAGTTTTCAAAAATTTTGACTTACTTTATAATGTTTATGGAAGCTGTTTTGAGGGTTTATTCCAGTATTCTTTTCAAAAAAATATTTTCAAATTTTTGGATCAGAATCATTTTTCAAATTTTGCAAAATTTAGTTTTGCTTTAACAAATTTTTGTTTTTGTTTTTCTTGTTTTTTGATTTCCCCCCTTTTTTTTTCTTTTATTTTTTTTTAGCTTTTTTTTTTTTTTTCAAAAGATCATGTTGTAAAAAAATAGATCTTCGAAAAGACAAATAATCACTTTGAAATTTTTGACTATGTAATGTCTTTGAAAATGAATTTAATTATTCATAAAAAATCTTCTTGTTGTTCAACTTTTTTTCAGTGAAAGTTCAGTAAATAAAAATCTATATTACTAATTTCATAAATTGTGACTCACTTTATTTTTAGTTTTTGGTTTTATTTTTTTTTAATTTTTAAAATATCAAGTTATTATATATTTAGAATGACTTAAAAGTGAATTACAATTCAAATTTAGTTATTAATTGTTCTTGAATACTAAAGGATATTTTTTTTTCAATTTATTATTTCGGCTGAGTCACAGTATTTGAAAAAAAGATTATCTCAATAAACCCTCCATTCTTAAATTTATCGAGAAATTTTATTGTTTATTTAGGAAATTATAAAAAAAATTCCCTATAAAACTAAAACCAACAAAATTTTAGAAAAACCCAGTCTTTTAAATCTACCCACTCCAATAAAATTAAAATAATTATTTTAAACTTGGAAAATAAATATATTTCTAAGATTCAAAGAAGAGTTTCAAATAAATTTTTTCAATTTTTTTGAATAAAAAAACATGAGAAAAAATCAACAAACCAAATTGAAAAATTCCCAAAAAAAAAAAAAATTATATTTTCAACTTTTGAAAATTAAACATATAATCAAAAGAAATACTGTTTAATTTGATTATTATTCATCTTTAATTAATAACCAGGCTCTTAATTTTTTTCAGTGTGTTGGTAATAACCCAAAGAAATTAAACCTATCAATAAGTTTTATAATTATTTCTCAAAAATTTATATATTTCCAAACAAAAAAAATTCACCCAAATAAAGAATTCTAATATAGAAAAATTAACAAATATTATCAAATAACGGATATTAATACTTACAAACCCTTGTTTATTATCTTAATATTTGATAAAGAATATATTATATAAGTTTTTAAATTTCAAGTAAATAAATAAATATTTGTGAATTACATAAATGATTAATTTTTTCAGATATTCAAGGATTCAATATTTTATTTATTTTGACTTATATTTTTGAAATAATAATTATAGTTACAATTTTCAAGGCTTTTTTGAAATGAATACTCTCAGAATTTATGTAATAGTGGGATTTCATAAAAATAAAAATTTTTTGCAACTTTTTCAATTTCTTTTTTAATCTAAAAATACAACAAAAAAGGATCAGATCCTCATACTGAAAATTAATTGAAAAAAATGAATTATTTTAAAAATGTGAACTCATTTCCTAACAGTTGGTAAAGATGTTTGCTTATTTACATTTAAACTATCTTATATTGAAATAGATGCTCAAAGGACTTTTGGGAGATAATAAAAAATATTCACTACCCTCATAACTCAAAATTAGTGTTTAAATATTTCTATGATTGTTTTTTACTTTATTTATTTTTGTTAACTTAAAATTATCAATAATTTATAACTATTCATTTTGTAAACAATTTAATTTGAATTTCCCCGATTAAGGGAATTTATCCAATAAAATTTTGAATAGAATAAGGATTTTGAAATTTTATTTACAAGAAAGTTATTCTAATTTCATAAAAATATATTTTTTTTGTTTATATTCATTATGACAGATATGAAAATGATGTTTGCATAAATTTTCAATTTTTTTTTGATTAATTTGTGGTTTTGTCATTATCACTAATTATTTTCTGTCATGTGCCAGCGACAGAGGAAACTCTACAATATATTTGATATTTTCAATGGCAATAAATGCTATTTAATAAACCAATGAAAACTTTTATTTCTTCTTGGTTATGAAAGAAGGGTTTTTGATTTCCCGTTGATTATTCCTCATCTTACCGTTTCCTTCCCTTTTTTAAAAGAAAATGCAATGAAATTTTAATAATAGACTTTAATTCTAAAATTTTAACTCGCCCAAATTCCATTTTTGAAAAAAAAATCTTGATTAATTAATTACGGAAGAAATGTCAAATTAAAACCATTCGCTAAATTAATGTTAATTATTGTTCCTAAATTACAATACTCAGAAAACAATGAAAAAAAAATATCAATTCAAAAAAATTTCGGTGTGTTAAAAAATTTCGATAGACAAAACAAAAAAAAAACAAAGCTAAATTTGTTTATATTCTAATTCAGAATATTGATCGATCAAATAGTTAGATACAACCGACTAATTTATATAAAGCAATTACATTTTGAACAACTCAACTGTACCCTAAAAGCGACGATTGAAAAAAAAAATATCAATCAAACAAAAAAAGTTACGTCATTCAAAAAATGAAGGAAAGCAAAAACTAAAAGATCGAAAAAATGATTTTTATATTGCTCAAAAATCATAATTATTTCCAATTTGAATGAAATTGGATTATTGTGGTGGTTTCAACCTTTTTAATTGTGTGGAAAAAATTAAATTTTCGTTGAGATTAAATTTATTATCAAGTTTCCTCTATCTTAGTGACCTACCTGAAAAGTAAAATAGTTACTGTAATAATCAAAAAAAAGTCAAAAAAAATTTGAGTTAAATTTTCATTTTTACACATTTAATAACTTCCACTTTTAAAGACAATTTTTATCAAAGAATATTTAGAAACTCAACAAAATTTCCAACCTTTCTTAACATTTTAACTAAAAAAATACTTTATTCCAAACTAAGGTAAAAAGATTTTTCAAAATGAAAAATGAGGCAAAAATTTTCAAACATTAATTTGAAATAATTAGTAATGAAAAAGTCACAATTTTATCAAAAAAACAATAAAAAAATACGAAATCATTTTATACACATGTAGAGTAGATAAGAATAAAAAATAACATTAAAAATAAAAATAAAAATTCAAAATTATAAGAGAAATAGAATTAGATTAAAATTAAAGAATATTTTTTTATTTTATTTCATTTAATAAGTATAGCCATTAAAGTACTATTTTTTTTTTTTTTTTTATAAAAATATTGTCGTAATTTTATGAAAAGAAAGATTTTGAGGAAAATAAAAATATCTAAAATCGCCTTTTTACTTAATTATAATTTTTAAAATTAATGGTGTTAATTTTGATTTATATTTATGCTTAATATTAAAACTAAAAAAGAAATTTTCTAAAAAAAAAAATTACCAAACACCTCTAAAAAAATATTATTTTATAAATATAAAAACTATAAAAGTTAACAAAATAATGCCTTTTCTATTTGTAGACGAAAATTAAGAATTATTTTTTATTCTTTTTTTTCCTTTGATTATTTTTTTTGTTTCTTGTAATATTTTTATTATTGGATTGCCTTTGTTGCTTCTTATTTGTTGTTGTTGTTGTTGCTGTTGTTGTTTGGGATAAAGAAGGGAATTCTTCTTGGTCTTTTAATTTTCTTGAATTTGGTTTTTTATTTTTGCCCCAGGCACCATATTTTCTTTTGTAAATATCTTTCTTTGGATTATTTTTTTGGGTTTTTTTTTTTGAATTATTTTTTTCTTCTTGTTTATTTTTAGGAGCACTTGAATGTAATGCGGGAAATTCTTCATCGTCTTCAAATTTTTGCTTTTTAGCATTCTTGCTTGATGACTTGTTCGAATTATTTTGCTTCTTTTTATTTGGATTTTGGTTTTTATTTTTCTTTTCAATGCTATTATTATTCGTATTATTTTTTTGTAAATTATTATTTGAATCTGGTTCACTGTCTTCTTTATAATCCCATAAAGATTCAATTTTTTCCGAGCCTGAACCTGATTCTACGTCTGAGGCATAACTTATATTTGAATTGTTTTCTTCTAATTCGTCTTTGTTTTGTTTTTGTTTCTGTTTTTGTTTCTGTTTCTGTTTCTGTTTCTTTTTGTTACCAATTTCTCTTAATGATAATTTCCCTTCATCTAATTGATCTGTTTGATTAAACAGCTCTTGTTCCTGTTCTTGTTCTTGTTCTTTTCTTATACTCTGTAAAGATTTGTTCTTTTGGTTTTTTTGTTGTGAATTATTTTTGTTTTGTTTGGATTGTTGCTTTTGCTTTTGTTGTTTTTTTAGTTTTGCTTTTTGTTGTTGTTGTTTTTGTTTTTGTTGTTGTTTTTTTTGTTTTTGTTGTTGTTTTTGTTCAAGGAGTTGTTGTTCTTTTTGAATTTCTAAAAATGACTTTGGTCTTTTAGCTTGTTGGTTTTGCGTTTCATTTTTTTTTTTCTTTTTATTTTTTTGTTTATTATTTTTTTGCTTATTATTTTTTTTAGTTTTTGTTTCGTTTTCTTTTTCTTGTTGTCTAATATCTAATAATGAAAATTTTTTTTTGTTTGTTGTTTGCTTTTCCCACCCGGCTTTTGTTTGGCTTGATTTTTTATTTTTTGGATTAACTTTTTTTGTTTCAGTTTTTTTTGCTTTTTGATTTAATTCATTCTTTTTTGGATTTTGTTTTTTTTGGGTTTGTTTTTTTTGGGTTTGTTTTTTTGTCTTCTGATTCCTCTTTTGGTTGTTATTGTTTTTTGAATTTTTGTTTTGGCTTTGATCGTTGTTGCTTGGTGACTTTCCTTTTGTTTTATTATTATTTTTTGTTTTTGTATTTGTCTTGGGACTATTTTGGTTCTTCTTTTCTTGTTTCTTATTTTGGTTTTTGTTTTGATTATTTTTTTGTTTATTATTTTGATTCTTTTGCTGGTTATTTTTTATAATGTTTTGGCTTTTTGTATTTTGATTGGTCTGATCGTTGTTTGGTGACTTTTCCTTTGTTTTGTTATTGGTTTGGTTTTCCTTCTTATTGCTTTGTTGGTTCTCCTGTTCCTTTTTTGTTAAAGATTGAAAATCGATTTTCTTTTCTTTGATCTTTGTAAAGCAGTCTTTTGGCCTTGACCATAAGGATTTTAAAGCAGCAAAAGATGGCCATTCTTTTCTTTTGACTTGTGTGCTTGATGCCAAATTGCCAGATCGCAATAACTTTTGCATTTCTCTTCTCGAAAAAGGACCTTTCGTGTTGTTTTCTTTATCAACATAAAACCAATTCTCCTTGTCTTTCTTTTTCTCTTTTGTTTGCTTTTTTTTTTTATTACTGACGTGTTTTTCTTTTGGAGAATTTTTGGACATTTTTAATTCAAGTTCCTTTGTTTTTCTCATTAAATTTGCATACTTTTGTTCCTTTTCATTCAATTTATTTTTTTGTGGCTTTTGTTCTTTTTCAGAATTTGAATCATTGCTGCTATGGCTTCTTTTATTTAAATTTGTTTTGTTGGAAATACGGAGTGCCAGAGAACTATTAACGTCTGAACGATCTTGATATTTGTTAGAAATTGGAAAAAAATTCATTGGGGCTAAAGGGAGGTGAACATACAAATGCTCATTTTGGACAAAGTCCTTGGGCAATGGTAAGTCTTGGGAGTATAAATCAATTAAGGATTTTTTAGTAAAACAAATTTTATCGATAGTTTGGATCATTATTTGTTAAAGGATAATTTTGTGTATAATTGGGAGAAGTGAAAAAAAATAAAAATTAAATTTGACTCTTAAAAATGTTTGAGGTCAATTAGTCATTTGTTAAATAATAAAAAGATACAGTTTCTCTTTTTTTCATTTCTTTACAATTGCATTTTGAGATTTTGTTGTTTTACAGTAAAAAAGTTAATTTTTTAGAGACATTTCAATAAATTTAATTAGATACAAACCAAAAACACCGTTTTAAGATTACTTTCTGTATTACTTTATGGAAGAACATCAGCCAAGTATTTTTAAGAAACTTTTTTGAAATTATTCCAGAGTATTCGAATTCTAACAATCTTCAAACAAAAATATCAAAAACTTTTATCTTATATTATCCTTATCTAAAATCCAAAAATTAATTGAAATAAAGACTGCTTAATCTCTTATTCCAAACAGCCATTTCCAAACAAACAGTATTAATCAAAAATTATAATTAAAGAAACTAATTTTGAATCCTGATAAAACATCATTTTTTTATTTGAAATCCACAAGATTAGTTTTTAATTTCTTATTTCTTTTTTAAATTTTATTGTTGATGACAAACAATTATCAAGATCCAGACAATAGTTTTTATGAGAACGAATTAACTTCAACAAAAAAAACTGAAAATGAAAATGAAGAAAACAAAGAACAAATTGATCCAGTAAACAAAGATCCAAACATAAGTGATGAAAGCTATAAAGAAGATGAACCTAATGAAGGTACCGAAGATAATGAAGGATCTGAATACAAACAAGAAGAATATAAAGAAGAAGAAGAAGAAGAAGAAGAAGAAGAAGAAGAATATAAAGAAGAAGAAAAAGAAGAAAAAGAAGAAGAAGAAGAAAAAGAACAAGGTGAACAATTAAATCTAAGATATGGACTTCGAAGGAGCAGAAGACAAATTAGTTATAAATTCGATAGCACATTTTATGGAATCGATCAAGAACAAGAAACGCAACAATCAAACCAACAATATTTAAATGGTAACAGCAAATTCAAAGAAGAAGAAGAAGAAGACGAAGAAGACAATGACGACGACGAGGAATGGGTACCATCATTAGAAAGTGAAAAAACAAATTCACAAAGGGCAAACAATAATCGAAGGGATTCCAACATCGAAAAAATGAATGACGAGGAAAGGTTTTCAAGATTTAGAAAGGATCATTTTTTAAAAGACAAAAAAAGTGATTTCAAAGGCGGAAGGGCACTAAGGGTTGGATCGCTTGTTCCTGCAACAGGATCTGATTCTGACGAAAGTTACAAAAATTCTGATTCTGGCATTAGCGATTTGGAACTAATTGAAGATGAGTTGACGATGGAACAAACACCAAAGGAAGAGTTGAGAAGAATCAAAAACGAATTAAATGATTTAAATCGAAATAAAAGAAAGCTTGACATAGTGCAACCCAGTTTAATCCCAAGTTATAATCAAAGCACTACCCAGAACAATAAACATGCTTATTATAATAGCCATCAATATCAAAATTTAAATTATTTTCTTCAAAACGATATGGACGAACAATATTATAATCGAAACAAAAATGATTTATCCAATTTTATAGTTGACGGAAATGAGACAGGCCAGCAAAAAAGGAGAAACCGAAAAAAATATTCATACTATTCGTCTTCCAATCAAAGAAGGAATCAATTAGCAAAAAATTTACCAAAAAAGTATACCAAATATTTATATGACAAATTAAGCAAACTCGAACGATCTATGAGGAGCAAAATTGAAACTATTTATGAAAACGAAGTCAAAGATAATAACAGGAAAAATAAGAAAAATGGTAATAGAATTGGGAGAGGAAGGCCACCAAAGAACGATCACTTGAATAGTGAAACTAACCACCCACACACGAATGAATACTTTTCTTTAATTAAAAAGGATCTTGTTGGTTCAAATTACGCTGATCCGCCATCAAGTTCGGAAGATGAAAACAATGAACTCTGTGAACCAATTAACAAACAAGACAATAACAACAATGAATTATTACATAGCCATATCGGAGAACTCTCCGGAAACACCACGGGATCCAAAAACAATCAAGTTGATCCAGTTAGAATTGACCAATCAGTTTCATTTAATTCAGTGGGGGGGCTAAAAGAACATTTAAAAGCATTGAAAGAAGTTGTGATGTTACCTTTACTATACCCGGAAATTTTTACCAAATTTGGCATCAAGCCACCCAGAGGACTGTTATTTACCGGCCCACCGGGTACTGGCAAGACCCTTGTAGCAAGAGCCTTGGCTAATTCTTGCCGTTCAATAAAAGATCGAAAGATTTCATTTTTTATGAGAAAGGGTTCTGATTGCCTTTCAAAATGGATTGGCGAAGCTGAACGGCAATTAAGGTTGTTATTTCAAAACGCCCAGAAATCTGAACCATCAATAATATTTTTTGATGAAATTGATGGACTAGCACCAGTTAGATCCTCAAAGCAAGACCAAATTCATAGTTCCGTGGTAAGTACTTTGCTATGTTTGCATAAAGACACCCCGATATATTTGGAAAATAAAATAATTAAAATTGAAAAATTATGGGAATTATCAAATAGTAAAAAGAAATTAATATTAAATCCAAAAGGTGAAATGACCCAAATTAAAAAAATTAATTCAAATTTAAAAATATTTAGTAAAAATAAATTAAATAATAATTTAGAGAAATGCCAAATTAAATATATTTCCAAAACTTTAATTAAAAACCCAATCAAAATTATTTTAAAAAATAATTCTCAAATAATTTGTTCAAATAATACTAAATTTTTAAAATTATTAAATAAAAGTAATGATAATGATAATGATAATAATTGTAAAAACCAGAATTATAACATTAATTGCAGTAATAATAATAATAATAATGATAACGCTCGGGGAAAATACGAATTTGAATGGGAATTTATCAAAAATTTGAATATTAATGATAAGATAGCTATTCCAAATAAAATCAAAATAAATATTAATAAATTCAAAAAGAATGTTAATAAATGGAAATTCCTTGATGACGATCAAAAAATAAAATATAGAAATTCAAATCAATATTTGAAATTTCCAAAATACTATTCAAAAGAGTTTATCATTTTATTCTCATTAATTTTAAAAGCAAAAGAATTTTCCAAATTAAATGGCATTATTTTTCAAAATAATATTTCCAAAAATTTTGCGAAAAAGTTAATTCTTGATCTTTTTGGTAAAATAAACAACCCTTTAAAAAATATTACCTTATTAAAATTTATTAAAAGAACTTTTGAAATACAATGGTTTTCATGTCGTATTGGTAGTAGCAGTGGACATAATAATAACGATAATAATGATAAAGAGAATGAGAATGATATTATTGACGATGATTATGATTATGATTATGATGATGATGATTATGATGATGATGATGATGATAATAATAATGTGAATACGAATGTGTATGATACTGTTGATTATGATAATTCAAATGGTAATCAAAATAAAATACCAATGATTATTTATTTATTACCAAATAAATTAAAAAAACTATTTTTTAGATTTTATAACATGAACAATAATGATAATAAAAATAATTTAATTAAAAATACAATATATCTCAATAAGATAATAAACCAGAATAATCGCAATAATAATGGAAATGATAATAATAATGAGGTTGATGAAATTAAATTTATTTTGATCAAATCAATAACACATTTAAAGGGTACCCATAAAATGTATGATCTATGCACGGACAATGAAAATTTTATTGCAGGAAACAACCAACCGATAATTGTTCACAATTCAATGATGGATGGATTAGACGATCGAGGTAATGTTGTGGTGATTGGGGCAACAAATAGAGTAGATGCAATTGATCCAGCGTTAAGAAGGCCAGGAAGATTTGATCGTGAGTTTTTATTCCCATTACCAGATCAGCAAGGAAGAAAGGAAATTTTAGAAATTCATACCAAACATTGGAATCCACCATTAAATGAAGATTTTAAAAAATTAATTGTCAAATTAACAGTTGGCTATTGCGGAGCCGATATTAAAGCTCTATGCACAGAAGCAGCACTCCGAGCAGTTAGAAGAATTTACCCACAAATTTATCAAAGTGAAGAAAAAATGTCTATTAATTTAAATAAAATTGTAATTACAAAACAAGATTTTTTTGAAGCAATGAAAGATATAGTTCCCACTTCTCAAAGAAGTGGATTTTCCACTTCAAAGGCTTTGTCTTCACTATTAAGTCCATTATTACAAGAGGATTTAAATAATTTAAAAGAAATGCTAATAGAAATTTTCCCAATATATTTGGAAAAAAAAAAAAAAAGGCAAAGAAAAAGATTATTTGAGAATAT
This sequence comes from Anaeramoeba flamelloides, assembly GCA_027625915.1. Taxonomy (NCBI): domain Eukaryota; family Anaeramoebidae; genus Anaeramoeba; species Anaeramoeba flamelloides. The sequence continues at coordinate 1,981,679 of JANTQA010000008.1, forward strand.
GGAAACCAATGAAAATGATGTTCATTTAAATAAAAACGACCATGAAAATATAAAAGAAAAAGAAAAAGAAAAGAAAATCGAAAAGGAAAATGAAAATAAAAATGAAAATGAAAAGGAAAAGGAAAAGGAAAAGGAAAAGGAAAAGGAAAAGGAAGTGGGGGAAAGAGAGGGAAAGAAAAAGGAAACGGAAAAAGAAAAAGAAAAAGAAAAAGAAAATGAAAATGAAAAGGAAAATGAAAATGAAAATGAAAATGAAAATGAAAAGGAAAAGGAAAATGAAAAGGAAAATGTTTCACAGTATAAAATTAGAAAAAAATTTCCAAAGTCCCATCCATCAATTAGTGCATTGGAAGAATTAGATTCTGATGAATTATATTTACAAATTGAAGAAGAAGAACAACAGATTTTGAATAGCAATTTAAATAACAAATCTGAAAATTTGATTAACAAATTATTAAAATATGAAAATACTCATTACAGACCAAGATTGCTAATTCATGGTGAAAATGACCTGGGTCAAAATTATTTAGCACATGCATTACTACACGAACTTGATGAATTTTCTCTATTTAATATCGATTTTTCGACTCTAGTTGGGCATGAAGCAATTAGAACTTCTGAAGAAGTTTTAACAACAAATTTCTCCGAAGCAATGAAAAATATCCCTTCAATCATATTTATACCAAATATTGAATGTATTTGCAATCAAGAAGCCTTATATTTGGCTAAAAAAACCTTTTTATCTTTGTTAAAGGAAATACCCTCATCAACTCCCCTCTTTTTATTGTGCACAAGTGAATGCCCGATCGAATTTTTAGATATCGAAATCAGTGAATTATTTTCTCAAAAATTTCATTCCTATGAAATCGATTATCCAAATTCATTAAAGCGTTCCAATTTTTTCAATTCTCTATTACTTGAAATCCAAAAAAAACCAATTTCGAAAAAGGAATTATTAAAAAAAAGAAAAAAAATTATTAATAAATCAATAATCAATTATGGCTTAAGTGATAATAGCAACCGTGATAAGAACAAGTTGGTGATTAATGATAATGATAACGGTAATGATGATGGCAATGGTAACAATACGAAGAAAAGCAATGATAATAAATCCGGCTTATTTTTAGAAGAGCAAATGAGAAAAAGAAGAGAAGAATTGCATGAGATCGGAATACAAAAAGAAGAGGAGATTTATTTAAGAGAATTTCGATTAGCCTTAAGAGATGTGGTCCATAAATTAATGTCTGAAAAAAGATTCAAAATTTTTTTCCAACCAGTGGATAAAAACGAATATCCAGATTATTATAAACAAATAAAATACCCAATGGATTTTTCAATAATAATGGATAAAATTGATTCTGCCCAATATTTATGCTTAAATCATTTTATTAAAGATGTGCAATTAATAAGGCAAAACACTGAACAGTTTAAAGGCTGGAATGATTATAAACAGTTGGTGAAAAGAGCCAATTGGTTAATAGACGCACTCGATTCCTTATTGGAATACACAGAAATGGATTTAATTGAACAATGTAGAAAAATTGCTATTCGAAGAGCCAAACTAAACCAAAAAATTGTGAAGAGAAATCCTGACTATAGTGATTTTTTTGATTTTAAACGAGACAATTTGGAAAAAAAATATAAAAAAGAATTTTTTATTAAATTGTCATTGCAAGAAAATACCGTAAAAAAAATAATGGATAAGGAGAAATTAAAGCAAAATAGTCTAAACGAACAACAACAACAGGAAAGAGAAATGTTACAACAGGGGGGACAAGAGCAAGAACAAGAACAAGAACAAGGGCAAAATCAGAAACACACATTAAAATTATTTCAAATACAACAATTAAATTCACAAAACCATCAATTCAATAAAACAACAGCATCAAATGAAAATCCCTTAACAATTACAAAAGAAAATGAAAATATGGATCATCAAAAGAATAATCAAAAGAATGAAAATAAGATTGTCCTTGAAATTGAAGAGAAAAAGGAAATGGAAATGGAAAAAGAGAATGTAAACAATAATAAATCAAAAATTTATTTTAGTTCATCAGAAAGTGAAGATGACGAAGATGATGATTTCGATTTTGAAAATAAAAATTTCCAAATGACTTTTGGCGAGAACCTTATTACAGATTTTAATAGCCTAGTTTTAAATGAAACTGAAAATTTTTCTGTTGAAAATTTATTGTTTTTAAGATCAAGATTATTTCAAATCATTACCAAAAATAGAAAAGAAAAAAATAAAATTATAGTTATAGAAAAATTAAAAAAAGAACTGGACTATGTTAAACAAATTATTTCTGAGAAAAATTCTGAAACAAATAATGATTTAAATTTTAATCTTTAAATATAAATTATTTTATTTTTATCTATCAGCTTAATTAATTATTGATTTATTATTTTTCGAGTTTTGATTTTTCATTTTGGAAATTATTTTAAATAATTTTAAATTAACATAAATAAAATTAAAATTTCATTTTAAGGGATCAGTTTATTAAATTTTAGTCTTGTTAATTTTCCATTAATAGAAATTTGGATTTTGATATAAAAGAATTCTATTTATGTGTTTTTCTGAAAGTTAAATAAATACTTTCGTTAGTGATGGATTGTAGACTTTTTTTTTTTCAGAAAAAAATTTCTATTATTTTATATCAGAATGAATTAAAAATTGAAAAACTAGGTCTAACAAATTGAAAATTTGCCTAGATCACTAAAAATATATAAATTGATTTTTAAAACAATGTTAAGAATCCAATTTTAGATTTAGGATGATGATAATTTTTCTAGATTTTTATAGATTCTCAACATTTGTTTTTTTTTTCAGCGTGGCAATTTTACTCAAAAACACCGGGTATAGGTTCGGTTGCTACAAAAGCTCTTTTTATTTTTTTTTTTTGAGACAATTAATGGAAAATTCAAAATAATATACATTTGCTTCACGAATATCAGCCATTTTAAACCAAGACTAAAAATAAAGATGAATTAATGAAGTACCTCGCTTCGCTCAAACATTTTTTCTGATTTTGAAGCTGATTGCAGAAAAAAAAAAAATTGTATATAAATGTCGAGAATCTATAAAATATCTACATTTTACAAAAGGGCCAACATTTAATGTGATTAATTATTAAAACTAATATATTCAAAACCCTTTGAAAAATTTTTTGAATATATTTTTGTTTTCTTTGAAAATCTTTTAATGTTTCAAATCCAAATATTTTTGGATTTAATTTCTGAAAATGAATGGAAACAGGTTTGAAACATTAAAAAAACTTTTATTTTGATGGAATACTTGAAATATAATAATGTTTTATCAGCAGTTATTGATTTTTTTTTAAAAAAATATCGAATATATTTCTTTTTGAGATGCGAATGCATTGAGAGAAAAATATATTCAGATGTTTTTTTTTTCAAAAAAAAATCAATAGCGGATGTTATTTTTTGAGCGTAAAAAATATTAAAAAAATATAAAACCTAAAACCAAAAAACAAAATTTTTTTTTATTTTTTTTTCACACTTTGCCATCTTTCTCGAAAATAGTTAGAAATGTTAAAAACAACAAATATAAAAGATCTTCATTTATATTTGAATTTCTTTGAAAAATTGTTCCAAACTCCCATGGCACATTGAAACTTCATCTGGAATTTATTTGACATCAATTTGGTTTTGATAAGAGTAAAAGTATGTACCATTAAACATATAAAGCAATAAACTTTACTTAAAAAATAAAAAATAATTTGTTATTTTCTATTTAAAAAAATTCTGTCAATTTCTTTTTTTTTTAAAAAAAAAAAAAAAAATGAAACGAATTTTTCCAACTAATATTATCTAATTACCTACTTTCTTTAACACAATTGTTGACATCAAAATATAAATGATTTATTCTGAAAACTCATATTTTTATTTCATTTTAAAGTACACATTAATAAGATTTTTTTGTGAAAAGAAAAATTAAAATTCTACCAATTTATTTAAAATAATTGATTCAATATTTTTAAAGAGAAATTTTCACTTTTCTAATTTGAATTTTCAATCATATAAAAACACTTTATACAACACTTTAAATAATTACTCTCAATATTTTTATTTAAATAAATTTTTCCAAATTTTTATTAAATTTTATATTTTTTTTTTTTTATATCCAGAAATGAAAAGCTTATACAAATACAACAACATTTGGTAAACAATATCAAATATAACAAGTGATGTAGATCTGAAAAATATAGCATCATTTTTTATATTTTTTCTAATATTTTTTCTTGAAAAAAATAACTAATATACAATATAATTATTGGTTTAAATAAATTGTGCATTATTTATTTCCTTTTCAAAAACACTATTATTTATACTCTATAAAACTATATTTGTAATAATTTGTAATATTTATTTTTTCTCTGTTTTTTTTTTATCAAAGTATAAATGTTAATTTGATACTTTGTACTTCAATAATCGACAAAATAATAATAATAATAGATTATTATTTTTCAGAGATTATATTGCAAAATATTTGATTTTTTTTGATTCAATCATTGTATATTTAATATTTATATACTGAAATGTTTAATTTTAATTTTTTTTTTTTTCAAGATCAAAGACTTTTATCTCTGATTTAATTTAACTCTTCTTAACTCCCACCCAAAAAAAAAAAAAAATTAAAAAAAAAAAAATAGTATTAATTTTCTTTTTCAGATAAACAATATTTTTGATTTGAAAAACTCTTGTATCAAGTTTTGAAAAGGTATTTTTTATACAATCTTCAAAACTATTTCTTGAAAATAAATTTAATTTAAAATTAAAATCCTCTCGTTTAATATATTTTCAAAGTTTATCATTGTAAATACACCCTTGTATAAATAATTTAGAAAAAGTAAAAAAGTAAAGTTACCAAATTCAACTGATATGAGAAAAAAAAATCAAAAATTTAATTGAGGTTTGACACAAAAGATTGCCTTTTTAAAAACTAATGAAAATATTCTGAATTCTTTTTCACTTTAAAAATGGAATATATTTCAAGATTTTTTGCATTTTATTGTTTTTTTGTTGGTTTATCAAAGTAAATCAAGATTGTTTACAAAAATGATAAAAAATTTTGAGTTTTTAAAAAGAATTTTTGTTTTTTACTTCTCTGACTTTTAAAAACATTTTCAAAGACTAAATTATTTAAATCTTAAATGTTTTTTCAAATTTATCGTTAATTGATAGAAGGGCTTTTTTGAATTTTTTCTGAAAAATGAAATCAATTTCCCATATGATTATCTATTAATTTTAAACAATTAGAGTATCATAACTTGACAAGAGTTCAATAAAGGATTCTAGAAATTTCACATTTATTTTCACTTTTATGTCTTAAGTTTTGAATATTCTACCCTGAGTTTAATCATTTTCTTTTCGCTCAAGAACATTTTGGAAAATCAGTAGAGATTTATTATCTTTTTTTATAAGGTAAACACAAAAATAGAATTGAAATAATTTGTTATTGAGATCCAATTTAAACTTTACTATTGAAAAAACAGTTTTTAAAATGGAAAAAGAAACAAAGATTCTAAATCGATTCTTATCAAAATTAAAAACAAATTTTTTTAAATATATTTACCTTAAAATTCTTTTCTTAATTCTTTTTGGATATGATATGACTTTTCTTTTAAAATACAAATTCCCAAATAGTACAAAATTTGTAAAAAAAAAATTGTATTGTTAAATAAAATGGTTTTGATTAACTTTAATATTTTTTAAATAAAATATTTAAAAGGGATGAAATATTAATTTTTGATAAAATTAAAAAATAATATATATATTTAAATATAGAAATATCTATATATTATTATATATTTGAATAAAATTAACATTGCATTAACAACATCCAGAATCTTTTTTCCTATCTTCATTAGAAATTTCTTCAAATTCCCCAAGATTTTCAATTTTTTGATCCTTTTTCGTTGAAGAATTTGCCTTTTCGATTTTATTTTTCAATATGTAATCTAGAAGAAATTCCACTGATTCTGAAACATTTTGACCAGTTTTAGCACTTGTTTCGAACCAGCCGATATAGCCTTGCTCTTCACAAATATTATCCATTTCCTTTTTGGTTTTATTCCAACTACTTTCTTCATCAATTAAATCAATCTTGTTTGCACATAAGATTACAGGGATTGGTGAATTTGTGTTTGTCCTGACTTTTTCATCGATATCCTTTTTCCATTCATTGATCACTTCAAAAGATGATCGGCTGTCAACATCAAATACAAGTAAAGCCCCAATAGAATCTTTATAATATACTCTTGTCATATGTCTAAACATTTCTTGTCCTATATTGATAAATTATGTTGAAAAATTTGAAAAATGATTTTTAATAAAAAATAATAAAATTAATTCTGGGGTTAAAATAAGAGATTGTAAATTAGTTAAAGATTCCAATAATTACATTATTGCCGAGTGATATTTAAAAGTTTAGAAATTTTTTTTTTTTTTTAGAGTTTTTTTTAATAGGTGAAAACTAAAAAGTTTTGAATATCTCATCAACAAATTGTTATATTTGAAAGTTGTTTATTATTTTGATTGATACTTTTTAAAACTTTTAGTTTTTTTATTTTTGAATATTAATAAATTTACCTTTATTACAATTTCTTTAGGATTAACATATATATATATATATATATATATATATAATTTTCATTTTCTAAAGATATTTTAATATTTGGTATTAAAGCCATTAGAAAATAGAAACAAAAATTAAATTTTAACAATTTTTTTATTGTTTTGAGAAATGATCTCTTTGATTACCTTTTAAATTATTATTATTTTTATCTGTTATCATGTTGGAAAATAAGATTAAAAAAAATACTTTTTTTTTTTTTTTTCCATTAAAGAGTGGGTACTAAAAGTCCACCTGTTTGCCCGAATCCCTAATTTGAATTAGAGATATTGTTGAACCAAGTGAGAGCTGGTCATTTCTCCCAAAAATCGGATCCGCTCCATAAATTGAGAGGGATTTTGTTCCAATTCCGTTCAGTTTTATAATAGTCAAAAAGATTCAATTCGGTCAAACGATTTCCTCAAAGAATTAGTGGTTCTAAGAAGCATAAGCCCGATTTTTAATTAAAATTACACCGTGGTGGCTATTTGAGAAAATGGTAAACAATAAGAAATAATGGTTAAGGGAATAGAACCCCGGCCTTCAGATTGTACACTGGGTTGTGTTGCCACTTGCCCATACCGGTTCTCAAAAAAAAAATACTTTTTTTGACAATTAAATTCCATTATTCTGTTTAAAATAAGAATTTTTGAAAAGTATTCAAATAAATTAATTTTAAATCTTGATAATCCAAATAAAAATATAAATGAAAACAAGTTAAAAAAATCAAAAATATCAAGTAATCAAAATAATAATAACAATAATATTAATAATAATAATCAAATAAATAATATTACTCATAATAGTAATAATAATTTAAACAGCTGTGATATTGAAAACACAGATCTTGAAAAAAATAAAATCCAAATTAATTCTAATAATACAAATAATCAAGAATCCGAAATTCTTGAATTAAAAGATTTGAAAAAAGAAAAAGAAACAGAAACAGAAATAGAAACAGAAATAGAAAAAGAAACAGAAATAGAAAAGGAAAAGGAAAAAGAAAAAGAAAAAGATAAAAAAAAAGATAAAGAAAAAGAAAAAGATAAAGATAAAAAAAATCAAAATCAAAATAAAAATGAAAAAGAAAAAGAAAAGAATTATGAACTCAATTCTTCAAAGAAAATGAATAATAAGAAAGTAAATGAAAAAAATCTTCAATATAATTTAAATGAAAAGAATCACCAAAATAAACAAAAAATAAATTTAGATTTTACAAAAAACAAAAAAAGAACTACAATTAAATGTAAAGGAATAAAATTGGATGGGAATAAATGCTCTAAAATTAAAAGAAACTCAAATGGTTATTGTAAACTTCATGAGAATCAATTTAATGAAAATTCACAAAATTGAGATTACTTAATTCAAAAAAACAATTCTAATCAACTTTCTAAAGAAAATTTTTAGAAAAAATCCAAAAAAAATATGAAAGAATTGAATATCAGAAAATAATTTCAAATTATCACAATTACCAAATAATGAAATCAGAAATTTCAATTTTAATCTTATTGATAAAACAAACCCATTTAATACTCCTATTATCATTCAAATTGATCAAAAAAAAATTAAACAATTACATGATAATAAAAAAAAAATGTAGAAATAATTAAAAACTTAATTATTAAAATTGAAACAAAAAATTGGAAAAAAAATTATGATATAAATTTTAATCAAATAAATTATTGGATGAAAAAAAAAGTATTATTATACATTTTTATCGAATTATAAGGATTATAATTTTACAGATACAAAGAGTAATGTATTAAATTAAGAAAGGAAATGAAGAATTAATTAATTTAATTATAAATTTCTTAATGGATAGAACAAATTAATTTCTAAAATTTAACAAAATTAATTCCAAAAATGGTATAAATTAATAAATTAAATTAATATTAAATTTGAATTTAATCAAAAATTTTGGAAATTAATAAATCAAATTAGAAATTCTTCAGGAAAAATTATTTTAAATAGAAGAAAAATTTAGAAAATAGTTATTTCAATTACTGAAAAGAAATTAGCAAAAAACGCGAAATGAAAATAATAAAATTAATAAAGGAATATTATTTTAAAAAAATTTGAGGATTTAAAATCAATGGAAACAAAAGATATTATTTCTTTAGAAAATATTTATGATTTAATAAAATATCAAAAAAATAAATCGGTTTCAGATTTTGATAAAATTCAATTCTACAAATTGTACCCTAAAAAAAAGAATGAAAAAGAATATCTTAGATTTTTTTAAAAAATGATCATGTTCAAAAAATATTTCTACACTGCATCGATAACCCAAGGGAAGAAATAATTATATTTATTAAAGAAAGAAATGTTTTATTTATACATAAAGCCGGGGATGATGAAATCCCTTTAAATTTTAGTCCTATCCCAATTGATAATACTTAAGCAAGATTTTTTCTAAAACTTATTGATAAAGGAATAGAATATTCTTGGAATCTAGGATCATATTCTCAATTTGGATTTTTTTAAAAATAAAAATTAGGTCGAAGAATAGTTGTGCTAAATATACTATTTGAACTTAAAAAACTTGGAAAAATAAAGAATTCTTTCTTGTCACAATTAATATTAAAAAATACTTTGATACAATTAATTATAATTAGTTCATTATACACTCAACAAATATATTAGAAATGAAAAAATTAAAATTTGGTTACAAAAATATTATAAAAAAGAAGGGATAGGAGTTTATCAAGGAGACCCTCTTTCTCCATTGATGTTTGGATTTATCAGCCATTTCGTAATTGAAAAAAAAATTAAGGATTGAGTTCATCATGTTCAAATGTTTGCAGATGACTTAATTTTAATAATAGGGGGTTCTATTCCAGAAATTGGCAAAAAATTAATAATAATTTATAAAATTATCCCAAGAATTTGGAATGAATCCAAATATTGAGAAGACCTTAAAATCAAAAAAATTACCCAAAATAAAATATTTAATATTTGGTTTGAAAAAAAAAAGTATTTTCAAAAAAAAAACTTGAAAAAGTAAAAGATAATTTTCAAAACAATTTTAATATTTTTTAAAATTGAAAAATTCAGTTTGATTTTAATTGTAAAAATCAAAAATATTTTTTCTGTGTTGTTGAGATCTTTTTAGAAATGGGTAAGTATTAAGAAAATTCAACAATTATAAAAAAATAAAAAATAAAAAAAAAAGGAAATAAAAAATGTTTTAATTATTATAAAGTCAAAAAACCTCTAAAATTTCAAAAACCTCTGGAATTCCATTTTTCTGTACAATTGAAAATATTAGAAAAAGTCCAAAAATATATTCCCATTTTACAGATAAAATTATCTAAATTATCGAGTAACCACTAACGATTCTAAATGAGATATTGATTAGATATTCTAATATTTTCAATTGTACAGAAAAATGGAATTTCTGAAGTTTTTGAAATTCTCGAGGTTTTCGATTTGACAGTTACTTTTACAATATTTTTATAAAGAAAAAAAAAAAAAAAAAAAGTTTAATAGATACTTGAATTATCAATTAATTGTACTATTTGTATATTTCGTTGATTGTTAACAAAGGAAGGTCTTTTGTAAAATTTTTATTTTTTTGACTTTTTGAAAATGGTAAAGTCGTTTTAAAAAAGTTTGACAAAAAATTTTTAAATATATTCCCTGAAAATAGGTAGATCAAAGCTTGTAATCTATTTAATGGATACTTTTGAAAACTTTTTTCGTTACACTTTTTTAAAATGGCTTGTTGAGTTGTGGAAAAAGATAATCTAGAAACCTTTGTAAAATTTTTACAAATATAATATTAAATTACAGCAATTTCAAGCCTGGTGTGAACTAGTTAACTTTTGAAAAACCTTTAATTTTAATGGAACTTTCTTCAAACTCATTTCAATTGAAAATTTCAATTTTTATTTTGTTCTCAAATCTTCTAACGTATTTCAAAAAAAAAAGTTGAACATTTTTTTTTTATTGATTTTAATAAAAATTTACCTCTTTCCAAGTATTTTTATTTGTAAATTGGGAAAATTAAGATGATATATTACTACTGATTGAATCAGTACGTATTGTTTGTATTTCAAAATAATTTCATCAAAACATTTCCAAAAAATGAAAAAAAAAATTCATTTTTTTTTTTTGGAGAAATATGAGTTATGGTAAAATTCAATACAAAATGGAAAATATGATAAGGCCGTTTTACAAAAGTGTTTACAAAAATTTATAAAAACATTCCCTAAAAATAGATAGATCAAAGCTTGTAATCTATTTAATGGATACTTTTGAAAACTTTTTTGTTTTATTTTTTTGCAATTGCAAAAAGGATACAAATGTTTTTTTAAACAATAAAATATTGTTTTTGTTTTTTCTATTTTATTAGAAATTTTGTCAAGATTAAATCTCTTATAGGAAAAATTTTTACCAATCAAAAAGAAAAAAAGAAGACTTTTTTCACCCCTAAAAAATTTCATATAAAATTGTAATCAGAAGCTCTGATATCTTTAATTAAAGTAATGTCATAATGAATAAACAAATTGAATTATTATTAACAACCAATTTATGATGAATTACAATTTTTGGGTGTTTGGAAAGTTCCATGGGATTTGAATTTTATTTAAAGATATTTTAAAATAAATTTACCCAACTTTTTTGGAAATAGCTTAGTATTGTCCTTAATATTGTAGTTCCTTTATAAAAAGGAATTTGTTTAAAAAAAAAAAAAAATCGAAAGGTTGCTGAAGAAGGTTGTTATTATTGTAATTCTGTCTTTTAGGGTTTAAACACTAAATCATTATTAATGTGGATTTTGGTATAAATGAAGTTTAATTAAAATTAAAAGTTCGTCAAAAGTTAACTAGTGCACACAAGGTTTGGAATTGCTGTAATTTAATCAAATCTAGATTTTATATCTTATATTTTCTTATTGTTTTTATTTTTTGAGATGTCAAGAGTAATGATTTAATTTTTGCGAACTAGTGCTTTACGATTTATTGACAATTGTTGTTAAATTGAAAGTAATAACAAGGACAAAATAACAAAAATAACTTGATTTTTGAAACGTTTTTCTTTTTTTTTACAATTTCTTTGAATGAACCGCGATTCACATTGAGTGAAGTGAAAGAGCGAGTTGGTTGTTGTTATATTCAACACAAATCTAAAATATTTGCTTTGTGCAAAAAAGTAATCTAAAAAAAAAAATGTTTTCAAAAATTGGTAACGACTTTCTTTTGGAGACTTATTCTTGCTTTAATACTAATTTGGATCGGTTTTTTTCGATCTCTTTTATATCGAACCCATTTCTGATAAATTTAAAGATAACAATAGTAAAAGCCAATTCGTGGCAACGGTAAGATGAAAGCAAGATAAATAAATCAAGTTTTATTCAAAGAAGATAAGAATTTAGATTAAGATTAATTAAAAAGAAAAATATTTACCAGCAATGTCCCATAGTTGTAGTTTAACTGTTTCGTTTTCTCTTGTAAGATCTTTCATAAAAAAATCTACACCAATCTTTTGTTTAGAATTTTTGTGAATTAACAGCACAAGATAAAAAAAAAAAAAAATAAAAATAAAAAATTTTAAGTTAGCGAGATTACAAAGGTAAGTAGTTTGATATTACCAAAAAACAAAAACAAAGAGATAAAGAGAATTACAGTTGCTTTATAAGAATTGGAAAATACGTCGTTTGTATATCTTTGGATGATCGAAGTCTTTCCAGCGCCTAAAGAATTTTTGAAATATTTTGGTAAATTTTAAACAATTTTCGCTTTGTTTCATAAAAATTAAAAAAAAAAAAAGAAGAAAAAGAAAAAAAAAAAAAAACAAACCCATGTCCTTTTTGTTTTGATAAAATTTTGAATTGAAGCAAAATTAGCAAAGTTATTTTTTCATTAATATTTCACAAGAGTACCAACAAAAAAAATTAAATAGATCAAAATAAAAAGATATGCCTTACCCCAACAACAATAAATTTGAGCCTCCTTTCATTTTCTACATTTTGTTCTGACATTGTGTATATTTTTTAAGTAATGAATTTCAAAAAAAGAAAGAGTTTTTGATTTGAAAAAATAAGAAAAAATGATAAATCCACATCACTTCCAGTCAAAGTAAAACAAATAATTCATTGAGATTGATTTGGTTCTTTGTCCAAAGACACCAAAAGAATTGAAACAACTAAAATGTTCAAAAGTGTTATTACTTTAACCTCCGGAACATCTACTTCATATTACGAAAATAATATTGATTTAAAATTATTTAACACCCAATTACAACAACTACTTTTGGAGGTCTTTAAAGGTAAGTTTTTGTTCTGCTATGTGGTTAGTATTATGTGGTTCTCGTTAATTATTATAAAAAATCTATTTTTTAATCCATTCCCTTCTAAAGAATAGGGGTTCTGAGAGAAAAAAATATTTATTTGAAATAAACTTGTGTTTTGTTAATAGTCTTGTTCAAATACAAGATCAAATTTCTTTTCTGTTCTTTACCAAAAATGAAAATAAATTTTGAAGGAAAGTTCATCAATATTTTAAGAAAACTTTTTATTAAGATCCGATCAAAATTATAGAAATTTAACAAATTAAATCTTTTTTTTAAGGGCTCAATGTTTAATTTACCAAATAGACTGAAAACCTTATTACCAAACCTCTTTCAAATTGTGAAAAAATGAACATCAAAATATTCTCAAATTAGGATCAAGAAATTATATTAATAGTTGAGGAAAAAAAGTTTAAATCAGAAAAAAAAGTGAAACAAGGTTTTTAATTGGGAACCTTAATTGAAAATGAAAAGTAAAATCAATAAAAAGAAGAAACAAATTAACTTCATATAATAAGCGTTAGATTATTTTCAATCAACTCAATAAAAACAATTTAAATCCCCCTTTCATATCGAAATTGTGATTATGTTTTGGAGATCACAAAAATAGTCATTTTTTTGAAGAAATTTTTAATAATTTATCAATCAAAGATATATCCAGACTAATAGAGAGTATTAAAAAAACTGTTATTGTGTTGGTTACTTCATTTTGTCTTTATTTATTTATTTATTTATTCTTTTTTTAATTGATCTAGCATTTTATTTTAAGTATGTTTCCTAATTAAAAACTGTGTTTCACTTTTTTCTCTGTTTCGCTTTTTTTCCGAAAATGATAAAGTGTATTTATAAATAAAAAATTAATAAGAAAATTTTTTTGGATAACTAAACTTGGACATTTTTTTCTACAGAAAGGAGAAAATGGATAAGACTGATAATTGCCATTTTCTAACCTAAAAGAGATGATAATCAACAAACAATCCCAATAAACAAATATTTAACTTTAGAAGATTGTTTATCTATATATTTTAAATATTGATTTAAATGAATTGTTGTGTTTTCTTCCCCAAAAAAACACAACTATTAAACTAAATTTTAAAAAATGATTTTTTATTTTTTTTTTTTTTTTTTTTATTTTTGAAGGGAGGAAATCAATTTCCTCTTACTTCTCCCTAATTTCTAAATTTTTGTTTAGAAATCTCAATAAAGAATCATAATTTTCTTTATCATTAACTAATGATAAAATAAACAATGAGTCTTTATTTCGAATAATATCAAAAATATTATTCTTATTATTTTTGTTAATTTGAATTAAATCTTTAATCCAAATTTTCGATTTTCTTTATAGAATGGGCAGTCCCATAAAAAATGATCGATATCTCCATCTGTATCTAGGTTTAAATATTTTTTGCATAAGTTGCAAGATTTTGTTTTTGTTTTATTCTTATCATAAACATAAGAATATCTATTTAGATAATTTATGAAATTTCTTAGTTTTAAGATGGAAGTTGAGCCCTTCCATTTTAAATATTTTTGTTGTTTGTTTATATTGTTATTGTATCTAATAATTTTTAAATATTCCTGGCCTTTCCACCCAGTGCTATTTATTATTAAATTTTCTCTAAATTGGTTAAGATTCGCATTTAGCAATTTTAGATTTTCTGCTTTCCAATTAATATTTTCGTTGTCTTTTTTGGAAAATATTAATTTTTTTGATATTTTTTCGAAACCAAGTATTTCTAATTTATTTTTGAGTTTAAATCTTCTTTTATATATCGAAATTCTTACTTGGTCTATTTTTGCCTAAAAAATGATTTTTTAGAGAGCTTGGATAGTAATCTTTAAAACGAAAGACTCTAAATTTTAAAGGGGGTGTAAGGGGTTTAGTCAATTTCATGGATTCAAAAGTTAATGAAATCCTATATTAAATCCTCTCAAATGTTAATCTTTTTAATTTTTGGTCTCAAACTATTAAAAGGTCTTAAAAACTTTCGTGTCAATGAAATTAATTGGAAAATCTTCAAAAATACACAAAAATTCGATTCTACCCATTTTTTCAATTAAAAATAATTTCCCCTGATCAATTAACCTAATGTATTTTTTTTAAATATTTAAACATTTTATATTTTATTTTTTTTTTGAAATTAAGGAAATTCTTATCCTCTTATAACATTTAGCTTTTCTTGAGTATTAGTTTCCTCGTTCATCTGTAAAATTGTTCGTTTTGAAATAAAGAGAAAACCTCAAATAATTTTTTTTTAGCTTTTCCAAAAGTTGATAAAAATTAGTAAAATATTTAATTTTATTATTTTTCTTTTAAATTTTATGAAATCCCGGTCTCTTTTTTTTAATTTTAATAATTAAAGAAAAGTTACTAAAATTTATTTTTATTTCTTAAATTAAAAAAAAAAAAACACCATTATGTTTTTTCTAGAATTCAAAAGAATGGAGAAAAATTTAAGATTTTACTCAATTCATTAGGATTCTCGAAAACATAGGTACTTGATGCACTTTCATTTAATTTTTCTTGTTTTTTCTGTTTATTATGAAAATCAATCGATTTTCGTTAGGCTTTCTTGAGTTTTCTATTCATTTGGAAAATCAATAGTATTTCGATAAGTTTTTTTACTTTTTGAAATAAACAGAAAATTTATTAAAATTTTCTGTTTAGTTAAAATAGTAAAAAAAACCTAGAACACTTCACAAATTAATAGAAAACCTCAAAAAAACCTAGAAAACCTCACAAATAAAACAGAAAAACTCAAGAAAACCATCTTTATATTTTCTGAGATTGTTATAGAATAGAGTAAAATCTTAAATTTTTCTCATTTCTTTTGAATTCTAGAAAATATATACACCTGAATGCACTTCATTAATTCATTAATATTTATCTAGAAATTTGAATAAAGAATAATAATTCCCCTAATAATTAACCAATGACAATAAGATTAATAACGAGTCTTTAATTTAAATAATAAAAAGATATTACTACTTGTTACTATTTATTGCTTTTGTTAATTTGAATTTTTTCCGAAAAACAAATTATTTGATTTTTTTTCATAGGAAAGTCAGTTCCAGTAAAAAATATCAAATAAAAAACCTTAAAACTTGTTAAGGGAGTAGTCATTTTTGAAAATAAAATGAAATCTTGTCAAGATCTTGAAAATTTTTTTTTTGTAATTTGTGTTTCGACTTATGAAATGGATGAGTTAGCCTCATTTAAACAATTTATTGATTTGAGTCTCTTTTTTGAAATTTAAAATTTACATGTTTCCAATATAATACGAAAATAAGGTAACCTATTATTTTGTTTAACAATTAAGTTAATTCTTGAAAATGGAAAAACAAATTTTTCGTTTTATGTTGGAAAGTATTGATTTCGAAAGAAAAATTTTTTATTGTGTTTCTTTTTCTTTGATTATTATTTCAATTAAAATCTGAGCCAATAGAACTAATTGTGGTATAGGTGATTCAATAAACAAATATTTGTTAGAAGCTTAACTACAGTTTATCAATTAAATTGAGATCTATTAAGCAAAAAAATTTATTCTTTAAGGTTTTGAAAAAGTTCGTTTCTGGTTTTCAAAAATGAAAAAAAATTGCAAAAAAATTTTTTTAACAAATTATTTGGTCTTATTCACAAGAATCCTTATAACAATTCAATTCATTTTTGGCAGAAAAAAAATGATTTTGAATTTTGAGGATAAAATTAACTAATTCCCAAATATCTTCAAGAAAATTATATTTTGAAAAATCGAATTTTGTCTTAAAACAAAAACAAAATTTCAAAGTACAATTTTTACATGACTTTAAAACTTTGATTATTATAACCACCCTTCTTAAAAAATGCAATTATTTTTCAATTGGTTCAAATAATCAATTTTTATGGTTAACCAAAAGTTTTATCTCAAAACAGAAAAAAAATCTTTATATTAATATTACTGATAACAAAGAAATGTTATAGTATAATAATGATCAAAATTGCAATAAAAGGTGTAAAAATTCGATAAATTGTGAGAAAAAAAAAGAAGTTAACGGTTTTCTTTTTCAGAAAAAATGGAATTTAAAAATTGATCTCACTAAACTAATTATTCTTTTATGGCTTTCTTAGTAGATCAGAATTTTTTTACACTTGTGATCGACAAAAGTTGTAAGTAGAGAATACCCCCAATAACATATTTTAAAATTTTATCTTGTTGTCGTAGAAGACTAGTCCCTTAATAGTAAAATAAAAGTATTAGTATATCCAAATAAATATAGATGCTTTGAAATTGGCTCAATTAGCCCACAAGAAGACCTACAAATAAATGAAGTATGAAATTCTACAAAATTTTTATCCAATAACCTGATATTGAGTAAAACTATGGATATGAAAAACGAATTACAATGCAATCTTAAATTTTTTTTTGTATTTAGAAAACATGAAAGAAAATTTAAAAATGTGAATAAAATAATATCAATAAAAATAAAAAATCATAGTTTCTTTATTTTTCGGAAAATGAAAGAACGTATTTTTTATATAATAATAATAAATAATAAATATTTTTAAACTCATTTATCTTGGAATCAAAGAAGTGGGAAAGAAGATGGAAAAGAAAAAAGAAAAAAGAAAACAGAAAAAAGAAAAAAGAAAAAAGAAAACAGAAAAAAGAAAAAAGAAAACAGAAAACAGAAAAGAAGAAAGAAGGAAAAGAAAAAAAAAGCATAATAAAAGCCCTTTAAAATCTGAAATAATAATTCAAAAAATACTTTTCAATATTTAATCTAATTCTTCAATTGTAGCAGAAACTTGAGAAAATTGATTATAAAAGGCAACAAACAATTTCATTATATAAAAGAGATCGAGTGTACCGGCGGTTTCTCTGATTGAATGCATTCCCCATTGAGGCACACCAATGTCGATAGCGTTCAATCCCAATTGTGTGCTAAGAGCTGGTCCGATTGTACTTCCACAGCCGGAATCGTTTCTGACAACAAAGTCCTGGACGGGAATTTTGTTTAATTTTGCAATTTCCTTAATTACGAACCCACTTACAACTTGCGTTGTATACTTGCCGTTCAAGTTAGTTTTAAAAACGGGACCAGCATTCATTTTACATTGATGGCGTGATTCGTGGTATGAGGAGTAGTTTGGGTGAACGGCATGAGCATTATCTGCCGACATTAAAAAGCTGTTTCGAAGTGCGATGTTGAAAACTTCACTTTTTTTTTTCTTTTCCTCGTTGACAAAGCTATAGGTGATCCTTTTGATGATGGATTTAAGGAAATTTGAACGGGCACCACAGAGAGTACTTGATCCTATTTCTTCATTGTCAAATGCAACAAAGACCCTTGTCATTGCATCTTTCTCAAGACCCTCGGTATTTAAGGCTCCTTCAATGAGGCCGATGGCTCCGGAATACGAAGACATTAGGTTATCCAACCGTGGCGAATATATAAATTCCGAAAATTGTCCTCCAATAACGGCAGCTTCATATGGCACAATGGATAATTCAAAATCAACAATTTGATCAATTTCAATTTCTAATTCCTTGGCAACAATCGATAATAATAATGGATGGTGGTTTTGATTTGTTGTCTTTGGTGTCTTATTTAATGCTTCACTGATTTCAGTTGACAAAATTGGAATTAAATGGTTTTCTGTATTGGGGGTAAATCCTTTTGAGTTTACACCTCTATTTAAATGAATTGCTAAATTTGGGATGTTCATAATTGGCTTTTTAATATGGATAAGTTCTTGTTTGACCTATTAATATTATTATTAGTTTATTATTGTTATTGTTATTGTTTTTATTATTATTGTTATTATTATTGTTATTGTTATTTTTTAGTTTAAAGAAGAAAAAAAAAATGTTTTTTAATAAAGATAAAAATACTAAAAGTTTAATAAGAAAACAAAATCAGAAATTTTTTGTATCTGTTTTTTTTTTTCTTTTGAAATCGTTACAATTTTATGATTTGTACACCTTTTGATTTTTAACATGTTCCGAATTATTACATTATTCTTATTGTAATTTTTTTAAAAGACAAAGTTTTGTAAAAAAATCTGTTTTCATTTTTATTGAAAACTGATAAAGAAATTCCTAATAAAAAACATCAAAATTAGAAACTAAGAAATTTTTTTTTTTTTTTTAGAAAGTTTGAGTGCATAAGTATAAATTTTATGTATCAATTTTTAAGGGATTTGAATTTATTGTTCACGGCTAAGTATTAAACCTCATCTAATCTGGTAATGAGAGAATTTTGAATTGACTAAATTTGTGACTTCCAATTAAAAGAGAGTATAGATAATTAGTTTATTTAGACACAGTCATTATAAGTATTTGAAACTTAATTTAGTTTTCTATATTTTTAGAGTATTTTTTTTTTTTGATAAAAATAGATTTTTAGAAGAAACTACTTATTTCATATACGTACAAGGCGCAATAAAAATTGATTTTTATTTTTAAAAAAAATTCTAAAAATAGAGGCACCATATCCGTTTATGTATTTAAAAAAAAAGAATTAATTTCTTGAAAAATTGTTTTTTTTTTCGAAAAAAAATAATAATTTCTGGGTTGATCAAAAGAGTTTATAAAAAATGAAGATATTCATTGGTGAAAAAGAAAGAAGAAAGAAGAAAGAAGAAAGAAGAAAGAAGAAAGAAGAAAGAAGAAAGAAGAAAGAAAGAAGAAAGAAAAAAAAAAATTAATCATTCTAATGAAAAATAAAACTATATTATATTAAAATTATTTGTGATTTTGTATTTTTTTTAATAAACTTTTTAAATAATTTTTTTAGATAATAATAAAGAAAAAAAAAAAAAAAACAATGATGATATCAGTTACAATAGTATTAATAATAAAACCATTCAAAATAACAACAAAAAAAAAACAAGAAAACAAAGATCAATTGAATATAAACATTCTTTATATAATTTTGTACAAACTACAAATGGAATTCATAAATTACCAAAATTAAGGATAAAATGTATCAATATATTTGATCCAGATTTAAAAACTTTATTGTTAAATTGTAATTGAATTAATCAAGAAAAAGGTAAACATTATTAATTATTATTAGATTATTCAATCGGATGAAAAAACCTTTCTATTATTATAATTCTTTTATCAATAATAATAATAATAATAGAACTAATTTTAGAAATTTTCAAGTGTTAAATAATCTTTCAATTAGCTTGCACTTATTGAATTTAAAGAAAGCCTTTTCAAAGATTTTTAAAGAAAAATTTCTTATTTTGTGTGCAGGGATTTACTTTTTTTATTTTTTTGTTTACAAAAAATTGATGTAATAATTAAATGGAATAAACTGTTTGAAAGAATTTTATTCCTCCGTGTCCAAACAAAATGAGAAAAAATAAAAAAAAAAAAATAAAATAAAAAAAAAAAGAGAAAAAAGAGAAAAAAGAGTAAAAAGAGAAAAAAAAAAATTTACTTTGTTGTCTTTTTTTACAAGCACCCTTCCAGCGATTGTAAGATCACGATCAAACCAAGTGTACCATAATCCACCACCATATGTTGAAACGGCAATTTGGATTGATCCTTGTGTTTGCTTTTTGGAGATTGGCTTTACACGGAGGCCTGGCGAGTCGGTATGAGCACCAACGATAGTGAAGCCGTTTTCTGATTTGTAGTTTCCACCAACAGAAAACGCAATAATTGCAGATGAATTACGGGTGATAAAATAAGATTTCCCTTTTTCTAAAGATTCAGACCATGCTTCTTTTTCATGGAGTTGAGTGAACCCATTTGAACTAAACATTTTTGCTAATTCAGTTGTGGCGTGGTATTGAGTTGGTGATTTGTTTACAAAATCAACAAAGTTTTGGGCTAATTCTTCAGACATTATTAAAAATTCAAAAATAAAAAAAAATGAAATAAATTTTTGCTTTTGGAAAATATTTTGAGAGGCAAGAAAATGAATCACTTTTTCCCAACAAATTGTTTTTTTTAAATAAATAGGAACATAAAATCTTGCTTCCAGGTTTAAGAAATAATGATAAAAGTTTAATTGATCATTTTTTTGAAATAATTTGTGTTTTTATTTGTGATTGAGAAAAATAGAATAAACCCACACTTTTATTTGGTATACTTTATAAATATTGAAAAAAAGAAAATTATTCCTTTTCAAATTTCGTCAAATTCTGAATTTTTTATAAATAGCCATTTCTATTGTAATTTATAGGATCGGGGAAGGGTTAAATTCGCTTTTTGGACAGGTTAAGTCAGATAAGGATGTGTTAGATTATGTTGAGGGAGGTTTGGGTTGCTGGGATGGAATGTTAGGGAATTTTCGTCTAGGATTTTGAAAAACAATAATTAAGAGATCAATTAGACTTTTGTAACTTTTTTCAAGGGGTACAAGTTTTTTATTGAAAATTTGGAATCAAAAATTTGGTTTCAAACAACTTTTTAAGAATTTTAATATTGATGATTTTTACATTTTCGATTTTCAACGATTGAATTAATAAAATAATATATAATCACAAAATAATATTTTTGATTTCCCCCACAATCATTAAAAGCCATTAAAAACTTCCAGACTAGGAAAATAATCAAGATACTATTTAAAAATATTGTAAAAAGTCAATTTTACCTTGTTGAAAAATTTGAAATCTACTAATCTACCCTGAGAAATTCAGATATTGTTTTAAGGAATATCTAATTGTATTGTATATAGACAATGCTTTTATGTTCACCAACATATTTATTGAGTTTAAAGAATGTTGAGTAAAGAGATATTTTTTATATTTTTGTTTTTTTTTTCAAAATTTTTTATTTTGTTGAAATATTTATCAGAATACAAATTCAAACTTTACCACATAAGATTCGAAAATATAAATTTCATTCTTCAGAGGTTATTCCTAATTCCCTTTAAAGTATTATATATTTATTTTTTTCTATTTTTTACCTTCTAAATTTTCTTTTTATTGACTAAAAAGTTATAAGAAAAAACTCAAGTGATTACTTACCAGAACTGGGGATTGTAACACCAAAGTATGAGTCACTTGAAAATAAAAACTAAAAAAAAAAAAAAACTGCAAAAAACATCCTAATATTTAAGTGGGGTAAGTACATTTTTCATTTTTTGAGTGCCACCATTTATGTGAAACTAAATTCTTCAAATCATTTCTTTAACCAAATATATTAATATTTTAATAAATACAAGAGTGGAATATATCCTAGTGTAAGATATTTTCATACCAACAAAAAAACTAAAATCAAAAAAATGAAAAGATTGATCAAAAAAAATAAATAAAAATCATTTATTACTTGATCTTATCTATAAAATTTTACACAATTACTTTTTCTTTAATTGGTTTTATTTTTAATTCTTTATGGAAATAATTTTGTTTGTAAAATTTTTGATAAACAAATTACTGTTTATTTCTAAAGAATTTCCAAAATGAATTTAAAATCCTATTTTCATTTAATTCATCTAATTCTAGTTTTAGTTCAGAAAATCAGATATTTTTTTTAATTCTTCTTGAGAGTAATGGTTTATTGGACAATTACGTTTGATTTAAAAATTATTTATTTTCCATTAAATTGAGAACTCAAAAAAATTCTGAATCTGAATGAAATGTTTTCTTGAATTTTTCAATTATTTTGATTTGAATATTTTGTAACTGTTTTTTGATTCCCAGAATTCAACCCCTCTATTTTAATTTTTGAAATAGTATTCTTTGTTTTGGTTTTGTTTGATAAAAATATTTTGTAAAAGAATTTTGGAAGCAAATTTTTCAAAAAATGTATCTAAAATAATAATAAATACTAATGGGCCCAGAAATTCAAGGATAAAAAATAGTTTTTAAGATTCATATACTAAGAAGATTAAGAAAACCAATCTTGGAAAATAGGCTTTTATCAATTTTTTTTTTTTTTCATTCTTGATTTCAACAAATTTATTTGGAATGGTGATCTTTCGTGTTTGGTCTTCTAAAAGAAAATATTTGTTGAAAATGCACACCTTTTCGGGTATATTTTTTTGGTTTACTGTTTGATTAATTTCAATTGTTCGTATAAACACATTTCTAGATCCAAAACCAAATTTAATAAAACCAAAAATTTAATCAAAAAAAATGTTAAAAAAATCAAAAAATTTAAGATTCAACTCTGAATTACGTTGATTCTTTTCACAAATAAACTAGTGGATGGTGTTTTCTGTTCCAAAGTTTCAATATCAGGTGTCCACTCAAAAAAAATATTTCAGTAATGTTCACACAATGAAAATTTTTCAAAATGGTAAAATATACTTACTTCCTTAACATAAATTCTCCAATTTTATTTTTTCATATAAGTTTTGTCTCAAATCAAACCTCTATTTTTTCCTCTTCTTGTTATGATAAATCATCTGATTAACTACCTAATATTATACAAAAGTTAAAATCGATTTTGAAATTAAACTCACTGATATTTCGAGTAAAATTTAAATTAGGAATCCAATTTGTTTGTAATTTTCCATTTTTTTAGAAATTTTTTTAAATTGTTTGGTTATTTTCTTGGACAAAAAATTTTATCAAAAATTTCTTCCATTTTTTGAGATAAATTTTCCAATTTAATCTATTCACATTGAGTGCTTTTTAAATAATATCACAAAAGGAAACCAATATCTGTATTTATTTATCGTTTATTGTCCCTTTTTTTTCTTTGATTATTTAATCTGTAGGTCTTCTGAGAAAGAGAATCAAGCTTTTTATTTTGATACACGGGTTTTATTAATTCTTTACAGATTATTTTAGCTACTTTTATCTTAATTTCTAAAAAGAGCAGTATTTCAATTCCCAAATCTTGTTTCACAACAATGAGTTGAAGAAAAGAACAATAGCTATTCAAAGATAGTAATTTGAAAATGATTTCACAATAATTTTTCTCGATTCTTTTGAATTGACATTAAATATTTAAATTAGAACTTTCTGAGCAAATAACCTTACATCATCACAAACAAAAATAAGTTTTATCGGATTTTATAGAACCAATTTAAGGAGTACTTTCAATTCATTTGATCAATAACCCCAAAAATAAAAAAACAAAACATGATCTCTGGGTTGGTGTTAATGTAAAATATTGAAAAATTGAAAAACATTTCAAAAATTCTTTGTATCGAAGTTAACTGCAAACTTACAAAAAGAATAACCTTAAACAAGATTAGTGTTTAAAATAGATTGCAATGATCTTTTTCCAATGTTTTAATTCCACTGAAAAAACTCTTTTTGAAAAAATTTAATTTTTTTTAAAACACTTTTCTGTTTAAAAGTGTTTTCAAGGGTTAGAAATTCTCTTCAAGTGTTTGAAAGGTTTCAAAAGTCTTCCACCTTTGGTAAGGTTTTTTGAAAAGACTGTATACTTTCTAAATGTAAGATGATTTTGTATAACCAAATACAATAGTGGGAAATCATTTTTTTTTTAGTCAGCTTTAATCAAATCTTTCAGGTTATTGTTTGGAATAAAAGAAGAGTGTTATGAGTAATCTTGTGAATAGAAAGAAACACCAAAAAAATAAAAAAAAAGGAAAACCAGGAAACAAGAAACCCCAACATAAGAATAACAACAAGGAAAACAACGACAAAGAAAAACATGAAGAAAAAGATCAAAAAGATCAAAAAAATCAAAGACAGGAAACAGATCAAGAAAAACAAGAACAAAGAGCAAAGCCTCAAAGCCGTGTTTGGCTTGTAGTTAGGCCACTTATTCGTGTTATTGTAATAATATTAATTTATTGGCTTTATCGTAAATTTTTTGGTAACCGACACGGCAACAGCCAAAACGAAACAATCTTGAGAAATTCCATGTGCAAACAAGAATGGTCAAAAGAACAGTGCGACAAGCATATTAAGAAAGTTTTAGAAATCAAAAATAAACACTTTCATCAGAATTAGCTTTGGTTGGTATGTTAAGAAATACTTCTCCTTCTCCTTCCTTTTGGACAAACTCTTGTTTTGGCTTTTATGAAATGAAAAAGAAAAAAGTTACTTTTGTGTTAATAAAGTTTACTAAACTCTTTTCTTTTCTTGTTTTTTTGTTAAAATAAATTTTTGATTCAATCGTTTTTTCTTTCGATCCTTTTTGTATGTTTTTTGTTTTTGAAATTGTTTTTTTTTGAACAATTTGAGAAAAATGAGAGATGATCTTAAAAAAAAACAATTTTTCAATTTTCCAAATTGTGGTTCTTTTCCCTTATAAGAAGTGTTTGAAATATTCTCCAAGATGTTTGAAAACCCAAAATACTTGAAAATTTAAACAAAGTCGATAAACAATCTTTTAAGAACTTTTAAGAAACTCAGGTGTTCAAATACAAATGTTTGACAATAAAATAGGAATTTTACTTTTTGACAAAATATTTTTATTGTGAATTTTCGACTTTTGGCTATCTGAAGAGTTTTTGGCACCTTTTGAGTTTACACAAGTATGACAGTACTTGTTAGGCTAAGAGAATGTCTATGTTGGGGGATGTTTGGTTTTGGTATGGCTGGTATTGTGTTGTGTTGAGGCTAGATTAAACCAATTTCTCTTCTGTAATAAAAGTTAAATAAGGTTTGGTATTGGTTACTGCGTAGGGTTTGTGAAAGTAAGATTAGACATTACTTTGTTCCTTTGGATTGTTTTGAAAATAATTTTATAGCAATCAAAAACAATTAGGATAAATTTGCTTTCTAAAGACATTTATCCTCATTGATAAGATCATTTCGAAATGATCAGAAATTTTACAGTCATATCAGATACCATTTCTTTTCAAACAAAATTAGTTGAATATTATACCACCTTTGTAATTCTAATTTGAAATTTTTTCATAAAAAATAGAATCATTTTTATAATTCAAAATTTAACAACAAACCATTGAACTGATAACAGTTATACCTGAGTTTCTTAGAAGTTCTTAAAAGATTGTTTATCGACTTTGTTTAAATTTTCAAGTATTTTGGGTTTTCAAACATCTTGGAGAATATTTCAAACACTTCTTATAAGGGAAAAGAACCACAATTTGGAAAATTGAAAAATTGTTATTTTTTTAAGATCATCTCTCATTTTTCTCAAATTGTTCAAAAAAAAACAATTTCAAAAACAAAAAACATACAAAAAGGATCGAAAGAAAAAACGATTGAATCAAAAATTAATTTTAACAAAAAAAAAAAGAAAAGAAAAGATCGAAAAAATAAGAAAAAAATAACAAAAAAATATTTTTTTGTTCTTGAAATCTGTAAAAAAATACATTAATCTGAGAAAACACTTATTGTTTCTTTTAGTTTAACAGTTGGTTCAAAAAAAAAAGATGCTAATGACAGGACTCGAACCTGCGCGGATACTTCCACTGGGACTTAAATCCAGCGCCTTAACCACTCGGCCACATTAGCAGATGTTTAAATCATTGAAAATTATTTCTTGAATATAATCTATCATAAAACTTCAAATTCAAAAAGAAACAAAATTATTTTTCTCGCAAAATTCAAAATTTAGTTTGAAAATCAGAATGAATTAAACTCATAGAATATACTCTATTTAACTAATAAAATTAACTTTATTGACTAAAAAAGAGTTTATTATTTAATAACACCAATTAACAATGAAATTTAATATATAATTCTTTATTCTCCTCATTCTAAACCACACAAAAACCTAAAATACTAAAAATGAAAAAAAAACAAAACCAAAAACTAAAAAAAAATGAGATACCTTATTCAGAAATGAGTATTACATATTTTTCATAACTGAACTTTCATTAAAAAAGAGTAACAAAAGATTGTTGAACAATAATTAAATTCATTTTAAAAGACATTACATAGTCCAAATTTTCTTAATGATTACTAGTCTTTTCGAAGGTTTTTTTTTTTCACATGATCTTTTCCAAAAAAAAATGTAGCAAAAAAAAAAAAACATTATTAAATAAAAAAAAAATAAGAAATAAAAAGAGAAAGAAAAATTATTCAAAAAAAAACAAAGAAATCAAAAAAAAAAAGAAAAAGAAAAAAAGAAAACTAAAATTTGAAAAATTAGAAAAAATGTTTCTGATCCAATAATTTAAGAAATTTTTTCAATAAGAAATCCAAAATAAAATCCTCAAAGACACTTCCAATATCATGAGAAAAGGTGTTAAATTTTGAGAAGAATATTGACAGTTCTTAATACACGCACTTAAGGGATTAGTATTCGAAAAAAAATCTTCAAGTAAATATTAAAGAAAATCCATCTTGAAATAGATAAATAAAGTAAACAGCGTATTATTAAAAGATCTAACATGATTTTTAAGATTATTTCGAGAAATGAATTAATTTTTTCCAAAGTTAATTCATTTTTTCTCTTTTTCAAAAAGTTCAAAACCCAGTATATTTGACAATAATATCAAAAAAAAAATTTTTTTGAAAGAGATAAAAAAACCTTAAAATCAGCCATAGAAGTTGACAAAAATAAACTTTAAAAGCCCTACTACTAGTATAAAAGCAAAAAATGTCCATTTTTCTGTAATTTTTTTTCAATCTCCTTTTTCAAAAACCCCATAAACAAAAGGTTGCCTAAAATATAAAAATAATTACTAAAAAAACCTAGCCAAATACTTTGTTCAAAACCAACTTAAAGATATTCCAAAAGAAGTCAATTTAAAGAAAAAAGACAAATAAAGGCTATTTTTTGCTTTAATACTGGTAATAGGGTTTTATAATAAAACCATAAAGTTTTAGAATGACTCCAGAATAAAAAAATCAACGTTTTCTAAAATAAAAATATTTTTTTTTTCTAGATTAAAAAATTGATCAATTACTTTATTCAAACTCATATTTCACATTAATTTTTCTTTTTTTTTTAATTAAAAATTTTGATTTGGTTATTTGTTTTTCTCATATTTTTTTTTGTTAAAAATTCTCCCAAAATACTACAGTCTTTCCAAGTCTACCATAAAATTCAACTTATCACCAACAGAAATACCTTTTAATAGAATTATTTTTTTATCAATAAAAATTACATAGTTTAATCAAAAAGAAATAACCCAAAGATTAAAAGCACCTAAATATTTTACTATTATTTCTCATTTTATCACAATATTTCCAAACAAATAAAATAAATTCAAATTAATTATTCTATTAAAAAAACTATTAAGAAATATTTTTTAAATAACACTTTTTTAAATAATAATAGTTCGTTGTTTATTCTCCTTATATAAAAAATAATATCTTATCTTTTACATTTCAAGAAATCACCTAGTTTATTGGAAATAAAAGAAAAAATCAATTTTTTATTATCTTCAATTGCTAAATATTATATTTATTTTTCTTACAATTCTAAAAGTAGATTATATCATGATGTTATTTATTCATATAAACTATCAAAATTACCAAAAGCGGAATTTAACAAAAATAAAATCATTTTTCAAAATTTCATTTTTCTTTTCCAATCTATGAAATTTAATAAAAAAGGATCAAATCCTTGTAACTGGAAATTAATAAGCATAAATATATTTCTTTAAAAAAGAAACAGCACATTTTCCTAAACTTGATAAACAGGAATTGATCAAGTTTAATTGAATCTTTGTAAAAATAATCCTTATAAGTAAGAAAAATCATTTCTCTAAAGTTAAAAAAAGATTTTGTATATAAATTTCATTGGGTCGGTGTACAAAAAAGTATGTTATTACATTTAAAAAAAAATAATAAATAAGATTAACTACAATCAGTTCCACTTAACATATAAACTTTCAGTGAAATTAAGATCACAAAAAAATCACAAATTAAAGCACATTTTTTGGATTTTTTTTTTTTCACAAATTATTTTACTAGAATTTACATTTTATGCCTAAATTTGAGATTTTTTTGTATGTTAAATTTCATTCAAAGTTTGTGCCTTAAAAGTGGAACTGACTGTAATTGGTTATATGAATTATAAAATTCAATATTTAAACTACCAAAATTTTTACTTGATTATGAAATAATTACCAAAAAAAAAAAAATAAAAATAAAAATAAATTATTCCAACTCAATATTCTTTTTAGCAGATACTAGAAGACACATTTATACTAGATTTTTTGATGATATCCTATATTATCATGAAATTAACCATAAAATAGCAATAATAACAAAAAATGGTAATTATCCCATATTTATCCCGGAAAATCATAAAATCGTGATAAAATAATTATCACGATAAAATGAAAAATTATTTTTTTGAAATCAACTTGAAAATAATCTCTAGACTGTTACCAAGCCTTGAGACTTTTATAACACTTTCCACTTTAAAAAATGTTTGAAAGTGTTTGTAAGGGTTACTCATTGTTTATAAGTGTTTAAAAGTTTTGAAAGACCGAAAACTTATATAAAGGAATAAGACTGTTTGTTGTCTAAAAAAAAAATATTTTCTTTTCATTTTTTTTTTTAACAAAATATAAAATCTCAAACAAATTTTATGATAAAACTGATAATAATCCATTTCAACAAATAATTGAATATAAAATAGATGTGTTTTCTTACAATGGAGTTGTTACCTTCACAATTTTAAATAACCAAAAAGAATAAAGAGTAATTTTCCTTCTTATTGATGATAGATTAAACAAAAAACCTCTAAGCTCAAGTTGTGTTTGTTGTCTAAAACAAAGATGCTCGAAGAATAAAAATAAAAAGAAAACAAATTGACAAAAAATCTTTATAATTAGTGATAATGTGGCCCAGTTTTTGGAAAAGCTTTTGAATAAGTTATCCAACTCCTTTTAGCTTTCATAGAATAAATAAAATGGTTTCACTCAAGAATAAATTCTTTAAAGAACATGCGAAGGTTTGGCTGTTTTAGAAGCTCATTATTCAACACTCATTACAACACCAGTTTTGATTTTGAAAATATTTATTTCTCTTTAGTTCTTATTGTAGTTGATCTTAAAGGATCGATAAGTTTGTCAACCAAATCAAAAGAGAATAAAATAAAACTCTATTGATCTTATCCTTGATTATATCAAGTATCGTTTTTTTTTAGTTTTTTAAAAAGGATAACTTTGATTCATCTAATCTATTTTTTTATCTCCAAAAAAACTTAATTTGAAAAAATATTGCTCAATTAGCCCAAAAACACATCAACTATTATATCGCGATTTCTTTTTAATTGTGATATTTTGGCATTTATCACGATTTTTTAATAATTATCGTGATTTTATAGAATCTCACGATTTGTCATCTTATCGCCATTTTATTGAATAATCTCGATTTTAAAGAAATAATCGCGATTTTTGCAACTTTATCATGAATTAAGCATGATATCATCTAAACTTCCAATGAACAAAAAAATCAAAATAAGGACAAAAAAAGCCTATAACCCTAATAAAAAACGTTTTTCATAACATCTATATAACATTTTTATCACAAAATTTCCTTTTATATGATGATTTTTTCAATATTTTTTTGAAAAAATATTCTTAAAACAGACCTATAACATGTTAGAAATTTTATAACACTTTTTATAAAGAATGTTTATGATATAAAAGTTGTTATTATAAAATTTTATAACATTTGAAACCTTTATAACACCTTTACAACACGTTTATAACATGCTATAATTTTTTTTTTTTATTAGGGTAACAAAGATAAAAAAGAATGGGACGAATAACCCACAATCCTTTTTTTTTCAACTCAAACAATAAAGTTGAAAAAATAATATGTGCAGTAGATCCAAGAATTGTAACTTTAAAAAAAAATTTTTTTTTAGTGCCGAATTTGATTTATTAGAGCAAGCGTGAAAAAGTTTACAGACTAAGGTACCTTCAAAAAGTGTGACAAAAAATTTTTGTTATAAAGTGCTAAAAATGGGTCTATTGAAGTTTGCAAACTGTATTATTGGCACTTTTTATAAACTTTTATGGAACACTTTTTTAAAAGGACTACCATTTAGGGCTTTATTTTATATATCCTATCAAAAAAGAGAAGGTGCCAAAGTTAATCCCAACACAGGCTTATTTGGTTTCTATCGTTTCTTCTTTGGTGTTCCAAATAAACAAAAAAATTGACACTTTTGGGCAAATTCTCCCAAGCAACACCAAAATCACGGTTGTTGATTGAAAAAGATATTTCCCTTTTGGTCATATTTAAAAGAATTTTTATCTCGTCACCTCTCGTAAATGAGTTTGCGTATTGTTGGGAAATTTTATTTGGATCAAATTTTCTTTTCCAACTATAAATTGATCGTTCAACATTAAATGGATTCCATTCTGTTACCAAATAGTATGTTCCGATCCATTCGTGATTTTTTATAAAATTCCTTCGATTCTTGGAATTGACTACACCCAAACAAATCCAATTGTCTTGATTCCGTGAGAAATTAAAGTTGTCAATTTTAATTTTGATTTCATGGATGCCTTTTGAATAAATCTGTTTCCCACACACTAAACCAATATAATTCCTTGAGACGTTAATTGCTGTTCTGTTGTTATTTAACAAGAGAATTGAATGGTCTTTATTCTTTTCATCAAAGATTTCTTTAGAAATGGGATACTTTGGATTTTTGGTGATAATCTGAAGTTCTTCAAATTGCTTTTTGAAATTGTTCAAAGATAATCTTTTTTTTAATTCTCGATATTCGTAAATTATTTCCAAATTCTGTTTCTTCTGTGTTTCGTGGATTCTTTTTTGTCTTTTTCTTTTTCCATTTCTTTTGGCTAACAATAGCGATCCTGATTCTTGTTGTTCTTTTTGATCAAAGTTTTGGGTTGTATTTTTATTTTTGTCGTGTTTGTTTTGTTCTTTTTCTTGTTCTTTTTTTTGTTCTTGCTCTTGTTCTTCTTGTTGTTCATTTTTATTCTTAGTCTTCCTTTTTTTGGGCTTTTTCTGCTGATTTTGATGATGGTAATACATCTTTTTTCTCATAGTTCTTAAATTGTTCTTTTCTTTTTTCAATTCCTTTTTCCTTTTCCTTTCTTTTTTTATTCGTTTTTCAAATTTTGAATGTAAAAACTCTTTCTTGTTTTGTAAAGTTTGAGTCGAGTTGTGAACGAACAAGTCAATCGACTGTTTTAACAAAACTGATTGTTGGTCTATGAAAGTTTTAAGATGATTGATTTCTTCATTAATTTTGACTTGGTTTTGAATTGATTGTTCAATTGTTCGATCAATTTCCTTTTCTTTTTGTGTTATTTTAACTTTGAGTTCGTCAATTTCAAATAAAAATTCTTCTGTTGCCAGATCAATCTGAACTGTTATATGGTTTTTCAATTTGCATTCATTTATACAGTCCAAACATTTCAGGAATTGCTCTTGTTTGCAAAAGTGACTAAAATCTTTGTTATGTCTTTGACACCTTCCCTCAACTTGTGGGTGAAATTTAAAAGAAAAATAAAAAAAAAAATTTAAGGGTTATTTGGTGTTAAGATTCCAATAGCCAAAGGAAAAGTGAACAATACTTATTTTGGGAGAACGGGAAAGAACAACAAGATATTTTTTGTGTTTTTGGTTTTGCGAGAAATGGTTTTGTTTATTGCAACCTAAACACAAATAGCTCTCACATTTACAACAAAAGTAAGCCGCTTTTTGGTCACAATTTCTACAGTGAGGTCTTTTGTCTAGGATTTCAATGGGGAGTGTAATTTCAGATAATTTAAGAGGACTTGTTTGGTTGTTTAATTGTTTCATAATATTTTATAATTATGGCAATTACTGAAGGAAAAAATTCCAGAATAAAAAAAATAATAAATGTCACAAATTTATTTAATTTTGATCACCTAAAAAAAAGATCCTGACATGAGAGCACTCGGGGTTTTAGATTTTGTTGTATTTTAATAACTGGCTTTTTAAGGGAGGAGTCAACTAAATAAAATCTACGAGTAAATTTAATAGCAAATTTGAAAAAAATTTTACCCAATCTTGAAATTGAAAAATGAATGAAAAAAAATGATTACTACAAAGACAAGAATTTACTTTTAGTGATATTTTCAGAAATGAATTCTTGTTTTTAAAAGTTGATCCATTTTTATGATTTTTCAAAAAGTTCCAAATTAAAACATATTTCTCAATTATTTTAAAAAAAATTATTTTCTTTGAAAGAAGATTGAAATCTTATGACCAATGAAGGAAGTGTACAAAAACAAACTTTAAAAATAAAACCATTAAGTTCTAAAATAGCCCACTATTAAAAAATCTACTTAATTTCAAAAAAATTAGAATAATTATTTTAAACTTAGAAAATAAATATAATTTTTTGATCCAAAGAAAAGTTCAAACCAATTTTTTCAAATTATTTGAATTAAAAATATACCAGAAAAAAGAACTTTCAATCAAGGTATTAAAAATTATTCCATAATACTTTTTTAAAAATTGTAAAATTCAACTTATCACATAAAGAAATAATTCTTAATTTGATTATTAATAATCAAAAATTAATAACCCGATCTAATTTTTTTCCAGTTGGTTATTAATAACTCAAAAGATTAAATTTATCAATAAACTTTACCATTATTTCTCAATTTTTTAAAAGATTTTAAATTAAATAAAACAAATTCAATTTAATATTTCCTTTAAAAAAATAATAAGAACTTGATATTCTCAAATTATTGATTTTAAGACTAATAATTCGATATTTATATGAATAATATTGGTAAAGGAATATTGTTTAATCTTATAGATTTCAAGAAATTGAATATTTGTCTGTGAAACAAATAAATGAATATTTTTTTCTGGATCTTCAAAGATTCAATATTTGATTAATTTTTTTTAATTTTTAAAATAAGATTAAAAACCCAACCTTATTTTTGAATATAGACTCTTCAGAAATTACTAAAAGTGAGATTTCTTCAAAATAAAAATTTTTTGCAAATTTTTATTTTATTTAATTGATCCAAAAATTCCTAACTAAAAAAGTTTCAGATCTTTTCACTGAAGATTTCATTGGGAAAAATGAACGGTTTTAAAAATGATAACTCATTTCTCTAAAGTTGAAAAATGAAGTTATATATTGAGTTTCAATGTACCCTTGTTTAAATAATTACTCTAATATCTTTGGGGAAAAAAATAAATAAAAGTTACGATCCCGAAAAGAATCAAACTTTTGAAATATAATTTTAAACTTATTAGAATGATGATTAATTAAATTAAACTTGTTCAAAACACTATTTAATCAATCAAAAAACTAAAAATAAAAAATATCATTATTTTCCAAACTCGACAGTCAGTTCCACTTTTAAGGCACAAAATTCAATGAAAGTTAAGGCACAATAATAAAAAACACAAATTCAGGCACAAAAAATCAGATTCTAGTAAAATAAAAGGTAAAAAAAAAAATTACAAATTTTGTACCTTAATTTGAAATTTTTTTGTGCCTTAAATTTCGTTGAAGGTTTGTGCCTTAAAAGTGGAATTGACTGTACTAAACCTCTCTAAAACTCGATTTTTTTTCAAAAAAAGTTGATCTACTTGGGCTATCAAACTATTAAATTGATATTTGATAGATATCCTAACTTTAAAGAACTTTAGGTTAGCTTTATTACTAGGTTCATAAAAAATTTGGTTATTTATAAAAAGGATAAGATTTCAAATAAAATAAATTACACAACAAATAAACTTATTTTAACAATTAAAAATCTTGTTCAGATAATTCTCATGTCAGGTATTTTTTTCAATACTAGAATTTTTTTTTGAATTTTTTTTTTTAAGGGTGTCTACAATAAAAATCTCATCTATAAAAACGAATGCCCCACCCTTGTAAAAAATAAAAAATGAAAAGAATAGTAAACGACAAATTTACAGAGTATTAGCGATATTATCTCAATAAATTCTCGAGTTATTACGACACATAAGCGTATTTTAAGCTAATCTCAAAATAGAACATAAATCTTGATAATATTTTAAAATTAGATCTAAACAAAAGGAAAGTGCAATAAATGATTGATTCAAGTTTACCAAATGAATTTTTGAATTTAAGTTCTAAATAGTTTAGTCAAAATTTTTTCACTTAATAAAATAAAAAAAATTTTGAGTTACAAAAGTGTAAATAAGGTTTTAATATGATTTTCTGTTTGGGTTGTGCATATCGGGAATTCATTGTTTTTAAAATAAAAACTATTTGGAAAGCAAATTTATTAGATCAAAATGGTTTGTTCTAATTCTTATTAAATGATTCTAAACCACAAGTAAAATTTAAAAAAATTTTCTATCATGGTTACAAAATAATATCCAAGATTGTAAAAAAAATCTTCATGTTTTCTTTCTTTTTTTTCTTTTAATAAAAATATCTTGTTTTTTAGTTAATTTTTCGACCACAAATAAAATTACAAAGAAAGATCCCTTTCAAAGAATAAAAAAACATAAAACACAATAGGTGTCATTATAACATCAAATAAAGGGGAGTTTTCTTAAATTCAACTAATTTTATGTTTAAAAGTTAGCCCGTGAAATTAATTTTTGAGAAAGTCTATCAATTATAAAAGAAAAAATTTCAATCCTTTTTTATCCAAAAAAAACAAAAAAATAATATTTAAGATCTTTAATTTTTATTTTTTTGTCATTAAATTCAATTAAAAATCTCGACAAAACTTTTTGCATTAACTATGTTTTCGTGAAATATCTAATATTTTCCCCATAATGAATCTTTCAAGGTAGCTTTGATATCTACACTTATACTAAAACTGTCATTATATTATTAATCTTTCAAGATTTATTATCGGTAAAATATTATCAGTATTTCCCTAGAGATATAGGAAATACTGATAGATATTTCATATTGTATCATACATATTAAAATAAAGTAATAAAGTCAGTTCCACTATTAAGGCACAAAGTTTTAACGAAATTTAAGGCACAAAAAATTTTCAAATTAAGGAACATTTTTTGGTTTTTTTTATACAAATAATTTTAGTAGAATTTAAATTTTATGCCTTAATTTGTAATTTTTTTTTGGTCTTAAATTTAGTTGAATGTTTTGGTCTTAATAGTGGAACTGACTATACTTCAAAATCTATTTTAATGTTTAAAATATAATTATGTGAGAATTTTATTTGATCCTCTTTCAGTTTTTTGTTATATTTCAGACTATTAATGTTGTTTTGTGTATTTAAATCAATTTTTTCTTTTAGAATACTATTCAATAGATGTATTTCAACCAATTAAAATCCTTTTGATATAAAGAATACTCAACGTAACAATACGTATATATATATATATATATATATAAATAAATAAATAAAACCTAGGTTTTTTGTATTTTTTTTATTATCACTTTTTTGGAAAGTTCTTTTCCAATTTTTCTACAAAACAATATGAAAAAAGCAAAAACAAAAAAAAATAAAAATTCGTTTAAAGATCACTCTGTGATAAAAAAAGTTACTTGGAAAGGAATAATATTTACTTTTAATTCCAAGTAAATTGTATCTTGTACCATATATTTATATTTAATATTTTTCCACATTTTTGTTCTAATATTTTTTTCGCTTTTTTTTTTGATACATAATTGTTTTGGAATTTTATATAGTAAAGTGCTGTGTTAAACAAATTTGTATCATTCGGTTCAGTTTCTAAAAAAAAAAAATATCCTTCAATTTTCATTTATGAACTAAAATTCCTTTTTTTTTTCTTTTCTTTTTAAAAAAAATTACAACTTTCGTTTTGATGTGTTGGAAAATTTCTTCCATTAGAAAATTATACAATGATGAATTATTTCTCATAATAAACACCCCATTTTTAATTCTCTGAATTTTTGAACCATTTTTTACATAACATCGATTACTTTTTTTCATCCTTGAAAAAAGACTTAAAAATAAAAAATTTTCAAAAACTCAATTTTTTCCTTTTATACTCAAAATACTCCTTTAAGAATTTATGTTAAACCATGTAAATAAAATATTTTGAAATGATTCACCACATATTTATAAATATATCATATTTTTCAAATTGATAAATCTTACTGATTTTAAGTACCTAAATTGTTTATGTGAAATAAAATCTGTAAAAAACAAACTTTTAACAAATACTTGAAAATTTTGATAAATAAAGGAGTAGATATATTCTACTAGTATACTATATTTATATACTAATAGAAAGATAGAAATCAAAATAGTTGAAAATATTTATCAAGAAAAAAATAAAAAAATCATTTATTTCTTTATCTTATTTATAATCTTATATACAATACTATTTTTTTTTATTTCTAGCTCACTTTTTTTCAATTCTGAAAGTGAAAAAAATATGAGAATCAAATTACTTTTTCGTTCGAAATAATTTCCCAAAATAAATTCGAATTCTAATATATTCATAAATTTATGATTATATTCAGAAAATAGGATTATTATATTGAAATTTCTCTTAAAAAAATTGATTCATTGTGTAAATATGTATTTGATTTAATATTTTTTTTATATTTCTTCAATTTATAAACTTTCAAAATAATTTTGATTCATAATTTTATTTTTTTCTTTTTTTTTGGGGTGAATCTTTTGTAATTGTTTTTTTAATTTTGATAATTCAATGTTTTCACTTTGTTCTTTAAAAAGTATTTTCTTTATTTTAACATTGTTTGATAGAAATATTTGAAAATTGAACTTTGAAAGCGAATTTCTAAAAAAAATGGTTTTGTAAAATAATTATAAATAGAAATGAGAATCAGAAATTAAAGTTAATCGATTGTTTGGATTCATTCAAATTAAGAAGATAAAGAAAAAAAATCTTCAAAAATACGAAAAAATTCAATTTGACCAAATTTGGGATAGAATAATATACCCATTAATTAAAATATCAAAAACCTCAAAGTTTTTCAAAGAATGTTAAATTTTTTCCAATATGAAAATTAAAAATTTGTTGCTTAAATTAAAAAAACAAAGATCAAAAAAAACATTTTTTTTTATTATAAAAATTTCAAATTATAAAATTATCTAATTTTAAGATAAAATAAATTAAAAAAGAACTTTCAAATAAAGAAAAAATATTAAAACCAAGGATATAATATTGAAGATTGCTTTTTCAAATTATTTTTATTTCTAGCAATTTTAATTAAATCTCTAACCTTTTGATTGATTGGTTTATTTGTACATTTTATTGGCGCGACATCAATTATTCTATTATAAACGGACTCTGCATTTTCTTTCGTTTGCAAGTTAAT
This sequence comes from Anaeramoeba flamelloides, assembly GCA_027625915.1. Taxonomy (NCBI): domain Eukaryota; family Anaeramoebidae; genus Anaeramoeba; species Anaeramoeba flamelloides. The sequence continues at coordinate 2,019,641 of JANTQA010000008.1, forward strand.
TTTCTCTGGGAGAGATATCGACACGGATCTGAATTGAGATAAATCGTCTCTAATTAATAAATTTAAATAATTTTTGACATGCATTCTCGGGTCTATCAGAGCTTGACCACAGCAGGTAATAACCATTCTAAAGACGCCAGCTATGCCTATTTCGGAAAAGGTCTTTGCCAAATTAGTGGACAATCTGAAGGGTATCTGCTTTTTTTCGACTTTCTTATCAATCAAAAGAAAGCTATTCTCCTTATTAATATTGTCGATGATATTATTGTTAATGTTATTATAATTATAATTGGGTATAAAGCCTTCTTGATTGATTAACCCCGTGGAATGATTAAATTTGATATCAAAAATTGATCGTTCATTAACATTCAGGGCATATTCCCAAAAGCAATAATTACCATAGCTCATTAAAAATTGCTTTTTAAATAACCAGAAATCTTCGAATGAATTTAATAATTTGAACAAATAATGATATAATATATTTTTTGGGAAATATGTTGACTGGATCTGTTTAAAAATTACAAGCTGTTCATCTTCATCTTTCAAATCCTGATTATTATTATTACTACCACCACCACCATGATTCAAGTCTTTATAATAATCCAAAGGATCAAATATTGAAATTTTTTCAATTTCTTTATTTAATGGATAGCAGTCACACCAATTTTGATAAACATCTGATAATGAGGCATTTATATCGTTTGAACTAATTAATCTAATGTATCTAGATATTGGTATGGTTGTTAAAATATTTGTATGAATATTTCTTTTTCTTGTTTGCGGATGCTTTCTAAATAAAATGTTGACTAATCTCATTAATAATAACATTCGTTCTTCCGATCGTGCAACTTTGGAATTTTCGTTATACTCGACCATGAATGGATATTGTTTCCCATCACTCCCCAATAGTATCATTTTGGTATATGGCTTTGTTCTTGAAGGCGAAAGGGAATTATGTATATAAATTTCTGGAAATATCCGGTGGATTTTTGGATTTCCATTATGTTGGAATTGTTCATTTAAAATAAGTGAATCTTTTTCTAAAAATTGCAAACTTTGTCCTGGTATTTCAACAATTTCCTCGAAATTACAAAAATCAATTTTTTTCTTTTTATTGATTTCACCTTTATTAACATTCATATTATTATTAACATTCATATTATTCATATTATTATTATTATTATTATTATTATTATTGTTATCATTGTTATCATTATTATTTTCATCATCATTATTTGAGAGATATTTATCAATATCAGAAATAGTATAAATATTAGTCAAATTTTTTTCCAAATATTTGATTGGCTTTTTAGATCTAATATTATTTTCAATATCAATAATTAAACTTTTTAATCCGCTAATCAATTTTTTTTCAAAATCTTTTTCCCTATTTTCTAAAGATTTTGTAAATATCGAATTTTGATATTCTTTTGTGCCACCACAAATTTTTTTAATATCTACCAACATTTCGTTAGTGTTTATTTCTTCAGAATAAAATTTTAATAATAATTTATTTAACTTTACATATCTTATTTGATCATCTGAAGGGAAGAAATTGTTTAATACTGTTTGAATAAATATATTGATTTGTTGTGTTTCCTTATTTTGATAGAAATAATTATTTAAATTTTCAATCCATTCGGTTTCAATTTTTTCTTTATTCATCAAATTTTCTTTAAAATTTTGATTATTATTATTGTTATTGTTATTATTATTATTATTTCCAAAATTGGAAATATTTTCAGGATTTTCAATTAATGTTGAAGTAAAAGTATCGTATACATTATCTACTTGATCAAAATCAAAAGTATTAGGAAATAACTCGTTATCATATTCACTATTATTATCCTTGTAAAAATTATTCATATTTGAGGATTGCTGCTGCTGCTGCTGCTGTTGTTGTTGATTATGTAATTGTTGCTTTTGTTTTTGTTCTTTTAATGACATATTGATTAAAGATTCTGTTTCGACAAGGAAATTATAATAAATTTTTTGGGGGTATCTACTAGCAATTTTTTCAAATAAGGATTGGAAATATTTCAAACCATTTTTAGTTTTCATTGATTGTATCAATTGGTTAATCCATGGAATCCATATTTTTAAATTGGATTCTTTAAATTTGATTGACAAGACATTTGTTTGGATTTCTTGATAAATCAACCAGATGATTCTTGGTACAATTGAATTATATTTATCACCATCTAAATTTGAGCTTTGATGATAATATTCGATTGCCCGTTCTGCCCAACTGTTTTTATTGGTCTTTGAATATAATAAATCACAGAATTGAGCCCATTTGCTCCAATTTTTACCAATATTTTCTTGTATTCGTATTGAATTATAAAAATGGTTATTGGCCTTTTCATAATCACCATTGAGGGTATATAATTCACCCTTTAATCTACTTATGGTTGATTGCTGGGTTGGCAATGGGAATAGCTGAGGATTAATACTATTTAATTTATTTATCGCCTGTGGCAATTGGTTTTTTTTAGTTAAATAGCATTTTATTAATTCCTTAATTCTTATAAAGTCATTATTTGATTTAATATTTGGATTTTTAATTATTTCATCGATTGACTTTAATGAAATTAAGCCATTTTTTCTTGCTATCTTGGAATATTTATTCAAAGTAAATATTTTATGATCATTTACTATCGAATATATTGAAAAAGCATTAGAGCTTTTCATATTATTATTAATATTACTGCTACTGCTGCTACTACTATTATCCTGATGATGATGAAGATGGTTCATGTTATTGCTTGTTTTATTTTGTGAATTGATTAATTTGAGACTATCCAAGATCAAATTGAAAACATTTAATCTCCATTTATATAGATCTTGCCAAATTCTAAAATCTTCCCAATCGTTTGGTATTCTATTCTTCCAACGATTAAAAATTTCTTGGATAATATAATTGTTTTGCTTATTGTTATTGAGATTATTTAATTGTATTTGGGTAAGCAATTGGAAGGATTCGTGCAATTCCAAAAATAACTCAAATTTTGTCAAGTCTTCAGCATGACCCAATCCAATTTTCTTTGGAAGGCAATCCCAATCCATTAAAATTGCATTCAGGCCGTTATGATAAATTTTATTGAGTTTCGATTGCCAATTCAATATTGTCAGCCGAGGGATTTCATTTTTATAATAATGCTTTTTCGTATTGATAATTCCCTGTAATTCCAAATAACCCGTGATTAATAATTTCTGTGTTGTGGGCTTTCTCGCCTTTTCAAGATTCTTTTGTATTTCGATCCATTTATTCGCCTTCCATAACGAATTAAATAAGGTGTCATACAGGCTAATTTCCTTTGAAAATTCAATCAAAATATCGGTTTGTCCCAAATTTAAAGCGCAGGTAAACCATTGGTTTTCACAAATGCCAAATTCACTTTTGCCAACATCTTTACTGACCTTTCTCTTTTTAATTTTATTCATCGATTTGGAATACTTTTCTTGCGCCTCTTGATAAAACCCATGCTGCTCCAAGCTTTGCCCAATTTTGGTTTCCAAATTACAAGATAATTTGTCCCATAATCCAAAAATGTGATCCATTTCGCCTAACTTTCGGTAAACTTTATACAAAATGTTATTTCTAGTTTCGTCTTCTTCCTTTTCATGGATATTTAATGCTGTAGATAACATGCCTATCTTGCTTAATTTGATTTTTTCAATAATAATTAACGGGGTATGGAAAATACCTGATTTTTCTGAAGTGACAGCAATAATTTCAGGGGGGATTCTTATAAATCCCTTACATCTAAAAAATCCACTCAAAATTGGTAAGAAAATTCTTGATTTTGATTTTTTATCAATATACCTATTTCGCAAAATATTATGAACCAAGAAGGTGAAGAATTTATTTTGATCTTCTTTATTAATTAAGATATTGCTCCAAATTGATACAAAAACATCTGGCCAGAGGAATTCTAAAAATTTCTCATTTAATATTAATAATTCAAATAGGGTTATTAATATTGAATTTGATTTTAAATAATTGCCATTCTCATTTTTGTATTTTGCCTTTTCTTTTTCTTTTTCTCTCAAGTTATTATTTTCATTAATTAAAATTTCCTGACTATAATTGTTTGTTTTCTGATACTTGGTCCTGTCTTTATTTAAATTGGGGAAATTGATTTTTTTTTGTGTTAATGGGAAGCCATTTATTGAAAAGGATTCTGATTTCACCAAAACAAATAATAATTTTAATATATGCTTTAGCCAGCATGTTGGAGTGCCATAGAGCCAATATTTATTATCAAATATATATATAAATCTGTTTTTAAAGGAATCCTTTGGTAGAGATATATTAATTAATTTTAAAAATTTTTCTTTAGTTTTCTTTTTACATGAATTTAACCCATTAAATAAAGTTCTTTCAATTGAATTTTTAAAAGAATTAAAAATATTTTTTTTAGTTAATTCATATAAATAATCTAGTATTAATTCTTCCAATTTGATGTTTAATATTGATGATTTTGATAATATTTTTAAAGTATTTTCAATGAATTGCTTTTTTTCATCATAAATTAAGACTAATTTTTGCTTGGTTTGCTTGATTAGTAAATTTAATAAATTTAATTGCTTTTTATGTTTTTTTTTCATTTTTTTGCTACTACTACTACTACTATTGTTAGTATTATTATTATTATTATTATCAACATTATTATTATTATAATTATTAAAAAATTCATTATTATTATTATTATTACTATTTTCATTCCAAATATTTTGATAATTATTTATTTTGTTATATTTTTTTTTTAATAATTTGGGTAATTTTTTATGTGTCCAGATATAAAGAGTTGAAATAACATGAAATAAAAACTCGTTATTGTTTGATTCTTGTAAAATTTGATTAATTAAATTAAAAAACATTTTTTTATATTCTGGTAAATAGTTTATTGATAAACTAATTAAAGTAAATGATCGTTTCAAAAAATCTTCCTTGATTATGAAATTACTATTGAGGTTATTATTATTATTTAACCTTTCTCCTTGTTCTTGTTTTTTTCCTTTCCATTTCCCTTCACCACCATGTTTTTCTTTTTTGTTTGTTTTTGTCTTTTTTTTATCTTTACCACTGTCCTTACCATCTAATTCCAAGAAATTTAATTTAAAAATTTTAAAAATATTTTGAAAAATATCCCTTGAATTATAATAATTATTCAAATTATTATTCATTTGATTTTTACTATTTTTAATATTGTTCCGATTTAATATTAGATTTGTCAAATTGCTTTTAAAAATTGGAATTAGTTTTTTAATTTGTTTCTTAAAGTATTTTGGCTTTATTTCAAATAACTTTTCCAAATAAATGAAAATTTTGATATTAAAATTATTTGAATTACTATTCTTATTATTCTTGTTGGTGGCCATATTATTATTTAACAATGTTGTAATAAATAGAGAGACGTTTTTTAAAAATATTTTATAATGATTTGGTATATTTTTGTTATTCAAATAATATATATTTAATGATTCCTTAATATGATCCATCATTTCAGAATATTCATTTATTGAAGAGAAATTAAAATAATATTTTAATAAATTTAATAATATTTTTAAATTTGTTCCCTTAGTATTTAATTTTAAAAATTCATCTGCTTGGTTTTTAAATATTATATTTAATAATTTTAATATTATTTTATTTTTCGTAAAAAAGATATTCTCATTATTAATATTGGTGTTAGTATTTGTATTATTAATATTAGTGTTTATTTCTGTATTGGTATTATTAGTATAGATCAATTTCTTTTGATTAATAATTTTTAAAAGATCATCAAAATAATGTATATCGATAGTATTGTTCTCCCAGATGTTAAAGATTTGATTAAACAGTTGAATACTCGTATTAATTAATTTTTTATAATTTTGCTTATTGGTTTTTTTTTGTTGCTTTTGGATTTGCAATTTTAATTTTTGTTGTTTTTTTAATTGCTTTAATTGCCGTTTTTCTTTTTTTTTCTCCCTTTCTAAATCACTAATATTATTTAAATTCCCATTTTGGTTTTGGCCCTGATGATTAAAAGTTTGGTTCTGGCCCTGATTATTCATTTGCATTTGCATTTGCTTTTGCATTTGCATTTGCTTTTGCATCTGCACTTGTATCTTTTGTTGCAACACTTGGTATTGTAGATGGAATTGCTTTTGTTTGTTATAAATTTCTTGTATTTGATTTGTTATTGGGCTAAAATGTTCTTGCTGCTTTTTTTTTAATTGCTCCTTGTAGTGCTGTTGTAATTTTAATAATTGGTTCTGAAGTGATTGGAATTGTTGTTGTAGTTCTAATTGCTTATTGTTGATTTTATCATTCTGAGATTTTAATTGTTGAAATTTTAATTTTATTTGTTGTTGTTGTTCTAAAGTTATTGGAATCTGTTGCTGTTGCTTTAATTGTATTTGTTCTTTCAATTGGTTGTGCTGTTGCTTGATTTGTAATTGGATTTGCTGAAATTGCTTTTGTTCCTGCTTAATCCGTAATTGCCTTTGTTGGATTTGCTTTATTTGCTCTTTAAATTTTTGCTGATATATTTGTTGATATTGCTGGACGAAAACCTGTTGCTGTTGTTTCAATTTTTCGTTTAATTGTTGCTTTTGTTGCTGCAATTGCATTTGCTGTTGCTGTATTTGCTGCAATTGGTGCTTATATTGCAATTGCTTTTGTTGTTGTTGTTGATGTTGTTGTTGTAATTTTAATCGCCTTAATTTCTCTTGTTGTAATTTTTGTTGTTGTTGTTGTTGTTGCAATTGTAATTCCTTTTGTTTTTGTAATTTGTTTAATTGATATTTTGGCTTTTGCTGTTGGATGTCTAAATATAATGAAAATTGGATTAAAAATTTGATTATTATTTCTTTATTATTTTTTGATAAGTTTGTTATTAAAGTTGCTGGTGACTTTGAAGAATTGGTTTTTAATTCATTTTTGAATAGAATTGAATTTTGTGAAATATTATTATTTATATTATTCTTAGAGTTGTTGTTGTTGTTGTTGTTGTTGTTGTTGTTGTTGTTGTTGTTGTTGTTGTTGTTGTTGTTGTTGTTGTTGTTGTAGTTATTTTTGGTATTATCATTATCATTATTATTATCATTGGTGTTGTCATCATTAATGTTATTTTGATTATCTTGGTTGGTTTTTTTTTGTTTTTCAATATTAATTATTATTTTGGTAAGCTTTAATAAAATAATTTTTTGTTCAAATAAATGAAATTTATTAAAATTTTTTAAAAAATTTAAAATTATATTTAAAAATTTGTTTGAATAAAATTTGTTTGGATGATCAATAATCAATTGAAACAAATAAAAAATTTTGGGATTATAAAAGGAATTTGATAAAAACACAGAATGTAAAATTTGTAACCATTGACCTGGGAATTTAAATTTTTTTAAGTCAGGGAAAATTTCTATCAACAAATTAAATGCCCTTCTTTTTCTAAATCGTTCTTCTAATTGATATTCATCTAGCATTGATCTATATAATTTTATTAATGATCTTTCAGCTTGTATTAGATTGCTTAATTGCTTAATTAATTCAATTACTGTGATATAACATCGAGATCTTACTATTATACTTTTTGATTTCTCGCTAAATGGCTTCCAAGCAAATTTAAGTAATTCTGGTATTTTTTTTTTATCAAATAGATTTTCATATTTAATGATTAAAGAAATTAATTTTAATAATTCTATTTTAAAATTATTTTGGAGATTTTTTTTAATGTTGAACTGTTTAGAATTATAATTATTATTATTCATATTATTAGCCATGTTGTTATTGTTGTTGTTAAATAAATTATTATTACTAATAAAATCTTGTATAATTGTCAAAATAAATTGTTTATCAATTATTGGTTGATTTTTTTCTTCCGTTAAATTGTAATGCAAAATTGGTGTTATCAAATATTTTAATACAAAAATTTTGTGTTGGAAATTAGGTTTGGGGTTTTGTAGAAAATGTAAAAAATGTTTAATGACTATTTTTTTTTCTTCAATCGAAAAGGTTTGTGGTATTTCAATGATGAAAAAGTCTCTTAGTATTTTGGTACTAGTTTTAAATTGCTTTGTTAAAAACTGTGGTAACTCTAAAATGGTAGTTGAATCTCTTTTGTTATTCCTAATATAATCAATATTTAATTTAAACAATCCAGATATTCTTGATTTAAATCTTAATTCAGGGTTATTTTTCCTTAAATTGAAATTCATCCATTTCATTATTAAAGCATTCATTGTGCTTCTTTCATTAATTGCAGATCTTTTAATTTTATTTGACAAATGTCGAGTTAGATCAAATAATTCAATAAAGGATTCCGATTCATTATTCTTTTGATTATGGTGATTAAAATTTGTATTTTGACCCTGACCTTGGTTTTGGTTTTGGCTTTGGATTTGAGATTGATATTGACAAAAGTTTCTAACAAAACGATCATAACCCAATTCTAAAATTTTGCTTAGTATTTCTTCTTCATTATCACTATTTTCTTGGTTATTATTGTTGTTTTTGTTGTTATTATTGTTAGTATTATTGGTATTATTATTATTATTACTGCTAGTAGTAGTAGTAGTTGTGCTGATATTATTTTCATTTTTATTATTATCTTCTTCTATATTTAAACTTTTATTCTTCTTCCCCTTTTTATTTTTATTATCAATTCGTTTCACTATTTTGAAAAATGTTTGTAATATTTTCAAATCTTTTATACTATTTTCAAAAAAAAACTTCAAGCTTATTTGTAAATTTTCCTTAAAAAACTTCTTATGGATAATAAATAAGCAATCAGTCGAAAATTTTCGATCAATTTGTGCTAGCCATGGCAAAATTTGTGGGATGTTTTCTCTTGATAATTGTAAATGATTTAAAGTTTTTACGATTAATATTAATACTGTATAATCTTTATTGTCTTTATTCAATACTTTTGGTTGCGAAACTTTGGTTAATTTAAATAATTCCTGAATAATTGGCTTTTCAAAAATTTCTGATATAACATTAGGGAAGATTTTTAATAAGTTCTTTATTGCAGACAATAAGTGGACTTTATTTTTATTTTTATTTCGACCATAGAAATCATTAAAAATATTTTTAATTAATTGAATGGGTATTTTAGTTTTTAATTTAATTAATCCTTCTTTAATTAAATTATTAATGCTTTTTCGATCTTCAATTAAATAAGAAATTAATTTTTGAATTAATTGGAAAATTAATTTGATATAATTTTGGTTGTTTTGATTTTTCAAATTAGAAAATAATTTGAAATTACAAATATTTAAAAATTCAAATCCAAATTCTATCAAATATTTTAAATATTCTAAATTTTGGTTGTTTTGATTAACTAAAATAATAATTTTATGTAATATTAATTGTTGATTCTTTAGATTAATTAAATTTTCTAATCTATTTTTATCAACACTTTCATTTGTTAACAATATTTTTTTTTCCTTTTTATTATCATTTTCTTTTAAATTAACTTGTCCTTGTCCTTGCTCTTGCTCTTGCCCTTGACCTTGTGATAATAAATAAAAGTCTGATTCTTTTTCTAATAATTGTTCTTGTTGCTGAGGTTGAGATTTTTGATTTTGTTTTTCTATTTGTAATTTTTCATTTTCAATTTGTTGTAACTGTTTTTTTTCAGTTTCTAATTTTTTAAAAAATTTTTGATTTAATTGGAAAATAAATAAAATTTTTTGGAAAATTATTAAAGTCTCTGTGTTTAAAGTTAAAAAAATAGTTAATTTAGGATCTGTAAAAAATTTGAGTAAATTATTATTTAATTCTTTTATAAAATGGAAATTATTAATTAATTCAAAAATTTCTTTTAAAAATTGTAAAGTCACAGAGTTAATTTTTGTAAAATAATTTAATATTAATAAATCAATTAAAGTTTTTAAATTTTTTTCATTATTTTTAATAATTAAACAAATTTCTTTAAAAGTTTCTTGAGTTTGGTTTATTAATATTCTACTAAATAAAAATGTTGAATCATTTAAAATGAAAAAAAATGATTTAATAATCAAAGTTATAATGTTATCATTATTTATAATTCTTGGAAATTTTTGAATTAATATGGAAATTATTTTGCACCCTCCTAATTTTTTATTTATTTTATTTAAATAACAGTAATGAACAGATATTTTAAGTAATTTTTTTAAAATTACATTTTTAAGTTTTGAATTATTTTCTAATTTATTTAATAATTCAATAAATATTTTTTACCATAATTAGATATTTCCATATTATTTGAGTTTATTAATTTAAATATTGATTCGAAAAAAATTATTGGATTTATATTATTTTGAGAATCATTATCATCTTTTTTTTTATAATATTTTGATTATTTTTAACCTTATTATGATCCTTGAAATTATTTTGTCTATTTTGATTATTGTTGTTGTTATTATTATTATTATTATTATTATTATTACCACTATTATTGTTATTTATATTATTTTTATTTGATTTGAATAATTTAACAAAAATATTTAATAGATTATTATAAATTCTTAAATTTTTATTCTTATTAACAGATTTTCTACAATATAATAGGATACAAATAATTATTTTTTTTAAATAATATTTTTTTATATATAAAATTTTTTTAGGATCAGAAATAATTAATTTATTAATATGTATTTTCTTTTTATCATCATCTTCTTCTTCTTCGTCTTTTTCTTCTCCTTCTTCGTCTTCTTTTTTATCTTTATCTTTATCTATATCTTCATCCTCTTTTTCGATAACCATCTCCTTTTTGATTATTTTTTTTAATAAACTATTATTCTTCATCTCATCAACACAACTATAATCATCATCATCATCATCATTAGTATTAGTCTTAAATAAATCGTTAATTAATGATTTTAAACAAAGATAAAGTAAATTTAAACTCCAGTTTTTCAATTTTTGATCTTGATTAGATTTAGTGGTCAATAAAATCTCCTTATCCCAGGGTTGTTTTGATAAGATTTTTATTGCAAAGTTTATTGAACTATCTAAAGATATTAATATTGGCTTTTCATTTTTAAAATTTAATGTTAATTGGAAAAGATCTTTAATATTGAATGTCTTTTTTTTTTTAAAATTCAAATTTTGTATTTTGCCATAAATAAAATCTCTATTTTTCCCACCGAATCTGCCTAATAAATCAGCAGCTATCAAGGCAATCTTTTTATTTGGTTTGAACAAATTTGATAAAGATAATAATAATTTTTCGCCCTTTTTGGTGCCTATTGTTTCAAGTAAAAAATTTGGATTCAAACTTTGAAGAATCTGTTTCAATTTCAACAACGAGTTTTTAACTAAATTGGAATTGTTTGATTGTAAAGCAACTATTAAATGATCAATGAAACAGGAAACATGAGTATGTAGAAATGGTAAATTAAATGGCAAATCTAGGCATAGAGAGGCTATTTCATATTTGATATTTGTCAAATGATCAAAATCTAGATACAATTTTTCAAACATTTCAAGTAATGGCGGTACAATTGGCAATAGATCATAATTCAAAAAATTTGAATTTTCCTTGATAATGTTGATTGTCCATTTTAACATTGTCAAATATTTTTTTGGGTTGTTTGATTTTGTTAATTTATAATGACATATTTGGATTAATTTGGAACAATAATTTTTAATAATTAGCACAATTTTACTTTTATTGCTGCTGTTGCTGCTGCTTCCATTTTTAAAACTATATAAAAGTGTTTGAGAAACAATTTGAAATAAGAATAAAATCACGTTAGTTTCATTTTCGTCTTGTATATCCTCTAAAGTCGGTAATTTTTTTAATATAAATTCAAATAATATTGATAATAATGGCAAATATAACTTGTCAGGTTTTAAAAAATTGGTGAATAGTATTGAAAATTTTTTATTGATCTTGATAATTTCTATTAAAAAGTCCATATTGTCGTAAATCAATTGGGTATATGATGCTGAATCCAAATGTTCAAATAATTTTACAAACAAATTAATTACTAATTTATTTTTCTTTTTAATCTTATTTTTTATTTTTTTATGATCATCTTTATCAATGTCCTTATCAAAATTATTATTCTGATCATCATAATCGTTTTCGTGTAAATCGTCATTATTTAAATTATTGGTTTTAATAATGCTATTAAAATTCTCTTTATTATTTAAGAGAATTATACATTTGATAGTTCTTCTTAATAATTTTTTAAATAATAAAAATTGTTCCTTTGTTAAGCTCAGTGAATTTGTTTGTTGAATATATTTTGGGAAATAATTAATCTGTGATGAATCCATTTTGTTGAATAAACTATTTTGGCCCTGATTATTAAAATTAAGATTTTGATTTAAAGTCCTTTGTCTCTTCAAATTTTGATTTTCTTTCATAATATTATTATTTTCTTCATAAAAAATTTCAAAAATTAGTTTTATAATTTTTTGTATGGCCTTTAATAATTCTGTGAGCATTAAAGAGCATTCTTTTAAATTATCTTGCTTTTTATATTCAATTAATTCTAAATCTAACTTTTCTTTCCAAAGCTGTTGTGCCCTTTTAATTTTTTGTTCTTCTTCAATTTTCTTGTTTTGTTCTTCATTTTGAGATTGATTGCAATTATTCGTGTTGGAAATATTATTATTACTAATACTACTTTGATTGTTATTAGATGTGGAAGAAGATGTGCCACTTGTTTGTGGATTTGGATTTGGATTCATGTTATCTTGATCTAGATCAGAAGTCTCCATGGGTGTCATCGGGGTCAGTGGGGTCAGTGGGGTCAGTGGGGTTAGTGGTGGTTGTGGCGATGTTGAAAATATTGGTGAATTAGGAGACATTATTATGGGTGTCAATGGTAAAGAAGGCGAAGAGGGTGAATTATAATTACGATTCATAATATTTAATTTTGAAATTGTTGTCAAATCATATATTTGGAAAGTGTTTTTAAAGTAATTTAAATTAATAATTTCCGAAATTTGTTTTCGTAATGTAGAGATTTTGTCAATAAAGGCAATGAATGTTGTATACAATATATTTAATTTTTTTAATTTATCCTTGATATTAAAAAAATCAGATAAAAGAATAATTGTTATTTTTGGTGAAAGAATCTGAGTCTTTAAGGGTAAATTATGATTGTGTAAATTGTGACATATAATATCAAATATTTTTTCAATTTGATTTTCATTGAAATTATTTCCAACATTTAAAATAAAATTAAACAGAAAATATAATGATCGAGACGTTAACATTTCATTAATAAAAATACCCCCATTATTCGTTGCGCCAATGAAATTAATTTCTTCTAATAACTTGTCAGTATGATGAAATAAGATTTGAATTTTTCCGTTTTCTGCAATTTTAATCAAGAGATCAAGCAATTTTTTTCTTAAATTTACAAACTCTTGTGGGCAATCACTTAATAAGTTTATTAAATGAGTAATTAGTCCCTTTTCAACAATATTAAAATTATGTTTTAAGATCTGTGAATTGTACTTGAGTTTTTCTTCTTCTATTTTTATTTTATGGAATTGTTGTTGGGATGGTTGTTGAGATGGTTGCTGCTGCTGCTGCTGTTGTTGTTGTTGTTGGTATTGTTGTTGTTTATCCTTAAAATTAATATTGGAAAAATTAAAATTTTTTTCAGAGGAATTCAAAAAATAATCATTAATAGTCAAATATAATTTGATAAATTTAATTTTCACAATCAAAACTTGATGATAAAAATCATAGTCTTGTCTTAGTGAAACATAATTTTTTTCCAAAATTTTTGGCAAGGCTGTCAATAATATTTGCTTGATTAATAATTTGTCATTATAACTTGTGGTATCACTTTGGTAAATTTGAAGTAATATTTTTCTTGAATAAAGCAATATTTTGCGACTTTTTATTGCCATGTTCATTCCCGTATCCATTCCCATTCCCATTCTAGGCTGGCGAATGTTTTTTGTTTGGCTTGAATTTCTGAGATTATTAGTGTTATTATTTGGATTGTTATTGCCTGTAGTATTTTGTAAATCTTGAAGAAAATTTTTAATCATTTGGTTGAAGATATCTAATATTTTTTTTGTTACTTTTTTAAACAATAAATGAAAGGGTTCAAATAATAAATTCAGTATTTGTAAACAATATTCACCATTAAATTCATTTTCAATTTCCAAATTATCCACACACGTTTGGATCATTAATTCGATTCCATCACACCATTTTTTGCTTCTACTAATAGTAGGTTCAATAGTGTTGGGATTTTTAGTGTTGGTGGTGTTCGTAGTGCTGGTATTGTTATTGCTTGTACTATTTAATAAAATGGTTTTCTGGTTGTTGCTTGATTCATTTGGATGGTTATTTGGCTTTGATTGAGGTAAACTCAGTTCAATTTTAATTTCTTCATGATTGGAATTTTCGTTTGGGATCGTAAATAAATTGCTTACTAAAATCGGTAAATCATTATTTTGTGAGACATAGCGTAAAATTAAAAAAATGTTTTTCCTGATTTGTTGGGATTTCTTTTGTTGATCTTTCACATCGACTTCTTTTAAGATTTTGACAAATTCAGGTACTATCCTGACAAAGTAAATATCAAGCTTCTCATTTGTAAGCTTTTGAATGGTCCGTAGGATCCGGCCCAACAAGTCTAAACGTTTATTGGGATCTTTGGTATTTTCAAGTTGGGTAACAAATTCTGTTAACATTATTTTGAGTATTAAAAGAATTGGTTCTGTTTGGTTTTGTGTTAATCAAAAAGAAATTTTTTTTTTATTTTTATGTTTTCTTTTTTTTTTCTGTTCAAAATAAAACCAACAAAAAAAAGAATAATAATAATAAAAAAAAAATGTTAAAAAAATGATTTATTCTCTCATTTTCAGGTTTTGTAAATTGAGGATAGTTTGTAAATAGTTTAATAAACTTCAAGATTCTTATTTGGTTTGTTAGTCTCTTTGAAGAACCATGTTTTAAGATTTTTTATGAATAGTTAGTTTGTATAATTTGAGATGTTTAACGTTCTTGAAATTTTTTTAAGAATTTGATAAGAAGAGGTAATATTTCACTTGGTTTGGTAGTTTATTGTTTTCAGCTTAATTTTTTTTAATAATTTGGTTCTTATTGTTTTATTTATTAATTTATACTTCCTTTCTTTGAATATTTTTCAATTGCTGTTTTTGTTTCAAATGATGTTTATTAATCTCCAATATAATTAAATAAAATGTCTACTTTTGAAATATTTGTTCTATTGGTTTTTGGAACTGTATTAGTTATTGATGATTTTATTGTAAAAATTTGAAACACGATATTAATTTTCTTTAATCAAAAAATCGGTTTAAAATAAAAAAGTCAAATTGAAAAACTTTAAAACTTCCATCATTTATTTTGGAATTTTGCACTTTTAGAATTGGAAGGGCTTAATGGTTTCCTGAATTCTTCTTTTTTTTATCTTCTTCTTGTTTGGGAAAGAAAAAAAATTGTAAAAAATTTCTCAATTGAAAGGTTAAAGGTATTGCAACTAAAAAATTTTTACTTGATTACCAATATTAAAGATGATCAGAAAACAACTTCTTTACTTTAAACGTGTGTGGTTGATTTTTAGGATTCAAACTGCTTGTTGAAAGAATATATTTAATAGGGTTTCACAAATATATAATAAAACAACGGAATAGAATCGTGGTTTGAATTATCTAATCTACTCTGAGAATATTAAATAGTTTATCTTTTGTTCATATCTCTTAATTCTATTGTGATATTTTATTTTATATTTTATAAAAAAATTTAATAAAGTATTTTTTTACACAAAGCACTTTAAATACTCAAAATAAAACAAAACCACAACTAAAAAAACAAGTTAATTACTAATTTCTAATTAAATAAAAAAGTGGAATTCTTGACTTTCTGGTATAACAATATTGTTCTAATTTGACCTACCATAAATTTTTAAATTAATAAAAAAGAATTATATAAAAAAAATAGATACATAACAATATTAGGATCTATCATTTTATTATAAACCTTTTTCTTAAATGTTTTGTATTTAGACTGTACTACAAGGAAAATTTAAACACCTAAAATTAAAGTTAGCCAAAACTATAAATTCTATTTCAGTTATACTTCTTTTATAAATTATTTTTTCAAAGTTATCGTAATTTTATGTAATAAAAATAGGATAGCTATTTAACCCATGAAAATCTGAATACCCCCCTTTTCAAAAATACCGACTTTTGAAAAAAACACCTATTTTTGGGGTATTTTTTTATTGGAAAAAGTTGAAATGAATTAATTTTTGATTGAACATTAAGATTAAAAAAAGAATAAATGTTAAAACAATTTGCAGAAAACAACATGTAATGTATATAAAAACCCAAACCTGGAAAAAAATAAAATGATAAAAAATATTCCAAAAACAGATAAAAAATCAGATTTTCAATTTAATTTAGCAATATCTTTTGATTGAAATATTTAGTGCTATTTTAAAATTGAAAAATATGTTACTTTTTAGACTATTAAAAAAATACTTGAAAATTATCTCTCTACTAAGCCAATTAAAAAATTCAAAAATTTTACAATTAAAAATGAAAAAAATATTACTGAAAACTTTCATTTTTTTTTTTGTTCCTATTAATATCTAATAATTTTCTAAATCTTTTTGAAAATTGTTATGTATAATAATGTTTATTATATGAGTGTATTTGAAAAATACAAAATTTAGAGATTTTTTTTTGAAAAAATTTTCCTTGTCTTGTGTTGTTGCTAAATAAAATATTTTAAAGAAAATGAATTAAAAATATAGAATATGTTTTATGATTTGTAGTAACAATATTATTTCTATGAGTAGTAAACCTAATAAGATAATAAGTTGATATCCATTGATTATTTCAAAATTGATTTTAATGAAAAATTCAAAAGTTCGAATAACCAACCAATCAAATAAATCAACCTCAAAGAGAATTATCTTTGGATCTGATCATTAATGTAGTATCTTTCTTTTTTTAATTTTTTTTTTCACATTATGTTTTTTTTTTTTAAGATTTTTGTCTGATTAAATTATTATTTTTTCAATTCACTTTCTTTTTTAATTTACTGAAAATTTGTAAAATATAAATATATTTTAATTTTGAATAGTGATCCAAATTCTAGTATCATGTTAAAAAATTTTACTCTAAATTTATTGAATATATCAATTTCCAATTATGAATTCCTTTTTGAAAAATTAATTAAGACTTGAAATTAAAATTATAAATTCCTTTTTTACTATTTACAATAATAATTAATATTGATGAATTTTTTTTTTGGAAATCACAAAATCATGAATTCAAAGAGTTGGAAAAATATTAAAAAAAATAATAATAATCATGATATTATCATTCGGAAAGATTTTTTTAACAGTTTTTGTTTATTATTAGTAAGATTTTGAAAAAAAACGTTTTAAATAAATAAATTAATAGTGAAAAATTTTGCAAAAAAGGATATATTATTATTTGACAAAAATTCATTAGAATTAACAATAAAAATGTCAGATCCTTTAATAAGATGAAAAAAAAAATAGTTTGTTATTTTATTAATAATAAATCAGTTACTACAACATTTTAGGAAGTATGAAAAAAAAAATTTTTTAATTAATAAATAAAAAAAATTTTTTAATAATTTTGAATTTTTTTTTATGAAATATACTGCCATTTCCGCTTTTAAGACACAAACTTTGAAATAAATTTAAGGTACAAAAAAAAATCCCAAATTAACACACAAAATTCAAATTCTAGTAAAATAATTTGTTTAAAAAAATATTCTAAAAATATGCTTTAATATGAGTTAGTTTTATGCCCTAAATTTCGTTGAAAGTTTGTGCATTAAAAGTAAAACTGACTATATTCTTTTTCTAGAAATAATAAAGTATTCTATTAATTAAACTGTGATTGAAGACAAGAGTTATTAGTTGATTAATTTGTGTTGATCAACAAACTGATCTTTAAAAAAAACAAAAATAACTGAATGCTCAGATCAAAACTATTATTTATTTTTGTTTTGATTTGGTTGATTTATTTATCAACACTTTTAGTAAACCCAAGTAAAAACTTTAGTTAAAGAGTTACATCTTCATATGTTACATTATTATATATTGCTTTATATTTAAAATACTTCGGATATTATCAATACAATTGAAAAACAAAATTTTATTGCTATTAGTAAAATAATTGTATAAAATATTGATGATGTTAAAAGTAAGACTTTTTAATTTTCAAAAATCATTCATTTCCAGAAAATGATACAATTGTAGATTAATAATGATTGTTTGTAAATTTTGCTTGATTCTTTATTTTCCTTTTCCTATTTTGATTTAAGAAAGTATATATATTCCAAACAAAGAATTTGAATTATTTTTTTTAATCAATCTTTTTTTTTAATTAACAGGTATTTTTTTTTTCTTTTTGTGAATTTAAATTATGGTGATGAACACATTTTTTATAAAACTCTTTTATAGGAGATTTCATCAGAAAATTCTCAATTGGTAATTAATTTTTTTTTGTCTCTAATTTTATAATTTTATTTATTTTGTGAAAAAAAGCCTTTCAATATGGGTTTTTTATCAATACTGAACTGTATAAATAGATATTAAAACAACATATCCATCACTTTTTTTGTTTTTATATTAACAATACATATTTTTAAAATAGAATTTGGAAACAAAAAGATCGTGAAATTTATTAATATTTTTCACTGAAATCTATTATTAAATTGGTTTTATTTTTCCGAAACAATACCTTTCAGTTAAAAAAACACCCAATTGTGAAAATTTCACTCATTTTTTGAAAAAGTATTTATAAACAAAAAATCATAAATATTTGTGAAAGTGTAATAATATTTCTAAATTTGGTAAATTAAGATAATATAATCAAATCTAATATATAATAGTTTATCTTTTAATGAATTAATTAATTATTTTAATATTTATTTTTTATACCTAACACAATTATATCAATAAAATATATATGACATAGAATTTGATTTTTTATTATAAAAATGTATTTTCAGAAAATAAACTCCATTTCCGGTCAAATTATCCTCGTTTAATTAAAGAAATACAATGTATTCTATGGGTTTAATCGATTATTCTTCTCTAAATAAAAGTTCAATTTTGAGATCTAAATCATTTTTTCTCATTTAATAAAATCATTTTTTCTAATTTAATAAATTTTTTTTGAATTTATTTTTTTTAAAAAAAAATAATTTTGAAAATAAAAAATTGAAACTCTAAATTAGCTTTTAGATTATTTTACCTTTGTAATTTCTAAAAAAATAAATACACTTACTATTAAAAAATATTATTGTCAACAATTTTAATTTTCTAAAGAAATAGAGAAAAGTTTGCACGAGACATCCCAATGAAAGTTCGCAAAACATTTTTGAACATTTTTTTTTTTGAAATTATTATTTTAGCTATATATTTCTTTTCTAAATACCAATTCCCATCAAAAGTTTATTATTTCTGTAATTTTTTCAATAAATATATTAAAAATGAAGAAATCACAATTTGGCTACAGGATTATTATTATATAAGAGGAATGGGAGTTTATCAAGGGTGTCCACTTTCTTTTTTAAAGTATGGATTTATCAGCCACTTTTTAATTGAAAAAATAAAAGATTTAGTTCATCTTGTTCGAATTTTTACAGATAACTTAATTTTAATAATAATAGGAACCATTCCAGAAATTGACAAAAAATTATTTAAGAATTGGGAATTAACTAAAAAATCGATTGAACTTTAAAATAAAAAAATTACACAAAATAAAGTATTTAGGTATTTGGCTTGAAAAGGTGAAACATTTAGAAAAAACTTCAAAAATAAAAGAAAAAGTTAAAGATAGCTATAAAAAAATCAAAATGATTTCTAACCAAAAAAAAAAAAAATAGTTAAAATTACATTTCAATAAATCGATATGCGTATCCAACTATTTTAGGGATAAGTTCTTTTAAATCTAGCCCAAAAAGATTTCAATATGATAGATGTTTGGATAAATAAAAAAAGTCACAAATTTTTTAAAAATTAATACACGGTTTCCTATAATAATTTATAAAACCGAAGCAAAGATAGACATGGGAAGAATTTGGATTTATAAAAGAAGATTTAAAAACAATAAGAAAGTAGAAATTAGAATTTTTATTTTTTGAACACATCTCAAAAAAGGGAGAATTTTTCTAAAAAAAAAGATAACGAAATTATCAATTAGAAAGTAGAAATTTTAATATTACTAAATGCAAATATTAATCAATTTAGAGTAAAAATTAATAATAAATAGTTCTGGGTGGAAAATCCACGAATATTTAAAAATTATTAAGTTTAAATAACAATATAAACCTTTAGTAGTGCCATTAAGTGATGTAGAGTGCCTAGGTTTTTTTTTTAATTTGAGAAATAAACCGAACTGTCGTTTTCTTGGTGTTTACTGTTTTATTTGTGAAGTGTTCTAGGTTTTTTTTCCTTTAGAAATAAACAGAAAATTTATTAAAATTTTCTGTTTATTTCTAAAGTAAAAAAAAACCTAACGAAAATTCATTCCTATTCTAAATAAACAGTAAATCCAAGAAAGACTAATTTCTGTTTTCCAGAATTAAAAATAATCGAGAAATATCAAAGATTTAAATCAATTCTTTTGAATCCTGGAAAATCTAATCACATTTTTTTGTTTAAATTAAAGAAATTAACAAAAATAATAAGCAATTAAAGAATAATATTCTTGATATTATTCAAAATAAAAACTGGTTATTTATTTTGTCATAAATTAATGATAAAGAGAATTATGATTCTTTATTGAAATTTCTGAACACAAATTTAGAAATTTGGAAAGTGTTTTAAAGTGTGGTCATATACCGTCAAGTGCCTAGGTTTTTTTTTATTTTGAGAGATAAACCGAAAATTTTAAACAAACTTTCGGTTTATTTCTCAAATCAAAAAGAAAAACTATAGGCTGTAAGAAAAAATTAATTTCCTCCCCTCAAAATAAAAAAAAATCCCAATTTTTAAACAATCGTCAGTTGGTTAATTCTTACCAAAAATTGAATTTTTCATTTTTAGCTGGTAGTATTTGAGTTAAATGAACATCATTCCCAATAAAGTATTGTTTTTTTTTTTTACAATTCATAAAAAATCATCTTTGTTAGTGGACTCTTCTTTAATTGGTTATAATAAATTCAGTTAAATCTTGTAAATGATTAAATCACATTCATAGTATTTATTTCAAAATAGGTTTATCGAGATATGTTCCAAAAACGAAAAAAAAAAAAAAACTAATACTTTTTTTGGAAAAACAATGTATAATTAATGCCAATAAGAAAAAGAAAATATAGCAAGTACAGAAATTATTTTTTTAAATAATAAAAAAATAAAGATAGGTTATCTAATCTATTTGAAAAAATATCCAAGATTAGAGATAGTTATGAAAAAAGATTTTTTTCAATCACAAAGAAAAATATACACACAAATTTTCATTAATAAAAAATATCAGATAAAATCGAGAACAAAAAATTTAAATAAATTTTTTTATGTAATGTAATACTAAAAAACAAATTGAATTATTACAAAGGATCAATAAGTTGTTTTTAATAATTTTGTATATTCAAATAATTCTATCAATATTGGAGTTTAATCAAGATGTTTTAAAATAACTTTACGACTCTTTTTGAAAACATCTTAAATGAAAAGCTGTTAATTAGTTATTCCAGTGGAAAATAAACCTTAAATTGAATAAAAAAATAGAAAACACTTATTATATCCAATTTTTTGGTTTTAACCCTAAAAAACTATTTTCTTAAAATAAACATTAATGGTAAACTTCAATTTTATCAATTACAAATATCTCGGTTTAAACAATTTTGAATGGTATGATCGAAAAATACTTTCAATTTCAGAAGATTTCTTTTGAATTCCGTCATATATGTAATTTCTGTGATTTCTTTATTTGAAATTCAATTTTTTATTGACCTTTTTTTTACAAAAAAATTTAATTCTCTTTTAATATTCTAACATCAATTGAATTTTTTATATGATTGAAACGATAGAAATAGAATTTTCTATAACATAAAAGACAATTTATCTTAATATCTTATAAATTTTCAATGTAAGTTGGAACAACCTAAATTTGGGATTTTATAAAAATATAAACAAAAATAAAGATTTTTCAAAACTCTGAACGAAATGTGGATTGAAAAATATAAAATAAACTCAAATTTAAATTTGATTTATACTTATAATACATATTTAAAAAATTACAATTTAATTCATTTTCTATGTTTACTTGAAATTGAAAAACACAATAAAAAAAATAAACATATATATATATATATATATAATTATTGTTTTTATTATTATTCTTTCAAATGAATACATTAATTCAACTAAAAAATTAATAAAAATAAATAAATAAAAACTTAAAGATCATAATCGATATCCATTTCTAAAGAAAATTTCAATTGCTTTAATAATTTTTTATTTGGCTTTGCAAGAGGAACTGTCCAATTCAAATCAAATCTTTTAAACTCACAGTAAGTGGAAAATCCTAGACCCATTTCGGTTTTATGTCTTTTAACCATTTGATAGATATTATCTTTAAAAGTATGATTTAATAAATCTGTCAAGCCAAATACTTGGGATCTGATAAAAGCTGAGGCACCAAAGGTAAAATTCGATTCTGTGGGGAAAGGTATTTTTAAATTGATAGCTGCTGTAAGGTTTCCATACACATCTGCACCATAAGAATCCAAATAATTTTGATTTACCAAAGTTTGTGGATTATTAGTTCTTTCATTTTCTATTTGTGTTTGGAATTCAAATTCATTTTCATCTTCAATATTAGATTCATGCCCTTGTTCAGATTCATATTCGGATTCGAATTCGGATTTAGATTCGGATTCAGGTTTCTTGTTGGCATTTCCTTTTCCAAGCTTGTAATTATTTAAATTTTTTTTGTGAATATTTTTTTCTCCAAAGAGGTATTGTTTTAATTCTGGTAAATTTTTTTGATACTTTGGATAAAACCTTTCAAAAATTGAAACATTTCTGGATGTTAAAGGAAACGAAGTTGAAGTAACAACTCCACTGTTCCCCTTTAATGAGATTGACAATTTTTTAAAAATTGGTAAATGAAGACCGAATTTCAATTTCGATTTGAAAAAAGATTCGCTTTGATAAATGGCTGCAAATTCATTCGAAAAATCAAAATGAAATCCCTTTGATGGGAAAACTGAGCTATCTCGGTTATTAAAACGGTAACTATACATTACTGATGCTTTTAAATTCTCAGGATTGTTTTCTTTTTGGTTTTTTCCATTATAATCATTACCATCCTTTTTTGAATCCAATTCGACTTCTAAATTCAAAAATCCCTTGTTTATTGTTTTGTTTGTAATTTTCCTAGATTCAAGATTGTACGTTAAAGAGTGAGTTCCCGGTTTTGTTGTTTTAAAATGAGACTGGTGATAATAGCTTCGTACAAATGGCGTCGAAAAGGTTAATTTAATTCCTTTTCTAACAAGATTCTCAGATCTGTTTGGGATCGAATAATCGCTTTTGTATGCATCTAGATGCAGGCCGTCTAATGTTAAAAACTTGTGGCTTAAAAGCGGCTTTGTAAAGCCTAAATATAAATTTGTGATTGGTGCTCCCAAATTCGCAAACAAATCAACCCTTTCTGCTTTTCCTGAGAGATTAACAGTTGAAAGTAAACCACCCTTTGGATTAAATCGTGAAAAAAAAAAGATTCAATAATTTATTCACAATACAAAAAACAGTATAATTTAAAAAAAGAATAAAACAAGAAGAAAAAAAAAGAAAAAAAAAAGAAAAGAATTACAATCGAAAAAGGCCCTAAAAATGTTTTAAATCGAGGAAGAGATGAGTGTTCTTTTAATAAAATCTTGACAGAACTATTTTGTTTTTTAAAGCCGACATATTGTTTTGCCAAGTCATATTCAATTTGTGCCGATTCGAAAATATTTAATGTCTTCAAGTACTGTCAAAGTGTGAGGATTTAAAATAATGATTAAAAATTTCAAAAAGAGTTTAAAAGATCTTTGATCTAAAAGAAAAAACAAAAAATTGAAAAGAAAAAAGAAAGAGAAAGAGAAAGAAAAAAAAAAAAAAGATGTTGTTACATTAAGAAATTCATCCGATGTAATTAATAACTCTTCAAGGTTGTTTGGTTCTTTAAATTTATTCAGGTGCCCCAACAGTAACTCTTTTTTTGTTTTTTCTACTCCTTTAATTTCGGTTAATGTAACACGAAGTTGCTTTTGGAGAAATTGATCTTTAATTTTTGAACGTGATTTTGAATTTTTTTGAACAAAAAAATCTTTTTTACTACGAATAAAGAAGTTCTTTGAAGAAAGGAATTAGAAATTTAAAAAGAGTAGTGATTAAAATTAGCAAAAGAAGGTGGTAAAATTAATGAAATATTTACTTTCATATCAACAAAAAATTAATGGGAAAAAAATGATTTAAATGTGTTTTGATTTTGTTTCAGTTTAGAGTTGACTAAATGATTTGTTTCAATCAATAATGTTTGTTAAGAAAATTTATAGACTTTAAAGATCTAACCTTTGCATTAAATAATTATCAATTTTAATCTTTCTGTTGTTAAAATGTTAAAACTCGAAAAAAAATTTTTTTTTCGATTTAAAGAAGTAAAAATAAGTGTTTAAGTGTGGGGTTTTTTTTGTTTTGTGTATATCGGGAAAAGTGATAGTTTTAAAATAAAAACTATTTCGAAAGTAGATTTATTAGATCAAAAAGGGTTGTACTAATTCTTATTTAGTGATACTAAGCCACTAATAAAACGTTGAAAAATCTTTGTATCTCTCGTTAAAAAATGAATATATAAGATTTTAAAAAAGAATCTTTGTTTTTTTATTTTTTTTTTCTTTTTTTTAAAATATCTCGTTTTTTTAATTAATTTTTTGAACAGATAATAAAAAGTCAAAAAAAGATCTCTTCCAAAAAACAACAATACATAAAACACAATAGGTGTCATTATAATTCAAATATGGGAATAGTCATTCTTAACTTCAATTCAATTTTATGTTTAAAAGTTAGCCTGGGAAATTACTTTTTTATAAAGTCTATCAATTATAAAAGAAGAAATTCCAATCCCTTATTATTCTATCAACAAAAAATACCTAAGGTCTCCAATTTTTATTTTTTTTTATTATATCCAATTAACTATCTGTACAAAACTTTTTGCATTAACTATGTTTTCGTGAAATATCAAAAATTTTCTTCATAATGAATCTTTCAAGGTAGTTTTGATATTTACACTTATGTTAAATCCGTCATTATATTATAAGATCTTTCAAGATTCATTCAGTGGAAAAACATTAGCGATATTTCCCTTATAGCTTAGGAAATAATGACAATTATAACTTACTTTTTTTTTTTTTTTTTAACAAAGATACCGAAATTTAAGTGTGAAACTTGAACACTTTAAATAACCTTTGATATTTTTTAACTTTTATTATTATTTTAAGATTTTTAAATTTAAAAATTTTAATTTCTTATATAAAAATTTTTGATTTATTTTTAATTTTCAAAAATAATATTAAATAAAAAATTATTTTTTAAATTATGATCAAAAGAGTTAGTTTTATTAATAAATCCATTCTAAATCAATAAAAAAATAAATTTAATATAAATTTTTTGAAATCCACAAAATATTTATATTTTAATAAATAATAATAATAATAATAATAATAATAATAATATTAATATTAATAATATGAATAATATGAATAATATGAATAATAAAGAAAATAAAAGATTCAAAATACTCTTCAATAAACTTAATTAGCTTATTTCTGATTTTCTTTGTCTTCTTCTTGGTCATCCTCGTCCTCGTCGTCTTCAACGATCCTCACATCTAAAAGAGCCTGAGGGTATAACCCGACCTCCTTCAAAGTCAAATTAAAAATTTTCACATCATTTGAATTAAATTCTGTCCTTTTGGGGTACGATTGTATTAAATCAAATTCAAAAATATCATTATTATGAACCAATATAAAGTCAAACAAAACTTTCAAGGTATTTGTATCCAAGAATTTTCGAATAACATCACCATTTTTCATTCTAAACTTGATTCTGGTGCAATTTTTCGCATTTTTTCCAGAAGGCTCTTCTGGCAATGCTTGCTTTAATTCTTCTAATTTTTTAATTTTATCGTTTAATTGTTTTTCTTTGAAAAGTTTTTCCTCTTCTAATTTTTGTTCTTGCAATAACATTTGCTTTTGTTTTTCTCGATCAATTTCCAAAAGGCGTTCAAATTCTTCGTCCTGTTGTTCTCTTTCCAAAATGGATTCTGTTTTTTTTAACTGGTTTTTGTTTTGTTTTGTTGTGTTTAATATAGTAAATAAATCCATTTGTTCTAATAGCCGCTTCATAAACTCGTCAATTCCAAATTCTCCCTCGATCAAATCCAATATTGCCACCACAGCCGAATTTGAAATTATTGCCAAAACGGGGAACGTTGTGATACCAAGTTTCTTTCTTGAAATACGGAATTTTTCTTGAACTAAATCAGAGTCACCAACCCAAAAAATATAATTTTCATTGATAACTTTAATTACTTCTTTTGTTGACAAAATGTTCAAAACAAAATTTGAAACAAGAGCCTCATTTTCGGTGAACGAATGTAAATAAAGCAAAATAGGCTTTTTTAATCGCTTCCCTAAATTACAGACTTCTCGAAAGGACTCTTTTTTCATTACAGGTAATTCGCTTTCTTTTGTGTATTCTCCGAGTAATTTTAATCTTTCAGAAGAGTCAGTCAAATTTGGTGGCAATAATGGTGCAATTTTTTCAATCGACAGGACATCGCTTGGCCTATTGGGACTCATGTTTCGATGCCAATTTCCCCTTGAGTCTTGTGACCATTTTCGGGGAAGGTTCTGGATGTTGGGAGAATTCCTGGTGTTATTATCTAAAAAGATATTTGAAGATGTTGTTGTTGTTCTTCTTTTTGTTTGTGACAATCCCTCTTCTCTCCAGATTTGTTCTTGTAGTTCTTTAGCAAATTGTGAATCACTTTTTGATAACCCTTGGCTTTTTTCTTTCTCCTTTTCATTTTCATTGTTTTTTTCTTTTTCGTTTTTGTTTGTTTGTTCTTCGTTTTCATTTGTATTTTCTTTTTCTTTTTCTTGTTCTTCTTGTTGATCTTCTTGTTCTTTTTGTTTTTCTGTTTCTTTTTTGTTTGTTTGTTCTTGTTCATTTTCTTTTGTTTTTTGATTTGTATTTTCACCAATACTAACATTATCATTACTGTTATTGCTGGAATAGTCTGGAATCAGAAGAACAGTTTGTGGGTTATCTAAATTGAGACAGTACAAAGGAAGAGAATTGTCTGTGGTATTAATACCTATCAAGCACTGTTTGTCAATTGGTACATTTGTTGAAGTTAGAATTCGAGTTTTAACATTAAATATCGTATCTGTATTCCTAAAGGCAAGTCTTTCGGATTTGCCATTTCCCCACTCAAGGTTAATTATTTGTTGTTGGCTCATTTGTCGTTTTATTTTATTTGTTCCAAAGTTTGGAAAAAATTTTAACAAAAATGATTAAAAAAAAAATAGCATTCCTTTTTAGAAATTATTCTGGATTGTTGTGTTTAATTCATCAAAAGAGAGGGTTTCTTTTGGTTTTTTATTGTTTGTATCAAAGGCTGAGTGTTCGATTATTTAAGGGATAAGATTAATAATTGATTCCCAATGCTACTTCATGACAATGACAATTAAATTAATGAAATTCGATTTAATTTCGGATCTTTTAAAATTAAGGTGATAGATCAAAGGTTTCTCAATAATTAATCAATTCTTATTTGTGTCATTGTAACATAACCGAAATACAGTTAATTGTAAAATAAAAGAAAAAAAATTGTTATAAAACTTTTAAAAAAAAGAAAATCCTTATTATATCAGTACTCTTCAAAAAAAGGGCAAAATTTTAAAAAATTTTATTGATGGCATTCTCAACTTACAAATTTTGTTGACACCAAGGGTCAAAAAATTCTGATCAACTAAGAAATCTCTGAAAAGAATATTTTTTTTGTTATGATCAAATTTTTTTTTCTATTTTTTCTGAAAAAGAAACTGATTAAAAACCTATTATTTCTTTCATTATAAAATTTTTTTTACCCTGTTTATTTCCATTTCTGTCTATAATACATAATACCAAGTCTAAGTTGCTAGGAATATTTATATTAATGAATTTTTTTCTTTTTTGAGATAAATCTTTTGGTTAACCAAAAAAATATATTTATTCAACTTATTGGAAAATATTTATATTTTTTTCAAGAAGGATAGTTATAATAATGAAAGTTTTCAAATTATTTATAAATTTTGGAAAGAAATCGTGTGTTTGTTTTAAGATGAAATTCGATTTTTAAAAAAAAAATTTTCTTGATTATATTTGTGAATTAAAGTAATTTTATAATCAAAATTCTAAATCAAATTTTTTTCTGACAAAAATGATTTAAATTGTGATAAAGTTTCTTGTGAATAGGGCCAAACAATTTTTCAAAATTGAAAATTATTTTGCAATTTTTTTACATTTTTTTTTGAAAACAAGAAAAAAACTTTGTTAAAACAAAAAAGAATAAAAAAATTTTCTTGATAGATCTAGAATTTCATTGAACAACTTTTCTAGTGTTTCTATTAAAATTTACATTTATTAAATCACCTTATCTTCAATTAGTTTTATTGGCTAAGATTTGAATTGAAATATCTATAATTAAAAATAAATACCAAAATTAATTTTTTTTTTTTTTTACATAATCAAGAATTATCAACTTAAAAAGAAAAATTGTAGTTGTACGAAGTTCAAGAATTAACTTAATCACTAATAACAATAATAGGTTATTTTTTGAGTATTATATTGCAAACATTTGAATTCTGGATATCAAAAAATATACCCGAGCCCAAAAAAAATCGATTAAACGGGTTTAATTCATCTATTTCAAAGTCACAAAACACAAATTACAAACAAATATTTTGACATAGTTCTTGATAAGATTTCGTTTTATTTTTAGAAAATACTACTTACTTAAATTAAAATACATGTTTGATTTCAATAATTGTGAAAGGGGGGAATAATGATATAAATGCTTGTTGAATTAAATAATTTGAAATTTCGCTTTGATCTGTAAAAGATTTTTTTAGAAATCTGAAGTAAAATTCTATTCTATTTCTTTAGAAAAATAAATCGTAATTAAAAACGATCTACTCAAGTATTGAAAAAAAATATTTGGTATAAAAGTAAATAATTATATCATTTTTAATTGTTTATTATAAAGATTATTGTTATTTAATTGTTACATATTTAGAAAAAACCAAATACAAACCTTTTTTTTTAACAAAACAATTTTGTTTTTATAAACTTGGTGTTAAAGCTACCTATGGTTCAGAAAAGTTGTTTATCTATAAAATATCCTTTCCAAGTGTTTGATAAACAAAGTATATCTACCTAACATCGAAAAAATAGTGTTTTACAGGGTTTTTGCTATTAATTTGTACAATCGTGATATTTTTTATTCTTGTTTTTTAATTAAGTGGATGGTTTTTTGAGCAAGTATCATTTAAATTAATCGTCATTCTAATGAGTGGCTGGGTTAGAATATTCAAAGTTTTATTTTTAAAAACAAAAAATTATTTATCAATTACTTGAAATTACATATAATTTTTCTAATATTTACAGTTACAAAACATTTCATGATTTATTATTCAGGACAGATATTTTTTTCAATACAATAATTTTATTTTTGATTTATTTTTCATTCAAGAAAAAAAAATACCATTTAGGAAAAAAATTCACAACTGTTTTTTCTTTTAAAAGCCTTAATAGAATCTTACTGAAAAAGAAAAATAACATCAATTAATAGAAGAAACCAATTAACTCCAAATAATAACCTATTATATTATTTTTCATTTGAATAAAAAGATAAATTAAATCTATTTGGCTGTTCAAATTATTATGGTTGTATTTGTACCCCCAAAATATTCAATTTTTTTCATCACGATTTCAATAATAAATCAATCAAAGAAAAACTTATACCAAAAGGTAGTACGATTAAAACTGTTATTGTGGCGAATACTTAATTATTTTCTTTATTTATTTATTTATTCTTTTTATTAATTGGTCTTATTTTTCATTTTAAGTGATGCTCACAATTAAAAATCTTGTTCAAATATTTTACTAAAATGGTTGTCGTGCTTTTTTGTAGTTTAGTATGAGCTTTGAAAAAAATCATAAATGTAGATATATCAAATCTTTTTTCAAATAGCTTTTTTTATGTCTATCAATATAAATTAAGAAATATTCCAATAACCTGTGTTGGTAACTGTTTATTAAAAATGAAATCCCTTTCAAAAGAATTCTAATTATTAAAATTTGTAAAGCATAATAATAAAAAGCTACAACTGGGGTAACTTCCAAATTCTCATAAGCGGGTGTAATAAGAATTTAGACTTGGGAAAAAAAAAAAAAAAAAAAAAAAAAAAAAAATGACATTAATTATATTAAAAGATCAAGAATTTTATTGTTTTTTTTTTTTTGATTTGGTTGCTGAATTGATTTATATTTTTGATAAACAAAGGGTAATAGCTAAATTTAAATCATAATCCTGTCTATTTTTATATTATACCTCGATATAAATTAAAAATGCATATAAAACTCCGTACATTTACACATTCTTTAAAGTAATTAGTTTTTGTTAAATCATACTCTTGGTTTAGTTATGTGTTTACTTTGATGAATGTTTCTCGATCTTTAGCTAAGCTATCGTCGTTTTTAAAGATACTTGGTTCCTTGTTTTATTTTTATTATTCTTCTACTTTTCATATTTTTATATTACACAGAATATTCCGACAGAGTTGTAAATGTTTTTTTTTAATCAATAACAAAGAAGAAGGAATTTTCCACTTTATCGTTTTTGATTAATAAACTTATCAAGGTAATCTTCCCATTTAAAAAACACTTCTATTATATTCTAGTATATTGTTGAAATGGGTGATTTTTAGTATGTTTGTAATTTTGGTTCAGGAATTTTACTTTTGGTACCAAAAAAAAAAAAAAAAAATAAGGAAAGAAAAAAAATTTCAATTACAAACACTCTCATTCCCTTTACTAAAGTTTTATGTCTTTCTATACCTTTCAGACACTTTAAGACACTTTACAAAAATTAAAAACGCTCTCTAATATTTTTAAAGTGGAAAACAGTTGAAAAAGTGTTTTTTTTTTGAAAAATTCATGGAATAATTTGTAAGATTAAAATAATAAAATATTTTTTTTCGGGTTTTTGTTCATTTTTCGTGAACTTTGATATTTTGTGATAAATTTAGATAAAATGTCATTTGATTATCTTATTACAAATTTTGTTCTAATATCATGATCTCATCAAAATCTCTATTATAGAAAAAACTCAAAATATTGGAAATCGCAGAAAAAAAAAAAAAAAATGTATCTCAAATATTGAAAGTTTATTTAAAAATAGCCATTTTTATACAAATTAATAGTAAAAAATTATTTAGGCAATTCTCAATTAATTGTTATTTTTTTTATTTTTTTTTTTTTATTATTCTTCTCCTCATTTGTTCAATGGATTTATAAGTCAATTCTAAATTTCAATTTTTACATATAAGCATTTGGTGAAAATTGCTGAAGGGTTATTTTCCATGATTCTAATTCTGATTGGGAATTTGCTGCGATTTGATACACCCTTTTGGATGAATATAACGCGATTTTTAACCCATAAGGTTCGTCGTTGAATGTTGTTTCTGTAATTGACATTATATTTTTTAAATCTATTGATCCTGTTGCCTTTCCTTGGAATTGTTCGCTTTTTAAATAATAAAGTGTTTGATCATTTCTTTTAAGTATAAAAAATCGTTTTTTCCATTTTGATTTAAATATCCCTTTACATCCCTTTTTTAGTAACCAACCATATTTTACAAAATGCATATCATTTAATCGTTGGACTTTATCCTTTTTAATGGATATTTCCTCGTTCTATTTGAAATAAATTTAGTTGTTTATTATGTTTATTAATAATCGGGTATTAATTAGAAAAAGTAAAGAAAGAATCAAGATTTAAATTTAGCAAAAGTGGTTTTGAAACCAAATGGTTTGGTTTTATTTTTAAATCATCAGTCTGGTTTTAATTACATTTTTTTTTTTCAGTGGTTTTCATTAATGAATCCAAAAACAAATGTTTTTGGAGTTTTCATATCTCTTTTACTTGCTTTGAAATTCAAAATAATTTGACAATCATTTCCAGCCTTGTTTTTGAAATCTCTTTTAGACTCTTTAACTTATTCTTTCATAAATAAAAAAAAAAAACTTTACAAATGTTCAAAATCGAACAAAGTCATTTTTAGAATTCCTTTTAGAGAATAAAAAATATTCAAAAATTATTCTAAACTAATAATTTTGAAAATAAAAATGTTTTAATTTTGTCCCAAAACTCAATTAGAAGAAAAAAATATAATGTAGGGGTTAAAATACTGAGTAAAAATATTCTCATTTTTAATCTATTTGTCAAGATCTTTTCACTTTTTTTCTTTGAGTTGTGATGAAAGACTATTTTAGTAAATTGAAATCAAAATTTTTCATTTATTAAGGAAAACTGTAGCGAATTGATTCATCAAAAAAGGCTCCAGTTCGTTATCATAGCTAAAAATTAATAAATGTGTATAGGAAAGTTTTAATCCTGTAGTGACGTGGTCAAAAAAATCCGTGTCGTGGGTATAAACCCCATTTTTCAAATAAACATTGTGTTTTTCTTTTTCTTCTTGTTTCAATCCAAAATATAATTCACCATCCAAGAGTATACCTAAGTTTAAATCAATTTTGAAGGTAAACTTCTTAAGTTTTGAGTAAATTTTAAATTAGGAACAAAATTTGTTTAAAATTATTTTATAATTTTTCAAAATTGTTTTCAACACAAGAGTAAATATGAATGTCGTAAAAAATAGAGTTTTTACAATTTTGGTGATAAATAAAGAGTTTCATGCAATTACCCACAATTTGGTAATAGTAAATATATTACCTGATTATCTTAATAGTTTAATAATAAGTTAAATCAAAAAATCATTTTGGTAAATACCAATCTTTCAATTTTGAAAAAAAAATCATTTTTCGAACAAATTATTGGTATTTACCAAACGATTTTATATTTAAAAACCCATTTGATCACAAAAATCAAAACGGGGATTTCTTACACTATAACTTAATTGTGAGTAATTGCATTGAACTCTTCATTTATCTCCAAAATTGTAAAAACTCTATTTTTTACAACATTCATATTTACTCTGGTGAAGCTATTTTTTGATGATAATAATTTTATCAAAAATTAACTCAATTTTTTGAGATTGATTTTCAAAAATGTAAAAATGTAAATACATCCTTAAGATCTGTTATTGTAAACAATTGAGACGATTTTTTTTTTGTAAATTATTTTCCAGGATTTAGCTTCAATTTGGAAATTAAAAAAATTGTCTCTTGAATTTATCTCTATTTTTATGATAAATTTTTTCTTTTGATCCTTTCTTTTAAGAGTTTCTTTTTTAAGAAATGAACTTTAAGAAATCATATAACAAGACAAGACAAGGAAATTTTTTTTCAAAAAAAAAAAATCTCAAAATTTTATATTTTTGAAATACACTCAGATAATAAACATTATTATTCATAACGATTTTAAAAAAGTATACAAATTTATTAGAAATTAATGGGAATTGCAAAAAAAATGAAAATTTTCAGTAATATTTTTTTCATTTTTAATTGTAAAATTTTTGAAAATTTTATTTGGCTTAGTCGAGAGAATATTTGAATCTATTTTTTTAATAGTCATAAAAAGAATCATATTTTTTCAATTTCAAAAATAAAATCAAATATTTCTTTCAAAAGATATTGCTAAATTAAATTGAAAAAATGTTTTTTTTTTTCTGTTTTTGGATTATTTTTTATCATTTTATTTTTTTTTTTTTTTTTTTTGTTTGAGTTTTAATGTAAACTATATTTCAAAACCATTGGTCCATTAAAAATCAAATTTTGAAAATTAATATTTTTATTAATTAAAGTTATCTAGTAAAATAAAAAAATTACTCTTTTAATATTAGGTTCTATACACAAAGAAATATTTGTTTTTGGTCTAAAAATAAAATAAAAAAAGGTAAATACAAAATAAAAAAAAGATTGGGATATTTATTATGAAATTTAGTTTATATTCCCTGTTTTTTTCTGTAAATTGTTTTAACACTTATTATTTTTTCTTACTTTATGTTCAATCTAAAGTTCATTCGTTGTAACTTATTTCAATTATAAAAATACCTTAATATAGGTGTTTTTTTCAAAAGTCGGTATTTTTGAAAAGGGGGGTACTCCAATCTTAATGAGTTTAATAGCTATCTTTTCTTAATTGACATAAAATTATGATAAATTTGAAAAAATAATTTATAAAAGATAACAAACTGAAATCCAATTTGTAGTTTTGGCTAACTTTAATTTTCAGAATTTATTTTTTCCTTGTTGTACAATCTCGTATCTACTTTTTGTTAGTTGTCATTTTGTTGATCACTTAATGATTAGAGTCTTCTAGAAAAAAGAAATAAGCGCTGTATTTTGGAACATGGGTTTTACCAAGTCTCAAGGGTTATTTTAACAACAGTAATGTCATTGTGAAAATAAAAAAAAAAATTAGAGGAAAAAGGTTCAACACGATTTTTAATTGGAAACCTTAATAGGAACCTGAAAACAAAAAGCCAAATCAATTTGTAAAATAGGAAACAAATTAACTCCAAAGAGTAACTCATTATATTGTTTTTAATCAAACCAACAAAGATAATTTAGATTTCCTTGATTTATCCAAATTGTTAGAGAGTGGTTTTGGAGATCTCAAAAATAGTCAATTTTTTCAACCAATTTTTAATAATTGATCAATCGAATCAACGAAAAACGCCTTACTAAAAAAAATAGTATTAGAAAAATTGTTGTTGTGTTTGGCCCTCCATTTTAGTGTAACCATTGATTTTTTCTCTTTTTATCAATTGATCTTTTTTTTCATTTTCAGGTTTCTATTAAGGGTTTCAAATAAAAAATCTTGTTTAAATTGTTTTTGAGTTTCATTTTTTTCCCTAACAGTAAACTCAGTTCACTGGTTTTTGTTAAAAACTCGACGGTATCTGATTTAAGCCCAAAATAATTGAAATATCGATTGAAAAAAAAAAAGAGAGAAATTGTTGTAAAAAAGTCAAAAATAATCGAAATTTTTAAAAATTGTTAATTCATAAAACCAAATCAAAAAACAATTTAGATGAAACACACGTACAGTGCAGTAACAAAATCGAAACTAATCCTGACAAGTAAATTAAAAAAATATTTGTTGTGGCAAAAGTTTAAACCTGATAAATTAATGATGACTTGGTTTAATTTAATTTACAGGAACAGCAATTTTAAATCCTTTTGGTTGGAAGGAACCAAAACCCTTTGGATAAGTTTCATTAGCTTTTTTGAAAAAGAATGATTTGAGATCACAAAAAAAAAATTAACAATAAACTTACGCAATCAGAAATTGCCTTTTGGATTCTTTTGTTCCACTGTTTCATCTGTTCTGTTGATTCAAATTCGAGAAAAAGAGATTTGTGTTTGGGTTTAAATAAACGCAAGACAAAGCGATCAGTAATTCCTTCTTTTTGGAAACATCTGTATTGTTGTAAATTCAAGGACCCAAGTATTTTTGATCCATTACTCTTTGAATAGTGCAATTGGCTCGTTGTTAATTTAAAATATCTTTTCTTCCATGATTTGTTGCGTTTTTTGAGGAGTTTTGTTTTTTTGCTGTTCTGTTTCAAGAGGAAACCTTCAAATACAACACAAATTTGCGTTTTTTCTTTTGTAGTCATTTTTTTGGTCAAATCTTAAAAAGGTTATATTGAAAAATGTTTGAGAATAAAATGGAACATTCCTTTGTCAATAATCTATAAAATCAGAAAAGTGGAAATTTCAAAACCTCCAAACAAGACAAGTCAATTTTTGTTCTTGATGTTGACTCAAATTATTTTTTCTTGTATTTTTATTTCGGTGAATAATGACATAAAATCTGTTGTACTGTATTACCGTTTCACTTTTTTTATATTGTTTATGAGTCATTTTGATTTCGGAAAATATCAAAAAAAAAGAGATTTGACAAAAACAATATTTAACTTTTTGTTCTTCGACTTTTGATTTTCAAATGACCCAGAAAGAAAGGGTAATAAAAATTTTACCAAATATTACATTTTTCTTTTTGATCTATTTCACTGATTTGTATTGCTCCTCAAAATATGAGAGTTCGCCTTAATTTTCAAAAAACGTTTTTGTTTCAGGTAAGGTGACTTGTGTTTCATAAGAAAACAAGAAAAAATTTGTATTACAGTCTCAAGTTCAAAAAAAAAAACGTCAACAAGTAATCGGTCGAACATTTTCCGAATAAGATGGTAGTTTGTAAATCAGTGACATTGTCTCTTGAACACCGAGAATAAACTTCAATATATAATTACAATAGAGTTCCTTAATAGAAAATTATCTCCTTAAGGGTTTAACGTCACCATAGATTTCTCTATAATCAAAATATGTTATAATTAGGTGTAAATGATATTAGTGCACCATGGCTCGAATAGCTCTAAAAAATCTATTATAAATCTTATTGCACAATTAATTATTACATTTTTTACTAATGATCATAATTAAAAATTTTCATTTTGGAATTTTTTTTTTAATTCCTTTTCCAAATCTAAAAATAGAAACCCAAAATACAGTATTCTGGTATTTAATAATTTAGATTTAGAACTTCAAAAAGTAATCATTTTTTGAATTTTTGAGTTGCAAGATTAACTCAATAATTATCAACATAAAAGTACAAAGACTAATTAGTTTTGTTTGTTTTTGATAAAGATACTTGTAGAATCAATATATTTCCATGATTTGAGAAATAATTTGTCAAAAAAATTTATTGGTTAATTATTTAATTTTTCAAAAAAAAACGAATTTTGCTGTAACTAATCTACATTTCGCCACAAATTTAAGAAAGATATTTTGTGACTTTGTAGTCTGAATATTGATAATTTAACCTTTAAATTTATGGCGAAATGCAGATTTTATTCTGAAATTGTTGTGTTTTTTACTAATACATAGATCATTTTTAATTGATGAGATCAACAAATATTACTACTTGACTAATTGATT
This sequence comes from Anaeramoeba flamelloides, assembly GCA_027625915.1. Classification (NCBI taxonomy): domain Eukaryota; family Anaeramoebidae; genus Anaeramoeba; species Anaeramoeba flamelloides. The sequence goes on from JANTQA010000008.1 coordinate 2,056,829, forward strand.
TTTTAGAGAGATTTGAACAATGTAACACTAATGTGGTTAATTCCAATAACAACATACTTTGATCCTAGACTTCTCCTTGGTAGACGCTAACCCCTTAAGTGACTAGTAACTCTTATTTATTTTTTTCCCCAAAGATAATAGAGACAGTTCCACCTTTAAGTCACAAACTTTCAAGAGAATTTAAGACACAAAAAAAAACCTAAATTAAGGTACATTTTTTGGAATTTATTTTTTAATAACAAATTATTTTACTCTAATCTGAATTTTGTGCCTTAATTTGGAAATTTTTTCTGTGCCTTAAATTTTGTTCAAATTTGGGTGTTACAAGTGAAGCTGGCCATAGAGTAATTATTTTCACAATAATCCCATTTAACTTAATAGATAATACAACCTATTATCATCTCATGAGAAATGAATATATCGTTTTTAAAATAGTTTCATTTGAGGCAATTAAATTTTCAGTCAAAAAATCTGATCTTTTTTGTTGGTTTTTTGAATTAATAAAAAGAAAAAGAAAAATTTGAAAAACATTTTAATTTTTATCACAATCTCACTTTTAATAACTTCATAGAGTGTATGTTCAAAAATAACCCAAGAACTTTAATCGTATTTTAAAAATAAAAGAAAAATAAATCATACTGATAAATTCAAATAAATCTCAAAAGATTTTTAGTTCAATTTCCATTTTTATAAATCTTTTTACCGCTTTCATATCAAAAAGTCCAGGTCAAAGAATGTTTTGAAGAACAACGAATTTTAGAGAGTTTCTTAACACTTGACTTCACAAAATGCTTTATTCAATGCTTGAGGATAATAATTCCAAAAAGGAAAATCAACTATAAATTTCCAAACATTTATTGTTATTTATCAGTTATATTGAATCTTTGAACATCTAAAAAAAAATGATCATTTATTTCTTACAAACAAATTTATTAAATTTCTTGAAATTTAAAAGACTTGTCAATATCCTTTTTTTATATCCAGAGTATAACTAATGAACTTTTATTATTTAAATAAGTAATTTGATAATAATTATTAAATTTTTTTTATAGAATTATTAATTGTTATTCCTTATTTTTTTTTGAAAATATTGTAAAATTTAAGAATTATTATAAAATTTATTGATAAATTTTAATCATTGGGTTATATACCGGTCTACCCAAAGAATTAAGGGGATGTTATTAATCTTTTATTAAAAATGATCAAATTAAAAAGTATTTTTTTCAGGCTCAAAGTGTAATATTCCGGGTTTTAAAATAGTTTTTTAGAAGATTGTTTATCTTGGTGGTATGTTTTTGTTTTTATTGGATTTTTTGTTTAAACAAAAAGAAAAAATATATGTATCGTTCTTTGAATAAATAAATTATATTTTTGTCAAGTTGAAACGAATAGTTATATAGTTTGTTGAATTAAACAGATAACTTATACTGGTTTATTTTATAACTTGTTGGTGTTCTTTTTAAAGGGTCTCTGGGTAAACTTTCCTTTTTTGGCAATAATATGATTTCTTTCTTCTTTCAAAGAAAAAAATTTTTTTTTAAAATAATTTTGAAATATTTGGAATTTTTAACTTTTCTAAAATGAATAAAAATGGGATAAAAGTTTTAAAAATAATAATTAATGTCGAAAATAGTGTTAAAAGTGAGTTTTGGATTCTATTAATCGGTATTTTAATTTTTTTTTTTTTTCAATTTCAAGATGTATTTTTTTTTTCGAATATTCTATTATATTTACCTGGAGTTTTTTTTTTTAGTTGTATCAGTCCTTATAGGATTATTGTATGTTTCAGGGAGTTTTAAATCAAATATATTACTATTAAATGCCAATACTATTTGTTTTCCATGTTCAAATGTCTCTAAAAATCAGTTTTGTAAAAAAAGAAAAAAAGTTGATCTTATCGAATTAAAGAAGAAATATTTTTTTTTCATTAAAAAGACAAGTATTCTAGATATTAATTGATCATTTGATACAACTTTAAAGGATGAATCATCCTTACTTAGATTACGAAGTTGAACAATATATTTCTCAAATTTGTCTTTAAATATATTTTAATTTCTGAAAAATTAAATTTTTTTTAACAAAATTAAATAATTCACTGATAGATTATTTTTATAAATTATTTTTAGATGTTGCTATATTATGATAATAAAAGTGGGTACATGGAAGGGGGTCGGGTGTAAAAAAAGTATATTGAAGTTGTCACAAACCTACCCTGTGATTCCTCATGTGTGAAAATGGATTATCATATCTTAATTAAATGCAAAAAAAAAAAAAAAAAAAAAAAAAAAACTTCCATATATTATACCATATTAGATGATTTGATGATTTGACATAACCATTGTGGAAAAAAACGAAACTGGGAAAAAAATTGAAATACATTTTTTAATTGGGAACATTACTGGTTATGAAAAGTAAGATCAATTGATAAAACAGGGTAAATAAATAAATAAAGACAAAATGGATGATTCAAAGCATAATAGTTTTTTAACACCACCATTTAGTATATGGTTTTTATTTGTTTGATACATTATTAAAAATTTGTTCAAAAAATTGACTATTATTGAGATCTCCAAAACCACATGAACAATTTCAATATGAAAAGTAGATTTAAAATGTATTTTTTGGTTTGATTGGAGATGATATATTGAATTATTAGTTGAATTTAATTGGTTTATTCTTACAATTACTCTTTTATCAATTGATCTTACTTTTTGTTTCCAGTGATTTTCTGAATTAAAAACAGTGTTTCGTCTTTTTTTCCAGAAAGGTAAGTAAAGAAAAAAAATCTTATATGGTTTATATATCAAAAAGATATTATAATTTATAAAATAAATTCAAAAATTCAAAACAAAAAATATTCAGAATGAAGACACAATTTAATAATTTCTTTGGTATAGTCTTATTTTTTGATTGTAATGTGTTTAAAAATAAAATATTTATTAATAAATCGCAATTTTTTTTACAAATTTTTGTTTATCCATCATTATTTGTAATTAAAAAATTCAACTAAAAAATTTAATTCTAAAAATAAATTATCAATCTATTATGATCTGTATACTTTTGAGTGTGTACTCAAATTAGACAAATAAAGTACCAAAAAAAAAAAAAAAAAAAAAAAAGAGTTCTGGGGTAGAATTCTTGAATATAAGGCAGATAATTTTTCTTTAAGATAATAATAAATTCAAAAAAAAGTTAAAAAAATTATTAATTCATTTTCCATTTTTCTAAATTTTATAAATTGGGTTTTAAAATAGTTCTTACCAATAAAGAATATTTTAAAATATCAATTAATTTAACAGGGTTTCCTAACAATAAAAATTAAACTAATAATGTTGATTTATTATAAAATGATAAAACAATTTCAAAAAAAAAAAAAAAAAAATGAAGGAAAAATTTTTCAAGTATTTATTAAATTTATCATTCTTTAAATAATCTATATCAAGAACTGTTTGATAACTCAATTTATTCACTCTAGAAGAAAAAAAAATGTAATTAATTGTTGCTAATCTTTTCTTCTGCTTTTTGTGGTATCTTATTTTCATTATTTTACGTCTTATAAACTAAATTTCATAATAAATTTCCCAATTTATTTTTATTTTATTTTTCGACTAAAAACAAATATTTCTTTGTGTTTAGAACTTAATATTAAAATCGTAATTTTTTTATTTTAATAGATAACTTTAATTAATAAAAATATTTATTTTCAAATTTAGATTTTTAATGGGTCAATGATTTAGAAATGGAGTTTAGACGGTATTATTGTAAGGCTAAAAATTCTAAGAATATCTAAAATTTCACGATTTTAAATTGGTAATTGTTTTACCTGAAAATCTTTATGGATAAAGGAAAAGCTGAGACATATGATATCTTTTCTGTTTATTAGATATTTCACTGCAGGTTTGGATACACAATTTATTTTCAGAAAATGATTTTTAATTGTTTTTCTACATTGCTATTTGGACAATTACAAAATAGAAAACAAATTTCAACTTTATCACAGTTTTTTTTTACGAAAGCATTTTGAATACAATATTGAAATAGTGTTTTGACAGAAACCTCTAAAAGATATGACAAAGGGTGAAAGAGTCAAATTAGAATCTTCAAAATATTGATCACAAAAGGAAATCAAAATTTGAGAAAATCTTAAGTTAAAATATAAAGAGAGCGATTCCAAGTTATAGAATCGCAATTTCAATTAAAATTACAAGGAACTTATCAAGATTTCACGCTTCAAAAAAGTCATTTACAATTTTTCTTTGTGAAAAACTGTTAGTTTGATCAACAAATAGTTTTTCTTTTCAAAGTTAAATCGAAGGTCTTTTCGGACTAATTACAAAAATCGACTCTTTATCAGAAAATAAAGCACAGAAACAAGGGATTTAAAATGTCTTGTGTCTATTCTCTTTCTTTTGAGCTTGTGGCTAATCAATTTCTTGAAAAGAACTTTTGGAAAGGTGAAAATTTTTGAAATGTTACCAAACGAAAGGAAACAATGTGGTTGGTCGAATTTATGATTACCACATTTTTATCATGTCTTTTTGAGGTATAAAAATTTTTTTCATCTTTTCACAATTTTATTTTTTTTACTTTTTGCTTTGAATGCTACAACCATTGTTTTTTTTTGAGAAATCATTTTTCTACACCAAAACAATGAATCCGCACTTATAAACAATTTAAATCATCCTAAGGGCGAAGCCTTTAAAAATTCCAAGTTTGTTCGAGAAATTGAATCGTTTCAATTGCTTGTTTCATCCAAATAAATTTGTCTACTTGAATTAAAATCACAAAAACGAAAAACAACAAGAAATAAACTGTAACCTCAATGATCTTTAATATTCTTTCAGCTTGAATACAAAAAAATTACTGTTTTCTAAAAAAATTTTTGGTTTTTTTGTTTAGCCTTTTCTTGAGATTCTAAATCAACAAACGAAACACCAAAACAAAGAATTGGGACTTTACAGAAAAAAATTAGTTCCCTAAATAAAACCTTCTTCCGATTCGTTTAAAAAAAAAATCAGACCAACTAATCTTGATTCTTGATTGATTGAATTTTTTTCAAAAATAATCCATTCCTATTCAAGAAATGTTTAAAGCAAAAAAAATATTTACAAATACTTTTCTTGAGTAAATAAAATTTTTACTTTCTTATTTGGTGATCAAAAATTATCAAAGAAGAAAGTGCCACCCATCAAACCAATGAGAACAATTCGATGAGTTTGGTTTTATTTTTGTTTTTCGGTCAACTTTACAAAAAAATAGCCCATACACAAAAAATTTAATCAAGTGATCCAAATCGAAAAATTTCAATACAAAACAAAGATCTAACTTCAACTGTTGATTGTAAAAATACGATCAATTAAAAACGATCCCTAACTTTTTTATTCCACTTGGAAATTTTTTTTGGAAATTTCCAAAAAGGTTTTGTTCTAATTGTAACTTTTGAATTCCCCAAAACAAGAGCAAATTTGTTTGCGCTTAATTTTCTGATTGGGTTGTAAAAAGCAGAGTAAAAACTGTTAAAAGATAAAAAATTTATTTAAATGAAAAAATCTTTGGTGACGAACGCTTATAGGTTTGCGATGCCCGCCTAAAGCAATTTTGAAACTTTTAATAATATTTTTGAACTAAACAAGATCATTTTTTTTATCGTCTTTTTCGCAATTTGTTTTCTCTTTTGTAATAACAAAAAAAAAATTCCAAAATTAAAGAAATCATAACTTAAATTAACAGTAACCCAAAACAAAACCTGATGACAATTCCATTTTATACACTCGTTTGGGAATTTGGTGATTTTTTGTATTCCAGCATACCTTTAAATTCTACCTTTAAATTGTGTCGGATGAGGAAGAAATTTGTTGAGAATAAATTGAACAAGAAAAAAATCACCAAAAATGAAAAAAAACAAATCTACGAACAACTGAAAAAGGTCGAACTCCTACTCATCCAAAACAGGGTCTTGATACATTCACAAAAAAAGAACAAAAATAAAAAAAAAAATAAAAAAAAAAATGCGGGTGGTGAGAAAAAAGAACAAAAATTGGATCTGTCAAAAGAAAAGTTTTCTGTTAGCAATGTGTACGTCTCAATTTTTTTAAAAGATCGCACAACCCAGCCAGAGCCAAAACTTTTAAAAGAAGACAAAAAACAATTGAAGCGATTAAAAAAGGAACTCCAAAAAATTGAAGGTCAAGTGAAACAACAGCAACAACAGCAGCAGCAACAACAACAAAACGAACAAGGGAAACAAAGCGAACAGAAGAGTGATCAAAGTACAGAAAACCAACAAAATTTTGATCAGAATCTCCAACAAAGGAAAAAAATGATCTTGTCGAAAATTAATTTTATCACCACTGGTGTTTTAAAAAGATATACTCTACAAAATGAAAAAAATTCGAGATCACATCGCACTATTGGGTTACTTGGTTTTAAAATTTTACAAATGCTTTTTAAAAGTATATATTTTTTTTTTTTTTTTTTTTTTTTTTATTATTTTTATTTATTATTATTTTTATTATTTATAATGCGAAATTTCGTTTTTGGATTATTTTTTTAATTCTTTTTTTTTTTTTTTCTCTTTCTCCCCACAAAATTAAAAACAATAACAATCAAAATACTTCAAATAAAAGATCAACATACTCGTGATTCATTAACAAAGATCACTGGATTTTCGAAACAACGTGTCTGCACAGTAATTGAAATCTACAAAATCTTGCATTTAATTGACGAAAACGAAAATGGGGTCTTATCCTTTAATATGAACCAATCAAACATCTTACCAAACATTGCCACCTATTGTAACGATTTGCTTGCGGCAAGAAAAATACGAAAGAAATTAGCACGTAAGGTGGAGAAACTTACTGCCAAATTAATAAACCGAGCGCAACAGGAGAAAACCAGGGACAAGGAAACCATTGCGAAAACCGACTTAGTTTCTCAAAAGATTACCGCTATGATCTCAATTCTCTCGAATTCTCAAAAGCAACAATGCCAAAAAAAACAAAACTTCAAAATCAAACAAGACGCAAAGGATATAATTGCCAAACTGAAAAGACACAGATCAATTATAGAAGATTCTAAAAATATTGAAAAAGGCTTGCTATTGCAACCAAATTTGGAATTTGGGATGGGGCACCAGCAAAAGAATAAAACAAAAAAAAAAACTAAAAAAATACTGATCATCAATACAACAAAAAGTGATTGCTCACAATTGAAATTAAACGTTCCAAAATTAAACCAAGTCAATAACGCTGAGAATTGTTATGAAGTTACTGACTCTTTAGAAGTCGAAATCAATCCAAACAATAGCACAAACACATTTGCAAGAAGTTCCATTTATCCAAATTTAAATAAACTCAAATTTCCTAATAGCCGTAACATGATCAAAACCATCAATACAACAAACGAATATGCTACCCCTTCAAACCAAGAAATGAATTTAAATTTCTCTCATATTAACAATGGCCTACTTGGAATGGGAATGGGAATGGGAATGGAAATGGAAGAAATGCAAATGGAAATGGAGATGGGGACGGGAATAAAATCAATAGTGAAAACTTTTAAAAAAAAAGAACCAGAACCAGAACCAGAACCAGAGCAAGAACAAGAACAAGAACAAGAACAAGAACCAGAGCAAGAAAAAGAAAAAGAACAAGAACAAGAACAAGAAAATGAACAAGAAATTATTGGCTTGAACGAAAAAGAAATAAACATCAAATTTAATAATTATAATTACAAATATAATTCTAATTATGATTACAATGAAACAGACGAAGAAGAAGAAGAAGAAGGCGATGAAGCTGTGCAGCAGCAGGAACTCGTTCTAGAAGAGGAAGAGGAAGAGGAGGAGGAGGAAGAAGAAAATGCAAAAGAAGGTGAAGACAAAAAGATCAAAGATTTTTTTTCATCAAATTCTCTCTCTTCAACAAACGACTTTTCCGCTGTCCATTATTCAAACGAGATCGATTCCACTTCTTTATTTGCACTTTCTGAAAGCTCAAACAAAAATTGGTTTGAATTACCCGAAATTGTCACCGATGAAATTATCTCGGATTTAACTTTCCCAGAATCGGAAATTGTTCAGATCAACAAAAAAGACGATTTTTTTAACGATCATTCCGACACAAGAAACCCCTTCGATTACCCTACCATTGGGAAAGATAGATTTTTATTTTGAACAAAATTTTAGATAAATATATTTTTTTTTTTTTTTTTTTATTTGGATTTATTTGCTTTTTTTTTTTTTATTTTTTTATTCCTTCTTGTAGATTCTTGTTTTTTAACTTTATATTTTTTTATCTATTATTTATTTTATTTAGTTTTTCGAATAGATAATAGTTATAATTTAAAAATTTTATATTTTTAAATTCTCTACCTGTAAAAAAAAATTCTTAAAAATTTCTTTTTTAATAATAATAAATCTTTTTATTGCGCAAAATTGGCTTGATAACAAGCCATCGTTTTTTAATGATTTAATTATTTTTATTTTTAGATAACCGGATTTATTTTTCTATTCTTGAACAGAAAAGTCGTTCTTAGTGTAAATAATCATCAGTTTCTAGCTCAAATTCACCTCTTGCCCAAATAAACTTTTTTTTTTTTTTATTTTTTTTTGAACTTTTATAGAGCGATATATAGACTATATTCCAAAAAATTTGACACAGTTTAAACAGTTGGAAGAATAAAAATAACACACTTGAAATTAAATTTGGAAATAATTTTGATTTTACAAACTATTTTCATTTTTTATCAATTTTGTTTTGTTTTCATTTTTTTTTTCCAGATAGGTAATCTACTTTGTAAGATCTTGAAAAATTTTTTCAATGACTGATAGAAGGGTTAACGTTGAGTGGGTTTAATAGAAAAATCGCACACAATTGGTAGATAGTATCTTATCATTTGATCGATCAACAATTGTTAGTGAAATTATCAACAAATTTACCAATACATTTTTTATTACAACTTGTTTCATTATTTTGGACAGACTGGATTTTATTTTTGAGTTTTATATTTTTTTCCTTTATTTGGATTAAAATGATTACTAATTAAAACATTAATACTGTGTAACTTAAATGTGGTTTAATCTTATATTTTGAAAAATATAATAAATTGAGTTTTCTTTTCTATATTTTTGATTTTGGGCGTGTTCAAATTTTATGAATTGGGTTGAGATAAATAATTAGGTCAGATTGTTGACAAGATTTTTTGGTAGATCTCAAAAAATGTGTAAATTTCTAAAAAATGATTGATGTTTTTTACTTTTGACTTTCTTTTGATATTTTACTTTTTTTTCTAAAAGAATGGATTTAATATTGTTATTAAAAATTTTAAAAATTTAAAAACTCTTATTTTTCTCACATTATGATGTTAAAAATTGGATTATCATCCTGAAAACATTTAAAATTAATTCTTATCCCCGTCCAAACTCACATAATATTTTTATCCGGGGGATTCAGTTCCTTGTTGAAAATACTATTTTTTTTTTCACAAACTACAAACCAAAACCTTCAGGATTTAATTTAAAGAGTAAAAATTATGATAAAGGAAAAACAAAAACCTTTAAACAATAGTTTTTGTATTTATTCTGTGGTAAAAAAAAAAAAAAAATGCTATCAAAATCCAACATACTACCCCTTAAAGAACAAGAATAGAACGATTAAATAAAATAAAAGTAATTATTGTAAATTACTTTATAGTTTCTGCAATTTATTTTATCACGGAATCGAATTTGCCATTTTTTTTTTATTGTTAAAAAGTCTTTTTTAATGTTTTTTTCTTGTACGTAAGACAAACAATATCTAAAAACAGAACAATCTATTTCTCAGAACCCCCCAAAGGTTAAAAAGTGATTCTTATAGCTGTTCAAACTTTGACACTATTTGGAATCAAAGAAAAACTTTTTTTTTTTTTTAAATAATAGTCAAAAACAAATTTATCCGAATAAAAAGAAAACAAGAAATTATTTTTAAGGAAAAAAAAATTAAAAATATTAATTAAAAAAAAATAAATAAAAAACAAATAATAAATAAATTTAATACCTTTTATAAGAAAAAATTTGTAAAATAATAATAATCAAATGACCATTTTAGTTAGTAAAACCCCGAAATCATAGCCAAACAACTTTTAACGATTTTTTCTTTGAATTTTTATCTGATATATTTTTCATTTCACGAGGATGAAAAAATTCAATCCAAAATTTCAAATTAGACAAAAATATTACTAGATTTATTATTTCTTCTTCTTAATTGAGTTGTTTCATAATATAACCAACATCCTGATTATTAAAAATCTTGAGGATGCTGTATTTAGTTTTTTGGCCATAATATACTTTTTAAAAATCTCTAATCGAGAAATAGTGTTTGTTTTGGGGTAAAAATTTCTAAATGAAGGTGATAATGAACTTTCCTTAAACCCAACTTTAAGATATTTGATTTGAAGGAATATCTCCTAATAGTTTTGAAAAGTTTACAATCATCTCAAAAACCTCAAATATATATATATATATATATAAGCTCCATCCAAAAACGCGTGGCAAAAAATATCCATCAATATAAGAATAAATTCTTTATTCAGTTATTAAACTCAAAACTTTAGACAAAAAAAAAACAAAGCCATTAATAATAATAAAAATCTTGATTAAAATTTGTGTTTATTGATCAAAGTTCGAAGAATAAAAAATAAAAAAAAAAAAAAAAAAATTTCCCCTAATTTTTGGAAAAATATCCAAAATTAGTAATTTCTATTTAACAATCTTTAATTCAATCTTTTTTTTCGATTTTTTTTTTTAATAATGTATAAAATCATACTTCAATATATTTTTGATTTGATCTTTAGATTTTTTGTTTTTCATTTGATCATTAACTTTTTGTTTTTCCCATTAACTTTTTTTTGTTTTTTTTTTTTTTTTTTTTTTTTTTAAAACATTTAAAAAAGCAAACTGAATGAAAAAAAAAAAAAAAAAACCTTTTTATTTTTTCTTTTTTTTTTGTTTATCTCACCTCTTTAATTGAAGTGTACAACTGTTCTGAGCAATTTTTCCACCAAAGTCCATCGAAGTCAACTCAATTGTTTAGAATCAATGAATTTTTGGTTGATTTCTTATCACATCTCTTCTGAACTTTGTTAAATTTTGGACAATAATAATAACAAAGTAAAAATGAAAAAAATGAAGAATTTGAAAAAATAATGAAATGAGAAATTTGACTCTATTATTTTTTCAAAATTAAATATTTTGCAAAATAATTTTAATTCCAAAAAAAATATTTAGAATCCATTAATAAAACTTCAAAATACAAGAAATTAAGTATGATATGCTAAAAAACATATTATTGTTGTACATTTTGTATAATTGAATTAATATTAAGAAATAATTATTGAAATAAAAAATGCCCTATATTATTGGAAATAGCTTATATATATATATATATAATACATGATGATAAATATTAGGTGTCTGAGGTTTTCCAGAATTCAAAAGAATACAGTCAGTTCAACTTTTAATGCACAAATTTTCAACGAAATTTAAGGAACAATAAAAATCTCAAATTAAGGTACAAAATTTGGAATTTTTTTTTTACAATTTTTTTTTACTAGAACCTGAATTTTGTGCCTTAATTTGAGATTTTTATTATGCCTTAAATTTCGTTGAAAGTTTGTGCCTTAATAGTAGAACCGACTGTAGAGTAAAATATCTTATTTTACTCTATTATCATAAAAATTTGAAAACTGAAAGAAAAAGCCTATCAAGTGCCCTCAAGTGTTGTAGAGTATCTATGTTTTTTTTTAATTTAAGAAATTAATCCAAAAATTCTTAAATTCTCAGTTTATTTCTTAAATTAAAAAAAAAAACCCAACTGAAGTACTCTTCAAGTGCCGTAGAGCACCTATGTTTTTTTTTAATTTTAGAAATAAACCGAAAATTTTATAAAATTTCAGTTTATTTCTTAAATTAAAAAAAACCCAATGGTGCTTTTCTTGAGGTTTTCCATTTTATTAGTGAAATCTATTGATTTTCCAAATAAAAAGAAAACTCAAGAAAAGCTAACCACGTTTTCAGAATTTAAAATAATAGAGAAAAATCAAAGATTTTACTAAATTATTTTTAATTTTAGAAAAGTTAACAGTGTTTTTTTTTTTTTTTTTTGGACAAGGTAGAAAATTTATTTCAAATTTTCTATTTATTTCCAAAATTAATATAAAAAAACGAAAAAATCAAAAAAAAATGTTTATTCCAATTAAAAAGAACATATAATTCCTAAATAGCCAAAAAAATGATTTACCATTTAAAAGATATTCTGTAGATTAAAAATACCTTTAAAATATATTTATATGAACATTTAGACTTGGATAAAAAAATATTCAACTTCTTTACTATTAAAATTGAAAAAAAAAAAAACTTACTGAAAAATTAGACATTTCCTACTTAAATTACAAAATATCTTTAAAAATTTCTTTTTATCCAAGATCTTTAATTAACCAATAGTTTTTATTATAAGAAAGTTATTAAAAAGTGTAAAATTAGCAAATATATCTATTTTGTTTTTGAAAAAAAAAATTTATTCTTTGTTTAAGAAACAGCTCTTCGATAGTTGTCATCCCCTCATCCCATTTAATCATTGACTTTTTGTTAATCCTTGATATTTTTTTATCTTTTTATTTTTATTTTCAAGTTATCTGTTCTTTAAATGTTCCAGTATCTCAGAATTAGAAGGTTCTCGAACGAAGTTTCCCTGTTTCCACCCCCTTAGAATATAAAGATGTTTATATAGAGAAAAAATGAAATGAAAAAAAAAAAAAGAGTACTTTAATTTAGTTTTATTTTAATTTAAACCCATATACTTAAATTGAATTCTTTGTTTAATTGGTATTTATTTAGAATAATTATATTTTTAATTAATAAAAAATTTTGATCAGAGTTTTTATGGACTTTAATGATAATATAAACCAATGGATTAAATAATCTGACAAAATAAGGTGTGATGAAATTTTTCCTAATTAAGCTTTTAATATAAACTCCATTCCACTCAGAATTCCCTACACAAAAACAAAAAATTCATTTTTCTAAGAATCAACAAACCTATGATTGTTTTGAAATATGATACATAATCAACTTTATATGAGAGATAATATTAATTAAAGAAATTCCACAATAAAACCACAAATTTTAGAAAAAAAGGTTGAAAAATTTTAGGTCACTTTTCATTGGAATCTCTCATACAAACTTACTCAATTTCTTTGGTAAATTAAAATTGTTGTTAATAAGTTTTCAGAATAGATAAATATATTCATTTTTTAAGAAATTACAAAGTATCAAAGTTTTCTTAAAGCAAATTTGGTGTTTTCAAATATTTTATTTTTTTTTGAATTAACTTGAATTTAAAAAAAAAGAAAAAAAAGAGAAAAAAAAAATAGCAAAATGTAAAAAAAAAATATTGACTCACTTGAAATAATGATCCAGATCTCAAAATTGAATAATTATTTTTATATGTAACATGTTTTAAAATTATAGAATAAGACCTTTTTTTCAATAAAACCGGGACATAGTGGCAGCAAAAGAGTTTATTTTTAAAACTTCTTATTAAACCACCTGAATATTTTTTAATGATAATATTTTTTTTATAATATAAAAAGAAATAATAAAATATAGGTTTTAAGTGGAGTTTTATTCAGGTTTTAAATATACAATGGTATAGATTCTAATTGAAAATAGTCATATTTACTCTTATTTTCAACATTTAGCATTTTACACTAAACACGCATCACTAATTCCAAACTAGTAAAACACTAAAAGATAAGATTTAGTCAGTTTAAAACAAAATTAAAAAGTGAAGATTAATGAGATTCAGGACAATTCTCAGAAAAAGCAATGAAAATATCCAATTTCCTCTTCAAATTTTTATAATGTATATTTTGATTATCTTGTATTTTTTTTAGTTTGTCAAAGAAACCTAACTAGTAAAAACAAAGACAAAACACCTATATTTCTGTTTTTCAAAATGTTATTTTTCTCTTTATATATACTGGAATTTGAATTATAACGGTCAAAATTTTAACTAATTTTCTAATTATCTTTTTCAAGTAGAACCACTAATTACAAGTTACTTCTTTGACATCTCTATTTAGCCAAGAATACTCTAGAAAAGGAAGTGAATTTTTTTACCATTTAGAATTCAAATACCAGTATTTGAACTTGATTAAAACCCTTTTTTAGATTTAGTTTTATAGTTTCAATATAATTCCAAAAATTATTCGTGTGGATTTAAATTCATTTATTAACGGGATTACATTAAATTTTTCTCTAGAAAAGTGAATTACAAAAATTCCATTCCCATTAGGATTTTTAACATGAAGAGTCAGAAATTTCGATAAAATATCAAAAAAGAATCAAAATTCATTGGCATATTACTATTTTAAGTTTGAATACATGAGACCGCTACTTTGTAGGTTCTGATCCTTTTTTCACCAAATAAAAAAATTTTAAACATAAGTCATAGATTTATTAAATATTGTTTCATATTCCAAACCCAAAGACATAACCACTTAAATAAATCTGTTCATGAGATTCAATTTAAAGTTTCACTATTACAAAATAAAGTATTTCTAAAATAAAATTGCCAACATTAATTTTACAATTTATTTTTTTCAAAATTAAAATTAATATAACTTAATTACCTTTACTTAAAAGTTATTTTCTGTATTCTTTTTGATTATTCTCTGAAGTTTTCTTGTATATAACAATCTCCAAATATTACAAAATATTGAATTATCGATTTTTTCTAAAAAAAAATTTAATATCTTTTGAGATTCTCTTTTTCAAAAACTAGTCATTATCCACATCAAATTTTTTTTTACAAAAAGAAATTTATTTGTAATTTTTTTTTAACAAATTTTTTAGAACTACTGTATGAGTTTAATAGTATGTTTGATGCAATATAAAATTTTATTTTTTACTCTGTTTTTCACAATATTTTAACAAATGATTTGATAATCGAAAGCATTTTCGATAACAAAAATTCACAAAAAATGGAACAACAGTTGACAAAGTATATAAATTCTTTCCTTATCAATTGTTAAAAAAATCAATTCTATTTTATTTATTTTTGTGAACAATCAGAATAAAAATTCAAAGTTTTTAAAAATATTAAGAAAAACAATTTTTAATAATTCCAACAAATGTAAAAATCCGAATTTGTGCTTTAAGAAACTCTTAGTTTGTAATTTTTCTGTTAAAAATATTTTACAAAAAACAATTAAAAAAAAAAAAAAAACAATAATAGTAATTTAATAATAATTTATTATGTAAAAGTAAAATTAAAAAGAAGATGATCAATATGTATTATTATTATGATTTATATTAATTAATTAATCTCAATGACAAATTATAAATAAATTGGATTCTTATTTATTTTCTTGTTCTTGATTGCTTCTTTCATCAATTTTAATTTTTTTTTCCTTTTTGGAAGAATTGTTTAAAAATTTAGGAATTTTTCCGGTTAAAAAATGAGTAAAAAATTCTTCATTTGATAAACTTAAGGAAAATTTCTCAGTAATTTGCTTTATTTTATTTTGCCGATGCAAAAAAGGATGAACAAAGTTTTTATCATTTTGTTGTATTTCTTGTAAAATATTTATTGAAGAAATTCTTATCAAATTAGCTAATAGGCCTTTGCCCAACAAAGAATTTTTGATCAATAAGGAAGAATTATAATGCCCAGCTGAAAAATCATGAATTGATACCAAATTTAAACCGGTATAATGAGGGCGAATTATAATAAAAATCAAATTTTTTTCACTTTTTATACATTTCGGATTAAAATTTCTTTTATCGTTGCACCAAATTATTAAAATTTTATCATTTTTGATAACTTTTTTTTTTTTTTGAAAATTAATATTTTTGAGCATTGTTAAGGTATGGAAAATGATTTCGATTGAATCATTTGAATAATATGGTGTTTCACAGCCAGTTTTTTTCCAGTTCAATCCACCATTATAGCCTTGATGTGTTTTTAAGTTTATTGTCCAGCCTAATTCTTTTAAGAAATTTTCATAATCCTGATTACCCTTTTCATTTTTAAAAATGTTATCACCATTAGTGGATCGATTTTGCCCCTCTTCAACATAAACAACACCAATAGAGTATTGCGAACGTTCTGGTATTTGGTCTAGTTCTTTAAGCGATTTAAAAAAATGTTTATTTGTTCTGAATAATTTTATTTTTTTTAAATTTTTATCATTGAGCAATCCCATATTCGATAAAAACATTTTACCATTATTAAAATTGTATTCCTTGTCCGTTTCCGTTTCCCTTTCCTTTTCCTTTTCCTTTTCCGTTTCCGTTTCCTTTTCCGTTTCCGTTTCCTTTCCTTCTTCATTATCTTGCTTATCATTATTTTTTTGATTTCTTAATGGTCTTTTTATTGAAATATCAATATTTGTAATATTTTGTTCTAAAAATTGAATATTTTGTTCTCTTTTATTTTGAATTGTCAAAACCTTTTCAATCCGTTTTAAATTTTCAACAATGTTTGAAGGAAATATTTTGTCATTTTTATAATTTAAATCATATTTTATTTCAATTTCTTTATTTTTTTCAAGATACTGGGATGTTTCATTTTTGTACATTATTTTTGTTTCATTATTTATTAAATTGTTTTCTTCATTTTCTTCATTTTCATTATTTTTTGGTTTGTAATTAATAGGTAATAATCTATTAAATAAATTCCACGAATATTTTCCACAAAGATCCCTTATTATTAAATATGTTTGTGTTTCTATTAAATAATTAATAATTATAATTAAAAAAAAATAAATACAAATATTTTGAAAAATAAATTCGTGACGATTGATTTTTGAAATTAAAAAAATAGAAGAAAAAATGAAAGAAGAATTAGAGGAACAAGAATTAGAGGAAGAAGAATCAGAGGAAGAAGATATTTAATAAAAAACCTAAAGACTGTCTTATGAATAAATATTAGATTTTTTTTTGTATAAATTTTGAAAAATAAATTATTTTGTTTCAAAATTCCCCTTAAAACAATAAAATCAAAATTTTATACAACATTCAAACATTAACAGAGATATTTTTAGATGTTTAATTGTATTGATTTTTAAATGAGAAAAATAATTTCATTCCATTTTCTTTTTTCTTGTTTAGAAATTTAAAAGATTTTCATATAGAATTTTTCACTTACCATAAAAGATAATATGTATATTGTGAATCTTATTTGTAGTTGGTTTCTGAAAATTAAAAAAAAAATGATACAAATAAATATATTTGTTTTTCTGATTAGATATGAAGGTAAATAAATGGAAAAAATGCGAGGAAAAATTTCAATATAACATTTAAAGAAAATAAATCAGAGTTTTGGTTTTCTTTATGCTGCTTTAAATTTCTTGAGATCCAAATTTAAGTTTTTCTAAAATTGTTAAAAAAAAAAAAGCAAAAAAGATAATTGTTGATGTAAAGTAACACTTTCTTTTGATTATTTTTCGTGTGAGTCAATTTCAATATTCTCAATTTATTTGAAAAAAAAAAAAAAATGAAAAATAGAGATCGATGAAATCCAATTTTCAACAAATCCTTTCTGATCAAATAGAAGGATTATTGATTTTTGCTTGTCTAATTTTGAAAGAAATTAAAAAAAAAGAAGAGATATTGAAAAAACGAAACAGAAAAAAACTTTTTCTTATCGTTAACAATGAACAATTGAAAAATAAACCAAAAAATGGATTGTTTAAATTTTTAGATTTCTAATTAAAAAATTAATTTTTCAAAATGCAATTCTCAATTCAAAATTAACTGTTAAGTCAAAAATTTTAAAAAATGTGAGTTAATTTGTAATTTTTTCTTGACTTTTTAATTATTAACTCTACAAACAAAAATTAATTGAAAGCAAAAAGTTTTTCAAAGTTTAAATTATTCAAGTTTGACTTGATTACAATATTTAAATAGGAAATTATCACAAACTTTATTACTTTAGGAATAATCCGAAAATAATATCAGATTTCTAACTTTAGAATTTAATAGATTTACAAAATTCATTTTGATTTTTTATAAAAATTCATTTTTTAAGAAAAATTACTTCTTTATTGAAGAAACAAATTCACACTTCAATTTTTTTTTTTTAGTTTTTTTTCATAATTTGATAACTAAACACAGAATAATACTTTTAAGGACTTTGGAAATAATAGTATGAAAGAATGAAAAGATAAATTGATTCTTAGTAATTTCATCCCGAAATAAGATCTCCCAATTCGTCATTTTTTAAAAACTGAAAAGTCTGAAATCCATAAATCGATTAATTCAATAAATAATAAAAAAAAAAAATAAATGCCAAATCCCTTGGATCTTGGATTCAATAAACAAACAAAATCTAAATACTAGCTAAAATAGCAAATTACCTCTTTAAATATTGTATAATAATAAATTTATTAATTATCATATAAATAAACACATGCTTTTGAAGAATATTTCTTTTTCTTTTTCTTTTCCTTTGTCAAAAAAATTTGAATTTATTTTAATATGTAAAGGTAGTGTAGTAATAATGAAAAAAAAATATTTAATTCAAATGAACTATTATTAAATTATTATATCTTTTAACAATACCATTTTCCAAAGCAAGGGGCAGGGTGATATTCTTAATTAAACACACAAATAGAAATCCACATAAGCAAATAGAACACACACATACAAATACAAATATATCAATACTAATAAATATAAAAAGTATTTAAAAAAATAATTTCTTTTTTAATAAAATATTAAAAATAATTAACCCAATTGCATTTTATTTATTTATTTTTTATTATCTTTTCAAGAAATTCGTCAAGTATGGGTTAGGGTTTTAAATTTTAGTTAATATTTTAAATTTGATTACTTCAGAAACAAAAATTGAAATCTAATGTTATGTAATTAATGAAATAATGTTTATTTAAAAATAAAATAAATATTTACCTTTAATATTTTCAAATTTATCTGGAAGATCAATAATTGTAAGGATTTGCTTATTATTTATAATTAAAAATCTTGAATATTGTAAAAATTGATGATGTGATAAACCAATTTTTTTCATAATTTGTAATTCATTAGTTATAGGAGAAAGTGTTGAAGCACCCAGGGGTATTGGAAAATTTCCTGCCAATTTTAAGATTTTAAAAAAAATATATTTCGCTTCAGTAAATATTTTTTGAGAAATTATAATTTTTTCTTTTTTTTCTTTTTTTTCTTTTTTCTTTTTTTTTTCAATTTTTGATTCAAAAATTTTTCCAATGGAATTTAAAATTTCTTGAATAACATTTGGATAAAAAGTAAACCATTGGTAAGGTATGATCAAATCTGAAATTGTATTTAACATTGAAGTAATTATTGAATCAAATTCGGACTGTAAACAATTATTAGGTGGTTCTTTAAATAATTTGACCATAATTCTATTCATTCCAATAATAACATTAGGAATGGTTTGCTATTGTTGAGTAAATAAATAAATAAATAATTAAAAAAAAAAAAAAATTAAAATAAGGAATATGGTTTGTATAAAATGTTTAAAATAAAATAATAATAATTTAGAATTTTACTGTTGAGCACTCATTAATTTCATTAACCTTTGATGCAGATGATCTAATTACCGAAATAGCTGTGCACATAACCTTAGCAGGCCATTGAGATTGGATTTCATTTGGTTGGCAAATAAATTTTTGTATTGTTAATAAAAATAAAGGTGGGACTGTTGTTTGCTTTTCAAAAGTTTCAAATATTAACATTCCCATGATTTTCAGTAATATTATGGCATTTAGCGGATCGGTTTCAGTTGACCAACTATTTAAAACAATGGAACGGATTTCGCTGATCAAATTCAAATCCTTTATACAATCTTTAGAATAACCCTCAATTGGCAAAATTTTTAAATTTGTGAAATGGTTGGGATAAGAAATTAAATTTTTTAAAATTAGAATTGATGATTTTCTCAATGAAGATAACGAATAATTCGTTTCGAATGGGAGAGTTGTCTATTTTTTTTTTTTTTAATATATAAATACATACACACCGATATAAATATATGTACAAAGAAATAAATAAGAATTGTTTAGAATGTTAAATAATAACAAGAAAATAAAAAAAAAATAAAAGATTTACAGAATTTAAAATAAGTTTAATTATCTTTAAAAAATGAGGAATTAAAATAAATAACCCATTTAGATTTCTTAAAAATAAATTTTCTGTATATTTTAAAATGGCACCCAGAGAATCAGAATATTCTTCTGTTTTCATAAAAGCTAAAACAATTGCAGCATAAAATTTGGAAAGATAAGTCTGTATAAATGGTCTTTTATAATAAGAAGAAAAAATATTTGAAAGTATTGAGAAGGCAATTGAAACACCCTCTTCAAAACCAAATTTATTTTTATATACAGTCTCAAATAACCAATTACCAAAAATTTTCATTATCGTATTGCCATCAGGATTATCTGGTAGAATGATTTTTTTCGATTTTCTTTTGAAATCAGATTTATTACCAATGTTTAATAAAAGAGTAACAACATCTTTTATTCCACGCATCATCTGTGCAAATAAAGTTGGTGATGCGAATCTATTTGGATTCCCTAAAATATCTATTTTTTATAAAAAAGAAAAAATTAAGAAAATATAATATTAGATAGACAAATAGGTATGAATTTTATTATTTTATTTTTAATTAAGAGAAAAAAAAAAAATGATTATTTCATTTGGTTATTTTAATATTTATTAACTAATTTTTTTATAAAAAAAATCTTTAAATTTTTAAGAATTCAGAAGTTTGTTATGATTGAAAAAAATTTAAAAAAAAAAAAAAAGATACATTCATTTGATTATTTTTTTGTTGAGAGTTGATTATAAATAACCTATAATGGAATAAAACACAAGATTTTAATTTTGTAAAAAAATATATTTTTTTGGATTTTAATTTTTCTTTTTGCTTTTTTTTAATTTTTTTTTAAATTCAAACTCTAAATAATCTTTTATTCAATTTAATAATGATAAAGTCCAATTTTCTCAAAAGAATTTTTTTTATTTTGAAAATTATAGTGTAATTTTAAAAAACAGTCCAAAGTAAAAAAAAAAAAAAAAAATTAAAAAATTTTCAAAATATAGTTATTTGGAATACCATTTGAGAATTAACAATTCGATCAATGAGAAAATATAATCGAGCATTTAATAAACTATTTCCGATTTATTGGATTAGTCTGTAACACATTTATTTAACGAGATAACCAACCTTTTCTGAAAAAAACACTATTTTTAGAAATATTTAAATTCAATATTATGTTAGAAACTGGAAAGGGTGATCTTAGGGATATTTAAATGAGATATCATCCAACACCTTTGGTTTGAAAATTGGTGTTTTAATTCATAAGTCCAAATAGATGATGAGTTTAAAAGTTTTATGATCGAATCAAAATTGTTAAAATAATTTTTTTTTAACATTGTTGAAGTTAATTTTAATTAATTTTTGTTTTTGTGAAGAGTGTTGAATTTATTTTTGTTATCCCTTTGGTAAAAATAAGACTAATTTATTTATTTTTATTTTCTGAAATTACCATTGTGGAAAAAAAGTGAAACAGAGAAAAAAAGCTCAACACGGTTTTTAATTGGGAACATTACTGAAAATGAAAAGTAAAATCAATTAAAAAAAGAATAAATAAATTAATAAAGACAAAATGAAGTGTTGAGAAAAATAACAGTTTTTTGAATACTATCTTTTGGTATGGGCTTTTCTTTGGTTGATCAATTATTAAAAATTTGTTCAAAAAATTGACTATTTTTGAGATCTCCAAAACCACACCAACAATTTCGATAAATCAAGTAGATTTAAATTGTATTTGTTGGTTTGACTGAAAATAATATAATGGGTTATTATTTGAAGTTAATTAGTTTCTTCTTTTTATTGATTTTACTTTCCATTTTCAATAATGTTCCCAATTAAAAACCGTGTTTAACTTTTTTTCCTGTTTCACTTTTTTTCCAAAACGGTTAAAAACAATTTAAAAAAAGGCTATTTTTTTACAAAATGATAAATTATTTAATTTTTCTATTTTCACGATTATGTTATTTGTATACTTTACCTCTAAAATTGGTTTGAAAATAAATAACCAAAGAGCCTTAATTTTCTATTGTTTATAACCAAAACAAAAACATATTAGAAAAAATTGATGTACCTTTTTACACCAATAGAGGTTTCTTTGTTTGGAAAATACTTTCAATAATTTGTTTGAAGTCGAAAAATATTATTGTTAGGTGAAAGGGTGTTTATGATATTTTTGTAAAATACAATATTAAAATTTAGTTATTTTTATTAAAATAATTAATTAGCAGTTTAAAAAATCATTTTGTTAATATTGGAGTATATTATTAAACCAAGTACTTTGAGCTTTTTTTTTCCATTTTGAGGGAATAACCTGAATTCTGATTCAAATTATTATCAAAATTCGAGAAAAAAGTAAGATCATTATTCTCGAACAATTCTTCAATAAATCCAATTCAACAGTATTCTAGGTTATTTGATCGAAAATTATGTGGTAAATATTTAAAAAAATATAAAAGAAAAAAGTTTTTTTTGTTTATCTGTTTTTCATCTTTAACAAATTATTTTTTTCGAAATTTGTAAATAATTTTATTTTTTTGTTGTTTTATGGTAAAACTAATTAAAAAGAAAATTAAAGAATAATTTTTCTGAAAAAAATATAACAATTTTTAAGTTAGAAAGATATTCCAAATAATTGAAAAAAACTAAGATAAACTTTGAATAATAATCGAAATACTTGATATATTATAAAAATATGCATTTACTTAAAAAGTTTTAGTTTTCCTTTAATAACAAATAAATTGCGAAATTTGCAAGACCAAATTTCTTAATGGAAAACTAAAAACAATAAAATTTTAGTATTTGAACAGTAAGATGAATTAAAAACATTATCTTGTTCTGGTATCATTATTTTGATTTCCAAAATATTTACCTGCAATTATTTTAGAAAATTTAACAAAATCAAAAAAATTTTTTATTGTTTTAGAAATTAAAACAATGAATTTTTTCCTTATTTTTTGTTTTGGTAATATGACATTCGAGTTACAATTGAAACATTTTGAAAAAAAATTACTTTTTTCACAATTTTAAAAATATCGCCACCCACCAACTATTTAACAACTAATAAACCTATAGGTTATATCAAAATCATGATAAGAAGTTCAAATAAAAAAATGAAAATAAAACAAAATTTTTTTTCTTCTGTCACTTTCCCTTAAAATAAATTGGGTTTTCAGAAAATAAACATGTGCAAAACAGCCTTTGTGATAATATCACATCATATTTATCACGCAATTTAGCTGTGCCAGGATTTTTTTTTTTTAAATAATATCAGCAGTTATTGATTTTTTTTAAAAAAAATATCGAATATATTTCTTTTTGAGATGCGAATGCATCGAGAGAAAAATATATTCAGATGTTTTTTTTTAAAAAAAAAAAATCAATAGTGAATGTTATATTTTGAGGGCAAACAATATGAAAAAAATAAAAAAGACTCAAAACAAAAAAAAAAAAAAAAATTTTTATTTATTTTTCATCCTTTGTGATCTTTATCGAAAATAGTTAGAAATGTTAAAAACAACAAATATAAAAGATCTTCATTTGTATTTTAATTTCTTTTAATATTTGTTCCAAACTCTCATCTGATATTGGAACTTCGTCTGGTGAATCGTTGTTATCTGATTGGCCACTAAAAGAGTAAAATTTTTGGACCATTAAACATCCCAATACAACAAACTTATAAATAAAAAAAAATGTTTTGTTATTTTCTCTTTTTGAAATTCTGTCATTTCAATTATTTTAAAAAAAAGTAAAAATGAAACTGAATTTTTCCAACTCCTTTTAAATGGTTGATTGCTTCGATTGCTACTCTTTTTTTAATCCTTAGCAAAAAATTTTTATCAAAAAATTGATATTTTTTTTGATTTCAAAAAGTCAATTGATAAGATCCAAAAGCCAAAATAAACCTTTTTATTTGCAATAATTTTTTTTTTGATAAAGTGATCTGATATTTTTAGTAACTTGAATTTTTCACTTTATGAATTTGAATTTTCTTTCCCAAAAAAAAACCCAAAGGCCAATTTAAACAATTTCCTCCTATATTTTTAATTTGAAAAAGTTTTGATATTTTTTCACTAATTTTTAGCTTATTTTTTTCTTACCAGAAAAGAAAAGCTTAACCCAATACAAGAACATTTGGTAAACAATATCGAATATGTTACGTGATGTTGATCAGAAAAATATAGCAACATTTTTTATATTTTTTCCAATAGTTTTGCATGAGAAAAATAACAACAATAATGACAATGTCTTCTTGGATTATTATGAGTTAAGGGATTAGCATCTACCAAGGAAAAGACTAAGACCAAAAGAAAGTTGTTATCGGGTGTAAATCACATTAGTTTGACCATGGTTCAAATTTTTCTAAAAAAATTGATTAGTCAAGTAGTGATATTTGTTGATCTACATCAATTAAAAATGATCCTTGTATTAGTAAAAAAACCCAACAATTTCAGATTAAAATCTGTATTTCTCCACAAATTTAATGGTTGAATTATCAATTTTCAGACTACAAAGTTGCAAAATATCTTTCAAAAATTTGTCTCGAAATGCAGATTAGTTACTAAAAATTTCAATTTTTTTAAAAAAATTAAATAATTTACCAATTGATTCTTTTGACAAATTATTTCTCGAATCTTGGAAATATATTGATGTTACAATTAGATTTATAAAAAGGAAAAAAAAACTAATCATTCGTTGAGTTTTTAAGTTGATGATTATTATGTTAATCTTTGAAATTAAAAAATTATAAAAATAGTTACTTTTGGAAGTTCTAAATCAGAATTATTAAATACTAGAATACTATTATTTGATGTTTCTATTTTAAGATTTGGAAAAGGAATTAAAAAAAAAAAATTTATAATTTTTTATTGTTATCCTTACAAAATATGTAATAATTTAATATGCAACAATATTCATAATAGATTTTTTAGAGATATGTGAACCATGTAATATCAATTACACCCAATTACAACATACTTTGATTATAGACAAAATCTATGGTGAGGCTAATCCCTTAAGATCCATTTACTATTACAATCACCCCTGTTAATAGAACTTAAATCTGTTGCCAATTTAAACAAAAAAACCAACCTTGTCAATTATTTTCTGAACTATCAATTAATAAATCATTTTAGTTCTTGGAATTGGGATTTTAAAGCAATAATACAAAATACAACACTCCCAAGTAAAATGTTTTGGCTTAAAAAAGATAAGCATTTACAACTTGGTCTTTCCTATCAACAAACCTCATATTTTTTTCTTGAATAATTGACAGTATTAAAGCGTTTTATTTTGTTTTTTGAGATTCCCAATCTTTGTTTATGATTTTCAATTTGGTTTATTTACCATTCGTAATTTGTTTTTTGAGTGTTGTTGCTTAATTTTTGGATTTTAGAAAAGGTTTAAGTGGAAAAAAATATTTTGTATAAAAACTGTTCAAAAATCTAATATTTTTGGTTTTTTATAAAATTATTTTGAGCAATATCTCTTTGTATTTCACATAAAAGAGTCACAATTTCAAACATTACACAAACATTTTTCCGAGTTACATAAAAAACATCAAATCTGAAAAAGTAAATTGAAATTTATTTACCTACCCTTAAAGTCCCAAGAAAGTAAAAAATAAAATTTTGATAAAGAATATTTAATTCATTCAAATTTGTTTTTCAAACTCGAAATAGTGTAAGTATTGAAAAAGTGCTTCAGTTGATCAAAAAAATGGAATTTACAGTTTTTTTAAAATGTAGACGAGTTTTAGATTTGACAGCAAGTAGAAAATAAATTTTTTTAATCTAATTTTTTTTTTTGTCATTTTGAAGAGTTGAATAAAGTACGGCAAGACTAATTTATATAACCATAACTACCCAGAGGATACTAATGTTTTTTTCTGATGAAAGAGTGAAAATAAAATCAATTTTTTTCTCACTAGATCAGTTGAAATATCTTACATGTCAACACCAAAAGAGAATAAAACATAAACCAATTTGTTTTTTTTAAAAAGACTTTGTAGAGAATTAAAATCAAAAAGCCTAAGGACTTTTTTTTTTTTGGTTAGCGAGAGTAAAAGAAAAAGATAAAGAAAAAGAAAAAGAAAAAGAGAAAGAGAAAGAAAAGAAAATGAAAAAAGAGAAATGAGTCAAGCTTACTTAAAAATTTTTTCCATGAAAGAATGACTTGTTTTTTAGTCATTTTTAAAGTTGAAGAGTTTAATGTTTTGTCGCTTAATGGACTATTTGGTTAATTTTAATATAATTTTATTTTGGAAACATTATTAGAAAAATATTTGATGTTAAAAAATAAAAACATTTAAAAAGAAGCCTGAAAATAAGAAATAATAAAAATATTACAGTGTTATTGCAACTGTTTTAGTTCCTTCTTGTTCACCATAAAGTATTCCTATGACTCTGTTCATTAAGCCAAATATTGTAGAAGACCATTGAACAATTGTTTCTTTTCTATGAACCCAATTACTTGCTAATTGACGAAATAGGTTCCATAAGTTAGGATCCGGTGTACCAGAAACTAACCACAATTCAAATAATAACTTTGAAGGGTGTGGTTTTTGGGATATTTGTTTGGTTTTATCGAATTTGGAAAGGTTTTTGAATTAAATAAAAAATTTCAATTAAAAAGAACTTTGAAAAGAAAAAAAAGTTAAAAATAAATAAAAACCTACTTTCAAAACATTCCATGTTTGTGAAAGAGTAAGTTGAGGTTGTTTTGTTGAACCTTCACCCTGTAACAAAGAGTCTGTAATCCCTAATATAACAGTTAACAAATGCTTTCTTGTTTTGGCATTACTTTTTTCTTTTTTTTCGGATTTGCCAATTTTTTCATATATTTTGATTGATTTTTCGCACAATTCAAAATGTTTTTTTGTTAAATCCTTAGAAAGTCCACTTCTTGGTTGAAAAATTAATGACAGGTGGTTAATTATTTCCTAAACATTCCAATTTTAGAATTTTGTCATCAATTTTGAAGAAAAAAGAACAAATTTTTGTTGTTTTTGTTTTTGTTTTTGTTTTTTTAATGAAACGAAAAAAAAACATTAAGAAGGGAAACAAAGAATAACGCAAAAAAAAAAAAAAAAAAAAAAAAAAAAAAATTAAAAGGGGGAATATTTACACGAATAAAAAAATACTGCTTCTCGTTGTTGATCACTTTTGGTATTCTTTCCTTTGAGATCCATTTTTCGTAAATTAAAAAAGCTTTTTCAATGATCGTAAAATTTTCAATTGGCAATGAGAATGCTTGCCCCGTAAACTCGAAAAGCCATTTTAAATGGAACTGACTTGAAAAGATCTTGTCCAAGTCATCAGTTTCTAAGTATACATCTAAAACAGAATTAATGATACCTTTTTTTACATCTGCAGGGAAATGAACCAAAACACCCGTAGCTAGATTTTGAAAGAATTATAGAAAAGTAAAAAGATGGTAAAATTTAAAGCCAAAGCGAGTTTAAGAACACTACAAGAAGAAAATTTAATCAAATTAAAAAAGAACACAAACACTTTCTGTGTTGATTAGGAGTTACTTCGCTGATATGTTCAAGAAACATATTCAAACACACTTTAAAAAAAAAATGATTTTTCCAAATTGTGAACATCTTTATGAAAAGAGAAAACACCGTGAATGAAATTCTAAAAATTTGTTGTTTTTGTTAATTGGTGGACAACAAAAACAAATTTTTCCCAATTATTTGTCAGAAAGTTTATTTTATTTTTATTGTTTCATAGTTTTTTTAAGGTTGTTTCAAACGAACTCTTAATTCTTGGACGAAAATACTTCACCACTCAAGGTATCTTGTTTGAACTTGAAAACTTTGAAGTCTTCTGTAAAATGGCCTTTTATTTGTTTTGATTTTTGAAAGAAAAATAAAAATGAGTTACTTTTGACATTTTTTGAAATTACTGTTCTGAAAAAAAAGTTAGGTCTATTGTCAAAAATTGTAATACATCTTTTTTTTGAATTGTTATGAATTTATATAAGTAAATTCCTTGAAGAATATTTTTTTTTTTTTTTTTTTTTGAGTGCTGGGGGGATTGAAACTTTCAAACCAAAATCACATTAACTAGCTCTATTTGTGAAAAGAAAGCGAACCCAAAATAAATCAGAGTTGACCCTTTTAATTTTCAATTTTTTGAATATTTTTTTGATTAACTTAAGAGAGGATTTGACGATATCTTTGATAATTCACAATAAAGATTCAAAAATCATGATCACGTTTATCAAAAATCACGATATTTTTGAAAATCATCACAATTACTGAAAAATTGTGATAAAAATAAAATCGAGATTTAATAGTTGATGGACTTTAGGGCTAATTCCAAAATCTTTTGAAAAAGTAAAATTTTGTTTGATAGAAAAACAGATCTTGAAAAGTTATTCCTTAAATAAATAACAAAATAATAACTTGATTCAATCAAGGACCAAATCAAGATTTTTCATCCTAATTTAATTTTGGATTTGGTTATCAAACCTATTGATTGATACTTTAAAGATCTCAAAAGACAATAAAAAATGCAAATAAAAAACATTGTATTTAATGGTGGTGTTTAATAAATTATACTGAATAAAAAGTCTTTTAAAATAAGTGACCATTAATAGTTCTTTAAATAATCCTTTCTTGTGTTAAAACCTTTTCTTTATTCTATTGGAAGTTTAAAGGCGAGAGTTCACTTTTGAAAAGCTTTTAAAACAAAGTAGTCATGTTTTTGCCAATTAGTAAGATTTTTTTTACATTTTTTTTTCTTTCTCTTTTTCAACTCTAGCCTTTTTATTGCAAAAGAAAACACAGCTAGATTTTAACAGTATTTTTTAATTGAATACAAAGATGAAAAAAAATTGCTCATTCTTTTTTATCATTGTTTAACTTGTGAAGGTAATAAACATATTTTTAAAATAGCATCTATTTTATATTCAAGTGGATTGTTGAAACATACGATTATTTATTTGATCATAAAATTCCTTTGAGATTTTACGTTTGTAAAAAAAAATATGAAAAAAGAATTTTTTTTCCACTACAAACAATCTCTTTCTGTTGATAAAAGATTTATGCTTTTTGAACCTTTCAAAGTCTTGAAGACACTTTAAAACTCTTTCAAACATTTCCTAACCCTTAAATCCCCAACCCATTCATATTTATTATTAAATAACCAACATACTTTTTTACAAATTTGTTTTCAAAAATGAGAATTTCAAATATTTTTTTTCAAAGTAAGTCAAATAAAGAGTAATGTTTCAAACAAGAAATAAAGCTGTTTAAATTATTGAAAAAAATAAATACAAAAAATTCAACAAAAAATATAAAAAAAAAATATCGAAAAAAAGTTAAATCTAGATTTAAAATTATTATTAGCATTATTTTTTTTAATTTATAGGAAAATAAATAATTATTAACACAGGCAAATATATTTGTTATTTTTCTCAAGAAAAAATATTAGAAAAAATATAAAAGATGATGCTACATTTTTCAGATCTACATCACTTATTATATTTGATAAATCTTTTTCTCCTGAAAAATAGAAAAAATATCCAATTTTCTAGAACGAAATTCCAATTAAATGTTATAGATTAATATTCATATTAAAAATTATATTTGCGAATTTCGTTGAAGATAGGGAAGTAATTTGTCAAATCAAAAATTTTCGAAAGAAAAGTGTTTCCATTCTGTATTAAAAATAAAACTATACAATGAAGAAGAAATAGTATCAATCGTTAAAAGAAAAGATCAATAAATTAATAATTTTTATTTTTTATTTATTGATCAAATATTTTATAATTTTAGTTTTCATTTTTTTAAATCGATTGCTATATTTATCTAATATACTAGGATATCCTCCACTCCTATTTATTAATATATTAATATATTTAGTTAAAGAAAGGATTTTTATAATTCAATTTTGAATCAATCATGTCACTCAAAATTGGAAAAATATAACTATCTCCATAAAAACATCCTTATCACGTGACTAAATCAATGAAAAACAATATTTTTTTCGATTTTAATTTCAAGGTATTTTAATTGAGATAATAAATGTATTATCAAATGTTTTTTTATTCGAAAAAAAAAACCCTTCACTGGGTCCTCTATTAAGCCTAAAAAACTTAACGAAAATTAACTTGAGCAATATTTATAATTCAGTACCAATTTTATTCTTAAAGAGTAATTTTGGTAAAAAAATAAAAAAAAAGAAAACTTTTCATCAAAATTTTGTTTAAATTTATTTTTCATTTTTTATATCTTTTATTTTTTTGCTAATAGTGATCTTAATTGTTTTTTTTGTCGATTATTAATTTTTTTCGGAAATTCAATTTCAAAAACAACCAAAAGATCTCCCTTTTCAGAAGGGAAATCACGTATTGGCATCCCTAAACCAGGATATTTGATTACAACACCAGGGCTTGTAACATCTTTTCTCGAAATTGTTTCCATTTCACCATTTACATGTTTAAATGTACGTGTAAAGCCAGTTAAAGATTCTACTAAACTAATTTTCATTTTAGTTTTGAGATCATCACCAATTCTTTGAAATTTTTGATTGTTTTTTTGTCTGATAACAAAAATAATATCTCCAGGAATAAAATCTTCACCTTCGTCTCCAGATTGTTCAAATTTCTATAGGCAAATACAACAAAAATGAAAAATAAACAATAAGTTTAGTATTAATTTAATATTAAATATCGATTAAATTTATAAAGAAAATTCAGTTATTGAGTAAATAGATACTATTTGTAATACAAAAACCCACAATTAAAAATGATATTTTTAAAAATTATGAATTAATAACGTTCTTTATTCATTCGATTTGGAAAAAATAGACTTGTTATGTTACGAGTTTGGCATGGAAGAACGAGAAAAATGATATTGTTCAAAGTGATATAAGATGACATTGAGGTTTCGGAAGAACGACGATTAATATAACCTTAGCACGAGAACAATATCATATTTTGAGTATGGAAGGAGAACCAAAACGAGGAAACATAACAAGGTGATTGTTGAACAAATGAAACAACATGAGGTGCAATTTATTTTTTGAACTCGAGATCTAACTCTATACAACAATAAAAAAACGAAAACAAATTTAAACCAAAACAACTAATTTGTTATTTTTCAATGGTACCCTGAAGAACTTTTTCTTCAAAAGATCTTTTTCTCCCAATGGATTTATTGAAAACATTGAAGTTAAAATTTACATTTTCTCCATTGAAGACAAAACTTGGTTTAAAACCCCACATAAACAAACTAGATCGTTCATCTTTTCAATGAGTCTCTATCTCCCCTTTTATTTTGTAATTGTTTAGAAACATCAGACGGCGATCAAACATAAAACACCGCATCTATATGTGTTCTTAACAGTGACTGATTTTGAGCATTCCTCTAAAAATTCTTTACTTGACAAAAAAAAATAAAATGTTTTTTTTTTTTTTCTAATTTCAAAAATTTGTAATTGTGTTTTTTTCTTATTTTGAAATTCTTGTATAAATGGTTTCCTATCTCTTTTTTCAAAATCAAAAAAAAAGAGATCAATGTTTTTTTGCTTTTTTAAACATGATATTGATTTCTTTCGAACCAAAACCAAAAACATTGTTTGGTTTTCGGCATCTTTTTTAATCAAAGAAAGAGAATTCATTCAATTTCCAACCTTTAAGGGAAAATTGATGGACTTTTTTCTTTGTCCTCTATTGAACAAATAATTGGTGTCCTTGAACCAAATTATATGTTTAAATATCGTAAATCCTTGACGAGACGATCTTTTGGGATTTATGATATTTACAACTTGGCAAAAATTTGGTTAAACTTTTCTAAAATAACTTTAAATAACATTTTTAAAGTCAAATATAATAGTAAAATGCTGACTATTTTACCCAAATTGAATCGGAAAAAAGAAGATCAGAAAATTTTCAAACTTTGTCTAATTACTAAAGGATTTCCCAAAATATTTCCACGGTGACTACAATACTATCCTAAACTTTTTTGTGAAGCAATCACTTTCTTATCAGTAGTTGTTTTGAATTATATAGTTAAATTTTTACAAATAAAAAGTTTGAGATAAAAAAAATATATATATAGCACAATTATTTAGGTTTAAGGACTATGTTCCCACCCTTGAGGGGGTTTTGTAATTTTGTTATTTCAGTTTCACTTTTCACAAAAAATTTTCACATGGAAGAAATTGGACAAAAAAAAAAAAAAAACATTTTTTGTCATTGTTAACTTTTCATGCAGACTTTTTTTCTTTCTTTTTTCAATGAAAAGGAAAATTGAAAATAACAAGTAAAAAATAAATGCAAAAAATGGCTTTTGTGGATTTTCAAGTGCATTTCAAATTTGAGAACATTTCAAACTTGTAAAAGGAAATGTAAAAAATATATAGAACAACCCAAGAAAATAGTGTGAGTTCCGAAAGTTGAAATGGAAATTCTAAAATATTAAAATCAAAATTTTGCATGATCTTACAAGGGTAAATAATTGTGAAAATTGTTAAAATTGTCAAAATCTCACATTTTTTCAAAAAGAAATTCTCCTTGGACAAATATTACTTTGATTTTACAACTCTTTCAAGGGTGATTTTATACACTATTTCACTGTTTTCACCTGAAAATTGTAGTCCTTAAGCTCGAAAGAAAATTGGAATTAGGACGAAAAATTATGTTTCAAAAGAGTTTTATTTCTGATTTGGTAAAATATAGAAACAGCCCATGAGGCTATTCGTTCGATGTTAATTGATTTTTCTTTTAAAATTGTGCTGATGTAAATATCAAACGTAAAATAAATTTTTAAATGTGTGGTTCAATTTTCTTTTACTATTTTGGATTACTTTTACACCTTAACAATAACAAAATAAAGTCTATTGATGTTCTAAATTTAAAGAAATTGAAAAAAATCCATTCTTTTTTCAAAAAAAATAAAAAAAAAAAAAAATTTGCTTGCTTACAAATCTATGTCCATTTGGTAACCCACGTTCTATGACCACTTCAAGAACTGTGTCTCTTCTTTCAAGTTCGCCTTTCATTCCACCATATTTTAGAATATTTTTTGAATGGGGGAATTTAAGAATACAACCATGATAGAGTTCGTATAAAGACACATCAATCTCGAATTCCATATCAGATCCCTTTCTTTGTGAATTCCTTCCTCCACCAAAGTTAAAACCGAAATTACTTCCAAAAAGATCGGAAAAGGATCCAAAAAATGAGCCACCAGGACCTGAACCAGAATTTTGATCTAACCCTTTTTTCCCATGTTGATCATATATTCTCCTTTTTTTATCGTCGGACAAGACCTCGTAGGCGTGTGCAATTTTTTTGAATTGATCTTCTGCATCTTTTGCTTTATTGAGATCTGGATGATATTTTTTTGCTAATTGACGATACGATCTTTTGATTTGTGGAAGTGGTGCGTTTGGAGAGACACCAAGAATGTCATAGTATTCTGTTTCACGAACACAATATATAACAGCGAAATTTAGAGAGATTAGAATAAAGTAAATTCCAATCATAAAAAAAAAGCCTTTCATTATTAATGGTGAGAATTCTGACAAGTCAATTGAATTGTGAAAGAGATCAAAAATAAAAAATTTGTGTTTTGTATTCTATCGTTTAAAATTGAATTGTCTTTCAATTTTAATTCGTAAGGATTGTGGAGAATATATAAAAATAAAAAAAATGAAAGAGATTATTATTTCTTTCAATTTCTCTTTTATTTTTTTCTTGTTGTGTGCTGTTAAATCCAAGACTAAATTGTATCTAATTGATCAAATACTAAATTTGAAAGAAATGATGACTAGGAGAGAATTGAGAATATTTCGCTCATGTTCCCTTCCCATTAAAAAAAATACTTTTATCTCAAAAGTTCAATAAGGTAGATTTATTAAATCTGGGAAAACATCTTTACAAATTTATATTGTAAAGATATTTAATTTTTTTCAAGGTAATTTGAGGATAAAACAATTTTTTATAGGACCGATATAAAAAGTTTTTATATTAAAATTGGAAAATTTAAGTAGTTTTAGAAAATCGAATTAAATACAAGTACACTATTAATTAAAAAGATGTAAAAGTTTAAGTGGTATTCAATTTTCAATTCAACTACTTGAAAACACATTTTTCAAACATCATGACTTTATAAAAGGTGATTTGAATCCTAGTCAAACCTATATTTTTTTTTCTCCCTTTGCAAAGACTGAAATTCTTAAGGGATTAGCGTCTACAAAGGAGAAGTATAAAATTAACATATTTTACTACTGAAGATAAATTATCATATTAGTATTAAATTATTCAAATGAATCTCCAAATCAGATTGTAAAAAGACTAGAAAATTCGATCGAATCAACATGTATGAAACTTGTATTAGTAAAAAAATCCCTAGAACATTGAGCAAAAAAACTACATATTCAGGCACACATTTAAAAGTAGAGGTATATAGTTTTTAAAAACGGAGAATTAAACAATGTATATATATATATATATATATATATATATATATATATATATATAGATCCTGAATCAAAGTATTGAAAAAAATACAGTCAATGAAAAAAAAACACATACAATTTTTTTAAATTGTTAATATGAGTGAAATTGTTGTGTAATTATATTATATTTATAATCTAATCATTTTTTTTTAAGAATCAAACTTTTAAAATGATAATTCATCCACTTATTAAAATGATGATTAATTAAATCACACTTGTTCAAAACACCATTCAATTAACCAAAAAAAAAATGAAAAAAAAATATCATTTTCCAAACTCTTGTAAACCTCGATAAAACTCGATTTTTTTTCAAAAAAAGTAGATCTACTTATACTATCAAGCAATTACTTGAAAATTCTATATCAATCCGACTTTAATGATGATTACGTAGGTTTATTACTAGATAAAAAAAATTGGTTATTGATAAAAAGTATTTGAATAAAAATAAATTAAATTAAACAACAATTTTCCGAATGCTCACAATTAAAGATCTTTTACGGTATTTTTTTCATATCCGTTATTTTTTTCCTAAACTATAATCAGTAAATTAAAAAGTAAAAAAAATTTTTTTTTGCCACAGAAAAAGAAATGGAAAAAAATAAAGAAAGATTATATTCGAATTTTTGCAAAAATTTGATATAAATGAACAGTTTTATTTGAGACCTTTTTTTCATTACCCTGTTTCAAGAATTCGAATTACACATTTTATAAAATTAGTCTTAATTGAATAATTAATTAAAAATCGAAGAGAAATTTCATTTTCAATATTTAATATAATGAAAAAAAAAAGAATTTTCAATTAAAGGGTATTATTTTTGAAAAAAGAAAAAAAAAATTATTAAAGTGAACAAAAAAAAATTATATAAGAATTACCATGTATAAAAAATTGTAAAAATAAGAGAAGTAAACATTCAAATACCAAAAATTTTCTATTGTTTATTGAATCGACTTCACTTAAAAGTTGTATTCAATTTTCGGCTTTGTTTAAACAATTTTTAATTGTTATTAAGAGATGAATTCTTGGATTAATTTTACCTCTTTAATATGTTGATCAGTAAATAAAGGCAACTTTTTCAAGTCTAACAAAGTTATCCTCTCTTTTAATATTTTTAGTGCTTCTTCATTAGGTAATAATTCCTTTCATCTCTGAAATATTACAAAAGTAAATCAATATTTTAAGAGATGTGATAAATATAGTTGTTGTTGATCATATGTTTTGGAGATTATTTATATTTTTTCTCTTTGAAAATTTAGTTTCTGATATTTTTTTTATTTGTCAAAATTTATTTTTATTTTTAGAAAGACTTTTAATTTAACAAATAAATTTAAAAATAAAATTATAATTAAATAAAATACTCAAAATAATTTCTGAAAAGGTGAAATTGACTTAGTATATAAAAAAGAATTATTTCAGATATCTAGGAATAATAATTATTGATTTTTTTGTGAGATTGGTGAATAATATTATTTTTACAGTAAAACCCCTTTAATTAATATTTTGAAGAATTGATAGATCTGGCATTTTTATTTTTATCATTATAATATATGATAGAATACAATCAAAAATAAAATTATATCAAACTTGGTTCATTATTAAATATTTCCAAAACAACCGAGGCCGGTCCATTTCTTCATCAATCCTTAAAGATATAAAGTAAATTTAATTTCTTCAACTTTAGTTAAAAAAATACAGACAAAAATTATTGATAATCTCTCAAAAAAAAAAAGAGAAATATTTTAGAATTGTTAAAACCCTGAAAGTTTTTATTATTTTTAAATCGAGTTTAAGAGAGTAGATATACCATAAGACATGATAAAAAATTTAGAGAGATGAGAAAAGATTATTTTATTTTAGTGGCGTGTGATCTTGGGTTCTCTAAATATTTTTTTTAAAAAATTATTTGATATTTTTTTTTTAGTAATGCTAAACAATAAAAAAAGGATAAAAGAATTGATATAATGGTTTGATTTTTTTTTTTTTTTTATTTAAATAGTTTTTTCGGGGAGAATATAATTTTAGATTCTGAGAATAAAACTTATAGCTATTTTATTGTTTAAAAGTTTGATAAAATATAATCATATTCACATCTCCAATTCTACCAAATCAAAGTATTTAAAACCTTAACCAGATATGTTTTCAGATAATTATTATTTTTTTTGGAATTCTTCTAGCTATTAAATCTCCATTTTTATTTTCTTTTGTGAGCCCCCACCCCCCTATTCTAATGTTGTTGTTATTTTTAAACAAAATCCCTTTATTCCAAATGTCACTGATAAA
The DNA here is from genome assembly GCA_027625915.1 of Anaeramoeba flamelloides. Taxonomy (NCBI): domain Eukaryota; family Anaeramoebidae; genus Anaeramoeba; species Anaeramoeba flamelloides. The sequence continues at coordinate 2,093,698 of JANTQA010000008.1, forward strand.
AAAATCTTTCTTACCGTCTTGGAAAAAAAGTGAAACACGATTTTTAATCGGGAACATTAATAGAACCTGAAAATGAAAAGTAAAATCAATAAAAAGAAGAAATCAAACAACTTCAAATAATAACCCATTATATTATTTTCAATCAGCCCAACAAATATAATTTAAATCTAATTGATTTATCGAAATTGTTCATGTGGTTTTGTAAATCCAAAAAATAATGAATTTTTTTGAACAAATTTTTAATAATTGATCAACCAAAGAAAATCCCTTCAAAAGATGGTATTTAAAAAAACTGTTATTGTGGTGAATACTTCATTTTGTCTTTATTTGTTTATTTATTCTTTTTTTAATTGATCGTACTTTTCATTTTCAGTAGTGTTCCCAATTTAAAACCGTGTTTCACTTTTTTTCTCTTTTTCACTTTTTTTCCACAATAGTTATATCTTTTTGTTGTTATGATGAAAAAGAAAAAATTCAAAAATAATGAAAAAATTAAATACCACAATAGAATGTTGAGATATGGATAAAAGATAAGTCATTCAAAATTCGAAACACTATTTTAAGCAATTCAACTCAACATTCCATTGTGATAATTTCTTTGAGACTTTTGAAAAAAAAATTATCAAAAATCTAATGAATGAAATTCTTTAAATAATAAAAATCAATGAGTTACAACTAAAATAAAAAATCTTATTTTCCGATCCTCATCAAAATATTTCAAAAGTGAAAAATTTTCCTTTCACGTGGCTACTCCCTTAAATTGATAATTCATGTTCTGATTTAAAACTTAGAGAAAAAAACGAGAAAAAAAGATCATATTTCAGAATTTTTCGACTATTGTGGTGAGCCTTTATTGCTTGTAATTAAGATTTAAGTTGACAACTCACATTCTGATTCAAAATGAGAGGAAAAAAAAAACAAACACCTCATAAAAAAAAAATTATCAAATTATTTTCATCGGTAGAAAAGTAAATAAAAAAGGAACAATCAAAAAACAATTGGTGGTAAGAGTGAGTCGTTTGTTTTTGAATTTGATTTAAAACAAAAGATCGAAATAATTTATTGGTTTTATCTTTGTTATTTAATTTTGTTTTTTCATTTCAATTTCTTTTTTGATTTCATTTTTATCTTTTTCTTTTTCTTTTTCATTTTCATTTTCATTTTTTTCTAATTGAATTTGCTTGTTCTTGATAAGGTTAACCAGTCCTTTAATTTGTAATTCTTTTGCTGCAACTAAAATCTTTTGGGAGTTTTCTTTTGTAAGTGTAATTCTTCGAAGATAAACGTACCCAAGAATCTGTAAAAAGATTTCTGGTTCGATTGATGGAATTTCAACAACTTTTATTCTTTGCACATTTTGTCTCCAATTTTCTTCATAAAAAAGAGTTTTCCAAAGCTCGGAACAGTTTTGTAAAAAGATTTTGTTTGCATAAAATTCTTTTTGATCTTTTCCAATTAGAAACTTCACATCGGCAAAGCGCTGATTATTCATCATATTAGACATAACATCCAAAATGTTTTCTTCTTCCCAAACATCCAATTGTTCCATTTTAATAATTTCTGTTCAAAAAGCAAAAATAGAAAAAAATAAAAGATTTGAAATTTTTTAATGGTACTATTTTTGGGATCTGTGTCTTAAAAGCGTCTTTGGTTTCAAGGGTTTAAATCAAAACTTGGTGGAATTTTTTTTATTTGGTTAATAACCATTTTTAAGGGACTACTGGTATTTTAAGTCGAAAAGGGAAAAATTTTCAATTCATTTTCTAATTTTTTCAAATAGAGATCAAAGCCACAAATTGAAACTTACTTCTCTCTCTATTGAAAAAAGAAAAAAAAAATATGGAAAAGGAGGTGAAAATTTTGTCACATTTCTAATTCAAATACCAGTATTGACTCTTTTTCATTTTTTTTTTCCAAATGTAAAACAGTCAATTTTTTATTCGGGAACTCTGTGAATTAATTCCATATGAAAAATTTCATTTATCAGCTTTTGGAGATTGAGTTATCATTTTTCAAAGAATTCATTTTTTCCAATTAAATTTTCAGTATTTAAAACTGATCCTTTTTTGGTTAAAATTTCTGGGTTCAATCACCTTAATTTTCTTTTCTAGTAGATATAAGAAAAAGATAAAAAATGAAAACGAAAAACAGAAAAACAATATCATTTTAGGTCAAAACATCATTTGTTGGTTATATTTATTGTATCGCTCCAATATATTCAAACCTTCACTGCTTTGGAGAATTCAATAGATTTGTAAACCCTGGTTTACAAAAATTCACACGGGATAAAGACGAAATTACTTCAACTATAGCTATCTTAATAATTATACATGCCAAAAAAGCGAAATTCGCATATTGTCCCACCCTTAATAAAAAAGTACACTTTTCAACATTTGGAATTGGAAAATTAATTTATAATTCTAATTACACTCATCAAATACCGATATATTTAGACCAACTACAAAAGATAAAGTATGTAAAATGAAGTGAAAATTCTTTCCAATTTTTTATTTAACAGTGGAAAGTCAAAATGAACATTCTTGTTTTTCTCAATAAAACCCTAAGAATCTGAGTTTTTCATTTTTTCAGAAGATTTATGGATTAATTATTTTTTTTTATTTGTATTTAAAAAATTCTTTGATATATATTATTCTGGTTATTTCTTATTTGTTCTTCGAAGGTCAATTATATAAAATAGTTGATAACTGAAAAAATAGTTGAGCCCCTTTGACTGAAATAGACTTTATTATTATTTTAGATCTAAATGAATTTATTATAAATTAGTGTGTAATTTATTTGAGAATATATATATATATATATATATATATATATTGTTTTCTTCATAGAAACAGTATTACAATATACCTATTATTTATTACGAAATAAGAAAGATATATTTTGGATTTAATAAAAAAATTCAAGTCGATTTATATATAGATAACTCTTAAATAAAAATTTTATTGAATTTTTTGACCAAATTTTTTTAAAAATAATTCTTATTCTTCTTATTAAACTTTTTTTCAATAATAATTCAGGGATAAAAAATCTATAATTTTCATTTCAGAAATTCCGAACTCACTTTTTTTCTGTAATTAGTTTTATTGTTTTTAATTTTTCAACGATCATTGATTTTTATATATTTAAAATTATTTAAAAGTGAATTATGAATTAGATTAAATTTTTATGTTATTGATACTAAATGATATATCTTTTTTTCAATTTATTATTTTATATGAGTCACAATTATTGAAATGGGGCTTATTATAACATCTTGAAATTTCGAAAAGAATTCAAAAAAAAAATTATAATAATCCACTTCTATTTAAAGTTATTTTAAGAAATGAATTATCATTTTGAAAATTATAATCCTTTTTTTCACTTATTTGAAAAGTATAAAATTCTACATACAGTCCTGTGTCTTTTTAAGGCACTGTAAATATCTCATTAAGGCCCAAAATCAAAGTGGTCAAAATAAGGCATAATTTTTCTGTGTAAATTTCCAAGATTACTCATAATGTAATATTCTATATATATATATATATATATATATATATATATATATATTCAAGAAAACACTCCAACTAACTCAGTAATTATTCAGTGAAATTATATCTTGAAATTGGGAAAGTGCCTTAAATCAAAAATTTTTTCCTTAAATTGAACAAAATTTTATGCCTTATATGTTGATTTTTCCTGTACCTTAAAATGGCACAGGACTGTATTATTAATTTATGTCCAAAAAAAAAAAAAAAAAAAATAGTTTCTTCAATGCAAAAAGAAATCGTATTACGTATGCATGAATGATAAAAATATACATTCAAAATAGCTCGAATAAGTTTCTAAATAAAATGTAACAGAAAAAAGATGAACATTCACTTCTACTTTTACGGCACAATATTTGTTCAAGAATTAAGGCACAAAAAAATTTGAAATTAAAGCAAAAAATTCAAATTCAAAAAAAATAAATCAAGAAAATTTTTTTAAAGAATACCTGTAACATTCAAATTTAAACCGAAAAATGATTTTTTTGATTATGTTATTTTGTAATTATAATGGGTATTATAATTTTATGAGTGGTGAGTGATAGCGGCGCCAGCTTATGGATATTTATTAATTTTGTTATTTTATATTCGAATGTCAAAAAGAATATTTATTCTGAAAATTGGATAAAAATAATACTGAATTTTAAAGTTAAAATCATCACCAAAATTTTTTTTTCAAATAGATTTATGAAGTATAATTTTTAAAATAATTACTATTAACGAATTTTCAAGTTCAAGTTAAGATTTTAAAGTATTTCAAACTTCTCAAAGAGTCATATTATATTTATAATAGCAGGGGAAATTTTTTTATAATTATATTTTTGAAATGGAAATTATGGAATTGTATAATAAACGAAGGTTTGGATCTATCTAAGGTTAAGGCAAATTATTGGAAAATTGTTTGGGATTGTGAAAATTTATCATTTTTTTCAAATAGAAATTCTTAGTTTAAAATAATCACTGAGATTGTGGAACTCTTTTCAGAGTTTTTCTATCATCATTTTTGCTGTTTAAACCTGAAAAATTAATCCTTGAAAAAATAAATTTAATTTTTTTTTCCTGAATCCCAATTGATAATCCAAAGACTGATAGATTAGTAAGCATTTAATAAAAAATTTCATCTATATTTCAAAATAAAAATCATGTTTTTTTTTTTTTTTTTTATAGAAGACCTATATATCAAACAGATCAAAGAAACCAACAAGATCGCAAAAAATAAATACAAACCACTTCGTTTATAGTTACTACAATGGCGTAAATAAAGCATGTTGACAACCTTTAACCCATTACTAAAATTTAACTCGGGTTTTTTTTCAGACCTTGGTATTTGAAGAACAGAAGGCACACATTTATATATTCTTGGTTCAGATTTAAATTGACTTTAGAGGTTAGATCTTTGATTAATCAAAATGACTCAATAATATTAAATGTTATTGTTTCAAAAATTTCATCATATTTAAAAAATTTCTGAGATTAATGATTATTTTATTGTTAAAAAAAATCAAAAAATGAAATTGTGCTTATTTTTTGTCAAAGAAGTACTTTTTAATCTTTCCAGTATCTTCATAATTCTTTTTTAAAATTTATTTAAAGAACCCTATTTCTGGTTTATATACTGTTTTCATCCCATTGATTTGTTTCTTTTATTTCTACAGCCAGTCAACATTTTTTGGATAAGTTAAATTTTAGTAATGGATTTAAATAAAAAACATGGGTAATTTACTCCTCTGTAGAAGAAAAATATCTTATCCTATTTTTATCAATAGGTTCTCAAAAATGAAAGAAAAAAAAAAAATAATTGTCCAATATTAGAAATAAGAACTTCGGTTATCAACATCAATAAATTGAGGTGAGAGAAATTATTATCTAAAAATAACGAAGTGGTGAATTTTTATTTCAAACTTTAACGAAATTGTATCAAAGCTTCTTCTCCAAGTTTTTCAACACATACAGCGGTTCCAAGGCTACCATAAAATTTTAAATAAAACACAATTGAGTTTCCTATTCGTATTTTCCATTTTTAAAAAAATTGGAAATAAGAGTTATTATTCAAAAAAAAAAAATAATAAATGAGCTATTATTCACCGTTAGAAAAATTTAAAAAATAATTCAAATTTTTGAAACATCAAAAAAAAAATTATCATTCCAAAAAAACACTAAAAATATCAATATTTACTAATCTTTATAAATTTACAGTTTTGAACAATCTTTTTAAGTTTCATGGGATCTTGAATTTTTTTTTGATTACCCAAAATTTGAATAATAGCTCATTTATTGAAAATTTTTTTTGAATAATAACTCTTATTTCCAATTTTTTTGAAAATGGAAAATAAGAATAGGAAACTCAATTGTGTTTTATTTAAAATTTTATGGTAGCCTTGGAAAGACTGTATGAGAATTCAGATAAATACTCAATTTGGATTTTTGTCATTAAAACAAATTTCTATTTTTACAAATAAATTTAATTATTTTATATTTGAGAAAAAAAAAAGCGATCTTTTTGAAAAGAAACAGTTAAATTCAAAAATAAAAATTAAAATGTGTAATAAAAAACAATACTTTACAGCTGTTCCAAGGCTACCGTGAATTTTTATATCAATCAAATTTTGATGCTGATATAGATTTTTCAAAAGTTGGATATGAGGATAAGAAAGCACATATTGAAAAAAAATTTTCACAAATGAAGTTATTTCAAAGATTTTCTTGTGATAAGATCAAAAATATTTTTGATATTTCAATAGAAACGTTTAAGTGGCATCTCAACTAGATTTTCCAGGTTTGAAGCAATTTAGGGATCTGAAAATTAATTTTTCTTGTATCAGAAAAAATTCTTGAATATCAGCTCATTTAGGAATTTTTTTTTCAATATGAGCTTTCTTATCCTCATATCCAACTTTTGAAAAATCGATATCAGCATCAAAATTTGATTCCTATAAAAATTCATGGTAGCCTTGGAAAGACTGTATACTGTTAATTACAGAATAAAAGTATCAAAATTTTCATTCGACTTACCAAACAAAGAATAATACAAGAATTAAAAATAAATCAACTGTTCCCATTCGAAAAAGAAAAAGAATCCATGAAATGAAATAGAGAGTTCTCTAATTTATATTTGACTTTGATCTTAAAACCCTAATTTATGAAAAGGTGAAAGAAAATTTTGTACAATTTATTCCGAAACAAATAATATTGTTCATTTGTAAAATATTGATAAAACTTTTTTTGGATTTTTTTTTTTTCCTAATTCAGACAGATCTTTCAATTAGTTGAAATACAAAAGAAATTGATTTTCTCTTCAATTAACTAATTTTAAAATACAAGGTTGTAGTCAGAACAAAACTGTCAACAAAGGTCGAATTCCATAAATATTTGATGATAAGTCAAAATCATTTTATCAGGATTTTGATAAAAGACACCTCTTGGTGATATACAATTACAAAGATAATTTCGTATTTAAAGTAAAAATTAACTTTGGTTTTTTTCGAATTCATACATCAATGTTTTTATTACAAATTCTCAAATTTTTTTGCTATTTCCTAATTGTGTTAAAAAACATTATATCTTGGTAAAACAAAAATACTTTGTGTTTTTTCCCTTTTTTTCGATTAATCACAAAATTAGAACTTTTTTAATTCGAAATTATTGCTAATGTTACAATTGCCAAGTTTTACTCAGAAAATATTTGTAGATTGAAAACTAAAAATACAATGTCTTTTCTGTAAGAATTTATCCAACTTTTATTTTGATACTTTTTTTGAAATAATATTATCTGTCTCATAATTTCTTTAAAACTATATTTGTCAACCAAGTGAACAAAAACAGAAATAAATTAGAAAGTAAAAAAAACTTGTCAACAAAATGAGATTTATCATTATTGAAAAATTATAACTTTTTCCTTTTTCATTTTAATAATCTATATGAAAAAAAATTTACTATACCTAATTCCCATTCTTTTTCTCCTTTTTTTGAAACAAGGTACGTTATTTTTCTTGTTTGTTTTCTTATTACTCTTTTATATTTTTTCTTTTTTGAAAAAAAAAAAAATTCTGATTTTGTTTTGATTTGGATCTTTATTCAAGAGATCTTTTATATTTTCTTATAATTGCAAATATCCGTCTTTTATTCAAGTTTTATGACTTTGTGTTGTAACAAAATGGATCATGAAAATAAAGAAGGAAATTGTTTTGGAACAATCAAAAAAAGGACTGATTTTTAATTTAATAGGTTTGTTCCTTGCTTGGTATACAGTTATTTCACCAAGTAATAAATAAACATTTTGATTTCTCATAACAAAATATTTTTTTAAACTTGTCTGAAAAATTAAGTAAATTATTTTATTGGTGCAAGTTAATATATCAATTTAGTCAATTAGTGATTTATTCATAAAAAAAAAAGGGACTGATCTCTTTATTAATTGAAAGAAATAAAACAATTATCACCTTTTTTAAAAAAGGTCGAACGTTTTTAAAACTTTTATAAAGTGTTATATTTTAAAAAAGTGAAGATATTTTACGAATTAAGACTTTTGGAAAGTTTTCTATTTAATAAAGTAAAGTACTTGGCCTTTAAATGTAAGTATAAAGGTTGAAATTAAAGGAAAGCACTTTTTTTAACAGCAAACTTGAAAAAAGTTATAATTCTAACAACTTGTTTTAAAAAATTACTCACTTTTTTATAATAAAATCCAATAAATAGAATTTATTTTACATGGACAACAATCTCAAAATTAAGTTTCTGAAGGACTAAAACACAAAAATTGTCTATTTAGAATTAATTCCTTACTTTGCGAAACATTGTCACTTTTTGGGATGTTTTGAAAAAATTTTGATATTGTTGTTAAATTTTAACAAACAATTTGATAATTTAGATGAAAAAAAAAACAAAACAAAATTTTTATGGATTTATGTAAAAAAAAAATAGATCCCAAGAAAAATCAAAATAAATCATACAAGCCAATTCTTAATAGTAAAAAACCAGTTTAACTGCTTTTCAGAATTAACCCTTTTAAATTTGACTTTCATCTCTTAAACAATCTTGTTGAAAAGCTAAATGAAAATTATGTTTACTTTATTTTTCAACAAAAAGTAATTACAACCGAAACACAAACAACTAACAAAGATACTTTTCAAGATTAAATTAATTACGATTCATTGTATGCAAAAAATTGCTCAGTCAGATTTCTATTGCACTAATATTTTTCATAAAAATACCTTTTCGAAATCTTGAGTTTAAAATAAGAGGTTTTTTTCTAATAAACCCTCTATTTTTACAACACATAATAGTTGACAACTATATTTTTTTGTCTTAATTATTGAATTTTTCACACTTATAAATCGACTTTTTACAAACAAATAAGTGGAAAAATTGTAAATAATTTTTAACTTTTTTTCATATTATTTTTTAATACACAAACAAACGAACAATAATTATCCTTTTCTTTACAAAAAAACAAAGTAAAACAAGATTATTCTCTTGCTTTTTCAATAATTCCTTCCTTTTAACAGAAATTGTTCTCTTTTTTTAATTTTTCAAATCTTTATAAATGTGTATCGGTTTACTTTAATCACAAAGCCCAAGAAAAAAGAAGATACACATTAGAACAAATAATATTTTTTATTGATCTCTGAATTATAAGTCGCCTTATCTTCTGATTACAATGCAAGATTATTTTATGGGGAAATATGACAACAATTTTCCCTTTATTCGTTTTAAAATGAGACGGAAATGAAGACTATATTTGTTATAAAAAAGTAAATAACATAAGTTTTCAAAGATGTTAAGTGAATTGCTCAAAGGTGCTATTCTCTCTCCATTTTCGTCAAATTTTTAAAACTGTTTGTTCTAACTTTTTTACAAATAATCTTATTGTAAATTTTTGATTGAATCAATTGTACCAATCAAAATTCAATTACAACAAAACAGTGTCATCTAAATCTACAATTAATAGGTTATTGATCATGGGTCAAGTTTCTTTGTACTATTATTTTCCAATTAAAAAATGAAAATTTTTAGTTCAAATCCCAAAATATTTCTCCTTTAGGAGTTGAAAGAAAATCCAATGATCTTTACAACTGCCTTTATAAATGATATTTTTAGACAATAATATAAACTTCCTGAGTTAACTCTAAGAGAAATTTTTACTCTGCGTATTTGATTGTAGTAGTAATAATTAATATTCATTTTGGAAATTGAAATAAAAATTTTCATTTATTAATCGGAAAATAACAGTATTTGAAATTATTCGGGAGAAAGATTTGATCTCTTTTCCTTTATTCTATTTTAACCAATTCACCTCAGAAATTCTTGCAATTTTAAAGTAAAAGAGAAAGAACTTTAAGTTGAGCTACATAACAGGTTGCAAAAAAAACAGGAAGTAAGAGCTACTCCATCAAGCTTATTCGAATGGAAATCAATAAAACTAATAAAAAAATATATGAATTGTAAATTCAATTAATAACTCTGAAAATATTTGTTTTATGAAATTGCATGATTGAAGATCGGCAAACTCCAAAATCTAACCAAGTATTTTATTTTTTACACTTTCCCAATTGTTAAAAATTTGACAAATTACAACTTCAAAAAACTAAAACCTTAAACACTAAAAGTTCAATCCTTCGTAAAGTTTTTCATATGAGACATCAAACAAAAAGAGTAGCACTTTAAAAAACAAATTTTGAGTTCTCCTCGCTCATCACAACAACAAAAAGTCTTTCAATTACTCAAAAACAAAAAAATTTCAAATCAAACAAAAAAAACATAATCTCCTTAATACACAACCAATAGTCAAAAATGATTGCAGACCAACACTCGTAAACACGATCCAATCGTATGGTGCAATGCCAAGAAATCAAGAAAATTTTGCAGCTTCTGTAAACCCTACCGATAGCACGATTGTAATTGTATACGATTATGAAAGCTCAGGCGGCAATCTGGATATTGGTTGCATGATTTTATACTCAAATTTGACAATGGAACAATCGCATTTCCTTATTAACAGCGGCACGAGTGGCAAGCAAAAAAATGCAAGGGTAGCCCATTTCCAGAATGGTGAATTTTTGGTTGTCTGGACAAGTGATGCCGATAAGGAAATTTATGGGCGGGTTTTAAGTGCGCAAGGCGCTTTTGAAACCGAGGAGTTCAAGATCTCCGATGAAGGGAGCTATACATATGCTGACGTCAAAATCTTTGATGATGGCAAGGCTGTTGTTGTTTGGAATGGCAATGATATTTACAAGGGTCGCTTTGTGTATGGTGACGGATCTATGGGATCTGTCTTGACCTTTCGAACGTCTGACATCCGCAGCTCCGAGCGCCCCACTGTTGTGCTGTTGGGCGACGGAGACAATTTTGTTTCGATCGCAGTTAATGACGATAGTAAGGGGATCGCCGGGAAGTATTCCAAAGCAGACGGGACCCTTTTGCATGAATATGGGACGGTTGTAGATTCGTATCAGGGCTTTAAAAGTGGGGATGCCGTGGCGCTTTCGAATGACGATTTCATGCTCATCACGAGAGGGTATAGCTATATTAATACATATTTTTATCAAGGAGGCACAAACAGGAACAGAACAGAATTGCAACAGTACCACAAAAAAGCGTCAATATCGAAGGGACGAGACAACGTTTTAGCAACCACAACCATCCATAAGAACAATTATTATCTTAAGTGCAGTATCTTAAGCCCCTATAACAATGTTGTCCAATCTGCGTTTAGTGTCGACAGCACGCACTATTGCTACAGTCCTAACACTGTCGCTGAAGACGATCATTTTTATTTAATTTGGGAGTCTGATAGCAATCCGTACATCGCCAAATATAAATTTAAACACCCCGAAAATACAGGCGGCTTGGGGGCAAAAAGTTATTCACTCAACCAAGATTTTTCTTTCAATTTTGATTTTTCATCGCCTGATGACGGCGATGATCTAAGCTTTCAAGTTCTACGGGAAGACGGATCTCCACTTCCGTCTTGGATTTCACATGCCGGGGGCGGAAATAAACAAATTTCGGGGCATACCCCAAGCACGATTTCTTCTGGTTGTTCAAGCGACCAATACAATTTCAAAGTTTCAACGAGCAAATCGTGCATGATGAGCGAAACAGTGTATTTTACGATCACCGTTTCTGATGATCCCGTAGTCAATCACCATTTATTGGCCCATCAACAGGCTAATGTTTACCAAGCAGATTGGAGCTATGAATTTGATGGTGGTGCCTTCACCGATCCCAATGGTTTGGATCTAGACTACATTGCAACTTTAAATGATAACAGCGATCTTCCTGATTGGATATTGTTTGACGATCAAACAAGGACATTTTCTTCAAGCATGATCCCATCGCAATGTGATAATACTTTAAATATCAAAGTAAAGGCGATGGATCAATGCAGTGCAGTTGCTGACAATTTCTTCTTCGAGATCATTAATAGGCAAATTGTTACAAACAAGGCGCTAAATGATCAGCCCAGTATTGAGGTTAACACATGGTTCGAATATCAATTTGACGAAGACACCTATACAGATCCAGAAAATGATACAATCACCTATACTGCCACCTTAACGAATGGCAACCCACTTCCTGGCTGGTTACACTTGCACCCCGATAACCGAACCTTTAATGGGCATGTTGATCCCGAGTATTGCGATCAAGAAACAATAAGTATTAAATTAATTGCAAACGATGGTTGCAATGATAATGACGATAATACCTTTGATATAACTTTCCAAAACGTAAATCCAAGAGCCAACAAGGCGTTAAATGATCAACCCAGTATTGTGGTGAACAAATGGCTCGAATATCAATTTGACCAAGATTGCTTTGTTGATCCAGAAAATGTAGATTTCACCTATACTGCCACCTTAACGAATGGCAACCCACTTCCTGGCTGGTTACACTTGCACCCCGATAACCGAACCTTTAATGGGCATGTTGATCCCGATTATTGCGATCAAGAAACAATAAGTATTAAATTAATTGCAAACGATGGTTGTAACGATAATGACATTTCAAACACCTTTGATATAACTTTCCAAAATGAGAATCCAACAGTACACAGTGCATTAGAAAACCAAAGCCAAAATGTTAATAACAATTTTGAGTACCAATTTGACCAAGATTGCTTTGTTGATCCAGAAAATGCAGATTTCACTTATACTGCGACTTTTGCCAATGGCACCCAATTACCCGATTGGTTAGTATTACACTCCAATAATAGAACACTTACCGGAATCATTCCAGAGGACATACATTGTAATGAATTGATGGTGATCAAAATTATTGCTAACGACGGATGCACCGAGAACAATATATCAAATACCTTTGATTTACAATCAATAAACGATCATCCAACAATAAATAAAAATTTAATTGACCAAGAATTTGACACTGGTCATTATTCTGAATACCAATTTGATCATGATTGCTTTGTGGATCCGGAAAATATTGAATTAAAGTATTCGTCATCGTTATTTGACGATGGCATATTCCCAGATTGGCTAAAATTCCACCCTGATAATAAAACTTTTAATGGGATACCACCTTCGGATAATTGCGACGAGACTCTCCACATCAAAGTCAGGGCAGAAGATCACTGCCATTTCATTGAAAACGATTTTACAATTAAAGTAATTAACAGAAAGCCCGAGTATCATGATAAGCTCAAATTACAAAGGGTAGAAACCTTACGATTTTTCAATTATACCTTTGAATCTGATACCTTCACGAATAATGACCCGAATGTAAACTTAAATTATGCCTTCTCTTCAAACAACCCCTCCATGGTCGACTGGCTAAACTTTGATTCTGAGACTAGAACCTTCAACGGCACACCCGATGAAAATAAATGTAACTCGAATATTAAAATAACCGTTACGGCCGATGACGGCTGCAAGCAGGGGGGGGGGAACTTTTTCATCTCGATTTCAAATAAAAACCCCATTTTGAATGTAAACTTTGAAAACCATTTAATGAGTGTCAATGAAATCATTCAATATACCATACCGGAAAATAGCTTTACAGATCCAGAAAATCAATCCATCTCCCTGGACGCCAGATTATCCGATAGCGATGATCGCCCGTGGCCAAGCTGGCTTGATTTTAACCAGCAGACGGGAACCTTCTACGGGAACGCAACAAGCTGTGGCGATCCCTATGATATCTATGTCGTGGGTTCGGACAATTGCGCCCTGACTGCGTCTGGTTCTTGGAGACTGACCATTTTTGACGAAGAACCCGAAATCAATAAGCCACTGGTCGACAAAACCTTTTATGTCAATTCGTTTAATAGCTATATATTCGATAATGATACCTTTTCAGATCCAGAGGGTTACGCGCTGACATATTCTGCTCGGTTGGTAAATGGCGATCCACTGCCCGACTGGCTAGAATTTGATTCCAAATTAAGGAAATTTTCGGGTGTGGCGAAAGGCTGTAGCCAGGTGTTATCTGTTGAGCTCATCGCTCAAGATATTTGCACTTCGACAACATCACAGGTGTTCCAAATCCAGGTCATCAATAGCCCGATTTTTGTCTACTTGGGGTTGAAAGATGTCGAAAATGATGGTAATACCTTTTTCGATTACACCATCGATGGCCTCGCCTTTGACGACGAAGATCAGGAACAGGACGATTATCGATACTTTGTAAATGAAGACGAAATCCCAGATTGGCTTGAATTTAGAGCCAATGAAAAAAGATTCATCGGCAATACTCCCAATGAAGAGTTGGAGTTCGAAATTACAATCCTTGCTTCGGATTCTTGTGAAGAATATCAGGCATCCGATGCTTTCACGGTGAAAATTAACAAAGTTACAGTTAGTGACTCAAAAACTGAAACAAAATTGTCAAGTGGTGCAATTGCTGGCTTTGCTCTGTTTTCAATTGCCCTCGTGGCTTCTTTGATCGCCTTTGTGATTTATCGTAACCATTTAAAAAAAAAATACGAAAGATTATGGGATGGAAAACAAGAATTTTTCACACAAACCATGCCCAATGTTGAAAAAAAACATCATTCGGCTCAAAATAAGGAGCAAGATCAACCCGAAACAATGCTAAACAACGATATAGAACTTGATGGTATTGGAAACGGCAAAACCAAACAACAGCAGCGTTCCTCAACCTCTTCAGATTCACAAGATGGAAATGAAATCAAATCAGATTTTGAAGTTTCAGATATGTCAAATGAATCTGATTTAGAAGAAACACAAACTTCGACATCAAATCAGAGTTCTTTAGATTATTCGGAGACATCTTCTTCAAATCATGAAGATTAATAATTTTTTTTTTTTTACTTTGTATTTTTGTTTTGTTTTTTCTATTGCTAAATAAACAATTTTTTATTTTATAAATAGATTTTATCTTTAATCATTAAAACAATCGTCATGATTATTATTATTTTTTTTATTATTATTAAGAGATTTAATTGAATTTATTATTAATATGTGATTAAGAATAATTTTATTGACTGAAACTCTTTAATATAATTGGCAAAAATTATGAAATTTATTATTGTTGTAAAGAATTTTTCATAAAATCTCTTATGGTTAGAAAATTTAAGGTAATAAAGAAAAACTAATAATAAAAAATTCGAAAATAAAAAAATACTTTAAATAAAAAACATTTCAAAAATTGTGACTCACTTGAAATAATAAATTGGATTATAAACTAAATTTCATAATAAATGGCACATCTTACATTTGAATAATGAATTGATTTTGTATCGTTTTGAAGTTTTTCATCTCACAATGAAAAGTTTGCAAATAAATCATTTTTTCTCTTTTTTATTTTTTCCACAGTGTTTTATTAAAATGGAAAATGAAAATGAAAAATTTGAAAGTAATATCAGATGAATTAATGAAAAATTTGGTTTTAAATATGAAAAAGAGATTAGATTTAGTTATTCAAATGGAAGGAGAATCGATAAATGGGTTTTTTAAATTTTTTAAATTTTCTATTTTTTATGTAATACTTCTTTCAAAATAAATGGACTTATTTTTTTTAACAGTTTTTTTTATTTTTTTTTCTTTTATTATTAGATAAAAAATAAATATCTCCTGAGTATAGTGTTGAATATTAAAATCTAAATTTTTATATTATAATAGATAACTTCAATTATTAAAAATATATTTCTTTAAAATTTGATTTTTAATGGGCTAATTATTATGAAAGAGAGTTTATATTTATATATATATATATATATATATATATATATATATATATATCCTTTTGTTTTCAAGAACAACAAATAATTAAATCTGATTTTTTAATTCACTTTTAAATCATTCTCAATATATAAAAACCTGATATTTTAAAAATTAAAAAAAAAAAAAAAACCAAAAACTAAAAAAAAAAGTGAATCACAATTTTTGAAATGAACTTTTCTAATTTTTGATTTCTGAACTTTCACTGAAAAAAATTTTTAAAAGAAGATTTCTTGTTAATAATTAAATTCATTTTAACTGACATTAATAGTCTCTGTTTTCTCTGTGATTATTGGTCTTTTCCAAGATATTTTTTTTTTTCCACATGATCTTTTGCAAAAAAGGAAGTATAATAATAAAAAAAAAATCAATAAATCCAAAGAATCTAATCACATAATATAAAAATAACAAAAAAAAAAAAAAAACAGCACCTTCACTACCCTAAGTTGAAAAAATTCAAATAAAAAAAAAATTATGGTATCTCTATTAAAAAAAGTCAAATAAAATAAAAAAGAATTCAGCAGATCTAAATAACAAAAAAAAAAAAAAATTAATGGGGTTCCCAATTGACAAAAAAATTCAATTAAAAAAAATTGTTTTTTATGAAATTTTAATTTTGAAAAATTAAAATAACAAAAAATTCATCTGGTAGTATTAGAAATATACAAATAACAATTAAAACTCAAAAGATTATCAATTTCAAAAATTCAAATTTTTATAAAAAAAAAAAAATGGTTTCTATATTTGATATTTCCAAATTCTTAAATTTTTTTAGTTAGAAATCAATTTCAAGTTGAGATGAATGTTATGCTACATTTTGAATCAAAAGGAAACCAGTTTTGAAGTGCCACTTTTTGTAGATATTGAGTAATTTTATTTTTATCTCAATAGGATTTTTGAAATACTATTTTCAAAATAAAGCGTGCATAGAACATTTTAATCAATATTTCAAAATAAAAGGCATGTTTTTTTATTATAGAAAACTATACAACAAACGATCAAAGAAACCAATAATAAACCCTAATTAAATATTGTATTGGTTTCTTAAAGTTCTATTATTTAAAAAGAAATTCTATAAATGAAGGATCAAATTGAAAAATTTATCTCAAATAGAGTAAATTTTTAAATAAAAATTGTAATCATAAAAAAAACAAAAAAATTTAAAAAAAATGAGAAAATTAGTAAAAATTTTGAACTAATTGTATTAATAATTTAAAAATTACAGAAAATATCAAGGGGTTTGCTTTCAAAATTGATTTGAACTTAGGTATACTAATGGGTAATTAATTGGATGTTGCCTTGGAAAAAGAAGAAAAAAAAGAATCGTTTACTATTTTGAAACATGGATTATAGTATCTGTGTGCGCTTTATTTGGTTCACTGTAGTTCTATTTTCATATAAGAACCAAAAGAAATTTATTTCATGGAAAATGGAAAAGGTTCACAAATAAAAATATCTCAAATTATATCAATTTTGTCTCCAAACAAAACTATTTGCTCGAAATTAAGGAAGATTTAAACAAGAAAAAAAGAAAAAAAAAAGTTTGATTATTTGTTTTGCATTATTGAATTTTATTACTTGAAACCTTTGAATCTTTTTATGAATTTTCTTCTAAAGTATTGAAACAAAAGAAGTTGTCTGTGTAATAAACACTTTTACAAAGGAAGATGCTCTGTAAATATGAAAACAATTTATAATAGTTGCTCACCTTAAGAATAATCAATGATCCAAATCATTTTTTTTTCTTTTTTCAGTCTTATCAGTAATTACGTGATTAAATAATTTTTACAATTCTTCAAACAATGAATAAAGATGAGGAACAATTTGAAGAATTAATTGGCACTTTATTAACAAACGATAACAATACTCGTTCTTTGGCAGAAACAGAATTCAACCAACTCCTTCATAACCAATCATACCTTACGTGTAAATACTTACTTTCTACACTACATAAAGGATCGACCAAACAGTCAAAGCATCTCTCAGTAATTTTGCTACGAAGAGCATTTCTTCCTGGTAACTGTTTTATTTGGAATAATCTCTCAAAGGAGCAAAAGGTGGAAATACAACAGACATTGTTTAATTCAATCTCAGTTATTAAAGAGAAATATCTCTTAAAAAGAATATGCGATGTCATCCAAGTCATCTCAATCCAAACACCACAAAATGGTAACTTTTTGTTTTTTTTTTTTATTAAAGAATTACACAACAAACCTATTTGGATCTCTAATTGCATAAATACAAATTTTTGGATCACCAACGGAATAGAACTAAGCAAAGGCTGGGATTGTTTTTATTACTGATAAATTCATAAATGTTTAAACTTTTTTGTTCACTTTTCATATTTTGTGAATTTTTTTAACTGGGTTTTGAAGAAAGAATCTTATAGATCTAAATACAAAGAAGGTTTTGTGAATTGGTTGATAATAGTACTTTTATTGAAGAAAAAAAAAATGTTTTGAAAGATGATTTAATACAAGAATATAAAAAAATGGAAAATGATCCAAAAAGTTCAAATCTTTTTTTTGAATTTATAAGTTTATTTGATTGTTTTTCTTGTTGGCCTCAATCCTTTCCAAAAAGAGAAGAATTTCCAACGAGATACCAGCCTTCACCTTGGGTTTAAGGATTGTACATCAAACGAAAAATTATTAAATTTTAGCTTAATAGTAAACGGGTATGAAAAAATAAAATGACAAAATTAAATTTAGAGAAAAATGTTTCTTTAAGGACCGAGTCATTACAGTTAAAAATAATTTTTTTAAAATGGATTAAAAAAATTTTGTAATTTTTATGAGTACCTAATGCCAATCAAAAACTAACCAACATGTGAAGTGCGATCGATCTCCAAAATTAACAATCAAAAAGAGGACATTTTTAAAAAAGCTTAAAAGATCGACACTCAATTTCCAATTTTATTGTTTAGAATATATAATTTTGAAAAGCAACTGTGTCGGTTTCGAAGTCTTGCTCTTTTTAGCTTTTTTTGAGACCTCAAGATTATTTTTTTCATTTTTTTCATTTCTCGAATGAGTTATTTTTATCTCAAGAATGTTACAAAATCCTTACTTTGTCAAATATAGAGAGTTATAAAATAACCACAAACAAGATTAAATCGAATTAAAAGGATTGTGTACTTCAAGAAAGCAATTTGTTTTAAATTAAAGAAATTTAACACTTTGTAAATATAAAAATAAGAAAACATAATTTTTGTTTTTTTTTTTTATAAATTTGATTTTTTGGAATTGAGAATGATTTTTAACTGTTTGTTTTTGAATTGAATTATTTAAATTTGTTCAGTGTTTATTTTTTTTTAATTGATTTATTTTTTTCATTGACAATTCTTTTCATTTTTTTTTGAAATTGATTTTTTGTCAATTAGATACTTTCGAAAATTTTTATTTGTGATTTGAATTTTTTGTAAATGGGATTCTTTATGATTTTTTTTTTTGTTATTTGAATTTTTTTGAAAAAGATCCTAGAGGAATTTTTAATTGTTAATTGAATTTTTTGTCTTTGATCTAGTTAATTTTTTTTTTATTATTTGAATTTTTTTAATTGAGATCCCTTTTTTGACTTTTTTTTAATTTGTATTATTTCCATAAAAATAATAGAAATTATGTTTTCGTTAATTGAATTTTTTAAATCAAAAGAAGGGCAATTTCAGAATAGACTTTATAGATTCAAGCCACTCATGAGTATTGATCAAATCCACAGTAAATGAATAGAGCCTTGAATCCTTTGTTTTTTTTTTTCAATCTTGATAACAAAAAATTTATTTGGAAAGGTGATCTTTTGTGTTTGGTTTTGAAAAAGAAAAAAATATTTAAAATACACACCCACTCGGGTCTATTATTTGCTTTATTATATGAATAATTTCAAACATTCCCTCTAGATCCAAAACATAATTTTATAAAAACCAAAAATTTAATCAAAAAAAAAATGTTCAAAAAATTGAAAAATTAAAAGATTCAACTCTGATTCACTTTGGGTTCGTTTTCTTTTCACAAATAGAGCAGTGAATTGTAAACTCTGTTTCAGTCAAAGGGGCCCAACGTTTTTTTCAAATATCAATTATTTTATATAATTGACCTTTGAAGAACAAATAAGAAATAAACAGAATAATTCAAATCAAAGAATTGTTGATATATGTCTGAAAGAAAACTAATTAATCAATATATTTTCTTAAAAATTGAAAAACTCAAATTCTTAGGACCCTATTGAGAAAAACAAGAATGTTCGTTTTGAACTTCTACTGGTATTTAAATAATAAATATGAAACATTTTTCACTTCATTTTCCATGCTTTTTTTTTAGAAATCAAGTCCCCAAACGAAGTTTGTTGGTATTTGTGGTCTCTATTTGAAAAAGGAAATGAAAATGAAGTGAAAATTTTTCACATTTATTAAACAAATATCAAGATCAAAGATCGAATTGAATTGCAATAGAAATCAATATGATTTCTCAACAATCTTTACATGGTTTCAATGGCCTTAGAATAACACGTTTTTACCAAGTGACTATTGATCTTGTAAAAAAAAAATTTTTTGCAACTAAATGACTTTTTTAAAAAAAAAAATCGAAAAAAAAAGAAACAAAAATAAATGTGTAAAAATGATTTCAATTTTGAAAATTTCCAAAATAAAATTTTTCTTCTGATATCTATGCAAACCCTTTAAACACATGTATTGTTTCCATTACAACTACGCATTTGACTGAAAAATAGCTTTTGTTGGTTTCAAAGTTTCAATATCCCATGACACTCAAAAAAAAATCATTTTTCAGTAAGGATGTTGTAATTAAAAATTTTCAAAATGGTAAAAGGTACCTACTTTTTTAAAAACATTTTTTATAAACTCTTTTTCAGTCAAAGGGGCCCAGTTTTATCGAAGAAATGGAAGACATTCTATGAGTTTAATTCATTACTCTTATCAAACTAAAATTTTCAATTTTTAGATCAAAATCATTTTTTCTCATTTTGTAAAATTTTGCTTTTTTTTTTTTTTTTTTTTTTTTTTTTTTTTTTTTTTTTTTTTTTTTTTTTTTATTTTTTTTTTTTAAAAATGAACTTTGAAAAAAAAAATGTTTGAAAAACGAAATAAACATTAAGAAAGGTTAAGCTTTGTATGTTCTTTTAAAATTCATACATTTACAAGTCAAAAATCTTATTATCAACGATTTTAATTGCCTAAAGAAATTGATAATTTTGCACGAGACGTTCCAATGAATGGGGCCCAAAAAATTTTTTAATCATTTTTTTTTTTTTGAAATTTATGGTTTGTTTAGGGGTTTCTTTTATAATTATGGACTCTTATAAGAAGTTTATTATTTCTCGTATTTCTAAACAATCTAAGTTTGGTTGATTCTTAAAAATATAGTGACTTTTTCATTTTTGGCTGGGCCCCTTTGAGTGAAATGGAGTTTATTATGGGGATAATACCAATAAAATAAAACAAAAAATATTTAATTTTCAATTTAAAAATAAAAAATTGATTATAACATTGAGGTAAAAAAATGAAAATTTAAATTAATATGATCTTCATTTTTGAAATGGTGTTTAGTTGTGAAGTGTCAAACAAAAATGAAAAAAACAGAACAAAATTTTTCCAAATAAAATTTTACTTTCCATTATCGTTATTCTAACTAAAATTACAAAATTACAAAATAGAGGAACTATTACAATTCATTGAAGAGTTAATCAAGGATAATGTGGTGATATATAAAGAAATTGGGATGTATTTAATAAAGGAAATATTAGTTTCAAATGGGAAATCCATGATTAATATATTTAAAAATTTTAGCAATTTTTTTGTTGATTTTCTTGATATGGAGAAATATGAAATGTCACTTAATTTTATAACATTGCAAACAATTTGCTCTTTTATCATTCATCTTGAAGGCGGGGAAGAAATAAATGATTATCAAGGCTTGGTGTTACCAATTTTAAAAATAATATTATATATGTATGAAAATGAAGAATATAGCAACTTGGATGAATCTTTAAAGCAATTAATCATTGTAGCGGAATTAAATTTTCAATTTTTGGAATCAAATATCAAGGATTTATTTGAATTTATTTATTTTATTTTAAATTCCAAAGAAAAACAAATAGAAATTGAAAATTTAACTTTTGAATTACTCATTGTAATTTGTGAAAATGGGAATTATTTAATCAATGACGATCAAGAAGTCATTGAGAAACTTATTGAATATTGTTTAAATTATCTTGCAAAAATTGACCCAAATATCAATTTAGAAGAATATAGTGAAATTTGTCAAAAGCATTCCATTCATAACCACTATCTTGGAAGAAATGCGTTATCGAGGATATCCCTTTGTTTAAATTCCACGAATACACTTCCATATCTATTCGAGCAAATAACAAAATTATTGGATAATAACCAAGGCCAATGGACCCTGCAAATTGCTGGATTATCAGCAATTGGTGCTGCCAGTCATGGATATTCTGGAGAAATGATTGAGGAAATTGAAACGTTATTATCGCTTGTATTGCCTTATTTTAAATCCAATAATAACATTATAGTTTATCAAACCTTTTTAACAGTAATTGAAATGTTAAAAGTTTATTCACCAATTTTGCAGCAATATTATCAACAGGATATTTTAGAAAATATTATATATAGCTCTAATAATGAATTTTTACAAATTATATCGATGAAATGTTTAAAAATATTTATTAAAGAGTCTATTGATAATGAAGATTTACAAATCGATTTTACTGAAATCGTTGAAAAAATAATTGAATTGGTTCAACAGAACTGCCATTTGAAAATTAAAAACTATTCTATACAAATAATAGGCTTAGTTTCTAAAAAAATAAAATCATTTTTCATTCAATATTACGATGAAATTATTACATTCTTGAAAGAGATTTTATATAAAAATTATTTAGTAATTTATAATAATAGCAATAGTAATAATAATAAATCCAGTGGTGATTTATATTCTTTAAAATTAATTAAAAGATGTTTAAGTTCGTTATTGAAAATTGGTAAATCAGTGGGAATCGAAATTTTTAAAAATGATGGGATGGAATTAATGAAATGGACTATTGAAAAATTTGAAATAATTAATAATAATAATAATAATAATAATAATAATAATGAAAAAAACGATCATTTATTGAACATTATATTAAAATCTTGGAAAAAGTTTTTAATAATATTACAGACAGATTTACTTCAATTTTTACCATTAATTATAAGTAATTTATTAAAAATGTTAAAAGAAGAATATCAAATTATTTATGATAATAAATATTTTGATGAAACAACAATTGTGTTTCTCGGTGAAATTAATTCTGCAGTTAAAAATTCAATAATTGAAGAAAAAAGATTAATATTAGATCTTTTTTTTAAATTGTCCGATTTTTTTTCAAATGAGTTCCAATTTTATCAATACGCAAATGACATTATTGAATCAATATTGCCGCTTTTAAAATTTTATTATGATGAATATATTAGAAAAGTCTCGATATTAATGATACCAAACTTAATTAACGCGTTATTATTGAAAAATGAAGGGAACCAAAAAGAAAATGGTAATATAATCAAAGAATTAATCAAAGAATTATCAATGGTGATAAAAAAGGAATTCAATCCAAATGTACTGAATTTCCAATTACAATCAATAACTAATTTGTTCTCACAGGTGCAAGCTTTAATTCCTTTAGTTTCCTGGGAGCCCATTTATTTAATATTAGAAACGTTATTGATACAAAGTTATAAAAGAAAAAATGATTTTGAAAATGATCTTAATTTAAGTAAACAGCAGATAATGAAAATATTAAATAATAATGAGAACAACAACAATAATAATAATAATAATAATGAGAATAATGAGAATAAGGATGAGAATAACGAGGAAGAAAAAGAATATCAACTTATGGAACAAATTGAAGAAATCAAAACAGAAAATGAGATTATATTATGCGTAGCCGACATCTCAGAAAACTTATTCAAATATTATAATAAAGAATATATTACATTTTTTGAAAATAATTTAATTAATTATTATTTCCAAATTTTGGAAACAGAAAATAATTTATTTGAAGACTACCAGTCGGCTATTTGTATATTTGTTGATCTTTTAGAATATTGTGGATTACAAGATCAACAAATTTTCCAAATTTTATGGGAAAAGGTTTTTAAATTTCTCATAAAATTTGCTGATTCTAATAATATGAATTTAAGAGAAATTTCTATTTATGGTATTGGCCTTTTACCAGAATCAGAAAATTCTCAATTTGTATCAAATTATTATTCGGAATGTATATTAACCCTAACAAAAATTCTAAAAGAACAAGATTTTAAATCACCACAAAAAATTGTTAGTTCAGATAATGCAATTACAAGCCTCTCAAAATTTTTAAAATATGATTTTCAAATTTATAATAAAACAGAAATTGCTCAGATGGTAATCCAATATTTACCCTTGCAAAACGATGTGGAACAATCAATTGTGTTCTATGATATTATTTGTGATTTTGCACTTGATGAAAAAAATTGGATATTGGGAGAAAATTATGAAAATATTCCCATTTTGATTACTACTTTCACTTTAATCTTTGATACAGAATTAGTTAATAATGAGATTGAACTCAAAATTGTGAACATTTTTATGAAATTTAAAGAAAAAATGGGTAATCAGCAATTTAATCATACAATTTCTTCGATTAAGGATGTCGAATTAAAAGATAAAATGAACAAATTCATATTATCCCAATTTTAATTATTCTTTTTGAGATATCGATTAATTAATTAATTTGTTCGACGGGTTGATTATTATCATTAGAATTAGAATTAGAATTCTTATTATTATTTGGGTTAGGATTTTATATTAATTGATTTTTAAATTTACAGAAAAGTAGATTTTTATATATTAATAAAATTATATAAACTCTGTTTCAGTCAAAGGGGCCCAAAGTTTTTTTCAAATATCAATTATTTTATATAATTGACCTTTGAAGAACAAATAAGAAATAAAGAGAATAATACACCTCAAAGAAATGTTGATACATGTCTGAAAGAAAACTAATTAATCAATAGCTTTTCTTAAAAATTGAAAAACTCAAATTCTTAGGGACTATTGAGAAAAACAACGATGTTTGTTTTGAACTTCTACTGGTATTCGAACAATAAATATGAAACATTTTTCACTTCATTTTACATACTTTTCTTTTGGAAATTAAGACCCCAAACAAAGTTTGTTGGTATTTGTGGTCTCTATTTGAAAAAGGAAATGAAAATGAAGTGAAAATTTTTCACATTTATTAAACAAATATCAAGATCAAAGATCAAATTAAAATTGCAATAGAAATCAATATGATTTCTCAACAATCTTTACATGGTTTCAATGACATTAGAATAACACGTTTTTACCAAGTGACTATTGATCTTGCAATAAAAAATTTTTTTCAAATGAATGACGTTTTTAAAAAAAAAAAATGAAAAAAAAAACAAAAATGTGTAGAAATGTGAAAAAATGATTTCAATTTTGAAAATTTCCAAAATAAAATTTTTCTTCTAATATCTATGCAAACCCTTTAAACACATGTATTATACCATTACAACTGGGCCCCTTTGACTGAAAAATAGTTTATTTCGAACATTTCTGTGTGTAGATATTAACAAAAAAAAAAAAAAAAAAGTTTTAAAATTTTATAGAATAAATAAATTAGAATTAACAAACAATGAAATTTTAAAATAATTATAGATTTTTTACAATAAACATTGAATTTTACGATTATAATTTTATAAACATAAAGAATTTTTTTTATATGCTGTTATTAAAAAAAATTCGATAACTAAATTTAATTTTGTTTTGTAAAAAATATAAACAATTAAAATTTTTTTTTGTATAAAAATTAAAAATTAAATAAACTCCAATTCAAAATTTTTTATTCTTCATTTTTTATTCTTTTCATCAATATTTTTTTTTTTTTTGACTCTTCATTTTAACTTAGAAAACTAAATTAGGTTTAAAATGCTTCTAATGGTGGTTTTTGTACACTTTATGAATTTGAATATTAAGTTACAAATTTATTCACTTCAATTTTTTCTCTTTAATAGGTAAAGTGGTTATTCGAAATGATTAACAATAAATTGCGAGTAAGTAAAATTTTTGTAACAACAAAAGTCAAAAATTAATAAATAGGAAAAATTGAAAAAAAACATCTTATTAAATAAATTCTATTTGAAATACCAAATTAAATAAATTTACAAATTGAACTATTAACAAATATTTATGTTTGCAAATACTGTCAAAACAAAAAAAAAAAATAATTATCAATCAAAATAAATAAATATTGTGTGAAAATTTTTCAAGTGAAAGGATTTATTGGTAATGTTTAAATTTTAAAAATCACTTTGGCTACAAAAGAGAAAACTTTGAAATGACTAATTTTGATTTTCTTTTTATTCAAAGAGTATCTAGAAATAGTCTAACAGAATCATGAGGGGAATTTTATTCTCAATTTAGTTTTCTAAGTTAAAATGAAGAATCTAAAAAAAAAAAAATATTGATGAAAAGAAAAAAAACAAAGAAATAAACAATAAAGTATTTAAAAATAGACAATAAGAAAAAACTTACAACTTTTGGATTTGATTAATTTGGGAATTTTCGGTTGTGAGGGGTTATTTGGATTTGTTTCCTTTTCCTCAATATTGTTTTGTGCCATATTAGATCAAAAAATATATTGTATAGTTATGTTGTAGATTTCTTTTATGTTAATTTTCCTCGGTAATTCATCTATATCTTCTTTGACAAATAATGATAAAGTCGAAATTTTTCAATTTTTTTGGTATGCTTTTACAATTTCTTCTAGTTTTTCCATATTTTTTACGGCCTTGTATGAAAGGCTATATCATTGGTGTTTCTTTTGTTGTTTTGTATAGTTTTGGATTTTGTAAATTTTTTACTACAGGTGTATTTCTATTCATACTATTTGTCCAGGGTTTAAGTTTAAATAAAAACGGTTGGTAGTTTATTGTTTAATTATGGGTGTTTTCCAGTGACGTTGATAGGGAAATTAGGTGATTTTGGTATTTTTGTTTTTCCAGTTTTCGTATTCTTATGACAATTCAACTTTGTCTTGAACATAAACCATTTTTCAGACAAGAAGGTGGGTCTGGGGGTGTTATAAAGGAATGAATTTGATGTGTTTCAATGGTTTGAATTGATATTAGAAGAATATTTTGTTTTGAAAATTATAAAATTGAAATCATTTTTTCAGATTTTGTTTTTTTTTTTGATTTTTTTGAAATTTAATTCATTCACAATTTTTTTTTACAGCAAGATCGATAGTCACTTTGGAAAAAACATATTATTATAATGTTATTGAAATCGTAAATTGTTATAAACTAATTTCGAAAAATAAGGGCCCAGTTTTTCAAATTATACTCACTAAACTAATTATATGAGGAACCCTGTAAATAATCATCAATAAACTAGAAGTTGATGGATAATCATCAGAAGATTAAATACTAACAAGGTGTCGTCTTTAAAAATTTTTATACGTTGAAAAAAAATCTATTTTATTTTTTTGTACAAAAAATATGGCTAAAAAAAATCATCCAAAATTTTACAACATCTGGATATTATCGATTTTTTTTTCGGTTGTAAGAGTAATTTGATTGAGAATTAAATTGAAATTTTTCATCATGTAAAAATATTAAATGTAAATCAGTGAAGATATATTGACATCTGAAACTATTTGATTGAAGAAACTAACAAACAAAAAAAAATCAAATTGTCATCTGATTGTTTGAAAAAATTTTTTTATTTTCTTCCAATTTTTCAGTCAAAAGTTTGGTTAATAAATTATGAAGTAGAAAATTTTATTTAAATTACATCATTAATCAACTGCCCAACATCATATTGAAATCCAATAATTCTAGAACGAGATCTCGAAATTTGGGCCCCTATTTTTTGAATTTAGTTTAGATAAAAAATATTTTTTTCTATTGAGATTTTATTTGATCTTCAATTAAAGATCAAAATGAAACTGGTTGTTTATATCAATCAGGGCTAATAAGAATTTAGGTTTTCTATTTTTAAGAAAAGCTATTGATTAATTAGTTTTCTTTCAGACATGTATCAATTTTTCTTTGATGTTTTTTATTCTTATTATTTTCTTATTTTTTGTTCAGAGTTCTATTATAAAAAATAATTGATATTTGAATATAATACTTTTTTTTGGATTTACTTTAACAGAAACAAAGTTTAATTGAGGGGACTTTTAGAAGTCTTTTTCTGATTTCTTCTTTCACCAAGTTCCCCAAATCAATTTTATCTATTTCATCCCTTTCCCGACACTCTTATATTTGTTTCAGTCTAGGATGTCTGAACCTCTTGATGAAATAAGCTTTCCTCTTTATGTTTCTTTAGTGTCGGGGTTTTGTGTTTGTTAACTATTTGATGATATTTCTGATTGAGTTTCTTTTTTGTGTTAATACAAATATCTATATTTTTGATATATTTGGGGTTAGATTAAAAATCGTCAACCCATAAAGTCCTTGAGATAAGATGATTGATTTGAAAAGTTAGATTCAAGGTGTGTTTGATAATTATTGAGTTTTATCTATTAGATGTTGACCCCTTAGAACCACAAATATTATAATTGTTTCCTAAATAAAAATCTGAATTTGAATTATATGAAAGGATTCTACGATCTGGAATGTATAAATAATTCTCTTAGATTGAAAATGTTAAAATTTAATATAGTTACCTATATTAAAAAGTAGCTTGAAAAAAATTTTTCAACAATTTAAAAATTTTTCTTGGTTATTATGTTTTTATTATTTTTCAATCATAATTTTATTAAAAATTTTTTTTTTGAAAAGTTTGTCTCCACATCAAAAAATTCTTAGTTTTAATGATTAAAACACAACAAATTTTACTGAAAAAATAAACCTAGGGAACTTTGCTCCTGCAAATTCCAAAAATACTTGTTTAAATAATTTATTCATGACAAAAGATATTTAGACATCACATAAAAAATTTATTTTATTTGTTGATTAAATTTCAATTTCAATATATATATTTGATTCGAAACATTTCAAAAATAAATAAATATAATAAAAAGTAAATTTGAAAAAAAAATGAAATTTTTTCAATAAAAATTTTTTTCAAATGTAAATGATTTGGTAAATAGTTTGAGTCAGATTAATAATTGATTTTTTTTTTTTTAATTTTTCCTATTTATTAATTTTTGACTTTTGAAAATGTAGATATGAAATAAAAAAATATTATTGAATAAGATTCATAGCAATAAATCATTTCTCAGTATCTGAATTAATTTAGATTGAAAAATTCAAATTTGAAAATTTTATTATTTAATTTTTTACTAATAACAAAATTAAAAAAAAATTCTTGGTTTCCAAGATTCTTGTTTTATCTTTGAATAATATTTAAAAGTTATTTTATATTATTTTTTTAAAATTTAGGATTACTATCTCTATTAAAAAAGTTTTTATTGGTTTAATTCCAATGTAATGACTGAAAATATTTACAATTTTTTTTTTACAAGTATTTTCTCTTGCTTAAATTGAAATTTTGGTATTTAATTCATATTAAAATTGTATTTTTTGCCTAAATAAATGAATTTAATTTTTCTCTCGATTTAATATTTATTAAAATTTTATCTAAATAATAAGAATGAAATTTTCTTAGTAATATATAATGTTATTTATTTTTTATACTAAAATTAACAATTTTTTTTGATGGTTATAATTAATAAATCAACGTATTGAGTTTTGAATTACTATTATTGTAATAAATTTTCTTATTTAAAAAAAAAAAAAAGAAAAAAAGAAAAATCTTTTAAGAAAATATAAAAATGAATAATTATTATTTTTTTTTCCAAAAACAAAAAAAAAAACTATAAATCACATAACTACTTTATCTCCAAACTATTTTAACTTATTATTATAATTCAAATCTGATTAATGATAAATAATAAAATAGATATATTAGTAAATCAATATCATTTTAAATCTGTTATGATAAACTTGATGAAATAAAGGCTAATCCGGGGTGTTTGAGGTATATATATATATTATTCCAATTAAATCTTTTTTTCTCAAAATTATCTTTTTTTTTGCAATTATTATTATTATTTAAAAAATAAGTTTATGAATACCCTATTTTACAAAAATAATTTTGAAATATTTTATTTTTAATTTTATATTCAATGCCTTATGATTGTCAAAATCATTTAAAAAATACAAAAAAATTGTATAAAAAAAAATAATTTCAAATAATTCCTAAAACTTTGAATGGTAGGACTATTTGTAAATAATTATTCTTGATTTTTTATTTAGATTGAAATATGAGATTTCTTATTTCTCATTGATAAATTGGTAATCGATTCATTTTAATGGTGTTTCATTTTAGTACGTAAAATTATTTTATTTGTGAATTCATTGTACAAATTTAGAGTAAAAAATACTATAGGCAACAAGCCAAAACTAATAGGACTATAAACTTTGAAGAAAAAAAAATGTTTTTTTTTTTTTTTTTTAATATAATCACAGAAATATTGAAATTTTGAGATGCCGTGACAGGGTAGAACAAATCGGATCCACATTCTATAAAAAAACACACTAATTTTTCTTTTCTTGAAGATGATATTGTTTAAAAATATCCTTAAAGGGGTAGATACAGGATAAGACATGATAAAAATTTGAGAAAGATGATAGAAGGGTATTTTATTTTAGTGGTTTTTGATCATAGATTCTCGAAAAATTTTTTTAAATTATTTGTTATTTTTTTTTAGTAATGTTAAACAATAAAAAAAAAAGAAAAGAATGGGTTAAATTGGTTCAATTTTTTTTTTTATTATTTAAATAGATTTTTATGGGGAGAAGATAATTTTAGATTCTTAGAATAAAACTTTTATCTATTTTGTGGTTTAAAATTGTATAAAATATAATCATATTCACTTCTCCATTTCCACCTAATTCAAGTGTTTAAAACCCTAACTAGATATATTTTTGGGATAATAATTATTTTTTGGAATCCTTCTAGCCATTAAAGTCCTATTCTTATTTCCTTTTGTGGTTCTTTTGAATTTAATGTTATTATTCTTATTTAAAATCCCATTTTCCCCAAATTTCACTGATAAATAAAGCTTTTTTATTGTTTTTTGTTGTCATTATTAAAAAAATTCAAAAATGATTAAAAAAATTCCAAAATCATGAAAAAATTAAATACCACAATAGAGAGTTGAGATAAGGAACATCTAGAAAGTCGTTCAACATTCGAAACATTATTTTTTACAATTCAACTCTTAATTTTATTGTGAAAATTTCTTTGATACTTTGAAAAAAAATTTAAAAAATATCATGAATGAAGTACTTTCAATAATAAAAATCAATGAGTTACAACCAAAGTAAAAAATGTTAATTTCTGATCCTCTTCAGAATTGCAAAAAAGTAAAAATATCCCTTTGCCTCGGGACTCCCTTAAATAATCTAAATTTATACTTTTTTATCTGTCTTTCTTGAAAATGAATGAGAAAAAAACATTTTTTCTCTTTAGTACGTTGTATTCCTGGTCCCACAGCAAAAAAATTTGATTCATCTTGATCTTTTTTTTTTTTTAAAGTCATCAACTTTTAGGATTATCTTTTCAAAAATAATTCAAGAATACTACACAAAAAACTCTCAAAGAATCCTGGGTTGAGAGTAATGTCGAGTTACAAATAGCCCAATAAAAAATAAAATTAATTGTCTTATTCATTTTTCTATTTTTTTATTCCTTTTTGGTAATGTCTACTATTTATGTTAGAACTCCTGCCACTACAGGCAAGGTATGCCTGCACACGAGTGGAGGGGACCTTGATATTGAGTTGTGGACAAAGGAGGCGCCTTTAGCATGCAAAAACTTCCTTTGTCATTGTATGAATGGATATTATGACAACACGATTTTCCATCGTGTAGTGAAAGGGTTTTTAATCCAAGGAGGTGATCCTACTGGAACTGGGCAAGGGGGCGAGTCTATTTATGAAGGGGGCACGTTTGTTAATGAGATTCATTCAAGAATAAAATTCTTTCACAAAGGAATGGTTGGCATGGCAAACACCAAAATTGACCAAAACGGATCACAATTTTTTATTACTCTCGACAAAGAAGAGTCCTTGAATGGGAAACACACAATCTTTGGCAAAGTAACAGGAAAGACAAGATATAATTTGGATCAGCTATCGGAAAAGGATTGTGATGAAAACGACAGGCCACTCAACCCAGACAAGATATTGTCAATTGAAATATTAGCAAATCCTTTTGGTGAGATTGAAATAGAAAACCAGGATTTATTAAGGCAAATGCAAGAAAAAAAATTAAAGGAAGAAGAAGAAAAACAAAAGGAAGTGGAATTAAAGAAACAAAAAAGAATTGAGGAATTACAAAATAAAAAACGGAGGAAGAATACCAAATTACTCTCATTTGGAGGTGACGATGAAGAAGAAGTCTTTTCTGAAATTAAAAAGAAATCTTTTCATGATCATTACGAGGAGACAAAACTGAAAAAAGATAAAAAGAAAAAGAAAAAGAAAAAGAAAAAGAACAAGAACAAGAAAAAGAACAAGAAAAAAAAAAAAAAAAAGAACAAAAAAACAGATAGCACAATTGAAATAGAAAAAGAAAACGAAAAAGAAACAGAATTAGAGGATGTTAAGAATAAAGACAAAATTGAAATTGAAAAAATTGAACAAAATAATAGTATTGTAACAGAAAATTTAAATAACAATAATCAGGGAAACCAAAAAGATAAAAAAAACGAAAGACTAAGTGAAATGAAAAAACTGGATCAAGAATTAGAAAATTTGGATTCAAAGAAATTAGAAAAGGAAAAAATTGAACAACTTAAAGGTAAAGCAAGCTTATTACTGGACGAAGTGATCAATTTAAAAAAGGGTGAGCAAAGAATCCAACAGCAAATAGAAATTCTTTCACAGCCTTCGTTACTCCAACAAAGAAGAGAGAAATATTTGAAAAAGAAGAAAAAGATTTCGAAATCTCAAAAGCAAGAACAAGTTCTTGAAAAATTAAAACAATTCAAAAAGAGCCTTTCAAAAAATGATTCAGAAAATCAGGATTGGAAAAATCATAAATTGAAGTTCAAATTCCAATTAGATGACCAAAGAAACCCTTATGGCGAAGAGCATGGAATAGATTATTTGGTAATTGATCCAAAGCTTAAAAAAAAATAATAAAATAAATAGATTTAGTTTTTTTTTTTTTATTTTTTTTATTTACTTTGAAAGAGCAAATTAATTTCCTTTTGCGTTGGTTGGGTTTTTTTTTTAATTTTTGAAATAAACCGAAAATTTATTTAATTTTCGGTTTATTTCAAAAATTAAAATACTCAAGAAAAGCCAAGCACTATACGTACACTTTTCGTTTGGTTTTTTTAAATTTAAAAGAATCGAGTAAAAATCTATTAAAGATTTCACTCAATTCTTTTAAATGAAAAAAAAAAAAAAACCTCGGACACTGCTGTTAGGTTTTCTTGGGTTTTCTATTTTATTCGGAAAAGCTATTGATTTTCGTTAGGTTTTTTTGAGTTTTCTATTTATTTGTGAAATCAATAGATCTTCGTTAGGTTTTTTTTACTTTAGA
The DNA here is from genome assembly GCA_027625915.1 of Anaeramoeba flamelloides. Lineage (NCBI taxonomy): Eukaryota > Anaeramoebidae > Anaeramoeba > Anaeramoeba flamelloides. The sequence continues at coordinate 2,127,078 of JANTQA010000008.1, forward strand.
AATAAACCTAGAACACTTCACAAATAAAATAGAAAACCTCAAGTACACTGACGTTAAGTTTTTCTTAATTTTTATTTTGATTATTAAATCAATAGATCTTTGAAACAAAAACAAGAATTCTGTAAAAGCTAGGCACTCGGTTACACTCTGCCAGGCTTGACGTAATTCCCTGATTTCTAAATTTTTGTTTAGAAATTTGAATAAAGAATCATAATGTTCTTTATCATGAATCAAATGGCAATATAAATAATGAGTCTTTATACTGAATTGTGTCAAATATATTAAGTTTTTTTTTTATTAATTGTGTTAATTTGGATTTATTCTTTAATCAAAATTTTTAATTTTCTTTAGAGAATTTACAATTTTATAAGAAAATGATTAATATCTAGATGTATTTCTGACTTGAATTTTTTTTTTTTTTGAATCGATTCAACATTTTATTATTATTTCATTCTTATCATAAGCATAAGAATTTCAATTTCAGTAATTTCGGATTTTCATTAGTTCAAATATGGAGGTGATTCCTATTCATTTTATATTTTTTTTGCTATTAATTTTTTTATTTATTTCTTAAATTAAAAAAAAAAAAAAAAATAGTTATCTTTTTCAGAATTTACAAGATTAGAGTAAAATCAATTGATTTTTGTAACAGAAATAGGAATTAAAAAAAAATCAGCTATCTTTTGCAACTTTTATAATAATTCAGTTAAATCTTTGATTTTTCTCCATCCTTTTGAAAATTGAAAAATTGTATTTAGATTTTATTGAATTATATGTTTATTTTCACAATCTATATATTTTACAAATTAATCAGAAAACCTCAAGAAAACAGCCAATAGTTTTTTTTTTTTTTTACTTTTTGAAATGTAAAGAAAATTTATTTAATTTTCTTTTCATTTCATAAAGTAAAAAAAAAAAACACCGTTAATTTTTCCAGAATTTGAAATAATGAAGAAAAACCTAAAATTTTATTCAATTCTTTTGAATTTTTGAGAATCTAGGCACTCTATAGCACTTTACTGCGATTGAATACACTTTAAAGCACTCGAGGGCACCCGGGCATATGTTATTTTTTCTCTATAAAACACCGCTTTCTAAAAGTCTTATTTAGTTATGTAATATTTTTTTCATATCTTATTCTCTATTTCAACTGATTTACTTTATCATTAGTTGGTCCAAATCCTTTTAATTCTAAATCTAATAATTATAGTTTCTTAATATGCAGACTAATTAATAAACTCATTTTTAAATGCACGAATATTTATATAAGTTTAACTATGAATGTTGTAAATAATAGTGTTTTTGAATCAAAATATTGATTAAACACTAATATCAAAAATAATTTACTAAATTAAATATTTAGAAATTTAGTTGGAAAAAGAAAAACTTCAAAAAATTTTTACAAAAGTATAAGCAAAAAAGAAAAAAAAATAGCAAAATTGGGGAAAATTTTAATGTTCAAATCAATATGTATTATTCAATGATACAATGTACTTCTTATTTTTGATTTGACTCGAAAAGATTTTGACTCAATTGATGTTTGTATAAATAAAAAAGTAATATAATTTTTAAAACCCAATATAAGTTCTCCAACAATTATTTATAAGACCCATGTTAAACTTGACCAAGACAGAATTTCAATCTAAAAAAGAAAATACAAACAAAAAAAATGAGAACTTCTAGGTTTTAAACTTACAAAAAAAAAAATATTGGTTTTCTTTAAAAGAGATGGAAATATTAACTTTAGAAAAAACGAAAATGCAAAATTATTAAATCTAAATGATTTTAGACAAAAGCCATATTAAAGAGTTAAGGGTGGAAGGATCAATATATTTTAAATTTTTATTAGATATAATAATAATGTCAATAAATAGTCGTGTCTTAAAGTGTAACTAAGTGCCTTGTTCTTTTTTTAAATTTACAAAATAAAAAGTCAATTTATGATTTTTTTTTTTTCATTTCGTAAAGTAAATTAAAAAACATAACTCTGGTTTCTTGAGATTTTATGTTTTGTTTGTAAAATCTATTGATTTTTAAATAAAAAGAATACTCAAGAAAATATAACTGTTATTTTTCAGAATTCAAAAGAATAGAGAAAAATCTAAGATTTTACTTAATTATTTTAAATTCTGGAAAAGATAATTATTGATTTTTTTTTTTTTTTTAATTTAAGAAATAAACAAAAAAATTATCAAATTTTACAGTAATTTTATAAATTAAAAAAAAAATTAATGCTAAAAAATATAGAAAATCAGTAGGTTCAATTTCAATTTTAAAATTACAGACGATTCCATAAACATGTTACAGACTTGAAATGAAATTTAAGACACAAAAAAATCTCAAATTAAGACACAAAATATGGAATTTTTTTTTTTTCACGAATTATTTTGTTTGTTTCTGGATTTTGTACCTTAATTTGAGTTTTTATTTACTTTAAATTTTAATTGAAAGTTTGTGTCTTAAAAGTGGAAAAGGCTATTTACAAAGCTTCATTATCATAATTCTTTAATTTCGATACAATCACAGATGATAAAAAATGATATTGTCATCTTAACAAGATGATATTGTTATCCGATATTCTTCAAAAAAAAAAAAAAAAAAATGGCTGGTGCTGTATTCCATCACCTTGAATTATATCTTTAACATGAATCTAAAAAAAACTAATATCAATTTTATTAAACAAGAAATTATTACATTTTTTACAAATGTTCATTTCTAATAATTTTTATTTTGTATATATATATATATATATATATATATATATTTACATATGCCCCTACAACCTAAAAAACACTAAAAATTGAAAACTGATCAAATACCTTCCATTAAAAAAATTAAAAAAACTAAATTAAAAAATTAAAAATAAATAAAGTTTCCCATTAACTTCTTCTTATAAACCATTTTTGCCAAAATTATTGAATTCAAAGTTGAAATTATGTATTTTTTAGATACTTTATCTTGTTTTAACTCATTTACTAAAACAAATTCTAAATTATGGGAATTTTCTTTTCACAAAAGGGACTAATTTTGTCTTCAAACGTTTTTTTATTTTTAAATGGTAAAATTAAAAAAAAAGTTCAACTAAAAAGATAAACTCTCTGAAAAATAACCTAATTTAATATTTTAACTTATTCTTTGATTTCAAAATTTTCTCAACCCCAATTTTTCCAAAATAAATATAAAAGTGAACAGTAATTTCAAAAAAATATTTTCGATATTCAAAAGTTAGAAGTGTTTTTGTTCTAAAAAAATATCACAGTGTTTAATTGAATGAATTTATAAGCTAGATTTCGAAAAATATTAATCAGAAAAAAATAGTGCTTAATTTTATTAGGGGTATATATATATATATATATATATATATAATTACTTTTCCAAATTTAAGGATCGAAACCAAAATAATTATATTCAATTTGTAATAATTAATAATTAAAACCAAAAAAAGTATTTTATTTTTTCTTTTTTTTATTTTAAATTCAAGATTTCCTTAATAATTATATACTTAAAATCAAAAGAATTGCCATCCCCTTTTCTTTTTTATCAAACTAAATATAATCAGTTATATTTTTATAAATAGATTTCCAAAATAAGGATATAATTTGTAAAAAATAGCCTCCGCAAATTATTTGCTGTAATTTTCCAATTAATACAAATAAATTTTTATTTCAATTACCAAAATTTTTTGTTGCTGGTTACTTTTACAATTAAATTTTCAAAATAAAATTTTACCACATGCTTCTTTTTATAAGATCTTTTTTAAATCTCTCAAAATATCCTTTCAAATTGTTTTATAAAGATTATTAGATAATATCAAACAATTCGAAAATATTTTTGAAATTGAAATAATAAATTTTGATTTATTTACAGTTATTATCCAATATATAAATGAAAATTTTTATTTCAATTTCCTAAATGAATATTAATTATTACTGTTACAACCAAATTTCCAGAGTAAAAATTATATCATCGAGTTCATGGAGGAAATTTCATTTAATGTCTGAAAATATCATATCTAAACGATTAATCAAGATATTATGGTGTTTTTCAACTAATTATTAAACTAGAAAAATATTTAGGAATGTGAAATAAAAATTTTCGTTTTTTAATTGAAAAATCATAGTTTTAAAAAAAAAAGTATTTTTTTACAAAAATTGAATTATTATCTCGGATACCCTACATTTAAAGAAAAATATAACAAAAGTATTTATCCCACCTTTGAAATCAAAGTGTTGGTTCAACTATTAAATTTATCAAAGTTTAGATTTTTTTACTAATACAAGTATTGATCATTTTGTTTGTCTCAGATCAACTTTGTATGCTATTTTCTAAACTGATTTTTGAGAGACATTTGAATCATTGGGAAACTAATAGTTTGGTATTTAATAACATCGCCCCAGGAATTTAGACATCACTATGGTCAAAGCTCACACCTTAGAGTAAATTTTTCAGATACTACAAAAAAATTGAAACACTTAATTTTTTTACTTTGGAAGCGAATGTAATCTTTTAATTGAAAATACATATCCTTTGGGAGATTTATCAAAAAATACTAGGAAAAATAATACTTTTTGCCTTCGACTTTTATTATTTTTTTCAAAAATGGCTTTTACCTATTTTATCTAGAACTGATATCCGAAACAGAAAAACCAACTACAGTGTAACAATGAATCAAAACATGTTCTTTCTGTCAACGATTCACACGGTTCCTAATTTTCCTGACTGATAATAAAATAGGTATTTGAAACAAAAAGATTTTTAATTTAAATGGTGAATTGTATTATAAAAAGTAAAAAACAAGAGTAAATAAATTCTAGTGGTCAAAATTGAGACCAAATCTTGAATCTTTTCCTTATTTTTAAAATAGTCTCGGTACCTTTCCTTGTTTGGAGTTTCTGTATGATCAAATTTTTTCCAAAAGGTTTTTTTTAAACACTTATTCAAAGAGTGAAACCTTCTGCGTTAAACATCCTTCATGGTGGAAATATTCATGTTTCTTCAATTATTTTTTCGAGAGAGGAAAAAAGAGAGTAAAAAATAAAATTGATTTACAAGAAAAACAAGTTAACTTGTATCTTGATTGTCAAACCGTATCAAAAAAGAGAGTAGAGAGTGTTTATCCTGTCTGATGAAATTTTCAAATGTGTTAATTTTCGTTCATTTGTAAAACCACAAAGAAGATGAAAAAAAATATAAAACGTTTTTTGGTACACAACACACCAAGATTAGAAAATAACAGTATATTAGATTTACCATAATGATTTTTTCGAAAAAAAAAATTTGGGGTATTGTTTTAGTGCTTTATTTAGTTATTGTCAAATTTGGAATTTTCATTTTTTCTCAAAAGACAAATTTCCGTTTTTAAGGTATTTGATCACAGATCGATAATCTCTTCCAAAAAAAAGTTTTCTTTTTTTCCGAATCTTTTCACTTAAATTTCGAAAAATTTCTTTTCAATTTAAGTTTTTGAGAATTAGTTATTTTTTATATTTATGTCTTTTTCGGACAGCTCAAGCCCTGAAAAAGAACACACCTCAAGTACGGACTCTTCAGGTACGTTATCAGAGTCCACCAACATGCGTTTTGGGCAAGAATCGAACTCCAAGAGCAATCTCATAAAGAAAAATTCAGAATTGAAAAAACAGAAAAAAGAAGATAAAGAAATGGCGAGTGAGAAAGAGACCTCAGACGAGTCCAAGTCATCATCAGAGTCTAAACCAAAATCAGAGTCTGATTCAGAACATGCATCAGAAAAAGAAAAAGAAAAGGAAACAAAAAAAGAATCAGAAACAGAATCAGAAAAAGAATCACAAAAAGAATCAGAAACAGAATCCGAAACAGAAACAGAACTCGAATCGAAAAAAACAAAAAAAAAAGATAAGAAAAAAGGAAAGAAATCCTCAAGAAAAACAAAAAAAAAAAAAAAAAAAAAAAAAAAAAAAAAGCCAAGAAGAAAAAAATCCGATTGCCGAGAACAACGAGTCCAATTTAAAAATGATTCAGCCAGCAGAAAGGAATGAGTTCATTCAGAAATCCAAGTTATATCGAAAGGAGAGGAAATACCATCTCTCAAAAGACGACAAAATAAGGAGCATCAAGTGCTGTTCAACATCAATTACTGACTGTTCCAAATTTGGCATTGGTGTCTCTGTATATTTTGAAACGATCCAATTGTTCATTATTCTCTTTACGTTCTTTTTATTTTTTTGTGTTGTTGTAACATACCTGAATTATAATAACGGCAAACGTGACTGTACAGATTCGGAGTGTAAATTTGAAAACAAAACAGTCTGGACGAAGAGTTCGATTGGGAACCAGAACGGGATCGACACGCAGTCGATCCTGATCGGCTTCTGCTTTTTGATCGTGCTTATATGGTACACGCTGATCGAGCAAAGACTGAAAGACAAGATTTCGCAGTACTATTTCCAGAGGAGCACGTTTGAAACAAGGGACTACGCTGTCTTTGTGGAGAATTTACCAACCGATGTGGAGAAGCGTGCGCTGAACGAATTTTTCAGCCACTTTGGAGAAGTCTACGAAATCCAAATGTCGATGAACTTTGGGGAATTAATTAAAAAAAAAAAACGGATGTTGCTCTTGGAAAATAAAATCGTTCAGCTCAGGGCGCAGTATAGGAAGTGGTATTTATATTTGCTGAGATATTTGCCCTTCTCGATCAGGAAAAAAATCAATTACTTCAACAGCATCGAAGAGATCTCGCCATTGGTTAAGGAAGTCAAAGAGGAGATGGAAGAATTAAAGCACAACAAATTAAAGTCGACAGGGAAGTGTATCATCATCTTTAAGGAAGTGACCTCAGCGTCAAAGTGTTTGAATTACTACAACATCTACCCCTTTATACGGGTTCTGCGAACGATCCTTTTTTTTATCAAATGGAAAAATATCAAGTTTGGCAATAAAAAAATCAAGGTCAAGCGAGCACCACACCCCGACGACATTCTTTGGGAAAACTTGGAAATATCAAAACTATCCAGATACTTTCGAATCTTGATCAAAACTATTTTAATCATTGTCTTCCTCTTTGGTGGCCTAATATTAATTTTATTATTAGAAAGCCAGAAGGCATCCCTCAAATCAAGCAATTCCGACACAAGCACCTTTATAATTGGTATTGGGATTTCATTTATCATTATCATTATTAATTCATTTTTACGGGTGACTGGGCAAAAGCTTGCCAGCTTCACCAAAACGCAAACAAAGAGCCAACAAAACGCCGGCTTTGTTGTCGAGTTATTAACATCCCTATTATTAAATTCCACGATTTACATTTTTTTTATTTATTCTCCCTTAGGGATTTGCTTTGGTGACTTTGCACTTTCGAAAAATATTGGTGATTGCAAAAACCAACCCAGCTTTTTTGATAACATTGGATGGATAATAGTCCTGATCCCATTTTCTAATTGTTTCATCGCGCCAACTATTGAAACCATCCTAACGACTTGCCTTGGGGTATACCAAAAGCATCGAGCGAAAAAGAATGCGCTGACACAATTTTCTTTATACAAAGGCTTTGATTTGCCAGAATTCCCCCTGGGGCTCAGATACTTGAGAATATTTTTGATTATTTTCCTGTGTCTGTCTCTGTTCTCAGCGTTCCCCTACGTTATATTAATTTGCTGGCTTGGACTAATATACATATATTACTTAGATCGCTGGTCAGTGGTGACAATATATAGAGCATCACATTTCTGGGACGACACTATCAGCTTAAAAATGATGTCAGCCTTCCCCTGGTTCCTCGGCTTAATGCTCTTTTATAATAAATTTTGGTGGTCTACCCACAACAACGATTATTCTGCTCCAAATTTCTTTAACCCTTCAGATATTGGCTACATATTAATTATCATTTGGATTGTATTCATATTTTGGAAATTTGGGCTGAAACAATCTTTAAAATTATTTTCCAGATCTTCAAAGGCTAGGAAAAAAGATAACAGAATAAGCCAACCTTTCAACGATTCCTTTGCACAATATACTTTGCCCATTCATGATATAATATCCGATTTGACCTTTGAAAAAAATGGACAAGAATGGGAAGACTTAGAAAACAAATTTGATACAAACACTCAAAATTCTGAAATGAGCCAATGGGAAGAAGATAAAGAACAAATTCAATTAAAAAGTGAAGATTGGATCAATAGCAATGAAGAAGACGAACATAAGAAAAAAAGTGATTTATCAGATTCGGATTGGGAAGAAGATAAAGATCAAAAAAAAAACAATAATTCTTCTACTTCTTCTTCCGATATTGAATTAATAAATTAAATTGATTGATATTTGCTTTTATAATATTGAATATTATTTTTAAAATCATATTCATTAGATAATATCAAAAAAAAAAAATATTATTTAATACTAAAAATGAGTATAAGAAATATTATTTTAGGATCTATTCTAATAAGATACTAAATATAATTATTCAATTTTTTTTACCTATTCATATTTAAATTTTTTTACATATCTGCTATATTTTATAATCAAAAATCTATATCAAATAAGATAAATTTTTTTTTTTAAATTTTTTTAATTCTTTGTTTTTTTTTTTTTTTATTATTGGAGAAAAGTTATTCAACAAAATTACCACTGGTTTACCTTTAGTTTTTTTTTTACTTTTTGAAATTAAAAGAAAATTTAAACTAATTTTGAAAATATTTAACTTACTTTATAATGTTAAATGGGAGTGTTTTTGAGGGTTTGTCCCATATTATTATCAAGTAAATATTTTCAAGTTTTTAAATCAGAATCATTTTTTTTAATTTTTTAAATTTTTGTTTTTCTTCTGTTTATTCTTATTTTTCTTTTGATTTTCTTTTTCTTTTTTTTTTTTTCGTTTTTTTTTTTTTTTTTTTTTTTTTGCTTTTTTTTTTTTTTTTTTTTTTTTTTTTTTTTTTATTTTTTCTAGTAAAAGATCCTGTAGAAAAAAAAAAGATCTTTGAAAAGACTGATAATCACTAACAAAATTGGCACGAAGTAATGTCTTTTAAAATGAATTTAATTCTTCATAAAAAATCTTTTTGTTCAACTTTTTTTCAGTGAAAGTTAAGTAATAAAAAATCGGTAATGCTCATTTAAAAAATTGTGACTCAATTTTTTTTTAGTTTTTGGTATTAGATTTTTTTATTTCTTAAAGTATCAGGTTTTTAGATATTTAGAATGATTTAAAAGTGAATTACAAATCAGTATTAATTATTTGATGTTCTTGAATACTAAAGGATAATTTTTTTTTTCAATTTATTATTTCAGGCAAGTTACAATTTTTGAAATAGAGTTTAATGTACTTTTTTTTAATTTTAAGAATTAAATATGACCTTGGTACCCGGATGCATTCTATGACACTTGGTGAAACCCTGTAACACTTTAACGACACTTTTCATTAATATTTTTTTAATTTGAAACATTTAATTGATATTTATTTAATTTTCTCTTTATTTCCGAAATTACAAAAAAAAAACATAGTTAGCTTTTCTTGAGTTTTATGTTTATTGAGAAAATTATTATATTTTAGATATAAAAAAATAAACATCAAGAAAACGATCATTGTTTTTTTTTTTTTTAATTTTTGATTTGATTAGTAAACCAATAATTCTTCAAAACAATAAAAAGAATTAATATATATATATATATATATATATATCTATATAGGCACTTGGTAGTACTGGAAAACCGATACACTTGACATACACGTTCATTAGGATTTCCAGGGTGTAAAAGAATAGAGTAAAATCTATATGGTTATACTCTATTCTTTGGTATCCAGGAAAACCGAGGGTACCAAATTTATTAATCTTCGTTTTTTTTAGATGATAAAAGTGTTTTCAAAACTATTAGTTATAATCTATTTAAAAAAATATCCTAAAGTTGAATTTAATGATAATTAATTGTCACCTAGATTTAAAAAATTACCCCAAAATAGACAATTTATATGGTTCTAAAGACTTTTAAAAGCCTAATACTAATAAAAATAATTAAACACAACCACCTCAAGATTTTTAAGAACTTGTAATATTAATTATGTTTTGAAAAAATCTATAGGCAAATTGGAAAAGGCAATTGAAGAAATATTTATATCTAATTTGGAATATCCAATTTTATATTTTCATACTAGTGTTCAATAAATTATTTTTTATATTTTTATTATAAACTCTGTTTCAGTCAAAGGTGTCTCCAAAAAAAAAAAAACATTTTTTTCGAATATCAATTATTATATATAATTGACATTTGAAGAACAAATAAGAAAGAAACAGAATAATATACATCAAAGAAATGTTGATATATTCCTGAAAGAAAACTAATTAATCAATAGATTTTCTTAAAAAACGAAAAACTCAAATTCTTAGATTCCCATTGAGAAAAACAATAATGTTCGTTTTGAACTTCTACTGGTATTTGAACAATTATTAGGAAACGATTTTCACTCTATTTTCCATACATTTTTTTAGAAATCAAGTCCCCAAACGAAGTGTGTTGGTATTTGTGGTCTCTATTTGAAAAGGAAATGAAAATGAAGTGAAAATTTTTCACATTTATTAAACAAATATCTCCAATCAAAGATCGAATAGAATTCCAATAGAAATCAATATGATTTCTCAACAATCATTTCCGTCGTTTCAATAACCTTAGAATAACACATATTTACCAAGTGACTATTGATCTTGCAATAAATAATTTTTTGCAACTGAATGACGTTTTAAAAAAAAATCGAAAAAAAAAGTAACAAAAATGTGAAAAATGATTTCAATTTTGAAAATTTCCAAAATAAAATTTTTTTTCTAATATCTATACAAACCCCTTAAAAAAATGTATTTCACCCATGAAAACTGGGCACCTTTGACTGAAAAATAGTTTACTTTTTGCTAAAAGGTTTGTACTATATAATATTTCTTTACACAAAAGAAATTTAGAGATGTATATAATCTAAACCATTTTAAAGGTAAATTTACTAAAAAATGTTATTATTTTTCAAGGATTAATAACTTGAAAATTCTATTTATTTAATTGAAGAAAAATTTTATCCTCTCTATTCGTTTTTTTTTTCATCATTTTAAGTTTAAAAATGCTTTTTATTTATTGTTTATTTTTTTTTTAAAAGTAAAAATAGGAAGTTTACTTCTCATAAGATAAAACCAATCAACAAATGATATTTTTCTAAAAAAGATGAAAAAAAATATGTATTTGGGAATGATCAAACTTGAAAATATTCAATATAAATCTAAATCAGTTTAAAGAAAACTTATAAACACTTCTGGGAAAAAAAACAAATATGGTTGAAATTTTTTTTAGTATAACAAAAATATTAATATTCGTTATGTTGCCAAGTGTCTTCAAATATATTGGTTTTTCAATATTTAAAAGAATTGATTAAAATTTAAGATTTACTCAATTCTTTTAAATTCTGGAAAGGATAAACCAAGCTTATCTAGAGTTTGGTAGAGTGCCTAACTTTTTTTTAGATTTTCCGTTTTATTCTTATAATCAATTGATTTTTATTAGGTTTTTTTTACTTTTTGAAATAAAAAGAAAATTTTAATAAATTTTCGGTTTATTTCAAAAAGTAAAAAAAACCTAGAAAACTTCACAAATAAACAGAAAGCACAAGAAAAACAAAGCGCATATTTTTTTCCCAAATAGAAAAGTTTTTGATTGAAAATCTATTGATTTTCTAAACAAAAAACATAGTAAAAGATAAATAGCAGATTTTTTTAATCAAAGAAATAAACAGAAAATTTTCATAAATTTTCTTTTTATTTTTTAAATTAAAAAAATCCTAATAACAAAAAATATTTGAGATAGAAAAGGTAGTCTATTATAAAATTAAGATATTTCACAAATCATCACAATAAACATTCTTGGGTATATGTTAAGAATAAATTAAAATAAAAATTTTACAATTTATAGAAAAAACACTCTAACTTCAACTTAGAAATTATTAAAAATATCAATCATTTTCTTTGAGAATGAAGTCCGATGAAAAAAGAACAAAAAATTCAGATTGAAGAAGTAATTCAAATAAACAATAATAATAAACAACCAAAAAATAATAAAATTGATATTATTCAAAACAAATGCCTATTATTCAGCTTATCATTGATTAAACGATAAAGAAAATAATAATTTTTTATTGAAAGTTCTAAACAAAAATTTGAAATCATGTAAGCGCCGCCAAGTACCATTAAGTACTGTAGAGCGCCGTAAAGTGCCTAGTTTTTTTTTTTTTTTTTTTTTTTTTTACTTTTTGAAATGAAAAGAAAATTAAATAAATTTCATTTCAAAAAGATAAAATTAAAATATTTTTTGTCAAAATATTATCATGAGGAAATTTTTATGTAAAGATGACAATAATAACCCATCATTATTTTCTTTTAAAAATCCTGCAATGTGTATCAGGGTATTTGTAAGCATTTAATTTCAGAAACTCCTATATAATTAGATATACAAAATAATAAATAAATAAATAAATAAAATCAATTATTTAGAAAAAGAGCAAAAATAATAAAAAGGAAAATGTCTAAAAAAAAAAAAAAAAACTAATTAAATTTAAGAAATAATAAAAACTTGATATTCTTACTGCATGGCAAGTAATTGCATCCTTTTCAAAAAAAAATTTAACATCAGCTTTAATTACTGAAGCATATGATTTAAATGATATATCTTCCACAGGACCATAAAATTTCAAGTCTTTGTAAAATTTCTATATTGTTAATTATTTATATTTATATTATTTTGAAATAATTTAAATATCCAAGAAAACTTTTTAAGGAAATAAAAAAATTGAATAAAATAAACTTACCCGAAAAGCAAATGACGAACTTGAAGAAAAATGAAGTGAACTTTGATATTGTTTCAATTGAACATGGATTGTATTACCATTAATTTTGGTTGAATTTAGATGAGTAGCAGCTTTGTAAGCATCAAATGATTTCTATTTGTTAATAAGATAAATAACCGACAAGTTACAAAATCATTGACAATAAATTTAATTAGAAAAACAACAATACAATAAAATTTTTGGATGTATGATTTATATATATACATTAGGAGATTTTCGGTATAAATTTGTTTTTTACATGGGTATCATTTTTTTTTTTTGCGATTTTTATTATTTTGATTTTAAAAAATGGTTTCTGAACAGTCCTTTTTACATAATCAAATATTTATATATTCTTTCAAAATATTTTATTTTTACATTTATCTCCAATCTCTTATAATTGTTAAAAAAATTTAAAAAACACAAAAATATTGTCAAAAAATAATTTCAAATAGTTCATACAACTTGTATTTGTATAGTAGGAAAAAAAATACTTGTCATGAAAATAATACGGAACAAGATTTTTAATTGTGGATATTAGGAAAATTGTTGTGTAATTTCATTTATTTTCAATCAAATCCTTTTTTATAAATAACAAATTTTTTTCTGATCCAAGTAATAAACCTACCTAAAGTTCATTAAAGTTGGGTGTATCTGGAATCCACAATTAATTATTCGATAGCCAAAGTAGATCAACTTTTTTTGAAAAATAATTGGGCTTTATAGAGGTTTGCTAGAGTTTGGAAAATGATAATTTTTATTCTTGTTTTTTGATTGATTGAATGGGGGTTTTGAACAAGTGATTTTTCATTAATAATCATTCTAATAAGTGGGTGAGTTATAATTTTAAAAATTTATTTCTTAAAAAAAAAGGATTTGATTTTCAATATTTACAATTACACAGCAATTTTCCTAATGTTCACAATTAAAAATCTTCTCGGGAATTTTTAGCATGTAAGATATTTTTTTCACTACTTTAGAGTTAACTTGTCCATAATTCTTCTTGAATTTTTTCAAATCAAACTGAAATTGTACTCATTTCAAAATTGGTAATAGGTTATTGGAATAAGGTTTCATTAAAATAGAGAAAATGAAATTTTTTTTGTGGTTCCATTGTGGAAAATTATAGAAATAAATTTATAAATATCAAGCCAAAACTACTAGAAATACAAATTTCAAATAAAAAAAAAAAAGGATTTTTTTTTTTTTTTTTTTGTAATGGAATCAATTCCATTATTAAATAAATGATTAAAATAATTTTAATTTTATTTTTATCTTTGATGGTAGGTGTAAGTATATTAACATTTGATAAAACGACATTAAAATCCAAAATCAATTCCACTATTTCCAATATTTTCTAACTTCTTAAACTTATAATTTATTATATTTTTACTTCTTTGGAATTATTTTCAAATTTTTCTTTTTCATTTTTTATCTTGTTCTTTTTTCTTATCTAAAAATAAATGATCACAATAGAATCCATAAACCATTCATCAAAAACTAGTTTAACAAGTTTTACCAAAAAAAAAAAAAAATGAACTAATACTATTCTAAACAATTCTGTAACAACTCATTTACATTTTTTTGATAGTATCACCCCCCCTTAAAACAAAGAATAACAAAATCTTTAACTTTATTAATTTTTTAGATTGGTTGAAAATTCAACTTTAAATTGATAAAATTGAAAAATTTATACAATTTTTTTGAAGAGTAACCAATTGTAAAAAAAATTTGAAAGACTACAAAATATTTTTTTTTAATTAAATTGTCAACAAAAAAATAATTTAAGAAAATTTTTTTTTTAAGGAAAAATAAAAAATAATAAATTGCTTAAATACTATTATTTGAGCTATAAATTGGGTAAAATTTCTTTTTAAAAACGATTTTGTCTTTTAATAAAATAATTTGTTTTTTTTACTTTTTGCGAAAAATATTGTAATATATATATAAACTATTTTTCAAAAATTTTGACTCACTTTATAATGTTATATGGAAGTTATTTTGAGGGTTTGTCCCTTATTCTTATCAAAAACATATTTTCAAATTTTTGGATCAGAATCATTTTTTCTTATTTTTCAAATCATTTTTTCTAATTTTGCAAATTTTTTTTTTTGCTTTTTCAAATTTTTGTATTTCTTTTTTTTTCTTTTTTTTTTTTGAATTTTTTTTTGTTTCATTTTTTCAAATATTTGTTTGTTTTTCTTTTTCAAATTTGTATTTTTTTTGCCAAAAGATCAATTTTTCTTAATTTTTTTTTGCAAAAGATCATGTGAAAAAAAAAAGATCTTCAAAAAGACAAACAAATCACTAAGATAATTGAGACCATGTAATGTCTTTGAAAATTCATTGAATTAATAGTAAAAAATCTTCTTGTTAACCTTTTTTTCAGTGAAAGTTCAGTAATAAAAAATCGGATATGCGCATTTCAAAATTATGACTCACTTTTTTTTAGTTTTGGGTTTTATTTTTTTTAATTTTTACAACTATCAGGTTTTTATATATTTAGAATGATTTAAAACTGAATTACAAATCAGATTTAATTATTTGATGTTCTTGAATACTAAAAAATATTTTTTTTTCAATTTATTATTTCAGGTGGTCCCAATTTTTGAAATGGGGTTTATATATATATATATATATATATTATTATTATTATCATTCAAATAAGATATTTATTCGGATTCAAATATTAAAAAAAAATAAATAAAAACATGTAAACTTACAGAATACTGAATAACGAAATATGGCGTCCCTTTTTTATATTTGAATTTTTCGATCGATAAAATATTTCCATATTTTGAAAATACCGAATCAATTTTATCTTCATCTTCATCATCTAAATCTCTCAATTCTATTGATCTGCTATGCTCTAAGCCCTTTTAAGATTTATGAAATAGAAAAAAAAAAAAATAAAAAATAATTATTTAATTCTCATTGTAAAGTAATTAAACAGAAAGTAAATATAAAATTTAAAATTCAAATTAACTGATAAAATTCAATTGTTTTTATTTATTAACATCACCGGCCACTAAGTTATAAATTTGTAAAAGTTTTAAAATTTCTTGATTATTTTCAACAAAAGAAAAAACAATCTTTGATAGATCTTTCGGCTGAGAATAAAAAGAATTTTAATGGATATATTCAAGTTCTCATCTGAATGTGAAAAATTTGTGGATATTGCTATCTGTTTGCAAAAAAACTATTTTTTTTGGTAAATAAACACTTTTTCGCAAATGAATACTTTTTATTAAATTACTTATTTGTTCACCAATCAAAACTTTTATTAATTAGGTGCTTTTTTTTCTGTAAAAGTTTTTTTTTTTTTTTTTTTCACAAAAAGGTACTCTGTTTTTTTCTTCAATAAAATACCTCTAATAATAGAGTTTTTTGAAAAATACTATATCAATTTGAAGATCTTTTTGTTTCAGATCTTCAATTATAATAAAATTCTTTCTTGAAAAATAAAACCAAAACAAATATTTTAAAGTACTAATTATGCCTCTGTTGATACAGTTCCATAAAAAATATAATAAAGAAAAAGAAAAATAATTTTTTGACAAAACAATTAAAATTTTGAATGAATATGCATAACAAATAATTAACAAATGATTGAGAAAAATGGTGTGAAATCTTGTATAGACGTGTTTTTTTTATCTATTATTTACCTTTACAAGTTAAATAATCAAGAGTAATTGAAAATTATTCTATTCTATCTAAAATATCAATTTAAAACAAACAAAAAAAAAAAAAAATCAAACTTGTCTGTTGAAATTTCTCCAAAACTAAAGTTAAGAAAAGAAGGAGAAGGGAAAAAAAGTAGAAAACAATATTACCCAAACAATCATTTTGATTTCGCGATTGTATATTTCTGATCTAAAAAGGTTTTAAAAATTGAACAACCGTGCTCAGTATCCCAGATAACTTTGAAAAGGAGTTAATTGACTACAACCAAATATATATTTTCAATAAGGTTGATATTCTTCAAAGTATTTTTTTTTTTTTTTTTTTGTGAGAGATATATAATACAACAATCGAATAAGAAACGATAATTTATTTTAAGTTGCTATTCAAGTTAATGAAAAGGATAGATAAATTTAGCACTCAAATCAAAATAAAATTCAATTATTGTATCGATTTTTTACTTGATCTATTTTATTTTTCATTTTTTCATTTTTTTTTTTAAAATTTGCTTTGAAGATAATTTGTTGATCAACAAAAATTTATCAACTTTATGATTGTGATTAAAAATTAATCACAATATTTGAACAATTATCACGATTTCTGAGGTATCATGACTTTTTTTATTCAAGGGCATTAACTGAAATCGAAATTGTGGCTTATTCTCATTATTAGAATAAAAGATAATTTTTTTTTTTTTGCAAAATTAGGTCATGTAAGTTATTATTCCAGTAAATTAGCTTTTTCGCGAAAAAATTTTTTTATCCGAGTTAAAATAGCTTCCCACGAACTAATATATATATATATATATATACATGTAAGAACCACATTACCATGTATGAGAAACTTTAAAGATAGAAAAGTTTATTTTTATTAGCTGTTAAAAAATATTACAAAACAGTTTAAAATGTTCAAGTAAAATAAATTTGAATGAATAGAATTGAAAATTTATAGTTATAATCCTGTGCAAAATGTTGTAACTCGCATTTTTTTTTAAAAAAATTAAGTAAAATTTCTCATAGCAATATAATTTGACAAATAAAAAAAAAAACAATTAAATGTTGATTTTTATGAATACAAATTAAAAAAGAATTTGAATTAATAGTTTAGTAGAGATAATTTTTTGAATAATTTTAACATATTTATTTCATTTTTTTTTTTTGAAAAGTCATTTCTTTATGACAAATAGGAATTTTATGAATTATTAGTAAAATAATTTGACAAAATAAAATAAAAAAAATACAACTATTTTTTTGCAAATATGTTCATGAAAATTCTCTTTTGTAAATGTAATTATTTGGCTAAACGTTAAAATTTGTAATTTTAGTCGAGTTAAAGTTCTTACTTGGATTATTTATTTAATCCCTGTTTGATCAAAAATTCAATAATTTTTCTTAATTAATCGGAATTCAAATTGTTAATTATGGTTTAATACTGACAAATCAATATTAACAAATATATCACGTATTTTTTTAGTTTATATTAAAAAAGCCATTTGTTGGACATTAAAAAGCAATCATTTTAAAATTCCATCCAATTTATACAATATTTTCTAAATATTTTAATCAAGTAATAAATTGAGAAATGTTTTTCGAAAAAAAAGTAACAATTTTTTTTTTAAATTTCTTTTTAGAAAAATAAAAAGTATATTAGAATAGTATCAAAAGAGTATACTCAAGATAAAATATTTTTGATTTTTTTTCATTTTTCTCCTGGACAAATCTTCTTTATATTGGGAAGAAGAGTTACAACGGAAAAAGATCAAGTGGTTACTTGCTAATACTGTGACACTGAAACACGAAAGTTTGAGTAACTTGAAAATAAAAACAAAAAGCAAAGGCTAAAAATGACCAAAGGTTTATTGCAAATAAGATCAAAAAAAAAAAAAGAAATTACAACAATTAAGCAATGATCCCCAAGTGAACATTCAGGATCAATTATCAAATGATATTAAATCAATCAAAAGTATGGTGGCTGTAATTTTGAGTGTTCTTAATTAAAGATAGTATTGAGTTTTTTTTTGATTTTTAACCAATTGCTTCTTATAAACCCTTTTTAAATTTCTTTTTTTTTTTTTTTTCTTTTTTCCATTTTCCATTTCAATTTTTTGCTTTTTCTTTTTAAACATAAAAAAATATGGGTATGTTTTCCCCTTGAACAATCGTGAAATCTATGATTTTACGCTTAAATTGCCTTTGAGGAAATTTAAGTAAAAGGACATCTAGAGTGCAATTTACATTTATTCCATCAATATAAATATATATATATATAAGATAAAATATTTTTTTGAGATTAACAAACCAAGACAAAATATTTTCAAAAAAATAGTATTTTTTCATTTTTAAATGGGTTGTATTTATTGAAAAGAACCTATTTTATCTTGACACATTGTTAATTTGTTTAATTTGAGATTTTTTATTTTTTTAAGCCTTCATGAGCTAATGAAATAAAACTCCGAAAAATGATAAATGTAATATTTGTAAACAATTTTTTTATTGTACAAATAAATTATAAAAGTATGGTTTGCTTGAAAAGAAAAAAGAAAAAAGAAAAAGAAAAAAATTAAATAGAGTACTTTTTCAATGCTTAAATCCAGATAATAATTATAAGGCGAATTGATATTTAATTGATAGTAATCTCCAAGTTCTTGAATTTCTGATAATTCATTATGTGCAATATTTTTTGGGTTAATTTGGTCAGTGTATAAGAATTTAATAAATAATTTAAGAGCATTATAAGATTTCCCGGATTGATCATGAATACTATTAACGTTTTCATTAATACTCGTAAAAAATCCACGAAATACATTTGATCTAGCCTGTAGGATTAATTTATGGCATGGTATTTTTTCCTCGTCAACAATTAAATCAAAATCAAAATCTTTCGAAAAGCTATAATAATTGAAAAGGTCCTTGCGAAGAGTTTTTTTTTGAGGATTATTAATACTAAATTTTTGAAATATGTCGTTTAAAACTAATAAATATTTTTTTTCATCAAAATATAACCAATTTAAAAAATACTTTACAACTTCTTCTGAATATTCTTCAAGTTGATATTTGACAACAATTGGTTTAATTGATAAACGAATTTGAATCATTTTTGAATGCACCATCACCCCTTTAATTATTAAGTCTGTATTTTCTTGATATTCTAATAAATTTTTAAAATCTTTATAAAATGATTGCGAATGATTCAACAAATAATTATCAATATGATATTTTCTTAAAGAATATTCTGAAAATCTTCTTGTTTTTTTGATTAATCCCAATGTTGACTGTATAAACAAAGTCAGATTCCAATTTGAAAAATAAAAAAAAGTATTTGTATTTTATAATGCAAGTTTGTTAATGATATTTTTTTTTTTTTTTATTAATTATTCGGAAAAGTATAAAAGGGAAAAAGAAGAAGAAGGAAAAAGAAAAAAGAAGTCCAAGTAGAAACTTACGATCTATTATAAAACAAACAAATTATATTGAATTTTTAATATAGAAATAATAAATCAAATAAATAAATATATATATATATATATATATATATATACAAATGTATTAATTTATGGTTTTAATAAGAAAAATCAAATAAATATCAAATTGAAAATTCATAAGTTGTGGAATTAATAATTTGGTTTTTGAATATCATTTACATTTTATTAAACAATTACAAAAAATGTTTTTTTTTTATAATTAATTCTAATTATTTTTTTATTTTTCAAAAAAAAAAAAGTAAATTAAAATAAAATAAATCATACGTTTGGTGATTTAGTTGTAGCCCCATTATTAACTAAATAAAAAAAAAGATGAAAAATATTTATTGTTCTGGAACAAAAATCAATTAAATTTTGTAAAACATTATTTCCGTTTGCCTATTTAATATTAATAAAATATATAAACAGTTAAATATAATATAGATCAATAACAATAAGAAATTGAAAGATTTTTCCTTAATAATTATTTCATACCACCATAAAAAATAAAGAAAATAAAAATAAAAAAAAAATTACGTCCAAATTACTCAAATCAGCACCGTTTTTAACAAAAAATTTCACAATCTTATAATTAGGGGTTTTGGATTTAATATGAAGTTGCAAAGGGGTTTCGTTGAAAAAACTTAAAGGGTTAATATCTGCACCCTTTTCAATTAGTAATTGAAACGTTTTCAAATAAACAGACACCCCCCTTTCTGCCAACAACGAAATAGCTGGTTTCCCTGAAGATCCAATAGCATTTACATCGATTCCATTTTCAATTAAATAATTTATGTTATCACTAAGGACCCTGCGTCGGGAACAATAATAAATCAAAGGTGATTTCTTTTCGTCTAATGATATTAATTTTGCGCCCTCTGAAACAAGTAATTTGATATAACGGATATCCAATGGTATTAATTGGCAAACGAATTGTAATAAGGAATTTAAAACCGTGACAGATTTTGAATATTTAACAAAGCATTCCAATATCTCCAATTTCATATTATTATAGTTATTGATTTGATATAATGGCGTGACGTGTCTAGAATCTTTTAAAGTCCAATCCGCGCCAAATTTCAAGAGTAAGTCTAGCGCCCTGATATCGACATCTTTTCTTTGTAGCAGCAAATGCAAGGCTGTTTGTTTCCAATCACAAGACAAATTAGGATCTGCGCCCATTTCTAATAATAGTTGTAAAACGGGCAGATTAATGTCCTTTTGCTCTAATAGTATATGCAATACATTCTTCCCATTTTTGTATTCAGCATTTAAATTGGCACCGTTTTCAATTAAATATTTCAAGGCCTCAATTGTGGTATGAGGATTTCTACAGAGCAAATGCAGTGGCGTTTCCGATAGCCTGTTTACAGGGTTAATTTCGGCGTTATATTTGGTTAACAATTGGAACAATTCCAAATCCGGGTTCTGGCAAGAAGCGATCAAATGGATTAAATATGATCCGTTATTAGCTCGGGTATTCACGTCGGCTCCATGCTTTAATAAATTTTTAATGATTGGGAAATTGATGATTGCCTTTTTTTGTGAAAACAATTGCAAGACGGGAATATGGCTATTCACACTTCTATTTAGTTTGGATCCGCTTCTTATTAACAATTTGGCAACGCCCTTTTGCGTGTTCTTTCGATTCGCGTAAACTTCTAAAGCTGTGTAATCAGAATCGGTACTGATATTCACATCGGCGCCATTCGTGATTAAAGTTTTAATTACGGGCAATAGATTGCTTTTGCCAGTATGGCACGCGTGAATTAAGGCCGTCCATCCTCTTTTGTCTTGGTAATTAATTGTCTTGCGATCCTTTTTCAAAAAATTGTCGATCAGTTCTAAAGGCAAATCAGCGCGGTTACACAATTGCATTAAAACGCCAGTTTTGCTTGGATACTGTTTGAAGTTTAAATCAATGCCACTGTTAATTAATAAATTAATGGCCTCAAAACTCAATACCTTTTGCGAGCAATAAACAAACAGGGGGTTTTCAGTAAAATTGATTTTTTTTAAATCGGATCCATTGGTGATGAATTTTTTTAAGAATTCATAATTGAGGACCAGCTTTTTATTTTGGCAAAAATAATTGAATGCAGTCAATCCCTGGTGGTTCTCTAAATTAATTTTTAGCCCCGATCGCATCATTTTATCAAAAATTGTTTCTGTTAGTGTATTGTTTATTGTTAAATAATGGAGACCAGTATTGCCATTTTCTTTCAATTGGAAGTTGACATCAATACCATTGTCAATCAAATAACACACCACGTCTTCCTTGAGACTGATTTCCTTGCAGCACGTGATTAAGGGACTGTTTTTCGGATTTAAATTTCTTAAATCATACCCGTTTTGAACAAAGATTTTCAAAATGGAAAAATTGAATTTTGTTTTGCTAAAAAAGATACTGTCCAGCGCAGAATGGCCACTCTTGTCCTTCGTATTCATATTGACTCCTTTACTTATGAGCGTTTTCAATAAGGCATACGGATCTTTTTTTCTCCTTCCTTTACATAAAAGATGCAGTAAAGTGCATCCTGTTTTCTTTTCCACACAATTAATTGCACACCCCTTTTCAATTAAATAATTAATCATTCCCATTTTTAACTTGTTTTCTTTCAGTAATTTCAGTAATGGGTTGTTCTCCTTGCTTATTAAATCCAATCTTCCCCCATTTTCGACTAATAGTTTGATCACCTCAAGATCATATTTTTTTCTTGAGAAATAGATCGACACGCTTGTGTGTCTGTCACTTGACAGCACATTCGGATCTAGCCCCAAAAATAACAAATATGTCAGAATCGTAGGAGTTGGCTGGTAGAGGCAAAAGTAATGCAAAAACGTCATCGTACGTTGCTTGGAATAGAAGGGATCAACAATTATTTGTTTCAAATTTTCAAAATCGATCCTTGATTTCACTTCCCGTAATGAGTAGTTTCTTAAATTCACAATTTCCTTTGATGTTAACTCATAAACGTTGTTTTTGTTCATTTCGATGAAAAACAATAAAAAAAATGAATTTCTTTTCGATTTGTTAGAGAGGAAAAAAATGAAATGGGAAAGTCTGAGATTCAAATCTATTGAAATTAAGTGTTTTAACTTTTTAACTTTTGTTTGATCTCTTCTGATTTTTATCAATTGTTATACTTTTTCCATTTAAATTTTTTTTTGGTAGTTATTCGGTATTTAGAATACAACTATTTTTGAACTTGTTTTCAATCAAGTCAAATTTTTTGTTTGTTCCTCATACCCATATGATTAAATTTTAAAAGGTGAACTGATTGCAAAAAGAGTTATTATAATTTCTGAAGTTTATCTTGGAAAAAAAACATAAAAGGTTGAAAATTAATAGGTCTTTTTTAAAGAGGAAAGTTTAATAGTTTCATTGAAAAAAATGCCAAAATTACTTTTAAAGCTCAAGTGTCTTGTAAAGTTCTCTTTTTTCGAAATAATTTTTACGTATTTTAAAAATAATAACCAAGTCTAAAAATTAGATTGATTGTTAGAATTAAAATTAAATCTAAAATATCAGGATAAACCATAATTTATTCTTCACGTGTAAAAGATTTGAGATTTAATTTTCAATCTAACTTAAATTTCTTATTATGGATTTTTGTAACAATACTTTTTTGAGAAATAGTAAATGTTTTTGATTAAACAAAATGATAATTGAATTTGAAATGGAAATTAACAAACAAGTTTTGAACAATTTACTGAATTGATCAGTAAAAAGTATAATATTCCCTTTTACAATCACTCTATTATGAATTCCCTCTGACACTTCCATTAGGTGATACTTTCTTTGGATTTTGGAAGAAATTTTTTATTTTATTTTTCAAAAGAGAGACATTACTCTTTAAGGACTAGGTTCCTACCCTAAGGGTGGTTGAGTAATAGTGTTATTTCACTTTCACTTCTCACAAAAAATTTTCACGGGGAAGAAATTGGACAAAAAAAAATAAAAAACATTTTTTGTCAGCTTTATCTTTTCAGGCAGACTTTTTTTCTTCTTTTTCACTGAAAAGGAAAATTGAAAATAACAAAAAAATAATTGCAAAAAAATGGCTTTTGGGGATTTTTAAGTGCATTTCAAATTTGAAAACATTTCAGACTTGTAAAAGGAAATGTAAAAAATGTGTAGAATGGCCAGAAAATACTGTGAGTTCCGAAAGTTGAAATGGAAATTCTAAAATATTAAAATCAAAATTTTGTATGATCTTACAAGGGAAAAATTGTGAAAATTGTTGAAATTGTGAAAATTTCACATTTTTTCTAAAAGAAATTCTCCTTGGACAAATAATATTGGATTATATAACTCTTTCAAGGTCGTTTTTATACATTATTTCACTGTTTTAACATAAAAACGCAGTATTAAGTAGTGTCTTGCGTAATAAAAATCCTAAATAATTTAGAAAAATTGCATTGATTATTGTTTAGAAGACCCAAAAATAATTTTTTATTGAAATTATTCAAGAAAAAATATATATTTGAAAGTCAGTTCCACTTTTAAGTCTAAACTATAAAATAATTCCAGGTATAAAAAAAATCTCAAATTACTACACATCTTTTTGTAATTTTTTTTTATACAATCGATTTTCCCTGTATTAAAATTATATCTGCCCGATTAGTTCTTTTATGCCTTGACTTAGGTTCAAAAATTTCGCTTAAAAGTTAAATGGTATATGTTTGATTTTACAAAATCCAAACTGTTAATTCAATCATGCTTTTTTTTTCTAAATTACTTTATATAATTATAATAAAAGAATTTTTCAATTAAAATCTTCTGTTCTAATCTTGATATTTATTGTTTCTGATTATTTAATGAATTCAAGTATATTTTAAAGTCAACCCCATTTCAAAGATTTTAACACACCAAAATTTACATTTTTGAAAAAAAAAAAATCTATTTTAATCAATTCTAGAACAAATATTCAAATTAGAACCATTCACTAATTGGAATTTTAACAATTTTTTATAAATTACAATAGTCACCAAACAAAAAATTAATAATTATTAATACTAATAAATCAATATTGGGTTAAAAATTTTCTAGAGAGCAAACAAAAAAATGCATTGGTTTATTGTTAAGGGTTAGATGAAACCTCACCTAATCTGTTAAAGAGCGAATTTTGAAGTGACTAAATTTGAGACTTCTAATTCTAAGAGTATCTAATATATACAATCATCAGAAGTATTAGAATCTTAATTTAGTTTTCTAAAACAAGAAAAAAAATAAATTGATAAATTTGCTGACATTCTAATTAAGGAATATTGATCGATCAAATGGTTAGATACCATCAACTAAATTTAATTGAGTATTTCTATTTGGAACTTTAATCTTATATGAGCAATTCGAAAAAAAATTTGATCATATGAAACAAGTTTCGTAATTTAAAAAATTAAATGAAAACAAAAAACTAAATATTGAAAAAACAATTTTTATATTTTACAAAAATCAAAATTATTTCAAAATTGAATTATAATGGGATAATGTTACTATTTAAACTTTTATCATTGTTTAATTTACTTTGCATTTATAATTTGGTCAATTAAATTAATTTTAAAACCCACAGACCCCTTAAATTTCTAGTTTACAATTCCAATAATTTGAAAAAAAAATTATCCTATGTCAACCGAGTAGCAACTTGATATTTTGGTTCTTTGTTGATCAACCACCACTTGGTATTCATTTTAAAAGTGGATCAGAATGGCAATTTTTGACCATCATTTATTTTTTTTCGTGAATTAGAATTTAATATTCTAAGACCTATAGACAGGAAGGTAAGTTATAAAAAAATTCCAAATATTTGGGTTGTCAATTTGAATATTTAAGTCCCTTTGACTCAATTACCTAATAAAAAAACAATTATTTTTTAAAAGATTCAAATAAAAATAAAGCTAAATAAAAATTTCAATGTAGAACACAAAACCAAAACTCCTATTGTATACCTTCCAATATACTGTAGGCTGTTTAATAAAACGATCAAAATTTTCAGACAAATTTCCTAAAAAAATCAGCCTCCAATTAAATTAAAAAAAATCAACAAAGCTACCAATTCTAAAAGTGAAATTAGTATTTTTTGGTTTTTGATTATAAGAAAAAATTGAAAATTTACATTATTGTTAAAATCTTTTTTTAGAAAGCTGAATTAGAATTACATTCCATTTATTTTGAAACAAATAATATTAGT
Source organism: Anaeramoeba flamelloides (assembly GCA_027625915.1). Classification (NCBI taxonomy): domain Eukaryota; family Anaeramoebidae; genus Anaeramoeba; species Anaeramoeba flamelloides. Next base: position 2,153,236 of record JANTQA010000008.1, read on the forward strand.
CTTATAGTCTTAACTCTGGATTTGGAGAAAAAAAAAAAATTAAATTGTCAAAAATTCCAATTCTCAATTACTTTTAAAATCTATACTAAGTGGTGTTGTATCCATTAAAAACCAAAATACCCAGTTTCTATCCCTTGACACAAGATAGTATTTTTTCAAATTTTTAAGGTTTACAATTCTTGAAATTTTAAAAAAGATTATTTTGTTTTGTGTGTAGTGTCTTGTTTATTTGGTTCTCGGTTGATCGATCTTGGATTTGGTATATGTTTTATTAATAATTCAAAATGGCAATTTTTGACAATTTATTTTTTTTTTTTCCGAAATCCGAAATGAAGAGTGTAAGATTAATTTCTGGAACTTAAGTTATAAAAAAATGTGATTTGTGTGGTTTGTTGATTGAAATTTTTAATTAGGTTTGGTTTTATTCGGTGCTTTTAAAAAAAAAATTATTTTCAACAAGTTAATTGACTAAAAGTATCTAAAAATTTTCTTCTACAACCCAAAAATTTAAATTTATTCTTAAAAACCTACCAATCTAACAATCTAAAACTCTCCATTTCGAATTTCGGAAAAAAAAAAAAATAAATTGTCAACAATTGCCATTTTGAACTACTAATAAATCCTCAAACCAAATCAAAGATCGATCAGCTAAGAACCAAATTAACAAACCAACACACACACTACGTAATTTAATCTTTATTCCAATTTCAATGATTGTAAACCTTAATTCTCAAAAAAGTTATTTTGAAATTACAACTTATTATTTTGCTTTTATTTTACAGCTTAAAAAAAACTTGAGTCTTCTTGAGATGACTTTATTCAAGACAAGCAACATTTGGTGGGAAGAAAAATATGTTTATAATGATTTAGAACGAAATATAGGATGGTCAATAGAAAAAATAGGTGAATATTTCATTTTTTTTCAATTCCATATTTTACGTTTTCTATTTGGTTTACTCAAGGATACACAAATTTTGTAATGTCAGACAATTCAGATGAAGAATATTCGTGGGTCTCAAAATTCTGTTCTTTAAAAGGGAACGAATTTTTTTGTGAAGTTGATAGTGACTATCTCGAATCCAATTTCAATTTTATTAGTCTAAGAAATTATGTTCCTTATTACAAAATAGCTCTCAAAACAATAAGAGACGAGGAGTGTGAAGAATTAGGTAATCAACACATCTCGATCTTAATTTTCTTTATGATTTCTTTTTCTAATTTTCATTCACTCACTTTTTCTTTTTTACATTTCTTTGTTTGTTTTTATAAAAAAAAAAAAAAGAATCACTTACCGAGGAACAAGAAGAAACAATTGAGTCTTCTGCCGAAATTTTATATGGGCTCATACATGCACGTTATATTTTAACTGATGAAGGAATGCGAAAAATGGCTAAAAAATATCAAAAGGGGATTTTTGGTCGTTGTCCAAATGTTTTCTGTCAAAAACAGCCTTGTCTTCCTGTTGGAAGATCTGACTTGCCAAGAAAAGTAAATCTTTCTAATTTTTTTTTTTTATTTTATTTTTTAATCCCAAGAACAACACCGCCTTTTGTGTGTCAACAACTTTTAATTGGAGAATACAGTTTGTCAAATAAATCCAAAATCAAAAAGAAAATTATTTCTTGAATAAAGAATAAATCAAGAAAAAGAAAAACTCAAGTTAATCCTGCGGCGAACATAAATAAGTGAGGAATAAAAGTTTTACAAGTGTTTGACAAACTGTTTGGTTCACCCATATTATGCAGTTTGGGCAACACTTTATAAATCTTTTATTACTCTTTTTTAAAAACACAATATTTCATTTTACACAATTGAATTATTTTTTTTGAGTTAATTATTTTTATGGGCTTAGCTTCAAATTTGAAATTAAATTAATTTACCAAGACTTAGACCCTTATTGAGTCGGATTAATATTTTGAAGTTTCTGATCCCGAAAAATTGGTTTCTGTGAGTTTTTCAGTAATTTCTGTTTTTTTTTATGATTCTCAAAATTTTGAAATTTTAAAAAAAAATTAATATCCTATTTTATAGATTAAAAAAAAATTTAAAAGCTTAATAATATTTTGAAATACCAGAATGGATTTTAAATTGTTTTTTAGTCTACAGTCGTTTTAAAAACGTGATGAATTTTTTTTTCTTAGGATTTTGACTTTTTTAAAACTTTTAACAAGTTTTCTGGTATAAAAAAGTGAAAACTTCTTCAGAATAAAAACTTTTTTATTTGTTTTCTTTTTTAAAAAAATGAGGGCTTTTTTCAGAATTAAAACCTTTTGAAAGAAGATTTCAAGTTTTCATAAAGTCAAGATTCAAACTTTAAATGTGGTGTAGAGATTGGAGTCTGAAGAAAAGCACTTTTTTTAAAAAAAGTTCTCACTTTATTAAAACAGAAAACTTTTCAAAACAGTTTTAATTCAGACAAAATCCTAATAAAAAAAAAGTCATCACTTTTTTAAAATGACTTTAATGACTTTTTAATGCACTAAAAGGAAAAAATAAATTCTGATAATTAAAGTTAGCCAAAACTATACATTGGATTTCAGTTATACATCTTTTATAAATAATTTTTTCAAAGTTATGATAATTTTATACCAATAAAGAAAAGATAGCAATTAAATACATGAAAATCCGAATACCCCCTTTTCCAAAATTACCGACTGTTGAAGCAAACACCTATTTTTGGGGTATTTTTTTTATTGAAATAAGTTAAAATGAATGAACTTTAGATTGAACATTAAGAATGATAAAAATAATAAATGTTAAAACAATTTGCAGAAAAAAACAGGGAGTAGGTATATTAAAACTCAAAATGGAGAAAAATAAAATGATCAAAAATATTCCAAAAACAGAAAAAAAAATCATTTTTCAATTTAATTTAACTATATCTTATGAAAGAAATATTTTATGCTATTTTAAAATTGAAAAAATATGTTTCTTTTTAGACTATTAAAAAAATAGATTAAAATAATCTCTCCACCAAGCCAAGTTAAAAAAAAATTTCAAAAAAAAAATAGAAAAAATATTAATAATGTAGTATTTCATTAATTTCGTTGCATAATCAATTTATCAATCTTGATCGTTTTTTTTTTTTTTTTTTTGGTTCAAATTCTCATATATTAATACATTTCATAAAAAAAGAATTTTTGGATAGAGGCTGCTTGCCTTTTAAAATAAAAAATGATTTCAATTTGTAATATTAAAATTTTAATTATATCATCATTTAAAATGTTAATTCTTTCAATGTTTTTTATTTATTTTTATTTTGAAGTTAATAATGCGATACATATATCATTTATAAGAAATTTTCTTTTTTTTTTTAATGAATAGTTATTCGGCGTATTAATAAATCAATATTTAATTCGTTAACAAAATAATTTTTTGAAATTAAAGTTGGATTTTTTTCTTTTCAATAGAATTGTTGTAAACTATAAATTTTCTTTGATTGAAATATTGTTTTTTAATTCCGATACTCAATGATATTTTATAAAAACTTTTCAATAATTATCACAAAAAAAAAAAAAAAAAAAAAAAAAAAAACACTCAAACATAATAATATAGGATACTGTTAAATACTATTGTCCCAGGTGTCAAGATATTTACTTTCCAGATCCAAAATATGCTAATATTGATGGTGCGTATTTTGGAACTACTTTTGCCAATTTATTATTACAATGGAATGAAAATCTAAAGCCAGAATCGCCACCAAGAAAATATGTTCCAAAGATCTTTGGATTTAGAGTACATAATACAGTTTCTAGATATCAAGATTTTAAAAGAAGCAAAAAATAAAACCAAAAAGTTTTTTTTTATTTTTTTTTAATAAATATTCTTATCAACTTTTGTTTATTATCACTAAAGATATTACCTAATAATAGAAATTTAATTCGTTTTTACAAATTGGCAAGATTTTTCTTGAATTCTTTTCAATATATTTAATAAAGTAAATTAAACTTTAATTTTTTTCTAGAAAATATTAAATTTCTCAAAATCCTTTTATCTTGTTTTTTTCTTTTTATCTTTTTTAACTTATGTTTTGAAAGCCTTTTTTTATCTTTTTGTAATAATTACACCCTCTTGTAGAAACACTTCAAGGTTAAAAATTAGCTTTTCCAACCATTTTTGAAAAAATATCAAATTTGCTAATAAAAGTGAATCAAATTTCTGAGAAAGGGTTGAAGGTTTTCTTTCAATCTTAAAACATCATATCTCGATGGCTAAAAAAATTATTTATCACTTTTGTAGAAATTCGATTCCCTATTTTTCTCTTGAGAAATGAATTCATTTTATTTTTTTTTTCTGAAATATTACTAATTATACCAGATAAAATATGGTTCGAAAATAAATGGAAAAGGATTGAATAAATTTTGATGAACTAGTCTACTCTTCAAATATAATAAGTCATTTGATTGTTTCTAATCAAAATTAAAATTTTTAATTCAAATAATTGATTAAGGAATTGGAAACATTTTTGATATTTATTAAAGTTATTATCGTTTTTCAGTTTTAACACAATTATCATAGATTTAGTTAAATATAGGTCTTTGTTGTTTTGATTTGGAAACAATCACCTTGTTATAATTTGAGTTTGGTCTGGAAGAAGGAAAAAAATAAAATTGTTTGAAGTGGGATAAGATGATATATTGTGGAGTTAGAAAAACAAGGATTAATATCATCGTAACACTCGATACAATATCATTATTTGTGTATGGAAGGGGATCCAAAACGAAGAATTATAAAATGTTGGTTTTTCCAAAAATCAAATTATATGAGGTGCTATTAATTTTTCGAACTCGATGATTTAACTTGGCACGAGAATTAACAAACTAAAACAATAAAAAACTAAAAAAAGCTCTTGTTTATTTTTCAATTATAGAGTGGAAAGCCTCTTCTTTATAGGGTCCTTTTACACCAATGGATTGATTGAAAACATTAAAGTTAAATTTTACATTGTTTACATTCGAGACTAATTTTGGTTTAAATTCAATAGAGATAAAATAGATCATACAACGATCCAAAAGTCTCTTTATTATTTATTTTCTTCAGTTTGTTAAGAATTATTAGAATATGATCATGAAAATAAAATTCCTGATATATTACCTGTTCTTGTCAATAACTGAGGTTTGATATTTTAGAGAATTGACTTGGTTTCACGATACTAAAAAAATGTAAAAAAAAAATCAAATATTTGCTAATTTTTCACTTTTCGAAAAGTTCAATTAAAATAACCACTATTGGTTAATATGAGATCTTTTCTCAAAAAAAATTTTTAAAGATATTTTGCTATTTAAGTTGGACAATCCAATTTTCCAGGTTCATTTAATATTTTTTTCAATGTTAATAGTAAAAAATTTGAATATTTTTTTTTTCAACTTTAAGGGGTATAATACTATCATTTAAAAGAATTTTAAATCTAATGAATATATTTCAAATGAGGAAACAATTATTTTGATAATTAATTGATTATTTATTGTTTTAAATTGAAATATATTTTAATAACATAAAAATATTGGACACTTCAGTAAAAGTTTTTTAGAATTTAAAATAATGAGGAAAATCATCTTGAATTTACTCAATTCTTGTGAATCCTGGAAAACCTAGGAAATAGGATATTAATCATTGATGATTTTTTTTTTTTTAGATTTTTTAGTTTCATAAGAAAAGATAATTTTCAAAAACGATTAATTATTATATATTTAATTAAATATAATGAAGTAGAAATAAACTAAAATATATGTTCCATATGATTTTAAAATTTTTTAACCCCATAAAAACCTTTTTTTTCTCAACTATTGGGGTTTAAAAAATGTAGTAAGACTAACAAGAATAAATTCAATAACCCCCCAGATTTGGAATTCTCAAAATTTGATAATATTGTTAATAATTTTTAATATGAATGATCAAAAATTAATCAAACATATTAGTTTTATCAATTGTAGATTTTCTACAGAGAAATAGTATTTACCGTAGTATAAGCATTTGTAATAAAAATAAAGGAATTTTTATTTAACCTTTATTGAACATTATTTTTTGGTTCCAATTATAAAAAAATTTGTTCCAAAATCTTCAAATAAGAGGTTTATACAATGACATAATTTATGAGTTAAAAAACAGTCAGATAAAACATCATAATTTTAGTCTCTTAAATTACTTGAAATAACCGTTTAAAGTAAAATTTATTAGTAAAATACTTAATTTTTTTTCTAAAATAGAGCCTTAAAGGATAATATCAAAAAAATACTGAAATTAACTTAAAAAATCTTGTTTTCTCAAAATCCCAAAAATTACACTTTTTTTTTTTTGATTTAGTTTTAAAATGTATTTTATGCTGCCGTTCAAAACTTTTTTTCATTATTTTTTAACATTTACACCAATTCAAGAATTGTGACTTGCGTGGAATAATAAAATGAAAAAAAAAATTTTTTATGTAGTCAAGAACATCAAATAATTAAATCTGATTTGTAATTCAGTTTTTATTCATTTCAAACAGATAAAAACCTGATATTTTAAAAATGAAAAAAAAAAATAACACCAAAAACTCAAAAATAGTGAGTACCAATTTTTGAAATGAGTATTATCGATTTTTTATTACTAAAATTTCACTGAAAAATGTGAGCAAGAAGATTTTTGGCTCTATTATTAAAAGCATTTTAAAAGACATTACATAGTCTCAATTTTATTCGTGATTATTTTTCTATTCGAAGATGGGTTTTTTTTTTCCACCTTGATCTTTTGATTTAAAAAAGTATCAAAAAGAAAAAAAAGACTCAAAATTTGAAAAAATGATTTGAAAAAGAAAAAGAAAAGTAAAAGAAAAACAAAATAAAAACAAAATAAAAACAGAAATTTAGAAAAATTGATTCTGAGATAAAAATTGAAATTTTTTTCTTGTATGAATAAGGGATAAACCCTCAAAAAAAAAACTTCGATTAACATTATAAAGTGAATTAGAATCTTTGAAATATGGTTTATATTTGAAAATAAAAACCAAGGCGCTTTTTTTGATAAAATATTACAGTTTAAAAGGCCAAATAAACTGATAATAAGAAAATAAGTTAAGATGGTATTGGTTTCTTTAAAGTTCAGTTATTAAAAAAACTTGTTAAAATGAACCATCAAATTAAAAATATATATCTCAAAAAAAAAAAAAAGATTAAAAATTTGTGAATACAATTTTATCCCTAAAATACAAAAAATAAAATAAAACTTTTTTTTTATTATTGAAGAAGTGTAAATTACACTCAAGTTGCCCTTCAACTTAAATTAATTTTCAGAAATTTAAGCATAAAATAAATATTTCGTGATTATTTATGAATGAATTGAATTTCAAACTGTCTTGATTTAAAATTAATTCAATAAGATTTATTTCTTTTAATTTATTTTGGAATAAAAATATATTTTTTTCATAGGCGTGAAGTACTCATAAAAAATGATCAATATTTTCGATTATTTCCTATTCTTCATATTTTAAACAGAAATAACAAAATTTATTTGATTTTTAATTGATTAATAATATCTATTTAAATAATTAGTAAATGATCTGAATTTCAGAATTGTTGAACTTGATGGATAACTTAAAAATATTATTCTGTTTTGATTAAATAATTTTTATTTTTAATTATTGTAAAAAATTTTTTAATTTGGTTTCCGTCGAGTTCCCCAGGGTGCTGTAGAGTGCCTAGTTTTTTTATTAATTTCAGAAATTTAAAGAAAATTTATGGGGTTTTCTTTTAATTTCATAAAGTAAAAAAACCTAAGGTACTTTTTCTTGATTTATTTTTGTTTTATTTGTAAAATCAATTGATTTTTCAAATAAACAAATTACTCAAAAAAAAAAAAACTAATGAAACTTCCAACTTTTTGAATTCGGCAACTCATTTTATGTGTACTTATATATTTCTTTTTTAGTTCAATAATATCTTTTGAATGTCAGTTGGTTTTATTATTTTCTTTGATTGAATTTTATTTATTTTTCTAAATTAAGGGAGAGATAAGTTATTTAATTTATTTTTGAATTTGAATTATTTTTTTTATTTGTTGATATTATCATATTTTCAATTTAAATTCTATTTTGTAAATAATACTTTTTATATTTATGTTTATTTTGTATATTCAGGTAATATATGAATTAATTCAAGAATTTAAAGAAATTATTGTTTTTATTTTATAATTCAAAATTTCTAATCTATATATTAATTAACTTAATATAAAAGATTTAAATAATCTAATTTTTAAACTATTATTCAGAGAATTGTTATTGAATACTTGTTTAAGGTTATTATATGTTTCTTTTGATTTTTTTAAATTACAGTCTTTCCAAGGCTACCATAAAATTTTAAATAAAATACACATTGATTTTTCCATTCTAATTTTCCCTTTCGAAAAAATTCGTAAATAGGAGTTATTATTCTAAAAAAAAAAATAATAAAAAATGAAATATTATTCAAATTTTTGAAACATCAAAAAAAAAATTATATAGATACTTGTAGCACATTCGAAATATTGTTCAAAAAATGTAATTTTTTTTTTTTTTTTTTATTGAAGAAGTGTAGATTACACTCAAGTTGCAAAAATGTAAATTTTTAAAGATCAGTAAATATTGATATTTTTTTTGAGTTGAATTGCACCAATAAATTTTAAGTTTCATGGGTTCTTGATTTTTTTTGATTTTTCAAAAATTGAATTATAGTTCATTTATTATTATTTTATTTTGGAATAATCACCCTTATTTCCTAAATTTTTGAAAATGGAAAAATAAGAATAGAAAACTCAATTCGGTTTTATTTAAAAGTTTATGGTAGCCTTGGGAAATTGCTGTAGAAACTAAACTCCATTTCACTCAAAATACCCAGCTAAAAAGAAAAAATTCATTTTATTTTGAAGAATCAAGCAAACTGAGATTGTTTAGAAATATCATAGATAATAAACTTCAGGACTAGAGTTGAAAATCTTAAACGAAATATACGAAAAAATCATATTTTTTTAAAAAAAAGTGTCAGGACGATCTGAATTTTTTGGTTAGTGAATATTACTTTGAAGGCAAAATATGTTTTATGAACAAGTATGTTGACTCAATATTTGTTTATAAATATAAAATTTCAGATTATCTTAAGACAAAAATTTGAGTTTTGACAAAACCTTTTTCAGGATCCAAATTCGAAATCGATCCTAAAAAGTTTGGACAACCAAATTCCTGACCGTCACTGACTTTCAGCTTCAGACTATAATATTTTAGAGTTGGCTCAACTGGTATAGATATATTTTCATTCAAGATAAAGCCAAAGTAAGATAAAAATAGATAGATAATTTTGAGTTTTTTGTTTGGATTTTGAAAAGTTTTTGGACAAATTAAATGCTAAAGTTTTCATCAAAATCAGAAAAAACTAATATATGAGATTGTTTTTTTCTTTAAAAGACAGTCATTTTGTACATTTTTTAAATTTTTAAGTGGATTTAAGTTATCAAATAACAAAAAATTTGAATACGCATGACCAGACAATAATCCCAAAAAGTTAACATTATTTGGACAAACAATTACATGTCTTAAAGAAACCTATCTCTTGGTTGATTCAACAACAAACTTAGTACATATTAATTTCTTGTTGTCATAAACAAATTAAAAAACCAAATAATTTCCAAAAAGAGTTCTTGAAAATTAATAACATAAAGGTTTCATGATAATTTCTGATACTTTCTCATATTTGAGATTCTTTCTGTTTTCTTTTTCGTTTTGATAATTTACGAGAAATATCGAAAGCGAAGTGAATAAGAAAGGCTCAAAATTAAAATCAATTCAAACCCTTCACCCAAAGTTCAACCATTTAAGTATTTCAAGATTTAAATTCAAGTTGTGAAAAAAATACCGTACATGAAAAAAATCCCAAACATCAAAAATCCTAATATTCACAATTAAACATCTTGTCAGGGATTTTTTTCTAGTACGTTATTTTTTTCCACCCTAAATTCTTTTTTCAAAAGAAAAATTATGACTTTTCATTTTGAAATAAAAACCAGAAAATAACCAAGGAGTTACTATCTAATGAAATTTAATAACAAATATTGTTGATTGTTTCTATTCACCAACCTGTCTGTCCTTTTCCATCATTATTTTTCTCAAAACAAAATGATTCTAAAAGAATTTTCCAAATGTTTGAAAATTATTTTTTTCTTTAAATCTTAAAAAATTACTTTAAATGGCTGAATTGGTTTCAATCTTTGTTGGAGAATGTGGAGTTCAAATGGGAACAGACTACTTCAAATTAATTGCACAAGAACATCAATTAAACGAGGAAGGTGTTTATGTCGGAGAACAAGACTACCAACTTGAAAATATTAAATGCCTTTATGAAGAGACTCAAGGTATGTTCCAAATTCCTCGCAAAATATTTTTCAGTTTCCTTCATTAAATTTACACTTTTCTGATTTTTTCTCTTTGTGATCTTCGTCTGTTCCAACCGAACAAAAACAAAAAGAATTTTCGTTTTTTCAAATAAAAGCTTTGAAATATTTTTTTTATTCTTGAAAAAAAACAAAAAAACATAAAATTATCAAAGATTGTAATTTCGAAAATGTAAACCATAACCTAAGCTTCTTTGTGGAATTAAAAGGAGAAAATTTTTCCTTTTATATTCCACAAACCTTTGTGTCTTTTTTGGATTTAATCTCCTATCTTTTTTATTACGAAAAATGTTCGAGAAAAAAGAAAAATTTTCTTTTCTTTTTAAATTTTACAGCCGTTCCAATCCTACTGTCAAAATTTAAATGGACACAGAAATTGATCGTCTCTTATAAAATTGTGTTTTAACAAATTGAAAATTCAATTTCTTCCATATCAAAATAGAAGAAATTTTAATTTCTCGAATATCATAAGAGAAATTTTTTTTTGGTAATAAACAAAGAAAAAAATCGAATTTCAAAAAGAAAAAAAATCACAGTAACTTGAAATTCTTAATAGATCATTGTTTTTAAATTGTTTAAACATTGGATTTTAACAATTTTGGGAATTGAAGATCCCTATTAATGCAAGTTTTTTTATCAATTTTTTTGTCAATTTCCAAAACCAAAAAATCGGATTTCTTAATTTTTTTTTCTTCTTTTATAAATTTTATGGTTTATGATAAACTTCCATAACCATTTTATGGTTTGTATTACAGGATAAAATTTTCTAATAGAAAACCCTATTTCTATATCTGATAAATTTTCACAGTAGGGTTGGAACTACTGTATCTTTTTAAACATAAGAATTTTACTTATTGGTGATGGCTTTGTATTATTTTGATAAAATGTTAATTTCTAACACATAGATAATTTATGCATTGATGGTTCAAAAAGCAATTAGCAATGTTGGTTTTTTTTGTGTGAATATCGCGAAAGATCTAAGTTCTGTTAACGTGAATGATTTGCATAGAAAACAGATCTTAACTCACAATAATCCAAGGAATCATTTTTTATTATTGTTGATAAACAAATTCCAACCCTACTGTGAAATTTTATCAGATATAAAAATAGGGTTTTCTATTAGAAAATTTTATCCTGTAATACAAACCATAAAATGGTTATGGAAGTTTATCATAAACCATAAAATTTATAAAAGAAGAAAAAAAAATTAAGAAATCCGATTTTTTGGTTTTGGAAATTGACAAAAAAATTGATAAAAAAACAGGATATTAATAGGGATCTTCAATTCCCAAAATTGTTAAAATCCCATGTTTAAACAATTTAAAAACAATGATCTAAAAAGACTTTCAAGTTTCTGTGGTTTCTGTGGTTTCTGTGATTTCTGTGATTTCTTTTCTTTTTGAAATTCAATTTTTTTTCACTGTTTATTACCAAAAAAAAATTTCTCTTATGATATTCGAGAAATTAAAATTTTTACAGCCGTTCCAACCCTATTGTGAAATCTATGATAAACAGAAAATTCATTTTCTTTATCATAGACTTGACACTTTATGACAGGATTTTATGGTTTTGTGATAGCCTATTACAAACCGTGAAATTTTATAATAGAACAAAAATTTCCCATAGAGAAAATATTAGAATATGAATTTTTCACTCCAAACATTATCTAATGATCGATAATTTGGAAAAATTTTCAGGTTTTTGGTAGATCCTTAATTTCTAAAGACATTAAAATCAAAAGGCAAGACCATTTTAAAGAAATCGTCAAATTCTATCTTCGATCTTTGGGAGCTTTGTTTTGAATTTTTGAATTTGTTTCAAAAACAACAAGTTTTTTTTCTCAGTCTTTCAAATAAGAAATTTTTTTAAAAAACCTTTGTCAAAGCATAAAATGTATATGATAGCATATAACCGAAGATTTTTTTTTTGTATTTAACTGTGACAAAAAGTCAATTTCTATGTCTGTCAAATTTCACGGTAGGTTTGGAACGGGTGTATCTTATGATATGGCAGAAATTGAATTTTCAATTTCTCAAAACACAATTTTATAAGAGACAACCAATTTCTATACCTTTTTAAATTTTCAGGGTTGGGTTGAAACAGCTGTAATCATTTATGCTTTAATCTTTCATATAAACCCCATATTTGCTGTATAATTAACAGTTTTAAAATGTTTAATTTTGTTTTTTAGGATTTTCAAACTTTGCTTATCATTTCAGTTTTGTTTGTTTCCCATTCATAATTTATTTTTTTGGGAAATAGTTGCATAATTTTTAGATCCTCAAATGGTTTTAGTGGAAAACAATAATTTTTAACAAAAATTTTCAAAAATGTAATTGTTAACATTTTTATGCAATACCTCTTTGATTTCGTATCAAAGAGTTAATTTTACCAGACCTTACTTAAAAATTTTTGATATTTAATCATTTCCTTAAATCTGAAAAAGTAAATCCTAATTTTCTTTTCGGATTCAAAAAGGACCGAGAAGATACAAAACAAAATTTTGATTAAGACTCTTTACTTCCATTCAAACTTGTTTTTAAAACTAGAAATCGAGAAAATATTGAAAAAGTTCGTCAATTTTCCTGAATGCAAATTTTATGATAAAAAACACAATACACTTTTTTAAAAATTAAATTTATTTGTTATATATTTTCAAAAATATTAAAAAAATTATTCTAAAAACCTTTCTGTGATTTAACAATATTGTTAATTTTCCCAATTTTTTTTTAAAAAGTAGTAAATGAGATTTTAATTCTTTCTTTAGAATTTAGTAATTTTGGAAATCACAGAAATCACAAAAATCACAGAAACAATTTTTTCAGGATCAGAAATTTCAAACAATTAACCAGACCCGAGAAGGGCCTAACTCTTTATAAAATTAATTTAATTCCCAATTTGAAGACAAATCCTGAAAAAAAAGTATGTCAATTGTCGAAAACTAAACCCCATTTCAAAATAATTGTTCGATTAAAAATCAAATTTTGAAAATAAAAATTTTGATAAATTGAAGTTATCTATTTTAATAAAAAAATTTTAATTTTAAAATTCAGTTCGATACTCGAGAAATATTTGTTTTTCTTCTAAAAATAAAATGAAAAAAAAAGTAAAAAAAAAAGAAAAAAAAATTGGGACATTTATTATGAAATTTAGTTTACATATTTTTTAATTGTGAAAATTAATAGAATCGCAGAAATGATAGTAACCAAACTACTTTTTTACAAAAATTTCTAATTAATAAAAATACAACAAACAAATCTAGTTAACAATTCTCAATTATTATTTAGAGCATTTACTTTTCAAAAAATGCTAATTTTCAAAGAGAAAAAGTATAAAAAAAATCTGATTATAACCACTATCTTTAAACTCCAAAGAATTAAAACTAACCCCAGATGATTTATTCAGTTTGGTTGAATTTTAATAATTCTTCAATTTTTTCTTATTAAATATTTTTTAAAGGCAAATAAATGATTTTTTTTGTTGAAATCCTATATTAATTATTTAACCACTCTCTTATTTTGAATATCTAAATCTTTACATATATAAAAAATTGAATTTCTTTTGGATTTTTTAGAAAATTATATTTCTAGATCCATTTTTTGTGATTTAGATCCAAAAACAATTGAAACTTTGAAAACGAATGAAACAATGACAAACTTTCGCACCGAAAATTGTATCAGTGGTAATAAAACATCAAATGGGAATTGGGCAACTGGCCATTATACAGAAGGAGCAGAAATTGTTAGCAATGTTCAGGATAGTTTTAGAAACGAAATCGAAAGGTGCGACAATCTTCTTGGATTTCAAATATTTTCTTCATTAGGAGGTGGAACAGGCTCAGGATTGGGTTCGTTGATCACCAGCAAAGTGAGAGAGGAATATCCAGACAAAATGTTGTATAATTATACTATATTGCCAGAATCAAAAAACCAAGAAAGGAATGCTGCATCTATGAATTATAATTCAGTTTTGACATATCATCAATTAATCGAAAATTCCGATGCAGTAATCATGTATAATAATGATAAACTAGATTTAATTTCTAGAGAAAAATTAGAATTAGAAACACCAAATCTATTTGATTATAATACAATAATCAGTAAACATGCAAGTGGTATCACTAGCACGATGAGATTTCCAGGTAAAATTAATTTTTTTTATAAACTCCATTCCTCAAATTTACTCTTTATTTTTCCCTCTTTTTTTTTTTAGAAAACTAAATTAAGTTTCAAATACTTCTAATGACCGTGTCGATTCTATTCTCTCTTTGTATTGGACGTTACAAAATTTAGTTCCTTCAAAATTCTCTCATTACCAGATTAAATGACTTCTTTCATTTAAACCTTAACAGTAACCCCATTCCAAAAATTTGGATAAAGAATCTATCAAAAATGGGCAAAAAAAAAAACCCAATGTTTGGTAAACCCTTTTCCAGTCAAAGGTATCCAGTTGTAGAGGGGCAACTTACATGTGTTTAAATGGTTTGAATTGATATTAGAAGAAAAAAATTATTTTGGAAATTTCAAAATTGAAATCATTTTTTCTACATTTTTTTTTTTCGATTTTTAATTGGCACGTAATTCAATTGAAAATTTATTTTTTATTGCAAGATCGATATTCACTTGGTAAAAAACGTGTTATTTTAATGTTACTGAAACAGTAAAAATGATTGTAGAGAAAATAATTTTGATTTCAATTGGGATTTTATTTGGATCTTCAATTGAAGATCACAATGAAAATTGTTGTTTTTTTCAATATATATCTACTAAGAAATTTGAGCTTTTCGATTTTTGAGAAAATCTATTGATTTATTAGTTTCATTTCACACGGATATCAACTATTCTTTAATCTGTATTATTCTAATTATTCTCTCATTTGTTCTTCAAAGGTTAATTATAAAAAAATAATTGATATTTGAAAAAAATGTTTTTTTTTTGGATACCTTTGACTGAAACAAAGTTTATTTTTCAAGGCTTCAGATTAAACCAAGTTTAAATTACCAAGTATTAATGTTTTAATAAGTAATCATTTTTAAACCAAATAAAAGAAAAACAATTTAAATGAAAAAATAAAAATTTCTGTCTCCAAAATGATGAAACGAGCCAAACAAAAAATTGTATAGCTAAATTTGTTAAAATTTCACCAACAATTATTAATCGATCAAAAGGTTAGATACCATCAGCTCGTCTTATCTGTCATTTTTCTATTGGAATAAAATGAACTTTAACCTAATATCAATCATGTAAAAAAAAAAAAAAATTGAAAGATCTAACAAAAGAGATTACGTAACTGGAAGAAAAAGAAATGAAAACAAAACAAAAAAGACAAAGAATGATAAAATAAATTGTAAATGTAAAATTATTTCCAAATTGAATGAAATTGTGGCATTTTTATTCTTTAAACTGTTTTAACTGTGTACAATTTTTTGGGATTTAGCATATATTACAATTTTTTTTAAAAACATATTTTGAAAATCAAATACTATATCCTATTTGAGGATGAAAATAAAAATTTCAGTAAAATCAAAAAGAAAATCAGAAAAAAATCACAAGTTTAATTTATTCAAACTACGATTACTTTAATTTTGCTAAGGAAAAATGTAAAACAAGTGTTACTTTTCCATTTTAGAAACTGTTGTTTTTTAATACTGTTATTTTCTAATTAAAAAATGAAAACTTTTATTTCAAGTTCCCAAATATTTTACATTGGTTAGTTGAACGAACCACAAAGATCTTCACAAAATAAGTTAGGAATGACATTTCTGGTCATTACTTAAGCTTAGTTATGGGACTTTTATATAAAATTTTGATGAGTTTAATTTGATTTTAATAGTAGTTAAAGTTTAAATTGATTCACAACGAACAAATTCTTTCAATATATTCTATACTTGGGGTTATCATGTCGAGCATAAGATAATAAAACTCGGTTAATATTCAAAAAGGAATTAAGTGGTGCAAAAAAAGGAATATGAGAAAACTCAAAGTTAGATTTTTAGGTCTCTTCAGACATAAAACTCAAAGTAAATGTGAAATATCGAGAATCTCTTTTTCGATCTCTTATCAAATTACCATACCTATCTTGTTTGAAATCAAAAAGAGAATTATATTGAAAATTTTAAATTCACTTTACATAAAAAATCCAATAAAACCCATTTACAAATTATCTTAGATCCAGAACACTAAATTTAAAAAACACGAATATCTTCAAACCCTTAGTCTTTTAAAAAAGTTTGAAGAAAAAGTGAAAAAAATTTTTCATTCTTTTTATAAGGTGTATTGGCTTAAATTGAAAAAACAAATTCTGAAACAAAAAAAAAAAGATCTTGGAAGATCATTTGATCAAATAGTTTCAAAGAATACATTATATTTGAATGCATTTTGAAAAATCTCAATCTCAAATTCTGAAGAACTTTTTGTTTTTTTGTTTCTCACAAAGTCAATTCAGCCACTTGGGTGTTTTTTTTAATTCTAAATTAGTTTATACGGGGGTATTCAAAATGATAAACTTTGAAATTATTATAATCTAGAAGATTTTTATTTTGAAATTAAATTAATTTTCTCGTAAGAGTTTTAACCGAACAAAATATCACTTTTTCGTACTTGATAAAATATATTTTTCAACCTCCAAAAATACTTATTCTGAAAAAGAAAATTTCCGACACAAAAGTCTAAGGAATCCTCATAATGCTTTTCTTGAATTATCTTTAAAGTTACACATAATTTGAATTAGCCCAGATTCAGTGATAATATATACTATCATCTTCGAATTAAAAAATGTTTTTTTTTTTTTTTTTCAAATTCTTAAATTATTTTTCGGTAACAATGACAAAAAACAAAACAAAAGACCTTTAGATACTAATTAATTAAGAAAAAAATTATATTTCAAGTTCAGAAAAATTTTCCCTCAAATATTTTTTTATTAATAGTTAAAAAAACTCAAAGCTGTTTACAAAACTAATTAAGAAATGATATTTTTAGATTTTTTAAAGTCTTCCTTATTGAACCTTATGATAAATTTTAATTTTTTTTTAATTTGAATTTAACAATTATTCAATATTTATGAAAGTATCAATTATAACAAAAGAACAGAAGAGAAGAGAAGAGAGAAAAAAAGAAAAGATTAGATTGAAAGTTTTATTAATTTTTTTTTTTTTTAATTTTACATCCATTATTATAAGAGTACAAAAAAAAACACGTATCAGAAATTAAATTACTTGGACCATCTAAAATTGAATTGAAATTCAATTTTGTAAAAAACTTGCGTTATTTATATGAAGGCAAAAAAATAAGCCTATTATAATTCTAAAAAGGTCATGTTTTTAATATCACTGTTAGAGGATTATATTAAGCTTATTTGCAAGAGCAGAGTCAAATTGTTGGAGTTATTGTTTGATTTGGGATTAGTTATCAAAGTTATCATCGATAAATAATAATAAAAAAAAAAAGAAAAAAAATTCTGCCAATTAAAAAAAGTCTCACAACTTTCTTCGCTATCTAAAAAAATCAAAATAAAAAACTATTAAAATTACAATACTCAAACAGTTTTTCTATTTTGATCAAAAATTCTCTAATACTTTTTTGCTTTACTCTGAACCATGCAAGAAAAATATCCAGAAAGAAGTAGTTGCATGTTTTTAATACTTCCCAATACTTAATTTTTCCATTTTTTTTAATAACATGATATCATTAATCTATACCAAGATTACAATTATTATTTAACTCAAGTATCTTGAATTTTGAATAATTAGAGACTCAGCAGATCAAGTTAACAAGTTATCATACCTAGAAAAAAAAAATAACTTTTCAATTTTTGAGAATAGAAAAAATGGAGAGTGTAAGAGTTAATAAAGAATCCAGTCTACAGTATAAGTCATTTAACTTTTAATTGTAGACATGCTATTTTTTGTCATTTTTTTTTTGTCCGAGATACCAAAAAAATGATAAATCATTTCTGAATCCATTGAAAAAAAATAGATATTTTCAAAACTAAAAATCTTAAAAATCCAACAAATAATTTTTTTAATGACCTAGGGGCCGATATAAACTATTCTTCTGATACATCTTCTAATTATATTGATTCTTAATTTGACACAACATATTTCAATAATTAAAATTTCAATGTCAAAAGGTTATGGCATTAACTAACAACATCCCAAATGAATTTTTCATCTTGAGAATAAGTTTCCAAATTTTTAAAAAAAAACACATTTTAAAAGTCAATTGATCATTTTCAACTCTTTTTGGGGAGACGAACAGAAAATTAAGTAATTATTTTTTGGAAAACAAATATTTTTTTAAAAAAATACAGGATTTGTAATAAAAAAACAGATGTGATCTACAATTATTACCCTCAATTTATATGACAAATTAATCAAAGAAATGTATAATAATTGTGATAAAATTGAGATAAAGGACATTTCAAAATTGAATTCCAAGTTGTACTATATGATAATAATTAAACAAATATGCTAACCAATGAGATAAAAGTGTGATAAATCCAGAGTCAAATTTATCTTATATACGAAATCTTTATCATACTCTATTTTTTTCAGTTTTATTTTATGTTTTAACATTTATCTTATATGATAAAAATGTGAAAACTTATCATAGATTATACGAACCCGACCCACTTTGTTATTTCACTGAGGGCAAATATTATAAAAAAAAATAACATAAAAATTTAACAGAATTGTTTGAATATTTTCTGATTAATTTCTGTAAACTTTTATAAAGACAATATCTAAAGCTTCTCCCCAGTACAATTTTTTTTTTCCTTTTTCAAAAAAAAAAGTATACAAAAAACAATATTTATTACCAATTTCAAATTTGAAAATTTTTTTATTAAAAGTCCAAACTTTTTTAATTATTATTCTTTGACAAAAATTTTAATCATAAACATATCCACATTAATTTATTGAATATTAATTCTAAGATTTTTAAACACACAATATTACTTTAATTTTTGAAAATTCATTCATTTGATTTATTCATTCATTGACTTCTTTTTTTCTTTCCTTCTTTTTTTTTTTTTTTTTTTTTTTTTTTTTTATTTGATTTAATTTCTCAAAGGAAAATTAAACTGCGATTTACGAAAAATTTGTGTAAATCTTTCACCATTCCCAAGACTGCATTTTTTTGAACCATCAATGTCTCCGATCAATTGGACAACTTTTACTGGAGATCAAACATTTACTATTGAAGAATTGTTAAGTGACTTAATGCATAAGACATCATTTTTACTAAATTTCGAACCATTTAAATCAAAACAAATTACCACACAATCAATTTTTAGAGGTATCAATCAATTTGATCAAATTGAAAATCATTTTTCTGAACTTGTAAAAAAAAAATCAATGTATATTTCATGGATAAAGAATAATTACAATTGTGCCTATAGTAAAATTCCACCTCTTGACCAAAATTTTAATTCTGTGCATTTATGGAATTCAGCCAACCTAAACCAACCATTACTTCAAGCAGTAGATGTATTTTCTAATAACTTTGAACAAAAAAAATTTTTAACGCCATACCTAGATCAAGGAATGTGTGAAATGGAATTTACTGAAGCTAAATCTAATTTAGTTGATTTTATTTCGGAACTCAAACAATACACTACCGCTCAAGAGATAGAATCAAATTCCGATTATTCTGAAGAGTATTCTGAAGAGTATTCTGAAGAGTATTAATTAGTGTGGGTATTATTAGATTTATAATATTTTGATATCATCAATCCTTTTTTAAAATATTAGAAAATTTGGTCTTTTTCTTTTGATTAATTTTTATTTTTCTTATTTTTTTTTTAAATTATCTTGGAACCAGTCAAAATAAATCATTGTTTGAAAAACAACAAAAAATTTAAAGTTTTTTCTTTTTTTTTTTTTCAATTTTAAAATTTTGTTATTTTTTTTAATCAAATTCCTTATAAATTTTTTTGGTAGGAAGGTTTTTTTAATATTACATTATTAATTCGGATTCATGAAGAAATCTTTTATGATTTTAAAGATTTTTTGTATTTGAAAATTGATTTCTATCAATGATCCTTTCATAAGTAAAATTAGTTCATCTGAAAACACTTTAACATGTATTACGAGTTACTTTATTTTTTCATCAAGAGAAAATGAGTAATAAATCCACATAATAAAGGAGATAACAGATCATCTTGATAACCATCCATTCCTTCTAAATTAAGAAAATTTTGTTTTTTAATTGTAATTATTTTTTTGTGAAAAGTATCCAAATTTTAAGGACAAGATTTCAACTTCCAAGAGTGTTGATTTATTTTGTTATTTTACTTTCAGTCCTCAAAAATATTTTTTCTTCCGAAGTTATTTGACAAATAAATACAGATTTCAATGCTCAAAAAACAATTACAAAAATTATCAAACTTATACCCAGAATGAACTTTTAACGATAAATGTCTTTCATGGAATTTTTGATTACAAGTTCAAAATTTAAAGACTTTCAAACTTGTGAAGGTAGTTGCAAAAATATGTCAAACATCAAAAGGAATTGCATTCTGTTAATGCAATAGACCAATATATGTATATGTCTAGAGTATAAAATCGTCTTTAAGCGACTAGTAACTCTTATTTATTTTTTTCCCAAAGGTGATAGAGTAATTATTTACATTAGGATACAATTGCGACCAATAAGAAACTTCGTTTGTCAACTTTAGAGAAATGAATAATCATTTTTAAAAGATTTCATTTTTCCAATGGAATTTTCAGTCAAAAGATCTTGATCCTTTTTTGTTTGAGATTTTGTATCAAATTAGAAAAATAAAAATTTCCAAAAAAATTTATTTTTGAAGAAATATCACTTTTAGTAATTTCTGAGAGTCTTTATGAACAATTAACGTTGTGTCTTTAATATTATTTAAAAAATACCTGAAAAATAAATCAAATATTGTATCCTTGAAGATCAAAAAAATTTGATCGTTTATTTTATTCTCAAATATTTATTCAATTTCTTGAAATTTAAAAGACTTGTCAATATACTTTTTCAAACACCTAGAGTATAAACAAGGAACTGTTGTATTAAAATCAGTTATTTGATAATATATATTATTTTTATTATTATTAGAAATATGAATTTGAATTGTTTTATTTGTTGCAAAATATTGAAAAAATTGAGAAATAATTGTAAAACCTATTTGATACATTTAATCATTGGGTTGTTAATGACTTACTAAAATAATTAAGATTGGGTTTATAATTATTGATTATAAATAATCAAATTAAAAAGTATTTATTTTGATAATAAGTTGAATTTTCCAGGTTTTAAAAAAGTATTTCGGGAGAATTTTTAATTCGATTCGTTGGTTCTTTTTCTCATATTTTTTCATTTATTCCCTAGAAAAAATAGATTTGGTCTGTTCTTTGAATCAAAAAATTATATTTTTTAGAAGTTTAAAATAATTATTATATTTTTTTTGATATTAAGTAGATTTTTTCAACTTAATTATTTTAGAACTTAGTGGGTTCATTTCTAAAGTGTATTTTTGTACAGTTTCCTTTATAGGCAATAAGATTTCAATCTTGTTTCAAAGAAAATAATTATTTTTAAATAATTTGGAAATATGTTGAATTTTGAACTTTTCAAAAATGAGAAAAATGTATCAGTCTTTTAAAAACAATAATTCATTTCTAAAAATAGTATTAAAAGTAAGTCATGTATTGTAGTTATCAGATTTTTACTTTATTTTTCAATTTCAAGATACAGTAAAAATTTTTTTAATTTGTTAATAAAATTACTTGAGGATTTTTTTTATTTTACTAGTCCCTTAAGGTTTACAATCCCTGAAACTGGAAAAAAGATTATCTTGTATTGGGCGTGTCAACTTGTTATTTTGGTTCTTGTTTGATCGATCCACAACTAAGTTTGGATCTTATAGGTGGTTGAAAAAGGCTATTTTTGTCATTTTTTTTTTTTTTTTCCAAAATCCGAATTGATGAGTTTAAGATTAATTGATTGGAAGGTATTGAATTGTAAGATATTTAATTAGTAATTGAGTTTTTTGTTTTATATATTGAAAATTTTATTTACGCTTTGTATTATTTGATGCTTGTAAAAAAATTTTTTTTATTTACTCCTAATTCTGTAAAAGGAAAATGATAATTTCAATTGACAACCCAAAAATTAACACTTTCAATTCAATACCTTCCAATCAATTAATCTTAAACTCATCAATTCGGATTTCGGAAAAAAAAAAAATAAAATGACGTAAATAGCCTTTTTCAACCACCTATACGATCCAAACTTAGTTGTGGATCGATCAGCTAATAACCAAAATAACAAGTTGACACGCCCAATACAAGATAATCTTTTTTCCAGTTTCAGGGATTGTAAACCTTAAAATAAAACCTGTAATTTTTGTTTTTTTGGTTTTTATTTCTTTAAAATAATGTTTTGAGAAAAATTTAATCTGTGCTTCAAAATAAAAAGTGTGTTTTTTTTGTTATCTAAGACCTATACATCAACCAATCAAAGAAAGAAACTGACAATAAACCAGAAATAAATATGATATTGGTTCCTTAAAGTTCTATTATTTAAAAATAAATTCTAAAAATAAAGTAACAAATTGGAAAAATTTTGCTCAAAAAAAAGAATAAATTTTAGTTAATTTTTTTACAAGAAAAAAAACAAAAAATCGAGAAAATTATGAAAAATTTGAACAAATTATATTCATAATTTAAATTTTACAGAAAATATAAAGGAGTTTACTTTCATAATTGATTTGAAGTTAGGTATACTACAGGGTCTTTAATTGGTTATTGTATTGGAACAAGAAGAAAAAAAAGCATGAATTATATTTTGAAACTCGGATTATAGTCTTTATGAACTCATTATTTTGATCACTGTAAAAGAAGATCTCATTCAATATCCAACCATAACAACTTTGGTCAAATCATTTTGTCGGAAAAGTACTGTAGTCAAAATAAAGCGTACAAAAAAATATAATCCGAGTTTCAAAATATAATTCATGCTTTTTTTTCTTCTTGTTCCAATACATTAACCAATCCAAGAAACTGATAATAAAGCCAAAAAAATATTATATTGGTTTCTTAAAGTTCTATTATTTTGAAAGAAATTCTAAAAATGAAGGATCAAATGGCAAAATTTATCTCAAAAAATAGAGTTAGATTTATTAAAATATTAATCATCAAAAAATTCAAAAAAATTGAGAATATTATGGAAAATTTTCAACTATATTTACAGGAATAATTTAAATTTTACCTCAAATAACAAGACCTTTACTTTCAAAATGTATTTGTCCTTAGATATACTATTTAGTAGTAGATTGGAGGTTGCCTTGGAACAATAAGAAAAAAAAGTATGGATGATATTTTGAAACATTTTTTATTGTCTTTATGCATGCTTTATTTTGATCACTGTACTTGATGTTTTCATTCAAATTGATATTAACGATTGAATTTGTTATCAAATTAATAGTGGATTATAAATGGTTTTTTGTAATTCTTCTGTTTTAGAAAATAGAGGGGTTTCTTTAAAATTTACTCTATTTTTTGAGAAAAAGTTTCTATTTGTTCCTTAATTATTAGAATTTATTTTTAAATAATAACACTTTAAGGAACCAATTTCATCAAAGTTATTTATCATTACCAGTTTATTTGATCCTTTAAGGACTATGCTCCCACGCTTAGGGGGTTGATTTATTCTACTATTTCGCTTTCACTTCTCACAAAAAATTTCACACGGAAGAAATTGGACAAAAAATAAATAAAAAAACCATTTATGTTTCCTTTACCTTTTCACTCCGGCTTTTTTTCTATCTTTTTCAATGAAGAGGAAAATTGATAATAACAAAAAAAATAATTGCAAAAAATGGTTTTTGGGGATTTTCAAATAAAAGTTCAAATTTGAAAACATAGCAAATTTGTGAAAGGTAACTGTAAAAAATATGTAGAACAGCTTGGGGAATTGTTTTGTCAGTTCCGAGATTTGAAATAAAAAGTATGAAACATTATAATCAAATTGTGATTGGATGATCTACGAAAAGGTAAAAATTGTTGAAATTGTGAAAATTGTGAAAATTTCACATTTTTTCCAGAAGATATTCTCCTTGGGCAAATATCAATTGGATTACAAAACTCTTTCAAGGGTGATTTTATACATTACTTCACCGTTTTCAGCTAAAAGAGTAGTCCTTAATGCTCAAGTCTTCAAGAAAAAACGAAATGTGGTTTTTAATATGAAATACCAAAAGTTTAAACAAGTGGATGCCAATCATTTAAACAACAGTAGTAATTGTGAGTTTTGCCTTTGATTAAAACCAACCCATTTCTTGTCGATTTAAAATCCAATTGTTACTTTTTATTTTTTCAATTTTTTCTCTCAAATGTTTTCCTTGCTTAAACAATCACCTAAATTTACTTTGACAAACCAAAACTATTTTAGAAACTTTTCTGTAAGTGTTTAAATTCAAAATTTTGTTTTCTTTTCAGGCACCATTTCTTGATTCAGAACCAATCATAACAAACAAAATTTTAATTTTTTCTTCTTTCACAACTGTTGATAAAGAATAAAACCTATGATGCAATTATTGTAGGAGCAGGATCTATTGGTGTTCCAACATCCTTTCAGCTCCAAGAAAGTGGGTTAAAAGTGCTTGTAATTGATCAAAAGGCTTCACCAGGCCAGGGAGATAACAAGTGTGCCATTGGTGGCATACGAGCAACACATGGCAACGATTCCAAAATCTTGGCTTGTATTCGCTCGCTTGAAGTCTTTTCAACCTGGGAAGAAAAACATGGACACAACATTGAATGGTTAAAAGGTGGGTACTCCTTCCCGTGTTACCGTGAAAAAGAGGAAAATGATTTAAAATCCTTATTGCCGCTCCAGCAGGGATATGGAATGAAAATTGACTACATTTCTGCTCAGGACATACAGGAATTGATCCCTGGAATCAATCCCAAGGGACTCAGGGGTGGTACTTGGTCGCCGGATGATGGTTCTGCAAGCCCAATGCTATCCTCATTTGCCTTTTATAAATATGCTAAAGAGCTTGGTGTTGATTTCAAATTTAAGGAAAAGGTTATAAGAATATTAAAAAACGAAAATAACAAAGTTGTAGGTGTTAAAACAGTCAAAGATACTTATTCAGCACCAATCGTTATTGACGCAGCAGGTTCTTGGAGCCCACAATTAATGAGTACTGTAGGAATTAACATCGATCTTGTTCCAGACTCACATGAAGCAGCAATTACAGAACCAACAGAGAAATTTTTTACTCCAATGGTTGTCGATTTAAGACCTGGTAAAAATCCTCACCTTTTCAAACTTTTTCCTTTTTTTCTCTTACTCTTCTATTCTTTTCTTTGTTTAGGATCTCTTTTAAGTTGAAGGTTTAATTTCAATTCAATAAATAAGAATTAAAACATCATGTTGTTATTATCAAATTTAAGAAGTAGAATAATTTGGATTTTACTGAATACTGAAAAATTCAAATTTATTTTATTAAATTTTTGGTTCAATTTCCATTTTGACAATTACTATTAATTGTAAAATAAATCGGACAAAATTTTCATTTATCTTTCCAAAATTAAATTATGATTTCAAAAATCCTTTGAATACAGAATTTTGATAGTCCCGATCCTCTAACCACGTTAAACACGTTATATGGTTGAAAAATAATTCGATTTTCAAAGATTATTTCAAAGATTTTTTTTGGAACGATGAATGAAAATTTTGTCCGATTTATTTTACAATTAACAGTATTTGCCATAACTTTGAATGAAAAAAGTCTTTTAAATTTAAATGTTCTGTAAAATTAGTTGGTATTCAAAATATTCTTTGTCAATAACTATTTGCAAAGTTGAAGTTATCAGTTTTACAAAAAGGGAATTTAAACTAAAATACTTAAAACTTTTTTGAATCCCAATTGAACTCAACAAATAAAACAACTCTCGAGGAAGAATCTTTTGAAAGTCAAGCCAATTTTACAAAGTTTCTTCTGATTTTAACATATATAATGGATTAATCAAAGCTTTTGTAAACATATTTGTAAAATGGAAAATGAATTAAAAATTTTCTGATATTTCTTTGAATTTATCAGTATTACTTTTACCATCGTTTTCCAATTAACAAATGAAAATTTTGGGCATTTATTTAGATAAAATTTCACATATAGTTTATAATTTAAAAAAGGCAAAGGAAACATATAACAACTGTAAACAATTATTTAATAACAACTCGATGAACAATAGTTTAAAAATTAGATTGTTTAAATCTTTTATAATAAGCCAATTAACATATGGATTAGAAATATATAATTATGAAATAAAAACTTTAAATTATTTAAATTCTTGGATTAATTCATGTATTACTGGAATATGTAAAATAAACAGAAATACACCAATTCTTATTTACAAAACAGAATTTAAAATAGAAAATATGATAATTTCTATCAATAAAAAGAAATTTAAATTCAAAAAGAAATTAGAAAATTTATCTCTTCTTGCCTAATTTAGAAAAATTAATAAAATTTAACCAAAGAATAAATAATAAAATCAATTGGAAGTCAAAAGATATTATCGAACTAAAAAAAGAAATATACAAATACACATATAACGAGTTGTTGAATTCTACAGGTTGGTGAAGTGTCGTTAGGTTTTCTTGAGTTTTCTGTTTATTTGGAAAATCGATAGATTTTCGGGATCAGCAAAAAATAAAAAAATACACACAAAAGCCTAACTATAATTTTCCAGAATTCGAAAGAATAGAGTAAAATATTTGGGTTTGTTCAATTATTTTAAATTATTAAAAAGCTAACAACAGTTTTTTTTTTAATTAAAAAGAATTGAGTTAAAAACTTTGATTTTAGTCTATTCTTTTGAATTAAAAAAAAAAAAAGAAAGGAGTTGCAGAATATCAATTGTTAATCACAGATTGTGAAATTTTTATTTGTTATTAATCATCATTTTACTCACCTGCGAATCCAGGAAGAGTACATGAGTGCACTGTAGAGTTCTGTAGAGTGTCTAACTTTTCCATAATTCATATGGATTGAGAAAAATCTTAGATTTCACCCCAATTCTTTTCAATTCTAAAAAAAAATTGTTGTTAGCTTTTTAATAATTTTAAAATAATTGAACAAACCCAAATATTTTACTCTATTCTTTCGAATTCTGGAAAAGCTAATGTTAAGTACCGTCAAGTACCTAGGCTTTTTTTAATTTCTCAAATTCAAAAAAAAAAAAAAAAACAACGGTGGCTTTCTTGAGGTTTTCTGTTTTATCTCTAAAATCTATTGATTTTCGTTAGGTTTTTTTGAGTTTTCTATTTATTTGTGAAGTGTTCTAGGTTTTTTTTACTTTTTGAAATAAACAGAAAATTTTAATAAATTTTCGGTTTATTTCAAAAAGTAAAAAAAACCTAACGAAAATCAATAGATTTTCCGAATAAAATAGAAAACCTCAAAAAAACCTAGAACACTTCACAAATAAACAGAAAACTCAAGAAAACCTAACGGAGCTTTTTTTCAGATTTCAAAAGAATAAAAAGGAAATTTTTGAAATTTTCTTTTTATTTCTGAAATTAAAAAAAACCGTTGTTTGGCTTTCTTTAATTTAAATGTATTGAATAAAATCAAAGATTATACTTAGATCTTTGAAATTTAAAAAAAAACGTTTGTCATTGGTTAATTTTTGATTCATTCATACAAATTATAATACTATTTTTTTCTAAATAATTGTATAATTATTTTTCTTTTTCTCTTTTTTTATGTTGATAATTTTTTTTCAAAAGTACTCCTTTCTCTCAATAAATAAATAAATAAATATAGTTAATTTTTTTAAATTTAAAAATCATCAATCCTAAATTTTTGCTCAATAAATTTCTCATAATAATAATAATAATAATAATAATAATAGGCAAAGGATCAAAAAATGTTTATTTTTATCAAAATGGTTTTGGACAATTAATTTTATGTATAACACCCGATCCACCAATAAAGGGTACAAATCGTCAAGAAACTTCTTCATTTTTGCCAATGATTTCAAAACGTGTTATTTCACTTATGCCAAGACTTAAAAATCTTCGATATCGAAGAACTTGGCGTGGGGTTTATCCAATGGTAAGAAATCATATCATTTTTTTTTGTTATTTTTTTTATCTATTAAATCTAATTTTTCTTTCGATTTTTTTGAAATTCACTATAAAGAAAATTTTTTTGAGAACCAATAACTAATCAGTGGTAAAATTTCCATCTTATAATCTCAAGGGTGAGGCTCAGTTCCTCTTAACCACATTATTTTTGGTTGTTTATCTTTTTCTACAAAAACTTACAAAAGTTACAAAAGCCATCAAGATGTAATTTTAAATTAAATATTATGTCTGTGTTTCATAGAACCACAAATTCTTTGAAGAAATCGTTTGACTGAATTTTAATCTTTTTGACTATTATAAAAAATGTTCCTGAATGTGAATTGGAATAAAATACCTTTCAATTTATTGACTAGATCTGATTTTTGAGAGAATTATCCAGATTTTCTCACTCGGTGCAATATCTTGAATTCAAATTAGAAATTTGGGATGTGCTGTAGAATTCCATCTAGTGCCTTCAAGTGCCGTAGAATGGCGTCAAGCACCTAGGTTTTTTTTGTAAAATCTGTAAAATCTATTGGTTTTACAAATACACAGAAAACTCAAGAAAACCTAATGTGTTTTTTTTTAATTTAAGAAATAAAAAGAAAATTTTTGAAATTTTCTTTTAATTTCTAGAATTAAAATAAACCTAAGGGTGTTTTCCAGAATTCAAAAGAATGGAGTAAAATCTTTGATTTTACTCAATTCTTTCAAATTCTGGAAAATATAACGATGAATTTTTTTGATTCTTGTTTTTCTTCAGAAAACCTATCTTTTTTATAATAAAAAAAAGTAAAAAAAAACTAGCGGTAAATATGTGAGCTTTCAGTACCCATTTTTTAATGTAAAAAAAAGAGAGAGAGAAAAGGAATATTGTTTTGTAAAAACAAAAAAATAGTTTCAATGATAAAAATTACTTACAAAAGAAATTAAATCGATTTTTTCCTTTTGATAGATGGAATTTCTAAATGAATTTTGTAACAACATTAGGAATATAAGAAGTTCTAGATCTTTCAATTAAAAAAATGAAAAATTTAAATAAATTAGTTTCTTAGTTACGAAAAAAATAATAAAAACGATTTCATTGAAAAAAACTTTTTTTACCTCAAACCTTAAAAAAAAAAATTTATTATTATTATTGAAGAAGTGTAAATTACACTATAAATACCCTTTGACTTAAATTTCCTCAAAGGTAATTTAAGCATAAAATCATAGATTTCACGATTATTCAAGGGAAAGACATACAAATTTTTTTTATGTTCAAAAAGCAAAAACAAAAAATTGAAAAGGAAAAAAGATAAAAAGAAAAAATAAAAATAAAAAGAGATTTAAAAAGGGTTTTTAAGTAGCAATTGGTAAAAAATCAAAAAAGTTTTTTAATTAAGAACAATGTAATCTTTAATTAAGTACCCAAAATCACAGCCACGATATTTTTGGTTGATTTAATAATTTGATAATTGATCATGAATGTTCACTTGGGGAGCGTTGTTTAATTGTTGTAATTTCTTTTTTCTTTTTGATCTGATTTGCTTTAAACCTTTGTGTTTTTTGCCTTTGTTTTTAGTTTTTATTTCCAAGTCGCTCATACAATTGTGTTTCAGTGTCACAGTATTGTCAATTAACCACTTGATCTTTTTCATTTATAACTCTTCTTCACAGTCTAAAATTATCCAGGACACAAATAGAAAAAATGGAAAAAAATAAAAAAGAATAATTATTTTTACAAAAATAAATTTAGGAATCTTCAAATAGATCTAAAAATACAGAATTAAAAATTTTTAAACATTTTTTTCTTTTAAAAATATTTATCATATTCTTTAATTCTAAAATCTATAGACACCAGACGGCGCGCCAATTATGGGATGGAATAAAGAATTAAAGGGTCTATACATGGCAACTGGTATGTGTGGACAAGGCTTTATGTGTGGCCCTGGATTAGCGCAAACAATTGAACATGATATTAATGGTAATTTAAATAAAGACGACAAAATTATTTTAGAATTTACCAATCCATACCGCGAATATAAAGGAATGGAAAAAATTAAATAATTTTCAAAGAAACTAATTTTCAAAAAAGACAATATTTAGTTAAAAAAAAAAAAAAAACATAAATTTCTTTTGTTATAAAATTCAATTATCAAGAGAAATATTCTGATAATTTTTCTATTTTAATTGTTTAAAAAAACATTTTTTTTTCTTTTTTTGAGAATATTAATGGCTCACATACTCCCCAAAAGATATGAAGTGTTATAAAAAATAATTATTTTTTGAAAAAGTAAAGAGATATGGTAAGTAAATTTTTCATATTTTAAAATTAAATATGTTTCACAATTCAGATAACTTGTTTTAAGGGTAGAGCCATTAAGGTGAAAAATTAAAGGATATATTATTAAATTTCAAAATTGGTCAAATTGAAATTTTTCATGTTTTTGAAGAGTTTATTGATTATTTTCATCGGTATGAAAGTTTTTAATGGTTTTTAATGATTGTGTGAAGAAAAATCAAAAAGATTATTTTGCGATTGGTAGTATTTTATACTTAAATTCGAGCAAAAACAAAATTTTGAAATCATCTTTTCTATATATTTATAAAAATTTGTTCGAAAATCAATTTTTACTTACAAAGTTAAGTGAGAATAGTTTTTACCCCTTAAAACAAGTTGAAACAAGGTTAAATTGGCCGCTTAATTATTTTTTTTTCAAAATAAAGCTGAAATTGTCTAACATTCCATCCAAACCATCCCAACCTACATCAACTTAACCTAACATATCCTATAATAACCATAACTTTCCAAAAAATGGTTTTTAATACATATAACCATACTATTTAAATAGAATCGCTATTTTGAAAAAAAAATGGGATTTTGATCAATTTAGAAATTTGACCAAATTTGATAAGTAATAATTTTCCCAAATTAAATTTTGAAATTTTTATATTTTTGTAATTTTTTAGAGTACCTAATAGCAATCAAAGGCAAACCAACATGTGATATATGAATCTCGTAAAATCAATAATGAAAAACGAGGACAATTTCAGAAAAAAAGTGTCAAAGTATGACACATAAATTACAATTTAAATCTTTTTTAATAAACATTGAGAAAACATTTAATTCCTATTGTAGATGTTACACTCTTTTGCACTTTTTGAGATCTCAATGATTTTTTTTTTCTATTTTTTTCAGTTCTCAAATGAGGAATTTTGGTTTTTTTTCGAGTATTTTAGTATTTTTTGTCAAATATAGAGGGTTACAAAATAACCACTAATTTGATTAAATCTAATTAAATTGATTTGTATATTACAAGTAAACAATTTGTTTTAAATTAACGAAATTTAACCCTTTGAAAATTTCAAAAAAGAAACTATTAATTTTTTGGTAGAACTAATTTCATTTTTTGAAAGTAAGAATTCTATTTTCGCTATTTTTTTGTTAATTGAATCTTTTTTGAATCTATCAAATATTCCCGAAAATACCCGAAAATCAAAAATACCCAAAATATTTTTAACCACTAAAAAACACTTTTTGAACAACTTCGAAGAAACACTGGTGCCAATATACTCAGACTAAAGGTATATTTGGAATTTTCTTTTAGAATATTTTTTTTTGTCTGAAAATATCAAAATTCAAAAAATTTACTATTTTTGGGAATAGTATTCAACCCTTTTTGTGTGATCGGAAAAGGTATCTTAGATAAACGTAACATTTCTGATCATTTCGGAATGGTATTGACTAAATGAGAGATAATGTAATTGTAAAGAAATTTTTTAGTTGTGTATAATTACCCTTAATTGTGTAATCTTAAATATAATCCAAAAATAACTGAGTAATATTCAAATATTACAATACATACCCATACCCTACACAAGGTGACCCAAGTAAAACTTTATTAAACTCAACATTCCATAAAAAGCTGGTCTGTTTAACCAAAATATACAAACACATACCATACCAAACCAGACAAACCTTACCAAAGCTAACAAAACCCATACCTATATACTTACAAAATAAGTATCAACAATTACTCAAATATACTCAAAAGGTACCAATAAACTCTTTAGAGGGGCTTAAAGTAGAAAATTCAAAAAATATATTTTTTTCTGAAAGTAAAATTGTTATTTTATAGTTAAACTGAGTATATTGGCACCAGTGTTTCTTCGAAGTTGTTCAAAAAGTTTTTTTGAATGGTTAAAAATATTTTGGGTATTTTCGATTTTAGGGTACTTTTCGGAAATATTTCAAACACCCTCTTTTTTCAAACCGATCCAAGGGATTTTTTTTTTGTTATTTAAATGGTTTGAAACAAAAGATAGTTAAACTTTTTTTTTTTGAATTGAATTTTCTGTAAAGGAGAACATAAGAATCTTTTTTTTTATTATATGAATTTTATCAATCAAAAAAATAGTGAAATTTTGTGAGATCACTTTTTGGTTTCAAGTCACTCCTTGAATAAGGTGTAAATTAATGGTAAGTGACTAAACAGTTAAAAAGGATCTTGAGAAGGTATAAATAGATGTCATTTTTGACAATTGATGAACTTGATTTGATAATAAAAAAAAATTTAAACATTGAACCTCTTTTTAAAAATTCTTTGAATTTATCATTGGATAGGACATCTGTAGATGACTGTGTAAACTTATCAAAAGTTTGTTTGTTTATTATTGGTTATCAAATTTACCATATTTTTGAGAAAAAAGAAAAAAATATAATTTCCTTTTATACAAAAATTGACCAGCTTTACAATATTATGCTATTCAATAAGGAGTTGAAAAGAATTTATTAATCCAATAATATATAAGAATTTCGGTAAATTGATATTAAATTATATTTATTTTAGGGGGTTTTAAACCAAAATTTACCTTGAGTGCAATTAAAACATTTATAATATATATAAATCACCAATTTTACAAATATATACTAAATTAATTAAAGAGTATTTCTCAAAATATTGTTGTTTATTGTTTTTTTTATCTCTAAATTGGTAAAGAAAAATCCAATTTGCTTTTGAGAATAAATTTTATGTTATTTTTTTTAAAATTTTTATTTGTCTTCGATAATTTTTAGATGTTATATGAAAGGAAATAATCTATATTAAATGTTTTTATTTAAATTTAATAGAGATTGAGAAATTTTTTTGCCAATTACTTAGATTTACGAAACCCTCTTTATTTTCAATATTAAACTTATTTCCAGATAAGGAATCCTTTTTTACAAATTGGTAAAAAAAAAAAATATAGAGACTAGTCCCTTAACATAAACTAAAATTCAAAATGTTCCACACAGCTAAAACGTTCCAAACAAACACAACAATCCAATTTCATTCAAATTGGAACTAAATTTTGATTTTTGTCAAATATGAAAATCATTTTTTTATCCATCTTGTTTTTTTTTCATTTCATTGTTTGAATAACATAACTTGTTTTGTTCGATCAAAATTTTTTTCAACAATTGATATTAGGTTAAAGTTGAGTTGTTCCAAATAGAAGAATTCAAGTAAAATTAGTCGGTAGTATCTAACCATTTGTTTGATCAATATTCCTAATATAATTTAAACAAATTTACCAATGTATTTTTTTGTTTTGCTCTCTCCAAAATTTTTTAACACACCATTGGTTTATTTGTATTAACTGTTGTGGAAAAAAAGTGAAACACGGTTTTTAATTGGGAACATTACTGAAAATGAAAAGTAAAATCAATAAAAAGAAGAAACCAATTAACTTCAAATAATAACCCATTATATTATTTTCAATCAACCAAACAAATACAATTTAAATCTACTTGATTTATAGAAATTGTTTGTGTGGTTTTGGAGATCTCAAAAATAGTCAATTTTTTGAACAAATTTTTAATAATTGATCAATAAAAGAAAAATCCCTTCAAAAGATAGTATTAAAAAAACTTTTATTGTGTTGAATACTTCATTTTGTCTTTATTTATTTATTTATTCTTTTTTTCATTGATCTTACTTTTTTTTTTCAGTAGTGTTCCCAATTAAAAACCCTGTTTCACTTTTTTTCCAGTTTCACTTTTTTTCCACAACGGTAATAATTATTAATTTTTTGTTTTTTGAGTATTGGAATTGATAAAAAAGTATTTTTAACATTTCAATTCTCGAATGAGTTCTAATTTGGTCTTTCTTCTTGAATTGATTAAATTAGATTTTTTTTTTTTAACAAATTGAATTTTGGTGTGTTAAAAATTTTTGAATTGGGGTTTAGAAAGGGAAATTGGGAATATTATTATTTTAGAAATTAAAGGAAAAGGAATATTTTAAAAATTCACCATTTGTTTCAGGAGCAACAGTTTATAATTATTTTTTTAAAAAATAATTTCTAAAGACACAATAGAGGAATTGGTGAATTGTACTTCAATTTATAAAAAAGTTTAAAAAATTGTGATATTAATAAAAAACAGTATAATTATTGAATTGTAATATAAACCAAAAATGGTAACTAATTATGTAAAATCTCCAAAAATTTCAAATAAGACATAAACTATTTTTCAGTCAAAGGGGCCCAGTTGTAATGGTATAATACACGAGTTTAAAGGGTTTGCATAGATATTAGAAGAAAAATTTTATTTTGGAAATTTTCAAAATTGAAATCATTTTTTCACATTTCTACACATTTTTGTTTTTTTTTTTTCATTTTTTTTTTTAAAAACGTCATTCATTTGCAAAAAATTTTTTATTGCAAGATCAATAGTCACTTGGTAAAAACGTGTTATTCTAATGTAATTGAAACCATGTAAAGATTGTTGAGAAATCTATTGATTTCTATTGCAATTTTAATTTGATCTTTGATCTTGATATTTGTTTAATAAATGTGAAAAATTTTCACTTCATTTTCATTTCCTTTTTCAAATAGAGACCACAAATACCAACAAACTTTGCTTGGGGGCTTAATTTGTAAAAGAAAAGTATGAAAAATGAAGTGAAAAATGTTTCATATTTATTGTTCGAATACCAGTAGAAGTTCAAAACGAACATCGTTGTTTTTCTCAATAGGGCCCTAAGAATTTGAGTTTTTCAATTTTTAAGAAAAGCTATTGATTAATTAGTTTTCTTTCAGACATGTATCAACATTTCTTTGAGGTGTATTATTCTCTTTATTTCTTATTTGTTCTTCAAAGGTCAATTATATAAAATAATTGATATTTGAAAAAAACTTTGGGCCCCTTTGACTGAAACAGAGTTTATAACCTAAAAATTTGGTTTAAGAGTACATCACGATTTAATATTTTGATAAAATTTCGTATATTTATCAAATATTATTATTTCAAAAAACGACAAAAGATTTCCGAAACAATACTAAATCATACTATTTTGAGTAGATTTTAGTCAGTATTAATGGGCTTTTTGTTTTTGAATAAGATGGTTTCAATAATTATAATTTTAAAAATGTAAAAAAATTATATAAATTTAAATGTTTATTAACAATTTAATATTTTAGTTTTTCATATTTGATCTTTTTCTTTTTAAATTTTGTGTTTCTTGTTTTTTGGATTCTTTCTCTGTTTTTTTATTTTTATTTTTCTCTTCTTTTTCCTCTTCCTCCCCCTCCTCCTCATCTTCGTCATCATCTAAATCATCTAGAAATGATAATGGATTAAATTTTCTCGAGATCTTTACAGAAAAAATCAAATCTTCCTCACTTTCCAAATCACTCAATTCATTCTCTTTTTCTTTTTCTTTTTCTTTTTCTTTTTCATTTTCATTTTCATTTTCTTTTTCATTTTCTTTTTTAACTTTGATCTCCTTTTCTTTTTCTTTTTTTATTTCAAGTCCCTCGATCTTTTTTTCATTTTCCTTTTCATTTTCTTTTTCTTTTTTAATTTCGAACTCTTCTTCTGTTTCTTTTTTTATTTCAAGATCATCTATCTGCTTTTCGTTTTTTGTTTTCACATTCCTCATTCTGCTCATTTGCCTATATTGTCTTTTTCTATTTGCAAAAGCATAATTTATTGATTCTTCAACAGACTGGACGATTTGGCGTCTTTTTTCCATAAATTTTTCTTCATCGGGAATGTAACCATTATTCTTTTGAATAAATTGGTTAATCTCTTTTTCAATTTGTTTTTTTTTTTGTCTTTCTAATTCTTCTCTTATTTGCTTTGGAAGACTTAGAATAAAAAGCCTTTGGCCTTTTAAATTTCTGCTTTGTGATTGATCGCTTTTTTTATTTACATTCCGAAATTTTTTAGATCTTAAATTTGCTCCAAAGCCACCTTTACCACCTTTGACTCGGATCGCTAAATTAACAGTAAACACTTTTTCAGGGATTGGTTTGTCGACACTGTGTAATATAGTATTGCTTGTGTAAAGATAAAATTCATCAAAGGATATATTTTCAATTTTGCTTATATGGGTGTAGAGCGATTGTAAATTGTTTGGCCTTGAAAAGCAATTGGTAACACCATTGAGATTTTTGTAAAGAATATTCATGTTCAAAAAAAGAAAGGTAAAGTAAAAAAATAAAAAAAATGATTATTTCTGTTGAAATAAAACTCAAAAAATAATAGGCTTTGACAAAGATTTTCCCTTTTAAAGATTTGAAAGGTGTTTGTGATTTGATTCATATCTTATTTAAATTGTGAAGTTTGTCTTCATCGAAATATTCTCCAGTTTGGAAAAAGTCATAAGTTTTTTTTGGATTAAATTTTCTTCGAAATAAAGAATAGATATACGATTTGAGACTTGTTTGTTCACAAAACTAAAAATTTTAAAAACACAATTTACAGTGGTGTAAATAACCCGTTCAGATAACCTCTAACCGATTACTAAAATTTAACTCTTGTTTTTTTTTTCAGACTTGGGTATCGGAAGACCAGAAATCACTGATAGATTCTTGGTTCAGATCCAAATTGACTTTAGAGGTCAGATCTTTGATTAACCAAAATGGCTCAATTATATTAAATGCTTTTGTTTCAAAAATTTTATCATATTTACAAAATTTGTGAGATTAAATGATTGTTTTATAAAAAATTCAAAAAATGAAATTATGCTCATTTTATTGTTAAAAAAATACATTTAAATTTTCCAGTATCTTCATAATTCTTATTTAAAATTTATTTAAAGAACCCAATTTCTTGTTTATATACTGTTTTCATCCCATTGATTTGTTTCTTTTATTTCTAGAGTCAGCCAATATTTTTTTCATGAGTTAAATTTTAGTAATGGGTTAAAATAAAAAACACGGGTTAGTTACACCACTGTACTTGTCTTTTTTCGAGAAATTTTCCTTTGAAAGCAATTTAATTTTTATAAGAGAATAATTGTTGTTATGAAAATAAGTCTTACATTTAAAAAATTGCCTTTTTTTCTTTTATTTATAAAAATAAAATTGAGTAATGTTAGGTAAAAAGAACGAAATTAAAAATTAATTTTTTCAAGTAAATAAGAATTCAAATTGTGATTAAAACTTTTTAAAAAAAAAGGAGTCTAATTTAAATTGTCTTAAATTTAATTTCATCATGTATCTTTCAGGTAGATTGTATTCAAAATAAAATACTTTTATTTATGATCTTTAAAGAGTAGTAAAATTATTGGTAAAAAGTATATATTACAATAATTTCAAATCTGGTACATTATGATTTTTAGAAGTAATCCCAAATTTTTAATCAGAACTATTTTGTGGGAACTTGAGAAAACCAAGATTCTTGTTAAGATAAAACAATTTTAAAAATGACCAATTTCTGATTTTTCGATTTTTTATTTTATATCCAATTCCAACAAAAATCTTTTTTTAAAAAAACAGAATCAAGTATCAAGGCTTAGGAACAAATATCCAATTATTGAGATATATAATTCAAATTACTAAACTTATAGAAATTCTACGTTTTAAAATTAACTTTTAAAATGACAAAATTAAAAATAGTGATAATTCTTCCACTAAATCAAGTTTCAGATTTTTTACAAAATTATTTATTTTTATTTACAAAGTACCTACCTGAGTTATTGAGATAAAATTGAAATTAAGGCAATTTGAATTATATTTCATCTTTATTAAAAAGTATACCACCCAATTTGAATTAATATTAACCTGAAAAAATAATGTTGAATTTGATCATAATACCTAAGGTTACTTAATTAAAAGTTTATATATTCAAAAAACCCAAAAAAATCTAAATAGTTCTCAATTTCAAAAATTTGTATAATTAATTTTCAAATAATAAAAAATGTAATTTCGCATATTTTGGTTGTTAAAATTCACATATTAAAAAAAAAAAAAAAAAGGATTCTTTATGAACAAATTATTAAATTTATATAAAAAAAATAATATTTTCTTATTTGATATATCTT
The DNA here is from genome assembly GCA_027625915.1 of Anaeramoeba flamelloides. Taxonomy (NCBI): domain Eukaryota; family Anaeramoebidae; genus Anaeramoeba; species Anaeramoeba flamelloides. The sequence continues at coordinate 2,192,030 of JANTQA010000008.1, forward strand.
CAAATACTTTGAATTATTTTATTTAGCGTGGATTAGATTTTTTTAGTATCAAATTGATTTAATTCAATTAATTTTAATTTGTGGTTATATCGTAAAAATAGATGTATTTCACAAACAAAGATTTTGTTCTAATCTTTGTTCTAAAAAGAACTTATGGTAAAAATGAAAAAATAAAAAAAAAATATCCAAGATCTTAAAAAGATCCAAAAGTTAAACATTTCAAAAATGGCAACAGATGTCATCAAAATTATAAATCACAACCATTCAAATTGGAAATTGAATTTTTATCTTAGGAGTTATCATTGTAAAATATTATCTGTTTTAATTATTTAAATTTAAAAATCTATTATAAATCAGATAATAGTTTGTTTTTAATTAGTATTATGCACAAAAATATTACCCACACTCTTATTTTTATAACAATGAAAAAAGTATTTCACCTTAATGAGATGGCCCTTTTGGCTAGTTTTTTTGATTTTTTAATAATTTTTAATTGTTGAATAAGATTTTGAGGGTACTTTTATTTATTCAAAAAATTAACATTTCAAAAAATGATAATTCTTCCAAATTTTTCATATTTTTTTATCTAAAAATATTTTTAATAGATTTATATTGAATTCATGAAGTTTTAATTTCCTTAAGCATAAAAAAAAAATAATCTCCAAGAAATTTTATCAATAATCGTATTTTTACAATAAATGTGAAATATATAAACTCTTTTTCAAACAAAAGGGCACACCTCTCAAATCACCAATACCATCCAATTTCATTGTTAATAAGATAATTTCTTATTGATGATTTTCGTTTTAATTATTCCTTTTTTTATTTTTTACATTCTTTTTTTTTGGATATTGAATAGTTGGAAAATGAAAAAGCAAGATAAGAAGAAACCAATTTGGAAATAATCTACCAGTATAAAAAACGAAAATAGTTTAAGTTTGATTTCGAATGAGCTCGATATAGGAATTTTGAAAAATAATTATTGAATTGATTTCTGAAACAAGAAAAAAGAGACAATTAAGAAAAAAACATCCCAACAAAATACCAGACGAATTGAAGCTTTATCTTTAAAATGAGACTTTAAGAACAAAAGTATGACGTGTCAATAATTATCAATAAAATGTAGAGAACTTTTTCCCAATTCAACTTGTTCAAAGGTTTTTTTTTGATTTATAATTTTTTTTTTACAATTTCCAAAACGAGATTTCTCATTTCAAATAAAAGGATACACCAATATTTAAAATATTGAATTTATATTTTTATTTTTTTGTTTTATTGGGTTTTAAAGATTCTAATGGGTGTTTTTATATATATTAAAACGTTTATTAGATTTTAGATTGATACAGTCAGTCCCAATTTTAAGGCACAAACTTTCAACGAAATTTAAGGCACAAAAAAATCTCAAATTACAGCTCAAAATTTGTAATTTTTTTTTTTACAAATTATTTTACTCGAATCTGAATTTTGTGCCTTAATTTGAGATTTTTTTTATGCCTTAAATTTCATTGAAAGTTTGTGCCTTAAAAGTGGAACTGGCTGTATTACAATTAATTTGATTTGATTATGAATGTTTCTTGAAATTTTTTGTAATTTTTATTTGAAATAGAATTTATTACTTCATTTTCCTTTTTATTTATTTACAGACTGAATTTTTCTTTAAATATATCTAACTTATGCTCTCTATTTTTTTTATTTTTTATTTTATCGTTGTTTTATTCTTTTTTGTGCAGATATTTTGCCTTAACTTTGGGTCCTAAACAAAAAGACTATTTCAGAATCGAAAAATGATAATCTGTCAAAATATTGGAAACTCTAAATTTCAATTGTAATCAAGAAAATAAATTTAATTAATAAAATAAATCCTAAAAACTATAAATTTTCAGTTCAATTGGTTTTTAAAGAAAATTCAATTCGAAATTAATCATAAAACAATTCTTTGATACTAAAAAAATCAATTTTTAATTAATAAGTGAAAAAAGGTTGAAAGAAAATATATTGGATTATTGGCAAGATAAACTTCTTAAATAAGGTTTAAGTAGATTTTACAAATTTTGAGTATCACTGTTAATATAAAACTGAATTCTATCAGCCATATCTTTTGTAATATACATTAATATTTTAATAAATTTAAGAGTTGAATATATTTCCTAGTATAAATATATTTACATACCAACTAAAAACGGGAGTCAAAAAAAATGAAACATTTTATCAAGAAACTATAAAAAATAAAATCATTTATTTATTGATCCTATCTCAATCATTTGTTCCAATTACTTCTTCTTTACTTGATTTTTTTTTTCATTCTGAATGGTAAAACTTTTTATTGGATATTTTTTGATAAATAAATTACTTCCTATTCCTGAAGAAATTCCAAAAATGAATTTCCAAATCCTATTTTCATTTAATTAATCTAATTCTTGATTGGGTTTAGAATATTGGATATTTTTTAAATTCTTCATCGAAAATAAATTTTTATAGGATAAATTTGTCTAATTTTATAATTATTACTTTTCAAGTAAATTGAATAATAAAAATAATTCTGAATTAATTTAAAATTTTTTTCAAAATTTTTCTCTTGTTTTGGGTTGAACCTTCTATAACTGTTTTTTTGGATCCGAGAATTCAACACCTTTATTTTAATTTTTGAAATAGTATTCTTTAATTCGGATTTATTTGATTAAAATAAATTGAAAAAAGAATTCTGAAAACAACAAATATGTAAAAAATGTTTAGTAAAATAAAAATAAATAATAATCGGGTGAGAAATTCAAGGTAATGAATTGTTTAGATTCATCCAAAATAAGAAGGTAAAGAAAAAAAATCTTCGAAAATAGGCTTTGTCCAAATTTTTTGAAAATTCTTGATTTAAGGGATTAGTCCATATTATTTTTTTTTTTTTTTTTTTTTTTTTGGGGGGGGCATTTTCTAAATAAAGAATCCTAATCTCGAAATATGTTTAATATTGGAAATAAACCAAATTGATCAAATCTAAGTAATTGACAAAAATTTTTCCAATAATTATTAAATTTATAGAAAAAAACGAAGAACCGAGAAGGTGTGTATTTGAAATAAATCTTTTCTTTGAGAAGAACAAATTAGAAAGATCACCTTACCAGAGAAATTTGTTTAAGAGAATAATCTTTATTAAATTTTTTTACCTGAATAATTTCATTACATCCTTTAAACACATTTCTTGAACCCAAACTTAATTTAATAAAACTAAAATTTAAATAAAAAAAATTGTTCGAAAAAATTGAAAAATAAAAGATTCAATTCTGGTTTACTTTAAGTTCATCGGACCTTTCACAAATAGAGCAGTAGAAGGTTATTTTGGTTTCAAAGTTGGAATATTTCATGGCACTGAAAAAATCATTTTTCAGTTAGGTTTTTACAATTAAACTTTAATCAAAAAGGGAAATGTACCTATTTATTAATGAAAAAGTTTCAATTATTTTTTAGGCTGTAAAACTTTATATAAATGAAAATTCACAAAATACAAATTCTTTCCATCTCGTTTTCCTAAGCACAACAAGAATATCACAACCCATACAACACTTTCATGACTTTTTGGAACTTTTTCTAACTGACAGTATGTATGATTTCAATCTATGATATTCTTTCATATTTTTTCAAATTTCAAATACTTGATACAAACTTTGATAAACTTAAAAAAGGGTAAAATAATAATTTACCAGAAGATAAAATTTTGAATTTCAATTCAAATTTTAGAAAGTTATTGAAAAGAAAAATATTTGTTAACTTTGAAAAACCTGAAACTCATTTTCTGGAAACTGAAAAGTGGAAAGTTGTTTCAATTAAATGAATGTAAAAGTTTGACTTGTAAAAACTTTTAAATTGAAAGTTGATGCATTTGATCTTGTAATTCCTTTCAAAATTGGGAACAATTTGAAAAAAACAAAATTGTTTTGTCAAGTAAAAAAAGCGACTACAATTTTTTGAGCATTTCTTGCTGTGAGATTCTCACAAAAATATCATTTTTTTAATTTTATCTTATTTATTTTTTGTCCGAATTAAAACAAATAATTACACAAATCTCAAAGAAAAAGAAATTTGTGGTGACGGAGTCTTCAAATCAGAACTTGGTGAATTTTTTGAAAGAGAAATTGGTGAAGATGGTTATGTTGGTTTAGATGTTCGAGTAACTGCATCAAGAACTGATGTTGTTCTTAAAACTACTGCACCACAAAAAGTCTTGGGTAAACTACTTTATCTTTTTGGACTATTCTCTAACAAAATGCTTTTGTAAAACGAAAGTTGTATTCAACCAAAAGCCGAAAAACTCAAACAAAATTTTTTTGCTTTTTCTTTTCTTTATTTTTCTTTTGTTTCTTTCAAAAAAAACAAAAATATAAAAATAATTTGATTTCTTCTTTGAAAAATAAAAACCTACAGGAGAAAAAGGAAGAAGAATTAGAGAATTAACCTCGCTCGTTGAAAAAAGATTTGGATTTAAAGAAGGAGGAATTGAATTATATGCTGATCGTGTTGAAAGAAGATCCTTATCGGCTGCTTCTCAAGCTGAGTCAATCAAATTTAAATTACTTGCGGGTCTTCCAGTCAGGAGGTTTGTTTTCTCATTTTTTTCTTGTTTTTTTTTTACTTGTACAATTTTGGAATTTCGATTTGAGAATAACATACCATCAAAACAAACCTCTAAAAACGATTTATTTTCTGTTGGTTTAAAAATGTCTTGAAATACCCAAATTCGATCTTTGTTTTTTTTTTTTGTGTTTGTTTCACCAAACCTTTCTCTCCATACAAACCGTTCTCTTCAAAATAAAAACGATAAAACTCTTTCATAAATCATAAAATTCTAAAATATAGATTTCTAAAACCATTTGACTAATTAATTAATAACTTTCGATCGCAAACCTTCAAAAAAACCTTTTAGAGCTTGTTATGGTGCCATGAGATTTGCAATGGAAGGAGGAGCCAGAGGTATTGAAATCACCGTTGCAGGAAAGCTTAGAGGACAACGAGCAAGAGGAGTCAAATTCCGAGACGGATACATGTTGAAAGCAGGTAAACCAGCAGAGGATATGGTTGACATTGCCGTTAGACATATCATGATGAAGCAAGGTATGTTTGGTGTCAAAGTAAGAATTATGCAACCATACGATCCAGAAGGAAAAATAGGTGTTTCTGTTGAGCAACCAGATGTTATCACCGTATTCCCACCAAAAGAAGATTCCAAAGATATCGGAAAACACGCCCAAGATCTTCCAGTTATTTCTGGGAAAAATTAAGCCAAATCATTCGAAATTTTTTTATTTTCGTTATCGTCTTTTAACAAAGAATGTAATCATTTTGATGAAACAAATAAAATTCAAATACCTTTCAATATAGAAACGAATTCTTATTTGTATTAATTGGCAATTGATTTCTATTGTTTTTGGATTTTCTTTTTTTTTTTCTATTGGCTAGCTTTTTTTAATTAGACAATTTCCTAATTAGTCTCTACTCTAATTATTTAATTAGGATACCAATAATTTATAAAAAATAACTTCTACAAAACCAAGAGTCGGACATTTCTATATACATTACTATATTTTTGGAAAAAAGTAAAAACGAAAAAAAAAAAATTGAAAGTTTATCATATTATTTCATTGTATTTGTGGGAGGGAGAAGGATTTCAAAAACCCAATGAAATAAAGATTGACTTGAATCTCTTAAATTAAATTTATCGTAAAAAAATAACAAATTTTATATTTCTAAACACCGCTTAAAAAATTCACGTTAACCTAATAAAACCCCTTTAATTAATATTTTGAAGAACTGATAGATCGTGATTTTGATTCTTATAATTCTCAGTAGTATTTTATCTAATAAAATCAAAAATAAAAGTTTATCAAACTTGAATTGATTATTAAAGAATTTTCAAGCTATCAATGCCTTACACATTTAAATCTGTTCTTTTTAAATTTTTTGTTTAAATTTTCATCAAAAAATCTTAAAGTTTTCAAAATATTAAAACAAAAAACAAATCCAAAAATTAGATCGATTATTAGAATAAAAATAGAATCCAAAAGATCACCTAAAACCAAAATTGACACATATTCAATTTTCACAAATTGTGTTGAAAAGGAAAGAGGAGTAAAAATTGAATTTTTTTGATTTTTAACTGAACTTGGATTTTCCTATACATGTGGAATTTGCATAAAGATTTTAACAATAGGTATTAATCCTTTTTTTAGGAATTTCAGTTCCATATACATTTTATGATTAGTTTAAAATACGAAAAAAAATAAATGCAAAATTTTGGGTGTTTGAAATATTCCCAGAAAATACCTAAAATCGAAAATACTTTGTAATTTTTTCACAATATAAAAACAACTTTTTGAACAACTCCGAAGAAACTCTAGTGTCCAATACACTCAGTTTAACGGTAAAACAACAATTTTACTTTCAGAAAAAATGTATTTTTCGAATTTTCTACTTTAAGCCCCTCCAAAAAGTTTTTGTTACCTTTTGAGTGTATTTGAGTAATTGTTGGTACTTATTATGTAAGTGTATATATGTATGTTAGGGTATGCTTGGGTTTGGGCTATTGGTATGGGTTGTGTATGTTCTGTATGTTTTGGTTTAACCAGTTTCTTTTATGGAATTGGGGGTTAAAAGGTTTGGCTTGGGGCACTTTGTGTAGGATATCCGTAAGTATTGTACGATTAGATATTAATAAGTTATTTTTGGATTGCATTTAAGACTACAAAATTATGGGTAATGATAAATTATTAGAAATTTTCTTTACAAGTTCATTTTCTCTCATTTAGTTAATAGTATTTCGAAATGATCAGAAAATGTCACATCCATATAGATACCAATTCCTTTTACACAAAATGGGTTGAATACCATTCCCTAAAAAGTTAATTTTTTGAATTTTGATATTTTCAGAAAACAATAAAAATTCTAAAATAATAAAATCCTAATTTAATTTTAAACTGTGTATATTGACACTGGAGTTTCTGAGAAGTTGTTTAAAAAGTGTTATTTCGGGGTTAAAAAATTTTCTGATATTTTCTATTTTCGGGTATTTTCGGGTATATTTGATAGATTCAAATATTTTCCATTTACTAACATTTTACAATATAAAACTTTTTTTACAATTTTACATTTTTTTTTCAGAATAGTAAGTTGAAAATAAATATAAAAAAAATTATATTTAAAAATTTGTATTTTTGAATTCTAAGACATAATAAAATAGTGTTAAATGGATGATTACAATTTTTTTTTTATAGTTAGAGTTCCTTAAAATCTTTTGATCGACGTTTGTTATCTATATTCTATATATTTTTTGTCACACTTTTATAGAATTTGAGACCTAATACTTTAAGGAAAAACTATTAAAATTATTAAAACTATTTTATTGGACTTTATCTCAAAAAATAAATTTAAAAAAAATAGAAAAAGGATTAAAAAGAAAAAAAAATTTGGATAGGTTTATTGTTTCCGGTTATTGATAAAAAAAAGTAGAATCCAGCCATTAAATAAAAATCTTTGAAAAAAAAGCTTTAAAAAATACTGTTATTTTGATATTAACAAATTAAAGATTTTATTTCAAGTCCCAACAATAATATTTTTCTTATTAGTTTGCGTTAAAAAAAAAACTAAGATCTTCACAAAAATCAATTAAAAATTGAATTTTTTAGAGATTTAATTCAGCTTCCTTATTGAACTTTTGAGATAAAATTTTAATAAAGATAATTTGATAGCAATAGTATCTAAAATAACACTAATTTCCATAAATAAAAACCATTTGTTAAATGATTTTAAAAACTTATTTTTAAGACTTTTTTCAACAAGCTTTTGAAAAAAGAAAAAAAAAAACTTTATTCATAATTAACAAAAAAAAAAAAAAAAAAAAAATAGTAAAAAATTAAAATGAATTACATAAGAATTAAATACCATTTTTTAATTTTTCCAAGCAAAAAAAGAAGTTTGAGTTTTCATTTAATTGGTAATAATCGACAAGATCTTCCATTTCATCAAAAAAAAACATGTCTTTTTTATTAATTAAATTCATCGGTATATTATCTGTGTATAGGAAATGGAATAATAACTTTATTGTTTTTCTGGACTTTCTAGAATAGTCCTTAACCATGTTTAAAGACTGCTTCACGTTTAAAAACATTCCTCTAAATAGATCTGATCTTACCTGCAATATGAATTTATGAATTTTGATTGGCATTTTTTTCACGACCAATACAAAATCTTTTGAAGAATTATGTAATTTCAAATTTTGCAAATCTTTGAGAATCCCTAATCTGCCGGACTTCATTGTTAAATTATATTTTTTGTATCCCATGAGTTTCCAAATTTTTTCAATTGAGTGGCGATCTTTCTCAAATCTACCGGAATAAACCCAAATAAAGAAATTGTTTAACTCTGGTGAGGAAAAGCTTTGTAATAAATGCAATAATTTGGAATTAATCTTTCGTCCCAGCCTTTGTTCAACCCAAAAAAGATGGATGGGGATATTATTTATTTTTAGGTCATACAATTCCGAATGTTTAAAATAATTATAAAAATCTTGGGATAAGGAAATTGTTTGATAAAAGATATTTTTTAATTTTTCATCCTTAATGTAATCTATTGGCATTTTCCCATTTTTATTCTTGATAAAGGGATTTGCGCCATAATCTAAAAGTAATTTAATCAGTTTCACTTTATATTTCTCATCTACTTTTTTTGCTTTGCATATCAAATGCAGGGCAGTGTCGCCCTTCCTGGCAGTTTTTTTATTCAAATCACAGTGTTCCAAAATCGTTGATTTAATTTCTTCAAGAGGTGCTGAATTTTGCACAACAAAATGAATTTTTTCTAGGCCCTTAATAATAGTAAGCTCTTGGAATTCGTCATATTTGGACGCCAAATTAAAGCAGTCGTATGCCTTATCAAAGTTCTTGAGACACCCTTTACCCTGGAAATAGCACACGCCTAAATTGTAACTTGCATTTGGCTCGTCTTCTTTAGCTGCTTCGTTATACAGCCTAAACGCCTTTTTTAAATTCTTTTTACACCCCCTTCCCTTTTCATAGCATACCGCGTAGCTGTTCTTCGCAGAGATATTGCCATTCTTTGCAGACTTTTTAAATAATTTGAACGCCGATTTTTGATCAATTTCTGTGCCAACACCTTTTAAATAGCAAAATGCCAACGAATACTGTCCCTCATCATTATCTTCCTTTGCGGCTTCGTTGTAATAAACAAATGCCTTTTTGGAATTATGTCGGACACCCTCTAAAAAGCATTCGTATACATACCCCAACGATTCTGTGCCATTTGATGATCCGAGATAATGCGATTTCAAAAACAATTTGTGTGCTATTTGGTTGTCCTTGAGCACACCGTCGCCATTCAAATAGCAAATCCCTAATGAGTTGTATGCATTGGAATTTTTTAATTTGATTGCCTGTCGGAAATAGTCAATCGCCTTCTCTAGATTCTTTTCCACTTCAACCCCATTTAAATATCTTATTCCCAGGTTATTTAAACTGCCTGGGTTGTTCTTGTCAGCACTTAACTTTGTCCATTCAAATGACTTTTTCAAGTTTTTTCTTGAGTTGTCCTTTAAATAACATAAGGCCAATTTCCGTTTGGCAATGTCATTGCCTTGCTCAGCTGAAAGAAAGAATTTCTCAAAGGCAATGCTTGTATCCTTCCTCACACCATTGCCATTTTTATACAGCACACCCAATAAGAGCTGTGCTTCTGGATCATTTAATTCATTTGCTTCATATTCGATTTCACTAATCACCTGTTTATATTCCTGTTCAACTCTTTCTTTATCTTCCCCTTCAATAATATTAAAACATTTTGCCAATCTTTTTTCAGACATTGACACAGCAAACTCTGCAGATTTTAAGTATAACTTTAATGCTTTTTTAATGTTTTTTTTCTTCATCCCATGACCATAAAAATAACAATCACCCAGTCTTCCAAAGGCTATAGTAATATCATTTGGATACAAGTATATTTATATATATTTATTGTTTTGTTTTTTGAAATGAAACAATTATTAAAATAAAATTAATTGTATTATGAACTTTGAATTAATATTTTGGCACTTATTTACTTGTGGATATGTTGGTTGAATGAATGTTAAAATAGTATTTGTGTAGATTTAGTTTTTTACACACATTAAAATCAAGGTGCTTCAAAAGGGTGTTCAATATTTTCCTGTATTTCTTTTTGTTTTTTTTTTTTTTTCTTTTCTTTTGATTAGTTGATAATTTTTTGGATGACAATTATTCTATTCAAGATCTTATAAACGACTTTCATAATTTTATACTCTAACGAATATTACTTTTCTTACTAAAAACATATGAATTGACTTTTAAGAATATTATGCCGAGAGATCTTGTTAGAACTTTTCAAAATTTTTGTGTTTTTTCAAAAAAATGTGATTTGTGTAAAAATTATTTTTCTTAAATTCAAATTCGGAATTTTTCATGGAAAGGTTGTGGAAATTAAAAAAATCTTTATTCACTTACTTTCCACTTCATTTTAAAAATAAAAAAGAGTTAAGAACAATGATATAAATATATTTGAATATAAAGTAGAAAGTAAGTGAAACAAGATTAAAATAAACTTGATTTTTACAAGTTTTTTCCAGATTCTTTTGAGTTTTTAATAATCAATAATCGTTCCCATTCAAATCATCAACAATCCTACAATTTGAAATATTTTGTATTTCCTTTAATTATTTAACCTTAAGGGACTAATCTTTATTAAATTTTTAAACCAATATTTAATAGTTATTGAGTAATTTTTTTGCCAATTACTTAGATTTGAAAACTCCTCTTTATTTTCAATATTAAACATATTTCTAGATAATAAATCCTTATTTAGAAATTGGTCCCCCCAAAAAAAATAATAGAGACTAGTCCCTTAAATTATTTTTATTCGTTAATATATTGTATTTCAACACATCGTCGAACATAAAATTAGGATAACCCTTAATTTGTTAAGGAACAGTTTACAAATTGAGAAAACAACTGAAATACAATTTTTAATTGGGTATCCTTAATAGAACCTAGAAAATGAAAAAAAAATAAGATCTAATAATAAAAGAAAAAATTATTGATTAAAAATAAAATGATTGGTTAAAATCAATAAAATTTTTAATAAAACTACTGTTAATTGCATAATAAAAAGATCAAAATTTTCATTCAGATTTCCAAAAAAACCCATCTCAATAATTAATATCAAAGATCAAAAGTCCCAATTCTCAAAGGGAAATTAATGATTTAAGCTGACTTTAAGAAATAAAAGTTCCAAATGTTGCATGATTATTAAAATCTTATGTGGAAAGCTGAATGAAAATTTTGTTCCATTTATTTTAAAACAAATAGTACCTTTTTGTATGGGTTTTTTTTTGATTGATTTCTTATTAAAAATTTGTTAAAAAAAATTTAACTGTTTTTGATATCTCCAAAATGATTTGATCGAATTTCAAAAAAAAAAAAAATCTAAATGTTGATGTTGATTTAATTGAAAATAATATAATGGATTATTCTTTAAGGTTAATTTGTTACTTCTATTAATTGATTTGACTTTTAGTTTTAAGATTCTATTAATGTTCTGAATTAAAAATTTTAGTTTCTCTTTTTTTGCCTGTTTCAATTTTTTTCACAACAACAAATTGGTATGTAAAGCAATTGTAATTTTATTATTGGTTGTTCCTAAAAGAAGATCCAAATTATTGTTATCTAAATTTTTGTTTTTAATGGGCTTTTGTTAGCTTTTGATTATTTCTACTCTAAACAGTGAAATTTGAAATGAAATAAATGGTATTTGTTTTTTGGAGAAAAACCAAAATATATAATGGCAAATTTTTCTATTTTGATCATTATTTGACAAACACAAATTTCTATTTAAAGCAAAAACACTCAAAAAAACAACAAAATATAGTTTTTAACAAACAATAATTTCAGAACTTTTTTTCACAAAGTTTTTTTTGTTTGGTTTATATGATTATTCCAATATTCTTTTTCAGTAAAATTTTATGATAAAAATTATGTGTTTTGAAATTTTTTTCAAAGACAGTTAGATTTGAATACCAGAGACTAATGTATTTCAGAAAAAAAAAAAAAAAAAATAAAAGATTTGGAATAAAAGATAATTAGTGAGACTAAGAAAATTCCTAAAAAGTGAGTAAGTGGACAAAGACCCGAAATTCTAGATTTAGAATTGTTTACCTTTCATCTATTAATAGAAAACCAAAAAAAAATATTAAACAAACATTGTTAAATTTTTTGCAATTACAAAAAGTATTGGTCTTTGAAGAAATTATTTCGACAACGAAAGAAATTAATCCTGGATCAGAAGATGTCTTTGAAGAATCGTTTTAATAAGAATTTTCTTAAACTTGTTTCTTTCAATTTAGCATTATGGTGGTTTTTATTTGATCGAATTTAAAGTACAAAAAAAAATAAACTCCTTCCATACAAAAATAAATTAAAAAGGTAAATAAAGTGAATGGAACAATTTCATTTTTTTCACTTAGACACCTTCCATATTTCGTTTTGATCATATCGAAAAATAAGCACCAAACATTGTTTGATCAAAAAATTAGTACAAACAAAATTCTTTTAATAAAGAACAATTACCAGTAATTTTAAATATCTCATATTTCGGGGTAGCCAAAGAAAACGTACAAGCAAGAGTAGGTTTAATTTGGTTTAGCCAAGATATTTCACAAAAACAAAAATAAAAATAATTCAAGTGCTTTTGATCAAATTAACTTTTTTTTCCAACTAAAAAAAAGATCAATCAATTTTTTTTTTCTTAATATTTGATAGGTTTTTTGACATAAACCAAGGCAAGAGAACATAAAACTATTTTTGTTCAACAATTAATCTTGTGTGTAGTGGGGTAATCTAATGTTTGTAAGGTTTATTAGAGGAGAAAGTACCTCATTAAAGTTACAAAAAAAAAAAAAAAAAAAAAAACCTCTTACCTCTTGCATTGTTCTTTTCAGCTGCAAGATTAAACAAATGGAATGCTGTTTTGTAGTCTTGGACAACTCCCTTACCGAGGAAATAGCATTCCCCTAACCAAAAATTACCCATGCTATTATTTTTCAGACTAGAGAGTGTAAATAATGATACCGCCCGCTTAGTATTTTGTGGTACTTCAATTCCTTGATAATAAAAGAACCCCAATTTCGCTTGGGCTTTGGGGTTGTATCGGGCTTTTGCTTTTAATTGATCTAAATTCATTTTGAAAAATTAATTTAGAGGAAATCACCCAAAAGTTGAGGTTGGACAACAATCAAAAAAAGTTTGAGTTTATCTGTTATTGGTTAAAATAAATAAAAGATAAAAAATGTTAATTTGAAGGTTTGATTTTTTTTAAATATCAAGTAGAACTCTTTGAAAATTTAATATTTCAAAAAACAAACCAAAAATTTGATACTTTTTGATAAAATGATTAAAAGAGTTGATCTCAATGCTGAAAGTTCATTTTTTTGATGGTAGAGTCTTTGAGTATTTTATTTACTTAATTTACATTTTTTGTCTTCCTTTCTTGAAATAATGATTAAAATCACTGTAGAATCAGCCAAATATATCGCTAATAAATTATTGATAAGAAATCAAAGAATTTAAAAAAAAATTCTTTTTGAGATTTATTGAGTTCTTTAAAGTTTGATTCAATTTATTTTTTAATTAATCTGATCTTTTGAATGAATGTTTTTTAATAAAAGATATACCCACACTTAGAATTGCGTTTTTAGTTTTTGGAAATTGGCGATCAGTTAGATAAAACATTTTTTAATTGGGTTTTGATATCTTGATCCTGAGTCAAAAAAAAGTTGATTTTAGAACACCCACAAATAATCTAGTTTGAATTTAGGATCATTTCATTCTTCTATCTTAAAAACTAAGAACTTTTGAACATAAAAAAGATTAGTGAAGAACTCAAGGTCTGACAACTTTATGAAACATAAGTTATTGAAGGTAAGCTAGTTGATAACATATCATTTAAATTTTATCAATAGTTATCATTTTGATCAAGGACACAAGCTAATTATTTCAATTATTAACTCGATAAAAAATAAGACGATTAAAAGTAGAAGTAAATATTTCTTGAAAAATGGATCACTTTCGAGTTAATTTTAAGGACGCTGTTCAAATCAATTCTGAGTATACCAAACAAAAGTTAATTATTCTAGCCAATTGGGGTTCTTCAGGTTTTTTTTTTACATTTTTTTAACACTTTTAGAAAAAAATTGTCAACTGGAAAAAAATTATTTAATTTTAATTGCAAAGTATTCGTAGAATGGAAAATTTTATTATTTTTTCCATACTTATTTTTCACAGATCAATATTTGAATCTGGAATTGAAATTCCTCAAACTGGGTTATGGATAGTGTGAAAATCTTAGTGCCAATTTTATATTTGTATTATTTTTTAATTAAAAAATGAAATTTTTATTTCACCTTTCAAAAAATTTTTCTAGTTTATAAGTCGAAAAAAATCCAAAAATCTTATTGAAAAATCAAAATGTTTTAGAAATGATCTTTTTAGACATTTAATTAAACTTCCTTCGTGAACTAAAAGACAAATTTTTTATTAGGGAAATTTGATTGAAACTGTAATAATTAATATACATTTTGTAAATTGAAATAAATATTTTCATTTATTAATTGAAAATCTTCAGTCCTTGAAAAATCATAGTAACAATAGAATCATTTTACTAATGTTGGTATTAAGGATATTGTTATTACAGTCGGATATAATTTTATCAAATGATAAAAAAAAAAATTTGTAATTGTTAAAAGTACCTAATGCTAATCAAAAACTAACCAACCTGTGATGTACGTGTTGATCTCGAAAAATCAACAATCAAAAACGAGGAAATTTTTAGAATAAAGTACCAAAGTGTGTATACTCAATTTCTAATTTTAATAGTTAGACTATATAATTTTGAAAACATCTATGTTAGTTTTAAAGTTATAAACTTTGATGGTTTTTAAGATCTCGAAGATTATTTATTTGATTTTAACTATTTCTCAAATGAGATATTTTTATCTGAAGAATGTCACACAATCCTTACTTTTTAAATTTATGTTGTTTCAAAATACCTTCAAATTAGATCGAACCAAAATAAATTGATTTTATTCTTTAAGAAAAAAATTTATTGTGAATTGAAGAAATTTAATCCTTTGGAAATCTAAAAAAAGAAAAAGGATTAATTTTTTTTTAAAATTTGAATTTTTGAAATTGAAGTTTCTTTTGAACTTTTTTTTTTTCATAAATTTTTTGTCAATGAGATCTATAAAGTATTTTTTTTTTCTATATCTTAATTTTGACAATCAAAAAAAGTGTAATTTCACAATTCGATTGTTGATGCGAAGACACCCTTTGGGTTTGGAGAAAATATAAGGTAAATGATACGACCCTTAAAATTAAATTTGGTCAATTGATGAGACTTAGCCTTGTTGTTAATTTGAAGTTTTCAATTCTATTTTGATTCTAACAACGAGTATAATTTTTGGAATTGTAGAGGGGTGTCGATTTCAGTTACTTTTCTTTTCTTTTATTTGAAAAAAAAAATAAATTTGAAAAAAAAAAATTATTAAAAACTCCAAATTAACTCTAAGAAAATTGAACTTTGTAATTAAATTTAAAGTGGGTAAATTTCTATTAAAAAATCTTATTTTCAACGTTTTAATTTTTTAAATAAATTGAGAAATTTTGTATGTGATACTCCGATGAAAATTCCCCAATTTTTTATTAATATTTTTTTCAAAATTTTATAGTTTTTTTCCAAGTTAATTATGAAGAATATTGGCTCTAATCGGAAGTTTATTATTTCTAAACATTTCTATATTGGTTTATTCTTTAAAAAAAATTGAATTTTTTATTTTATGGTCGATTAATTTGAGTGAAATGGAGTTTATTTTTGATTTGAAATAGTTTAAAATCTTTAAGCAAATATGTTTGTGATCAATTATTGGCCTTTTGGATTTAGCTCATTTTAAAAAAATCAAAATTGGATTGGGTATTACCCCCCAGATAAAAAAAGGAATTATAAAAGTTCTTTCATATAAATTCATGATTATTTAACATGTGAAAATAGCTATAAAAACTCTATAGATATGTGAAATAAAAAGAAAAAATACATTATAGTGGTAAAATTAAAAAATGTGAAAATTTATTGTTTAAAATAATTACAAGAAAATTCCATAAAAACATTTTTAGAATCATATTTTTAATAAATTGGTTATAAAAAAAATCGTAAAATTATTAAGAATAAAAAAATGTTTTTCTTGAGAGAATGTAATAAAAAAAAAAAAAAAAAAAAAGTTATATAATTACAAAATTTGGTAATTTAATAAAATAAATGAATCAAATTAATTAAAGAAACGAAAAAGAAAGTAACATAAATAAAGACAAGATAATTGGATATGTATACATATACATATATATATATATATATATATATATATCGGTATGTATACATATATATGTGTTTATAAATAATTTCAATTATCTATAGTTATAAATTCGGAATGCAGATGCTAAATTATTTCCAATTGGATTCCAAATCATATAAATAAATAATAATAATAATTTTTATTTATCATATCCATTAATTTTATAAAGCTTTGCTAATTCGACATATTTAAAAATTCTAAAAACAAAATCTTGATTAGAGTTTTCAAGATGGTTTAAAAATTTACTGATACCAATTCCTGAGATGATTCTAAAAATGGAAAATTTAATTTTATTTATGACCATAATTTGTTGATGAATTGTTTTGTTAGTTTTGTACCATAATAAAAAAAACTTTTCTAATAGCTTTATAGATTTTTTAAATTGTTTCTTTTTATTAAAAATGGTTAACAATTTTAAATGTGCTTGCAAAGAAATGGGATTTAAATTTTTTTTTCTTTCATTTATTGAATAAACGTAACAACGAATTGCCTTTTTATTTTGGTGAAGTTTTCCACCTAAATCACCATATCGGCACCAATCTAACTGTGTTCGTGAGATTTTTTTGTGTGGGTACATGGTGTTTTTTTGGTCAGGGTTTAATAATTGCGAAAATATTTTCTGATCTGATTCTATAATTTTGATAATTTTTTTAAACCAATGATGATAAATAATTTTTTGTCCTGAAATTGGTTGATTAAAATAATCTGATTTTTTAATCGATGGCTTTTTTTTGATCATTTTTTCTTTTTTGTTTAACTTTTGATTTTGGTTTTTATAAATATCATTATTTATGTCTTGTTCAATGTTATTTTTCTCTTGGTTATTGCGTTTCTGCTTCTTGCCTTTGTATATACCTTTATTGATATTTGTGGCATTATTCGTGCTCTTAATCTTATTTCTATTCGTATTTGTATTCATATTCATATTTTTATTTTTATTAGTATTTATATTCTTATTTCGATCTGTGTTTATATTCTTTTTTCTATACATATCCATATTCTTGTTTCGATTCATATTTTTATTTTTATCAATATTCTTATTCTTATTTCGATCCATATTCGTATTCGTGTCCGTATTCAGCTTCTTATTCTTATTCTTATTTTTATACGTGGTCTTAGTCTTATTTTGATCATTATCATTATCATTATCATTATTATTATCAGACTTTAAATTTTCATCATTTTTTTTAAATGTGTTCTCATTGCTTGGATTTCTTTTTGAATTGAATCTATATGAATTATTTTCTTCGATATCTGCCAAATAACCAAAATTCAGGATATTATCAAAGTTCTTTAATTTTATTTTATTATAATTTTTTTTATATTTTTTTTCATCTTCATGGAAATTATATTTTTTATGCCAATATAATTTTTTCATGACTTCTAATTCGGTGCCTTTTTTCCGAAAAAACCATCCTATTTCGTTAGCTTCTGGCTCCCAAAATCCAATATCTCTGCAACTAGTTGCGGTTTCTTTTTCCTCGGAAACAGAATTAAGATTGTCAATGATTTGCTGGAATTTTGAAATCATTTGCTTTTTGGCTAATTCTTTCTCCTTTCGTTTTCTTTCTTTTTCCAATTTTCTTTCTTTTTGTTTCTTTTTGTTTGGCAATATGAACGAATTAGATAATTTGAAACTGAAAATGGCATTTATGGATTTTTTTCTCGAAATAGATGTTTCGTCTGATGATAGCTCTGATGATGAATTGGATGATGATGATGTTGATGTTGATGTTGATGATGAATTCGAAGATAAGGTTAAAGTAGAACTTGAACTTGAGTATGGAGTTGGAATTGTTTTGTGATTTAATTTCAAAGAATTTGGATCAGAGCCTGTAAAATCCAGATTTGAGAGTGAATGTATTTTGGAATCTAGAATTGGATCAGATAATTCAGTTTTTGTTGTGGCGCCATCTAAATACAGCAAATCGTTTTTATATGTATCCCTTGAAGGAGAAATATAAAAAGATTTCATTTGAAAGCAAACGATTGTATGGAATTTTTTTTCTCCAATTCTGGAATAGATTCGGATTAAATAATAATAAATTTTATTAAATATCGGTGCTTTATTGTCTATGTTAAGTAAAGTATTAAAGCTTTGATCATTTTTTGAAGACTCTATGATTTTTTGAATTGTTTCATTTTGGGATAATTCCCACCGAATATTTTTAGGCTTTGTGTATTTATTAGGTTTTGGAATCTTAAATTTTTTTTTTTTTTTTTTCTTCTCATTCTTTTTTGGTTTTCCTGAAAACTGTTCTGATGGAATTGGTATAGTAGCTAATTTTTGAATTGCCTCCTTCAGCATATTACACTTAATATAGCATCTAGAAAGCAAAATACCAAATTCTGGAATAAATGGTATTACCTCTGACAAGTGCTGTGCTTTAGATAATGCCTTTTTTGGCTTGAAGTGGATTAATGATTTTATTAATTCTATTTGTACTGGGACCATTAGGTGATCTTGTATATAATGATCTTTTTCTTTTTGCTTTTGTTGTTGTTGTGGTGGTGGTGGTGGTGGTTGTTTTTTTTGCTGTTGCTGTTGTTGTTTTTTTTGTAGTTGTTGTGGTTGCTGTTCTTGGTTTTTTAATTTCTGTGGTTGTTCTTTTTTTTTACTAATCTCTTTTTGGTATTTCCTTTTTCTTCTTTCGATTTCTTCTTCTTTTTGAAATCTCTTTAAGGTGCCCTCCAATAGCTTGACACTTTCCTTAATTTTTCTTTGCTTTCGTTGGACTCTTGCAAGTGGCGCAACAAAGCACGGATCAATTTCTTTCGCTAATTTTTTCCAATATGCGATCCCTTGCCGAAACCTGCAATTTTGAAGAAACCATCTTTCGACTGATCGAATAAATTGATTATGCACAATGCTCGGTAAAAGTCTTGGATAAATCCCAGAGACTTTGAGGATTCTCTTCTTTTCAATTAGTTGTGTAATGTCGTTAATAATCGAAGAATTGCTATCCCTTATTGGATCCTTGGAATTTAGTGCACGGATTGGGACATAATCATTTGGTGGATTCTTCATACAAAATGTCCGAATAAAAGAAGACACCCTTAACTCACACCAAAACAAATCTTCGTCGATCGTTAGTCCTTCCATTTTGTTTCCAGACGTGTCGTAATATTCCCTTTCGATTTCAATTTTGATTTCGGGCTGTTTGTTTTCATTGTCTTCTTTTTCCTTTTCTTTTCCCTTTTGTTTTTGTTTTTTTACTTTTTTTGTTTCTTCGATCTCTGTTTTTGGTCTTTTGATATTAACTTTGAACCGGGCATCAACTTGTGAAAACGGATTGTAAGTCGAGTAAATAAAAGATTCAATCCGATAAGTCCCATTCTTTTTCATCTTCTTTTTGTTTGTTTCTTTTATTTGTCGATCAAGCAAATCCTTGGCGTACTTTTCAATAGATCCAAGCCTTTGAAAAAATTCAAGACCAAAAACATAATGGTAATACCCAAAATCCTGACTTTCAGATCCTTTTTTGAGTGCCTTAATTATATAGCATAAATCGGCTAAGTGGAATGTTGATCCATATGTTTTTAATTGTCTCGTCCTATATTTTAATGTTTGGTAAGTATTTGTTTCAACTGCTTCATAAATACCAGTTAGTACATCCATAATTTTTCAAAAAAAGAAAAATTTTAAACAAAAGAAAATGAGAGAATTTTGAAATTGGAAATTATTTGGATTTTTGAAACACAAGAAATCAAATTGAAAAATTGTCTTGTTAATTTCCATTTCTTTTGAATGTTGTTCTAATGAACTGGAATTTTGTTTTTGGAATTTCAATCAATCGGATTTTTTCCTCAGTTGAAATTCTGAACAAAACGAGAAATAATCTGTTAAACTTTGCTATTCTCAAAATGGCCTATTTGGTAAAAATTTTTAGTTTTGATCAAAACAGATTTTTGAAAGGGAAAATTTTAGGGTCAAACGAATTAGAAAAATGAGTGGGTGTGGTGTTTTTTGTGTGTTTTTAAAAAAGATTCCAAAAACTTGAACAAAGATCAAGTGACGAAATTTGCAAAGCATATCAGAAATCATAATAATCATTTAAAATTCAATTTAAAGTCATCTACAAATTCCAAACGATCTGATATATCTTGGTTTTAAAATAAGTATTTAAAAATAATTTGGAGGGAATCAAGAACTACATTTTATAACAGAAATTTCAGAATTAATCCGTATTGTTGCGTTTGGTGATGTTTGCAAGGTTCACAGCATTTTCTTTGGGTAAATCAGTTTAGAAAAATATGATAATTTTTGATTTATTTTTCAAAATTTGGACTTGTTTATTTGTCAGTTTTTACTATCATAAATTGATTTGAGTTGAAATAATATATTAAAACAAATTTATCATGTATAGATTGTCGAAAAATCTTTCTAGTTGGTTTTTCTGATTTTGAGGGTTGTTTAATATAGTTTTAAAATTGATAAATTCAAATAAATCAATGAAAATTTTTGTTTCATTTTTCTTAATAGAATTAATTTTACCATAGTTTGATTAAAGCACTCTATTGAGTTTAAAAGTTCAAGAAACACTTTGTAAAATTAGTTGACCTTCAAAATGTTGTTTAACAATAACTGTTTTCAAAGTAAAAGTTACAATATTTTCTCAAAATGGAAATTGAACTATTACTTTTTATCTTTTGTTGGGTTAATTAATTAACTGGAGCTGAAAAAAATTGGTCCATAAAACAAAAGTATGACACTTATTTTGTCAAAAATTAAAAAATTTAATTGCCAATATTAATAAAATTGTTCAAAACCACCCGAATTTTTTGAAGATAATAAGAATTCAAATTGAGATAAAAATCTTTTAAGAATTATAGTATCTAACTTAGATTTTCTTCATTTCAATTACAATAAGATCCATCTTATAGAATGTCTTAAAAATCAAATTTTTATTTTTGAGAATAAAAAAGTGGTAAAAATTAGTAAAAAGTACATTTTTTGGACAATTCATATATCTGGTAAATTACCCCTTTCAGAAATAACCCACAAAATTTAATCTTAATTATTTTGTGAGTACTTGAGAAAATTTTGATTCAGGTTAAGATAAAGTAATTTTGAAAATGGCCAATTTCTGATTTTTCGATTTTTCATTGTAAATTTTAATAGTACCTGTAAACATATTTTTTTCAAAAAAATAGCATTGAATATCTCGGTTGAGGATTAGAGGTGCAATAGAATCAATATAAAATTCAAAGAAATAGCCCAAGAAAGACTTTATTTTAAAATAACCTTTAAAATGGAAAAGATAAAAAATAGTGAGAATTTTTCATTTCTTTCAGATTTAGATTTGCTGTCTTTTTCCAATTAATAACTGAAAATTATTATTTCTAGTTCTCAAATATTTTACCAATTATATGTAGTAAAACAATAAAAATCTTCACAAATCCAAATAAGAAATTGATATTTTTTGAAATTTTATTTCGCTTCCTTATTGGACTTTGGGATAAAATTTTAATAATTTATGCATGATATTAACAATAAATTGAAAGATGATTTTTAAGAAATTCTTCTTGTGCTATATTGATTAAATTGAAATTATAGTAAAATGCGTTAAGTAGTATCCTATTTCTTACAAAAGGTTTTAATCTCAATTTGAATTCTTATTATCTTCAAAAAATTCGGGTGGTTTTGATCAGTTTTACTAATGTTGGCAATTAAATTTTTTATTTTTGATAAAATAAGTGTAATACTTTTTTTTCATATACCCATTTTTTTCCCCAACAATTAATTTTATATTTTTTTAAAAAGTATAATTATTTATATTTTTTAATTATTCCTTTTCCTATTTTTTTTTTCTTAAGAACTATTGGAATTTTATGTCAGTTAAAATTGCTTTTATGGACACAAAAATATTTTTTTTGACTGGAAAAAATGTTCAGCCAAGAAACCAAGTTCTGAATTGCAAATTTGTGTTTGTTTTCAAAAAAAGTGTACTTTGGGTAAACATTTATATTAACATAATCCAAAATTTATTCTGAAAAAGTTTTAAAATCACGGCACTTTTATTAGACTTACTTTCAACTTCATATTAAAATTTTTGAGAGTTGATGGGGGGTTTTAGAAATATACCTTAATAAATCGCAGAAAGGGTAGTGTAGGAAGGGGTAAATAAACTTGATTTTAATCTTTACCTCATTTTGGACTTAAATGATGTAAAATTTTTTATAAAAATTACCCCTTTTTTTTTTTAAAAATTTTCCGTAAAAATTGTAAAAAAAAAAAAAAATTAGAATATTTTATGTTCTTTAATAGGTATTAATTTTTTTAACCTTTTTTTCTATTTCTTGTATTGGTTTGTATTTTGAACAGAACATAATATTCAGATAGTCATTCAAATTGGAAAAGATTATCCTTTTTAGAAATTATATTTAGTTATTATCCAAGTTAGTTTCAAAAGCGAAAAAAGTTTAATCAAAAATCTTAAATTAAAAAAAAAAAAAATAAAAAAAAATGTGGAAAATACGAAAAAATGTGGATTATTTAGGTATTATGATATTTTTATTAGGATATTTTTTCTCTCATTAATCTTTCTATTTTCAAATGAAAGTGGTGAGTAAAAGTTTGAGATAAAAATCAAATAAATAGTAGATGTTACTTATGATAAAATACTGTATTTGGAAGAGAGCGTATCCAACACTCTATATATATAAAATAAAAAAAAAAAAAAAAAAAAAAAAAAAGACTATTCAAATACCCCATATCATCTTGATAAGCCCATAGCTAATAATTAACAAATTGCTTTACAGTTACAAGAAAATTTATAAATAAAAAAAAATAACAAAAAATAATTTTTTGTTGATTTTGAAGAGTTTTTGTATTTAAATGAAAAATCTAAAAGTGAAGATTTAAATGGAAAATTATATCTAGAAGAATAATGTATATTTTAAGAAAATTACTAAACAATTTTTTATCATAAAAAAAATCAAAAAAATAATTTGAAAAATTGGGAAAATTTAGCAAAATTTTGCAAAAAAATTATTCATAATTTAAAATTTGTAATAATTTTTACTAAATTATTCCTCAAAATTGATTTTCCCCTTGATATACTATTCAATATTGAATTAGATATCACAATGTAACATGAACAAGATAAAAATAATTTTAGTATGAAATATAGTTTTTAGATGCTGGTACAAGTATTCTGGGTCAATGTACTTGTTTTTTTACAGATCTAATATACTCATCATTAATAAAATAATAATTAATACCTGAAATTTAATCAAATATGTTTTTTTAGTGGTCAGTTCTGATTTAAGTATTGTATTTAGAAAGTTTTAAAAGACATTTGGCTTCGAAAGGATAAAATTATTAACTTTATTGTTTATACGGTCAGTAAGTATACTAAGTAGCAAATAAAGGTATTTAATGTTTACAATCCCTGAAATTTGAAAAAAGATTATCTTGTGTCATTTGTTACCACTTGTTAATTTGGTTATTAACTGATCGATATTGTACTTGGTATGGATTTTAATGGTGGTTCAAAATGTCAATTTTTGGCAATTTATTTTTATTTTTTCCGAAATCTGAATTGAAGAGTTTAAGATTTATAGATTGATAGGTGTTCAAGAATAACTTTTGAATTTTGGGTTGTAGAAAAGAATCTTGATTTACTTTTATGTCAATTAATCAAATGAAAAAATAATATTTTTTAAAAGCTCCCAATAAAACCAAACTTAATTAAAATTTCAATCAACAACCTACAAACTACATTTTTTTTATAACTTAAGTTACAGCCAAATTATCTTAAACTCTTCAATTCTGATTTCGGAAAGAAAAAAAAATAAATTGCCAAAAATTGACATTTTGAACCACCATTAAAATCCATACCAAGTACAAGATAGATCAGCCAAGAACCAAATCGGTAACTTAAAACACCCTTCACAAGATAATCTTTTTTTCAAATTCCAGGGGTTGTAATCCTTAAATGCATTATTAACAAATAATTGACACAGGGTTAACAGGATAATCCAATGAACGTGTTATTTACCAAATAGTATAAGATCAATATAGAAAATAATAAAATTTTGTTATATACTTATCATTAAGTTTAGATAGTTGAATAAAACGGATAATTTAGATAAATCAACAAAAAAAAAAAAAAAAAAAAAAAACTAGCATAATTTTCCTGAATCTGAATCCTTTTTTTAACATGCCCTAAATTCTAAAAGGTTTTTTTATTATTCATATCGTTAAATTGCAAAATCAGAATCTAAATATCCTTAACATTTAAGTAAAATTCAGAACTTCAAGTTTAAAATCAAAAATTTTTATATTATTTATTTAAATAATATTTTCAATTGATATTGACGATAAATTCATTTCTGTATTTTATTTTTTTTTATTTATTGGGGGATGTAAAAGTGCATTTTTCATTGGAAGTGCATACCCTTTAAAAATAGTAATTTATTGTATTGTTTCCTTATTTTTATATTTTAAGTATATTGAACAAAATTTATTTGTTTTTTTTTTATTATTTTCTAAATAGTAATATCTAAAATCTTTTTCAAACAAAAGGGTACATATCTCAGATCACCTATACGATTGTATTTGATTGTTAATAAGATAATTACTTATTGGTGATTTTCATTTTAATTGTTCATTTTTTCTTTTTTTGTTTTTTTATTTATTTTAACTTGTTGAGATTTTTTGTGAATTTTAATTAATTTATTTGATTCTAGGATTTATTCTTTGCTATAATTCAAATCGAAAATCAATATTTCATTCTTAAAAGGGTCTAATTAATTTATATTTCATTTTTAAGAATTAATCATATCGATGATAGATTACTCAAAATTTGAATTCATTTAAAAAAAATTATTTATTTCCATTTTTATGAATAAATATTAGTAAGTATTTTTTGATTTATTTAAGATTATCTATAGTGGGTTTTATTAACCAATTATTAAAATTAACTGAATTGTTTTAAAATATTTTCAGTGCAAATTGTAAAAATTAAAGATTTGATACCGTTTGGATGGTGTTCTTATATTTTACCCACGAGTTCAAAAATAATCCAGACAGCGGCAAGAAGGTTAATATAATTAAGCTAACTTGTGATTAATTTAATCAAAATAAATTAAAAATAAATTTGGTTTTATCTAAGGAATATAAAATAAAATTACAAATATCAATTATTTTTTATAATTGGACTTTTAATAACTTTTAAGAAATAAAAGTAAGTATAAACAACACAGGGTATTAGTTACTATTCTAATGAAAAAATACCTAATTAATCAATATATTTTTTAAAAATTGGAAAACTCCAGTTCTTAAAAATATTATTGAGAAAAACAACAATGTCCGTTTAGATCTAGAATTGAAGACCAAAAAAATTAAATAAAACGCTAATTGATTAGACTTTTCTTTTCGAAATCAAGCCCTCAACGAAGAGTGTTGGTATTTGTGGTAACTATTTGAAAAAGGAAATGAAAATTTTGTGAAAATTTTTCACTTTTATTAAATAAATATCAAGATCAAAGATCGAAATAGAATTGGAATACAAATCAAAATAATTACTCTACAGTCATTTTTACTTTTTCTATATCATTAGAATAACATGTTTTTACAAAATGACTATTAATCTATAAATAAAAAAAAAATTGTAAAAAAATTATGTATCAAAAAAAAATTGAAAAAAAAAAAAGTAAAAATGTGAAAAAATGATTTCAATTTTTGTAATTTCAGAAATATTTTTTATTCTAATATCCATTCAATCACTTTAAACTAAAGTTATTCATATATTCTAAAAGACCTCCTTGATGGGAAATACTTTATATATAAACTCTTTTTGAGTCAAAGGGTTCAAGTTTTATTGAAGAACGCGAATATATTTTATAAGTTTAATTTATTATTCTCTTCAATATAATTTTTCAATTTTTAGATCAAAATTTGATCATGGTTTTTTGTATTTTGTAATTTTTTTTTTTATTTTTGCTTATTCTTTTTAATTCTTCTTCATTTTGATTTTATTTTTTTCTTATGTATTTTTTTTTTAAAAAGTTAATTTGAAAATAATCCTTTGGTACCGAAATTAACACAAATAAAAGTGTGGGTTTTGTAACCATTTTTAAATGCATTCATACACTTAGAATTAAAAACTATTATTGTCAACATTTTTAATATCCAAAGAAATTGGGAAATTTTGCTGTGGTGTTCCAATGAAAGGAACGAAAAATATTATTGACCTTTTTTTTTTTTTTGAAATTTTTGTTTTTTCGGGTATTTCGTTTCTGGGTATTTCCTCTATTCCAAAGTTTATTATTGCTATTAGTTCCAAACAATCTTTGTTTGGTTGATTCTTTAAAAAAAGGGTGTTTTTTTTCGTTTTTGGCTGTGTATTTTTGAGTGAAATGGTGTTTATAAAGTTTAAAAATGAATTATTGGAAAAAAAAAATTGAAATTTTTGTTATTTTGTATTATACAAACGTTAAGTATAAAAAATAAAAGCAAACAAAACTTGAAGTTAAAAACAAAATTAAAAATTATTATTATTGGAATAATAAATTATTAAAAACATAAAATATAATAATGACTAGTTAATTAACATAAACATAACTTTAAATTCAAGTATATGTTTTAAGGCTATTTCAAAAAAAAAAAAAGAAAGAAATAAAAAGAAAGCCGGGGTGTGTATTGTTAAAAATAAAAGATTACTGAGATCCTATCAAATTTTATATTTTATAGGTTTTTATAAAGTTCTTTTATTAATAAAATACAGACTGGAAAGGGTTTTTTTTTTTTCTTGAAATATACATTAAAAAAAAAACAATGTTTTGTCCAAAACAATAATATTGATACTATATATATATATATATATATATATATATATATATATATATATATATATAATAGTTAAAAATTCTTGTCGTTGGTCTGTTTTAATATTAACCTGCTTATATAAGGGTGTACATGTGTGCTCTCATATTACTTTTTCTTCTTTGTTTTTTTATTTTTGCTTTTTTTTTTTTTTTTATTTTTATTTTTCCTTTTTCTTTTCAACTGCTTCGCATATTCTTCCTGTAATAATTTTTGATCGTTTTTGAATTTTTCATTAGCTATTTTTAATTTTTCAAAAACGGGTTGGTATGATTTGTAAGCCAAATGGTTAATTATTTTCAAAAACTTAATTTGTTCTAGAATCAAGGAGACAATAAAATTATTTTGGGATTTTAAATTCATTTTTGTTTTAAATGCATCAATATCTTCTTGGATATCCTCTAATTTTTGGTTACTTTTATTGACGATTTGTTTATAAATGGTTTCAAAGTCCGAATTGTTGTTTTCCAGTGTTGGTAATTTTGGATTGATAAATTTAATGCTTGTTCTTTTAATTCGATCAAGAAGTGACATGAATGTTTCAATTAAAGCATTGTTTTTCAATAAGGATTCCAATGTAGAAACCACATCTTGAATTCCGTTGGTATTGTTCTGGGTTGAATTGGGCATTGTTTGGTTCTTTGAAGATTCTTTATTTGGTTCGATTTGGATTTCGATTTTCTTGACTTTAATTTCCTTTGTAATATGCTTACTCTTCACATTCTGTACATTAAAATTATCTTTTTCATGCGTGTTTTCTTTATCGTTATTTTCCTTCTTGATAGTTGTCGCCCGCTTATATGAGGATTGTAAATCGTTAATAATCAATTGTTTATTTTCCAATTCCTTCTTAAATCCAGCATTATGGTTTTCCATTTGCTCAATTGCTAACTGTAGCTCTTGTATTTTCTTGGAATTCTCCTGAAGGCTTTTTTCGTTTAATTCTTTTAATTGTTTTTCTTGGTCTTCCATTTGCTTTTCAAAACTCTGGTTTGTAAGATTCTCCTTTTTTTGATAATCGCTCAATAATTTGTAAAGCTTTTCGTTTTCGGTTTTTAAATTGCCAACGGTTATTGTGTTTTGTGCCAGGGTTTGATCCATTTCCTGATTTCTTTTTTGCAAAAATGCGTTTTTTTCTTTCGAGTTCTTATATTCCTTCTCAAGTAAAACCAATTTCTCATTTAATTGCTTTTGTAATTTCAAAAATGAGTTGATTTCTTTCCCATTTGATTTTATTTTGTTTTCAAAATTGGATTTTTCAATTTCGTTTTCATTTAACATTTTTGTTGATTTGATCAATTGAAGCTTCAAATTTTCATTTTTTTCTTCCAAATCTGTTAATTTAATTTCTTCGTTGAGTGGCAAAATTTTACTCAGCTTTGAATTGAATTTCCTTGACAGTTCAGTGAGGTTATTCTCCATTTGTGTTATTTCGCTCCTAAGCTGCTCTTCAATGTCTGTTTTTTGAACAAGAAGTTTATTCAGATCCTTAATTTTTTCTTCCTTGTTCAGATTCTCCAATTCCGCAATTTCTAAATTGTTGACAACAGTCTCATAGTCTTCTAAAGTTTTTAAATTGTTTGCTAAGTGAGTAATTTCCAAATTCATCTGGGCAATTTGTTGATCTTTTTGAATCAACACTTGGCTTAAATTGCTTTTTTCTTCCTCTAATTGTATTATCTGGTTCTTATCTTCTTGGTTTGCCTTGAGTCTTTTCCTTAATTTTAAATTTTCCTCGCACACGCTCATTTTTTCCATTTTTAAGAGATCAACTTGTTGGATTAACTCTTCATTTTGCAAAAATAATTGATTTCGATCTTTGATGTCTTGCTCTAATTTTTCTGTCTTTGTTTGCTTTTCCCGTAGCATTTGTATTTCAAGATCTTGTTCACAATTTTTCAAATCCAATTTTTCAATTTCTTCCTTCAAAAATTTATTTTTCTTCACTGTTTGGTTGTATTCATAAATGGCTTTGTCCTTTTGATCAATTAAGGAATTATTCTTTTCAATTAATTCATTGTTGTCGTTTTGGAGTTGTTGAAATGATTTGTCATTATACTCGCATGTTTCGTAGTATTCGTCACAATCGTTTTGAAGCGTTTGGTTTTCTGCCAATAGCTCCTCGGCAATGTCTTTCAATTGGAACAATTTTGTTTCAAGATCTTGAATAATGCTTTTTTTTTCATCAAGCTCTTCCTTTAAATTATGTTCGAGCATATTGCTGTTGATATTTTCTTTTTCTTCTGGTTGTGTTTGGATGCTTCTAGTTGGTTTGTTTGGGCGGTTTACTATTGACTTGCTTGTGAATGTATTGAAATCATATTTTCTTTTTGTGTGTGTTTTTTTTCTTTTGATTTTTTTTATTTTTATTTTTTTTGGTCGCTTTTTGTTTTGAATTTTGGTAACAGGTATAGTGCTTTGTCCCAGTGGTACCATATCTTCATTGTCAGGGAACAGTGAATTGGTTATTTCTTCAACAGAAAAAATTGTTTCCATTTGTTGCTTGTAATTTGGAAAGATTAAAAAATGAAAGAAAAAAAAATAAATTAATTTTTGAAAGTTCTATTTTTTTTTTTTTTTTTGGTTTTATATACAACCAAGGGAAGGAAAACCAAAATGTAACTCAATATTTTCACTTTTGAAGATAGAAGTGGTTTTTTTTTGATCAGATCGAAATGGAATAAAGAAGAAAAATAAGAAATATGGAATATAAGGATCAAAAGTTCTGAGAGATGCTTGTTTAACACAATTTCTTGATTTTTTGGAATATATTCGTTAATATTTTGAGATTACGTTAAAATTTTTTCAATTTTCGATAAAAAAAAAAACGACAATAAATGGCTTTGTTAGAATAATACAAAAGTTTATTTTTAATTTTCAATATGGTTGGTGTTTTAGCTTGTGGTTTTTTCTCATAATTTAGTTTTTAAAAAAGATCTCTAATATTTTGGTTTATCCAAAAATGATTTAAAATTATTCTGTTTTTGATTTTCTCATTTGATAAAAATTTTAACAAGACCAAACTCTCATAAATTTTATGGTTCAGTTTTTCAGTATATTTAATCTTGAATAGGAAATAAATTGTTTTTATTCCTCAAACTCTGAATTTTTGAAAATTTGAACTAACAAAAGGCCATATAGTCTCAACAACAAAATTTGTTTAGTGTTGTTTTGTGCTTTCGTTGCCTCTTCCAAAGGTAGAACAAAAAAACCAAAATATACAAGTTATAAAAGACACCACCTACTATCTTAAAATATATATTAACACAATATTGTTTCTAATTGACTTTTAATTATTTTAAAAAAATACTTCTTTTAGACAATGAAACACTAATTTGTGAGGCTCTAAGGAAGTAATATAATTTTACCTCAAAAAGTAAAGTCATAATTAGTCTTATTGAAAATTTTTATAAAGTGATCAAAATAATTAGATCACAACGACTTTAATATGTGTTTCAAAATATAATCCCTACCTTTTTTTTCTTCTTGTTGCAAGGTAACATATATATTCCTTACCCAGCTTTGTACTCAAATTTAAATCAAATTTGAAGGTAAATCCATTGATTATTTTACTAAATTTTAAATTAGGAATTGAATTTGTATAAAATTTTTGATAATTTTTTCAATTTTCCAAAATTTTTTTGTTTTTTTGATAAGAATCTATCAAAAATTTTCAAAGAAAAATTAAAGATAAAGTTTTGAGAAAAAATTTTCTAATTTGATCCATTTATTTTTAGGAATTTCATTTTAAATAAGAGAACTTTAAGAAATCAGTGTCATGTTTATTTATCGCTTATTGCTTTTCTGTAACCAGTTAATGTACATGATCTTCTATAACAAAAATACACTTTTAATTATGAATCACGGATTAAACCTTTCAGCAAACATTATTTTAAGAACAGTCTATTTGGGATAATTCAACTTGAAAAAAAGAATTATTTTTTAATTGTGAAAGTGGTGTTATAACTAAATATATCACCCCCTTTCCTTGGAAGTTTACACTTTAAATAACCAAGAAAAATAACACGAAGCATTGATTAAATACGATACAAGGTTTCTTAAAGTTCTCTTATTTTAAAAAAAATTCCTAAAAATAAATGGATCAAATTAGAAAATTATTTCTCAAAACTTTATCTTTAATTTTTCTTTGAAAATTTTTGATAGATTTTTATCAAAATCAAAAAATTTTGGAAAATTGAAAAAATTACAAAAAATTTTCGAAAAATTCAATTCCAAATTAAATATTTACTCAACATATGAAGGAGTTTAAATAAAACATTGATTTTTTATTGATTTATACTATTCAGTACAAAGGTAGATAAATATAAGTTCTATAAAAGATTATTTATGACTAAGCAGGTTTTTTTAATATTAAAGTGCACCCTTTTCATCAAATAAAATCATATAAACGCCGTATTGTTCAAATACCTCTTTAAATTAAATTTGTAAAATGTGTTAAACATTGATCTTACCAAGAGAAAATATACTCATATTAATAAAAAATCCAACAATTTGAGACAATAATTAACATCTTAAGATAAATTTAAAGGGTGAAAAATCAACACCCAAGCTTCATAATTAAAAAATACATTTTTGAAATTTGTTAAAAATGAAGATTAGTTGTTAAAAAATTCAATTTTGTCAAAAAAATAAAACTTTAACCATGATTTATTTCAATAAATTATATTAATTTATTGAAAATATTTTGAAAATACAACCAACATTCAATATAAAGAAGACATTAGTAACTTAACTTTGAGGCTTTATGATCATAATTAACAATCTCATCTTGAAATTAAAAAAAGAAAAAATAGCCACTTTTGGAATTTTATAAATCAGACTTTTTTAACACTGGACTATTATTATTTTTAATCTAAACTCTAGATTTGAAAAAGTAATTTATAAAAAAAAAAAATTCAAAAATCCAATTTTTTCAATAAAAATATCCATAAAAAAACTAATATTTATTTTTTATTCAAGAGGTATGATTCTAATAATTACCCACTATTTACTCACAAGAATATATTTATTTAGAGTTTTTAACCTTATATATAATATAGATAAAATGATACACAACGTATATAATTTTTCCCATTTAAAAAAAAAATATGTAAAATTATTTAACTTTTAAATAAAAAAGTGAAACGTAAAAGAAAAGTAAGATACCATTTACATATTCACATACCCCTTTACCCCCATTCATAATAATTATTTGTTCATGATCTAACACCACGAAGTATAACAATTCTTATACTATTTTTTATTTTTGTCCCCCCCCCCCCCCCCACCACACATACATTTTTTTTTATAAACCAGGGAAGGAATTTTCAAAAAAATAAACACATTCATAAAACAAAAACAAAATTTAAATTATTTTATTTCTGAAAATCTCAGAAACAAAAAAGTAATATTTTTTTCAAAATAGGTGTAGTAATAAAGTTTATTTATAATATAATCAACATATAAGAACTTAAGAATTTTCTTACGATTGTATTTATTGTTATTAGCAATATTTCACCTTTTAAAAATCTTTAATTGAAAAAAAAAAAAAAAAAAAAAAACAAGATTTTTAAGGGTACAAAAAAATTTAAAACAATAAAAGTATTAATTGTCATTTAATTTAACCTTTGAATATTGTCTTGAATAAATAATAACTCATATTATGTAAAACGCTTGGTCCATCTCAGAAAACTGAAATACATTGGAGAAAAATTCCCGGAGAAAACTAAACTGAAGTATCCTATGCTTTTTTACTTTTTTAATAAATCAAAAATTTAAATAAATTTATGTTTCTTCCCAAAATTAAAAAAAAACCTAACGGCGTGTCCGTCAAGTGCTGTAGAATGCCTAGGTTTTCTTGAGGTTTCTAATTTATTTGAAAAATAGATAGATTTTACAAATAAATTAGAAACCTCAAGAAAACCTAACTGCGCTTTTTTTAATATAAGAAATTAAAAGAAAATTTTTGAAATTTTCTTTTTATTTCTTATATTAAAAAAAAGCTAAGGGCGGTTTTCCAGAATTCAAAAGAATTGAATGGAATCTTTGATTTTTCTCTATTCTTTTGAATACTGGAAAACATAACGAAAAGTGTCCTAGGTTTTTTTTACTTTTTAAAATAAACCGAAATTGTCTCAAATTTTCTGTTCATTTCAAAAATTAAAAAAAACCTAACGGAAAATCAAAGAAAAAAAGTTTTTTTTCACTTTAAATGATAAAATAATTCTTAAATAGTCCAAAATATTGGATTTTCCAACTTTAATTGTTATAAAAATATCTTGAAAAATAATTTTTGATTAAAGATCTCTTATTGAACCAATAGTGTTTATTATAAGTGAATTTATCAAAAAGTGAAAAATTTGTAAATGTTTAATCTGTATTCGAAAAATTTTTTACTTGTTTCAGTTTTACTCTACTTTTTACTTTTAATAGTTATATCCCTTTAAAAGCGTTGGAAAGTGTTTGAGAGACTTTTCAAATCACTAAAAGTCTTTTAAAGTTTTGAAGAGAGTTAAGGCTAGATAAAAGTCATGAGATTTTTTCTAGTGATCATTTTTTTATTTTTTCTTTTTCCTCTTTATATTTTTCTTGAGGAATCAATAATAATGTCGAACAAAAAGAAAAGTCTTTTCGGAAATACAACCCAATTCAAATCAGCCATTGAATTAATAAATTCAATTGAAGAGGACGAGCAATTTTCAAGAGTAATTTTGCGTATTATTAAACGATCGATCGAAGGTGTTCAATTATTTAGTGAAAAAGAACAAACCCAATTACTTTCGGCTCTGTCATTGAATAATGAAAGCCTCCAAACAATCCTTGCTGCAAGTAATTTTATTTTCCAACAATCTGCGTATTTTGGCATTAATTCTGAATCTTTAGCGCACCAGCTTAAATCTTCAGGAATGGAAACAAACAAAATAAAGATCTTTGTTAACGCTTGGAAACAAGGAAGATCCGAGTATACAAAGCAACTAATGGAAAAATCGATTGCGCCACGATCACTTCAAGAAATCAATTGGTCTTTACACTTACAATCCTCTAACAAAAACACGGGCAGAGACAAAACACCCATTTCCTTTTTTGAGTTTCAGTTAAAAGATCCAGACACAGTTGTAAGTTAAATTCTTCAATCAACTTTTTTTTTTTTTTTTTTTTTTTTTTTTTTGACTTTAAACAAACCACCACCAATTAAAAAAGAACTCTTGGTACCAAAAATTTTTTGGTAAAAAACTATTATTTCCATTAAAACAAACGAATATTCACTGTGCCTATTAACTATTAAACATTTACTTTTTTTTTACATCCCTAACTTTCTTTTATTTTTTTTTCTTCTTTTTTTTTTTTTAAATGCAAAACCGATTTTTTCCTTAACAATAGAACGAAGAAAAAAAAAAAGATAATTTTATTGTTGAATTTAATCACCAACAATTGTTTAGACTTTACGAAAAATTTGAAAGGTTACAAGAACAACTGGATCAACTCATTTAGAATTCCAAAATAATGCGTTTTTTTTTTTTCAAAAGAAGAAGTAAAACAACAAAACGTTTCTTCATTTTTGGGATATTAAAATTAACAACATTTAAAATTAAATCTAACAATTTCACATAAATAAAATAAATTTCTAATTAATCTTTAATTACTTTTGTTTTATTCTTAAGGAAGCTGGTGCATTTTTCGTTTTTTTGAAATATTTTAATTTTAAAGACAAGTATTTGTGAAAAAAAACCCTTGAGGACCACAGGATATTGAAGCTTTGAAAACAACATATTATTAGTAATTCTATTTGTGAAAAGAATAACACTAAATGATTACAAAAAAGATGTGATTCGGGGCTATTTTTTAATGAAATGTTCAATGAAAAAAAAATCTGGTTTTATTGAAATTTGATTAATTTTTTGGTTGGAATTATTGAAACAGTTTAAAAGTTTTCGGTATTAAATGAAGAAAATTTTTATTGAAAATTTAATAAACAAAATGAAAAATAAAACTAGATTGAAAAGGAAGATAAAAAATTGATTTTTTTTGAAATTTCTGAAGAGATATTTATTTTTTGATTCTTTTCTGCAAGAAAAGAATAATACCAAATCATAAAACAGAAAAAAAAAAGATAGAGAGAGATAGTAAAAGAAATTAAAAAAAATTTTTAGATCAAATCATTACAAGATCTTCTGAAGCTATTGTTTCCAAAACTTTTGCATCTTAATGTGCTAGTTTTGGTATAAAAGTAACAAGAGTCACCTTCTGTTCAAAATTATTTTTTGTCAAATGAATTATTTTTAAATCCATTCAAGATTTATTCCTTCGTCAAATCAAGAGAGAAGATAAGTAAAAATATGTGGTGAATAAAATAGGAAATGTGTGTGTTTTATTGAATTTTAGTTTGAAAAAAGTTGATGAAAGTTTAATCAAGGTGAAATTTTTTGAAAAAGAAAAAAAATCAATAAATAATTCAAATAGCAACTTGTATACATTTTTTTATATACCGGGTAAAGGTTTAGTTGTAACTTTCACATTTAAAATTTTCCCTCCAATTATTCTTGTTTTTTCTTTTTTTAATGATATTTTGTTTTCTTTTTTGTTTACTTTTTTCTTGTTTTTTTTTTTTTTTCATGTTTTACTAAACCCCAAAACAAAATTTTTAAAAAACTAAAAATTTATTTGTGGAAAAATAAACCCATTTTATTAATTCTCGAAGAAATACCAAATTAGAACCCATTCAATAATTGAAATGTTAACACTATTTATAAATTACCATATTCACAAAAAAAAAAAATAAATAATTATCAATATTAATAAATTATCAATGAATTAAAAATTTTGGAGATGAGCCAGAGCAAAACAAAAAAATACATTTGTAAATTTGTTGATATTCTATTAGGAACATTGATCCATCAAATGGTTAGATACTGCCAACTAATTTAATTTGAGTTATTCTATTTGGAACAACTCAACTTTAACATAATATCAATTGTTGAAAAACTTTTTGATAGAAAGAAACAATTTATGTAATTTAAAAAATGAAATGAAAACAAAAAACATAAATATGAAAAAATGATTTTCATAATTTGCATTAATCAAAATTATTTCCAATCTCAATATAATTGTATTATTGTGATTGTTTGGATAGTTTTATCTATGTGAAAAATTTTGAATTTTAGTTTATTTTTACCAGTATCAAGCAATTATTATACCACCTCTAGATTACTTGAAAACTTGTGCTTATTCTCACTGTCCCAAAAAAAAAAAAAAAAAACCAATTTAAATTAGAGCCAGACTTGATTCTTACTGTTTATAGTATTGTATTTTTATTTATTTCATAACTGAACAGAAAAATAAAAAAAGAAAGTTCTATTAAAATAACAAAAAAAAATAATTGCCAAAAAATGACTTTTCGTTGGTTTCAAGTGTGAGTCCATATTTGGGAACATTTCAAACTTACAAAAGCAAATGCAAAGAATATTTAGAATAGCCGAAAGAATTACAGTGAGTTCAGAAAGCTAAATGGAAAATATAAAATATATAAATCGAATTTTAGAATGATCTTTCAAGGTTATAATTATGAAAAAGGTTAAAATTGTTAAAATTTCTCATTGTTTTCCCAAAGAAAGTCATGTGTTAAAATTTTATTAGAAACACAAAACTCTAACAAGGGTGTTTTATTATATTATTTCACCGTTTTTGTATGAAAAGGTTGCCATTATACTCTAAAAAACCAATTTTACAATAAACATTTACCAATTAATATTTATAGTTTCTGAATATTTATTTGAATCTCCTTGATAATAAGTTATTTCGAAAAAAATGGGGCATTTTTTTTTTTCATTTCTTAAAAAATAATCTTGGTCCGTAGAGTTATTTGTTAATTGACAATACCAAATGAACTTGAATCTTAATACCAATTGAATCAATGACTAGGGTATTTATTTCAAAATATGTATGTTAAAATATTTCCAAAAAATAAAAAAAAAAATAGTACTTTTTTTGGAGAAAACGATTTTGAACAAATTTCAATAAAAAACTGGAAATAAGGAAAGCGTAAATTTGATTTTTTAAACAATAAAATGTATTTATATGTTATTAATTCGATTCGGAAATTCTTTGTGGTTAAACAAGTTACGATAACGATTCTTTCAATCAAAAAGAAAACAATAAACACCTATTTTCACGCCGAAAAAATACAAGATAAAATAAAGATTAAAAAATTTAATATCTTTTATTTATGTAATATAATACTAAGAAACAAATTGAATTATTACCAAGAATCAATACACAGTAGTTAAAGATTTTGGTTATTTAGATACTTTTTTAATTATTGAGTTAAATAGATATATTTGAAAATAAATTTGGCCCACTTTCTTGGAAATAGTTTATAACAATTTGAATCAAAAAAACAAAATATTAATTTAAATTCGGCATCAGGAATGATTTATTCTTTTTTGATACAATTTTCTTGATATCTTTATTATTCAAACAAAAAATACAACTTTTCTTTAACAATTTTCCAAATAAAATAAAGTATTTACTCTTTACAATCTGTAGTTAAATTATGGTTAAATCATAAAAAGAGTTTTCTTTATTTGGAGATCAATAAAAAAATAGATTGAATGTTTACTGATCCAAATCATCAATAAAACAGCATGATGGTCTTTTTCCAAAAGAATCTTTTCAAAAACAGAACAAAATCATCCTTCAATTTGAATAATTTAGCGAGTGATTAATATAATGAGATTTCTTTTGATTTCAAGGAATATAAATCAGTAAAATAACAAGTAAACTTGACTAGAATTGTAATTATTTGAAAATAAATCTCTCCCTTAAACATTTTTTTTTATTTTTTCAAAATCATTTTAAGTTATCAAATTAAAACAAAATGTCTCTTGTAATCCCAGAAGGAGAATTTGAACATATTAGACGTATTATGAATACTAACGTAAATGGTCTTCAACTCGTTCCATATGCACTTTGTGCCATCAAAGGTGTTGGAAGAAGGTTTGCCTTTTTGTGCTGTAGAAAAGCAGATATTGATGTTAACAAAGTATTAAATTTCACTCTTTTCTTTGTAAAAGATCTTGATCGTTTTTTTCTTAAAATCTTTTTTTTAATTTTTTTTTTTTTTTTTTTTTTGTTGTTATTGTTTGATCGATCTGTATTAGAGAGCTGGTGAATTAAGCACTGAAGAAATTGATAAAATTGTTAAAGTAATGGAAAACCCACTTGACTTTAAAATTCCAAGTAAGCACATTCTTTCTTCCTTTCTTTTTTTAATCCAAAAAAAGAAAAAACATTTTTTTGTTTTTTGATAATTTGCTTTTTTTTAATTTTTTTTTTTTTTTTTTATTTTTATTTTTTTGAAACAAAACCTAATAATTTAATTCCAAATAAACAAACCCAAAACATTAATAAAATCTTTTCAATACTCAACAATTTTTCAAATTAATTCAAAATAGCATGGTTCTTAAATAGACAAAAGGACAGAAAAACAGGATCCTTCACCCAATTACTTTCAAATAAATTGGATCATTCTTTACGTGAAGATATTGAAAGACTCAAAAAAATCAGATGTCATAGAGGTCTTAGACACGCTTGGGGACTTAAGGTTAGAGGACAGCATACAAAAACAACAGGCCACAAAGGTAGAACTGTTGGTGTCCAAAAAAAGAAAGAAAAATAATAAACACTTTTTTTTTATTAATTTCTTGATTTTTTCCATAGAACATATACAAAAAAAAAAAATTCATTTAGAACCAACCAACTGACTTTTTGAATGATTTTGAAAATTTATTTTTCAAAGATTAACACAATCAAAACAAAACATGAATCAAAATAAACACACAGAATAAATTTCTTTTTTTTTGTTTTTGTGTCCTTGAATAAAAAATTTTTTGATTCCCAAGCACCCACACAAAAAACAAATTTGAAAGTTTGGGGTTTGTAAAGCCTAAATACTTGATTCACATTTTGTCATTATGAATAGTATTTATTAACAAGATAACAAACATTTCAGAGCTTCAAATTGTAAGGGATATTGCATTTTTTTTGTTTTTGTTGTTGCAAGTAATTTTTAAAACTCATTATTCCAGAAAAAACGGTGTATTTTTTAGGGAACAAAAATTAAACAAATTAAAAATGGGATTTTTGTTTGTTTAATTTTTGAGACACTAACTTTATTAGAATGTAAATAAATTTGTTTGTGGAAAAAGAAATTGAACAAGATTTTCATTAAAGTTTCCAAAAAATGAAAAAAGGAAAAAATAGAAACTTTTTAGTCCATTTCATTAGTTAGATGTAGTTTTAGATAATTGAAGTACTTTTTTTTAGTTTTTAGTAAATTATTTTTCAGGATTTAGCTTTAAATTGGAAATTAATTTAATTTATCAAGGGTTAGTCTCTTATAGAGTCTGGTTAAAAGTTTTACATTGATGAAGTTGAAAAATTGGTCTGTAATTTTCTGTGATTATTAAAATAACTAAATTTTAAGAAAAAGGTAAAACTTTTTTTGAAAATCTTTTTAACTAAAATTTATATACTTAAGCCTTGTGTTATTTAACGTGGATTTGCTCCATACTCAAAGAGTGCCTTGAAACCAAAAAAGGTATTGTGAACTTTCCCTTCTTTTGATTATCAAAATTCAAATAAAGTTAATAAAAAAATTTGAGAGAATCTCTTTGGTAAAAAATTCAATTATAAAAAAAGTTGTTTAATTTCAAAATCATTCTCAATTCGAAAAAACTACTAATTAGAAAAAAAATTACTTGTTTCTAATTTTATAATTACAAAGGGTTAAATTTCTTCAATTTTAAAGGGGTTGCTTTCTGTAAGTACAAAATCAATTAATTCAATTTAATCTAATTTGAGGGTTTTTTGTATGCCTCTGTATTTGACAAAGCAATGGTTTCATAACATTCTTGAGTAAAAAAAATAACTCAATTAAGAAAAAAGAAAATGAATAAAAAAAAATCTTCAAGATCTCTAAAAGTGTCCTAAAAAAGATACTTCAAAACTAACACAGTTGTTTTCAAAATTATATATTCTAACCATCCAAATTGGAAATTGGGTATCGCTCTTTTGAACTTTTTTCTATAAATGCCCTCGTTTTTGATTGTTGATTATTGGAGATCAATCGCACTTCACATGTTGGTTGGTTTTTAGATTGTAATTAGGCTTTCATTAAAATTACAAATTTTTTTTTTTTTCCATTTCAGAAAATTATCTTTCACATAATTACCTGACCCTTAGCAATATTTTTAAAATTTGGAATGTAGTTAGTATATTATTTTTATCTAATGACCTTTTAAAGTTTTTCTAAAAAACTATCTTCTAAATTAAATTTGATAAAAGGTGAAGTATTTTTCTATCACAAAATTTACATTCCGTTAAATTAAAATTATTATTTTTTTTTTTTTTTTTTTCATTTAAGATTGTGTTTAAAAAAAAATAATAAATTAATTAAAGAGTCTCTTATTAAAAAAAAAAAATTGTAACTTTTATCTTTGTGAATTCAGTACTGTAAAAAAATACATTTTATTCTTAAAGTATTAACAATTTTCTGGAAACTGGATCAAAAAATGGTTAGTATTTAGAATTTCTATCTTATTGATCAAAAAGAGGTTTTTAAAAAAATCCATTAACAATAAAAAATAATAGATTTTTTGTAATATTTCTGCTAAAATGATTTTTTTTTTCCCATTCGATATTTTCATAAAACCAAAAATCAAAGTAAAAATTTTAAAAAAAAATTAAGAATGGGAAAAAAATTAAGTTGAAATACTTGTAAAGCAAAAAAACCTCAAAAACAATAATCAAATAATAATCAAACACTTTAAGAATTTTTATTCAATCACAAATACGGTGCTTGTTGATAAGGTAGACCAAAGGTTTTTCTTTTCAAAATATTTTTCTTTGAAGTGTTTTACTTTTTATAATTCATAACAATTTTAATCCCGAACATATTACATTATTAATCAATAGATGGTTGATATATATAATGTTTGTTTTTTGTTTGAATAGTTAAATATTTTGTTCTGTAAATGGGAATTGTTTTAAGGGCAAACATATCCAATACTGTCTAAATCTTAACTAAATATAATCAAAGAATTCATTTATGATTATTATTGATATTATATTGAAAAATAAAAATTGTTGTTATCTTGGTTGTGAGTACTTTTATTTCCTGTTTCCAAATGTTTGTTTTCTGAGAAAATAATTTATTTTCAAAACAAAGGAACCTCTAAAATATTTTTTTCTTTTCATTTTTGATTTGCAAGTTTTATTAATTATTCTCAACCACCAAGATAGATTTTGAGAGGGTTATATAGTTGAAACTTGTAAATTTTTTGAAAATTGTGGGGAAATATATATAAACTATTTTTCATAAATTTTGACTCACTTTATAATGTTAATGGGAGTTGTTTTGAGGGTTTATTCCAGTATTCTTTACAAAAAATATTTTCAAATTTTTGAGATCAGAATCATTTTTTAGCAATTGCTTATTATAAACCTCTCTTTTTATTTCTTTCTCTTTTTTAATTTTGCAAATTTTAGTTTTGCTTTTTTAAATTTTTCTTTTTCTTTTTCTTTTTTTTTTTCTTTTTCTTTTTTTTTTTTTTTGAAAAAGATCATGTGGAAAAAAAAAAGAGATCTTCAAAAAGACAAATAATCATAAAGAAAATTGTGAATATGTAATGTCTTTAAAAATGGATTTAATTATTCATAAAAAATCTTGTTGTTCAACTTTTTTTCAGTGAAAGTTCAGTAATAAAAAATCCGTAATGTTCGTTTCAAAAATTGTGACTCATTTTATTTTAGTTTTTGGTTTTATTTTTTTTTTTAATTTTTAATATATCAGGCTTTTATATATTTAGAAGGATTTAAAATAGAATTACAAATCAGATTTAGTTATTAATTGTTCTTGAATACTCAAGGATATATATATTTTTTTTTTCAATTTATTATTTCAGGTGAGTCACAATTTTTGAAAAAGAGTTTATATCAAAAATGCGTTAGCGATATACTGAATAAATTATTATGATTTTTTCATTTTTAAATCGGGACTTGAAGGAACGAGTAACTCTTATTCATTTTTTCAGCAAGGGAAGAGATTACTTATTTTCATGGGGATACAATTATACCAGATAAATTAACCCATTTATCAATTTTAGAGAAATAGTTAAAATTTTCAAAAGAATTCATTTAAAAATTATATTTTGAGTCAAAAAACTGATCCTTTTTGTTTCTGTTTTTTGGATCGAAAAAATAAAAAAGAAAAATTTGCAAAAGAAGTTTATTTTTATGATATCCCTATTGACAAATGTAAATATGGATGTTGTAAAAAATAGAGTTTAGACAATTTTAGAGTATAAATAAAAAGTTTCATACATTTATCCAAATTTTAGTTATAGTAAACTTAACAAAAGTTTGATTTTTGAACATTATTGGGTTTTCAATATAAAATCGTTTGGCGAACACCAATACTTTGTTTGAAAAAAATATTTTTTTAAGAAATTAAAATATTGGTGTTCACCAAACGTTTTTTTTTGGTTAAAATTATTATTAGTTCATTAAGATAATCAGATATTAGATTTACTATATCCAAAATTTGGATAAATACATATAAGTCTTTATTTATATCTAAAATTGTAAAAACTCTATTTTTTACAAAAATTCATATTTACTCTTGTGTATTTACTAGTTCCCAGAGTCTGAATGAAAAAATAGTATTTTTTAAAAAATATTGGTATATTTTAAAAAATGCAAGAAAAATACATCAAATCTTCAAATTTTGAAGGTCAAAAAAAATTGATCAACTATTTTTTTTACAAATATATATTATATTTCTTGAAATTTTAATAAGTAGGAAATTATTTTTTGAAAATATTAAGAGTAAAAAACAGCCCATTATTATTATAATAAGTTATTTGGAAATATTTATTATTGTTTCTATTATGATTAATTAATTTATTTTAATTTTATTTGTTTGAAAATCTAAGTAAATTGTGAAAATGATAATAAAGTATATTTGTAATTTAAATATTTGTATTGTTTGAGAATTTTGAAATAATTAGGATTGGGTTATCAAGTATTGATTCAAAATAAACAAAATAAAAAGTATTTCTTTAGATTATAAATTGAATTTTCAAAGGTTCTAAAAAGGGTATTTGGGTGATTTTTTTATTTTTCGGTTAGTTTTATCCATAATTTTTTGTTAAATAAAAAGTAATAATCATTTCGAACTGTTATTTGAATTAAAAAAATATTTTTTTTTAAAGTTTAAAAGAATAATTGCAATTTTTTAGAAATAGTGTATATTTTTTTATACTTTACTGTTAAAAACTCAGTTTTTTAATTTTTAAAA
Source organism: Anaeramoeba flamelloides (assembly GCA_027625915.1). Classification (NCBI taxonomy): domain Eukaryota; family Anaeramoebidae; genus Anaeramoeba; species Anaeramoeba flamelloides. The sequence continues at coordinate 2,235,677 of JANTQA010000008.1, forward strand.
TGATTTTTTGCTTACTTCCTTTGAGGATAATATTATTCCTTACTTCCACAAAGAAAAAAAAAATTTTTTTTTGCGGTAACTCAGAAATATACTGGATTTTAAATTTTTCCAAAAAGGTTAAAATAGGTTGAAGTTTCAAAAAAACTAATTTATTTCTAAAATTTTAAACAAAAGGAGGGGGGTTGCTATTATCGTAATGAGATATTGATTATATTTTTTAATTCCAATATGTGTTGGTTTTTTTCAGCTTTTCTATTTAAGTGCCCACAGGTTTGTTTAGTTTACTAGTTCCCTAAGGATTTATTTTATTCGTTTTTTTTTTTTGGGTTATAATGGAAATAAAGTATTTTTGTGTCAATTTATTTATTATTATTCAACGCAATTTCGATATAGTATTAGTTTGTAAAAAAACTCAAAGAAATAATTCAAAGGAAAATTGATAAAAAAAAAACATACATTTTCTGTAAGGTACTATAGATGTATATATTATATTGAATTGTGTCAAATTGTGGATTTTAATATAAAAAACTTTAGAGAAAACTTAATAATAGTTTTGATTTGATTGGGAATAAAAAAAGTTAAAAAATAAAATAAAAATAAAATCAAAAAAAAAAAATAAAATAAAAACAAAATAAAAATAAAAAAAGTATCTATTTGATATATAGTTGATTAAATTTAAATAAAAGTTTTTTTTTTTCTTTTGTAAAAAAGAGTAAATGTTCGAGTATTTTACAAGTATATGACATAATCTCTTTATCGTTCTGGAATTTTTCGATTTTTTGTTATTAAATCATTGCATTTTAATTTGGATTTTTCACTAAAAAATAGTAACAATTTGAATTATAAATTGTCGACACTAAAAAATTAAATATAATATATATTTCATAATTAATAAAAATTAAAAATTTCTCGCTTTTCCTGCCTGATCCTTTTTTATTTGTGGAAATTTTTATAAAAAATATATTCAAAGTGAATAAAGTTATCAATAAATTTTTGAAACTTTCACATAAAAAATAAAGTTTTATTTTGTTAAAGTGTATTAGTAAGTAGTCTAAGAATCCTCTCCGGTAATTTCAAAAATTTATTTATTTTGAGATTAATCTCTAAAAATATCACTATTTCCTGAATATTTTTAGTAAATTGTTCCAAAAAATATGTAATATTGGTAATCAAAACAAAAATATTATTATTATTATTAAATTCCATCATTAATCACTTTAACACAAAATTTTTTTTTCAATTTAATTAGTGAAATGTTATTTTCAAACTTGTGTGAGTAAAGGTGTGAAGGATTTGTACAAAAATGGAAACAAATGATTTATAAAATAATATCAAAATATTATTTTTTGTTTTAATTAGCCTAATAGTCAACGCCTATTATAGGAATTTGAATTATAAAATCTTTCAAATGGTAAATTTTATTTTTGATAATTTGAAAATCTTGTGTGTTTCTTATGAATGTAGAAAATTTATTTACATAATCAGTCTTGTAAATACCAAGGTGTATAAACGATCCAAAATAACAACCTAATAAACAAAAAAAAAAAAAAAATGAATATCGAAGATTTTAGATATTTGATCTTAAATCCATATTCATTTATTATATTTTTATATTTTTTTTTCTTTTTAGCCAAAAGGTTACAAAAATAAATATAACATAATAATTTGCAAAATGTTTAAAAAGAAATTATAAATAATAAATAAAACAAGATATTATATACCTCCAAACTTTTTTTTTTTTTGAAAAATGAAATATCTATTTAATAGAATTCTTGTTATTTTGAAAATTGAAACATTGGTGATTTATTGTTTAAATAACCAAATCTGAAATTTACTATAATGATTTTCAGTAACCAGAAAAATGGCTTTAAAATTGAACCTAACATCACCAAATGAAAAACCAGTGATTTCAAATCAACTTTTATTTTTTTATTAATGAATTTTTTTAAGATCCATAAATAAAGATTTTAAATATTTAATATAACAAATTCACAGAATTGTGAATATATAATCTTTTAAGGATGAATTATACAAAATAATAATAATAATAATAATAATTCAAATTTTTCTGAATAAAAAATGAAATTAAAAATGCAATGGAAAATAAAAGCCGGGGTATAGAATTAAATTTATTATTAAATTATTTTTACACACATATATATACATACAAAAAAAAAATACAAAAAAAGGATATATATCTAAAAAAATAAATATAATCTCATTTTATTGAAAGTTTATTAGAAATTAAGATCAAGTTCCAAGTCAAGGCCAAGGTCAAGTCCAACGTCAAAATTGTCAAGATTGTTATTATAATCGTTTTCGGCTTCTTTTAATTCATTTTCCAAATTATCAAATTTTTGATTAATTTGTAACATTTTTTTTTTAATAAGTGCTTTCTTTTTTTGGTTTTCTTTTTCAAGTTTTTCTTTTTGTTTAACAAATCTTCTTTCCTCGTCCAAGTGTTTTAATGTTTCTACTTTTATTTTGCCTTTAAGTTCTTTTCCCTTTTTTTCAGATTCAAATCTTTTTCTATCTGTAGTAAAATCTCGTCGGTGCACTGTCCTGGTTAGGTTTGGCGTAATATAAATTTTATTATTCTTGTGGGTTGTCTTCTTCTTCGGTGTTTTCTTCTTCGGTAGCATCTTTTTCACATGGTTTATTTGCTCCTTTTTTGCTGATATATTTTTATGAGTATTTCTTTTTTTGTTTTCTAATTCACTTTTAAGAACAAATCCTAATTTTCTTTTTTTATTTTCTTCAATATTTTTTATCATTTCTATTGCAATATTTTTTGATCCATTTTTTGGATTTGAAATAATTTTTCGTAAAACTAGTTCTTCCATTTCTTGGTATCTATCTAATTTTAAGTCATCGTCTCCAATGAGATCTTTCTTCTGGATTATGGAAATGGGATTAAATCGTTTACATTTGGCGGTGGTTGTTTTGGTTATATATTTATTATTTAAATAATTACGATAATTATCATTGTTATTACTGCTATTTTGAATCCGGGGATTCTTCAATTTTAATGGGCTTTTTCTTTTCGTCTTTTCATTTTGTAGGGCATTTTTTAACTTGGTGATCATCCTATCCCCATATTTTGAATCTTCCTTTAATTGTTTGTTGTTTTTGATTAATTGTTCCACACTATTAAATGATTTTTTGAAAAAGTCGTTATTTTTTGTTAAATTTTCGTTTTCTTTTTTCAATTCTTGGTTATCATTTTTTGTCTTTTCCAATGATTCCGAAATTTGGTTAAATTTGTTTTTTAAATGATGATGAATTTTGAACATTTTTTCATTTTTTTCTTTTTCTTTTTGAATTTCTTCATTATATATTCTATTACTTTCCTTTAATTTCTTAATTTGTTCGTTTTTTAGTCGATTAGTTTCTTTTGCTTTATGTTCCTTTATTTCTTTGCTGTGGGGGTTATATAATGTATTTTGTAATTTTTTGTGTACCTTTTTAGTTTTTATTGGTTCTTTATCTTGTTGGTTTAATCCTTTATTTTGTTTTTTTAATTGTGTAATTTCATTTTCTAATTGTTTATTTATTAATACTTGATCCGCTAATTTTTTTAAGATTTTGTTTGTAAAATTTTCATTGTTTGTAAACAATCCACTTTTTTTATTGTCGCCCAAGGGCAATTCATTTAATTCCTTTCCAATCTCCTTATTATTTTTTTTTAATTGCTTATTTTCCCTTAATAAATTGTCTTTTTCTTGTTCCAATCGGTTAATTTCATTATTTAAAGTTTGGTTCGCTTTCTTTAATTCTCGATTTTGAATTTCATTGGATTTGATATTATTCATTATTTGATCAAGATTGTTTAAAAATTCTTTTTGGTTTCTTAAAAGTTTTTCATTTTTTAACTTTGTATTCTTTAATTCGTTTCCAAGTCTGGTGTTTTCTTCTTCAAATGACAATAATTTTTCATTTAACATTTTTAAGTTTTGATTTTCTGTTTGAATTTCTTTCAATTCACTTTTAAAATTATGGAATTCTTTTTCTTGGAATGTTTTTTCTTTTTTGAATCTTTGGTCTTCGAAATCTGTGTTTCTATTTTGTCCGCTTTGGTTTTTTAATTGATCGATAACAAGCCTTAATTTTTGATTTTCTTTTATTAATTTGGAACTTTTTTCTCTTTTCTTCTCTATTCTTTTTCTTTTGTCTCTCTCATCATAGCATTCTTTTAGTTTCTTTTTCAGTTGGCTTTGGTTTTCAATCAAATTTTTTACATGTTTTTGATAACTATTGATCTCTAATTCATATTGATCTTGATCCTTTTTGGAACTTTCTAAATCTGTATTTTTTTGACTCTCTAGTTGTTGGCTTTCGGATTTTTCATTGTCTTTGACAAATTTCCTTAGTTCTTTGTTCTCTTTTGTGATTTTCTCTATAGTTGCTTGATCGCTTTTTGTTTTTTCAACAAACTGTTGCAAAATTTGATCTTGTTGAATAAGGCTGTTTTTTAACTTCTTGTTTCTTATTTGAACTCTTTTTGTTTGTTCGTTGCAAAGCGCAAATAATAAGTGACCTGTTTCTTTGCTCGGCCTTTTTTGAAAAAGTTTATGCTATGAATTTATTAATCAAGTTACAGATGGTTTTGAGAATGAGGAAAAGTATATAATCAAAATTTTCAAGGATTAAATGAGTCTTTTTTTTTCGTTCACCCTTTTTTCATTCTTTCTTGTAAAGAAATTAAAACAGCTTTTCTCAACTCATGAATTTTTTTTTTTTTGTTTGTCGATTCAATGGAATGTTAAATACTTACTGCTTGTTTTCTGTTTTGGTTCAATTCTTTGTCACTAATTTGTGGTTTCTTATGTTTGGTTGATTGTTTTTCATTTTTCTTGTTTTGATTGTTGTTCATAAAAATTATTGAATTTTAATAAAATGTAAAAAGTTTTTTTTTTAAGAAAAAAATGATCTATCATCTGTTTTATCTTACTTTTAAGAACATTTTCAATCATGATCTGAGAAATAATTCAGTAAATTGTTTGTTTGTTGAGCGTCTCCCTTTCTATAAATAATTGATTTTCATAATAAACTTTTTATTGAAAATTTAGTTAGTAATTGTGGTTATTTCGACTCTTTATTTTGATATCTTTCGAACTATTTAAAGTTAATTTTATCATTCAGTCAATTGTTGAACAAGCAAAAAAAATTTTATTTAATAATTGTTTTTTTAAAAGTGAAATTTTATTTCTCAGAGTACAATTCCGAAAAATTTTTTATTTCAATGTCCATTCTGTCTCCAATAATTTCTTCTTTTCAAAGTGTAATACTGATACTTGAATAAAAAATGAGATAAAATTTTCACTTCATTTCAAAAATACTGATCAATTCAAATTTATTTTATTAAATTTTTAGTTCAATTTCCATTTTTGTAATCAATTAACTCAACAAATAAAACAACCCATTCGGAAGAATATTTTAAGTGTAAAGTCGATTTTAAAAGGTTTCTTTGGATTTAAAGTTATCTAATGCATTAATCAAAGATTGTGTTTAAAAATTTGTAAAAAAAAAAATGAATTAAAAATTTTCTGATATTTCTTGGAATTTATCAGTAAGATATCAGAAGAATAGATTGTAAATTGTGTTCATTGGTTATTTGTTTCGGTTTGTTTTTTTTGTGTCCACTGTGGTACTTTGGGTATGCTATGGATCCTTAACTAAAGAAATTTTGAATTCAAAAATATGAAAATGAAGTGAAATTTTTTCCTATTTTTTATCCAAATAACAGTAGTTAAAGAACATTTTGAAGACTAACTAATACCTTAAAGTTTCTAACATTTAAAGTAATAAAATGTTTTATTCAAAAAGTTTTAAGATAAATAATTATATAAAAAGGTCAAAGCAAAAATTTGGAAATATTTATTTGTATTTATTCGTATTATCCATTTTTTTAAGGAAGGGGTAACAAATAAACAATAAATTAAAAGTAAACAATTTTAAAGTTGTTGGATTTTTGTTCAAGATAATTTAGGTTTAGTAAGAAGGTAAGAAGGTAAAAAAGATTTTATTTCAATTTCAATTTTTTTAACAATCGTTTAAATTTTACTTTCAAACGTTTCCTTATGTTGAATATTTCAAATTTTAACTATTTTTTCAATGCTTCTTTATATTTAAACAAATAAAATTCAATACTGATAAATTCAAATAAATATCGGAAAATTTTTACTTCATTTTTTATTTGCCCTATTATTTTACAAAAGTTTTGGATACTGTTAATTTCAAAATAAAAAGATCAAAATTTTCATTAAGTTTTCCAAAAAAATCACATTCCAATAATTAAAACAAACCAGTATGTTCCCAATTACAAATGGTAAATTATTAATTTAACTGGTTTTCAGAACGAAAAATTTGAAATGTAATAGGATTGTAAAACCAACTTTTTTGGAAAGCTGAATGAAAATTTTGTTCCATTTATCTTTCAACAAATAGTAAAGTGTTTTATTGGTTTAAGTGCAAACAAACTTTGTAAAATTAGATGATCTACAAAAATATTCTTTGTCAAGTACTTTTTTCAGAGTTGAATTTCGACGAGATTATCCAAAATGGAAATTGGACCAAAAATTTTTCTAAATTTATGAGGATTTATCAGTATTTAAAATAAGTTGTAAAAATTTAAAATACTGTAAAGATCCAATTCTCATAATTAAAATTTTATCTCAAAGTCGAATAATAAAGATTATAAAAATCGCTAAAAATATCATTTCTTATTGGGGTTGTGAAGATGTTTAGGTTTTTACACATAATAATATATTAAATATTTATTAACTTGAAATAAAAATTGTCTTTTTTTAATTGGAAAATAACAGTAAGAATTTTAAAGTTTTTTTAAAACAAAATTCATCATTATTTTCAGAAAATATTTGGGTTTTTTCAGCTTAAAATTAATTAATTGTATTTTGAAACTAGAAGTTAAAATTTTCTTTTGTTAAGTAGTGTCTAACAATCTTTTAATTTGTTTTCTACTATTGTTACCGAAAAACATGACTTGTATTTTTATTAAATTTTTTTTTATGTTTTTAATAAGAAAATAACAGTATTTAAGTTTTTTCGTTATTTTCTTTAAAAACCCCATAAAAAAACCAAAAATTTAAATAAAAAAAAATGTTCAAAAAATGGAAAAAAGAAAGACTCAAATCTGATTTACTTTTTGGTTCTTTTTCAAAATAAATCAATAAATGATATTCTCCTTTCAAAATTTCAATATCTTCTAGACTCAAAAAATAAGTGTTATTTCAGGTATGTTGTCTCAATTAAAATTTTTCAAAAATGATTGAAATCTACTTACTTCATTAAAAATAAAAAGAAAAAAGAAAAAACTAACTTAAAAAAACCAAAACAAATGATTAAAAGAGTAAAAATTTTATTTTTCAAAAAGATAAATAGAGATTTTAAAATTGATTTAGTTTTTTTCAGATCCTTCTTTCTTTTTTGGTCTTAAGGCTTCATGGATGAATGGAATGACACCACCTTCATGAATTGTAACACCGTCAAGTAATTTACCAAGTTCGTCATCGGATTTGATTGCTAATTGGACATGTCTTGGGAGGATTCTTTGTTTTTTGTTATCAATGGCTGCGTTTCCTGCCAATTCAAGTAATTCTGCAGTTAAGTATTCAAGTACAGCTGCCATGTAAACTGGAGCACCAGCACCAACTCTGTTTGCGTATTTTCCTTCTCTTAAATGTCTATGGATACGACCAACTGGGAATTGAAGACCAGCTTTGAATGATCTTGAGACTGGTTTTGCTTTTGGTTTCTTTTCGCCTTTTTTTAAGTATTTTTGGGCGTCTTTTCTAGTTTCCATCATTGTTGACATTCTTTTGGCTTTGGACATTGTTGTTGATAAAATGTATTTTTATTAAAATATAAATTGAAAAAAATGATTATTATTTTGAGAAATTTTCTTGAAAAATAAAAAAATAATAATAAATTGTTTTTAAATAAACCAATATTTTTACGATTTAGTTAATTTAAAAATATTCTATCTTTTTAATTTATGAAGTTGATTTTCAATACTATTTGTTGTAAAACAAATGGAACAAAATTTTCATTTAGCTTTCCAAAATTGTAATTTATAAATTATTAAACCATTTCGAATTTTTAATTCTTAAAATCAGTTTAAATTATTAATATACCTTTCAAAATTGGGGAATTGGTTTATTTTAATTCTTGAATTAAAAATTTGGAAAGATAAATGAAAATTTTGTCCGATTTATTTTACAATTAATTGTAATAACAATCACCGAAAATATATTCTTTGGCTTTTTTTAATTACTTTGGATATTTTCACCAAAGATTACAATAAATTTTTTAACAAAAAAGGTTTTTTTTTTGACTTTTTATTTACAGTTCAACCGAAAATCGTGAAGATAAAAGAACTTTGAAATAAACTTAAGATGATATTTATTCATAAAATTTATTAATTTAGGAAAGTTAGTTATCGAACAAAATTAATAACCAAATAAAATTAGATGAATTTCTCCCCAAATAAAAAACGCAACAACTCTTTAAAAGTTTGTTTTAGAAGTGGGTGAGCATTTGCAATTCAATCTAAAATACCAATCTTTAATAACTTATTCACTTGAATTTTTCCAAAATAAAAATTATTTTAATCTTTTGTTAAAGGATCTGAATTAAATTTAAATAGTCAAAGAATATATTTTCGGTGTTTGTTCTCAACTCCTTATTGAAAATCATCTTCATAAATTAAAAAGATAGAATATTTTTAAATTAACTAAATCGTAAAAATATTGGTTTATTTAAAAACAATTTATTATTATTTTTTGATTTTTCAAGAAAATTTCTCAAATTAATAATCATTTTTTTCAATTTATATTTTAATAAATTAAATACAAACTCAATTAAAAATGTCCAAAAAAACAGTTAATAAGGAAGATGAAACCAAAAAAAGAAAAAGAAGAGTAGAAACATACTCAACATATGTATACAAAGTCTTAAAACAAGTCCATCCAGAAATTGGTATCTCCAACAAAGCAATGAGGATCATGAATTCATTTGTCATGGATGTCTTTGAAAGACTTGCAATGGAAGCATCTAACTTGGCGAGATTCAACAAAAGAGGTACAATCACATCTAGGGAAGTCCAATCTGCAACCAGATTGTTATTACCAGGTGAACTTGCAAGACATGCAGTTTCTGAAGGAACCAAAGCCGTCACCAAATACTCAAATGCTACACACAAAGATGATTAAATTCTTCAATGTCTTTTCTCAAAATTCTATAATTAATTATCTTTTTTTATGTTTGATATTTTTCATTTCATAATCACAAATCCTGTTTATTCCCAAGAAAAATAAAAAAAGAATTTTCTTTTCGTTTTTTGCGTTTTTGTTTGTTTTGTTTTTTCTCTTCAAATTTTTATTGATAACTTTTGAATATAAATAAAAAAAAAATCTTCTAATACTCTCCTATTATAAGATCCTTTTTTGGTTATTAGTCCAAAAAAAATGAAATTGGTTACAGTCAACTTCACTTTTAATACATAAACTTTGAACTAAATTTAAGGCACAAAAAAATCTCCAATTAAGGCACATTTTTTGGAATTTTTTTTTTTACAAATGATTTTACTAGAACTTGAATATTGTACTTTAATTTGGAATTTTTTTTGAGCCTTAATTTTTACTGACTTTTTGTGATTTAAAAGTGGAAATACAGTATTTCTGTTAAGGGTTGAGTCATTACTTTGGAATTTTTTTTTCTGAAATGGAAAAAACTTTTTAGTAATTTTTATGAGTACCTAACACAAATTTAAAACCAAACCAACCTATGATATCAGATCGATCTCAAAAAATCAACAACCAAAGAAAAGGACATTTTTTGAAAAAAGTGCCAAAGAGTGACACTGAAATTCCAATTAGAATGGTTGAATATACAATTTTGAAAACAACAATGTTAGTTTTGAACTGCCCTTCTTTGGTAGTTTTTTGAGATCTTGGTGATTTTTTTTTCTTTTTTTTTCATTTTTCCAATGAGTTATTTTTATCAAAATTATATTTCATAATCCTTACTTGGTCTAATTTAGAGGATTATAATCTAACTACAAATCAGACCAAATCGAATTAAATTGATTGCGCACTTCACAAAAGTAATTTGTTTTAAATTAAAGAAATTTAACCATTTGGAAAAATAAAATGAGAAAAGATGAATTTTTTCAATTTTGATTATTTTGAAATTGAGAACTCTTATTCATCTTTTTTTTTTAAATTGGATTTTTTCCAATGATCACTCTGAATTTTTTTTTTTGTTATTTCAATTTTGTCAACCAAAAGAAGGTCTATTTCACAATACACCCCCCCCTAAATATAAACCAAACCAGATATTTAAAATCAAAATTTCCATATTAGTGAGTCATTGCCTTTTTGAAACCAATATAAAAAAATGACCAGATGTAAGTAAATATATATAAATTTATAAACTTTTTATTGACATTTTTAGAAACAGAATGTTTTAGAAGTAAATAATTTACCCTTAAACTAATTCAACTCTTGAAAAATTGTCCATAGGGGGTTAACTTTTACAATGGAACAATAATTCAAATAAAAAACATAAACAAGACAACTTTTGAATTTTCCTTTTTTTGAAAAGTAAACTAAATCACACAAATTTGGACACGATTTTGAACGTTAAAAGAATAAAAACATTACATTTTAAATACAATTTGGGGGAAAATTTTGATTTTACAAATTTTTTCATTTTTTGTCTTTTTTGGTATGTTTTCATTTCCCGATTACCAGCCTTAATCTATTTAGTTAGACTTTTTATTTATTTATTTTTTTCAATGGATGATCGAAAGTCAGTATTGGGTTTGTTAAAGAGAATAATTACATATAATTGGTTGGCGCTATATTATCATTTGACCAATCTACAATTATAGTGAAATTTCAACATTTTTACCAACATTTTTTAGTTCTGCCCTTTTCATCTTTTTGGACACACCTATTTTTATTTTCCTGTTTTGTATTTTTTTATTTTATTTGGATAAAAATGATTACTTATAAAAATACCAATATGTGATAACTTTAACGTGGTTATAAATCAAGTTTGGAAAAATATAAGATATTTTTTTTTTGCTTATTTTTGATTTTGGGTTTGTAAACATTTTTGGAATGGGTTTTATAATTATTAATATAGTTTTACATGGCGATGCCAATAATATTTATCATGGCTCTGAAAATCAATATTATATATAGAAAATAACCATTATAAGAACTAATTCAAAGATTCAAGAACCCTTTGATAATTTTTTTCCATACACAAAACGTTCTTTTTTTGTTAAAAAAATGAATTTTCATGTGTTGTTAAAAAATCTTTGTGAACAATAACACCGTATTTATTTTTTCACACAATAATTTATAGACTAATTATTTTACAAAAAAACACTATCAAACTTTGTTATAAATCACCCTTTACCAAATTTAGAGAAATAAGTTATCATTTTTGAAACAATATCATTTCTCCGTATTAAATTTTCAGTCAAAATATCCACATCCTTTTTTTGTTTGGAATTTTGTATCAAAAGAAAAAAGAAAAATTTGGAAATAAATTTATTTTTAGGTTATTCCAGTTTTAGTATTTTCTGGGGGTTTGTATGAACAAATAATATTGCAACAAAATCTTATTTTAAAAATACAATAAAAATATATCAAAATATTGAATTCTTGAGGATCCTGAAAAAATGGAACCTTTATTTTATTCACAAATATTTATTAAATATCTTGAAATATAAAAGATTAGACAATACCCCCCCTCCACATAATAAAACTTTAAATAACAAACCTTTAAGTATCAAAATAATCCACTTGATAATATCTATTATTTTTTAATTATTATAATTATTAATTTGAATTCATTTCATTTGTTTGAAAATCTTGTAAAAACAAGAAATAAAAATAAATTCTAGTGACGCCTTTGTTCCACGGGTTATTACCAACCCACAAAAAAAATATGAAACATGTTAAAAATTATAGGTATAAAATATACCAAATTAATAAGTATTTCTTTAGATTTAAAGTTGAATTTTCTAATTATAAAAAATAAATTATTTCAGAGAAATATTAATTTAATGATTTTATTTTTTAAATGTTATTAGAATGAAAATAATTACATTTCTTTCACCTTAAAAAAATAGTCTTATTTTTTTATTGGAAATAAACTATTTTTTTTATAATGAGTTATGTAAAAACGCATTAATTATGTTTATAAGCTGTACACTTATTCTCTACAATTATGGATAATGGTATTTCCTTCTTTCTTATTCAACAACAAAATTTTTTTTTGAAAATAATTTAAAAATATATGTGATTTTGAACTTTTCAAAAAAAAGAAAAAAGGATCTTTCTTCAAATTGCAACATTTCATTTCTAAAATATCTTTAAAGATAAGTTTGTTTTATAGTACTCATATTTTTACCCCATTTTTCCATCTCAATGTGCTGTGAAATTTTATTAAGTTTGCTATTAAATTTACTTGAAGATTTTTTTTTTAAGTTTACTAGTTGCTTCATAAATATACAAAATATTGAAGATTATTGTTTTCCCTTACTGGTACATTCTACACTTGCTGAAAATTCAAAGATAGAACGTTGTAATGCAAACTTGTGGTTAATTTCAAATTCGCCACCTTAAATGAAAAAAAGCAAATAAAATCAAACTTTTCTCAAAAATAAAACAGACAAGATCAAGAAATCATTTTTTACTTTCCACTTCTTGAATGTCTTCTTCATCAAAACCACAATCTCCCAAAACTGTCTCTAAAAAAAGGCTTATAACTGCGTTTGTTCTTGTAAGTCTGAATGAAAAAGGACCAAAACTTGAATACAAATATCTTCCAAAACCAAGAGCAACTCTCCCATTGCCTACAATTACATCATTCTGTTTTCCAGACTACGATCCAGACAACCCAGAAATTCTTGAAAAAAATAATGAACAAGCCTTTGGGACAAAGTATTTTTTTTTTTTTTTTTTTTTTTTTTTTGAAAATTTTTTTAATGGTGGTTTACTTTTTATTTTCAAAATGTATTTACTTTCAAATAAATACATGTTTTACGATTTTCTTTTTATTATTTTCTTTTTATTCCAATTTATCATAACAAATATAGACAAAATTTTACCTTTGTTTTAACAAATATTTCAGTAACAAGAAGTTTTGGATTTTGTAGAAGAGTTAAAATTAATGGAGAATTAAAAACTCTTTGTTTAATTACTGATTGGTAAGTCAAAGTTATCCACTTTTTTTTTATTTATTTTTATTGTCCCAGCTCAAAAAAAGAACAAAACTTTTTTTTCGTTGTAAACACTATTTTTTATCTTCAAGATCATTTAATGACGCTTGACAAAAATACCATCCACTTAATTAAAAAAAAACACTTGTTTTTCTTAAAACCAAACCTCAAATTTTTTGTGAATTTTTAATGATTGCTTACCAAAGTACAATTCACACAAAAAAAAACCATTTTCGACTATTTAGATCATTTACCAAGCGGACTAATGCTTTTTTTTTTTTTTTTTTTTTTGAAAAGTGGCTAATCCACTTCACTATAAATTCTTTTAAGGGACTTACTTGTAAATAAACTTGTGTAATTCTCACAATCCCCAACATTTATTTACCCAATTAAAAATTTTACAAAAACCAAAATAAAGAAAAGAAACACCTAAATATGTTCATAACGAATTACAAAGAATAAATATAACACTTTAAACTCTTATAAGACAAATTGTCAAGATAAATAATGATTAAATTAGGAATTTTTTGACAAAAAATAGAGTAAACACTTTGTGAAAAAAACCGTGTTCTTATGGCGTTTTATTTGGGGAATTTTTCAGGAAAATAAAATGAAATTTTATTGGACAAGTTAATGAATAGAAAATGATTTTCAAATGTAATTACCACAATAAAAACCTCACATTTATTTCATTGTATTTAAACTATTTCAAAATATTTCAAAACCATAGCTTACAATCATATTTAAGTGTTTTTTTCATCTTTTAATAAATTATATTAATTGTAATAAAGCTATTTAATACTATCCCACAAAACGGAATTGATTTAAATCCAAGAAACAAACAATAATAGTCTAGAATACTAAAAATAAATTGAAAGATCTGAAAATCAAATTATCTCATTGTTGTATTTAAAATATTGGAAATAGATTGCAAATCATATTTTATTTTAATCTGTTTAATAAAAAATGAAATATATTTTTAAGAGTGCAGTTTTTGTTGTGACTGTTCAATATCATGCCACAATTTGAATTCTTTTTGATCTGAAAATAAAATAAAATGAAATTAAGATGAATTTGGAACAAAAATTCTATTGATTTAAATAAAAAACCATTTTAATATCATTCCAATACCACATTCAACCTTTCAAAATTAAAAATAAAAATTAAATAATGAAATATTCAGGTACAGCTATTTTTAAAAAGTGAGGACTTTTTTTTCTTTAGATTGCTATAATCAAAGCTTTTTTAAAGTTTTCTATTTTAAAAAAGTGTTTTTTTCTTTTCATATTTGGATAATATCAGAAAGTATTTTCAGCCAAAGCACCCGGATGACAAGTTTATGATTTATTCACATTCCAAATGGAATTTAAAATGTTAACTATATTATTAATCAACAATCTTAATTTAAAAAAACCATTCAGGAAAAAAATTGACAAATGGATTTTAATTGTAAAATAGTAGTAAAAGTTCTCATTTCCAAATAATTTTTTTAACGTATTTTTTGTTAATTTTAAAACAAAAACCAAGTCCAAAAATTAGATTGATTATTAGAATTAAAATCAAATTGAAAACATCAAATTCAACTTTAATTTAAGCATTTTCAATTTTCCAAATTTGACTTTTAATTGGGAACATTAGTAAAATGTGAATCTTTTTTGGGATTTTTGTTACTAGAATTTTTTTATTCATGCGAAACTAGCTAAAAGATTTTAAAAATAGGTGTTATTTCAGTTTGATCGAAGCCAATTTCAGAAATCTTCATTGATCAGTGGAAAATAAAAATAATAAGATTTGTAAAATTTTCCTTTTTAGTACAATTCTTACAATTAAAGCCGATTTGACAATTTTTATCAGGAATGATAAGAAGAAATGTAAAAAAATAAAAAACCACAAAGTCTTTAAAGATAAAAAAGAAAAGATCTTACAGTCAAATGATCGAAAAATGAAAAATTTTAATTCCAATTCAGCTGAATTAAATGGGTTATAAAAAGAAAGTGTAGAGAGGAAATTCATTTTAAAAATGAATTTTTTACTAAACTATCATAATTATTTGAATTATCTTTTTTTTTTATTTTTGAAAATCTAAACCGACAAAACTGAAAAAGTTTAAAACAAAAAAAAATGAAAATTGAAATTTCAATAAAATAGAGAAACCTTAATTAAAACACTTTGCTTGATAGATAAGTTTACCTATTCCTTACCCATATCATTTTTTTTTTTTACTTTTGAAAATTGGAGTATTTTATTACCAAAATTTAACTGCTCTACTAAATCACTTAATAAAGATTCTAAGGCTTCTTTCTCCTAATTAAGGTTTTAAATCAAAAGTTTAAAAAAATATAATAACTCCTTGATCCTTTGAAATTATCCATCAACTGGCATTTGAATAAAAAGTAGGGGGGGGGGGGGGGGGTATTTTTCACTTCACTTCACTTTCCTATTTTTGTTTTAAACAAATAAAGAAAATAAAAGAAATTGATTACAATCTATAATTATTGGTTTATCTCACTTTTCTTGTTTCCGTTCGTATATTTTGGGTGGACTAACAACTCTAAATGAAAGGAATATTACCAAATTGAAAAAAAATTGAAAATCAACGATAAATTTATCCCATTAAAATTCCAAACACCAATAATAACTTTTATTAATCCCAAGTTTTCTTCAAATATAAAATATACAACATCTCAAAATTTGAATTGATGAGAAAATTCTCATTTCTTTCTAATTTCCACACTGACAAATTCAATTGTTAAAGACTCTTTTTTTTTTTTTTGAATATAATTTGAATTTGATTCTTTTTAATTGAAATATATTGTGAATACTGTCATTTAACTCACTGTCCACGGTTTCATTAAATTTTGTTTTTTTTGAGAAGATCATTTTCATTTTTTTTTAAAGGGTTATCTGGAATATAAAAATAATGATAAAAAAGGTAATTGAACTAAAAAATATTTTAATATTTTTTTGAATTTCTGGCTATCTATCCAAAATGAATGCCATTTTTTTTTTTTTTTTTTTGAATAATCTTTTGCGATAATATATTCATTCAAGATTATCAAAAGTATTCATTCAATAAATTTCTGATAATAGTGCTATATATATCTTTTTAAACTCAACAATTTTTTTTGAGAAAAAACAAGTAAATAAATTTGGATCAATACAGATAAGAAAGTGATTGTCTCTCAAAAAAGTTTAGGATAGTACTGTAGTTACTGTGTAAAGATTTTGGGAAACACTTATAGTTATTAGGCAAAGTTGGGAAATTTTCTGATCTTCTTTTTTTTGAATTCTAACAAGGTGAAATAATTTGTATTTTACTAAGAAAACCTGTCTTTAAAAATGTTATGAGAAATTATTTTAGAACACTTTAACCAATTTTTTGCGACCTTTTAAATCTCATAAATCCCAAAAGATGGCTTGTCTCAACTGCTAATCTATTTAAACACATACTTTGATTTAAGGAACCAAACCATTAGCACAAATAGAGTTCAAAAAAAAAGTCCATCATTTAATGCGTACTCTTTGCAAATGGAATATATTCCATTTCTTTGATTAAAAATAATGTCTAAATACAAAAACGAATTTTTTGGTTTTGTTTCGAAAACAAACCAATCTCATATTTAAAAAAAAAATAAATAGTTTGGTCTCTTTTTTTTTGATTTTGAAAAAAGGAGAAAAGAAACCATTAATAAGAGGAATTTCAAAATGAGAAAAAAAAAACATTTTTTTTTACAAAGTCGAATTAAGAAATTTTAAAGGAATGATCAAAACCAGTAATTGTTAAGAACACATAATAGATACAAGATTTTATTTTTGATCACCTTTTTGGATGTTTCTTAACAATTATGGAAAATAAAAGAAGAAATAGAGACACTATTGAAAAGTTTGATGATCTGATTTGTATTCTGTGGGATTTAAACAAAGCTTTGTCTCCAATGATGAAAATGTAAAATTTAACTTCAATGTTTTCTGATAACTCCATTGATAAAAAAAAGATCCTTTGAAGAAAAAGTTCTTCAAAGTACCATTAAAAAATAACAAAAAACATATTAGTAGTTTTTATTGTTTTTTTTTTTTTTTTTTTATTCCTCGAGTTAGATCCCGAGTTGAAAAAATAAATAGCATCTCATATTGCTTCGTTTGTTCAACAATCACCTTTTATAATTCTTCTTTTTGGTTCTCCTTCCAGACTCAAAATAATGAGATTGTTCTAGTGTCAAGAGAATATTAATCATGGTTCTTAGAACTCCACTATATCATCTTATATCACTTCGAACAATCTCATTTTTTTCGTTCTTCCAGGCCAAACTCGTCACATAACAAGGTGATTGTTTCCAAATCGAACCAATAAACACCATTATCAAGGAATTTTTTTATCATTTTGTAACAAATTTTTTTAATAGTTCAGAAAAACTAAATAAAGGCACTTTTGATTTTTTTTTCCATTTTTCTTATTCTTTCCTTCCCTTCCCTTATCCTTTCTCTTCCTATTTTTATCATTTTTTCTTAATATGACAAAACAAAACAAAACAAAAAAAAATAAATAACGTATTAATTAGGCCATGGTATTCATTATTTTCCGATTTTTTAGATGTTCTTGAAAGAAGAATTACACTATTTTCACCAAAAAAACAAGTCCCCCCAATTATCCGCAAGATTAATAAGCACGCATTACCTTTCCCAGGTGAAGAATTTTATGTTCAAATTAAATCAGCTGATGGACTTGGCTCCACATCATATCGTTTTGTAAGATCTGATTCTCAAATTACAAGCTCAAATCAAGGATCCTTTCAATTGGATGAGCTATTAGGCTCGTTTAGGACGCAACAGTTATTAGAAATCTTTTCTGCTTTATTATTTGAAAGAAGAATTTTAGTTGTCTCATCTTCTCTTTCCATTCTGAGCAACGCCATCCATTCTCTAACAACATTAGTCTCACCATTTGTTTGGAATCATGTCTTTATTTCGGTATTACCTAAAAACTTAATTGATTTTGCAAGCTCGCCAATGCCATTTTTAATTGGAATTCAATCGCAACTCTCGAAAAAATTAGAAAAAATAAGTATGGAACCACATCTGGTTGTAAACGTTGAAGCTAAATCTATCACATACGAAGGTGGATTAACATCTGATTTGAAAAAGCTCCCCGCACCACAATTATCCATTCTTGAAAAATCTTTATCAAATGCAATTAAACAGGGCAAAAAAAAAGGCAAAATGATCCCAAGCTTAGTTTTAAATCCCTTTTTAGATTTTTTTTTATCAATTTTTGGTACTTATAGAAAATATATTTCAACAAAAAATCGTTCCTTTAATTTTGGTGCATTTCTTCAATCATTATCTGAACCCACAGCTCAAGTATGGTTATATTTTTTTTATTGTTTATTCTTATGTTTATATTATTCCTATTTTTTTTGTTTCATCCGATCTTTGCTAAAAGAAAAAATTTACTAAAAATTTTTTTTAAAATAGAAAAATGAAATAAATATTCTATACAACATTAATTAAGATTTACAAACCACGATAAAAAGAATTTGAATAATGACTCTTTCATTTATAAAGAATGAATTTTTTTGATAAAAAAAAATTTTTAAATTGTTCAATAATAATAAAAAAAAAACTAAAATCTTAAAATTTTGCAATATCTTCAAAAATTTTCTCACAAAGATGGAAAAAAAAAAAACTCCATAATAGTTTAAAAATGAACTTTGTCTTTATTTTCCAAAATTGTGTTTTCTCAGAATTTGTTTAAATAAAAAAAAAATAGATCTTCAGAAACCAATTAAAAACGAAAATTTTCTCATAAATTTGACACTTCCTTTTTTCACTTTTGAGATAAAATGATTTTTTTAGATTTGAATTTAATCATGTATAAAATATAAAATTTATTTTAATTCATTCAAAAAAAGTTAGAAAAGGAATGATAAATTTTTTTGTAAAAATCATTATTTTTTTTTATAGATTTGTTTTTATTACAAAACTATTTTTAATTTCCAATTTTTCTTTAAAGGAGAAAAAAAAAAAAGGAGTGGGGGGTGAGGAGGAAATTTCCATCCAATTAAAAAAAAGAAGTTTTCAAGTTTTTAACCAATGGAAATAATTACAAAGATAGTTATTTTAATTAAAAGAAAAAAAAATGAAAACACCAAGATTTTTTTCCAACCTTAAATCTTAGTTTATAACGAGAAATACACAAGACTTTTCCAACTTCCCCCCTCTTGCTTAAAAACACTAAAAAAGAATTTGAACGGCAGGTTTTTTTCTGTTAAATCTAAACTAAATTCCAAAAATATGGACATAACTTAAACAGTTGAAAAAATAACAATAACATGTACTTTACATTAAATTTGGAAATAATTTTGATTTTACAAATTATTATTTCATTTTTTGTATATTTCGTTTTTTTTTCATTTCCTTTTTTACGTGTTACGTAATCTGTTTCGTTAGATCTGGAATTTTTTTCGATGATTGATAGAAGGTTAGTATTGAGTTTTTTAAATTTGAAAATCACATACAATTGAACAATGGTATCTTATCATTGTATCGATCAACAATTGTTGGTGAAATTTCAACATATTTACCAATACATTTTTTTTGTTTTGTTCTCTCCAAAATTTTCAACACACCGATAATTTATTAGTATTGATAATTATTTTAATTTTTTGATTTGTGAGTATTGTAATTTCTAAATAATTATCTTTTCAATTCGTTTAGTAGATATATTTCACATATAATTTATTAAATAAGATTTTTTTTTTCAGAAATTGAATTTTGGCAATTCCAAAAATTTTGAATTGGAGTTTATTACAGAAAACAAATAACATAAAATATACTCGGTTCAAAGAAGTTGAGTGAATATATTTTGTGTTTGTAATCGAATTTTCAGTTTTTAATAAATGTAATTCATAAAAATAAAAAACTTTTATTTTACTTCTTATTCCATAATAACAATTACATAAAATTCCTCTGATATATTAATTATAAACAAACATTCTAAACAATATATTTTATTTTTTTTACAGTTTTTATTATATTTTAAAGAAAGCCAAATGTATGCAGATTTTATTCGTGAAAGAACTGATCGAAGGAATTTAAAAACTTTATCAACTGAACCATTTGAAACAAGAGCAAAAAGTGGGAAATTTACAAAGTTTTTACGCCAAGAAGAAAACAATTGGAAATTAAAAATGGGAAAAGTTATTTCTCAAAGTAAAGAGAAAGTATTGCAATTCAAAGACAAAATGGTTGAAAAGTCACCACAAATGTCAACTAAGCAAATGAATAATAACACAACTTCTAAAAAACGACCAAACAGAACAAATACAAATACAAATACAAACATGATGTCAAACACAAACACAAAAACAAAAACAAGAACAAGAACAAAAACAAAAAAGCATACTCCAAAGAGAAAAAAAAAAACAACAAAGAAAACTACAAATAATAATTCAAATTTCCCAATAGAAAATAACTCTAAAAAAGAAAGTAATTTTCCTATTGAAGAAAAAAAGAGCATTGATAATAAACATAAAGAGATAGAAAAGAGCCAAAAACAAGAACAAGAAAAAAAGAAAGAAAATCAACCAAAGGTACAAAAGGAATTTTCTTTTGGTGATTATTTAAATAATTCAGAAACCGTTAATATCACATCTGAAAAAACCAATATATTACAATTTAATGAAGGTATTAATAACATTATTGGAGACAATAACAACAATCAACCAAAAAATGAAAATAAGGACCCATTTGGGTTGTTTGGATTATTAGATCAAAAACCTTTAAAACAAGAAAACAATATTAATCAAGAAAAAAAAAATGAAAATACAAGCAATTCACTTGAAGGATTATTTGGAACAACAACAGAAACAAAAAAAAATGAAAATGAAAATATGAATAATAAGGAATCAAATTCTCTTGAAGGTTTCTTTGGAACAGAAATAAAAGAAAATGAAAATACAACTAATAACGACAATAAACAAGATGATTCTCTTGAAGGGTTATTTGCAACAACAACATTAAACGAAAAAGAAAATAAAAATGAAAAAGAAAATAATGATGATAACAAACAAGAAAATTCTCTTGAAGGTTTCTTTGGAATAGAAATAAAAGAAAATGAAAATACAACTAATAACGACAATAAACAAGATGATTCTCTTGAAGGTTTCTTTGGAACAACAACATTAAATAAAACAGAAAATAAAAATGAAAAAGAAAATAATGATGATAACAAACAAGAAAATTCTCTTGAAGGTTTCTTTGGAACAGAAATAAAAGAGAATAAAAATATTAACGAAAGCAAACAAATTAAAAGTAATAATAAACAAGATGATTCTCTTGAAGGTTTCTTTGGAACAACAACATTAAATGAAAAGGGAAATAAAAATGAAAAAGAAAACAATGATGATAACAAACAAGAGAATTCTCTCGAAGCATTTTTTGAAACAGAAATAAAACCAACCGAAAACAAGGAAAAAAATCAAAATCTGAATAAAAAAAGTGAAAAAAATATTCAAAATAATTCAATTGAAAATATATTCGAAACCAAAAATAAATCAAATACTGAATTAACTCAAAAACAGGATAATTCAATAATGAATGATTTTTTTAATTTAGAAGAAAAAAATACTGTTGAACACAAACCAATTAAAAAAAATAAACAAATTGCATTCTTTAATAGTGATAATTTAATGGGAATCGATCTTGCCAATTCTTCCAAACAAACAAACAATAATAATAATCAAACCCAAAAAAAAGAAAAAAATAATCGTCAAGAAAGGGAAAAATTAAATAATAAACCCAATAGTAATAGTTCATTTTTAAATGATTTTAATTCTAATTCTGTCCCAATACAAACTACTGGGCAGACTAATAAAAACAATAGCAATGATTTCTCACTTTTTGAATCGTTTACAAACACTAATAATGGTAACAACGGTAAAAACAACGGCGGTAACAGCAACAATAAAACCAATACAAACAATAACATGCAAACAAATAACCAACAAAATTCATTTTTAAATTTTGGGTTGGATAATAATATTTTTGGTCAATCAAATACAAAACCAATTCAACAAAAAAATGAAACTTCAAATTTGAATCTGGATTTTTTCGGTAATAGTAATAGTAATAGTAGTAATAATAATAATAAAATTCAAAATACTAATAATACAAATAATTCCTTAAATTTAGATATATTTGGTGGGTTTGGAAATACTAATAATACTAACCAAACTCATAATAATTCAACAAACACTAATAAAGATCCATTTTCATTTGGCGATGGAAATAGTTTATTCTAAATCTTTATAAAGCGGGGTTTATTAAATTTTAATAATTCAAATTTAAAGAGAAATAATTTTAATCTCAAGAATGATTTAAATTATAATAATACAGAAAATAAATTTTTTAAATTTATAATGTTTTTTTAATTTTTTTTTAATCCAGATTTCAATTTTTTTTTTATCTCAATCTATTGGTGTTTAATTATAAACATCAGAATCATAAAGAAGATGAACACTGGCTTCTTTTGAATAATTGTATCTTGATTTCAAGTTCTTGATTGCCCATTATTTAATATATTCTTTGTTACCTTTGAAAAATCTTTTTATTTTTTGGATAAATTCTTTGGGTGTTCTATTATTTTGATTTAATTATTAACTAAGAGTTTATTACTTTTCAAAATATTTTTTTTTTGAAGATCCTCAAAATTGGTAAATTTTTCTTTCACAGTCCAATTTTCAATCTCTTTGTTAAATATAAAATCATTCAATGTTAAAAAAAAAAATTTAGTTTGTAAAATAATCAGAGTTCCCAAAATGATTCCATTTTTGCAATTTTTAGTTTCTTAAAAATTGAAAATTTTGAGTCATAAAATTAAAATGATTCCAATTGAATCAATTTTTATCAAACAATTTTCCCCCTAAAGTCACTTTGAAGTATAATTTTTCAAAAAATTAAAAATTATTACATTCTGATTCCATTGAAATCAAAAAAAGAATTGAAAATTGGTTACAAAACTCTATTAAAATAATAAAGAATCTTTTGATTCCATTTCAAAGAAAAATGATTTTCTTATCAGGGATAAACTTAAAACTCCAACAGAATTGATGAAAAGATGATGAAAAATAAAATACACAAGTTGAAAAACCTCAAATATTTCTTTTTTTGAGAATTATTAAATTCTTTTTCAAAATAAAAACTTAAAATTATTAATTATTAAATTTTGAGAATGATGTGATTCCTTGTAAAAACAAATGTAAACAAGAAATCAGTTGATACTTGTCTTTGGAATAAAAAAGAATGATTTGATTCCATAGAATCAAAAAAAAGAATTATTTTGTTTTTTTTTCAAATAGGAATCAAAATGTGAACTCTGAAAATAATTCAAAAAATATAAGTATCTAAATTATATAACATAATTAATGTATATTTTAAGTAAAGAAATTAGTAAAAACCCTAAAATAAAAATAATCAAATTAAATAAAGGAATATTATTTTAAAAAATAAACGATTTAAAATCAATACATATATAATATATTTTTATTCTTTAGAAAACATTTATGATTTAATAAAATATCAAAAAAAAATATTCGTTAAAGATTTTGTAAAGATACAATTAACTAAATATAGCCCTAAAAAAAAAAAAAGAAATGAAAAAGAATATCAACTTTTTTTTTAAAAAATAAATATACAAAGAATATTTTTTCTAAAATTAATAACTCAAGAGAAGAAATAATTAATTTTATTAAAGAGATAAATGGTTTATTTATCCATGAATCTGGAGATATGGGGATTTCTTTAAATTGGGGACGGTATAAATTAATAACACATTAACATTTTTTTTTTCGAAAACTTATTTATAAAGAGGTAGAAGGTTCTTGGAGTTTAGTTTCAGATTCTCAATTTGGTTTTTAAAAAAATAGATTCAAGAATAATTGTTTTATATTTAGTATTTGAACTTAAAAAAATCGATATATATATATATATATAAATATAGTAATAAAGAATTTTTTATTGTAAAAATTGATATTAAAAAATACTTTGATACACTTAGATGTGTAATAGTTCATTATTCTCCCAATAAATATATTAAAAATGAAAAAATCAAAATTTGGTTATAAAATATGATAAAAAAGAAGGGATAGGAGTTTATCAAGGAGATCCTCTTTCTTCTTAAAATGTGAAAAAAAAATAATTATGAATCATATTTTCATTTTTTTAAGAACCATATTTTCCTATTCTATAGGTTAAACTTTTTTTAGTTTTTTTTTTTTTTTTGGATTTTACTATTTCAACCCCTTTGATTTTTGTTTTTAAAATGGTTTTCTTTTCTTTTTATCTTAATTTGATATGTATCAATGAAAAAAGAAAATTCATAGTAAATTTGAAAAAAAATTTTTTGTAAAATAATAATAAATAGTAATGGGGTTAGAAATCCAAGGTAATAAATTGCCTGGATTCTTTCAAATTAATTCTATACATAATAAAAATATCTTCTCAAATAAACTTTTAAATATTCTTTTTTTCTCATTCTTGATTTTAACAAGTCTTACTTTGGAAAGGTGATCTTACTTGCTTGGTTCTAAAAAAGACATGATTTGTCTAAAATACACACCTTCATGTGGATATTTTTTTGGTTTTATTCTCTTACAAATTTCAATCGTTCGCATAAACACATTTCTAAATCCACAACCAAATTTAATAAAACCAAAAATTTAATCAAAAAAAATGTTCTAACAAATTGAAAAATAAATATTCAACTCTGATTAACTTTGGGTTCACTTTCTTTTCACAAATGGATTAACGAATGAAATTTTGATTTCAAAGTTTTAATATCCTGTGAAACTCAAAAAATCTTTTTTCAGTAATTCTCTTTCAATTAAAATTTTCAAAATATGGCAAAATGTAACAATTACCGAAAAAAAAAAAGTGAAAATAAAAATAAAAAATAAATGGTTTATTCTCAAAATTGTAGTTTTATTTCATATGTTGAGTAACTTTGGAAATTAAATAAAAAGTATCAGATTTTTTTGATAAGAATTTTAAGATTTCTTTTTTCTAAAAAAGTATCTAAGAGTCAAAGCTGTTTTGTATAAATGTATTTATATATAGGGATATATAAATAGAGAGAAAAAAAGAAAGACAGACAGAGAGAGAAAGATAGAGAGAAGAAAAAAGAATTTAGAATAATAAATATTTTAAAAATTAGTTCTCTTCTCCTTCTTCTACAACAACTTCTGCGGTGTCTGTTGTTGTTGTTGTAGTAGTTTCCTGTTGGTCTTCTTCTGGGATTTCAACAATTCCAGATTCTTGTTCGTTGGCTTGTTCTTGGTTGTTTGGGGCATTGTTAGGTCTAGCATTTGGGTTAGCACGTTGTTGTGGTCCCTTCATAAAGAATCTTGATCCCATCATTACTACCATTAAGATCATTGGAGCAAATCGTTGTAACATACCTGGTTGCTTACGAGGCTTGATACCTGAAACGACGAAAACATTTCCTCCACTATAGATATTGGCAACAAATGTGTTTTCATTAATAACGACGAATTGGATTTGCTGGTTTAATTCTGGTTGATCGGGTTTGTATGCTGAAAATGATGTGTAGACATTAGCTTTTGATTCAAAATCAATATTAAAGATTAATTCCCAATCGTCAGAGTCTGGTTTTCTGATTGAAAATTCTCCAGAAAGATCGCTTGTTGTTACTCTAATTAAGGAAAATTAAATAATTTTTTTTTTGTTCCAAGTTTTATTTTTGTTTGTTTTTTTATTTTTTTTGGGTTTGTTTTTTGAGATGTTAGTTCAGACAAGCAAATTATAAAAAAAAAAAAAAAAAAAAAAAAAAAAAAAAAAAAAAATTAAAAAGAAATTTCGTTAAACATCCCATAGAAAATGTGTGATTCAACAAAAAAAAAATAAATAAAAAAGAAAAAAGAAAAAAGTTGCTTTATTACATTTTAACCAAAAATCTTAAATTTTGTTTTTCATCTTCTTCGGTTTCTTCTTCGTTTTCAGTTACAGTTGTTTCTGGTTCTTCATCATTTTCGGAGATAGCTTTTTCGTAATATTCACCAATAATTGTTCCTTCGTTTTCTTCATCCTTTCTCAAGTCGTATTTACCTGTAACTAGATCAACAAGTTCAAAAGATTCGTCGCCTTGTTTGTTGAGTTTAAGTTCAATATCCCATTCACTTTAGAAAGAAGATTTCAGAAAAAGAAAATTGAGGGGCAAGGTGTGTGAGGGTGTGAATTGATAGAATAAGTTTTGTGTAATTGTTTGAGAATTATAAAAAAGAAAATTTGGAGAAAAAATACCCTAAAAAGAAGTTGTCAATTTTAAAACCTGCACAACACACAATTCCAAGAAAAACTACAAATAAAAGTCCGTGTGAAATTTTCATTTTATTAAAGAATTTAAAAAGAAAAAAAAATGATTATCTAAGAATATTATTTTGAGATTATGAATACATTACATATTTACTTTTTATAAAAGATAACGGGTTCTTAGAAAGTGAACTGTCCCTTCTCTTACTTGAAGAAACACATAAAAAAACAGCTTCTCTCAAGAGAAATATAAGTGTTTCAATCAAAATTTTTTCTCAAAAATTTTACTTTCTTTTTTTTGAATTTACTCTGCTTGAACTAAAATTTTACGGAACTAGTAACTCTTATTTATTTTTAATCCTAAAAGTAGCAGAGTAATTAATTACACAAAGGTACAATTGAACCTGATAATGCAACTCTCTTTTATCAACTTTAGAGAAATGAGTAATCATTTTGAAAAGAGTTCATTTTTCCCATTAAAATTTCAGTCAAAAGATTGATCCTTTTTTTGTTTGGATTTTTATATCAAAATAGAAAAAGAAAAATTTATAAAAAATTTTATATAGAAGTATTCTCACTTTTAGTAATTTCTGAGGTTCTGGAAGAACAAATAACTTGAACCATTAAACTTAATATAAAAATATAATAAAAATAAATCAAATATTGAATTCAATTAAGATCTAAAAAAAATTGTTTATTAATTTTATTCACAAATATTTAACCAAAATTTCTTCAAATTTAAAAGATTAGGTAATATTCTTTTTCAGATATTAATGGTATAAATAGGGAACTGTTATTATGAAAAATAGTTATTTGAGAATATCTATTATTTTTTTTTTATTATTAGAATTATTTATTTGGATTCGTTTTATTTGTTTGAAAAATCTTTAAAAAATTGAGAATAATTGTTAAATTCGATTAATATATGTAATCCTTTCTTGTTAATAATCCACTAAAAGAATTAAGATTTGGTCATTAATAATTGAATATAAATAATCCAATTAAAAATTATTTCTTAAAATTTTAAATTGAATTTTAAAGGTTTTTCAAAAAACTATTTTGTGAGAACTTTTAATTTAATTGTTTGGTTTCTGTACTTTAATTTTTTTATCCAATAAATAGAAAAAATTGAATGAACTGTTCTTTGAATCAAAAAATTATCTTTTTACTGTAATCCTGCATAAATTACAGTTAGGATAAAAACCCCTAAATACAATTTTAAAATTTTAAAAAGTACCGTAGAGTGCCAGCTTTTCCAGAATTTAAAAGAATACAGTAAAACATCAGCTTTTTCTCAATTCTTTTGAACTCTGGAAAAGCTAACAATAGTTTTGTTTAATTTGAGAAATAAACCAAAAATTAAATAAATTTTCGGTTTATTTCTCAAATTAAAAAAAAAAACATAACGGCAAACAGGAGGTAATTTTGTTGAATCACCTCTTCGCAACAATAAAAAAAAAAAAGATCTTTTTTTAAAGTTTAAAATAATTATTGTGTTTTTTTTTTGAAATTAAGTAGTTTTTTTAAACTGTGTAATTTTAAAACCCCGTGTTTTGATTTTTAAGTGTATTTTTGTAGAATTCTTAAAACAAACAATAAGATTTCTTTCTTCTGTTAAATAAAATATTTTTGTTAAAATAATACAGAAATTAAGGCTTAGTTTTGAAATTTTCAAAAATGAGAAAAATTAGATCAAACTTTTTAAAAACAATAATTCATTTCTGGAAATAGTTTTCAAAGTAAGGTTTATTTTGTAGTAATCATATTTTTACATTATTTTTAAATTTCAAGACCTTTAATTTTTTTTTTTGAATTTACTATTAAATTTACTTGAAGATTTTTCGAAGTTTACCAGTGTGTTAATAATTTCCTAAAATATTGAAGATTATTTGATAGTAGATAATACACAACCAAACAAGCTGATTTCTTATTTGTTTCATGGAAATATAAAAAATAACAGACCTTTTTCAACATAAAACAGTTTACACAATGTGTATCCAACAGCAAATCCAAATATCTTTCTTTTGACATATAAAAACAACGATTAGGGATTGTTTTAATCATTTTTCTGAACAAATATTAGAAGTAACCCAATTACCTCAAAATCTCAATCAACTTGTTTTTTATTCTCCAAAGGGGTTTATGTTATATAATTATGGCAAATATCAAAATTATAGTAATAAATTAAGATTTTATTTTAGGGGGATAATATTACAAATTCTTTAAAATTGAAGGAGAATTTACAAAATTGCCCAAATTTATAACTTTCAATCCAAAGAGTAAAAAAAAATAATGTCATTAGAAACATTCTAAAGATAAATATCCTTTCAAAAATGAATTTAATTTAAAGTTTAGAATCCCTGAAATTTGAAAAAAAGTTTATTTTGTGTCGGGGATAGTAACTTGTTAATTTGGTACTTATCTGATCGACCATGTATTTGTTTTAGTTTTAAGTGTTGCTCAAAATGATAATTTGTTTTTTTCCCCTAAATCCGATTTGAAGAGTGCTAGACTAATAGTTTAGTAGGTGTTTAAGAATAAATTTAGACTTTTTAGTTATAAAAAAAAAAATTGATTTACTTTTTATTTAATCAATTAACCAAAAGTAATTTTTTTATTTATTCACATCCAGACAAAATCAGATATAAGTGTAAATATTAATTAAAAAACCTAAAATCGTATTTATTAATAAAATAACTTCTGAGGAAATAATCTAACACTCTTCAATTTGGATTTAGGGAAAAAAAAAAATATAATAAATTTTCACAAATTGAAATTTTGCACAACTCGTAATACAAAGACCAAACACTGGCTTAATCAGATAAAATCCAAATTAAGAAGTTGTTATCCCCGAAAAAAGATAATTTTTTTTTAAAATTTCAGGGATTGTAAACCTTAACGAGTCTTTGGAAATAAAAAAAAAAAAAAAAAAAAAAAAAAAACTGTTCTGGTTTATAGGAA
The DNA here is from genome assembly GCA_027625915.1 of Anaeramoeba flamelloides. NCBI lineage: Eukaryota > Anaeramoebidae > Anaeramoeba > Anaeramoeba flamelloides. The sequence continues at coordinate 2,265,219 of JANTQA010000008.1, forward strand.
TTGCTGCAAATTTCTGTAAATAGATAATTAAATCATTTCAATTTTAAAATTTTCCCATTTTATTATTTTTGGGTCATATTATCCAATTTGTATTCGATAATTTTGATATGAATTTCTTTTGTTTTATTTAAAAATTAATGTGAACCTTTTTTATAGATTGCAAAAGGTTAATAGATAATATCACAATCTTATATGGGTGTTACTTTATGGACAACCATCATGAAAATAATTATAGGAAGGAGTGTAAATAAAAACTATATTATAAAACACCAAACAACCGATTATTAACTATCAAAAAAATAGTGTCTTTTTTTTTTTTTTTTTGTTTTTTCAATTAAGGTACCCCTTAATTCTAAAGAATAATTCACTTTTAAAATAAAATTTTTATAGAAAACCCAGTTCATTTAAATTTTAAATTCAAAAAAAAAAAAAGAATAACAAAAAAATTACTAATTCTCTATTATTGAATTTTGATGAAAAAATGCTACCAAAAAGATTTTTTGAAAACTATATGAATACATTTAAGAGATATTTATCAATTTTAATATTTTTTAAAATATATGATTATAAATTCTTTAATACGATAAAATGAATATTCAAATTTTTTACTATTAAATTTAGTTAAAAATCTTATTAGAAAAATGGATTTTCCAACTGAAATTGTAAACTATCTTCAAAAATAAATTTTAAAACAAGATCTTTTATTAACCTATCGTGTTAGTTAGAACCGGGGTTATCAAAAGGTCAAATATTCGAAAATGTTTAACTTTATTTTGAAAACGATTTTTTTATCATCGTTGTCTCCAAGATTTCAGTTTTTGATACTATAACAATATTTTTCCAATCCCATTTACTTTAAGTAAGTTTTTTTATTTCCCAAAATGTAAAAATAAAAATGATTTCAAAAAATATAAAAATTGGAATTTGATTTTAAGTGTTTGAAAGATATTCAAATTAACAATATTTTTAACTTTTAAAAACCCAAAATTGTGTTTCTAAAAATCTAAAAATATAAAGAATTTAAAGTGCAAACTTTCGAACTTTGAATTGTGAAAATTAAATGGAAATCTATTATATTTTGTACTTTTTAACATAATCCATTTTCAAATTTGAATAATTTCAAAAAAAAAAATATTCTCAATTAAAACAAGTTACCATAATTTTGTACTCTTTTTGGTGTTTTTACCAATAAAATAACAGACATAATGAATTTTTTTTTTTTCAAAATTTTTTTAAATGAAAGGTTATTAATGCAAAAAAAAAACAGTTTTTAGTGGGTACTACTGCTTTGTGGTAGATTTTTTTGATAGATAAAATCTCAATATAATCAAAATAAAAATCAAAACAAACAATGAAGATAATAAAAAAAAAAAAAAAAATGAAAACTACTCCCAAAAAAGGAGAAGGACAATTTTAAAACGAGGATAAAATTGCCCCAATTAATTATTTTTTAAAATAAATTTTTTGAAAAAAAAAAAATAATAAATAATTTCGTAACAGCCTGAATGCGTTTACTTGTGTTTCTTCACAAACTGGTCTGTAATATTTTTTCTGAAGAAAATAAAAAAAATAGAATATAGAAAATAAAAAAAAAAAAAAAAAAAGTAAAAAATAAACAAAAATAGGTGAATGAAATAACAAAAGAAATGAAAACTATCAAAATTTCGATTTAACATTGGAAGAGTACAAAAATTATTAAAAAAATTGTAATTCGTATTAAAATTTTAAATTAACTTTTATAGTTAAGTAAAATTTTACATCAAAAAAAAATCAAATAATTTTTGTTTCGTAATTTCCACAACCCAAAATGAAGAATGGAAATTTAGCGTTAAAATGGAAAATTTTTGAGAGAAGAAATAGTGAGAGAAAAAAGGATAATTGAAAATTAAAAATACATTGAAAAGAAAAAAAGGGAATTAAAAAATAAAAATAATAATAAAAAATAATAATAATAAAACAAATACAAATACTTCCCCAGAAAGATATAATGAGTTTTGGTTGGAAACAAACAAACAAAAAAAGAGAGAGAGAAAAAAAAAAAAACAATAAAGGAAAGACATAACTGATTTTTTGTTTCTTAGTGTGTTTGTTTTCTCCTTATTCATTTGGTAATTAGTTGAATCCACTAATAATATCAAAGTCAATGTCTGGTTGATAATTGTTATCATCGTATGATGGTAAGGGGTGTGTGTATTCAAACCAATCATGCCCGTGCATGTCCATTGGGGTTGAAGATAAGTCCCAAAATTCATCGTAATCATCTTCCTCTCGTTGGTCTTCTTCCCCTTTGTTATCTAACTCCTTTTTTGATGGCACTAATTGGGTCTGTTTTGTTTGTTGATTTTCTTCGAAAAGATCATTATCTGATTCAAGATCTGATTCAAGATCGGATGAGAATGAGAAAGAGAAAGAAGAATTTGGTGAAGAAATATATGAGATTGGTGAGTCCACTTCATTATCTTTTTCAATTTCTTTTTCGTTTTCTTTTGTGTTTTCTTCTTCTTGTTCCCCTTCCTCTTCGTAGTCAGAAAATTCTTGCACTTTTAATGCGTTTCTCAAAATTTGTTTTGGATTGGATACAAGCTGGCGTTTTTTAAATGTTGTTGTTTGACTCATCATTGGAGATCGAGATCGATCAAGGAAAAATTCATCATTTTCTTGAAATAGCCGTTTTCTTGGATTTGGTGATCTGTGTTTTGTTATCAAAGAGTGCTTTTTGACTTTTGGAGTAGACAAATATTCCTCATCTCCTTCATCACTCTCCTCGTCCGCTTCTTCTTTTTCTTCTTCTTCTTGTTCATTGCCAAATTCATTTGCTTCTTCATCTTCTTTATCAAATTCAAAATCCTCAAAATCAGCAAATTCTTCTTCTAAACCCAAATCCTTTTCAAAGTGGTTCCTTTTGAGACTGTTTGATAAATATATATTATCAACAGAATTGGTGAAACATTTTTTTTTGTCTTTAATGGAAGAAAGTGAATTTGATTTCGTTTTTTCCAAATTGTCATCAAATATATTATGAAAATCTGAAAAATTTGAATTATCTGAATTGACAAATGAATCCAAAGGAAACCAGTTTAACTTTGTTTTGTCGGTTGCACCAAAAGAATTTTTGTGTTTGCTACCCTGAAATTGATTTTGATGGTTTCTTTTTGGATTATGATTCTGTTTCTGTTTTTGTTTATGTTTTTGCTTTTGTCTCTGTTTCTGTTTTTGGTTTTTTAATTGTAATTTTTTCTTTTTTTTGATTTTTGTTTTGTGTTTCGATTTGGTTTTCAAAAATTTCTGTTTTAATGAACAAGTAACCATTGGCGTGTTTGATTTACTCTTGTTTCTGCTTCTGTCCGTTGCTTGCTTGTCTTTTCTCCGTTTTTTTATTTGACGTTTGTGCTTCTTTCTATTCTTGGTTTGGATAGGTCTTGTTTTGATTTTTGCTCGGATTTTTGTCTTGATCTTAATTTTGGATTTACTTTTGATTTTTGTTTTGACACCAATACTCTCAAAACACTCCTCGAGGTCGCACCCTTCTGGTCCAAAAATTAGCCACTCGCGAGAATAGTTGGAAATGTTTTGCAATAAGAAATACTTTTTGAAAAAAGTAGCTAACCCGCGCTCAATCGACTTCTTGGGCTTGTTTGTTAACAAAACTAAATCCGTGATACAGTCCCTTTTGATTTTAATTGGCCGTAAGACAGCTGTCTTTGGCGTCCTTTTTAAAAAGGTCTTTTTTAAGTTGCTTGTTTCTAAACCAATTACACCTTGTGGTCTCCATTTGTGAAGCATTTTTAGTCTTTTGCGAAACGATGTGACTCCTTTGAAATCATTTTTTGCTTGGGTAATGTCTTTAGTAATCAGTTCTGGAGAAAACGTCAAATTATTCATCAATTTGTTGACTAATTATGATTAATTGTGTTTTTTTTTTTTTTTTTTTTTTTTTTTGGAAGAAAAAGAAAAGATCAAAAATTGGAAAAAAAAATATTTTAATTAAAAAAATTTTAGAAGGGAAAAGGAAAAAGGACAAAGATTTTAAAATTTTTGTAAATACAAAGCACTTTATTAAAAGAGATCTTTTTCGAAAAAAATAAATTTGGATTTGAGGAAAAGTTTTTTTTTTTTTTTTTCTTTTTTTTTTCCACTCATACAGTTAGAAAAAGATTTTGAGATAAATTATTGATCATTTTGATTGTAATACAATTACAACTCAACCAATCACATCGATTTAATAACAAGAGGAAAAAAAAAACAAAAAAAAGAAAAAAAAAAAAAATTGATGTAGGTAAGGTAACGAAGCAAAAATTTATTAAAAAAATAAAAAAATTGCCTTTGCTCAAAAAAGTGAAAAATTTGTAGTCGAGTAATAAAAAAAAAAAAACACCATTATAACGAGAAAAATAAAGAAGGTAAAAAAAATTAAAAAAAAAAGACAAAGAAAGTCTTTAAATTAAAAAAAAAAAAAAAAAAAAAAAAAAAAGATCCTTACAGTACAGAACGAAAAAAAAAAAAATGAAACTCCTATTCTTGAAAAAATTGTCTTATCAAAAACCAAGTAATCCCCCAAAAAGCTGTGAAGAGGTGAGAGTTATTGACGGTTTAAAATTTGAACTTTTTTTTTGATCAAAATAATCTCAAAAAAAGAATTGTGAATCAATTTTTTTTCGAGGTGTAGAATGTGTAAGTGTTTTTACAACTCAAGTTTTTACCAAAAAAAATATTAAAAGAAAAACGGATCTTTTTTGTTCGAATATGGTTTTTTTTTTGATCTGACAAATATTTTTCCATATACCCTAAATGATCCTTTTTATTTTCAAAATTTAGAAATTTCATAAAAGAAATAATTTTTTGTCAATTTCAAACAATTCTTACTCTTTTTTGAATAAAGTCTCAATGAAATAAACTGGTTCAAAATTATTTAGTGAAAAGTGAATTTAATACTATGTTTTTGAGGTTCTTTTGTTTAGGTGTAACTTTCTTTTCTTTTCGAAAAATTTCCAAAATTTTCAACAATACAATTTTGAATTCAAGAGAATGAAACCAAAATGGGGTTTATCCTTTTTAAAGTTCAAAATTGTTAAAAGATTTTGGTTTTGGAATTTTTTTATTTGAAAGAGAACTCTCAATTAAAGTGAAGAAAAGTTGGTCAATTAAAGTTTTTTTTTTTATGGAAAAGGGTCGAAAGCCAAAAATATTTGTGGAAAAAACAATTATTACTATAAACCATTCTAACAATTCCAAAAACACTTGGTTTATTGAGTTTTATATTTGGACAAATACCTGTAATAAAATTGTTTTTCTTTTTGAAGTTTACTTATTTTTCCAAAATCGTTTTTTTTTTTGAAGTACTTGATGAACAAAATATATTTTGTCTCAATTCTAAATAAAGAAGATTCAAATTTAATAAAACAGTCCAATAGTTTGATGAAGGTGGAGCAAAAGAATTTTCTAAAGTGTCCATTCAAATTGAACAATAATTAAGTTGATCTAATTTCAGGCAATAATTGAAAAAATGTGTTGTTTGAGTTTTTTCATAAGAATTTTTTTTCATGTTAAGGAATAATTTCAAACATATGGTTAGTTTTCTTCTAATTTTGTTAAAACCTGATTAGAGAAAAGTAAGATAAAATTTTCCCATCCTTTAATTATTTATTATTTAAGGGATGACACTCAAGATAGATTTCGGTTCTAATTAAAGTGTGGAGTAATCAAGCATAAATGGTATCTGTGAGCCAGGTTCTAAATAACTCTTTAAAAATCTATATTATTTATTATTGCGCATTAAATTATAAAGATTTTTTATTAATGATCATATTTAAAAATTTTTCATTTTGTAAATTTGAAACAAAAGTTTTGGAGAAACAAAAAGAGAGCAAGGTTTTGGATTACAAGTACAATCCAGAAAAAAGGATCATAAATCCAATCCAAAACATTGTTCTTGGTGATCTGTCCCAACGAGTTCTAAATTTATAGTCCAGATTAAAACTCATTTTTAGATATTGTTGCTGACCTAGCTGAAAATTTATGTTGTTTTTCTTTCTCTATAATCAAATTATTAAGTAATTGGAGGTTAATGATATTAAGGTTAATGATGTAAATAACCCAATAAAATCTATAATAAGTCTTATTATACAATAAATTCTAACATTTTTTACCAAAGAACAACAATTAAAAAATGTACTTTTTGGAATTTTTTTTGAAATAATACTTACCAATGTGGAAAAAAAGATCAACACGGGTTTTAATTCGGAAAATTACTGAAAATGAAAAGTAAAATCAATAAAAAGAAGAAACCAATTAACTTCAAATAATAACTCATTATATTATTTTCAATTAACCCAACAAATGCAATTTAAATCGACTTGATTTATCGAAATTGTTGATGTTGTTTTGGAGATCTCAAAAATAGTCAATTTTTTGAACAAAATTTTATTAATCTACCAACCAAAGAAAAGCCTATCCAAAATAGAGTATTAAAAAAATGTTATTGTGGCGAATATTTCATTTTGTCTTTATTAATTAATTTATTCTTTTTTTCATTGATCTTACTTTGAATTTCCAGGTTCTATTAATGTTACTAATTTAAAACCGCCTTTCACTTTTTTTCCACAATGATTATTTCAAATTAATAAATATCCACCAAAATTAAAGTATTATGTATAAATTAATTCATATTTTTATATCGAAAAATAATTATTTTTACAATTTTTAGAATTATCAAAGATTAACTTGATAATTATCAATATAAAAACCAAAAAATTGAGAAGTTTTGTTTCCTTTTAGAAAACTACTTGTATTTTTAATATCTTACCAATATGTGAAAATAATTTGTAAAAACCATATCTTGATAAAAAACACCAGTTAAGCACAGGGCGTGTGAAATTGCCATTTTATTTTACTTTTAATTCTCATCAGTGGATTTTCATGTTTGAGAAATATAATAAAAAAAATACCCGGTTCAAAGTGAAAAATACCCACCCCATAGACACATATACACATAAACATACATGTACAAATAAAATAAATTCAAAAAATTTAGAGATGATTATAACAGCTTAAATAATAACAATACTACGCTTTTACAACCAATTCAGAAATAATTTTGATATCAAATCAAATATATTTTCATCTTTATATTTATTCTATTTTTTTTTTTTTTGTTTTATTTTCTTTTTTCCAGATGTGGGATCTATTTTGTTCAATTAGCTTTTTTTTTTTGGAATGATTGATAATAAGTTAATGTTGAGTTTTTTCAAGTGAAAAATCAGAGAAGATTAATTGATGGTATCCAAGCATTTGGCCGATCAATAATTGTATTTAAAATTTCAAAAAAATTACCCAAACAATTTTTTTATACCTGTTTCATCATTCTGTATACCCGCAAATTTTTATTTTTTTTTTTAATTATATTTTTTCATCTCTTGTTTATAAAAAATGATGAAATATAAAAAAGTTACAGCCAGTTCCACTTTTAAAGTACATACTTTAACTAAAATCTAAGGCACAATAAAATCTCAAATTAAGGTACAAAAATCGAATTATCGTAAAAAAATTTGTGACAAAAAAAAAATAATCCAAATTTCGTGCTGTAATTTGAGATTTTTATGTGCCTTAAATTCTGTTGAAAGTTTTTGTCACAAAATTAGGACTTGCTATATATTTTTTGTTGTAAAATTATTATATTTTTTTCATGTCCATTTTTTAATTGGTATGTAAATATATTTTACTAGTATATCTGACACTTTCATATTTAGTAAAATATTGATATATTTGGTTACATGATTGGTTTTTTTTTGTTCAATTTCAGATAATATAACACTCAAAATTTGTAAAATATACTTACCCACTTTAAAAAACAAAAAAAAATTAGATAAATTAAAAAAATTATTAACAAATTGCCATTATAGTTAAAAATTTTCTAAAAATAGTAATTAGTAAACCGACAAAATTGATTTTCCATCGGGCATATAGCGGAATATTGAATTAGGTATGTATTTGAACCCGAAAAAAAAACACGGTTTTAATTTCAAATACTAAATAGAAACTTTTAACAACGAATTTTTCAATTATTGCAACATAAAAAATACGTGAAATGATAATAATCCCAAACAAGATTTTCAAATATGTAAACTATTATTCATAAATTTTGACTCACTTTATAATGTTAATTGGAGTTGTTTTGAGGGTTTATTCCATATTCTTATCAAAAAAATATTTTCAAATTTTTGGATCAGAATCATTTTTTCTAATTGTGCAAATTTTAGTTTTGCTTTTTCAAATTTTTGTTTTTCTTTTGTTTTTGTTTTTCTTTTTTTTTGAAAAATTTTTCATATTCTTTTTTTTTTTTTTTTTTTTACTTTTTTTTTTTTTTTTTTTGTAAAAGATCATGTGGAAAAAAAAAAGAGATCTTCGAAAAGAAAAATAATCACTAAGAAAATTGAGACTATGTAATGTCTTTTAAAATGGATTTAATTATTCATAAAAAATCTTATTGTTCAACTTTTTTTCAGTGAAAGTTCAGTAATAAAAAATCCGTAATGCTCTTTTCAAAAATTGTGACTCACTTTTTTTTAATTTTTGGTTTTTTTTTTTTTTAATTTTTAATATATCAGGCTTTTATAGATTTAAAACGACTTTAAAATGAATTACAAAACATATTTAGTTATTAATTGTTCTTGAATACTAAAGGTTATTTTTTTTTTTCAATTTATTATTTCAGGTGAGTCACAATTTTTGAAAAAGAGTTTATATTAGGAAAATTGTAGTTAAAATTCATTTATCTAAAAATAAAACCTATTTTTTTTTTATTTTAAAATAAGGTGGGAGTTTAGAATTCCTCGTGTTTACCATTATGTTTTTTTTAAATTTGAGAAATAAAAAGAAAATTTTTGAAAACTTCGGTTTATTTCTCAAATTAAAAAAAAAAAACAAGGCACTCCCCGAATTCCTAAACTTGAATTTATAACTTTTATAAAAGATTAAAATATAGTTTCATTATCTACTAGAGTTAATAAAGACATTGGATCTTGTTTATTAATAATATTAAAAGTATTATTATTATTTAAAATATGCTAGAAATATTAAATTTTGATAATCCCGAAATCCAGATTTTATGATTCTTTTCATAGGCTGAACAGTGGTACGGTTTTCCAGGATTCAAAAGATTTGTATAAAATCTTTAATTATACTCTATTCTTTTTAATTATGGAAATCATAGGCACTTGGTGACATGATCACAGAGAAAATGACACAAATCTCCAATGATATCTAAATCTTTACAGTCAGTTTCACTTTTAAGGCACAAACTTTCAACGAAATTTAAGGCACAAAAAAAATCTCAAATTAAGGCACAAAATTCAAAGTCTAGTAAAAATAAATTGTAAAAAATGAAATTCCAAATTTTGTGCCTTAATTTGAGATTTTTTTGTGCCTTAAATTTCGTTGAAAGTTTAATCCTTAAAAGTGAAACTGACTGTATTGATTTTACACAATTGGCAAAAACAAAACCTTTTTATAAACACAAAACTTTTAAAAGAATAACTCATCTACTTAATAAAAAGATGATTAATGAAATTACATTTTTTCAAAACACTATCCAATCATTAATAAAGAAGAATAAAAATTATCATTTTCCTAACTATTAGCAAACCTCAATAAAACTCGATTGTTTTTCAAAACTAGTTTATCTACTTGTACTATCACATAATTACTTGAGTATTATATACATATACCTTACTTTATATGAACTTTCGTAGTTTTATTACTCGGAACATAAAAAATGTGGTTATTTTTAAAGAATATTTGATTGAAAATATTTACACTTTCCCCACAATTTCCCATAATTAACAATTAAAAATCTTGTCCGGTATTTTTTTTCACTATTAAATTCAAAATTTGAGATAATTTGGTTTAGGACCAACATGTTGGGGTCAGTAAAGCCCACTTTATAAACGTAAAATATTTCCGATGATTGTTTGTTTTTATCAGTACATCAGAATCAAAATAGTAAGTTGCTATTAATAAAAAGTTCTAAAGAACAAAACTTTTTGCTTTTTTGATAGATTTGATATCCAGAAGAAGGGTTTTGTAATTTTACTTCAATGGTGAAAAATTGTTTGTTAGTGTTGAAAAACAATTTTTTTCCAAACAATAAATAGCAAATCAAAGATTTCATAGATTTAAGATCGTTTTATTGTAGTCTTTGAGAAAAACAAATGAACAGTTTATGGAATAAAAAATAATAAAAAAACACTTAGATCAACTTACACTCTTCTTATGTTGACTTAACATTTTTTTTTACTCTATGAAAAAATAGAAAATGTAGAACTTAAAAGTCAAAAAAGATTTAGTAATTTATTTTGTTTTCTTCATTCTACAATATTGAATAAATTCTTTTCTTTCTGTAAAAGATCCTTTTTATTTAATTAAATCTAATTTTTTATTTTGTTACCACCTAGATTTGACAAGGAAATAATTTTGAAACACATTTTCTCGAAAAAGAACTTATTTGAAAAAATAAAAAAAAAAAAATGGGTTAGATCTCAAATAGTATAAAAGAGCAAAACTTTTAAACTTTCATAGTTGTTTTCAAAATTATAATTCATAACTATTCTAATTGGAAATTGAGTGGTACTCTTTTGAGGTTTATTTCAAAAATGTTCTAGTTTTTGATTGTTGATTTTAGGAGATTGATCACACTTCACAGATTGGTTGGTTTTTGATTGGTGTTAGATCCACATAAAAAAAACTAAAATTTTTTTTTTGATCATTTCAGAAAAATATTTTTCACTGTAATAACTTGATCCATAAACAAATACTTTTGATTCTTTACTTTCTATTAAGCTGTAGAACCCAAAATTAGAAAAATTTACTTACTCCTTAAAAATCGTAATAACCCCTTAAAAAAAATTTCACAAACCCAAATATACTACTATTTGTCTCAAAATAAATTTTCAAAGATTTTCATTCAAACAACTAAAAAAACATAATACAAAATCATTGGTACCTTATCAAATTTTTAATAATCTCTAAGAACCTTAAATTATTAATTTTCCTTTTAGAATTGAAGAACTTTGGTGATTTTTAATTCTTACTGATAAATTCCAATAAATTGAATAAAATTTTTAAATACTGTAGTCAAAATAAAGCATGCAAAAAAATTTAATGCGTATTTCAAAATAAAAAGCGTGTTTTTTTTTGTTATAGAAGACCTATACATTAACCAATCAAAGAAACTGATAATAAACCATATAAAAAATATGGTATTGGTTTCATAAAGTTCTGTTATTTAAAAAGAAATTCTAAAAATGAAGGATCAAATTGCAAAATATATCTCAAAAAATAGAGTAAATTTTTAATGATACAAATTTTAATCATCAAAAAAAATAAAAAAAATTTAAAAAAATTCAAAATATTTATTACGAAAAATTTTCAACTATTTGTATTTCTAATTTAAATTTTACTCAAAATATCAAATTGTTACTTTCAAAATTGATTTAGCTTGAGTATACTATTGGGTAGTGAATTAGATATTGTCGTGGAACAAGAAGAAAAAAAAGTACAATTATATTTTGAAACACTAGATTATAGTCTTTGGGCACTTATTATTTTGATCACTGTAGATTTAATTTACTTTTTTCTAATCTAATTACTTTACTTTAAAAACAACTCAAGAGAAAGAATCTGTGAAACCAATTCCATTTTAAAAAGTTTCTACACGTTTAAAAGAATAGAATTTTTTCTTCAAAATATGTCTAAATAAAATTGTAAAATGAAAACAAAGTGAAAATTTTCAGATATTTATTTGAATTTATCAGTAAGAGGTGATTATTTGGGAAATCTGAATGAAAATTATGATCTTTTTATTTTACAATTAGAAGTATTCTTGAAAAAGGTCTTACAAAAAACACTCGAACCAAATTAAAATCATACAATATAAAGTAATTCCGTATTATTTTGATCATTTTTTTACTCTTACTTTCTTCAGTATTTCTAATTTGACCAACCAATTTCCATTTACATGCCACAATTTACTATCTCAAACTCAACTTATCTCCAACTTCTTCTTCATGCCAGCAAACATTTTAGTGAGCCTGTCACAGGTTTACTATTAGGCAGAAAAATCACAGATGTTTCATCCTCTAGCATGATAAATATTACTAGTTGTGTTCCGTTGTTTCATTCGAACGGATTTACGCTCTCTTCAAATGTTGACTTGGCACTTACATTAGTTTCAACTTATTGTGAGTCAAAATCTTTATCAATAATCGGTGTTTACCATTCATCATCTTTCAATAATTCGCAAGATCTTCCTTTAGCAATTAAAAAAATTGGAGAGACGATCAACAAAATAACAAAAACTTCTGTTGTCTTAATTATCGATGATCAAAAACTTAAAAAAGGGAAAGAACAAATTGCAATCAAGGTAGGTTTTTTCTTTTCTTTACTTTTTTTTTTTTTTTTTTTTTTTTTTATTGATAACACATTTGTTCTTTTTCGTTTTTAATCATTTTTTTTTCTTGTTCTTTTTCTTTTGCTTTATTCACGATCTTGTAAATTTTTGATTCAATAATTGGATAAATTTTCTCTTGAAAGGCTTATTGCTATCGTTCAAAATGGATCAGTGTGAAGGTACATTCACTTTCCCAAAAGAATTTTAAACAAGGAATCGAAGAGCTTTCAAATGAAGAATCTTCTTCTGGGGAAAATGAAAAAGAAGTTGTTGTTATTGAAGAAGAAGAAGAAAAAAAAGAACAAGGAAAAACCAAAAACTCAAAATCTTTGAAGGATTATGAATTTCAAATTGGGGATGAAGGGATGCTCGTTGAAAAATTCAAAAAATTATTATTAGAAGAAAAGTTTAGACAAATTATTGATTTGGAAGATCATTTAAATAACCCAGAATTGGATTTTTTAACCCAAAATATTAATTAAATTCTTCAAAATAGAGAAACCTTTTTATTATATTAAGTTATAAGCAGAAAGTAAAAAGAAAATAAAAACAGTAAAAAACAATCATATTTTATTTTGATTTTTTTGATGGGTTTGCTTTTCCTTGTGAACTTTCTAAGACAAAATGCCAAAACTTTACAAATACACAAAAAGACCAAAATTAAAATAAAATACCCTTTTTCAGAATTAGCACTAAAATTTCAAATTTCGAAATAAAGACCAAAAATTTACTTTTCCTTATCACATACATACAGAAACAAAATTTAATGAAACTATGCTACAGTGAGCTAAATGACAGTATTCTCAATATATTTAAAAAGGTTATCCTTAGGAAAAACACTCAAAAACTCTTTAATCTGATTAATCAAAATTACGAAATTTATTGTTCTTGTAGAGAATTTTTCATCAAAGCTCATATGGTTAGAAAACTTAAGGTAATAAAGAAAAAATTGAAAATAAAAAATTTCCTAAAATAGTTAAAAAATATATAAATTCGGGTACATAGTGCCCCACTTTTCGGAGTCGTGCCTAGGTTGTTTTTTTTAATTCAAAAGAATTGAGCAAAATCAAAGATTTTACTCCATTCTTTTAAATTAAAAAAAAAAAAACATACGACAGTGGAATACCAATTTATTAATCACAGTTTGTGGAATCTTATTTATTGCTAATAATCTTTCACACAATAAATAATAAATAAATAAATAATAAATATTCTCAATATATTTCAATTAAAAAAAAACAAATTCATATCAAACTAAAAAAAAAGATTCTTTAACAATTGAATTTGCCAGTGATGAAATTAGGAAGAAATTTGAATTATCTCATCAATTAAAATTTTGAGATGTCGTAATTTGATATTTGAAAAAAACTCGGGATCAGATAAAAATTAATTATTGGTGTTTGGAATTTTACTGGGATAAATTTATCGTTGATTTTCAATTTTTTCAATTTGGTAATATTCCTTTCATTTAGAGTTGTTAGTCCACCCAAAATATACGAACGGAAACAAGAAAAGTGAGATAAACCAATAATTACAGATTGTAATTTATTTCTTTTATTTTCTTTATTTGTTTAAAACAAAAATAGGAAAGTGAAGTGAAGAGAAAAATACCCCCCTACTTTTTATTCAAATACCAGCCAATGTAAACTCCATTTCAAAATCATTGGCCCATCAAAAAATCAAATTTTGAAAACTAATATTTTTATAAATTGAATGTTATCTATGATAATAAAAAACTTACTAAACTCTTTTCCAGTCAAAGGGGCCCAGTTTTATTGAAGGGTGTAAACATATTCGATGAATTTAATTCATTTCTCTTCTCAAAATATATTTTCAATTTGTAGATCAAAATCATTTTTTCTCATTTAGTAAAATTTCATTTTATTTTTTTTTTTTTTTCTTTTCTTACTTTTTTTTTTTTTTTTAAAAAGTTAATATGAAAAAAATAATTTTTATGAAACTCCAAATTAATACACATAAAAGTGATCATTTGTATTTTCGTTTCAAATTAATACATTTACAATTAAAAAAATTTATTATCAACAATTTTAATTTTTGTAAAGAAATTAAGAAAAATTGCAAGAACATACTAATGAAAGGGGAACAAAAAAATTTTTAATTTTTTTTTTTTTTAAAATATATGGTTTGTTCAAGCTTTTCTTTTCTGATTATCAACACTTGAATACGAAATTTATTATTTATTGTATTTCTAAACAATCTTTAGGTTGGGTTGATTCTTTAAAATAAAGTGAAATTTTCATTTTTGGCTGATCCTCTCTGAGTGTAATTGAGTTTATATTCATTTTATAACACAACGGATTATCTTAATTTTCTAAATGATTAAAATATTTTCAAAGATATATATTTTTTTTCAACTTTATCTTTTGCAAAAAAAAAAAAAAAGGAAAAGAAAAAAAAGAATCAAAAAAACAAAAAAGATAAAGAAAAATAAATCAAAAACAATTAAGAAAACAAAAAGATAAAAAAAAAAAATTGAAAAATAAATATAAATATTTAACCAAATTAGAAAAACCTTTTTGATTCAAAAAATGAGAATTTATATTTGGAAGAATCTGGAATAAAACTCTACAGAACCACTTTCAATAGTATTAATAAGAGGGTAAACATTTTTGAAAAATACTTTACCACAAAATGGTTGTTCTAACAAATTTCTAAGAAAACAGTCTAGATTTCAAACTCACGAGAAGGCATAAAACAAAAGAAAACAACATATATTTTCAACTTATTGTCTTCTTAATTTCTCAGAAAATAATCCATTTTTCTAACTGAAGGGAAGAGGAAGATTCAAAAAAAAAAAAAAAAAAAAAATACTATCAAACTATTTAACCTTACAAATTCCGAACACAAAAAATTGTCATTTAGATATCATGAAATATTTTTTAAATTTATTGTATTAAGGTGTATCGAAATGAATATTAAAAAACCTTTTTTCGATTTTTAATTGTTTTTTTTTTCGTTTCCTCTTCTTTTTTTTTCAATTTGGTATTAAAAATACCTTTTTAGCAACATTTAGGTTGCCATTTTGGATTATTCTAAGGATTATTGTTGTTAATTAAAATTCAACAAAACGAAAAAGAAAGGAAATGAAAATGAAAATTCTTTTTCACTTTCAACAAATCTAAAAAATGAAAAAGATTCAAAAATTTTTGATTGTAAAATCAATTTTGTGATAATTTTGGAACATTTTTTCGATTTTTTTTCAATTAAAATATTTTATTATCTTTACTTAATTGGTTACTTTGAAAATATACATTTGTTGAAATTTGGTAGATCAACATATCATTTTTTTCACCGTTTCCGTAACCCTCGTGCTTTTAGGATAAAAACCAAAAAAGCATAACCAAAATTATTCAAAAAATTTAACAACAAGTTTTATTTGGCTGTACCACTTCTTGTTCTTTGATTTCGACAACTTTTTTTTCCAAAATGATTCTGTTTGAAGACGTTACACCTTTAACATTTACACTCTTCATATTTTTGGTTATATTTGTCAGTTTTGTTTGTTGATAAATATTACTAAAGTGATCATAAAACGCCTTTTCGACATTTGTGGAGTTGAGTGCAGATGTTTCAAAAAACGTAATTCCATATTCCTTTGCAAATGTGGAGGCCTTTTCATTGCCAACTGTACGTATGCTCTCAAGATCGATCTTATTTCCAACTAATGTTATTGTAATATTTGGTGGTGCATTTTCACGAACTTCTTCGATCCATTTGCGACAATTTTCAAAGGATTCGTATTTTGTGATATCAAAAACAATCACTGCACCAACAGTGCCTCGATAATAACTTTTTTTAAATTTCGCATTTGGTGAGAATCATTAAGGATTATTGAAAGGAGAATTTGGAGATGTAAAAAGAGAAAAAAAAAAAGAGAAAAAGATCTAATATTAAAAAAAAATAGCTTACGCCGAAGTGATTGCACGATACCGTTCCTGACCTGCTGTGTCCTATTATTTTTTTTTGAAAAACAAGATTTTGATATACAAAAAAAAAAAAAGAAAAAAGGGTTTGGAATTTCTCAAATTGAAAAATAACAAAAATATGTGAAAGAGTGACAGGTATACTTACCCAAATTTGTAATTTGGCTATTTTGTCATCTATTTTGATTGTTTTTGAAGCAAACTCAACTCCAATTGTTGTTTTACTTTTTGTACTAAATTCATTTCTTTTGAAAGAAAGTCAATGGTTTTACAGTTGAGTAGTGTTTGGTGTTTAAAGAAAAAAAGAAAAGAAACGTTTGTACCTCGTGTATCTTGTCATAAGGTTCGTTTTACCAACACCTGAATCCCCAATCAATACAATTTTGAAAAGGAAGTCGTACTTGTCATTATTATCAGAATCCGAATCTGAGTCCGAGTCAGTCGACATAAAAAAATAATTAAAAGAAAAAATGATTAAAAAAAGTATTGGACACGACAAGAATAGCACAAAAATTGTAGTCACTTTTTTTCCTTATCAACACTTTGTTTTTTGAAATTTTTCCAAATTTTGAAAGGAATTAGAAGATCACAATGCAACAACTTTCAATTTAAAAGTTTTTACAAGTTATACTTTTAAAAACATGTAATTTAAACAACTTTCCAATTTTTGGTTTTCATAAAAAGAGTTTCTAGGTTATTGAAAGTTTAAAAATATTGTTCTTTTAGATAACTTTGAAAAATTTCAATTAAATTCAAAATGCTATCTTTTGTTAATTATTATTTTTATCCCTTTTTTTGGCTTACAAAAGTTTGTATCAAGTATTTGAAATTTGAAACAATATGAAAGAATATCAGAGACTGAAACCTTGCAGACTGTCAGCCTGAAAGTTCGAAAAAGTATTGAAAGTATTTGTATGGATTGTGCTATTCTTGTCGTGGACACAACAAAAATATCACAAAAATTTTCGTCACTTTTTTTACTTGACAACGACTTTTGTTTTTTTGAAATTTTTCAAAATTTTGATAGGAATTATAAGATCTAAATTTAACAACTTTCGTTCTAAAAGTTTTTTGATTAATCAGACTTTTAAAAATATCTAAATTATACCAATTTCCACTTTTCAGTTTTCATAAAAAGAGTTCCAGGTTTTTGGAAGTTAACAAATATTGTTCTTTTCAGTAACTACCGAAAATTTCAATTAAATTCAAATATTATCTTTTGAATTATTTTTTTACCCTTTTTTAGGCTTACAAAAATTTTTAAAGTGTCGTGGAGTGAAAAAAATACTGGACATGAAAAAAATCCCCAAAAAAGATTTTTATTTGTAAATATTAGTAAAATTGTAAGTATATTTTCATTTATTTAAAATCAAATCCTTTTTTTAAAGAATCAAACTTCTCAAAATATAACTCACTCACTTATTAGAATGATGATTAATGAAATTATACTTATTCAAAACAGCATTCAATCAATCAAAAAACAAGAATAAAAATTATCATTTTCAAACTTTCATAAACCTCTATAAAACTATATTTTTTTTTTACAAATAAAGTTGATCTACTCATGGCTACCAAACAATTACTTAAGGATTCTAGAGATACCCCACTTTAATGAATTTTAGGTGGGTTTATTAATCTAACTAATAGAATATTTGGTTATTTATAATAAAAATTATTTGATAAAAAATAAAACAAATTACACATCAATTTTCCTAATACTCACAATAAAAAAAATTTGTTCCGAAATTATTTTCATATCCGATATTTTTTTCACTTCTATATTTGAAATTTGAAAAAATCTGATTGAAGAAGAGAAACAAAAATCTTGTCGACTGTCCAACTGAAAGTTCGAAAAAGTCTTAAAAGTGTTTGTGTGGATTGTGATATTCTTGTCAGAACACAATAACAATAGTACAAAAATTGTAGTCACTTTTTTGACTTTCAAAAACTTTTGTTTTTTTGAAATTGTTCCAAATTCCGAAAGAAATTTCAAGATCAAAATTCATCAACCCTCAATTCCAAAGTTTTTTATTATTCATTCTTTTTAAAATCATTCAATTTAAACAACTTTCCACTTTTCGATTTTCATAAAAAGAGTTTCAATTTATTGAAAGTTAACAAATAGATTTTTCTTTTAGATAACTTTGAAAAATATCAATTATATTTGGAATGATTTCTTTTTTTAAGGGATCAGCACTCTACAAAAAACAAGGCAAAATTTTAAAATATGTTATTATTGACATTCTCTCCTTACAAATTTTGTCGACTCTAGTGTCAAAAAATTCTGATTTACTATGAAAACCCAAAACAGAAAATTTTTTGAGTTAGATCGCTTTGTTTTTACATTTTTTCTGTATAAGAAAACAATTAAATATAAAAGATTTCTTACCTTATAAAAAGTTTTTTTCCTGGTTATTACTATTCCAATTATTTTCACAAAATAATTTTTTTTTTTCTTACTAAATTAAAATAAAAATATTTTTTCTTTTTTGAGATAATTATTTTGGTTCAACAAAAAAAAATTGATTTATTCAACCTATTGAAAAATATTTATATTACTTTCAGAAGAGTATTTACAACTATTAAAGTTTTAAAGTCTTTAATATATTTTATTATGAAATTGGGTTTTTGTTCTAAGATGAAATTTGATAATTTTTCAAAATAAAATTTTCATGAACATATTTGGGAATTAGTCAATTTTATCCTCAAAAAAAAAATAAATTTTTTTCTGGCAATAATGAATTAAATTATTATAAGGATTCCTGTGAAAAAGACCAAATAATTTATTAAAATAATTTTTCAAAATTGAAAATTTTATTGTATTTTTTTTTAAATTTTTTAAAAACCAGAAAACAACTTTTTCAAAACCTTGAATAAAAAATTATTTTTACTTGATAGATCTCAATTTAATTGAGAAACTTTTATTAAACTTCTATCAAATATTCAATTTATTTAACCACCAATACACCAATTGTTTTTCTTTGATGAGATTTGAATTGAAATATTTAGAATTAAAAATAATAACAAAATAAAAAATTTTCTTTCAAAATAAAGACTTTCTAAAATGAAATGAAAAATGTGTTTCACCATTTTTCAAGAATTAAATGAATTGTTAATAAAAATCATAGGTTACTTATTTTTAGTTTTATTTTGAAACATGTAAAATTTGGAAATCAAAAAAGAGACACAAATTTTTAAATTGTCTAGGTGGGGTTAACTCATCCATTTCATCAACCAAAACACAAATTATAAAAAAAAAAAAATAAGAAGATCTTGACAAGATTTCATTTTATTTTCAAAGAATACTCGTCAATTAATAATTTATAGATAATCATAAATTTTTGTCAAAAAATATTGAGTTTTTTTATTATCCACTTGATAATAATAAAAAACATCTTCTATTTCCTCAATGACCAATTGATTTAGATCGTTTGTAAAAATATCATCACAATATAAAAATTTAAGAAAGGTATATATGGTTTGAAAAGATTTTTCTGTTAGATCGCAAATAGCTTTATTTTCTTCTTCTATGGACGCAAACATGCCAGCAAAAAGTGGTGAGCGGGCAATTAAAACGATTTTGTGAACTTTAATTTCCTTTTCATTTGAAATTATTGTATAATCACTTAAATCATTTAAATCAAATAATAATGACAGATCATTAATTAAAGTTTTTTGAGGGAAATTTGCGATTTTTAAAATGTCTAATATTTTTTTATTTATTCGTAGACGTTTTTCATCATATCCATATACCCATTTAATTAAAGGTATAATTTGCTCATCTGAAAAATTTTTCAATAGAAGGTCCAATTGCGTTATTGTTTTGCCGATTCTATATTCAAGTAAAAATTTATGAACTTTTTGCCCTTTAAATATAGTGTCTGTTAAGGTCTGATTTTTATAAAGGTTTTGAAATGATTTATTATATGAATCTTCTACATGAGAATTAAATAATAAATCTAAAATTTTTAATTTATTAATTTCTTGAGATTTTTTATATTTCCTATTCCAAATTGAAAGATCTGATTTATATTTTAAAAATGTTTCGAAATTATTAAGTGAATGCTTTATAGTTGGAAAAATGCTATTATTTATATAATTTACCATTAAACAAAGCGGTGTTTGGAACTATAAGATTTTTTTTTAAAATAATGATGTTGTTGTTGATTTTAATATAATAACAACAATAAAACGATAAAATAGAGGATGATAAATGAAGATAGTTTGATAAATTTTATTAAATCAATAGAAAAAAAAAACTTACAGACTAAAAGCCAATAATTAAATATGATAATAAAAAAATTGAAAATTTTTCAAATGGTAAATTTGAAAACAAATAATATTCGAATAAAGAATAATTTAAGTTTTATTGAACATAAATATATATACTTTAATAAATAGATAAGAAATGAAAATAGAAAAAGAAACAGTAAAAAATAAAATAAATAAATTACCAGCTATTAATATTAAATATAAATAAAAGTAAATATCAACAATAAAAAAATAATAAATAAAATTATGAAAATTAGATTGAAAATAAAATAAAAAGAATGAAAATATAGTTATTTTTAATGAAAATATTTTGATATCAAGGAAACAAATCATCGAATTCCAAAAAATTCTTTTTAAAATTTAAAAGCATCATAAGAGTAAATATGAATGTTGTAAAAAATGAATACCTATCATGAAGTGATACTAACAATTTTTCATTTTTTCATTTTATTCATTAGTAATTAAAATAATTTTTTTATTAATTATAATTTTGTTTTTCAAAATATTAACCATCAATTAAATTAAATATAATTGTTCTAACGTTTTAATTTTTAAGTTCCCAATTAAAATTCTTGGGGCGAGAATGTTTGAGTTAACGTTTAAATGATTATTTTTTGGTGAATTAAATATTATTTATTTTGGGTTCCAAAAAGAAAAAATCAAAAATAAAAACCTATTTTTTTTTTTTTTTCAAATATTTTATGTGAAACATTCCTTTTTGCAGAGGAAAAAAAAAAAAGAAAAATGTAAAATTATGTGACAATCCTGACTAAATTTCAAAAATAAAAAAAGAAGATTTATTATCATTAATTTTTGTCTAGGATGAGGTGCAAATCTAAAATTAAAATATTTTTATAATATTTGAATATAAAAAGGTTAAATATAAAAGAAAATACCAATCAAAACAAAACAAAAAAAGAATGGATTTTTGTTAAAAAAATTGTTTGTCTATTAGGGTTAAAAAAAAAAAAAGAAGAGTTTATTTCATCAAAATTGCCAAATATCAACAAAATTAACCACTTTGAAATATATGATTCTATTGATTTATAAAACTAACCCCCTTTTCAGTAAAATGGGTCAAGTTTAATCGAGAGAAATAAAACATATTTATGATTTTTATTCATTACTCTTTTCATAATAAAATTTCAATTTGTTGATCAGATCATTTCTTCTAATTAAGCTTTTTCAATTTATTTTTTTTGTTTTTTTTCTTTCTTTTTTTTTTTACAAAAAGATCATGTGGAAAAAAAAAAAGAAGATCTTTTTATATATAAATTAATCTTTAGAAAATTGGTGCTAATTGGATGTTTTTTAAAGTGAATATATTTATCAGTAAAAAATATTAATGTTAACTTTTTTCATTGAAAGTTCAGTAATAAAAAATTCGTAGTGCTCATTTTAAAAAATTGTGACTTACTTTTTTTTAGGTTTTGATTTTATTTTTTTTTAAATATCAGGGTTTTATTATGTTTAGAAAAAATAAAAAGTGAATTATTAAAAAGATTTAATAATTAGTTGTTCAATTGAACCAAAACAAATGAATATTTTTTTTTTTCAATTTCTTATTTCAGGTTGAGTTACTATTTTTGAAATATAGTTTATTTTTCATTCTTTAATAAAGATTTTTAAATAGAAAATTAGAAATTATAAGAGTGTCACAGAGTGCTTGACTGTTTTTGATTTTCTGGCTATTACAAAAATCGATGGATTTTTAGAATAAAACAAAAAATTCAAAGAAAACAAAACAGGTTGTTTTGTTTTGTTATTTATGTTTTAATAAATAATACTTTTTCTAATCAAAATAAGGCTTTCAAATAAAATCAACTTCAAATAAGAGGAATTAAAGCTTCTTTCAATTACAATAAAAGAGGAACAATAAAAATTTTACAAACTTTCTCCTTATTTCATTATTAAAAAAAAAAAAAAACGCAATTAAGCTTTTTTACAATTTCAAACAATAAGATAAAATTGATTGTTTTATTCAAATATTTTGAATTCTGGAAAAGCGCTGTTATCTTTTTTTTTTCTTTTTCTTTTCTTTTTTGAATTCAAAGTTTAATTAGAAAATAAATCAATTTTCTAAGCAAAAACAATAATTAAATAAAATAATTTCATTAGGAATTCTCGAATTTCAGTTTTGATTTGAGTAACGATAATTTTTTTTTAATCAAATACTAAAAGTTAAGAAAATATATGTAACACGCAATACTTGCCGGCATTCTACAGTAACCTAGTGTGCACCGACATACACCACAATACGATATAAACTTAATAAAAACTAACTTTTTTTTTTAAAGGGACTAGTGTCTATTAAATTTTTTTACCTAAAATTAATAGAGATTGAGAAAATTTTTTTCCCAATTACTTAGATTTGAAAGACCCTGTTTATTTTACATATTAAACTTATTTCTAGATAAGGAATCTTTATTTAGAAATTGGTCAAAAAAAAAAATAAATAAATAGAGACTAGTCCCTTAATATAAATTTTAGAGGTTTTTTTTGAAAACACTGATTACAATAGATATAATAAAAGTAGTTGTTCATAAACTAAATCATTTCCCAGTCAAGGGGGCCCAGCTGTGGAGAGTCAATTATATGTATTTAAAAGGTTTTGAAGGATTTTAGAAAAATTTATTTTGAAAATTTCAAAATTGAAATAATTTTTTACACATTTTTACTTTTTTTTTTTTCGATTTTTTTTTTGATAACCTAATTCAATTCAAATTTTTGTTTTTTATTAGCAAGATCGATAGTCATTTTGTAAAAACATGTTATTCTAATGTTATTTAAAAAGTAAAAATGATTGTAGAGAAATTATTTTGATTTGTCTTGGAATTTTATTTGGATCTTCAATTGAAGATCAAAATGAACATTGTTGTTTTTCTCAAATATGGTGTAACCTAAGAATTTTTTATTTTTTCTATTTTTAAGAAAATATATGGATTTATTGTTTTTATTTCATCTTAGGTATCAACTATTCTCGGATGTTTATTATTCTACTTATTTCTTATTTAATCCTCAAAGGTTAATTATAAACAAAAATATTTAATATTTGAAAAAAATATTTTTTTTGGTACTTTGACTGAAACAAAGTTTATATAGAAGTTTTTATGGTCAGAAATATAATAATAAAAAAAAAAAGCCACTTTTAACCTTTTTTAAATTAAAAAAAAAACAATGTACTCTACATTTCTCACCAAAAACGTATCATTCCTTGACAGAAAGCAATTTAATAAAAAAAAATATCTCAATTCAAATAAAAATAAACCAAAATTAAAAAATAACAATTTACGTTTCGTTGATTAATATCCACTCCTGAAATAAAAGTTTTTTCCAAAATATTATTTGTTATATTTGGATTAATGGCCATAAAATGCAGAACTGTTTCATTATCCTTTGTCATTAACAAAGGGTCTGCATTATATTGTATAAATAAATCAAAAATTTCAATAGATAATGCGGGGTTACGACAAATATAATGGAATGGGGTAGTTTCCTTTCTGTCTCCAAGATTGGGATTTGCACCGGATTCTAAAAACAATTTTAGAATCTTGAATGTGACATTTCGATTCTTGCAAAGAATATGAAATGGTGATAATTGAATATATGTTCTTTTTAAATCGATATCGTAATCCCAATATTTGAGTAGAAGTTGAATAATCTTGAAATTAACATTAACATTCTGGCATATATGGTGCAAAGGTGTCTTATTATTATTACCACTCTTTTGTTCATTAAGATTAATTAATGATCTTAAATCGTAATTTAATTCCAAATATTTGAAAATTTCAAAACTAACATTTTGATTATAACAAATTCGTACAAAAAAATATTCAAATTTTGTATTAAAGTTTTTATCATTTGAAATTAAAGGGAAAACAGTCTTGATGATATTGGCATTAAATTTTGGATTATCACACAGAAGGTCAAAGGGTGTTTCCTTTCGGACATCAAGTCGATCAAAATCTTGTTGATATTTAATTACTAGATTCAAAATTTCTTGAGAAACATTTGGGTTTTTACATAAGGAATGCAAAGGTAATCTTTTGTACGTGTTTTCTAAAAATAATGCCTTTGAACTAGTTTGTAAAACGTAATCGATGATAGCTATATTTAAATGCATATTTTGGAAAATATAATGGAGTGGCACAAATGATTTTTTATTTTGATGATTAAGGTTAGAATTATTTTCTACCAAATATTTGATGATTTTTAATTTTAAGACCTTCCTTTTGCAATAATAATGTAACGGTAAATTGCCATATGCATCCGCCTTTGTGCAGTCTGCGCCATTTTCTATCAACAGCCGAATTGAATCGAAGGATACCAAATCATTTAAACACAAGTAATGAAGTGCAGTTTGGCTTTCAATGTTTTCTTGGTTTAATAATGCGTTGTTTTGAATTAAGATTTTGATTAAATATATATTTATGCTTTCTTTATGGTCACACAGCATCATTAGCGGTGTCCGGGAATCATAGTCAAATAATTTTAAAGCTTCAGGATAAGTGCTTATTAATTTCACAATTGATGATGATGAAAGGTTTGTGCTTCTATTTTTACAAAGGCAATGTAAGGGGGTCTGTTTCAAATAATTTAAAGTCGATGCTAAATTCATATTTGAATTTGATGCCGATTCTAAAAACTTTTCAAGTGTCGATAACTCCAACAAATCATTATTTTCACAATAAATATGAAAAGGTGTGTTGGTATATTCGTCTGTAAATAGAGATTGGGTTGGGTACTTGCTTAAAATTAATTTGATAATTTCATCGTTGTTTCTTTTTTTCAAACATAAAATATGCAGTGGGATTTCTTCAGAAGAATTTCGTTTGGTAAGAGCTTCGTCAAGATCAGAATAATTAGTTAACAACCATTGAAAATATTTACAGTTAATAGAGTCTATCAGTAAATGTGTTGGGGTGTTATTTGTTGAATCTTGAATTAATAATGATGATCCTTCTTTAATCATTAAACAAAAAAAATTAAACTGTGCAGTTGTCCATATACCATTCTCTTCGGCAGTTTCATTCTCATTCTCTGTCTCTTTTTCTTTTTCTTTCTCTTTTTCTTTCTCTTTCTCTTTCTCATTCTCATTATTAACGATATCATCATCATGATCATCTTCAGATTGTTTTTCAACAAAATAATGAAGAGGAATTCTTAAAAAATCGTCTCGATACAATAGCAAACCTTTAGATTTCTTTAAAATCAAACTAAAAACATTTGGTGAAAAATTTTTTCTTGTGAAAACTAAATGTAAGGGTGTCATTGATTCCAAGTCGCTTGACCTGAAATTAATTTCACAATTTTCAATAATAAACTGAATTATATCACTACCAATGTGATCGTTTGAGCATAATAAATAAAATGAATTGATTCCATTATCTAGAGAAAAATCGATCTTTTGTTCAAAAATGATCCATTTAATGAATTCTAAATCCACGTATTGGCTCGAGCATATCAAGTCTAGTGGTGTTTTGTCCATAGAGTCCCCCGTTAATAGGTTATAATCGGTGAAATTTAAAAAATACTTTAAAATCTTATGTAAATTTGTTGCTTGTTTTCTTGCACACAAACAATGCAAAAACGTTCGATCAAATTTATCTTTGCTTACTAAATCAGGAACAAATTTTTCGTTAATGTAAATAAATGTTTCTAAATTGATCGACACATTGTTACAGAGCTCGTAAAATGCTGTTAATTCCTTTTGGTTCTTTGAGTTTATTAGTGTATTTGAGTAAGTCATAATTTTTTCCAAAATACTCTTTGTTAAATATTTGTTGCGGAAGAGATAATGAAAGCAATTGTTTTCATCAAAGTCCTTCGAAGAAAACATTTTGCTGGACCTTTTTAAAATGGGATCGATTAGTTCTTCACTAAGATCTTGGTTTAATAATAAATAATGAAAGACGGTACACCCTTCTTTGTCTTTAATTGTGAGGTCGCCCCCGTTTTCTTCAAACAATTTCAAATATTTGTACTCGACATGATCCTTCTCGCACAAATAATGGTAAGCTGTTTTCTTTTGACTATCTTCCTGTAAGTTGGGATTGGCTCCCAATGAAAAGAAATACTCTAAGATTTCATAATTCAGTTTTTGACTTTGAACAGCAAAATGCATGGCCGTTTTGTTCTTCGCCCATCCATTGTCAGTGCATAACGTGTTGACGTTAGCTTTTGTAATTATTTTTAATTCCTCTATGTCTGCGGATTGTTCAATTAATGTTCTAAATTTTTGAAAATTGAGCTTGTCCATTTGTTGGGGGATTGTGATTGTCTAAAAAGAGTTTTTTTTCAAATTGGTAAAAATACAAGAAAAAAAAATGGTTTTTTTCAAATTGTACAATCAGACATTTTTGTACAAACAATAGAAAAAATGTCACAATAATATCATTTATTTTCAATGTCACATAGTTTTGATACGAAATTTAAATAATTAATAGAATTACCTTTTTACTTTATTTTCAAAAATTTTCTTAACTTAATAGACTTTTCGAAACAGTACTAGTAATTCATGATCTCTTTTTTGTTAGGGTTAAAAGTAAAAAGAATTGAAATTTTTCCCATTTAGAAACTAATGTAATTTTCAAGTAAGTAACAGTTACTTTTTCACAAACAACAAACTGATTGAATTTTAAAAGAATGCCCAGTCAATATTTCTTGTTATATTTAAGGATTAGATCTAAAAAAAGGGTCAAAAGGGGGACTTATGACTAAAAAATTGTTGAATTTGGTCCTTTATCACTTGGAATCCATTTGAAATTATAATATTTCAAACTTTTATAGAAAATTAGAGAATTTTTATTGATCAGATTATTTCTCGTAGCTACGTACTAAAAACCAAACATTTTGGTTTTTGTTGTCATCAATTTTTTGAAAGGTTTCTATTGTAAACGAGATAATACTCCCTTTCGAACAAAAAAGATTTTGGTTTTGGAAAAAACTATCTAAACTATTTTTCAGTCAAAGGGGCCCAGTTTGAGATGGTGAAATACACATGTTTAAAGGGTTTGCATAGATATTAGAAGAAAAATTTTATTTTGGAAATTTCCAAAATTGAAATCATTTTTTCACATTTCTACACATCATTGGTACATTTTTGTTCTTTTTTTTCGATTTTTTTTTTAAAAACGTCATTCATTTGCAAAAATTTTTTATTGCAAGATCAATAGTCACTTGGTCAAAACTTGTTATTCTAATGTCATTGAAACCATGTAAAGATTGTTGAGAAATCATATTGATTTCTATTGGAATTCAATTTGATCTTTGATCTTGATATTTGTTTAATAAATGTAAAAAATTTTCACTTCATTTTCATTTCCTTTTTCAAATAGAGACCACAAATACCAACAAACTTTGTTTGAGGGCTTAATTTCTAAAAGAAAAGTATGGAAAATGAAGTGAAAATTGTTTCATATTTATTATTCAAATACCAGTAGAAGATCAAAACAAACATCGTTGTTTTTCTCAATAGGGCCCTAAGAATTTGAGTTTTTCAATTTTTAAGAAAAGCTATTGATTTATTAATATTCTTTCAGATAGGTATCAACATTTCTTTGAGGTGTATTATTCTGTTTATTTCTTATTTGTTCTTCAAAGGTAAATTATATAAAATAATTGATATTTGAAAAAAATGTTGGGCCCCTTTGACTGAAACAGAGTTTATTTTACAATTAAGGACTATTCGAATTTTATGCTCTGCGAGGGTTGGAATACCATACAATAAATAGGAAAAATGGTTAAAAATTGCAATATTTTGACTTTCAGCAAAACCTATAACTTTTTAACCATTTTTCCCATTTATTGTAGGGTATTCCAACCCTCGCAGAGCATAAAATTCGAATAGTCCTTAAGAATTTGAAAAAGCAAAAATTTGAAAAATCAGATAAATTCTGAAATTTTATAATTTCTTATGAATTCCATGTGAAAAGGGACTTACTATTTGTTGAAAAATAAATGAAACAAAATTTTCATTGAACTTTACAAAAAAATCTTTTAAGATCTTGTGTCTTTTCAAAATTTTTAATTAAGAAAATTAGCTTAAATTATTAATTTTCCATTTTTAGAATTATGGAACTTTGGTAATTTATTTTAGTTCTTAGTTTGGATTTTTATTATGTGAAGTTGAATAAAAATTTTGATCTTTTTATTGTCCAATCAAAAGTCGTTCTACAATACTTTGAGTCATAAGTCCACCTCCTAACCTTTTGTTATCGATACTATTTGACAATAAGAGTTATTTGTAAAAAATTTGATACACCAATAAAAAAACTTTTTACTGGAAGAATTCAAAATTTAATAGAAACGGTTTTCAAAACTAAATTGCTATTGCTTCTTAGCCCCTTTTCAAAAATTTTGATACACTGAATTAACAAATTAAAAAAAATCTCTTATTAAGTATATAAGAACAAAAAATTCTAAAGTCAGAAGTATAATTCACTTTTTAAATATTCTAAACAAAGATATCAAAGCCTGATAGTTAAAACAATATAAAAAACCAAAACATTAAAAAGAACAGTTTACCATTTTTAAAATGAGCATCACCAATTTCAAATTAACAAATTTTCCTTGAAAAACAGGTTAAATATATTTTTTTTGTTATTAATTGTTTACATTCAATAAGGTAAAACACATTCTCGATTTTCTTAGAGTTTATTTGTATTTTCCAGCTAATTTTTTTTTTTTTTCACATAAAATTTAGTCAATAAAAAAAACAATCAAAAAAATAAAAAAAAAATCAAAAAAATGAAATCGAAGAAATTAATAAAAAAAAAAAAAGAAAAGAAATAGAAAAAGACAGAAAAATAAAAATTTTATGAAATTATAAATGTTTTTTTTAATAAGAAAATTGAAAATTTATTGACATGAATTTAGTCTAGATTCACTCAATCTCACTTATAATAACATACAAAGCAAGTCAATTTTTGTTAAAAACAGTTTAATTCAAATTACCCACAATCTTAAGATAATTTATTTTATAGTCTATCGAAATAATTGAAAATAATTTAGTTGGGAACAATAGGAATATCAAAAAAAAAAAAAAAAAAAAAAAAAAAAACACTTTAATTTATCTTGTTGTTTTCGAAAATTCATTAAACATTTTTGAAAAAAAAAAAATTGATATTAATTCTGTTTACATATGGGTTATAAATATATAAAAAAGAAATAATACTCTCAAAAGTGTTTAAAGTTTTGGATTAGTCATATCTACTTAAATATATAAAATAAACTAAAGGATACTAGTTCTTGCTGATAAATTGTAATTTATGTTTGGAAATTTTTCCTTGATTTTCTTTTTGAAATTTTTATGTTCAACTTCGAATAATATATTTTATGATTAAAAGTGTTAAGAAACTCTGGAAAATTAGATGTTCTTCAAAATATTCTTTGTCGAGGAATCTTGGATAAGAAACCGTTCAAAGATTTATGATAATGGAAATTGAACCATTTTTTTTTTTTTTTTTTTGAAATTTACTAGAATTTATCAGTATTTAGAACAGAATTTGAATTAAAATTTACTAATTTCAATTACACTCAGTTCTACTTTTAAGATACAAACCTTCAACAGATTTAAGGCATAAAAATAATCTTAAATTAAGGCACTTATTTCAAATTATTGTAATTTTTTTTTGTATTTTAAAAAATTCCAAAAAATGTACTTTAATTTGAGGCTTTTTTTGTGCCTTAATTTTCGTTGAAAGTTTGTGTCTTAAAGGTGAAAATGACTCTAATAACTAGAAATTTAAATTTAAAATAAATTTAGAAATGTATTTATTTCTTATCTTGAAAAAATAGTAAAATTGAATTAAAGAATTAACAATAAAATTAATTAGAATTCAGAGAATTTAAAGTTCCTTAAAAATATTTATTTAATTATTTTTATAATGGGTTGTTGGATTCTCCAATCGGGAAATGTCATTATGTTCTCCAAAATTTAGAAGAATAGAGTAAAATCAAAAAAAAATTATGTAATTCTTTTGAATTTTGGAAAACCTTCGTTATCCCTTTTTTAATTTAAGAAATAAAATAAAAATTTTTATAAATTTTCTTTTTATTTCTTAAATTAAAAAAAATTAGGCACTGGATGGCACTCTAAAACACTCCACAAAAATAATTTTTAATAATTACAAATCAAGAACAAATTTTTATTAATCAATATTATTCAAGTTATCATCCAAGTTCAATAATTCTAAAATTTCGAGTATTTACTAATTGCTTAAATAAATAAACACTATGTCATAAATAAAAATTCATATAAATTTTGTCCATTATATTTAAATTATAAACAGATACATAATATATATTACTAATCAATTTTTTTGGGTATGAGATTCCTCTGAAAATGGTAAATTAATTTTTCAAAATAATTTCAAAGAATTCAACTTTAATGAAATTCTTTTAAACTTTGACGATTTAGAATTATTTTGGTTAGTTATTAATCTTAAAATATATGATTTGATTCTCAATTTCTGAAAGGGAAAAGTAAAAGGGCACTTTAATTGGTATTTACACTTCTTTCCAGTTATTAATAATAAAAAAAAAAAAAAAAAATAATTTTGTTACATATAAAAATGAACAAAAAAAGTAAAGATAAGTTTAAAAAAATACACTTTTTATATTAAAACATGCCTCCTTTGAATAATGATTATCCAATCCAATAATATTCACAGTATTTGTGATTCGAAAAATTGTTTTGGGTTTTATTTTTTGATCTGTTTGAAAATTTACGACTTTTTCTTTGAAAAGCATCCTTCCACAAAAAAAAAAAGGTAAATCAGGAATGGGGGGTGGTATTGTATATATTCCTTTTATTCATTTTTTTAAATTTAATGGTTTTGAAAAGCGATTTATTTTACAGTTAGTTTCACTTTTAAGGCACAAACTTTCAACGAAATTTAAGGCACAAAAAAATCTCAAATTAAGGCACAAAATTTGGAATTTTTTTTTTTTACAATTTATTTTTACTAGAATTTGAATTTTGTGCCTTAATTTGAGATTTTTATTGTGCCTTAAATTTCGTTGAAAGTTTGTGCCTTAAAAGTGAAACTGACTGTAAAAAATAAACAATTAATAATATTTTTAGAGAGATAAATTTTTTTTTCCATGATTTTGAAACTTTTAAAAGATTTTATACTATTAAGATAAAAAAAATTGGAAAAATGAATTTGTATACTAGTTAACAATAGTCTTTATATATTCGGATGTATTTGAAACAAAAAAAAAATATTTTCCATTTTTGAGTATTTTGATGTTGTTTCGGGTATTAAAAGGAATTTTCTAATAGCTTTAAGACACAAACTTTCAACAAAAATAATATAAATTGAATTAATTACGTTAAAAAAGCAATGAGATTTTATATTAAATTTCATTTTATTTCTTTAAAAGTTTCCTTCAAAAGTAGTCTGAAATTCATTTCTTTTTTGCTCCTCTATATAAAATCTTGTTCAAACAAAAGGGAACACCTATCAAATTTTCAATATTATTGAATTTGATTGTTAATAAGAAAATTTCATATTGGTGATTTTCATTTTAATTATTCCATTTTTTGTTTTTTTGTTTTTTTATTTATGGATATCGAACAGTTAGAAAATGAAAAAACAAGATATGAAGAAAAGAATTTGGGAATAATCTACCAGTATAAAAATTGAAACCCTTTAAATTTGATTTCAAATAAGCTAATTATAGGAATTTTGAAAGACTGCTATTTTATTGACATTACAAATAAAGAAAAGAGAAAATAAAGAAAAAAACAACTCCAACAAAATACCCAGATGAATTGCGGCTTTACTTGGAAATGAGACTTTAAAGATCAAAAGTTTGACTTGTTAAGAACTATTAACGAATTCACGATGTTCAAGGTTTTTTATAGATTTTATAATTTTTTTCCTTTACAATTTCCAAAACGAGATTTCTCATTTCAAATAAAAGGGCACATCAATTTTTGAAATATTTAATTTTAATTTTTATTGTTTTGTTTTAATGAGTTTTAAAGATTCAGTTGAGTAGTTTTTTTATGTTTTAAAGATTATCTTAGATTTTAGAATGATACTACAACTAATTTGATTCAATTAAGAATAATTCTTGAAATTTTCTATACCCTTTTATTTGAAAAGGAGTTTTAAAATTCTCTTTTCCCACATTAAATAATCAAAAAAAAAATATCTACCTTGGAAATTTAAAGTGTTTACATTTATTTTTCCTTTATTTTTTATTTTTCATTTTATACATTATATTATTCATAAAATTTTCATTCAAATTTTCAGGTAACTTCCATTGATTATTTCAATGATCTTTCAACAAATGGTATTAAAAAAATCAATTTAATTTCATAAAAAAATAACATCAAATTCATTTCATTTTTGTACTCATGTACAGACAATAAATTAAATATTAAAATTGATAAAAGATTTTAATGAAAAAAAAAAAAAAAAATTAAAAATATTAAAAAAAGCGTTATAAGTTTCGATTCTTTAAGAAATCAAAAATATCAGATTATAAGAAAAGATATATCTATTAAATATTATTTTTTTTTAAAAAAATATTAATTTTTGATTTAAAATAAAATTAAAATTAAAAATTGAATTCCTTATTAACAAAATCAAAAGGATCTTTTTTTTCTTGCTGTTGATTATTTTTAGTTAAAAATTGGAAGTTTGAATTGTTTTTTGTAGTGTTCATTCCCATTCCACTTCTATTTCCTCTTCCATTTCCTCTTCCCATTCCTCTTCCCCTTCCTCTTCCCCTTCCTCTTCCCATTCCTCTTCCCATTCCTCTCTGCATTCCTCTTCCCATTCCTCTTCCCATTCCTCTTTGCATTCCCATTCCTCCTCCCATTCCTCTTCTCATTCCTGTTCCTTGTGTCATCATATTTTGCATAAATTGTTGCATCATCATCATCATTTGTGGATTATATGCATTAGTGTTTTGATTTTGTTGAGACATCACATTTCGCATCATTTGTTGCATCATGTTAGTTCCTTGATTATTATTTTGGGTATTATTATTTTGGGTATTATTATTATAAAGGTCATTAAGATTAAGGGTTGAATTGCTGCTGTTATTGTTACTCCTGTTGTTGCTGCTGCTGTTGTTGTTGTTACTGCTATTGTTATTCCATAAATTTTGTAAAGGATCAAATGAATCAGTACTATTATTTAGATTTTGATTTTGATTTTGATTTGAATTTTTCTTTAATTGATTAATTGGTGTTCCGATTAGATTCTCGGATTGGTTTACTTGAATTGGTTTAGTATTATTGTTATTGACTATTTCACCAAAAATATTATTATTATTTATGTTTTCTTGCTGTTGAGTATTATTATTGTTGTTGTTTGTTTTTGTATTTTCCTTCAGAGAAATCCCAAAGAATATATCATTATTATCTTGTTTTTGATTTTGATTTTGCGTTTGCGTTTGTGTCTGTGTCTGCGTTTGTGTTTGTGTTTGTGTTTGTTTTTGAGGAAACTGGAAACCTTCTCTTTTTGGAAGGATTTTTTTTTTGGGTTTTTGTTCGGGTATTTGATTATCAACTTGAATTTTCAGAAGATTAAAAATTTTTCGAACTTTTTTTCTAATTAATGCTTTTTTGTTTTCCAGAAGAGATTCTAATAATTCAATTGCTTCTTCTTCTTTAAAATATTCAATGTACGCTTCTAAATTTGAGAGTATTAAAGCTTCAATAATACAAAGTGATCTCTTTAAATTATTTAATAATTAAAAAAATAAAATAGGATAAAAACAAGACAAAAAGTTTAGATAATTGATTTTTAAAATACATATGAAACTTTCAAACTTGATATATATTTTGTAATTAAGAATATTTTAATTTTTTATTATTATTGATTTTGATTTTAAGGTATTAGTAACCACAAAAAAAATATTCTAGTAAATTTAATTGAAATAACAAAAATTTTACCACATCTTGAAATTGAAAAATGAAGTAAAAATATGAATACTATATGAACACTTCTTACCTTAACAATTTATTTTCCGAAATTAATTATTGTTTTTAAAATTTTTGATCTCATTTTAAACATTTTTGAAAAAGTTCAAAATCCAACATATTTCCAAATTATTTATAAAAAATTATTTTCTTTGAAGAAAGAAGATTGAAATCTTATTGTTTGTGAAGGAAGTCTACAAAAAATACACTTTAAAAATATACCCATAAAGTTTTCAAATAACTTGTTATAAAAAATCTACTTTATTTGAAAAAACATTTTCAATAATTATTTTAAACTTGAAAAAAATATAATTTCTTTATTCAAACTCAGATTTCAAATCAATTTTTTCTCTTTATTGAATAAAAAAATCTGAGAATAAAAACCAAAAAATCAAATTAAAAATTCTACAAAAATACAATTTAAAATTATTTCATTAAAATTTAATCAAAAAAATACTTTTTAATTTGGTTATTTCAAATCAATAATTAATAGCCCAATCTTAATTATTTTCGGTGAATTCGAGCAACCCAAATATAAAAAGTATCAATAGGTCTTACTATTATTTCTCAATTTTTTAAATCTTTTCAAACAAATAAAACGAATTCTAATTAATAATTCTAATAAAAAAAATAAAAATTAATAAATAATATCAAATAACTTAATTTAAATAACAACAAGTTCCTTGTTTATATTATGGATATATGTAAAAGAATATTACTTAATCTTTTATATTTCAAGAACTTTAATAAATATTTTAAATAAAATAAATGATCAAATTTTTCTGATCTTCAAGGATTTAATTATTTGATTTATTTTTCTTTGATTATTAAAATAAGATTAAAATTTTCAAATATTATTTATCGATAAAAACTCACAGAAATTACTAAAAGCGAGATTACTTAAAAATAAAAAAATGTTTTTGAAATTTTTCTTTTTTATTTTTCCAATCCAAAAATCCAAACTGAAAAGGATCAAGATCTTTTTAAAGTTTGAGAATTTTTATATTATAATTACCATATTTACAAGAAGACGACGGTTTTCAAATTTGGCATATTCTCCCAAAAATGTTAATTTTTAACTGGTTCTGATAACTATTGGAGTTACTTGAAGAAAAAAATCTTTGGAACACAATTCAAAAATAAAATTGGAAAAATAATTTCTCTTCTGAAAAAATGAAAAAATTTTTTTTTAGATTTTATTCTTTCATAGAGAACCTTAAATACCAACTTTAAATATTTTTAATTTAAATTCAAGGTTTTTTGTGATTTCTTTGCTTTTTTGTATATCTTCAATAATAAACTTTGTTTCTATCAAAGTGAAGTATCCAAAAAAAAAAAGCAAAAATTTCCAAATATCAATTATTTTTTTATAATTGTCCTTTGTAGAATAAATAAAAAAATAAGTAGAATAATACATATTCGAGGAATATTTGATATTCATATCAAGTAATTCTAATCAATAAATATATTTATTTAAAAATTGAAAAACTTCAAATTCTTAGTGTTCTATTGAGAATAATAACAGTAATGTTCATTTTGATCTTCAATTCAAAGATCAAAAAAATATTCCAATAGAAATTAATCTGATTTTTCTACATTTATTTCCGCTGTTTCAATAACATTGAAATAACACGTTTTTACTTTGTTACTATCGATCTTGCAATAAAAAAATTTTTTTTAACTGAATTAGGTGTCAAAAAAATTATTGAAAAATAATTGAAAAAATGATAAAATGTTAAAGAATGATTTTAATTTTGAAATTTCCAAAATAAATTTTTTCTTCTAATAACCATTCAAACCCTTTAAACAGATGTAATTCACACATTTCAACTGGATTCCTTTAACTGTGAAATGGTTTTATAAAGCATTACAATTAAAAACTATATCTCAAAATTTTCTTTCAAAAGATTTTGAACTTTAAATATAATCAAATTTTTTTTTAGTAATTCAAATTAAAATCCATTTTAGAATATTGTATAAAAAATATTTTTTAATATGGGACTTAAAACACTTCTATCGAAGTTTGCCAACTGTTTCAGAGATAAATTTTGGAAAATTTTTTTGTTACACTTAATTAAGGTGGCTATTGAAAATTTTGAGTAAAATAAAATTTTTTGATCAGTGTTCGATTTGTGGTGGTTGTTGAATTTTTAAAAATAATAAACAATTAATAAAAAAAAAAAAATTGAATTTATTTACATAAGTATGTTGCCAAGTTTCACTAATTAATTGTTCTTCCAATAATCTTCCAATAATATTAACATCAAATGTTTGGCATTTTTTTACGAATTCATTAACTTTAGTTTTTGGAGGGGCAGGTTTAATTCCAGCATTTTCAGTAAGATCTCTAACGAGTCTTTTTTCATAATCAAAATTTTCTTCCTCATCAGATTCTTCATCATTTTGGTTTCCATAATTTATTTGGTTGTTTGTCATATTTTGTTGAAATGTTTGATTTTGTTTTGTAGTATTGATTTGTGTTTGATTTATATTCTGGTTTTGATTTTGGCTCTGATTTTGATTAACATTAACATTAACATTCGTTTTAATTCTACTTTTCATTCCTCTCACTCTTTTAGAGCTTTGTTCTTCTTGTTTAAAAATATTTGTTTGTGTAGATAATTGAATTTCCTCTGGTTGATAATAAGTTCCTTGTCTTCCCGTTGTAGATCTGTTACCAATTATTTGATTTTCAAATTTTTTTTTAAATTTAAAAAATTTTTCTTTTAAATTTAGTTTTTTTTTGATTTTGTTTATTTTTTGGAAAAGTTTCAAAAAGATAAGAATGAGTACATTTTTAAAATACAAAAAAACATAAAATTAAATTTTTTGGTTATTTTTACAAACAATGAATTCATATGTTATAATAATTTGTTGTATTATATGTTTTGAAAGTTTATTTGAATACCGATAAAATAATTAATACAAATATAGTTGATGTTCAAATAAAATAAAAAAATTGAACTTGAAAGCATTTTATAAAGAACAAAAAGTTATAAAAAATATTATTACAGTAAATTTATTTTTTGAATTATTAGAAATAATAATAAACTTTAATATTCAATTTTTACAATTGGTTTTTATTATTTGGTGAAATTTTAATCGAAAAGGACTAAATACTGATAAATTCAAATTTAATTGAATTTATGTTTAGCTCTTTCTTTTTGGGTATTCAGATAAAATTTAAAATTTTTAAATATCTAATGATTTCATTTTAATTGATTTTAAAAGTTTTGCCTTTTTTGATTTTTTATACTTTTTACCTTTTCCAAATTTCCCTTCTTAAGTTACTTGGGCTCTATGTTCCTTCTCTTTTTGTTTTTTTTAGGTGTTTGGGAAAGGTAAAAAGTATAAAAAATCATTATAAGAATTGGTTGACCTGATCATGACTAACCCAACCAAACTTGTTCATGATCAGATCTTCGACGAATTGAGCTGGACTTATGCAACTGAACTGAATCCAACGAATGCGATCTGAAACCAACCAAAGTGAACCGAATTGAACTTTCCGTACTATCTGTCGAGTCGTTACTTTGACTGGGTTTTTGCTGTCGAGTCGGTATCTTGTACTGGGATTTTGCGAAAACAAGATTTGGGAAACTTACAAAAAAAAAAAAAAATAAAATAATAAAAAAAAAAAAAACACAAAAAAAAAAAAATAAAAAAAAAAGCAAAGCAACTGAAAAGAAAATTTCGAAAACCAAATCTTATTCTTAAAAACTCAGCACTTTATAGATTCAATCCATCTATAAAGTTCTAAATCAAAATTTAATAAACAGCCTTTTTCATTTGATCTATAGTTGTTCAAATATTTAGAACTCTTTATTAAAACAACCTATGGTGGCGATCCAAAAAAAATGACATAAAAGGAAACAACCACCAGCCCATTCAACACTTGGGGCACAAAAAAAACTTTTCACTGAAAGTTTTTTCTTTTTTCTATTATTTTTTGACTCTCTTTCATTTCTTGCTTTTCTTTCTCTTTTTCTTGTCTTTTTTCCGAAATAATTTATTCTTTTCATTTTTTAAAGAAAAGATATCCTTTGAGCTGTAATCCTGCTTACATTACAGTTAGGATAAAAAAACCCTAAATACAATTTTAGAGTTTCAGGCAAATAGGAGGTAATTTTGTTGAATCACCTCTCCTCAACAATAAAAAAAAAAAAAAGTTTTGCCTTTTTTTCAACAAATAATTGGTAAAATAAGTTGGAAATTTGAAATGATAAATTTTTATTTATTAATTGAAAAATGTTAGTAACCAGTTTCAGCTGTTTTAAAAAAGCTGAATACTAAAAGTTTGAAAAAAAGTCTTGTTCAAACTGTTTGATTTACTCTTTTAAAACAGTTGTTTCAAATTTTTAGTATTAACTTTTGAAAACAATTTGATGTTTTTTTTAAGTTTTTCTTATTGTTGATCTTTTCTCTTAATATTTGCATCGAAAGTCTATGAAGATTGAAATAATAACTCTATTTTGAAATCATCTTTAAATAAATTGAAAAAAAGTTTTAATGATTAAAATACAAATAAAATAAGAAAGAAAATACTAAAAGCTAAATAAAAAATTCAAAATTTTTGCTTCCACAATGAAAAAATAGGTAGTAAAATACTTTATGAAATTTTAATGAAATGGATTAAAAATAATGTTTTTATTTTTTTCCATTTTTTCCCTGGCTGAATCTTCTTTATATTGGGAAGAAGAGTTACAAAGGAAAAAGATCAAGTGGTTACTTGCTAATAATGGGGAGACTGAAACACGAAAATATGAGTAATTTGAAAATAAAATCTAAATAGACAAAGGTCAGAAAATGGCCAAAGGGTTTAAAGAAAATCAGATCAAAAAGAAAAAAGAAATTACGACAATTAAGCAAAAATTCCCCAAATGAACATTCGTGATCAATTATCAAATTAAATTAAATTAATCAAAAGTATGGTGGCTATGATTTTGGGTGTTCAAAATTAAAGATAGTATTGTTTTTTTTTTTTTGATTTTTTACCAATTGCTTCATATAAACCCTTTTTAAATTTCTTTTTCTAAATTTCTTTTTTCTTTTCAATTTTTTGTTTTTGCTTTTTAAACATAAAAAAAAATTGGGTATGTCTTTCCTTTGAACAATTATGAAATCTATGATTTTATACTTAAATTACCTTTGAGGAAATTTAAGTAAAAGTACATTTAGAGTGTAATTTACACTTGTTCAATAATAAAAAAAATTAATGTTTTTTTAAAACTTAATTTTATAACTGGTATTTTTTTTTTTTTTTTTTTTATAGAATTTGTTTTCTCAAGCTATTTAAAATTCTCTCTTCATTATGAAATATTAATTTTGAAATTTTCATTTTTTAAAAATCAAACAAATCCCATAAAAAAGGAAATTTTGACCAATTAATTAATGATTAGGAAATTTCTTCGAATTTCTTTATTTTAAATAGGGTGGCAGATTATTGTTTTGCAATAATCAAATTTTTTTAAACTTGTTTTCTTTTTTTTTCCTTTTATTAATTACCAGTAGGATTATATCAAAATTTTCTCTCAAGGAAATAGCTTTATAATAAAATAGAGGGTGGATAATAACGAAGAGCATATCAATCAATTATTGGTAAACTCTTTTTCAAACAAAAGGGCACACCTCTCAAATCATCATTACTATTGAATTTGATTGTTAATAAGATAATTACAAATTGGTGATTTTCATTTTAATTATTTCATTTTTAGTTTTTTTATTTATGGATATTGAATAGTTGGAAAATTAAAAAAACAAGATATGAAGAAATCAATTTGGAAATAATCTTCCAGTATAAAAACGAAAACAGTTTAAGTTTGATTTTAAATGAGCTAGATATAGGAATTTTGAAAGATCATTATTGAATTGATGTCCGGAACAAAGAAAAAAGAAAATAAAGAAAAAAACAACTCCAACAAAATACCCCGATGAATTGCAGTTTTATATTGAAAATGAGACTATAAAGAACAAAAGTTTGACGTGTAAAGAGTTATCAATAAAATGTGAAGAACTTTTTCCGAATTCACCATGTTCAGCGGTTTTTTTATTGATTTTATAATTTTTTTCCTTTACAATTTAAAAAATGAGATTTCTCATTTCAAATAAAAGGGCACATCAATTTTTAAATATATTTAATTTTAATTTTTATTGTTTTGTTTTAATGAGTTTTAAATATTCAGTTGAGTGTTTTTTTTATGTTTTAAAGAGTTTCTTATATTTTAGAATGATACTACAATTAACTTGATTCGATTAGGAATAATTCTTGAAATTTTCTGTGCACTTTTATTTGAAAAAGAGTTTAATTTATATTAAAAAGTTGAATATGTCAAAGTAATTTGAAAAGGCCAAAGAGAAAATAATATCATGTTAAGTTGTGGTGAATATATCTTTTTAAGTTTTCACTTTAATGATCTAAAAATAATAATAAAGATTTAAAATATTTACTATCCATTTTAAGTGGAGTGTTTCCTAAACCAGATTGTCCTCGGTTTTGTGGT
The DNA here is from genome assembly GCA_027625915.1 of Anaeramoeba flamelloides. Taxonomy (NCBI): domain Eukaryota; family Anaeramoebidae; genus Anaeramoeba; species Anaeramoeba flamelloides. Next base: position 2,306,322 of record JANTQA010000008.1, read on the forward strand.
AATTTGAATCCACCTCCAATTTGAATTTGATTTTGTTGAGTGTTTTTAGGTATTTTTTCTGGCTCAGATCCAAATCCAATATTTGGTTGATTTTTGCTGTTCATGTTACTGATATTTTGTTCTTCTCCTTCAATGTTATCATCATATAATGACTCTAAGACATCCTATTTTTTTTTTTTTTTATAAATGGAATTGAAAGAAATTATGATTAAATTTTGTTTATTATTAATTAAAATTTTTGTTTTTTTTGTTCCAGTCATTTTAAAAAAAGAAAGTTCCTTTTTTTTTTTTTTGATTTTGTTCATAATTAAAACTTTTTTGAAGTTTTCTATTTTTAAAACTTATCATAATTTAAATTTTTTTTAATTTTTTTGTGGCTTTCTGAAAATAATAAATTATATATAAACATCTCAATCAAACATATTCATGTATTTTTAAATTCAAAAAAAAAAAAAAAATTATTATTAAATAGAGTTTACCTTGTTAAACTCAGAGAATATAGCACTGAAAACACTTATTATGTGTTTTACTGTCAAAAAAAAAAAAAAGATATCAATTAAAATAAAAAAAAACCTTTTACGATCGAGTGTCTAATAAAGTTTTTATTATTTTTTCTTTTTTAAAAGAGTTAAATTAAATAATATAATTGTCATTTTTGTTTGAAAGAACATTCTTCGAGTTTCTCTCTTATTTTTTATATTATTAGTATTTAATAATAATCAAATAATTTAATATTTGTTTATAATCGAACCAAAAACTAGATTTAGTCAAATAACAAAATATAAAAAGTTGTGAAACATATTTTTGTAAAACCAAAACAAAAAAAAATTTATTTTAAAATTAAATAAAATTTTTAATAAAATGTATTGGTATTACCACCAAAACCAAGTTTTAAGTAATAAAGATCGAGGTTTTTTTTAATTTTTTTTTTAATCTCCTTTTTCAAAAACCCATGAACAAAAGGTTGCCTGAAATGTAAAAATTATTATTATTCCAACCTAGCCAAATATTTGATTCAAAACTATTATTTAAAGATATTCCCAAAAAGTTAATTTAAAAAAATGACCATTTTTTGATTTTATACTGGTATTAGGGCTTTAATATTTTAAGTTTTTTTACTAAATTTGTCATTTTTTCATATCATAACTCTGAAAAATTTTTTTAAAAATAAAATCTCTAAATTTTGTATTTTTGAAATACACTAATATAATAAACATTATTATACATAACAATTTTGAAAAAGGTTTACAACTTTATTAGATATTAATGGAAATTGCAAAAAAAAAATGAAAGTTTTCAGTAATATTTTTTTTTAATTTTTAATTGTAAAATTTTTGATATTTTTATTTCACTTTGCGAAGAGATTATTTTAATCAATTTTTTTTTTTTTAATAGTCTACAAAAGAATCATATTTTTCAATTTTAAAATAAAATCAAATATTTCTTTCAAAAGATATTGTTAAATTAAAATGAAAAGTTGATTTTTTTTCTCTTTTTGGAATATTTTTTATCATTTTATATTTTTTTTTCATGTTTGAGTTTTCATATATATTCCCTGTTTTTTTTTGGCAAATTGTTTTGACGTTTATTTATTTTTCTTTCTTAATGTTCAATCTAAAGTTCATTCGTTGCAACTAATTTCAAAAAAAAAAGATACCCCAAAAATTGGTGATTTTTTTTCAAAAATTAGGAATTTTGAAAAAGGGATGCATTTGAATCTTAATTCGTTTAATAGCTATCTTTTTTTAATTACATAAAATTATAATAACATTACAAAAATAATTTACTGTTGAGAGAAAAATGTTGGACACAGAAAAATGGTTGGACACCATTTTTAATTGGGAACATTAGTAAAATTGAAAATCAAATCCTATTGTTAACTAGGTGAATTTTATATAAATCCAGGTTTAAAGGTGTTACAAGTTCATTAATCTGTGGTGTGTGTAGAATACTCATTTGAATGGTTGATAACTAAAGTAGATCATGCTATTTTAACAAAAATCCTAGTTGTGGTAAAGTTTACTATTAAATCTGAAAATGTCAATTTTTAAACTTGCTTTTGATTATAAGAGATAAGGTTTTGAAAAAGTAGAATTACATTAATTTTTATTCTAATAAGTAGATTATTGTTATTTTCTTTAGTTATTTCGCAAACGATTGAAATTAAAAATCATTTTCAGTGATGTTCCCAATTAAAATTGCTGACCAACCATTTTTCTCAGTACAACATTTTTCTCTCTACAGTTATAAAAGATAATAAATAGAAGTCCACTGTAGTTTTGACTAACTTTTAATTTTCAGACTGTATTTTTTCCTTGTGGTGGTGTGTAGTATTTGCAATTTAAAGGATTTAATTTTCAATCGATTTTCCTTTTTTTCAATTCTGAAATCTGGCTTTCGTGTTGTTAGTTCATTCCAAAATATACAAACAATAAAAAAGTTCCAAAATAAAAAACTAAAGAGAGACAATTTCAATTTCTTTCTTGAAATTTCCTTTATTTATAAAAAAAAAGAAAAAGAGCAAGTTAAAGTGAAAATTTTGTTCCCATTTATTATTCAAATAACAGTATTTAAGATTATCTCCGTATTAATATTTGTGTTGACATACCCTTTCTTACAATTCTAAAAAAAAGAAAGTATGAAGAATTGAAAGAAGAAAATGAGATGCTAATTGATTCACGATCTTATTCAAATGCCTGTTAAACAAGATTTTTTTTTTTTATTGTTGAGATTTGTGGTATTCTTTTGATAAAGAGAGAGACAAATTCTTTTCTGAGAAAAAACTCCACTCAGTAGAGTTTCAAAATTTTGGGGGAGTTCCAAAAATTGCCCTAATTGATAAAACTTTTTGATCGTCTGTATTGTTCGAATGTGAGATTATTTTTTGGATTTTATTTGAACTTTTAATTGAATTTTAAGCCAAGTGTATTCACACCAAAGGTGTGGTAAAAAATTAAATTGGGATCAAATTGAAAAAAAAAAAAAAAAAAAAAAAAAAAAAAAATCCAAACATGAGCAATTTGTCTAACGGCACGGAAAGGCGTTTCCCCTCTCACCGAGTCAAGAGGACAAGTGTAACCTAAAATCAAAAATAATAAAAAAAATAATAAAAAAATTTTTTAAAAATGAAAAAAGAGATCTTAAAAGAAACAACAAAGAAAAATTTTGAAATCCCTACTGAGACACTGCTTAATTGTTTCGATGTTATTTCTGATTTCTGTTTTAAAATAGGGGGATCCGTTTCGAATCACAAATTTGATTGTATTCAGCGCTTTTAATTTTACATTTGGCTCTTTTTTTTTGGTCTTACGGAGCAATTGCTCAGCAGCGGTTTGAGAGTGCTTTGCCCCTTTGAGTGTTACTTCTGTTCGTTGGAAGTTGGGTTAAAAAGGTATACAAGTAAAAAAATTTTTGGTTTTTTTTTTTTTTTTATTTTTAAAAAAGGTGTCTTTGGGGAGAGATGAAAACAGAAACAGAGAAAAAAATTTAAAAATTATCCTAATTACGAGAAATTTCATTGAGGACATAACCAGTTGTTGGTGTTTCGTTATCTGCACAAGCTTTTCTAACTAATTTCCAAGTCATTGATTTAATTGGTTTTTAAGAACAGACTAGTGTTTGTTGAAGAAAAAAAATGAACAAATAAAAGATTGATTGGGTTGCGAGTTAAAAAAGAAAAAATTTTTTAACAGACAGGTTTTGAAAAAAATAAAATCGCTTCAAGGCAAATTTTTATCATTTGTGCCGATTTGTGATCTTTTATTTTTGGTCTCTCGGGTATCTACTCTTTTTTAGAAATTAGAAGATTTGTTGTCGAAAAATTTTCATTCTTTTCCGCCTTTCTTTCTGATTTTTTTTATTCAACATTTACAATCAGTCCTTATTAACGTCTCAAGATTTTTTTTGTGTTTTATGTTAGACAGAGTGTATTTATGATTTGAGAAAGTTTCTTCTTCTTTTTTTATAGAATAATTTAGACAATATTTTCACAAACAAAACCATTAATAAAACCAAAGTTTCATTAGATATTTTTGTAAATAGTTTTTTTCAAAAATGAAAAAAGTGAAAATAACAAAAACAATAATGAAAATAGTCTTCATTGTTGTTTGTTTGTGGGTAGAAGAGTTTTTTTTTCTTGTCAAATTGGTAAAATTCCTCAGAGTTTTTTGTAAAATGATTAAATTTTATGACTGGCTTTAATCTTTGGAAAGGTAATTGCAAATTCTAAAAATTCAACATACCAACCCCCCCAATAATGCAAAAATGGTTTTTATTTCGTTACTTTATTTGTTTTTTAGACATTTTTACCATTTACAAAATCATTTTTTATAATTCCACTTTGCTACCTCAAGTAATTGTTTTTCTTTTCCATAAATCCAAGAACTTAATATAGTGGGAACAAGAAGATTAATTTTTGATCTCAAAACATTTTCTCTGTAATGTTTTGTTTCACATTAATCATACAACCATTCAATCATTTGAAAATTTGACTTTTGTTTTTTTTGTTTGTTTTTTGTGTTTATTTTTTTTGTTGCTTTTGTGTTTTACTTTCTTTTATTTTTCTTTTTTTCTGATTGATCCGAATTTATTTTTTTTTACTTTCTCTTTGATTTGGATCAGCTTCACTTTGAATTTTAATTTGCACACTTCAACTAAAAGACAAAAAAACAGACTAACCTTTATTCTGTTCTGTGTGTACATTAAATACTTTCCAAAGAAAAAGGATCTTTCTTTTCTTTTTTGTAAAATCTTTTTCAGTTGATAAATTTTTGAAAATTAGTCTCATAGAATAATAGCTATAACGACCAGAGCTCATTGAAATCAATCAACCATTAGAAAAAAGCTTTTTTGCAAAGTACACAATGAAAGAATTACATAAACTACCCCCATTTACCAATTTACCTTTTCGAACAAGTTGGCCTTAGTTATATAATTGTTTGCTTCATATCCACAAGATTTATTCCTCAAAACTTTGGAAAATTCAAATGTTGAGGTAACAAAACAAGACTTTGCTCTTTAAGTTTAATGTTGGTTCTTCTTGAAAACTAATTTAGTTTTGTAGTATTTTGAATATAAGGACATTTCCCAATTAATTGGTTTTTTAGGCAATGCGTTTACATTGAGTTAATTACAAAACAGAAATTTCAAATTTTAATTTTTTTGTTAAATTTTCAGGATCAAGAGTATTTTAAGATAATGAGTCTGTGGAAAACGAATTAAAGGATAGAAACTGCACTACCTCAGAATTTTCAGAAATTATTTCAAGTTGAAAATAAAAGATTGAAAATGATATTGATGTGCAATTATATTTCCTTTATTATTTATCACTAATCGAGATTTTAATCCCAATAAAAGGTTAAACCAGTTGAAAGATAAAATAGTTAGGCAATGATATTTTTTTTTGGTTTTTTTAAAAAAAAAAATTATTTAGAGATATTTTTTTAAAGGTTGATTCTTTTTTTTTGAAGGTGTTTGATTCAAAATTTTAATATTATTGTCGTAACTCAAAACACAATACAACACCTTACCATTAATAACTATTAAACAATTCTGTTAATTTCAAGATAAATAATAAATTCAAAAAACAACAGTACTAAGAGATATTCATTTTTTTTAATAAAGTTTCATTTTATTGAATTCTAAGAACAATGAAATTTATTCATTTGTGGTAAAATAACATTTTTAATCTGAAAATTTTTCAAAAATAATAATATAAGCAATAGAAAAGAATTGAAAAAAAAAATTAAAATAAAATAAAATAATTCAATAATTTCATTTAATATTTTTGAATTGAACAATTAACCGCCTTTTACAAGATCACTTGTTCAAATCGAAATGGAAAAATGAAAAAACTTTTTAATTTTATTCAAAGTTATAAGTTAATCTTCAAACCTAATATATATATATATATATATATAATTTATATTCCATAGTTACAAAAGGAAAACACTTATAAAGAAAAAAAATCAAAGCCAGATGAATTTGGAAATTTAATTTGGAAATATCTTCGAGCAAAATTTCGGTTTTAGTGGTTTTTATAACAAAGATTGCCAATGAAAAATCTTTCCTACCCGCTCTACTGAAACATCTCAAACACATTTTTTTTCAAAGATTCAAAAAAATATGAAAATATAAAAAAATAAATATTTTCAAAATGGAATGACATGAATCCCAAACCAAACCTTTAACACATCACTATTAATTGTTTTTTTTTTTAATTTTTACCCAAGAAAGTATACTAGAATACCAATTTAGAACAAATAACTAATTGAATGGTTAACACCAATTGACTATTTACAAAGTTCAACAAATTTAAAATAAATAATTTAAAACAAACTAAAAAAAAATCAGAACAAAGTTTTATCTATGAGTTTACTACCAGTTTAAATTTAAGGTCCAAAATTTCAACGAAATTCATAGCAAAAAAAAAAATCCCTCAAATTAAAGGATGGAATTTCTAATTTTTTTTGACAAATTATTTTACTAGAATCCAAATTTTGTGCCTTAATTTTAGATTTTTGTAGTGTCTTAAATTTCGCTGAAGTTTGTGTCTTAAAAGTGGAACTGGCTGTATAAGAAAAATTTATTGCTAAACTTGTTGATATTTCCTTTACAGTCACAGTTCAATCAAATTTTAGACATTACCAACTAATCTATTGGTGTTTTCTATTTCAAAGAACTCAACTCTAACATAATATTAAATATTGTAAAAGGGGTTTAAAATGAATTTAAATTATTATTCATTTGAAAAAACAAAATTTAAACAAAGAAAAAACAAAAAAGGATTAAAAGAAATTGAAAAAAAAAAAATTATACCCAGACTGGAGGGAAGTTTATATTTACTGTGTTCCTTTTAAAGTTTTAAGTGGTCTGGTAACACCATAACAACCACCAAAATTAAAATATATAATACTTTATTAAAATTTATGGATATTCTATTAATTTCTTTATTCTACATGAATTTATAAGAAAATAAACACTAAATGTAATTTAACTAATATCAACAATTAAAATTTGAATTAAAATAAAAATAATAAAAATTTTTGTTTAAGAATTATATTAATTTTTTATTAGAGATTACATTATGAGAACAAATATAAAATTATCGACTTAATATTTTAGGATTTTATTTAGATGATATTTAGTGATTATTTTAATAAAATAACCAGATCAAAAAATCTTTCCCCAAATCCAATTATTCTCAAGATCTCAAAAAAAAAGATGAAATAAAGATTATTTTTTTTTCAAAAATTCTTCTTTAGAAAAACGAATCTCATGTTATATTGGCGATTTTTATATAGATTTTTATTTAATAGTTTCATAACCTTTAAAACTAATTCGTTAAATTTCGAAATATTATTTTAATATTATTAAACAAATTTTTGTTAATAAATTAAATTTTATTTTTTTTTACCTTTCTGGTATTCTTTTAGTAAGTTATTTATTTTCAACAAAATAATAAACAAATTTTTGTTTTTATCTTATAAAACATCTTCTAAATTTTATTGATAATTCTTCTGAAATTCAGATAAATGAAAAAATCTCATTTTTTATACAGTCAGTTTCACTTTTAAGGCACAAACTTTCAACGAAATTTAAGGCACAAAAAAAATCTCAAATTAAGGTATAAAATTTGGAATTCTTGTAAAATAAATTGTAAAAAATAAAATTCCAAATTTAGTGCTTTAATTTGGGATTTTTTTTGTGCCTTAAATTTCGTTGAAAGTTTGTGCCTTAAAAGTGAAACTGACTGTAGCCATTAAACTATATTTTATTTATTTCAAACTTTTTTTAAGATACCTATTTGACTTACCCCTAACAAAATAACGAAATAAATCAGAATGACCATAAAATCAAAAAAAGGAGGTTCAATAACTTTTCCAATTTTTAAAATTTATTATTTGCTAATTTAAAAAATAATTGAATTCGTAATAATTATTTTTTGGAGATTTAGTATTGTTACATCATTTTTATTTTGATATCTAACGATATTTTTAAAAAAAACTTGTAAATTTTTGGAATTTTTAGATTCTATTCGATAAGATCTAAATTACAAGTCATAGTATTGGTCTCCATACCAGTGTTAAAAATTAATTCCTATTTTTAACTTTTAGACTTTTCAAGTAAACTTAACATATTTTACAATTCGAAAAATAATAATTTGAACAAATAAAAGTCTTCAAAAAAAAAAACAATAAATTTTGAAAACTAATTAAAAAAAAAAGAAATCATACCATTGGTCAGATCAAAGATAATTTTTTCGTATCGATAATTTTGAGGGGCTGATTGTACTATTGCATCATAAATACTTATCACTTAAAGAATAATCATTAAATCCCAACTTATTATCCTATTAGATTTACTGACTATAAAAATACCCAGGAGAATATATACCATTAAAAATAGGCTAAAATTCTAATTCAATTTGATTAAACCTATCACTTGATATGATTATCTTTTCAAAATAGCAGATTGTAATTCAAAATATTGTATAAAAAGGTTTTACATAAAATGAAAGATCTTAATATTGTTTAGGATTTTTTTTTTTTTTTGATCAAGCAAATACCACATCTTTTTAAATTTTAGAGTAATTTCAATAAAAATAAGCGTCTTAGACCAGAAGTAAACTCTTTCACATTTTTTATACATTATGAATAGATCTGGGAACTAGCTTGTTTATATGGTTGTGGTTTTGTTGGATTTTGAGCCCTTAAAAACCAACCACTTTAAAAACAATTAATTAAATTTTTTTCCCAAGATAAAATAAAATGTCACAATCTAATATTAAGATTGGAATAAAAATTTAACCATTTAACATTTTAAAAAGTAGACAAAATAATTTAATTTAACTTTCAATTGCAATTATTAATTTTACTTATGATTAAAAAAATAAATTGTTTTTTCAACAAGTGTTATGTAAGCTTAATTTCAAAAATAGGGGCAAATTTTTGATTGAAAAAAAATTGTAGTTTCTCATTTAGTGAATACCAAAACTCAACCCAGAAAAATCAGAACTTAAAACTAAAAAATAACTGTCTAAAACACCCTTTTCTGTTTTAATAATTATTTCTAATAAAAGAATAGAGAAAAGAAACCCATAAAGAAAAAAATAAATTTGACCCATTTTTGAAATGATTTTTCATCTTAAAATTATCCATTTAAGATTCACCATTGCTTCCAAGAACCTTTTGAAACAACTTTCCATCAGAGTTATCAGATTTTTACTATTTACCCATTTGATATCAACCCAAACTTTCCTTGATACCTTTTTCAAGATAAAAAGAATCTCAACAAAAGAAAGAAAAAGAAAAAGAAAAAGAAAAAGAAAAGAAAGTGAAAACAAAACCAATTTTTTGAATGTACAACAAAGAACTCAAAGATAAAATGAATACGATCACATTCATCATATTGTCTCCAAATGAAAGAGAAAAGAAGATCTTATTTGATCTTGCTATTTCTTCACTTTTCAAGGAACCATTGTAACTCATTAAAGCAAATTTGGTTGATACTTGTTTTCGAAGCAAACACTTCTTGGGTGTTTTTACTTTCTTTGAATTTTACAATCCCTTTCTCCAATGTTAATTAATCTCATCTCTTGAATATTAACGGTTTTCAAAAATGTTCTTGTTCATTCAACATAAAAATAACAATATGGAATCATTTTGAAAGAAAAATTGCAAAAAAATGAATTCAACTTTGGGAAATTTTCATTAAAAGAAGATTGTTTCTTGATATTAAATATTCAATAATGACTTTTAAAAGATATTGGGTTCAGAATATTTGGTTAACACAACACACATACCAATAATTTAGAAAATACTAATGATGACCCTATTTTTGAAATTTAGCTTATACTATCAAGTAATCAGGTAGAGCGAAAGTAAAAAGTATTGTTTTCTAATCTTCTTGTAAAATGTTAGACAGTTAAAATTTTGACTTTATTGTGGCTACTCCCTTAACAAAGTTATTATTTTTTTTAAATTGTAATTTCGATATTTTTTTATTTAGGAGAGCAAGGAGCTTGAAAAAAAGATATGAAATTGAAAAAAAAATTTAATATTACCTAATAACAACCAAAAAAAAAAAAAAAAAAAAAAATGAACCTAATTTCATACAAGATCACTCTCAAAAAAAAGAATGAAAAAAGAAGACATTTTTCAAAAATATACAAAAAACAACCTTCAATATAGATTTAAAGTTTTATGAATTAGAATTTTGAAAATAAATGTGGTAGTTTTGAAGGGTCCGTCTTTGGTACTTTTTGAGATCTTGAAGATTTTATCATTTATATATTTACTTCTTTTTTTTAATATTTGATTTTTATCTGAAGAAGGTTACAACATCATTACTTGGCCAAATATATAGAGTTACAAAATAACGACAAATTAGATTAAATTGAATTAAATCCAATTTGTACTTAAAGATAGTATCGAGGATCGAATTGCACAAAATTTAGAATTTGAATTTCACTAAATAGAAAAAACATATTTTTCTTTAAAATTTGAATTTGGAAATTGATATTTTCTTTTTGAACTTTTTTTGACAATTAAATTTTTTACCAAGAATCTTTATAATTTTTTTTATTTTCTTTTATTTATTTTTGAAGAGAGAAAATTAAGGCAAAGATTATTTTTTTTTCTAAATGTCAATTTTTGTTCTTTGTTTATTTTTTTTTTTTTGATATTTATATTTTGTCAACTATATGAAGTTCAATTTCATAATAAACTTGTAAAATAATATTTTTTTTAGTTTGTTATTTCTATTTTTTTTTTAATAAAGATCAGGTAGATATTAATATTTAATTATTTAGATTTTTTTAATTAAAATAAGTCAATTTTTACAATAGATTTTTTAGGGCAATCCTTTCCTTGAATATCAAGGAAATAAGCAATAAAATGACTCAACTATTCATCCAATATTATTTTTAGATAAAATTTTTGATCGAAAATTCAATGTCATTTTTCCTTGATTTTCAAAATTAAAGATAAAAAACCTGAAATTTCCATTTGAAAGATCTTTTTTTTTAGACACTTGTTACAATTTTTTTTAAAGAAACAATTAACCTTTTGAAGTGTATACTACGAAAAGAATTGAAGAAGATGAAATTTAAGAAATCCGCCTATTCAGGTTAATTTTTAATTCCTATTTTCCAATATTTTCAAAAAGTTAGAATAATTACATTAAATTGAACTGTTGTGATTTGAACAATTCATAAAACCCAACTCTACACCAATTTATCTTCAAGAAGAGAATTTCAATTTTTATTGTTCAAATATTAACAAATTCCCAATATAAGGAAATATGTAATTTTTTTTTAGAAATTTGTGTTTAACATTTTATGTTTTAGTATCAAAACAAAATAAGTAAGGTTCTTTTGTATAGAAGTGGTTTTTTTTTATATACACCAGAGAGATTTTTATTCCTTAATCTGGAAAAATAGAATGAAAAATTAATAAATTATTAATCTTAAGAGACTGGCAAAAGAAATAAAATCTTTTGGTAAATGCTAATTGAAATTCTCAATTTTTTTAAGATCTTGGAATTGCAAAATAAAGTAAAAATCTGGCAACACTTCCTTTTAAAGCTATTTTCCGAAATGAATTATTGGTTTTGATCGACAGATCCTTTTTTCGCATTTTTGAAAAGTTCTACTCCCATCATTTTTTTATATTTCAAAAAAAAATTATATTCTTGAAAGAAGATTGAAATCTATGTATTTTTGGTGAGGTATCCAAAAGTACACTTTAAAAATTCGAATTTTGAGTTGGGGAATAACTCAGTTTAGAAAATCTACTTAATTCAAAAAAAATAAATAATTATTGTAAACTTGAAAAATATATAATTTGTTTATTCATAGATTACATTCTATCAATTTTTTCTTTTTATTGAACAAAAGAATCTCAGTGTAAAACAACCAAATCGTCAAATAAAAAATTCTTTCAAAATACTTTATTTAAACCGGGAAAATTCAACCTAGAATCTAAAGATATACTTTTTAATTTTTGATTATTTTTTAATCAATAATTAAAAACCCAATCTTAATTAATTCAATAAGTTATTAGTAACCCAATGATTAAATGTAAAAATAGTATTTTCTGATTTCTCAATTTGGTAATGAAATTCAAACAAATAAAATAAATTCAAATAAATAATTAGAAATTCAAAAAAAAATTAATAGATATTCTCAAATAACTGTTTTTAATAATAATAGTTCGTTGCTTATACTCTTAATATTTGAAAAAAATATTACCCCTTCTGGTAAATTTCCTAAAATTTATTAAAAGTTTGAGGAATAACGAAATGATCAATTTTTTTTAGATTTTGAATGATTCTTTATTTGATTTATTTTTCTTGTATTTTCACAAATATTATTTATCAATAAAAGTTCTCAGAAATCCCTAAAAGTGTGATTTATTGAAAATTAAATCTTTTGACAAATTTTTCAATTTCTACTTTTGATCCTAAAATCCAAAACAAAAAGGATCAAGATCTTTTTGACTGAAAAATTAATTAGGGAAAAAATGAACCCTTTTAAAAATGATAATCAATTTCTCTAAAGTTGCCAAATGGGTTATTGAGTTTAATCATACACTTATGTATTTAATCACTCGATAGTCTTTGGGGAAAAAAAAAAATAAAAAAGATTTACCAGTCCCTTAATGAAAAAGAATTAATCTTTCAGGTACAAAACCAAAACAAGTCTAAAAAGTGAATTACAGATTTAAAATTGGTAACCTTTTTGAAAACAACCAATAAAATAAATTAAAAGAAGAAATCAATAAACTTCAAAGAGTAATTCATTAAATTATTTCCTATCAAACCAACAAAAGCAATCGAAATAATCGAAATGTTTCGTGGATTTGGAGATCATAAAAAAATTCAATTTTTTAAAGAAATTTTTCAGATCAATCGAAAAACAAATTCATACCAAAAGAAAGTACTAAAAAAATTGTTGTTGTTCTGCATCCTCCATTTTGTCTAAATCATTTATTTTTTTCTTTTATTAATTAATTGATATAACTCTGAATTTTCAGGTTCCATTAAGGTTTCGAATTAAAAATTGAGAACAACTTTTTTTCCTATTAATCAATTTTTTGTCAGGTTAATCTTAAAACAGCCCATCCTTAAATAACAAGATCGAATTTGAAGACTTAAAGAAAGGTTAACGAAAAAGACTTTTGCTTGTTACTTTTAAAAATTAGACTTTTTCGTTTCACCTGGAAAAATAAAAAAATATCACCAATTTGAATCATATTTGTTGATAATAACTTTCCAAAATTGGGAGTGAAAATAAATATTAAACCCTCTTGAACTTTTTGATATCTGATTTATATGTGAAAAACCCTAAAAATTATTTGATTTATTTTTTAATTTTTGAGAAAATCTGTGAAAAAAAATATTTATATTCGAAAATATATTTTTTGTGAAGAATATTTAACCTGATACAATTAAATTATTTTTGAAAATGGGTTCCAAAAACTGGAAATGGTTTAAAAAGAATAGACTAATGAAGAGATGATCATCCCAAAATGGCAAATTTGTCAGCTCTATTCCAAAACTTGTTAATTTATATTTTAAAAAAGAAAAATAATTTTTTCTCGAAAATTAACTTAATAATTCATGCCTTATGGAAAAAAAACCTTTCCAAATAGTTCATTTCCTTTATTATTTTTCATCCAAACATTTATAGATCTGTTCAAAGACAGACAATTGGTAAAAATTATCTTGACAAACTTTTTAAATTGTTGTTAAACATAATAAAACAAAAAAAGTGTTTGAATGAAATATTTTTCTAATTTTTAAAAATTTGACAAACTTTAATTAAAGAATAGACTTTTGGGTTGCTTTCAATAACAGTAATGTTTGGTAGTCTTCAATTCCAACACTCAAAAAAATTTTTATATCTTTATCGAATTTGATGGTAAATTGAGAATAAATTTCACTTTAATAGAATACTTCAAACCTGATAATTCCAGTTTTCCAAGAAACACATGATAAACAAAGAAATATTCTCTCAAATATTGAATATCTTCAAACAATTCCCAACAAAAAGTGTTTACTTAGTTTAAATTTACTTTTGATAAGACTTAAAAGTCACAAAAAACTAAACAAAGTTTCAATTGTTTTTAAGGTAAAACAAAAAATAATCGTGAACGAAAAGAGGAGGATTAGATTGGTTTCATTTTTTGTTCAACATTTTAATTACTACCCAATTGATTCTTTTTGTGAAAAAAAAAAAAAAAAAAAATATTATTTGAAACACATTAGACTTTTTTTCACGAATAAAAGTAAAAAACTAGCTCACTCCTGAGCTTTTTAGGATTAAAAAAAAAGCTCAATGTATTTTTTTTCTGATTTTTAAATTATTTCGCTTCAAAAGAGAATTAAACCCCACATTTTGAGAGAAAAATTTTAATTATTGATTTTGTGTAGTGTAAATAAATTTATTCCAAAACGAAATTTCTGAGTGATAAATAAAAGATAATGCTTGTTGGTGTTGAACATTTCATTTTTCGTTTATGTTTTTCCAATTTCAATGGCCAAATTTTGAACACAACAATTCTTCAAGTTGTTTCCTATTTTTTACTCTTTTATTAGCTTGCTGTAGTTGTTGGATAAAAATATCTTTTTTTCAATTAGATTTTTTTTGATGACTTTTTTTCGTGATCTTTCAACCTTCAAGACCGAAGTTGTATTAAATGTTATGATTTTTATGAAAAAGTGATACTAATAAAATTAAGTTTTTCTAAAAGGAAATTAATTTTTAACAAAAGAATTATGTGAAAAAAACTAGACAGAAAAAGTTAAGTACTAAAATTAATTTGTTTTCTTTTTTCAAAAAACAAATATTGCTATGAATTGGATTAAATGAAGAAATTTTTGACAATTCTCACAATTCACCACTTCACATTATTTATTCTAAAAAAGGAAAAAACAGTAAAAAAAAAAATTTTAAAACCAAATTAAAAAGAAATTTCGCAATCAAAAAACTTTGCTTATTAAAATTACTGATCATTTACAAACCTTTGAGTTTTTCAATCTTTTAGACAATTCCTAAACCTGTTGATCACTTTTGAAAACTTGATAAAATAGAAAAACTTGGTTAAAATCCTATGATTTTTAATTGAGAAATATATACATGAAAAAAAAGAGAATTTTTTTGGGAGAAATTCCTAACCCCATAATTGATTGTCAATGAAATGGTTCTGCCATTTTTGAGAAATTCTTATTAAGTGATAAAAAATTTGTAATAATTTGTTCAAAATATTTCTTCCGAATTGCAAATTAATGAAAAAGAAACAATTTTTTTTGTTTTCTAATTTGAGAAATGAAGATAAAATATACTACTTTTTGATCTAAAGATCGTCATAGAAAAAGGAAAAGAAATACCCAACCTCAGATAAATCCGTTTTTTAAAATTAATTAAAAAATTAAAATTGTGAAAAAAAATTAGGGAAAAAATATATTTCCTGATTTCTTATGGATACAATTTGTTCATAAATTGAGACTTGAGATTAAATTTGAGAAAAGTGTACAAAGTAAAAATTAAAATTGGAACAGTCCTTCTTAAAAGTGTATGCTATAAGATGAATCAAACTCTACCCAAACTGGTTATAAAAGGAGAATTTAGTAGTTTAAAATACACCTTTTATATTACATGTTCAGAATTACAGTAACTTGGAAATACAAAAAAAAAACAGAATTTATCATGAATCAAAAAAAAAAAAAACGATTATCAAATCTTCAGAAAACGATCACCTTTCCAGAAAAACGAAAAAGGGCAGGTTTAGCAATATTACGGTTTTTGATTAATAAAAAGGGAAAATTTGAAGAATTTATTTAAATTTTTTTCCCCCAACTTAACACTTTTACTTAACAATTACCCGAACCCCACAAAAACCAAAATTTTTTCGAGAGACGGTGAAAATCATGATTTTATAATTGCTGATCAAGCGACTACAATTCATTTTTAATGCGAGTTGAAAAGTTCAGAATTCATTTGCATGTAGAATTCTCGAACCTGATTGGATTTTTGTGTTTTTACTTTTGGGAATGGACTTTATTCAAAAAAATTCAACAACCCTCTTTCTTTATTGGAGGCCCAAAGAACTGATAAAAAAAGGTTTTGTGTTATTCGATTACAAAAATAGTTTTTTCTTTAAATAAATTGGTCTCTTTATTGATCAAAATGGAATTTTTTCATCTTTGCTTCTTACAAATAATTTTTTTTCATCTTCCGATTTTGTCAAAAACAGAAAATTTACCAAACCTCAATTGACAAACCAAGATCATGAAATCTGGAGAACTTGAATAATTCAAAAAATTTCGAAGATTTTTAAATAACGAAAAGTTCTCAAAAAACAACCATTTGAAAAGAAAACTGAAAATGAAATATGCTTAACCAAGATTTTTCGCTGGACGAAAAGATTATTGCAATCGAAATTCAGACAAATAATATTCCGAAATTCTATATTCTGAATAAATATGTTCAAAAATAGGATGCAAAGGGGGTAACTAATTTTATAGAACCTTCCTTATTTGGTTCTGTTTCCTTTTCAAAAAAATTTTCTTAAATCTTACTAAAATAAATTTCTTTTTCTAACTGATCTTAAAATAAAAAAAAGAATAGAATTCAAAATTAAACAACACTTTTCACCCAATTTTCAAGCGAGTTGATTTTGATCAAGAAATATTTGAGGGTATGAAATATTTTTCAGAAAAATGTTAACAAGAATCTTTTTATGATTAATAGGATCTTCTCAAGTTGAGAAAATATGCTTCCAAAGCCCATAAAAATTTTCATATAGATTCTTTTTGAGAATTGAAGAGTTTATTTTTTTTTTGTTAACATTTTTTATCTTTAATCAACTCATTTTTTTGATCTTTGATTTTTCTCTTTTCTCTTCTTGTGATTTTTTTTTTGCTGAATTTACTTGTAACTCTTTAGTTTAGATAATAAAACAATTATCTATTCATATTTTAAAATCAACACTTGACTAATTTACTCCAGAATTATGAACAAAATGACAAACAACAATTCAGTTCACCAAGATCAATCCTCAAATAACAATTTGAAGGTAAAATTGGATTTTTTAAAAAGAAGAAATTTTTTTTGTTTTTTTTTTTTTTTTTTTTCCAATTTATCGTTTTCTTTTTCTCAATTTCAAACAAAAAAATCAAAATATTTTTTTTTTTACTAAAAATAATAGAATACATCCAACTCTTCGCACTATATTGACACGGATCTCAAAACAGGTTGTATGCGCAAAAGAAAACAAAGGTCAAATGTTTTAACATCAAACGGGATCAGGAAAGGCTCATGGGAAAAATATGTAAATAAAACCGATTTTTCTTTAACTTTACTTTTTTGATTGCTTTTAAGGAGAAAAATATTCACTTTTGTGGAGACAAAAATGTTTCTAGGTTTAAATCAACATTTTTATGGTTTCTCTTTGAAAATATAGCTTTTGAGAAACAAAAAAAGCAAAAAAAAAGATATCAGACTTTTTCAAAATGTACCGACAGGTAAAAAGTTTTTTGAAAATAAAAAAAAATCGAAAAGTGTCTGAACTTTTTTGGAATCAGCCAGTGTTGAAATTTAACATAAAGAAACTTTTTTTTTATGCTAAGTACACTTTGAAATAAAAAAACCGATATTCCAACAAATACTTTGTCCACAAAAAAAAATATCGAAGCAATCGTGCACATAAAATATCACTAACAAGAACTAACCAAATGATTTTTTTCTTTGAATTATAAATATTACTTGTACCTATTAACAATTCTCTAATAGGAAGACGAATTATTAATCGAGGCTGTGAATAAATATGAAACTTATTCGTGGACCAAAATTGCGAATCTGGTGCCTTCCCGCAATGCCAAGCAATGTCGAGAAAGATGGATCAATCAATTGAACCCAGATCTGGTTCATGGATTTTGGACCAATGAAGAAGATGAAATCATCTTGGAAATGAGAGGGAAACTCGGTAACAAATGGGCACAAATTCAAAAAAAACTGTCACGAAGGTCTGCAAACGCAATCAAGAACAGATACAATTCCTTAGCTACTTTGGCGAAAAAAAAAAAAAAAAAGACACCAAAGAATTGTCAGAATCAAGATCAGAAAAATCAATTTATTGACGATCAACAGATGAAAAACAATAACAATAACAATAACAATAACAATAATAATAATTTGCTGACGACAACTGATACACTAATAGATAACAAGAATGCCAGCCAATTAGATCAAGAACTTGAAATCATATTGAACTCTCCAAATAATTCACAATTGATGAGTTGCCCATCACCTAACTTCACTGAATGCTTCAGAAGCCCCAAAAGAAGAAAACGTAAGAAAAAAAGAATTGTCGTTCAGACGAGCTTAAAAGCACGAAAATTATTCCAAAATGGAGAGACAATTAAAAAGGAATTGAAAAGAAAATGTGAAGATCTTGATCAAAAAAGTAATTTGGAAATTCTTTTGCTTGTTGCTGAACATTATTTCTAAATATAATTCCCCCACAATTATGTTTATTATTTATTTATTTTAATTTATTTATATTTTGTTTTCTTGATTATTATTTTTAATTTTTATTGTCAATAGGTTAAATCAAATTAATTTCTTTGATTAACTATTTTTTTAATGTCTAAAAATTTTAAAACAAAATTTAGTTTAGTTACTAAAATTTGGTTTAATATTTATCAAAATGTGATTTTTTTTATATTTCTTTTAAAAACCTCTAATAAAAGATTTCAAAAATCATGAGTGAATTGTTTATTTTATTTCTTCCACTTTTATAAAGACTTTCCAAGGCTGCAGCGTGTTTTTATTTAATACAAATTTAATTTTTGTTTATTATTTAAAAAGATATGATAGTGAGCAGGATGCTACAGCTTTTCCAAAACTAGGATACACTATATAACTTAATGGTAGAAACATTTCTGTGAAAAATAATTTTCTGAAAATGGATAAAAAAAAATAATTGTAATTATTAATGAGTGCCTAATAACAATCAAAAACGAAACAACCTGTGAAGTATGATCGATTTCCCCAAAAATCAATAATTGAAAAAGAAGAGGACATTTTTCAAAAAAAGTTTCAAAGACTGATACTCCATTTCCAATTTGAATGGCTATAAATTATAATTTTGAAAACAACTATGTTGATTTTTGATGTGATATTATTTGGCACTTTTTGAGATCACAAATATTTTTTTTTTCCCCTTTTTTTCTATTCTCAAATGAGTTATTTTAATCTCACGAATCTTCCACAATCTTTACTCTTTCCAATTTAAGAGAGTTGTTATAAAACCACAAATTAGATTAAATAGAATTAAATTGATTATTAGTCTCCTGATAAAGTTATAGAATAACTGAAAAATTTATATGGGTTTTAATTTTTACATATTTTTTTTACAAAAGCTTTGAATCGAGTATTCTATTGTTTTAAATATGAAGGAACTTTGTAAAATGGGCTTGGTTTCTTAAGATTCTTTCTCTTGAATTATTTTTTAAGCTGAGTTAAATTATTACAAAATGGGAAATTGAACTAAAAATTATATGAAATAAATATGTATTTAACAGCAATGAAAACAATTTGTTTTAAATTCAAGAAATATAACCCTTTAGAAATTTGAAAAAAAGAAATAAGTGGTTTTTTTTTTAAAATTTGATTTTTTATTCAATTAATGAAAACTTTAGAACTTTTTTTTTTTCATTTTATTTTTTACCAAAGAGAATTCTTTTAAACTTATTTTTTGGGTATATTATTAAATTTAAAATTAGGTCAAATTTCAAAATTTCTCAAATTGAAGTTATTCATATTTTTGAAGAGTTTCTTAATTATAATTATTGGTAGGAAAGTTTTTAATACTTTTTTATAATTGTGGGAGGAAATATCAAAAAGATTATTTTTTGATTTGCAGTATTTTATTACTTAAATTGCAGAAAACTCAAAATCTTGATATCATATATACTAAATATTTTTAAGAATTTGTTCGAAATATAATTTTAACACAAAAAGTTTAGTGGAATTTTTTTTCTCCTTAAAACAAGTTACAAAAGTCTAATTGGTCTCTTAATTATTTTTTTTTTCAAAATTTCAGGCAAAATTTCCTAGTATACCATTCAAACCACCCAAGTCCACTCAAAATACTTTAACATACCCGTAAAGATGTATTTAAATACACCAGTCAACCTATTTCAATGGAATTGACTATTTTGAAAAAAATGAGAAATTTGAATAATTTTGAATTTTTTTAAATTTTCCCTTTTTTTTTGATTAAATGAATTTTTTAGTTAAGGAGATCATCTCAATTTTTTTATTTGTTATTTAAATTTTTAAAATCAAAATGAGGGCCATTTCACTAGAGTCTTTTTGGTTTCAAGACTACATTGAATATGGAGCAAATCCATGATAAATGACAAGACCCTCAAAATGAATTTTTGATTTTAAGGGAGTAGTCCCACCCTAGATTCATCTATAATCAAAGTATGCAATAATTGGGCGTACATAATATTAGTACTGTTACCATTAAATTGTTACACTTTACTCTAAAAAATCTATTATAAATCTCACTAAACAATAAATTATTTGGATATTTGTAAATAATGATCACAATTAAAAATTTTCATTTTGAAAAACGTTTTTTGAATAGGTTTTTCTGAAATCCAGTAAAATAGAAACACAAATAAAACCATTCTGGTATTTAATCTTTCATATTTAGAACTTTCAAAAGTAACCATTTTTAATTCATTATTAATTTTTTCATAGGTTAATGATAAAAAAAATTATGATTCTTTATTGAAATTTCGAAACAAAAATTTGGAAATTAGGGCTGTAAGAGGAAATCAATTTCCTCCCTTCAAAACTAAAAACAAAAAAAAAGTAACTATTTTTATCTTTTTTTAATATCAAAAATTTACTCAATAATCATCAGCATAAAAAACCAAAGAAAGATTAGTTTTGGAATTTTTTTATAAAGCTAATTGTAATACCAATCTATTTTCAATATTATGTAAAAAAACTAAATTCCAAAAAATTTGTACACAGTTTAAACAGTTTCCTTTACCTAAATTCAATTTGGAAATAATTTTAATTTTACAAACTATTTCATTTTTTGTCTTTTTTGTTTTAGTTTAAATTTCCTTTTTTCCAATTACTTAATCTGTTTTGTTAGATCTGAAAATTTTTATTTTGATGGTTGATTGAAAGTTAATGTTGAGTTTGTTAAAAAAGAAAAATCCACATACAATTCGTTGATGTTAACTTACCATTTGATCGATCAACCATTGTTGGTGTAATTTCAACAAATTAACCAATACAGTAAGTTCTTGTTCAGCTCATTTCATCTCAGCTCGTTTCTTTATTTCGTACACATCAGATTTTTTAATTTTCATTTTATATTTTTTTCTTTTATTTAGATGAAAAAGATTACTTATTAAAACATTAATATTATGTAACTTAAATCTGATTTTATATTATGTTTGGAAAAATGCAATCAATCTAGATTTTTTTTTATTGGCCTATTTTGATGATTTTGGGTCTGTCCTAATTTTTCGAAATGTTTTAATAGCACAAAATTAACTATTCATATTTAAACCCTCCTCAAGTAACTATTTTTTTTTTCAAAAAAAATAATATTAAAGATTAATTAATAACAATAAAGATAAAAGCAGAAATGAATAAAATTATTACATTTTGAGGAAATAATTATATGTTCAATAAATATCCAATTTGTCGAAAATAATTTGAAAAAATAATCTTCGAAAGTTAATTATTTATTGAAATAATCATTTTTTAAAAAACTAATAAACAATTGGCAGATAAATTTAATAGAGATATTTTGGAAATTTTAAGTCTGAAAATTACTAAGATTTGAAATCAAAGTGTTTATTTTCTTAGTATAGTAATGAATTCTCGATTCTATTAATTATTCTATAGACACAACCACTTTAATGAACTTTAGGAAGGTTTATTGCTGGGTTCATAAAACGTTTGGTCATTTATAAAAAGGATTTGATACAAAATAAAAGTAATTACATACTAAATATCATAATATTCACAATTAAAAATCTTGTCACGTAGTATTTTCATGTTCAATATTTTTTTCTCGACTATATATGGATTTTTATAAACCATAAAAAACATTTATTAGGATTAAGTGTGCATATTCTTGAAAACTAAAGACTAAAAGGAAATCAATCAATTTGATCTAATCTTTTCCTTAACAACAAAAATAATAAAGGATTTAAAAAATACAAATGATTAATTAGATTTTTCTATAATAGTCATTTGAAAAAAGTAAAAACTTTTTTTTATAAAATTTTCAAGAATTAAAACTTTTTTAAAGATTTGTGTTTTAATAAAGCAAAAACTTTTTTTGAAAAAAAGTTCTTACTATTAGTTGCAAAATCAATTGAAAAAACTTTTTATTTAGCTTTCCACAAAAAGATTTTATAAATCCTTTAAAATTTATTTGTATAAATCACTTTAAATTATGAATTTTCTCTTTTTTAGAATTGGTTGGGTTAATAATTTTTTTTATTTCAAGGAAAATGATTTTTTTGGAAAAGCTAAAAGAAAATTTTGAGCTTTTTATTTTACAATTAACAGTACCTTCCCACCCCAGCCTCTACACCATTTTAAGATTGACCTTTTTTTTTTTTATTAACAAAAGAAAACTTACAAAAAATTTTAATTCTGACAAAGTTTTTCACTTTTTAAAATAAATAACTTGATAAAATTTTTTAAAAAGTCCTCTTGGTTGTTAAAAAAGAATTTAGTAAAGTTTTATCACTTGTTTTTAATTCCTGGTACCACTTTTTGTAAAAAGTTCACTAATTCACGGATATTAAATATTCAAATATTTGTTGATAACATATCCAAATTTGATTCTTTGAAACTTTTATTTTTACTGTAGAGAGAAAAATGTTGGACACAGAAAAATGGTTGGACAGCATTTTTAATTGGAACATTACTGAAAATGATTTTTAATTTCAATCATTTGTGAAATAACTAAAGAAAATAACAATAATCTACTTATTAGAATAACGATTAATGTAATTCTACTTTTTCAAAACCTTATCTCTTATAATCTAAATTAAGTTTAAAAATTACCATTTTCAGAATTAATAGTAAACTTTACTAAAACTAGGATTTTTGTTAAAATAGCATGATCTACTTTAGTTATCAACCATTCAAATGAGTATTCTACACAAACCACTGATTAATGAACTTTTAACAGCTTTAAACCTGGATTTATATAAAATTCACCTAGTTATCAATAGGATTTGATTTTCAATTTCAGTAATGTTCCCAATTAAAAATGGTGTCCAACCATTTTTCTGTGTCCAACATTTTTCTCTCAACACTTACTTATTTTTTTTTTAATAGAAAATACCCATTACCAAGAATTATAATTTGAAAATATTTAAAAATGAAGAAGACATTCGAATAACGATCTTTAAGTTGTTGAATAATTTCAAAAAAAAACTAAAGAAGCTAATAAATGGTTTCTGCACCAACTTTTGGTAAACAGTGCTTGTTTAACTTGTCAAAAAAACTTTTGTGAAAGTAATTGATTAAATAATATAGACAATCTCCCTTTTTAACCACTTGAGAAAACAAGACTTTCATTTTTAATTTTGATCTTGCAAGCTCATTAGATTTTGTAACCAAATTAAAAACAAAAACAAAAAACATAAGAAATTTCACAAGAGGTACTTTCAGTTCCACTTTTTGTGAACAAACTTTGAACAAAATTTCAGGCACAAAAAAATACTCAAATTTCGGCACCATTTTTTAAATATTTTTTTTACACAAATTATTTTATTAGAATTCAAATTTTGTGCCTTAATATGAAAATTTTTTTTTGCCTTATTTTGTTATTGAAAGTTCTAGTATTAAAAGTGTAATTGACTGGAATGTAAATACAGTTTTGAATGATTGACTTTCACTAAAGGTGTTACCCGTCTTTTGTGAGCCAATATTTACAATACTAAGAATGGTTATTATTAAATAGAGGAATATTTATCTTTTTTTTTTATAATAACCGATAAACGAAATATATTTAACAAAAAGTGAAAAAATGATTAAAAGTACCAAAATAACATGGTAAATGCGACAAAAAAACATCACCACTTTTTCTATTTCACAATACTTTGTGTTTTTTAAAATTATTTCAAAATTTAGAAAAGTATATAAAGATCAAAATTCAAGATCTTTCAATTTAAGAGTTTTTACAATCCAAACTTTGCAAAAAATGAATAATTTAAACAACTTTCCGATTATAGAACTTTTGATAAAAAAAGTTTAAGGTTTTCGAAAATTCACAAGTATTTTTATTTTTGATAACTTTCAAAAATTTCTATTTAATTTCAAAATTTATCTTTTTTGTATTCAATTAATTTTTTACCCCTTTTTTGGTCTTTAAAAAACATTCGTCAACTATTTGTAATATGAAAGAATGTAAGAAACTGAAATCTTGCATAGATCATAACTTTCAGTCTGAAAGTTCTAAAAAGTCTTGAAAGTCTTTATATGGATTTGCTATTCTTTTCCTGATCAAAAAGTTTAAGAAATTCGATCCATAGCAAAAAAGTAATTAACTTTACAAAGAAGATGATGACGAAATAATAAAACAATCCAATTCTTTTCAAACAATTTATTTCCACTTCTCAAATAGACCTGATTCACTTTATTTGAAAAAACACCTTTGGGGTTTGAAAGCAGAAAGATTTAAAGGTTACCTTTAAAAATGTGGTTGGCTTTGAATAAAAATACTTTGATGAAAGATTGGACCAGCTAATTAGTGTACAGAAGACACAAATTTACGTGAATTTAAATCCAACTCTAATCATCAAATTCTCAAATTTTGTCAGTTTACCTTCAATTTTTATTTGCAAATTAAAGAAAGTTTTTTTCAAAATTGACTTTTTATTTTTCTTTGTCTTTTTTCTTTCCTCTTTTGCCTGTATAAAAATGAGGACAAGTTTTGGATTTTTAATACTTGTAATTCTCATTTGTGTACCTTGTTTTTGTGAGGTGTTACAAATATATAGAGAAAATGAGTCTATTAGATCTGTTTCATGTGACATTGTTGTTAAAAAGGATGGATCAGACAATAATGATTGTAAAAGCTATAACACCGCATGCCAAAGCATTGAAAAGGGGCTCGAGGAATCTGGTAGTAAGCTTTAAATTTTTTTTCTATTGAGCAAGCCTTTGTCCCTTTTACTAATACGGAATTTTTCTAATTGTATGGAATCAAAAAGGCGACGATAATATATGTGTGTACGAAGGAACGTACTACATCTCCAAGACTTTGTCTGTTAATCACCAACAACTGATTTCAATCTCAGGAAGTGCCAAAACAAAAATTGATGGAAGTAGCTCAAGAAAATGTATTGATCTTGTTGACCAAAATTCTTTTGAGATTGATGGATTTACAATACAACACTGTGTGAATAATGGCGGTGAAGGTTTGTTTTTTTTTTTTTTTTTTCTTTCAAAATATGAATTCTTTTGTTCTTTGACAGGAACGCCTTCGTAATTATGATAAGATAATTGTTATTTTTAAAAAAATTCAGGTTTTTGAGAATGCTTTCGTTTTCTAAATTGACGCAACTTTGTGCTTTCATTTTTTTTTTTTTTTCGAATGAAATTCCTTCAAAGAGAAGAAAATTTTTTTTTCTGGTCAGGATATTGAGAATATCAATTACCGATTTTAATAAGTTAATTCAGCAATTTTTTTTTCATTCTACACGCCAACAATTATATTTCGCATTCCACAGAATCCGTGAGTCTTTTCAATTAAGGCGTCACTACACTACAAGGAAAAAATAAATTCTGAAAATTAAATTCAACCCAAGCTACAAATTGGATTTCTATTTACCGTTGTGGAAAAAAAGTGAAACATGGAAAAAAAGTGAAACACAGTTTTTAATTGGGAACATTACTGAAAATTCAAAGTAAGATCAATGAAAAAAAGAATAAATAAATAAACAAAGACAAAATGAAGTATTCGTCACAATAACAGTTTTTTAAATACTATCTTTTAGTATGGGTTTTTCTTTGATTGATCAATTATTAAAAATTTGTTCAAAAAATTGACTATTTTTGAGATCTCCAAAACCACACCAATAATTTCGATAAATCAGGTAGATTTAAATTGTATTTGTTGGGTTGACTGAAAATAATATAATGGGTTATTCTTTGAAGTTAATTGGTTTCTTCTTTTTATTGATTTTACTTTTCATTTTCAGTAATGTTCCCAATTAAAAACTGTGTTTCACTTTTTTTCCACAACAGTTACTATCTTTTATAAACTATTTTTGTAAAGTTATTGTAATTTTATGTCATTAAAAAAAGATAGCTATTAAACGAATTAAGATTCAAATACATCCCTTTTTCAAAATTCCTACTTTTGAAAAAATCACCAAATTTTTGGGGTATTTTTTTTTTTTTTGAAATTAGTTTCAAAGAATGAACTTTAGATTGAACATTAAGAAAGAAAAATAAATAAACGTCAAAACAATTTGCCAAAAAAAAAAAGGGAATATATATGAAAACTCAAACATGAAAAAAAAATATAAAACGATAAAAAATATTCCAAAAAGAGAAAAAAAATCAACTTTTCAATTTAATTTAACAATATCTTTTGAAAGAAATATTTGATTTTATTAAAAAATTGAAAAATATGATTCTTTTGTAGACTATTAAAAAAAAAAAAATTGATTAAAATATCTCTTCGCTAAGTGAAATAAAAATATCAAAAATTTTACAATTAAGAATGATAAAAATATTACTGAAAACTTTCATTTTTTTTTTTTTTTTTTTTTTATTTAAGGGAGGAGCTATTAGCCCCTCTTGTGTGCCTGAATTCCTAAATTTTTATTTAGAAATCTTATTAAAGACTCAAAGATAAGTTTATTATCTACTAAGGCCAATAAACTTGATGAATCTTTTTTTGTAATAATATTGAAAATATTATTATTTTTTAATATATTAGATATATTAATTTTTTTTAATTCAGATATCCAGATTTTACGATTATTTTCATAGGCTGAGCAATTCCATAGAAAATGGTACAAATCTTCAATGATATCTAAATTATTTATTTTTTTACATATCTCACAATATTTTGATTTATTTTTATTCATAACAAAAGAATATCTATTTAAATAATTTGTAAAATTTCTAAGTTTTAAAATTGAAGTTGAACCCTTCCATTTTAAATATCTTTTGTCGTTAGGTTTTCCAGAATTTAAAAGAATTGAGTAAAATCTTTGATTTTTCTCTATTCTTTAGAATTCTGGAAAACCGCCGTTAGCTTTTTTTTTTTTTTGAGAAATAAAAAGAAAATTTATTTAATTTTCTTTACACACCAAAAAGTAAAAAAAAACCTAGGCACTCTACGACACTTGACTACACGACTGCTTGCGTATTGTGTTATTTATTTGGATAATTTTTAAATATTTTTGGACTTTCCAACTTGAGCTATTTTCTAATTGATTAATTCGATATTTATCAAGTTCAATTTCTAATTCTTTTAAGTTATTTGATTGCCAGTTAATATTTTCAAATTCTTTTTCTAAAGGGAAGATAATTAATTAATTCATCAAAACCAAGGATTTTTAATTTTTGTATTAACTTAAATCTTCTTTTATATCTTTATTCTAACAGGATCAATTTTTTGCTTCAGTTTTATAAATAAGCCTGGGAGAATGTGGGTTAATTAATAAAAATTTTGTAATTTTTTTATTAATCCAAATATCAATATCTTTAAAATCTGTTTTTGTTAAATCAAATATTTCTAATCCATATAATAGTTGACTATGTAATACCGCTTTAAAAAATTGAATTTTTAATCCATTAGAAAATTTTTTTTGTTGTAAGATATTGATTAACTTTTTGAAATTGGTCTTAACTTATTACAAGTTAAACTTTAAATGAGTTTTTTTATCCAGCCAAATACCAAGATATAAAATTTTCTTTGGAATTAAAGTTTTTTTTTGTTTTATCACTATTTTAGGTTCATTCCAAAATCTCTTATAATTTTAAAGATTTTTTCTAGTTGAAAATTTATTTCTATCAATGATCCTTTCATAAGCAAAATTAGATCATCTGCAAACATCTGAACATGTATTGCCAATGGTTTAATTTTTTCTAAGGGAAAATGAGTAATAAATCCAAATAATAAACGAGTCAATGGATCCCCTTAAAACTTTCTTTTTTTTTTGCAATTTCCATTAATATCTAAATAAAGTTGTAAACCTTTTTCAAAATTGTTATGTATAATAATGTTTATTATCTGATGGTATTTCAAAAAAACAAAATTTAGAAATTTTTTTTTTGAAAAAATTTTCAGAGTTATCTGTGGTGTATCATTAAAAAATTGTTTCAAAAAAACATTCTAATTTTTAACTTTTTAAGGGATTAGCGTCTACTACTGGTTTTTGAATTCTAAATGGGAAAAAATATTCACTTCATTTTTCAATTTCCTTTTTGGAATTGAGTCACAAATTACAACTTACTTCTTTGAGAACACTTTATTTGGAAAAACAAAGAAAAAGGAAGTGAAATTTTTTTCCCATTTATAATTCAAATACCAGTATAGATTCGTCGAGAATTAACGTGCTTTGTAATTGGATATAAATCATATTAGTACTCCTTGATTTAAATGTCTCTAAAAAACCCGATAAGTAAAATAGTACAAAAGTTTGATATTATCAATTAAAAATGATCCTTCTCTTATTAGTAAAAAACCACTAGAATTTTAAAAAAAAAACTACATTTTGCTACAAATTTAAATGTTTAATTATCAATTTCTAATGAATTCAAAAGTGAAAAAAGTATCTCTTAAATTTATCTCGAAATTTGGATTAGTTACTAATAAAAAAAATTAAATAAAACAAATATAGTGTTGTGTAGATAATTTTTTAAAAGACAAAAAAAAAATCAAATAATATAAAAATTAATTAAACTCTTTTTAAATAATAGTTTGAAATAATATTATTGATCTATTTGTAAAGTACTTTATCGATATATATATATATATATATATATAATTAAGAGCAAATTATCAATTTTTTTTTTTTTTTTTTGATACAAAACTTACAAGTTATTGTTAGAAAATAAAACAAATTTCCATCTTCATCAAACAACAAATATACTTTTATAATATTTCTAACCCAAATAAATTTTAATTTACTGCATTAATCAATCACAATTCTTAAAAAAAATTATCGACTAAATGATTATTAACATTGAAAAAAAAAATAAAAAAAAATAAAAAAAAAAGGCGGAGCTATTAAATTTAGATGTTATTCTGCGATCACTTATTACCCAAAAATCAAGAATTGTATAATCCAGAACAATTATGCAGAGAAAGGTGGCGGTATCTATAATGGGATGTGTTGTCCCACATTAGAAAACGTCATTATTCGAGACAACGAAGCTACTGAAAGTGGAGGAGGATTATATTGTCTTATGAATGCAGCGTATAACCATCCTCATTTAACTTTTACGAATGTGACAATTGCTGAAAACACGGGCTCTGGACAAAAAAACGTTGAAGACAAGACGCCAAGCCAGGGGGGAGGGTATTCATGCAAGGTGAATGGTGACAGATTATATGATTGTGATGAATGCTATAACGGTGGGGGTTGCCAACCGAATGGAGAGTGTATGTGCTTACCGGGCTCATCCACACCGTCTCCTGAGTGTGAGTATTGTACACCTGGAACATATAGCTCTACTTACAACTCTCCAGATTGTACACCTTGTGAAGTGGGCACTTATAATGATGCTGATGGCGCAACAGGGTGTAGAACATGCCCTGACGGTACGGGGAATTTGGGCACTGGTAATACATATTGTTCGCCAAACCAGTGCGAGCCTGTTGATCTAATCGGAAAAACCGCCACATCATTAACTGTCCAATGGGCGGAGCCGGAAACCAATTTCCCCATTAATGGGTACAAATTACAATATAAACAAAATGATTCGGATTTCTGGTCTGTGAAGGATTTTGATAATGATGTATTTGAAACGGAAATAACAAATTTATATTCTGGGCAGTATAATTTCCAAGTTTCTGCATTTAACGATGAGGGGGTTGGCGAGTATTCCACTCAGATTGATTACGAAACATCACCTGCTACCACCCCATCGCAAATAACTGATGTCCAAGAAATTACTTCAGGAAGGAGTTCTACATGTATTGAAATAGAATGGGGAAAGCCTAATCATGGAGGATCGCAAATATTAAATTATGAAATCAATTATCAAAAGGCAGAATCAAACGAGAACCAGACAATAACGATCAGCTCAGGTGACACTTTACAAAGCGATATTGCATCTTTACTATCTGGTGATTATTATATTAAAATTAGATCAAACAATTCTGTTGGTTATTCAGATTGGTCAAATATTTTTATATTCTCCACGAATGATGCCATATCGCCATCTACAATAAATGATTTAAGTGGCACTGACAAAGGAAGTGATTGGATTAAATTACAATGGACAATACCATGCAATGGCGGATCAGAAATTGAAAATTATGAATTATTATATATAAATGATGATGAAAGTAATAATCATAATGTCAATGCTAATAGTAATACCAATGCTAATGTTAATGATGAATATGAAAATGAAGATGAAGATAGAGATGAAATTGAGTATGAATATGTCGATGAAGATGAAGATGGGTGGGATCAGATCATAATCAAATCAGGAAGCATTTCAGAATATGAATTAAGTGATCTTTATAGTGGGACTCATCAAATAAAAATACGTGCACTAAATGGCATTGAACCAAAAAGTAATTTTTCAAACATTATTACTAGTACAACTTTAAAGTCAACAGCACCAGATGAAATCAAAGTCATTGAGCAAATTGATCGAACTTGTGATAGTCTTTCCATTGAATGGGAGAAACCAGATCATGGAGGCAGTAAAATTTTCAATTATAAAATCTATTACAACCAATACGTTTATGAAACCAATAACAACGACACATCATTTATTTTCAAGGATTTATTATCTGGCAAGTATAACATCCAAATCCAAGCAGAAAACGAGATTGGATTTGGAAACATTTCAAATGAATATTTATTTAAAACAGATCCAGCTCAGGTGCCATCAATTGTCAGTGGGATCAATAAAATCGATTCAAGCTCAATTAATTTAACTATTGATTGGGGTCAACCAACAAGAAATGGATCACCAATAACAAATTATACCATATCTTATAAAAAAAATCTAAACACAAGTGTCAATTGGAATATAATTAATACTGGTAATAATGATACGGTGTATAAAATCACCGATTTAAATTCAGATCAAGAATATATGATTAAAATCTGTGCTAATAACATCGTTGGGAGTGGCGAAGAATCCGAAATATCCATTTTTAAAGTGGATCATTCAACCAAGCCATACACAATAAACCCAAGCCCAATTGAAATCAACAAAACTTCTACAAGTATCACCATCCAATGGGATAAGCCCTTCAATGGGAACTCCACAATCACTAGCTATCAAATTGCCTATAGAACTCCAACAGCAAGCGATTTCAATATCGAAACCTTAGCTGTTCAGCAGCCTATCAGCAACGTGGAAACATACGTGATTGATAATTTATTATCAGATACCTATGAAATTAAGGTATTGGCGACAAATAACAACGGGGATGGAAATTATTCTGATATTGTAGAATTGAAAACAAACGATCCATGCCCACCAACAAGCCCGATAAATTTCAAACAGCTGAATAAATCTTGTGATAGTATGACAATACAATGGGAGAAACCAATTAATAATGGTGGATCAAAGATTTTTAATTACCATATTAAATTAGTCAACTCTTCAAGGGATAGTCAAAATTATTTATTTAATTACAATATAGATGATAATACTGACAGTAATAGCGATAGTGATAATAATAGGAATTATCAATTTTATCAATCTGCTGTTCAAGAAGAAGGTGATATATATAGTTTTATATTGAATAATATATACTCTGACGAATACAAAATATATTTATTTGCAGAAAATGAAATAGGGATGAGTAATAACATATCTACAATAATGGAAACCAATAAGGCAAAGGCACCCGGTAGTGTGTCTGATCTAAAAAAGCTAATGAGCACGTCAACAACAATAAAAATATCGTTTAATAACGCCGCGCACAATGGTCGAAAAATTAATTATTATTACATTCAATATGTAAATTTAAATAATGCCGAAACACAAACAAAAAAAATTGTTCCCATGAACGACGACGAGATCCAAAAAGTTGAACTAAATGATTTATTAGATAGCGATTATCAAATAAAAGTTTTTGCTTCAAATATGATGGGCAATGGAACAATCGAAACACTAACAACAAACCCGGATCCACCAGTTGAGCCGAGTCAAGTTGAAAATGTTAAAGGCGAAAATTCGACCCCAACAAATATTTATTTAACATGGGATCAACCAAATAATGGAGGAAGTAAAATAATTAATTACAAAATAAAATCAAATAACACGGATGAAATAATATTAATCAATTCCACATTAAATCATTATAATTTAACTGTATCGGAATCGGGTAATTATTGGATAACGATTAAAGCGATCAATGAGATTGGGGAATCACAATTTTGGAGTGATCAAAAAACATTTTCAACAGGCCCCGCAACGGCACCATCAAAAATTATTAATGTGAGACTCTCTGAGCAGAAAAGAAAATATTTAGTTTTGAATTGGGAAAATAATTATTCTGGTGGCAAGCCAATAATTGAATATGAAATCAAATGTCTTGAAATTGATGAAGCAAAATTAACAAGCAATAAAACTATCAAAACCAAAAATTTAGATCCAGGAACCCTGTATAATTTCCAAATCAAGGCAAAGAATATTATTGGATGGTCCAATATAAATAATTTCCAATTTGAAACCTTATCACAATATCCGACAAAATTAGATGGCCTCAAAGTGGTTGAATCGGAACCATATACTTTATTGTTTGGTTGGAATGAACCCAACGACACAGACATCACCAGCTATAATGTCAAATTTTTGAGCAAGGGCACCATCTACGAAAATATTATTAACAATAATTATTTGCTAACCGATTTAATTCCCAATAATTCGTACCAAGTCCAAGTTAGATCACAAATAGACCAATACTCTGGCAACTGGTCAGATACTTTTACAATGGCGACACAAAAAAACGTGCCCGAAATGATCGACGAAATAACCTGTACCACAACCGACATTGATTATTTTACTTTGCATTGGGACACACCCCGGAATAATGGCTATAGCATCGATTATTGGAAAATTAGCATACGTGAAAAAAATAATCAATCAAATAGTTGGTCGCAAATATTTGACGCCAATAAATATTCAAACCAAGCAAAAATAGATGGCCTCTCGCATGATACCATTTATCAAATTTCCATGATTTCACATAACCAACTCGGCGAGAGCCAAGTCTCAAACACCTTTGAATTCCAGACAAAGGATGTCGACAAGAAGGATTCAAATATGGACAAATATATAATCGGCTTTTCAATATCAGGTAGCTTACTATTCGTGATTGTAATACTGGCAGTTTTGTTCTACAGAAGAAGAAAGGTCATTAAAATGACACCACAGATTTCAGTTTACAAAGTCTTTGACGACCAAGACGACAACGACGAAAAGGAATTAAACAACATGAGCTCAGAGGAAATCGAATTTGAAGATGAGAGATTGCTAGAAGAAGAAGAATTCATTTCGAACCTAACCAAAGAAAGTATCCAAAATGACGACCAATCATTATTATTTAAGTCAACTCAGATAAACGAAAGTTTATTAAAAAATGAGGAAATTTAAAACAAATTTAAAGTTAGTTTTTCATTCATAATTCTTTTTTTATTTTTTATTGTTTTTATTATTTTTAAAGTCCTGATTTATTTTCTTTCTGTTATTTTTGTTAATATTTTTTTTTTTTAGAAATTGATTTTAGCATAATCTCATCAAATAAACTAAATTCCAAAATTTTGGACACAGTTTAAACAGTTGGAAGAATAAAAATACCACACTTTAAATTCAATTTGGAAATAATTTTGATTTTACAAACTATTTCATTTTTTGTGTCTTTTCTGTTTTGTTTTCATTTTCTTTTTTCCCTGTTAGGTAATCTGTTTCATTAGATCTGGAATTTTTTTTTTGGAAGGTTGATAGAAGGTTAGTGTTGAGTTTGTTAAGGGAGTAGCTACACCATAAGACATGATAAAAATTTGTGAGAGATGAGAGAAGAGTATTTTATTTTAGTCGCGTGTGATCGTAGATTCTCTAAAAAATTTTTTTTCAAAAAGTATTTGATATTTTTTTTTCAGTAATGTTAAACAATAAAAAAAAGGGAATATATTGTTAAAATTGGTTCAATTTTAATTCTTTTTATTTGTTTAGTTTTTTTCTTGGGAGGGAAGATAATTTTAGATTCTTAGAAAAAAACTTTTATCTATTTTGTGGTTTAAAATTTGATAAAATATAATCTTATTCACTTTTCCAATTCCACCAAATCCAAGTGTTTAATATCCCTGACCTGACATGTTATTGGATAATTATTTATTTTTTGGAATTCTTCTAACTATATAAGTCCCATTCCTTTTGTTCTTTTGTAATTCTCACAATTGTAATGTTGATTTTCTTTTTAAACAAAATCCATTTATCCCAATGTTAATGATAAAAATAATATATCTTATTGCTTTTTTGTTGTTCGGATTAAAAAAATTCAAAAATCATGAAAAAATAAAAAATGAAAAAATTAAATGCCAGGATAGAATGTTGAGATAAGGTTAAAAGATAAGTCATTCAACATTTGAAACACAATTTTAAGCAATTCAACTCAATGTTCTTTTGTGACAATTTCTTTAAGACCCAAAAAAAAAATTTATCAAAAATCTCAAGAATAAAGTACTTAAAATAATAAAAATAAATGAAAATACAACCAAAGTAAAAAATGTTATTTTCTGATCCTCTTCAAATTTCAAAAAAGTTAAAATTTTTCCTTTACCATGGCTACTCACTTAAGTGAAATTTCACTATTATTACATTGAATCATTAGATATTAATAAATTTTCAAAAATATTTTAATTAAAATATTATATAAAATGAAAAAAAATTTTTAGAAAAAAAAGAAAAAAAAGTAGAATAATTTAGACTAAAAAAAATGATTTGAAAAAAAATTTTTTAAATTTGATGTCTTTTGTGAGGTAAATATTCAACAAAAAAAGAAAATGAGATAGAGGATTAAACTAATAGACATCTAAAAAAATATAAAAAAATGGTATTGACAGGATTCGAACCTGCGCTCCGAAGAAACAGTCCCTTAAACTGCCGCCTTAACCACTCGGCCACAATACCTTTCGATAAAATTAATTAAAATGTATTTTTCGCAATTTTTGATAAGATCCAAACAACTCTAAATAAATAATTCTTTTTAAAGTCTTACTATTTATTATACTAGATTGTTAATCAAAGTAATAATCTTCAAAAACAAACCACTTCAAATATATTCTCAAATCAAAATAAACTCGTTATCAAAAATTTCCAAAAACACAAATCATTTTTTTATAGTGGGTTCAATGGTTGGAACTTCTTTATAATTTATAATGTTCCAAGAGTTCGTCTCTTACTACCTAACCAGTACTGTTTTTTTGAGATTATTATTCTTTATTACACACATGGAGGTTTTTTTTCTTTGTATTTTTTTTCTCTTTTATTCTGAAATAGATTAAAGAAAACTTTTTCTTTTTATGATTCTTGTTCTTGGTTTAGTTGAATTTTTGAACCAAGAAAAAAGGGATGCAATAAAAAGAAAAACGAAAATAAAAACAAAGCAAACATGTAAATTGTATGATGAATTTTTCCCATTTCTTTTTGTATGATCTTGGGTAAAATGTTTCCTCTTTGATCCCACTGATATTTAATCTCGACAAGAAAATTCTTTTTTTTTTTTTTTTTTTTTTTTTTTTTGACTTTTTATTATTTTTTGTGTTATTTCAAACAGCAAACAGAGTACAAACTACAAATAATATTTTTTGATTTCTTTTTTTGATGATCCAATCGAGAGCCAAACACGGAGGTGAGGTATTTATTATTTTATTTTTTCATAAAAAAAAAAAAATACCAAAAATTTGCATCCAAACTCCACAAAGTAAAAAGTTAATCAAATAGACTCAGTTTTGAGAAAAAACAACAAAATCTTTCAACTTTTTAAAAGACTTTTCCTTGTCTTTTCTTTTTTCTTTTAGACCAATCTTTTAATAAACAAGCAAAATGTGGTATTTCGAAATAAAAAAAGGAAATATACAAAATAATAACGATGGAACAACCCAAAGAAGTATTCTACCTCCGAATTGAAAATCCAAATTGCAACAAACATTCCTTTCTATAGTTTTTTGCATCCTGGATACAAATCAAAAAAGTTGATAATATTTGATTTAAGGGATTAGTGAATACACAAAAAGGAAGCCTAAGATTAAAGTGTATTACAATTGAAAGTAAATCATATTGGTTCTCAGTCAAATTTCAAATAAAAGTTGAGTCTTGAAAAAAATACCTAACGATGAGAGAAAAATGTTGTACTGAGAAAAATAGTTGGACAGCACTTTTAATTGTGAACATCACTGGAAATGATTTTTAATTTCAATCGTTTGCGAAATAACTAAAGAAAATAACAATAATCTACTTATTAGAATAACAATTAATGTAATTCTACTTTTTCAAAAGCTTATCTCTTAAAATCAAAAGCAAGTGTAAAAATTACCAATTTCCACAATTAATAATAAACTTTACTAAAACTTGGATTTTTGTCAAAATAACATGATCTACTTTAGTTATCAACCATTCAAATGATTATTCTACACACACCACTGATTAATGAACTTTTAACACCCTTAAGCCTGGATTTATATAAAATTCACCTAGTTAACAATAGGATTTGATTTTCAATTTTACTAATGTTCCCAATTAAAAATGGTTTGCAACCATTTTTCTGTGTCAAACATTTTTCTCTCAACAGTAACATGAAAATAATCAATGACAAGATTTATAATTGTTATTCTTAGGGAAATTGTTTTGTAATTGATTACGAATTTCTTTTGTTTTAAGGGACTAGTCTCTATTATTTTTCTTTTGACCAATTTCTAAATTTGGATTTCTTCTCTAGAAATAAGTTTAGTATAAAAATAAACAGGGGTTTTAAAATTTAAGTAATTGGCAAAAAAAATTCTCAATCTCTATTAAATTTAGGTAAAAAAAATTAATAGAGACTAGTTCCTTAAGAAAAAGAATCCAACATAACCACCTACTTTGCAAAAATATTATGATTATAGAACAATCACAAAGTGAACTAAATTGTATTAAATTGATTGTACACTGAAAGAAAATTATTTACTCTAATTTGAAGAAATTTAAGGTTTACAATCTCCGAAATTGGAAAGAAGATTATCTTGTGTAGGGTGTATTGATTTGTTAATTTGGTTTTTAGCTGATCGATCTTGGATTTGGTATGAGTTTTAAAAGTGGTTCAAAATGGCAATTTTTGACAAATAATTTTTTTTTTTTCCGAAATCCAAATTGAAGAGTATAAGATTAATAGATTGGTAGGTGTTCGATCAAAATATGTAATTTTTATGTTCGAATTTGAATAATATATTTATTATACTTTTTTGTCAATTAACTAAATGAAAAAAAAATTGTTATTTTAAAAGCACCGAATAATACTAAACCTAATTAAAAATTTTCTTAGAACCCAAAAATTTAAATTTATTCTAGAACACCTACCAATCTATTAATCTTATACTCTTTATTTCTGATTTCGGAAAAAAAAATAAATAAATTGCCATACATTGCCATATAGAACCACTTTTAAAACTCATACCAAATCCAAGCTCGATCAGCTAAATACTGAATTAACAAATCAATACACACAACACAAGGTAATCTTTTTTCAAATTTCAGGGATTGTAAACCTTAAGGAGGTGGAAAAATAACACAAGAAAAGATATTTTTTTTTTTAAAATTTGTATTTTTTCATTGAGATACTTCAAAATTATTTTTTATCAATTGAATTTTTTGCCAATTAGATCCTTTGAAGATTTTTTTTTTTTTTTTGAAAAAATTCGAATTATGGTGTTGAAAATCCTTTGAATCTTTACCATACTTGCTTTCTAATTTTTTCAACCAAAAGAAGTGGGTTTTCACATAATCATTTTTTGAGAATAAACATATCCCCTGATATGGATGGTATCCAAGGTCATAATTTGTGCGTTTAAAGGGGTAAATAGATTTTTTTTAAATCCTGAGTACAACTTTTTATCTAAAACTGAATTCTACAAATCATTTTTTTAACCAAATATATTGATATTTTAATAAATACTAGATTGCAACATATACAAAGTATAATAGAATATCATACCAACTAAAAAAAATAGAATTCAAAAAAATAAAAAGATTGAATCAAGAAAAAATAAATAAAAACCATTTATTTCTTGATCTTAACTGCAAAATTTCACACAATTACTTATTTTTAATTTGAGTTTTATTTTTTATTCTTCAAGTTAATACTTTTGTTTATAAAATTTTTGAGAAACAATTTACTTTTTATTTCTTAAGAATTTCCAAAATGTTTTTAAAAATCCTATTTTCATCCAATTTAAGTTTTGATTTGAGTTTTTTTTCAAGAAAATAGGATATTTTTTCAATTGGTCAGTTTCACTTTTAAGGCACAAACTTTAAACGAAATTTAAGGCACAAAAAAATCTCAAATTAAGGCACAAAATTCAGATTCTAGTAAAAATAAATTGTAAAAAAAAAAAATTCCAAATTTTGTGCCTTAATTTGGGATTTTTTTGTGCCTTAAATTTTGTTGAAAGTTTGTGCCTTAAAAGTGAAACTGACTGTATTTATCAGAAATATAGCTTTTTAAGGACAAATTTATATTATTTAATAATAATTTTCCATTAAAATGTGAAATCCAGCAATCAAAATAATACGTACATAACAACTATAATCCATGTTTCGAAATTTAATACATGCTTTTTTCTCTTCTTGTTCCAAGGTAACATCCAATTCACTACCCAATAGTATACCAAAGTTCAAATCAATTTCCAGAGTAAAACTTAGGTTATTTTCAGTAAAATTTAAATTCTGAATAGAGTTTTGTTTCAAATTTTTCATAATTTTCTCCTTTTTATGGAATTTTTTACTTTTTTGATGATAAAAATTTAATCGAAAATTGACTCTATTTTTGAGATAAATTTTCCAATTTGATCATTTATTTGTAGGATTATTTTTTTTTTACTTATAGAACTTTAAGAAATCAGCATAATATTTAATTAGGGTTTATAGTTGGTATCTTTGATCCTTTAATACATAGGTATTCTATAACAAAAAAATAACACTTTTTATTTCGTAACACATATTATACTTACTTACATAGTTTATTTTGACAACAGTACCGTGATCAAAATAATGAGCTACCAACAACGATAATTCATGTTTTAAAATATAATCCATTTGTTTTTTTCTTCTTGTTCTAATGTTATATCGATATTAAATATACAATAGTACAGTCAGTTTCACTTTTAAGGCACAAACTTTCAACAAAATTTAAGGCACAAAAAAATCTCAAATTAAGGCACAAAATTTGGAATTTTTTTTTTACAATTTATTTTTACTAGAATTTGAATCTTGTACCTTAATTTGAGATTTTTTTGTGCCTTAAATTTCGTAGCGGTTTGTGCCTTAAAATTGGAACTGACTGTAAGGATGATGAATTTTTTTTTTGTTTTTTCTTGTTCATTTTTTGTTTTTGCTTTATTAGAACTATAATTTTCTTTTTTATTTGTTTGAAAAATTTTTTTTTCTTGGCACTTAGTTTGAAACTCTAAGTTGGCGATTTTGGAATTTTGTTTTTTTGAACATTTGTATGAGTACAATGGATTGTTCTACAGTAATTGATGAAAGTATGGCAAGTCCATTATTGGGATTTTTTTTATTTTGGAGAATTTGAAGACCTGGATAGGAGCCTATCCACTTTGTATTTTTTTTTTTTGATAAGTAGGTCCACTGAATATTCTTTAGGTAGATTTGAGATAAATAGTTTAGAGTTGGTATTTCGGTTCATCGTGACAGAAAAAAAATTGTATAAAGGAAAAGTAAAAAAAAAAAAACAAACACTTTTTTTTTAAAATAGGGGTTTAGCTTTTCTTTTCACATTATTTTGATAACAGTAAAAATAATTCAAAAACTAATCAAAATTTTTTCTAAATTTTTCTCAGATTTTGAGTTGAATCTTTTGTAACTGTTTTTTGATTCTGAGAATTCGATCCCTTTATTTTAATTTTTGAATAGTTTTCTTTATTTTTGTTTTTGTTTACAGTCAGTTTCACTTTTAAGGCACAAACTTTTAACGAAATTTAAGGCACAAAAAAAATCTCAAATTAAGGCACAAAATCCAAATTCTAGTAAAATAAATTGTAAAAAAAAAAAATACCAAATTTTGTGCCTTAATTTGAGATTTTTTTGTGCCTTAAATTTCGTTAAAAGTTTGTGCCTTAGAAGTGAAACTGACTGTATTAAAAAATATTTGGAAAAATGAATTTGGAAAGCAAATTTTTCAAAAAAATGTTTTGTAAAATAATAATATATAAGAATGGGGGCCAGAGATTCAAGTTGACAAATAGTTTTGGATTCATCCAAATCAAAAAATAAAAGAAAAAGATCTTCTGAAATGTTTTAATAGTCTTTTTTTTTCATTTTTGATTCCTAAAAATTTATTTGGAAAGGTAATCTTTTCTGTTTGATCTTCTAATAGAAATTATTTGTTTCAAATTCAGACCTTTTCGGGTATATTTTTTGGTTTACTATTTGATTAATTTCACTCATTGGTATCAACACATTTCTAGATCCAAAATTTAATTTACATATGGGAGTAGCTACACCATAAGACCTGATAAAAATCTGAGAGAGATGAGATAAGAACATTTGGTTTTAGTGGGTGTGATCGTAGATTCTCTAAAAATTTTTTTGTAAAAATTATTTGTTATTTTTTTTTTAGTAATGTTCAACAATCAAAAAAAAGAGGATTAAGCTCCATCCAAAAATGTGGGGCAAAAAAATATCCATCAATATAAGAATCAATTCTTTATTCTGTTATTAAACTCAAAACTTTAGACAAAAAAAAACGAAGCCATTAATAATAATAAAACTCTTGATTAAAATTTGTGTTTATTGATCAAAGTTCGAAGAATAAAAAATAAAAATAAAAAAAAAAAAATTGCCCCTAATTTTTGGAAAAATATCCAAAATTAGAAATATCTATTTAACAATCTTTAGTTCGATCTTTTTTTCAATTTTTTTTTTGATAATGTGTAAAATCATACTTCAATATATTTTTGATTTGATCTTTAGATTTTTTGTTTTTCATTTGATCATTAACTTTTTGTTTTTCCCATTAACTTTTTTTTTTTTTTTTTTTTTTTTTTTTCTTTTTAAAACATTTGAAAAAAAGTAAACTGAATGAAAAAAAAAAAAAAAAACCTTTTTTATTTTTTCTTTTTTTTTTGTTTATCTCACATCTTTAATTGAAGTGTACAACTGTTCTGAGCAATTTTTCCACCAAAGTCCATCGAAGTCAACTCAATTGTTTAGAATCAAAAGAATTTTTGGTTGATTTCTTATCACATCTCTTGTCAACTTTGTTAAATTTTGGAAAATAATAATAAAAAAGTAAAAATGAAAAAAATGAACAATTCGAAAAAATAATGAAATGAGAAATTTGACT
Organism: Anaeramoeba flamelloides; assembly: GCA_027625915.1. Lineage (NCBI taxonomy): Eukaryota > Anaeramoebidae > Anaeramoeba > Anaeramoeba flamelloides. The sequence goes on from JANTQA010000008.1 coordinate 2,348,162, forward strand.
CTATTATTTTTTCAAAATTAAAAATTTTGCAAAATAATTTTGGTTCAAAAAAAATATTTAGAATCCATTAATAAAACTTCAAAATACAAGAAATTAAGTATGATATGCTAAAAAAACATATTATTGTTGTACATTTTGTATAATTAAATTAATATTAAGAAATAATTATTGAAATAAAAAATGCCCTATATTATTGGAAATAGCTTATATTGATAAAATAGTTTTATTATTATTATTTTTTTTTTATTAAAATAAACTTAATTCCATTAATTTGGACACAGTTTAAACAGTTGGAAGAATAATAATAACACGATTTACATCCAATTTGGAAATTAATTTTTATTCAACAAACTATTTCATTTTTTGTCTTTTTTGTTTTGTTTTCACTTCCTATTTTAGAGTTACTTAATATGTTTCGTTAGATCTGAAATTTTTTTATAGATGGTTGATAGATGGTTACAGTTGAGTTTCTTAAATTGAAAAATCCACATACAACCGGTGCATGGTATCTTATCATTTGATCGATCAACCATTGTTGGTGTAATTTTAACAAATCTACCAATATATTTTTTGTTCAAACTCTTTCATTTAAGCTCGTTTCCTTATTTTGGACACACTTGTTTTGATTTTTTATTTTATATTGTTTTCTTATATTTGGATGAAAAAGATTACTTAAAAAACCATTAATACTATGTTACTTAAATATGGTTTTATATTAGGTTTGGAAAAATATAATAAATTGAGTTTTTGTTTTCCTATTTTTGATTTTAGATGTGTCAAAATTTTTGGAATGGGGTTTAGTTTTTTTTTTTGGGAGAAGATAATTTCAGATTCTTTGAATAAAACTTGTAGCTATTTTGTGGTTTAAACTTTGATAACATAGAATCATATTCACTTCTCCAATTCCACTAAACCAAACTATTTAAAATCCTAACAAGTTATAATTTGACTTAATTATTCTAATTTTGGAATACTTCTAGCTATTTAAGTCCCATTTATGTTTCCTTTTATGATTCTCTCAATTGTAATGTTGTTGTTCTTTGTAAAAAAAATCTATTAATCCCAAAGGCCACTAATAAAAAAATATTTCTAATTGCTTTATGTTGTCAGGATTAAAAAAATCTCAAAAATGATGAAAAAATAAAAAAATGAAAAATTAAATGCCACAATAGAATGTTGAGAGAAGGATAAAAGATAAGTTATTCAACATTCAAAACACTATTTTTTGCAATTCAACTCAACATTCTATTGTGGGAATTTCTTTGAGACCTTGAAAAAAAAATTTAAAAAATCTAATGAATGAAGTACTTTAAATAATAAAAATCAATGAGATACAACCAGAGTAAAAATTGTTATTTTCTAATCCTCTTAAGAATTGCAAAAAAGTGAAAAATTTTTCTTTACCTTGGCTACTCCCTTAAGCTAAAAATTTAATCAAAAAAAATTTACTCAAAAAATTTAAAAATGAAAGATCAAACTCTGAATTACTTTGGGTTCATTTTCTTTTCACAAATAGAACAATGAAGGTGGTTTGGTTTCAAGGTAATAATATCTTGTGGCACTCAATAATATTTTTCTGTAAGGTTTACACAATAAAAAATTTTGAAAATCGTAAAATGTACTTAATCCTTGAGAATCCAAATTTTAAACGTATAACTCACAACTTAATAGAATGATGACTAATTAAATTAACCTTGTTCAAAACCCCATTCAATCAATCAAAAAAACAAGAATAAAAATATCATTTTCGAAATGCATAACAAACTTTTATAAAAACTCTTTTTTTAAAAAAAAAGTTGATCTACTTTTGCTATCAAACAATTGATTGAATATTCTATAGAAACCCCACTTTAATGAACTTTAGGTAGGTTTATTACTCAGTTTATAAAAAAATTATTAAGTTAGAAAAAGGATTTGATTTCGAAAAATTGAAATTCACATCAATTTTTATAATATTCTCTTATATAAATCTTGTCAGGGTTTTTTTTTAAAATCAGTTCTTTTTTTTTCAATATTATAATTGTGCTTGAAATTTAAATTAAATAAAATATAAATAAGGTTTTCTTTTTTCAAATTCTGAAATCTGAGTTTCATGTAAACTATTATTCGTTCACAAAAGTTATATAAAAAATAATAAACTCTGTTTCAGTCAAAGGGAAAAAAGTTTTTTTCAAATATCAATTATTTTATATAATTGACCTTTGAAGAACAAATCAGAAATAAACAGAATAATACACCTCAAAGAAATGTTGATACATGTCTGAAAGAAAACTAATTAATCAATAGCTTTTCTTAAAAATTGAAAAACTCAAATTCTTAGGGCATTATTGAGAAAACAACGATGTTCGTTTTGAACTTCTACTGGTATTCGAACAATAAATATGAAACATTTTTCACTTCATTTTCCATACTTTTCTTTTAGAAATTAAGCCCTCAAACAAAGTTTGTTGGTATTTGTGGTCTCTATTTGAAAAAGGAAATGAAAATGAAGTGAAAATTTTTTACATTTATTAAACAAATATCAAGATCAAAGATCAAATTAAAATTGCAATAGAAATCAATAGATTTCTCAACAATCTTTATATGGTTTCAATGACCTTAGAATAACACGTTTTTACCAAGTGACTATTGATCTTGCAATAAAAAATTTTTTGCAAATGAAAGACGTTTTTAAAAAAAAAAATGAAAAAAAAAAACAAAAATGTGTAGAAATGTGAAAAAATGATTTCAATTTTGAAAATTTCCAAAATAAAATTTTTCTTCTAATATCTATTCAAACCCTTTAAACACGTGTATTATACGATTACAACTGGGCCCCTTTGACTGAAAAATAGTTTAATTAAAAAAAAAGTTCAAATAAATATGTAGAGATCACAAATTATAACCTACGTACTGAGAAAAATCCCCATTGTTTAAAAATAAAAATAACAAAATTGAATAAAAAAGAAAATTATTTCCGATTTATTAAACAAATAATAACAAAGTCTATATATTTTTTTTTAAACATAAACTTTTCTTTCTGAAATTATAAGTAAAAAATTTTTGATAAAAACAGATAAAGAAATTTCCCTATTAAAAGTTAAATATGGTATTGTGGTTACTGTGGAAATATTTTGAGAATTCCTTGGATTATGAGGCAAAGTTTTAAAAATTTTCTTATCTTATTATTTCCAATTCTCATAAAGTAAAATAAGAAGTATTTTACTAGAAAAATTGTCTTTAAATATGATATTTAAAGTTATTTTTGAAGAGTTTTAAAAAAAAATTGCCACTTTTTTAATTGATAACAGTGATATTTGTGAATATCTTAATTTTAAACCAATTTTAAGCATATTTTGGGCATGGGAACCAAAATATTTGTTCAAGAAAAACCAAAAAACAAAAGTTTTTGATAATTTGGGGAATCTTTAAAAAATGAATTTATTGCATTTCTTTCTTAAAAACAATGCCTAAACACAAAAATTGTGTTTTCTCACTAAGAAAAAAAAAACAATATCATTTTTTTTAAAAAAAATTTTGTTTGGTCTCATTTTTTGTTTGGAAAAAGAGAGAAGAGACCATTAATAAAAGTATTTCAAAAGGTGAAAAAAACATAATTTAAAATTTAGAAAAAAAAAAAAAATCATTTTATTTTAATATATCAAGTCAAGAAATTTTGGAGGAAAGTTCAAAAACAATCAGTAATTGTTAATAACGCCAGAGGCATGTAGATTTTTAATTTTAATCATTTTCGAGAATTTTCTGACAAACAGAAAATAAAATGATAGACAGATCTCATTGAAAAGGGTGGACGATCTAGTTTATGTCTGTAAAATTTAAACCAAGTTTTGTCTGCAATGATGAAAATTCAAAATTTAACTTCAATGTTTTCGCTAACTACATTGGGAGAATGGGATCCTTTAAAGAGAAAGTTCTTCAAAGTACCATTAAAAAATTAACAAATTAGTTGTTTTTGTTTAAATTTGTTTTATTTGTTGTTTTTTTGTTTCGACGAGTTAGATCATGAGTTGAAAACATACAAATAGCATCTGTATTGCTTCATTTGTGCAACAACCACCTTTTATAATTTTTTGTTTTGGTTCCCTTTCCAGAATCAAAATATGAGATTGTTTCTTCTCATAAGATGATATTAATCTTCTTTCTTCTAACTCCTCAATATCACCTTATATCACTTTGAAAAAAATCATTTTTTTCGTTCTTACTGGGCAAACTCAGATTATAAAAAGGAGATTTTTTCCAAATCAAAACAATAAACACAGAAATAATCACATTATTATCATCTTAAGTATCATGGTCAAATACTCACAACCTTATATATATACATATATATATTAATATATATATGTATGTATGTATGTATTTAGTTACCGATTCTAAATTTGGTTTTTTAAAAAAAAATAGATACAAGAACAGCTTTTCTAAATTTATTATTTCAACTCAAAAAAATCAAAAAAAAATATAGAAACAAAGAATTTTTTATTGTAAAAATTGATATTAAAAAATACCTTGACACAATTAGTCATATACTGGTTCACTATGAACTCAATAAATATATCAAAAATGAAAAAATCAAAAAATGGTTACAAAAATATTATAAAAAGGTTGGAATAGGAGTTTATCAAGGTCACACTTTCCCATTAATTGTTTTGATTTATCTACCATTTTTAAATTGAAAAAAATAATATATTTAGTTCATCATGTTCAAGTGTTTGTAAATGAATCATTTTTACAAATGACTTAATTTTAATAATGGAACAAACAATTTGAGAAATTGTCAAAAAGTTAATATTAATTTATAAAATTATTCAAAAATTTGGAATGAATCCAAAATTTAGAGAAAACTTTTAAATCGATTTAATTTATCTGTAATAAAGTATTTAACAATTGGATTGAAAAAGAGAAACAATTACAAATAAACTTTAAAAAAGTAAAAGACAATTTTAAAAAAATCAAAATGATTTTTAAATAAAAAAAAAATCAGCCAAATCGAGCAAAATTACAAATGTTTAAATTGATAATGATTAATCAATTATTTTATGGATTAGTTATTTTTAATCTAACTCAAAAATATTTCATAATGATAGATTTTTGGATAAATAAAAAATCTAAAAATTATTAAAAATATCAATACAGTCTCCCAAGAATAATTTATAAAACTGAAGCCAAAATTGATCAAGTAAGAATTTTAATTTTTAAAAGAAGATTTAAACTCAAAAAGAAATTAGAAATTCTTCGTTTTGAAAACATATTAAAAAATTTAATATTTTCAAAAAATGACAACAAAATTAATTGGAAATTAGAAGATTTAAATTTACAAAACACTAATCTTAATCAATTTCGAGTAAACTTAATACTAAATAGTACTAGGTGGAAAGATCAGGAATATTTATAAATGATTAGGTATTATAACAATATAAACAATTAGTTATGTATAGGTTTTTTTTAATTCAAAAGAATGGAGAAAAATCAATATTTTACTCAATTCTTTTGAATTCTGGAAAATTTAACGTAGCTTTTTTTAATTTGAGAAATAAACTATAAATTTCTGAAATTTTCTGTTTATTTCTTTAATTAAAAAAATAAACCAACAATAAAAATTATTTAAAATGGAAGGTTTCTACTTCCATCTAATAACTAAGAAATTCCACAAATTATCTAAATAGATATTCTTATATTTATGATAAGCATAAAATGAAAATAAAAGCTTACAATTTATGTAAAAAATATTTAAACTTTGAAATCAATTGAATATATCGATCATTTTTAATGGAGACGACCCATTCTATAAAGAAAATCAAATAATTTGGATAAAAGATTTAATTCAAATAAACAAAAATAATCAGATCAATATCTTTGATTTTATTCAAAATAAAGAATCATTATTTGTTTTATCATTAGTTTATGATAAAGAAAATATTATGATTCTTTATTAAAATTTCTAAACAAAAATTTAAAAATTAGATAAGTAAGGGGAAATTAATTTCCTCCATTCAAAATAATATATATATATTTATATAAAGTTTTCAACATCTACCACACTAAATCCTAAAAATGAATTTAATGAATCGGTTTGGGAAAAATTGAGAAATTCATTGATATTCATATCAAAAAGTAAAAACACCATAATTTTTTTATTTTCAAAGGCATTCTAAAATGCTTGACATTCTAAAACAAATAACCAAAACCAACGCAATAACACCATTACAATTTAACTTTATTCTTGGAATGTCTCAGAAATTTCGACTTTTCATTTTTTTATTTTTTACAATCCTCTAACTTTTGTTTCTAAATTTTCACCGAAAGCCTTTATGTCACAATTAGTAAAGGCATTATTTAAATTTGAACAATCAAACCCTGATGAAATAAGTCTTGAAATTGGGGACGTTATTGAGTTTATTCGCGAAATTGAAGATGGTTGGAGCTATGGCAAAAAAATGAGCACTGGTATTGCAGGTGTCTATCCAAGTAATTATGTCCAACCAATAACAAAAAGAGAAGTGCCCAAAATAATTGAAAATAAAAGGATAACCAACACCAAAACTACCACAACAAAAACACAAACACAAACAAACTCAAACTCTTTTCAAGAAAAAAAACTTACCCAAGAAAAGCATAAAGAAAATAATTTCAATGAAAATGTCAATTTCAATGAAAATAATAGTTTTATGGAAAACAATAACAATAGCAAACCAAAACAGCAAGTCAAAGAAGGGAAAGTTCTTTCTCGGGTTCCACCAAAAAAGATCATCAAAGAAGGCTGGCTTGTTAAAAAAGGAGAAAAACGTAAAAATTGGAAAAAAAGATATTTTAAATTATACCCACGCTCTATAGGCTATTATAAAAAAAAAAACGTATACAATTTTCCTTGTATTTATTCACATGTGCTCAAAAGAACTGGGATCTTATTGTTTCTTTTAATTTTTTTTTTTTGAAAAAAGAAATGTTTTATGTCGAAATTTCTTTTCTTCTTTTTATTTAAATTGAAATTTGATCTTTAAAAATAAAAAAAAAATCCTTAGTCAGACAAACCTTTAGGAATCGTTCTGTTGACTGGTAGCGCAGCTGGTAAAAGGATCGGTGCAAAAAAAAAGAAAGAACAAAATTTGTTCTTTTTAAAGACAACAAAAAGGTTTTGGGAATTCAGGGCCAAAACACAAGAAGAAAGGGACGAATGGGTGGGCGTGATTACAAAACAAATTTTGAGTATTACCGAGGTAAAATTTCTTTTTATCTTTTTGTCTATCTTTCTTTGGGTATTTGGATCTTTTTATCCAATTTTTTTTTTTTTTTTTACTTTTTCTCTTTTTTTTAGGTAACAATTTTCCTTTTGAACTTTTAATCTTACTCTCTGTTTGGGAAATGTTTTTAATTTTTTTCCATCTTTTATCTAACAATTTCAACAGGAGACCTTACAAACCGAAACACCAAATGAAGAAACAAACGAACGACTAATTGAAAAAAAGAATGAAGAAACAAACAAACCCAAAGTAAATGTCAATAAACAACAACCAACAATTAAGACAACACCCAAAATACCAATCCTACCAAAAAAGCAATTACCAAAAACACCACCAAAACCAAAATTTCTTCAAAAAAAACAAACAAACCAATCAAACGAATCTTATCCTATTGACTCAAAGATCATTTCTACAACAAAATTATCAGAAGAAAATAAAAAGCCGTGGGCAAAATCATCAAAAAAAGTTACAAACCAAGAACAGAATAACGAGGATGACATTAACGAGAATCAATATTTCGGAATTCCTTTAGACAAAGTCCTTGAAAAAGACAATTCAGGAGTCCCATTAATTGTACTCAATATTGCGAATTTAATTGGGAAAACGGGTAAAATATTTATCTCTTTCTTTGTTTGAAATTGCTGCTATGTTTTTGATTAAAAGCCTCTCAATACTAAAATTTGCAATATTTTGGCTTTCCATAAATTCACATTTTTTGATATCATTTCGATTGACTAATATATTGCATTTCGACCCCCCATAAAACATAAAATTAGGATAGTTATGAAACCCAAATTGTTCAGTCAACTATTTTTTTTCTAAAGACATTTATTTTTCAAAAACTCCACGATCTTACATATACAATAACATTTTGCCCTCTAAAGTTGTTTTAAAAAACTGTAACAAAATAAGGTTTTAAAGTCCTTGAAATAGGTCTATTTAAGGAGGTACGTTCCAAATCAATTATTTAGATACATTTAAAAATTCCATCCTTTCGTTTTGACAAAGTTTTTACCGTCTTTTATTCACAAATTCAAATAAATTTGATTAATAAAGTAGTACATTTGCCTTTTTTTTGATCATCAATTAAAAATGATCTATGTATTAGATCAAAAACTTGAAGAATTTGAGAAAAAAATCTGCATTTCGATACAAATTTAAAGGTTGAATCATCAATCTTTAGACTTCATAGTTGCAAAATATCTTTCTTAATTTTGTCTTGGGGTGTAGATTAGTTGATAAAAAATTCGGTTTTTTGAAAAAAATTAAATAATTAACCTCAGAGATTATTTTGGCAAATTATTTCTGAAATCATGGGAAATATATTGATGTTACCACTATTTATATAAAAAGTAAATTATAATCATTCTTTAAGTTTTTATGTTTATGATTATTGAATAAACTTTCAAATTAAAAAATTGAAAAAATAATTACTTTTGGAGGTTCTAAATATTAATTATTAAATACCAGAATACTATTCTTTTGGTTTCAGTATTTTTAGATTTGGAAAATTAAACAAATATAAAATTCACAAATGAAAATTTTTAATAGTGATCATTAGTAAAAAATCTAATAATTAATTATTCAATAAGATTTTTAATTGGTTTTTTACAATCACAGAAACCATTTCGACTATCGAGCACTGATATCATTTACACTCAATTAAAATATACTTTAATTATAGACGATTTTTTGGTGATGATAATATCTTAACAAATATAAAAGGATGGATTTTATAAAGTGTGTTCAGAATTCATTTGTAACGTACATCCTTAGTTTATGGATGATTTTGAAAATTTTTTTGTTACACTTTTTTTAAAATGACTCTAGTATGAAATTTAGTTTATTTAATAAAAATAAACTGGAAAATATGTGTTATTTGCGATCAAAACTCCTGAATATTGTTAAAATAAATTTAAAAGACTTCATAGAGAAAAAAAACCTAATTTTGTACTTTTTTATATTCTCCTTTTTTATTAAATACACCAAACAAATGTTCATTGTAATATATTCTCTTTTAGACAACTGACGTGCTTTTTTTTCTAATTATGAAATCAAAAATATCTGTTGTTTTTGACAATTAACAGACTTTGTTTTTTCATTGAAATTATTTTTCATGATTTGTCTTCAATTTGGAAATTAATTTAATCTATCAAGAGTTAGACTCTTTATCGAGTCTGGTTTATAATCGCGTCATTTCTAATTCAGGAAAAATTAGTTTTTAGGATTATTAAAATTTTCAAAATTTTTTAAAGAAAAAATTAAAATTATGATTTTAAAATTCAAAAAAGAAATTGAAATTTTACAAGATTTTTAAATATCAGAATGGATTTTAAATTTTTCCAATGATCTTTTTAATTTCTTTGAAAATAACTTACAAATAAATTTAATTGATAAAAAAATTAAAGTATTTTTTATAACAAAATTTACATTCAGGGCAATTGACGCTATTTTTCCAATATTTTCTCTATTTTGAATTTTAAAAATCAAATTTTCAGGAATTAAAAAGCCTTTATCAAAATTTTGCTTTTTATCTCTTTCTAGATCCTTTGAAAATTCATAAAGAAAATTACAACTTACGTTTTGAAAATTTTACTTTTTTACCAAACTGGAAAATGTTTATGTAATGTTTGAAAATTTATCTCTTTGATCTGAAATTCAAAGAGTTGTTGCTAAAACAATTTACAGAAAAAAAGTAAAATTTACATTTTTTGAATATTGTTGAAGGAATTTCATTTTTTTTTTGATCAAGCCTTTTAGAATCCAAAAATCCAACAACAAAACCTCAAAAAAAAAAAATTATAAATTTGAAAACAAACTAAACTGAAAAAGATAATTAAAAGATCCCAAATCTTAAAAAAAAACAAAATTAAAGACTTTATAATACTGTTAATTATACACACCTAAATATGGCTTTGTTGATATGGCAAACAAAGGTGTAAATGCTTATGTTTAAATATAAGCATTTTTCTTGGAAGTGGTGTGTTCTGTATTATTTCATTTAAAATGTGAATCTTCAAACACAAAGATATTTTAAGGATCAATGGTTAAGAAAACAATTTATAATGTTGATTTTTTATTTGAAATAAGAGAAAAAGGTTTAATTGAATTTCTGGAAAAATGTTAAAACTAAACAGATCTTAACTTCACAAAATTTGAGGAAGACATTGTTATTATTATTCAATAATATTTAAAAACGAAATTATTACACTTCATTAATTGTATGATGAATATGATGCGTATTTTCACAAAGACTGCTTTGTTCATGTTCATTTTTGAAAAACACTTTATTGAATAAAAAAAAGAAACTTGAAAAAAAAATTTTTTTATTTTCATTTTATATTTGTACTTTTTATCATTGTTCTGATTCACCAACACGTTTATTAGTGGTTATATAGTTAAACAGGTGGTTTTATATTTTAGTAATTGTAGAAAAATTAATTTTTTCCAAAATTATATCAATAGTTTAACGAATGACATATTATTAATTATTATATTAGCACAGCACAATACTCAATTCTAAATAATTTATAAAAGAGAACTTTCAAACGAGTTAACAAAAAAAAATTGGCAAAAATTTATGAATGTGTCTGTTTTTATATTTTAAGAGTTTCTTTAAACAAATATTTATCATTTAACTTTCCCTTATTTATCTTTATCTTTATTATTATTCTTTCTATATTTTTATTTTTGTATGAATTTATTTGATGAATAAATTTGAAATTGAAATTAATTGTAATTAGGATTACAGACACTTGGAATATTTCGTTTAAATGGTAACCAATCAGAAATTGAAAAATATAAACAAGAACTTGATCAAGGAAAAACTGTGAATTTTGATAATGAAACCAATATCCATAACGCATCAAACTTATTAAAAATGTTTCTCCGTGAACTCCCTTCATCATTATTAACATCTCAGCTCCATGGAAACTTTATAGAAGCAATATGTAAGTATATTCTCTAACTTTTTTTGTATATTTATTCTTTTTTTTTTTTTTACAAATGACAAAACTCATATAGCCCAAAACTGGCAATGTATCTAAATTTTAAGTAAATCCTAAAGATTTATTTTGGATTTGTTATTAAATTTTTAATCAGAATTTTGTAATGAAATCTTCAAATTGAATAAATATAATAATTTCAAAAATATCTTATTTATGAATAAATGATTCGAAATAAGAATAACTTGATAGTTTATTTTCCAATATTACATACACAAGTTCCAAGGCTACCATAGTTTTTTTTTAAGAATAAAGTTTCATAACGCATTTCCAAAAAATTGGTAGATTTTTATCTTTCAAATAATATTTTCTTTACAAAAATTTCAAATCATATTCTCTTTTGAAGTATTTCTATCCGTAAATTGGTAATATAAAATTTGGATAAAAATTAATACTAACAATTATTTATTGAAGAAGAGAAAGGAGTAATTAAAGAAAATTTTACCAAAAAAAAAAAAAGAGAAGAAGAAAAATAATTAAAATATTAATATAAAAAATAATAATATCATTTACATGGCCAAATTAAAAACATATTCACTGTCGTTAGTTTTTTTTTTAATTTTTGAAATTATTTTTTCATTTCTTAAATTAAAAAAAATCGTCGTTAGCTTTTCTTGAGTTTTCTGTTGATTTGTAAAATCGATAGATTTTCGTTAGGCTTTTTTGAGTTTTCTATTTATCTGGAAAATCAATAGATTTTCGTTAGGTTTTTTTTACTTTAGAAATAAACCGAAAATTTTAATAAATTTTCTGTTTGTTTCTAAAGTAAAAAAAACCCTAGAACACTTCACACATAAAATAGAAAACCTCAAAAAAACCTAGAACACTTAATAAATAAAACAGAAAATCTCAAGAAAACCTAACGAAAATCTAGAACACCTTTTCAAATAAAAAAGAAAACCTCAAGAAAACCTAGGTACTTGACGGCACTTGAAGACATTTTTCATTAGATTTTCCAGAATTTAAAAGAATATTTGATTTTACTCTATTCTTTTAAATTCTGGAAAACTTTCGTTAGGTTTTCTTGAGTTTTCAGTTTATTTCGAAAATCGATAGATTTTCGTTAGGTTTTTTTTACTTTAGAAATAAACCGAAAATTTTAATAAATTTTCTGTTTTATTTCTAAAAAACAGAAAACTCCAAGAAGGTATATGTACTCTACCACATTTGAATACACTTGACAAATAAAATAGAAAACCTCAAAAAAACCTAGAACACTTAACAAATAAAACAGAAAACTCTAGGCACTTGACGGCACTCTACGGCACTTTGTTACACTTCACCTGAATTCACAGGTGGATCAAAAACCCGATAGAAATATTATCAATGATAAATAAAAATTCTACCATCTGGGATTAATAATTTGTATTCTACTGTCTTTAGGTTTTTTTTAATTTAAAAGAATGGAGTAAAATCTAAGGTTTTACTCAATTCTTTTGAAGAAAAAAAAACTAAGACACAGCCCCCAAGAGTAGGGAACTAGATACTCAAATTTATATATATATATATATATATTTTTTACTATTACAAGTATTTTTTATTTTCAATTTTTTATTATTAGTTTTTCTTTATTTGCTTAAGTTTTCTACCCAAAAAAAAATAATAATAACCGAATCAGTATCTATGATTTGTATTTCAAAATATGCACATCAAAATATTTTCTAAAAAATTTAAAAAAAAATTTAAACACTTTTTTAGAGAAAAAGATTTAAAGACAATATTACTGAATTCAATAAAAAAAAGAAAAAAATATACAAGAATCAAAACTATTTTTTAAACAATAAAATGAAGTTATAAGTTTTCCATTCTCTAAAAAAATTTATCATGATTAAATCTCTTATTAAAATAAACGAACAATCAAAAAAAAAATAATAACCACAAATTTTCGAAACCTAAAAAATATCATATAAAAATGAGATCAGAAACTTGTATATCTTTAATTCAAGATAATGTCTTGTAAATAAACAAATTTAATTATTATTAAGAATCAATTAATGATAAATAACCATTTTGGATCTTTTAAATAGTAATATTAGAATTAAATTTAATAAAGATCTTTTAAAATAAAATTTGTACGGCTTTTTAGGAAATATCTTATTTTGATTCATTTTTTAAGGATTATCTAAAATAAAGCTACCAGGTAGGTCTTACAAATTAAAAGGATTAAATTGATTATATTTCAAACACTAAAAAAGGTTTTTACCCAGTTGAAAATCCATTTTCATCATTATTACATAAATAGTATTTAATATAATAAATAGCAAAGTAAAGATTTTATTTTCTTTTTAAAGCTAATTCTTTTGGTTAAACAAATAATTTATTTATTCAACATATTGAAAAATATTAGTATTATTTTCAGAAGAATAGTCTTAACTCTAAGGTTTTAAGCCATTTGAAAAATTTACTTTGAAATTATATTTTTATAAAAAGATAAAATTCGATTTTTCAAAATAATATTATTTAAGAAGATATTTGTAAATTTTGTAATTTTATCCCCAAAATTCAAAATCAATTTTTTTCTGCTATAAATGATTCGAATTGTTATAATGATTCTTGTCAATAAGATCAAACAATTTTTTAAAAAAAATTTTTCAAAATTGAAAATTCTTTTGTAATTTTTTTTCATTTTTGAAAAAGAGAAAATGACTTTTTTGAATCTTTAAAGAATAAAAAATATTTTTTAAATAGATCTCAATTTAATTGATTAACTTTTGTTAAGGTACTATAAAATTTTCATTTATTTAATCACCTATACCTCAATTAGTTTTATTTTCCGAGATTTGAATAGAAATATCAATAATTATTAAAAATAATAAAATCAAATCTTTTTTTTCAAAATCCTAAAACTTTCGAACACCAAACGAAAAATATGTTTTCCCACCATTTTCAAGAATTAACTTAATTTTTAATAAAAATAATAGCTAACCTTTTTTTCGTTTTATATTGGAAACATTTCAAAATTTTGGAATTCAAAAAAATCGACTCAAATTAATATAAATTGTTTATATGGGGTTAACTCATCCATTTCATCAAACCAAAACATAAATTAGAAAAAAAAAATATTATAAGATCTCAACAAGATTTCATTTTATTTTTCAAAAATACTACTTTCTTCAGGATCTTTTTTTTAAATTATTTCGATCACTTTTGTTACATGCTCGAAAAATAATTTTCTGTGATTTATGATAATTAAATTTAATTTTTTTTCAAAAGATCCAAAACTTTTTTCTGATCCAATTAAATCAATTCTTCTTAAATTTCCAAAAAAGAATTGGTTTAATCTTTCTTTTCAATGTTAAAGAAGTAAGTACATTTTACCAATTTTATTTTTCAATAAATAAAGATAATAAACCATTTCCAAAAAAGAGGGGAAAATATTTATTTTAAAAGATCTTTATTAAACTTAATTCTAATATTACTCATTAAAATATCCAAAATTGTTATTTATCATTAATTGATTCTTAATAATAATTCAATTTGTTTGTTTGCAAGACATTATCTTAAATTAAAGATATCCAAGTTTCTGATCACAATTTTCGTAGGATATTTTTCTGGGTGTGAATATTTGTGGTTATTATTTTTCTTTTTGATTATTCATTTTTTTCTTAAGAGTTTTAATCATGATAAATTTTTCCCAGAGAATGGAAAACTTATAACTTCATTTTGTTGTTTAAAAAATAGTTTGGATTCTTGTCATTTTTCCCTTTTTTTTATTGAATTCAGTAAAATTGTCTTGTCTTGTTTTGTATAAAAAAAGTGTTTAAATTTTTTTTTTAATTTTTTAGAAAATATTTTGATCAACTTATTTTGAAATACAAACAATAGGTACTGATTTATTTTATATTATTAATATTTTTCTTAATTTTATATTACGAATTTTTAAATAAAAATACTTTTAAATAAAATATTTGAAATACAAAAAAAAAATGTCACACTTTTTGGGAAGTACCTTTTGTATTCAAACCATTCTAGAATTTTCTTTATTTTCTATTTATCCATTCTTCTTTTTCATTTTTTTCTTATTTTTTTATTTCAATATAATTATATTATATTTAATATTAATTCATTAAACTTAGACGAAGAAACAAACGAATCAATTTTGGTAAATATAAAGGAATTAATATCACAATTACCTGAACAAAATAGAAAACTCATCTCTCTTGTTTGTTATCTTTTAAAGCAAGTAGTTTTATATCAAAATATTAATAAATTGGATATTGAAAGCATTTCATTAATTTTCGGTCCACTTCTTTGTTCAAAAAAGGATTCAAAAATGGATGATTTATATGGTATGGATGATCAATGTAAATTAGTTCAAATAATGATTGAGAATTGTGAAAACATTTTCAATAAGTCAGATTATCAGATCTTTGAAATTTCCAAATATGAGGAACAAAATTATGAAGATCAAAATGAAAATGAAAATGAAAATGAGAATGAGAATGAAAATGAGAATGAGAATGAGAATGAGAATCAGAAGGGGGAGGAAAATGAAAACAATAATGAAAATTTTGATTATAATAATCAAGAAAAAACAACACAAAATAATGAGAATGAATATAATAATTATGAGAATAATAACAATAATGAACAAGAAAATAATGAAATTAAAGAAAATCAAGAACAAAACGAACAAACTTCTCATGACGAAACAACAACACAACAAAATAATATAGATAATTCAATCGAAACTGTTGATGGCGAAATTTATAAAGTTGTTGCAATGTATGATTATATCCCACAAGAGAATTCAGAAGACGATCTTCCATTTAATTTTGGAGATGTTATTTCGATAACATCAGATGAAAACCCCGAATGGCTTTGGGGTAAAGTAATATTTTGTGCAAAAGGAGATAAGCCCTCTGAAAATTTTGGATATTTACCAGAACCATATGTAAAGAAAATTGATCAAAATAGTTTTCTAGAATACATCAAAAATCAACAAAATGAACAACAAAATAATTAATTTTTTTGATTTTTGGTTTGGATTTTTATCTTTTGTTGTTATGGATTTTAACTTTTAAATTATTTTTTTCTTAATTCTAATTTTTTATTTTTTTTTGAAATAATTTTGACTATTAAAAGTTATTTACATAGTAATTTATTGTTATTTGATTGTGAACATTTTTATTCAAATTATATTTCTTTTTGGTTTTTGTTTCAAAATTAAAAATCCTAAAAAAATATTTTTATAATATAAATGTATTTGATTGTTTTTCCCCTTTTTGGTGTTTCTTTTATTTTTACTAATGAGTCGGGTACTCTTTTATAACTTTCTAGTTTACCCATGAATTTGGAATTTCATTATTATGATCATTTCTTGATTGTTAATATTTGAGCCTGAATAAATAAACTAAAATTCAAAATTTTCCACAGAGCTAAAACGTATAAAAGAATCACAATCTTACAAATTCATTAAAATTGGAAATAATTTTGATTTTTTGAAAAAATAAGAAAATCATTTAACGATTTTTTAGTCGTTTTTTTTTTCATTTCATATTTTTTGAATTACCTAAACTATTTTCATTCGATCAAAATATTTTTTTTTACCGATTGATATTAGGTTAATGTTAAGTTTTTTTGAAATAAATAGAAGAACTCAAATAAAATTAGTTGATGATATCTAACCATTTGATCAAAAAATATTCCAAATAGAATTGATACAAATTCTCCAATGTATTTTTTTTTTTTTTCTCACCAAAATTTTTAACACAATCTTTGATTTATTTGTATTGATAAATATTTATTTGTTGTTTTGTTAGTATTGTAATTTATGAACAATTTGTTAATATTCTAATGAATAAATGGTTCTGATTTGGTATTTCTTCCAGAATTGATTAAAGATTTTTTTTTTTCAAAAATTGAATTTTGGTGTGTAAAAATTTTTGAATTGGGGGGTAGAAGAATGGAATATATCACAAGAATTTGTTTTTTTTTTGAAAATGACTTTAATTTGAAATTTATTTATTTCAAAAAAGTGTTGTGAAAAAAAAAGAAATGAAAATTATAGTTTTTGATGATAACACATATTATCATAATATTATTAAAAAAATCAGGATTTTTCTTACTATATCACAAAAAATCATAAAATTAGGGCCAATTGCAAAATCACAATAGTCCACATGATTGCTATAAAAAAAGTTATAAATTATTATTTTGAAATCACCCTTAAAAAAAAATCTTGACTTTTACTAATCTTTGTGACTTTGTTAAAGCCCTTTCGCGCTTTAAAAATCTTAGAAAGTGTTTACAAAGGGTTCTGAATTGTCTTCAATTGTTTGAAAGTTTTGAAAGACAGTAAAAATTTTATAAATGGAAAGAGTTTGGTTTATGGTGGAAAACACAAAATTTTTCTCTTTTCATGTTTTTTTTTTAGAAACTACAAAATCCTTAAGGTACTAGTAAACTAAAAAAAATCTTCAAGTAAATTTACTAACAAATTAAAAAAAAATTTTACCGTATCTTGAAATTGAAAAATAAAGTAAAAATCTGATAACTGACAAGACATGCCTTACTTTTAATACTATTTTCAGAAATGAATTATTGTTTTTAAAAGACTAATCTATTTTTCTCATTTTTGAAAAGTTCAAAATTCAACATATTTCCAAATTATTTAAAAAAAATTATTTTCTTTGAAAGAAGATTGAAATATTATTACCTGTAAAGGAAGTGTACGAAAATACACTTTAAAAATGAAACCACTTAGTTCTAAAATAACTAAAATTTAAAAAATCTACTTAATCTCAAAAAAAAATACAATATTTATTTTAAACTTGTAAAAAATATAATTTTTTGATTCAAAGAACAGACCAAATCTATTTTTTCTTGGGATTAAATGAAAAAATCTGAGAAAAAGAACCAAAGAATCGAATTAAAAATTCTCCCGAAATACTTTTTTAAAACCTGGAAAATTCAACTTATTATCTCAAGAAATACTTTTTAATTTGATTATTTATAATTAATAATTACCAAATCTTAATTATTTTAGTAAGTCATTAACAACCCAATGATGAAATTTATCAAATAGGGTTTACGTTTATTTCTCCATTTTTTAAATATTTTGCAACAAATATAACAATTCAAATGCATATTTTGAATAATAAAAAAAAATAATAGATATTATCAAATACCTGATTTTACTACAAACAGTACCTTGTTTATACTCTTGATATTTGAAAAAGTATATTGGCAAGTCTTTTAAATTTCAAGAAATTTCTTAAATATTTCTGAATAAAATAAATGTTCAAATTTTTTAGTTCTTCAAGGATACAATATTTGATTTATTTTTCATGTATTTTTAAAATAATATTAAAGACACAACGTTAATTACTCATAAAGACTCTCAGAAATTACTAAAAGTGATATTTCTTCAAAAATAAATTTTTTTGCAAATTTTTATTTTTCTAATTTGATCCTAAAACCTAACAAAAAAGGATCTAAGATCTTTTTGACTGAAATATAGATTGGAAAAATGAAATCTTTTAAAAATGATGATTCATTTCTCTAAAGTTGACAAACGAAGTTTCTTATTGGGTTTAATTGTATCCTTATGTAAATAATTACTCTATTACCTTTGGGGAAAAAAATAAATAAGAGTTACTAGTCCCTTAACGAATTTTAGGATCTAACTAATAATCATTCATTTCATTAGTACACTTGAATATAAAATCTGATGTGTTTTTTTTTAATTGGAGTTGTTAAAATCACGATTTTACATCAACAAAAAGAATAAAGGGAAATTTTCCTTCTTTTTCGTGATCTATCAAAAAAAAACCTTAAAACTCTACACAGGTAGGACGTAATCGCGTTAAAAGCGTTGGAAAACAACGGAAATTCGTGTTTTCCGGTTTAAGTGGGAGGTTTTTCATGTAAATCGCGTTAAAAGCGTTTGATATTCGATTTTTTAAACGCCAAAAAATTAAAAACCGATTTTGCATTTAAAACTTTTGAAAATTGTAAACTTTTTCAACCCACAGTAAAAAAAAAAAATTATTTACCGAAAAAAAATCTAAATTTAGATGAAAAAAAAAGTACAATTTTCACTTTTTTACCAATTACAAGTTAGATCAGATCACATTTTTTTGTATTAGAAAATAACACTCTTTTCTCTTCATAATACTTTTTATTGATCACAAAAAAAGTTTTTTAAAAAAGAAAACTTATACCGGAAAAAAAATTTTTTTGAAAATTTCTAAATTGGAAAATGTGATCAGTAATTATTTTTATGATGTGAATTAATATTTCCTCTTATGACCAAGACAATTAAATTTCTAATTTTTTTTTGTTTAAGGATACGGGTTAAAAAAATTTTTTTTTTCTACTCAACACATTATCACCGTTCTTATTTTTTGAAACAGTTATTTCCATTAGAATAATTTTTCTTTTGTGTAGAAAATAATTTCATTTTTTATTATTTACTTTTTCCAAAATTGTTTTCAAATAAGATTTTTGTTGCTTTTTGAACCAAAATCACCACTTTATACATTTTTTGAAAAAAACATTCTTTGTTTACTTGTGGGTCCAAAATCAAATTATGTTGTAACATAGGTAATAACTCTTTTGATATTTTATTTAACTTTTAAAGAATTAAAATATTCTTTTTTAAACTCACCCATTCTAACCTAATGATAATTTACTTCAACACAAAAAGGGGTTAGCAGTCAACAAAGAGAAAATATTAATACACTATCCACTTAGCCGATTTAAATCAATGTTTTTGATAAATTTACTTTAAATAATCAGTATTATTAATTTTTTTTAATTTTTACTTCTGTTTTTTTATGATCAATCAAAAAATTTTTTTCTTGAAAAGTATTTGATTACAATAAAATAAATTTTATTTGTAAATTTTAGGATTATTTCAATTTTTGGTCACAGTCCAAAGAAAATAAATAAAATAAATTATTTTATCCAATTATTTTAATTTGATATTTTATTTGTTAATTTTTTTAAGTACCAATAATTAAAAAATTTTAGAGTAGTTAGATAAATAAAGAAATCTCAAAATTAAACGCGAATTTTCGAAAAAACTCTCTATTCAACGCGGTCGCAACGCATGTCAACCGCGGTTTTTTTAAAGGTTTTGCGTTCTCAAAAACGTCCTACCTGTGTAGTTGTTTTTTTTGTCCAATACACAGATATTCAAAGAAGAAGAATAATAAGAAGAAGACAACAGTTGTATAAAAAAACTTAATAATTTGTGATCATCTGGTAAGGATGTTGTGAAAGCTTTTGAAGAGTTATCCAACTCCTTTTAGCTTTCGGAGAAAAAATGAAAATATTGTAACCCAAATAAACATTCTTTAAAGAATAGGTGAAGGGTTGGTTGATTTAGAAACTCTTTTTATAAAACACAATTAAGAACACCACAATTGACTGAAAAAATATTTATTTCTCTTTATTTCTTATTTTTGTTAATCTTAACTGATCTATAGGTTTGTCAAACAAAGAAAATGAAAGCACAATAAAACTCTTTGATCTGATCCTAGATTAAACCAAATATCTTTTTTGTAGTTTTTTCTCAACAATAGCTTTTTTTTCAACTAATCTATTTTTTTTAATCAAAAAAAATATCTTTAGAAAAATATTTCTGAATAAACCTAAAAACTCATCAACTGTTATATCTAGATTGCTTTTTAATCATGTTATTTTGGTATTTATCACGATTTTTAAATAATTATCAAGATTTTCTAGAATATCTTGATTGTCATATTATCTCGATAATATCGAATATCTTCCTTTTAAAAAATATCAACGATTTGATAAAGAAAATTATGATTTTTGTAACTTTATGGTGATTTTTGCATATATATCATCAAAATACCGAATGTTAAAATTGATAAGAAAAAACTTAAAAAATCACCATTACTTATTGAGTATATCTGTGTACTATTTGATATAGTTTTTTTTTAGATTAAGTTTTATTTTTAAAGTTCAGTATAAAAAAGTGAAATAGGATAAAAAGTGAAACAAGGTTTTTCATTGTGAACCTTAATAGATCATGAAAAGTAAAATCAATTAAAAGAAGAATCAAATTAACTTCAAATAATAACCCATTACACTATTTCCAATTATGTCAACAAATACAATAACAAGGCCATTTCTTATTGAAATTGTTTGTGTAGTTTTGGAGATTCACAAAAATAGTCAATTATTTCGACGTATTTTAAATCTTTAGATTAATCAAATAAAAAATCCATAACAAAAAGATAGTATTAAAATAACTGTTATTGTGTGGAATCCTTCATTTTGTCTTTTTTATTTATTTATTCTTTTTTTAATTGGTCTTACTTTGATTTTTCAGTAAGTTTACCAATGAAAAACTGTGTTTCACTTTTTTCCCCGAAAGCTTAATTAAGGAATACGTTTAAAGCTAAAAAAAGTGAAATAATCTTTAAAAAACACTCTTGGAAGAGTTTTGTAATCTCAGTAATATTTACACACTGAGAAATTCTTTTAGAAAAAATACGAAATTTTCCCAATTTTAACAATTTTCATAATTTTTAGCTAGAAAGATCATGCCAAAATTTGATTATAAAATTTTAAAATTTCTGTTTCATACTTCTGAACTCACAGTAATTCCTCGGGCTGTTTTATATATTTTTTACATTTGTTTGTACAAGTTCGAAATGTTCTCAAATTTGAGCTTACACTTGAAAATCCCTAAAAGGTATTTTTTTGCAAATCTTTTTTTTGTTATTTTCAATTTTTCTTTTCATTGAAAAAGATTGAAAAAAGGTAAGAGTAAAAATGTAACTATGATAAAAACATTTTTTTTTTTTTTGTTCCAATTTCTTCAGAATGAAAAAAAAAAAATTGACAAGTATAAGCGAAATAGCCAAATAACTCAACACTAACAAGGGCCGGACGTAGTCCTTAATGTTGGAATATTTTTTAGAAGAAAATTACTTACATTTTATAAAGAATTTCCTAATAAATTGGAATCATATTTTTCATTTAACTTTTCAAATTCAGATAGGGTAAAGAAAATAATCAAATTTCACTTTCTTGTGTATTTGTCAAGTATATGAAATTAATTATAAAATCTGGATTCAGGATCAAAATAAATCATTATTTCTATTATTTTTAAAGAATAAAAATTTTGATATTAATAATAAATTAGATTCTATATTTACATTAACTTCTTTTACAGAATAAAGATACGGTATTTTAGAAAAAGTGTGGTATTTTTTATATTTCATAAAAAATCAACTTTGTGAGAATTGAAGCTTTTTCTAAATATGTAATATTATATTAGATTTAATACAGTCAGTTTCACTTTTAAGGCACAAACTTTCAACGAAATTTAAGGCACAAAAAAATCTCAAATTAAGGCACAAAATTTGGAATTTTAATTTTTTACAATTTATTTTTACTAGTATTTGAATTTTGTGCCTTAATTTGAGATTTTTTTTGTGCCTTAAATTTCGTTCATAGTTTGTGCCTTAAAAGTGAAACTGACTGTATTAATATTGATTGAATAAATGACTGAGGTATTTATTTCAAAATATATTAATCAAAATATTTCACAAAAAATGAAAAAAAAATAGTACTTTTTTAGGAGAAAAATATGTAGGACCAATTTCAATAATAAAGTTGAAATATGGAAAGATAAAAATGATTTTTCAAATAATTAAATATATTTATATGTTTTTCATTTAATAAATTTTTTTTTCAAGATTAAACAAGTTATAAAAACAATTTTTTTCGATCAAAAAAAATTAAAAAATAAACTCCAATTTTCACACCTTAAAAAAGATCAGATAAAATATAGATGATAAAATTTTAATCTCTTTTATTAATGTTATGTCATATGAACAAATGAATTGAAATTTTATCAAGAATCGGTATATGGTTTTTACTTATTTTGTATATGTAAATAGTTTTATGAAGATTGAATTTAATAAAGATATTTTAATATATATTTGCCTTGCTTTTTTGGAAATAACTTATGTTTGAATCTTTAAATAAAATTCCGAACTTTTTTTTGGGTTAATAGAAGTGGAATTGTGTAAATTATAGAGTTGTAAAATGTCTTAGGGCGTATATCTTTTTTAGAATTCGAAAAAAATTAGTAAAATTTTAGAATAACTGTATTATTTTATATTTTGGAAAAACTTTACAAAAGTGTCCTATGTTTTTTTTTTACATATAATAAAAAAGGTGAAAACTAAATAAATTCTC
The DNA here is from genome assembly GCA_027625915.1 of Anaeramoeba flamelloides. Taxonomy (NCBI): domain Eukaryota; family Anaeramoebidae; genus Anaeramoeba; species Anaeramoeba flamelloides. The sequence goes on from JANTQA010000008.1 coordinate 2,371,587, forward strand.
TTTTAATTTCAATATTTAAAAAAAAAAAAACATAAAAGCAGTTTTCTTGATATTTTTTGTTTTATTCTAAAAATCTATTGATTTTGGTGAGGTTTTTTTGATTTTGATTTTAATTTAAAACATAATAAGAAAATTGAGGAAATTTTGTTTTAAATTTTAAAATAAAAGAAAACCCAAAAAAGTTTTTTTCCAAATTTCAAAAGAACATAGTAAAATAAAATATTTTGATCAAATATTTTAAATATTGGAAAATATAATCATTTTTTTATTTTGCTTTTTGTTTTTATTTCGAAAATTTACAGAATTTTCTAATCAAGACAAATATTAAAAAAAAAAAAAAAAACCTAACTAGCTGTAAGCTGAAATTAAAATATAGCATTTTAATTATGATGAAAAAAGAAAAGTATCAAATTCTGGGTTATTTCTTCATAAATAAAGAATAATAGGATTAGTTTTTTTGATTTTTTGTAATATTCAACTTTCTCATATAGTCTATCCAAGGCTCCTGTGAAATTTTTTAAATATCAAATTTTGATGTTGATATAGATTTTTAAAAAGTTGGATATAAGAATAAGAAAGCCCAAATTGAAAAAAAAATTCCTAAACGATCCAATATTCAAGAATTTTTTTCTGATTTTCAAAAAATAAATTTTCAGAACCCAAAATGACTCTAAACATTGAAAAATCATTGGGAAACAACATAAAAAATATTTCAGAAAAAAATTAATTTTTTTATAACTACATCAAAAGTTTATTTTTCATATCAAATCATTTATGAAAAAAGATTTACAATATGAGCTACATTATTCGCATATTCAACTTTTTAAAAATCTATTTCAACTTTACAGATTTGTTATTGAAAAATGGTAACATTGGCCTTGGAACAACTGTAATGAGCAAAGTTTCCCCCTTTACTTGGTCCTTTTTTAATTTAATACCACATGAACTATTTCTCCAAGATTAATCAATACTTTTGAAAGAAAAACATATATAACTAACTTTCATCAAATTAGCTTTTGATATTATGATTTTTTTATTAATGTCATCAAAAGAATAAAATAAATTATAAAAACTGTTTTATATAATATGTTAGAGGTAAAGCTTATTCCACAATATCAACACTATTTTAGAAATATTCCACCTACTCTAAATTTCACACTGTTAATCCCAAAATAATCCCTGTTAAATAAGTGCCCTTATTTAACTTTCGTAAGGTAAAAAAAAGAAAGATCAACATGATCCAATTATTCTCTTCCTAATTTCATCTTTAATAATTTTGAATATTAATTTTCAAGATAAATCTGAGAAATTGTTTATAATTTTCATAAAATTAATTAAAAAGCTGTTTGGTTCAAGAAATTTCAATTTATTATTTAGAAACCCTTTTATACTATTTACATGATTTATTTTTTCAAAATATACGAAATTAGTTAAGAATACAAGTATCAAAAAACAAACCTCAAAATAAGAGTGATTTAAGGACTGCCCAAAACAAATCCATTATAAGGGGTATAAGTGTCAAAACGTTCGAGAAATGTGCTCTTTATCTCTTCGGATCCAAAAAATCCTTGAGAATTTCCAATATTTTTCAAATTTGAAATTTTGTGGTTTATACTTTCTAATTGTAAGTAAATCGTGTTTTTCACAACCCAACCCTTTTTGATAAGGAAATCATATCTAATTTTCAATAAGTGTCTTTATTTAATCAAGACACATCGTAAACACAAGGTTGTGGTTTATGAAAAACACTATCGACAAACAATTGATCATCTTGATAAACAAAAAAATGAAGTTTTATCTTTCTTCCCGATCTCAAGAGATACAAAACTTAACTCAACGATTCGTTTGACCACAGACCCTACACCATGGGTATATTTTGGATAACAAAAAAAAAAAAACAATCAATTTTTTGATTTACAACACCATTCAAACTTTTTTTTTCATCTTTCTTCTCTTTTCTTATTTAAAATTCACATATTCTTTTTTTGAAACAAAAAAATCAAATTAAACGTAAAAATTCTGATAAAAAACTACAAATCTCTACACAAAAAAAACAGTGTAATTTTTGGTTTTTTCAATAACTTGGCTGTTTGAAATAATAAATAAACCTAAGGTACCTAAAAGAAGAATACAAAAAAAAACTGAAAAAATGTTCCAATTTATGCTAAAAAAAAAGTATAAAAAATTTCCTTATTAAATTGGTTATTTTTAAACAAAGAAATTTAATCAGAAAACCAATTATATTCTTTTTACCAACATAAAAAATTATTTTAGCAAATTTTTGATTCATTTTTTTTTATGGTAAAATAATCTAACCAAAGTAAGAATAAATTTGATCAAAAAGCCAACATCGAATTATTCATTACATTGAACAAAGTCAATCAATTCCTGTTTTGATAAAGAGTTCAATTTCTGTAATTTCTCAATAAAGAAAAATTCATTTTATAATTTTATGCTCCAACAGTAGTTGTGAAATTTTTCACTGACGAGGAGAATTCTTAGTGGAATTAAGATTGAAAAAGGAGATAATCGAAGAAAATTCTCATTATTTTTTTTCAAAAATATAAAATAAATGCGTTAGATCTGAAGATTACGTTGAAATTTCTGAAGAATAGAAGAGTAGAACTCAAGAATTAATTCTATCTGTTCCAAAATTTTTTAAACTAATTATTTTTTATAAAAATATATTTTGATCAAAATAAATGTTCGATTAAAAATCTAAATTTTCTGATTTTTGAGAATTTTTTTCTTTTTTCCAATCTATAGTTTGTTCAATAACCCGTGTCGTCGTCCCTTTTTGTGTTTTTAAAAATTATTAGTGTTTTTTTTTGAAATAACTGTTGTTTTTTTTTTTTTTAATTGTTTTTTTTTTTTTTTTAACTGTGGTTTTATGTTTTTATTTTGTGTTATATGAAAAAATATAGTTCCGTTTAACCTTGCTTTCATATCAAACAATATGTACAATATTTCATTTTATCGAAATGTTTTTCTACAACCTTCAATTCCAGTCTCCTCTTAAAAGAGATCTTATTCAACAAAATTTGAACAAACCATTACAAAATCCACAATAACCATATCTTTCAATTTGATTAATAACAAAAATAAACACTAAAAAGGATAAAACCAGTTTCTTAAAAACTTTTTGACTGATAACTCGACACTATCAAAAAAATGAGATATAAATTTTTCAAAGTTTTTTGATCAAGAAAAGAAAAAAAATTCATTTCAATTTACTTTTTTCCTCAAGTCAATCATCTTCAAATCATATCTTGTAATTGTTTGACTTTATTTGTTTACATTCTTTTTTTTCATTTATTGGATGAGATATGAATCCTCAATAAAGAATATTTCATATTGAATCAAAAATTTAATTAGCAAATATTTTATTCTTATTAAAATTCTACAAGAACATTACCAATGACCAAATTATTTATAAATCAATTCATAACAACAATTTTCTTAATGAGAGGAAATTAAGCCACTAAAAAGCTCAATTTTCATTGCCTATGACAAGATCGTTCAATTTTTCATTCAATTAGAAGATAAAATATTTCTTTGATACTTTGAAAAAAAATTTCTTTTATGACTTCGAGAAGGACAATATTATGAACAAGACAGACTTTTCTACTAAAAACAAAGACACTCTTGATAACTTTTTATTTCAACAACAATTAAAAACAACTGAAAAAAGTTGAAAATCAACACTTAAATACACATTTTTGATAAAACCACAATAAAGGTAGAAAAAAAAATATTTATTGAACTTGACACGGGTTATTGAACAAACTGTAAATTAGAAACTTTTAAAGCGAAAAAAAAAAACGGAAATTTTTTTGTATTACTTTCTTTTTGATGATAACTCCAACAACAGTTTATGGTTGATCCCGTACAAATCAGAGAATAAATTATTTCTTCTAACGTGTGTATTAATTTCAATAGAAGTTTTTTATAAGTGGAACCAGAAACTTTGATGAAAGAGATACCTCTTTCCCAGATCAAGAACTATTTGTTAGATTTTTTTTTTCTTGTAAAACCTCCTTTAAAGAATCGATTTACTAATTTCCCATTTTTTTCTCATAAAATTTTATTTTTTCGAAATTTGTTTTCCAAAGAAATTGAGATGAACAAACCTTTAATTCTCCTTTCCGAGATAGCTATAAAAGCACTATTATCACTAAATAATTCAAAATTAAAACCAACAGAATGTACTGAAAAAATTTTTTACATAAAAAAAGTTGATGAAAATCCAAACATTCAAGCCTGTAACGGGTGCGAGAACACAACTTACCAATATGGTAATATCTCTGGAAAGGAATTAAAACAATTTTTTTCAAGTAAACCTCGCCCATCATGGGGCAAAAGGCTTCACTATATCTTTCTATATGAAAACTCCTTTATTGATGGTTGGAATGATAGTACACTCTCAAGACTTGAAAAACAATTAAAGTGCCCAAAAAGGATCTCAATAGATAAAGATATGTTTTGCAAGTTAGCAGGTATTATTCTGGCCAACAAAGATTTCAAAACAAAAGACCGATTTATTAAATCTTCGCAAAGAGGGATTGAAGAATATTTAAAACGAAAAGGGTACCGTAAAAAAAACAAATACAACAGAAACAAGATGGTATTCATAAGGCCATTGGGAAGAGGGAATAATATTTAGTTTTTATTTACTTGTGGAATTATTTTTAAATTAAAATAAATAGCTTTTTGTTTTTTTTTTTTTAAATTATTTTCAAGATCTTGTTTATTTTTAATCTCGATCACTAAAGTTATGAAATTTTAAAAGTCGATCTTTGGTAAATAATACGAAAAAATTTATCTTTTTATAGTCCTAAAAAGGTAATTTTTTGTTACTTACAAAATAAATTATGCAAAATGTTAATTTATACTTGAAAAAAATAGTTTTACTTGTTTTGATCCCCTTCATCAGGAAAATTTGTGTTCTTGAACAAACCTCATTATATATCTCCAACACTATTGGCCCCCATTAAAAGATGTCTGTGATGATTCTATTAAGGTATTGAATTTCAAATTTTTTGATCTAAAAAAATATTTAGTAATAACTTTTTCTCATTTTTCAGATCCTTTTTTTTAATTTTTTTTTTTCTATCAAGAGGAGATATTCCAATAGAATTCTGATCATACAAACACCATCGTTTTATTTTGGTTAATCTTGAATACTGTTTTTTATTTTTCGATTAAGATTATGGTATTTAAATCATAAATGGGATACTTTTTTCACTTCTTTTTCTCTGATATTTTTATTCTTTTATAAAGAACTTTAGAAAAGAAATAAATTACAATTTGTCTTTCTCAAATTATGTGTTTGATCCTTTTACTTTTTGTAACGTTCGTATGTATTGTGATAAACCAAGGAGTGGTAAATGAAAATTTAATTTTTAAAAAGGAAAAAAAAGATGATTAGTTGAATTTGTCTTCAATTGAAAATTCAATTATCAGAAAGATATTATTTCGAAGAATTTGGTTTAGTTGTATTTTTAATTGGGTTTTATTTTTTGTTTAAAGTAAGGTTTCCACTTACTACAAAATAGTAATGAAAAGATACTGATATATTTGGAAATAATTAAATTGTATTAGATGATGACAATAAAGGTGATAATAACAGACTAAATGAAAAACACGATGAATAGATATCTTCTTCAGTGGATCTTTAAGGTTTATTATCCCTGAAACTGGAAAAATGATTCTCTTATGTTTGGTGAGAGATGTAATTTTGATTTGTTGCTTATCGATCAAGTGCTTTGTATGAATTTTAAAAGTCATTCAAAAATATAAATTTATTGTTTTTCTTCCAAAAACGAATTGAAGAGAGTATAACAAAGAGATTGGATGATAAGTAAATATTGAAATATGATTTTTCGGTTGTGGGTTGATACTTTTATTTCGGTTTGGTTTTTATTAAGAGCTTTTAAAATTTTATATTTTTTTATTTCTGAAATTGAGTAAAAGGGAAAATAAATTTTCGATTGACCACCCAAAAAACAAAAAAATTATTTATAAATTCCTTTCAATTAATATTCCTTTTAATCTTAAATTTAGATTTTGGAGGATTAATTCATTTTTTAATAATGATAAATTCAAAAAAAAGTTTTAAACTTTTTGGTTCAATTTCCATTTTTTAGATCTAATAAACCAATTTTTAAAACATTAGTTATTTTCAAACAAAAGTCTTGTTTCCACCCAATTTACAAGTTTTCTGAGAATTTAGAACAATAAAATTCTTATAACAAAAGGTCATAAAAAAATTTTCAAAAATAGGAAAGTGAACAAAATAATTAAAAACATTTTTGTGAATTTATTAGTTACTTTAAAAAGAAAAAAATGCGGAAGATCGACCAGCTAAGTAACTAAAATAATATTCCAACAGACCTAATATATGCTAATATTTTTCCTATTTCAGCAACTAGAACCTTAAGGACTTGAAAAGTGAAGATTAAAAGTATAAAAGAAAAAGAAAAACCAAATCAAAATGCTCATAAAAATCATTTTTGCCAAAATAAAATATATTAATGTTTGGAATCAAGAATAATTTTCACTTTAACCTATAAAAAATGAAGTTATTTAGGAGTACTGGAAGTATCGATTTGGAATACACAACCTTGTTTCTATACAATTTATTTTAATTTTTTTTTAGAAATATTTGATTTGTTTTATTTATTGGATTGATTGTGTTAAATTCAAAAAATTTTTTAAAAATTTATAAATATTATATTATTAAATATTCTATTTGTACAAAAATTATTGTTTCAATAAATAATCAAATTGTTTTTTTTTTGTGTTACTGCCCATGATCTATTATCAAAATAAAAAATAAATTATTAAAATCAATTTATGTTTTGCAATTAATTTTGTTGTTTTGATGTAAAATTTTTTTGATTTAGTATTTGTTGAAAAATGATTGAGTTTAATAAACTATTTTTTTTTTGAAATTAAGTAAAGTATATCCAATAACTTCTTTTTTTTTTTTTTAAGATAAATATTTAACAAACAAAATATTATTTTGTTTGTAATTTTGTATCTATTTATACACTAAGTGGTAACACACCTTTTCATTATATACAAATTCTTGATTTTTGAGTTTTTTACATAATTTAAAATTGTTTTGAATAAAAAGATATCAGAAAAAAGTTTTTACAGGATTTATTTATATTGATTATAATAAAAACCCTCAATTTGCTAATATTTAGTTTGTTTGGTGTGTGTAAAGTTAAGAAAAAAAATATTTTATTTATTATTATATGTTTGAAAGTATCATTTTTAATCAATTTAAATTTTTTTTTTAACTTCAGCGAAATTTTTATTTTTTTGGAATAGTTCGGTTCTATTTTGTATTTTCTGGTGATCTAAATTTTGTTTTAGTGCTGAAAAATAAATACCCAAAACATGTTAAGCTTGTAAATTAAAATCCTATAATATAATTAAAATACTTTTCAATTATTGATTTTGAAGATAATAATAATCTAGATAAAAAAAATATTTTTTTGCCATACATAAGTCTATTGAATCTCAATATTTTTTTGAGGTTGTTTTCATTCTTTGAAGTTTCTTGATTATTTTCCAATCTTTTTCCAGTGTTTTTTTGTTTTTTTGATCAACTATATATATTTACATTATTTAAAAAAAAAAGGTAACTTTTCAAAAAAGGACAACAATAAAATAAATAATCCAACGAAAAGACTATATATGTTTTTTTTTTTGTATTTTTTGACAAATAAATCGATCCTTTTAGTTGTTTTTAGTAAAAATTAAGTTTAATAATCATTTCCCAACCAACTTTTTTCTGTAAATATTACTCAAAGTAAAAATATGCAGAGAATTAATCTGGAAAATATATTGTAAACCCGATTCCAAAAATTTGGACACATGTAAAACCAAAAATAGGCAAAAAAAATACAAATTTTTTTATATTTTTATACAACTAATTTAAAAACACCTTTAAGTAACCAAGTATTAATGTTTTTATAAGTAATTGTTCTTATCCAAATATACAAAAAAAAAAATATAAAACGAAAAAAAAAATTTATTCCTCCAAAATGATAAAACAATAGGAACAAAAAATGTATCGGTAAATTTGTTAAGATTTTACCAACAATCGTTGTTCAATCAAAGGTTTGATATAATCAACTTATTTTAAGCGGTTGTTCAATTTAACAAACTAGACAGTAACCCTCAATCAAATCATTTAATAAATTTCTTATCTGGATAAAACCGAAACAGATTACGTAACTGGGAAAAAGAAAAATAAAGAAAAAAGAAAAGATATAAAATAATAAATTTTCAAAATTCCAGATTATTTCCCATTGAATCAAAAATCTAGTATAATTAGTTTTTCAACAGTTTTAACTGAATCCAAATTTTTGGAATTTAGTCAAGTTAATAAAAATAGACCTTATGGAGAACACCAATATCAAAAATATCACTATAAATCTTTGGTTATAAAAAGAGAAATATACTCAATAAATAATTATTATCTCAAAAAAAAAAAAAAAATTGTAATTAAATTTGAAATTTTTCCATTTCTCTACATTTTTTTTAGTTTTATAACTCTTTAAATAGTTTTGACTGATTAAAAATTAGAGAGATTCAAAAATTATATATTTTTATCGAAAAAAAAAAAAACAAATAAACGATTAAAAACAAATTATATTAATTTATTTACATATTTGTCATATTCAAAAATAATAATTTTCAAGGATATAATAGTTAACAAAAAAAAAAAATCTTTAAATACTTTTATATATATATATATATATATATATAATATTATAAATTAAGTATTGGTTTATTTGAAACCCAATTGAGAAACAAAAATTGATTATTACTTTTTGTAAAAAAAGGATTTTGTAAAGTTTGTGTTTGTAAATTTTGCTCAGAGGGTTTCTTTAAATCATTCAACCAATGTTTATTTTTTTGATGAGAAATCTTTAACTTATTAAAAGAAAAAATTTCTTGTGAAAATCCAAGCGATCGATCTTGATTAAATAAGGAAAAGGTGAAAAAATCAAAATTTGTAAGATTTTTGAGAGACGCTCGTGAATTATTATTATTTAATGATGAAAATTTTTTCCTTAATTGAATTATCTCGGCATTAGATTGCATAATTTTATTTTTTATTAATTGTCTATTTTCGATAAATAGAGTTTTTTTCGTATTACAAAAATTGAAATTATTAATGTAGTTATTAAAATTATAATTTAATTTTTGATTGGCAGTGCAATTTTTAGGTATATATTCATTACCATTTCTATATTCAATTGTACTATTGGCAATATTTTTAATATCATTATTATTTGGAAAATTTTTTTCTTCACAACCGTTTCCGTGTAGAATAATATTATCCCCATTATTATTATGAAACGATATAGGATTATTTTTCTTTTTATCAAGTATATTGTTATTATTCTTGCTCTGGTTGTTGTTATTAAACAAGATACTTTTTCGAATATTATTAGAATCAATTGTTTCAAAAAATTTTTTTTGAATTAAATCTGAACACATCTCGTTGATTTTTTTTTTTTTTTTTTTTTCCCAAACTACGACATTTGTTAACATCCAATTATTATTTTTGGAAATCATTAATTCGTTTTCTTTGAAGTTTAATATCTCATTAATACAATTATAACTGACATATGAATTTACAATTATAAAGACAGAAATTAAAGTAATGTTTGTCAAGATTTCAAAGGCAGTCAAAGGTAATAATTTTGAAAAAGTCTTGATTGTTTTTTTAGGAAAGTTAACTTTAATTTGGAATTGATATTTTTTATGTGTTGATTCAATAATTATTGTTGTTTGAAGTATTGCTTTTGAATAATTAGGCTTTATTATTATGGGAATTTTCATTGATTTTTTTTCTGGTATAATAATTGAAGAAATCCGATTTCTATAATTTAAAAATATTCCATAACTTTCATCACCACCACAATTACTATTACCATTATCTTTATTATTAATTTGCTTAATGGCGTTTATTTTGATTGGCAAGTTTCCAGAATTTGAGATAATAATATTTCTTTTAAATATCAAATTGGTGATGTTTGTTTCTTGGTAATTTATTGATAAAGAATCAATTTGATCCAAAAATTCTGTGTTTGTTATCTCAAAATTTAAAGAGGGTTCCTTGATTGTTAAAATTCCTTCTCCCCCCAGGCCAGTAACTTTACAATAGTCTAAAATTGTTAAATTATTTTTAATTATTATATAACCTTTGTATTTATGTAATTCTTTTGGTTGAAAATGTAAATAGCCAATCATTTTTTTTGTTTTTGGTGGTATTAACATTTTGTTATCAGCTTTTTTCATTTTTGTAGAATATTTTAAATAATTGTTAATAATATTTTGATCAAATTGAAAAGCATTTTCAAAAATGTTACTAAAAGTTATTGAATCAATATCATTCTCATCCACATTTGTTTTCTTAAAACCATTATCACCCTTATCCATAAACTGTTCTTTTTGAAAAAAACTTTTTGTAAAATTAATATTTTTTTTTTTTAATAAGACATTAAAAAATTTTTTTTTCAGAACAAAAGGAAATACTTCAATTTCTAAAGGGGAATTTGATGGGTTGTAAACATAAATTTTCTTAGAGTTTATGTATTGAACTGGTAATTTTTTAAAATGAATTCTGTTTTTAAATATGATTTTTGGTTTATTATAATTTATTTGAATTGGTAAACGAATAGGATGCCATTTGTCACTTTCCATTGTAATGTTTGTGTTGATAATATTTATAACATCGTGCTCTTTTTTCATTTGAATTAATAATTTCATAATATTATTTAAATCAAATAAAATATTAAGATGCTTGGGAAAGTTTTTGATTTTATTATTTAGAAAAAGACAAGTGTTCTGTATTTCTTTTGTAAACAGGTTTTGATAATTTTTTAAATTATAAATAAATTCTTTAATATTTTTTTTATCTTCTTTTTGATATACAAAATATTTAAGATCAAATAATGAACTTGGTTCAAAAATAATTTTTCCAATTTTTCTTTTACTTTGTGCTTTGACAAAATTTCTATGTCTTAATACATTTATTTTTTGATCATTGCATGCAATATTAGTAATTGTAATATTATTTCGAAAATAATTATACAAATATATCCCCCTTTCAATAGTTTCATCGAGAGAATTTATATTAATATTTATTTGATTTGGGGTCATTGTTAAATTTCCTTTTTTGGACTCACCAATTATTGTGAAATTGTAATTTTGATATAAAGTTACAAAATTTAAATATTTTTTAATATTTTGTTCTTTTTTAAGTTTTAATTTTACTGAAAAAAAAATAATTTCATTTGGTTCAACAATCAGTGCTCCCCTTTTGTTTTTGTTTAATAAATTCTTTTTTTGGTAAAATATTTTTAAGCATGAGAAATTTGTTTCAATATTTAGTATTTCAATCTGTTGAATATTTGGGTTATATATCGAAATATTTTTTGTTTGAATTTTATTAGTTGAAAAAATACCAAAATCAATTTCTTGTTTTTTAATACCTTGGTTATTTTCTTTTTGTTTTGATTGTGTTTCTTTATTGCCTATTTGTTTGGTACCTTCTTTTTTATTTCCTTTTGGTATTTCATTTTCGTTTAAGTTTGCTTTTTCATTTCCAGTGCTTTTTACATTTGATCTGGTTTCCAAATTTTTTACAATCAATTCTCCAGTGAAAAAATTAATTTGGATTTTTTGAATACCAAAATTTGTTAATAATTCTATTTCTGAGACATAATTTAAATTAAATATTAAATTCTTATTTAAATTATAAGATAAATTTGAAATACTATTACCCCTCTCAATAATTTGTGGATTTATTGGTAATACTTGAAAATTTGGATCATTGCTTGAAACAGAAAAAACAATCAATGGCTTGTTAAAATCATTAATACAGTTAATTATTTTATTTTCAATGATATTTTCAACTTTTCCTGTAAGAATATTTGTTGTGTTATTGTCACATTTTATACCCCCTTTAATAATTTCTCCTTGATAAAATACCTGGGATGGAAATTTATTATTATCAATCATAAAATTTATAACCCCTGAAAATAATCCTAAAGATTTTTTGTGATGCGATATGGTTATTGGCAAATTAAAAATCTATTATGTTTTTTTTTTTTTTTTGTTTTTTGGATAAAATAATGTTTTTAATAGAAGTAAAGAAAAAAATAATGTTTTTTTAAGAAAATGAAAATAATTTCTTTTCGTTATGAACAATTTTATTGTCCTAAAAAATAGAAAAGAAAAGAAAAGAAGTAGAAATTTCTTCAAAAAAATTATAAAGGAATAGATCAATATAAAACAATTTAATTAAAAAATCTATATCATCCCCAATTTTTGATTCATATAAAAACCAATGTTATCTTTGGAAATATTTTATTAGTAAATTGGTAAATATAAAATTAGAGGAATATTAATAATCATTGAATCAGTTAACGTTGTTTGAATTTCAAATTATGTTTATCAAAATATTTCGAATAGATGAAAAAATATAATCACTTTTTTTTATAGAAAATAAAGTATTATAAAATTCCAAAATAATTACAATATAGTATGTGTATAAAGGATTGTTTAAACAATAAACCATGGTTTTTGGGACTGTAGATTCGATTAAAAAAAATCGAAAATTTTGGATTAAAGAATTAATCCAGATAAAAGAAAAATAAAGAAAAAACTAAAGAATAATATCAAAATAAAGATTCAGTATTTATCTTATCATTAGTTAATGATAAAGAAAATCATGGTTCTTGTTTGAAATTTCGAAACAAAAATTTAGAAATTAGGGAAAAGTGTAATCAAGTGCCGTAGAGTGACATAGAGTGTCTAGCTTTTCTTTGGGTTTTATGTTTTATCTTTAAAGTGTTCTAGGTTTTTTTGAGGTTTTCTATTTTATTCAGAAAATCTATTGATTTTCGTTAGGTTTTTTTGAGTTTTTGAAATAAACCGAAAATTTATTAAAATTTTCCTTTTTCTTTCTCAAAGTAAAAAAAACCTAACGAAAATTTATAGATTTTTTTTTTATTTGTCAAATTCGAAAAACCTAACGGTTGTAAGAGGAAATTAAAATCCTCCAATTCAAAATAAAAAATAAAAAATATAAAAACATAATTTTAAGTTTCCTATTTTATTATAAATTTAGTTGAGATTAAAACTTTGGAAAATAATTTTTTACAATAAAAAAGAAAAATAACAACAAAATTTCACACCTTAAAAATATCATATAATATTGTGATCAGAAACTTTAATATATTTTATTAAAGTAATGCCTTATCAACAAATTGAATTGAATAATTATGAAGGTTTGATTAATGATAAATCACAATTTTTTATATTAAAATAGTTTTATTAGGATTAGGTTTTAAAAATTAAATTTTGTAAAAAAATTTTATTTAAATTTTATTCAGATCACAATTCACTATTGTGGAATAAAAATTGAAACAGAAAAACAAATAATAAGATTTTTTTCATTTGTACCATTACTGAAAATTCAAAGTAATTTCTATTAATTAAAGAAAAAATAAATGATTAAATACTAAATAAAAGATTAACCACAATAACATTTTTTATGATAACTATTTTATAATCGATCTTATTATTTGGTTCAACACTTATTAAAAATTTCTTTAAAAAATTTTTAACTAATTTTGGAATAAGAAAAGTACCAAAAGAATTTGAATTAAGAAGGAGATTTAAAAGCTTTTTATTTGTTTAATTTAAAAATAAAATTATGAATTACTCTTTGAAATTAATTTTTTTCTCCTTTTTATTTAATATTACTTTTCATTTTCAGGTTCTATTAATGTTTCCAATTAAAAAGGGTGTTTCATTTTTTTTTCTTGTTTCGCTTTTTTTAACAATTAATAGTACAATTGAAACCTTTTGTAGTTTTTTATCTCAACTTTGAGTTTTAAACACGGATTTAAATTATTTACTGAGTAGGTATCATAACATTTTGTTTTTTGCTTTTTTGACTGAAAAGAATTATCAAATCGAAATTTCTATGTTAATTTTAGAATTACAGTTATCAAAAATACCTCTTTTCAGAGCTTAAAACCCATGTTTCTAAAATATAATCCGTGCTTTTTTTTCTTGTTCCAATTCAACACCCAAATGATATCCAGTATTATACCTAAGTTCAAATCAATTTTGAAAGTAAACTCCTTTATATTTTCTGTAAAATTTAAATTCTGAATGCAATTTATTTTATATTTTTCATGATATTCTCAATTTTTTTGAATTTATTTTTATTTTTTTGATGTTATAAATGTAAATTAAAAATTTACTCTATTTTTTAAAATAAATTTTTCATTTTTGATCTTTTCATTTTTGAAATTTATTTTTTAATAATAGAACAATAAGAAACCAATAGCATATTTACGGTTGTTTATTGTCGGTTTCATTGATCGTCAAATGTGTAAGTTTTCTATGAAATAGAAACAAGTACTTTTTTTTGAAGCAAGGGTTAAACAAGTACATATGGGTTATTTTTACAATATAAATGGTTTTTTTTTTTACTTGTAGTTGAAATCTAAAGAGGATAAAGATATAACTGGTTATCTTTTTTCAATTTAAAAGATTCTTTTCGAATTTGTAGTTCACTCACTAAATACACCTAAAAAACCGACCACGTAAAAATATAGAGACGCAAATTATATAGCCATTTTATAAAAGTGAGTACATTTCTAAATCTTTTTTTAAAAGTTTTCTTAACGGACTAATCTCTATTAAATTTTTGTACCTTAAATTTAATAGAGATTGTAGGAATTTTTAGCCAATTACTGAGATTTGAAAATCCCTGTTTATTTTCAATATTAAACATATTTCGAGATAACGAATCCTATTTTAGAAATTGGTCAAAAAAAAAAAATAATAGAGCCTAGCACCTTAATTTAAAAAATGATTTTCTTTTTTTTTTTTTTTTTTTTTTTTTTTTTTTTTTTTTTTATTTTTGAAGAGAGAAAATTGCTTTTCTCCTGTGTGCCCTAATTTCTAAACTTTTTTTAGAAATTTTGTTAAAGAATCACAAATTTTATTATCACTTACTAATGATAATATATATGATGAATTCTTTTTATTAATAATATCTCTGATATTATTAATTTTTTTATATTTTTTCAAAAAATTCAGATATCCAGATTTTTTCGATTTATTTTATAGGCCGGACAGTCCCATAAAAAATGATCGAAATCTTCAATGATATCAATATTTAACTTTTCTTTACATAAATCACAATTTTTATTTTTATTTTTACTTGTTACATAAGAGTACCTATTTAAACAATTAGTAAAATTTCGAAATTTTAGAATTGTTTTTGAAGCTTTCCAAAAATGATTTTCTTTTTTGTTTTTTAAATCGTGAGAATTAAAACTTTTGGAAAGTTTTTTATTTTAAAATGCAGCAAAGACTTTTGTTTAAAAAAAAAAGTGTTTTCCTTCATGAGTCAACCTCTGAATCGTATTTAAAGGTAGAGACTGAACTTCAATAAAATAAAAAACTTTCCAAAAGTTTTAATTCGCATTCACTAAAAAAAAACAGAAAAACTTTTTTAAAATAAGAGAACTTTAAAAAAAAGTTAATAAAAGTCCGAAATTTTTAAAACGAATCTCATCAATTTCTTGGGTAAACTCTCTTAATAAAAAAAAATAAGCAAAATTTGCAAATAAAGAAAATTTTTTCCCTTTTGTAATTCAATTATCCAGATTTACTTTTTATTAAGGTCTAGATTTTGAATTTACTCTTTAGTGTGTTTCGCGCAAACAGATTTAATTTGTAAGGTGATTATTTGAAAATTCAAAAGAAAAGCGAATTTTTTACAAAAAGACAGATTTATTGTCAATCATGATATAATATAATAATCAAAAATTTTTGACACAACTTTGAATCAAGAATTGTGGTGGCCAAATCTCAAAACAGATATAGCATAAAAAAAAAACAACTCAACATTTTTGGATAATATTATTTACTTACATTCTTTGGTAAAATTTTGTAGCTTTTTTGAGAAAAATGGAAATTTTGTTTTTTGATAAAGGAATAAGGCTGTATTTTCTGAACAAAAAGAGGGTGGCTGTTTAAATTCCTGAATTGGATGCTTATCATTGATTTTGGTGGGGACATTTTTGATTTGCTTTGTAAAAAGATCGTCGGTTTTAGATCAATTTTGTTGGGGAAATGGAGCGAATTGTTAAATTTCAAACATCTAATTGGAAATCGGAAAGTGTATAAATTGGTATCTATTGTCATCATTGTATTGCAATCCTCTTGATCATAGTTGTCTGGCAGACGAACTAACACGACGATCCTTGTGCTTTCAGCAGGCAAACTTTTAAAATGTGATTTGATCTTGTTTGGAGGACTTTTATCTGTTTTTTGCGTCCTTTTGAGAACCCAATTCTCGTTCGAAGAATGAATTCGGGTTATTTGTAGTGTGTTGGTTGGTGAAGGATTATAAAAAGTCAATGGTAACTTTGAAGATTCCAATCCATTGACAAAAATTTCATAATTCGAATCAAGCCCAAAAGAGCTTGGCAGAACATTGCCATATACAAGAACACTAAACTCGCTTGTAAAATTTGGTTTTATTAGGATCTTGAAATAATTAAAGCCTGTTTTGAGAGCTGAATATGTAATCTGGAATTTTGAAAATTTTGAATTGTTTTCCTTTTTGAAATTCATTTTGTGCCAATCGTCAAGAGGGTTTTTGTGCAAAAAAAAAGAAAAAAAAAACAAGAACAGTTTAGATTAGAAAATTCCTAGAAGACGAAACCAAAAACAAGAAAAAGATTGAAGAGTTATACATAATCAAAATTTAAAGAAAACTTTTCCCTATTTTCTGTATCAAAAGCAAACATTTGATCATCACTAAATAATTTTGAATCAAAGCGTAGCGAGATTTTGTTGAGTGCATAAGGTTCTCTGTGTGAATTAAAATCCAGGTTGTTCAAGTAATTGGTTTGAATGAATTAAATTAGAGTAAATCATAATCCACAAATTGTTGTCGGAATGAATAAAAATTGTTATTTCTTAGTTGCAATTTGGACTTATAAAGATAAAAAAAAAAAAAGATCAAAGATAACTTACATGTTACCAAAATTGTGATATTTGTTTTCGGGTTGTTGTGTCTTTTGGAGATCAATATAAATTTGTTTTTCGGAGTAATATTGGACTCTAAAAAATATTGGAAAAAAAAACGAATTGGGGATAAAACTTTATTTTGTCTCGAATACTATTGAAAGAAATGGTTACTTTTTATTTGATCTTACAGGAAAACATAAATTCAAAAGTAAAAAAACATAAATAATAATGTATATTTTCATTCTTTTAAAAAAATGATTTAAAACGTTCGTAAATTTTTCGAAAATACTTTATCAAACACAATACTATTACAACCCAAGCTTTATATAACACCTTGTTTAATAAACTTTTAGTTGAATGAGAAGAAAATTATGTGAAAAAGGGTTCATTTTTAAGTTTTTTTTCTTTTAATAAAAATTATGATTGAAAATTAATGGAACCAATTCCATTTTGTAATTGAACAGAATTCATATCATAGTAATATCTATTCTTTTAATTCTTCAAGATTTAATACTCAAATATAATTAAATTCATATTAAGTTTGTTTTTTTTTTCAGATTAAACAGACCAAATAAAATTTAAAGAAAAGTTTGTAAATCAAATTCATATTTTTTTTTCAGATATGGGTAGAATAAGATGACTTGCCCAATCGATTTGTTTTTTTTGGTTTGAATAGATCATGTAAAAACTTTTCATTTTTTTTTTGCTTTTTTTCAATTTTTTGTTTTCTGTTAAAGATACTCCTTATAGACAATCCCAAAATTGTTAGCAAAATCAAATTAAATAACTAAATATTTCGGATGTTTTGTGGAAAACTTGTGAAAATAAAAAACAGTAAAAATAGAGTTTTTATGGTAATCTGGATTTTGACAAGAAAATTGCTTCTTCGATTATTAAAAGTTGTTTGTAGACAGAACTCGATGAGATAATTAGTAAATACTTTAATTCAAAATAGTAAATGTAATTTGGTTACTTTAGTGGTCTTTGAAAAATAGTTGTGAAGCCACTACTTTAAAAAATAATTTTAAAAGATGGAAAAAATAATATTTGTAATTTTTAAAATTGCCTAAAACCAATTAAAAAAAAATCAGCTTGTGAGAAAAGATCACTCTCTACAAATCAATAATGAAAAACAAGGATATTTTATCAAAAAAAGTGAATAAGAAGTGATACTCAATTTAAAAAAACAAAAGTTGTCAATTTTATCAATTTAAGGATGTAAGCCGTATTCGGTTTCAAAGTGTCAACCTATGATTCTTTATCAGATCTCATAGATTTTTTTGCATTTTTCTCATTTTTCAAATATTAATTTTTATCTCTGAAAATAGATCAAAACTCCTTACTTTTTTTAATTTAGTTAAAGTTAGAAACTAACAAAAAATTAGATTAAATTGGATGGAATTGATTTTTTACTTAAGAAAACAATATGTTGCAAATTGAAGAAATTTTACCTTTCGGACATTAAAATATGAAATGGGTGTATTTTATTTTCAAAATTTCATTTTTTGGAAATTTGGATCTTTGTCAATTGTTTTTTATAATTTTAATTTGTTTTCTTGTGATCCCTTCAGCTTTTTTTTTGTTAATAGCATTTTTTGCAATTGAGATTCTTTTTGAATTTTATTTTTTAATTGAATTTTTTGCATTGAGATCCTGAAAACTTTTTTTTGTTAATAGCATTTTTTGCAATTGAGATCGTTCTTAACATTTTTTTTTTATTTTAATTTTTTCTTTTAACTATTCTTTTGATTTTTTTTTTTTTTCAATTTTTAGTCAAAGATCCTAGTATTTTTCCCCATTATTTTTAATTATTTTTTATTGGGATTCTGTGAATTCTGTTTTATTATTTGAATTTTTTGATTGAGATCCTGAAAACTTTTTTTTGTTAATTTAATTTTTCAAACAAAAAAAGTGTAATTTAACAAGATTGTTATTTGTGGTCTAACTCTCCCTGAGTATAGAGCAAATCCAATGTAAGTAACATAATTCTTATTTCCCCACTTACTATTTATATACCCGAGGTACACTTAAAAAGTTAAATCAATTGGTTTCCCAAAGCATTTTAGATGAGGAATACATAATAAAAACATTGCCTTTTCATTTTTACATATTTTTCTGTAACAAATATGTCTTTCAGGTTAAATAGATCAAAAATTGTGATATCAATTTATTTGGACTTTTTTTATGATATGTGATGGGTTTAGAAGAATTCAAAATGATGACCAGATTGAAGAATTTTAAAAAGAGTATATACAACCGAAATTATATCTAACTTACATTTCAGATAAGTTGTAATGAAAAAAAAAAATATTTTGTTTCTTCTGAGGACATTTATTATCTCTTTCATTTCACTTAATTTCATATTTTTTTTATTAAAAATTATACATTTAACAATTTAATATAAACTCTTTTTCAAAAATTGTAACTCACCCGAAATAATAAATTGAAAAAAATAAAATATCCTTTAGTATCCAAGAACAAGTAATAACTAAACATGATTTGTAATTCACTTTTAAAACCTTCTAAATATATAAAAGCCTGATATATTAAATATTAAAAAAAAAATAAAACCAAAAACTAAAAAAAAAGCGAGTCACAAATTTTGAAAAGAGCATTACAGATTTTTTATTTCTGAACATTTACTGAATAGGAGTTGAACCACAAGATTTTTGATGAATAATTAAATCCATTTTCAAAGATATTACATAGTCTCAATTTTCATAGTGATTATTTGTCTTTTTGGAGATCTCTTTTTTTTTCCACATGATCTTAAAAAAAAAAAAAAAGAAAAAAAAAAGAAAAAGAAATCAAAAAAAGAAGAGAAAAAGAAAAACAAATAAAAAAATAAAAATTTGAAAAAGCAAAACTAAAATTTGGCAAAATTAGAAAAAATGATTCTGATCTAAAAATTTGAAAATTTTTTTTTGTATGAATACTGGAATATATTTTTTTAATAAGAATACAAAACCCTCAAAACAACTCCCATTAACATTATAAAGTGAGTCAAAATTTTTGAAAAATAGTTTAGAATTTTTGGATGTGAATCAATCTTAATTTTTAAAAGGAAATAAAAAATAATTAAATAAAAAATGATAATCTAATACATCAAATTATTATTTTTTTTTTTTTGATTAAACATTAATAAAGATTAGAAATTTATTTCCAAAGTATTATTCAAAATTATTCAACTGGAAATTTATTTAGATACAATTTTACATTTTAGTGGATGATTTAAAAAAAATCAAAAGAAATCCTAACACTAGCAAATAATTATTTGATAACAATTCTCTAAAAGATAATTTAAAAAATGGATTATTTATCTTAATTATATTGAATCGGTTAACAGACGGTTTAGAAAAATTTAATTATGAAATAAAATGTTTAAATTAATCTAATGTTTCAATTATTTCAAAACATTAATCGGATATGTAAAACACGCATACAGTCAGTTTCACTTTTAAGGCACAAACTTTCAACGAAATTTAAGGCACCAAAAAATCTCAAATTAAGGCACAAAATTTGGATTTTTTTTTTTTTTACAATTTATTTTTACTAGAATTTGAATTTTGTGCCTTAATTTGAGATTTTTTTTGTGCCTTAAATTTCGTTGAAAGTTTGTGCCCTAAAAGTGAAACTGACTGTAAAGAATTTCAATTTTTATTGATAAACCCCGAATTTAAAATTGAAAATATGGTGGTTTCGGTAAATAAATAAAAATTTAAATTTTTATTAAATTTCAAATTTTAGCTTTCCCTTATTTAGACAAATTAATAAAATGTAATCAGTTGCTAAATACAGTCGGTTTGAAATTTAAGGCACAAACTTTCAATGAAATTTAAGGCACAGAAAAAAATCTCAAATTAAGAAACAAAATTTGAACTTTTTTAATTCACAAATTATTTTTCTAGAATATGAATTTTGTGTCTTATTCAAGATTTTAATTGTTCCTTAAATTTCGTTGAAAGATTGTACCTTAAAAGGGAACTGACTGTTATAAAAACAATTAGAATTTAAAAGGTTTTATTTAACTCAAAAAAAGTAATTTTTTTAATATGTGTATCATGTATTATTGAATTATATAAGTTAGTAATGTTTTTAGGGTTTCTTGAGTTTTCTATTTATTTGTCAAATCAATAGATTTTAGTTAAGTTTTTTTGAGTTTTCTATTTATTTTCCAAAATAAAATAGAAAACCTCCAAAAAACCTAGAACACCTTACAAATAAAACATAAAACAGCAAGAAAATCAAAATTATGTTTCCCAAAATTCAAAGGAATGTAGTAAAATCTTTGATTTTTCTGCACTATTTTAAAATATTGTAAAGTTAGTAACTATACAACACTTTATGGCACTTACAAGATCCAAAGAAATATTACAATAATTAAAAAATCATGTTAATTTATTTCAAACCCGAAGGGGTTTTAGCTATTCATTTAACCCAACAAATCTAAACTTTTGGAAACCTTTTAACTGTGTAAATAGATATTACTACATAATTAACAAAGTCTCAACCCAATTTTGCACTTTATGTTTAACTACGAACATGGAAAAATAATATATTTTATCGTAGTTTATTCACGGGTACTGCCTTTATATGAAAAGGGTGAATTAATATACCAAAAAAAAATTTAAAAAAAAAACATTAATGAATTATATTTAAAATAGGATAGTTTGTAATCATTTTTATTTATGAATAATCACAAAATCTTCTATTTTTAGGTTTGTGTGCTGAAATAGAATCCATATGTATCTAAAAATCCACTTTCTAGACACAAGATTTCAATGAAAATCAACCAACAACAACAATTTTCAAATGAAAACTCAAAAATCAGATTCTTGTACAAAAATTATCTGTAAAAAATAAATTCAGATGAAATGTGCCTTTATTTGAGATTTTTTTTTATGTTTTAAATTTCGCTGAAAGTTTTATGTCTTAATAGAGGAATAAATTGAATCAAGTAAGAAATTCAAACGAATTTTTAATGGTGTTATCAAAAACAATATCATGGTTGACAATTTACTCTGATAAAATATAATCCCACAATTCTAAAAATTTAAAGCTTTTACTAAAACAATTAGGAATTGAAATAAAAATGCTAAATTAATAATATACTTGTAAATAAATAATTATTATGAACTCAAAGGATTTTTTAAAATGTAAAAAATGATGAATTTTAACGACAAGAAAGGTAATAGAAATAATTTTTTATTTGATTTTATTGTTCTGGTATATTTTACTACAGCAAGTTCCACTTTTAAGGCACAAACTTTCAACCAAATTTAAAGCACAAAAAAATTCTAAAATTGAGGCACAAAATTTGTAATTTTTTATTTTGCAATTTATTTTACTGTAATCTGAATTTTGTACCTTAATTTGAGATTTTTATTTTGCCTTAAATTTCGTTGAAATTTTGTGTCTTAAAAGTGGAACTGACTGTAAATTTATTCCTTGAAGTTGAGTAAAAATTGTAAAAAAAAAACATTTAAATAAATCTATTTTGATACTTCAAAAATAATGATATATTTTTATTTATTAAAATTCAAAAAAATATCTAGGAAATATTATCACACTTTTCAAAGATAAAAAGAAAAAGTTGGTTAATTTTTTTATTATTAATAAATTAGTGACTAAAACAATTCCAGTAAAATAAAAAAAAAAAAAAAAAGAAAAGAAATTTAATGTATTAACATATTAATGTTTAATACTATTAAAAGGTTATTATCGAATAAAAGGAATTACTTTTTAAAAGCTTTTCACTATTAAATAAAAAAGTTATATCAAAAATACCAATAAAACATGAAATTCTCTTTTTTAAAATAGAATTTTTAAAAAAATTAATTAATTATATTTTTTTTTTGAGATCTCTAGAATATTTGGATTTGAAAAATTTTTTTTGATCTGGTTGAAATCAAATAATTATTAAGTATTATATAAATATAATCTGAAAATACAAAGTGGAAGAGTTTCTTTTTATATTTTGAAATATAATCTTCTAAAAAAAAAAAATTAAATACATTTCTCCAAATTTCATATTTTTTTTTAAAGAATATTTTCTCTGAAATTTTAATTATTGATAATAGCAAAATTAAAGTTTTAGATTTTTGTTTTAAAAAATTTTTTGGAGATCTAACACTTAAGAGCACCAAGTTAATTTTAAATAAACTGTTATATATTTTAATTTCGGTGGTTAGTATGGTGTTTCTACCCCCTTAAGGGGTTATCAAAGCACATGTTCAAATTTGAAACAATTTCAAACTTTTAAAAGCAACTGGAACAGATATTTAGAACAACTTGTGAATTTTTTTTGTGTTTATATACATGAAATAGAATTTATGGATTTTTATAAATCTAATTTTAGAAGGTCCCCTTTAAAGTTCAACATAATGAAAATTGTTGCAATAGTAAAATTTCAAAATTTTTTTCGGAGAAGGAAATTCTCGGTGGGCAAATTTAACTGAGATTAAGGAACTCTTTCAATTGTTTTTAATCGAACATTTCACCGTTTTCACCTGAAAACCTAGTCATTTAATTTGGATTAACAATATCCTAAATAGTAAAAATATCTAGATTTAAAGAATTAGAAACATGAGTTAAAAACACTTACAAGTTTTATTGATATATTTCTTTAAAAATTCAATTTTTGTAATTCTTAATTCGAAAAAAAAAAAAACTTTTCTTTTATAATATCATAAAAATTAAAGAATTTATTTTTGTTATATGATAGAAATTGAATTGTCGATTTCATAAAAAAAAAATAGTTCCTTAGAAAATTAATCTCTATGCTTTATCAATTATAATGATAGTGTTGTAACGTATGAAAGTACAGAAAATCGATAATAATATCTTTTAATGAGCATCCCTGTTGTGGTGAAAGATTGATCTGTTAAGCAGATTAATTTGTATTTAAAATTATTAAAAAAAGAAAATAAACAAAAAGAAAAAAATAAATAACACAATAAGGAACAAAATGAAACTTTCATTTAATGATAACTGGACATACGAATGAGTCTTTGTCCGAAAAAAAAAAAAAAAAAACATAAAAAATTTCAAATAAGATAAATTCAAAATATCAAATTCATGAGAATTATCGAAAAAAGATTGCTCATTCTTATAGATTATCAAACCATAATTAAAAAATAGAATAAAAAAAATTAAAAAATAAAAAGAAAAAGATCAATTATTTTAGAAATAAAATATCAATAATAAAGAAGAAAGTATGAATAAGAAAGATAATTGTAAAGGACTAGCAGCACTGTCACTTCCACCCAAAACGGCTGTGCTAGGTTCTGGTTGTGGAGTAGGTTCTGGTGTTGGTGTTTGTGAAGGGGCCAGGTGACAGAACTTACCGGTATATCCCATTTCTTCGTTACATTTACAATAAACTTCGTCATTTTCATCGAAGGCACATTCACCGCGGCCGAATTCAGCTGAACAACCATACATATCATCTTCACAGATGTTAAGGGTACAGTCCAGATCATCCCAACCGGGATCACATTCACAGGTACCATCGTTTAAACAGAATCCGTTTGAGTGACACCTTGTGTGGCGACATGAATCATCGTCACAGTAGTTCCCTTCCCATCCTTCTGCACATTGGCAATAGGAGTCAAGGCATTTGCCGCCATTGTGGCATTCTTCGTCGGTTGTGCACGTGTCAGCCAAGTTTTCCTGGCAAGAGGGTCCGCCCCATCCGTCCTTGCATTTACAGCAGCCATCAGTCCCCGTGTAATTACAGGCACCTGCTTGATTGTCTTCATTGCATCTTTCATATTGGATTTGACAGAGATCATTTTCACAGTGGTCTCCGCTATACCCGTCACTACAATAACATTTTCCATCGTCGTTGCTACATTTCCCATTTGGCGCGCAGATATTAATTGGGCAAATTTCAATTTGACAGTGGGCACCTTCCCATCCTTCGTTACAGTCACATTCGCCTGTGTAAATGTCACATTCACCTCGATAATTACAAGTGTCTGGTTGGCATTTCTTTTCTGTACAAGTTGGTCCTGTCCAGATCTCAATACAGCTACATTCCCCTGTTGTCTCGCTACAGGTACCACCGTTGAGACACTTGTCAATGGGGCAGGCTACTTCTTCACAGGTATCACCAATCCAACCTGAATCACATCTACAGATGCCTGTCTTTGTGTCACAAAAGGCGTTGTTTTTGCATTTGTCCGGAGGGCATGAGGCTTCTTCGCATGTGTCACCGATCCACCCGTCTTTACATTGACACTTGCCTGTATCTGGATCGCATGTACCTTCATTGGCACATGTGGTTTCTGAGCAGGCATTTGTTTCACAGTTGTCGCCGCTGTATCCCTCTTCACAGCTGCAAGACCCGTCAGAGAGGTCGCAGGTACCATGCTCGCCGCATTTGTCTTCGGGGCAAAGTTGTGTGCAACAGTTGTCGCCGGCGTATCCCTCTTCACAGCTGCAAGACCCGTCGGAGAGGTCGCAGGTACCATGTCCGTTACATTTACCTTCGGGGCAGAGTTGTGTGCAACATGTTTCGCCGGCGTATCCCTCTTCACAGCTGCAAGATCCATCGTTTGAGTCACATGTACCGTGTCCGTTACATTTATCAGTGGGGCAAATTTCGAACTCACAATTCACGCCGCTATATCCGAGATAGCATTCACATTCGTTATTCGATTTACAGTATCCATGAGGTCCATTACAGTCGATGTCCTTCTGACAATCACCATTATCGCCAAGAATACCAGTGACTTCGAGGACGACAGAAACCAATTTGCCCTCCTTGCCTGCTTGCTTATCTGTAAACTTCAATTTCCATACGCCCTTGGCGTTTTCTTTGTAAAAGTTTCGTGCGGCTAATGGGTACAAGACCAAGTTGTCGCTTGAGTCTGTGTGCCTTGAAACGAGTTCTGCATATGTGCCACTTGGGGACCAGACTTCGATTCCAATATCGCCTATGCGGAGGTGTGCGATGGATACCCTAAAGACCACGGCGCCTTGGATTACCATGTCGTTTTCATAGGTCATTTCAATTTCAAGCCCATCTTCGTTATTGTCGGGAATTGTGGTCGAAGCTAAAAGAGAGGCAGCAGTGAAAACTGTGTTTGCGTCGGTGACCACTGTGTGGGATAGGGATTCAAAGGTGGTGGCCCTCTCTAGGGCAGCCTTTGCGTTGACAACACCGAACCCATAAAGTGGGCTGTATGTGAAGCCTGCGCCATTGGCTTTCCAGCCTTCGTCTTGAACATCAACCTTTTGTGCCGTTTCAATTAAAATGCCTTGCACGTCCCATGGTGTCAATGTTGGTCGCGACTCCAAGATCATGGACACAACCCCAGACACTACAGAGGCGGCTGGTTGCGTTCCCTTGCTAAAGATGCACGAAGTTTCGCTGCTCGAATCGGCAGCATTGATTAGCGACAAATGGATCCCTGTGATGTCGAGTCCGCCGCCGGGTGCTGTCACGGTAAGCGCATAGCCGGAGTTACTGAAAAAGCTATGCTTCATTGTGCTTGAAACTGAACCCACAGCAATGACCTCTGGAAGCTTGACATAGGTTGCATAATTTACATTCGCTCCGAGGCTATAATGGTCACCCACGGGGATGACGTGTACACTACCATACCCCTTTCGTCCCCAGCGTGTGTTGGTGACAATTTTGTTGACAACCAGTGGATCCTGTTGGTAATAGTTACACCCCAAAAAGAGCACGCATGTTGTTGGGATGATCGACATTTGGTAGACAGACACAGGATTGGTGGCGGTGTCCGAAAGGGCGCTGATAAGATCGTCAGTTGTGGCCCCGTTGCACGAAACTCTCTGGCCATAGATTGTGGCCTTGGGTGCGGCACCTACCCCGCAAACAAATTCGTCTCCGCTTCCAGCAGCAATACTCGAGAGATAGGTCCCAACCGAGAACGAAAAAGACCCGTCAAATGGATCTGTTGTGTCGGCTTCACAATAGTTGTTCGAGCCCGATAAATCAAAATTTGGCTTAATTGATTCGTGATCTCCCATAACAGAGTCAGTAACGAAGGAAATTGCTTGGCCCTCGCCAGTGTAACCTTCTTCCCAGGCCTTGTCGACTTTGGTTAACAAAATGTGAAATTCATCAGAGTAATCGCCATTTGGAACATATGGCTCAGAAACAACAGCAAGAAAGAATAAAACAGACTATTGTTGATTAAGATATGTTTTTTGTTTTTTTTTAAGAGAGTCAGAAGAATTCAAAAGTAACATTGACAAAAAAAATTTTTTTTTAGTAAAAAGTTTGAATATTGTTCATTTTTTCGGAAAAACAAAATCAGAAAGATAAATTTGTCATTTTGCTTTTTGAAATTGTGAGTGTCTGTTATTTGTTTTCTCTATTTTGGGGGGGGGGATTATTTGAGTACATTTCGAAATTGACAAATTTATTTTTGTAAGAAAAAAAGAAGATTTTTTTTTTTAATTTTAAAAAGAAGAGTATTCAATCACCAAGACAAAAATGTGTTCTTTGTCCTTGTCAAAATTTCTTGTTTTCAGCTTTGTGAATGATTGTAACAAATTGTGACAAGTGAGTGATTGTATTTTTGAATAAAAGAATGACAAATAGTACCAATTAAACACCCTAAAATGGGTGTCTAAAAGAAAAAGAAAAAGAAAAAGGAAAAAACAAATTGTGTGGAACTTACAATAAAAAAAAGACAAAGTTTCATTTTAGTTTTTTTGGTAACTGAAAATGTGCCAAAATGAAAAAAAATAAATTTTATAAAAGGAGTAAAAAAAAAAAAGTTCAAGATCTAAATGTATAAAAAAAGAAATGTTAGATGGTAAATTACAAGATAACGAAATTTTTCAAACCTTACTTTTATTTTTTTTTGATCTGTTTTTCGAAAAGTCTCCTCTTTTCTTCAAAATAACATAAACAATCGTTCTTGAAAAGAATGAATTTTAATTGGTTAAACGCATTTTGTCACAAAAAATTTCGAAATTTGAACAAACATAAGCTATTAAATTATTGTTTTTATCATTATTTTGACCATTCTGTTTTCTAACAAATTCTAAAACCCTCAATTAATTTTTTTTTAAGTTTTCTTCTTTTTTAAATTCTTAACAAAATCAATTTATGATTGCAAGAGTAAAAAAAAAAACAGATCTTTGTGATAAGTTACAGTGATTTTTGATTTCAACAATAATAATTTTTTTTTGATAAGACTTTTCCAAACTTTTTATTTTTGATATTTGCATTCAAATTTTGTAACAAAATTTTTCTTACGAATATTGGAGAATTATTAGAACAAAAGAGAGATTGAAAATTGTCTGACAAAAACTTGCAAAAGTTTCCACTTTTTATTTTTTAATTGAAATTAACTTTATAAGGGATAATTTTTTACTTTTTAGATTCAATTAAAGAACAGCCTACTATGAATTTAAAATATTATTATTGGTTGGTAAAGCATTTTCCATTAAATGAGAAAAAAGCATTTATTTTTTAAAAATGATTTTTTTTTTAAAATTGGGGTAAAAAAAAAGTTTACCAAAGATCTGATCTCATGGTTTGAGTTACTCTCTTAAATAGGCCCCATTTCCCCCTTTTCAACATTTCTAGCACTTATTGAAAAAATAGATTTGTATTGTTTTTCAAAAAAGAAAAGAGAAGGAAATTTTTTTGATTCCCATTCTTTAGTTTTTTGATCCTCTCTTCCTAAAATTTTTTTATGATAATTTGTTTACAATATTGTTGTATGGATTTTACAATTTTTGAATGTTGAAAACAACGTACCTTCCAATTTAATTATTTTTAAAAGAGAGATGGTAATAAATCCATCTACCACAAGAACCCATTATTTCAGGGTTGCCATTATGTTTTTTACAAATTGACTATTTTGGATATGAGACAATATAAAACTTTTAATTTATATTATTAAAAGGAAATATAAAAAAAGTATTGAAAATTCTCTAACGAGAACATTAATCTTAATTTTCTAGCGGAAAGTTTTTTTTTTGAAATTTAAAAAATATTAACCAAAAAATATTTACAAAAAGAGGAAAAATTAAAATATGGGTGTAGGATGCTTAGTCTAAGAATTGTTGATATTTTTGACATCTAATTTTTTTTTTTTTTTTGAGAAAAATATTAACAATTCAGAATAGAAAGAATTAAATGATATTTTTTTAAACGATCGGAGATTTTTGGCAAACCCACATTTTAATGTTGAAAATAATTAGTTAATTTATTTTGTTCATGATTTCGAAAAATCAATAAGTAGGTAATCCACATTCAACAGCCCACAGGTTTTAAATATTTAATCATAAAGTAAGTATATTGTATTATTTTGTCGAAAACCTTTAAAAAATTAAAAAAAAATAATAATAAATAAAAACTTTCTAAATATCGACAATTATTTTTGACAAGACATTGAGAACCAAAAAAGATTAACTTGTGTTAGATACCAGTTTATGTTATTTTTTTTATTCTTATTTTAAGGATATCGAACTTGATATACTTTCAATTTTTGTTAAAATAATAAAAAAATTATTCATTTTCCGAAATCTGAATTGAAGAATATAACTTATATATTGGAACTTGGCAGTTATATTGAACAAAATACGCGATTTTTATGTTAATAAATAATTTATTATATTTTTTTTTCAAAATAAATTTAATGGTCATGAAAATTTCAATTTAATAATTCAAAATTAATTTTTTTAAATTGAAAAAGATAAAAACCAAAATTTGTAATGAAATATCTTTTATTAAATTAGTCTTATACTCATCAATCCGAAATTCCTAAAAAAAAGAGAAAATTGATTTTTTTTAAAGATTACGATTGATTAAATGATGTAGATCACCCACCCAACAGTCAAAATAACGAGACCTCTTACACCCAATTAATGTTTTTTTTTTTTTTTTTTTATTCTTCAAGAAGTGAAAACCTTAAATTAGAAAACAAATAATAAAAAAAAAAATCAAAAACAAAAATAAAAAGATGATTTAAGAATTTTTTTTCTGATTTTTAATTTCTCATTTTTTTTTTTTTTTTTAATAGAGAGAATTTAAAAATTGTATTACCCCCCCCATTTTGAGTGATTCAAGTTTTAAAATAAATCTATATTTAAATTTTGAAAATTCGTCCTGACTTAAGAAATATTTTTATTTCAACTTGAAATTGTGATTTTTTACAACCTTTTTAGCAATTTTAATCTAAAAATATTGACTTCCCTTTTTCTTTTTATTTTTTCAATCCTCATATTTTTTATTATTAAAGCCAATTCACCCATTCACTATATAAAAAAAAAACAAAGTGAAAAAACACAAACAAATTTAAAAAGTGAATTATTAAAAGGTATAAAGTCAAAAAAATATAAGATTAATATTTAAAACCCTTTTCAACAATTTAGAAATTTTTTTAAAATTGAAAAGATTTTTTTTATTTTTTTTACAATTACATCTATTAAAAAAATGTGAATTTATAAGAATGAAATAAGAACGTTGATAATATTTTTTCATTTTTATTGATTACAATTAAACATTTTTACAGTCAAATGGACTATTATTAGGTAGTAAAATACACTAATTTAAAGAGTTTAGATCGGTTTTCGAAGAAAAAATCTTTTTGGAAATATCAAAATTGAAATTCTTTTTTCCAATTTTTCGATTTTTTTTTATATTGTAATTTATTTTATTAGTTTTTTTTATTACAAGACCTCAAGTAATCGAGGAAAAACTCTGTTATTTCAATGCTATTCTAACCATATTAATGATTGCGGTAAATTCATATTGATTTCTATGTGGATTTTTTTTTTTTGATCTTCAGTAGGAGATCAATATGAACATTATTCTTCTTCCCAATAGCACCTGATAATTTGAGTTATTTTATTTGATAGTTTTATTTCATACATATACACCCAGTTCCATTTTTAAGACACAGACATTAAAATAAATTTAATTCACATTAAAATCTCAAATTAAGACACAAAATTTGGATTTTTTTTTTACAATTTATTTTACTAGAATCTGAATTTTGTACTTTAATATGAGATTTTTCATCGTGCCTTAAATTTAGTTTAAATTTTGTACCTTAAAAATGTAACTGATTGTATCAACTGCTCGTAAGTGTGTATTATTCTACTAATTATTATTTATTCTATATCCCCCAAAGGATATTTATTAAAAATAACAATTTTTGAAAAAAAAATTGGGACAATTTTACTAAAACAAAGGTATTAATTTAAATAGCTTAACAGATAGTATCACATTTTAGACACAGGAAAGATCAAATTCAGCATAAAAATTTCAGATTCTCAGAAAATAAATTGACTAAAAAATAAGTATAGAAAAAATGCACACTAATTTGGAATTTGTGAGAGCCTTAACTACTAATCAAAATTTTAACCCTAATATCGGCATGGATGTATTTTTTTCAAAATAAATAAAAAAAAAAAAGGAAATAGGTAGATGATCTGATTTTTGAGAATGTAAATTAGGATATTTTTTTTTATAAAAATATTTTTGAGTGGCATGCAAAAATAAAATTTTGAAATTAAAATATCACTTTTTATTCTATTTGTAAAAAGTATAATTTAAATTAATAATTAATCTTTAACATTTAAATTTAGAAACCTTTTCAATAACTTTTGGGGGTATTGCATTTCTTTTCCAAATCTGAAGAAAAATTTCATCTAACCCACGAAAAAAACCAGAGAACAATTCATTAATATTACAAATTACTAGAGCAACCTGTTTTAAATGATATATTTTCTTTTTTTTTTATTGTAAAAAAGAAATCCCCCCCAAAATAAAGTTTCTGGAATCAAGAAAATAATTTTATTCTATCAATATATATTTATTAGAAAGTTTTTTTTCTTCTGTATCTTCTACATTCAAACTTGGATAAAACGATTTTAGACAGAATTCCCTATTTATTCCCCTTTATTATGTTTTACAAAGAACACCATTTTTTACCAATTTTCATTGCAAAGTCGTTTTTTTACTATGAATATGATTATCAAACAGGACCAAAACAAAGAATATTAAACATTTTTTATAAATTTAGTATTTGAATTATAATAAAGTACGTGGAATATTTAAGACTATTTCTTAATTATTATTATATAATAATTAAATTAGTAAAACATTAGTTTTTAACATTTTAAGTTGGATTTTACACATTTTCAAAAATATTTTAGAAAATTTCAAATTTAAAGAATGTATTATTTTGTTCATTATTTTTTGTTAAACAAATAGAAAAAACCTATTAAAAAAACAGATAAATAAAAAAATTATATTTTTCTAAAAGTCACGGTATACCAATTACAGTTAGTTCCACTTTTAAGGCACAAACGTTGAAAAAAATTTAAGGAACAATAAAAATCTCAAATTAAGGTACAGAAATCAGATTCTCGTAAAATAAATTGTAAAAAAAATATTACAAATTTTGTGCGTTAATTTGAGATTTTTCTGTACCTTAAATTTCGTTGAAAGTTTGTGCCTTAAAAGTGAAACTGACGGTATTAACCAAAGAATAAAAACAATTTATTTATTATTAATAACCCTTCTATTGAGTTTTAGTCCCTTCTGTAAACTCTAGAAACACATCTCCAAACACCGCAGACTGTCCATGTTTTCTTTAAATTTTCCATTTTACAGTCAATTCCACTTTTAAGATATAAACTTAACAAAATTTTAAGAATAATTAAAATCCCAAATTACAGCACAAGCATTCAAATTCTAAAAAATAATTTGTGTAATAATAGAATCCAAAAAATGTACTTTATTTTGAGAATTTTGTTTTCCTTAAAACCCGTTGAATGTTTGCACCTTGCATTTTAAACCGACTTTATCTATAAAATTTATTAATTTCTCCAATAAACAAAAAAACCAACAAACCATAAAGGTACTTTTTCAGAATACAAAAGAATTTAGTAAAATAGTTGATTTAACTCTATTTTTTCGAAATTCTAAAAAACAAAAAGACTGTGGATACACTTCCTTCACAAACAATAAAATTTATATATCTTGAACACAAATATTTTTTTTGAAATAACTTGAGAAATTAAATTTTTAACTTTCAAGAAAACTAAAAAGTGAAAAAAAAATTTAAATATATTAATTAATTTCTGAAAATAGAATTTAAATTCAATTTAATATGACTATTGCAGCCTAAATGGCGTTAAATTTCTTTTAATTGTCAAATTGCAAAATAATTTCACATTATATATATATATATATATATATATATTAATTTGTTTTAAAAAAAAACCAAATTCAAAAACAATTTGATTCTTGGAATTTATGGAGAATCCCAAACATCAAATTAAACTAAAAATTAAGTCACTTCAATTTTCCAAAAGGAGAGTTTAATTGTCAACCCAAGCAAAATTTGTTTTTTTGAATTTTTTTTTTTATACTAATCCTATTCAGTTAAAATTAGCTTTAAGATTTTTAAAATATATATGAGTCCATTTTAAGTGATTAATATTTCAGATATCAGTAAGGATCAGTTCAAAATGTAAAGAATAATAATTGAAAATTTTTCTCTTTTAATACAATTCAATAATTACTGACAGTTCTATATTAAGGGAGTAGCCACGGTAAAGAAAAATTTTTCATTTTTTTTGCAATTCTGAAGAGGATCAGAAAATAACATTTTTTACTCTGTTTGTAACTCATTGATTTTTATTATTTAAAGTACTAAATTCATTAGATTTTTTAAATTTTTTTTTCAAAGTCTCAAAGAAATTCCCACAATAGAATGTTGAGTTGAATTGCAAAAAATAGTGTTTTGAATGTTGAATAACTTATCTTTTATTCTTCTCTCAACATTCTATTGTGGAATTTAATTTTTTCATTTTTTATTTTTTCATCATTTTTGAGATTTTTTTAATCCTGACAACAAAAAGCAATTAGAAATATTTTTTTATTAGTGGCATTTGGGATTAATGGATTTTGTTTAAAAAGAACAACAACATTACAATTGAGAGAATCATAAAAGGAAACATAAATGGGACTTAAATAGCTAGAAAATTCGAAAAAAAGAATAATTAAGTCAAATTATTACTTGTTAGGATTTTAAATCGTTGGGTTTAGTGGAATTGGAGAAGTGAATATGATTATAATGTTAATTGTTAAAGAAAAAGAATAAAAGTTTCATTTAGCTTTCCATAAAAATACACAACCCAAGAACCAAAAAAAAATCATCAAAGTTCCCAATTCTAATAAGAGAATATTAATAATTTAAGCTTCTTTTAAAGATGATTAGAAAAATTTGAATGGTTGCCTGATTTATAAAATATGTTTTTTGGAAAGGTGAATGAAAATTTTTTTCAATTTATTTTGATACAAATAGTATTTTATCAAAGTTTAAACCACAAAATAGATACAAGTTTAATTCAAAGAATCTGAAATTATCTTCTCCCAGAAAAAAAAAAAACTAAACCTCCATTCCAAAAATTTTGACACATCTAAAATCAAAAATAGGAAAACAAAAACTCAATTTATT
Organism: Anaeramoeba flamelloides; assembly: GCA_027625915.1. Classification (NCBI taxonomy): domain Eukaryota; family Anaeramoebidae; genus Anaeramoeba; species Anaeramoeba flamelloides. The sequence goes on from JANTQA010000008.1 coordinate 2,406,149, forward strand.
ATATTTTTCCAAACCTAAGATAAAACCATATTTAAGTAACATAGTATTAATATTTTTTTAAGTAATCTTTTTCATCCAAATATAAGAAAACAATATAAAATAAAAAATCAAAACAAGTGTGTCCAAAATAAGGAAACGAGCTTAAATGAAAGAGTTTCAACAAAAAATATATTGGTAGATTTGTTAAAATTACACCAACAATGGTTGATCGATCAAATGATAAGATACCATGCACCGGTTGTATGTGGATTTTTCAATTTAAGAAACTCAACTGTAACCATCTATCAACCATCTATAAAAAATTTTCAGATCTAACGAAACAGATTAAGTAACTGAAAAATTGAAAATGAAAACAAAAACAAAAAAGACAAAAAATGAAATAGTTTGTTGAATTAAAATTAATTTCCAATTGTATGTAAATCATGTCATTGTTATTTTTCCAACTGTTTAAAGTTGTCCAAATTAATGGAATTAAGTTTATGTTAATAAAAAAATAATAAAAAAAAAAAAACTATTTTATCAATATAATCTCATTTTTTTTATTGTTGAACATTACTAAAAAAAAAATATCAAATAATTTTTTTAAAAAAATTTTTAGAGAATCTAGGATCACACGCCACTAAAATAAAATACTCTTCTCTCATCTCTCTCAAATTTTTATCATGTCTTATGGTGTAGCTACTCCCTTAAAAGATATTTGTCTATTTTACAATGGGAATGTTAAAAGTCATCAGAATTTTAACTCAATGTTTTCAAAACAAGATGAGAGAACAAATTTTTGGGATTTACAATTACATTTACTCAATTATTTTTAGTCTTTTACCAACATCTTCAATACTTTAACTGTTCAAAAATATTTCACTACTTTGAGATGACAAAAGAGAAAGATAGTATGTTAGAACGTAATACACCCCAACCGTAAAATCAAAATTATGGTTTGTGAACAAAATGTAACTTTTATTTCATTTTTTTTTATTTTTAAATACATCCTGTATACAATTCTCTCAAATTAATCTGATCAAAATGACAAACATATCTCTTCCACATAAATTAGAAAAAATCTTTGATAACGCAATTGTACTTTTTGTCTTTCCTTTTTTTTTTCTTTTTATTTTTTTACACTTTTTCAAACCACCAATTGTACTTTTTGTTTTTCCTTTTTTTTTTCTTTCTTTTTTTCTTTTGATTATTTTGCTCTAAATTTCGAAAACAAAAAAAAAATTTTTATTCTTTTGTTGATTCAAAAAAAGAAACTTTACGATCAAAAAGAATACCACAAATCGTTAGAAGAAATCGAAGAAGTTTTAAAAAAAAAACCACAACATCCTGAAAGCCTTTCGCTTAAAGGATTAGTTTTATTAGAAATTGATCGAAAAGAAGAAGCACTTGAATTTTGTCGAAAAGGCTTATCTTTGGGAATAACACATTTTTTTAGTACTGACAACCAACATTTTATTCTTTTCTTACAATTTTGTTTATATTAAAAAAAAAAAAAAAAAAAAAAAAAAACTTTTTGCTCATTTCAAAACCAAACCTTTTCAAATATTTTTTCTTTTTCATCAAAAATAAAAAAAAAACAAAAAAATAATCGAATTTTGCTATTTTTTTTTCAAATATTATTATCCATAGCATGGCAAGCATATGCAATTTATAACAAAAAAACAAAAAACTACAAAGAGTCTCTTAAGTGTTACCAGAGGGCATATGAAAAAGATCAAAAAAATTTGAGTTTATTAATTGAGCTTTCAAATATGCAATTATTGACAAGGGATTTTAATGGATACCTTGATTCAAGGAAAAAATTATTAAAACTCCAACCAAACAAAAAGGAAAATTGGTTTGCTTTTTCTTTTGCTAATTATTTGAACAAAGATTATGATATGGCTATTCAAACAATTGAAAAATACACTACCTCGAATGTATTTTATCTTTTTTTTTTTTTTTTTTGCACTCTTTCAAACCTCCAATTAACAAGTTATTTTTTCTTTCAACTTTTCTTATAAAAACTTGTTGGTAAACAAATAAACAAACAAATACTGGTATTTGAATTTTAAATGGGATAAAATTTCAACTGATTATCATTTTTCAATTTCATCCAGAAATCTTCCTTTCATTTAGGATTATTAATTAACCCAATAAATGTATACAGTAAAAAAACCAAACAAACAAATAGAGATCACCAATTACAATCCATTTCTTGGAAAACTCTATTTGTAAAAGAAAAATAAGGAAAATGCAGTTGAAAATTTTTTCTCATTTATTATGCAAATACCAGTAAACAAATAAATAAATAAATAAATAAATAAACAAACAAATAAATAAATTAATAAACAAACAAATAAATAAACAAATAAACAAACGAATCATCAAAAAATTCAAATCAGAAAATCAGAAATCAAAATGAAATGAGTGAAATTGCCTTCTACCATAACGAATTAATTGAGATCTCAGGCAACTATGAGCACTGTAACGAACACTTGGATAACATATTTCCATTTATTAAAGACAAAAGGAGATGGAAAGAAAAAAAAGCACGAATGTTATTAATATTAAAAAAATATATAATGGCCGAAAGGATGTATTACATGCTATTAGATCAAAACCCAAGTATGAACGAATATTTGGACGGAATCGAACAAGCAAAACAGATCATTCCAATTAATGCAAAAAGGGAGCCTTGGAATTTCAATGAAAAACAATTAAAACAATTAAATGAATTATATTCACAACTCCAAAAGAAATACCCTAAATCGCTTTTAATTAATAAAAGAATTTTAGAAATTAAATATTCGCAAAATTTCAAAAAAGCATTTATTGAATACGTTATTCCTCAGATTAAAAAAGGGATACCAAGTATGTTTTCAAATTTAATATCTTTTTATCAAAATTTAAATATTGAAAAAAATATGGATCGAGTTAAAATTATTGAACAAGTTATGTTTGATTTTGTTAAACGTCTCGAATACGTAAGAATTGGCAAATCAGATAATGACGAGAATAATGAGAATGATAAAAACAAAAAGGAAGAAGATAGTATAATTAACAAGAAAATTGAAATAGAAGAATCGAGAGCTTCATTAGTTTATGTTTATTATTACCTTACCCAGCATTTCGATAAATTACATCAATTTGAGAAAGCCTTTGAATTTTTAAATAAAGCCATTGAACATACACCAACTTTATTTGATTTATACGCCTTTAAAGGTAGATTATATAAGGTAATTATTCTTCTTAAAACTATTTTTATCTCACAAAAAAAACACAAACAAAAAAACAAAATCCAAAAACCACAAACCACAAAAAAAAAAACGCAAACTAATAACCAAAACCCACAAACCACAAACCACAAACCACAAACGATAAACTATAAATTATAAACGATAAAACCACATTTCACTTTTGTAATCTTTTTTTCATTTTCCTCACCAGTATTTAACTTTGTTTTTAAAAAAAGAAACTTGTATCAATATTAAAAACCTTTTAATAATAAAAAACGTAGTAGCGACAGACTACAAATTCTGTTAAATTCTAAGTACTGAAAATTTTTTCATTAAAAAAATTTATTAAGAATAAAAAACATTCACAATTTTTATTCATAAGACATTAAATGAAAAATAAAAATGCACCCTTTAACTTTTCCATTTTTACATCAATTTCGTCTTAATTTAGCATTTTAGACAATATTTACTTTGTTGGTTACTAGGTTTGTAGAATACATTTTAATTCTCTCTGTGCATCCTTAAAAATTAGAAAAAAAAATATCAAAATAAAAATCATCTCTTCAAGACAGAAACAATAGATTGAATATATTTTCTTAAAAATAAATTGTTTAGATCATCTATAATAAATACAATTATTTTATTTAGAAAGTTATAAGATTTCTATTATTTTTGTTATTTGTTATTAAACCAAAAATTTGTGATACTAAATATGTTATTTTTGTGGGAAGAAAATGATGAAAAGTCAAAAAAATGAAAATTCTCTCAAAAAAAAAAAAAAAAAAAAAAAAAAAAAATACTATTCTCAATTTATTTGATAAAAGAAATATAAACTGATAGAATTCTACATAATAAAGTGGTTCAAAATTTAGGGAATTTATTTTAGTTTACAAATCAAATCCAAAAAAATATTTAATAAAATAAAAATTAACAAAATACAAGAAACAACTGTTTCAAAATTTTTGAAACAATCATTACTCGGATTTTATTTTGGATCAAATTAAAAAAATCAAAATTTTATATAATCAAATAACGTATAAACATTTCTTATAATATAAACAAAAATATATATTTTATACAAAAAAAAAAAATAAACATTACTATTATAGCATGTTGGTGATTTTGATCTTGCAAGTAAATGTGTTGAAAAGACAAGAAAATTAGACCTCGCAGATCGACATATTAATAATGAATCAACAAAATATTTTTTAAGAAATCAACAAACAAAGAAAGGAACTGAAATCTTCAATATTTTTATGAAGGTAAGAAAATTTTTTTTTTTTTATACTAATAATCATTGGAGAAAAAACATCGAAACAGGAAAAAAAAGTGAAACAAGAAATCAAGTTCAACACGATTTTTAATTGGGAACCTTAATAGAACCAAAACCTGAAAAAAAGATCAATTAATAAAAGAAACAATAAATTAATTAAGCCAAAATGAAGGATTAATCACAATAACAGTTTTTATGGTTAACTATTTTATAATCGATCTTTTTATTTGATTCAACACTTATTAAAAAATTTCTTTGAAAACATTTTAACTAATTTTTAAGATCTCCAAAAAAAGTACCAAAAGAATTTCAATATAGAAAAGGAGATCTAAAAGGTTTTTATTTGTTTTGATTGGGATGGTAATAAAAATATTAATAATTCTTTGGAAGTTAATTTGTTTCTTCTTTTCATTGATTTTACTTTTCGTTTTCAGGTTCTATCCAGGTTTACAATTAGTAATCGTGTAGAACTTTTTTTTCTTGTTTCACTTTTTTTTCCTGTTTCTGTTTTTTTTTTACCAAATGGTAAATTAAAAAAAAACCATTCCATTAATTTAACAATATTTTCTTATATTTTCTTGATAAAAAAACCAAAATCAACAAATAACAAACAAAATAAAAATAAAAAAAAAAAAAAATTCAGGATTTGCAAAATTTCCCAAATTGGAGATACTTTCAAGTATCATGGATGACTAATGAGATGGGATCAGCACATTTAAAAAAAAAAGAATATTCTTTTGCATTAAAAATGTTTCAACAAACAACAAAAAATTATACAGCCTATTATGATAACCAATTAACATATCATCAATATTGTTTAAAAGAGGGCCATTTATGTTCTCTAATGAATTTGGTAAATCTTACAAATAAGATTTATTCATATCCATTTTATTTGACTGCAGCCAAAGGTGTAATTGAAATTTATTTATATCTTCATGATCAAGGAGCCGAATTTCAGAAGGAATTAATAACTGAGTGTGAAAAACTTGAAAAAGAAATTAATGAAAAAAAAAAAACTGATGAACAATATTTACAATTAGACGACGACGAAAAAAAATTAGTTGAAGATGATGATCCGGTTGGAAAAAAATTAATTGAAACCAAAAAGCCCTTAGAAGAAGCTTTAAAAATTCTTCAAAAACTTGAAAATCAAGCCGGCCACTCATTGGACACACATTTGCTAGCATTGAAAGTTTATACAAAAATGGGGAATTATAATTCTGCAATTGAAGCAATTCAAAAAATCAGGAAAGTTGATCCAAATAACTTCCAATTGCATAAATTATTAGTTGAATTTTTATTACAAGCAAAAAATAATAAAAAAGATTTAAATGAAAAAATTAATACCACAATAAATGATCTTCAGAAGGAATTAAATATCCAATCATTATCTGAATATAATCAACAATTTTTACAAAAAAATATCAATAAATTAGAACATAGAGTTTCTGTTGCTGAAGTAATGCTATTATTAGGCGAAAATAAAGAAAAGGCTATTGAAATAATGATGAAAGTTGATGATCTTGAATTTGAAAATAAAAGATTATTACAATCTTGTTTAAATATCTTATTAAAATTACAAAGCATTGATGAAAACTATGCTATTCAATACCGTGAAAAATATAGTGAGAAATTTAAATATTCTACAGATTTTAATCCTCAAATCCTTGAAATTAGAAAAGAAAAAAAAATCCAAAAACAATTAGAATTTGAAAAAAAAATTGAACTAGAAAAAGAAAAATTAAAGGAAAAAGAAAAAGAAAAAGAAAAAGAAAATAAAAATCAAAATGAAAAAGAAAATGAAAAAGAAATTCAAAAAAAGACTGAAAAGGAAGATGAAAAAGAAAAAGATAAAGAAAATAAATAATTATATTAATCGACCATAATAAATCATTCTGTTTTGAATTGTTAGCATTTTTTCTTTGATTAATAAAAACGTTCATCTATCATATTTAAATAATTATTTATATTTTATTGAATACTAATTTCCTAATATATATATATTATTTTATTATTTAAATCGAAAACAATATTATTTTAAATATCTTTTCAACATAAAATTATATTTGAGTATATTATGAAATATTCAAGTTAAATAAATTGTGGTGTCTTAAATACAAAATGAAAAGTTTTAATTTTTCTTTACAATATTTTTTTTATTTATAGATAATTACAAAATCCTTTGAAGAAACCAGAATTAGAGAAAATGGTAGAGATGATATTGATTTTATGAATATCCTTTTCTCATTATTAGTTGAAAAAATTCAAGATCTTTACAAAATCAAAGTTTTAGAGACTTTATTAAGTTCTTCTTCTTGAACCTTTGAGATAAAATTTAAAATTTTTTTTTTGAATTTAACAGTATATGTAGCTTGCGGCAAGAGTGACTTATTTGTTCTAAAAATTTCTTTCCTTTTGATTTTTAAACTAATAAGAATACTAATTGTATTATCTGATTTAAACATTTTAATACATTACGAGATTTTCAGCAAAAAGTACAATAAAAAAAAAATTTTTTTTATTAAAAGAGAAAATTGATTTCAAAAAGCAATTTGTCCTATTCATAAATGTCGTTATTTGTATGAAGTTGAGAGAATAAGTAATATATTTTTCTTGAGAGGTACTATTTATATCTCCCAGAAAGAAAAATATTTTGCTTGTTGTCGAAACAATGAGTTAAATTGTGTGTGTTATTATTGGTTGAAATAATGATGATCTTCAGGAAAAAAAATAAAAACACAAAAAATAATAAAAAATAATTCTTTGTAGTTTTTCATTCTTTTGAGATCTTTAAAACTAGATGAATTTTTGTATTATTTAAAACTGTTTTAAAATAAGAGACTCCCAACTCAAAAAGTAATTGTTTCTAAATTTCAACCTTTTTAAAAAGTTATTTTCTTCATCCCTTTTAAACTCTCAAAATAGTTAACACTCATCAATACTAACACATTTTAAAATTTATTTTTTTGAAGAAAAACATAAATGGTTAATTAAAATCTCGTGAAAATTCACTTTCTTCTATTCTTCTGCCTCTTTTCTTTTTAATATTAAGATACCATTTCCAAGAACCGAGCTATTTATTTCTTCTAAAAACAAAAAAAAAAAGGAAAAAATCAATTAGCCTCAGAATCAGTAGAGTATTATTAAATAAAGATCTTTTTTTCTTGAAATAAACAATATAATTATTTCTAGAAAAAAGGCATTTTTTTATCATTTTTTCGGCTTAAATTTTAAAAAAATAATTAATTTCTTAAATTTGTGGTGAAATGTAGATTAAGTGCCAAAACATTTAAGTTTATTAAAAAAATTAAATAATTAATTAATAGATTCTCCGACCAATTATTTCTAAAATCAGGGAAATATATTTAGGTTAGAATTTGCTTTATAAAAAGGAAATGAAACGGACCAATCTTTGAGTTTTTAGGTTGATGATTATTAAGTAAATCTTTGAAATATAATTAATTAAAAAAAAAGTTACTTTTCGAGGTTCTTAATATTAATTATTAAATACCAGAATGCTATTATTTTGACTTTTTATTTTTAGATTTGGAAAAGGAATTAATAAAAAAATTTGAAAACATGAAAATATTTAATTATGATCATTAGCAAAATATGTAATAATTGATTGTTCAATAAGATTTATAATTGATTTTTTTAGAGTCATAGAAACCATTTGCGTCATGCATCACTCATATCATTCACACCTAATTACAACATCATTTGATTATAGAGAAATATACGGTGACACTAATCCCTTAATTACTCCTTTCTCTTTATAAATAAATTAAAAAAACACAAAATTTTTGAAAAAAAAATCATGGAATTTTCAAACTTTAACGTTTCCCTTATCTAAACATACTTATTTGTCAATAAATGTATTGTTAGACTTAAAAATAATATTCACCAAGAAACAAAATAAGATGTATCCATCACCCTATTTAATGTCTGTTGATATTAGATTCATTCTCTCAAAAAAAAGTTATTTTAAAAAACATTTACAAAAACAAACATGATTTGAAATAGTGTTCTAAAAATCCAAAATTAACATTATTTATCTGAGAACTTTTTTTTTAATGATTTGATTTTATATTTGGAACATGGTTAAATAATTCAATAATTTCACAAAAAAATAAGATACAAGTGCCTTGCTGTTTCTTAAAAAGAATATTTGTTTCAAATTTAATGCAAAGTAGGATTTATTTAGGACAATGAAAACATCAAGTAGAAATTAATAAATTCATTTTTATCTAAAAGTTTGCTTTAACTCAACTTTTGTCACCAAGTTTTTCCTTTTTGTATCAAAACAAAATTCAATTAAAGATCAATTAATTACAAATTATGGCACTCGGTATTCCATTAAAATTACTTCACGAAAGCGAAGGCTTTGTTGTTACTGTTGAATTAAAAAATAATGAGATCTATCGCGGGCACCTTGTTCAAGGTGAAGACAATATGAACATGGAGCTTATCAATGTTACCTTAGTTTCTACAAACGGCCAATCGTCTACCCTTGAGAAGGTTTATATTAGGGGATCTCTTGTAAAGTTTATCGTCACTCCGAGCTTTTTAGAGAATAGCCCCATTTTTTTTACTTCGAAAGAGGGGAAGGGAAAAGGAGAAGGCCTACGTAGAGCAGGGTTGGAAAGAGGTGGAGGGAGAGGAAGGGGAAGAGGAAGAATGAGAAACATGAGGAAAAATTAGACTAACATTTTTTTGTTATTATTTAATTTTTTTTTTGATCTTTCCCCTTGCTTGTTTTTGATTATTATTTTTTTTTTTTTTTATTTTTTTATTCTTTTTTTTTTGAATAATCTGAAACATTTCAAAAACAACACAACAAAATAAAACTTTTCAATACAAATAACAAAAATTTAATTTTGAAGTAATTTCCACAACCTTTCATTCTTTAAACAATTTTTTTTCTTTTTTTTCATGAACACCACGCCCAAAACATTTATGAATAAAATTTGTTTTAACAATCAAGGTTATTTAATATAAAATTGAAAATGAAAAAAAAACCACCAAAAAATGGCTATTGAAAAGAAATTGGCTTGTTCTGTGAAATAGTTTTGAATTAATAGCTCCCATATGGAATGAAGATCTTTTTAATTTTGGCTTGTTTACCTTAATTAATCAGAACAAATTAAGCTATGTTTTATTTTAGGTTCCAAAATATTTTGCTTATTATTTGTTGAAAAAACCCAAAAGGTCTTCTACTCAAAACCAATAAGGAAATGATATTTTCAAGAGATGTAATTAAACTTTCTTATTGAACTTTGAGATAAAATTGTAAATTCTATAATTTGATTTGAACAAGACACCAGTATGAAAAAACTAAAATTCAAGTTCGGCAAAATTAATCCCTTCAATGAACATTGCATTCTTGATAGTAAAGTTTATTTTCAATAAAATCAATAATCCTTAGAACTTAAAAACCTTGATGTTCTTGTATTTATTATTATTATTAGTAGTACCACGATTTAAAACTCTTTTGTCAAGACAAAAAAGGTGTTTTTTTCGGGTAAAAAATTTCAAATTACTGGACAACTGAATTTTAGTTTAATTCGACTTTGAGAGATTTAACTTTGATAGAGAATAACTAATAGTTTTTAAAATAATCTTCTTTTCTCAAAAAGCCGAAATAGAGAAAAAAATTTTCTAATGTTAAATCTTTCCTTGTGCTAGGTTCTCCAGAGTTCAAAAGAATCACATGTAATCTTAACAATTTACTCTATTCTTTTAAATTCTGGAAAACCTAACGGATATTTTCCAAGGTTTTTTTACTTTTTGAAATAAACTGAAAAATTCTTGAATTTTCTGTATATTTCAACAATTAAGAAAAATCTAAAGAAGTGTCCTAGGTTTTCCAAAATTCAAAAGAATTGAGTAAAATCCTTGATTTTACTCTATTCTTTTAAATTCCGGAAAACCTAACGGAAAATCAAATTAAAATTATTTTTTTAAATTTAAATCAACAAAACATTCTTTAATAGTCAAAATAATTGAATTCTCATTGGAAAGATAATTATTAAGTTTAAAATTCCTACAAATACTCAGAAAATAACTTCTGAACTTTAATAAAAGAGTTTATTCAAGATTTTTTACTATAAGATTTTGAAAAAATCTTATAAAATCTGAAACATTAGATTTTTTGACTTGAATTGTAAAAAGGTTTTAAAAATATTTTTTTGAACCAAGATATTTTATTAATAAATCATATTTATCGGTGGTGGAGCCATTAAAATGTGAAAAATTAGCAAATGGTTAATTTTTTACAGAAAATATTTTTCCGTAATGTTCTTTTGTAAGTTAATTAATGAGGAAATGATAATTCAATAACAATTAAAGATAGTCTTTAATTTCATATTTTCCTTTTGTTGATGTTAAGTATTTTTACCCCAAATGTGAAAAAATCTCTCGTTGTCAAGTCACCGAACTCGTATTTACTTCATGCCTAAGATCCCGAATTCACCCAAAAATGTATTGTGAAATGGACACTTCTTTTGATTGAATAAATTTAAATACTAAAAAAAAAAAACAAATCCATATGATTTAAAATACATAATTCAAAAAAAAAATAATAATAAAAATAAATAAAAGGGTATCAATCACAGAAATATAAACTAAATCAACAAAAACTCATAGATTTTAAATACCAAAAAAAAATAAAATTTCAAGAATTCAAATTTTAAAGGTTTCTCAATTTTAAACAAGTCAAATAATCAATCAAAATTAATCTTTTGTTCATTTATTCAAAAATTTGACTTTCTTCGATTTGAAAAAAATTTTTTTATGTTGATAAATAATCAATTAAATTCGATTTAATCCAATTTGTGATTATTTTATCAAAACATCTACTTTTTTCATAAGGTTTTTGTACAATTATGGAGGCAAAAACCTCTTATTTCAGAAATGAGAAAAATAAAAAAAAATAAAGATCTTCAAGATCTTAGCTCCACTAAAGAGTTACAATTATAACCAACACAGTTGTATTCAAACTTAGAATTCACAGTAATTTAAATTTGGAATCATGTGTATAAATGTTCTGACTTTTTACACAAACCTTCTAATTTCGAATTTTTAGCTATTATATGATAAACCAAATTTCAAAATTAGGGGCAAATTTTTTTTTTAATATTTTTTTCTTTTTTCATTTGCCTTTCAAAAAATAAAGTGATTACACTATATTTTTATTTATTAATCTATTTTGGTTATTATCTCTAAACATTTTAGTAAAATACATCATTATTAAAAAAAAAACAATTAAACAAATTTTTTTTGGGATGGAAAATCTGCACCTATTTTTGAAATTTAGCTAAGTACTTGTGATGTTGATATATTTTTTAAAAAAATTAGAGTACCATAAAATAAACTTATTTTTCAATTCCAAACAGTTATTTTTCCATGAAATTACTAGATATTAAAATTAAAATTAAAATTTTATTTCTAGACAATTTTTTAATCTCTAATGAATATCAATTTTTGTCTAATTTTATTTTATTTTATTTTTTTTTTTTGATTACAGTCAGTTTCACTTTTAAGGTACAAACTTTCAACGAAATTAAGGCACAAAAAAAAATCTCAAATTAAAGCACAAAATTCGGATTCTAGTAAAAATAAATTGTAAAAAAAAAAATTCCATATTTTGTGCCTTGATTTGAGATTTTTTTGTGCCTTAAATTCCCTTGAAAGTTTGTTCCTTAAAAGTGAAACTGACTGTAAATAGACTCATATTTTACTGAAAAAAATAGTTATTCGTCGAATATCAAATTCTTTTCAAGATATTAGCAATTCAAACAAAGTTATAGTTGGTATAATTCACTAGTAAATGAAAAAATATTCAAGAAAATTTGATAGCAAATAAAAAATAATAAGTATACCACATCTTGAAATTGAAAAATAAAGTAAAAATCTGATTAATACAATACCAAACTTACTTTTATAGCGATTTTCAAAAATAAATTATCATTTTTAAGAGTTTTATGTATTTTTTAATTTTGAAGGTTTTCTAAACACAACATTTTTGATTATTATTTCAAAATCTTTATTTTTTTAAAAAACCGAAAATAAATCTTATTCTTTTCGGTAAGTTATACAAAAATACACTTTAAAAATGAAATCACTACTATTGGTTGGAAAATAAATTGAAATAATTTTAAAATTATTTAATAAAAAATATTTTCTTTGAAAGAAGAAATAAATCTTATTTTCTTAAAATGGAGTTTATAAAAACATATCTTCAGAAATAAAAAAAAAAACACTAAGTCTTGGAATACCCCAGTATAAATCAATTTTCTTAATTTCAAAAAACCAAATAATTATTTTTAACTTGTAAAAAATATAATTTATTTATTCAAAGAACAGTTTTAATCAATTTTTTTTTATTTTTTTAGCAAAAAAATATGGGAATTACACCCAAAAAAGTAAAACAAATAGTCTGACAAAATATTTTTTTAGAACCCGAAAAAGACAACGTTTAATCAAAAAAAAAAAAAAATTAATTTGAGTATTTTTAATCAAAAAAATAATCAATTAATCTGAATTATTTCAGTTAATTAGTCACAACAAAAGATTTTATCTAGATATATCTTAATTATAATTTCTCAATTTTTTAATAATTTTCAAATCAATAAACCTAATTATAATTAATAATACTACAAAAATCGATATATATATATATATATTCAAATAACTGATTTTGATATTAACATTTCTTTGTTTTTACTCTTAATATTTTAAAAGGAATTATATTACTTAATCTTTTAAATTTCAAGAAATTTAATAAATAAAATGAAATAAACTAAATTTATCTTTTTTTCAGGATCTTCAAGGATTCAATATTTGCTTTTTTTTATTGTTTTTTTATAAAATAAGATGAATATTTTCTTGGTTATTTATTAAGACAAACTATTCAGATTTTACTAAAAATGAGATTTCTTGAAAATAAAAATGTTTTAAATTCTTTCTTTGATTTTTTTTTCAATTTTAGATCCAAAAATAAAACAATAAAACAATCTCCTACTTTATATTAAAATTATAATTGAAAAAAGTAATTCTTATAAAAATAATAACCACTTTCTCTAAAGTTGATAAAGGAGACTATTTGTACTGTATAATTGAATCTTTTAAAAATAATTAACGTATTATATTTGTAGCAAAAATTTAAATAAGAGTGAACAGTATAAAAAAAAAAAAATTTCAAAATGTAAAATTAATAGTAATTTGAGAATAAAATTTTGTTTTTCCTGATATTTCAATTAAATATGGGTAAAACAATTCACTTCCTTTTCAGTATTTTTCTTGATTAAATAGAGTTTTGAAAAAGTAAGTTGTAATTCGTGTCTTCCATTTGAAAAAGGAAATTGTAAATGTAGTAAAAATTTTTACCCAGTTAAAATTCATACAGAAGAAAAAATATATTTTTTAAATTATCTTTTTTTACAAGATTTCTTCAAGTTTGAGAAACACAAGGGGTTTGTTTTTAAAGTTACACTTAAAGAACATAAAAAATATCGAATAAAAGAAATAAACAGCTTTAAACCCTTAAAAAAGAAATCCGATTTTTCCAAAAAAGATTTTGGAAAATACCCAAAAATTGTTTTCTTTTCCGAAAAAGTGTTTACTCAACAATCCTCATTGAGTTTAATTCATTTTTTTTCTTTTTGTTAATTACAATGAGCTTCAAATTATTCTTCTTTATTTTATTAATTTTTGTTTTTGTTGGTAGCATTGAAACAAAAACATCTCGACTAAAAAGAGCTGCACCGGTTTGGCCAGACAATTTTAAGGTGTCTTTTGTTTTCTCATTACCAGAAGTTCCCGAAAACCAACCTATGACTGTGTTCCATGACAAAGCAAACAATCGAGAGAGAATTGATTACTATAATGGCCTTGCAACTGATATCCAACGTGGAGATGAAAATCCAACAAACATTTACCAGGTTCGTGTTGCACAAGACAAACAAATTTGTTACCACGACAGTGGAGTGGTGATTTTAGAACTAACCCAAGTACTTCCTGATTTGTCCCAATGGGTCTATACTGGCAAAACTGTAAGAAGGGGACAGAAAGTTGATTCCTTCCAATGGATCGACTATTACCCCGATTATAATAAAACGAATATTTATAAATTTTATACCATCGAAGGATCAGATTATCCAGTTCAATTCTGGATGATGGGTTATGATAATGTATTTGGTTCCCATTACGATGAATGTAAATTTTTTTTTCTTTATTTTTTCTTTATTTTTTCTTTATTTTTTCTTTATTTTTTTTTTTTTTTTTTTTTTTTTTTTTTTTTTTTTTTTTTTTATTATTTTTAGAGGAAACTTTCTTATATTTTATTGAATAACACCACCAACAGATCCAGTCAAAAGATATAAAAATCAAAATTAACACCAAAAATTATAAAAAAAAACACACAAAAAAGAAAAAAAAGTAACAAAAACATTTATCGTAACTGTAGTTATTTTTTAAGTTTCCTAAACAATTGTTTAACTTAAAATAATCGATAAAATTGTTGAAATTTAAACTTCTTTCAACATAAAATTTATGGAATTTCAGACTTCAAATTATGGTAGAAAATCTAAAAATCTTGGAGCTTTTAGTTTTTCCTATTGAACAAAAGCCAATAATGAGACAAAATTTTATTATTTGAGTTTGTTGGTTGTGTTCTTTAGAATCTATTACCATTATTTGATTGAAACCTGTGAAAAGTGGAGAAATTGAATAAACAATTATTTTATTAACCTTTTAAAAGTCTTTTAAATCCTCTGGATGAAAATTCCAAATGTTAAATAATTGTCTCAACACAAAAGTGTGATCTCGTAAAAAAAGTGTTATTTTTACACTTTTGTGGAATTTGATATATTGAATTTCATTCATTGAGTCAATCAATTTTGCGTTCAAACTTTAATTAAATAAAAATTATACAATTTTGGAAAAGTCCTTAAATAGATACTATTAAAAATGTAGTTTCTCTTGGTGAAATTCGACAAAAAAAAGGCTACTTTTTGATATTTTTTTTTTTTTTTTTTTTTTTTTTTATTTTGATCAATTTTCTTTAATTACTCATTTCCCTCAATAAACAAAAAAAGGAGATTGCTTATTTTATCGAAAATTACCTTTTTAGTGTTAATTTTTGCACGGTGTGGCGGTATCTGAGGATCATATCACTTCAGAAAGATAATAAAAATCAACCAATACACTTCAATTGAAATGAAATACTTTTTCATTTTGTTTCATCAATTTTCTAAAGAAAAATTCTGATTATCTTGCTGAGATTTGCTTTTAGAAGAATTAAAAAAATTTTTTTTCTTCTTTTTTGAGTTCTTACCTAAAATTAATAATAATCCAAGAAAAAAATAATCACCATTTTTTTTTAAATTATTAAAAACTAGTAAATTATTTCATCAAGTCATTTTTAAAAACTGTTCAATAGTATTATTATCATTCCTCAAAAAAATTGTAAAATCAATTTTAATTGTAAAATAAGTGTTAAAAAGCTTATTTTTAAATATTTTTTTACTGATTTTTTCTTTCATTTTTACAAACAAAAACGAAATTCTATTTCAATAATTGTGACTCACCCGAAATAATAAATTGAAAAAAAAATATTCAAAATTATTCAAGAAAATCTAATTGATAAATAAATCTGATCCATAATTCTCTTTTTAATTATTAGAAATATATAAAAACCTGATATTTGAAAAATTATAAAAAAAAAAATCAAAAACAAAAAAATATTAAGTCACAATTTTTGAAAAGATTATTACTGATTTTTTATTACTGAACTTTGAATGAAAAAAGGTAAACATAGAAATTTTTTGTTAATAAAAATATTCATTTTAAAAGAAATTACACAGTCTCAATTTTCTTCTATTTTAATTGGTATTTTACAAGATCTTTTTTTTTTTCTACTTGATCTTTCTTAAAAAAAAAAGAGAAAGAAAAAAAAAAAAAAAAAAAAAGAAAAACAAAGAAGAAAAAAGAAAGAAAAAGAAAAACAAAAAAAAAAAAGTATCAAAAAAGAAAAAGATAGGCAAACAAAAAAAAATGAAACTAAACTATTTTTCTGTCAAAGGGGCCCAGTTGTAATGGTATAATACACGTGTTTAAAGGATTTGCATAGATATTCGAAGAAAAATTTTATTTTGGAAATTTCCAAAATTGAAATCATTTTTTCCATTTCTACACATTTTTGTTTTTTTTTTTTCGATTTTTTTTTTAAAACGTAATTCATTAGCAAAAAATTTTTTATTGCGAGATCAATATTCACTTGGTAAAAACGTGTTATTCTAATGTCATTGAAACCATGTAAAGATTGTTGAGAAATCTATTGGTTTCTATTGCAATTCAATTCGATCTTTGATCTTGATATTTGTTTAATAAATGTGAAAAATTTTCACTTCATTTTCATTTCCTTTTTCAAATAGAGACCACGAATGTCAACAAACTTTGTTTGGGGGCTTGGTTTCTAAAAGAAAAGTATGGAAAATGAAGTGAAAAATGTTTCATATTTATTATTCAAATACCAGTAGAAGTTCAAAACGAACATCGTTGTTTTTCTCAATAGGGCCCTAAGAATTTGAGTTTTTCAATTTTTAAGAAAAGCTATTGATTAATTAGTTTTCTTTCAGACATGTATCAACATTTCTTTGAGGTGTATTATTCTCTTTATTTCTTATTTGTTCTTCAAAGGCCAATTATATAAAATAATTGATATTTGAAAAAAAAGTTGGGCCCCTTTGACTGAAACAGAGTTTAAAAATAAATTCTATTTTTAAGTTTAATCAATCTTCGGGATTATTGACAGGAGTCAAATTCATTTGAGAATATAATTAAAAGAAAATACCAACAACCTTTAAATTTAACTAGAAAAATATAACCAAAGGTTAGAAATTAACAAAATTTATTTTAAAAATCTTGTTTTTTTGTCACTTAGAGAAATCGCAAAATCAATTTATCCGGTTCTAATGACTAGTTTATTACTTTAAGATACTAATCCAGATGAAAAGTTATATGAAACTCTTTAATTTATCAATGTGAATATAGAAACAATTTATAAAATTTATGAGTCTAAACGAAGAGTTTTTATTTATTTTTTTATGCAAAATGGAAACTATGAGTGCTATCTCATATCTTCGATGAGTTTATAAATATAAATTCAATTCAATAAAAAAAATATTATTGAATTTAAAAATACAGGAATATGTTTTAAGGATATATAAAATCCAATTTAAAATTTTTAACACACCAAAATTCAATATTTGAAAAAAAAAATATTTAATAAATAAATTATCTGATAAATATTAAATTAGAACTACTAACTAATTAAATGTTAAAATCTTTTCATAATTAAAATAAGCACAAAATAATAAAACAAATAATTATAAATACAAAAAAATCAAAAAAATGATTTGTTAAAAATTTTGGAGTTGATATAAACAAAAAAATGTATTGTTAAATTTATTGAAATTCTATTAGCAATTTATTGATTGATCAAATAGTTAGATACCACCAACTAAATTTATTTGAAATTTCCTTTATTTAAAAGAAATCAACTTTAGTCTTATTCAAACATTCGAAAAAAAATTACAATTGAACGAAACAAGTTATGTAATTGAAAAAATGAAATGAAAAAAAAAAACTAAAAAATAAATAAATGATTTAACAATATTTTTCAAAAATCAAAATTGTTTCCAAATTTGAATGAAATTATTGTATTATTATTCTTTGAACTATTTTAACTTGATTATAATGTTTGAATTTTAGTTTAGATATCCTTATTTTTTCCATAAAATCAAAACAAAATCAAAATTTTGAAACTTATGTAAAACAATTTTGTATTTTTCTTTGATTTTGTCAATCCCATGAAAAAAATCAAAAAATTTAGATTAAAGACTTAATACAGTTAAAAAAAAATAAGAAACAACTCAAATGTAATATTTTTAATATTATTCAAAATAAAGAATCATTATTTATCTTTTCATTGGTTAATGATAAATAAAATTATGATTCTTTATTGAAAATTTTCTAATAAAAATTTAGAAATTAGTGAAGCGTCGTCAAGTTCGATCAAGTTTGGTCAATTTCGGTCAAGTTCTGTCGAGTTCTGTCGAGTTCTGTCGAGTTCTGTGGAGTGCCGTAGATTGCCTAGGCTTTCTTGAAGTTTTCTTTTTTATTTGTAAAATAAATAGATTTTCGTTAGGTTTTTTTTACTTTTTGAAATAAACATAAAATTTTAATAAATTTTCGGTTTATTTCGAAAAGTAAAAAAAGCCTAGAACACTTCACAAATAAAAAAGAAAACTCAAGAAAAACTAACGACAGGTTTTTTTAATTTTAGAAATAAAACAAAAATTTGAGTAATTTTCTTTTCATTTCTTAAATTAAAAAAACCTAACGACTATTTTCCAGAATTCAAAAAAATTGAGTAAAATCAAAGATTTAACACAATTCTTTTAAATTAAAAAAAAACTAACGGCTATGAGAAGAAATTAATTTCCTCACTTCAAAATAAAAAATTAAATTTTCGTTTATATCATTAATTGTTTTAAAATCAAATACAAAAACTCAATTCATTCAATAAATTAAAAATTAAACCAGTTTTCAAATCAATTGTGCAAAAAGGTTTATCGAACGCATAATTTGTAAAATTTTTTAATTTATTTTACAATATCAAAATAATTATTTGTACTCAGATTTAGAGAAAAATATTATGATTTAAAATAACAATTTTTCAATAATACACAATGACTTATTGAAAAGACAAATTCCTGCTGTTAATTTGTACTTTTTTTTTTTTTTTTTTTTTTTTTTTTAATATATTTTTAGATCAATATGCTTTTTAAAAATATATTCCCCCATTAGAAAGTTTATTAAATAAAAATCCACAAAACAAGAAATTATCATTCAATAAAATATAATACTAATATCTCTCAGAACAATAGTTTTTAAAACATTCGAATTAAGAAACATTTTTTCATGTATATCTATTATTTTAAAATCACAACTTATAATCCTATTTTGAACATAAAAATTCACAAATATTCTTGAAAAAAATTAAAAAAATTATACAATTATTAAAAAAGATATTTTGAACTATTACGATTATATTCCAGATGGATCTGTTGAATCTGATTTTGAAAGCCCAACCGTTTGCGATAATTCAGAAAAAACAACAGTTGTAAATTCAGGATTGAGACTCAAACTTGGAAACATTTTCCCAAATGTAAAAGCTTCCAATAAGAAAGAATTTAATAATTTTATCAATAAATTTGGAAAATCATACCCAAGCCATTCAGAAATGTTAAAACGACAAACAATCTTTTATAAGAATCATGACTATATCACAAATTTTAACAAGGAAAATTCCCATATGAAACTAGCAATAAATCATTTTGCTGATTTAACTGATGAAGAATATAAAAAATTTTATCTTCTTCCCACAAGAACTGTTGTCCCAGATTTCACAAACAAAGTTTATGAAAGACCTGCAAATGAAGAAATTCCTGATTCGTGGGATTGGAGAGATCATGGCGCTTCACCACCAGTCAAAGATCAAGTAATATTCCTTTCCCATTTCCTTTTTCTTTTTTATTGCTTTCTTAAAGTTTTTACTTTTTGATTTTCTTAGCAAAAAAAGTTCATTTAATGTTAATTACAAATTTTTAACCACATGTGCAACTTCCCTGTTTTCTTTATTATAATATATATATATATATATATATATATATTAATAACAACAAATTAGGCTGCCTGTGGAAGCTGTTGGGCGCACTCTGTGATTGGATCAATTGAATCGCAATATTATTTAGCAACTGGTGTCATGCCAGATCTAAGTGAACAAATGGTTATGGATTGTACTTGGAACACAACTGTACAAGATCTATCAAATCAAGGCTGCCAGGGGGGTGATGAGCCAGGAACCTTTGAAGCAATTAAAGATATTGGTGGCATTATGCGTGAGCAAGATTATCCATATCTTGGCGTTGATGGATACTGTGGATTTGAAAAAGACAAAGTTGTTGCTCAAATTGAAAGCTATACAAACGTTAACAATATACAAGAAGATGTTATGTCTGCAGTCTACAACCAAGGGGTTTTATCAATTGCAATTGATGCTGCACATACTTCATTTAAATTTTATTCTTCTGGTGTTTATTATGAACCTGAATGTTCTTCAACAGAATTGGACCATGCAGTTCTTCTTTCGGGTTTTGGTAAAACTACAGATGGTGAGCAATATTGGATTGTTAGAAATTCTTGGTAAAATTTTACATTTTTTATTAAACTTTACTTCAATTTTTTTCCATTTTTAGCACTTGCTAATTTTGTATTTTTTGCTTTATTTTTTTAATTATTCATTATTTCATTCGAAAATATATTTTAATAAAAAGGTCGGTAAATTGGGGAGATCAGGGCTATGTTAAAATGAGTATGAAGGACAATAATTGTGGTGTAGAAACTGAAGTTGTGTATCCAACCCTTGCAAGAGGGTTCGATTATTAATTATTTTATTTTGTTTTTTTCTCGAAAAGATTTAAGAATTAATTTCAACATATTATCCTTATCTTTAGTTTAAAGATATTTTTCACTAATTAAATAAAATAAACAAAGAAAACATTGAATAACTTTTTATTTACAGCAATAAATTAATTATAATAAATTGTTTTATTTTCAAAAATTTTAAATATTTTTTGATCATGAATTAGATTTTTTTTATTAATGTACCAATTTCAAGAAATCTAACTCTTTTTATTTATATTAATTTTTGTTTTTTTTATGATCTTTTTTTTGTTGCCAAATCAATCGGTAATTTCTGTTTGAATTCACAGTAATGTTGAAAATTTGCCATTATGGTTTTTATTATTGAATCACGATAAGATATAAAATCACAAAAAATTCCAAATTGCGATTTTGAAAAATCAAATGGCAAAATGAATCATAAAAAGCATAGATAAATATGTGAAAGTATTGAATGAACGGAAAGTGATCTTAAAAAAATTCAAAACAACGAAAGAATAAAAAGAAAAAGAAATTATGTGATCTTTGTTTATTAAGCAATTTAAAATCAATGGAAATTTTTGGTTATAAAAGAACTGAAAAAAAAAAAAATAAATATATCCTAATCTATTTATTTAATTAATGAATTTTGTTTAATGAATTTTGATCAAGAAAAATATTTGTAATGTACTTGTCAGAATAAAATTGAAAATTTTAATCGGTTGCAAAAATTTCATTAATTTGAACTTTAAATTTTCCATATAACCTAAAAATAAGTTCATAAAGCATTGTTGAATGACCAGTCATCGAAAAGATTGCTCTCCAAAAATTTGTAGATTTGAAGCCCGGGATTATAATAGTTAAAGCAATTAATGCAGCAGTGATTTGTTTAAAAACTTGATATTTTTGTTTCATTTTTGGGATCTTTTGTTCAAATTCACCTTCTAATTTATCTACATGAAACAAGAAAATTCCTGTGAGGATTACAATTGGTAAGGTGTTTATAAACAAGCAAGGGAGTAAGCAAAGTACATTAAGGAGTGCAATTACAATATGAATAATTGAGATATTCCCAGAAGAAAGAATTGTTTGTTGAAGCTTTTTATAATGAAAATTTGAATTCATTTATTAATTTATTGAGAGAAATGTGTAATGAAAGAAAATTTATCAAAATAAAAAAACAGAGAAGAAAAATTTGAATTTATTTTGATATCAAAAATTAGAATAATCAAAAATTAAAATAAAATTGGTGTATGAATAATAAAAAAAAAACTCTTTTTTAGTCAAAGGCACCCATTTTTATTCGAGAAAAAGAATATATTCAATGTGTTTAATTCATTATTCTTCTCAAAATAAATTTTTGAATTTTTGAATCAGAATCATTTTTTCTCTAATTTAGTCAAATTTTTTTCTTTGTTTATTGAATTTTTAGATCTGATTATTTTTTCTAAATTTTGCAAATTTTTTTTTTTTTGATTTTTATTTTTATTTTTTTTTTTTTTGATTTTTTTTCTTTTGATTATTCTTCTTTTAAAACTTTTTTTTTTACATTTTTTCTTTTTTGAAAAAAGTCAATTTGAAAAAAAAAATGTTTAAAAACTCGAAATTAACTTTTAAAAAAATTGAAGCTTTTTATGTTCTTTTAAAATTCATATATTTCCTATTAAAAAATCTTATTGTCAACAATTTTAATTTTCCAAAGAAATTGAAAATTTTTGCATGACATTCCAATGAAAAGGCACAAAAAATTTTTTAACATTTTTTTTTTTCGGAAAGTTATAATTTGTTCAGGTATTTCTTTTATGCGTATCAACTCTAATCTGAAGTTTATTATTTCTTCTTATTTCTAAACAATCTTAATTTGGTTGATTCTTAAAAAAAAATTGAATTTTTCATTTTGAGCTTGGCCTCTTTGGGTGAAATGGAGTTTATAAATATTTTAATTCAGAAAATAATTGTTATATTATTCCGAAATAATTGATTATTAATTAACGATTTTTAATATATTTTTCATCATTGAAAATTAAATTACTAATTTTAATAATAATACACCAAAAGGTTGATATTTCAATTAATATTCAAAGTGGATACAGTTTAAGTGCTTTTTGAAAAAATAATCTTTTAAAATAATTTTTTTAATTTTTTGATTGTAATTTTTCTCGTTTTTTTAATCAAAACTATTTTTCTCGTTTTTTTACAACAAAATTTGGCATCATTTTTGTTACTTTTTTTAGTAAATTATTTTCAACATTTGAAATAAATTTAATCATCAAATAATTTTCTTAGAGTTTAGTGTAACAATACAATTGAGTAATTTTAGAATCTAAGGATGAAAAAGCACCCGTAATTATTTTTTTTACTTTATCTTTTGCTGAAAAATTGATGGTTTTGTTATTCATTCTATTTTTTCTTTTATTAATTGAGAGAACTTTTCATTTTAAAGTTTTTGTGATTTAAAAAAATGTTTCATTTTTTTTCCAGTTTAAGGATTAACTAAAATAAAGTTATCATGGGGGGGGGGGGGGGGTAAATTGGCTCAAAAAAATGTGAAATTATTCCCATTATTCCTTTTTAGATCTTGAGTAACGATCACATTTGAAATAATGGGAATAATTCCACAATGTTTTGATGTCATGCGCCCCTTATAATAGCTTTATTTTAGATGGTCATTAACTTTTTCCTCAAGAGTAATAGAAAAAAAGATTACCAGGTGTATTTCTAAGAAATTTCCATGATAATCTACCTCCATTAAGATTTTTGTGGTGTTTTAATTGAATTTAATAACTTTTCCAAAACTTTCAAATTAACAAAAGTCAATCAATCCAAAATTCAAAAATCAAAATAATTATTTTAGGGTTGCAAGAAAACTTTTAAAAAGAAAAAAGAAACTCAAACAAAGTACTAATAATACTCTATTAGCAAATTCTTAGGGGTTTATTTATCTCGTCATTAAAGAAAAGTTGTCAGTCTTGAATACAAAATCATTTCTATTTTACCTTAAATTTCTAACAAATATTGAATTATTAAATATGGATTTCTTTTTTTATTATTATTAATTGTTTTTAAAAAACATCAAAAGAAAACAAACAAAAAATAAAATAAACAGTTTAATTTAAAAAGTTATCAAAAACATAAAGTCATAAGTTACAGTAAAAAAAAATATGTTTAATTTTTGAACAGAATGTTTGTTTCAAGTTTTTTGGAAATTGTCCTCACTTTGTGCCCAATTATTCAAAAAAGATGACTTTACTTAAGTACCTACTTTTTTTGTTTTCAAAAATTGAGTTTTGTCGTTTTTAAAAAATTTGAAGTGAAATTATGTTTGTTTGAAATAATTTATAAAATCAAGCAATGCCTCCAAGTTTCTCTTAAGGGGATAGTAACTCTTATTTATTTATTTTCACAAAGTCAATAGAGGAATTATTTTCACAAGAATACGATTAAACTTGATAAACAAACTCATTTATCCAAGTTTAGAGAAATGGGTTATCAGTTCTAAAAGAGATCATTTTTTCCAATGAAATTTTTCAGTAACAAAGATCTTGATCCTTTTGGTTTGGATTTTTTGATCCAAAAATAAAAAAGAAAAATTTGAAAAACATTTTTATTTTGATGAAATCTCACTTTTAGGGATTTCTGATAATTTGTATCGAAACTAATAAAATTGAAACTTTAAATCTTATTTTAAAAATACAAGAAAAATAAAGCAAATATTGAATCCTTGAAGATCAGAAAAAATTGATTCATCATTTTATTCAGAAATATTTTCAGAAATATTTATGAAATTTAAAAGATTAGGTAATATTCTTTTTTCAAAAATTCAAGGTAAAAACAACAAACTTTTATTATTAAAATCAGTTATTTGATTATATCTATTATTTTTTTTTTATTAAAATTATTAATTTGAATTAATTTTATTTGTTTGAAAATATTTTAAAAATTTGAGAAATTAATATAAAGCCTATTGATACATTTAATGTTTCGGGTCATTACTAACTCGCTGAAAGCATTAAGATTGGATTATTAAATATTGGTTATAAATAATCAAATTAAAAGGTATTTATTTTGATTATTAGTTGAATTTTCTCAGGTTTTCAAAAAGGTATTTTGGGAAATTATTTTTAATTTGATGGTTTGATTGTTTTTCTCTTTTTTTTTTTTTTTTTTTGTAAAACAAAGTTAAAATTGATTCGAACTGTTTTTTGAATGAAGAAAAAGTCTATTTTTTGATTTAAAATAATTATACAATTTTTTTTTGAAATTAAGTAGATCTTAAGGACTACGTTTTTAGGTGAAAACAGTGAAATAATGTATAAAATCACCCTTGGATAAGTTATGTAATCCAAGTAATATTTGTCCAACGAGAATTTCTTTTCGAAAAAATCTGAAATTTTCACAATTTCAACAATTTTCATAATTTTTACCTTGTTAGATCATGCTAAATTTTGATTTTAATATTTTAGAATTTCCATTTCAACTTTCGGAACTCACACTATTTTCTAGAGCTGTTCTAAATAGCTTTTAAAGTTACTTTTACAAGTTTGAAATGTTCCAAAAATTGAAATGCACTTGAAAATCCCCAAAGTCAATTTTTTGCAATTATTTTTTTTGTTATTTACAATTTTCCTTTTCATTGAATAACAAAGAAAAATAGTCTTCGTGAAAAGGTAAAGATGAGAAAAAATGTTTTTTTTTTTTTTTTTTGTCCAATTTCTTCGGTGTGAAAATTTTTTTTGAGAAGCGAAAGTGAAATAACACAATTAATCAAACCCCCCAAGGGTGGGAACGTAGTCCTTAATACTTGAGTTATTCAAAAACTTATAGTGGTTTTTATTTTTAAAGTGTGTTTTTTGGTACACTTCCTTTACAGATAATAATATTTCCGATTTCTTTCTTCTTCAAAGAAGAAAATAATTTTTTTTTAAAATAAAATTCTGAAATGTTTTGGTTTTTGAACTTTTTCAAAAATAAGAAAAAAAGGATTAAACTTTTAAAAACAATAATTCATTTTGGAAAATTGCTTTAAAAGTAAGTTTGGACTTATAGTAATCAGGTTTCTACTTTGTTTTGTAATTTCAAGATGTGGTAAAATTTTTATAATTTGCTAGTAATATTGACAAGATTATTTTTTTTAGTTACCAAGCGACTGAAAAAGTTAATTTTTTCTTGTTTTTTATTCTTTTTTCTTTTCAGGTCAAAAAATAAAAAACGAGAAATTTTTTTTTGTGTATGGAAGATCCCTTTCTCTTTTCTAATTTAAAAAGGATTAGAAAAAATCTCAGCTACCACGATTTATAAAGCTTTTAAAATTATGAAAAGGCCAACAACTTGTCGTTTCAAAAAAAATTTTGTTACGAAAAAAAAGTAAAATTGAAGATATGTAACAATTAGTTGGCACTAACTCTTTTCAAGGATTAAATTTCTTTTT
Organism: Anaeramoeba flamelloides; assembly: GCA_027625915.1. NCBI lineage: Eukaryota > Anaeramoebidae > Anaeramoeba > Anaeramoeba flamelloides. The sequence continues at coordinate 2,432,574 of JANTQA010000008.1, forward strand.
CTTTTTATCAGGATCTTTTTTTTTTTAAACTGTTTTTTTGCTTTGTTTTGAAAAAAGAAAAATATTAAAGAAATCAAGATCTTACTTCTTTTACATTTATTCGAGAAAGTGCATTTTTTGCTCGATCACGTAAATGCTTTAAATTAAGATCCTTAATATTGAGTGTTGGGGGTGTGTCGGCTTGTGATTGTTCTGTTGATGACATTTAAAAGAAAAAAAGAGGTCTGGTATGAAATTTAAAAAAAATAAATTCTGTACCTCCAAATATTTGTTCCTGTTGACCAATAGAAATAGTACTTTGTGTTGGAGCCGAACGATGGGACTTTCACACTGTATTTCTAGATCGATCTCTGAAGAAATATGTTTTTTCATACTACACGAGTTTACAATGATTTTGGAATTTTTTATGTTTTTCTTTGATAAACTTGTAATTTTTCATAAACTGTGATACTTTTCTTGTATGCCCTCAAGGGTCAGGAAACTTGACCTTATATTTGGTGTCTTTCGTGATATTCTATTGTATATAAAAAAGAAAGAAAAGGTATTTTGGGGTGTTACTCGTAGTTCAAAAACAAAGATTTTTTCATAAATGTTTTGGTTTTCTCATTTTCCTTTTTGGATTATTAAGGGATTAGTGTCTATCAAGGAGAAGTCCAAGATTAAAATAAGTTGTTATTGGGTGTAATCACATTAGTTCTACATGGTTTCGATGTCTCAAAAAATCGATTAGTAAAGTTGTACTATTTATTAATCTCATAAATTAAAAATGATCTTTGTTTTCGTAAAAATTACCCGAATATTGGCAGAATAAAATCTGTATTTTGCCACATTTTAAGGGTTCAACCATCAATTTTCAAATACTCCAAAGCCACAAAATATTTTACCTAAATTTGTCTTGAAATATTGATTATTATAGTCAGTTCCACTTTTAAGTACCAAACTTTGAGCGAAATTTGCCACACAAAAAAATCTCAAATTAAGGCACAAAATTCATATACTAATAAAATAAAATTGAGTTTTAAAAAATTCCAAAAAAGTACCTTTATTTAAGATTTTTTTGAGCTGGAATTTCGTTCACAGTTTGTGTGTTAAAAGTGGAACTGACTGTATCTAAAAAATTCATTTTTTTTAAAAAAAGAATAATTAACCAATAGATTCTTTTCGGAAATTACATCTGAAATCTTGAAAATTTACTGATATTTAAAATTTGCTTTATAAAAAGGAAATGAAACGGACCAATCTTTGAGTTTTTAAGCTAATAGTTAATAAAAAAATCTTTGAAATTAACAAATTGAAAAAAATCATTACTTTTCAAAGTTCTAATTAAAAATTATTAAATACTTGAATATTGTTATTTTGGTTTCTATTTTTAAATTTGTAAAAGGAATCGAAAAAAAAATTTACAAAAATAAGATTATTTTTAATTGTGATCATGAGCAAAAAATGCAATGATTTATTGTGGAATAATTTTTATAATAGATCTTTTTAGTGTCACAGAAACTATTTGAAACTTATAGAACTAATACCGTTTACACACAATTGCCACATAATTTAATTATATACCTTTGTATGGTGACCATAATATCTTAAAGAGGAATAATTTCCTCAGATTTTCTTTTTTATTGTTGAACTTTTCAAAATGATAACTTAAACAGAAAAATCAGAAATAGGACTTTAAATTCCCTGGGAAAAGTGGTTTCTTTAAAACTTCAAAAGATGTAAAATAAATCTTTTGTTTAATAAGTTTATTTGACTTATAAAAGGGAAACAATTTTAACATCCTTTTCCTTTCCAAATTTTTCTATTCAAATAAGAGTTATCAAAGTAGAAAGTTGGAATTTGATATCGATCAATTTATATGTTTGATCCTTTACCTTTTTAAATCGTTTGTGTTCATTGTGATAAAGTAAAGGCCTTTAAATGAAAGTTCATTTTTGAAAGAGGAAAAGATGATGGAATTGAACTTTTTTTCCCATTGTTATGTTAAAGATCAGACGTAAAAAGATTACCCGAATAAGAACAAAGCTTTAATAGTCAAATAATAACCAATTTGCAATTGAGAATTGAGATTGAAAAATATTTCAGGTAAAAAGGTTTTTAATTGAGAAAATATAATATATCGAGTATGGTATTTCTTCTTGGCTCAGTTTTTGTGTTCCCCTATTGAAGATTTATCTCTCAAAAAATTATTTTTTTTTGACTAGATGAATTTGCTGTTGATCAAAATCTTTTGAAAATATTTATGTAAAACCCCTTTCCTGAATTTCTATTTTGGCTTTGATCAAAAATCGTAAAAGTGAGCAAACTTAAAAAAAGTGTAACAGTTACAATCAATTTGATTCCATTCCATGAAAGGATTAAATTAAAAATCCATCTTAATTTGTGTTATTTCTTGATTTCAACCCGATACATAGTAAAGGGGAAAGGGAATACATTTATGTTTGGTCGTTTCTTTTGATGATTAATTTCATGGTTGTGAAGAAACAAAATTAAAAATTAAAAAAATTCATTTTAAAATTTTTGGTTACTCACCCATTTGCCCAATAAAGACGTTTTTCAACTGAGGGGAAAATTAAATTGGAAAATCATAAAAATAAATTTTTTCTTCAAATAAATTTGTAATTAGGATCACAAACCCCTAATTGTGTGTCGTTAAGAAAATTATAAAAACCAAATTTGATTTCTCATTTATCCATCTTAACAGAATTTATTTAAACATTCTCAAATATTTATCAATTGTTATTTTTTTTTTTTTTTTATATAAACCTCCAATAATTAACATTGGTTTGTCAAGTCAAAGAATGGCAAACAAGTTGAAGAAAGATTGTTCTGTTCAAACAAACAATAAAATCATGAATCGGGATCATTACAAATATCAAGAAACCATTCCTTTAACGATCAGTGATTTTGATTTTTTTGAAAAGGACACAGACTCATCCAAAAAAAAAGATCAACAAGGGAGTGGGATTTCTTTTGATCAAATTGATTTAACAATCCTTGGAAAAAAAGAGGAAAACAACAAAAAAAGGAAAATAACAAACAACGAGTTTATCTCATTAGTTGAAAATGATAAATACAATGAACTAAAGAAATACTTTAAAAACAAATTAATCACTGATCTCAATGTCCATGATCAAAATAATGAAACAGCGTTAATAATTGCAATCCAAAACGATAGCTATCGGATGGTGAAATTGTTGTTCAGAAATGGGGCAGATCCTTTGGTGACTAATAAAGAAGGATGGTCTGCGATCCAGCAGGCAACTTTCTTTGGAAACCGAAAAATTATCAAATTGGTCTATAGCCATTTGCAAATCAAATTGCACTCGCTTTATGAAAACCAACTTCCCGTTATGCTTGAAAAGATTAGCCAAGTAACCTTTTTGCCTGCTTTTTTCTCTCTGATTTTTTAAAAAGCAATACAATCTTAAAAAACAAATTCTTTTTTGTTGGTACCCTGAGCAAATTTTTTTTGTTCCCATGAAATTTTTAGATTCAATTGAGGTTGTCTAAACCACTGAAACGTTTTTGCTTTTGCGTTTGTTTTTGTTTTTGTTTTTGTTTTTGGACACAAGCTTGTTTCAAAATTAATCCCAATACTTGTTTGTCCTTACTAATTCTAAATTGGAATTTTGATTTTTTATGGAAATCGATCACTTTTAATTTACTCAGAATAGAAATATTTGATTGATCATATAACGGTGTTCTTAGGATTGGTTAGTTTAAATTTTAAGAAAAAACATTCAGGTAGATTTTGAAATTTGTTTTAATTATTAAGCAAAAAACAAAACTTTCAAAACTCGGAAAGAGAAATTTTTTGATCAATAGAAACTGTTGGTAAAAACTCAAAAAATATAGTCGCATTTTACGGATAAATATATAAATTATTGGGTAGCTATTAATCGTTCTAATTGGCATATTGCTTAAATATTCTAAATCTATCCATTTTCATACTTTGGTAAATTGAAGAAATCAAAAAAAGCCAAAATTTTTGTAAAATTAATTGAGAAAATGACTAAAGACGAAAAGATAACCGTTTTAAAAAAGTGAGGACTCAAACTTTAAATATCATTAAAAAGGTTAGTGTGGGGATAAAAGCAATCTATTTTAATAAAGTGAGGACAAATTATCAAAAAATACTTTATTCCCACAAAATCCAACCTGACTTTTAAAGGGCAAATCCTCACCCTTTTAAAATGACTGTATTTAAAACTCCCTAAATAAAAATTTACTCATCAATAGTCAAAAGAATTTCTTTTAAAACTCTATTTGTGAACATATGTGCAAAAATGATATCTTAATTGTTCATTTTTTTTTTTTTTTTTGAGTAACTTGTGTTTTTTCAGTAACTGTGATACTTTTCTGGTGTACCCCCCCCCCTTCAAGGATCAAGAAACTTGACAATATATTTAATGAATTGAGTAACATTCTATTCAATTTAAAAAAGAAGGGAGGTGATTTTGGGGTAGAAAGGTCAAGAGAAAATCAAAAATACCTTTTTTTTCAAATTCAAACAAACCCAAACATCTACAAGGTTTTATTAAATGAAATTTGTTATTATTTAAAACATTAAATATATAGACAAGTCCACTGACCCTTATACCTGTCATAAAAGTATCACAGTTACTGAAAAAAACACAAATTTCTCAAAAAAAAAAAAAAAAACATTAAAAATTCAAAAATCATTTTTGAAAATGCAAAATAATAAAAAAAAAAATAAGTGAAATTTTTTTCACCTTAAACAGCAAATATCAATTGATTAAAATTCGACTCAATTGATTTTTCAATTAGTATTATGTCTGAAAACCATTCTTCTTCGGCTGTATAACCGTAACTAAATAAATTTATTCTACTAATAATATTTTCAAAAAAAAAAATTTTTAAAATCTCGTATTTTTTAAAGCTGCCAGACTTTATGATGAAAATGGATTGGGAAATTAATACATGGTTCCCCTTTTTAACAAAATTTTTACCAAATGATGAATATATTATCTGGAAAAATGGATCAAGTATACGAGTGGAGTGTACATTAATTGGGCTGGATAAGAAAAAATGGATACGTGGATCTATATCCATTTTATTAACTGGACTCGACACATCAACACCGGGTGATGTTTTTATCATCGATCATGACAGGAAAACCTATTTTAACACTTCAAACAATATTGTTAGGGGCAAAAACGCACTAAAGGTGACGAAATCTGATATTGATAGTCTATTAGAAAATGATATGGTAAAATCAGAGATTAATACAGATCAGGTTGTTTTTGAAAGAAAAAAATCATGGTTTAGTGAGAAAAAAAAAACACAAAAAATTGCTAATTGGGATACAAAGGTGTTTGAAATAAAAAATTTAATATATGAAGCTACAATTAGGCAGATTAAAAGAAAGAAAAAAAAAAAAAAAACACCACAATTCTCTTGGCTCAGTCCCACAATTTAATCTGATCAAAAAAAGCAAAAACTTTACCGGAACGATATGTGTTGCGAATGACTTCCCATTGACGATTGAAAAAATGATGCCAATTTTTGAAGTTCTTGCAAGAACAAACGAACACTTCCAAAAATTAAAAGATTTTGTTTCAATAAAGCACCCGTTTGTTGGATTCCCAATTAAAATGGAAGTTCCTGTTTATGCCGGATTATCTGCTATTGTAACGTTCCCACATTTCCAACAAATTGGTTCAATTCCCGAACTATTTAAAATACCAAAAGGGTATCATGAAATCAATAAATTATCGTTACGTCATAGGCACCATCATCAAAAGGATAAAAAAATAATAATTTCCAAAAAACACACAAAATTGAAAAAACAATATTCAAATAAAAAAATAATTAAAAAAAATATTACAGTGAAAAAAAAAGATACTTTTCTTCAAGAAAAAATACCAAATCGAAAAAAGGTTAAAGTATCTAATGACTTATTAGATTATAATAATAAAAAGAAAATTAAAAAAAAAATATCCGCTCTAGAAACTAAGCTGTAATTAACTAACAAATATCTAAGGTTTAATTGTGATATATCCAAAATTTACAATATCAGATGAAATTAACCCAGAAAAAAAAAATTGATTCAAAATATAAAAATATATTGTAAAATTTTTTCAAATCTTATTTCAATTTTTATTTTTTACTTTCATTGTTACCTAATTATTTTTAATATGAAATATTTATTCTAAAATGAAAAAAAAAAAAAAAAAAAAATTTTTCATATCCAAACAAGATTTTTAAAAAAATAAAATTAATAATTTTTTTTTTGTATTTAAATGTAATTATTATTTGATAAATTGGTTATTGATTAAAAACTTTATACAATTGCCATTCTAAAATTAGTGGTAGGGTTAAAATTAGTTTAAATAAAACCGACACTGTATTTTATGTTAATTTGGGAATAATTTTGATTTGGAAGGAAATTTTGATAATTTTTTATCTTGTCATATTTGGTTATCATTTCTTTTTCCAACCGTTTAATATATTATGTTCACTTGAAGATTTTTTTACAATGATTGAGATAAGGTTAAAAATGGATTTCATAAAGGGGTTGCAGCTGTTCCAAGGTTACCATGAAATTGTATCAATATCAAAATTTGATGTTGATATAGATTTTTAAATCTAAGAATATAAGAATGAGAAAGCTTATATTCAAAAATATTTTTCATAAAAGAGTTTATATGAAAAATATTCTTCTAATGTGATCGAAAAATTAATTCATTTTTTAGAGGGAATTTTCTGTCGTTTCTTAATGATTTTATGATGTTTAGAGTCATTTTGAGTTCTGAAAATTTATTTTTTGAAAATCAGAAAAAATTCTTGAATATTGGCTCATTTAGGAGGGTTTTTTTTTTCAATATGAACTTTCTTATTCCCATATTGAACTTTTTAAAAATCTATATCAGCATCACAATTTGATATTGATAAAATTTCACGGTAGTTTAGATCGACTGTAAGTATGGTTATTCCATAGTGTTTAACACTGTAATGGATCAAGATTTGTTCTTGATATTTCAACAAATAAAACAATGAATTTTTTTTATTTTAATAGAGAAAATTCTGAGTATATAAAATATTTTCAAAATAGTGTGATGTTATTTTTTGTATATTTCTTATAAAAATTTTTCTTTGTTAGTGGTTCAATCCTTTAGTTATTATTATCAAATTAAGTGAAATATTAATAATGATCATATCAAATAATATTGTATTTCTTTCAAAAAAATTTTCAAAAAATGAGAAAAAAAAAAATAGAACTGTTTTGGAAGAAACAATTCACAACCCATTTGGATAAAAATGGGTAATATAGAGGGACATAAATAATTTTTTAAATATCAAAATATAATTATAAGTTATCATTTCGATTCAAAATTTTGTGAAGTTTAAACCACCTTGGAAAACGCTTATTTTTATCAAAATGAAAAAAAAAAAAAAAAACACAAATTTTGGACTGTTATAAAATTTCATAGAAAATATAATCCATATTTTTAATTTTTTTATTAAAGTAATGTGGTGCTAATGGGTCAATTGAATTATTATTAAGAATCAATAAATGGTTACTAATAATTTTAAATATTTTAATCTTTTTTGATGATTATGTTTAATTATGATCTTTGAAAATAAAAATTACCTCTATTTATTGGAAATGAATTATAAGTGTATATGTAGATTTCCTATGAGAACACTCCCCTGAATATTGAGAAATTAATTTTGAATACAGTCACTTCCACTTTTAAGGCACAAATTGTAACGAAATTTACGACACAAAAAATTTCTCAAATTAAGGGAACAAAATTCAAATTCTAGTAAAATAATTTGTAAAAAAAAAAATTACAAATTTTGTGCCTTAATTTGAGATTTTTTTGTGCCTTAAATTTAGTTGTAAGTTTGTGCCTTAAATTTGAAACTAACTTTAAAGTTGAATCTTATATTTGTTTCAAATATTTTACTTCATTTTTCATTTAGTACATTTTTTTATATTAGCTTTGAATAACAGTCAAATCTAAAACCCGGAAATTTCTGAAACCCGGTAATTCCATTTTTCTGATCAATTGTAAATATTAGTAAAATGTCAAAAATATACTCACATTTTACAGACAAATAACCCAATTACCCAGCGACTTATAACCTTTCCAATTGGTTTATTGGTTAAATATTCTGAATCCATTAATTTTAACTCTTTGGTGAATTCAGAAATCAAAAAAATCCAAAATTTGTAAAATTCATTGAGAACATTACTGAAAATGAAAATCCACTTTTGATTTTAAATTTTGAAATAAAAAAATTTTTCATACGTTTGAAATATTTGAGAGAATTTGAATTTGAGAGGGGTATTTGATTATTGTAAATTTTCATGAAACTATGAAAACCATTTTGTAAAAAAATAAATCCTCTAAGTTTCCAAATTGAAATTTAAAATTTTGAAATAATTATTAAAAGAAAGATATAAAGTAAATAAAACTCTTATTTCATAAATGCAATAACAAAATAATTCTTATAAAGATGATTCCTAATAAATTTAGAATTTATCTAAAGGGAAAATCGCAATAAATTTGATTTTCAATTTTCAGTAATGTTCTCAATGAATTTTACAAATTTTGGATTTTTTTGATTTCTGAATTCACCAAAGAGTTAAAATTAATGGATTCAGAATATTTAACCAATAAACCAATTGGAAAGGTTATAAGTCGCTGGGTAATTGGGTTATTTGTCTGTAAAATGTGAGTATATTTTTGACATTTTACTAATATTTACAATTGATCAGAAAAATGGAATTACCGGGTTTCAGAAATTTCATGGTATTAGATTTGACAGTAATGTATTTTTTGCTTTAAATCGTAAAAAAACTTTGTAAATAACTTGATTTTCAAGAGACCATTTGAAAGGTTTTTATGCGCTTAAATAAATAAAAATCATTAAAATGGACTTGAGTTAAAAAATTCTAAATCTGTTAGGTGAATTTTGCATTTGAATATTTGATCAATAGTTTGAAAGATTTTTTGTTAAACTGAGAAGGGTTATAGGTAAGAGATAAAAATAATCTGTTAATGAGAGGATTTTAAAGTGGCGAAATGACAAAGTTCTCATCTGAGGTCTGAAATAATAATTCCTAGAATCTTTTTTGTTTGAATTTTCTAATCAAATTATTTTTGATTAAAAGTCAAAAAGGATTTTTAAATGGGAGCCTTCCTCAAGAAAAAACAAAGATCCATTAAGAAAAGAAAAAATAAAGGATACAAAACAAAATGAAGTGACTAAACACAACAAGTGATTTTTAATAAAACTCTCTTTGGGTTTAGGATTTTTATTTGCTTGATCAAAAATTAAAAATTTGTTGAAAAAATGACTTTTTCGAGAGAATTTCAAACAGTGAATAAGATAATCATAATAAACAAGATTTAATTTGTGTTTTTAGATTCAATGGATTCTAATATAACCAATTATTCTTTGAAGTTTATAAATTCTCTTAGAATTGATTTTTTTTTTTTTTTTTTTCAGAATCTGTGATTTCTGTTATTCTTTAAAGATTTCCACTTTTCAATCTTGTTCAATATTTTTTTTTGAACCAAGTTCTCTTGATTTTTCAATGAAAGAATTTTTTTTTCTGGATTTTAAGTAAAATATTTTGGACGCAATAAATAGAAATTCCAAATATGTAGAAAAATAAATCAGGTTTGTGTCCTTTGAAAAGGATTTTTAGAATTAAATTCTCAAAAATAAAGAGAAATTCTTTTGTTTCCATATTTAAAAAAAAAAAATCTGTACAATAAAATGGTAGTTTTTTAAAAAAAATGAGTCATAAAGGTTTATTCAAATAACATCAAAGGAGCGAATTTAAAATTTTCGGTTCTACTTTATAAACATTGATCATTGCTTTTTAATTAAAAAGTTTAAAAACAAATTTTGACTTTTATGTGCCAATCAAGACAATTTTTTAAAAAAATTCAAATATGGGAAGAATTCCCAAATTATTTTAAGAAATCTCTTTTTCACTCAACAACCTTCCGCTTTAATTTGATTTAATAAAGTTTTTGGATAAAATAAGTTCAAACAAAATAAATTCTGTTCCAAATACTTGAAAATTATTTTCTTGATTCCTAACTAATTTATCTGATTGATCTAAAAATCTTGAAATGACCAAATTCCATTCTTAGAATTGACTTTAAGTGATGGAGAAAATTGGGAAAAAAATTAAAAAGTGATTATTTTGAAAAAAACCTTTCTTTTTAAAAATTACTCACAAAGAACAAAATCATTTTTTCAATCAAAGGGCATTATTTTATTGAGGTGTGTTAAAAAAAAATAAGAAGAGCAAAATCATTTTTTTCATTCTTGTGTTGTAAGTTTTTCATTTGTCCGATTTTATTTTTTTTCTGCACAAAATTTCTTTTCCTTTTTGTTTCTCTTTCTTTTCCTTTTTCTAATGTGAGATATTTTTTTTTTATTCCTCTTTTTTCTGATAAAAAAAATTAATTTGATCACTCTTTTAATTTTTTCCAACTTGTCATTTTTGATTGTTCGAAATTATTAACTGTTGCAATAAAGTCAAAGTTGTATGCAAAATTTAACCTTTTCTGAAGAATTACTTACACAAGATGTTGATCAAGCCAAAATAGAGTTTGAGGGGATCACCTCGTTCCGTAAGAGATTGAAAGTTCTGAAGAAGTGGCGACCCAAGGGTGTGCTTGGATTGGATAGCGCATGTCTAAAAAAATCCTTTTTAAAAAGAATGTCAAAAAATCCACTAAGTGAACCTATCAAAATCAAAAGAGATTGCATTCTCGACTTAGTGATGCTTACACGAAAACCAAAGAAATCAATAGAAAGAGGATTGTCGACATTTTTCAAAAAGTACTACTTATTGCATAACATTTCAAATTATTCTCGGGAATGGTTAGTTTTTGGGCCTGAGGGTTATAGTCTTGATCCAAAGTTAATTCCAGGCACATCAAACTTGAAGAAAAAGAATAGTGGTCAAAGTGAAAAGAAGCACAAGAGAAAAAAAAAACAACAAATTAATAACCGTAAGAAAATTAAACAAAGTTATTTGATATTGAAAAATCAGAAAAAAGATCAAGCCAAATATGAAAATCAAAATACAACCAAACGAAGGATCAATAATAAACACAAAAACAAAAATAAAAATAAAAAAAACCAAAGCAAAAAACAAAAACAAAAGCAAAGTGGCTATTTAAAGTATAAGAACAATTATAAAAAACCCATGGAATTAAAAAAGACAATTAAATTTAAAACACAAAAAAAATATCAAATTAAAAAAAAAAAGTCAAGATCTTTCAAGAAAGGTGGTATTGTTAAGGCAGTTAAATTATCAAAAAGCAAGTCCACAATCAAAATCTGTTTTTCAAAATTGGACAAAAAAGGGATTTTGAGTGATTCTATGAAAAATTTTGAAAAATTTGATTTGATAGATGATCATTATTGTAAAAATATCAATACTAATGAAAAGGGAAACTTTGGAATAGAGGAAGAAAACGGAAAAGAAACAGGAAATCAAATAGTTGAAAACAAGAAGTACATTCGTGAAAGTGAGGATCTCCAAAAGAATTCACAAAAATTAATAAACTGCTCTTCCACGTCCACCACAAACCCCAGAAAAAGGCTTTATAAACAAGAGTTTACAACCTTGGCCAAAAGCTCGTCTTTAAACAATTTACAAACTTCACACAATAATAAGAATGTAATGGGAGAGTATAAAAAAATAAAGCCAAATAATGTTAAATATGAAGAATATTTGAATGAAAATTTAACCTCTCCTCAAGAAACACCGATCTCTTCTCCCCAATCGTCTTTTTCATTTTCGTTTTCTTCAGATAATGATTCAGAATTATTCTCAGATATTGAGAACGATTCAGAACTTGATCAACTACGCCCGTTACCATATTTCCAAATATTAGAACAAAATGATGAACTCAAAATCGAAAAGAAAAAAGGGGAGAGTGACGAAAGAAAAAACTGTAAAGTTGGATCGGTCGAAAGTGAACAGGGTTCACACAAGGAACAAGAAAAAGAGAATATTGTATCTGCAAATGCTCCGGAAAATCATGTAAAAAAATATTTTTATAATAATGAACTGAACGGAAATTTTATTCATGAAGATAACAACGAAATCATATTTGAACAAAACGATAGTTTTTGGGATGGAACAATCCATGAAGAAATGGAAATACCCATTTTTGATTGGTTTGAGTCAACAAATCCTTTAATTGTTCATAAAAATGAAAAATTCCAAAAGCATTATCATCCACATCTTGATTTTGATCTCATTGGTGGAATTAATTAATTTTTTTATTTCATTCCCAAAAATAAAAAAAAAAAAAAAAAAAAAAAAAAAAATGAAAATTAATAAAATAAAATAAAAACAGATAATTGTAAGCAGCCCAATAGTTTCCAAAAGGAATTAAGGGCGTTTTTCAGAAAACTCATATTTAATTTGTATAAAAAGCAAAACTGAAAAGGCCAAATATAATGTTTGAATCAATATTTTCTAAATCATCAACTTTTTTTTTTATTTTTTTTTTTGGATTCTCTTTTTGATTATTTCTTTGTATTAACCTTGATCTTTGTAGAACTTTTTCAATGGAACACCAGAAATATTTTTAAAGTACCATTGTGTTGTTTTTTTATTAAATAATAATAATAAATAAATAAAATCCTAAACAATAACCTTGATCAAATACAAAATAGTACCGAATTGTAATGAATGAAAGAGTAAACCCAGTGCTTCTTTCTTTTGAATTGGTTAACGAAAATTCTTTTTTTTTTTTATAATTTTGTATTTTAATTTTTAATTTGTTTTCAATTGTTTGTCAACTTTTTTGATAATATATCCTAAAAACATATTCCTTTATTTTTTCATTTAATCGCGATTTAGTTATTAAATTACATTTACATTCATACATCTTATTAGATTACACTTTGAGTTTTCATTGTGTAATAAATAATAAATAAATAATTAATCTTTTAGACTCTTAAATTGTAGAAATTGTTTCGATTGTCAAATTGTTAAATAAAAGAGTCACAAGACAGCTATTGTAAAAATGCCCGTACTTTATTAAAACTTTTTTCGAGTTTTTTTAATTTGAAAAAAGTGTGGACTTTTTCATAATCAAATCTTTGTAGATTGATAAATCTAAAACTTTTTTCTAGTTTTTTTATTTTACATAAGTGAGTATTTGTTTTTTAAGTCAAGCTTTGATAAAAAATAAATTATTCTATTTTATAAAAGTGAATAATAATTTTTTTAAAAAAAGGTTGTTTTCTCCTCAATACTTTGTCTATTCCAACCTTCAAAGATTTGTTTGTTTCCGTTCATTACAATGGGAATATTACTAAATATATGTATTTAAGGAAAACAATCCTCACATTTTTAGAACTTTTTTTTTTTTGGAAGAATTATTATTTAATTGATCTAAAAAAAAATTTTTTCATGTTTTGAAAATTCTTGTTTTCATTTGTTCTATATACTCATCTTAAAGTTGCACATAAGTGATCAGATCTGGATATTTTTTTTTTTCCTTTTTTTTTTGAAATGGTAAAAAACCAAAACTTTTAGAATAACTTTTGTTAATTTCTTATTCCGGTTCTAATTTTTATTTAGATAAAAGTGGTTTGGGTGTTTTTTTTTAATTATATTCTCAATTAAAATTGATGACTAAAGAGGATCGAGTAATGTTGAATGAATTCAAAAAATAAAAAATATTTTTTGTTTTATTTTTTCTTCTAAAAAAACCTATACAAGAATAATGAGTATAATTCAACTGTGTACCTTTTGGATTCCAAATGATAGTTGTATTGAATGTAAAATCAACGGGTTTATAATATTCATGATAATTCAAGAAGCGGAAGTGGATTTATTATGAATAAAAAATTATAGGCTAAAGAAAATAATACTGTTTTATCTATAAATGAGGTGAACTAACAAATTAATTTAAAAAATAAATTTTTTATGGTTATTTATTTTACCCATAGTATACTTTCTTCTAATGGCCTAATTGTAATGTTTTTAACTTTGAAGGGTTATTTTTTTTGGATATTACAAGCAGTTCATGTGGGGCTATCTCTTGGAAAAAAAATATATTAATATAAGATCCGAATAATTTTGAAATTTGACTTCCGACCTTAGCTGGGTTCAATTTACCACATTTATATTATGCCACAAATGTAATTTTTATTACTTTTTATGATTTTCAAACATTAATAACATATGGTAGGGGGTGTATGAAAACAACTCACAATACTTAGTGTACTGAATAAAAAAATTAAATTAATATTTAGGACTTTTTTTACTTTTTTTTTTAATTTGTGGTTTTATTTCTATTTTTTTTTTGTTTAATAAAACTAACTAAATCCCAATTCAAAATTTCCAACATACTTAAATTCGATTTGTGAAAAAAAAAAACTTATTAAATCAATTCTAGAAGAAATACGAAATTAGAACCATTTCACTAATTGAAATTTTAACACTTGTTTATAAATTACAATACTCACAAAACAAAAAATAAATAATTATCAATACAAATAAATCATGGGTGTGTGAAAAAATTTGGAGAGAGCAAAAAAAAAAATATATTACGGTCAGTTCCAATTTTAAGGTACAAACTTTCAATGAAATTTAGGGAACAATAAAAATCTCAAATGAAAGCACAAAATTTATAATTTTTTTTTTTATAATTTATTTTACTAGAATCTGAATTTTGTGACTTATTTTGAGATTTTGATTGTGCCTTAAATTTCGTTGAAAGTTTGTGTCTTAAAAGTGGAACTGGTTGTAGTAAATTTGTTTAAATTTTATTAGGAATATTAATCGATCAAAGGTTAGATACTACCAACTAATTTTATTTGAGTTCTTCTAAATGGAACAACTCAACTTTAACCTAATATCAATGGTTGAGAAAAATTTTGATCCAACAAAACAAATTACATAATTCAAACAATGAAATAAAAATAAAAACAAAAAGATGAAAAAATGATTTTCAAAATTTTACAAAAATCAAAATTATCTCCAATTTCAACGAAATTGAATTATTGTGATTGTTTGGAACATTTTAGCTGTGTGAAAAAATTTGAATTTTTGTTTATTTTTAGGGGTCGGTGGAAACCGAGAGTAACCTTACATTATAGTATGTTGATATCTTGAGTAAGGCGTAATAGTAGCACACGGTTCAGAATTCTCTAAAATCTGATTTGTAGAATGATATTAAATGAATAGATCATCTTTTCAAAAACTAGGGTTGGATAAGTAAAAAAAAAAAATTGAGGGCTTTGTGCAACAATATGTATTTTCTAACATATCCTGTACTTGAATTATCAATATTAATACTTCAAAGCTGGAAAAAAAATGTTTCTTAAATGGATCTCAAAGTCTCTAAACGTTTCATGAGAAAGGAAGTTTTTAAAAGTGGTACCAAAACTGTATATTTCATTCTTTCAAGAAATTTAAACCAAACTTTTTATACTATCTTTTCCTAACTTTTTTCAAAACTTAACAATACAGGTTTTTGTAAAATAGATCGGAAAAACTTGTTCACTTCATTTTACTTTTCCTTTTAAATGAAAAATACACTCACCATATCCTACTTGTTGGAAAAAACGTTAATAAAAAAGGATAATAAGGAAAATGAAGTGAAAATTTTTTCCTACTTTTTAGAAAAATACTGGTAATTTATTTTATGATTAACTTTTCATAAAAACATTTATATTGCAAATTGTCGAATTTAAAGTTGATATTCGACAACTTACCATTAAATTTTCATCTTTAATCCGTTTTTTGATTTTCTAAATATGTCAAACTGCTGATCTTGATTTTTCAAACAAAAATTCGTTTTGTCCTTATTCTGAAAAATATTCCTTCCAATTTTTTCAACTTCTCACAAGAAAAAGACTTTCTGATCAACTTAGACTTCACACCCAAGGTATATTGTAATTTTTTAATTTAGAGATACACCCATTTGAAGTGTTTTTTGTTAATTTACTAGGAGAACACTTTTTCACTTTGAAAAAGTTCAAAAAAACTTTCGAAAATAAATTCATTGACACAAAAACATCTCAACTTTGATGTATTTTCGAAAATTAGTCATTTTCACTTTTTTTTTAAAAATAAGAAAATAGTTTACTTGTATGTTTGTCAAATTGTTGTTTTGGGAAAATGGTGATGAACTATCGAATCTAAATTATTTAAATTCTTTATTTGGGTAAAAAGTTTTTTAAAAATAATCAATAAAAATAAAATTGAAAAAAAACGACTGAAATTAAGAAACCAAATAAACATTTCTCTAAAGAAAATTTAGGATAGTTTTTTTCATTCTTTAAAATTTTTTTATCAAAATTTTCTTTTTTTTCTTTGTTTTTTCGAAATTGTTGTAAAATGAATTTTGATCCAAACAACCTAAATTACGAAGAAAATTTTGGATCAGAGTCTCCACTTAATCTAGGCTTTAACCTTTCCCTTTTTGAGGAAACAAACAACGAGTTGCTATGCCAAACACAACTACCGATTCTTGAACCAAGCTCCCCAAATTTAACAAGTTGGTGCGAAGAAGAAGAGCATTTTGACACCAAACAGTTTAGTTCGCAAAAGCTATTCACACCCTTTCCACCGAACGACAATTGGGGCGACATCGAAACTTTAGATCGAGACAACAACCAAATTGTAACTTTCTTTGGTCAAGATCGTGTTTTTGATTTTAGTCAAGAATTAGATTCGAGTAACAATAACAGCAACTTCGAGAAGAAAGGAATCCCACAAAAAGAAAAAATGCAAAATGTGGAAAACAAGGCCAAAAACTTTGTTGATATTAATAATCTACACACGGGTTTGCAAGTGCAAGGCAACGATAAACACAAACACACACAAATTTTGTTATTTTCGGAAAATGGAATTATTGCAAACACAAACACAAACATAAACACAAACATAAACAGAAATATAAACACAAAAAACAACAATTTTTATTATAATGCAATGAATGAAAACAAAGCTTCAAAAAACTTTAACCATAATGAGAACACCTCAACATTAACCTTAAATCTGAAAGAAAAACAAATTTTAGGTGATTCCATTTTAACAAACATTAAGAACATTAATTCCAAAAACAACAACACCAGTACCTTTTTTAATAAGAACAATACAGACGAAAAGAAAAATGTGATTAAGAAGGAGAAAATGAATCAGAAGGAGAAGGAAAAGAAAAAGGAGAAGGCAAAGGGGAATGAAAATGAAAAAAAAAAAAAAACCAAAAGTACCAACAAAAGAATTTTGTTTAATTCCAGAAAAAGGGAATGGAAACACACAAAGGAGCCAGAAAAAAACCAAAAAATATTTTTTACAAACACTTATATTAAAAGCAAGGTTCATTCAAAAAAAAATAAAAAAAAAAATAAAAAAAAAAATTTATTAAAATTGTTCGAAAAGAATCTATACCCACCATTTAATACCCCCCACAAGAATGAAACACCAGAACTCAACAAAGAAAAAAGGCCCTCAATTATGGCGAAAGATATTGATTGGAAAAGAAAGACTTATAAAATCAAAAGGGAAAATAAAAAGGTAATTATATACAAAAAAAAAAAAAAATCACGATCGCAACGATTATATACCTCCAATACTGGGAAAAACATTTTGGAGACATGGTTCCAAAAATATTATAATGACAAAGATGGCCCATACCCAACGAAAAGGCAACGTATGATTTTATCAAAAAAGGCTGGTATACCCCAATTACAAGTTCAAAGATGGTTTGGACAAAGAAGAAGAGTTGAAAAATTTATTTGGGAAAAGAAAAACACACCAAAACCATACTGGATTGAATTAATGATTGAAAATAATAATAATAATAATAATAATAATAATAATAATAAAAATAAAAATAATCAAAATAAAAATAATAAAAATAATAAAAATAATAATAATAATAATATTGATCAAGGTAATGATAATAATTCCAATAAAAAAGAATAAATAATTGAGAAAAAAAAAAAAAAAAAAAAAAAAAAAAAGTTAAAAAGAATTTGGTATTTTCTATTCAAATATATTTTCTTTTTATTTAAAAAAATTGTGAAATTGTTTTTTTGTTTGTTTTTTTTTTTGATAAAATCAATACATGCGATTGTTTTTTTTTTTTAATATTTGTTTATCTCTAAATATATATTTATTATATTTACCCAAATTAAAAAAAAGAAATAAATCAAAAAAATATAATTTAAAAAAAAATAAAACTAAAAGATCAAAAAAAAATTTTTTTCTTATTTTGCCAACATAACTTTTATTGTAATAGTACTTATGAAGAAAAAAAAAATTGGGTACTTTAAACTAAAAATTTTACAAATAATTTCATTAATTAACTTTGAGATTGTAATTTTTTAATATTTTTGAATTAAATCAAAGATATTTAATACCAAATAAAATTTTTATTGTTTTTAATTTGATTGTTTTTGATTTGTTTTCATTTTACTTTTGTATTTATCTTTTATAGCGAATTATGAGGTATTTAGTCCCCTATAAAGAAATAATAAAGAAAGAAGATTTGAAAAAAAAGAAAAAATAGATAAGATTTTAAGTAAAAAGGGAGATATTATTAGCAATCATCAAACCATTTTTTTGCCTAAGATCGAGGAACCAAAACTAGATCCAATTTATAGTTCTAATAAAAGGCAAATATAATTTGTTATGGATTTAATCTCTATTATTTATTTTTACCTAAATTTAATAGAGATTTTGGAAAATTTTTTCCAATATTTTAGATTTGAAAAACCCTGTGTATTTTCAATATTAAACATATTTCGAGATTAGGAATCCTTATTTAGAAATTGATCAAAAAAAAAAATAATAGGATCTAACCCCTTAAAAAATTCCTCAGATCTCAGGCTTTTTAATTAGCATCCAATAATAATTGATAGTTCATATATTGCCAGTTTAATGGTTAAAATACAAACCTTGAATGAAAATTTCAGAATAAAACATTTCCTTTTAAAGGTATATTTCTTGGGATTGTATCAACATATCCTTTTATAAGAATCTGGAATTTTGCACTTTAATTTGAGTTTTTTGTTGTTTTTATGAAATTTTATTCAATTTTGAACTGGGAAATGTAACTGATCTGGTCTGATTCTTTGTATATTTTTAAAAAAAAAATTTTTTTATTATTATTTTCAATTTTTTCCCTTGACGAATCTTCTGAAAAAGGGAAGAGGAATTATAAATGAAAAAGATCAACTGATTACTTACTTGTTTAAATTCCCCTGAAACACAGAAGTACAAGCAACTTGAAAATAAAAACCAAAAAGAAAACGCTAAAAATAACCGAAGGTTTAAAGCAAATTAGACCAAAAAAAAAAAAAGAAATTACAACAAATTATTAAATCAACTATTAGTATCGTCGTTGTGATTTTAGGTTACCTTAATTAGAGATAGAGTTGTTTTTTTTTTTTTTTTTTTTGATTCTATACCAATTGCTCCTTAGAAACCAATTCTAAACATATTTTTTTTTTCCTTTTCCTTTTTTCTTTTCAATATTATGTTTTTGCTTATTAAACATAAAAAAATTGGGTGTATCTTCTCCTTGAACAGTCGGTAAATCTATGATTTTACGAATAAATTACATTTGGGGAAATGTGAGTAAAAGGACATTTAAAGTTTAATTTACACTTCTTCCATAAATAATAATAATAATAATAAAAGTGTTTTTAGTTTCTTCCTATTGTTTTTTCTCTTCATCCCTGTATATAAGTGTATCCTTGGGATTGTTTTCTTTTTTTTTTTGGTTTTTTTTTATTTTTATTTTTGTTTTTGCTTTTATTATTGATCCTTTAGTTTGGGTTTATTTTGTATTTTTTTATTCAATAAAAAAGTTATAGTATATATAACAAAATCTTATTTTTATCAAATTTAAAAAAAAAAATACCACCACAACAAAATGAACAATAAACTCTACATCCAAGTTAATAACAATACTTCCATTTCACACACTTTCTAAAAATATTTTTTTTTTGGAAACATAAGTATAAAAACATTAAGAGTCTAAAATATACTTCTTAAAGTATATAAAATAATATTGGAAAAAAATTTTTTTTTTTTTACTCTAATTAAAGAACACTAAAATTGCCCTAAATAAGATATCAGTTTTCATGAATAAAAACATTTTTGATCATAAAAACATTGAATTAGATTTGATTATTCTTTATGAGATTTTTTTTCGCTAAATATTAAGAGAAAAAAAAGAAAATTTAAATATTTAACTTTTTAAAAGAATAATTTTTTATTGTATATTTTAAAAACAAGAAAAATAAAAAAAAAAAAGATTTATCACCAATAAGAACAAACTTCGATAAAAACTATTTATATAACAGATATGAGGGGCGATGTCTACGTAATATTATAAAATATTATATCAGATGTAAAACCAATTCAACCCAAAAAACATTGGGATAATTCAACCCAGAAGTCTATTTCATGATATGAAAAGAGTTAATAGATATTACATGAAAACACTAAGATACCTCCGATTACACCACCTAATTATAAATCAAGGTGTATTCTTCAACAAATTAATTTCAAATAATGAAAATAATTTCAAATATGAAAATAATAGATGTTTTTTCAAGTATTAAATAGTTTATTTTTTATTTTTTATTTTTTTTTTTTATTTTTGAAGAGAGAAAATTGCTTTTCTCCTGTGTGCCCTAATTTCTAAACTTTTTTTTAGAAATTTTGTTAAAGAATCACAAATTTTATTATCACTTACTAATGATAATATATATGATGAATTCTTTTTATTAATAATATCTCTGATATTATTAATTTTTTTTAAATATCAAAAGATTAAATATCAAAAAAACCAACAAAAATATAATTAAACATCATGTTGGCTTATTTAAGTTCTAAATTCAAATGGGAGAGGTTACAAAAGAAGTTTCAAAGTTAAAAATGTTTTAAAAATAGGGTTATTTTTTGATAAAAATACACTAAAAAAAAAAAAAAAAAAAAAATATAATTCTGAAAATTGGAAAAATTTAACAAAATTTAAAAAATATAATTTAAAACTTTCTTAAATGTACAGAGTATTTATCTTCAAAATTTATTCAAATTAAAGTTTGCTACTGGGATATAATTGCAAGTTGGATTTAAACAAGAAGAAAAAATACATATATTGGCTCTTCAAACATGAATTTTGTAATCTGTAATAGTATTATTGAACATTATATCAGTTTTATATTTATTTTTGATGCTTTTTTTTTTTTTTTTTTCAATGATGGGAAGCAATTTAATTTATTTTTAGAATTTAATTTTTTCAGTAAATATTCATAAACGAAAAATTGGATACCTTTTAATCTATTTAAATAAATATTTTTCAAATTTTGATATTTTGCTTCTTTATAATTTCAATTGAAACTTATTTAGTTTTAGATTCTAAAAAAAGGGAAATTAAAAAGATAATAATGGTCGATTTTTTAAATTAAGGGATAAATAACTCACATTTCCTATTTCTCTCTGAGATATAATAAAGTTTATCCATCTTCAAAAAGTCCAACAAACATGACATTTCAACCCCTTAAAACGTTAGATAAACGAGTTCAAATTTTAAAGGAATCCATTTCCCCACTCTAATTGTCAATAAAAAGACCTGATCTTATAGGTAGGGAATTGTGGATTGAAAAGAAAAATTGTAAAAAATTTTTCTGTTTTCAAATAACACGATTAATAATTTATCTTAAGGTTTGTACGGACAAATAAAATTGAAAATATAATCTTATTATAAAAAGACTAGAAAAAGAAACCAAATAATGAATTAAGTGAAGAACATAAAAAATTTATCATTTATTGTATTTTCAAATATTTATGAAATTTCTTGAAAATTAAAAGAATAAGTATTATTATTTTTAAAAAATTATTGTAAAAAATAACAAATTATTATTTTATCAAATTATTTGAAGATATTTCCTCTTTTTTTTTTTATTAGAATTATTAATACATATGAGTTTGGTTTAATAAAATATTTGAAATTTTGAGAAATAATAGTAAAATCTAGTTAAATGTTTAACGCTTTCGGTTTCACTACTGAACCCACTGTGATAATAAGGATCATTTAGTAATAATTATTTTTAAAAAAATCAAATTTATACGTTATTTTTCAGGTTATTAAGTTTTTTTTTTTTTTTTGGGTTTTATGAATTGATTTATCCCAGTTTTTATTCAATATTTTGGGAGAATTTTTGATTTTATTGTTTCGTAGATTTTCTCATATTTTTTTAAATCCAATAAAAGGATAAAAATAATTCTAATTATTCTTTTAATCAAGAAATTAGATTCTTTACAATTTAAAATAATTATTGAAATTTTTTTTGAAATTAAGTAGATTTTTTATACTTGAGTTAATTTAATATATTAGGTTTTTTATTTTTAAAGTTCTTATTGGTACACCCCCTTTAAAAAAAATAATAAGATTTCATTCTTGTCCAAGAAAAAGAAATATTTTTGAAATAAATTATTAAGAGATTGAATCAAGATCTTTTCAAAAATTAATAAAATAGGATCAAACATTTAAAATCAATAATTCCTTTCTAGAAAATAACTGGAAAAGTAACTTTCTTTTTGTTTAGACAAGATTTTATACTTCTTTTTTCGATTTCAAGATGTGTTAATAGTTATATTTTTAGAATTTTCTTTTTCTGGTATTTGAATTATAAATGGGATTAAATATCACCTCATTTTCAAAGTTTTTAGTTCAAAATTCTTCCATTAAGGATTCTTAAACGAACTCAAAGATCACAATGTAAACAATAAAAAAAGAACCAAACAAATAAAAAACCACCACAAATCCCAACCTATTCCTTGGAAATATCTTTTGGAAAAAAGAAAAATCCGGAAAGGGATGTGAAAATTTTATCCCATTTTTAATTCAAATACCAGTAAATTTACTAAAAGATTATTTAGAGGTTATTAGTCGCTTAAGAACCTGAAACACTATTTTTCTTTAAAGAAAAATCAAACAATCAACGTTGTGGTTACTACCACTCCAATTCCTGACTAAATAATAAGGATTTCATTAAAGGAAATTTTTCATTTTTTGTTTTTTTCAACAAATTTTGTCTTCTTTATTTCCATGAAGAGTTTTCTCAATCGCAATTATGAATCGTTTGCATTTTTTCCAAACTTTTTTCTCTTTTTTATTTTTTTTGAACCAAACGGAACTGATCCCTTTCTATTTATTACTTTTTTTTCTTTCTTATCTGTTTTAATGCAATTAGTTTTCTTCAAAGTGTAGGGAAATCAGAAAAGACCTATGATTCTGGTTATGAAGAAAAGTATAAAGAGTACCAATTTTTGGAGTCTCATACCAAAACACTCTTTTCAACTGTTCAGCAATTTTCAATTGTTCTTGAAAAATTTGAGGAAATTGCTGCTAACATCGGTGTGTCAACCACAAATTATCACCAAGAATCCAAAGGTAAACAAACAGAAGGATCTGAACTTTCTACAAAAGTAATTAAGGACTTTTCTGAGATTATGAATGAAGAAACTGTAAGTATTTTAATCCACTCTTCTCAAATAAAAAAAAAAAAACAAATTCAATTTTTTTAAAATTCTTAACACTAACCTTCGGCTGTAATCCTCAAAAATAAACAAAACTAATGTAATTTAACCTGAAATACTTTTTCAAATTCTCGAACCAAAATTTCTCTTTGCAAAAGAAAAAAATCATAACGGAAGCTGTTGAACCATTAGAAAAACGAGTTACAGAAATGACCAAAACAAAAACTTTAATTAAAACAAGAAACAAAACGCTTTTAAGGTATGACTCAGCTCGTAGGAAGTTTTCCAACTTGAAAAATAAGAAAAAAACTGACAAAACAAAGATCTCACAAGCTAAAACAGTCATGAAGCAAGCCAAAAAGCAATATGATATTGCAAATGGGAACTGTCTCGAAACATTCAATAATTTTCTTCAAACTGCAACAGAGCCCGTTCTACAGGGCGTGACCCAATTTTTAAAATCTTATGCACTTATAATTGATAAGCTTGTTGAAAAACATGGCACATTGGTTGTCCCACAATTTGAAACTGGATCAAATCAAGTTTATCTAACAGATTCCAGCGAAAGAGAATTTATGAAGGAACAACTTTCCTCTGAAAATGGAAATTCTAGTAATAGTAATAGTAATAGTGTAAGTACGAGTGAAAGTGAAAGCGAAAAGGAAAGTGAAAAGGAAAAAAAAAAGAAGAAAAAAAAGAAAAAGAAAAAAAAAATCAAAAAGCAAATTTCAAGTTCGACTGAAAGTGAAAGTGAAAGTGAATCAGATTAATTTTTTCTTGTTTTTATTTATTTATTTATTTTTTGACAAAATCCTAAATACGAACTATTATAAAAATAATTAATTTTATAATACCAGTTATACATCATTAAAAGGTGATCTCATAATAATTAAAAATATTTTTAATTTTTAATCAAAACTCTTTTTTATACAAATATTTAAATAAAAGTATTTTGATAAAATTGAAAAAGTAATATTTTTAGTTTTTTTACAAAATTTGTCATTTTTCCAAAAACTAAAAAAACTTTTACACTGTGCCCCGACTGGAGAGGTATCTTGACAACGAGCATTGGGGTTCTAATAGCAAAAAATTCGATTTAATAAAAGATTTTTGAATATTTTGATTGAAATTGTCAGTCCGAGAAAAATATTTACAAAATTTCTGTTTTTTTTTAATTAAAGAAATGAAAAAAATATTTGTCATTTTTTTATTTATTTATACAAATAAAAAAGCATCAATAGACATTCTTTGCTTAAATTTAAAAGAATTGAACAAAATCAGAGATTTTTTCTATTCTTTTGAATTCCAGAAAAGCTTGGTGAGGGTTTTATAATTTGAGAAATGAAAGAGAAAATTTCTTAAATTTTTGTTTTATTTCTTAAATTCAAAAAAAACATAGGTACTCGACGACTCTTCCATTAATTTTTTTTTATTTTTAGAAATTAAAAAAAAATAATGATACATTCTAAAACACTCGACGGAACTCTACAGCACTTGAAGGTACTCGATCACACTCTACACCACTCCTCGAATACCTATTTTGAATTAGAGATATTATTTAGTCTCGTATTAACTTATAAAATCTCTCAAAAATCGGATCCAAAGATAAATCCCGAGGGATTTTTACACAATTAGTGTGAAGTATTATTACAATGATAAAGATTTGACAGTCAGTTCCATTTTTAAAGACACAAACCCTCGGGTTAATTTTAAGACACGGAAAAATCTCAAATTAAAGCATAAAATTTTATGGAATTTTTTTTTTCCAAATTATTTTACCAGAATTTGAACTTTGTGCCTTAATTTGAGAATTTTTTTGTTCTTTAAATTTCATTGAAAGATTGTGTCTTAAAAGTGGAACTGAATGTAATCATTCAGACCATTCATTCAAAGAATTGCTGAATCTATAAACCAATTTGTAAATTATAATACCATTATTTTTGTTGTTTACAACTTTTTGAAAAAATGATAAAAAATCAGAAATAATGCGATTAAAGGGAATTTGATCCAAGTTCTTCATATTGAAAGTTGGAAGGGTTATGATGGTTACATTATCTAAACTCTAAAATGAGCATATTGACTGTCTATTTAAACCACACTCTTTGTTTGTTTATTCCACTTAACGTTTAACTATGTCCATAGTTTTACTTTGAATAAATCGTAAAAAAAAAACAATTATAATGCATACACCATTTTTTTATTGCTTTTACTACCAGTTTCACTTTTAAGATACAAAGTTCCAATTAAAATTAAGGAAAACTTTTTTTTTCAAATTTAGGCACAAAATTCAAATTCTAATAAAATAATTTGTGAAAAAAACAATTTCAAAATTTGTACCTTAATTTCGGATTTTTCTCTGCTTAAAATTTCATTGAAATACTATGTCTAAAAAGTGGAAGTGAATGTATGCTTGAATCTTCTCTGGTTGAATGACGATTATACCTCGACAACAAATCTCATTTTATTTGATATAATTTTTAAACTTGATACTTAATATTTCTATCAAGAATTTAATATAAGAGTTTATAAATAAAAAAAAATTGTTCTTAAAAACTCCAAATAAAATCAAAAGATAACAAATAAAATTGGCATAAAACTCAAAACTTAAAAACTTTTATTTAATATCAAACTAATTTATTACTAGTTCATTTTTAAATGTTAGATTTTGGAGAAAAAAAAAAAAAAAAAATAATTTTTTTTTTTATTATTCAAAGTTATTTCCAATCAGAGAAAGATCAACCCAGGAGTAAAATAACAAGGATTTAGGCCTGGAATTAAATAATCTTATTTTTTTCTTTTTATAATGAAAATAAAAATTAAAAAAGATAACAAAATATTATTATTTATATTTTAAAAATAATTCCTAGAATTTCAACATTTCGAGAATAATATATTGCATTATTGTAAAAATATTTTCAAATTTCAAACAAGATAGATAATAACTTCTGTTTTTTAGCTATAATCGCAAAATTTATAAAATTCTAAAATGTGAAAAATTGGTAAATTTTTAGAAAGTTACTCCACTTTTTTTTTTTTTTGTGAATAGAAAAGCTATCTAAGATATCTATTAAAAATTTCACACTTTATTGATATTTTTAACAAAATAAGAAAAAAATTCATGATGAATACAATTTATTATTTTATAATATTAGACGAACCTTAAAAAAAAAATTAAAAAATTAAAGTTAGACAACATTATTACCACTTAAAATTTCATATTTAATAATAAAGTTTATTCATGATATAACCAACACCCCATAACTTCATTTTTACAAGGATATTATATTTATTGTTGATATCAGTACCAATATTTTTTAAAAAGTCTCTATCCTAGAAAAAATCTATTTTTTTTTTTTTGACCAAACAATTCCATATAAACAAAATAATGAATTTTAGTTTAGTTCAACTTGGAGATATTTATTTTGATAGAGAAGAACTAATAGTTATGAAAATGATATATCTATCAAATAAAACCGAAAAAGAGATAAAAAATCCTTGTGATAAATATTTTATATTTTAAAAAAATATTTAATCAATTTAAATCAATAAATATTTTTTTAATAACCAAAAAAAAAAAAACGAATCTCCATTTGAAATATATTTATTAAATTTGAAATAAATTTGAAATATATTATAACCTCTTAATTATGAAAAAAAATTGAAAAAATTTTCTCTCTTAAATTTGACAATTTCTTATTAGAAAAAAAGGGATTTTCCCACTTAAATTAAAAAATATCTTTAAAAATATTTTAGGATCCAATATCTTTTATTAACCAAAATAATGTTTATTTTAAGTTAAATTATTAAAAAGTGTTTAATTAGCAAAGATTTGATTTTTTTTGAGGTTTTTTTACTTATCTTCATTTACTAAAAATGGATATAATTCATTTTTTGTTTTATTAGGAAATTTTTTTTTTTTTGATATAGAAATAAAAAAAAATTACATTTTTTATGAGGGTATAATACCAATCAAAAACAACTAGGTTGTGATTTATGATAAACCTCTATAAATAGATAATGGAAAAGATAAATTTTTTTAATTTAAGAATCAATAATTTATATATTAATTTTTTTTTGTGAAATATGAACACACGATTAAAAACTATTATTTTTCTCTAATAATAGTATATTTAAATTAAAAAAACCAAAATATAGTAATGCTAATCTATTGCAAGAATAGCACAATCATGAGAAATAATTTTCAGATTTTTATTAAATTTCAACCTAATAATGTTGATTCTTTCAATTTCCTAATATTTAACAGTCTATTTCAACATTTTTGAAGTTTCAAAAACTTGATAAAGATTTCTTTGGACGTCAAAAAGGGAAAAAAGTATCTATTTAAAAAGTTATAAAATTATGAATTTATTAATTTTTTCTGGATTGATCAAATTAAAATTATTTATTTATTTTCAAAGATGTAAACTTTTTTTATGAAAATAGAAACCCGAAAAGTGGTATGAACAACATTTTTTTTAAAATTTGAACTGTAAAAACTTTTAAATTGATTTTTTTTTCGGATTTTGTATATTTTTGCTTGAAATTTATGAATACAGAGCAATTTCTAAAATTAAAGTTTTTATAAACTATAAAAGGTTATATTAATTACTGTACAATTCTCATTGTTTCGTTACAAAAAAATATCATGAATTTTACTAAATAAGGATCTTTTTGAGCTTTCAAAATCTTTCAGAAAATTTACAAATGTTTCAAAACTTTTCTTTAGTGAACTTTAATATACAACTCATCAGATTTTTTGTAAGCTACTTTTAAGGACTAGTTATTGAAGCAAAAAGGGTTAAAAAGTTTATAAAAACACTATTGAAAGAATTTCACATCCCAGTTAAATTTATCCTCTGGTAAATTTCTTTAACAAAAAAGGATATAATTTTTACTAATTTTCACAATTTATAATTTAATCTTTCTTAGATTCAACCAAAATTTAATTTTACGATTTGATAATTTCTGTCTCAAATCTATAAACACAAAACAATTACCCAAGCTGTTTTAAATATTTTTTATAATTCCTTTTTTGAAATGTTTTTAAATTTGGCATTGTTCGTGAAAATCCGAAAGTCTTTGTATTTTAAAATTTTCCATCAGAAATTTATTTTAATATTTTATTACTTTTTTGATGTGTTGATTGTAACTTTGAAATTTTCAATCAGATTATCCTATTTCTTCGTAAGGAAAATTCTTTTTTAGTAGTGGAATTAACAATAAAACTTAAGTAACCCAACAGTACCCGAGATTGAATGTAGTCCTTAAAATTAAAAATCATTTTTTTCCAGTTTTTAACTTTCGTTTTTCAAAACAGAAAGAGATTATTTTCAAAATGGAAACAAAAATTTTTGGTGTAATTTTTGACCTTGACGGTTTGTTACTTGACACTGAAACAGCTGCAACAAAAATAACACAAAAGTAAAATCTTTCACGATCTTATTTCTTTTTCGAAATTTCTCTCACAAAAAAACTTACAAAAACAAAAAAAAAAAACAAAAAATTAGACTTTGAATGAAAGACTCAGTAATTTTTAATTGTTTTCTAAAATAAAAAATTTCTTAATCCAACCACTTCCAAATTTTGAGGCTGTTAGATCTGCATTGTTCGACTAAGCAAAAATTCTTAATGTCTACAAAACTTAAAATGATGGGTAAAACCATGAAAGACTCTTCTTCCATTGTACTCAAAACACACCCAATGGATTTAACCTTGGAAGAGTTTATGAAAGAAAAAAGCCGCATGCTTTTTGAAGTTTTCCCAACATGCCCAGAAATGCCTGGAGCAATCCAACTTATTAGACACTTTCACAAAGCAAGAATACCGATTGTTGTTGCCAGTGGAAGCTCAACAAAATCGTTGAAATGTAAAGTTGAGAACCGCGAATGGTTTAAAACCTGCTTTGGTGACAAGTGGGTTTCTGGTGATCATGTGCAAAAATCAAAACCTGACCCTGAAGGGTTTTTAATTGCTGCAAGCAAAATTGGAGTCAAACCAGAAAATTGTCTTGTCTTTGAAGACTCGCCGTCTGGTGTACAGGCAGCAAAAAATGCTGGGATGAAAGTTATTCAAATCAATACTATCCAAGAAATCATTGAAAACTCTCCAAAATCCGATTCTCTCTTAAACTCACTTGAAGAGTTTGTTCCAGAAGAGTGGGGGTTACCACCATTTGAAACAAACAAATAATTGTTTGAAACAATACACTCCGATTTGGCTCTGGAAAATTTTATTAATTCTTTTAAGGGATTAGTTTGAAAATGAAGAAAAAAAGAGAATTTTAAATTTTGAAATTTTCCTTTTTCCCTTTTTCCCTTTTTCCCTTTTTCCCTTTTTCCCTTTTTTCTTTTTTATAGTAATTAATCTCCTTATTCAGTTTCAAAGAAAAAAGAATAGAAATAATTTTCAACAAAGGACAATGGTTGAATTTTAGATACAATTAAAAAGGAATTAGCACTTCCAATATACTTTATATCACATAGATTGACTAAATAATTCCTTGATTGAAAAAAAAAAAAAGAAAAACAATATTGATTTTGTACCCTAATAAAAACAATTCTTTATCAAAGTGGGACAAACACGGGAGACAGCCCCGCCACACAAAAAAAGTATGCTAACTCGGAAAAAAAAAAAAATGACCTATCAAAGTGTGATATCTATGGGATATAACATTTAGTACATTTATTTTATTATCGATCTGTATCATGAGTGATAAATTTTTTTCCACGCATGCTTTAAGAAGTGTGATATAGATGTAATCGCTGAGCACTTGGAATATAATTTTCCCACATTCAATTTTGAAGTTTATTTGGATATTTCCAATAAAAAAAAAATTCAAAAAAATTCTTGTATAAATCCCACCCCAAAAAGTTTTGAAATTACCAAAATCAAAAATAGGCAAAAAAAATCCAAATTTTTTTTCTAGATTTTTCCAAACTTAATTTTAAATCACGTTTTAGTTGCATCAGTATTAATGCTTTTTATGTGCAACCAATTTTATCAAAGTCAAACATAAAAAAATATATAAAAACAAAAAAAAAAAAATTGATGTGTTCCAAAACGATGAAACGAGCTGAACAAAAAATTGTTTTGGCTTTATTGTTAAGGGTTAGATGAAATCTCATCTAATCTGTTAAAGAGAGAATTTTGAAGTGACTAAATTTGAGAATTCTAATTCAAAGACTATCTAATAGATACAGTCATCAGAAGTATTTGAATCTTAATTTAGTTTTCTAAAACAAGAAAGAGTAAAAATGAAGAAGTTGTAAAAAATGATAGAAAGAAAAGAATGAAGAGTGGAAAAAATAAAGAGATTTAAAATAATTGTTGTGAGAGACCTGAAATTTTCAAAAAATTGTTTTGGTAAATTTGTTGAAATTTCACCAACAATTTTTGATCAATCAATTTTAAAGTTAGATAACATCACCATAATCTTATCTGTGTTTATTCTATTTAAAAAACTCAACTTTAACCTGTATTAATCATTGAAAAAATGTTTCCCGATCTAAATAAACAGATTACCTAACCTGAAAAAAGGAAATGAAGACAAAAAACAGAATAAAAAAAAGACAAAAAATCAAAAAATAATTTGTAAAATCAAAATTAATTTTAAATTGAATGGAAAAGTGTAATATTATCATTCTGTAAACTCTATTAGCTGTCCAAAATTTTAAATATTAGTTTTGAAAAAAAAAAAAAAAATAATTATTTAATGTTTAAATACAAAATTATTCTTTCAAAAAGTGAACAGTTGTAAAGAAATTTTAAAAAATCGTGAATTTAAAAGTAGTCAAAAATATCTATAAAACAATTTATAAACCATCAGACTTATTTTCTTGAATTTTTTCAAATCATTTTTTTTAAGAATGACTTTAGGAGCTTAACAAATCTGTTCCAAAAAAAAAAAACCAAAAAGTAAAAAAAAACTTTTTTTACAAATCAAAATCAATTATTTTTTTAAATCTTTTCAAAATGGTATTTTTGGATTGCAAAGAATATGATTAAAATTTTGTAATAACAAAACGGCATTGTTTCAATAAATACTTTACCAAAAAACAAATGTAATCAACATTAAATTTAAATAAAAAATAAAAAGCAAATATTTTTTATTCCCAAAGGATCATTGAATTTTTGTTTTAAAAAATGGCTTTTATTTCATACCACCCAAAAAAAAAAAAAAAAAAAAAATTGGTAAAAAATTTATACTCTTTTTATTTAAAAGATACATTATTGGAACAGAAAAAAATCAAAATAATAATAATAAATTCGAATGATGGCTGTAAAAAAAAAAATATAAAATAAAATAAGAAAATTGATTTAAAAAAAAATAGTCTTCGGTAATGTTGTAAATTAATTATCAATATCATCTGAACGGCCTGTATTTGATGTGTCATTTTCCCCAATTTTTTCTTTGACTTTTTTTTCGAGCTGTTCATTTTCGTCCCAGAAAATTTTATTTTTCTCTTCAAAATTTTCATTCTCTTGTGTCAAAATTGTTATTTTTTTCTGGGTTCGCTTGATAGTTGTTTTCATTGTACATATACCTTTTGCCATTTCATTAATTTGTTTAAGTAGTTGTTTATTTTTTTTTTGAGACTTTTTTTCACCTTCGCCTTCTTTGGCTAAGAAGTCATCAAGATTAATATTATTATTTTTGAGTTCCACTGCTTGCATTCGAATTTGGGCTCTGATTAATTTCGATTCTATGAGGAATTTTCTTAAATTTTCTTTTATTCCATCAAAGGCGATTATACAGCCAACGGGGAACAAAATAAAAAACAGAACGGAATTAAACAAGTCGATCGAGAGGGTTACAATGGAAAAGGCGATTAATAAAAGCCCGACCACTAATCGATCTTCAGCGACGTACTTTGGGTATTCCCCCTTGTATGGCCGTAGAATTAAAATAAGTATCATCAAGACTGCTAGTAACACCAGAACAAACCACGCCTGGCCTGTGGAATTGACTGTAAACATGACAGCTGTAACGATGACCAAGAATTTAAAAAAGATTTCAACCAATTCCCACCAGTATCTGTTGGGCTTAAAGTATCGGTACATCCACCCAAACCGCTTTTCGTACCATTCGCTGAAATTAGCCTTTTTGGCCTTATACACGACTATGAAAAAGAAAATTGGAATTCCGATCACATACAAAACGTACGAGGTGATAAACAAGGGCAAAAAGCTTTGCCATTTTTCATCGGAGGGCGACAACTTGGGGTTTGAATCCAAATAATATTTCCCGTCTTCTTCCTGATAGGTGAAATCAAAGGGATCGATGGATAATTTAACAAGTGGCAAATATAGGTATTTCAGGACAATCGAATAGTGGTGCACCAATCTGATCTTCCTTCTTTCCAATCTTTCGGGCTCCTGTTTGTATCTCTTCAAGTAATAACACCAGAACACAACCGCAAGTATTGTTCCACAGATCGGTACCAAGAAAATGATCAGCCAGGTATCATAATAGGTAAAGTTTTCGTAGCACTCGGGCGACACGACTGTATCGAATTCCAAATTAAATGCCGAGGAAACGAATCGTAAATTGGTTCTTACGGGAACTGGCCAAGCCAAGTCAAGGGCAATGATACCTGCCAAAATTTGGAAAAACGTGAAAGCGATGTCCTTAATGGGGTTTCTTGTGCTTTTCATCAAATTGTTTATCTTGTCACGGAATACATAGATTAAGATCAAAGACAGCGCCAATGCAGAGATGATCAGAAAGGCTTGCACTGGCTGCGGGCAACTTTGGCATTCGTCGTTTAAGAGGAAATAGCCGGTTTTACACTTTGCGCAATAGTAAACCGGGTCCCTTTCGCCATCACAGGTATTGTTGCCGAGGCATATCTCGACACTGGAGCATTTAACACAATAGGTCAAACCCTGTTCGTTATTGAACTCTCCCGCCGCACAAGCGACGCACACCTGGCCCTCCGTGTCAGAATAAAACCCTGCTTGGCAATCCTGGCACATATTTTGGCTCTCGTCGGGTTCCTGCCCAACGGGGCAATCCAGGCAAGTTGTTGCCATAATGCCATTGGCAATTGTGCCCCCAGGGCACGACTGGCAACCGTCAATCGACTGAGAGCCGGTGTCCTGGTTAAAGGTACCCTTGGGGCACATTTGGCATACGGAATCCGAATGGCCGCCTACTGTATCACTGTAGGTTCCCTGCGGGCACTCGATGCACCCGTCTACACTATCAGCCCCCTTACTCGGATTATAGGTGCCCATGGGGCACTTGTCACACGTTGAAGAAGTCATCCCAGCAACGTCGCTATAGGTACCATATCCACAGAGCTCACAGATTGTTGATCCCTTATCAATGGAATAGCTACCGGCTGTGCACTTATAACATTCCTCCATGCCCGTTTGGTTGCCAAAATGGCCATAATCACAATTATGGCATTTTGTGCTGCCATCTCCTGGGTTAAAAGTGCCAATTCCACATTCCTCACAACGGGAGGCACTATATTTGGTATTGTACGTACCGCCCGTGCAGTTTTTGCAATGGCTTTGCCCACTTTGTTCCTGAAACGTTCCAGGCAGACACGACAGACAAGAGGTGGACTTTTGAGAATCCTGATATTTACCCATGTCGCACTCAAAGCATTGGTCTTGCCCCTCAAGGTTATTATACGTGCCCGCCAGGCAGTCATAGCATTCAGACATTCCTGTTTGATTTGCAAACGTACCCACGTCACATTTGCCACACGTTGACATCCCGCTTTCTTGATTGAAGGTCCCGAGGC
Source organism: Anaeramoeba flamelloides (assembly GCA_027625915.1). Taxonomy (NCBI): domain Eukaryota; family Anaeramoebidae; genus Anaeramoeba; species Anaeramoeba flamelloides. The sequence continues at coordinate 2,466,864 of JANTQA010000008.1, forward strand.
CACATTGCTCACAAGAAGTTGATCCCTCCTCCGTATTATACGTCCCGGCTTCACATATTTTGCAATTTACTGTTTGTGTTTCATTGGCATATTTGCCCCTGTCACATTTGTAACACGTCGTTGAATTGTAATAGCTATTGTACCACCCCCTCGGGCAATCATTGCACTGGCTCGAGGCCGTCTCATTGCTGAATGTCCCCTTGGGGCATTTTGAACATTCCTTGGTCGTCCCCTGTTCGTCGGTATAGAATCCCTTGGCGCATGGCTGGCATCCCTGATCAACGCCGTAGTAACCCACATCGCATTTGGTATAAATGTGTATCGCAAACAAATCGTTTGAATCTATTTGGGCTTCTTGAAATGCACCATCTGTTGTTTCCAAGATTGAAGTGTAACCCTCTATTGAGGTCGAAGAACCAACGATGGTGAAATTGAAGATATCATTCTGATAAAATCCAATCCCCATCACCCTGAAGGTACCGACTCTTATTTTTCGAAAATGCTCAGAGACATCAGAGTTCCAGACAATGACACCTGCACCTTCCCCAAAATCATAATCATAATCATCATCGGGATACGTTGGATTTGACATTCCTATAACCACCTCATCATTTGCACCTACACCAATAGTCCATATATCAGAGTCGCCTTTTGAAAAGCCACCTAAATAGGAGGAGTATAACATTTCTGCCCCATCAGATGAAAATAAGGTGAAGGTACCTACATAGTGGCCTGTGCCGGGGTTAATATCCTGTTCTGCATCATCGCTAACGGGGAAATCTGTTGAATGTGTTTTACCCGAGATCCAAATTTCACCAGTGCTTTTGAACGCAATTGCAAGGGGGTAACTTACCCCAGAACTACCTCCAAAGTAACCCAGCCAGTTGACCGAGAGATCATCAGTACTTAAAGATCCCATAAACCATGTGAAGTCGTCACCACCCGTCGGAGAATCTTCCATCAGAACGCCACTAGTTGTTGGGAGGTTAGTCGATATGGAATGACCCACAAAGATTAGCCTCTCGGAATTACCATTGGCCCTTGTTACATACTCGGTACTGCTACCAGAAATGCAAATTGAAGATGCCAGGGGCCCCGTCCCATCGATCAGAAGCTTGGCTGCATAGAATGAAGAGCCATCCACATCACCTGAATCGCAGTAGCTGCCACCCGATTCGCCTTCTGGTGGGAGTTCGGATAAAGTCTCACCCCCAATGACGAGATGTGTATCAGTTAATGTAATCCCCATTCCCTTATTATCGGAATCCGCACACAAAAAGGTTGACCAGAGCAATTCCGAGCCATCTGATCGCAATTTAAACACAATTGTAGTATCACTAGATGTTGAACAAGATTCCATGTAAGCTCCAGAAGTGGTCGGGAAGCTATCTGTGCTTGCTGATTCAGAGTTTCCTGCAGAACCAGTTGCATATATGCTATCATCGGAATCTACAACGAAAAAAGAGATCATATCATCGCCAGTTGAGCCCAAATAAGTTGACCATTCCAATGATTTTCCATCACACGTTTTGACTATAAAGGCATCTTGGGATCCTTTAATGCTTGACTGAATTGGGTTTTTTATTGGGAAATCACTTGACTCAGTATACCCTATTTTTTTATGATGAATTTTTTTTTTTTTTTTTTATTTATTAATATAATTTTTTAATTTTTTTTTTTTTTTTTTAATTATTTATTTCTTTTCCAAAATATTTATTAATTTATTTAATTTTTGTTTTATATTTTGATTTATTTATTAATTAATTTATTTTACCTGAAATAATTCCACAATGATTTGAATCTGTTGTTCCATACATACTCACATCGATGTCTGATCCTGCAATGTATGTAGCATAGTTTGGATCGATGATTAGTTGCAGACTGGGTTGAAACAAAGGATCAGTAATTTCGAATGATATTTGTTTTTTGTCTTGATCTAATTTATATTCACCAATTAATTCTTTTCCATTTTGAAAAAAGATTGGTTTTGATTCCCTTAATATTGGTCTCTGAGTTTTTATATTTTGAAATAATAAGGAACCATCTTCGTCAATTAGCATATCTAAATCATTATCGATTTCATAATTTAGTTGAACTAAATTAAGATCACTTCCTTTTTTCAGATAAAATGAAGATTTAACAACGCTATTTGTCCCCATTGTAAATTCCAAATCAATCCCCTCTAAAATATTGCGGTACTCTAATCTCTGATAATTTTTCAAGTTTGATTTCTGTAATTTTGCATGAAAAAAATGTGTTTTTGATTTGACTTCAGCACTAACTATCAGATCATTCATTTGGCTAGCTGCAACTTTAAAAGAAATCCAATGTTTAGAATTCCTATACACAACCATATCCTCAGTAAATAGAAAATGGCCTTGAAACGGTATATGACAAATATATTTGATCCTTTCATCATTTTGGCCAAAATTTTCATAAATGTAGGGCTTTAAAGTGGTGTAATGATAATTGCTTATGAGTGGTGTTTGTTTTTATTTTTTTTTTTTGGGATAATTTTGTTTTTTTTTTAAAAATAGCATAATTTCATTTTTTTTAAAGTATGAATATATTTATTGTTTTCGAAAACTCTATATTTTTTTGATAACTTTAAATTTCATTTCTATTATCTATTAATTGGGTTAGAATGGAAGAACTCTTTTCCTTTTATTTGCAATTTCTGTTTTTATTTGTAAAAATTATTATTCTTTGAATAAATAAAATATCAACTACAGATGAATATATTAATAATAAAATGTTAAACTACACTAGTTTCACTTGTGCTATCAAAACTAAACTCAAATATTAAAAACAAAAAATTTAACTGAAATTTCATAATTAACTAGAGTATAATTTGAATATTTGTTTTGAGTTCCATTTTTCTATAAATAGTTTCTAAAAATCAAGGATTTTACAATGTAAAATTGATAAAATTTATTTTTTTTTTATATTCAATTGGAAACCTCTTTAATAAATATTGTAAAAGTTGCTTAATATATACAAGTCATTTTACAAAACTAATCATCCAAAGCGATATTTCTGATGATGGTTTGTATTAAACTCAAGTTTAAGTTTATATCCAAGTTAAATTGTTTTTTTTTTTTTTTTATTGCAAGCAATTTCACTTTTAAATTACAAAATTTCAATGAAATTTAAGGCACGAAAAAATCTCAAATTAAATTTCCATTTTCTGGAAAATTTTTCTACGCCAATTATATATCTAAAGTCTTTTCAAATCAACGGGTTCCAGTTTTATTGCAGAAATAGAAAGTTTTCTATGAATTTAATCCATTATTCTTCTCAAAATAAATTTTCAGTTGGTAGATCTGATCATTTTTATCTAATTTAGTATATTATTTTTTTTTTTTTTTGGATCTAAAAGGTTTTTGTTTCTCTTGAAGGATATTGGATGGTAATTGTTTTTAAAAAATTGCAGAAGAGAAGGTTTTTTAAAAGATACATCAAACTACTTTAAACAGTTGAATTAGTGCAATTAAAATTACTCAAATTAAAATTTTAATTTTCTTTTTCAAAAAATTTGTAATCAAATAATTTTTATTCTTTGAAATCAGAATAAACTGACTTGGGAAAATATATAAACTATTTTTCAAAAATTTTGACTCACTTTATAATGTTAATGGGAGTTGTTTTGAGGGTTTATTACAGCATTTAAAACAAAAAAATATTTTCAAATTTTGGGATCAGAATCATTTTTTCTAATTTTGAAAATTTTAGTTTAGATTTTTCAAATTTTTGTTTTTCTTTTGTTTCAAATTTTTCTTTTTTTTTTGTTTTTCTTTTTCAAATTTTTGTTTTTCTTTTTCTAATTTTTTTTTTTTTTTAAAAAAAGATCATGTGGAAAAAAAAAGAGATCTTCGAAAAGACAAATAATCATAAAGAAAATTGTGACTATGTAATATCTTTGAAAATGGATTTAATTATTCATCAAAAATCTTGTTATTCAACTTTTTTTCAGTGAAAGTTCAGTAATAAAAAATTCGTAATGATCATTTCAAAAATTGTGACTCACTTTTTTTTAGTTTTTGGTTTTATTTTTTTTAATTTTTAATATATCAGGCTTTTATAGATTTAGAATGACTTAAAAGAGAATTACAAGTCATATTTAGTTATTAATTGTTCTTGAATACTAAAGGATAATTTTTTTTTTCAATTTATTATTTCAGGTGAGTCACAATTTTGAAAAAGAGTTTAGATTCATATTTCCCTCTTTACAATAGATGATTTATATCTAATAATTTAATGAATTTGATGTTCAGTTCTTTCATTTAAGGTATATCTCAAAACAAGTTACCGGGAAGAGTGAGTAGTTTAAAATAATATGTTTTTATTTTTTCAATTTACTCTTGATATCCCAAAGAAAAATTACATTTCAAATTTGTACAAATTTTGCAATTTAATTGTTCTTCAGGATATCAAGAGGTAATTGAAATAATAAAAAAAATATTTTGAACAGCTCGTTCCTCAAAGTGACTTTATTTTAGATAATATGGAAATTCCCCACAATAGCTTTTTGGGTGATCAAATGAAATTATCTGGAAATTGGGCGGTTATTACTACTTTCTGATATTAAATCACGAATAATAATCTTTCTCACCAATTTAGCAATTATTCCTAAAAATACCTTTACCCACTCAAAAATTTGAGACATAATTTTATTCTGTTCCAAAAATTGGAAACAATAAAGTATCAGTTACAATATTTTTAGATTTTTTTTAATAACTGTTGACATGAAAGTCATTTTGTTAAACTTTGTGGAAATTACAATTTTTTTCCTCAATTTATTACAACTTTTTTTTTTTTGGTTATAGTAAATTTATCCATTATCGTAAAATTTTCAGATTATTAGAATTTTTTCAGATTATCAAAAAACACAAATTGATGATAATCTACATTCTCTTGAAAAGATAAATTAACCGTTGTGGAAAAAAAATGAAACAGGGAAAAAAAGTGAAACACGGTTTTTAATTGGGAACATTACTGAAAATGAAAAGTAAGATCAATGAAAAAAAGAATAAATAAATAAAGACAAAATGAAGTATTCAACACAACAAAAGTTTTTACAAATACTATCTTTTAGTATGGGTTTTTCTTTGATTGATCAATTATTAAAAATTTGTTCAAAAAATTGACTATTTTTGAGATCTCCAAAACCACATCAAGAATTTCGATACATCAAGTAGATTTAAATTTTATTTTTCGGGTTGATTGAAAATAATATAATGGGTTATTATTTGAAGTTAATTGGTTTCTTCTTTATATTGATTTTACTTTTTGTTTTCAGTAATGTTCCCAATTAAAAACAGTGTTTCACTTTTTTTCCAGTATCACTTTTTTCTAAAACAGTAATCACTAATTTATTGATAATATATGAAGATACTAATATTGTTGATAATCCCTATCCTTAAGGTTTATAATTCCTGAAATTTGAAAAAAAGATTATCTTGTATCTGGTGCATCGATTTGTTATTTTGGTTCATGTATGATGGATCTTGGACTTGGTATGAATTTTAATATTTGTTCAAAACAGCAATTCTATTTATTTTTTTTCTGAAATCATAATTTATGAATGTTAGTCTATAAGGTTCGAAGGCTTTTTTTTTATAAAAATGTAATTTGTGGGTTATCAATTGAAATTTTTAGTCCGGTTTGGTTTTATTTGGAGGTTTTTAAAAATATTTTTTTTTTTTTCTTTTTAATTGAGTAAATTGAAATAAATATTTTCTTCTACAACCCAAAAATCAAAATTCATTCTGAAACACATACTTATCTATGTTCCAACTTATTAGTCTTATACTTATCATTTCGAATTTCAGAAAAAAAAAAGAATAAATTGATAAAATTGTCTTTTTGAACAAATATTAAAATTCATTCCAAGCAAAATATCCATCAGACAAGAACCAAATTTTCGAGCCCCCAACACAAGATAATCTTTTTTTAAAATTTCAGGGATTGTAAACCTTAAGGTAAATAAAAAAAAAATTTATTTTATGAAAAAAAAGAATTCTTAAATATTTCTAACCAATTCAGACCTAAGGGGGCATGCCTGAAATGAATTCGAAATATAATCTAAAAATTACTATCACTTTCGCATGGTTAAGTGAAATACAATCCTGGTGTTTCCACAGATTAAAATAGTTTTCTGATAAAAAAAGCAATTTAATTTGGTTTTTATTTTTTATTCTTTTTGAAAACTCAATATTCACATAGCAGTAATGAACAGTTTTGACTCTGGGGAAATTATTACATTTCAACACATTGTTCGTCCCAAAGTCTGTATAACTGACTTTGTTGAAAAAATAATTGATAAATATTTTATTGGGTTTATTTTTTCCTATTTGGTAAGTGAGTTTTTGAGTAATCAATAATCCAAAAAAACAATTTTTTTCAAAATATAATTTATTTGAACTAAAGAACACAAGATCGTAATTTGTAATATATTTTTTGAATTAATTTCGAATAATTCTACAAATATTACTATGTACTAAATTTAAAACAAGGTGTTATACCAAGAGATTTTCATGTGAAACAATCGAATTGTTTCAGTATCAAAAATTATTTTAGTGATCAACAGTTTTGACTCCAAACAGATACTAAGATCTTTTTTAAAAAACTTCTTCCCTTAATTTACAAAAAAAAAAAATCAGAAAAAAAGTATTAATTACCTCATAAAAGCATCTTCCTTGAGATCGTCTAAGTACTGATTCTGTGGTGCAAATTGGTTCAATAAAGTGTTTTCAAAAAAGCTCTCAAGATTTTGCCCATTTAGAAATGTGAACAAAACTAAATAAAGAGAAAAAAATCCAACAAACTTTTTGGGCATAAGAAAAAAAATAATCAAATGATCAAGTTAAGATTTTGAAAGAAAAATGTACACTGAACAATTGAATTAAAATTCAATACTTCAAGCATTAAATTATTCCAAATGTTCTTTTTTCAATATTATTTTTTTTTCTTGAAACTTGTCTTGCCTGAGGAGTAATTTAGATTTCTAAGTTAACAGGTGACTTTTTTTTTGGGTTAAGAAAATAAATTCTTTCTGGAAAAGCTCTTGTTTTAAAATTTATTGTCTTAAAAATATAAAAAAGAAATAAATCTCAAATCAAAAGGAAAAATACATCTCGATTTCAAAAACAATTTACTTTTTTTGTGTTAAAAATAATCTGAATAAAAACTTTTAAAAAGTTTTCTGTTTAAATAAAGTAGGTACATTAGAAAATAAGATCTTTCCTCCAACTGCCAGTTTCTTCACTGATATTTCAAAACGAAACTTCACTTCTTTAAAAAAGAAAACTTCTAAAAAGTTTGAATTCAGAAAAAGTTTTTACTTTTTCAAAATTAACTTTTTAAAAGTTAATACAAATTCTCACTTTTTGAAACAGGCTTTTACAATCGAAAAAGTTTTCTCTTTTTGATTCAAAAAAAAAATAGAATATTTTTTTGGAAAGGGACCAAAAAAGTAAAAACAAACAATTTTATAAATTATTTCAAATTGTCCATTTTTTGTTCTGATATTTTTAAAGAAGCAAAATTTTTGATTTTTTGAAAGTGTTTTTGGGATTAATATATCAATGAATAAAATGCATTACCTAAACTTCGTTTCTTGACGTGGAAGTATTTCATTGTCTTTAGTTAAACAAGAGTCGTTCTTTTCATTTTTAGTTGTTAATTATAGAATTAATAAACAACTGGTATTTGAGAAATTTAAAAGGGTTATATTTCCACATTGTCAGTTTTTCAGAACCTGCCATTTAGGATTTTTTACACAAATTAAAAAAGGACCCAAAAACCCAACTTATTCTTGAAAATTTTTTAATATCAGAAAAATAATTGAAAATGAGATGAAACATTTTCCCATTGTTTATTTAAACACAGGTAATGTGAGCACAACAAGAAACCAAAACAACTTTCAGAGCAATTCTGTCATTAGATACCTTTGTCAAGGAAATAGGGAAAAAACAAATTATTGAAAAATATTACGACACACAAAAACCTTTTTAATACAATACTTTAGGAAATTTCTTTTTAATATAATCAAAAAATTGGAATATAAAAAAAAATTCATGTTCATCAATTTAATCCCTATACTAACACACATAGTCTATGACATTTATATATTCAAAAGAACAGATATTAAAATCTTCAAAATTGTCATGTATCCGCTATTGTTGTTTTATATTTTTCAACCAATTTTTCTGTCATTTTGATGGAGAAAAAAAAAGTTTTTTTTATGTCTCAAAAAAATCAATTTATCAATAAATTGAAAGAAATTGTATTTCAAAAGCCCCCTTAAATTGATACTCAATAATAGTTTCCAAAAGTATTTTCTGAACATAAAATCATAAGTATAAACCCAAATTGATCGATTTAAAAATTACTGGTATTTGAAGTCTAAATGGGAAAATATTTTCAATTCATTTTCCTTATTTATAACAAACATAGTTTCCCTACAGGGCCAGGTTGTAAATTGGAGTTTTGTTTGAAAAAGGAAATTGTAAACCAAGTGAAAAAATTTCCCATTTGTTTTTCAAATACCAGTATTTTTTAAGATTTATTTAATCTCATGATATTGAATAAATGATCATAAAAACGGTCATAGAGAATACTCCTCTCTTGAGGTTTCACACCTGTTGGTATTCCAAAGCTCAAAAATAAAATAATGTATACTGATAAATTTCAAAAAAATTTTAGTTCAATTTCCATTTTTATAAATCTTCAAACTATTACTTATCAAAAAGTCCACAACAAAGAATATGTTGAAGAACAACTAATTTTACAGAGTTTCTTAACACTTGACTACATAAAATTCTTTATTCAAAGCTTGATCAGAATAATTTCAAAAAGGAAAATCAAGTAAAAATTTCCAAATATAAATTGTAATTTATCAGTATAACTTTTATCAATAAAAAATGGAACTATAAAAAGTTGTTGCTTTTGGGAAATTTGTCAAATTAAAATCAAAAAGTTTCAAATTTTTTACAAGTTTAGTATTTTGGAATTTATCTAATGAACAAACAAAAATTTTCACTTCCTTTTCCATATTTTCTTTTACAAATACACTTCTCACAGAAGTAGGTTGTAATCTGTGATCTCTTTTTGCAAAAGAAAAATGAACTGTAGTGAAAATTTTTTTACCTTTGTTAGTACATACCTCAGAAACAAAAAATTGTAGTGTATTTTAAGGATTGTGAACTTGAAATTGAGATAAAAAGAATTTTGTTTTTCTTTTGTAATCGATCTATAATTCTATATTCTTAAATCGTCTTGTTTCAAAAAAAAAAAACTATTTGTAATAGAAAAAGTTAAAAAGTGTCAAAAATTGATTTTGTGATAATTAAAATTATGGTTTTGATTTGATTTCTAATCTGTTCAAAAGTAAAACGGAATTTTTTTTTTGCATTTTTTTTTAAACATTTCTATTAAAAAATAATTTTACTGACTCTTGAGAGAAAAATGTTGGACACAGAAAAATGGTTGGACAGCAATTTTAATTGGGAAAATTACTGAAAATGATTTTTAATTTCAATCGTTTGTGAAATAACTAAAGAAAATAACAATAATCTACTTATTAGAATAACGATTAATGTGATTCTACTTTTTCAAAAGCTTATCTCTTATAATCTAAAGCAAGTTTAAAAATGACCATTTTTAGATTTAATAGTAAACTTTACTAAAACTTGGATTTTTGTTAAAATAACATGATCTACTTTAGTTATCAACCATTCAAATGAGTATTCTACACACACCACAGATTAATGAACTTGGAACACCTTTAAACCTGGATTTATATAAAAGTCACCTAGTTATCAATAGGATTTGCACTTCAATTTCACTAATGTTCCCAATTAAAAATGCTGTCCAACCATTTTTCTGTGTCCAACATTTTTCACTCAACAGTGAGAACATTTGATATATTTTCAAAGAAGTAAATTAAACTTTTAAAAAAATAATATGGATAATAAATCACAAAAAAAATGAATAATAAAATACAATTCGTTTTTTTTTTTTTAATTTATTATAACATCTTAAACTAATGATTCCAAATAATGTAAATTTGGTTTCTGACTGCAAAATTATAATATCAAGTGTGGGGATATTATTATTATTATTATTATTTTATTATTTTAATCAAAATTTTTCTTCAATTTGATATCTGGATACTTTATTTGTGCTTTTAAGAGACAATTTACATTTTTATTTTAATTAATTTTGCAAAGAGTAAATTAATTTCCTCTTAAATCTGTTATATTTTGTATTTGATTTGAGAAATAAAGGGAAAATTTATTATAATTTTGATTTATTTCAAAAATTAGAAAACAGTTTGTTTTTAGAAATTTAAAAGAATTGAGTTAAATCCATGGATTTCCCCCATATTCTTTTTCAATTCTAGAAAAGTGCTGTTAGACTTTCTGAAATTTTTATCTATTCTTTGAACTTTGGAAAAGTTTGGTTAGGTTTACTTGAGTTTTCTATTTTATTTTGAAAGTGTTCTAGGTTTTTTTTACTTTTTGAAATAAACCGAAAATTTATTAAAACCTTCTGTTTATTTCAAAAAGTAAAAAAAAACCTAACGAAAATCAATAGATTTTCAAAATAAAATAGAAAACCTCAAAAAAACCTAGCTCACTTAACAAAAATAAAATAGAAAATTCTAAGAAAACATTTTTACTCAATGGAAATCAAGGAAACTCCTCTAATTAGCAAATTTTTGTTTATAAATTTCAATCAAGAAAAATAATTTTTTTATCATTAATTATTGAAAAAATAAATAATGTGTTTAAATTTTGAATAAAATCATTGATATTTTTCTAAAATTTTTGATTATTTTTGCTTATTTGGATTCATTTTTTAGTCAAATTATTTGATTTATTTCTATAAGATTTACAGCCCCAAAGAAAATAATTGATATCTTAAATATTTCTCAATTGAGTCATAATATTTTTGAGTTGAATTAAAGAATACAAGACCTTAAAATAATTGGCTAATGGATCTTGATTTGAAAATTTGTAATTCTACACCCGAAAATACAGTCAGTTTCACTTTTAAGGCACAAACTTACAACAAAATTTAAGGCCCAAAAAACCCTCAAATTAAGGCAAAAAAGTTCGAATTTTTTTTTTTTACAATTTATTTTTACTAGAATTTGAATTTTGTGATTTAATTTGAGATTTTTTTTGTGTGTTAAATTTCGTTGAGAGTTTGTGCCTTAAAAGTGAAACTGACTGTATTTTTTTTTTAAAAAATGGTTTACATTTTTAATTTTTTTTTGTAAATGCTCCCCTTTATCAATTTAAAATTAAATTTTGAAATATTAAAAGTCAGATATTTTTTGTTGATTATCTTTTATTCTCAATATTTTTATTCAAATCAAATTATTGGACAATTTTAAAGATTATTATTATTATTTTATCAATTTCTCAGATAGACCCCCCATTAACAAAATCAAATCATCTACAAACAATCTAGGCATTTTTTCCTAGATTTTTAATTTTTTTTCTAGTGAAAAATGGCTAATAAAACCAAACAATAAAGGTGATATAAGGCATTCTGGATAAATTCCTACCCCTTCTCTTTTTTTTATAATTTTTTAGATATATTTTATTTTTTTCATTTCGAATATTTTATTAAAAGCATCAGATAATTAAATTTCACTAATTTTTTTACAAAAATTTTCTAATATATATGCTATCAACAAAAAAAAACAATCTTTATTTAACTTCATTTTTAATCTTCTCTAATTCAAATAATAAATTTAAAACAGAAATTCTTGTAGAAACATATAAACTCCATTCCACTCAAAGTTCGCAGCCAAAAATGAAAAAGTCACTTTTTTTTTTAATCAGCAAAAATTAGATTGTTTATAACTACGAGAAATAATAAATTTCATATTAAATTCGACAATCAGAAAAGAAAAGCCTGAAAAAGCCATAAATTTCAAAAAAAAAAAATTTTAAAAAAATTTTTGCACACTTTTCATTGGAACATCTCATGCAACACTCTCAATTTCTTATAAAAATTAAAATTATTTGACATTAAGATTTTTTACTTTAAAATATATGAATTTTTCAAAGAACATACAAAGCCTCACCTTTCTTAATTTTAATTTGGAGTTTCATACATTTTTTTTTTTCAAATTAACTTTTTATAAAAATAAAAAAGAAAAGAAGAAAAAAAAAAAAAAAGTAAAAAGAATGAAAATTAGCAAAACTTTTACAAAATGAGAAAAAATGATTTTGATCTAAAATTCAAATTTTAGTTTGAGAAGAATAATGAATTAAACTAATAGAACGCGTTCTATTTCTCCAATAAAACTGGACCACTTTGGCTGAAAAAGAGTTTACAAAGAATTTTTTTTTATTTTTTGTGTTTTTAATTTTTTTTTCCAAAAGATCCACACTATTCCAACAAATAATAACTGGCATAATTTGACTCCTTGTTTTGACAAGAAGCAAAATATTGTTCTTTCTGGGTGATATAGATATCACCCTCTCAAGAAAAATATATAGTTATTTATCTCAACTTCGTACAAATAACGACCAAAATTTCTTTCTAAGATAAACTTTATTATTTCTTAGGTGGGATTATCGATCCTTTTTAAAAAAATGATAAACTTTTCAAATAATTTTAAAAGTCCAACTTTTATTAAATAGAATATTCAAGTTGAATAATATGTATATTAATTTAATTATTAAATCCAAAAGAATTCTTTTAGATACCTACGAAGAATTATTTTTGTTTTTTGAGATTAGTGATATGATTATTTTTTTTTTCATCCCTCTTATTAATGTTTTGAAGAAATGAGAAAAATATCATTTTTCTTCATCAAATTCTAAGAATATTTTATTTAATAGAATTAAATATCAAATTTTTAATTAAATGAATTTATTAAAAAAGAAATTACAAAAAAATCCAAGTTGTTCCAATTTTTTACTCAAAAAATAAAACAAAAAATTAAATTTCTTTTTGAGTTTATTCAATCTCACTAATTATTTCCTGGCATCTAATTAACGTTAGAAAACAATTAAAAAAAAAACATAACATACCAACATCCCTTGAATCCAACTTGAAGCTATAACTCCAGGTTAGAAATTATCAAAATTTAATTTAAAAGTCTCGCTTTTCACCACTTAGAGAAATTGCATAATCAATTTAGTACGGTGATTAATTACTAGTTTGTTATTTTAAGATAACGATACAGATGAAAAAAATTCTGTAACTCTTTAATTTAACAAATTGAACATTGAAACAAGTTATACAAATTTTCTGTTTGAAACTTTTTTATTTATTTATTTATTTTATTTTTTTTTATGGCAAAATGGAAACTATGAGTGTATCTCATATTTTCGATGAGTTTATAAAAGAAATTTAATTCAATAAAAAAAATATTATTGAATTTCAAAATACAGGAATATAATTGAAGAATATTATAATATTATTTCTATACAGTTATTAATATATATATATATATATTAATTTTTTAAAAATGAATGAATTAATTAAATTTCTTCTTTTTCTTATATTTTATTTGGATTGAAAAATCTGAATTAAAGGATTTGATGAAAAAACTCCAGATCTGTTGGTTAAATAAATAATAATCTGTTTCAATTTGTAAATTTTTTTTTAAAGAAAGATGATCTTTTTCTAATAATAAAGAATTATTTATGAAACCGGGGGGTTGCCCCCCTTGAAGAAAATGCAACCATTTTTTAATCCATTTACTTTCAACCACATAACCACTACAATGTCCATTTTTTGATTCTTTAAAATCAATGAGACAGTTATTTTTCTCATTTTGGAATTGTACTAAATGCTCTTTTACTTGAATGCATTTTTTACATCTTTTTAAAATTGGAACCGACCGGTATTGTTTAAAATTTAATGATAGGAATTTATCAAACGACGAATCTATTTTGAAATATATTTTCTTATTACTGGTTAAATTATTATGAATACAAGACAAATAATGGAAAGGGATTTGATAAGGATTTGATATGATCAACGACATATGTAGCCAAAGCCTTTCGATAGCAAACATCTGTGATTTTTCTTCCTGATTCTTTTTTTGGAATTGAAGATTTTCAATAAAATGATTTTTCAATTGTTGCTGAAGTGCATGGATTGATTTTGGAATATTTTTTTGATATATTAATAAATAGGCCTCTTTCTTTAAAACCTTTTTCTCAGTTATTTTTGTGATAACTGAATCATTGATCTTATACCATTGATTAAGGTGATCCTTGCAATAGGCAATATAATGCCCTGAATTAATGGAAACTCCAATATGTTGAATAACAGCAATTAAATGATAAGTGGAACTTTGATCATGATTAGTTTTTTCTTTTTCTTTTTCTTGTTCTTTTGTTTTGTCCTTTTCTTGTTCTTTTCCTTTTCCTTTTTCCTTTTGTATTTCTTTTCCTTTTCCTCTTTCTTTTTCCTTTTCCTTTCCCTTTCCCTTTTCCCTTTCCTTTTCCCTTTCCCTTTCACTAATATTAGTATGATTATTCCTATTTGTATTTTTGTTTTCATTTGCTTGAAAATTGTTGTTGCAATATTGGCTCATATCTAAGGAAATTGGAAAAATAATTTTTCTGTCAATCTTTGATGATTTATTCAAATTATATTTAAACCTTTTTAAATGGATTATTAAATATTCCGGCAAATGTTTAAATTCAAATTTTTGAATTGTTAAAGTTTTTTTTTGACAAAAAGAACAATAAACTTCGTTTTCATTTTCCAATATATTACCTGTTAAAAAAGATTCAAAACAATCAGAAAGTAATATTGGCTCCTTTGGTTCTGTTTTGAAAAAATCAATAAAATGATCGTTATTGAAATAATCATCAGATAGAATTTTTGAAAGAAAAGAGATGAATTGAAAAAAGACTAGAAAAGGATTGACAAAAATCCATTTGAAAATTTTCAAACAAGTACTAATGATCCAGAAAAAAATTTTCAAACAAGTGAAAAATAAATGAAGGTTAATCTCAAAAAAGGATATTTTGTCTGTGCTAATTGAACCTGTTTTCTTTTTATTGGGTGTGCTATTGGTTAAATCATTATTATTGTTCATATTTTTGTTGGTGTCTTGTCCTTTGTTTTTCTTTCTATTTCCGTTTTCGTTTCCGTTTTCGTTTCCGTTTCTGTTTTCGTTTTTTCTTTTCTTTTCATTCCTTTTTTTATTCTTGTTCTTATTTTTCCTTACGTTCGAGGCAATTTTGTTTGTGTTATTTTTATTATTATTATGATTGTTGTTGTTGTCGTTTTTGTTTTTGTTGTTCTTGTTGTTGTTATTGTTATTGTTATAATTCTTCTGGGTATCTGTTGGAATCGGTAAGGGTAAAAGTATAAAATTTTCATAAGTAAATATCTCTGTTTCACAGCACAGGCATTGAAAATTGTTTTTTAAAGAGCCACAAAATAGATCAGAAACGATACTGCTTTTTTCTTCTTTAAGACCATCTTTTTTAACTTTTTTTTTTAATGTTTCATGGAGTAAGTCCAACAAAAAGAGTAAAAATTCAGAAGCATCCTGTTGCCGAAATGATAACAAAATTTCATTTTTTGATCCCACAGAGACAAGAAAATCTTTTGGAGAAATTTTTTGTGAAGATTGTGGATTTTGATCAATTTTCTTTAAGATCTTGATTAGTTCCAGTAAATAATCTTCTTTGATCAGTTTGGTTTCATAGTCATAATCACATGTCAAAAGATAAGATCTTAAAGCAGAACAAGCAAAAAGTGATTGCAACGAAGAATTTAAATAGCACGTATTACCTAAATTTCGAAGCCCTTCATATTTAATTGGTACCAAAGCTGATCTGTTTTGAAAAAGTCCTTGTTTTTGGGGTTGGTTTTGTTTTTTAACATGTTTTTGAATTTTTTTTTCTTTTTCTTTTTCTTTTTCTAGTTGTTTTTGAAACTCAATCTGTGTTGTGTCTTTTTCAAAAAAGTTTGTTATTTTTTTGTTACTTGCACCATGTTCTTTGATGCCAAAAATTTTATGCTTCATTTTAAAATATTAATTATTTTCAATAAGGAACACAAAACGAAAAAAGAATAAAAAAATGATTACTTCAGCCACAACAAGAATTGTTCAAAAATTGTAGATCACTTCTTTTCACCTCCCAATACTTTACTATTTTGTTATTGTTCGATATTGATCTTTTGATTACATTTCAATAAGTGCAATAATTTTAAAGTTTGAACCATTCAAGCTTTCAAAAACTGAATGGAAAACAACTTTTTTTGTTGGTCTTCATAAAATGAGTTTAAGGTTTTTGAAATTTTAACATACTTTTCTTTCATTTTTTCATGAATTTCAAACAAATCCCAAATGATTATCTTTTTTTGAATCATTATTTTTTCCCTTTTCTGGGATTTAAAAAACTTACATCACTAATCTGAAAGAATATCAGAAACTCAAATCTTACAGACTCACATGCTGAAAATTCGAAAAAGTATTGAAGAATTCCACAATTTATGTGGAGTCAATTGTCTAATACTGATAAATAGCAATTTATGTTTGGAAATTTTTACTTGATTTTCATTTTTGAAATTCTTCAACTCAAGCTTTGATTAAAAAATTTAATGAAGTCAAGTGTTAAGAAACTCTGAAAAATTAGTTGGTCTTCAAAATATTCTTTGTCCTAAACTTTTTGCTAAGAAACAGTTCTAAGATTTATAAAAATGGAAATTGAACAAAACTTTTTGGAAATATTTTAGAATTTATCATTAACAAAATATCTCAGAACTTTGACAAAATTTTTGGTCTTTTAAAAGGAGAGAAAGGTATCAGTAACTGTAAGGTACACTTGCGAAAATTGAAAAAAGATTATCTTGCTTCGGGTGTAATAACTTGTTATTTTGGTTCTTAGCTGATCAATCTTGTTCTTGGTAGGGGTTTTAATAGTGGTTCAAAGAGGCAATTTTTGACAATTTATTTTTTTTTATTCTGAAATCCGAATTGGAGAGTGTAAGATTAATTGATTGTTAGGCGTTTAAGAATAAATGTAGATTTTTGTGTTGTTGAAGAAAATTCTGGTTTACTTTTTATTCAATTATCAAAATAAAAAAAATTATTTTTAAAAGCTCCCAATAAAACCAAACCTAATTAAAATTTTCAATCAACAACCTACAAACTACATTTTTTTAATAACTTAAGTTACAGTATATTCGTCTTACACTCTCCAATTCTGATTTCGGAAAAAAAAAAAAAAATGTCAAAAATTGACTTTTTGAACCACTATTAAAACTCATACCAAGAACAAGATCGATCAGCTAAGAACCAAATTAACAATTCATTACACCCAAAGCAAGATAATCTTTTTTCAAATTTCAGGGATTGTAAACCTTAAGGGCAGAGCCATAAAGAGAAAAAAATTTTCTGAAATTGTAAAAAACTTTTTCTAATTTTAATGAGTGCTAAGAATAATCAAAAAAAAACCCACCAGTTGATTTATGATCGATCTCGAAAAACCAACAATCAAAAATGAGGAATATTTTGAGAAAAAAGTGACAAAGAGATACACTCAATTTCCAATTAGTATAGTTAGAATATATAATTTTTGAAAACAACTTTGTTACCTAGGAAATGTTATCTCATTCAAGCTTTTTGAGATCTCTTAAGAGTTTTTTTTTTTTATTTCTTCAAATGAGTTATTTTTTTCTCAAGAATGTGACAAAACCCTTACTTTGTACAATATAGAGAGTTACAAAATAACCACAAATTAGATTAAATTAAATTAAATTAAATTGATTGTGTATAATAAAAACAATTTGTTATAAATTGAAGAAATTTAAGCATTTAAAAATTAAAAATATGAAATGATTACTTTTGTTTTTTGTAAATTGGAATAATTATTCAATTCAAGAATCTTAATTTTTTTTTTTGTTATTCATATTTTTTGAAATGGGAATTAGATGATATTTTTTTGTTGTTAGAATTTTGTCATTTTGAAGATTGGGAACTTTTTTAACTTATTTTTGATGATTAGATTTTAATAATTGACAAATCTTGAGAAAATTTTCAAAAGATGAAATTTTTGAATAAAAGAACCTTTGAATAATTATTTTTTATTTGAAACTTTACTTTTTGGCCCCAACTTTTTTGTCTTCTGAATGTCTAAAAAATATAAAAAGTAAAAAAAAAAAAACACCGAGAATCTAGAAGTACAATTTCACAGGTATTTGTATGTTATAATTTACCTCTTGAGTATGGATTTTATTCCGCAAAAAGTTAATAGATCTGTAAAATTATTAAATGGATTTCTGGTAATTTACAATTTGTGAATAATACAAAAAAATTTTTATAAATCATTTTTTTTTTTTGATAACATTATTTAAAGAATAATATGTTATAATCCTTCATTTTTTTTTCTGGTTGGGTTCAAAATTCAAAAAAAATCACTTAAAATTTTATATTTTATCAATTTAAAGTTGAATTTTCAGCTGATGGAAAATAATCTATATTGTTGAAGAATTTTTTATGAAAAATTATCCGGCAATTTCTGCCAAAAAAAAAAATTTGATTGGCGGAACTCTATTTTTTACAACATTCATATTTACACTTGTGAAAGTTTTTAATATAGTGTAGGTTCATTTCCTTGTCAAAATGATTTTGTTTGTTATACTTGTTTGAATTATTAATTGGATTACTATCGATTTCTTTTCAAAACAATAAATGAAAAAGAAAAAAAAAAATAAAAAAGTAATAAGAAAAAATAATTACTATTCTGTAATAAATTTTGAAATAAATTATAAACTATATACTAAAAAATTTGGACATCGTTTAAACAGTTGGAAGAATAAAAATACCCAACTTTAAATTCAATTTTGAAAGATTTTGATTTTACAAACAATTTTATTTTTAGTCTTTTTTGTTTTGTGTTTTCATTTCCTTTTTTGCAATTATGTAATCTTTTTTGCTCGATCTGGAAATTTTTTTTCAATGGTTGATAGAAGGTTAGTGTTGAGTTTGTTAAATTGGAAAATAACATTACAATTGATAGATGGTATCTTATCATTTGATCGATCAACAATTGTTGGTGAAATTTCAACAAATTAACTAATACATTTTTTTTTCCGCTTGTTTCATTATTTGGGACAGACCAGATTTTGATTTTTGAATTTTTTTTTTTTTCTTTTATTTGGATTAAAGTGATTATTTATTAAAATCTTAATACTGGACATTTTTAAATGTTGTTTTATATTAGGTTTGGAAAAATACAATAAATTGAGGGTTTTTTTTGACTATTTTTGATTTTGGGTGTGTGCAAATTTTTGGAATGGGGTTTAGATAGATATACTTTGAATAAAAATTTAAAAAAAAATACTTTATTAGAAGACAAAGCTCAATTTCAAAAATAGTGGCAGATTTTTCATCATTAAAAAATTTGATTAATTGTTTTTTTTTTTGAATAATGATATATTTTATTAAAGCTTTTAGAAATAATAACCAATATAGATTAATAAATAAAAAATATAGTGTAATCATTTTATTTTTTGAAAGACAAACAAAACAAGAAAAAAATAATAATAAAAAATTTTGCACCTAATTTTGAAATATGGCTTATACACACACACACACACACAGATATATATATATATATATATATATATATATATATATAAATATAATTGATTTCGTAAAAGGGTGTATTTAATAATTGTAATCTAAAATAATAATAATAATCTCAAAAAAAATCATATTTTTTAGGGTGTGGGTATTTTTACCAAAAATCTCCAAAGAAATAAAAATTTTTATATTTGTATTTATGATTATTTTTTTGAATAACCTTAAAGATTTTCACAAACCAATTTAAAAGATATTTTCAAGAGACTTAATTAAACTTCATTAATTAAACTTTGAGATTAAAAATTTTTGTTGCTGTTGATAAAAAAAAAATTGTCAAATCCGTTTTAAATGTAAAATGGAATTGAAATCAAAAATTTTTAATTATTTTTTTTTACTTATTTTTCACTAATCAATCAAAATACCTGAAATTACAATTTCTCTCTTTTAATTAATATTTATTGTTAAAATCTTAAAGTAAAATTCAATTAAACAAGAAAATCAAAGAAAGAAACAATCCAAAAATTCGATTTTTGTCAAATGTTTTCAATTAACATTCAAATATGAAAAATTGAAAAAGCTTAAACTTTGGTTTAATATTTGGTTTTGAGATCAATTTTGATTCTAATAACAAATTAATTCTTTACTTTTGATTTTTGTTTAAAAAGAAAGTAAAATATACTAAAAAAAATATTTGAATAAGATTCTTTCTCCCTTTTTGAAATTTAATTTATTGAGCATTTTTTTTCTACAAATGTTAAAATAATTTGATTTTAAATGACAACTATTTTCTAATTCATAAAATGAAGATTTTTATGTAAAGTTTAAAATTTAAAAAAAGTCTTATTGTTCATTGAAAAACACACAAGATCTTTTGAAAATTAATTAGCAACGGTATTATGAAAGAACAAAATTAATTGTTTGGGGATACAAGTGAAACACCTTGTTTAATTGGGAACATTACCCTAATGAAAATTAAGATCAATGAATAAAAAAAAATATATATAATTTTAGACAAAATAGATGATATAACCGAATAAAATTTTTATTAAATACTATCTTTTAGTATTTAGTTTTAATAAGGATATTTTTCTTTGATTGATCTAAAAATTAAAAATTTGTTCAAAAAATTGACATTTTTTTCTGATCTCCAAAACCACACCAACAATTTCGATAAGAAAGTAGATTTAAATTTTTTTGTTGGTTTGGTTGAAATTAATTGAAATGAACAATTTGCTAAAGTTAATTGGTTTCTTCTATTAATTGATTTTGCTTTTTGTTTTCAGTAATGTTTACAAATAAATAACTGATAGTTGAATTTTTTATTTAAAGGTTTCACTTTTTTTTTCCAGAACGGTAAGTTTATTGAATTTTCAGATAAAATTTCGATTTGTGCTTTAGAATTTGATTTTAACTCGATTTAGGTTCTTCCCAAACTCTTGAACACAATATGAAAATTCATTTTTAAAAATTTTACTTTAAGATTAATTTGAGAAGATCATTTAAAAATTTTAGGCTACTTTTTTAGATCGATTTATAAATGACAAACATAAATTTCATTTCAAAATCGGAAAATGGAAATAAATTGAAATCAATAATAACTATTTATTCTTTGACAAATTTTGTTCATTTCGAAAATAAAAAAAAACAATCCTTAAAACTTATCAAAAACTGGCATGAGGGTTCTTTGAAGGAAACAATTTCTCTAAAAAGTGATCAACTCAACTGGTTTTCATTAATAAAAAATCGAATAATTTACATAAGATCAAACAAAATAAGAAAGAACATATTTTATTTCTAATTACCTCCACTGTAAACTAATTAAAAAGTAATTATTTTTTTTATATTTAAAAAATTTTACAAAAAACAAAACCCGAAAAAATCGTTCATGAAAAATTCTTGTAACCCCAAAAGAATATTCAAACCTAGTTTTTTATCCAATTTAAAAATCTGTGAACAAAAATAGATTTTAGTTTTTTTAAAAAGATCTCGTCAGTTTCAAGCCCAAGTTAATTTATACTGGTCAATGTTGTTAACTATGGGAAATTCTTTGACCAAAATCTTTTATTTTCTTAAATGTCTTTCTTCTTTTAATAAATTAGTAGTTAGCAAAATTTTAAATTCACTTCCAAATTGAGAATTTTAATTAAATTGTTTTTCAAAAAGTCGAAAAAATTACTTTTTAAAAAAACCAATAATCTGTTTTCTCGAAAAACAATGAACCAAATTATAGTATTTTTAGTTTTGACATTTTAGGAGAACAAATAAAAATTTAAAAATTATTTTAACAAGAGAAAAGAATTAAGATCTCGTTGTTCATTCTTTGACTTTACAAGCTTATGGGACAATTAACTGAAAAAATAATCATTAAAGTTATTATTTCTCAACCTTTTCCACATTTTTTATAAAAATCTTTCTCAAATCTCTTTTATATCATCGACAATTCCTTATATCAGAATTCTTTTTCAACGTCACTGTTTTCTAAAGCAATAAAGATTATTATGTATTTGCCAAGTGAACCTTCGTCTGAAGATAACACGTTTCGATCTATTTCACCATTAATGCACTTTTTTCCTTCACCACCAAATAGTGACTTTGAATTACCATTTTCACCACTCCGTGAGACATATAGCTATTTAGAACCTACGAACGTTAATAATTCTGGAGAATATAATTTTTTAACATATTCTTTCTCCAATTTAACACTATCTGAGAACGACAATTCAAGCGACAATCTGAGTCTGATTACAAAATTCAAAATACCAAAGATTATTATTTCTGCAGCGAATTCTTATTCGACAGAAGAGCAATCGGAAGAAGCAGAGGAGGAAAGCTTTGCAAACAACAAAACCAACAAATTGCGATATCATACCAATTTGAGTGATCTTGAAAAAGACAACAACCAAGGATCAATTGGGAATATAAAAGAAGAAGATCTTAATCAGAAAGAACACCATAATATAAAAAATAAGGCGCCAAACCAGATTACTAAAAAAACAACACAAGGTCCCATTACAAAACTTCTTTTGTTGAAACCGAGCCTGAAAAAAGAAAGAGATAATATTTCATCATTTTCACCAAATTACTTTTTGCAAAATCAACCTGTATCCAAATTTTTTATGAACAATGAAATTAAAAAAGAAACAGGTTTAAATCAAGAAATTTTAATTTCCCCAAACGAAGGGCAATTTGAAAATGTAAAAAACTTTGAAAATGTATTTGATCAAATGGTCAAAAAGAAAGGATCACACTTTAAACCAAATTGTGCCCAAAAAAAGAACAAAAACTTTCCAAATCGCAATAAAATAAAATTTTTATCTCCAACGACCATTGTAAAAACAAAAACAAAAACTACAACAAAAACGAAGACACGAACTAAAACAAAAATAAAAACAAAAACAAAAACAAAAACAAAATCGACAAGAAGAAAATTTAACAATAATTATTCTAATCTTAGTAATACCCTTACAACTTCACCCTTATCCGTTGAGAGTTCCAATTTAATTCAAGACTACAATGAAAACTCAAGCATAAATAAAAATGAAAAGGAAAATGTAAATGAAAAGGGGACCGAAAATAGGAATGGAAATAAAATGAATTATTCACAAAGGCCAAAAACAAATGTAACACTAGGTCTGAGGAAAAGGCCAAGAAGAAGGTCTTCCCGAAGAAGTGTTTCAAGTAATAAACATATATCAAAATCATTTACCCCCATCAAATCTGAACTTTCGCAATCACAATATGATTTACAAAGCCACACACATCCAAAAAGTAAATCAACAACAAGCATGAGGAACAAAGAAAATGGTGTTTCCCGTCAAAATAAACACCAAACGATCAAAGTCAAAAACAGTGAAAGGGTCAAGCTCGGGAAGTCTATTTATAAAGTGTTAATCGGTACACTGTGGGTAATTTTAGGTTGCACAGGACAAACACAGATCTCGCCCTATTCGCAAAAATTTGGAGACCAAATCTCGATGTTGCTAAAGGTCTCCAAACCAAACATCAATTCAGCGCCATTGGTGATCAAAAACCTATTATCCAATTCACGAAGGACCTTTGCAGAATTCATTTTAGAAATCCTAATTGGAGTCTTGTCTTTATGTTCTTTAAACGATCCACCAAAACGCTCATTACAGCTCAAAGAAACACTAAGGGAGATTGCATTTTTCAAAAAAAGATACCCGAATAAAGAAATATTAACAAAGAATCTAAAGTGCTGTGGGAACGAAAAGCAAATGGAATTAATTAACAAATTGAATGATCTATATCACGAAATCTTTGTTGAAGATATTTTAATGTTCTGGTTTGAAAAACGTTTCATTAAAAAAACCGGATTAAGATTACCACCAACGCAAAGAACCAAATTCTTTTCACAATATATTTTGGTCATTGGTAACTATTGCTTCCAAAGGTGCTGCAATTTGTTAGCTGAAGAGCTTACTAAAGAATGTAACGACAATATCGCTTCCCAATATTTTAGACTCATCAATTCGCCCTACCAATTGGACCCTTTGAATTGCTACTTCAATCACCGTATGGGGAAAATGAAGTTAATAACACGCCTGATCGTAAAATTTTCCGTAAATAAAGGTGAGTATTGGGACGAGATCGCCAATGATTTTTCTAAAAAAATTGATTTCAACTTGGATAATATTTTGCAAACTTATCCTTTTAATTTCATCATGGATTTGCCCCTAATTCAAAAAAATGTTCAAATTCAAAATTAATAACCCTGAATCCAAATCATGTTTGATAAGTGACTTTTGAACTCTTTGCTTGTATGATTTTTTTCTTCAACAAATTATAATTAGTCTTCATTTTGCTTTAATATTGCAAGACAATTATATATGTACCTTGAATAATAATAGATTATACTTTTATTTGGACCAAATACTATTTGTTTAGAATATTGATATTATTTTCTTTTTTCTATTTTTTTTTTCTTATTATATATTTATAAAAATATATCTCTTGGGTAATCTTGTTTTTTTCCAAAAAAAAAAAAAAAAATTAAAAGATTTATTATTATCTGTTTCCACTTTTTTTATTTACCCACCTTTGTTTAGTTTTTTTTTTCAAATTGGATGTTTATTAATATTTTTTCTTTTTTTTTTGTTGAACAGAATACAATTGTAAATAAAACTGATATTATTTTGCTTATTAGATGTTTTTTATTTATTATTTTTGTATTTACTGCTATTTATACTCTCTTTATTTCTTTTTCTTATCGTTCAAAAAAAAAAAAAGAGAGAGAAAATATGAATCTGGAATTATTTTAAAATTTTGAAAAAAAAAAAGATGAGGAAAAATATGTTGTTAATTCTTGAAAATACGCTCCATTTCATTCAAAGTGACCAAGTTAAAAATGAAAAATTCACTTTTTTTAAGAATCAACTAAACTATTATTATTTAGAATTTAGAGAAATAATCAATGGATTTCG
Organism: Anaeramoeba flamelloides; assembly: GCA_027625915.1. Taxonomy (NCBI): domain Eukaryota; family Anaeramoebidae; genus Anaeramoeba; species Anaeramoeba flamelloides. The sequence continues at coordinate 2,491,893 of JANTQA010000008.1, forward strand.
GGCTAGATTTGATATTTAACATTGAAATGCCTGAAAAAAACTAAAATTATCAAAAAAAAATAAAAGGTTGAAAAAAATCTTTGGGACTTTACAACTAAAAGTATCTTGTAAAGTTTCTCAATTATTTAAGAAAATTGAATATTTCTAATTTCTGAAAAATTATTTTTGAATTCTTTTTCAAAAATCTAATTTTCGAGCTTTTTAATTTTCAAAAGTTAAATTGGAGTTTTTTTTCAAACTATCTTTTTTTAATATAAAAATAAAAGAAAAAAGAAAAAAGAAAAGATAAAAAAAAAGAAAAAAGTGAAAATCAAAATAGAATTAATTAAATTCAATTGAAAAAATGATCAGATCGAAAAATTGAAAATTTAATTTGCCAAGAACATTGAATTTATCCCAGAGAAGATGTTTTTTTATTTTATAAAACTAGTTAAATTGGGTGAAAAGGGGGTTATTTATAAGTTTAAAAAAGAAAAAGTATGGTGTAATAAGAAGTTTTAATTTGAGTTAAATCTTCTTCCCGTGATTATAACACATAATAAGACTTTCGAATTTATTTAGAAAAGATTATAATTTTATATTATCTCGGATTTAATTTTTTTTTTTTATTTGACTAGTGCAATCCCCTGAAAAGTATAAAATTAAAGTATGTTGTTATTAAATGACGAATAAAGACAGTTTCACTTTTAAGACACAAACTTTCGATGGAATTTAAAGCACGTTCAAAATCTCAAATTAAGGGACAAAATTCTTATTCTAGGAAAATATTTAGTGTAAAAAAAAAACCCAAACTTTGTTCTTTAATTTTAGATTTTTAGTGTACTTTAAATTTCTTTGAAAGTTTGTGCCTTAAATTTGAAACTGGACCTAATATCAGCGCCACTTGTTTTAGATTATTCTAAAATTTGGTGTATTAAAATAATACTATTTTTTCTTTAAATAAAGAAAAAAAATGATCATTTTATTAGTAAAAATTTTAGAAATTTTAATAAAAAAAAAAAAAAAAACCTTTCGAGATGAATTTAGAGGATTTTTTCATCAATTTTCAGACTTTAGTATGTGAAAATAATTTATAAATATCACATCCACCTCGAATTATTTATATATTTTTTTTATTTTATTGAATACTTTTTTTACAATATCAGATATTTTGAGATAAATCAAGATAACATTTATTAACTTTGAACATTTACTGATATTAAAACTCCCTTTATTTTAAAACAGTTTAAAAACCAAGTAAAGAATAGAATTTCACGTTTTTATATTATTAATACTTCATTCAAACTTGAAATTAAAAAATTGTCAATAAATGGTCAATTTTTGTAATATTATTAAAGAAGTATAAATTACACTCTGAGAGCCCTTAGATTTATATTTTCTCTATAAAAATAAAAGTATAAACCAGATATTAAATGATTATTTAATGAAAAGACACGCCCAATTTATTTGATTTATGGTTAAAAATCAACAACACGAAAGAGAAAAGAAATTATAAATTAAAAAGGGTTTTTTAAGAGATAATTGGTAAAAAATCAAAAAAAAAAAATAATAATAATTTGATTATTAAATAAGAAGAACTAAAATAATATTTAAAATGTTTTAATTTGATAATTTTTCATGAAGTTGTTTTGGGTGCTGTTTTTTAATTGTTGTAATTTCTTTTTTCTGTTGATCTCATTTACTTTAACTTCTGGCTATTATTAGCCTTTGCTTATTTGTTTTTATTTTAAAGTTATCCATATTTTTGTTTCATTGTCTCAATATCAGCAAGTAATCACTTGCTAATATTGATATTTTTCCTTTATAACTCTTACTCCTAATATCAAGAAAAATCGGTTCGGATAAAAAATGGAAAAATTAAAAAAAATTGTTTTATTTTGTTGTTTTAAATATTTTTTTTACAGACTAGAATAATATTATTTTGTCTTTTATATTTAGTTTTTTGAAAAAGAATTCAAAAGAAATTTCTAACAAATCATTAATTGGAATCATTGGTAAAAAATATAAAATTTTTTTCTTATTCTTCTTATTATTGAAGAAAGACAATTCAGGATAATCCACCCCATATTTACCTTTAGGTTTTTTTTAATTTGAGATATAAAACGAAAATTTATTCAATTTTTAGTTTATTCCCAAAATTAAAAAAAAAACCAAGGCACTGTCGGAAACAAACAAAATTTCTTGAGATTTTTTCTTCTTTAAAAGTGAAAATATTGAATGGTATAAAAAAACGAGTTTTTACAAATTTAAAGATCAATAAAGAGCTCTATAGATATATCTAAATTTTTGTAATAGTAAACAAAACACTAGTTTTGATTTTTGAGGTTGAAAATATTTTCATAATAAAATAGTTTGGCGTATATCAATACTTTGTACAAACAATTATTTTTTATAAAAATTCCAAGATCAGTCTTCACCAAACGTTTTTTTGATTAAAATTATTATTAGTCTATTAGATAATCAAAAAATATTTTTACTATTACCAAAATTGGGAAATATCTATGGAAACAATTATTTATCTCAAAAATTATAAAAACTCTTTTTTTTACAACATTCATATTTTAAAAAGTGTATTGATAATTTAGGAAAGATTTCTGCCCATTTAATAATTTTTCTTTTTAAAAAAAATCTAATTATATCACTTTCAATTCTATTTAATTTTTTTTTTTTTTTTGAGTGGTTCAGGATATACAAAACTAATATTAATCACTACAGATATGGAAGAATTAACTTGTAAATGAATTTGCGATTAAAATTATCCCCTTAAAGTTTACCTCTTTTCATTTTCTTTAGAAGATTAATCTATCATTTTTAAATGGGATCTACAAATGAAAAATAATCATTTTTTATTGACATTTTGCTAATGTTTGTTATTGAACTTTAAAGGACAAAATTTATTTATAATTTTATTAATTAAATAGTAACTGTTCGTGGAAAAAGGTGAAATCTTGAAAAAAAAAGTGAAACTTGGTTTATAAATTGGAACATTACTGAAAATTCAAAGTAAAATCAATTAAAAAAAGAATAAAAAAATAAATTAAGACAAAATGAAGGATTCAACACAATCACAGTTTTTTTTAATAATAATTTTTTTATACGGGCTTTTTCTTTGATTAATCTTATTTTCTAAAATTTGCTGAAAAAATTGACTAGTTTTGATATCCCCAAAACCATTTGAAAATATTCGATTTGAAAGTAGATTTATATGTTATTTGTATTTTGATTGAAAATAATATTATGGGTTATAATTTGGAGTTAATTTGTATCTTCTTTTGATTGATTTTACTTTTTGTTTTCAGTCATGTTCCCAATTAAAAACCTTATTTCCTTTTTTTCCCAGATTCGTCTTTTTTCCGGAAAGGTAACATCTATTTAAATATTTGGTAATTTCTTGTTTTTTTTTTACTCTTGAATGATATAAATAATTTTAAAGTCATAGTACCAGTATAAAAGCAAAAAAATGTCCATTATTTTAAGTCTTTTTTTTAAAATTAAAATTTTCTGGAATATCTTCAAATTCTAGTTTTAGAATCAGTATCTGGCTAGGTTTGAATAGTAATCATTTTTACATTTCAAGAAACCATTTGTTCATAGCGTTTTGGAAAAAGGAGATTGAAAAAAAATAATAAAAAAGACGAACATTTTTTTACTTTTATACTGGTACTATGGCTTTAAAATCAAATATATCGACCATATTTCAAAAATTAAAATCAAGGGCCTGAATTTCTGGAATCAAAAAAAAACAGTTATAAAAGATTGAAAACAAATATAATGTAAAAAATGAAGAAAAAATCAAGAATCCAGAATTATTTTTAATTTTTTCAAACAATCAAAAATAAATATTTGAAAATAAAAGAAATTTGTTTAATAAATTATATTTCTGAAAAGAATTAAAAAAAAAACCTATTTTCTGAACCAGAACTAGAATTAAATTGACATAAAGGGAAAATGGGACTTAAAATCAATTTGGGAAAATTCTTTTAAAAATGAATGGAATTTGTTTCTCAAAAGTATTATCAATTAAATTATATCGGTTCGTTATGAAAATTAAAATTGATTAAAAGTGAAGTAATGGTATCGAATATTATAGATTAGATCAAGTAATAAATGATTTTTATTTATTTTTTCTGGATCAACTTTTTCATTCTTTTGATTTCGATTTTTTAATTGATAAGAAAATAATTTATAATGGGATATTTTCCATTCAACCTTCTTTTTAAACATATTTTATTAACTTCAATATCGAAATTATTTGAATAATTCAATAACGAATATAACTTAACACTCAAAACTCATTGCGTTCCTACAGTATTAAGGTTTATAATTCCTAAAATTTGACAAAAAATTCATTTTTTAAATAAAATAAGAAAATTAATCTTTAAAAGAAAAATATTTTTAAATTAGACACAAACCGGTATAAAAAATTATAATTTAATAGTGAATGAAAATTAATTTTCTTTTGGTTTTTTTGAACTTCTCAATCAATGAGAGACTTTTCACAAAATCTAAAAAATTTATTTTTAGTAATTTGTACTTTTTTTTTTTATTTTTGATCTTTTGTTTTGTCAAAAAGTTTTAAATGGATTTCCAAGCAAAGTGTTTGCTAAAGTGGGTACAAAACTCTTTAAAGAAAAAACCAACAACCCTTTCAATAAATATCGAAAATTAATTTCTTTTCTGTTTTGTTATTCATTAATATTTCCTAATTTCAAAAGGTAAACTCTTTGTGTTCTAAAGACTACACTCACGTCAAACAACTTTCGGATGGAATGGTGATTTGTCAAATTTTGGAATTAATCCTTTCTAACCAAATCAAAATCGAGAGATCGGAAACAATTCAATCAAATCTTAATAAGAAAACAAATAATCTCAATAATGCGCACACCAAACTTTCAACATTCTATCGAGAGCATTTTGGAGAAAAGGTAATTCCTTGATTTTTTATTTCGATCTCTTTATTCTTTCTTTTCCTTTTTGTTTTTTTTTTTTTTTTTTTTTTTTTTTTTGTTTTTTGATTTATTGTGTAATTATAAACTGGCATCAAATCTAAGTTACTAATACCAACCACTAACAAAATTAATTTCAAGTCTGTGAATTTTAATAACAGTTGGTTCTTTAACTAAATTCTATCTCCAAGTTGAACCTTGTAATTACCCAATTGGGAACAAGAAAAAGAAAACAATAACACGAAATTTTTGAACAAGAAAAAAATTTCCATTAAAAAAACCAGAGAAATTTAATTGACACACGGTCAGTTTGCCACCTTCAAAATAACTATACACTAACGCCACTGTTCTCAAACGCCTCTTTGTGTAATTCAATCAAAAATATCAAAAATCTTTTTTAAGGGGGTTTTGTACAAAAAAAATCTCAAATCTTTGTTCTATTATTTCGAATGAGAAATTTGGTTTAATTCATTTGGTGACTATTATTCTTTTAATGAGTATTTTATTTCTTTTAAAAATTTTTAAAAAGCATTCCATGCGCCAGGGTGATAAAATAATCGCATGATACAATATCTTCAAATCTCACCACTGGTGATATATCTTGATTTACCATGTGTCGTGTGTATTTTTAAAATACACATTATACAAAAGAAGCAAGTTTCCTAGTATAAGTCTATTAGGAATTATGCTTCCTAAAAAATGAGAAATTTCGGATTTGTCCCACACGTGTGCCTTTAATCTTGACAAATAATTTATTTCGAGATTTTATTTCACTTCACAAAGGAATGCTCAACTGACTAACCCAAAACAATAATGTTTGGATCTAATAGTTCATTCAACTTTTAATTCTTTTTTTTGATGGGAGAATGTTTTCAAAAAACACCAAAATTATCCAAAAAAAAAAAAAAAAAAAAGAAAAAGAAAAGGGATCTGGAATCACAAGCAAAAAGATAAAAATTTGGATTGTATCTCATTTGTTCCTAAAATTTTAGATCCTGAGGAAACCACATGGTATACCACCCAACTCTTGGTACCCCGTTAAAAGGTGTATATGCTGATTCGTATATAAGCTATTTCCAAAAAAGTGTGGCAAATTTATTGTAAAATATCGTTATTCAATCAAATGGTCATAAAATTATTTAAATATACAGAACCATTAACAACCATTTATTAATTATTGGTAATAATGCAATTTGTTTGTAAGCATGATATTACATAAATAAAATATATTAAAATTTTTGATCTCCATTTTATCTGATATTTTTAAGGGTGAAAATTACTATTGATTATTTTCTTTTTGATCATAAAAAATCGTTTTCATAACTTATTTAATCTCGGAAAAATTTCCAATCAAATAAAAAGCAATATAACTGTATTTTATTATTTGAAAAAATCATTTGTACCCTTTGCCATATTTCCAACTTTATTATTGAAAAATGTTCGTACATTGTTTTCACCAAAAAAAGTGTTAATTTTTTCTCATTTTTGGGAAATATTTCAACTGACATATTTTGAAATAAATACCTTAGTCATTGATTCAATCAGTATTAATATTTAACTTAATTTTGTATTACCAATTAACGAACATTTTCACTATCAATGGTGATTTTTTATGAAATGTAAAAAAAAAAAAGCAACTTTTTTTGGAAATACCTTAGAGGTATCTGGTTTTAAAGGTTTTTCGATTTGACAAATTTTTTAAAATAAAAGTTTCTCATTTTTTGGGTTCCTTTTATTTATTTTTGTTTAGGCTAAGGATTGCTCGGAATTTATAACAAGAGAATAGTACTTTTATGGCTAACAACATATTTGTTGACTTAAAAGAATTCCGAGTCAAGAGATCTTGTTCAAATTTACAATTTTAGGATTTTTTTTTGAAAATTTGTTAATTTGAAATTTTTTGTTTGGAAAATTCAAATTCAAAACTTTACATTGAAGAGGTTGAAAAATCAAATTCCTCTTGGTGCGCTTACTTTCCACTTCATATTAAAATATTCCAGAGTTGATGGCATTGATATAAATACACTATAAAATTATCTAAAGGGCAAGTCCAGAGAAACAAGAGGTAAAAAAAAATTAGCTTTTTTAATTTTCAATTTGCCTTGTTTTGTTCGAAAATTTGGAAAAGTTTTTGGATAAATACTGTTAATTGAAAAATAAAAAGATCAAAATTTTCATTCATCTTTCCAAAAAATACACACCTCTCAAGAATTAATACAAATCATTAAAGTTTCCAATTCTAAAAATGACAATGAATAATTTAAACTGGTTGATCGAATTTAAAATTGAAATACTGGTATATGGATTCAAAATGGGAATAATTTTTAACTTATTTTTCAATTTCATTTTTCAAATAGAGCAACAAATTACAACCAACTTCTTTTAAAACCCACTTTGTAAATGGAAAATGAAAAATATGTAAAATAAAGTGAAAATTTTTCCCCATTTAGAATTCAAACACCAGTATAACTAATTATAAAATCTTTTTTTGGAAAGCTGAATGAAAAATTTGTTTTCCTTTATTTTACAACAAATAGTAAATGATTTTTTTTCATTTTTATTAAAAACCAAAAAATCCTTCAAATTTTCATTATTTTGTATTTTCATTAATTGATTAACTTTAAATCATTTTTTTTTTTTTTTTTTTTTTTTTTTTTTGATTAACAAAAGTGTATTCCAACCACCAGGGGACATAAAACACGAATATTCTTAAAGTCTGTTTAATTTATTTTAATTCATGTTTTAGAAAAATTTGATTTCTTTTTTTTTATTTTTATTGATTTTGAAACATTTTTTTTTCAAAATTCCAAAAAAATCCAATTTTTTCATTTTCTCTGTTTGGTCCACTTGAAATCAAAATTTTTTCTTCCAAAAAACAATTAAATCCTCTTTATATATATATATATATCTTTCTTCAAAAACAAAAAATTATTGGTTAGAATTGGTGTCCGTTTTGGAACTAATTTTTGGAAATTAGGCCAGAAAATATTTTTTTTTTTTATTATTTGTTATAAGTTAAAAAAAATGTTTAGTCTAATAAAATGTAGTTACCGAAATAGGGTAATGTACAATCAATAATTTTATTTTATTTATTTCTAGATAATTAATTTGCAAAAAAAAACAATTTTGCTCGATTTTTAGTATATTCTTAGTCTCAATATGTTGGGTACATTTTCTCCTTATTTACAAATTATGAATTTTGATTATTTGTTTAATAATTTAAAAGTTTGTTTTTATAAAAAAATCTATTAAAAAAAAGTTTTTCCAAAATTTATTTACATCAATTATGATAAAATATCAATTTACATATATTAGTTAGTGGAATGTTAAAGTTTAGAATTGATTTTGTATTTGTAATTTTATTTTTTTTTTTAAATGAAGTATCTAAAGTTCATTTAATTTTCAATTTTCCACATCCCAAATAAATGACTTGTTCTGAAGGATCCAAAAAAAAAAAAAAAAAATAGTTTCATCACAACTGAACCCAATCACAAAACCACAAACAAAATAACAACTTTTGAACACAAACAGTTTACCAAACCAACATTAAACAAAATCAATTGATATTCAAAAAAAAAAAAAAAGAAAAAAAAAGAAAATGTGTACACTAAAACAAAATAGAGAGCAAGCCAAACTAAAATCCAAAAAATTTGTGAGTGACAAAAGGTGGTATCATAAAATCCAAAAGAAAAACAAGATACATCCAAAAAAAATTCACAAAACAAAATATTTTTGAAAAAAAATCTTTGCAAGTGATTCAATAACGGGGGGTTTCAACAATCTTTTATTCACATTAAAAAAAAGTAGATTAAGTCAAAAGAAGATGTTGTGAAAATTAATTCCAATTTGGAATTTAAAAAAAAAAAAGAATTACAAAAAATTTTGATTTAGAAAAAAGTACTTCAACAATTCGAAAAATAACCACCAATTGGAATAAGTTTTGAACATTATCTAATGAGACCTATGACATTATTCTAAATATTGGAAAAAACACCTTTCTATGAAAAATATATTTGTTTTTATTGTATAAGTGAGATTCTACCAAAACTTACTGATTGAATGCTCACTAAAAAATAATTCTTATACAAATATCTTTTGTTTGATCTTCATCAATGTGAAAAAATACTATAATCAGATATTTTATTTCAACCGAAAAACCCTTGTTTCATTTTCCATTTTATTCTCCTCTTGTACCCTCTATTTTGATCTTTCAAAAGGAAATTTTTTTGATAATTTTTCATTTTTTTTAATAAATATTTCATAGAGAAAAAAAATATCTATCAGTTTATTTACTCACTTACTCTAATATTGAAAAATTATGAAGAACAAACAAAATAATTTATAATCTTTTTTTTTTTTTTTGAAAAGTTTGACAAATCAAAACTAAATTTTTTAGGAATTTATAAAGTAATCATTTTTTTTTTAATTTTTTGAACAATTTGAACTGGTTCACCTGAAGTATTACATCATTTACTTTGATAACCATTCTTATTTAAAAGATGATAATGATTTTTTAATCCTTTTCAGTGGAAAAACAAATTATTTTCTTCTTATGTTTATCTGTTGAGGTATCTCTGTGCTTAGTTTATGTGATAATGGTACGATATAAAAATTATTTAAAACAAATCAATAAAAAAGATTTCTGAAAGATTTAATAGAGTTATTTCAAAAATAAATTTAATTCTGTTTATAGCATATATATAGCATAAAAACCATTTCAAATATTAGAATATAAACTATATTTCAAAATCTTTGGCACATTAAAAATCAAATTTTGAAAATAAATATTTTTATAAATTGAAGTTATCAATTATAATAAAAAAATTACTATTTTAATATTCAGTTCTAAACACTAGAAATATTTGTTTTTCATCTAAAAATAAAATAAAAGAAACAGTTAAAAAAAATTGGGCCATTTATTATGAAATTTAGTTTACATTCTTTTTTTTTTTTCATTAGATATTAACATTTAAATTTTTAAGGATTTTTCGAGAAACAAAAGAAAAGGTTTTAAATTTAAAAATAAACCTAGAAATCAAGTGTATTTTTCATTTTATTCCCAAAGTGATTAAATAACAAGAAAGAAGTTTTCGAAATGAAAAAAATCGCTTTATGTTAATTTTTTTGAAATGTCTATTACAGATTTTATTTTTATTAATGTATTGAAATTTTTAAAGAATATCTTTTAATATCAAAATATAAATACATCATTTTTAATGATGACAAGTTTAAGTGTTTATAACCCCATTGATTACAATACCAATTGATTTAATACTAAAGTAAATGTTCATTTTCTATTCAAACTTGTTTAATCGCTATTTTTTTTTTTTTTTTTGATAAACAAGTAAAGAAAATCGATAATCAACAATATGAGAATTTTAATAAAAATTTAATAAAGAAATTAATAAATTATCTTTTCACAATTTTCTGTTTATCACAAAGAGTTAAATAAAACATAAAAAGTTCATCACAAGGTCAAAAGGAAAAATTATATCATCATAATTTGACGATTCCTTATTGAACTTTTGAGCTAAAATTAAATTTTTAAAAATTAGAATTTAACTGTATTTAATATTCAAATATTTAATAATAAAAAAAAAAAAAAAAAAAAAAAAAAAAAGATTGATTTTGAGGATTGTTTACAAATTAACCAAATAAACTACGAAAAGCAGGTTCTAAAAATATTAAAATTATTGTTCTTGGCATCTTTTCATTGTAAAGACAGAGATTTTCTTGAGAAAAGTTTTAATACGTTATCAAATGACACATTACAAGAATTAAAGATGATTGCTATAACAGAATCTTTACATTATTTTCATCTTATTAAAGAAAATGGCAATAATGAAGATGATTATTGTAACAATTTGGATTTTGAAAGTAATAAGAAAGAATTTCTAATTCGGAATTATACAAAATTAACAAAAGATGAACAAGAATTAAAAATATCATTAGAAAAATTCCTAAAATATGAAAAGGATACCATTATATTGCAAAAAGAGAATCAAATTCAATTTGTTTCAAATAAACATGATAGCAATATCCCTGATTCAAATAAAAAAGATAAAGAAATCCACAAATCGAATCTTGAAAGTAAATATATGTATAACAAAGCAATTAACCAATTATATCTTGATGACGAATTGGAAGAACCTCAAGTGCATCTACATACGCAAGAAAACCAAATAAATAACTTAATTGATGATAAGTCTGACAATATTCTTTTTTTAGAAACAATGGTTTATAAATTTATGGGTTTAAACGATAATGGAGGAAAAGTAAAAACAAAAAACAAATTAGAGGATAAATATAGCGACGAATACGAAGATGAAGATACATGTGAAGGATCAATTACAGATATTTTAGAAACATTGCAATATCAAGTTGATGAAACCAATATAATTTTAACAGATTTTGAAACTGAAAATGAAAATAATGTATCAGTAGAACCATTTAATGAACTAAATAAAAAATATCAAAAATCACAAGAAGAACCTCAAAAAAGAAAGGTAAATTTAAAAAATAATATTTTGAAATTAAAAATTGAAAAAAAAAACAAGGAAGAAGAAAATAGTGGATATAAACAAAGTTATGAAGAAATGTATACTCAAGCTGAGATTTTAATATTAGAATTACAATCCGAAAAGGAATTAATACAAAAAGAAAAAAATCAAATTAAAAAAAAATATGATCTGTATGAAGAAAAAATAAAGCGCGAACAAAGTCAAATAAAAAGGGAGAATAAAACAGTAAATGAATTAAATCATCAATTAATGAACAGAAATAAGCAAATTGAAAATGAATTAGAATTATTAAAACGGCAATTAAATGATAATGATTCTGAATTTAAAAATAAAATCAAAAAAGAAAAAGAAAAAACACAGCAATTGAATAATATGATTAGCAAATATCAAAAAAATATTGAAAAAAAGGAAATAGAAATAAAGCAATTTAAACAACAAAAACAACAACAGCAGCAACAACAACAACAACAACAACAACAACAACAACAACAACAACAACAACAACAACAACAACAACAACAACAACAACAACAACAACAACAACAACAACAACAACAACAACAACAACAACAACAACAACAACAACAACAACAACAACAACAACAACAACAACAATTAATTGAAGAGATCAAAAAATATAAATTAAGGGCGAACGGAAATCAAGAATTACAAAACCAACTTCAATCTGAAAAAAAAAAGAATTTCGATTTAAAAAATGAATTGGAAAAGATTGTTCATGAGAAAATCTTTTTAGAAAAATCAAATGAAGATTTTAAAGAAAAAATTGTGAAATATGAATTGAAAATTGAAAATTTTCATAATAAGTTAAATAATATTATTACTGTTATGAACAATTGTAGTAATGATGTCAAAAATCCTAATAATGACAATGATAATAATACTATTAATAAAAAAACAAATAAACAAAAAATTGAAAAAAGGCGATCAAATAGTTTACTGACAGAAAATGAAATAAAGAATAGAAAGGAAAAATATATATGGGAATTGAATACAGCCAGAACACCACTTCCACATATTGAAAATAAAAATAAAAAAGGTATCCTTAGAAGATCTCGTTCAATGATCAATATAAAGGGTAATAATTGTTATAATAATTTATTGTATGAAATTGAGATTGAAAATTTAAAAGATTCTTTACAAAATATTATTGAAATTTTACGAAAAGATCAAGCAAATTTATCGAAACGATTAATAAAAAAGAATTCTTTTAAAAAATATTCTGATAATAATTCCAAAAATAATGTAAATGATAATTCGATAAAAGAGGAAATGATTTTAAAATCCGAAAATTTAAAGTTAAAAAAAGAATTTAATTCTTTAGTACAAAAAAAATTAAACGTTAATAATAACAATGATAAAAATGAGTTTATTCAAATAAAAACGAAAGAAATAATTCACTTAAAAACCCAATTAGCTACCATTACAAAAGCGTATAAAAAATTATTACAAAAGCACAAAGAAATAAAAAAGCAATTCTATCTGGAAAAAAATATTCAAAATGATAATCAAGAATATAACAATATTAATACTAATAATAATATTGAGTCTAGTTACATAAATGATGATTTAGAAGCACAATTAGATAAAATACAATCAAAATATATTACAAGAACGGAACGGTTGAAGAGCCAATTAAAAGATACAGAAAAAGAAAATTCCAAATTAAAAAAAAATGTGGTCACAGCCGATAAACAATTAATAGAAAGAGAAGAGCAAATAGAAAATTTTGAAATAAGAATTAATGAATTATTATCACAAAATGAGGAAATGAGGAAACCTTATCAGGAGCAAATCAAACAACTAAAAGACAAAAATGAGAAGCTTGTTGAGCAAAACTATAGATTAAGGAAGATCGGTTTATTGTCTCGAGAAAAAACCAAAAAAATTAACGAATTAATTAGAAAAAATAATTCTATAATAGACAAATACCAAGAATTTCGAGAAAGCTATTTATCGAAAAAACAGGAATCTTCGGATCAAATTTTAGAATTGAATCGTAAAATTAAAGAGTTAAAACAGCATATAAGCTTAAAAGAACAAGAATTAAATTTAATCAATTTGAAAAATAATGACAAAATTGTTGAAAATAAAATTGTGAACGACAATAAATCAGAATTTTGTTGTGAACCACATTCTAAGAATGGTGAAAAAGATCTAAATAACAATGATGAAACGCATTTATCTGGAAATATTATGGATAGTGGTAAAAATTGTGATAATGACGATGATGACGACGAAGACGACGACGACGATGATGATGAAGACGACGACGATGATGAAGATGAAGATGATGATGATGATGATGATGATGATGATAATGACGTGCGTTATAATATTGATATAAATAATCATCTAATTATGGATCATTTACAAAAACAATTAAATAACGAAATTAGAAAAAATTGTTCAAATGAAAAAAAAATTAAAGAATTAATAGCACAAAACAGCCAATTAAACGAGAATGTACAGCAAGCGAAAAAACAAAATATAACAAAAACAACCCGAATAAATGAACTAATTCGAAAAAATAATACATTAATTGATCAATACAAGAAAATGAAAATTGAATTTAATGAAAAAAATAAACATTTGCAAGAAAAATTTAACGAATTTGAAAATACAAAAAATCATCAAAATAGTAATTATTATGAGAAAAGGGACTGGGAAAATGAAAAAAATATGATAAAAAATGTGGAAATTGAAAATGGATTAAATGAATTAAAGATAAATCAACAAAATCTATCAGATAAAAATGCACAATTAATTGAAAAATTACATGAAATGGCTGTCAAAAATAAAGAAAAAACAATTAGAATAAACCGATTGATCAAAAAAAATAATAAATTAATCCAAAAATTTAAACAGGAGAAATAATCCATCAGAAACCTACAGATTTGATTCATAATATTAATTATTATTATTATTATTATTATTATTATTTAAACAATAGAGATATTATAATCAAACGAAATTTAGTTGTAATTCACCATTCCAATTTTAAAATATCTTTTCTCCATATCACAATATCGTTTTCGTTTTAAATGCAGAATGGGCAAATGTGTCGATTTTATAGTTTTGATTTACTTTAGTAATCTTTAATGTAAATATATTTTTATTTTCAAATAATATCAATGATTTTATTTTGGATTTTTTATCTTATTAATTTTCTTATACATTAAAAAATGCTTATTGTTATTATTTTTTAAATAACATAATTAACAAATGTGTATGTTATTTTTTATTTATTTGATAAATATTTGAGAATTTTTTTGAATTTTCATCCTATTTTTTTCTTCTTATTATTGAATTTTTTTTTTTTTTTTTTTTTGGGAATAATTTATTTGAAAACAAATATTGTTTTGTTATTTTCTTTAAATGTGAAATCATAATAAGCGAAACTTTAATAACCCAGAGATTATTTCTACAAATTATTTTCATAAAATATTTGTAATATATTGAAATTCCAATTAGATTTTGATAAAATGACAACAGAACTAATCAGTCTTTGGTTTTATATGTTAATGATTATTGAGTTAATCTTTGAAATTAAAAAATTAAAAAAACGTTACTTTTGGAAGTTCTAAAGATGAATTATTAAATACTGAAAAACTATTAATTTGGTGTTTCTATTTTTAGATTGGGAAAAGGAATTAAAAAAAAAATTTCAAAAAATGATAATTTTTAATTCCGATCATTATTAAAAAATGTAATAAGAATTTAATTTGTAAGAAGATTTCTAATATAGTAAGGAAAAAAATGCTGTTCATAAAAAAAATCCTTGAAAAGATTTTTAATTGTGAATATTAGAGAAATTTGTTGTGTGATTTCTTTTATTTTCAATCAAATCCTTTTTTGAAATAACCCAATTTTTTATGAGAATATAATAAACCTACCTAAAGTTCATTAAAGTATGGTATCTATATAATATTGAGGTAATTATTTGATAGCCAAAGTAGATCAACTTTTTTTGAAAAACCAATTGAGTTTTATTGAGGTTTATAAAGAGTTCAGGAAAGGATAATTTTTTTTCTTGTTTTTTGATTGATTGAATGGTGTTTTGAACCAGTGTAGTTTCATTAATTATCATTCTAATCAGTGGGTGATTTATAATTTTAAAAAGTATGATTCTTAAAAAAAGGGATTCAATTTTAGAGAAAAAGAAATGACACATCAATTAACCTAATATTCACAATTAAAAATCTGCTCAGGTATTTTTTTACGGTTATGTTATTTTTTTCACTACTTTAGATTTTTTAGAGCAATTTGAGCAATGTAGAACAAATATTGTTTACACCCAATTACAACACACTTTGATATTAGAGAAATCTATGGTAACACTAATCCCTTAATATTGGTACTATTTCTATGATTTGATTATTTGTTTTCATTTTTTAAATAATTTTTTTTTATTAAAATGACTTTTTTGCTTGAAGGAATAACTGAATTAGACGAATCACTCTCAAGTGATTTTTTTAATCCAGTTTTTAATGAACTAACTGACTTCGATGAGCTAACTCCTTCAGAATGTTACGAGTTATTAAAAGAAACCTACAAAAGTAAGATCTTGTCTTTTTAGATCCTTTTTTCTCAAAAGATATAAAGAACAAGAGAACGAAAAATGAAAAATGAAAAAAGAAAAAAGAAAAAAGAAAAAGAATATGAAAAATAAATGAAAATTGAATCCCTTATTGCTTCTTTTTTTTTTTTACAATAGATCACCAAGAAGATCTGGACAAAATCTTAAAATTAATCTCGATTGTCTTAAAATCGCCAACTCTTGAGCATTGCAACTTTTGTTCAAAAATTATTTATAATTTCTGGGGAAAGGATTCAAATAAAGAGCCACTGCATATCAAAAAGATCTATTTAAATTCATTTTTACAAAGTTTAATCATTTTGTTGGAAACGATCCCAAGACAGCATCTGTCTGCAGTATTAGATTCGATATTTAATCTTACAAAAAATTTAGGTGAATTGCCAAGCTCGTTACAAACAAAAACGATCAACAAAGAAATTGTCAAGTCGAAGCGATTTCTTGGTTTGTTAATTAGACTTTCAAAACAAGAAAAAATTACAATCGCGCTGAAAAAAAGTATTGCAATTTTACATAACCTCTCTGAATTAGGTAATTTGTTTTTTTAAATTCTTGCCTTATTTTAACAACTTTTGGATTTTGTTATCTTTTGCTGACAGGCGTGCAGTTTCAGAACTATTTTTCGATGTCAAAAATATATTTGCAAAGGATCCATGGAATTAAATTTAATCGTCCATCTCTTGCATGGGATCAATTAAAAAATTCCCCTGATTATGAAACGAAACAGTTGTAAGAAATACAAACGTTAATTACGAGTCTGATAATCGATATTTTCACTTTTTTTTTTCTTTTACAGACACAGCCCTACAGCTGTTCCAACGCTACCTTAAATATATATCTAAGATACACAGATAGGTTGTCTCTTTTAAAATTGTCATTTATGAAATAGAGAATTCAATTTTTATTCTATAATCATTAGATAAAATTACGATTTCTTTTGCATCATAATAGAAATTTTTTTTTTGAATAAATGATAAAAAAATTGATTTTTCAAAAAAGAAATCACCAAAATCAAAAACGCGAAACAAAATTAAAATTTCAGTTTCTTTTCCAGCAAGTCACAGAAATCGCAAAAATAACAGAAACTTCAAAGTCTTTTCTATCACTGACTTGAATTTTTTAAAAATTTTGAAATTTTCTTCCAATTTTTTCGAATATTTATTTTTTTTTTTGATGATAAACTTTCATAATCATTTTTTAGTTTATAATACAGGATAAAATTTTATAATGAACCTTTTCACCAGAAGATGCCGATATTTGAACCAGCCCAACTCTTATAAAAATAATCATATAATCCACGTTTTAACAGGAATTGCAGTATTGGAAGCAAAAATAAATTTTTCTGACAAAAGTAACAAATAAATCCAAACGAAAAGAACAATTCAAAAATTAGAACGAAAATTAAAATTGCAATATCATTTTAAAAAATGGAAATTTCATTTTTTGTATTTCAAAAGTTTAGGAATAATTTCAGATAAATACACAACAAAAAGAAAAAAATAAAATTGTGTGAGCAGGACCACGGACTTTTAACAAAAATTGGTTTAAATATGATAAAAAATCATTTAATTTTGAAACAAAAAATGTATTATTTTTATACATATACCCATTGTGTATGCAGTAAATTGGATTTTTTTCAAATTTTTTTTTGAATTGAAAAAGTTTTTATGAAGTAGAAGATGCATTTCTTTTGTTCAGTTTCTTAAACTCTTTCGTTGAAATTTTCAACAACAACAACAAAGTAAATTGAGATCTTTCATTTGTTTTATTTTTAAATTGGTCATAATTAAAATTAAAAAAAAATTATATTAAAAAAAATACTTTTAAAAAGAGATAATTTTGCCCTTATGGGGTACAATGCTATTAGATTATGGGGTATGTTGTTTGTGACAATTTTTTGGGTGGATATGACCAATTCACAATTCATGATCATTAAAAAATTTTTTCAAAACAAAAACAAATATTTGCTAATTTTACACTTTTTGATAACTTCAATTATAATAAACACGATTCATTAAGAATAGATCTTTGATTAAAAAATATTTTGAAAAGATATTTAACAATTTAAGTTGAAAAATCCAATTTTCCAGTTTCTATTTTTTTTCAATTTAATAGTAAAAAATTTGAATATTTTTTTTCTACACAGTTAAGAGGTTATTTTATTATATTTTTTTAACGTATTTTAAATATAATCAATATCTTTCAAATAGGGAATCAATTATTTGGACTATTAAAGAATTATTTGTTCTTTTAAATTGGAAAAAATATATATTTTTTTTTGATTTTTCCGTTAGGTTTTCCAGAATTTAAAAGAATAGAGTAAAATCATAGATTTTTCTTAATTCTTTTGAATTCTGGAAAACCTAGGACACTTTCCGTTAGGTTTTTTTTAATTTTTGAAATGAACAGAAAATTTAAGAATTTTTCAGTTTATTCCAAAAAGTAAAAAAAAACCTAGGACACTTTCCGTTAGGTTTTCAGGATTCAAAAGAATTCAGTAAAATCTATGGATTTTTACTCAATTCTTTTAAATTCTGCAAAACCTATGACACCGAATATGTATCATCAGTTATTTTTATTTTTCATGTTTGAGTTTTTTAGATGGATAGAGTGTTTTCAAAACTAAAAGTTATTATCTATTCAAGTAAATATCCTAAAGTCGAATTTAACTAAAATTCATTGTCAAATCCATTTAAAAAATTTTACCCTAAAAGAGACCTTTTTCCTCGACTAGAGACTTTTAAAAATCGTAGTACTACTAACAACAATAAATACAACAGCATCAAGGTTTTTAAGGACTAAGGTATGTTGGTTATATTTAGAATAAACTCGATTAACGGGATGAAATGGTAAATTGAAGTAATAGTTTTTTCGAACTGGAAATTTTTAATTTTATTTTTTCATACTGGTGTTGGTCACCTTCTCGTGAAAATGATAATTCATTTTAAAAAACACTACATAGTCTCAATTTTCTTAAAGTTAATTTGGAGTTTCAAAGATTGTTTTTTTTCTTCGAATTAACTACCTTTATTAATAAAAAAAAGATAACGAAAAGAAAAAAAAACAAAAAAATAAAAAAAAAGAAAAAAATTTGATTAAATTAGAAAAAATGATCAGATCTAAAAATCGGAATTTTATTTTGGGAAGAATATTGGATAAAAATAATAGAATTTATTTTATTTCGTAAATTAAAGTGGGTATTTATGACTAAAAAGTGGGGATATATAATATTATATGTTTTTCTATATGTGTGTATGTGTGTGTTATACTAATTTAAATCATGGTTTCCTTTCCTTTTCTTTTTCCGGAATAAGATATAAACTATTCGTAATTCTTGTTCTTAATTTGAAATCAAACCTTCTTTTTTGTATTTAAGGTTTTTTTTGAAACTGAAAAAAATGAAATTTTCAAATTTTGAACATCACAGAAAACAGTTTTTTTCAACAAAGTATTTTTGAAAAGTATAAAATTAGATAATATTACAAAAATAGCAAAGATTTGGTAATGTTAATCCATAAAATTTTAGATTGTTCAGAAAAAGAAAAAGAAGTCAAATCCAACAATTTTTTTTGAGTGTTTGTGATTTTTTTAAACTTGGTGGTTATGTTTTTTTCAAAAATGATGTGGGCTCTTTGGACTTTTTTCTAAAAAATTCATTTTTCATTTTTATTTTTATTTGTAATAACCTCGTTTTATTAGGTACCAAAGAAAATAAGAACAAAATAATTTTAAATAAGACTTTGGATGAATTATATGATCCAATTTTTCAAAATGATCAAATTTTCACATCACCTTTTCGATAAGAGAGAAAATAAACAAGTTTTTTATTTAAAAAAATTCAAATTTGTGTTTGATTGGAAATTATGTTCATCAAAAAATTAAAAACAGTTTTTTGGGTAAAATTAGAAAATAAAAAAAAAAATTAGAAAATTAGAAATCAAACTGTCACCAAAGAAAGTAATGTGGATATAAATAAATT
Organism: Anaeramoeba flamelloides; assembly: GCA_027625915.1. Lineage (NCBI taxonomy): Eukaryota > Anaeramoebidae > Anaeramoeba > Anaeramoeba flamelloides. The sequence goes on from JANTQA010000008.1 coordinate 2,511,954, forward strand.
ATAATTACGGGGGTTAACCAAAATAAAAAAAAAAAAACTGTTTACTTGTCAATCTACAGAAAGCTAATTTGTTTTTTTTTTTCCTTTGTTTTCTTGATTTTTTAAAGCCAAGCTAATCAATATATCAGAGGCTTTAACATAATATATCGAAGTAGTATTGTTATTTAAAAACTTATATTGAAAAACTATGGATCAACAAAACCCCTTAATGAAATAAAATAATAAAAATAAATAATTTTAAAAACATATTATTCAAATTATTAATCATCTTTCTATTAATAATCAAAATAGAGGAAAATCATCCAATCTTGGTCAATAATATTATTCCACTTTTATTTGAATTAATGGAATATTCTTCAAAAAGAATTAAAAGATATGCTGTTATCGCAATCTATAATATTTCAACGACGCAATATAAATCACAATATTTAATTTCCGAAACTGAGAAATTGCTATCAATTACAAAAAAAAAGGATCCAACAATTGAATATTATGTACGTGCAACATTATCAAATATTAGTAATTCAAAAAAGGTGCAAAACATTCTTTTAGAAAATAAAAATATACTAAAATTATTAAAAGGAAAAGAAATTAAAAATAATAAAAAAAAACCAAAATCTCGGAATAAAAATATACTATCAATTCTTAAAATTTTAAAAAATTTGTCAAAACAAAGTAATTTTTTTTCAAAAAACAAATAAATAAATTTAATAAAAATATTTAATATTTCTTTTTTTTTTTATTAAACAATTAATTAAATATATATAAATACCTTTTCGCCATTTTGTACACATTAATTCTAAATTTTTTAATAATTATAATTAATTTTTTTTATTTACAAAAAAATAGATAATTATAATTATTTTTATTTATTATAAAAAAATTAATAATAATATTAAAAATTTAGAATAAATATTTACAAAATTATGAAAATGTATTTTACTTTATTGAAAAACACTTTTAAAAAAATATTTAGCTAAAGGACAGGAAATATTAATTTCAATAAATATTGTTGAATTTATATTTGAATTTCTGAAAAATGATAATTATGAAATTCAAAAACACTCAATTCAATTATGCGGACAACTTGTTAATAATAACACTACAATCGCTTTGGAATTATTTAATAACAACATAGTAACAACTTTAATGGAAATGTTAAAGCCCAGTCAAGAATCATTAATAAAACAAGAAATTTTGATTGTCTTAACACATTTTGCAAAACAACGTAATTAATCCCATTTTTTTATTTTATTGTGATATAAATTATGAATAAATTTGAAAGGATTAGACAAATAGATAAAATATCATCTATTTCTTTCAAAGTAATTTTTTTTTTTTTTAAATTTCTTAAATTAAAAAAAAAAAATGAGAGCAACTATTGTACTCTACACAACTCCGCTGCACTTGTCCAAAAAAAAAAAAAAATTTAAAACATCAATTATTTTTGATAATTATTTATTAAGTAATGGATATGTACTAAATAGAAAAATACACATCAGAGAAGAGTTGATATACGTATTAACGAAACCTAACAAAACTAAATATTTTCTTAAAAATTGAAAAACTCAAATTCTTAGGGCCAAATTGAGAAAAATAAGAATTTTGGTTTTGATCTCCTAATGGCATTTGAATAATAAATAGGAAAAAATTTACACTTCCTTTTCCATACTTGACTTTCCAAATCAACAGAAAAGTCTGGAAAGTATACGAACTCATTGAAAAAAAAAAGGGTGTTCATTTTGATCTTCCATTGAAAAACAAAGAAAATTTCAATAGAAATCATTAAGTTTTTTCTACAAATTATTCTAACTGATTAAATAGAATTGAGATAACATGATTTTACTTACTTGGTGACTATCGATCCGAGAACGAAAAATTTTTTTGGGAAAACAATCCAGTTTCAAAAAAATCGTAAAAAAGTAAAAAAATGTAAAAAATTAATTTTTATTTAGAAATTTTCCAAAATAAATATTTTCTTCCTAATACCTATATAACCCCTTTAAACAATAAAATCTAACCACTGCAACTGGGGGGGGGGGGGAGTTGTAAACCCCTTAAAGTGGCTGAGTTTTCTGTTATATTTAAAAAGGTAATGGATTTTCCTAATTAAACAGAAAACTCTATAAAGGCTAACGGTTGTTTTTTTTTTTTAATTTGAGGAATAAGGATTAATCAATTTTATTTGTATTTATGCGGTTAAAATAGCCTAACAGTTTTAGTTGTAAATACTTTAGTAATTATTTCGGGTTTAATAGAGAGTATGTAAGGTATTTCCAAAAAAGTGGTGTATTTTTTTTTACATTTCAGAAAAAATCCCCATTGATTAGTGAAAGTATTCATTAATTGACAAATAGAAAATTAAGTTTAATATTAATATCAATTGAATAAATGGCTAAGGTATTTATTTCAAAGAACCTTCAATGAAATATTTCCAAAAAATAAAAAACAAAATAGTACTTTTTTGGTGAAAAAAATGTACGACCAATTTCAATAAAAAACTGGAAATATGGAAAGGGTACAAATGATTTTTTAAACAATAAAATGTCGTTATATGTTTTCAATTCTATTTGGAATTTATTTTGTTGAGATTAAACAAGTTATGAAAATGGTTTTTTCGATCAAAAAGAAAATAATAAACACCAATTTTAACTCTTAAAAAATATCAGAGAAAATCGAGATCAAAACTTTTAATATCTTTTATTTATATAATACAATATTAAGAAACAAATTGAATTATTATCAAGAATTTATAAATCGTGGTTAATGATTTTGGATGTTTAAATACTTTTTTGAAGATTGATTTTAAAAGATATATTTTAAAATAAATTTGTACCACTTTATTAGAAATAGCTTAAATGAGAGATTAAAAAATATCTCTTATAAAATCATTATTTTTAATGTTTATTGTTGAATGTGTGTGTCTCAAATACACTCTAGATACCCTAAAACCTACATTTCTAAAAATAAAGTTTCACGAAAAATCAATATTTTACTATTTTATAAGGAGGTCTAAATATTTGATCACTATGGAAAAAAAAGAAATTTGTTTAATTTACTCAATAAAGTTTTTAATTAGAACTTTATATTTAAAGATACATCTATAAAGTGATCTGTTTACAAGAATAAGTATTTGTTTTCGAAATTTTCTTTTTGTTGGTTTTTGCTTTTTTTTTTTTATTTAGTAGGTTTCCCAAATATTGCTCTCGCAAAATCCCATTACAAAGAAACAACTTGACAACATTTATCCTAATACAAAATTACAACTTGGCATTATTGACCTGATCCAATTACCAAATGTATAGATTATATGGAAAGGTTGGTTCGTCTAACTTCATTTTAGTATTTTCAGTTAAATTTGGTTTGATTAAGATCTAATCAGAACAAGTTTTCCCAATTCATATAATGTTTTTTTTTTTATCCCTTTTACCTCCTCCAAACACTAGAAAAAAAGAAGAAGAAGAAGAGGAGAATAACACATATAACTATAAAAAGGAATTTTAAAAAAAGTAAAAAAGTATAAATAATCGAAAATCAGTATTTTTTTTTCTAATTTTGTGTTTTTACATGCCTTATTCCATTAGGAAATATTTTTTTTCAAAAAAATGATCTCTTTTTTAAACACTTTCTTTTTTTTGTTCGTTTAATTTTTCTTTACTGTCTCATCATTATTAATATAGCTGATATTGCAAACTATCTCTTACAAAATGAAGTAATTTCAACAATTATCAAAACGATGAAATTGGGCAAGCCAATGGATTCAAAAAGATACAAATGGAATCTGTCGTTTAATATATTATCTGCTTGTTTTCGGTTATTAAACATATTAATTATTAAGGAGGATTTTATCGTTACACAAGAAATTTTGCAATCAAAAATTGTTAAGCGTGGAATCAAATGGCTAGGTTTTAATAATGATGATTGTATTTCAGAAATTTTTAAATCTTTTACATTATTATATCAAAAGAACGATACTGAAATCCTTTTTAAAGATTATATGAATGATATTAAAAATTTTATTATTGAAAAAAATTTTTTCGAAAGAAACCCAAAATTAAGATATTGGGTATCACAATTTATTTTTATAATCATTTTCAAGAAGAGGAAGAATCAAGATTTTAATTTAATCATAAATAATATCAAAATTTTCCAATATTTTGCTAATACGCTTTATAAGATAATTTCCGAAATCATTGAATTTAAAAAAAATATTAAAAATTTAACAGAAAATGTAAAAATTATTTTTTTTCAACTTTAATTGAATTATTTTTTTATTGGTATTCATTTTTAATTTGCTTGTGTATTATTTTTATTATATTATATATTCGTTTTTATTGTATTATATATTCTTCTTAACACTAGGTTGTTGTAATTTTAAAATCACTTTTAATATTTCTTGACTATCATGAAAATAACAAAATTCAAATTGATTGGCTCCTTAAAAAACAATATTTTGGAATACTTTTAGATTGTAATTTTTTAGACCACAATAATCAAGTAAATGAATTGTATCAAAACCTTGTAAAAAAAATGATTAGTAATGGTAAAATTATTCTAATATTTTCTTTTTATTTTTAGCTCTTCTTCGTTTTTCATTAATTATGCTTATCTTTATTTATTTTTTTTTTTCTTTTCGTTTGTATTTTATATTATATTTATTTTTCTTTTGAATAGAATATTTTAAAACAAAAAAATTCAATTACAATATTGTCCAATTATTAAACCAATTTTTAATAGCAGACAATAAAAAAGAGAAATATTCATTAAAAATAGAGATATTGGAAAAAATGAATAAAAGTGATAATTAACACAAATTCCAGAAATGGTCAGTTTTATTAATACTTTTTTTTTAACAAAATTGTATATTTTTTAACTGATTTCCGTTTATTTTTTTTTTTTCATTTTTTTTCTTTTTTCAAATAATTATTTATTATTAAATGAATTTACCATCTTTTATTAATTTTTTATTTATTTTTTTTTTTTTTGCAATTTAACTATATTAAAATCAATAAATACTTAGCATAATGCTTTTTTTTTTAATCAATTTGTGATCATAACAAAATTATTTTTAATTTATAAAACATGTCTGAATAAGGAGCAAATTATTAAATATGAAATTTATTTTTAATTTTATTACTAATATTTACATTTTAAACAGATGGTGTTTATTATATAATCAGCAATATATTTAATGACAATTAATATTAAGTCAATGTATGTTTTTTCAATTACTAATTTAATCCTGGTATTTGAACAATATATGGGAAAAAAAATTCACTTCTTTTTTATCTTTTTATTAAACTGTTTTTGCTTTATACATATAGATTTCATGTTTATAATTGAAATTTTTTATTTATATTGGTTTGATTGTTCCTTTTTTATTGTTTGTATTGGTATTTTTAGGGTGAACTAATAAACTAGAGAGTAGAGTCAGATTTCAAAAGTGAAAAAAGGTAATTAGTTAAAATTTTATTCTATTTTAATTTCATAAAACCATTAATAATATTCTTATGAGACCATTTTTATTAGAATTTGGCAGTTTTCAAATATGCTATATTTTTGTTATAATGGCCTTTTTTATCTTGTTTCTAATCACTATTGTACTCATTTTTGGAAAAAATGGGAGGGCTTATTACACAATAAATAATCCTTTGAATCACAATTGAACAATAATTATGATTTTAAAGATCTAGTCACAGTTTAAAAGCAAAAAAGTTCCATTGTTTTTGTCCTTTTTTTCAATCCCATTTTTTTCAAAAACTGATGAATAAAAGGTACCTGAAATGTAAAAATGATTATTATTCAAACCTAACCAAATAATTGGTTCAAAACTATAACTTAAAGATATTCCAAAAAAATTAATTCAAAAAAATGATAAAAAAAAAGGCCATTTTGTGCTTTTAAACAAGTACTAGGGTTTTAAAGAAAAAAAATAATTCACAATGAAAACCAGCTCAAGAATTTGCCTTAAAAAAATGAAAGAAGAAATTATTTTTAAAAGCTTTTTAGATTTTGTTCAAGATACCTTAAGTTGTGTGTTTAAAAGCTTTCTGGAATAGAATGGGTTTGGTTAAATAATAATCATCATTCAAACAAATAAGATTCAATCATAAAAGTAATTGAGAAGATGCATTTTATGATATTGTTTTTTTTCTTATTGTATATAAAAAAGTAAAATAACCAAAATAATCATTCTCAAAATTAAAGTGAAACAAACCAAAAAAGAAGACTCTTTCCAAAACAAAGTCAATTCTTTTTATTTCTTTGGTTTATTTTTTTTTTTCTTTTGGGCTATTATTGAAAGGATTGTTTCTTAAATAAGAACTGCTTGTGGGGGGGCTGGATATTATACAAAGGGATAAAAATCTAAACACTCAAAGTATTATTCAATTTATTATCATTGAGTTTTGGTTTAGGAAATCATTTCATCTGTAAATGCCATTATTCTTTTGAAAATATAAACAGAATTTTGTTTGGTTATTGTTGATTGTTTTCAAATTATTAAAAACTTATATTGAGTGACAAGAAAGCAATTATAAACTCTTCGTCTCTCTTTTTTGGGTTTATTTTTAGATCTAAAGATAATTTAAAAAATACAAAATATAATTTGGTAAATAGAAAAGAATTCAATTTTCATTAAAAGTTGATTTAACTGTGACTAATAATCATTTACCATTGAAACAAAAAATGTATTATTCCGTTTCTCAGGCTTTTTGTATTTTATAAGATTGTATTGGTTGTAATTTCAAATTTTTTTATGAATTGATAAAGTCTAATTGGGGTTGTGGATTTTTCTATCTTTAGTGTGATTTTTAAAATCACTAAAAGAAAACCTTTGAACTCAACAACAATAGAGGGTTTTTGTTCTTGTGTTTGTGTTTTTTTTAAAAGTTTATATTTCTCAAAGAAATTCAAATGAAAAATCAAAAAAATGTTTTTAATTAAGAGAAAATTAGATAAATTAGTAACTCGACTATCATTATTTTTTGGAAGGTATTGTTTATTACTAATGCCAGAATATGACTTTTTTTCAAATCTCTATCTTATTATGAAAATGGCCAGTTACATTTTTTTATCAAATAATTTCTTTTTGACATTTTTCATTAAAAGCAAAATAACATGAATAGACAAAGATCACTTGCCCGTTCTGGAAATATTGAAAACCTCTTAAAATCAGGAACTAAATACTTGTCTTCTCTTGAAGAAACTATAATTCAAAATATTGATGCTTGTATTGATCTTGCTGAATTACTTACTACCTCTTTAGGACCAAACGGTTTGTTTTTAATTTTACTTTTTTTCAAATTTTCTTTTCTTTTCTTTTCTTTTTCTTTTTCTTTCATTTTTTGATAAAAAAAAAAAAAAATACAAAAGAAAAACCGTTTTACTATCGCCCAAAGACACCCTTCCAAAAGAAAATACAATAAAAAAAGAAAAAGATTTCGATTTTCTTGTTTTTATTATTTTTAGTGAAAAATCCAAAACACTAATAAAACCCCAATCACTTTTAAAAGATTAAACAAAAAAAACAATTATATTTTTAAAGTATTAAACGATTCAAATTTAAATTCTTTATGTCAAATTTAAAGAAAAAACTTTCGAAGAAAAAAATATAATTCTTTTTTTTTTATTTTTTTTTTAAAAAAAAAGTTTTTTATCTTGCTTTTTTTTTTTTTATGACAATTTTTTCAGGTTTTGTTTTGAATAAAATCGTTTTTTATTGTTACACAGACAAGTTTTTTTGAGATCGAAAAGTGTCTTTCAATTTTTTTTCTTTTGTTTCCAAAAATAACAAATCGATCCTTACTGCCAGTTTAAAAAAGTAGTACATAAAAAATAACCAAGAGCTACCCAAACTGAATTAAAAGCCTAAACCAAGTAGTTTGAACAACACTACAAAAACTTTTAGAACTCACTTTTTTAAAAAAAGCTGCACAAGCTTTAGAAAAGAATAGTTCCTTTTTTTAATCAAAGAACCATAATATCTAATCTATCTTTTTTTTTAATTTTTTTAATATTTTATCACCTTTTACTCTCTGTATTTTTTCTTCAATTCTTGCAGGAATGAATAAAATGATTATCAATCGTTTAAGCAAATTAATTATAACAAATGACTCTTCAACAATTCTGAATGAATTAGAAGTTGTTCACCCAGCAGCAACCATGATTCTTGAAGCAGCACAAATGCAAGAAAAAGAAATTGGTGACGGAACAAATTTTGTTATTGTCTTTGCAGGAGAGATCTTAAAACAAGCACAATCCTTGATTTTAAGTGGCATCCACCCTGTTGAAATCATTGACGGTTATAACAAAGCAGGAAAAGAGGCACTTAAGTATATGGATGAACTTGTTGTCAAAACAGTTGAGGATGTAAGAAATGTAGAGGATGTAGCCACTGCAATCTCTGCACCAATTGCTTCAAAACAATTTGGTTATGAAGATTTTCTTTCAACCCTTGTTGCAAAGGCTTGTGTAGCTGTAAGTTAATGTTTTTTTTTTTTTTCTTCGATTTTAAAAGGATACTTTATTTTTAATTAATGAAAGCAATTTTCTTCTCTTACACTTTTTTTTTTTTTTTTTGTTTAAATTTTTTTCACTCTTTTCTTTCTTTCTAATTTCCTTTTCTCATTTTAAAAACTTTGTTCTCATTTCTCTAACACCTCAAAATTTGATCAAATATCAAAATTAACATCTAACACTCTATATTAATAATAATAGATTTGTCCAAATAATGAAAAAAATTTTATTGTTGATAATATCAGAGTTGTAAAAATTATTGGAGGAAGTGTTTATGACAGTAAAATCATCAAAGGGTTTGTTACTAATAGAATACCTAAAGGATCGATTAGAAAAATTGAAAATGCCAAAGTTGTTTGTTATACAGGTGGTGTTGAAGCAAGCAATACTGAAACTGGCTCAAATGTATTAATTGAAAGTGCCAAAGAACTGAAAAATTACACAAAAGGCGAAGAAAATTTGATGGAAAAAAAAATTAAAAAACTTGCCGAAATGGGAATTAATGTTGTCGTAAGTGGTCATAACATTTCCGAAATTGCTGCCCATTTCCTTGAAAAGTATGGTATCCTTGCACTTAAACTTCCTTCAAAATTTGAAATGTTAAGAGTCTGTCGTACAGTTAGAGCATTGCCTTTATCCACATTTGTAAGTTTATAAAAATTCATTTATTTTTTTTTTAAAATTTTTTAGCATTTTTTTGTCTACAAATCAGAAATAATTTTCAACAAACTTTCTTTTCTTGTATTGCAATACGCTTTTGAGAAATTTATTAAAAATTGTCACTAAAATGTATATTATAGCACCCACTTTAACTTTTGATACTTATTAATTCTTTAAAAAAAGATAAAAAAAAAATTGTAATTTTAAATTACAATAAACAATAAATACTGTATACTTGCTAAAAAACTAATCAAAAAACAAACATATAATTAATAAGTACAAATATTTTTTAAAATGTATTGAAGAAATATAGAACAGAAAATCAGAATAATGATTCCTCACAAATATCTTTTCTTTATATAATTGTGTAAAAATATCATGTTACCTCTTTTAATAAATCCAAGAAAATAAAAACTTTTATTTATTAAAAAAATTTAATTTTCTATTTGAAAATTTTTATCATTTCACCAAAAAAATGAAAACAACAAATGGTAACGATCTAAATTAGTTATGAATGCCATTTTTATAGTAAAAGGAATATTAAAAACAGATACACAAAAAAAAAAACATGAAATTTAATTTTGAAACAACAATCGTTTCATATTTTTTTTAATATCTTTTTGAAAAATTATTTTTACATTAAAACCAACCAAGTCTATTAATTTTTAATGTATCACCTTAAAAAGTAATAAAATGTAATCTAATAATAATTTTTACATTACTAAAAGATTTAAAAAAAATTAATTTACATCTATATTTTATAAAAATAAATTTTTTTACGTCAATCATCATAATAAAAAGAAACAAATATTTTCAAAAGAATTCATTGAAAATTTTCTATTTTAATTATTAAACCATTTTATAAACATTTTTTTTTAAAAATCACTTTCTCAAAATATTAAATGTTTTGATTCAAAATATTTAATATTTTTCAATTTATTCATTTATAAATTTTTCTTTTTCATTCTTTTTAATATATATTTTTTTTTGAAATAAAACTAAAAAATAAACAATTTATTAATTTTCAATTCTCTATTATTTTTTTATTTATAAATTAAATATATATATATATATATATATTGAAAATTATTAGGTAATTCCATCTGAAAAAGAAATCGGATCATGTGGCTCTGTTAGAGTTGAATTAATTGGAGGAACAAAAATAACAATTTTTGAACAATCAAAAAAAAACAAATCCAAACTTGCAACCATAATTGTTAGAGCAGCAACAAAAAATGTAGCTGACGACATTGAAAGAGCCATTGATGATGGTGTAAATTCATATCGAGCACTTTGTAAAGATGGAAGATTATTAGCAGGAGGTGGTGCCTTTGAAATTGAAATGTCAAGACATATTCAAAAATTCGGAGAAAAATCACCAGGTATGGATCAATATGCAATAAAAAAATTTGCAGAAGGTTTAGAAGTTGTTCCAAGAAATTTAGCCTTGAATGCCGGAATGAGAGCAACTGAATTAATTTCCAATTTGTATTCCTCCCACGAAGAAGGTAACAAAAACTTTGGTGTTGATGTTGCCAATGAAGGAATTTGTGATATGGTTAAAAAAAATGTTTTTGACCTCTATCAAACCCGTTATTGGAGTATGAGATTAGCTTTGAATGTTGCTATTACAATTTTAAGAGTAGATCAGATTATAATGTCAAAACGTGCCCAATCTGGTATCGCTCCTCCTCCTCAAGTTAGCAGAGATGTGGATTAAAAGATTTAAATTTCCTTGATTTAACTTTCCAAATCTATATTCTTACATTTTGTTTCTTTCTTTTTTTTTTTATAATTATTAAAAATAGTTTTTTTTTTTTTTTTTATCACAAATAATTTTCATATATTTTTTTTTAATTATTAAATAATAAAAAAAAGATTAAATAATTCCTTCATCATAAAATATAGATCAACGTAAATTGAATTAATAAAATAAAAAGATACATACAAAAGATATAAATTATCAGAAAAAAAATAAATTCAGAAAATTATATTTATTTTATTGTTTGATATTTTTTTTTTATTTTTTAGTTTTTTTTTCGATTTCCTATTTGGAAATAAAATCTTTCGAACGTTTCTATTTGAAATCTAATTTAATTTATCAAATATTAATATTATTAGTTTCTCCTTTTTTGAAGAACCTATTAAAAATAATTAGTTTTAATGGCGGATTAATAATTATTTTTGAAAACTATTTAACTGATTTCAGAAGAGAACCTTTCATTATTACATCAAGATTTCATTGAAATACACTTTTTTTACTTATTGTTACCCAGGCTTACAGAAGAAATAAAAACTTTATCAAATTTATAATTTTTTTATGAAAACTTTCAACTCAATATAAATTTCATGATTTAGTAATTGGATGAGATTTCAAACTTTTTAAAAATCAATTTAAAAATAATAATTAATCAATTTTTTTTTTTTAATTATAGATAATAATTAACCAAGTCATAAGAAAAATTGTAATCTAGGTTTTACACTATCAAATAATAAATACTCTTTATTGAAAATCAATTACATTTTAATCGAAAAATCTTCTAATTTACGATATTCCCAAAGTTTACAGCTGTTCCAAGGCAACCGTGAAATTTATTCAATATCAAAATTTGATGTTGATATAGATTTTGAAATAGTTGAATATAAGAATAAATAAGCTCATATTGAAAAAAAAATTCATAAACCATTTGATATGAAAAATAAACTTATGATCTGATTATAAAAAAAATTTATTTTTTTCAGAGTGAATTTTATGTCGTTTATTAATGAATTTTCGATGTTTAGAGTCACATTGGGTTCTGAAAATTTATTTTTTGAAAATCAGAAAAAATTCTTGAATATTGCCTCATTTAGGAATTTTTTTTTCAATATGAGCTTATTTATTCTTATATTCAACTTTTTCAAAATCTATATCAACATCAAATTTTGATATTGAAAAAATTTCACGGTAGCTTAGGATAGACTGTATCTTTTTGGACACACATTGTAGCACTTAATTTAGAATTAGTATAAAACACTAAAGTTACTGAATTAGTAACGGAGAAACAAAAACCAAAAATTTTAATCAATATTTGAGATTTAATATTGGCTTTTTCAAAAAGTAATGAAAATATTCTGTATTCTTTTTAACGATCTTTTGAACAATCTCTTGAGAGATCTTGCTTTTTTTTTTGTTTTAAACTTTGATTTGTCGAGGTAAGCCTACTTATTAATAGAATGACAAATTTTTTTTCTTTTTTTTTAAATTTTTTTTTTTCAATTAGAATTTGGCTTTATTTGAAAACTTTTTAAAAATACTTATTTTTGGAGATCTTGTGGCTTTTTCAAATTTAGAGTTTCTTGATTGAGGTTAATTTATGAAGGGCATTTTGTTGAATTTTCTTTGAAAAACGAATCAAATTTATGATAATTCTCCCTTTCATTTTGAACAAAAAGAGTCATATAATAAGAAAAGATCAAAAAAAAAAAGATTCTAGATCTTTCATATTTATTATTTTATGTTAAAGACACGAAAATTCCAACTTTGAACTTTCTCATCTTTTTTTCTCATTAAACCGAGGTTTTTTTGAAACATTAATTGATGATTTTTTATCCTTTGTTTTATAAAGTAACCCCAAAGATAACATCCAGTTGGTGAAAAAAATTGTTATTGGTTTCAATCTAAAGCTATACTATTGGAAAAAACAGTTGCTAAAATGTAAAAGTAGCATACTTTAAATTTATTCTTAACAAAATTAAAATCAAGATAGTTTAAGTATATTTGCCTTAAGGTTATTTTCGGAATTCATTTTGGCTGTGATTGTACTTTTCTTGTAATATCAATCTCCAAATAGGAAAAATAAATAATTTTCAAAATTTGTACAAAAAAAAATTGTAATGATGTTAAAAAAGAAGGAAAATAAGAAAATTATTTGTTTTTTCAAATTTTTTTGAAAGGATTGAATCTATTTCCTGTTCATCTAAACTTGTAATAATTGTGTTGTAATGAACTTAGACATCCTAATAATAATAATAATAAATAATATAGAATGAAGATCCAAATTATGAAGTTTCAATTTTTATGGACAATTAACAAATCAATCAAGATCATTCTGAATTCCTTCTAACACAGAAGATTTGATTTCCTCAAATATTTTTTGGATCTATTGGAGAATTATTTTTTAAAAAAATAAATGAGATAAATTATTTTTAAGAAATATAAATATTAATAAATTTAATGAGAAAAAAAAATGAGTATATTTAGTAAAAATTATTAAGAATGAAAACAAAGAAAAAAAAAAAGAAAAAGAAAAACAAAAATTAAGAAAAAAAAGAAAATATTGAAAAAAAAGAAAATATTGAAAAAAAAAAAAGAAAAAGAAAAAGAAAAAATTTACTCGGTTGGTATCTGTCCCAGTTGAACGGAAAATATGAATATTTCTATATTTATTTTCAACAGAATTTAAAAATTTTTCAGAAATAAATTCAACAGCTTCATCAACATCATTACTTCCAGTATAATTTGAAAAGCAAACTTCGAGATCAATAGTTTTTAATTTTTCTTCAAATAAATCCATTTTATTAAATAACAACATGCAATCCTTTTGTACAAAATATTCATTGGTAACAATTTGTTTAAATAATTTTAAAGATTCAATCATCCTGTTAATATTTTGCTCTTCAAAAAGCTTCAAATTATACTCGCTTAATGCAACAACATAAATTAAAATTGAAATGTTTTCAAAATGATGAATCCATTTTCTTCTTTCCGAGCGTTGTCCACCGACATCAATAATTCTTTAGGAAATAATAATAATAAAATAAATAAAGAAGAGAAAATAATAATAATATTTAATAAATAAGCGAATTAAAATGAAATAGTACATATAAAATAGTAATATAATATTTATTAAAATCGTTTTACAAAGGTGATAAAAAAAAGGTTTAATATTTTATCCTAAAATGAAATTGATTAATTTATTTTATCAATCCTTTTGATAGATATTTTGTAAAAAGTTTTGGTTTTCGCTTTTTTGAAAATGTCTGTGTTTTTTTAAAAAAATGTGCCTAAAAATTTTCATATTAATTTCTGAATTAATAATTTTGATTTAATGAATTGAAAAGCAGTTAAATAAAAAAAATCAGGATTCATAGTATAGACATTACACTACATGAAAAAATGTTACAAAAAAAAAAAAAAATGCTCTATTTTACATTTTTAAAAAATACCCACATAATAAATATTATTATATGTGAAAGTTTTAAAATATGGGTTCACGTGACAATAATATTAATTGAAAAAATAAAAAAAAAAAAAATCAAAGTTTTTAGTAACACTTTTTCCATTTTGAATTGAAAATTTTTTTTGGGAAACTTTGATGTTCGATTGGATATTTGTTTAAATGATTAATCTTTTAAAAAATATTTGAGATGTTATGAAAATTTATTTTTTATTTATCTTTTTTTTGTTTTTGCTATTCAAGAAACCAACTCCATATTAATAGTCATGTATGTCTTAATCAATAACTAACAATTGGAGAATTTGTTGAATCGAGCGAGAATTGTGAATTACTCGAAAGAATAAGATACATTATCCCCTAATGTCTTTATCCATTAGAATTTATTTTGCATTTATTGTTTAATTTTATAGAGGTATTTTGAAATTGAATTATTTAATTTTTTTTCTCAACATTTATTAAATATGTTGGTTTCATTAAAATAGTTTTAATAAATACTATAAACAGTGATCACCCGATAATTATCAACAGTTGATTCTTATTAAAAACAATATTTAAAAATAATTTTGAACATTAAAATTTTTCTGTTTTTTTTTGAAAGTTTTAATTTTTTATTTTATACTTTATAGTACTTTAATCTACAAAATAACATTTAATTTTTTTTTTTATTCAATGATTCATTTTTAAATTTTTATGATTCTTTTTGCTCAATATTTGAAAAAAAAATATATGTAAGAAAGGTTTAATTTTAAATTGATTTTTTTCAGTTATCATTTTTTCTTCAATTTTCAAGACTTTGATATATTTCATTTAAATCAAATCTTCTTAATCTTGCCAACAAAAAAAATGGCTATTTATTTTCTTTTTAACAATAAACAAGTATTTTTCTTTTAAAAATGTATTTTATAAAATATGAAAAATGCGAGATTTTAACTCTATTAAAAACTCTAGTGTGACAATCAATTTCAATTTAATTCCAAACCTAAAATCTTCTAAATTGCGATATTCCCAAAGTTTTTCATTTTTGGAAACATTTTGTAGCAACTTATTTAGAATTTATAAAACACTAAAGTTACTGAATTAGTACCGGAAAAATAAAAACCAAAAATTTTTATCAAAATTTGAGTTTTAAAATTGGCTTTTTCAAAAAGTAATGAGAAATATTCTGTCTTTTTTTGAACTTTCTTTTGAACAATCTTTGCTTTTTTTTTTTTTTTAAACTTTGATTTGTCGAGGTAAGCCTACTTATTAAAAGAATGACAAAATTTTGTTTTTTTTTTAAAAATTATTATTTTTTTCAATTAGAATTTGACTTTATTTGAAAACTTTTTAAAAATACTTATTTTTGGAGATCTTGTGGCTTTTTCAAATTTAGAGTTTCTTGATTGAGGTTAATTTATGAAGGGCATTTGTTGAATTTTCTTTGAAAAACGAATCAAATTTCTGAGCATTTTCACTTTTATTTTGAACATGAAGAGTCAGATAATTGTAAAAGAGACCAAAAAAAGAATTCTAGACATTTTTCATTTAAGATTTTATGTTCAAGACACTAAAATTCAAACTTTGAGTTTTCTCATCATTTTCCCTGAAAGCCCTTTTGGAAAATAGACCTATAATTTATTATCGTTTGTTTTATAAAGTAGCCCCAAAGATAGAACCCATTGAAAGAATTTGTTATTAGGTTTCAATCTAAAGCTTTACCATTGAAACAATAGTTTCTAAAATGGAAAAGTAACAGTTTTTAAATTGATCCTTTCCAAAATTAAAATCTCAATCACACATGTTAAAAATTGGTGATATTATTTTTAAAAGAATTTTTTAATAAATTTGTAATTTTTTCAAAAATTATGATTCTTTTTACTCTTTATTTATAATATTTCCGAAGTTTTAATGAGGATAAAAATCACTGTATAAAGTTTTGTGGTTCTGACAAACATGAGGTTCTATCTTTTGATATTGTCTCTCTTAATTTCAATAAAACAATCATAAAAACATGATACTTTTTAGGTGTGCCCCCAAATGGGAGAGTTCACTTATCAAAAAAACCGAGGTTTCTAATAGCAAAAAATCCAATTTAATAAATAAATAAAAATGTTTGTGTTTATTTTATTTTTTTTTTTTGAAGAATTATTTTCGTTTTTTAAATATCTGTTTCTACCTCAAATATTTTCCTTTCTTTTTTTTAAATACAATGAAATGTTACTTAATACATCAAATATATTGATAATTTTCCTCTCTCTTTGGAACATAATGGAATACGGATCATATTTTTTGGAAAAATTACAAATTTATTAAAAAAAACTTTTAAAAATTATTACACCAATTTTTGGGCATATGTAATATCAAAAAAATTAAGGGTAAAAATTGTTCAGGAAAAAAATATAAATGAATTTTAAAAGATCAACCTTTGAAACAGTGGCTAACTGTTTTGGATTTTTCCTTTGGAAAATTGACATATTCGGTTCGATTGGAAATTTTCCCTTTTTTTTCGATTTTTAACAAGATTTCTTTGGGATAGGGATAAAAGAACCAAAAATTTTAAAAGGCATTAGGTTAATTTTTAACAGTATTGTACTGTTCTGTATAATCCTTAACCCAGTCTAATAAAATAGTGTTTCGTGCTTTAATAATTCTGAAAATTTTTTGGGTGTTCTGAAGAGAATCAATGAAATAATTTGAATAAAAATGAGTAAAGTTAATCGAATTGGTTTTTTTTTATGAATTTTTAATCTTGAGAAATTATTGTATAATTATATTTACACAACCCGAAAATGGAAAATTACTTCAAAAACTTTTGTTTGAGAACAAAATAGCAAAGAAAGGTGAAAATTTCTTATAAAGACAAGAAATAAAATAATAAAGATAATAGAAAAAAGATTTAATCATACCTCCAAGTGAAATCATCAGAAGAAAATGTAACTTCTTTTACGCCTGTTGTAGGAATACGGCAGCCTAAAATATGATCTTTTGTGGGTACATAATCTGACGAAGAAATTTCTTCTGCTTGATCTAAAAATCTTTTTCAAATTTGAATAAAAGAAAAAACGAAAAGAGATTGAAAAAAAAGTAAATCATAAAATTAATCAAAACTAAATTAAAGAGAAAAAAAAAAAAGAAGGGATTTTTTTTTTTTCATTTTCTCTTCAAAAAAAAAATCAAAAACAAAAAAAATTGTCCATTAAGGGTCTAGTCATTACAGTTAAAAATAATTTTTTGAAATGGAAAAAAAAAATTTTTCGTAATTTGTATGAGTACACGATCACAATCAAAAAACCAACTCAACATGTGGAGTTGTGATCGATCTCCAAAATACAACAATCAAAAAAGAGGACATTTTTAGAAAAAAAGTAGCCAAAGAAGGACACTCGATTTTACAATTTGAATGGCTTAGAATATATAATTTTGAAAACAACTATGTTAGTTTCGAAGTGTCTATCTTTGGCACTTTTTGAGATCTCAGTGATTTTTTTTTCATTTTTTTCATTTCTCAAATGAGTTATTTTTATCGAAAGAATGTTACAAAATCCTTGCTTGGTCAAATATAGAAAAGGTTCCAAAATAACCACATATTAGATTAAATCCAATTTAATTGATAATATATTTGAAGAAAGTAATTTGTTTTAAATTAAAGAAATTTGACCATTTTGAAATTTGAATTGAGAAAGAAGTAATTGATTTGGAAATTTGATTTTTTGAAATTGAGAATTCTTTTTGTTTCTTGGATTTTTAATTGAATTTTATTTTTTGCAATTTGATTCGAAGAAATTTTTTTTATCTGAATTTTGTCAAATAAAAAGAAGGGCAATTTCACAATACCCTTTTTGGTTTCAAGTTGTTCCTTGAGTATAGAGCAAATCCATGGTAAATGATTAGAGCCTTAAACAAAAAAAAAAACCGAACAAAAAGAGAAAAATACATTAAAATAAAAAAGGTAAATATAAAAGCTTACGAAGCTGCACTATCTGGAATTTGAAATTCTGATCTTCTTTCAAATACCTGTTTCATTGCTTTGTCAGACCATAATTGAATGATCTGTCCCTTTTTTTTTTCTGTAAGTTCGAGTTTTGATTCTTCGTCTTCAATTGATAAAAAATCTTGAGCAAGTTTCTATTCAAATGGGATAAAAAACAAAATAAGAAATAAAAAAAAGGAAAGTTGAAGGGAAAGTAATTTATTTTAAATTTCGAGAAACATCGAACTTTAAGTTGACATTTTACAAGTTGTAATTTCTAAAAGGATTTATTTTTGGATTTATTCTTAATTACAAAATATGTCAAACAAAATTTTCAGACACATTCGAAAAAAAAGAAACGACAAAAGAAGAATCTACAGTATATCCAAATAGCCAAGTTCTAAAAGGCAAACCAAATTACAACATTACCAATTTAATATTTTGAAGAGTTTAATTTTACTTGGATCATTTGGGAATTTTTTTGGAAAGATTACTCAAAATTATGTTGAATATATTTTTGAACAAACATCAGTTCCTTTGCAAAATGAAAATTGGAGTGTTAGTGTTTTTTTTTTTTGGTTGTATGAGTTTGTGGTTTCCCGAAAGAGAATACAGTAAGGAACTACTGTTTGCTAAAAAATAAATTGAAGTGTTATTTTTTTTTTTGGTTGTAAGAGTTTGTGGTTTCGCGAAAGAGAAGCCTGTTGTTACACCTCATAAAACAAAAAAAAAATAAAAAAGAGCACAAAAAAATGGAGTGAAAGGGTATAGACAACTTCAACATTCTTAAATAATTTGAAACAATCCAAACAAAGAAGGAACAGCGATTCTGAAAAAATTGATTCTTAAAACATTTCAAAAGCATTCCTTCGATTTGTTAAAAGAGAAAGCAAACAATATTTAACAAGTGTTTCTAAAACTATTTAAATGAGTTGGTCAAATTGTCTGATAACACTTTTTATAAAATTTTTGTTCTTCACATTTTTTAAAACAGCTGTGGCTAAATAGTGTGCTTAAGATTTACTGCTAATTGTAAAATAAAAAGATCAAAATTTTCATTCAGCTTTTCAAAATAATCACATTCCCAAGAACATAAATAAATCATCAAAAGTCCCAATTCCCAAAGGTAAATTAATAATTTATGGTTTTAAGTATTAATAATTCGAAATGTTACATGATTTTTAAAATCTTTTTTCGGAAAGTTGAATGATTATTTTTTTCCATTTATTTTGCAACAAATAGTATTCAAATTTTTTTATTGGGGTGGTGTTATTGAAAAAATTGATGTAATTTTTTGTTTTCATTTTTCCTATGCGGATTAAAAAGCAAGAGTGCTGCTAAAAAAAAAAAAAAAAATATAACAACAAGTAAATCAAAAATACCGTACCGTATTTTCACGAGAAAGGTTAAGATTAAAATCTTCAACTGCTTTTACAAGTTTTAGTGTATGGCTGACGAGATTTCTTCGTATCGTGTCGCGGTACAATTGGATTTCGACCTTTGAAAATCCATTTTTGAAGAGGACTTGCATTTGTTTTACGAAAGTCGATTTCCCAGAATCGCCCGTACCTAAAATTAACAACCTTAATTCTTTGTCAAGATTTGACTTCTCATTTTTAAGTTGATTCTGGATCTTTTTTTGTCTTTTTTGTTCCTTTTTTTTTCTTCTTTTTTTTTTTGAATTTTTTGATCCCTTTGTTTATTTAGAAGTGTTTGTTTTTATTTGTTTTAAAAAAAAAGATAAAATTTAGAGTGTTAAATATTTTAGTGCTTGAGTCAAAGTGGATTGAAGTTGAAAAAATTAAAAGAAACACAAACCATGAATTTAAAAAAATAATCAAATAATTAATTGAAAAAAAATGATCTAAAATCTTTAAAACTTCATTTCAAATAATCTCCTAACTTTGGTATACTTTCTGCCTTTTTAAAAAACTCAATTCTTTCAGTTAATTTACAAATACATTCTAACATTTTAAATGTGTAGACATTGTCAAAGAAAAAAGGATGGTAAAAGATTTGAGAATTTTTTAATTTCTTTTGGAAAAAGTGCTTTACAAAAATTATTCCAATAAAAATATCGAAATTAATAAATTATGAATTTGTGTTTTCAAAACTGGCAACATATTTTTTTTGATCGAAATTTCTTAGGCTTTTTGAAATTGATAATTGAATATTTCTATTTCCAAAATTATTTTTTTTAAACAGTATTGAAACTGGTGTCATTTTTTTTACTTCTTTTTGTATTTTTTGCAATATTTTTTCAAATAAAAAGAGATAGATTTAAACGAGAAAAGATAGATATGAATAGAAAAACGTTTGAGGTTGATGGAATTAATTTTTATTTGGTAAATTCTTCGAAACAAAATAAATTGTTTTATTTAAAGAAGAATTGCAAATAAGTTTTTTTTTTCAAATACAAAGTTGTTAAAAATTGATATTTTAACCTTAAATTCCATATTGTGCTGAATAATCCTTTTTGATCTAAAAATTGTTCAAATTTTAAAAGACCAATTAACCATAAAAATGTTTGAAATAATTGAATTTCCTTCTTAATCCAATCAGTTTCATTAAAAAAATTTTTGATATTTCGATATAATTTCAAGTAAAATTTCAGAAAAATTTAATTTGGTAAATTTGGAAGGAATTTTCCGTTTAAATTTTCCTCAAATGATACTCAAAAATTCAGAAAATTATAAAGAGATTTTTTCATATTAAATTTCTGAAGAATTATTGGAAATATTGATTGGATAATGATCACCTTTTTAAACATTTTCAATTACAATCAGAGAGCGAAATTAAATTAACACCCATTATAAAGTATTTTAAAAATTGTAAAAAAGCTATGATCTTGATTAGAGATATTTGAAATAATAATGGTATACAAATATTACTTGATATTTGTTTTACAATATTGAAGAACTCCCCGCGTTAAGGATTCTAAGTTTACAAAAAGAAATAAGTGTATATAAAGACTGATTTTATAAATATAAACTCTTTTTCAGTCAAAGGGGCCCAGTTCTATTGAAGAAATGGAAGACTTTCTATGAGTTTAATTCATTTCCTCTTATCAAACTAAAATTTTCAATTTTTAGATCAAAATCATTTTTTCTCATTTTGTTTTTTTTGTTTTTTTTGTTTTTTGCTTTTTGCTTTTTTTTTTTTTTTTTTTTTTTAAAAATTAACTTTAAAAAAAAAAATGTTTGAAAAACGAAATAAACATTAAGAAAAGTTAAGCTTTGTATATTCTTTTAAAATTCATACATTTACACTAAAAAATCTTATTATTAATGATTTTAATTTCCTAAAGAAATTGAGAATTTTGCACGAGACGTTCCAATGAATGGGGCCCAAAAAATTTTTTAACATTTTTTTTTTTTTGAAATTTATGGTTTGTTCAGGGGTTTCTTTTATAATTATGGACTCTTATATGAAGTTTATTATTTCTCGTATTTCTAAACAAAACAAGTTTGGTTGATTCTTAAAAATAAAGTGACTTTTTCATTTTTGGCTGGGCCCCTTTGAGTGAAATGGAGTTTAGATACACTTTAATCTATTACTTGGATTCTTCAGCTATATATAAAAAAATAAAAAAATTAATTAAAAATTTTTTCTCTTTTATTATTTAAAGACTTGTAATTGTAACAATTACTTTTTATATTCAATAATGCTTACAATTAATCCAAATATTCAATTTTATTCAAAAATGTTGTTCACTTTTACTAATTAATAAAAGAAAAAAAAATGTTCGATTGTAATTTTTTATTTTTATTTTTGGATTTGTTTTTTTATTGCCTTTGTAATATATGGTTTAATAGAAAATTCAATGAATTTGAGGTTTTTTTATACGCTGATGTAAAAAATTTTCTATTTAAACTTACTATTGTATATTAAGTACCTGTTATTAGCTAGTAATTACTTGATCTTTTTTACGTTGTACGACTTCGTTCCTCTGCAAAGAAATTCAAAAAGGTAAAAAAATACCTAAAAGTAAATACTATACCCGAAAGCATGAAAATATAATAAAAATAAACATATTTTCTGTTTGAGATCAAAGTATTTTTCCAAAGATCAATTATTTTGTATAACCATTGTATAAAAAAAGTGAAACAGGGAAAAAAAGCGAAACATGGTTTTTAATTGGGAACCTTACTGAAAATTCACAGTAAGATCAATTAAAAAAAAATATAAATAAATAAAGAAAAAATGAATTATTTAACACAATAACAGTTTTTTAAGAGAATCTTTTGATAGGGTTTTTTCTTTTATTGATCAATTATGAAAAATTATTTCAAAAAATTGACTATTTTTGAGATCTCCAAAACTACACTAACAATTTTGATAAATCAAGTAGATTTAAATTGTATTTACTGGGTTGATTGAAAATAATATAATGGATTATTATTTGAAGTTAATTGGTTTCTTCTTTTTATTTATTTTACTTTTCATTTTCAGGAATGCCCCCAAATGAAAAACTGTGTTTCACTTTTTTTCCAAAACTGTAATTAACCGTTGGAGAAAAAATACAAAATTAGTTGAATAATTTACATGAAATAATACTTGAAACTCATATAAAGTAAATCTAATTAACCAATATATTTTTTTCAAGGTCAAAAAACTCAAATTATTCGATAACTAACTGAGAAAAACAACAATGTTCATTTTGATCTCAGAGTGAATATCCAAATAAAATTTCAATATAAATCAAATTGATTTCTTTTATAATCATTTTCACTTTATCAATAAAAGTAAAATAACATGTTTTTACTTATCGGAATATAT
Organism: Anaeramoeba flamelloides; assembly: GCA_027625915.1. Lineage (NCBI taxonomy): Eukaryota > Anaeramoebidae > Anaeramoeba > Anaeramoeba flamelloides. The sequence continues at coordinate 2,535,078 of JANTQA010000008.1, forward strand.
ATCTTACAATTATATAAAAAAATTATGTTTCAATAAAAATGAAAAACAAAAAGAAAAATGCAAAAATAATAAAAAAAATGGTTAATTGTGACCATTCAAACATTTCTTTTTATTATATAACCTAACATTTGATTAACAATTAAAAAAAATTATTTTCAGAAAGTCAAGAAAAAAAAAATAAACTTGGTAAAAATATCAAAGGTGGAAAAGAAATTTAGAAAAAAATTTGGCTTGTGTAATGTAAAAAAAAATATCTTTGAACTTTTTACAATTCCACTTCTTTTCAATACTCAGTCACCATACATTTCAGTTATTTTAGCTTTTCAGGAACCTTATTGTTAGCTATAATTTTATAACAAGGATATTGTGATTTTATAATTAGATATAGTTACTTGATTTTGGTTAGAACTTCCTTCAATTAATAAACAAAAACTTGAAAACCAAAACCAAAATAAAACCAAAATAAAAATATTCTTGGTGTAAATTAAAATTTTTTATAATAAAAAAATATATATATTGTAATTTACAATAAAATTTCAATAAGAAATATTATATAGAAAGATTTTGAAAAATTAAAAACTAAAAAATTAATCTAATATTGACAAATCCTTTTTATGAAGTTTTTCAATTTTCCAACGTAAAATATAACCTTTTGAATCAACAGAAAACAGCTCGAACAATGAATTTGAAGCTGAAAGGGAATAAATGGGTGATTTATTAAAAGATTTTAATTTGCCAATTTCAGAAAGGTCAAAAGAATTTAAAATGATTATTTCGCCAACTTGGTTCGCCAAAAATAGAACATTACGTGATCTGCCCTCAAATCCCCAGGTGAACAGAGCATCATTTATTTTACCACTCGACCCATTTGCTAAATGCCTTTTTTTCAACAGTGTCCCATTTATATTATATAGATAAGCACAGTTTGTATTAGTCCTTTGATTGGAGGCAAAAAGAAAAACATTGCCATTCGTTTTTGAGATGGTAATCAATGAAACAGGACCTATATGGTTGGCCAATGAGCAGACATATTTGAAAGAATTCAGATCCCAAATTATTGCTGTATTGTCATTTGAGCCAGAAACGAAAATATGGAAATTTAAACTTGATGCTAATGAAATAACTGGGCCATCGTGACTATATAGCATACGATGCATTTTTAAATTAATTATTTTATTTTTTAAATTTGTTTTCATTTTCCAAACGTATATTATCGAATGTTTCCCACCAGCAATAATTATGTTATTTGTTCCTGGATTTTCACAGCAATATATAGTATCTTTAAAAGGGAGTTGGGAAAATAATTTTATTTTATTTGTTTCCACATCAATTAATTGGATCGAATGGCGTTTTGGTAACCACTTAATTATAAAGTTTTTGGTTTCTTTCAAAAAGGTTTTATATTGCGATAGGGCAGTAATTTGATTTCTTTCATCAAAATTCGAAATTTTATGAATTGAACCATTGATTTTTTTATAAATGTATGATTTTAACTGTAATGGATTGATATAAATTTTTTTACTATGATCAATATTTTCAATAATGTTTCTATTAATAATTTTAAATTCATCATCATTGTCGTTGTCATTGCCCTTGTCATTGTCATTGTCATTATCATTATCATATTTATTTTTATTCTCTCCATTAACATTGCTATTATTTTGATTTATTTTGGAGTTATTTCTATTTTTCTTATTTTTGGTATCTCCGCAACCACTACTCCTTTCAGAATCATCATCACCAACATTACTATTATTAAGTGAATTAAATTCTTCGAATGTTGAATTTTCAGAATTTTGATATTGTGAAAGCATAATTTTTTTTTTTTTTGGATGCGGCTCTTTAAATAATTGTTTTGGGCATTGCCCCACAGAAGTAATTGATTCAATTATTCCATTTTTTATTGTCAAATCTTTAATACTCTGAACCTTCGAGGATCGTTTATATGTATTGGGATGGAAAACATTTAAGGCATTAATTGCCTCTTCACCCCTTTGCTTATAACCGAAAATCAAATCAATCCACTCATTCAAATGCTCACTTACATAATTTGACTCCAATGCCTCTTTGTGCTTTTTAATAAATAATCTAACATCATTTTTCACATACGGGGGCAATAAAATATCATTAACAAATTGGCCATTTTGCTTCAAGCCTAAATCAAACCCATTAATATTAATTAAAAATTCTGGCAAATAATAAAATTCTGGGATCAATTCCTTGACATCGGATCTTGAAATGGAACTACTTAAATTATATGATTGCTCAAAGGAATTAAATAATCGATCTGGCAAATCAAATTTGTTGGATTGGAAATCTACCATTAGACTAGAATACGGCTCAATTCTGACTAGGTAATAAATCACAATAACAAAATTTGAATAATGTGAACTATAATGGTATGGATCTAAACCCATTCCTTCTAAATCATTATATTTTTTAAAAGTTTTGTTTTGCCATTCAACAGTTTGGCAACCCATTGGCAACGACAGGTCTCTGTATACATTTTTATTATTTAAATCTAAATTATTGTTTTTATAATCCTTTAAAATATTTGGGAAAATTGGGTATTGGGTTAAATCATTTGGACTCCTTCCCGCAAGGGTATTTAAGACCGTTAAATAATTGAAATTAGAAATTTTTGAATTGATCCACAATTTGGTATATTTATTCAAAATTTCTTGATCTTTGGTAAATTGGCGCTCAGGGTTTGGATTGATATTTAATGTTTTTTGATTTTTTAAAATGTTTAAAAATTTATGACAATTTTCTCTAGTGTAAAAAATAAAAATACAAGTTTTGCCCGTTTTAAAAAATATTTCTACAGAATTATTCTCTAATAAATATTTGTGTTTTCTAAAATTTTTAATATTTAAATAATTCCATTTTTTATGTTTTTTTATTTTATTTTCATTTAAATTCGAATAATTGAGATCTCCATAAATACTACTATTATGATTATTGATATTGTCATTACTACTACTATTATTATTATTGAAATTATTATTATTATTATTATTACTATTATTATTACTATTATTATGATTATTATTATTATTATTATGATTATTATGATTATTATTATTATTATTATTATTATTATGATTATTATTATTATTATTATTATCATCATCTTTATTATTGATTTTTTTATCTTTCAATAAAAAAAAATGCAAGTATTTTTGACCAAAAATTAATTTACCCTTTTTTTCAACAAAAAAATTTAATTGAGAACAATTAAAAGTTTGATAATTTGTATTATTTATATCTTTAATCCTTTGATAAATATTGATATTATATGGATTATGAAAATTTAACAATATTTTGAAATATTTTTTAAATTTAATTTTTCTTAATTTTTTATTATTAGTTTTTTTTTGAAATAATTTGTTTAAAATTTCCTGATCATTTTCGATTGAAAAATTATTCTTATTTATGTTTATACTATTATTTGAAACCAATTTTTTAAAATAAGATGTGTTAATAACTGCATTTGTTTTATATTTTAAATTTTTTTTATTTATAATTTGATCTTGATCGGGATCTTCTTTCGAAAATGGTGAAACGAATTTAATAAAATTTTTTTTTAAATATTTTTTTTTTCGAATAAATTTCTTTTTTAATCTATTTTTCATTCTATTAATGGTTTCAGTTTTATTTAAAGTAAATAAAATTAATTTTGGTGTTTCATAAAATATTATCCTCTCATTATTAATAAATGTATTTTTCATTTTTAAAAATTGTTTACAATTTTTTTCTTCTCTATATATTTTTCTCTGCGATACCAACCAATTATTTTTCCGAATTTCCTTTTGTTTCAATATTATATTTTGAAATATTAATTTAATTTTTTTTTTGAAATAAATTTCTTCTCTGTAATTTTGTAGTATGCAATTATTAATTATTAATGAAAAATTTTGTAAATTTAAAGTAAACTTTTGAATTTCTTTTTTATTCCATTTTAAAAATTGATTTTTGGTATCTTGGAAGATATTTTCAATTATTTTATCATTTTCAATTTCTAATTGGAAAGAAGGATAATATTTTTTAATTAATTTAAAATTTGGAACGCCAGACAATGTTGATAGTAATAATTTCATTTTGTCCTGTATTTGATTATTATTATAGGTTAAATTATTTTCGTTTTCAAGAATAATTTTGGCACAGCTATGAAGTAAAATATTACTAATAACAGTATCCTTTGTAAAATATTCTAATAAAGATTTGCTTCCCATAATTTTTTTAATTCCTAAAAACGATAATTTTGTAGAAAAATTTAAAATTAAAAAATTCAAATAAAAACTTATTAATTGATTTTTAATTTTTTCCTTATAATTTAATATCGTTAGCTTATAATTTTTTCTTGTGGGAATTTTCTCAAAACTCTTTTTAGCGATGATTAACTTTGGTTTATTTTGTAAAAATTTGTCTTGTAATACAATTAAAAAATGACTAAATAATTCAAAAAAGATTAAATCAGACTTTTTTGGAAAGGTCTTCTTATTATATTCATTCTCATTAATATTAATATTATTAATATTATTTTTGTTATTTTCATTATTAACATTCCCTTCATTATTGTTATGATCATCATTTAATTGCTTTTGATCATTCCAAAAATGGGATATGTTTATTATAAATTCACAAAGTTGGGAAATATTTTCTAAAAAATTGAGTGAAATTATTTGATTTTCGTATAATTCTAATTTATGTAAATATTTATTAAAAATATTTTGAATTAATAATTGTGAAATTTCTCGGATTTTATTATTTTCTAAACTAAAAAAACTATTAAAATTTATTATAATTTTGATTATTGTATTTTTAATTCCATTTTTTTCAAAACAATATCTTAAACAAATTGCATTTAAGAAATCTATTATTTTGTTAAATAATTTCTTATTGGTGATATGATAATTACTATAATCTATGAAATTTGGTAATATTTTGATAATTTTTTTTAAAATATAATTGGAATATTTTGTTAATTTGTTTCCAAAATTATTTTTATTTTTTTTTTCATCATGATTATCATTTTCATTTTTGTTCTGCCAAAAGGATTGTAAATTTGAAATAATATAATACTGTTGTTGAATATTATCAGAATTTTTTATTGAATATAATAAGTGTTTAACTTGACCAAATTTTGAGAAAATTGAAAACGAGGTATCTAACATTTGATGACTTTGTTCATAATTTTTAATAAAATAACCTAATATTTCAAAATTTTTAGATTTGTGAAATTTTTCTAAAAAAGTTGGGAAAGATAATCCGATTTTAATACATTCAAGAGTCATTTCTCGAATTTTTAAATTTGAATTCATCATTAAATAAAAAAAATCTTCAATTGTAGAAAATTTAAAAAAAGTTGAAATAAATGGTTTGTTAAGATTTTTCTTAATAAATTTTAAAAAAAATTTATAAATTTCAATTTTTATTAATGGGTTTATTTTACTTTTAGTTTTTTTTAATCCATTTATATTAATTTGATTTTTTTTTACATTTTCCTTTTTTATAATATTATTGATGTTGCTGTTTTTATTATAATTCAAATTATTATTATTATTATTATTATTATTATTATGTATTGTTTGTTTTTTTTTAGTTGATATTGGATTAAAGGCTTCATCTTTATTAAGAGATGTATAATTATCATTTTGATTTAAGTTTTTGTTATTATCATTATTATTAATATTATAATTATTATTATTATTATTATAATTATTATTATTGTTATTATTATTATTATTACTACTACTACTACTACTACTACTACTACTATTATTATTATTACTATTACTTTCCTTTTGAATATTTTTTTTTGATAAAAATAAACTATCTAGATTTTTAAGATTGTCATTAAAAATTTTTAAATCATTAAATTTTTTCATTATTATTAATTTTTTTTTCTTTTTTTTTTATAAAATCAAATTTATTAATTTTTACTAAATTTTTTTCATTTTCTGATATTAAAAATCTAAAAATTGAATTTAAATCCCGAGAATTTAATATGATTTTTTTAAAAAAGTTAAAAATAGGTTTTAATAAATCTAAGGTGAAATTATCATTGTCTTCAAATAGTTTTATAAAAAAAATTACAAGATTCAATTTTTTTAATTGATTTAAATTAAATTTGTTAATTTCGTTATTCTCATTTGAAATTAAATTTATTAATGTTTTGAATAATTTAATTTGAATTTCTTTGTCACTATTTTCCCAAATTTGCCAATTAAATATAAAATATTTTAATGGTGGAACGTTATTAATCAATCCATTTAATTGTATTTCCTTTTGATTTGGGATATTCTTCTCCATTTGAATTTCATTATTGTTGATCTTCTTTTTATTAATTTGAATTTCATCGATGTTGCTCTTCGCCCCGTATCCATTATTTTGATTGTTTGTATAAGATTTAATAAAAATACCACAAAATTTGAAACAAATTTTTAAAATTGTTTCATTTAAAATGAATTCCTTTTGTTCTAATATTCTAGCAATTTCTCCATAACGGAACTTTTTTATTGAAAGTTTTTCGTTTGTATTCTGAAAGTTAAAATTCCATCTATAATATTCGTGGTAAAGATATAACATCTTAAAGGCCTTCTCTTGATACACATTTTTTCTTAATAAACAAGAGGCTAAATAGAATATTAAAAAATCAATTCCTCCCATTGATGTTATTGTATTATGGAAATTATCCTTAATTTCACACGAGTTTTCAAATTTATATTCAATTGGTAAATTTTGATAAATATTATTTTCTAAATTTACTGATGAAGAATCATCCGAATTTAAAACTTGAAATTGATTTGGTATTTTATAAATCAAAATATTTCTGTTTTTTGCGGAATATCTTAAATTAAGGCACCTTTTTAAATGTTTTAAATCGATTTTTTTAGGAGTTTCATTTAATAAATCATTTTTGAGAATTAAATCTAAAAAATGTGTACTTTTTATATATTTGTTTTTAATTTTAATAAAATCATTTTTAAGGATTGTGGAGTAATTCGTCCCAAATGTATATAATAAGAAAATTTCAAATGGTGTTAAAACTGCTGTAAAAATCGAAAAGGTTGAGATTTGCCATTGGTGCTTTGTTGGGTTTGATTTTAATGAACACCCCCCCAAAGAAATATTGACATCTTTTTTATGTAAGATATGAAATGGGCAAATTTCTGATTGGAAATATTCACCATTTAAATAAATTGTGATTTTTGATTTTGTAAAAATTGATTCATGAGTAATTACTAAATGATTCCATTTACCAGGTTTAATAGTTGCCCTTTTTGAAGCAAAGTGTCCTGATTGGTTTCCCAATTTAATAACTATTCTTCCAGTTAATGTTAAATAAACTGAAAAAAGGTTTTTTTTTTTTTTTGTAAAAAGTGTTGTTATTGAAGACAAACTAGACAATGAATCTGATTCTGTTGATGGTGGTTCTGATGTTGTTCTTGTTTTTTTATTTTTTTGAAACAATGTAAATGATAACGGTGTTGATGATTGCTTTTTAGATTTTACTGGTGTTTTATTTATGTTTGTACCTGTTTGTGTACTTATAGTTGTTGTTGTTGTTGTTGTTGTTGTTGTTGTTGTTGTTGTTGTTGTTGTTGTTGTTGTTGTTGATGATGATGATGATGGGTTTGTTAAATTTGGATATAACTCGAATAATCTAAAATTGCTTTTTTTATTTTTATTTGTTCTCCTTCCAAAAGAAATAACTTTAAACCATAATTCAAAGGAATAGCCAAAATTCACAGACTCCTTAGTTAATTTATAATTATTGATCCTGATTTCCCCACATTTGTTTAATTTTTTATATTGTAATTCGTGAAATTTTTTTGGTGATTCAATATTCTTTAATTGTTTGAAAATGGGATTAAATAAATTTATAGGAAATCTATTATATTTAAAAAGGGAAAAATACAATTTAGTTTCTTGGATAGTAGTATTATAATTTGATAATATTTCAAAAATTTTTAATATTAACGGTTGGTAACTTATTTTTTTCTTAATAAAAAATGAATTAAATCTTTGTAATAATAATTTTATAAAATCGACCGAACAAAGCTTGCAACAATTAATAGAGGAATGTTTTATTAACATAATAATGTTTTGGAAGATAATATTTAAATTTTGATTATGATTATTTTTTAATATATAAGAAATTAATTCTAAAATTAAATTAAAAACCTTTGGATATTTTATTAAATATTTATTATTATTTTTAATTTTTAATCTTCTATATTTTTTTTCATTAATTATATTATTATTATTATTATTTTCGTTTTTTTTTTGGAAATTTTTATCACTGATTACTGTAGTTGTGTTATTTTCATTATTATTATTCTTATTTTTATTTTTCCTTACGTTCGAGGCAATTTTGTTTGTGTTATTTTTAGTATTATTATGATTATTATTCTTCTTATTATTATTATTATTTTCAGTGTTAGTGTTTTTATTGTTATTTTTGTTGTAGTTGTTGTTATTGCTGTTGCCATTATCTTTTACGTTTTCATTTTTATTCAAATTTTCAATATTATTATTATTATTAATTTTAAAATATTTTTTTTTAAAAAAATATTCTATTGGTGAAATCGGTATTTTTAAAATTTTTTTTAATGAAAAACGATGCTTTTTCTTTGGGGTATTAAAAATATTAAAAATTGAATTTGTAAAATTTATTAAATTATTATTGAAAATTTCATGATTTTTAAATTGTTTTTTGATCAAAATTCTTTCCCAAAATTGTTCTAAAGATAAATTTATGAGAGAATCAAATAATAAAATTGAATATTTTGATAAAAATAATTTTGAATTATAAAATGGTTGTAAAATATCGCTTAAATAATCGTTATTTAATTTTTCTAAAAAAAATTTTTCATTATTTTCATTATTACTGATCATAATTTTTAATGTCCTTAATAAGGTATCTAAATATAAATATTGATGATATTCATTAATAACTAATTTGGTGTTGTTTTCCCCATTGTTTTGACTATTAAACTGAATGAAATCGTATTGGATTGAATTGAATATAAAACCAATAAAATTATTTTCAATCAATTTATTTTTAAACATTTCTTTTTGATCAAGCATAAGAGAAATAGTAGTTAATAAATCAATTCGAATTTTAATTGTTTCAAGATCAAGAACATTACTTTTTGGGAAAGGTTCTTTAACGATGGAAATTAAATCAGAAAGAATCGAATTTCCTTCTTCTTCTTGGATGCTATTGCTGAATATTCCAATAAAAATCTCTAAAATATTCCATCTTAATAATTTATTGTGAATTAAAATGTTATACAAGCAATGAAATCCGCCTTCAATTCTAAACATTGATCTATTATCAATATGAACAGACAAATACATTTTTATTAATTTTAATAAATCTAAAATGACATAATAATTTTCAGTATATTGCCCTTTATTGGGTTTCCGCTTTAGAATTTGTTGATCTTGATTTTGATCTTTTTGCTGATTAATAAGATCCTTTTGATCATTTACGTTATTTTGATCCTCGTTTTGGTTATTATTGATGTTTTCTCCATTTACTTTTTTTTGCTTTTGTCTCTGATTTTTAAAAGTATTATTTTCATTATTCATTGCATAATTGTTAATCAATTGATTTAAATTAGTTTTTTCTTTCAAGTATCTTTTGAATATTTGATTCAGACCAGTGGGTATTAGCACTTGGCCAAATAGCTTATGCTTAAAAAGCATCTTTTGCATATGTACAAGAATTTTTTTAACAATATTTAAATTTTTATGTTCAAGTAATTTTGAATAACAGTTCATTTCTTCTAATATGGATTCTAATTCCGATGTCAAATAACAATTTTCATAAATATACTCCAAAATGTTTAAAAAGCCATCTTGAATATTAGCGCTAAAATTTTCAAAATATTTTTTAAAAATGTTTTGGATTAATTTTATTGAACGCAAATAATAATAATTTTTTGTAGTAATTGTAATTATTACTTTCACAAATCCGAGAAATTGCTTTTCATATTTTGATCGTATTCTTGAATCTAAACAAATTTTCACTAAAATGTGAAATGCAGATTTATTTGGAATCATTTTTTTATTATGATTTAAAACTCCAATTCTAACAAAATCTAATAATAAACTTAAAAATTTGGAAAGATATTGCTGACTATAGCACCCAATAATTTCTTTTTCTTTTTTGTTCTCTTTTTCTTTTTTTGTTTCAATGCCTTCTTTTCCATTATTATTATGGTTATTATTATAATTCTCTTTGTTATTAGTATTATTATTGTTGTTATTATTATCATTATTATTGTTGTTGTTGTTGTTTTTATCATCATTATTATTACAATTATTCTTATTCTTATTATTATTATTATTTTGTAAAATGGTTAAATTGTGGATCAGTCTCATCCCCAGCTTTTCCAAAATTTTATAACCACCATTATTTGAAAATTGCTCTAATAATTCTTTTTTTACAACAACAATGCTAATAGAAAACATTTTTATTAAATTTTCTAAAGTGATGAGAGACAAATTGAAAGGATAGCGAAATTTTGGGTTAAAAAATTGAATAACTGATCTTATAAATTCCGATTTTATTAGAACCCAATTGGAGATTTTGTTATACAACATTTTTTCTGCAATAGGAAAGACAATCTTTTGGAGAATGTAAATTAAATGCTTTTCTGGTAACTTAAAGATTTGTACTAAATATAAAAGTCTTGTAAAATTTGTTGGATGTTCGAGTTCAAATTGGGCTTTCTTGGAAAAGGTAATGTTTTCTAAAATTTGGATTAAATCGGTAAATACTTGATTGAGTTTTGCTTTTTTTGTTGGTGCCGTTGTTGTCAATTCCTTGAATTGTTTTTGCTGTTGTTCTTTCTCCTTTACCCCTTTGTCGTTTTCAGTTTTTTGTTTTAAAAGCGATCCTCGATTTGTTAATTCTGTATAGTCTCTTGCAAGAGCTTCTGTTTCAGAAACGGTTTTGTGTACTTGCCTTTGGTGATAACCCCTAGTCCTTTTTTTGATCCTTTTTTTGTTTACTTTTTTGTTGTTAATTAAGAATTTGTTTTCATCCTTGTCAAACATACTTAAAACCAAGCAGTGGAATAGTGACAATGTAAGGGTTGCAAGACCTTGAATTATAAAACCGGTAAAGTCTTGTGTTAAAAATTTTATTGATTCAACTATTAATCGACCGCCATATGAATTCAAATAATTACTGACTCGCTGAGCATTTGAAAGTGATGAGAAATTGTTTGTTGAAGATCCAGATTTTTTTGTTTCAGTTGCGGTGGTGTTGTTTTCACTCCCATCCCCATCTAGGAGAGATGAAAATTCGTTAGTTAAAAAATACATCAAATCTAAAATTACCTTGGATCCCAAGGGAAGTTCAAGTAAATGTACCTGATAATTCTTATGCCGTTTACATAACGTACACAACTGGTTACAAAATTTTAACAGTAGTCCTTTTTTTGTTTCTGGGTTTATTTCTTTTTGATACTTTTCATAACAAGAAAATAATTCCCAAAAATCTTCCATAAGAAGAAAAAGTGTGAAAGTAGTAGAAAATGATTTTTAATTTCAAATCTTCAATTATTTTCATCAAGGGAAAATTAAGAACTGATTTGCACACTACTAATTCGTTGATTCTTCAAGAGTGTTAAATAATTGTTTGAAAAATTATGAATGTAGTTTTTTATTCTTTGCAAAAAGTTTTTTTGACTTTTTTTATGACACTTTTGGAAAATCACTTTTTGTCAAATAGAGATAACCTAGTGAACAAAACAAATCTCAACAAAAATTTATTTTTCCACTAATTGTTAATTTCCATCTTTTAAGGTTGAAAATCACTGAAATGTTTGTAAAAATTTTTCAATCTATTTTTTGGAATCTTTTTTCGTTTTTTTTTTTAGAAAAATTAATTATTCAGGTCTCTGAAGAGAGAAGTGTAATCAATAATAAAGATTTCATGATTTTTGAATATTCTCCAAAAAAATTGTTTTTAATTAGGGCGTGTTTATATTATGGAATATCTCCATTGAAATAAAGAGATTGATATCTTAATGGTTCAAATTATATATTTTTATTTACCCTACCTTAGAATTAATGATCAATGTCCTTTTCAAAATAATAATAATTATCCAAGTTTAAGGTGTTGTATTTTAATTAGATCAATTTAACTTTTAACTTAATACGAAAAAAAAAGATTACTTTTTTTTTTTATTATAATTGAAGATTTGTAAATCACACTCTAGTTACCCTTAGACTTAAATTCCCTTTTAGAAATTTAAGTGTAAAATCATTGATTTCACAATTATTAATTAATGAAAGTAATTTCAAACTATCTTGATTTAAAATGAATTCATTAAGATTTATTTCTTTTAATTTATTCAGAAAAATTAATCTATGTTTTTTTTATAGTAAGGGTATACCCATAAAAAACGATCAATATTTTCAATAATATTCTTTTGTTCATATTTTAAACATAGAGGACAAATTTAATTGACTTTTAATTGACTACATAGTAATATCTATTTAAGATATTAGTAAATGACCTGAATTTTAGAATTGTTAAACTTGATGGATAACTCAAATATTTTTGTGTTTTATATAAATATTTTTGTTTTTTAGTTATTGCAAAATATTTTATGGGAGTACTTTTCAAGTGACGTAGAGTGTTATAGAGTACTTAGCTTTTCCATAATTCAAAAGAATTGGTAAAATCATTGATTTTACTCAGTTCTTTTAAATTATGGAAAACCTAATGGCTTTCTTCTTGTATTTTAAGAATTGAGTAAAATCTTTGATTTTAGTCTATTCTTTTGATTTTTTATAAAAACTAATGAAAAGTGCCGTCAAGTGCCATAGAGTGCCTTAATTTTCCAGGATTCAAAAGAATGGAGAAAAATCAAAGATTTTACTCATTTCTTTTAAATTAAATCAAACCTAACGGCGTGTTTTTTTTTTGAGGTTTTCTGTTTTATTTGTGAAGTTTTCTAGGTTTCTTTGATGCTTTTTTTATCACTAAAATCTATTAATTTTACAAATAAACAGAAAACTCAAGAAAAGCTAACATTGATTTTCCAGAATTGGAGAATAGAGAATAAACTTGTTATTTTTCTCTTTTCTTTTGATTTATGGTAAAGCTAACGGTGTTTTTTTTTTTTTAATTTCTTCCTGCAAATGATATTATTATTTTTTATTAATATTAATAATTTTTCTTCTTCTCTTTTTTTTATTGGATATAATTTTCTTTAATTGTAACCACTCTCTAAATAAATAAATAATTAATTAAAAAATTTCAACACTATTATTAAAAAATGTTATTAGATTTAAAATCAGTACTGTAATAATATTTTATTTATTTATTTTGATGTCAAAGGATGTATTTCATTTCAATAATATTCACTATCTGGTGGATTTGAAAAATATAAAAGAAGAAAAAAATTAAAAAATACAAGGCAATTAAAATATTTTTATTTTTTGAATAAAAACTTTTTAATCTTCAAATTCACTTTCTATCTCAATATAATCTTAACTTAGTATCAATAGAATTATTTTTAATTTGAAGTTAAAGATTATTTCATTCTTGAAATGTCAAAATCTTTAAATATCTATTATTTTTTATGCTCTGTTGGATTCATTTTATAATCCGGACAGATTATTTTTGCTGAGATTTGAATCTTGTAATTTAGAAGACAGATCAAGAGTTGGTAAAACAATTTTTTTAAAAAAAGATATGTTGAGATTTTGATATATATGGTGAGGTATTTTATTGTATTGTTGAAGAAACAAATATTTATTAATATTTTCATAAAAAAAATGTGGGAAATTTTGGTTTTGGTGAATTTTTGAATATTTTTTACTCTTAAAAAAGTCTTATAAAATAAAATATAATTTTTTTGGAGAAGCAATATGTTATCATTATCAAAGTCAATTGGCCGATATAAACTCTTTTTCAAATAAAAGGGAACAGGAAATTTTCAAGAATTATTCATAATTGAATCTAATTAATTGTAGTATCCTTCTAAAATATAAAAACTCCTTTAAAACATAAAAAAAAAAACACTCAATTGTAGATTTAAAACTGATTAAAACAAAACTATAAAAATGAAAATTAAATATTTTAAAAATTGGTGTACCCTTTTATTTGAAATGAGAAATCTTGTTTTGGGAATTGTAAAGAAAAAAAAATTATCAAACCAATAACAACCTTTGAATAGGTTGAATTGAGAATAAGTTCTTTACAAGTTATTGATATCTTTTTACAGGTCAACCTTTTGTTCTTTAAAGTCTCATTTTAAAGGTAAAGCCACAATTCATCTGGGAATTTTGTTGGAATTGTTTTTTTCTTTATTTTCTTTTTTCTTTGTTCCATGCATCAATCCAATTATGGTCTTTCTTAATTATGACATCTAGCTCATTTGAAATCAAACTTAAACTGTTTCCATTTTTACACTCTCAAATTATTTCTAAATTGGTTTCTTCTTATCTTTTTTTTTTTTTCATTTTCCAACTGTTCAATACCCAAAAACAATAAAAAAACAAAAAATGAAAAAAATGAATAATTAAAATGAAAATCACCAATAAGTAATTATCTTATTAACAATCAAATTCAATCGTATAGATGATTTGAGAGGTGTGCCCTTTTGCTTGAAAAGGAGTTTATATCGGCCAATTGGCTTTTATAGTGATAACATATTGCTTCCCCAAAAAATATATATTTTATTATAACAAGACTTGTGTGAAAAGTACAATATTTGAAATAGTTTCTTATGAGTTTTGGTCTTCAAATATGATCTTTTTTCTTCAAGTTATCTTGATCAATGATTACCTAATCCCAGAAAATTATTTATATCAACTCATTTACCTTTCAAATAACAACACGATATTGTGAATTTTCTTCTTTATCCGCAATGTTTTCTTTTTAATTATATCTATTATATATGGAGGTATTCATATCAAGTCACTTTAATATTAAAAATATACTTTGATACAAAGCACTTATACCCATCTGTTTTGAGATTTCATTACTATCTCAAAAAGGATCTTTAAATAAAAAGGAAATTATTAAACTTCTTTTAAGAACACTTCTTATTTAATTTCTTCCTGGGTATCTCTGATTTTTTAATGTATTATCTGAATTGCATTGTGTTAGTACTTTTTGGAAATAGTTTGCCGTGTATCGGGGATTTCAAGAGTTAAATCTTGTTGTTTAAGACCTTAGTTATTGAACTCGATAATTCTTCCTTTGTTAAGTTTTTGTTATTAACTAATAATTAATTCCATTCATTTAAATTACAAGAAAAACAAATGGAAATGTTAAAATATGTAAAACATTGGTTGTATCTGTTGTTTGGTACTACATTATCAAAAAATATGCACCTTCTGTTAAAAAAAAAACACCAATAAAAAAATCTTTATAAAAATTATAATCAGAATAAGAATAATAATTTTATTGGCATATTAATTTTGATTAAACAAAATTTCAAGTTTTTTTCGATTTGATCTTGTTGAATCAAGATCCTTATCAATATCAAGAGCACTATCAAGCGCAAACTTAGCTTCGTAGAGGTCACCTTGCTTAATATGTAATAGAGCGATGTTATTAAACGCCATTGCATAATTGGAGTCAATTTGTACACATTCCTGGTAGCATTCCAAAGCCTTTTGATTAATCTCTGAAATCCGATATAGATTTCCTAAATTGTTCCAAAGCTCCGGTAATGCACGGTATTCTTTTATTCCATTGAGGAAACTCTTTTCTGATTGTTCATAAAATTCTTCTCCCATGGCTTGATATACTACCCCCAAATTGCAATATATTCCCGCGATGAATTTTTTTTTTTGCTCTTTTGAGCAATGAAGATGAGAAGATGAAATTGTTTCGAGTGCATTCAAAAAGCAATATTCTGCTTCTTTGTATTTTGTAGAATGAAGTGCATAATTTCCTAATTCGTTCCACATTACGAAATTTGTAGGATCCAATTTTCTACTTTCCTCAAAGGCAATTAAAGATAATTGATGATAAGGTTTTTTTTCTTTTGTTTTTCCATTAGTTTGGTTATGGTTAGGGTTTTCTTGTTCTAAATATCCATGTAAAATGTTTAAATTGTTATTTGATTGTTCTTCTTTTTCTATGTGATGAAATAAAAGTGGCTTTTCTTCTTCCATTTGGATTTCATTGTTTTTAATCCGATGAACATTTCCTATTCTGATTATTTTCTTTTTTTTTTTCTTTTTCTTTTTTTTTTTTTTTTTTTTTTTTTTTTTTTTTTTTTTTTTCTTTTCATACGTTTTTTTTTTTTTTCAATATATTTTCTTCTCTTATTATTTTTTTTTCTTCTTCTTCTTTTCTTTTCTTCTGAAATTGTATCACTTGATTCATTATATCCCTCTTCAATATTATTATTTTTTGCTTTTCTCTTCTTCCTTTTCTTTTCTCGTTTAGTTTTTTTCCTCGAAATTCTCCTTTTTTTTCTATTCCTTTTCTTGCTTTTCTTCTTATCATTATTGTTTTCATGATCCGAATCCGAATTTGAATCTATATTGAGATCTTTATCCAAACCCAAATTAGAATCAAATTCCGAACCTGAACCAGAATTGGAATTGGAATCAGAATTGGAATCGGAATCGGAATCGGAATCGGAATTGGAATTGGAACCGGAATCGGAATCGGAATTGGAATGTGAAATATCAATATTATCCGTACTGGTTTCCATATCAGATCTCATTTCATTTTCTTCTTCTTTATTTTCTGAAAATTCGCTATCCACGTCTTTTACTTTTAAATCTTGCCCTGCTTCATTATTATCATCTTCATCATTTTCTATGGATCCTTCAGCTAAAATTTGAGCCATTATTAGCCAATCACGAGCTAAAATTTTATTTCTTCGAATAATTTCTAAATCAATATTGTCTGAATCGCTTTCGTCCGTTTCACTCTCACTCTCACTATCGCTCCCTTTCTTTTTCTTCTTCCTCTTTCCTTTCTCTGGTTTTGATCTTTTTGATAATTCCTTTTTTTTGAGATTTAATTTCTTTTCAAGAACATCAAAATTTTCAAATTCCTTAATTTGTTGGATTAAAATATACTTTGCAATTTTTTCTGCGATTAAATTTTGACCGAACAACATCAAAAATCTGACATAATTCCTTAAAATATTTAAGTTCTTGGGCGCAAGTTGTAGCGCCTTATGGAAACACAGTCTTGAATTTTTCCCCTGCCCGCCAAGACAATAGGCAGAGGCAAGGTTAGACCAATAGCCGGCTGAGTTCTGAAGGTAGACTGCCCTTCGATAGAAGTCTATAGCCTGGGAAATACGTTTCCGATTTTTCCCGTGCGTGGTGTCTGTTAGTAATAAGAGCGCATAGTTGTTTAGGGCCTCTGGGTGCTCGCGGTCGCTTAATAGGACCTTTTGGAACAAAAATTTGATCTGCTCAACGTCCTCCCAGCGGGAAAGCAAACATGCGCCCAAGTTATTGCAAATGTCTAAATAGCTTGGAAACACCGAGGACGCAGAAGAAAAGACTTTGATCGCGAGGTCTTCCTTGTGGAGCAGCAAATTGAAGGCGCCCAACAAATTAAAAAATTCATGTGAGTTGCAGACAGAAAATGAATTCTGGAACCGATTTGATAATTTCCGAATCAATTCGTCCATAACGGTTTTTAAGATTGGATCGCCTTGAAGAAATAATTCACGAACGACAGGATCCTTTTTTAAAAAGAAATGATCTGGCGTATGGAACTTTTTTTTTTTTTTTTTTGTTTCCTGCTTTTCTTTAATTTTCCGTTCGATTTGCTTTTGGAAGACAATGGAATCGATTTGGTTCAAATTAATTTTCTTTTTGCCATTTTCTTTCCTTTTCCTGAGTTCCAGAAAATACAAGTCCTTGTCATTCATCCGAAAACTGCTTTTGAGAGATGCATTTTTTAATCTCCTTTCTTTCCCTTTTTCATAGCTTTCAACCTGCTGCTGGCTTTCCAAAGAGACCTTGTTTGCAAACCTTAAGAGCACACAATAGCTCTCCATGCATTTAATTTCGGCAAAGGCACGGTTGATCTTTTCTGTGTTGCGGATCGTTTTCTTGCCAGTGCCAGAGAGCCACGCGGCAGCCTTTAGAAATTCCTCTTCAGATCGCACATAGTCTTCCATGTACAAATAATAGTGCCCTAACAAATTATGAATGGAACTGTTTTTTGGGATGTTCCTTTCAACAGAGAGCAAATGGCACTTGATTTTGTGTTGATAGAAATCAAAAAAGTTTTCTTGCTTTGGTTTCTCGATACAGACTTCCCGTAACAAGAAATCATCAAAAATGTTATTTAATATAATGTCTTCATTCTGTTTAAAGTCTTCTTCAGTATAAAATTCGTCAGGTTCACTTTCAGTGTCAGACAAGTCATTCATTAACAATAAGAAATAAGTTATTTTGTTTTTTGTTAGAAACAAAAAGAAGAAAAAATGATTTCAAATCTGAAAAAAGTTTTCATATTTAAAGTGTTTGTAACTCTTTTACTTGGAAATTTTGAAAACTTTATTGTTATTATTCCATTTATTACAGTCAATGGTTGATATTTTTGTAAAAAGTTTTGTTTTACGAGTCTTTTCCGATAAGAAAAAATGTTTTGTTCAATTTCTGAATTCTTAATTCCTCGATTTAATGAAAAAAACAAAGATCTCGATAAAAGCACTTGAAACTAAACCTTTTTAAAATTTAAATTTACCCCCTCTTTGTTGTCTTCAGAGATAATATTTATATTTTTTAATTGGATTTTTAAAATATCCAAATTGATTTTTTTTTTTTTGTACATTGTTAAAAAGAAGTATTTTTTTTTCACTTGATCAAATCTTTTGAAGACCGTAACCTATTTTTATTGTGAGTTTTGTATGTTCGCAAGAAAAAGATGTTCCTGGGATCTGTTTGTGAATATAAATTCAAATAATTTTTGGTTAAACTTAAGAACTACATTTCCAATTGAAAATCGGTGTTCTGTGTATTCTAATTAGTATTCAGCTGTTGGTAAATTTCACAAATTTTTGTCCAGTTAGATCGATGAAGTAAAAAGTGAAATATTTTTCCTTAAATTTTGTTTATATTTTTCGCCTTAAAAGTTTTATGGCTGTCTTTGGGTATCAGTCTTTTTTTTTTTTGAAAGGAATTAAAAATTTATTGAAATCAGAATTTTTTTTTAATTCTGAACATTTGTAAACAATCTTATAATTTCTTTCTCAATAATATTGAAAATATTATACAAAAGTGTAGTATTTTAATTTTTATCTATCAAAGAATATATTAATTCTTTAGAATTATTTTTATGCATAAATTGTTAATATATAATAAAGACAAATTTTACTACTTTTCGAATCAGCAAATATTATAAACCCGATTTCAATAATAGTAGCCTCAACCAAAAATGAAAAATTCACTTTATTTTTAAAAATCAGCCAAACTTAGATTGTTTGGAAATCTGGTAAATAATAAGCTTCATATAAGATTTTATAATAATAAAAGAAAACCCTGAAAGAAACATAAATTTCAAGAAATAAAATGTTTTTTCATAATTTTGGGAT
Organism: Anaeramoeba flamelloides; assembly: GCA_027625915.1. Classification (NCBI taxonomy): domain Eukaryota; family Anaeramoebidae; genus Anaeramoeba; species Anaeramoeba flamelloides. Next base: position 2,554,643 of record JANTQA010000008.1, read on the forward strand.
CATTTCATTGGAGTGTCTTGTACAAATTTCTTAATTTCTATGGAAATTAAAATTGCTGACAATAAGATTTTTAATTTATAAATGTATGAATTTTGAAAGAAAATTCAAAGTCTAACTTTTCTGTATGTTAATTCGGAGTTTCAAATATTTTTTTTTTTTTCAAAGTTAAATTTTTAGTTTTAAAAAAAATAGAAAAGAAAAGAAGAAGAAAAAAAAAATAACTATCACAAAATGAGAAATAATGATTTTGATCTAAAAATTGAAATTTTAGTTTTGGAATAATATTGAATTAAAATCAGAAAATATGTTGTATTTCTTTGATAAAACTGGGTAACTTTGACTGAAAAAGAGTTTAGATTTCAATATATATTAATCAAAATATTGAGAAAAAATGAAAGAAAAAAATTTTGCAAACTTTTTTTATTCAAAACAGGGTAAGGACAAGTTGAATTTAGATTGACAATAATACAAGGATACTAATGATTTTTAAATAATAAGATACTGTTTTACTTTTTTCTTTCTCATAAAAATATATTCAGATTACATCTTTTGGAAAATTTTTTTAGATATAAAATAAGAAAAAAATCACCTATTTTCACACCTAAAAATATAATATAAAATTATGATCTAAAATATTTATATTTTTTAGTTGAATGATGTCTTATAAATAAACTATTAAAAAATTATTAAGAATCGATTTCTAACCGATAAGAACTCTCCTTTTTTAAAAAGGTTTTTTTTAAATTAAGTTTGATTGATATTGTTAAATAATTTTCCCCTACTTTTTTGGAAAATATTTTTTAATAAATTTGTTATAAAATTGTTTTATGATTAAATTAATATCCTCAATTGTGATATATGTATATATAAATTCGCTGCTCGTCTAAGGTTATGTCCATCTATTGAAAAGATAAAATGAATAAATAAAATTGTTAAGCAATTGTATTTTTATTGTTATCGATGGGTAATCATAATATTTTACAATAAAAAATTCCAATCTTTATAAATGTTTTGGTGTTAAAATTCTGGGATGGAACAATTAAAATGAATATTTTTTTATCAAAAATACAGTTTTTTTAATTTTTATTTTTTTTTTCTTTTGTATAAGACTATTAACAACAAAATACTGATAAAGTGTTCCCAAAATATTTGTGGGAAAATTATTCAATTTCATTGAAAAGTTTGGAAATAGTAACGAATTACCCAATATAATAAATATCGAAAGGATATAATAACTTTTATTTTATAAATTTTATGGACTTTTATTTTATATTGTGAAAACATAACAAAAATTATTCAATTTCCCAATACTACGTTTGTCAAAAGGACCTACAGACTTATTTTGCAACACTTTTTTGATATTCTATTATTTATAATAAAAAATATGAAAAAATTTTCTCTTCAATATACTGATTTTTCTTTGAGAACTCTATTATTTGTTGAATAATAAATCCAACAAAATTTTCATTCAGATTTCCGAAAATATATTTTAAATCATGTTACTATTTGAAATGTATTAGTTTACTAAATCAGTTTAAATTATTAATAGATCTTATATTAAAATTGGGGACTTTGATAAATTTATAATTCTTGTCTTGTGATTATTATTTGAAAGCCAAATGAAACTTTTGATCTTTTTGTTTTACAATTAATAGTATTATCAAAAAATAGATTCTAATTCAAGGACTCTGAATGAAAAAGGAAATTCTTGTTAATAAAGTGAAAAATTTTCCCATTTAGAAATCAAATATCAGAATGTGAAAGATGTATTTTTGACCACTTATCATCATACACACAATAGTTAATACTTATTAACAATTTATTTTGGATATTAGGAATTTGTTAGGCAAAGGTATCCTTAAAGAAGATGAACAAGTATATTAAATTAAATTGGAAATATTATTTTTAATCTCAACCCCCAATAAGAACTTTCATTTTTTTTCACAAAGTTTTTTTTTCATAAAGCAATGTCAAAAGAAAATACCAAAGAAAAAGAAACAAGTCAAATCAGTCAAACAGAAGAAATAAATAAAAGTAATTTTGCTTTGTCCACAAACACAATGTCTTTTTGTGTATCTTTTAATTGGAACTTTTACTTTAATAATTGATCTTTTTTTATTCTTATCCCTTTCTTTTTTTTTTGCTACACTGTTCACAAAAAAAATAAAAAAAGGTAAAGAAACAAAACAAGAAAGCGAATCAGAAAATTTAAAAAAAGCACGAAAATTGATTGGATCAATTCATAGAATTAAAGTCAAAGACGGAAGAGAATTTGTAGGTCATTTAGATTGTTTTGATCAACAAGGAAACATTGTGCTTAGTAGCTCAATTGAACAGACAATTTTGAATGGCGAAGCTTTAAGAAGAAGAATTGGTACAATTACAATTGGGTATACTCAGATTGTAGAAATTTTCAAATACAAAAACAAAAAGGAAAATGATCTCTAAACAAAAATAACAATCAATATTTTGTTCTTTTGTTTTTTTTTTTTTCTTTTGATTTTTAAAAACAATAAAACAAAAATCCATTCGAAAGAAATCTATGATTAGTTTTCAAAAGATAAAAAATTTAAATTAATTCGTCTTGTTTAAATGATTGTACTTTTACCAAAGGTTTAAGTTTTTGGTTTTTCAAACAAAAAGTTGTCCTTATCTTTTATTATTCCTTATAAAGGTTTATTCAAGTCTTTTTGATTTGCTTTTTTTTTCTTTTTTTTTTTATTGGCAATTTATAGATTTGTTCTGTTTTAAACTTTATTCCTAGGTAACAACAGTTTTTTCGTTTCACTGTTAGAACAAAACTTTTCATCGTGTTACTAATTTTGTTGATTTTTGAAGAAAAATTCCGCTATTTCAACCTTACCTAAAAATTTAGAAGAAGAAAAAATTGAATGTCTTTTATAAAATTGTCTTTAATGGAATAGAAAACTCAATTTTTCTCAGATCATAAGATAAAAAATTCAATTTCTCTTACTTCCTTTGAGTTATTTTTTTTGTATTAAAAAACAAAATTTAAATTTCAAAAAAAAAAGACCATTGCAATTTGAAAGTTTTTTTTGATAATTGTTTTTAAATTGTTCAAACTTGTGATTTTTGGAATTTTGAAAATTGAAGATCGGAATTAATGTAATTTTTTTATGAATTTTTTTGTAAAGCAACAAAACCAACTAATTGATAACTTTGATTTTTTTTTAGGAGATTTTTTATTGTACAGTTTATCATACCTTAAAGAATCATTTAATGTTTGCCATGTAGAATAAGATTTTATAATAGATAATCAATTTCTATACCTAATAGATTTTTGGACTATGACTGGGAAGGTTGTATGCTTTATCATACACTCTCATAACCATTTTCGTGGTTTATTATATTTGAAGAATTTTTTATAATAGAAAATTAATTTTTATAACTTTCAGATTTCCATAGTAAGTTAGATGGGTATGTAAAGTTTGTAACTTAGAAAATAGATATGATAATATTGAAAAAAAATAAAATTCAGAAAAAATCATTCATTTCTGATTAATTTTTCATTTCCCAAATTACTTTCCAAGATCTATATTGGAATTCATTATTTTCATTTTTTTTTTTTTTTTTAACCTAGGATCTTTTTAGTGTATGGGTAAGAAAGTAATAGTTGTATTTACTTTTCCATTCTGGAAGGGGGCAATATTTAATAAATTTTAAATTAAATATTAGATTATAATTGAAGTTAATTGGAATTCTATATCTCTTTTGAGATAAGATATTACTATAACTAAACTCCATTTCACTCAAAGGGGCCCAGCCAAAAATGAAAAAGTCACTTTATTTTTAAGAATCAACCAAACTTAGATTGTTTAGAAATACGAGAAATAATAAACTTCATATAAGAGTCCATAATTATAAAAGAAACCCCTGAACAAACCATAAATTTCAAAAAAAAAAAAAATGTTAAAAATTTTTTGGGCCCCATTCATTGGAACATCTCGTGCAAAATTCTCAATTTCTTTAGGAAATTAAAATCGTTGATAATACAATTTTTTACTTGTAAATGTATGAATTTTAAAAGAATATACAAAGCTTAACTTTTCTTAATGTTTATTTCGTTTTTCAAACATTTTTTTTTTCAAAGTTAAATTTTTATAAAAAAAATAAAAAAAAAAAAAAAAAGCAAAAAGCAAAAAACAAAAAAAAACAAAATTTTACAAAATGAGAAAAAATGATTTTGATCTAAAAATTGAAAATTTTAGTTTGATAAGAGTAATGAATTAAACTCATAGAATGTCTTCCATTTCTTCAATAAAACTGGGCCCCTTTGACTGAAAAAGAGTTTATTTCGTACTTTCAATTTTTTACAAAAAAATAAAAAAAAAACATTAATACTAATAGAAGTAATATATGGATATCAGAATGTGATTAGAACTTTCTAGGTTGAAATATATCATTTTTTTTTATCAAAAACAAAATATAGTGACAACTAGTCTTTGATTCGATTTTCAAAAATGATCATTTTTTTTGGATAGATAAAAATAATAAATTGATTTTCAAGTTTTCAGAAATTTTTCAATTGTTCAGTAATTATGAGTATTAATTTTATGTTATTTTTGATAAAATTTTGATATTTTTCAAATTTTAAAATAAAAAATTTGGATAAATTTTTTACCTCGATTTTAAAAAAAATAGATATTTTAAGAAAAACAATTTATAAAAAATCTTATTAAAATTAATAAAAATAAATAATTACATTAAATGTTAATCTAATATTAAAGAATAACAGATTTAATGGTAATCTTTTGATAAAAATATCTCTAAAATAAATTATGATATAATTTGAGTAAAATTAATTATTATTAATAAAAAATTTGTAAAAACTTTATGAAAATTTCTTTTTGTGTGAGCTCATCCATTTGTTACTAAATAAATTTCATTCAAATTATTTTCAAATTATTATTAAAAACAGATATAATTAATCTATTTGTAATATATATTGTCGTTCTAAATAAACCATGAAATTCGATAGATATAGAAATTGGTTTTTTTGTCTCTGTTAGAAACAAATAAAAAATTTTCGGGAAAACATTATATCATAATTTTATCATGTGTCATAGGGTTTAAACAAAATTTAAGGTAGATTAAAAATTACAAATTAAGGCACAAAATTCGAATTCTAGTAAAATTAATTGAGTAGCATAAAATTCCAAAAAATGTGCTTTAAATTGAGCTTTTTTTGTGTCCAAAATTTCATTGATAATTTGTGTCTTAAAAGTGGAACTGACTGTACAAAAAAAATCAAATTTGAAAGGCAGAGATTAAAATCTTGTTACTTTTTCAAAACAATTCAAAAATAACAAATAAAGTTTCCAAAGGTTGGAAGTTTGAATTTAATAATCACTTTCAAATGGTCTTGCCTTTGGATTTCAAGATGTTTAGGAATTAAGAATCAACTAAAAATCTGAAAATTTTTAAAAATTATTGTTCATTTGGAACGTTTTTAGTAAAAAATTTAAATTTTAATATTTTCTTTATTGGAAATTTTTGTTCTATTATAAAATTTTATGGTTTGTAATAGGGTATCACTAAACCATAAAATCCTGTCATAAAAAGGAAAGTGAGAGATTGAAAATGAATTGTCTGTTTATCATGGATTTCATAGTAGGGTTGGAGCCGTTGTATATATTTGTGTGTGTGTAGGGAAATAAACTACAATTCAAAATTTTCGACACAGCTAAAACTTTACAAACAATCACTAAAATACAATTTCATTGAAATTGGAGATAATTTTGATTTTTGTAAAATATGAAAATCATTTTTTCATCTTTTAATTTTTTTTTTCATTTCATTGTTTGAATTACATAATTTGCTTTCTTCGATCAAAAATTTTTTTCAACCATTGATATTAGGTTAAAGCCAAGTTGTTCCAAATAGAAGAACTCAAATAAAATTAGTTGGTAGTATCTAACCATTTGATCGATCAATATTCCTAATAGAATTTCAACAAATTTACTTATGTATTTTTTTGTTTTGCTCTCTCCAAAATTTTTAACACACCCATGATTTATTAGTATTGATAATTATTTATTGTATTGTTTTCTGAGTATTGTAATTTATAAAAAAGTGTTAACATTTCAATTAGTGAATGGTTCTAATTTGGTATTTCTTCTTGAATTGATTAAATAAGTTTTTTTTTTCACAAATCGAATTTTAGTGTGTTAAAAATTTTGAATTGGGGTTTATATTAAATCTTCTGATAAAAATTCATATTAATAGATTTTTTACTTGATAAATAAAATCATATAATTAATTTGGAAATTATATTATTTTATCTTATAAAATTCAATATTGAAATAAATTTCAAAAAAAGTTATCAAATTGGATATAAAGACAATGAAAATATGAAATTTTCTCTTATTTTTTTAGACAAACTTTTAAAAATTGAAAATAAAACCGGATAATAAAAATTTAAAGTTTTTTCTAATTGTGTTTATTGATTTTTTTATTATCACTTTACTACCCACACTATTGATACATTTTTTGTTATTATTGTTATTAATATTATTCAAGTGTGTTATTTTTTCAAAAGAAAAAAATGAAAGAAAAAAAGGTAAAAAATAAAAATAATTAGGTTTTATTCCATTTATACAACATAGAATAGCACGATCCATAGATATACTTTCAAGAATTTTTCTAACTTTAAGTCTCATAGTTTGTAAGATTTCAGTCTCTGATATTCTTTCATTTTTTTTCAAATTTCAAATACTTGATACAAACTTTTATAAGCAAAAAAAGGGTAAAAAACAATATTAATCAGAAGATAAAATTTTGAATTTAATTGGTATAATTGAAAGTTATCTCAAAGATAAATATTTGTTAATTTTCAAGAGCCTGAAACTCTTTTTAAGAAAACAGAAAAGAGGAAAGTTGCTTAAATTGCAAGTTTTTTAAAGTTTGAATTGTAAAATCTTTTAAATCGAAAGTTTATGAATTTTGATCTGATAATACCTTTCAAAATTTGGTATAATTTCAAAAAAACAAAGTTTTGTATATTAAAAAAAGTTACTACAATTTTTGTGCTATTCTTGAAGTGTAAAAAAATAAATATCACATTTTTTTGTTTTTTTGAATTAGATTTAAATTGTTTTTTTAACAACACAAACAAAATGGAAGAAATTTTTACTTTAACAGCAGAACCTGAGTGTTCTGTTTCTTCTTATTTTTATGGGTACTTTATTTCCACTCTTTCTTTTTGATAAACTCTTTTTCAATTAATTTTCCTTTTTGATTTATGAATTCCCTAAAAACAATTATCTAACATTAAATAATTTTTTGAAGGTATTTTGGATGTGCTTGTGCTCTAGTCTTGAGTGCAATGGGATCTGCTTATGGTATTGCTCGTTGTGGGTATAATTCTTTTTTTCTTTTTTCTTTTTTCTTTTTCGAACAAGAAAAAACTTAATAAAACAACAAACAACAAACAAAAAACAAAAAACAAAAAACAACACACTTCTTTAAATTCAAAACTTATCAAAGAGTTGGTGTTGCTTCCATTGGTCCTTTTAAACCTGAAGTTGTTATGAAGTCTTTAGTTCCTTCAATTATGGCCTCAATTGTTGGGTAAATTTATACTCTTTAATTAGTCGAACAAATTCTAAAGATTTGATCTAATTCTCTTAATAAATGATTCTAAATACTTACTCTTGATCTCTTCTGAAACACCAAATATTTCTTTTTTATTCCTCAAAAAAAAAACAAAACAAAACAAAAAAGTATTTATGGTTTGATCGTGGCTGTAATTATTGCATCTACGGTAACAAAAAATGATTACGCTTCATACAAAGGTTTTGCTCAACTTGCAGCGGGTATGAATAAATTCCTTTTACTTTAAATTTTATCTCTTTTCTAAACCATTTTTAAAGTGGTGTCCAAAGCAAAAATCTGAAGTGTTTCTAGAAAACAATTTACAACCTCACCACAGAATTATTTCCAGAACAGTTATTAAAAACTTTTTTTTTTTTTTCACACCTTTTAAAAAACGATTTGATTGCCTCAAATAACTGAAATTGAATATTTTGACTCTTTACAACTTTCTTATTTTTCATTATTTTTCTTACCTTTGTAGGGTTGGCTGTTGGGCTGTCTGGTATTGCTGCAGGTAAATTTTCACTTTTTTCTGATCTATTTTTTTTTTTTTTTCTTCTTTTTGGAAAAGATTTCAAAGTCCCTTGGTATAATTTTGAAAATTGAATTTCAATGAAAAAAAAACATAATTACAACAGGATCTATACTTGTTCAATTGAATTTCAACATGCCTACTTCTTGTATTTTCTTATTCTTGAATTAAATCTTCTTTTTTCCGAGGAAATTATTTTAAAAAAATGTTTGTTACACCTTTTTAGCACATCAGATAAACCCCAAGTGTTTTGAAAACTTTTTAATCTTCATGTTCAGAAAATCTCCAGGAATGGTTTACAAAGTAATTTAATGGAAAACTCCAATAAGTTGTAAGATAATTGATAGCGGTTAATGGTGAATCAATTAAAAAAACAAGTGTTAATTTAATTTTCAGAAATCACAAGGGTTGAATAAAAACCCTTCGTAATTTTTGAGGTGAATTGTCAAATGAATGGTAATGTATACGCTTAAAATTAAAAAAAAATAAAATACAGTCTTTTTATCGATAGCATAGAATATAAACTAAAGAACCAAAAAAAATTGTGTTCAAATGTCTTTCGCTACAATTTTGGTATTTGTTATTTTTTCTAATTTCCAGTAATCGACAACAAAAATAATATTAACTCTTGTGTGAATATTAAAAATTGAATGGGAATTGTTGATCAATAAACTAATAAAGAAATAAAAATTACCAAAGATAATAAACTGAAACAATTTTTACTTAGTATTGTGAAAACATAATTAAAAATCTATTAATTTGGAATTGAATGAAGACTTACTTGTTGAAATTTGAATTGAAACATGGTTAAAAAAGTTTAGGTACTCTGTTTTTTGATCATAAGAGATTTTTTAAAAAATAGATTGATTGAGAAAAAAGAAATGTATTAAAAAACTACAATTTTTCGAAAAATAAGAAGGTATTTATTTTTTTTATTGGAATAATTTTTTTTGGAAAGTCACCATCAACAATTTCAAATTCTAAAGGATAAGAGCATTGTTTAGTCGAGAGTAAGACTGGAAAACAGTATTTATTTGCTTTTTTTGAAGTGAAATTTTCTTTTCAAAAATTAAATCTTCAATAGACATCCGGGATTTGGTACTCCTTTTCTTTAAATGGGATTTACCCTTTGGGATTATTTATTACCAAGTGGGTTTGAAAAATTACAAATACACGCTGGAAAGAAAACCATTTATAACTTGAATGAGTGGGCAGTAATTATATTTTATCTTTTTTTGATTGAAGAAAAGATCAAAAAAGAGAAATTTAATTTCTCAGCTAATAGAAAGAATACTTTAATTCCCAAATTCGTTTTAAAATTGTTTTGTTTTGGTCGTGCATATTCCACTCAATACAGAAAAAAAGGAGTTGAATTTTTTCAAGAAAAAAATTCAAATGAAATTTCAATTTTTACAAAAAAATAAAATCACAGGTAGGACGAAATACCGTTTAAATTGGACAAATTCAACGGAAATTCGCGTTTTACCGTTTGTTTGGGAGTTTTTTCGTTTAAAACTCGTTGAAAGCGTTTTATTTTGGATTTTTTAAACGCCAAAAATAGTTAAAGCGTTTTTCCGTTTAAAACTTTTGATAATTTTAAACGCTTTAAACGCTGAGAAAAAAATAGGTGTTTAGTTGAGAAAAAAAGTAGAAACAAATTTCACTTTTTTACCAATTACAATTTAGATCAGATCATATATTTTTTGTATTGGAAAATAACACTCTTTTCTTGATACAAAAATTTTTATTGATCACAAAAAAAATTTTTTAAAAAGTAAAATTATCCCCTTAAAAATAATTTTTTCAAAATTTCGAAATTGAGAAATGTGATCAGTAATTTTCTTTCCTTATATGAAATCATATTTCCTTTTATGAGTGAGACAATTAAAAATCTAATTTTTTTGAGATGGATTTTTCACTATAAAAATAAATTTTTTTTCTACTCAACCCAGTATCGCCTTTCTTTTTTCTTACAGTTATTTTCTTTATTGAACTATAGTTGTTGTTTTGTTAAAAAAATAATTTCATTTTTTATTATTTACTTATTTCAAAATGGTTTTCAAATAAGTTTTTTGTTGTTTTTTTAACCAAAATTAGGGCTTTAAAAAAAGTAAAGAATTATTTCTTTGTTTCATTATGGAAACAAATTCAAATTATTGTTCTAACAGAGGTAATAAGTCCTTTCATATTTTAATTTGATTTTTAAGAATTAAAATATTCTTTATTAAATTCAATGTTTCTATCTTAATAATTTTTACTTCAACATAAAAGGAAAACTTGTGAACCAACTAAGAGAAAATATAATTCTACAATCCACCTAGCCGATTTAAATCAAAGTTTTTATCCAATTTACTTTTAATGATCAGTATTATTATTTTTTTCTTTTTACTTTTGTTTTTATTATGATCGATCAAAATTTTTTCTTTCTGATAAGTATTTGATTGCCATAAAATAAATTTTATTTGCAAAATTTAGGATTAAAACAATTTTTGGTAATACGCCAAATAAAATAAATAAAATAAATTAGACTCTACAATTATTTTAATTTGATATTTTATTTCTTTCTTTTCAGCGCCAATAATTAAATAGATTTTTGAGATGTGGTAAGATAAATAAAAAACTCAAAATTAAACGCGAATTTACGAAAAAAAACTCTTTAGTCTACGCGGTCGCAACGCATGGAATTCGCGGTTTTTTTTCGTGTTTTCCGTTTAAAAAATTGTCCTACCTGTGATGTTTTTTTTTATTTGTTCCAATTCTCAAGAAAAACAAGCGAATTCGCCCTTCTTTGACAGAACTTTAAATTATTTTGATTTTCATAACTAAAAAATAATAAAAAGTCAGAAATATTTTAATTATATTTTCAATTTTTATCAAAAGATTCTGGGGGTTTATTGAAGCCAAAATAGTGAATAAAGAGCTTGGGTTTAACAATATTCTAATCAAATTTCGATGTGTATATTCATCAAAACAAATTCTTTAAAAAAAAATTTTTTTTCACGTATATTAAGACATATATACTGATAAATTCAAATAAATATCTTAAAATTTTGACTTCATTTTTCCATTTTAGAATTTGTTTTTACTCATTTTTGAATAAAGATATTTTATTGAGTTTAAATACAAAGAAACTTTATAAAATTAGTTGATCTTCAAAATATTCTCACAGGTAGGACATTTTTGTAAACGGAAAACACGAAAAAAAACCGCGAATTCCATGCGTTGCGACCGCGTAGAATAGAGAGTTTTTTGAAAATTCGCGTTTAATTTTGAGTTTTTTATTTATCTTACCACATCTCAAAAATCTATTTAATTATTGGAGCTGAAAATAAACACATAAAATATCTCATTAAAATAATTGGATAGAATATAATATTTTATTTATTTTATTTGGCCTGTTACCAAAAATTAAATTAATCCTAAAATTTAAAAATACAATTTATTTTGTGTAATCAAAAATTTTTGATCGATCATAAAAAAACAAAATAAAAACAAACAAAAATAATAATACTGATTATTAAAAGAAATTTTATCAAAAACTTTGATTTAATTCAGCTAAGTTGATAGTGGTATAATATTTTCTCTTTGTTGCTTCACATGTTTTCCCTGTTATATTGGAGTAAATAAATGTCATGATAGAATTGGTGAATTTAAGAAAGAATATTTTAATTCTCAAAAATTAAATTAAAAGATGAAAGAACTTATTACCTATGTTAGAACAAAATTTGAATTTTTATCCAGAAGTAAAAAAAGAAAAAAAATAAAAAACCCTAGAAAACAGTTATTTTTGTTAAAAAAAAAAAAAAATCTTATTTGAAAACAATTTTGTAGAAAAGTAAAAAATAAAAAATGAAATTATTTTCTACACAAAAGAAAAATTATTCTAATGGAAATAACTGTTTCGAAAAATAAGAACGGTGATAATGGGTCGAGTAGAAAAAAATTTTTTTTATAGCGAAAAATCCATCTCAAAAAAATTAGATTTTTAATTGTCTCACTCATAAAAGGGGATATGAATTCGAATGATGAAAAAAATTAATGATCACTTTTCCCAAGTTAGGGATTTTGAAAAAAAAAAATTTTTAAGGGAATAATTTTTCCTTTTTAAAAAACTTTTTTTGTGATCAACAAAAATTATTATGAATAGAAAAAAAAAATTGTGATTTGAATAAGGGTTTTGGCAAAGAAAATTTATTCGATTGGAAAAAACTTTGAAAAAAGAAATTTTGTTGATATTTTTTTCTTGCAATTGTTAATAAGTTATAGTTTTTGTATTTTTTCAATTTATACTTCATAAATACCTAATAAGAATTCTAATGATAAATCATTTTTTTCACATTTAGTCTTAAGTTTGAAACTGTTAATTTTTACGTAATGAATTAAGAAAATTATAACATTTAAATTTCAAATGGTCAGTGTTTCGTAGAATATAAGGGTGTGTTTTCCAATACAAAAAAATGTGATCTGATCTAAATTGGAATTGGTAAAAAAGTGAAAATTGTCCTTCTTTTCTTCACATCTAAATACAGATTTTTTTCAAAGCGTTTAAAGCGTTTAAAAATTTCTAAAGTTTTAAACTGAAAAACGCTTTAACTATTTTTGGCGTTTAAAAAATCCCCAATAGAACGCCTTTTACGCGTTTTACACGAAAAAACTCCTAAACAAACGGAAAAATGCGAATTTCCGTTGAATTTAACTCATTTAAACGCTATTACGTCCTACCTGTGCTTTGAAACGAAATCTTTTTGAAAAATTGAGTATTTGAAAAATTCAGGGTTTTTTGAAGATTTGGATCATTTTCTCTGTGATCGTGTCGTCAAGTGCCGTAGAGTGCATAGGTTTTTTTTAATTTTTGGAATGTAAAGAAAATTAAATAAATTTTCTTTACATTTCAAAAAGTAAAAAAAGCTAACGACGGTTTTCCAGAATTTAAAAGAATCGAGTAAAATCTTTGATTTTACGCAATTCTTTTGAATTCTGGAAAACCTAACGACTACCCAGCCTATGAAAATAATCGTAAAATATGGATTTCTGAATTAGAAAAAAATAATTTTTGACTTATTTTAAATAATAATAATATTTTTAATATTATTAATAAACAAGATTCAATATCTTTATTAGCTCTAGTAGATAATAAAAGTATGTTTGAATCTTTTATACAATTTCTAAATTCAAGTTTAGGAATTCGGTGAGTGCCTAGGTTTTTTTTAATTTGAGAAATAAACAGAAAATTAAATAAATTTTCGGTTTATTTCTCAAATTAAAAAAAACCTAACGGCAAACAAGAGGAATTATAAACTCCTCCCTTAAATTACAATAAAAAAAAAAAAAATTCAGGTTTTTTAAGAGTTGAAAATTTAAAAAAATTGAAATTGAACAAAAGTTTTGTTGAATTTTTTTTAATTTCTCAGTATTTGTATTTGTCAAAGTCTGATCAAGTAATTTTAAAAAAGTGTAACCAAAAAAAATTTATTATTATTTATCGAAAAATTCATGATAACAGCGGAACATCTGTATTCAGATCAGAAAATATAGCATCATTTTTGATATTTTTTTCATTATTTTTCTTTGAGAAAAATAACTATTATAAAAATACACCTCATTTGGTAACACAAAAAAAGAAAATCAAGAATAAATTTTGTTTTGTTATTACATTTATTACTACACTTACTCATATTACCATTATATTTTAATTTAATTATGATCTTCCGTGATCTTTGATATTATTTTAAAGAATTTTTTTTCAATCTAAGTCAACTTCTTACAAATGAAACAAAAAATCATTTCTGATTTTAAAAATTATTTTGTTTTTTCTCTTTTTTTGCTTCCAAATTTTTCGAATACAGAGTTAATTGGATCTTTTTGTTTGTTAAAATTAATGTTCTGAATTCCTGTTAATTTTTTGGGAATTTAATTGAATTTTTTGAAAAGTGTATTTAATTCTTCGATACAGTTTACTTTTGTTTATAACAACAAGAATATAATAATTTTATTCGAGAGAAAAACATTTTTTTTTTAATCATTTTATTATCCAATGCTGGTAAAATATGAGTGGTTTTCTCCTTTTAATTTGTCACCTCCCTTTCTGAAAAGAAAATTTTGATACAATATCTTTGGTTTTAGTTGTTAACTCTAGTTGTGAAAAATATTGGAAAAACAAGTTAATGAAATGTAATTTAAACTTTTTTAAAAAAAAAATATTCAAAATTGGAAATTAATCGATTTTAAACTGATTCTTAGCAAGTGTAAATTCATATTAAAATAAATAAATATACCTTAAAGTTATTTTTTCAATTCTTTTTTCATCGGAATTATGAAATTTATTCTATTTGCAGAAAATTTTTTATTTAGGTTCAAGTGGTTAAGAAACTGTGTATAATAGAGAAAAAAATAATGAAAGGGTATTAAATAATCAATAAATAATTAAATTAAATAATTTGACTGCTCTTCCATACGTTCTATTGTTTGGTGTGTATTGCAGTCGAGTACCGTAGAGTTCTTAGGTTTTTTGAGTTTTTCTGTTTTATTTGTGAAGTTTTCTAGGTTTTTTTGAGGTTTTCTATTTTATTTGGAAAATCTATTGATTTTCGTTAGGTTTTTTTGAGTTTTCTATTTATTTGTGAAGTGTTCTAGGTTTTTTTGAGGTTTTCTATTTTATTTATGAAGTGTTCTAGGTTTTTTTGAGTTTTCTATTTATTTGTGAAGTGTTCTATTGATTTTTTTTACTTTTTGAAATAAACAGAAAATTTTAATAAATTTTCGGTTTATTTCGAAAAGTAAAAAAAACCTAACGAAAATCTATTGATTTTCCAGATAAACAGAAAACTAAAGAAAACCTAACGGTGCTTTTCCATAATTCAAATGATTTGGATAAAATAAGAGATTTTATTCAAATTCTGGAAAATCTAACAACATTTTTTTTTATTTTGTTTAGCATTTAAAAAGAAATGTCAATCAAATTTCTTGATGCTTTCTTAAATTGCAAAAAAATAAATACAAAGGTAGTTTTCCAGAATTTCGGTCTTTGGTTATATAATATTTTTTTTCTTCCTCTTTTTTTGTTTTATCTTAATTCCTTTCTTTGAATTCATCAATAAGAAATAAATTCCAAATATTTTACTTATCCAACAATATAATTTTTTGTATAAATTGCAAAATTTTGTTTTTATATTATTCTTATCAATTTTTTTATGATTTATTTCAATCAAAAAAAAAAAAAAAAACATAATTATTAAATTTAAAAATCGTATGATTTTTTTTTATAGGATGGAGTATTGGTGTAGTTGGTGAAATAGGTGTTGTTCATGCAGGCCATGAAAGAAAAGTTTTTGTTGCTATGGTATTGGTCTTGATTTTTGCTGAAGCGCTGGGTATTTATGGTTTGATCATTGGTATTGTTTTATCGTCAAAGGGAACCCAAGTTAAATGTCATGCTTCCACTTAATGTTTTTAATGATATCAAATGCAATAAAATTTTTCAATGAAAAAAAAAATTTTTTTTTAATCAGAAAATTTAAAAAATAGTTTTTATTTAAACACATAAAATATAAAGCGTCTTTTAAATTCAATATATGGATCAATATTTAACCCGAAATAAATTTTTTTTATAAAAAAAATATTCCTATCAAAAAGTCATTTTAAAAAGATGTGGCAAAAAATAGTTTTCTAAAGTATCTTTAAAATAGTGGACAAACTTTAAACGAATTATTTTATGAACTTTATGAAAAACTTTTACTTCACACTTTTTTAAAACGATTTTAAAATTATTTTTTTTTTTTTTTCATTTTTGTTTTTTCATTTTAATTGGCTATTTACATCAAAGTGTAATAAATCATTATTATGAGGATAACAGTTATTAATATGAAAATTTCATATTAGGAGTAATTTAAAGTGTATAAATAAATTTTTATTGTGTCTTATTAGTTTTTTGTGACTATTGATGGAATATAGAATATAATTAACACGTTTGTGAATTGGTGGTGTTTTACAATCGGCCATATAACATCAGAGTTTGGATTTTGATTCTTTTTTGAAAATAACCTCAAATAATTCTTTTTTTTAATCAAATGGACTCCAAATAATTCTTTTTTTTTGATACAATGGAATCAATTGATTTTTTTTTATTTCAATGGTTAATCTTAACTTATTTCCTGTTTAAATTTGGGGTTTTATAAAATCTTAACATTCTCAAAATTTAATGATTAATAAATAGATTTTTGTAAATTTTTGAGAAAGAATTTAATATTTCTCAAAAAAATAAATATTTGGGTTGTTTTTCTTCTTGGGGTCTTATTTTTAGTCATCGTATCATAAATCCTGGTGTTGTTATATTTATTCTTGAAAACAAAATTATTTTACTTTAAGACTGAATCAAAAGAATCATTTTTTTGTTAATAGAGTTTTTGTACATAATAAATAATTCTTATTTTGATTTCCATTGAAATCATAATTAAATAATTTTTGATGTTTTTGAAAAAATATCAGTTAAATAGAATTTAACAAGTAGAAATTGTAAATAAAAACTGATCCCATAGGAATCTTTTTGATTTTCAGTTTTAAATTTTAAATATTTATCTTTCTAAAGATACTAAAAATATGATCATTTTAGTAACTCTAATCACAAAATGTATGTTCCATCAATTCTATACTATGTACTATAATAACTTTCTAGTTCCTAAGTCCAAAATTTTTCCTTGATATAATTATTTTTTACTTTAATTATATTTTCAATTTGAAATATGAATTTTTAATAAAATATATTTTAAGAAAAGAAAAGTAATTGTTGATGTGCTGGAGTTTCCTTTCAGTTGTTTTGATTATCAAAATTAAGATATAAATTTGTTAATAGATATTTGTTTTGCAATTTAAATGAAAAATTCTGATAAAAATGCAAGTGATTAAAAATAGAAAAAGTGTTAGAACACAATGCTACATTTTTTGATTCAATTTTAAATATTTGTTCATCATACTAAAACACCTTTTCATGACATTATATACTTTTTATCTAAAAAAATTTTTTTTTCTATTTTTAATTGTAATTTAAAAAAAAAAACAAACTAAAAAAAAAACAAAAATTGAAACATTAAAACATTTGTACATTAATATAAATCAAGTACAGATATATTTGATATTATTGAAAACTTCAACCAATGCATTTAAAATATAGGATATATTATCAAAAAAATAATTAAATTTCTAATGAAGTTTTTAGTAAAATAAAATAACTTGGTTAATACTGGAAAATAGAATAAACTATTTTGAAAATTTTTCACTGTTTCCAAAAAAACTAAAATAAGATCTTTTTAGTGCATTTGAATATTAAAATTTTATATCAAAATATAATTATTTAATATATTTGCGTGGTAATAAATAAAGTAAATAAAGGTTGAATTCATAAATTTTGAAAATAATTTGAACATTTTTTTTTTTTTTTTATTTTTGGTTTTTTTAAATTATTTTTTAAATCTCAAAAATGTGATTGTAAGAAATCTTGAAAAAAATATCAACAAATAAAGGGATAAAAACATATATTAGACAACGTGTCTATTAAAAAAATATTTAATTAATAATACAAAACAAGTACGAATAAAATTTCGAAATAAACGACTTAAAAATAGGAATGGAAAAAGGCACAACAAAAATACTATTTTGGACGATTTTTTTTTTTATATTCTTATCTGAGAAAGAGAATTATTAAGTAATTACCTTGAATTTCTTTTATCATTCATATATATTCTTAAGTGAAATGAAACTCTTTTTTTCATATTTTTTTTTTTCAAAATTATTTTTTTTAAAGATTATTTATTTGTTGAAGGAAACAAAGAATAATGTTTCAAAAATTAAATTAAATCAGTTGAGTTTTTCTAAAAGAAAAAAATAACTTCAAAAGATTTGACACAAAGGAAAAGAAAATTGGATTAATAAAATAACAGATCAATTGATTATTATGTGTGTTTTTAAAAATGGATGAAATGAATTGTTTAAAATAAAACAACAAATAAATCAAACAAATCCATTGTTTCTGAAGACTTATTTTAAAAAACATCAGTAGTTCAATCAGAATTCAGAATTATTTTTAGTTTTCAGTTTAATCGAAAATATTTAATAATCAAATCAATCAAATATATCCTCTGAATATTTATTTTTGAAGAGGTAATTCCAAAAAATATCCTATTTTTCGAACTAAATCTGAATTATATGAATTAAGGGGAAATTTGAAATTAAATTGCATTTTGAAAATGCTTTAGGAATAGATCGTAATTTATTTCTCAAAAATTTACCAAATAAAAGTTATTCAATTCAGTATAAAAAACAAAATCAAGTAAAGAAGAAGTAATTGTATCAAATAACCCAGAGATGATCTATAAATAACTGATTATTTTATCTTGATCAAATTTGTAATTTTTTCAAATCCCTTTTTTTTAATTCGTATTCAAATAGCCCTATACTGGGATATATTCAACTCTCATAATTTATAAAATATTCATTAATTTAGTTTAAGGAACGATTGTAATGATTTAATTTTGAAAATACAAATGCACCCAAAGTTAAAAAAAATCTATCTACGAGTATGAAAAAAATTACTTAAAATATAGCAACAATTCAAATCTTTCCATTAACCTTAAACAAAGCCAATTGTATATTTTGCGTCATTTAATCAATTTTCTTTCTTAGTATTATTTTTTCAAGAGCATTTCACAACTCTTGATAACTTATATTTATAGTTAGTTTGAATTATTGGAAAAAATCAAAATCTATGAAAAAAAATAAAAAAAAAAAAAAAAAAAATGACTGAGTAAAACTGAATCTTTCGATTCTATATTTCTCTATTTTGTAAATGGAAATATAATTTTTTTTTGAACCAAATAATTTTGAAAATTACATTTAAGAAATCGAGTTCATTATTTAATATTATTTTGAAATAGATTTCATGTATCTAAAAAAAAAAATAAGTAGAATAAAAGAAAAAAATGAAAATAAAAAAAATTAAGAATTTGAAATATTGAATCTTTGAAAGATCATTTTTCAAATAAAAAGAATGAACAAATAAAAAAAAAAAAAAAAAAGAAAATGAAAATAAAAAAAAAAAATTTGAAAAGAAGAAAAAAAAATATAAAAGATCGAATCTGAGTAATTATGAGAAAATATGAATATAAGTGATTAATTTACTATTTTGTGTTTTGTTATCACGATCCTTACATTTGTTTATAATCAACAATCTTGCGTGTTTTTTTGTTTTTGTTTTTGTTTTGAGGTGCCTTGTTTGATAAGCTAGGGAATTCTTTTTCATTATTAACAACGGGAGCTTTTTGTTTTTTGATGTTTTGTTTTTGTACTTGTTTTTTATTTTGAGATTTAGATCCCTTATTTTGGTTATTTCTTCTATTATTTCTGTTATTATTTTTATTGTTTTGTCTTTGATTTTGTTTTTTACCTTTATTTTGATTAGGTGCATTTAAATTCAATTGGACTTTGACTAATCCATCTTCTTTAATTGTTAAATTAAGTTTAATTAATTGTTTGGTTGTTTTCTTATCATTGTTTTTTTTTTTTCCCTTTTGAACTGTTTTTGGAATGACATTTGAAGCTGTTGGTTTTGCGTCTCTTGGAAGTTTTTTATAATATTGTTTTCTTAATTTGACTTTTTTGATTAATTCTGGGATTTCACTTTTCGATTTTGGTTGTTCAATCATAATTGAATCAAATTCTGTTAACCATGAAAATGGTATTTTTAATACATCACTCTTTTGTTTTTTTTTTTGTGGTTGTTTTCGTTGTCCTCTTCCTCTTCCTTTACCTTTTCCTTTACCTTTTCCTTTTTTGTTGTTCTTGGTTAGTGCAAAAAATTCTTCTTCTACTTCATCTTTTTTTTGTGCTAATAAGAATTCTTCTTTTTTAAATCCTTTTGGGATCTTTGTTGTTTGTGGACTTTGATTTTTTTTATTTTTGCGTTTGCTTGTGGTTGGAGTGTCTCTTGGTAATAAATTATTTAAAAATGCAATAATTTTATTACAAATAAGAATTTCAGTTTCCCATGGGACCAATAATGCTTCTTCTTTTTTTCTATAAATTTTGATTTTTTTTTAAAGTGTTGTAAAATTTAAAAATGTTAAAAGGGGTTAGTTGTTAGAATAGAACAAATGGAAATATATTAAAAAATATGAGATAAGGCAAAGTAAATTAAAATCAAAACTTGAAAATTAAAACTTGTTTTCCTTCACAATTACCAAAAAAAAAAAAATAAAATAAAATTGATTTAATATCAAGATAATTGTACGGAAATCGTTTGTCTTGATCGGAATTTAAGATTATTTTCAGTTTTGATAAATAAAATCAATAAATTAGTCCATAAATTTTTTATAAACTTTCCATTTATATACAAAAAAATGGAAATATATAAAAAATAATGTCTTTTTATTTTTTTTTTATATACTTATACCTATAAAAATATAAAAGAAAAATTTTTTTTACCTTTCTTCTTGTTCCTTTTTGTATATAAGTTCTTCTTCTTCTTTTTCTTTTTCTTGGATTTTTTTTTGAAGTTTATATTGTTCGTCTCTCCATTTATTTAATTCAGTATATTTCTTTTTGTCTTCTTTTCCAAATTTCTGAATTTGTTCTTTTAATTCGTCAATTTTTCCGAATTTTTCTTTAAAGGAGGGTGTCAGTGCAACAATTTCTTTGTGTTTTTTCTCTTTAATTTCCCAATGTTTATTTACAATCTCTCTAGATTTGTCTCTTTTTTTATAGAGTTGATGTAATTCAGATTTGGATTTCTGTAATTGTTTTCTTTTTTCTGTGAGTTTTTCATATTGTGATTGGATATTATTATCGGTATTGCTGATTTCTCTATTTTAATTATAATTATTTTAATTAGAATTATTTTAATAAATTTAAAAAAAAAAAAAAAAAAAAAAAAAAATGAAAAAAGATAATTTTAGTGAATTGGGATTTGGTTTAAAATTTTGGTTTAATTTTTCACAAATAAAATTTTTTATTAATAATTTAAAATATTTTGACTATTCATACGAATAAAAGATCTAAAACAAAAATTCAAATTAACAAATAAAAAAAAAAATGCGAAATTGATTGAAATTATCTCCTTTTGTCGATTTCAAATAAAAATTTAAAATATAAGATAACCATTTTAAAAACATGTAATTTTTTTTTTTGAGATCTTCAGAATTCAAACTTTTTTAAAGTTTTCCCTTTTAATAAAGTGAAAAGTTTTTTTTAAAAACTTGCTTTACTTCCTACCCCAACCACTAATCCTTATTTAAAGGTTGATCCTTGACTTTATTAAAAATAGAAAACTTTCGAACAGTTTTAATTCCGAAAGAATTTTCACTTTTTTGATAAAGAAAGCTTGAAAAAAGATTTAAAAAAGTCCTCACTTTTTTACAATTGAAATTTTTCCAAAAGTTTTAAATATGAAAAAGTTTTAACTTGTTTAAAGCAGAAAAATTTCAAAAAGTTTGAATTCTGAAAAGGTTTGGTTTGTTTTCAAATAGAAAACTTTATAAAAGGTTTTAAAAAGTTCTCACTTTTTTCAAAATATCTGTACTGGTTAATGTGATATAAATTAGAATTTTTAAGTAGTTAACCACAATGATTAAATTCCCATCACTGAATGAAAAAGAAATGAACCATATTGATTTTCGTTTTGAATTTTCGACTGTGAAATTTTTATAAAGTAGTTTTCAAAAAAGTGTACCTCATAAAAAGTTCAAAAGGATATTGAAAACAATCGATAAACTTCAATAGACATATTTTCAAGGCTTTGAAAAACTTTTAAGGTCTCACTTTTTTGAAACGAACTATGTTTGATTTTTTTTTGCTCGGTGATAAACGATATTTTTGTTATATTTATTTTCCAATTAACATAAATACAAAATGAACTGGATCAAAAATTAGTTGAATCTCAAAAAGAGTTTAAAAAAGAGAAAAGAAGGAAAAAAAAAAAAAAAAATAAATAAAAAATAAAATAAAATAACAAACAAATCATAGGTAAAAACAGATTCTCAAAAAAAAAATAAAATAAAATAAAAAAAAAAAAAATTTAAAAAAAAAAAAATAAAAAAAAAAAAAAAAAAAAAAATAAAAAATAAAAAAAATTTTTTTGAAGAAACGAAGTAAAATTTACTTTATCTTGTGTTTTAATTTTTTGATTTGAGTAATTCTCGCAAGTAAATCCCTTTCTTCACGACCACTTAAAGAAGTTGTTTCAAGAACCTCTTGAAGTCTTTCAACTTCATAATTAATTTCTTCTTGGGATCTAAAGTTCATTGTTTGTTTTTGTTTGTTGTGTTCTGAACTTTTATTATTGGTTACGCTTTTGAAGTTTTCAAATTCTTTTTTTTGTTTGTCGACTAACTGTTGTTTTCTCTTAATCTCGTCTTTTGTTTTTTGGAATTCTTTTTGGTGTTTTTGAAATTCACGGTGTATCTTCTGTCTTTGTTTCGTAAGTTCGTGTTTTTTTTTGTGGAGTTCATCCTTTTTGTTTTTGGAAATAAAAAAAAAATTTTTTATTCGTAAGATTCCAACAGTTGAAAAGAAAGGTGTTAGAAAAAAGAGAATCAAAAATAATAATAATTAGTTTGACAAATAAAAATTATCCTGAGCAAGAAAAATCACAAAAGAAAAAAAAAAAAAAAAAAAAAAAAAAAAAATAAAATAAAAAACAAACAATTTCTTTGAAATACTGATTAATTTCTTGGTGAATCTTTTTAATCTTTTCACCAAATTCACTTTTTTTGGGATCTTCAGGTTTTTTCATCTTTTTGAGTTGTAACTTAAGAGCATTAATTTCTTTACGAAGAGGTGTTTCTTCTTCTTTAACTTGTTTTTTTTGGGCTTGTTGTTTTCTTTGTCGACTCATTTGGAATGAATAAGAATATTAATTTGAAGAAGAAAGGATAAAGGTTTAAAAAAAAAAAAAAAAAAATAAAAATAAAGTAACTTTTTGAAAGAAGAAATAAAAAAAAAATAAAAACTTTTTTTATCGAATCATGCTTTTTATTTTTTTAAATGACCCAATTTCATACAAGTACTATTAAGAAAAAAGCGGAAATGAGACTTTTTTTTGAACTGGTCAAAGTAATAAATTTCAGAAACGTGTTTTTTGAGACTTAACAACTCTCACTTTTTTTTATTAACCTGACCAACACCTAGCACCCAAGAGAGTTGTCTATTTTAGGTTATTTATAATAGTTCAAAACAAACCGAACAAGAAATAATAGAAAAAATTTCTGAACCAAAATATCCTTCATTTTCTCCTTTCAAAGAAAAAGTAATAGGATTGCAAAATTCATATGTTAAGAGAGAAACCCTTTATAATTTACTTTTTATTCTTGTATTTGATTATTTACTTCCTTTTGAAGGAAGTAAAAAGAGTCAAAAGATAACTGATTTTTAGCAAATATCATTTTGAACGACCTTTTCTTTCAAAATTAATATTTTTCTAATTTGAGCTAATGTGGTAATTATTTTTTTAATTCAGTAAAAATATTTTGCTTTAACACTTTTTATATCAATAAATAGTGAAATTTTTTTTGAGATGGCCCACTTAACACCTATAAACAAGACAAACCCACCACACCGACTTTCCTTCAGTCAAAAAAATGACAAAGCAAATAAACGTGTATCTTGAAAATTTCGATTTATGACAAATTTTTTTTTAAATTTTTCTTTTCATTGTAGTATTACATTAATTATAAAATGTTTTATTGTGCTTTGTTTACTGACGTATCAAAAACTATACTAAGAAAATAATTTGAAAGAGCCCTAATCAAAACAAGTTTTTTATTTTAGAGAATCAATCTATAAAGATCATCTTCTCGAAGAATCTTTTCAAAAAAAAATCAGAAAGATTAACTTTAATCAACCAAATAAATGTTTTTAATCCGTTTATTTCTTCATTGTCTTCTGTGTTGGAAGCTTTAAAACAAAACAATAACCATTACTACATTCGGTAAGCATCTCATTATTTTCCTTTAAGATACTCTGATCAATTAAATGGAATTGCAAAGATTGGTTTTCTTTAATTTTAATTGGTAACTTATATACTTTTCTGTCAACATATAAAATCCAACCATTTACCTTTTCAAAAAATTGTTCAACGATCCGATTTGACCCTTTTCATAACATATACATAAATTAAATTGAGAATATTTGTTAGCAAGTTTGGTTCCCTCTTGATACAGTTGATATTTCCAACTTGTATTTGAATATTATATATAAAACTTTTTACTTCATTTTAATTTTACTATTCTTTTTCATAATAGATTCAAACAAATAGATTACAATTCCTGACTTTATTTATCTGTTTGGAACCTCATTTGATAGGTACCTTTGTGTTTGTGTATTGGATTAACTTAGAATTATAAAAGAAGGAATCTATCTGAATTGAAAAAAGTATAATCAGTCGAAATAATATCAAATTCCAGGTTTATAACCCCTGAACTGGAGAAAAAAGTCCATCATGTATTTGACGTGGTTACATGTTATTTTGTTTCTTAGTTGATAGATCTTCACCTTCCTATTAATTTTAATAGTGGTTTTTAAAATAATTTTGGTAAATTTATTGTTTTTTTCCAAAATCTAAATAGGTTGATTTAAGAGTAATAGACTAAAAGATATTATATAATAAATTTTAATTTTTGTGTGTTAGTTGAAATATTTATTTCTATTTCGTTAATTTGCTATATATATATAAAAAGTAATTACTTCAAATACTGATAAATAAAAATATATAAAATAAAATTTTTAGTCCAATTTCCCATTTTGTAATCTCATCTCTCATTTTTAAAACAACTCAAGAAACAGAACCTTTTGAAGCAAAACCAAATTTACAAAATTTTTTAACATCCAAAATAATGAAATGCATTCTTCAAAGCTTCTGTAAAAAAATTTGTAAAATGGAAAATGAAGTGAAAATTTTCAGATTTTTATTTGAATTTATCAGTAAAAACAAGACTGAATAATATTTCAATAAAAAATACAAAAAAATAGATTATCAAATAATATTCAAGTCAATTTATAGAACACTCACCAATTCATATTTTGGAAGAAACAAAAGATTAATGGAGTTGAAGTTTTTAAAAATAAAATGTAATATTGCTAGGATCATGAAAAATATTTTTTTGTAATATGTGTTTTGGATTATGAAATAGAAGATTTAAAACCATTTAAACAATTTATTAATTTGAGTAATCTTTTTGAAATCCAAAAATTGCATCTTTTCAATATATAACAAAAAAAAGTGACCTATTATTATTATTAAGAATTAAGTTAATTTGTCAAAATCTGAAAGTATATTTTTTGTTTATGTTGAAAAGTATTGATTAAAAAAGAAAATTTTTAATTTTGTTATTATTTATAATAAGAACTATTTCAATATAAATCCCAGTCCCTAAAACTTACCAAAGTATATATGATTTAATAAATGAATATTTGATAGAAGTTTAACAAAATTTTATCAATGAAATTGGGATCTATCAAGTAAAAACGTTTTATACTTTATAGATTTTCAATAGGTCCATTTCTTATTTTAAAAAAAGATTTATAATACCAAAAAAAAAATTATTAATTATTTAAATTTTGAGAATGATGAGATTTTATAAAAAACAGAATGTAAACAAGAAATAAGTGGAAAAAATTTAGAATTGTTATAATAATATAGAAGATATTTTGATCAAAAAAAAAAAAAAAACGCAAATTAATATAATTTTGTCAGAATAGTACTATACAATTTAATTTTATAATTTTTAATAATAGTATTTTAATTTTCAAAATAACTTCAGGGTTACTTAAAGAAGATATTTCCAATATAGCACAATTTTGTAATTTAAACATTATCTCATAAATTTTTAATATTTACAAAAATATTCAACGTTAATAATTAGTAGCAAATTTTCAAAGATTCAATAAGGGGTCTAAAAAGAAATCAACAAGGCCATCAAATATTTATATATATATAAATAATGAAAATACATTTCTCCCTAAAAAGTTCGTTACCAATTAATTTAATAGTAGTTGATTCCACTTTTAAGACGCAACCTTGATCCAAAGTTACGGTATCAAAAAAATTCAAATTAAAGCACATAATTGGAAGTTTAGTATTCCAGCTTGTATATAAAAAATTTCAAATTTTTGTGCTTTAATTTGAAAATTTAATTTATAAATTAATTTTTTTGATAAATTTATACCCAAAAAAATCAAACCTGTTTAAAATTTATAAAAATAAAAACACTTACTACCAAGATATTTTTTTTAGTGAGACAAAACACAACTATTCAATCTATATTATGAAAAAAAAAAAAAACTAATTTACATACATCATAGTTTTCAATAATCAAATTATATTTTAGGGATAGAAAATTTATTATCTAAAATAAGATAAAATTATCAATTTTTGTTTATATATAAAGAAGAATTACTTAAATAATAAAAAATATAACAAAACATAATAATATGTTTTCTTTTTTGTTCAAAATAAAAAAAACAGCATAATTGCCCTCTCAGGAAGTTTTCCCTTTATTTTGACGATCAGTTGGTTTTATTGATAAACAGTTTAACCCAGAAAACAACATTATTATTATTATTTTTTTTTTTTTCATTATTCTTTTTGTTTTAAAAACAAACCAATTTTACTCTTATTGTTTTAAATCGCAGTAAAACAAAAATTGCCTCTTTTTTTTTTATTTTTTTTATTTGGGATTCTATGGATTTTTGATTAGAAAAATACAAAAACAAAACCCAAAAGTCGTGTTAATTATTATTTGCTTATATCTTGTCCTATTATTTTGATTAAAATTTTTTATTTTTGTGAAACTATCTTTGTTTCTATTTTGTTTACTTCTTTTATCGAATTCCTGCAAATAAATAAAGAAAGGTACAAAAATATTGTATCTTGAGAAAAACTCACTTCTAAAAAATTAAATACCTGAAGTAAAAAATAATATAAAAAATAAAAAGTTGAGTAAAGATCTGTTTTTTAGTTTATTATTTTAATTTTTTTTTTGAAAAAAAAAAAAAATAAAAAAAAAAATTTATTTGTTTTCCAGTAAACATTTAACATTAATTTCAACTTAGATTTGTTAAAAAAAAAAGTGTACTCTTTTTTTTTTTTGGAATTATTAAGACTTTCAAAAAAATTCAAAGTAAAAAATAAAGAAAGAAAGGGAAAAAAAAAAAAAAAAAAAAAAAAGAATTATAGTATCTTGATGAAATATTGAAAAATTTAATCAAATTTTAATTTAGATTCACCAGCGGCATATTCAACGGCATTAGCGATCATGAGTGCACCGTCTGTTTTCTTGTTCCAATATTTTCTATCGAGGTCTGAATTAGGAGGTCTAATGTTAAGAACAACAACGACACCATATCGTTCACCTTTTTTCTTTTCCAAGATGAGAGGTGTACCGTCTGACCATTTGGCGATGAGTTCAGCGCCTTCGGTTGGTTGACCAAGGATTCTTGAAGAGAATCTTCCACCTTCGAATTTCTTAACGTTTTCGACGATCAAATGCTCCTTTTGGATGATTGCGCCTAATTTGGATCTTTTACCTTGCTTGAGTGCTCCCTTGCTCATTGGCAAGAAACCGCCAGTGGTTAATCTACCTTGCATGACCCATTTGGCGTTATCGTTTCTTAAGGTATGAGCTGCACAAATGACAACACTACCACCTGCTTCAACAAATGAGGCGAGTCTGTCACCAACTTCTTGTGGGTTGTGGAAAGATCTACATGAGTTGACCCAGACAACGTGATGCTTGAGCATTTCTTCGAGTGTTGGTGTTTGAGTTTCGGCATTGATCATTGTAATTTGGGAAATGCCTGTTGACGTCATCGATTTTTTGGTATTTTCACACCAGTCTTGTCCGTTTGCACTCATGTGAAGAATCTTCATTCTTTCCTTTTGGATAATTGGTGGTCCTCTTGAGATTGGGTGTTTTTTACAATCAAAGTTGGAAAGTGTTTTGAATGAAGCATCGCATAATTGTTCAATGGTGTATAGCATGGTTTTGGAGATTTCTGAAAATTCCTTTCGTGTCATGAGATCAAGTCTGATGAGTGGGAGATAATCTCCGAGGACCGATTTTAAATTTTCTGGGTTGTCTTCCATTCCTTCTTTTTTACACAAGTCTTTTCCGTATTCAACAAGTCTTCTGAAAACGAAAAGTTCTGGTGCGCCGATTTGTTCGATTTTGATGATCTTGGTAATTAATTCTGGATCTTGACATCCAACAAAGAGATCCTTCTTTTTCCATGGTGCAACATCTTCGGAAAGGAATTTGAATGCTTGTTCTTCTAAGGATTTGACCTTAAATTCTTGGAGGATTTCCATGACATTGTTTTCGGTAATGTTTTTGGCCAAA
Source organism: Anaeramoeba flamelloides (assembly GCA_027625915.1). NCBI lineage: Eukaryota > Anaeramoebidae > Anaeramoeba > Anaeramoeba flamelloides. The sequence continues at coordinate 2,583,167 of JANTQA010000008.1, forward strand.
AATTCTCCACAGTGATTCTTCATAACTTCCATTGGGAATTTTTCACAGAATTTAAATGTTTTAACAACGTTGTCGTCACGTAATTTTGGGACGCGTGTATAACAGAATTCTAAAAGATCCAATAAATGGGCCTTGCTAAGATCGGAAATTTCAAAGGTCCATTTCTGAGCTTTGCTATCAAAGCTATAAAAGTCCTTGTTTTTGCCTTCATAAAAGCATTGCTTCCAGAATTCGCCACTTGATGCTAAGACAAGGGAATGTGCATAAATTGTTGATCCGTCAACCTTTAAAACAACATCATGCATGTCTTTGTTGTTTAAAAGCCCTTTGAATACATCGTAGATTGTTTGATCCATTTGTTAAGATTCTATTTTTTTATTTTTTTTTTTTTTTTTTTTTTTTCGACAAATTGAGAAAATAATTTATGTGAGGATTGGGAAATGAAAAAGAAAAATTGTTGGTTTCGTTTCTTGAAAAAGGAGAAAAATTAAATTTTCTTATTTAAAACAAGAAATTTGCGAAGACAAAAAATGAAAATAAGGGAAATATTTTTTGTGTCAAAGTTAACGAGAAGTAAAGTTTCAAAAATTCACATTGAACAAACAATCTTATTTTATATTTTTTTTAGTCTTTTGTTTTTTTTGTTTACTATTTTATGTTTTTTCTTTTATCACCAAAGTGAGAAAAAAAAAAAAAAAATAAACAACACATTTTTGATGAAATATTTTATTCAGGACACCAAATCATGTAAAATTAAAAAAAAAAGAAAAGAAGAGTACAATTTAAATAAAAGAAGAAAAAAATTAAAAAAAAAAATAAAATTAAATAAAAAAATAAAAAAAAAAAGAAAAGCAAAAAACTTACAATTTGAAGATAAAAGTAAAAAAATGAATCCAAAAAAACCTAAATAATCTCAAAATGGGCAAAAAGTTTTTCTAAAAACCCGTGTTCTTTAGTTTACCTTTATTTTAAAAAGTATTTTTCAGAAATAGAGGTAAAATATTGAAATCAATTTAAAAACACTTACTATTCTATAAGGTTACAATCCCTTAAGGGAGAAAAAAGATTGTTTTGTGTTAGGTGTGTACATCTCTTTATTATGATTCAAAACTGATCTATCTTAAACTTGGGATGAATTTTAATAGTTATTCAACTCCTAATGATTTCTTTTTGTTTTTTTTTCTTCTGAAATCCAAATTTACAGAGTACAATGCAAAAGAATTTGGGAAACAGTATAATAGTGTGATTTTTAGGTTGTAAATTGAAATGTCATTTTACTTTTACTCAATTAGGGAAAAAAATGAATAAATGATTTAACAAGTACCAAATAAAAACAAAACAGACAAGAATTTAAATCAAAAAACTCAAAACTCAAAAATTTTTATTAAAGGTCAACAATCTATTTGCTTTACACTCTGTAAATTTGGATTTCAGAAGAAAAAAAACAAAAAGAAATCATTCGTTTTTGAATAACTATTAAAATTCATCCCAAGTTTAAGATAGATCAGTTTTGAATCATAATAAAGAGATGTACACACCAAACACAAAATAATAATTTATCACATAGGAATTGTAAAATTTTAGGGACTTTTAATTCTTATCCCCCCCTCAAAAAAAAATAAAAAAAAAAAAATCAAAAACTATAAAATTCTGATAACCTTCAGAAAGAATCCACTACTTCATTGATAATCGAATTTCTATAAAATTTTAGAGTGTTTTTCATCTAATTTTTAAAAATTTATATTTTTCTTGTTCAAATATGGATATTTAGAAGGATTTCAATTTTTTATTGCTGTTAAAATAATGTGTCAAGTAGTGAAAAAAATAACGGACAAGATTATTAATTGTGAATTTTAGTAAAATTTTTGTGTAAAATCATTTATTTAAAATCAAACCCTTTATTTAAGAATCAAACTTTTTAAATTATAACCCATCCACTTAATAGAATGATTATTAAAGAAATCGCACTTGTTCAAAACAACATTCAATCAATCAAAAAACAAGAATAAAAATTATCATTTTCCAAACACTTGTAAACCTCTATAAAACTCGATTGTTTTTCAAAAAAAGTTGATCTACTTTGGCTATCAAACAATTACTCGAGTATTCTAGAGACACCTTACTTTGAAGAACTTTAGGTAGGTTTATTACCAATCTCATAAAAAATTGGTTATTTATAATAAGGATTTGATTGGATATTTAACAAAAATTTTACTAATATTCACAATTAAAAATCTTGTCAGGTATTTTTTTCTCTGCTATACATAAAAACTTTAATCTGTGTATAAAATAAAAAGTAGGGTTATTTTATATCGAAAAACTATATATTAATTGATCAAAGAAACACACAACAAACCATAAGTAAATATGCCCTTGGTTACTTCAAATTCCATTATTGAAAAAGAAATTCAAAAAATGAAGAATTGAATCTGAAATTTTTTCATTAAATATAGGGTTAATTTTTAAGAGAAAGGACTAACCCAAAAATAAAAAAATATTAAAAAAGGAGAAAATTACAAAAAATTTTATAAAATTACATTTATAATTTAAATTGTACTAAAAAAATCAAGACATTTACTACCCAAATTGATTTTAAATTCGGTATAAAATTGGAACTTAATTGGATTTTACATTGAATCAAGAAGAAAAAAAAACAATAATTAGATTTTGAAACACCAATTAAAATCTTTTTAAAAATGTACATTTTTGATCACTGCACTCTATTAATCAATGCGGTATTATTTTTTAACTTTAACCAGAGTGGATTTTATTTTCAATTAGAGTACCCTCTATTATTATGGCAATTTTTATTAATATTTAAATATTCACTAATGGAAGAAAATGATAAAGTGGCACTTTATTAAGGTTGTTACTTTTTATGATTTTTGAAGAATATATTTGTTCTTTCTATTATAAAACAATGATTATTTATTTATTTATGGTTTTTATTCAAGACTTATGATTTGTCAAAATTACCCCAGTTTTAGTTGGGATCATAACTTTATTTGGAGCAATTTACCATAATTATAATACCAACAAGATGATAACTCACGAATTAACCTTTTCTTTAAAAAATATCCAATAAAATTTATTTAAATTATGATAAGAGATAGAGAAAGAAAAACAAGAAATAAACAATTGTAAAATATAAAAAATAAAAATGAAATTAAAAATCTTTTTTATACCCATATTGTTAAATCAGTTGTTAGATGTTTCGTATTCTGTCAAAATGATTGTACCTCTTTAATAAATTGTTTTATATAAATTTTCTAAATATTTGAAAAACTAACATTGTATGGAATATGCTACTTTATTAAGTTTTACATTAGGCATTTATAGAGGTAATATAAACCTATCAAATACTTATTTTATAGGAATAAGGATTAATTTTCCTTATATATATATATATATATACTTTTTTTTTGTGGGGTATATTATTTAAATATAGCAAGTTTTCCAAGAACCATTTTTAAGCAAAACAACACAATATACCAACTCAATATCAAAAACAAGTTCTAGTCTATCACCCCCAAAAATTATTTGGAACTTATGGCCCTAGTCCAACCCAATTAAATTTTAATAAATTCAGTTAACATTGAAACACCCATGTTACCCAGTCCAACCCCAGTTTAATTATTATTGCTTCAAAATAAATTCTGTTAATTCTAGATCTAATCTTAAATAATTTTTCCAATTAAAATAATGATTTTCTTATTCTGTTTACCCTCTTCTACCAAAAAAAATTAAAATAAAAAAATATATGTGAACGAGAAAGAGAGAAAAAAAAATTACACATATCTTAAAAAAGGAATTTTCAATTTTAAAAAGTCTATATATATATATATATATATATATCTATATCTATATATATCTATATCTATATATATATATATATAGATATTTTATCATTTTAATTTAACAAAAACAATTTTTTTTACAGAAACTTTTTAAATTTGATTTAACATTTTAAAAACCCATTTTTTGGAAAAATAAAATACCAAAAAGACCCACACTTCAGTTTGCTATAATATGATGCCAAAAAAATATTTTATTCTGGAAATTGGAAGAATATATTTCTTGGGTGTTGTTTTGTTCCTGATGACTTATCAAAATATTTCCCATTAAATAAAATATTACGATAATTTTAAATCAACATTAATTACTAATTATTTCTTTTTTTTATAATATTGTATCAAAGAAAACCAAATAAAAAAGTTTCAACCAAAACCACTACCCTCTATTAAAGAATTTATCAAAAATTGAGTTTTTTTGAATCAATCACAATTTTTTTTTAAGAATATCTTATTTGATAAAAGTTAATCACAAATTTTTAAAACTTTCTTTTTCAATTTTCTGCAAATTTATTAATATCTCCCACACTTCTTTCAAAAATCAAAAAAAAAAAATTATCTCATAAGAATAAAAAACTCTATCTAAGTATTTAATTTCATAATATAAAACATTCAGATTTATTGTGCTAATAATTATTTTTCTAAAAAATAAAAGAATAAATAATGATCGTCATTAGACAAAAAAAAAAAAAAAAAAAAAAAAAAAATTGGAATCTTAATAAAATTTTATTTATTTTGATTTCTTTATTAATTTTGATTTAATAAATAAAGAAGGAAAATAAATCCTTATAAATAATATTAAATAATGATTATTATTAAAATAAAATCATATTTTTTTGGGGTTTTAAAAAAGTAAAGTATAATTTTTGATTAAACAAAATTTAAAATGATAAATGAATTTATAAAACTAAATTTAAATGTGTTTAATTAATTTTTGTGAAACTATACTTTGCCCTGTTTCTTTATATTCCTCTTTATCAATTAACAAAGAGGGCATCTGTATACAGAGATTGCCAATTGCGGAAGCACCAAGCCAACTTAAATATTTATGATCGTCTTTATTTTTCAAAGGCTTAATTATTGCCTCCGCTTTAATCTTTTCGCAATTGGAAACATCAAAAATGATTCTATCTGAAAGGAATTGTAACTCCGATGTGCCACCTGTTAGCACGATTGATTCAAGCAAGGCGGAACGTGTGTCGATTGGTGATTGTAGAATTGTTTGTTCAATTTTCTTGTGTAAGCCTAATTCGTTGATGCCAACTCTATTTGGCGAAAACAAGCATTCTGCAATTTGCAAGCGATCTGTGCCTAGGGAAACTTTCCTGCCATCGGGCAATTCACATTCGATCACTTCATACCCAGAATCCTTAACAAAATCTTGATAAATTAATTTTTCAAGTTCAGAATTCAATCCATTAAGATTTAATAAATCTTGGTTCTTGAGCGAAAGTGAATCCAAATCTAAATCCGAATCCAAATCTAAATCGTCAATGCCACCTAGGTTGCTTTCTTCTTGGTTTTCTTCTTGTGTCAAATCAATTTCACCATACTTTTTTTTTATTTCGTTGGGATCTTTCCCACCAAGAAATGGGTTTGCCGAACAACAAGAATTCTTAATTTCGGTGACAATTTCAAATTGATCTCGTGTGTGTAAATGTAAACCGCTGTTGTCCAACAATTTAATAAGCTCGTTGGTAAGATCTAAGCCACCTACAGATAATTTTGTGGTGTAGTCATACATTATCGTTCCCTCGTAATATGGATAAATCCTTGTCGACAAATGCCCAACATCAACAATTAAGCCATGGAGGCCCTCAACAAACAGCTTTGCGCTAAATGCCTCGTGAACAAAATTAAATTCCAAAATGCCCAGTGACTCAAACATTATTTCTGCTAATTTGTTCATGTCTTCAGTATTGAAATATGGCGAGAGGACATGAACAACAGTTGTGCTTGAAAGATCTTTGATTTTGAGATCTTCTGTAAATAATTTTGTATACATTTCTTCAACTCCTATAATTTTAATAGGTGTTAGGGTTGTTGTTATTTGGGATTGTTTAATTGTTTTTTAATTTTTTTTTTTTTTTTTTTTCGAGTGTTTGGTGTATTGTTATTTCATTAATTCGTAGGTTCAATTTATTACGTTGGTTAAATTATGTTTAAAAAAAATATTGTTGAGTGCAATATTGTTTTTAATTCTTGGGAAATAAAAAGAAAAATGGAAAAAGATTTTTAAAATAAAAAGAAAAATAGAAAAAAAAAAGAAAAAAAAAAAAAGAAAAGGAACTCTGATAAAAAAAAATTAAAAACAAAAAGATTACCTTCCCAATTAATTGAATACTGCTCTCCCTGTGGGTTAATTAAATACTCAGTTTCTATATATGGTAAAGCTTCTAATAATTTTTCGCCAATGTAGGTTGATTTCTTAGTAACCTCTCCCCATCCTTTTAAAGCATGTGGGTATAATGAGCGTCCAACCATACTTGGGTTGATCATAGTAGGTTTGTTGTAGCCACCAAACCCTATTTTTGTTGAAAAAGAACCCAAGTCTATTACTATTGTTGCTGATTCTGTCATTTTTTGTTATTAACCAAAAAAATTGAAAAGTTTAAAAAAAGAAAAAAAATGAATTATTCTCAAATTAAGAGATCTCTAAATCTTTGTTCGGTGATCTAAAAATATTGGGAATTAATTGTTGTTCATTATCTTTTTTGTTAATTGGAATCTAAAGCAAAATTTAAAATAATCAATATTTTAATGATATTTCAATATTAAATGGAAAAAATTTTTCACTTTGTTTTTGATTTTTTCGACAATTAAGTTTTCAAAGTAAATTGGGTGTAATTTATGGTCTCAATTTATTTGTATAATCCTTATTTCCTGGATTTTATCCAGATATTTTGTGTATGCAATCATCTGAAATTACTAGTATTTGAATTATAAATCGGAAATATTTACAATTGATTTACAGTTTCTTTTTCTAAAATAGACACAATGAATAAACCTACTTCTTTGTGAGTTCAACTTATAAAAGAAAAATATTGAAAAGGAAGTGAAATATATTTTCCCATTAAGAATTCAAATATCAGTAAAAAAATTTTACAGTAATACAAAAAAAATAATTAGTTAAAATTTTATCTGTTTGAAATTTAAAAAATCAATAAGAAACATTCTAGGTTTACCTAAATTTGATAACAAACTAAATTTCAAAATTTTGGACACAGTTAAAACAGTTAAAAGAATAACAATACTAAACTTTAAATTCAATTTGGAAATAATTTTGAATTATTCAAATGATTTTATTTTATGTCTTTTTTGTTTTAGTTTTCATTTCCTTTTTTCCAGTTAGTCAATTTCTTTCATTTGATCAGGAAATTTTTTACAATGATCAAAGGTTAAAGTTGATTTTGATCAATTGAAAAATCAGATATAGGTTAGATGTTTTTATCATTATCATATGATCTATGAATAATTGTTTGTGGAATTTAAACAAATTAACAATATTATTTTTTATAACTGTTCATTTTATCCATTTTAGACACATTTTTTTGATTTTTTGATTTTTTATGTTTTTATTTTTTATTTGAATAAAAATGATAACATATAAAAGCACAAATAATATTATACAATAATGTTGTTTTAATATTCAGTTTGGAAAAATGAGATAAATTGAGTTTTTTTCTCCCATTTTTGATTTTGGGTATGTTTGGATTTTTGGAATGGGATATATTTAATTTTCTATATAATAAATAAATATTTTTTATTTCTCATCCTGGTGAAATATAATATTGGGCTGGTAACAACATCTTCAAATCCCATTCTCTGACCGGATCTCAGTTTACTTTTATACTGTGAATTTTAAAAATATACATTATCCAAAACAAGTGAGTATCAGAGTATAAGTATATTAGGTGTTAAGCTACCTAAAAAATGCAAAATTGGATTTTAAAATTATTAAATATTCAATATTTTTCATAGTTTTTATTGAAAAAACTCAAAAGCTGTTCTCAAGATCAATTGGAAATGATTTTTTTATTTTATATCACTTTGAGTTTTGTACTTGGGTATGAAATTTTAATTTCTTTTAGTTTAATTCTAATAGTATAGGGACAAAAAACACCCGTTTTACTTTTTTTCAAGTATGTTTATTTTACATTTCTTGAAATTTTTTTTTGTATAAAACCCATGTCTCAGATTAAAGATGTTCCTTTTGTATTATTATTATTCTGTTCAAATATAATATAATATTCAGTATTAAATCGTACACCAAAATTTTTAAATCAGTTTAGGGTGTAAAATATTTAGTAAAACCAGTTTATTTTAAATTAAAAATAAAATAGTTTCAAAATTTTGAAAAACTTTTTCAGATTTTTTAAATTTTAAAAAATATTTCTTAAATATTAACTGTATTTTTTGTGAAATTTTAACAATTGGTCCTTCATTTTTTGAATTGATTTTTGTTAGTCAAACTTTAAGAGGCAAATATCATAATTAACTTATCTTTCTAATATATATATATATATATATATATATAATCAATTAAGCTTAAATCATTTCAAAATTAGTATAAATAGCTTTAATTATTAAATATTAGTTCAACAATTATATTTTTTATAATTTAAAGTAAAAATTTCGGATAAATTTAATTTAAAGAAATTATTTACCAATAATATGAATAATATCGTATAATGATCCATCACAACTTGATAATCAGGTGTTAGAAATCAAAGACAATATCTAATTTTTCTATTTTTGGTTTTTGTAATTTATAAAAAAATTCTTGAATTGTAGACCTTTTAGAAAAAATTATAACTAAAAATTTTCAAACCTTATCCCAGGTAAGTCAAAAGGGTGGGTGGAACAAGTAAAGTAAAATATTATGATTTTTTTCATAGAATTTAATATTATTCATAGAATAAAGCTAAAAATAAAATATTTAATTTTTCAATAATCAAAAAAATCTATTTATTAAAAAGAAAAGTAATGTTGAATTTGTATTAAGGTTGATATATATAAAAGGGTTATTTTATCGGGGGTAAAAACATCATAAAACCAACTGAAATTGTTATGTATTATATTTATTAAATTTTGTCACAGTTTTCTTAATTTATAAATTAACCCAAAATTAAAAAAAAATAATAAAATTGAATTAATATAAAAATTACAATTATAATTTCTTAAAAACTATTATTTAAAAAAAATAAAATGAAAAGATTTTTAGATAAATTAATTTATTTTTTTTTGTTGGGATTATTGTTTTGAGATTGTATAATAAATTTACATTATTTATATTTTAAGATTTTATTGATTTTTATATTTAGTAATTATTTGAATAGAATTGTATATTGAATCAATATCGAAATTAAATCATTTCAAAAACTTTGATTCACCTAAAATAATAAAATGAAACACTAATTATATCATTTAGTTATCAATAAAACTAATAATAAAATCGGATTAATGATAAGTTCTACATTTATTCTAAAGATATAAAAACTTGTGGTATACTAAAAATTAAAAACTAAAATAAAATCAAAAATCTAAAGAAAAAAAATGAATCACAGTGTTTGAAATAAGGTTTCTGAATTGTTTATTACAGAATATTAAATGAAAAGGGGGTTAAAATGAAGATATTTTGATAATAATTAAATTCATTTGTAAAGAAATTACATAGACTATATTTTCTAATATGTATTTTTCTTTTCAAAGAGCTTTCTTTCTTTTTTTAACCTGATCATTCGCAAAAAAAGCACCAATATATATGTATGTGTGTGTATAGAATAACAAAAATAAATAAAAAAAAAAAAAAAAAAAGGGGGGGGGGAAGAAAACGTAAAACTAAAATTTGGTCAAATTAGATAAAATGATTTTAATCATAAAATTGGATTTTTTTTTTTGGGTTGAATATATGATAAAAAAAAAGAAAAACTTTCGGTGACATTAGAAAGTTAATTATTTTTTTTTAAAAATAAAATGATAGTTTTTTTCTTTATTCTGGAAAAACAAATGTTTGAAACTTACTAATTAACTTTTAGAAAATTGGAACTTTGTTATTTCTTATAATTTTTGATATTTTATTAAAAAATAATCATCGTGTTTTTAGAAGTTTTAATTTACGGTGGGGGTACTATTTTTCCAAAATAAAATGAAATATTTACATTATCATTAGTTTTTTTTTTTGTTATTTATGTTTTTGGCTTATTAAATGGATGTTTTTGCCTCATTTTTACAATATATTAATTTGAGTCTATTTTTTGAAATAAAAAATTCAGATTGTTATATAAAATGAAAAAAGTAGCATATTATTTTTTACTAACAATTGTGTTTATTCTCGAAAATGGTTAAATTCTTTTTTATTTTTATGTTGGGAAGAATTTATTTTGAAAGAAAATTTTGTATTTATGTTATTATTTTTCATTATTAATATTACATTTCAAATTTTGACAAATAAAATTAATTGTTGTGAACGTGATTAAATAAATAAAATTTTGATATAAGCCGAACAAAATTTCCATATGGGGGTAAGAGACTATATATCAAAAGTTTTTGATTCTTTTTTTATTTTTTGAACAGGTTTTTTTTTCTCATTTACTAAAAATAGATAAAAAATAAAAAAATGTTTCAATTTTGAAATATTTTTTTAACAAATTGTTTGGTCTTATTCACATGAATCCTTATATCAATTTAAATCTTTTTTGTTAGAAAAAAAATGATTTTGAATTTTAGATAAAATTACTAAATTCCAAAATAATTTTTTAAAAATTCTATTTTTAAAAAATCAAAATTTATCTTAGAACAAAAACACAGTTTCTAAGAAAATTTTTAAAATTACTTTTTGAAAACTTTAATGGTTAAAAATATCCTTCTTAAAATATGTCAATGTTTTTTATTGGGTTGAATTAAAACTATTTTGAAGTTTAACCAAAAGAATTATCTCAAAAAAGAAAAAAAATTCTTTTATATTATTATACCTGATAACAAAGACTTGGTATTATATAATAATGATCAAAATGATAATAAACGGGGGTAAAAACACTTTCTATAATGTAAGAAATAAAATTAAGATAATATTTTTCTTTTTCATGAAAAAATGGAAAAAAACAAATTGATCTCACAAAAAAATGTTCTTTTAAGTGTTTCTTTGTCGATCAGAATTTTTTGAGACTTTGCATCTATACAAAATTTTGTTTGTAGAGAATATCACCAATAACATATTTCGAAATTTTACCTGTATTCAATGAAGACTGATTACTTAATTACAAAGATTTTTTGGAATTTTTCCCAAAAAGTTTTAAAGTAGATTGAAATATTTTGTAAAAAAAAAAACAAAATAAAAAAAATGATAGAAAATGATTTAATTTTTTTTTTTTTATTATTTTTATTGAAGAGAGTTGATTCAAAATTGCCACCTGTTTGCCGTGAATTTTTTTTTAATTTGAGAAAATTAAATAAAACCCAAGCACTTCCTTAAACTCTAAATGTATTTAGAGTTTTTTATCCTTTCTATAAAGTAGGCTAGATTATAGCACATAGGATAGCTTTTCTTTAAAAAATCAAGATTATTTTTTTGAAAAGCAAAAAATGATTTAATTGTAAATTTATCAGAATTAATTAAATAAAATAATAACAAATCAAAAAATCAAAAAATAAAAAAATCAAAAAATAAAAAATCAAAAAATCAATAATAAAAAAATTAAAAAAAAACTTTAAAAAGACTTTCAAATTTAAAATAACAAAATTAAAGAAAATAATATCAATAAAGAGGAAAACACAATATTTACACTGGCACTTTTAACAGTTGGTTCAGGTGTGGGTGTAGGAAGAATGGATTTAACTTTGAATGAGTTTGTATGTATGTCCTTTGTACCGATTATTCTGGAGGTGACGATAACTGATTCTGTAGATTCGGTTTTCGAGGTGAATGCCAGGCTTGCAAGAGCCTTGTTACAGTGGTCAACGTCGTCGCTTTGTGGTGCTGGACAAATAAATTTCATTGCGTAAACGGATTCGAAAACACCAATTTCCCATTCAAAATTTGAAGACAATTCATAGTCCAGACTGAGGTGTCCGTTCTTTGAAAAAATGCCAACCTTTATTTCGTCTTCGTCTGTATATGACCCACTGATTGAGACCCCCTCGATGGTATCTTCCCCGTTGACCTCAACATCATCTCCGGGCACGGTAATAGATAGCTGTGGGTCTGTAGTGTACGTTTTAAATGTGAATTTGCCCTGCTCGGATTCCTTGTCTTGAGCATTGTTCAATACGGTGAACAACAAATCGAAGTTGCCCACTTCGGAATCTGCTACGAAATCAACCTCAACTGCGTCCTTGTCCAAAAGGTCATCAGCCTTTAATGGATCTGATGTGTCACCTTTTCTATAGACCCTGCCCTCTGAGCTTGCGGGCACTTGGTCAATTCGAATAAAAAATGATCCTTCTGAATTTGCTGCCGGAAGGGAGACGGTTTCAGATGCTTCAATCTCAATTTTTTCTTTATCGTTGCCCGAAGTTAAGGAATTTGATATTAGGATGTTCACTGTATATATTTCGGATTCCTGGTCATTTTTGGCAACAAATTGGATTTGATCCTCTTCTGACCCAACTCCTGACAATGTGTCTGGTGTGTAGTCTACCCAGAACTCATTCCCATACTGCGTATCAACCTTTTCGTTGTTGCAAGTGAACTCATCTGTTTGCTCGCCGTATTGATACAATTTGCCCTTTGCGGGGCATGTGATTGCCTCAACGGTGCCAAGAAGGGTATCTGGATCCGATGCAGTCAGGACGATTTTTGTTGTGCCGTCTGTGTCAACAATGCTGTAACTGTTGGCCGTGAATGTGGGCTTGTGGTTTTGGTTGTCGGTGACCTTGAGGTTAACTGTGCCGATATTTGAAGGATAAGTGCCCAATGTTTGCCCAATGGGGTCGACTTGGATTTTCAGTTCGTCTTCGACAATGATGTTGTCCCTCGGGTACGATCTAAATGTGACATCGGAAAATTTGCCATCCCAATTGTATCCCGCTTTGATTGGTTCTGATGCTGAATTGGAGTCTGATGGGACATCGTAGAGCTGGAGAGATCTTGCATCGGGTATTTCTCCGATCGCAATTTTGAAATCATAATCGCATTCGCCCTTGTCGCACGTGACAGTACAAGCATCAGATAGTTGGATGTCCTTGCCCTCAACAGTATTGCTTCCATCAATTTCGATCTCGGTGCTACACTTTAAAAATGGCCTAGATTCTGGTAGCCCTGCTTCGTAATTTTGTTGGGCCTCAGCTTGATCATAAAAGCTATCGTGGATTGCAGAATAATATATTTTGCCCTTGAGCCCATATTGTGGGAACATGGAATTTCGATAATCTGTGCCAGAATAGTCAGGTAGGCCATTAATCATCATAAAGGATGTAAAATCTCTCACATTGGAAACTGTTTCGTTTCCGTTTAGATAGCAATGGTAATAGGCTTCTCCTCCTGCTATTTCCGAAGAAATCATTATATGTTTCAGCCCTGCAGTTTTGAGATCGGCCGTTCCCCAATTATAAATCTTGTTGACAATTCCTACAGGTGTTCTCCCTGAAATTCGGACTACCAATCCTCCCACACCTTCAAGTGTGGAATCATAAGTTATACCAAAAAGTGGTCGATCGGTAACGTCAGTATTAGTAACATACCATACTTGATACTGTTCATCTCCGTCATCTTCTGGTTTGTCCCACCAGAATTCAAGTGCAAAATGTTGGCAACCGCCAGAGTAATCAAATTCAGAATCACATTGGCTTGTCCAATCACAGAGATGATTAGCTTTTTTTTTTTTTTGTTGTTGTTTTGTTTTTTTATTTCATTCGTTTTTGAGAGTTGAAATTTTTTCGGAAATGAAACCAAAAAAAAAATAAAGAAAAAATTTTTTTGTTAAATCAAAAACATTTCAGAGTTTGAAAATCAAACCAAAAGTAGTCACTTACCAAGAGGACCAGAATTAATTTGAGTGATTTGTGATCCATCACAACTTAGTCCTTGTCGTTGTTCGGTTTCCATTAACCAAGAGCATCCTCCTGCAGAAAGATCAAGGTCTAAATAACTAGCAATTTTGTTTGAGCAAGTTGTTGCTTCACCTTCTTGGAACAAATATTCGACTAAGGTCATTTTATTTAAACGCGCACAGCCCGCGGTCAAAAAACAAATGGAAAAAAGGAAAATGAAGAGGTTTTTTCGATTCATATTTGGTAGGTAGTCAGTTTGTTTGGGTTCTTTAAACTAAAGAGATCTCACAATAAAAAAAATTTGAAGAAGTAAAATGAAGAAAACAAAAAAGTAAAATTAAAAAATGTTTTGGTCGTTTTTTTAGGAATTTTCTTCTTTCATAGTTTTTTAGTTCTATTGTTCTTGATATTATTTGCTCTTTTTTTTCAAACTTTCGCAAATTTTATGTTTCTTCTTTATTTTTTAAAAAAAATAATACTATGGTTTTTTCGTAAAAAATTTTGGGAAATTGGAATAAATTTCTTTGTGGTTTTTTTTTTATGTTTGAATCTTGAAGATTATTTTTTTATTGGAAAATTTTTGTTGCAAATGATTTTTTTTTAAAAAAGGTGAATTAAGGACTATCTAAAAAAAGGCCATTTCTGGGGTATGGGGGGTTAAAAACCACTGTTTTAGACACTTAATCTTTTTCCATTCACCAGAAACCCCAAATTGATAATTTTTGCGAATTTTTTGCCAATTATTTGAACCCAAAAACATTTTTTGGATTTTTAAAATCGTTTGTCATTTTTTTCAGCACAGCTAATTTTTAGCAACCTGAAAAAAATGAAAAAGAAATTTTTTTCCTTTTACAGCCAAATTGACGATATTCAATTCCATCGTTTCCAACAAAAAAGTGTTTTTTTTTGTAGAAAAGCTCACATAAAAAATTTTTTACAAAAAAAGATCACCATTGGGAAAAAAATTTGGGTCATTAAAAAAAATTGGGTCAGTCAAAAATTTGTTTTCGTTTTTTAAATAGTAAATATTAGCAAAATGATTTTTGATCAAAGTAAAATTTTATGAACAAATCTTACATTTAAGAAAAACCAAAGTCACTATCAATAATAATTTTCAAAGGCAAACTTAAATTGTTGCATTTTAACCTTTTAGAATTACTGTGGAACTCTAAAAAACAAAAATTTATTTTTAATTGTCAACTTTACCAAAAATAAGAGAAATATTTAATAGGAAATATTAAAATCTATTAATTCAATAAGATATTTATCATTGTTAATGAACGCAAATTTATCACGGTTAATCTTAAATAACCTTTTAAACCAAATTGAATTATAAAATCTTCCAATGAAAGATGTTTTTTCGAAAGAGGTTGTTTTCCACTAATGTTTTACAATCAAAACTTCAAAATACCGAAATATCAAGATTTCAGAAACCATTTAAATTCTTAAAATCCCCTTAGACAAACCTTAATTTAAAACGGTTATTAATTTTTGGTCTTCCCAAACAATGATTAACTAGATCTTGGAATGTAATCTAATAAAAAAAATCAACATTTTTAGTAAAGTTTACAATTAAAAATAAATTTTTTGTTTTTTAGAGTTCCACAGTAATTCTATAAGCACAAAATGCAACGAAATAATTTTGCCTTTGAAAATTATTATTGATAGTGACTTTGGTTTTTCTTAAATGTAAGATTTGTTCATAAAATTTTACTTTGATCAAAAATCATTTTGCTAATATTTACTATTTAAAAAACGAAAACAAATTTTTGACTGACCCAATTTTTTTTAATGACCCAAATTTTTTTCACAATGGTCAGAACACATAAAATTTTTTTTACAAATAAGATCAAAAAAATTCTCAGGGGTAAAAGATGAAAAAATAAAAAAATAAAAAAAATTTTTTTCACATTTTGAGAAAAACAAACAATGAAAATGAATGACAAATAAAAAACAAATCACTTCTAACTTTTCCCCTTTTCATTTTAAATTATTTTTAAAATGACAAAGAAAAATTTGCATTTCGATAAATTTAATGATCATATCCCAACCATGTTCGTTCTAATTGAAGTATTGTCTTCCAATCTATTTTTACCTCTGAAAATTGAAAGTTAGAACAAACATGGTTGGGATATGGTTTTAAAAAATAGGGCATTTACTGGAATTAATGTCAAAATTACCAATTCCTAAAAATCTGAAATTTGATAGTTCTTCTGGATACTAAGAAATAAAGACAACATTTCAATCGTGTTTTAATCCCTGTAAAGGCAATAGTGGCCTTATTTTAGATAGTCCTTAAGGTATATCTTTGAGGTGACTTAAATTGATGTTTTGATTAAATTAACTTGAACAAAACGAAAATTGATAATTAACCAATTGAATGGAAAAATTTAAGATATTCGATTATGCTCTTACGTTTAGATTTAGCTATCAAAGAGAAATTCTTTTTTTAAGAGTTTAGTGTTAGCCTAGATATGGTAATAAAGAAGGTCTGTTTTTCTTGAATCTAAATGGTCGTTGTGATACAGAACTCCAATGTGTATAAATAATCTTTTAGCGAAATAGTTTTATAAGTTGATCTGATCAAGTAAAAAGATACTTGTATCGGATCGAAAATAATACCTTACTTGAAAATAATCCCTGACACTATTTATCAATCTTAATATTCTGAAAATTGTTGTGTAAGTGCTGAATAATTCTTGAGTTTGAATTAAAGAGGGTGTGTACATTTTTCCAATTTTGAGCACAACAATTGATATAAAACCAAATTCTTCAAATTGTTTCAAAACGAGAATCTTATTTCCATTTCACTAACTTACAAAATAAAAGTTTAAATAACAATAGTGGTGAACACCTTTCAGGATAATAGATTTTCACACAAATTAACGAAAAAATATAAATCAAAAAAAAGTAAGTAATTAATCCTGAAAAAAATAAATAAAAATCAGTATATTCCTTGAGATTTTCAATAAAATTTCATACCTTAACTGCTTCTATCCTCAAATTTAATTGTAATTCTCAATAAAAAAACTTTTATTCAAAATAATTTTTGATTAACAAATTACTTTTTATTTCGAAAGAACCCCCAAAATGTATTTAAAAATTCCAAATTTCCTATAATTCACCAATAATTGTTTGGGTTTAGAAAATAGGTCATTTTCTGAATTTTCCCCCCCAGCCTAGAAACAATGATTTATTTGATGTGTTTGGTTTGATTTGATAATTATTTATTTTATTCAATAAAGAACTCTTAATAATTCTGAATAAGGATTGATTTTTTTTCTCAAAATTCTCTTTTTCTTTGGTTCGAATATTTTTAAATTATTTTTTGATTTCAACAATTGTATCCTTTTCTTTTAATCTTTGAAATATATTCTTTGTTTTGGTTTGTTTTGATAAAAAATATTTGAAAAAAGAATTTTTAAAGCAAATTTGTAAAAAAAAGCTTTTTATCATAAAAAAATGAATAAATAAGAATGTGTCTAGAAATTTAAGGTAATTGATTGTTTAGGTTCATCCAAATTAAGAAGATAAATAGAAAAAATTGACCAAAATATACTTGGAAAAGATTTTTTCATTGCTGATTCCAACAAGTTTATTTGGGAAGCTGATCTTTTTTTTAATTGGTATGTAACAAAGAAAAGATTTTTTTAAATTCAAACCTACTCAGGCCAATATATTTGGTTTGATCTATGGTCAATACCAAGTATTCTCATAAACATATGATTGGATCCCAAACACAAAGTTATTTCAGACCAAAAATTTTGAAAATAAATGAAAAAATACAGATTCAACTCTAATTTACTATAGTACTTTTGACAAATAGCTCATTGGATCATATTTTAGTATCAAAGTTTCAATATCTTGTTGCACCCCAATAATCTTTATTCAGTAATCATTATACAGTTAAAACTTTTCCAAAATATGAAATTTACTGAGTATCTTAAAACCTTTTATCTTTATTGATAACAATTTGTTTTTCATTTGATTTATATGAAATAATGTTTAGATTTCTTGATTTAATGAATTAATATGAAGTTTTGTAAACAATAAATTGTGAAAAATCGAAGAATTAAATTAAATAAGGTGTAATTATAACTTTTTTGCTACCTTAAAAATCGTTTTCAATAAAACAAAAAAACATGCTTTCATTTTTTCCAATTTATCACTTTTCTAATAAATTTCTTTCTTTTCGATTTTGGTATGGAGTATCGAATTTTTTGTCCTTTAGATCGTAAATTTCTTTATTTTACAGATCCACAGACGACAATCGAAGAAATGAAACAAAAGATAACAAAAATATATCAAGAAATTTACAAGGAAGAACTCATCCTAACAAGCCTAAAAAAACAAAAGGAATCTACTTTTTTTGAGATCCCGCTTTTGTATGGCAACTTAAAATTGATACAATCCTTTTCTGTAAATAAAGACATCTTTATCAATTATGACGAAACAGAAATTAAGTCCTATCAAAAACATATCCGCCAATTGAATGTATCAAAAAAAAAAAATCAAAAATCCAAGAAATACCCAATTAGTAAACAAAACACACACAAATCGGAAAATCCTAAGAGCCAGATTTCTGATCAATTGGCACACTCTGAAGAAAAGGAAAGAAAAAAACTAAGGAAAAGGAAATTTAAGAACAAGAACTCTCAAATTGTGAATGAACAAAAGAAACAAAAATACAATTTCAAACCAAATGAAAAAGAAAATGAAAAGAGTAATATTGACAGTGAAAATTTGTTTGAATCAGAGAAAGAAAGTGATGAAAATATACCCGAAATGGATATTGACACCGAAAATATACTAGAAATGGGAATTGGCACCAAAAATGAACAAGATAATGGAATAAAAAAGAAAAAAGAAAAGGAAAAGGAGATAAAAAAGTCTAAAAATGAGAATGGAAAGGAAAAAGGAAAGGGAAGGATTAAATTATTAAATACATATTACACTGATGATCTAAAAAAAAAACCCCAAATTGAAAAACAAATAAAAGATGCAACAAGAATACCAAAACATAAACAATTAGAAAATAAATCTCAAAAACCCAAATTAATTTCTAAAAGAAACAAGAATATCAACAATAAAAATAATCAAGAAATAATCGATCTTGATGGGATCGATGAAAATAATTTAACCCAAAATAATAAAATTAGTAATTCTTCTAAAAATTCACAAACAGAGGAAATAGAGGAATCAGAGGAGTCGGAGGAATCAGAAGAATCGGAAGAATCAGAAGAATCAGAGGAATCAGAGGAATCAGAGGAATCAGAGGAATCAGAGACATCAGAGGAATCAGAGAAATTGAAAGAATCTAATTTACCAGAAGAATCAAAAAGCAATAAAAAAACCTATTCTTCATCCTCTAACTTTAATAATTCTCAAAAATCTAATCGATCTCAAGAAAATAATAGACCACTTCCTAATTTTTGGATACAATCAACACCAGAAAAAAAGAAAAAGAAGAAAAGAAAAAATAACTAATATATATATATATATATATATATATATATTTAAAATTATTAAATTTAGAACGGTAGCCATTTTTTGTATCTTTGATATTAAAAAAATTAATGATTTTTTTTTTTTTTTAAATACATACCATAATATAAAACTAATTATATACCATGTTTTTATTCAAACAAAAAAAAATTTTAACAGTTAATTTTTTTTTTTTTTACATATTTCCTACAATTTTCGAATAAAAATCTAAATAAAAATTAATTTTTTTTTTTAATCAAAAATTTATTAATCTTAATATTTCTTAAATTAGATTCGGACAAACACTAACCAATCAGTAGTTATGAAATCTTTATTCAAGCGTATAATTTTTTTTAATAAAATATTAATAAATTAAACTCTTCAATTTTTTTTTTTTTAATACAATTATTATTCAATACACATTAAGACCTACAAATAATAATAATAATAAACAGTTATCTTAAGAGAATTAAAAAAGATTACAAGGTTGGGATTTTTTTTGGTTATAATTCCACATTTATTTTAGAATAGGAAAAAATCTAAATTACAGAAACATCTAACACTTCAAACAATTGTTTAACAACGAGTCTTTCAATAATGTTCCCAGAAATTAAATTATTCATATTTTTTTATAAAGCTAATTTATTAACATTTTGGAATTTCAGATTATGAAATAAAAAATTTAAAGATTTAAATTCTTATATTAATTTCTCTTAATAATTAAACATAATCATCAGAAACATACAAATTCTAATGACATAAAAAAGAATTTAAAATTGAAAATATTGTAATTTTAGGAAATAAAAAAAAAAAATTTAAACACAAAAAAATATCCCTCTCCCATATTTTGTGAAATTAATAAAAGTTAATCAACAGAAAACAATATGATTCACTGAAAATCAAAATATTTAAATAAATTAGAAAAAAATATGTTATAATAAAACATCAAAGGAAATATTCAATTCGATAGGTTGGAGATTGCCATATTTTTTCAGCATGTTCAAAATATTAGAATAAAGCTCATGCTTTCCCAAATTATTTGGGATTTTGTAGCTCCATTTTTACCCTTCTTGAATTTTCTGTTTATTTAAGAAATAAATACATTCTCTTAATAAACTAAAAAAAAAAAAACAAGAGAAAATATTTGTTTTGTTTTTTTTTTAAGTTGGGAAAGAAAAAGAAAATATCTTTAATTTGATTTTTATATCAAAAATTAAAAAAAATAAGTTCAGTTTTCAAGAATTTATAAGTATTGAGTAAAATCCAAGATAATACTCTATTCTTTTAAATTATTATCACACAAGAAAATTAGTTACCCCATAAACTTGGCAACATCCTGATTAAATTTTACGAAAAAAAAAAAAGCAAAAAGATTTATTTTCAATTAAAGATAATCAAGTTAGTTGCCAAGTTCCCCAATTCAACACATTGATTAATTATATAAATAGATATAACATTGTTCTGTTATAAATAAATCACCTCTTAAATATTATCCTTCATATTTTAAATATAAACCCCAAAAAATACTATTAATCACTATTTATGATATTCACTTCGAACAAAAATCATGGATTGATATTTATAAAAAAATCAAAAAAAGATAATTTTTAATGAAATGAATTTAAATTATGAAAGTTTTGAATGGTTTTCATTTATCAATAACAACAGAATCAAAGATTTTACAATTTGAGTTATGAAAGGGGAGTTTTAAATAATCATATCAAGGAAATAATTCTCACCCTCTAATAATATAACAAAAAAACACAATAAATATTTTTTTATTTTCAAAATAAAAATACTTTTCATTGATATTCACCTTTTCAATAAATACCTCCAAAAAATTTCAAAAACAAACATTACAAATTATCAAAACAACATTCATTTTTGAAATTCAAGAAAAAATAATTTTTAATTACTTTTAAGTTCCAACATATAAATACGTCTATATTTAACACTTTTTATATACATAAACAAAGCGTAAATATAATGAAAAAAAAAAAAAAAAAAAAATTATATGTTTTAAATGAAGAAATAAGTGTCACAAAAAAAAAAAATATTTTTAAATTTGTCAAAATTTATTATAAAATTGAGAAAAAATTAAATCCAAGAGTTTATCCAAAATTAAATATTTTGGAATTTGTTAGTAAAGTAGAAAGTCAATTAAAAAAAAAACCTGAAAAAAAAAAAAAAGTTTTTGAAAAATAATTGTAAAATTTTTGAAAAAGTTGTTAAACGAGGAAAATTACAAATTTTCAAATCATTTTATATTTTTTATACTTATCCAGTAAATTAATTATACTTACTTTTACTCAAAAAGAAGTTATTTCAATAAATGTTTAGTTAAAACAAAAATTCACAACATTTTTTGAAAAATAATACAGATTCCATAAGAATAATGAAAAAAAAAAAAACTGAAATAAAAATTAATCAAACCAAAATTTCAATTTATAAAAAAAGATATTAACTCAAAAACAAATTAATAATTCTTTGTTTCAAATATATACAAGAAAAATTACATTTTTCAAAAAATAAGATAATGATTTTATTAATGTGGAAAAAGATAATTGAAAAATATTTGATGTACTCTTAAACCAATTTGAATAAATCCAAGAATACATACCAAACAATATATGAAAAAAAACATGTAGGAAAAGTATTAAGTAGAACAACAACAACAAAAAAAAAAAAAAAAAAAAAAAAAAACAACAATATATATATATATATATCCCACTCAAAGGGACCCAACCAATATGAAAAATCCACTTTATTTACAAGAATCAACCAAAGTTAGATTGTTTAGAAATACAAGAAATAATAAACTTTGTATTAGAGTGATAATCATAAAAGAAAAGCCGAATAAACCATAAATTTAAAAAAAAAAAAATGTTTTAAAATTTTTTGGGCCCTTTTCATTGGAAAGTATCAAGCAAAATTCCCAATTTCTTTGAGAAATTAAAATAGTTGACAATAAGATTTTTTACTTGTAGATGGTATAAATTTTAAAAGAACATATAAAAGCACACTTTTCTTAATGTTAATTTGGAGTTTCAATTTTTTTTTTTTTTTTTTTTTGAATAAAAAAAAAAAAAAAAAAAAAAAAAAAAAAAAGGAAAATACAAAAAAAAAAGCAAAAAGCAAAATATAAAAAAAAAAAAAAGTTCAAAATGAGAAAAAATAATGTTGATCTAAAAATTGAAAATTTAGTTTGAAAAGAATACTGAATTAAACTCATAGAATGTGTTCTATTTCTTCAATAAAACTGGGCCTCTTTGACTGAAAAAGAGTTTATTTATATTTAAAAAAAGTGGTATTATAGAGTATCAATATTTATCTTGTATAATATTGTTGAGTAGTTCGAAGTGTCGTAGAATACCGTCAAGTTCCTAGGTTTTCTTGAGTTTTCTGTTTATTTAGAAAATCGATAGATTTTATAAATAAAACAGAATAACTCAAGAAAACCTAAAGTTGAATTTCCCAGAATTAAAAATAATAGAGTAAAATCAAAGATTTTACTCAATTCTTTTGAATCCTGGAAAACCTAACGGCTGTAAGAGGAAAATAATTTCACCCCTTCAAAATAAATAAACATAAAAAAATTTTCTAAAAATTTAGAAAACTATCAAATGGCTATTAATTTATGATAAAAATGTTGAGATAAATATCATGCTTGATAATTTTTTACATATCAGTACAAACATATGATTTTCAATACTACCCCCATTTTAAATAAATCGTTTTTAATATCACAATCTGTAAAAATATCTTGATTAAACATAAAAAAGGAATGCTCTTTTCAACTTTATCACCAATTGAAATACAAACAAACAATGACCCCAATAAATAAAAAAAGTTTTAAAAATTCAAAATATAACCAACAATTGAAAACAATATACAATTTTTATTTTAAAAATAGAAAATTAATCAAAATTGAATTATAATTTTTTTTTTTTTTTTTTAATCGATGCTTCATTCAATTTTATCTAATTCATTAGTAATTTGTTCCGAATAATAATTATTAATTATTAATTATTTAAAAGTTCCCCATTTTTTGATTTCTCATTTACTCTTTCTCTTTTTTGAAAGATCAAAATATTAAAGAGAATATTAATTTCTTTAACATAAAAAGCAATAGTTAATTCGAAGAAAACTTTTATTTAATTTTGATTATCAATTATTAATATTGCTCATATTCATTAGATATGTCATTATAATTTAATATCCACGGATGACAGATGGCTTCTTGCACGGATATTCTTTTTTCGCTATCAACAATTAACATTTTGGAAATAAAATCTTTCGCTATTTGGTATCAAAGTTTGCATTTTATTTAAGAAAAAAAGAAAAAGTTAAAGAAAAAAAATAAATTAGCTTGAAAGGGTTTTTAAAAGCAATGATAACTCACACAATAATGCATTACATTAACAATTAAGCATACATTTATGCATTTTTTGATTTTTTTTAAAATTATTTTTTTAAAGATTACTAAAAAAAAATTTACTGTTTTGTAAAACCAAATTGAAATAAGTTTTTTAATTGCAAAAATTAAGAGAATTATTGTTAATCATCGAAATATGTAAATGGGAAGTAACATCAATGAATAAAATAGCAAATCAGTTACAATATTAATTTTTACAAGACTGTTTTTTAGTCAAGGTTTTCTTTGATCTTTTTGTTATTATCAAAATTTCTTGTAATTTTGTTTTTCATTTTTGAAAAAATTTTGCCATTTTAAAAAAAATGTAACAAAAATTTTTTTAATAGAGTTCAATAAATAGCTCTTTTAAATATTGTTGTCTGTTCGAAATATAATTTTAAAAACCTTATGGTCACAGTTTTTTTTTGAAACTATATTGCAAAAATCCCGAATTAAAATCAAAACAAAAAGACTTTTTTGATGATTTATAATCTTGCCTAAATTATAGCTCTTATAAAAAACTTTAAATACAATTTTAGAGTTTCAGGTAGTGCTGTCAAGCGCCACCAAATACCACCAAGTAGCGTAGAGTGCCTAGCCATTCCAAAATTCAAAAGAATAGAAAAAAATCAAAGATTTTACTAAATTCTTTTAAATTCTGGAAAAGCTAACACCGGTTTTTTTAAATTTAAGAAATAAACCGAAAATTTAATAAATTTTCTTTTTATTTCTCAAATTAAAAAAAACCTAATTAAAAGTGCGAATTTCTTTTCAATTCGAGAAATAAACCAAAAATTTATTTAATTTTCGCTTTATTTCTCAAATTAAAAAAAAAACCTAACAGCAAACAGGAGGCAATTTTGTTGAATCACCCCTTTTCAATTATAAAAAAAAAAAAAGACCTTTTTTAACCATGAAGTTCAACCAACACTCTAAACATGTAAACAGTATATAAACCCCAATTCAAAATTTTTAACACACCAAAATTCAATTATTGAAAAAAAAACCATTATTTAATCAATTCTAAAAGAAATACCAAAATAAGAACCATTTAACAATTAAAATGTTAACAATTGTTTATAAACTAACAATACCCACAAAACAAAAAATAAATAATCATCCATACGAATAAATTTTCGGAGTGTTAAAAATTTTGGAGATGGGCAGAACAAAAAAAATGCTTTTGATAAATTTGTTTAAATTCTATTAGAGTTATTGATCGTTCAAATGGTTATGTACCATCAACTAATTATATTTGAGTTCTCTTCTATTTTGAAGAACTCAACTTTAACCTAATATCAACCGCTCAAAAAAAAAATTTGATTGAACGAAATAGGTTACGTAATTCAAAAAATTAAATCAAAACAAAAAACGAAAAGATGAAAAAATGATTTTCGTATTTTACAAAAATCATGTTTATTTCCAAATTGAATGAAATTAGATGTCTTAAGATATGAAAATAATGTTGTTTTTAAAGAATTTGTTCTGATGAATATACACACCTAAATTTGATTAGAATATTGTTAAATTCAGCTGTTTATTCACTATTTTGGCTTCAACAAACCCCCAAAATCTTTTGCTAAAAATTGAAAAAAAATAAAAATATTTTCAACGTTTTATTATTTTTGAGTTACTAAAATCAAATGAATTTAAAG
Organism: Anaeramoeba flamelloides; assembly: GCA_027625915.1. Taxonomy (NCBI): domain Eukaryota; family Anaeramoebidae; genus Anaeramoeba; species Anaeramoeba flamelloides. Next base: position 2,608,561 of record JANTQA010000008.1, read on the forward strand.
TTCAGTCAAAAGAAGGGTGAGTTCATAACTTGGTTTTTCTTGGGAATTTGAACAAATAAAGAAAACCATTTTATTTTTTTATAAAAATTGAAATTTCAATTGTGAATTTTTTTCTTGAAAAAATACAACTCCTTTTTTTCTGTACCCGAGTGGAATACACACAACCCAAACAAAACAATTTTAAAACCAAAATTGAAATTAAAATATTCTTTCTATGAGTTGAGAAATTAAATTTCTCTTTTTTGTCATTTTCGTCAATCAAAAAAAGATAAAATATAACTACTATTAATCATTCAAGTTACAAATGGTTTTCTTTCCAGCGTGTATTTGTAATTTTTCAAGCCCACTTGGTAATAAATAATCTCAAAAGGTAAATCTCATTGAATGAAAATGAGTACCAAATCCCGGATGTCTATTGAAGATTGAATTTTTTTTAGAAAATTTCACTTCAAAAAAGCAATTAATTTCTTGTTTTCTAGCATTACTCTCAACTAAATAACGTTTTGTACTTTAGAATTTGAAATTGAAATGGTGGCTTTTCAAAAAAAATTATTCCATAAAAATAAAATACCTTCTTATTTTTCGAAAAATTGTAGTATTTCAAGGCATTTCGTTTTTCAAAACAAATCTATTTTGTATAAATCTCTTATGATCAAAAAACAGAGTACCTAGACTTTTTTAGACTTGTTAAATTCAAATTTCGACAATAACTCTTGATTCAATTCCAAATTAATAGATTTTTAATAATGTTTTCACAATAATAAGCAAAAAATGTTTCAATTTATTATCTTTGAATATTTTTATTTCTTTATTAGTTTATTGATCAACAATTCCCATTCAATTTTTAATATTCGCATAAGAATCAATATTATTTTTGGTGACAATTACTGGAAATTAGAAAAAATAAAAAATACTGGAATTGTAGTGAAAGACAAATTATTGTGATTCTTTGAACTGTTTCAACTGTGATATTTTGTTAAATTTTAGTTTATTTAACTCTTTGTTTCTTTTAAAAACAAACTGCTGTTTTAAGAGTAAGCCAATATGGTACTTTTTTTTTTTTATTAATTTTTTACAAATACTAAAAAAGATGTATCCCAACAATTTCGTAATCAATATTACATAAATATTTAATAACTATTAATCCTGATTAGAGTTAAGTTGTTTCAAATTTAATGCTTTTGATGATATATCAATTTTGTAGGAATTTTCCTTTTTTTCGTTTTTTATTTTATTTTCAAATTTGTATCACCAATTGCTTTGTAATCGAAATTTAGAAGTTTATTGTTCACTGTGAAAATTATTGAATTTCATTTATTAATCAGTAAAAGTTAATAAATATTTTCTAGTTAATTCTTTTGAATTAAATTATAATTGGAAAAAAAAATGTTATCATGAACATTTTCTCTGTGTAAAATCTGAATTTAATTTGCTGCTATTCAATCAATAAAAAAAAGATATTTCAAAAATTTTTTTTGAAATAACTTTTTTAAAAAACCACAATTGAATTTTCATTTTTTTTTTTTTATTTGAGCTTTCTGAATAACGACTGATCAGAATCAAAACTTCTAAATAATTTTTATTGAAAAATTACTAACCGAATTTGTACATTGATGAAATTATAACTGCAAACACACACACACACACACACACACACACACACACACACACACACACACACACACACACACACACACATATATATATATATATATATATATATATATCACAGGTAGCACAATTTTTCATGAAAAAATCACGACAGATTTATATAATCTCTTTTTTTCGAATTTTTTACAGGCTTTTTCGTTTCATTCATTGTTTAATTGTTTTATTTTTTTAAAAAAAGTTCTCGAATTCTTTTGGAATCATACTTTTCGTTTCTTGGATGTGAAAAAATACAAACCAAAAAACTTAAAAACAACGAAAAAAAAAAAAAAAATTATATTCAGGTAGGACGTAATTGCCTTAAAACAGTTGTAAAAAAATGGGAATTCGCGATTTCCTATTTAAGTGGGAGGTTTTGCATTTAAAATCATCGAAATAGTTTGATTTTCTATTTTGAAAACACCAAAACAATACAAAGTAGAATTTCCATTTGAAACTCTTGAAAATTGTCAACTCTTTAAACACCGAGAAAAAGAATTAATTTCTTTTTTAAAAAATTACTAGTTGGGGAAGAAAAGTGGTTCAAAATTTATCTTTTTTACCATTTCCAAATTAGATCATCTCACCTATTTTTTTTGTGTTTTGATTAAATACATATACACACACATATATATATATCAGACAAACGAATTTTTCGCGTTGCTCACACGTGTAAAACGCGTTTAATGAAATCAAAAAAATCGTCACACCTGTGATATATATAGATATAAGCAAAATCAAAAAAACCCTATCTATATCTTTTGTTGGTATGATATTCACTGTTGTTGTCTAATTAATAAATGAAAATTTTTATTTTAATTTCGCCCAATTTTTTTCTTGGTAATTAATTGATCTTTAATTGTAGTTTTTGTTTTTTTTTGTTGGCTTTATGGATGATAACAAATTTAAGGAAACAAATATACTTTTCATTAAACTATTACCAATTTTAATTTCAGTGGACATTTTGGTGTTACTACTCGCTTAAAATGAAATTTGTATGAATTGGGTTTTAGAATTAAAAATGAAAAAATTCCTGTTTCCTTCATAAATTCTTAAGGGACGAGTCTCTATTATTTTTTTTTTTTTGACCAATTTCTAAAGAAGGGTTCGTTATCTAGAAATAAGTTTAATATTAAAAAAAAACAAGATTTTCACAAAACAACTTGAGAATAAACATTTGTGAAATTTAAATTTAACATTTTTTTTTTTTTGAAACTGAGTTTAAATTTTATTAATTTGAATATACAGTATCCTTAAATAATGCTAAAATATATTTAATTGTTTCGAAGTGAGTTTCCAGAAAAATAATGTAAAGAAATTTCCATATTTGAGATAGTGTTATTCTAAGAATGAAAACCCCTGTTAAAAGACCACAATTATATACCCATGGGCTTTGAATCTTTGTAAAACAATTAAAAAAATTAATTTGAGTTCCTAATAATAGAAGGCGATTTGAATAATCATGAATTCAAAAATATCTTTATTTTTATTCTTTAATAGGGGATTAAAGGATACAAAAATTATTTAATTCCATTTAAATTTTATACGGACATTTATATTATGACCTTTCGTAATTAATTTGTAAACTCCAGCCTTAAATTAACATTTTTTAAATAATAAAAAAAAAAAAAAAATTGTTTTTAAAGATATTTATTACCTTCTTTTGATATATTGGACCATTCTTCTTTGGGAAAATAAAATTCACCAAAAAATATTTGTTTAAAGAGTACTCTTGTACTCTCATGATAAAATGGGGGATATCCACATAGCCTATTGATTTTTATGAACATTATTTAAATAAATGTATATTTATATAAATGTTTATACAAAAAATATTTTTTATTGAAAAACAAATGAAATGTATGAAATATTTACAGAAGATAAGTGATAACACCAACACTCCAAATATCAACTTTTGGACCTATTATTGTTTTGATCAGAAATCAGTAAAATATTATGAAAAAAAATTACAGAAAAGAATAATAAAATGTAAAATTTATAATAAATTTTAATCATTTTGAGAAACAAAAATTCTACCATATGATGTTTTGTCATCCAAAATTTCCGGTGCAACATAAGTAGGTGTTCCTATATTTTATAATATTTATGAAAATTAGTAATACAAAATATACATTTAAAAATATATGGAGATAAGTATAAATATGGATAGAGACAGATAGATAAGTATTAGATTATGTATTTTTTTTTTTTTTTTAATAAACCCCAATCCAAAATTTTTAACACACCAAAATTCAATTTTTGAAATAAAAAAACTTATTTAATCAATTCAAGAAGAAATACCAAATTAGAATCATTCACTAATTGAAATATTAACACTTGTTTATAAATTACAATACTCACAAAACAAAAAATAATTAATTATCAATACTAATAAATTAAGGATGTGTTAAAAATTTTGGAGAGGAGCAAAACAAAAAAATACATTGGTAAATTTGTTGAAATTCTATTAGGAATATTGATTGATCAAATGGTTAGATACCATCAACTAATTTTATTTGAGTTCTTCTATTTTGAACAACTCAACTTTAACATAATATCAATCGTTGAAAAAAAAAACTGATTGAACAAAACCAGTTACATAATTCAAAAAATGAAATAATGACAAAAAACAAAAAGATGAAAAAATGATTTTCATATTTTTCAAAAATCAAAATTATTTCCAATTTGAAAGAAATTATATTATTGTGATTGTTTGAAGCTCTTTAACTGTTTGGGAAAATTTTTGATTTTAGTTTATTTTTATTTTTATTTTTTTTTACATTGTAGAGAGTGTATATATATATTTAGGAATGGTGATTGAAAATGTTTTTTCAATAGAAATTTTGTATAAACAATATTTTAAAAATACTCAATAAATAATTGAAATAATAATAAATGAAGATAAAAATGGAAATTAATTACAATATCCAATAGAATCAGTTTTGTGTATATCATGTTAACAGTAATGTAAAATATTGTATTTTCGAATAAATAACCTGGGTAAACACATCAATTTATATTTATTTAGTTATTGTTTAAGTTATATTTGACGAAAAAATCTTGAAAAATTGTTATTTTTGTTATTTTTCAGTATAGTTATAATTTTTGATTTTTTAAAAATATGAAAATCATTTTTTCATCTTTTTGTTTTTTGTCATCATTTCATTTTTTGAATTATGTAACTTGTTTTGTTCGATCAAAAATTTTTTCGATGGTTGATAGAAAGATTAATGTTGAATTTGTTAAATAGAAAAATTATATAAAATTAGTTGATGGTATCTAATCATCTGATCGATCAATAATAATCAGTGTATTAGGTTACATTTATAAACAATTCCTCTTCGGATTAAATATTATGAAAAAAAAAAAAAAAAAAAATTATTAAATTCAACATATATACCTGTTTATTATTTTTGAAAAAGGAACTGTTTGATCTTTAATTAATTTTATTTTTTGGTTCTTGTAAACATTCGAATTTAACGTTGGTGATTTTTCTACAAGAGTTTTATTTGTATGGTATTAAAAGTGAAATTCTTGAGATTTTTTTAGAAATATTAAAAAAAAAAAAATAGATATTCTAAACTTTTCCAATATACATATATCCCTTAGCACCCCGGATTTGACCCAAATTTCATCAAGTTTAAGAAAAAAGATTCGATATGATATTGGTGTACTAATATATTAATTTTCTTATTTGTCTTTAATCCAGATTTGATTTATAATAAAAAGTCAAAATAGTTCAAAGATAAATACGTAATGTTATGGAATTTTTTTGTTTTGTGTTTGGAAAGAAAAAAAAAATAATTATTCATTTTTATATTTTCTTTTAAAGATTTTTTATTTTTTTTTTAATTTTTTTAAAGGTTAAATTTTATTATAATAATAGAAATTCAAAACTCAATATATTAATTTATTAATAATAATTATAAAGCATCATTGTTAATTTTATGATAAAAAAAATAAATAAAAAAATTTATTAATGAGAAATTTTCATTTTTTTTTTTTTAACAAATTTTAATAAAAAAAGAATCCAGAGAAAAATGAAATTTATTTCTTTAGGCCAGATTTTAAAGTTTAATATTGGTAATTTTCTAAAACTTCGATTTAAATCATAGAAAATAATTGAAAAAACAAAAAAAAAAACAAAAATTGTAAAAGAATTTCATTTAAAAAATTGGAATTAAATCAATAAAAACTTTTTTAATAGATAAAGTAATTAACCCTAAATTTAAAAAAAAATAAAAAATATCTCTTAAATATTATTCAAAGACAATAAAATGATTTTAGAAACCAATAATTTTTTTTTTTGAATTTTGTTATTAGTTGAAATTTGAATAATATATTTGTGAAAATTGAATTTGTCAATCTAAATTAATACAGATCTTTGAAAATTATTTTTGATACATGATTTCTTATTCAATAATATTGTTTATTTTATGTCTAGATTTAAAAAGTAAAAAAACAAAAAATAGCTAAAATTAAAATAAAATCAAATATTAATCTGAGCAAATTATTAGTCAAATAATTTAAATCGAAAAAATTCTTGTTGAAAAAACTGAAAAATTTTATAATGAAAAAAAATATTATTTTTTTTTCTAATTTAATTTATATTTTTTTTATTTTTTAAATTATTTAGAATCAAATATATATATTGATTTTGAGTGGTAATCAATAGATAAAACAAATTTTCTATGTGATGCCATAATATCTTTTTATAATGAATAAATTATTTCTTCAAGTATTTTAGGCAATGTTGGCTGAAAAGAGCCCAAAAAATTTCGAGAAAAGTGTGCTGTGTTTTGACCATTAAAACTAGAAAGTTTTTGATGTGTAGACAAACATTTCAAAAACAATTTTTTTTTTGTCAAAATTTTTATAGGAAAAATAATAAAATCACAAAGAAATACGAAAAATTTACAAAAGTTGAAAATTTTTTTTCAAGCTATTGCTTTATTGTCGGTACCTATACAATTTTTAATTATAAAATTTTCTTTCTAAGATAATTTTTTATAAATTCTATATCTTAGAATCCTTTCATAACAATTCAAATTAAAATTTTTATTTCAAACGCAATTAGGATATTTGGTGTTCTCAGGGATGATTATATCTATATATTAGTCTAAGAAACTACAAAAAAAGTTTTTATTAAAGTGCATTTTTTAATGAAAAAATCATTCCGAAAAAAAATGTAGTTGGGCTTGTGAGCACATAAATTTTAGAGATTCAGATATTTACTGAAAATTTTTAATTTACCCTCAACAAATTGATAAAAAATCAAAAAAAAATTCTTGTTTAGAATTATCCACAATAAAACTCCAGGTCTTATTGTGGATAATCCCTGAATTTGGGTTTTCACCTTATATTATTATCTAAAAATTTTGGTAAAATGTAGAAATTTGTATTTTTTTAAATTATTTAAATTTTTATGCAAACAATTTGTTTTACAATAAGAGTATAAAGTTCAAATATATTTAAATGTTGTAAGGTAATTAATTTTTTATTGAAATGTTCTTCCAAAAAAAAAAAAAAATTGATGATTGGGATTTTAATACAATTTAAAAAAGTTTTTTATTTCAAAAAAATTAAAAAAAAAAAAAACAAAAAAAAAGGTTTCATTTCAAACAATCAAGTTTTGAAAAAATATTTCATAAAGTTGCGAAAGTGTTTGATATGATTTAATAATTCCAATGTAATACTATAAGGTTTTAATAGAATTTTTTTTCTATTAAATAAAGGAATTTGATATTTGAATGGGTATTTTAATTAAATCTTTTCTTTTTTATATTCCAAACAAGACTTATCACCATTCCAGAAAACTTGTTGAAATCAAGAATGAAAAATAATTTTCAAAGTGTATTTTAGATGATTTATTTTCTTTGTATTCTTAATTTGTATGAAAATAAACTAGGAGTTTGCCTTGAATTTCTCGCACAATTACTTTTTATTTTTTAATTAAAAGTTTTTTTTACAAATTTGTTTTCAAAATTCTTTTTTTCAAATATTTTTAAGAAACAAAGCCAAAACAAAGAATACAATTTTCAAAGATTAAAGTAAAAGGATTGAATTCTAGATTATCAAAAAAAAAAACACTCTAAAAAGGGCAGCTTTTTCAAAATGCGAATGAAAGCGAAGCGAAAATTTGCGAATAGGGAAATTATTTTTTTCGTGATTGATTGGTGACCTTCTAAGATTGAAAATACATGTTTATATCACCATCTAAATACATTATATACTCTTAATTATTACAAAGCTGATCGATCATGAAAAAAAACCATACCTGTTTTAGACCTTTTTAGGCATTTTTTGCTATTTTTTTGTTAAAAATAAATTGCGAAAATATGCGATATGTGTTAACATGCTGTTAACCTGTTTGGGATGTTAACATTATGTTAACAATAAACAGTATATGTTGGCATGATGTTTACATAATGAAAAATGATCAACTTTCATTTTTTGTTTGTTGAAATATTGTTGGCATGATGTAGATGTTAACAATATGTCAACTTTTTATGATGTAAATGTTAACAGTATGTAAACATTATATGATGAAAGTTAATACTCCAGGAATATTGCTACTATCAACTCTAACCTACCCTACCCTACATATCCACCCATACACTACCCTAACCTACCCTACATACACGGTATGTATATATATATATATATATATACCATGTATACCTTCACCCACCCAACCCAACCCAACCTACCTACCCTAACCTACCCCAACATACCCTAACATATCCTAACCTAATTCTGCGGTATTTTGTTTGAATATTTTGAAATTAAAAATGTCAACATTTTCGTTTTAACATGTTAACATGGTCAATGTCAACATTAAATTTCAAAAAATGTTAACATTGAAAAAATGTCAACATCATTAATCTGAAAATGTTGACATGTTTTCAATGTCAACATCAAAAAAATGAAATGTTAACATTAAAAATTTCAACTATTCGCAAAATTTTCGCAGAATGTCAACACAAATGTCAACTCAAATGTCAACATAATGTAAACAGTTCGCTTTTTTTCGCGAAATTCAAAACACTTTTCGCAAATTAGCGCATTTTTTTTTTTTGGATTTTTGGGCAAAAATGGCCAAAAACGGGTAATGTTTTTTTTCATGATCGATCAGCTTTGTAAAAATTTAAAGTATATAATGTTGTTAGGTGATGATATAAACATGTATTTTCAATCTTAGAAGGTCACCACTCAATCACGAAAAAAAATAATTGCCCTATTCGCAAATTTTCGCTTCGCTTTCATTCGCTGGTTTCATATATTCCCCTAAAAAGTTTAGCTCAAAATAAAAAAGAAATTATGGCTAAAAAATTGAAAGCAAAATTCAGAATTATTTTGAGTTTTACATTTTGATGGATAATACAAATCAAACAAAAACATCCAATAAATCTAAATTTCTGGAAGAAGTATTTAAAAAATATCCGATTTTCTCTGTAAACCAAATAAGAATTAGCAAAATTAAATGAAAATAGAATTTTTAAAATTCATTTTGGGAATTTTTTTGAAATCAAAAGTAATTTGTTTATCAAAAATTTTTCGGCAAAAAGTTTTTCCCATTTAGAATTAAAAAAAATAAAACCAAATAAAGAAGAAGTAATTATCTCATATGTTGGAGATAAGATCAATAAATAAATGTTTTTTTTTTAATCAATTTTTTGATTTTGTTTGATTTCCATTTTTTAAATGACATGTAAATATATTTTACCAGGATATACTGACACCTCCCTTTTTATTAAAACATTAATGCCTTTGGTTAAAGGAATGATTTGAAAAATTCAGTTTCACATATATGGAGGTACTCAAAATTGAAAAATGTACTTATCCTCTAAAAAATTTTGACGATCTTGAGATTCGTGAAGATTAATTATTGACAATATAAGTGAAAACAAAATGGGAATTTAATTTTCAGAAATCAGTCACCACAAATCATTGTTTTTCTTTCAAAAGAAAGAATTTGTCCTTTGCTGATAAGTCTAAAAAAAATCTTGAAAAATTTTTTGGTTAAAGATCCATTCTGTGAATTTTTTAAACTTGTTGTGAATAAAGATTTTGTTTTGATTTAAATGAAGAGAAACATTGAAAAATAAGTTGGTTTTGGAAATCTTCTGTTTGAAATGTTATGTTTTGAAAACAGAGTTTTCTGTATTTTAGAAAAATGGGAAATGAACTGTAAATGTTGTTGGATTTTTTTTTGGACATTAATTTTATTCAAGGATTGTAAAAGAGAGAATTTGAAAAAATGAAGATCAAACGAAAGAAAAATAGCACTGCTGTTCTTGAAATAAGCAATATAACTGAGATTAACAAAACTATATTAAAAAAAAAAAAAAAAAAAAAAAAATTTTTACCACATTGGGTTTGTAGCATAATATTCTTTGAATATATTTTTGATAAGCCAAAATCTGAAATTTTAATTTCATTATTTTCACCTGAAAGCAAAAGATTTTCAGGCTTTAAGTCACGGTGAGCAATTTCAATGGAATGAAGATATTTCAAAACACTCAGTATTTTGAAAACAATCCTTGCGGCTTTTTCTTCATCATAAAATTCTTCTTCAATTAGATCGTCGAATAAGTCACCACCATCACAGTACTCCATCACAAGATAAACCTTATCTTTTGTTTCGAAAATTTCTCTTAGTGAGATAATATTCGGGTGGTTCACTTGAGTTAAAATGTTGATTTCGTTTTGGAGTGTGAGTAGATTGTTTCCCATATCCTTTTTGCTTATGATTTTGATTGCCCATTTTTCGCTCGTTTTACGATCTGTTGCAATCTTGACAACAGAAAAATTCCCACTTCGGTTGTTAATGTTTTTGGAGACATTGGATGATTTGTTTTGTTGTTTGTTGATCCAAAATTGGAAGGATTTTTTTATATGATGAGTATTATTATTTTTTTTGTTAGCGGATCGCTTTGATTTTAATATAAAAAGAATCAAAAGAGAAAGAATTGAACCAAAAATTTTCAGTTACCATCCAATTTTTTCTCCAAACTTGTATAACCTATAAAGATCTTCTTTAGACTCAAGTGTGCGAAAATTGTTTTTTCGTTTGATTTGGAAATAACTTTTTTTATTTTCATTTGGAAAAAGCTCAAAGGAATCACTCATTTTTGTAAACACTTAAAAAAATGAAATTTTTTTTGAATTTTTCAAAGTGTCTTTAGATTTATTTTCGAATTTCAAAGATAATAACTCTCAGGGTTAACAATTGAGCTATTTTTTTTTAATTAAAAATAAATTCACATTTTTACTTTTTTTATGTCTTAAACTTTAAGGACGAGTTTGCCACCCTGGAAGGTTTATAGTTTGGTATTTTTTTTCTTTTAGTTATCCAAAAGAATTTTCATTCTGAAGAAATTTGACAAAAAAATTACTCCTATCAAAGTTTTAAATCAATCAAACAAAAAAAAATAATTAATAGAAGTTTTTGATTGAAAATTTTAATAAAAAAGAATTAGTTTAAGAGATTTTCAAGTACAAGTTTGAATTTGAAAACACCCCAAACTTATAAAAGTAACTGTAAAAAATCTTTAAAATGCTTGAGATATTGTTTTTGTGTTTATGATTTGAAATGAAAATTTTAAATTATTTAAATTGTGATTAAATCTAATTTTGGTAGGATCAAAGTAAGGTAAAATTCTTAGGAATTTTTTGGTAGTTATTTAAAATTTCAACATTTTTTTGTAATCAAAATTCACAGCGCATAAATTTATCTGGTTTTATAGAGCTTTTTAAGCAGTTTTTTATCCACAATTTTATTGTTTTCTCTTGAAAAAATTGTCCTTACTGATGTGAGAGATCCTATAATGATACAAAAACAAATAAAAATTCCAATGACTTGAAAAATTATAACTTAGATTTTTGATCAAAATTCTCTCCAAATCTTTGTTTAAAGACAAGTAAGAGATTTTGATTTTTTTTTAAAAAAGTGAATGGGGTCCAAATTAACAGAGAGATTTAAGTACACCTTGAAAACAAACTTTCTTGGCAACTTTATATATAGGAATTTTAATTATGAAAAGAATTAATTTTTCCTAATTAATTGTTTATAAAAAGATTTGATCTTCTTTGGTTTGATTTCTCTTTTTTAAAAATGATATCAAAATTGTTGGTAAAAAAATTTTCCTTTTATGAAATCTCACCTTGAAAAATTTACTGGTAATTTTTATGAGTAAAAAACATTTGAAATCAAATCTCATTTTCTAAATACAAGAAAAATAAACCAAATAATTAATAATTGAAGATCAGACAAAAAAATAATTATTTATTTTATTTTCAATAATTATTTACTTCTCTTGGAATTTAAAAGATGAAATAATGTTTTTTTTTAAATATTCGAAGTATAATAACAAATTTTTACTATTTCAATTCGAAATTTTTTAAGAATTTATTATTTTTTTTTGTTTAGAATGATCAATTAGAATTGGTTTTATTTATTTAAAAATAATTAACAAAGAGAGAAATGATAAAAAAAGATAATAATTTTATTCGTTATGATACTGGGTAACCACAAAAATAAAGCACATTTTTAGATTAATCTTTATTAAAAATAATCAAATTAAAATACAATTTTATTTTTTTTTAATTCAAATTTAACTGATTTTAAAAAAGTTTTTTGGGGATATTTTGAATTTTTAAACTTTGGTTTGTTGTAATATTTTTTTGAATAAATATATATTAAAATATTAATATATTATTTAGAATTAAACTTATTGTCCAATAATTTGATTAATAAAATTATTTATTGAAAAACAAATTCAGATATTCAAATGAAAAAAAAACATTTTTATTTAAATTTCAAACATATACTGATAGTTAAACTTTTAAGACAAAAACTTTCAACGAAATTTAAACCACAAAAAATCTCAGTTAAGGTAAATTTTTTGGATTTTTTTAAAACTCAAATTCTTTCGCAGTAAATATGCATTTTGTACCTTAATTTAAGATTTTTTTATACTTTAAATTTGATTGGAATGTTGTGTCTTAAAAGTAGAACTGACGTTATATTGTTTTATGATAAAGTTAATTCCTAATCAAAAATATACATTATTCTGGAATTTTATTCCGTATAGAAAACAAATGTTCTAAATGGTATTTAAAATATCTTCAAAAGAAAATTTTATAAATAAAAATTTGATACATCACTACATAAAAAAAATAACTTGTAAAAATAATTTCAAAATTTGAATTTTTTTTTAAATATTGTATTTTTATTAGTTTTTAATTGATTTTATCTAAAAATATTTTTTTTTATTGAAAAGTATTTCAAAACATCAAAAAATTATTATTTTTAATTGTTAGGGCATATAATTCTTTGCTATTTACTTTTCCGGGGTCTTTCTAGATAAAGTGCATTTTTTACTTGATTAAAACATTTATTCAGTGTAAAATGTATTTTGGCATCATATATTAAATTTGTTTGGCATATCGATTACCATTCAAAATCAATATATCTTATTTTAATTTTACATACTTTTAAAATAAAAATAAAAATAAATTAAATTTAAAGAAAAATAATGTTTTTTCTCATTATAAAATTTGGAGCTTTTTACAACTTTAAATTTTTTCAATGAAAAATTATTTGGACAAAAGACTGAGTCAGATTAATATTGATTATTTTTTTAATTTTGACTATTTTTTAATTTGACCTATTAAAATCTGGTCATAAATTTTTCAATATTATTGAATGAGAAAACCTATATGACAAATTATTTTCCAAAATCTCTATTCAATCCAGACTGAAAAAATATAATTTTTATAAAGATTTTATTAAAGTTTTACTAACCAAAAAATCGAAAAAAAAAACCAATAATAATAATTCTTAGTTATAAAGATTATTTTTTTATCATTTAATTATGTTTAAATGTTTGTAAATTATTTTTTACAATTTTATATTCGTAGCTTTATCTATTAAAAAAGTCATTATTTGTTATATTCTTTAGTAATAAATGAAATTATTTCATAATTTTTTTATGTTTGTTTTTTAAAGTATGTTAATTGTTTAAATTAAAGTTTTCGAGAATTATTCATATTAAAATTTTAAATTTGACCTAAACAAATGAATTACTTTTTTCTTTTGATTTAATAGTTATTAAATTTTACCAAAAAAAAAAAAAAAAAAGAAAGAAAGAAAATAATTTGTGAGTAAAAACCCTTTTTTGAATAATAAAGACTTTTTTTTTATTTTGTAAAATGGGTACAAATTATTTTTGAGATATATTTTTTGGATTTTATTAAACTCATTTTCTTTTAGAGAAGATAAAATTGAAAAAATGAAAATGAAAAAAAGAAAAAAAAATTCAACAAGTAAAAATCAAACGAATGATAGGTTAAGAAGTTGGAAATCGAAAATTTGATTTTGTATCCAAACGTTGTCTCATCAAATTTAGACGTATAATAACTCGAGGTATAAAGATAAAAATACCAATATATATATATATATATATATAATTATAATTACTTTTCTCATTTCTTCAATAATTAAATTGATTTCATAAAAAATTAAATAAATCAACTTTTTTTTTTCTTTGAAGTTTGAATTTTGATTAGTTTTTGCTTTCTATCAATAAATTTATTTCTTTAATTCGACACAATTAAAAGACAAAGGAAAAAAAAAACGATTTTACTTATTTTAGTGAAAAAAAAATATTGTAATGAAACTATTACTAATTAACAAAATTAGAAATGAGAACAATCTCATTTATAAACTCTGTTTCAGTCAAAGGGGCCCAACATTTTTTCCATATATCAATTATTTTATATAATTAACCTTTGAAGAATAAATAAGAAATAAACAGAATAATTCACATCAAAGAATTGTTGATACCCGTATGAAGAAAACTAATTAATCAATAGATTTTCTTAAAAATTAAAAAACTCAAATTCTTAGGGTCCTATTGAGAAAAACAACGATGTTCGTTTGAAACATCTACTGGTATTTGAATAATAAATAGGAAACATTTTTCACTTCATTTTTCATACTTTTCTTTTAGAAATCAATTCCCCAAACGAAGTGTGTTGGTATTTGTGGTCACTATTTGAAAAAGGAAATGAAAATGAAGTGAAAATTTTTCACATTTATTAAACAAATATCAAGATCAAAGATTGAATAGAATTCCAATAGAAACCAATATGATTTCTCAACAATCTTTACATGGTTTCAATAACCCTAGAATAGCACATTTTTACCAAGTGACTATTGATCTTGCAATAAAAAAAAAATTTGCAACTGAATGACGTTTTAAAAAAAAAAACGAAAAAAAAAAACAAAAATGTGAAAAAATGATTTCAATTTTGAAAATTTCCAAAATAAAATTTTTCTTCTAATATCTATGTAAACCCTGTAAACATATGTATTATACCCATTACAACTGGGCCCCTTTGACTGAAAAATAGTTTATATAAAAAACAAATCAAGAAGAATTATAGATAAATAACTCTACACTTAAATTATTTTTTAAAAAAATTATTTCGTATTCTTTAAATATTTTTAACAATCATATAGTATTAACGTTCAACATAAAGATCAAACATTTAGAAAGAATATCTAAACAATTTGTTTTGTAAAAAGGGGTTAGTTGTTCAAAAACTAATTTTTTTAAAAAAATAATAATAATAATAATAATTACAAAAAAAAAACATTAATTTAAAAAAAAAAAATTTTTGTGGAAAATCTCGCAATGTATGTATTTATACAACACGCCAAGAAATAAGTGTTATTACAAAAAAAATAATAAATGAATAATTTCTTGTTCAGCCTATTTAATTCCAGAGGTTTATCATTTTTTTTTATTGATTAAGCGGAAAATTTTGTCTAATTCTATATTAAGGTTTGAATTTATATCAAGTTGGTAGTAATTTACAGCGTCTGTTAATTCTTCGAGGAGGACTTCGAGGTTGTCATCAGCTGTCAAAAGGATTTTGTCATGATAAAAAAATTCAATTAATTTTGAAAGACTATCGGTTGATTTATGAGAGTAATCTTTTACTTGTGAAATATTTGAAATTGTCGAGAAAAGTGAACGATATAAATTCGATCTTGCGTATAGTATCCATTTGTGAACCTTTAGTGTTTCAAAATCTTCAAGTTTTTTATTCTCACTTTCCTTTTCATTAACGTTCACATTTTCGTTTTCATCGACGTCAACTTCCTCGTCTGATATGATGATGGTGAAATCCATTGATTCTTGGTTATTATATAATG
The DNA here is from genome assembly GCA_027625915.1 of Anaeramoeba flamelloides. NCBI lineage: Eukaryota > Anaeramoebidae > Anaeramoeba > Anaeramoeba flamelloides. The sequence goes on from JANTQA010000008.1 coordinate 2,624,435, forward strand.
CGATTAAATCCTTTTTCAGAGAATGGTTATTAAAATCAATTTGTAAATTAAATTCGTCGGCAACAAGCTTTGCCAATTCTTGATGGTAGTCCGTGTAGACCCAAAAGAGCAAAGTGTTCATTTTGTTTGAAATTAGGGATTTGTTTTTTTTATATTTGTGAGATTTTGAGATTTGTAATAACTTGTTGAAGATCTTCCCACCGACTCTTGTTTGCACCAAGCTGGAATGAATGGGGATATCGCATATTTTGAGATCGGCGCATTTACCACTCGAAAAGAGCATTGACAAGTCATCTGAGACTAAGTGGGGCAATTGCAAGGAATAGCAGTCAGACAGGTCCACCCAATCTGGTGTTTTCCCGTAGCTACCAAAGGCAATATACAGCTTGCCCCTGATAATTGCAGAAACAGTTGTTCCTCTTTTACAGGGTGGGCTGCCCGTTGTTTCAATAAAATGCCATTTACAAGTCCTCAAATCGAGCATATAAAGGTCATTATAATACTTAAAGCTGGAGTTGACACCTCCAAAGATATAGAATTTGTCGTCACGGATCTCATAAACAAAAGACCTTCTTGGGTTTGGCTTGTCTCCAGTGGTCTCAACTGTTTCCCAAATCAGTGTTTTGAGATCAATTCGATACAAACAATTGTTCTCATTGACAGAATCCTGATTTTGAGTGAACTCGAGTGACTTTGTACCTCCAAAGATATACAAATAGCCGCCCCAATAAAACGAACTGTGTCTTGTTGTTGGCTTTGGAACGTCACCAAATGTTTTTAATTCAATAAGCCTTGGCTCCTTTTCTTTGTTATTTTTGTTTTCCTTTTCTTTTTTATTTTGGTGATTGTTATTGTTAGTTTTGTTTTTGTTTTTGTTTTTGCTTTCGTTTTGGTTTTTGTTTTTGTCCGAGAGCTGAAATTTAGAGAGCTTGTTTTCAAATCCTTCATATGTGTCTCCTCCAAAAATATATAAGTCTCCTTCAGCTAAGGTGGTTGAATGGAAATAAATCTTTTTATAGAAAGTGCTTAGTATTTTCCATTTCTTTGTTATCAGATCAAAAGAATAGGATTCACAAACATCGTCGCTGGTGCCCCCAATAAGGTATAGTGTGTTTTCAACTAATGTTAAGGAATGCCCGCTCCTTGGTTCGGGGACTATTTCTTCATTTTTTTTTTGTTGTTTTTGTTCACCAACAGTCCCTTGATGGATCTAATTTGGATTTTTTGTTTTTTGTTTAATTGTTTTATGTTTTGTTGATTTTTTTTGTTCAGTAAATCTTTTTTTGTTTCAATTAAAAGAGAAGAAATTTAGAATTAAAAAAAAAAATAGAAACCGTTTTCCATTTGTTCGTAAAAGGATCGTATTCAAGAACATCATTAAAATAACTCTCATCATTAATCCCACCAAAAGAAATCATTTTTTCTTTATACTTGACTCCTTGGCAACAACTTCTTCTTTCAGGTTTAAATCCATTCATTTTCAATTTTTCCCATTTAAACATTTCAAATCAGGTTTGTTCGTGCAAAGAATTTTATCGGCAGTACAATTAATTTTGAAAAAAATAATAACAATGTAAATTTTATTTGTAAAATTTATTTTGAATTGAACAGTTTTAAAATTAATCATTAAAAGACACCTATAAAAGTTGAGATATCTACAAGTTGGGTTCTTCATTTAGAGCTAATTTTTGTAATTCTTTATTTTTAAGAGAAAATATTCCAATTTTTAATTGTCCTTTTTTCCTTCAGTTCGTGGATCTAATTGTATTGTTATGAAAAAAGTTACTTAGAATTCGACGAATTAAAAACAAATTGTTTTAATGGTTTTAATTTTTCTACCAATTTTATGTAAATGATTAGTCTCTTTTTAAACCCTTGTGGTACTTTTTTTTTCGTGAATTATTTTTCAAGTCTTTGCTTCAATTTGAAAATAAAGTTAATTCAACAGGAGTTCGCAATTTTCTGAGTTGGGTTTCAAAGTTTTAAATTTCTGATCAATCAAAATTGGGTTTCTGTGAGGTTTTGGAATTTATGAAAATTTTATCAAAAAAAGGTAGAATCCTATTTGATAATTTTAAAAAAATTGAGGAACTTTTGAATAGTTTTGTAGATCAAAATGAACTACTAAAATGTTTTTTTATTCTTTTGATCTTTTAAAGTTTTTAATAAATAAAATAAGGCTTGTATTACTGTTAATTGTAAAATAAAAAGATCAAAATTTTCATTCAGATTTCCAAAAAAAACACACCACTCCCAAGAATTAATATAAATCATCAAAATCACCTATTTGAAAGATAAATTTATAATTTATGATGATTTTGACAAATTAAAAATTTGAAAAATTCGTTGATTTTTAAAACGCTTTTTTTGGAAGCTGAATGAAAATTTTTTTCACTTTATTCTGACTGCAAATAGTACACAATTTGAATTTTTCTGATTTATTTGAAATTATCCTCAAAAGAAAAAAGCAAATTTTATCAACTTTATTTTTCAACTAAAACCGTTTTTTTGAGTTAAGAACTATTTTAAGCTCGGATAACAATTGTAAAGGGGAAATTAACTTTTTTGTGTTCTTTTAAGATTCTCTACCAAAGTAAAAATTTGAAATGTTACATGATTTTTAATATCTTCTTTTAGGAAAGCTGAATGAAAATTTTGTTCCCTTTATTTTGAAACAAATCGTAATTTTGAAATAAGTATTGTGTTTTTTTTAATCACAATTGTGATTCAAGATAAGTGACGTACTTTTTCATTTTATTTTCACATTTCAAGTTTTAAATATAAATTTGAATGAATTAAAAAGTTTTTCAAGATTTTTTTGTTTTTTACTATTTTGATCCTTTCAGAATTGATAAAGAAAAGTACAATTTAGTTTTTCAGATTTCATTTTTTCAAGAAATAAGAAAAATGTTTCAGTAAATTTTTGAAATTTGACTTTTTAGATCAGAAATTCAAAGAGATATTGTTGCTTCACAATTACACGAAAACGTAATATATTACTTTTCTGAACTTGTTACTTTGGTTAAAATAATGTATAAAGAAAAGATTAAACACTCTTCAAAATAAAAAGCGTATTTATTTATTATAGAAGACCTGTACATCAACGGATCAAAGAAACCAATAATAAACCCTAATTAAATATGACACTGGTTTCTTAAAGTTTAATTATTTAAAAAGAAATTCTAAAAATGAAGGATCAAATTTGCAGAAATTTATCTTAAAAAATAGAGTAAATTTTTGATTAATTTATATTTATAACACCAAAAAAACAAAAATAAATTCAAAAAAATTGAGAGAAATTATTAAAAATTTTGAAAAAATTGCGTTAATAAGTAAAATTTTATTAAAAATATCCAGGATTTAACTATCAAAATTGATTTAAAATTAGGTATACTACCGGGTAGTGAATTAAACGTTCCATTGGAACCAGAAAGAAAAAAAAAAAAGCACATATTATATTTAGAAAGATGAACTATATTCGTTGTTCATGCATTATTTTAATTGCTGAAGATGAAATAATTTTTTTTCATTTAAAAAATTATTCTCAAACCAAAAAATTAAGTAACACTCCCAAATTACAAATTATGAATTGTAAAACAAACAAAACTGAAAACACAAACCAAGAATGACTGGAAAGCTTAAAAAACAAAATTAAACGATTTAATACTTTTTGATTAAAAACATACCAACAAGTGTTTTATTGATAAATTAGACCAAGGTGTAAGTGCTTTTCTTTATAAACATAAGTATTTTTCATGCAATTAATTTTTGGGAGGTATTGTTATTTTCTTCTTAAAATGTCAATTGCTAACACAAAATGATTCTTGGATTGATGGTTATAAAAATAATTGGTAAAATTATTTTTTGTTTTAATCTTTGAAAGATTTCAGACCTCTCCACTAAAATGGTATTAAGAAGATCATTACACAAAAAACAAGATTACCTTGTTATTATTATTATTTATAGTGTTTTAAAAATTATTACACTTATTTGTTTATGCAATAAATATGATTCCCATTATCAGAAAATAATTTTAGTTATAATGATTTTTTGAAAACCCTATAGTTATTGGAAAAAAGGAATTTATTTATATTTCCATTTTTTCTGATACTTTTTATCTGAGTTCTGATTCATCAATGGGCTTATTAATGGTATAAATAGTTGGCCGGCGTTGGGATTTTTTCAATTGCAAAAAATAACTTTTTTTGGTAAAAGTATCATTGTGTGTAGAATGACATATACCAATACCAAATGATTTGTGATAATTTGCACCCACCAGTTCTTTCTGCGAATCTCTTCGGCATGTTTTCAATATAATTTATTCACTGGTATTTGATTAATAGGCCTGAACAATTTTTACTTTATTTTCCCTTTCACTATGGTAGTTTTTTAATTACATCCTACTTTGTTGAAAACTCAATTCTCAATGAAAAATCGGGAAAAGGAAGTGAAAATTTTTTCCTATTTATTATTCAAATACCAGTCTTAAACTTGATTAAAACCTTATTAATGACAATCTCTTAAATTTTGAAAAAGATTATCTCTTATTGATGTAGCTGCTTATTTTTTAGTTTTTATCTGATCGATCTTGGACTTGATATGGGTTTTAATTCGGGTTTAAAAAAGCAATTTTTGAAATTTATTTTATTAAAAGATCATAATAAAACCAAACCTAATTAAAAAATTATCTTCTACAACCCACAAATCACACTTTTTTATTAGTTACGTGCAATTAATTAGCCTTACACTCTTCAATTTGTATTTGGAAAAAAAAAAAAAAAAAGATAAAAATTGCCCTTTTAAACCCCAATTAAAACCCATATCACATCCAAACGCGATCCAATAAGAAATAAAAATAAAATGCTCATAGACCAGAGACTCGAAATTTTTTTCCATTTTCAAATATTTTAATCCTGAAGGTTAAACATTAAATCAAGTACAAAAAAGTGTAAAATAATAAATATAAAAACCTGAGACAATGCTTTACTTGAATTTAACAAGAATTTGAAATAATAAAACCCAAAATTGATACCTTTGATTTAATTTTTGATTGAGTAATGCAAATATTAACGTTTAATATCTCACCTCCGTCTCGAAAAATAACAGAATGAAAAAGAACATTTTATGATACAATAAACAGCTACTTTACTAATAGACGATTTTTCGATATTTTATTAAAATTTATAAATAAAAATTTAGGAATTCGGGAAGTGTCGTAGAGCGCATAAGTAGTCCAGAATTTGGGAAATAAAAAGAAAATTTAGGAATTTTTTATTTAATTTCTCAAATTAAAAAAAACCCAACGACAGGTAACCAGAATTTTAAAGAATGGAGAAAAATCATAGATTTTACTCAATTCTTTTAAATCCTGAAAAACCTAACGAAAAGCGCCTAGATTTTTTTAATTTAAGAAATAAACTGAAAATTAAATAAATTTTCGTTTTATTTCTCAAATTAAAAAAAACCTAACGGCAAATACGAGAGATTAACAACCCCCATTAAAAAATAAATAAAAAATAAACAGCTACTTTTTTTCATAAAAAAATTAATCAACAGATATTAATTCTCTTTTTCTGAAACATAAAAAAAATAATCTCTGTTTTTTTAACAAAAAAATACCTTAATCCTGATTAACTTATCTCTTTACTAAAACACTAACCAAATAGATAAACTTATAAAATTCTACTTTCCCCTTTTAGTTAAGTGGGTATTCACCCCATAACCATCACTGGAATTCTAAAAGCGATAGTTTATTAAAAATTACACCAGTAAACACAAGTTCTAGATTCTCTAAAAATTTAAAAAAAAAAAAAAAACTTTAATTTTACAAAATCTTCAATTAAAATTTGAGAAAAAATAATAAAAAAAATCATATTAAATTTGAAAGAAATGATTCTGGATTTTTTTATGGAGATTCAATTTTTAAGATATAATAATATAATTCTTCATGTTGGGGTTTTAGATTTTATTTATATAATATTTTGTAATTTCAAGTGCAATTGTTATCCAAATAGAACTATTCTAGAGATCTCAAAAAAAAAATGCTATCAAAATAATAATGATTTTTTTTTTAAAATTCTATTTTAAAGAACAAAATTTCTAGTTCCTTTGATATTTCTTATAGGTATTATTATTTAATAGTTTTATATCTTTTTAAACAAAATTTTATTTTATTTTCTTTAGCAATACTCTTAATATTTATAAAAAATTAAAATAATAATTATTGTTCTTATTTTTTTTTTACGTTTCTCAACATTTTTTCGTAACTTATTTATAATTCATGAAATAGAAAACAGCTTTTTACTGGTATTTTAAAAAATCACTTATCATATTTTCTAAATAATTCTATTGAATTCTCATAAATATAAATATCTCATTTTATATAACTCATAAACTATTTAGAGATTGATTTACATTTTTTTTAAAATAATTACTCAAATTTAACTCAACAATGTTACAAATATATCTGAATCATAAAATCAAAAAATATCTCTTTTTATTACTTTTCCAAACTTTCAAATTCATTATTTTGTGAATTTTAAAAAATTCTTTAATTTAGAATAATTATTCCATTGTTTGCTTTAAAATATGAATTCATCATTTTTTTTTCAAATTCTGAATCAATTTAAAAAAAATATAATATTTAGGAATTGTGAGTTTAGATTAGATACGATTTAAATTACAAACCATTATATTAATATCCATTTTCGTATTGATAATTAATTTCTATTAAATACTTTAGAATTGTTCAAATTATTTTAAAATATTTACGAATTATCAAAATAAATAATTTGCATCACCTTAAAGATCTTTAGAAAAAATAATCAATTTTGAAAAATGAATTAAAATCAAAGTAATTAAACTAGTGATCTGATCAAAAGATATTTCTTCTTTGGTTTTAAACTTTTTTGGTGGGGTGATTGAAACTTTAAAGCAATAATACTCATCAATTAAGGAATAGTCGTTGAATCTCAACTCATTATCATCTTAGATTTACTAATGATGGAAATACCGATGATTATATATATCATTTGACACTTTCTATATTTTTGATGCTCTTCAAGAAAAAAAACCCTATTAAAAATCATTTTATAAAACAGTTTTAAATTCAAAAATTTCAGACTATGGTTTAACATGAAATCATTGATCTAAAGATAGTATATCATTCTTTTTTTTAATTATCCAGCCAAAATTGTTCATTTTCAATTTTAGAGAAAGTTCAATTAAGCATAAGAGTCTGAGACCAGAAGCCAACACTTTAACTAATTTATACATTTCCAATTCGATCTGAAAACTGTCTTGTTTATTTAGTGATGTGGTTTGGCTTGATTTTTACTATTTAAATTTCCTTCTTTAATAACTATTTCATAATCTTTTTTCCAACATATTATAAAAATACCACAATAGAGTGTTGAGATAAGAACAAAAGTCCTACCAATTAACACTCCACAAAGTAGATAAAACAAAAAAACTTAACATTCTATTACTGGTGTTTGAATTTTAAATGGGAAAAATTTTCACTTCATTTTCGATTTCCTTTTTCCAATGAAACCACAAATTACAACCCAATTCTTGGAAAACTCTAATTATATAAAAAAAAATATAGAAAAGAAAGTGAATATTCCTTCCCATTTATTCTTGAAATACCAGTATAGCATTTAATTTTTCTTCTCAAAAAAATGTTATAAATTATTATTATCAACAAGTACTTTATATACTAAAAAGCAATGGGACACAGCCAAAAGTAAAAAATTTTGTTTTCTAATCTTCTTGGAAAAGGTAAAAAAGTGAAAATTATGATTTTATAGTGGCTACTCCCTTAAAGTTATTAACTTTAGTTAAATAAAGTTTACCTTTTCGAATTCAAAAGTGTTTGCTTTCTAATTGGTTTTTCATTCATTATCTTAAAATTGTTAATTATTTTGTTTACTTTTCATTTCTATGGTGTGAACATTGTTAATTTATTTTCAAATTTAAAAACACTTTTAATTCTTGATTAATTCCCACAACATCTAGTCTTGAATAAATTCTTCTTTGGAAAAAAAATTAAAATTAACTTTAAAAATGTTTTAAATAAATCTCTCAAGAAATATCTTTTTCCAAAAACAAAATCTGACAACTTCTTATTGACTTTAACAACCACTATATGTCATATTTAAAAAAACTCAAAGAGGTTGATATAAAACCTAACCGCATTCATAAAATTAATTTAAATTTTCCATTTTTTTCTATTTCTTATTCTTGAAAAAATACAAGATAGAAAAAAAAAACAAAGAATGACCCAATTTATTACAGATTGGTTACAAAAAATGCTTGGGACTGAAATAAACCCAACAGACCCTCTTATGCTTTCTTCTTCTCTTTGCCAGGCAATTACTACACTTGATCCAGATCCATTGCCTAAAATTACCTCGTACATAAATATTTTTTTTTTTTTTTTCTTTTCCTTCCCCAAAATAAAATTCATTTTGAGTGTCAAGTTGAATCACATAAAAAGAAAAAGAAAAGAAAATCTAATCTAAGACTAAATTTCTTTTAACGTTGGAACAACTACCCAAAAAATAACAAAAAAAAAAAAAAAAAAAAAATAAACCCAAAAACAAACAAAAAACAAACAAAAAATAAACAAAAAACAAACAAAAAACAAAAACAAAAACAAAGCTCACCAAAAAAAAATATCAAAGAATTTTTACAGAGTTGCCAGTCATTAGGTGTTAAAAGAGAAACTTTACCACCAGTCAAGGCGTTATTAGACACAACAGATCCGAGGCCACTTACGCTGTTATTAAGGGAATTAAATTCCTTAGTCACACTACCAAGCCGTGAATGGGAAATGGAGATTGACTGTGAAAAATTGACTGAACAAACAAGTGTCAATATCCATGGCTTATCTAGCGAAGCAGCAAGAATCTACAGCATTGGTAGAAAAGATTTTGAAGTTGAATTACTTCTCGGAACAGGAGCCAAAAAAGCAATTTTCGGGACAATCGAATTAACTCACAAGAATTGTAAAATTATACCAAGAGATGAAAATATTGATTTCAATTCTTCGTTAGGGAACAATAGTAATAATAACAACAACAATAATATCAATAATACCACAAATTCGAAGCAATTCCACAATCTAAATTTCCCGATGGAAATATTAATTACACAAATCATAACCTTTTCTCATCCAAAAAAAAAAAAATTAATCAAAATATGTAGCACAAATCAAAATATAGAGGATCTTAATTCAATTATTATCAAATTTGATAACATTTATTTAATGCTATTATTTTGGAAATCCATTCAAATGTTCAAAAGATACCAATTAAATTATCTTGGGATTATTCCAATCCATGGTGATATTTTAGGAATCGAAACAGAATTAAATACACTGTCAAGAAAGATACTTAATCAAAAAAAAGAAGAAGAAAACGAGAACAAATTACAAGCAAATTTTAATATTGAATTACTCCCTTTCAATCAGATTATCAAACAAACAGGCAACAATAATAATACAAATGTATTAAATTTTAAAAAGAGTTCTCATAAAGGCATTCTATCAATCCACTCACAATATATATCCATCCTTTTGCTAATAAAATCCAAAAATAACCTGTTTAAAGAATTCATTTTCCCTTTAAATGTCAACAACAGTAGCAGCAGCAGCAATAGTAACAGCAACAACAGCAGCAGTAACAATATTAACAACAGCATGTATAATATCAATGAAAATAATTGCATTAATAATAATAATCATTATTTAATATTTTCTTCATCTATTAAATTTAAAAATATCATTGAATTATTAATTGAAACTGATCTAAGATCACAAAAATTATTCTTTGCTTGTAATTCAAATTTGCATGCACAGTTAATTAACAAATGTATAAATTCTTTGGTCAAGCGATGGACAATCCAAAAGAATCATAATAGTATTAAGCAACGATTGAATATCTCCTTTACAACAACAATTAATAAGAATTTAAAAAACGAATTGCAATTATTAAGTAAATTTAATAATCTTAACAGTGATGAAGTAATTAACACAATTGAAAACCAAAAGGGAAACACCCCCTTCAATAATGAAGAAAATGGCAAGGAACAAAATAGTATGCATATCAACAACTATGACGATGATGATCTCAATAATTTTGATGAAATTGAATATAATGATGATGAAGAATTTGATGGTGAAGAATTTGATAATGAAGAATTTGGAGATGAAGAAACTCTTCAAGAAAATGCGAGAAAGGAATACATCAGAAAAGGGCTCGTAATTTCCAGACATTTGAAATGCACATCATTTGGGAGGTATGGCCAAGCAACCCTTTTACAAAAAAATTTACTATTACCTGGATGGTATATTAATCCTTTGTTAATCATCAAAAATGAAAAAAAACATAAACTTCGATGCAAAAAAACTATTTTAGAATATTTAAGGTTAGATTCAGCAGAATTCCCTGTTGGATTAGTTGAAACCGATTTAAAAGAATTAATAAATTATAATGGCAAAGAATGTATTTTAAAAATACATGGCTCCAAATTTTCAATATTATTGAAAAACAAAAAGAAAAATATCACAAAAAAAGATTTCGAAACAAAAGAAGAAGAATATAATAACGATTATAAAAATAATAAAGACACCGAAATATTATTTACGAAAGAATTTGATAATTCAATAACAATAATAATACATCCAAATTTTACAACATTGTTTATGATCAATTTGCTAAGCTTTGGTAAAATATTACTCTGTTGTAAAGATTCCTTAATTAGGGATTTAATATGCAATTCGTTTGTAATCTTTTTAAACAGAAGTGTACACAGTAATTTGCAAAAAGAATATGATAATTTATTTTTATTTTATTCTTCAAACAAAGCCAAAAAGAGTAATAATAAATTTAACAAACTTTCGTTATCAAAGCAAGTCAAAAGTTTAAGAGATGAACTATTAAATAATAATGATATTAATTGTAATTCCAAATATAATTTTAATCTAAAACTCAAAAAAGATGATGAATATTTGAATAACAACAACAACAACAACAACGAGGATGATGATGATGATAATATTTTAAATGAGGATGACGATGACGAATTACCACCATTATATGAGAAAATAAATTCTGATTTAATAGGGTACATTGGAATAGACGAACTTGAAAAAACTAAATACCAAGTGATAATTTTGAATAGCTTTGGAAATATTAATCAATTATCCCAAAATAATAATCAAGCAGCAATTTCCTTATATCGTGATCATTTTATTATTAATTCAGGAGCATTGAATATTAAAAGATATTATAATAAATTTACAAAATTATTTTATTCATCAAAAAATAATAAACGCTTAGCAAAATTGAAATTAGATGAATACTATTCGCTGTTAATTATCTTCCAATCTTATGAAAATTTAATCGGCTTTTCGTTAGATTTGGAAAGTAAAAAAAATCAATTACTAAAACAAAACTTTTCATTAAAACAAGAAAATAAATTGAAATTTAAAAAGTTCCCGTGCTTGGTTAGATCACTGATTGGCTTGATACCTGGTACAATTTATTTAAATTCGGATCATTTCTTAATAGTCACTAACAATGATGACTTTTCTTCCGAATATTCTGGGAATATGAAGGTTATTCGTTCGAAAAGCAATCCCTATTTAGCAAAAATTATATTGCCCTTGCATTTTATTATTAGACTTTCCTTTACAGAAATTAATCAAGCTAATGATTTTATCATATATTTTAATAATATTTGCCAAAAAATCAAAAATGAAATAAATGCTAATGAAAATTTGCTTTCTAAAAAAAAGGAAGAAGAAGAAGAAAGGAGAAAGTTGAAGAAATTGCAAAATGCCAATTTGAACAAAATAAAGCCTTTTGAAACCAATTTCCTTGATCCAGAAATTTTAGCTACAGTTTTTATTGAAGAAAAGCCTTTAGGCGAAAGAGGAATTATTATTGAAAATGATAAATTAAAATTAATTTCTTATTCTAAATCGAAACACCCAGAATTTTCTTTAAAAAATTCATTTATTTTTTTCAATCAAAACTTTGATCAAATATTAAAATTATTTACTCAAAATGGGAGAATTTTATATTTCATTTTTGATAATTCTTCAGAAGCATATATTTGTAATCAATTATTTAATGAAATTAATCAAGGCAAATTATTATCATTACGAAATAATAATAGTAATAACAATGATGATGATGATAATAATGATTATAATAATGACAACGAAGAAGAAGAAAATGATAATGATGAAATTAATTTCAAATTAGATTTTAATATCAAAATTATAAAAAAAAAAAAAATATTACATAAGGGAAAAATATATATTGATCAAAACAAATTAGTCGTCAACCAAATAAATAATAAAAATAATAATTCAAAAATAATCATCCAAGATTCTCTTGAAAAAATTGAAATTCATATCCATCCTACAAATGAATTAATAATTAGAATTGTTTATGGAAACGAAAAAAAAATGGCGGAATCTCTTCAATTTGAAAATAAAGAAAATAGAGACACTCTTGTATCAATATTTAATAATTTTTTAAAAGTGGATTATTTCCCAAAGAATATTTTGAAACATTTGAAAAAAAAATCCATAATAATCGAGAATAAAGATAATGAAAAAGAAAATTTAAAAAAACAAAAAGCAAGAGAAAAAGAACAAAGATTATTAAAAAAACAAAAAGAAAAAGAACAAAGAGAGAAAGAAATATTATTACAAAAGCAAAGAGAAAAGGAACAAAAAGAAAAATTATTAAAAGAAAAATTATTAAAAGAGCAAAGAGAAAAAGAAGAAAAAGAAAAATTATTAAAGAAACAAAGAGAGAAAGAACAAAGAGAAAAAGAGGAAAAAGAAAAATTATTAAAAGAGCAAAGAGAGAAAGAAAGATTATTAAAGAAACAAAGAGAAAAGAAACAAAGAGAAAAAGAACAAAGAGAAAAAGAGCAAAGGGAAAAAGAGCAAAGAGAAAAAGAGCAAAGAGAAAAAGAGCAAAGAGAAAAAGAACAACGAACAAAAGAAAAATTATTAAAAGAGCAACGAGAAAAAGAACAAAAAGAAAAACTATTAAAAAAACAAAGAGAAAAAGAGCAAAGAGAAAAAGAACAAAGAGAGAAGGAACAAAGAGAAAAAGAACGAAAAGAGAAAGAACAAGAAGAATTAAGAAAAAAGGAAAAACTATTAAAAGAACAAAGAGAAAAAGAACAAAAGGAAAAATTATTAAAAGAACAAAAAGAAAAAGAACAATCATTAAAAGAACAAAATGAAAATGAAAATGAAAATGAATATAATCAATATTTACAATTAATTGATTCAATTAATTTTTTTAAAATTAAATTTAAAATGAAAAATGAAAATAAATCAAAACTGGCTATTCTTGGAATTGAAGATGAAAAATTATTGTTTTCAAATATTAATAAAACACAAAAAATAAATATCACAAACATTAAAATTGCAAATAGAAGAGGTACCAACAAACAAAATCAAATAATACTTTCCATATTAGATCAAAAAATAAAATATTCGATTATTTTCAATCATATTTCAAGCAAAACAAAGTTTATCAAATCTTGGCTAAAATTAAAAAAAAAAAGTCAATTGACCCCACGTTCTTCACCAATTTCCCAAAAGAATAAACAAAATAAAATTCTTGATAAAACGAAATTAAAGGTTGATAATAATCAAATAGAAGAAAATAACCATAATACAAATCTAGGAACGAATGGTGATAAGAAAGAAAAGGAAACAGAAACAAAAACAGAAACAGAAACAGAAGAAGGAAATGAAATAGAGGCAAATGAATATGCAAATTTAGAAAAACATACTTTTGAAATTTTCTTTTTATCAAAACAACAAAAATCAATTGGAGAAGGATCTTTTTCATTTATTGGGAAAAATATTATTGAAATTATTGATCAAGATAAAATTAAATATAATTTTATTTTTTCTGAAAATGATCAATTACATATGGGTAAAACTAAACATATTATTAAAATTATTTTTGGTGAAAAATCATTTTTGTTTCATTTTAAATTAAAAAGAGAAAAAAAAATTTTTATAGAACAATTTCGAAGATTTAGAAACTTTGCTAGTCAAAATAATAATAAACAACAAAATCAAAAGAAACCAGAAAAAAATGAAAATAATGATAATGATAATGAGAATGAGAATGATTATTACCAAAAAAAAAAATTAGGTCTTGAAATTTTTAATGTTAATATTACTGATCGAAACCAAACGAAAAAAGGAAAAGGAAAAATCTTGATCAAAAAGAACTCTATGGAAATTGAAATACAAACTGAAGAAAAAGAAGCAATAATTGAACCAATTAATGAAAAAATAAAACTCGCTTTACACCCTAAAAACAAAAAATCCTTAAAAATTAGTTTCCTAGAAAAGGAGTCATTGTATATACTATTTAACAAACCCGAAACTAGGGTTATATTTAACGAATTAGTCTCAACATTAATCGAAAATATTATTCCAATTTATAATATAATTTTTAAAAATCAAAAAACTCAAGAGAAACAAAAGGCCCAAATACATTTTGACCACGAATTCATTAAAATAAAAGATAATAAAAATGTTAAACTGATTTATAATTTTGAAATAAAAACCATTCAAGTGAAAAAGCATCCTAAAAATTTAAAATTAATTAAAATCCAATCCAATAATACAAAACTTTCAATTTTGATGAAAAAGGAAAAAGATTTATTATCGTTTATTAAACATTTTAATAAACAAAAAAATCAATCCAAATCATCCAATAATAATAATAATAATAATAATAATGATATTAAACAAAAGCAAAAGAAAGAGAACAAAAATAACACAAAGAAAAGTGGCATTGAACAAGGAAATAAGAACGTTGGGATAATTGAAGATGAAGACGAAAGTGAAGGTTTTTTAGCAACAATACAACAAACCACTATTAATGAATTGGAATTAAAAGAAAAAATAAAAATTATTTTAAAAACAAACCAAATCTCAATCTTAAAATTGGATCAAAAGGAATCCTCCCTCACTTGGAATTCTAATGAATATTCAAAAATACAAGCTTCAAAATCAAAAAAATATAGAATAAAAGTTGTTTTCGAGAAAAAAGTTTCTTGTGTTATTGATTTAGATAACCCAGAAAAGTCTGACATTTTTTTAAATACATATAAAAAGAAGTTGGTAAAAAATTAGAATTTTTTTTCGATTAAAAATTTATTTTTTTTTTTTCTTTCATCTTATTTATTTTTTTTCTTTTTTTAATTTTTACTTATTCTATTTATTCAAAATATTTTAAATATTAATTTTTAAGATCAATAAAATTTTTCTTTTTTTTTTTTTTTGATTAATTTTCTGTTTTCCCATAATAGAACCACTCCTAATTAGAGATCGTTTATAATTTTTGATATTTTGTTAAATTAAACTCTTTTATAGTCCTAGGGGCTAAGTTGAGTAAACTGAAATTGGAAAAATTCTTTGCACTTTATACAATATTCTTTTCAAAACATTTTTTTCCATTTATAGATCAGAAATATTTTTTCTAAATTAGTTCAAATTTTCTTTTTCTTTTTCTTTTTTCTTTTTTTTATTTCTTTTCTTTTTTGTTTTTATTTTCTCACTTTTTTAAAAAAAGTCAATTATACAGAAAAAAAAAGATCTTTCAAAATATTAATAAACACTACAAAAAATGAGATTACTATAATTATCTTTTAACATTAAATGGTTGACTTTTTAAAAATCCATATTGTTAACAAATTTAATTTTTCTAAGAAGTTGATAAATTTTTACAAGAGAAATACCAATTAAAGGGGACCAAAATTTTTTTCATATCTTTATCATTTTATTTATTTTTCAAAAATTTAGAGTTTTTTTAGGTATTTCTCTTATCAATGTCAACTCAAATCTGAAGTTCATCATTTCTCTTATTTCGAAAAAATCCATTGTTGGTTGATTCTTTTTAAATTATTGATTGTTTTATTTTTAGCTTGGATGTTACAATGAAATTGGCTTTAAAGAAAACGTTTCAGTATGTTACTCTATCTGTTCAATCCATTCTTTTAATCTATTTATTTTAAACATATAAAAATTTTTAGTAATAAGTTTTTTTATAATTAAAATAATTCAAGTACGTTTTCAGATATTACAAGGTGAAAACAAATTTTCTCAAATGAGAAAAAGCTTGGAAAATGTAACACATTCTTATCAAGTATATATGGATTATTTTTATAATATTATTGTCAAATATTATTGACCAATAAAAGAAGAAATCACGTAACATATTAGAACAATTAAGAAAGTTATTACATTATACCATTTTGAATAATTTTAATTGTTGGAATATTATAAAAAAAAAAAAAAAAAGATTTTATGATTGACAAGAAATATTGAAACTCTGAATTTAAAATATTATTCATTATTTTATAAGTGAAAAGAATTAAGGAAAATCAAAACTGAAACTTTTGAATTTTAATTTAACTAACAATTTTTTTGATTGAATTTTTTGGTTTTATTAAATTATTTTTAATATCCCGAAATACGTTCTCAGTAAAAGCTTTAAAATCATCAAATAATAAACCAAATAAATAGTCAGCAGAAAATTAATATTTTAAACCCCTATTTTTTTATAACCAAACAATTAAGATCACTTTTCCAAATTACTCTGTTGAAATCAAGATGAAAGGTTTTTTTTCCATCAATATCTCATTTGTGAATATTTATTTTCTTTTTTCTATTTTTAATTTCTACAAGAAAAAACAATATATTATGATGAAATCTCAACCTATTACTATTGATGATATTTTGAAGGAATTTTTGACAAATTTGTTTTCAAAATATTGTTTCTAAATAATATCAATAAATTAAACTAAAAAAAAAAAAAAAATACTTTTTTTAAAAGATTAAAGGAAAAGAAAATGAATTACTTGAAATTATTAAAAATTAAAAGCAAAGAGGTTAACTCTAAGAAAAAATATATATTGATAAAAAATATCAAATTATGATTAAAAATTATTTTGGGTCTTTCTTTATACTTGCTTAATCAATAATAAATAATTCTAAAATCAAACAAATTCAACAAATAGATATATATTTTCTAATAAATTTTTAAAAAATATTATATTATCTTGAACCCAATCAAGAATTATATGAATCAAATGAAAATAGGAAATTTAAAATTGAAATTTATTTTAAATATTCATTTGAAAAAACAAGTCTACAATTAATTAAAAAAATTTCAATTTAAAGTTTTTTCAGAAAGAATTAAAAATAAAACCAAGTGAAAAATCGCTAATTATATCAAATATTACAGACAAGATCAAGAAAAAATTCCTATTATTATTTTTTTTTTTGTCAAGTTTTTAATTCTTTTTGATTTAGGTTTTTTAATGGATTTGTAAAAATTTTACATTAGGATATATCTGATACCTCTCATATTTATTAAAAAATTAATTATTTTGGTAAAAGAAATGTTATTAATCATTTAGTTTCTGTAAATGGTGAAACTCAAAATTGATAATTTCCTAACAACCTTAAACAAAAAATAAAATAATAAATATCTTTTATCCAAAAACAATCAATTGATTTTTTTTTTTTCATTTTACTGATTAAAAATTAAAAAAAAAGGATTACAAACGCTCTAAATCAGGTTTTAGTAACAATAAATAACTTTTATATTTAAAAATATTACTTTAGCTCAGTAAATCAATTTTGGATCTTATATTAATAAAGTATATCTATATATATGTTGATTTTTACTTATAATGATTGTGTTTGAACTTTTCTCCTTCTTGATATGCTTTTTTTTTATTTTTTTATTATTTGAAGATCATTCTTTCATTTATTTTTTAAGTTTTATTCTTACACTTTCCCAATCTTGTTTTCAGAAAATCCCAGCACAAAATACTAACCTAACCTAGAATTAACCCAATCCAAGCACTTACTCAAAAAATTATAGGAAATTAAATTTAAATGAAAAAAAAAAAAAAATCGTATTGGTTAATATTGTTTTGTTTTCAATGACTTAATAGCAATTTCTTCATAAAAAATTTAATATTGATTTCGCTTATTACTTTTTTTAAATGAATAAATTTTTATCTACTTTAAATTTATTTTTTACTCTTTGATTGAAACAAGAATCAAAAACAAAAATTAAAAAAAAGATAATAAAATTTTTTATAAAAAACAAATATTTGATTTGTTTAATCGGAATTTAAATAAATTTACCAATAATAAATATTTTGATATAATTATTGATAAAATAATTTTTAATAAATTAATAAATAAATTATTGATTAGAAATTTTTATAATTCTTATGGTTTTATTAAAAAAAAAAACAAAAATTAATATTTTTAATTTTATATTAATATACAAAAAACAATAATAAATTTTTTTTTAAAGGTTTTTTGGTTGTTGTTGTGAAAAAAATTGTGTTTGTGTATTATTTTGTTGTTGCTGTTGTTGCTGCTGCTGCTGCTGCAGTTGTTGGGTTTGCAGTTGTTGTTGCTGCAATAATTGTTGTTGTCGTTGTTTTTGCTTTTCAATTAATTCTCTCTTTTTTTTTTCTAATAGTTCTTGCTTTTTTAATTCTGAAACAAGTTGAGGTTCCGTTGATAATTTTAATTGTGAATCGTAAGGAAACCAGTCTTTTTCTAAAAAATGAAGGATTCAAAAAAAAAACAAATGTTTATTGAATAATTTGAAAAAAATATTAAATTTAGATTGTGGTTATGTCTGAATTAAATAAATCAGTTGATTCCTGAAAAAATATTTCAATATTATGATAAAAATTTGGGATATCCATATTTTTTCATAGATCTGTTTGTTGTTAGGTTTTATTGAATTTACTGTTTATTCCTTTTCTTAATAGATTTTTTTTGAAACCATACAAGAATTAAATAAAAAATGCAGTTTGGTCTTCCATAATTTCAATTTATTTTATTGAAAAAAAAAGATTCAAAAAGGTAAATTAAAATTAAAAAAAAAAAAATTTAGTTAATTTCGAGTTTTCTGTTTATTTAGAAAACTACAGCCGTTCCAGTTCAACCATGAAATTTTAATTGACACAAACATAAATTGTCTATCTTAAAAATGTCTTTTATAAAATAGAAAATTCAATTTCTCTCATAAGATAAAATTACAATTTCTTTTATATTATAATAGATAAAAAAATTTTTTGTAATAAAACAAGACAAAAATTGAATTTCAAAAGATTAGAAATCACAGAAACTTGAAAGTATTTTTTCTGATCATTGCTTTTAAATTGTTCAAACTAGATATTTTTGCAATTTTGTAAATTGAAGATCAGCATTAAGGTAAGTTTTTTTTTGAATTTTTTGTCAATTCAAAAAACAAAAATTGGATAACATAATTATTTATTCCACTATTATAAAATTTACGGCTTACAATAAACTTTCATAACCATTTTACAGTTTTGTCATACATGATAAAATATTATAATAGAAAATCAATTCCCATGTCTGATAAATTTTCAGGGTAGGGTTGGAATGGCTCTAATGGATTTTCCGAATAAAACGGAAAACTCCAAGAAACCAATTGAAAATGAAAATTTTAACCAGTACTAAATTAGTCTTTTCCCTAATGCACTTTACAGATACTTTTTTTGAACAATTACAATTTTTAATAGAATATTTTTTTCTGTATTTGGGTTATAATTTTCTCGTTTTTTTTTTTTTTTTTTTTTCACCAGAACTACTATTTAGCTTTATCTTCTGATTGGTAAATGTTAAATTAAAAGAACATTCATTTGAAGAAATTTTCAAAAAAAAAAAACAATAAAAAATCTTCAACTTCATCAATTGTTTTAGATCAGTTGAATTTTCAGCTTTAAATCTATAAAATTGAAAAATTTAAAAAGTTTTTTTATCTATAGTTGCCCAATTATAAAAAAATATTCAAAATATTACAAAATATTTTTTTTTGGTTACTTTCAAAAAAAAAATTTTTTTTAAAAAATTAAAAAAACAAAAAAAGCAAAAAGTTGCTTAAATCCTTTTATTTGAGTTCTGAATTTGTCAAATTTCTTTTTAAAATCGATTTTTTCATTTCAATAAATTATTATATATATATTTTTTTTTTACTTTTTTACTAAAATCCAAAAAATAGTTCTTCTTTCAAAAATCTAAACTGATCTAAAATGTAGATATATCATTTTTCAATGAATTTTAATAGATGTATGTTTAATTTTACTATAGAATTATTATTATTTTATAAAAAACAAGTGATAGCTGATGTAGAACATAAATTCTATGTAGTTTATAACAACCCAAAATTTTAGATTTTTTTTTTTACTTTTAGTGATAACAAAGCATTTTTTGAGATCTATCAAAAACAATTTATTTCAGTTTAATTTTACTTATAAAATTGTTTCTTGGTACAAAAAGGAAAAGTATTTTGTTAATTGTAAAACACAAGCCTAAGAATTTTGGAAAATACATTTAATATTGGTAAATTCAAAATAAGTTGGTAACTGTTTTTCAATTCATTATGTTTTTTTGCTTCATAATGTTTTTTACTTTGTTACATTTATAAAACCTCCCATGAAATTACTTAATCAACAATTCAATTGAAAAACTTTAGACATAGTGGGATTAGTGATGAAATTACTGACAAATTCAAATAAATGGTTTAAAAATTTTTGATTAATTTTCCATTTTTCATATTTTTTTAATTGACTTTAATTAACCATTGTGAAAAAAAATTTGGGTCGTTAAAAAAAATCGGGTAAGTCAAAAATTTGTTTTCGTTTTTTTAAATAGTAAATATTAGCAAAATGATTTTTGATTAAGCTATCGTTTTATGAACAAATCTTACACTTAAGAAAAACCAAAGTCATTATCAATAAACATTTTTAAAGGAACAATATTATTTCATTGCATTTTAACCCTTTGGGATTGCTTTGGAAGGCTAAAAGAACAAAAATAGAATTTTAATTGTATACTTTACTAAAAATAAGATAACTATTTATGGAGAAATATTCAAATCTATCAATTCAATCAGATATTTATCATTGCTAGATAATGTGAATTTATCAAGGTTAATCTTAAATATCCTTTTAAACCAAATTGAATCAAATAATCTTCCAAAAAAGATATTTTTTCGAAAGAGATTTATTTTCACTAATGTTATTACATCCAAAACTTCAAAATAACGAAATGTTATGATTTTAGAAACCATTTAAATTCTAAAAATTCCCATATAACAAACCTTAATTTAAAACAATTATTCATTTTTAGTCTTCTCAAATAACATTAACTTGATCTTGGAATGTAATCTAATAAAAAAAATTAACATTTTTGGTAAAGTGTACAATTAAAATTCTATTTTTGTATTTTTAGCCTTCCAAAGCAATCACAAAGGGTTAAAATGTAACGAAATAATATTGTTCCTTTAAAAATGTTAATTGATAATGACTTTGGTTTTTCTTAAGTGTAAGATTTGTTCATAAAACGATAGCTTGATCAAAAATCATTTTGCTAATATTTGCTATTTAAAAAAACGAAAACAAATTTTTGACTTATCCGATTTTTTTTAACGACCCAAATTTTTTTCACAAGGGTAAAAATAAATAAACCATTTTATTGGTTTAAATGTTAAGTAACTTTGTAAAATGAGTTGATCTTGAAAATATTCTTTAAAACGAAATGTTTTGAAAGTAGAGTTATCAGATTTACACAAATGGAAATCAAAGTAAAAAGGTTGAACAATTTTTTTGGATTTATCAGTATCTTATTGATTTTTTTCTTTATTGGTTTATTAACCAACAATTTTCATACAATTTTTAATAATATTCAGATAAGAAACAAATTATTTTTGGTGTTGGTAGCTCAAAATTTGAAAAAAGAAAAATTTACCGAAATTGTAGCGAAAGACTCATATTGTCTCCTCATTGAATGATTTAATAAGTAGTTGAGTTAAACAACTTTGTAGATTGTGAGAGTAATGATTCTAATTGTTTAAAATCAAGTGAAAAAAAAAGTAGGTTAATTTAATAGTCATAATTAGCTAAAGCAAAGCACACTGAAAAAACTGCATTGGTTTTGTTGAGAAAAGAATCAAAAAATTATCTTTAGTCTTAGTATTAAAGCAATT
This sequence comes from Anaeramoeba flamelloides, assembly GCA_027625915.1. NCBI lineage: Eukaryota > Anaeramoebidae > Anaeramoeba > Anaeramoeba flamelloides. Next base: position 2,646,541 of record JANTQA010000008.1, read on the forward strand.
TTCAGAAAATCTTTGATTCCTCTTGTGGCTGTTTTAACAGAAAGAAATCTTTTTTTTTTGTTTTTATGAAATTTGAAATAAGCCAACATAAAAATAGATTTTTGGGGCTTTATTAAAAGACCAAAGTTTTTGTATTTTTCTTTTCTTTTTTTGAAACAACTTTTTTTCAAAAACACATTCGGATTCTTGTCGATAAAACAGTAGTAAAAAAAAAAAAATTTATAATTTCAAAATCAATCATACCTAAATGAAGTGCAATATCTTTAATGTCAAGTTTATTACTTCCACGGTGAACTGAACATTCACTTGATCCTAATGCAACTTGTTGTAGAAAATCATTTGTGATATTATTAAGGACCTTTTTCATTTTGTTTGTTAGTGTTTTCCAACAATCGTTACGGAATACAAAGGAATAATAAAAAAAAAAAAAAAAAGAAGCAAATTTAATAATTCATATCTTGGTAATAAAGACAAGTGAAGAATGTTTTTACAGTTTCGACTTCAGGATCTAAAGAAATCAAAGGATCACAACTTAAAAAAATTTCTCGGATGAGGCCAGTCATTTCGACTTGTGAAGACTATTTATATAAAAAAAAAAAGAAAAGATAATTTCCTTAGGCGGGTAAAAAATCAAAAAGAGAATGAAGGGAAGAAAATTAGTTTCAAACATTAGGGTTTTCCATTTCCAAAAGTTAAAGATTAGCAAAACGTTCCTCTTTCTTGTAAAAAAAAATAAAGGAAAAGAACAATTAGAAAAAAATGAATGGGTAATAGTGATCACTGCAAAAGATCTCATCAAACTTTATAATCTTTTCCCCTTAAAGGTGTTGGAAAATGTTTGAAAGTTTTGAAAAATCTCTAAAAGTGTTTATAAGACTTGGAAACTCAACAATTTCAAAAAGACCTCTAATTTTTTAATATGAAATATGATCTGAAATGATAATTGGAATATAATTTTTTATTATTTAAGGGAAGAGCTGATATAACCTCTTATTTCCCAATAGTTTTTTTTTACTTTACAAGAATAGAGTTAAATCAAAGAGTTCAATAAATTCTTTTGAATTAAGAAATAGATCAGCACTCGACGGCGCCCCCCTATAACATCCTAAATTAAAATTTATGAATTATATTAAAGTCCTTAAAATAAATTTGTTATCTAGTCAAAGTAATAATAATGATGAATCCTTTTTTGTTAATAATGCTAAAATCTATTTTTTTGTAATAATATTGTTATTATTTTTTTGAAACCTAAGCTGAAAAAATGAAAAGAAATAACCATTTTTCTAGACATATTTATATTGGTTATTTTTTGTTATTTTTTTTCCTGGAGATCTTCACATTTCAACAAACAATAACTCAGGCAATCTGGCTCATTTTTTCAAAAACAAGCAAAATATTTTTCTTTCTGGGTGATATAAATATCACCCTATCTCAAAAAATATATTACTTATTTCCTCAACTTCGTACAAATAACCACATTTATTTTTTTTTTTGAAAGATAACAGAAAATAACAAAAAATAACCAATTTTTATGGGATATTTATATTAATTATTTTTTAACTTTTTTTTATCCTTAAAGATCTTTATCAATCCATCAAAAAATAGCTCACACAATTTGACTCATTGTTTGAAAAATGGAAAAGATATATTCTTAATGGGTGCTCAAAATAGCAGTCTTTCAAATAATATAAATTACTTATATACACTCTGATTTTAAATAATTATTTTTATTTGAATTCAGAAAGTGAAAAAAAATAATATTTGGATTTTTCTTTTGTTTTCTCCAGCAAACAATTTATTCTTCACACAAATACTTTGTAATATATGTTATTGAATATTATTTTTTATTTTTTTTTTATTATATATATATATATATATATATATATATATATATTGATAAGCTTTCGGTGAAATAAGAATCCTGAATAAAAGGAATAATTGAAAATATCAAAAAATCAATCAGAAAAAATTTTATTTGCTTATAAATTATAAATATATGTGTCTAAAATTTATTTCTTAATATTTGAAGTCTTCAATTTAATCTTAATGGTCAAATGTATTAAAAGAAAGAAAAACATTTAATTTGGTGAAGAGATAATTTTGAAGTGACTAAATTCGTAGATTCTAATTCAAATTATGTATCTAATAGATACAGTCATCAGAAGTATTAGAATCTGAAACTTAATTAGGTTTTCCTAAATAAACAAAAAAGAGAGAAAAATAATAATTCTATCATCCAATGAAGAAAAATAAACAATTTTTCAGTCAAAGGGGACCAGTTGTCATGGGTAAATACATGTGTTTAAAGGATTTGCATAGATATTATAAGAAAAATTTAATTTTGGAAATTTTTCAAAATTGAAATCATTTTTTCACATTTTTGCACATTTTTTTTTTCGATTTTTTTTTTAAAAAACATAATTCAGTTGCAAAATTTTTTTTTATTGCAAGATCAATAGTCACTTTGTAAAAAGGTGTTATTCTAAGGTTATTAAAACCAAGTATATGATTATTGAGAAATCATATTGATTTCTATTGGAATTCTATTCAATTTTTGATCTTGATATTTGTTTAATAAAAGTGAAAATTTTTCACTTCATTTTCATCTCCTTTTTCAAATAGTGACCACAGATACCAACACAATTCGTTTGGGGGATTGATTTCTAAAAGAAAAGTATGAAAAATGAATTGAAAAATGTTTCATATTTATTATTCAAATACCAGTAGAAGTTCAAAACGAACATTATTGTTTTTCACAATCGGGCTCTAAGATTTTGAATTTTTTCAATTTTTAAGAAAATTTATTGATTAATGAGTTTTCTTTCAGACATATATCAACAATTCTTTGGGATGTGTCTTATTCTGTTTATTTCTTATTTATTCTTCAAAGGTCAATTAAATAACATAATTGATATTTGAAAAAAACATTGGTACTTTGACTGAAACAGAGTTTAAAAACAAAAAAAAATAGCAGAAAATAAAGAATTTCCAAATTTGAATTATTTTGATCCAAATTGATTTGAGTATTATTGGGGGGAGAATTTTTTTGTTTTTATATCAAGTTATTTTTCAAGAAAATTAAAAAAAATATTCAGAAACTCTTTTTAAATTTCTGAACTAGATTTTCTTTTCCTTTGAGTTAAACTTCTTGGCAGTTGTTTTTTGGTTAATTTGAATAAAATAAATTTCTTTCTTTTGCTCTTTGAAACAGTATCCTTTGTCTTTGAATTGCCCAATACAAAAGTTTACAACTACTTTAAAAACAAATTTTTAAAGAATTTTATCTTCAAAAACAAATAAAAAGTAAAAGTTTGGTTGTATTTTCTACTTTCACACCTTCTAAATTAATAAACCAGCGATTTAAAAATAAATATAAAATATCACCTTGTTTGAAATAAATCTATTTATATCTTTGTTCTAACAAATTGATTTATTAAGAGGATCTTTCTTATTTGGTATTCAAAAAGAAAAGTTTTTTTGAAATTACTTTTGATTTAGTCTTTTTAAGATTGTCAACTTTTTGATAAATTTCAACTATCCATAAACACATTTCTCAATTTAAAAAACAATTTAATAAACTCAAAAATTTAATCATAAAAAATATTTCCTAAAAAATGAAAGTTTAAAGATTCCACTCGTATTTCTTTTGGTTATTTTCACAAATTGAGCAGTGAAACTAATCATATTTTGGATTTCAAAGTTTAAATCTCTCCAGAAACTCAGAGAGAAAAAAGTTTTCATTAATTAAAATTTTAAAAAATGTGAAAACATAACTCCTTTCTTAAAAAACGAGAAATTTTTTTGTCTTTTCATTAATAATAAATCAGTACCCGAAAATTTAAATTGATCATAAAATTCATTTTTTATTTTTTATTTTAGCTGGGAGAAGAATATAAAATAAGAATAAAATAAAATAAAATTCTAACAAATCGAAATGAAGTTTGTGATCATAAAATAAGCACCAAAATTAAATTTAAAGATTTTTTTTCTTTTTCTTTTCTTTTTTTTATTTTTTTCAAATTTGTTTATAAAAATATTATTTTCGCTTTCCTTTACCCTTTTTTTTCCTTCCTCTTCCTTTTCCTTTTCCCCTACCTCTCCCTTTTTTCTTTCCTTTTCCCTTTTTCTTTCCTCTGCCTCTGCCTCGCCCGCGCCCTTTCTTTTTGTTTGTTTCTTTTTTATTTGATCCTTCTTTTTTTTCATTATCTTTTTCGTTTTCATTTTCATTTTCTTTGTCTTTAGATTCATTTATATTTGCTTGATTTAATTTTTCTGTTATCTTTTTCATTTTTTTCTTTTTTTCTTTTTTTTTTCTTTCTTCTTTTACTTGTTTTCGAATTTTATCATCATAATATTTATTCATTGAGATTGCATCTTCACCATCTGCGTAATACCCTTCTTCGACATATTCTTTCCTTTAGTGTTTGTTTTAATTTAAATATTAAATATAACGGTTGAAATCAGAGTGTTTTAGTCAAATTTAACAAAATTAATTTTTTATTGTTTTATTTATATCCCTCTGAACAGGATCTATTTGAAAGAAAAAACAAATGAACTGTTCAAATTTAAAATACGCTTTAATTTTAAAAGAAAAAATAATAATAAAAATCAAATACAATTCTAACTTTAGAATAGACCCACATACCCATTAATTGCTTTCTTACTAATTAAGAGAATCTAAAATTAAATAAATCTTTGTTTGGTAAAGCCATTTTCAAAAAGAGAGTAATTTTTTTTTTTTTTGAGATTATCAGAATTAAAGCTTTTTTAAAATTTTCTATTTTAATAAAGAAAAGCGTGGTCTTTTTTTTAACAAAAGTTAGTACTTTTTTTTTTTCTAAAGGTTCTTTTCTTCCCACTACAACCTCTACCTTGCATTTAAATTTTGTTTGCCCACTTATTTACAATTGAAAATTTTCCATAAGTTTTGATAAAGAAAAAGTTTTAATTCTGGAAAAATTTTCACTTTTTTAAAAAAGAAAACTTGAAAAAAGTTTTACCTCTCAAAAAGTCAAAAAAAAAAAAAAAATTACTTCACTTTTTTAATATGGCTGTATAAAAGATCTAGAATTAATATCTTGCTATCAATTAAGTAATCCAAAAAAATTAGAAATCGCTAATAAAATTAACTTTAGGAAACTATCAAATGATAAAAAGAGAATTTTGTGTCCCTTGTGTCTTTCTCCACAACTTTTGTATATTTATCTTTCCATTGTTTTGGATAAATAAGTGTACTTTAAGCCTTGTAACGAAGTGCTTTATTCATTTTAACACAATACAATAAAAAATGGAACTTTTAATTTCAAAAAGATTTTTTATAATAAATAATTTTTGCGAAAGACTGATCAGTTTTTTAAAAACATAAAATGTTTATTATTTGAAGAGAAACTGATGTTAGCTGGGCTTTGTTTTTGAAAAAGAAACAAAAAAAAAATTGATGTTATTTTTGGGTATAATTTCCTATCTTTGGAATTTTTTTTTTATATAGAAACAAACATTTAAGTTAAAGAAACAACAAGTATCCTCATATTCACAACTAATGAAAATTGTAAGAATTTTGTTATTGGAATGTGAATTTACTGATCCTTTTAAGCTACTATTAACTCCAAAATTGTGTCAATTGAACATTTTTTTAATTTTTGTTACTTTTGAGGATTTTTTAAAAGTTATGTTAAAAACCCATTTTTCAGTCAAAGGGGTCCCAGATTTAGGGAATTACATTGCATGTCTTTAACCTACTTGAATGGATATTTGTAGAAAAAATTTATTTTGGAAGGTTTCATAATTGAAATCATTTTTTCACATTTTTGAACATTTTGTTTTTTTTCTTTCTATTTTTTAATTCATTTTCAATTTTTTTTTTTTTTGTTGAAAGATCAAGAGTCACTTGGTAAAAGGTGATATTCTAATGTTATTGATAAAGTAAATATGATTGTAGAGAAACCATTTTGATTTCTATTGGAATTTTATTTGATCTTCAATTGGAGATCTAAATGAAAATTGTTGTTTTTCTCAATAAGACCCTAAATTTTCAATTCTAAACTCCATTTCAAAAATTGTGACTCGCCTGAAATAATAAATTGAAAAAAAAAAATATCCTTTTAGTATTCAAGAAGAATTAATAACAAAAACCGATTTTTAATTCACTTTTAAATCATTCTAAATATATAAAAACCTGATATTTTAAAAATTAAAAAAAAATTAAACCAAAAACTAAAAAAAAGCGAGTTACAATTTTTGAAATGAGCATTATGAGTTATTTCTTGCTGGAATTTTACTGAAAAAAGTTGAACCACAAGATTTTTTTGTTAATCAATATATTCATTTTCAAAGACATTATAGAGTCGAAATTTTTTTAAGGTTTATTTGGATTTTTCGAAGATCTTATTTTTTTCACTTGTATTTTTTCAAAAAAAAAATAAAAAAAAAAGAAAATAAAAAGAAAAACAAAAATTTGCAAAATTAGAAAAAATGATTATGATCTAATTATTTAAAAAATTTTTTTTTGAGAAGAATACGTAATAAACCCTCAAAAAAACTTCCATTAACATTATAAAATGAGTCAAAATTTATGAAAAATAGTTTAGAATCACTAAGTAAAAGCATGTTATTGTAATGTTACTGAAACAGCGAAAATGATTGTAGTGAAACCATATTGATTTCTATTGGAATTTTATTTGGATCTTCAATTGAAGATCAAAATGAGTCTTGTTGTTTTTCTCAATGTGACGCTAAGAATTTGAGTTTTTTGAATTTTAAGAAAATATAATGGTTTATTAGATTAACTTTGTACTTTATCAACTATTCTTGGATGTACATTATTCTCCTTATTTCTTATTTTTTCTTTGGTCAATTCTAAAAAATAATTGATATTTGGAAAAAAATTTGTTCCCTTTTGACAGAAACAAAGTTTATTATTTTGGTTTGTGGTCGATGATTTGGATTTTCTTCCATACCAAATCGGAAGTTTAAAGTGTTTTAAAAGATATTTCTCAAGAGGAAAAAAAAATTTATTTTGATTTTCTGTCATAATTATTTGATAAAGAAAAATAATAGTCATTTATTATTATTAATTGTCATTTAATTTAAACAATTTTTCGACCAACCCTTATAAAAAACATTTCTAGCATTTGTCGTTGATTATGAGTTCAAATAAAGTTGTGTATTATCCCCTAGTTCTGAGTGATTCATTCGAAATAAAATTATTTTTTTTTAGGAATTTATACTGCCTTGTTTTTTCTCTTTAGTGAAAAATAATTCGAAACTTTAAAATTTTCATTTATTTTTTTTTTTATTTTAAAGGGTGAAAATTAATTTCCTCTTACCGCCATTAGGTTTTCCAGAATTTTAAAAATTAAAAGAAAATTTTTGAAATATTCTTTTTATTTCTTAAATTAAAAAAATCCAATGTTAGCTTTTTTTTGAGGTTTTCGTTTTATCTATGAAGTGTTCTAGGTTTTTTTTGAGTTCTTCTGTTTATTTGGAAAATCAATAGATTTTCGTTAGGTTTTTTTGAGGTTTTCTATTTATTTGGAAAATCAACAGAAAACTCAAGAAAGCCGAGGTACTTGATGATACTCTACGGCACTTAAAGGCACTTGACGGTACTTCCCTAATTTCTACATTTTTGTTTAGAAATTTCAAAAAAGAATCATAATTTTCTTTATCATTAACCAACAACAAGATAAATAGTGAGTATTTATTTTGAGTCATATCTTTGATATTAATCTTTTATCTTTGTTTATTATTTTTGTTTATTTGGCTTAACTCTTTAATCTAAAATTTTTTATTCTTTTCATAGGATGGGCAGTATCAAAGAATAAATTGTCATTTATTAAATGGAAAATAATATTATAAACCATACAAATCACAGAAATCACAGAAATCACAGAAATCACAGAAATCACAGAAATCACAGAAAATCCTTGTTCTGTTAATAAAAAAATATTGAAAAAATGTAATTGACTTACTCAAATTTTAAAACATTTTTATAAAGATGTTTAGCTGCATCATTACCAGCTCTGACATGAAGTGTTACATATTTAACATCGTAAACTTCTTTCATTGCAGCAACTATTGATGAAAAAGAGAATGAAAAAAATTGAAACATTAAAAAAATTATACAAGACAAAAAAAAAAGAAAGAAAAAAAGAAAAAGAATAATAAAAAAGGTTTATTTACGTGTTCTTTTCATTAGTCTTGTTGCAAGACCAAGTTTTCGATAATGCCTATTAATTGCAACAGATGTGATCATTCCATATCTATAATCAGCATTTTTGTTGGAATCATCGCTAATCATTCAAAAATGGAGTGATGTTGGTTGTGGTTTATTATTTTTTTTTTTTTTTTGAATTTCAAATATAAAAAAGATTTCCAAATTTAATTAGGTTTTTAATGAGCTTTTTATTTTAGTTTCATATTAAACGATCAAAACAAATAAAAATATTTTTTTGTGTCTTTGTGTAATTTGGGATAAAGAGGAAAAAAAGTTTTTTGTTTTTTCCTTTCAAGCGATTTGCTTTTTTTTTATTTTGTTTTTATTTTTATTTTTATTGATTTTCGTTTTTAGAAAGGACAAATGAGAAATAGAATGAAAACTAATTCTTTGTTCTGATCAAATTTATTTCAAAATGCTTTTTGTTCAGATCCTTCATATTTCTCGGTTTACTAATTGATTTTCTCTTCAAAAATAAAAATATTTTATTGTAAAGACAGAAGGAAAAAAAGGTGGAAACAATTTTGGATTTGTCAGAAACATGTTAAAAGTTTCGGTGCTTAATTAAACAATAAAAAGAAAAAAAAAAAAAAAAGAAAAAAGGATCTTACAGTTTTCCAAGAACATAACCGACAATTTTCCCTTCAAAATTTTCTGCAACGTGTGTAAGCTCTGGCCAAGTTAAAAAGTGATATAAATAATACCTCATTTGATAATTTTCAGGAAGACTTTGTAGATTTGCGTTTTGAATTGCAACAATGTCTTCAAATCGAGCGTTTCTAATGATTACCATTAAAATTAATTTTGTAAGAAAAGAAATAAAAAATGATCACTCTGCTTTTAAAAATATTGAGAATATTAGAATACTAATTTCACTATGAAAACGAACTGAAGAAACAATTAAGGATATCAAGTTTTCAGATTCTTTCAAGCTTATCATTTCTTGAAGTGACAAATACAAGAGAATAAACGACCATAATAGGACATATTTTTTAGTTCATTGGATAAAATTATGTAGATAGCATTCTAGAACAAGAATCAACAATTTAAAACCGTTTTTTATTTAATTTATTTGTTATTCTTTTGATAATTGCTCTAAGAAAAGATTAAAATACATTTATGGAAGCTTTTTCTGACTGGTATTTGAATTATAAATGGGAAAAAATTTTCGCTTCCTTTTCCATATTTTTCTTTTATGAACAGAAGCCCTCAATTAATTAGGTTGTAATATATGGTTTCTCTATTTGAAAAAGGAGATTGAAAATGATAGTGAAAATTTTTACATTAATTAGATTTCCTATACCAGTAAAAGAAAAAATTTGTATAGTTTATCTTTTTAACAATACTGATCTGATTTTCATTTACCATTCTGAGTTCAAATAAAATTGAAGATATTGATTAAAAAAAAGAACCAATTAAAGAAAGAGAGATCAAAAATTTAAATCTCTTTCTTTGGTAGTTTCTATTAGTAAAGCAAAATTGAAGAAAACGAAGTGATAGTTTTTCTCAATGGTTATTCAAATTCAACTTGTTCAATTTGAAAACCTTTGAGAGAATTGTGAAACCAGAGAAAAATTTATCAATTTTATGAGTTATTGGTCTCTTGGGAGTTAAAAACCATACAGTTATAAAATTATCCTAAAAATAAAAAATAGTCTCAAAATCTTAAAGTGTCTATCTAATTATAGAAGGAAAAGAAATCAAATCAAATTTGTTTAAAACACTTAACCAAATGAAAATAGAAAATTTTGGATTTTTTATTTTTTAATTTTTTCAAGTCCGAACAAATTTCGTTTGTTTTTTGTAAAGAATAAATGACAACCCAACTAAGACGTAACAGACCTGGAACCAAAAGAAAAGAACTGTACAATTGGCATGAATTGCCATTAGACGAAATGGATGGTGCTCTAAGCACCCAGCAACATTTGCAAACGTTAATAAAAAAAGATCCATCTGATATTTGGAAATTAGTTCTACTGCCTGATGGCCAAGACAAATACGTCTGGATTTATGAGCACCTTTGTCAATTTGTTGTTGAGCTACATCGCTACTGTTCCTTTCATAATGATGTTTGGACAGTTGAAAATCACCCCGATATGCACATCACGATCAATGGTGAAGATACGGTCTTTTTGTCGAGTGCCTTTCGGCCACCAAAGAAGGTACCAGCAATTGACTATATCACACAAACGATCGAACAAACACAAGACACACTAAACAATAGTACCTTATTTCCTTCAAGGGCCTTTATTCCTGAAGAGGGCCAAGCCAAATTTGTCGAAATTTACAGAAGACTCGCTAGGATCTTTGCCTTCAGTTACTACCATTACCCCGGCTATTTTCAGAAATTTGAAAAACAGTATTATTTGTTCACTCGTTTTAAGACCTTGGGGAAATACTACAAGCTAATTAAGCAAGAAAGCCTTTTAGTCCCAGAGCATGTTGCTGAAATTGAGCCTTTCAAAGAAGAACCAAAAGACTACCAAGATGAAAACGAAGACGATGATGAGGAAGAAGAAAATGATTAAGACAATTATTTTTCATTTGATTGTTTGGTTTAATTATGCTTATCCAAACAATTTTAAGTTTTTATTTTCTTGTTTTTTTCGCTCCCAGCGAAATCAATGAATTTTTAACCAAATACTATTTTTTTTTTTTAAGAAAATTGTAAAATGGTTTGTATTTTTTTTTTATGATTTCTTACTGATAAATCCAAAAAAAATGTCACCAAATTTTGGTTCAATTTCCATTTTTTTACGATTTGAAAACTCGATCTGATATAATAAAGTTTCGTTCCAAAGAATCAATCGAAAATCAACCCATTTTTATCGTTTCTTTGGATTTAAACGAATAAAATTCTTTCTTCTATTTGGATCCAAAGAGAGTTAAAAACAACCATTAAAAAATGGGAAATTGAACTAAAAAATTATTGAACATTTATCTGAATTTGCCAGTATTGTATTTTGAAACATATTAAATATTCTGATGATTAATACATTTTACTTATACAATTTTTTTATTTTTGTTAAATACAATCATTTTCCAATAAATAAATGAGAATTTTTATCTGAATTTCCCACAATATGTTTCATAACAACGTGCTCAAATAATAAACAGATCTTAATAAATTAATTAAAAATGAAAATTGTTGAATTAATTTGGTTATTTCTTCTTCAACTTTTGAGATAAAATTTAATTTTTATTTATTTATTTATTTTTGAAGAGAGAAAATTACTCTTCTTATGTTTTATAGTAAGTTTTTTTTTTTGAAAATTTAATTAAATAGGTCAAAACCAAAGAATTACTCAATTCTTTTGAAATCTGTAAAATACTAATATCTTTTCTTTCTAATTTGAGAAAATAAATGTTAAACTTTTTTTAATTCAATAAATAAAGAGAAAAATTCCTCAATTTTTCATTTATTTATTTAACCAAAAAAAAAAAAACCTTTGTTACCCTTTCTTGTATTTTCTGTTTATTTGGATAATCAATAGATTTTCAGAATTAAGCAAAAAACTCAAGAAAATTGTAATTATCTTTTTAGAATTTGAAGGAATTGAGTAAAATCAAAGATTGTACTCAATTATTATTATCACTATTATTACTATTTTGAAAAGCTATTCATGTAATTAAAAATGCTTAAAATTGAAGATTTAATTTATGATTATAATTATTATTATTGAGAAACGGTGGTAATTAAACCGAATTTTAATTAAATAAAAAGGGAATAAGAAAAATAATCATGGTATTAATATAATAAATATCAATACAATCTGAGTCATCAAAGTAAAAAATATTAACATGGTTTCGATTTTCGAATTAGTAGGGGTACGTAAAAATCCATAGTAGATTATAATTAATAAATAAAAATTCAATAATATGTAATTAATAGTTGGTATTCAGCGAATCTAAATCTGATACACTAGACACTCGAATTTTATATATAAATATTAATAGTATTATTTTTTTTTTTTGGGATAGTATTTAAAATCAAAGTAATTGTATTCATCGAATTTATCTAAATTAGGAATTCAATTATAAAAAATAGTAATTTTTTTTTTTTATTGTAATTTAAGGGAGGAGTTTAGAATTCCTCTTGTTTGCCCGAATTCCTAAACTTGAATTTAGAAATCGTATAATAGATTCAAACATAATCTTATTATCTACTAGAACTAATAAAGATATTGAATCTTGTTTATTAATAATATTATAAATATTATTATTATTTAAAATAAGTGAAAAATTATTTTTTTCTAATTCAGAAATCCAGATTTTACGATTATTTTCATAGGCTGAGCAGTCGTTAGGTTTTCCAGAATTCAAATGAATTGCGTAAAATCTTTGATTTTACTCTATTCTTTTAAATTCTGGAAAATATAGACACGATCACAGAGAAAATGATCCAAATCTTTATTTCTTTTACACAATTGACAAAATTGTGATTTATTTTTGTTCATAAAATAAGAATATTTACTAAGATAATTTGTATAATTTCTTAACTTTAGAATAGAAGTTGAACCCTTCCATTTTAAATATTTTTGCTGTTTGTTAATATTTCCCTGTATCAAAATTATTTTCAAATATTTTTGTTCTTTCCAACTTGGACTATTTTTTAATTGATTAATTCTGTAAACTTAGAGTTCAGATTCTAATTCTTTTAAATTTCGAGCTTTCCAATTAATTTTTTTTGTTTCTTTTTCTCTGAAGGGGAGAAGATTTATTAATTTATCAAATCCCAAAATTTTTAATTTTTGAATTAATTTGAATTTTCTTTTGTAAATTGTGATTCTTGCCAAATCAATTTTTGCTTCAGTTTTATAAATAAGCCTAGGGGAATGTGGGTTTATTAAAAGCGATTCTGTGATTTTCTTATTAATCCAAATATCAATTTTTTTGAAATCAGATTCTGTAAAGCCAAATATCTCCAACCCATATAATAGTTGACTATGTAAAACGGCTTAAAGAATTGAATTTTTAACCCATTAGAAAAATTCCTTTCTTTAAAAATATGTAGGACTTTTTCAAAATTATTATTGACCTTTTCAAAGTTAAATTTTAGATGATTTTTTTTGTCTAACCAAATACCAAGATAAAAAAATTCTTTTGGTATTCGGGTAAAAATAGTAATTATTTTTTAATCTTATTAATTTTGTATGTAATATTAATAAAATTTCAATTATTACAAAGTAATATTTTTTTCATTTTTTTTATCTAATTCCATTGTAAGAAAATTGTTGATAAAAATTTATAATTGATCAGAAAATTTAGCTTTATTAAGAATTTTTTGAATAATTCTTTCTCTTATTAGGGGTAAGACCCAATTATTAAACTATTTCATTTAACATAATTATTCTGAGTTTGATAAACTTAATAATTCTTTTAGAAATTTAAAATAGATCCTTTACAAATATTTGATTAAATCTACTCACAATAAAATAACAGATTAAAGAAAAATATTATATATATATATATATATATATATAAATCCATTGAAATAAAATTGATCAAATCTACTTAGATGGATCATATACGATTTTAGTAAAAAAATAAAACAATTTAAAATTAATTTATTAAAAAAAAACAATTTAATTGGTAAATATATCTAACAGATTTATAAGCCAAATATAAGAATTGATTAAACATTTTTTTTTAATTTTTCTAACTCTCTATATAAAATTTTTAATACACAATTTGTTTTTTTTTTTTTGGAATTATTTTATAATTTTTTTAATTCATGAAAAAGTAATTGTAAAAGTTTAACAATTATACTGATTTAAATATGAATTTTTTAAATTTCATGAAAAAATAATGTAGTTATATATCTATTAAAGTTGTTAAAACGTGGAAATTATTACAAAAAACTCTCATTTTTTTAATAAAAACTGTTTAAAATCCTAACATTTATTTTTTTGTAAAATTGATTAATTTCTTTTTGATATATAATTTATGAATTCTATTACCATTATTTTATTTTCAAGAATCTTAAAAGAAAAATTAAAAAATAAAAAAAATTCATAAGAAATAATATAAAAAAAGCAAAAATATAATAAATTACTGTTCCGGATATTCAAAATTGGGGAAACTATTTTGAATACTAATATTTTTATATCATAAATTGTTAACATTGTTTACTTTTATAAAGAAAAACTATCAAAAAAAAGATTGAAACATAAATTACTCTTTAAAAATATTTTAATAAATATAAATTATATTTGAAATATCCTATTAATTCATTTTTTTTCCTTTGGGTTTTTTTTTTTCGATTCATATATTATGGATCAATAAATCCGAAATATTGTGTTCTGCAATGAATTGTATTAAAAATTAATTTTCTTTACACTAATGAAACACTATTTAAAGGACTCTTTATTAATTCAAAAATTAGAAATATCAAAAATCTTATTTAGATTAAAAACAATTAAGAAGAAGTGGGTACCAATAACTTTACAAATCAAAGTTTTATCAAATATTTAAAGAATTTTGTAAAAATTATTTCTTATTCTTAGAAAGTTTTTTTCCTATATCAAGTAGTTAAGGGAAAACATAAACATAATTATTTTATATTTTAAAAGAATTATAGATAATTCGTTTATAAAAAAGAGTTGCCCATTAACTAATAAATAAAAAATGATAATCCTCTCAAAAAAGTTATTTTTACAGATAACTTATTCCCCCCTTCAGATGTTTTCTTTATTTGTGGGTCAGTTCAACCCCATTGAAAACCACTAGTAAAAATCATTTGTTTATTGTTCAGATAATTTTCAATAATTTCAAATTTGTTTTTTAATTTATGATATATTCTTTGAAAAGAGTACCTTAACACCTCAAAATTTACCAAATTTTCAAAAAAAGATCCTTTAAGATCAAATTTCACTATAAAATTGGTGACTACTTGCAAACAAGGAAAATACAATTAAAATATTTCTTGTTTAATTCTTCATTTATTATGAAAAAGTTTTTTAAACTCAAAATATATATAGAATGGAAAAAAATATCCAAACATTAAAATAATCCCTAACAAGATTTTTTAATTGTAAATATTAGGAAAATTGTTTTACCATTGATTAAAATGATTTCTATTTTTTTAATAGCAAAACTCAAAAAAAGTGTAACATATTACTTTTTAGAATTAAGAATAATGAAAATAAACTTGTTCAAAACGCCATTCACTAAATCAAAAAACAAAAAAAAATTATAATTTTCCGAACTCTAATAAATCTATATAAAATTTTATTGTTTTTCAAAATAAGTTGATTTCTTTATGTTATCAAACAATTTAGAGGAGTTTTTGATAGATACATCACTTTAATAAACTTTAGGTAGGTATATTAGTCGCACTGATTCATAATTTGTTTAGTTTTAAAAAGATCTTGATTTTAAAATTATATTAATTTAAACAATTTACCTAATAGTAATAATAAAAAATTATATAAGTATTTCTTCTAATTTAAGGATATTGTTTCAATACTGTTTAAATAATTTTTCGGAGTATAGTATTTCAAAAAAAACCACCAATAAAATCAAATTAAGAGTGAATGTTATCTTTTTCTTTTGTTAGAA
Organism: Anaeramoeba flamelloides; assembly: GCA_027625915.1. Lineage (NCBI taxonomy): Eukaryota > Anaeramoebidae > Anaeramoeba > Anaeramoeba flamelloides. The sequence continues at coordinate 2,662,316 of JANTQA010000008.1, forward strand.
TAATACCCAATTTATCAAACGAAAAGGCATTAACTTTGAGGGAATCTTTCAGAGTCAACTCCCAAAAATCATAATTAAAAATGAATTTCATTTTCACTCTTACTGTTGAGAGAAAAATGTTGGACACTGAAAAATAGTTGGATCGCAATTTTAATTGCGAACATTAATAGAACCTGAAAAAGATTTTTAATTTCTTTCGTTTGTGAAATAACTAAAGAAAATAACAATAATCTACCTATTAGAATAATGGTTAATGTAATTCTTCTTTTTCAAAATGTTATCTCTTATAATCAAAAGCAAGTTTAAAAATTAACATTTTAAGAATTAATAGTAAACTTTACCAAAACTTGGATTTTTGTTAAAATAGCAAGATCTACTTTAGTTATCAATCATTCAAATGAGTATTCTACACACAAAACAGATTAATGAACTTGTAATACATTAAAACCTGGATTTATATAAAAGTCACCTAGTTATCAATAAGATTTGATTTTCAATTTTACTAATGTTCCCAATTAAAAATGGTGCCCAAATATTTTTCTCGGTACAACATTTTTCTCTCAACAGTTATGAAACCAAGTATCCTGTTGGAAGAGAAAAAGAAATTATTACTAAACAATTCCAAACAAGAACTCAAAAACTACTATAATTTTTATTTTTTTTCCTTTCTCTTTCAAAATGACTTTTACTGTGGAGTCTCTTTCTGATTCAAATTCTGAAGAGAACACAAAACCCTCGCTCAAAACTGTGAAAGAAATAAATTCACAGCAAGCCACAAGCACAAAAAAAACAATCAAAGCCAACAAACAAAGCAATCGTAATAATAAAAATACAAAACAAAACAAAAAACAACGGAAAAATCAAAACAAAAATCACAATAAAAATCGATCTAATACCAAGAATAGAGACAAATTGAAAAATAAACCAAAATCAAAAGTTCGATCATCCAACGATCAAAAAACAACAAATAACTCGCCAAGTGAGTCCTCAAGTGAGTCCTCAAGCGATTCCTCAAGTGATTCATCAAGCGATTCTGAATTTTCAGGAATTACATTCAAAAGCAAAACCAAAAGCAAGGGAGAATCCAAGCCAAAGGTAGAAATAATCCAAGCCCCAATTCTTGAAAACCCACTTTTCAAAAACCGAAAGAGAAACCAAAATTCTTCGAATGAAGATGATCTTGGACAAACTAAAAAAAAAACGAAGAGGAATTATTATCAAATTAGAAATTCCAAGCAATTACGTAAGGAATTTGAAAAAATTAATAATAAAGTTTACGAAATTAATCGTGATAACATAAGTTCAAAAAGCCAAAACCTCAAAAGAGAAAACGACATTCTGAAACTTGGAGGAACAGTAAATTTCATTCAGATTTTCTCTCTTAATTTTACATCTCTTTTTTTTTTTTTTGTTTTGATTTTAATCGCCAATATTCTACTCCTTAATCCCAAATAATTTAAAACCCTAATTTTTTTTCTTTTCATTCTTCTTAGGTGACAAAATATACAACACCTTACCCAATTATGCTTAAACGAATTCAAAAACAAAAAAAACAAGATGAAAGACATAACCAGATTCGTGCACAGTTCGGTGATGTTATTGAAAAAAGAGAAACATTCAACCAAAAACAGATCAAAAAAAGGAAACAGAAAAAATATCAACGATTTATTAATTTTAAAAAGAATGAGCCAAAGAGCAAAAAAAGACTTGGAATACGTACAAATAGTTTTGGGGTTGTTAAAGTTAATCCCAAACAATTTTAAATTTTTGTTATGCATTTCTTACATAAATCCAAAAATCCAAATGGGATTTTTAATATAAAATTAGATTTGTTTTTATTTTTTTTCTTGTTATTGTCTTTTGAATTTAATTGGATTTTTTACTTGAATTTGTGTGATTTTAAAAGGTTTATTGAAGCGATTAGTTTCTTACAGCAAAGTAACAGAATATTAAAAGATGGTATTGGTAATATAATTGACTTTATTATTTTAGTAGAATAAAAAAATTACGATGAACGGAAGAAAAAAAGAAAAAACGAAAATTTTATCTATTGAAATAAATTTTTTTTTCTCATTTTTAAGATTAAAAAAGAGTTAAGATATCAGTCTTCCACAACAACAGTACAAAATATTATCATATGTTATTTGTGATATTTTGTACTTTTAAATTTTATTAATGTGAAGTACCAATATATTTGATTGAATAAAAAACCCAGAAAAGTGAAAATTTCTCACTGAGATCAGATCTTTTTTTTAACATTTTTTAAATAAAAGGTAAAGAAGTGAAAAAAACCCCTAAAAAGATTTTTAATTATGAATATTAGGAAAATTGTTGTGTTATTACTTTTATTTAAAATCAAATCCTTTTTTTTTAGAGAATCAAAATTTAAAAATTATTACTCGACTAACTTATTAGAATGTTGGTTAATCAACTTACACACGTTCAAAACACTATTCAATATATCAAAAAATGGAATAACAATTATCATTTTGCCAACTCTTGTAAACATCTATAAAACCTGATTGTTTTTCAAAAAAAAAAATAGATCGACTTATGTTATCAAACAATTACTTGAGTATTGTATAGACTCCTTACTTTAATGAACTTTAGGTAAGTTTATGACTAGACTCATAAAAATTTTATTATTTATAAAAAGAATTTGATTGAAAATAAAAGAAATTATACACCAATTTTATTAATATTCATAATTAAACATCTTGTCCTGGATTTTATTCATCCCCCGTATTTTTTTCATTACTATATTTTGCATATTATTTTTTTTTCTTTCAGCTTAAAATGTTTTTACCCCCTTTTACGACTTTTTTTCATCATTATTAGACTAAATAACATTTTATTGTAATAAATATTAATGTAAAGATTTTTGTTCTTTTTTTGAGATGATTCTTTTATTTAGACTAAATTGCGTTTTAGAACATATTGGGAATAATTAATGTTGTTTCAATAAGAATAATTTTATTTGATAAAATTTTGAAACTAGGCTCTGTTAAAATAATTATTACCAACTGAAAATATTTAAAAAAGACATATGAGCTAAGTAAGTATTTTTATTAAACTAATTAATTCTTGAATAGAAGTTCCGAAATAAACTAAATTTCATAATAAATGACCCATCTTACATTTAAATAATGAATTGTTTTTGTGTGGTTTTGTAATATTTTGTAGTTTTTCCTCTCACAATAAAAAGTTAGCAAATAAATCATTTTTTCTCTTTTTTATTTTTTTAATAGTGTTTTGTTAAAATAGAAAATGAAAATGAAAAATTTGAAAGAAGTAACAGATGAATTAATGAAAAAATTTGGTTTAAAATATGGAAAAGTGATTAGATTTAGTTATCCAAATGGAAGGAGAATCGATAAATGGGTTTTTTTACTTATTTAAATTGTCTATTTTTCATGTAATGCTTCTTTCAAAATAAATAGCCCAATTTTTTTTAACATTTTTTTTTATTTTTCTTTCTTTTATTTTTAGACAAAAAATAAATATCTTTTGAGTATAGAACTGAATATTAGAATCTAAATTTTTATATTATAATAGATAACTTCAATTATTAAAAATATTTTTATTTAAAATTTGATTTTTAATGGGCCAATTATTATGAAAGGAAGTTTATATAGTAGTTTATCAAAGGCTATTTTTTTTTTTTTTTTTTTTTTTTGATATTTTCAGAGTATATTAATTATTTTTAAATGAATTTGATTATTTTAAAACAATTCCATAGCAATTAGAACAAATTTGATTTATTTAGCAACAATATATTGATCAAAAATCTTCAGTAACTTTTTGAAATTTCTTTATTTGAATAATAACCGAAAACAATATTAATATTTTCTAAAGGAAAATACTGTAAATTTCAGCAATGCTTTTTTAAAAACCAAAAACCCTAAATAGATTAAAGGAAATTTTGAAAATTTCTTTTATGTGTGCCCTAAATATTAAAAAAATATAGTTGAAGGAAAAAAATCAAATAAAAAAAAATTAACACCATAATAAATACAAAAAAAAAAAAAAAAAAAAAAAAAAAGTCAATTTATAATTTTTTTTATTAATATTAATAAATTGAAAGAATTTTCAAAGATATATTTTTTTCTCTGATCTTTTTAATTATAAATTATTTTAAAATCACAAGTTGAAAATGTTACCTATTTACTTTCCTTATATTTTATTACAGAATTCGATTTTTATCTCAAATTTATTAAACCCCTCCCCTCTCTTCTTTATTATTATTATTCTGAGATATCTTCTTTTTACAGTAATTTATAGACTAAAGTGGGTATCTGTTTTCTTTTAAAATATATTTAGTGTTGTTAAAAAGGTTTTATTTTTTTCATTACTCTTTGTTTTGATAGCTTTTATTTTTTATCAAATCAAAAATTTTTCTTTTTTTTTTTACATTAAGTGTAACAAATCATTTTTCTTATTTTTTTCTTGAAAAAATCGATATCAGGTTTCCTACCATTAAAAAAAATCATTCAATGAATACATAAGACCATTTGAAAAAAAAAATATACATGTTTTAAAATTTTAAAAACTATTTTTACAAGTCTACGTGAGTTCTTTTAATAACTAAAATTTGAAAAAATAACTGTTAAAAAACCTTAAAATTATACATAAGATGATATTTATTAAATTAATTTTTTGTTTAATCAGGTTATTAATACTTTCCTAATTATTATGTACAAAAACTCGAAAATTCCCATATAAATCAACACAACCTTCATTAATTCTTAGTGGTAAGTTGATATTAATTAAAGAACATAAAAAACAAAAAAAAAAAAATTAAAATAAAACTAGGTTTGATGCTCAAAAAAAAAAAATATTCTAAAATGTGAAAAAAGAAGTTTCAAATATACAAAAATATTTTCTAATTTTTTCATTCTTTGTTTAATATAATTGTTCTTTTTTCAGGAACCATAATACTTTTCTTGTATGCTCCAAACCAAGGGTAAAGAAACTTTAAAATAAATTTGATAAATTTCGTAACAATTCTATTCTATTTAAAGAAGAAGGGTAGTGATTTGGAATCGAAATATCAAGAGAAAATCGAAAATACCTTTTTTAAATTCAAACAAACCCAAACATCCCCAATCGTTTATTAAAACAAATTTGATGTGATTTATAACATTAAATATACTGAAAAGTTTCCTGGCACTTGGGCTGGAACATAGCAGAAAAGTATCACGGTTCATGAAAAGAGAAAAATTTTATTAAACAAATCATGAAAAATTCAGAAATCATTTTTGTATATTGGATTAATCTAAACCAAACTGAAAGAAATTTTTTATATATAGTATCCGAAGAATTCATTTTGAAAGTCCAGTCATCATATTTACAACATATTTGATGGGGAAACGGGTTGATGGTATATAATATGTGTCAACATGTTGTTTTGGTTCTCAGACGATTACTATTTAATTTGTTAGGAATTTTCAGAATGGTTTAATGTTTGTTAAAAAATGAATTTAATTTTTTTTTCTAAATCCCAATTTAACAATGTAAGATTAATATATTGAATAATATTTTGACAAAAATAAAGTGATTTATTAAGTTGTATTTAAAATTTTCTTTTAGATTTGGTTTTATTTGATGCTTTTTAAATCATCTATTATTTTTTAAAGTAATTGAGTAATATTGAAAATAAATATTTTAATTAACTACCCAAAAATTGAAATCATTTCTTGTAACTTACCTTCCAATCTATTTTCTAACACTCATTCAATTCAAATTTCGGAAAAACTAGTAAGAAAAATTCCCTTTTTTTAACAAACATTAAATCACTCTGAAAAATCCTAACAAATTAAATATTAATCAGCTGAGAACCAAAACAACCAATCACCACACTTTTAAGACCAAATACCCCCTTTTCCAGTTTCAGGGATGTAAACCTTAAACATAAAGAAGTTCTTATCAATAGGAGAAAGTTGATTATTTTTAAAACTTTTTCGAACTGTCGAGCACAATGGAGTTTTTTAATAACTTTTACTTGGCTTTTAGAAACATTTATTTTCACTTTTTGAGCTGTAGTAAATTATTGACCAAATAAAAATGGAAAAAAGAAAGGAATAGTTTTTTAACAATCATTTTTTCTACTTTTCAACAAAGCTGGCAGGATGAAAAACAAATCAATAATCGCAATAGTTACCTTAATTTCCATAATTGTTATTCTTAACACTACCATATTAGGAATTATCCTACCAAAGACTAATGAAGTATCTGGAGGCATTCAATTACAACCATTTTACATGCCACAGCGTCCAGAGTTCCATTTCACAGCGAAAAGCAATTGGATCAACGATCCCAATGGGCCGCTTTATTTTAATGGCAAGAGGCATTTGTATTACCAATTAAATCCAGGAAACACCTTGAAGTGGGGGAATATCTCTTGGGGACATACGGTATCCACAGATTTTTTTCATTGGGAGGATTTACCGATTGCTCTTGATCCGGCATGGGATTCAAAAACAGCATCTGACAGGGAAGGCTGTTGGTCTGGCTCTGCGATTCAAAACCCTACCACAAAAGAGTTTTCTTTATTTTACACGGGCGTATCGCACCAATGGGCATATCCGTTTGGAGAGGCACAATGCGCCGGGAATATAAGTAGTGATTTTCTCTCGGTCAATAAATGGACGACAAATCCTGTTATTGGCACTCAACCCTTAGACAATATAATTGCTTTTCGTGATCCCTATTTGTGGAGCGAAGAGGTTGTTCAAAAGAGCAATCAAGAAAAAATTTTCAAAACAAAAATCCGAAACAACTCCGAGAAGAAAGAAAAAGAAGCCAAAGAAGGAAAAGAAGCAAAAGATTATCAATATTGGATGGCTATCGGATCTGGGATCAATGGAACAAAAAATGGACAAGCCAAGCCAACTGCCACTGTTCTCTTATACAAAGCTACGGAAATAAATAATTACCAGACTTTTGAATATTATGGGCAACTAGTTTCTGCACCTGAAGGCATCGAAGATGAAATTTGGGAATGCCCAGATTTGATCTTATTAAATGAGCAAGAGAGTATATATATGCTTTCTGTAAGTGCACTACCACAAAGAAAGCCACGTTATTTTGTTGGCAAATTAAATAAAACAGAGATGACATTTGAGATCCAATCACAGCAATACTATGTTGATGCAGGGATCTATTATGCATCAAAGCATTATTACGACGAAGCAAAGGGGACGCCGATCATGTACGGGTGGAATAATGAAGAAAAGAAAAATTTGGATCCACTTCATTTCGCGGGAGTTATCGGCACACCTAGAGAAATTTTCCCAATTATCAATAATGAAACAGGTGAAGTGAATGTTGGAATGAAAGTTGTAAGTGAAATTGAATCAATCAGATCAAAAGAATATCCAATCGAAAAAACAATAACCTTAAACAATGATGATTTCATATTCTCTCAAATACAATCAGAACAATTACAATTCAATATGAAAGTGGATTTGTTTGAAAACACCGATTTGATTGAGATTTCGGTGCTATGTAACCTCCCCTCAAGAGAGGAATGTACCAGAATTCTCTTTTTGAATAAAAGTTCAACAATACAGGTCGTAAGAAATAAAAGTAGTCTATACCAAGATACTAACACAGACAGTATCGAGTTGGGAATTGATTTTATAAATAACGAAAATTTAAAATTTGTGATCATAATTGACCATTCGCTTTTGGAAATTTTCATTAATGATCGATTTGCCATTTCAACAAGAGTATATCCTAAATTTTGGAAAAGTAGAGGTGTAGCCATAAGGGCCAAAGGCAAGGCGATATTTTCTAATATTCAAGCTTATGAAATCAAATCTACAATGAAAAGGGATTGAATAAACAAAACACAATACAAATAATTCCAGAATGTAGATTTATATATAAATATATAAATAGAAATAATAATAATCTATTTCCATTTCAGTTTCTTTATTTATTTCTTTTTTTTTCTCATTATTATTCAAATTTATCGCAATTTTAATTTCGTTATAATTCGAATTAAATGACTAGAATGTCAATTAAAATACTTTAGTTTTTTCTTCGAAATGGATCCTCTAAAAATAACATCCCACATGTTTATCTCTTATTTAAATTTAATTTTAAAATTATCTTTATATAAATTTATTAATAAAAATATATTTGTAAATAAACAAAAATTGACAATTATTAACACAGTTAAAATAGTTAAAAGAATTATAGTAATACAATTTCATTCAAATTTGGAAATATTTTTGATTTTTGGAAAATAAGAAAATCATTTTTTTTTGTTTTAGTGTTTGTTTTCATTTAATTTTTTGAATTATGTAACTTGTTTCGGAGGATCGAAAATCTTTTTAAACAATTGATATTAGGATAAAGTTGAGTTGTTTTAAATAGAAAAACTCAAATAAATTTAGTTGATGGTTCTAAGCCATTTGATTGATCAATAATTCTAATAAAATTTAAACAAATTTTTAAAAAAAAAACAATTTATTTTGAGTTATTACTCTCTCCAAAATTTTTAACACAGTCTTTTTTTTATTTATATTTATAATTTTTTATTTTTTGATTTTGTTGGTATTATAAATTATCATTAATTTTTAACCTTTCAATTAATAGATGATACGATTTTAACGTTCTTCTAGAATTGATTTAATAAGATTTTATTCTTTAAAGATTGAATTTTAGTGTGATAAAAATTTCCAATTGGATTTAATATCTACTCCCATTTAAAATTACTCAGAATAAAAAATCAACTTAATTCCAAGAAAAAAGGTTAAAATATAATTTTTAAACTTGAAAAAAAAACAATAATAATATTCTTTTTAAAAATTTAAAATACCCAAATTTTGATATAATAATAATAATAATAATAATAATAATTTGAAATAAAAGAATATATATATATATATAATATTTTTGAAGAATGTTGATTCATTTTTGTATGGTATTAGAAGAGTTTCTTTAGAGTTTTATCCTAGTATAATTTAATAAATATATTTCACATTAAAAGTTGTTAAAGTATATCACAGGAAAGTTAAAAATTTAAATTTTTAGTAATTCAATGTAAATATAATTAGTGATACACTATTCAAAAGTATATATACATAAATCGATTATTTAAAATTTATCAAAGTCGATATAATAGCTGAAAAATTACCCCTGCATGGGTAAAAAAACTTTGCACTTTTTGAAAAAAAAAAATGTATATTTCACAACATATTTAAGGGTTGAATTATCAATATTCAGAATTTAAAGCAGTAAAATATTTTTCTCACAATGTAAATTAGTTACAAAAAAATCAGATTTCTTAATTTATTTTTATTATTGAAGAAGTCGAAATTAAACTCCAAAAAAACCTTTAATTAAAATTATTCTGCTCAATTGAAGTATATAATCATGTATTTCACATTATTTATTAATGAAAATAATTAAAAACATACTTTTGTTATAATTCATTCATTCTTTAAATACTTTTCTTTCAATTTGTTTCCAAATATTAATGGATTGTTTTCCTATTAAGAACAACCCTATAAAAAAGCAATATGATGATTTGTAAAATTAAATAATTAAATCCACAGGTATTTTGTGTAAAATATTTTTATAAATAGTAGGTATCGTATAGCAATTTTAAAAGATCAAAAGCTGTTTGTAAATGGCTTTTTAAAGTACGTGGCTTTTTTATACTTTAAGTAGTGGTCTAAAATGACCGATTTTTATAAATTTAATCCATTATGAAAAATTGAACTTATTCAAAAAACAAACATTGATTTATTTAATAACAAAAGAGATAACCCTATATGATTATAACAATATATAAACAAGAAATAGGCTTCTTTTAATAAATTTTTAAAAAAGAATTATAAAGATTTTGAAAAATTATATTTTGATCTTTTTTGACAAAAAAAAAGAGAAAAAGAACATTTCTTTAATTTATAAAAAAAAAGCTAAATAAAACAAAAAAAATTAGATCTTATAAAGAAATTTTTGAAACAAATGAATTTTTTATTTTTGTGCCATTTCTATAAGTCAAAGATCTAACCTAAATAACTTTTTGGATCTCAACTAGATCTGAATATACTAATATATTTCTACAAATATCAAATTCTGATAAAAAAAACTAGAGTTAAATTTTGGTAATGGGTTAAAGTTTACCAACATGGGTTATTTTATACTACTGAATTGGAAATATATCGAAAATAAAACTAATTTTATGGAAAGGAAACCTAAATAATCTATCTTTAAGTTCTCGTGTTGATAATTCCTGAGTAAATCTTGAAATTTATAAAATTATAAAAATATTAACACTTTAAGGTTATAAATATTAATTTTTAAATATAGAAATAATATAATTATATATTTCTAAATTTTGATTCGGAAAAGGAATTAAAAAAAAATTCCCAAATGAAAATTTTTTAATAGTGATCCTTTGTAAAAAATTCAATAATTTATAGTTCAATAATTCAAAAAGATTTTTTAGAGCCACAGAAACCATACACAACAATAATATTTAATCACAATTACAACATTTTTTTTTGATGAATCCAGGGTTGAGAAAATCCAATGTTTGATAGCTCATAAATGACCTTTTCACACATTAGGTCCAATTAATTACAGTAAATTCCACTTTTAAGATACAAACTTTCAATGAAATTTAAGTCACAATAATAATCTCAAATTAAAGAACCAATTGCGTAGTAGAGTAAAATAATTTGTGTCAAAAAAAAATCCTTACTAATGTGAATAAATTTGAGATTATTTTTGTGCCTTAAATTTCATTGAAAGTTTGAGCCTTAAAAGTGGAACTGACTGTCATTAATTATTATCAAATACAAGAAAAAGTTTTTGTTACAAACAGAGTAGTTGATTAAATATAATAATGTTAATATTTAACTGTTAATAAGTAAAATAGAAAAAGAATCACGATTTTTCCTAAAAAAAATTTTCAACAAGTAGCAAAGATTAAAAGCCTCTTCAAAAAATTAAAAAGTCTATTAATTCAAAATTCAATTTCTTTAAATTGCCTTTGTACAGTTCTAAACTTTGAATACCCAAAAAGATTTATAGTTCAAAAAAAAATAAAAATTATTTTTCAAAATTGAACTATCTTCACTCAAAAACCAAAAGAGCTGAATTCAATTCCATTGGAAAACATATAAGATAAAATTCTGATCTATTGTCTTCATTTTTACCATTTTTACTATCAAAATTTTCTTTATTATTTATTCCCTCAAAACAACAATAAATTTAAAATGGAAACATACCTTGGAGAAAAACAACAGTAATCAACTCTTTTCTTCTTTTAAACACTCTAATCGTTTGTTAAATAAATGTTAAACCTTTATTAATCTTGTGTGAAATTATAAAAAGAGCAAGTCAATGGAGCCCATACATTAATAATGGTGGTAGCTGTTTAGCTGTTGCTGGCGATGATTTTGCCGTTATTGCAAGCGACACTCGTATGAGTCTTGGGTACTCAATTAAAACGAGATATAGTACAAAATCTTTAAAAATGTATTCTTTTTCTTTCTTTTTTGATTTTTTCTATTTGTACCTTTCTAATTTTTTTCTTTGTCCAAATGAAGAAAAAAAGGAAAAAAAAAGAAATTTTTTATTGTGTTTGAAAAAAGAAGGAGTTTTAAAAGACTCTTTAAACCATTACATTCTACTGATAAACAATAACGATCTCTTGAATTAATTTTTTTCTTTTTTAAGAAATTAATTTGATCCAAGCTCTCAAAATTTTTTTTTTTTTTTTAATCCATTTTTCAAACAAAAACAAGATCTTTCTTTAAAAAAACACCCACTTTTAAATCGACCCACTTTAAATTTCGGATCAAAACTATTTTTATTTTTTACTTTTAATTACTTTTCTTGTCAAACTCATACACCCCATAACGATCCATTAATTGTAAAATTTTGTTAATGCACTTAGAACTGAAAAATGTTCTATTGTCTCATCTGGTATGCAAGCAGATATTTTCACACTTCACAAAGTATTAAAATCAAGAGCACAAATCTATGAACAAAAGCATGGCAAGCCAATGTCAACTGACGCTGTTGCCAAATTGGTTTCGAGGCTTTTATATTACAGAAGATTCTTTCCTTATTACACATTTAATATCGTTGCAGGAGTCGACGAAGAGGGGATTGGCTGTGTCTTTTCATATGACGCAATTGGAACCCTCGAGCGTGTCAAATACTCTGCATCGGGATCAGGTTCTTCTTTAATTGAGCCAGTTCTTGATAATCAAGTTGCCTTAAAAAACAGAAACGATATTAAAAAAGAAGATTTTAAATTAACGAAAGAATATGCCATTGATCTTGTGAAAGACGCAATTACTTCAGCAGGCGAAAGAGACATTTACACCGGTGACTTTGTTGAAATTTCTGTCATTGATTTAAATGGTACCCACCAAGATAAATTTGAATTAAGATTTGATTAAAAGGATAAAAGTTTTATCCTCAAAAATAAACAGATTAATTATTTTCTTAACTAAACTTATCAGAACACAACTCTTTTCTTTAAGTTCTCTGATATTTAGATTTATTTTCAAGTAGAAAGAAAATGGTTAATTTTTATTTGAAAAAAAAAAATTTAATAATATTTCATTAGCCAAAAAAATAACTAAAATAAAAAATTTAGCAACCTACCAATAATTTATAATTTTATTATGAATAGTTCTGTTTTTACAACTATTGAACTTTAAATTCAATCAATTTTCAATCATTGCGTAAAAAAAAATATTTTTTTTATTTTTATTTTTATTATTAACAAGAGGTGATTCAACAAAATCTACACCTGTTTGATGATAGATTTTCTTAATTTTTATTTTGATTAGATTAGCAATAGATTTTTGAAACAAAAACAAAAATTAAAAAAAAACACACCTTTAGCTTTTCTTGAGTTTTCTGTTTGATTAAAAAATCTTAAGATTTCAGAATTAAAACAAGTATTAAAAAAAACCTAGTCTCTTGATAGTACTCGGCGGAGTTTCCGGACAACCTGGACTTATTTAGAAGTTTTTATCCTTATTATAATGTAGGCAAGATTCTAAATAACAAGATAGGTTTCTCGGTACATATGAAGACAATAATTTTTATGTATCTTTAAACACATCAAGAAAAAGAGAAAAAAACAAGAAATAAAAGAAATTGGGATTTATTGGTAAGGGTTAAGTGCCCAAGAGCTCTTAATCCGTTAAAGATAGAGTTTTGAAGTTACTAAATTTGTGACTCCTCATTCAAAGAGTAGTCAAAAGAATCTTTTAATTACAGTCATTAGAAGTATTTTAAACTCAATTCAGTTTTCTGTAAAAAGAAATAAATGAAATTAAAAAAATGAAAATAAAATTGTCAAAATGAAAATAAATGTTCTGTTTTAGATACTGTTGTTGGGTAGATTGTTTTATCATCTTCTTTTATATTTAATATGTTAAAATTTTTCTTGATAGCTCAGAATACTAGCTTTTTTGAGATAGAAAAATTTACTAGAGGTTAATCCAAATAAAAGCACTTTTTGAAATATTCAGCTGAAATGTATTCCATTACAAGATATTAACGCGTATAGCAAAATTTAATTCTTCAATATTCCCACAATCAAAATTTAACTACAGACATATTTTTTTTTCTTATCTACTTTTTAATCAAAAAAAAAAAAAATTCACCCATCAAAAGAAAAAAAAAACTCAAAAAAAAGTTAATTGGAAAATAATAAAAATATTCCTTTTTTTTTTGGGAATTCAGTCAACGAGAAATAAAAATTACAATATAAAATCCCAAACCCATATGTTTCTTCGGATCAGTTTTCAGTCTATTCGTCAATCAACATAACAATATATTTACAGAAGTACAAAAAAAAAAAATATTTTTGAACCACAACTAAAAATCTTCCGAAGCTGAAGTTAGATCAATGTAGAACCAAAATTATAAAAATTTACACCAAATAGAAGTTATTTTTTATTTAATTTTTCAAGGGTGGTAAGCTATAAAGTTATTGAATTTTAAGATTTAGAAATTAGAAATTAAAGATGTAAAATTTACTTTTATATTTTATCAATAAAAGAAAATATTTCCCAGTCCAAGAAGAAAAGTTGTAAAAAGTAAAATATATGAGTTTAAAGGATTTGAATTTATAAAAAAAAAAAAAAAAATATTTTGAAAATTTTAAAATCGAAAACTTTTTTTCACGTTTTAATACTTTTTTTTTAGCCTTTTTTTTTTAATAAATAAATGTTTAAAATAGCTTGTTTTTACCTAGTTACTATAATTCTTACAATAAAATGATAAATGTTATTACAGTCAGTTTCACTTTTAAGGTACAAACTTTCAACGAAATTTAAGGCACAAAAAAATCTCAAATTAAGGCACAAAATTTGGAATTTTTTTTTTTACAAATTATTTTACTCGAATTTAAATTTTGTGCTTTAATTTGAGATTTTTTTGTGTCTTAAATTTCGTTGAAAGTTTGTACATTAAAAGTGAAACTGACTGTATATCTTTGAAAATGATGGAGGGAATTATATTGTTTTATATTGAATTTTTATTTGGATCTTCGAATAAAGATAACATTTTATGTTGTTGTTTTTCTTAATATGAATCTACAAGTATTTGAGTTTTTCAAATTTTCAGAAAAGTTATTATAGTTTAAACTTACTTTGCGTGATGATAATTATTTCCAGGTGTGAATTCTTCTAGTGATTTCTTTATTTTGCTCTCAAAGGCCAATTATATAAAATAATTCAAATTTGGGAATTTTTTTGCATGTTGACACAAAGAAAATTCACTTTTAAGTTTAATTTTGAAACAATTTTTATTGTTAAAAACGTTTTCTATCCCTTTTTTGGTATTTTTATTTGTTTTTGGTTATTATTTATAATTACGTAACATATTTAATCCAATCTATAATTTAATTAAAAGATTGATTTTCAGTTTAAATTCATTCATTTTAAATTACAGTGCGTTTTAAATTTAAAGCAAAAACTTTAAACGAAATTTAAGGCAAAACAAAAATCTCAAATTATGGCATAAAATTCAGATTCGAGTAAAATAATTTGTAAAAAAAAACATTCCAAATTTTGTGCTTTAATTTGAGATTTTTTGTTCCTTTTATTTCGTTTAAAGTTTTTGCTTTAAATTTAAAACGCACTGTAATTTAAAATGAATGAATTTAAACTGAAAATCAATCTTTTAATTAAATTATAGATTGGATTAAATATGTTACGTAATTATAAATAATAACCAAAAACAAATAAAAATAGTTGGTAATCTAAACATTTGATCAATAAATAATTCTTTCTAAAAATTGAACACTGATGTAATAATACATTTTATCGGTGTAATGACCCAAAAAATACAAATATTTTTTTACATTATTAATTATTTATTGAGATGTCCTAAATTATAAATTTATAGGTAATACTCTTTATCTGTCAGCTAATCCAAATGTTAATAATTTTTGACAAATACAATTAAATTTTGAATTGCGTTATAATTTCTTATTTATAAATATGTATAAAGATTCAAACTAAGAAATTTTATAAAAATCATCGGAAATTTTCTTTTTAATTTTGGTTATTAAACTTATTTTTTAATATTACTTTTTTATACCCATTTTTATTATTACATTGTAAAAAAAATTCAACTTTATAAATTGAATTTATTTCTTTACGAGAAATTACCTTAATAAAAGAGTAAAATGTTCCATTAATCAATTGAAAATATTATTCAAGTATTTTTAGATATCTTTATAATGTCAGATTAAAGTTTCAAAAATCACTATAATTCTTATCAAATCACAATATTTTAGATAATCGCCATAACATTAGAGAAAATCGAGATAATCAATAATATGGCGATAATATAATATTTTGCGATATTCTAGAAAATTACGACAATTATTTTAAAATCGTGATAAATGCCAAAATATCACTAGCTCAAAGTAAATGGTGATATAATATTTGCTTACTTTTAGTGCAAATTCAAAAATATTTTTAAAAAGAAAAATTTTATTTGATCAAAAAATAGAACCTTGAAAAAAAAAAATATTATAATAAAAAATAACAAAAAAGATACTTGATTCAATACAGGATAAGGTCAATGATAATTCATTGTATTTTCTTTTGATTTAACTTGCAACATATCAACTTATCCTTTATATCAAGGACAATAAGAACTCAAGGTAACTAAATTGTTTCTAATAGAAAATTGTTGTCTTCTAAATTGCTGGTGAATAAACGAGCATCTAAAATAAAAGACCTCTCTTGTATTCTTTAAAGAATGTGTTCTGGGATTACAATAGTTTTCATTTTTTCTCAGACATATAAAAGGTTTGGATAACAATTCAAATTATTACACAATAACCTAAACCGATTAATCACCAATTATTAAGATTTCTTGTAAAATTGATTTCTTTTCTTATTGTTATTCTTCTTCTCGTACCTTGGTGTTTTGCAGAAAAAACAACTCGAGTTTTTAGATTTTTTTTTTGATTGATCACCAATAAGAAGGGAAGATTACTCTTTCTTCTTTTTGGTTATTTAACTTTGAAAGTTAATAACCCCCCTTTTTTAAAAAAATACATCTATTTTATACAAGTACATTATTTAAATCGTGACTATTTGTTTGATAATACAATCCAATTGAGATTTTACAATAGGTAAAAAAAAAAAAAAAGGAAAAGAAAACATTATTTTATACAATTGCAAAATATCTACCGAATTTTATAAAAATTTATGCCTTTCAAATACCGATAAACACTTGAAGAGACTTTACAGCCCTTTTAAACATTTTCTAATATTTTGAAACGGGTAAGGTAGTTGTAAAAGTCTCAAAGGGGTGTAAAGTGTTTTTAATTTTTTTAATTTGATTTCAAAAAAATAATTTTCTTTATCACAATTTTTTTTTTATCGTGATAATATGGATTCTCAAGATTAAATGATTTTTCGTGATAAAATAAGACTAATCGTGTTTTTTTTTTTCATATACCATTTCGATTTTATTGTTAATAATCTGATAATATATATTATCTTCAGTACCTCTACTTATTTATTATTTATAATAATCCAATTTGTTTGTTATCAGACATTACATTAATAAAAGATATCAAAGTTTCTGATCTTCAATATTTGATATTTTTTGGGGATGTGAAAATTGGTATTCATTTTCTTTTTGATTGAAAAAATCATTTTCATAACTTTTTTAATTTCAACAAATTTTCCAATAGAAATGAGAAATATCAAACATTGAATTTTTTTGTTTAAAGAAATGTACCTATCCATACTATTTTTTACATTTTTTCTAAAAATTTTCGTCATACCTTATTTGCACAAAGAAAAGTACTATTTTTTTTTTTTCATTTTTTGAGAATATTTTGATTAACATATTTTTAATTTCAAACAATAGGTACCAATTTAATTAGTATTAATATTCCGCTTAATTTTCTATTACCAATTTAGGAATAAAAAAGACTTTAAAAATGATTTTTTGATTTGAAATGTAAAATAAAAATTCCCCACTTTTTTGGAAATACCATAGTCATTTCAAAAAAATAAACAATAAATTTGTATGAAAAAAAAAGTAAAATTGAAGAATAAAAAAAAATATTTCTTCAAAATATTGAAAAAAAAAAAAAAAAAAAAAAAACTAATTTGAAATTATTTTATCTAATAATCAAAAGTTTAATTAAAAATGATAAAAACGGAAAAAATCTATTTAAATTTTAGGATATCTTATTTCCCCTTAAAAAAGGAAATGATAAAAATATTACCATTTTTGATAATATACATTCCTATATAAATAAACATTCCCAGCATTATTACCAATTACAATTTTCGTAGAATCATTCGAAATATTAAAAGAAGTAACTTTGTTTACATAAGTTTGAGGGTCTGGAAAGTTGGAAAAAACTGTAAAAGAAGGTATGTGCACGAATCTTAGGGCATTTTTTTTCTCCGAAGATGCCATCATCAGCATTTGCGAGTCGTGGTTAAATTGGAGCAAATTTGAGTTTGTTGTTAAATTCATTAATGATTTTAAGGGCTCCCTTTTTTTCGCATTCCAAACGGTCACAACGCCGGACGTCGAACCTGTCGCGTAGTATTTTAAATTACCTGAAGCCGCGATTGAAGTGCTATTCATGACACCGATATCTTCAAATTTGTCGATACACTGTCTATTCCTTGCATCCCAAACCAATATTTCGCCACTTTTCCCTGTCGAGATTAATTTGTTTGTGTTGGGAACAAAAGAAATGGCTTCAGCTGGCATGGGGGGCACCAAGTCTTTGACCCATTGCTTACTTCTTTGATCGATCATCAAGATGGATCCTGATACGTCAACCAAGCAAATGAGTTTTAAAGGGTCTGAAACACAAAAGCTTTTCAGTTGATCGATTTTTTTGTTCATTAATTGTGTAATTTTGGAGACATTATCAGATCGTAAATCATAAATGTACATGTGCTGTCTGTCGCCAGCGCAAATGATTTGCTCACCATTTAAGCAAAACTTTGATTCTTTGATTGGCAAGTCTGAGAATGTAATTTTCTTCAGCATTGTGTTTTTAACTCCATCGCATTGAAACAATCGCAGTGTGCGATCACTTGATCCAACTGAGCAGATCTCACCACCTGGATGGAAGTCTACAGAGGTGATAACACTTGTGTTTTTTGATTGCCAATTAAGGTCCTTTAGTTTTGTTAAGGAGATCATTTTTTTGGGTAATTTCTTGGAAAGCCTTAATAAGGAACTGCTTGTGCTTGTTTGGTTAGCAAGAAGATCTTGGTTCGTTTTTGTTTTGTCTTTGTTTTTAATTTTTGCCCATTTCCTTTGTGGCTTTTTGATTTCGTTTGTTTTTGCTAAATTTTGGTTTATAGTTATTTTTTCACCTTTTAAAGTTTGGGTTTTCTTTTTTGTTTTTGTTTTTGTTGTTGAATTTTCTTCATTGGTTTTTTCTTGGTTATTTAAACTTTGATCATCATTATTAAAGTCATTAAAATCATCATCGTCTTCATCAAACCAAGCAGGTGTTAATTGTTTGTTCGATTTTATATTTATTTTCGAATTTTCATTATTGTTGTCTGATGTTATTTGCTTTGTTTTGACACGCTCTGAAAAGGAGCGTGTTGTTTTTGTTTTATTTTTAAATGGTGATCCAAAAAGTAAACTGGTAAGTTCGTTATTTCGGTTCTTAAGTACATTGCTATTTTTTTTACTCATTCTTAAAGGTGTGATTTGATCTTAATACGGGAAAAGATTATTTTTTATTTGAAGTTTCTTTGTTGTTGTTAATGTTTTTAAAATATTCAATAATTCAAAACAAAAAAAATTGTTACAAACAAGAAGAAAAAATGTTTTTTTTAGAGAATAATAACCATGATCGAAATATTCTATATTGTTCTCGTTTTGATTAGCTGAGTTACTTCATGAAACACAAATAATAAACCGAACATAAGTCTTACGTAATTTTAATTTTTTTATTTTTTGGATTTTCAGAGAATAATGTCTTTGGGAAACAACAAGATCCTTGTTGAAATTGTAATTCTTTTAATTAGTATTTCATATCAGAGATGGAACTTTATTTTACTTTGAAAAACGAAGCTAAATAAATTGTTGAGAAATAATAGTAAGGATTTTCTTTAAGGTGGCAGGAAAATATACCATATTTTTGAAGACACTCTTCAACCGAGACTGTTAAGACAAATTATTCATTGTTCAAATAAGCTCTTATGGTTTTTATAATGTTTAATTGATATGAATCCAAATAATCCTTTTTAAATATGGAAACTTTAGATTGTTAAGAAAACCAATTCAGATTTGTTTAATGAGTATTCCAAAAATAAAACCTGTAATCAGTTTTTTAAAGGGGATAGATTTTTATTGATTCAGAAAATATCAATAAAAACATAAAAAAAAACATGTTTTTGGTTTCTTCAAGTTCTCTTATTATAAAAGAAATTTTTAAAATCAAAGATTAGTGTAAAAATTCACTCAAAAAAAAATAAAAAACTTTTTGAATATCAATTTTAGTCATTGAAAATACAAAAAATTTCAATAAAAAAATTGAAAATAATTAGAAAAATTTTGGATAAATTTATTTCTGATTTACAATTTACTGAAAAGATCAAGATATTTTTTTAAAAAATGATTTAGACTTTGGTATACTAGAAATTTTTGAATTCGATGTTTTCTTTGGACAATAAAAAAAAAAAAATCATATGTTTTCATCCTCCCAAAACATGTCTTTTTGATAGCTCTTATCTGAAAAAAAAAAAAAAAATAAAAAAAAAAAAAAAAAGAACCCACATTGTTTTTTTTATTATTGAAGAACTGTGAATTCCATCCTAAATGTAAAATTCCACTTGAATTTTGTCAAAGTTATCTTTTTAAATTTAAAATATTGTAAACAATTAGTATTTATAGTAAATAATTTCAGACTATTTTGGTTTAAAATGATTTTTATCATGGATTAGTATTTTTTCAAAAGAAAAAGAACTTTTACTTAGATCTTGAATTTTTATTTATATGTCAAATTCAAAAATATTTAATGAATGATTTTAAAAAGCAATAAAGGGCTATTTAAAACTTGTAAAAACACAGAATAAATAATAAGAGTAAATATAACAGTCTTAAAAAATAAGGTTCTTTTCCAAAAAAAAAAAAGATTTTCGAGTAAAAGTTCTCTCAACCCAAATTAAGATTTTAGTTAAATATAACAAAACCAATATTGTAATTGATTAGAATTTTGAAATAAATATTGAACCCCAAAATAAAATAAACCCTTTTTATGTAGTATTGTAGTCAAAAAGTTACTATCAATGATATATTATTATTTGGAATACAGTTGATATTCAGCATTTCACCCTGTTAAATCATTTTATAGTAATTTAACTCTAAAATATTCTTTTTTTGGAAACAATCGGATTTTTTAAGGCTATCATATCTACTATTGTGTTGTTATTAAATTTTAACTCTGTTTAAAAAAATTTTGACACACCAAAATCAAAAATAGGCGAAAAAAATCACAATTTATTTTATATTGGGTTTTATTGTTTAGAATCAAGTGTTAAAATATTCATCTGGTGTAGAGATAATTCTAAAGTGAGCGAATTTGTGCATTATAATCTAAAGAGAGTTTAAATAAACTCAGTTATTGTAAAAATATGAAACCCAATTTAGTTAAATCAAATAGAATAATTTCTCATAAAAAAAAAAGAAAATGAAAAAAAAATGAAAAATCAAAGTAACAAAAAATGAAGAATTTATGATTTTCTTTGAAAACAATCTTTAACAACATTTAATTTACATTTTACAAATATTTTTAGAGGTAATCATTTTTATCTTGTAAAAATAAATATATAAACTCCATGTCACTCAAAGTGGCCCAGCCAAAAATGAAAAATTCAATTTTTTTAGAATCAAACAAAATCCAATAGTTTCGAAATAAGAACTATAATAAAATTATGATTAGGGTTTATATTCATAAAAGAAATAACTAAACAAACCTTAAATTTTGCAAAAAAAAAAAATGATTTTAAAAAAATTTCTTTGGAATCTTTCATTTGAACGGTTCTTGCAAAAATACTCAATTTCTCTGGAAATTTTAAAAAGTTGATAATATGATTGTAAAATATATGAATTTTTAAAGGAATTACAAAGCCTCAATTTTCTTAATTTTAATTTAGAGTTATAAAGGATTATTTTTTAAAATTTAACTTATAACAAAAAAGTAAGAAAAAGAAAAAAAAAAAAAAAGGAAAATACGTAGAAAAAAATATTTTACAAAATGAGAAAAAATGATTTTGATCTAAAAATTGAATATTTATTTTGAGAAGAATAATGAATTAAATAAATAGAATGTCCATCCTTTATTCAATAAAACAGGCCGCCTCTGACTGAAAAAGAGTTTAGATAATTTTATATACAGCTTGATTTTAAAATAATAAACTTTTTTTAGTAACAACTTCAAAAGAGATTTAACTTAGAAGAGACAATCTACTGGGAATAATTTGGAAAGAACCAGTGGAAATATCAATAAAAAACAATTTATTGAAATTTTCCAAGAATCTCACATATTTTAATTTATTTCTTACCCAAAACTGATAATGTATATTCAAATAAACGTTTGAAAATTTTAACCTTCCTTTTTTATTTTAAGAATTTTTTTTACCTTGGTTTTAAATAAAACATTGTATTCGTCGAAATAGGAAAAAAAAATTCGTAAAATTAGTCAAACTCCAATATTTTCTTTGTCAAAGGATGTTTTAAAATAGATGATTCAGATTTATAAAATGATATTTGAAAAACAAAGGAGAAATTTTTTCAACTTGGTTTACAATTTACTTTTTGTAAGAAAGCCTCCAATTTACAACCTAATTCTTGGGAAATACTGTTTGTAAAGGAAAAGGATAAATAAGGAAAATGAATTGAAAATATTTTCTCCTTTAGTATTTGGATTTATCTAATGGAAATCTAAATAATAATTAATTTATATTTTTATAGATTTATCAAAATCATTATAATTTTGAATAGGGAACAGAAGAAAAGACTAATTAACTACCTTAAAAAAAAAATCTATTTTCAAAAACTTGTTAAACATCTCATTTTCAAAAAAGTACACAATTTAAAGAATTTTAAGTGTGATAAAATAGAGGACTCTCAAACTTCTTTCCAATTTCTCAATTTTTTACAATCATTTTTTCTGTTTTTCCAATAAAAAAAAATATTCGTGATTTCATCCTTTTAACAACATTTTGAAAACACCATCCAAAAATTTCAAACTAACAAGATGACTTCACAAACAAAAACAAATAGTTTGGTAAAAATTTCTCTTTTTTCTACAGATCTTTTATTTCTTTTTCATCCAAAATTCAACTATTAAAAAAAAAAAATAAAATAAAAAAAAAATCAACACAAATAATCTTTCTCGTAAACAAACCAAATAAAATAAAACCAAAAGAGTGAAGATCAAAACAATTTTAATATATTGTCTATTCTGAGGAACCATGATTTTAGTGAAACACTAAAGGCTAATTGCTCAGAATTTGTCTCACCAAGGAAATGGGTTTTCAAAATTTTGGATGAATGGAGGATGGACAAGGTGAAAAGAGAAAAACTGTTTCTTTTAAGTGGAGGCACTGGTGTTGGTAAGACTCTTATCTTATCGGAATACATCAGGATCAACAAACAGGAAATTTTGGGCTATTATTATTGCTTGCCCGAGTACCAGCTAAAAACAAGTTCGCCTGCTGTCTTTATTCATAGCATAGTTTCTCAGCTAATGAACAATTTACAGGCCTATAAGAAACACTTTGAGGATAAAAAATTGGAGCTATTGCCTTATTTGCAATATGATCGGTGCTTACAGCAGCCAGTTGAGTGCTTTAGTCGCTGTGTTTGTGAGCCGCTTTTTTTAATTGAAAAGCCCTCTATTAAAAAGAATTATTTTTTTGTTATCGATGGGCTTGATGTAAGTCTGTCAAGTCTCAGATCTCCAAATTACAATACCCCCATTGCCCAAATCTTACTAAAATGTTTAAATAAATTCCCAAGATGGATTACGATCATTACCAGTATAAACACAAATAATTTAAATGATTTGGATAAATTGGAAGGAACCCATAAAGTGAGTTTTAAAATTTTTCGAATGGAAGAAAATTGTGAACAAGAAATGAAGAATGATATCAAAGACTATTTTAATTTAACTTTGAAAAATGATCGCCAATTTAAAAAGCAAATAAATTCAATTTCGAATTCAAACCAAAATAATATGACTCAAATAATCAATATCTTTTTAAAAAAATCTGGACTACAAATGCTTACTGCACATTTTTTAATAAAGTCAATAAAATTTGGTTTAATTAATACAATGAATGAATTTAATTATTTTGGCGATGGGTTTGATAAAATTGTTTTATTTTCTCTAAACAAAATTTTTTTCCCCTTAGAATTAAATAACAAAAACAAAAACAATATCAATGAGAACGAGAATGAGATAAATAAAGACAATAGTAATAATAATTCTGATAATCAAGAATATGAACTTGAAAAAAGAACAATCATCATGAATAATATTCTTGATAAAAAGCCACTCAAAAAAACAAATTCTTATTTAAACAAAGTCCAACTTGATCAAAATATCGCATTTTCAGCATTGCCGATTGTACCGATAGACTTGGTTCAAATGAAAAAAAAAGAAGAGCAAATAAGATATGATAAAATTGTATTTCTGCGTATTATCGAAAAGTTATTGATAACATTTGAACCGATTGACTTGGAATATTTAAATTTTTTATTAGAAAATACTGGCTGGATGGTGTCTCGAATTGAGTCTTTAGGCAATTATTTATTTAGCAATTACCCAAAGTTTAATGAACAAAAAAACTTCAACCAAAGAAACAAGAACAGCAACCAACAGGAAAATATTAACATTAATAAAAATAATATCCAGAACAATAATAAGAATAATCAGAATAGTAATATGAATAATAATAATAACAAATTAATATTAAGAGATATATTGAGTTTATTTTTAAAAATTAATCATGAAAACCAATTATTCGTGAGACATAAAATTTTTAAAAATTTTTTTTCAAATTTAAAAAGTGATCGATTTGAAATTGATTTAACTGAATCGCATTCAAAATTATCACAATATTTTATTCAGAATTTTAATTTAGGATCGGAAATGGGCAAATACGAAGCCAAGTATTTGTTTACACACACATATATTGCAAAAGATATTAAAAATTTAATAAATTTGTCCTTTAATTTATCATGGTACAAAATCTATTTAAAATACACAGATATTATCCAATGTAAAAAGGATATTGATTTATTAGACGAATTGCAGGATCAGGACATCAAACTGCTATCTGCAACTTTATCCGATTCCACACAAGCATTATTAATGGACCCCTCAATTACTCAGCTTTGTCAGCAATTGCTATTAAGGGTGGACCCAAATGTAGTTTCTTTTAAATTCTGGGATTTATTAGAAAACATGAAGAAGAATAAAAAAAAATTTTGGTTTGCCCCTTTGGATGCTTCGCTTCCGACGAAATTGGAAGAAAAGAAAAGGAAAAATATTAATATTTTGACAGACAAAATTAAAACATATATTAAACTAACTTCTTCACTGCACGTTTCAGGTTTGTTAACTAATTCAACATTAAATGGTAAACAAAACCAAGTCAATGACAATAACAACAACAAAAATAGTAAGTTGCAAAATGAGAAAAAAGAATCTCAAAATCGTGAATATGAGACTGATGAATTAAACAAACAAGCAAACCTCCGACCCTGGGTAGAATCTATTGATATATCTTCGAATATGGAATTTGCTGTAAGCTCATGGGAAGGCAACGATTTGAAAATTTGGGATTTAAATTTCCCAACGAGAACCAATAGTCAACTTTTAACAGGACACCAATTAGATATTAAAGACGTCACAATAAGTAAAGACAATAAATACATTTTATCGGTATCTGATGATAGATTAATTAAACTGTGGGAGTCTGAAACGCAATCAGAATTGCATTCTTGGGAGGGGCATTGCGACCCCGGGGAATCTTGCGTGTTTGCACCAGATTTCAGTTATGCAGCAAGTGGTGGACTGGATAAAGTAATTTCAATTTGGTCAACAAAAGACTGGTCTAGACAATCCGTATTATTTGGGCATACTAATTTTATCGTTGCTTTGTCAATATCTCCTGATTCGAAATTAATAGCTTCAGGTTCTTGGGGTAATTTTTATTCTTATTATTTTTTAATTTGTTTATTATTTATATCTTTGAATATATATATATATATATATATTATTTAAAAAAACAATTCAAAACTTAATATTTTTTTTTTATTAACTTATCAAATGATTAAATTCTTTTATAATCTTTTCAATATTAAAGATAAAACGGTAAGAGTGTGGGAATATGATACACAGGAATGTATTTATGTCCTGACCGGGCACAAAAATTGGGTAAATTGCGTATCGTTTTCAAGAGATGGTCGATTTTTAATTTCTGGTTCTTCAGATAATGTTCTAATTGTCTGGAATGTATTATCTGGAAGAGAACACACAAGATTAATTGGACACAAACATTGTGTAGAAGGTTTGTCTGTGGATTCCTATTCTGAAAATGAAAATACTAACCACTTATGCATCTCTTGTTCACATGATCATTCTATCATACTATGGGATTTCATCAAGGGGATCGCTCTTGCGCAAATCATTTTTGATTCATATCTTCCTTCAATTGCTTGGTCTGGTTCATATGTCTGTTGCGGAGACGCTCAAGGTAGAGTGCATTTTTTACAGTTAGTCCCACCACACGGCAGAACCTTTGTTTATAAAGAAGGGTTATTAATAAAGCAAGGTGGCGGTAAAGGTGGTAGAAAAAATTGGAAAAAACGATGGTTTGTTTTGGGGACACAGAAATTGTCTTATTACCGTCCTTCGAAAAAGCAATTAATTGGCTCAATCAATTTAATTAATTGTAAAGTGAAAAAAAATTTTAATCTTGGTAAAGAGTATTGTTTTGAAATACAGACAAAGGATAGAATTTGGCATTTAATCTCAGAAAACAATTTGGAAATGTTAGAATGGATTGAAGCCATAGAAACAAATTCCACCTTTGAACTCAAATAATCTACTTTTTTTTTTATTTATTTTTTTTTTTTGTTTCTTTGTTTGTTTGTTTGTTTTTATATAATTTAATTTTCATATGATTCTTCTAAATATTAATATAATTAATTTTCTTTAATTTTTAGAAAATTTATATTATTCAATTTGATATTAAGAGATCTTAATTTTTAACAACAAAATTAAATATATATATTTGTTTTTAATAGAGATATAAAAGAATTATTTTATTTTCATTTTTTATCCCTTTATTTGTTTCATATTTAAATGAATGATGAGTGTAATTGAATCCATAAACTATTCATAAAAAAAAATTGAATAAGTTTTTAATAAAAAAATGAACTTATCATATTCAAATTGACTTGAGATTAAATGACTAGTGTTATTTTAGTGAATTTGAAAAAAATAGACTGATTATAATTCTTGAATAGGGATATTTTTAATATCGTCAAGAGAGAATTATAATTAGTTAATTATCGAGAAATGAACAAAACAGCAAGATTTATTATTTGAAACGGTATTAGTGCATATCAATTCAAATCAAAATTAAAAATAAAAAAAAATCTAACATATATATTTCCAATTTTATTTTATACAATAAAAATAAAAAAAAAATGTAAAAACCTTCTAGCAATTTTTTTTAATAATTTTGAAAATTTTTCTCGAATACAGAATTTCCAAAAATCAACTTTAAATTACAAATTGATCAAATTGATCAATTTTAATTAGTAAAAATTCAACTAAAATTTTTTATGATTATATATTCTTAAAAATATTCAAATTGGATGAGTCAGATGATTAAAATACTTTTTTAATTTTCATTTTTTTTTTGAAAATTAGTTTAAGCTGCTATAATTGATCTACATAAAATTTACTAATTTGATTAATCCCACAACTCATCTAATTTCAATAATTAGAAACTCTCACCATCATCCTAAAAAGTTATTTTAAATAACAAAAGATAACAATTCACAATTTTGTAATTGGCAAAATTGATGAATAAGTACGTGGCAAGAAGTTGATCTAAAGTATAAGCTAATTAAATCATGATTGTATATATGTTATTTTTTGTCATTTTTTTACCTTAGCGCAGAAAAAAATGATAATATATTTATATATATATATATATATATATATATATAAGCTATTTCTAAGAAAGTGGGGCAAATTTATTTTAAAATATATTTATGTAACACATTCTTCAAAAAAGGATTTAAATATATAAAATCATTAAAAACCATTTATAGATTCTTGATAATAATTCAATTTGTCTCATATTATTGTATTGCATAAATAAAATATATTAAAATTTTTGATCTCGATTTTATCTGATATTTTTTTATGGTGAAAATTGGTTATTATTTTGTTTTTGATAGAAAAAATCATTTTCATAAGTTGTGTAATCTCAACAAAATTTACAATATAATTAAAAACATATAACTGCGTTTTCTTGTTTAAAAAATCATTTGTTCCCTTTCCATATTTCGTTTATTTATTGAAATTGGTCGTATATTGCTTTACTCAATAAAATTGTTGTTTGTTTTTTTCATTTTTTGGGAATATTTCAACTAACATGTGTTGAATTAAATACATAAGTGGTTGGTTTAATCTGTATAAATATTATACTTAATTTTGGTATCGTTGATTAATGATTACAATTACTAAAAAAGATTATTTTTTATGAACTGTAAAAAAAAATTCCCCACTTTTTTAGTGATACCTTATATTTATAATTGTAAAGACTTTCTACTTTAAATCACAATATAAAATCACAAAGTTTATTAATTGTTTTAGGTTAGTTGAAAATTCAACTAAAAATAGATACTATTCAATAATTTAAATAATTTTTTTGAATACTAACTCAATTTTAAAAAATTTGAAATATTAAATAATATTATTTTTTTGTTAATCTGCCAAAAAAAAATTGGAATTAAAAAAAATTGTTTAAGATAAAAAAATGAATAAAAATAATTTACTTAAATCCCTTTTTGGTTCTTTGTTAGTCATATTACTTTTTAAAATGATTTTTTATGTTTTAATAAAATATTTTTTTTTTTTTTACTTTTCACGAAATATCCAAAATTCGAAAATTTTTATTTGAGTGGTTGTTTAATTTAAAAAATAAAAGTTTTATTTATTAATTATCTTCCGATATAGTAGTTAATTAGATATTTATGCCCAATTCTTTAAACCTATCAAACCTAAAAACCGTTGATCATGAATAAATTGGTAATCCAAATTAGATAAATAGTTTTTTATTACAATATTTCCGATTTTTTAATTCTCTCTTTTTTTATTTTAATGAATTGTATTTAAATACTTTTTTTGTCAATAAATAAATAAAGGGGGGTTTTATTTTGAATTATTTATATTTTTTTTCAAATATAAATGATTTTTCTCATTTTTGAACAATAATTCAAATTTTTAAAAGATAATCTACTTATTATCATATAAATTATGAACAAAAAAAAAATTTCATAGTTCAAATTAAAATTATTTGGGGCCCAGTCATTATGGATAAAAATAATTTTCTGAAATGAAAAAACTTTTTAGTAATTTTTATGAATACCTAATATCAATTAAAAATTAATCAACCAATGAAGCACTATCTATCTTCAAAAATTAACAATCAAAAAAGAGGACATTTTATGAAAAAAAGTGCCAAAGCGTGACACCCAATTACCAATTAGAATCGCTAGAATATAGAATTTTGATAACAACTGTATTATTTTTGAAGTGTAACTCTTTGACTCTTTTTGAGATCTCAAAGATTTATTTTTCATTTTTTTCTATTCTCAACTGAGTTATTTTTTTCTCAAAAATATTACAAAATCTTGACTTTGTCAAATATAGATTGTAACAAAATAACCACAAATCATATTTAATCGTATTTCATTTACTGAATAATTCAATAAAATAATTTTTTATAAATTGAAGACTTTAAAACCTTTGCAAATGCAAAAAAAGAAACAGATAATTATTTTGGTTAAAAATTTGAATTTTATGAATTTGAGAATACTTTAAAACTTTTTTTTTAAATTTAATTTTTTTTCCAATGAGATCCTCTCAATTGTTTTTTTTGTTAGTTAAATTTTTTCGATCAAAAAAAAGGGTAATTTCACAATATAATTTTGGTTTCAAGCACTCCTTATGTATGGAGTATAAAAAAAAACAATAAATGACGAGACCCTAAAAAAGTGAATTTTAATCATGAAAGATACCCCTTTGATAGTATTTGCAAGGATATGTTAATTATTTTTTATGACTTTTATTGTTTTAATTATTGTGGCCTTTAATGAAATCAATATCTAACCAGCTTACAAAACAATCCAAATAAATTATATTTCTAATCATTTTTTTTTTCTTTTGATAAATATGAAAGAAAAATAAATAGATTTGATTTGAAAAAAATTTCAAATTAAAATTACATTTCTATTCTTAGTCAAAAATATTCCAATAATAAAATCAAAAAAAAATTTTTAAGATCCTAATTTTTTGGGTTAATTCTTTTTGAAATAATCTATATTTTGTGATAAAATTTTCAGAAATTTAAACCAATAACTTCTATTTTTGTGTTCTAATACATACTATACCAAAGAATTACTACTTTACCAACCCATAAACCTTTCCTGACTAAATTTGTGATTTAGGAAATAAAAAAGTGAATAAAATCAAAAAAACCATCTATTAAAATTACGATAAAGTTATCAGTCTATTATACATGAACCAAAATTTAAAGTCCTTCTTCTAAATATGAGATATTTTTTTATCATTTTTCAGTGATTCTAAATCTTGGATTCATCATAAATATCAGGAAAAGTTAATTAGAAGACCGAAAAGATATAATCAGGATTTCTCTATTACCAAATGTTTCAAATTGAAAGTTCAAAAAATTTCAATAAGAACAAAATTATGTTCTTTTTAGTTAAAGATCTAAGAGTCCAAAAAGGTTGGAAATTTCAGTCAAATCTACTTTTAAAATATCGGAAAAATATCTGAATGTTCTGATATCAAATTATGTCAATGTGAAAATTCGGTTGATTAGAAATACTATTTGTTTTAAAATCTCTTTTTATGAGTTTATTAATTTCTAAAAATGAAATTTTAGTCTAAAATTGACTTTAATCTCATAAAAACCATGGGGTGTATTCATTAAAAGTTCTAGATTCAGAAAATTAGAAATACAAGATGTTCAAATCCCTTAAAATTGAAACAATTAATTTTATAAGAATTAAAATGAATTTCTGTTTTTGTTCTCTCAAAAATCTAAAAGAAGACAAATTTATTTAGTTCACTAAAAAGGAATTCTAATGAGTAAAAGGAAATGTGGAAAAAATTCTAATTATTTTTTTAATGTTAACCTCATATAAATCACTTCAAAATCATCCTTATGTTCTTGAAAAAAAACAAAAGTTTGTAAAATGTCAAGTATGTCAAAAATATAACGCATTGCTGTATTGCACAAAATCGGAGAATATTCAGTGTTATTATTGTTTTTTAAAAGCACATAAACAGAAGTGTACACTTTTTTTTGATTTATTAGAACTTAAATTTCTTGATCGAATGTTAAGGTACTCAAACAAAAGGCAGCTGGATAAAAAACAAAGTAAATTTGATTTTTTTCTTTTCTTGATCTTTTCTTAATTGTCCAAAGTTTTTTTCGGTTCTGGATCCTTGAAAAAGTTTTTTTCTTATATTTTTTTTTTTTTATTTTGTTTTTTGGTTTGTTTGTGGATTAAAATTCATTTTTCCCAAAACGACAATAATTTCTGGATTTTTTCTTATGTTTGTTGTAAAAACAAACCAAAGTTTTGAAATTCTTGAATGTTTCCTCTTTTTTTTCTGTTGGCAAATTGTGAAGATTAAAAAAAATGTTTTTGATGACACTGTTTATTCTACAATAAAAGAAACAAATTTTCATTCAGCTTCCAAAAAAATACACCTTCCAAGAATTAAAACAAATCATTAAATCCCCCAATTTTTAAAAGGGAAAATTAACCATAACACAACCAATTTACAGAACGAAAGAATTGAAATTTTACAGGATTTTAAAACCTTTGTTGGAAAGCTGAATGAAAATTTTGTTCTATTTATTTAACAACCAAGAATAGATCCACACTTGAACACTTTTGATTTTTTTCCACAAACCAAAATTTTTATAAGCTGTTTTCATAAAGCGAGGAAGAAAAGTTTTCAAAGGTGTTGTTCGAAATGTTTGACTCTTTTACAAGACTTGAGTAACACTTTTCATACCTTTTATTAGCACAATTTTTTCAAACACAACGAGTTCTTTTTTTAAAACAATTATTTTTGAACAAAGGACAAATTCAATAGTTTTTTTTCAACATAATTGATTGTGTCACTTTTGTTTGTTTTCAAAAGAAATTAAATCCAAAACTTGATAAATTTTGAAATTGGAGACGATTATTGTACTGTTGCTAAAATAACCCATACAGACCAGTAAACACATAAGATAAATTAAAAACCGGGTTTTTATTTTCAATAAGGCTTAGACACTAAAGGATCAAAGAAATGTACAATAAACAATTTGTAAATATTCTAGTTTTTTTTTTTAAGGGTAGAGTCATTACGGTGAAATTTTTTATTCTGAAATGGAAAAAAACTTTTTAGTAATTTTATTGATGACCTAACACCAATCAAAAACCAACCAACCTATGATGTACGATCGATCTCCAAAAATCAACAACTAAAAATGTGGACATTTTTAGAAAAAAGCGCCAAAGAGCGACACTCAATTTCCAATTAGAATGGTTGTGAATTACAATTCTGAAAACAACTATGTCAGTTTTGAAGTGTCGCTCTTTGGCGCTTTTTGAGATCTTGGTGACTTTTTTTTAGTTTTTTTTTCTTTTTTCAAATGAGTTATTTTTATTGAAAGACTATTACCTAATCCTTACTTGGTCAAATTTCGAGGGTTTTAAAATAACCACAAATCAGACTAAATCGAATAAAATTGATTGCGAAATACAAGAAATCAATTTGCTTTGAATTAAAGAAATTTAACCTCATTTTTAATAGAAAATGAGAAAAGATGAATTTTTTTTTTAAAATTTTGATTTTTTGAAATTGAGAACTCTTTTTCTTCGTTGAATTTTTTGTCAAAGAGATCCTATGGAATTTTTTTTTTTGTTATTTGAATTTTTTCAACCAAAAGAAGGGCTATTTCACAATACCCTTTTTGGTCTCAGGTCACCCCTTGAGTATGGTGCCTTTTCACGGTAAATGATTAGACTCTTAACCCAAAGTTTTTATTTGACAAAATATCAAGTAAATAATTGAAGGTAACTATGGATAAGAAAGAGATTAGATCACTCAAAAGTTTTGGACATATTTGTATTTACTGTGGAAAGACATTGAGTTATTGTGTAAAATTTGGAAATTTTTGCGATCTTCTTATTTTCAATTCAAGTCGATCAAAATAATAATTATTTTACCAATAATTTTGTCTTTAAAAATGTTATTTAAAGTTATTTTTGAAGACTTTAATTAATTTTTATTTGAGATTTGCTTCTTCATTATTTTGAGATGTGTTACTGTTAGAATTTTAAACCAATTTTTTTACTAGGTTGTTTAATTGACAACAGTGACATTTGCGAGTGTCTCAATCAAAACGAATTAAACACATATTTTTGTTTCGACAGAACCAAAACATTTATTCAAATATATCTAAAAGAAAAAAAGACCTTAATTTTTACTAGAATATTTGAAAATGGAGTAAATTGCATTTCTTTGTTGGAAAACAAAGTATAAGTCCATATATAATTTTTCTTGTTTCGAAAGAAAATCAATCTCATTACCAAAAAAAAACAAAAAAATTTGATCTGTATTTTCTATGACAAAAAAGAGAAGTAGAGACCAATTTTAAAGAATTTCAAAAGGAGAAAAAGAACATAATTACAAATTTTTAAAAACAAATTACAAAAAAAAATATTTTTTTTTACTAGGCCACACCAAGAAATTTTAGAGGAATGGTCAAAATCATATAATTTTTAAGAACATTCAATTGATACTAGATTTTATTATCTGACTATTTCCAAGTTTTTCTTAACAAACATGAAATAAAAGGGGAAATCGAGGCTATTAAAAAGTTGGTTGTCATAGTTTGTTTCTGTTGAAATTTAAACCAATTTTTTTCTTCAATTAAACCAATTTACCATAAAATCCAAAAATACTAATTTGTCAAAACAATTTCATTTTTTTTTTTTTTTATTATTTAAGAGAGGGGTTATTAACCCCTCTTATTTGCCCGAATTCCTAAATTTTTATTTAGGAATTTAATTAAAGAATCAAAAATAAGTTTATTACCCACTAATGCTACTAAGAAGTTTGAATCCTTCTTTATAATAATATTAGAAATATTATTATTATTTAATATATTCGATATATTAATTTTTTTTAATTCAGATATCCAGATTTTGCGATTATTTTCATAGGCTGGACAGTTCCATAGAAAATGGTCTAAATCTTCAATAATATCTAAATTGTTCATTTTTTTACATAATTCACACAGTTTTGATTTATTCTTATTCATAGCATAAGTGTACCTGTTAAGGTAATTTGTAAAATTTCTGAGTTTTAAAATTGAAGTTGAACCCCTCCATTTTAAATATCTTTTGTCGTTAGTTTTTTTTTAATTTGAGAAATAAAAAGAAAATTAAATAAATTTTCTTTTCATTTCTTAAATTAAAAAAAAACCCGCAGTTAACTTTTCCAGAATTCAAAAGAATAGAGTAAAATCTAAGATTTTACTCTATACTTTTAAATTCTGGAAAACCTAGGCACTCTACGGCACTTGACGACACGACTGCTTATTTATAGTATTATTGATTTGTATAATTTTTAGATATTCTTGAGGAGTGTCGTAGAGTGTCGTAGAGTGCCTAGGTTTTCTTGAGGTTTTCTGTTTTATTTCGAAAATCTATCAATTTTCCAAATTAACAGAAAACTCGAGAAAACCTAACGGCGCTTTTCCAAAATTTAAAAGAATTGAGTAAAATCTTAGATTTTACTCTATTCTTTTGAATTCTGGAAAAGCTAACGGCAGTTTTTTTTTAATTTAAGAAATGAAAAGAAAATTTATTTAATTTTCTTTTTATTTCTTAAATAAAAAAAAACCTAACGACATTTCCAACTTGGACTATTTTCTAAGTTTTTAGTTCTAAATTTTTCTAGTTCATTTTCCAGTTGTTTTAAATTTTTCGAGTGCTAATTTATATTTTCTGATTCTTTTTTTCTAAAAGGGAAGATAATTAATTAATTCATCAAAATGGAGGATTTTTAATTTTTGAATTAACTTAAATCTTCTTTTATATATCGTTATCCTTACGGGATCAATTTTTGCTTCAGTTTTATAAATAAGCCTAGGGGAGTGTGGGTTGATTAATAAAAATTTTGTATTTTTTTTATTAATCCAAGTATCAATATCTTTAAAATCTGTTTTTGTTAAATCAAATATTTCTAATCCATATAATAGTTGACTATGTAATACAGCTTTAAAAAATTGAATTTTTAACCCATTAGAAAAATTTTTTTGTTGTAAAAATTTCATTTTTTTAAAAATTGAGATAATACAAAAAAGAGGATAACATGTTAAATACCAATCGGACAGTCCAATTATTTGAACGCCCCGATCTAACTTTTTTCTGATTATTTTTCTCAGTTCTAAATGGTAATAAAAAATACCTCACATTTGATTCTTTTCAACAACAAGCTTATGTTAAGTATAACCACTAATTCTATTAAACCTGATTTGATCAAGATCAAATTTTTTGAACTCTAATTTAATCACCTTTTTTATTTTTTTGAAAATAATCACTTCGAATTAAGAGAATTTACTACAGGAAAGGAAGAAACTCAATTCTTATAAATTCTCAATTTAAGTTCGAGCCATATCAACTAAAATTCAAAAATTTTAACATATCTATAGTGTGTGCAATAGCCCATGCTTTTTGATTTATTTGTGTTTTTTAAAAAAATTAAATTCTGTTAAAATCAATATTTGTTGTTTTTTATTTTGACACAAGCAGTGTTTATTTTTTAAAAAGTATTCGAATAATTATATATATTGTGTTTTATCAAAAAACAAAATGATTTTTTTTAAAAGAATTTCCACGTCTATGAAAATAATCATAAAATCTGGATCTTCGAATTAAAAACATTAAAAAGTCTAATATATTAAATAATAATAATAATATTGATACTATTACAAAAAAAGATTCGTAATGTTGATTGATACTAGTGAATAATAAACTTTATTTTGAGTATTTAATCAAATTTCTAAACAAAAATTTAGAAATTCGGGAAGCGCCACGAAGTGTCGTAGAGTGCCTAGGTTTTCTTTAATTTTAGAAATGAAAAGAAAATTTATGAAATTTTCATTTTCATTTCTTAAATTAAAAAAAACCTAACGGCTGTTTTCCAGGATTCTTGTTTTTGTTTGTTAAGTGTTCTAGATTTTTTTGAGGTTTTCTATTTTATTTGTGAAGTGTTCTAGTTTTTTTTTACAATTTGAAGAAATAAAACAAAAAATTTTAATAAATTTTCGGTAGGTTTTTTTGAAAAGTAAAAAAAAACCTAACTAAAATCTATTGACTTCACGAATAAATAGAAAACTCAAAAAAACCTAACGAAAAACTATCTATTTAACAAATAAATAGAAAAAACAAGAAAACCTAACGAAAATCTATTTATTTGGAAAATAAATAGAAAACTCAAAAAAACCTCGAAAACTTTACAAATAAATAGAAAACTCAAAAAAACCTAACGAAAATCAATTGATTTTACAAATAAACAGAAAACCCAAGATAATCTAACCGTAGTTTTATTTAATATTGAGAAATAAAAATTTCACACAAGAAAATGTAAAATTCAAACATTACTTTACAAACACAAAGAAGAAATTGAAAACCTAAATAAAAACCCACAATTATTTCATACACCAACAGAAAAAAAACAATTATTTCAACAAATTTTCCAAAACAACATTTAATTCCTTTGAAAAATAATAAAAAAACAAAAAAAAATCGTATTGTACATACTCTAAAACATTTCAAAGAATAAGAATATCACAATTCCATTCAATTTGGAAATAATTATGAATTTTGTCAATTATAAAAATCATTTTTAAATCTTTGAGTTTTTTGTTTTCATTACATTTTTTGAATTACGTTTATCGTTTTGTTCGATCAATTTTTTTTTCAATGATTGATGATAAAAATTTAAGATTGAGTTGTTCAAAATAGAAGAACTCAAATAACAATTAATTGGTAGTATCTAACCATTTGATCGATCAATAATTCTAATAGAATTTAAACAAATTTACCAAAAGCATTTTTTTGTTCTGCTCGATCTCCAAAATTTTTGACACACCCTTTTGATTTATTAGATTGATAATTATTTATTGTATGTTTTGTGGGTATTGTTAATTTGTAAACAATTGTTATTAAAATTTCAATTGGCGAATGGTTATAATTGGGTATTTGTTCTAGAATTGATTAAATATGTTTTTTTTAAAAAAAATAGAATTTTGATGTGTTAAAAATTTTGAATTGGAGTTTACTTTAATTTAATCCTGTACCTTCTCTTTGATAGAAAACTAAATAAAAATTCTTTTTTGAATAAAAACCCACCTTAAATTTTCAGTTTTATCAATTGTCAAAACCCTCAGCTAATTAAAAAAAAAAAAAAAAAAAAAACTTTGGTAAATGATGGTATTTAAGAAAACTTAACACGTATTTGGTCAGAAATTTTTTCAAATTATTCATAATATTTCTTTGTTAATTGTTTTGTTGTAAAATGTAACAAATCAAAAAAAAAAAAAAAACAAGAAAAAAGATTTGGAATTAATAAACCAGGGATCAGTTTTCTTTGTTTATGTTGCTCCAAGCCGGAACATTTAAAAATGGTAAAAAAAATGGGAACGGATTTCACAGCACAAGATGACAATGGACACACTGCACTCCATTATCTTTGTTTCAGTCAAGTGGATACAAAGATCATGAAATATTTCATAAAAAATGGTTTGAATATGAATGATCTGGATAAGAAACAAAGAACACCATTTCATTATCTTTGTGAACAAAACATTAGCAATGAAACACTTAAATTTGCGTTAACGAATGGGGCATTGCTGAATCAGCAAGATTATTTCGGGCAGACTGCTTTTCATTTCTTTTGCAAAAGGAATTCTTCAAAAGAATTACTAAAAACGTTATATAAATACGATGCAGATCCCAACATTCGGGATAATAATAAATCAACACCTATTAATTATTTATGCTTAAGAAAGCCGGCAGAGGAAATGATTGAATTAAGTATCAGGAATGGCGCGTTGCCAAACCTGCAAAACAATGACGGCGAAACATTCTTGCATCTATTGAACAAGTCTAGCACGGCAAAAATTGAATTTATTAAATTCTTATTGGATAGCGGCGCCGACCCAAATATTACAAATAATAAAAAGCTAACGCCTTTACATTACATCTGTAAAAATGAGCCAAATGTTGAAATATTAAAATTAATCTTGGGGAAAATTAGGGATATCAATGCTAAAGATATGGAAGATCAAACCATATTACATTATATTTCTGACAAATACAAAATAGTTGATTCTGAAATTTTTAAAGTATTATTTCAACATAAGGCAGATCCAAATATCAAATCTCGCCGCTTGAATACCCCATTCCATTTTATAGCCAGTGGTCAGAATTCAAGATACGAAGTTATTGAATTATTTTTTAAAAATGGTGCAAATCCAAATATTAAAGATTTTTATCAAGAGACACCTTTCCACAAACACTGTAAATCGAAGTGGGTAACTGTAAAGACGCTAAAATTATTTGTTCAACATGGTGCTGATTTAAAAGCACAGACACCGAAATTATTCACAAACTTTTTTATAATTTTCCAAACTTTACCTACAATTCAACTGATAAACTTTTTTTTAGAGAATAGAATAAATATTAATTCACAAAATGGTTCCAATGGCAAAACAGTTCTTCACCAATATTCTGACATGTCTTTACTTGATATAAATGTGCTTAGGTATTTATTAATAAATGGGGCAGATCCAAATATTAAAGAAAAAGAAAATGGATGTACACCATTGCATATGCTAGCTTATAGAAAAGAAATCAATTTAGATTTTTTTAAACTATTTTTTGAATTTGGTGCAAATGTCAAAATTAAAACAGTATACTTTGTTTTTATTTTTTTCCAGTCTTTTTTTTTATAAAGTTCTAATTATTTATTTTAACATCCCATTTCTTGCTGTATTTAACAAAAAGTATTAAAAATTAAATTGAGTACTTCCCAATTTAAAATTAATTCCACAAAGTTGATTTTTTTTAAAAAAGTTAGATTACCATCATCTTTCAATGTAAAACAAGTTTAATTTTTTGAAATATTTTAAAAGGAAAAAATTTCATAATAACGAAAATTTATCCCTTTTAATTCTTGTCAAATAATTGGTTTTATATGTGAATGTCTTGTTTTAATTTATTTAAAAAAAAAAAAAAAAAAAATTATTTCAAAGATTAACAGATAGAAAAATGAATTTATATAAACTAATCCATTATAAGAATCTCAAAGGGACTGAATAATATGTCTTAAGATACCGAGATAATGGATCTTTTTTTGAAAATTTTGGATTAATGAATAGACATACCTAAATTTGATGAGAATATTATTAAACTCAATTCTTTTTTCACCATTTGAGCTCAATAAACCCCTGTATCTTTTTGCTTGAAATTAGAAAATAAATAAAAAATCTTTTCAATGTTTTATTATTTTTTCGTTTCGAAAATCAAAAAAATTTAAAGATCAATCAAAAGAAAGAGGAGCGAGTTAGCTTGTTTTTCTTTGGAATTGTAACAAATAAGAGAGAAAAATAATTATTTTTAAAAAAAAAATATAAATTTAATTGTAACTCTTGAAAAAATACAACTCCTTTTTTTTCTGTACCAAGCAGGAATACACAAATCACAAAACAATAAAAAATTTAAAACCAAAATTGAAATTAAACGAAGCTTTCTCTGAGTTTAGAAATAAATTGTCTTTTTTTTTTTTTTTTTGCTTTCTTCAAACAAAAAAGATAAAAAATCTAACTGCTAACCAAATATCCAAGTTATAAACGTTTTTGTTTCAAGAGTATATTTGTAATTTTTGAAACCCACTTTTAAACCAATAATCTCAAAAAGTAAATTTCTTTACATTTAAACAAATAAAATGCTTTATGTCTATTGAAGATTTAATTTTTTTTAAATAAAATTTCACTTCAAAAAAAAAAAGCAATTAAATACTACTTACGAGTTTCCGCTCAACTAAATGATATTTTTATCTTTTAGAATTCGAAATTGTTAAGATACTTTTGAAAAAAATATATCAAAAAAAAAAACCTTTCAAAGTTTATTAAAATTTCATTCTTTTAAAAGCTGTTCGTATTTCATCATCCAAATCTTTTTTGAATAAATCTCTTATTATCAAAAAAAAAAAAAAGATTTCCTAAACTTGGTAAAAAATGTTAAATTCAAATTTCCACTTGAACTTTTAATTCATTTCCAAACTAATATGTTTTTTTGATTATGTTTCCAAATGAATTAAAATCTTTTTTGTTTATTATCTTTAAGTGTTTTTTTTTTTTTTTCTATATTGGTTTATTTAACAATAATCTTCATCTATGACTTTAATATTTAAATAAGAAGTGGTATTTATTTTTGGTGTTGTTAGATGAAAATTATAAAAAAATAAAAAATACAGAAATTGTTGTGAAACACATATAAACTTAATATGAGAATTATGAAAAAAGATAATTATTTAGCAATTGAATTGTTTTTATTTTTTTTAATTTTTTATAAAAAAATAAATTTCATTATTTTGGGTTTGTTTTAAAATTATATTTTATATTTTGAATTCTATATGTTTTTACGGGTTTGTAAAATTGCTTCAAAAAGTGATTATCTTATTTAGAATTGATGAAAAAACAGAATAAGTCAAAAGGTTCTAAATAGAATACTTTTTGTCTGGTTTTTTTTTTTTAAATTAAAAGTAGATATTCAAGCTATTTTTCGAAAATTTCGACTTGCTTTATAATGTTAAAGGAAGTTGTTTTGAGGGTTTATTCACATATTCTTATCAAAAAAATATTTTTAAATTTTTAGATCAAAATCATTTGTTCTAATTTTGTTAAATTTTTCTTTTTACTTTTTCAAGTTTACATTTATACAATTATTTTCTTTTTTTTTTGATCCTTTTTTATTTCTTTTTCTTTTTCTTTTTCTTTTTTTTTTTTTTTTTTTTTTTTTTTTTTTTTTTTTTTTTTTTTTTTTTTTTTTAAAGAAAGTTAAGTTGAAAAAAAAAAAATCTTCGAAAGGACAAATAATCACTATGAAAATTTCGATAACCACATGTCTTTATAAATGAATTGTAATATTAGCAAAAAATCTTCGTGTTAACCTTTTTTCAGTGAAATTTAGTCCAGAAAAAATCTGTAAGGCTCATTTCAAAAATTGTGATTCACTTTTTTTTAGTTTTTGGTTTTATTTTTTTTTTTAATTTTTAAAATATCAGGGTTTTTATATGTTTAGAATGACTTAAAAGTGAATTATTCATCAGATTTAATTATTAGTTGTTCTTGAATACTAAAGAAGATATATATTTTTTCGATTTATTATTTCAATTGAGTCACAATTTTTGAAATGGGAATTATATATGAAGGTTTTTTTTAGATTGTATGAAATAAACCCGAAAATACCCGAAAATACCCAGAAATCCAAAATACTCCGAAATTTTTAAACACTAAAAAACAAATTTTGAAGAACTTTTAAGAAACTCCAGTGTTCAGAGATAATTTTTTACGATAAAATAACAATTTTAATTAAAGACAAAATATTTTTTTTTGAATTATCTTCCTGAAAGCTCTCTGGGTAGTTTTTGATGTCTTTTTCTTTTTTTGGTGCATATTAGGCATATTTGAGTATGTTAGTACTTGGTCGGATAAGAGCATGTGTATTACAGCGTATTTTTGGGTTTGGGGTAAGTTGGGTAAGTTAGTATACACACAATTTATTATTTTGAATGGGGATTTAAATAAAGTTTGGTTGGGTCATCTTGTGTCGGGTATGGGTAACTATTGTACTATTAGATATTGCCTAGTTATTTTTGGATTGTATTTAAGAATACAAAATTATGAGTAATGTTACATAATTAGAAATTACCTTTACAAATAAATTTTCTCTCATTTGTTAATATCACTCAGCAAAAATCAGAAATGTTCTCAGTGTATTTAAGATACCAATTCTATTCACACAAAATGGGTTGAATACTATTCCTCAAAATTTGCAATTTTTCGCATTTTGTATTTTACAGCCACAAAAAAAAAATTTATAATAAAATTCCAATTTTATAATTAAACTGAGTGTTTTGGCAATAGAATTTCTTAGAATTTATAAAAAAAGTGTTTTTTTTGTGGTTAAAAAATTTTCAAGTATTTTCGATTTTCGGGTATTTTCAGTAATATTTGATCGATCCTTTTTTTAATTCAATGGACAAAGTAAAATTAAAGAATTAAATATTTTCTTTTTAATATAAATAAATATAATAGTAAATATCATGAATTTAGTGTTCACTTTTTTAAGCGGAAATAAAAGGCAACTTACTTTTTTATTTTAATAAACTTCCTAAAAAATGGAAACTTAATTTTTAGCTTAATAATTGATTTTTATTTTTCAAATTAGTATTTTTATTGAAATAAAACAAATTTCTTTTATAGATTGTTTACATAGTTTTTTTTTGTTTCTATTCAAAAATGAATAAATCCTAAAAAAATTTTAAATAGTTTTTCAGAAAATATTGAATTAAAGATACAATATTTTACTCAAAATTAAAAATAAATATTCGAAATTTATTTTAATTTTTTTTTTCCAAAATTCATTGAAAATTTACAAAATAAATTCTTATGAATTTAAACAAATTCAATTATTTCTAATAAACACTTTAATATTTTCTTTCATATTGTTTTTTAAATTTTATATTTTTTTAAAAAAAAATAAATTTTACAACTTTTTTAATATTTATTAAATGTTTATTTTCTAAAATTATATCTACACAACATTCATTATATCGATAAATTCTTTTTAAAATTCATAGAAAAATGGTTTGGATCTCAAAGGGCTGATCTGTGAAAAGTATGAGAGTGATCCCCAAAAAGAAAAATTAATGCAAATGATAAATATTAATTTCAATGCTTTAAAAGATAATTTTAAACAATTCT
This sequence comes from Anaeramoeba flamelloides, assembly GCA_027625915.1. Taxonomy (NCBI): domain Eukaryota; family Anaeramoebidae; genus Anaeramoeba; species Anaeramoeba flamelloides. The sequence goes on from JANTQA010000008.1 coordinate 2,705,224, forward strand.
TGGAAAGGGAAGAATTCACTGATTTGGAAATCAAAGGGATTAAAGTCCATTCAATATTATTAACTCATAGAATTAAAAAAAAAATAAATGATATTATACAAGTATTTGAAAAATTCGAAAAAAAACATATTTTAAATATTTTAAAATGGGTTTATTATGCCAAATTTCCCATATATTTGAATGAAAAAGAAAAAAATAAATTTTTTAAAATCATTTCTAAATTGGGTATAGATATTTATTCGCCAAAATATGATTATAATTCTTACTTGCAAGATTTATTAAATGATGATCAATCAAAAGATTTTACAATTATTATTGATAAAACAAAGGAAAAAATTAAGGTACATAGATTCATTATACAATGTAGAAGCGAGTTATATCGTGGGATGTTTTTATCAATTGAGGATTCTGATGATTTAAAAGAGGTCAAAGATTATTCAGGTATATCCTTTGAAACGTTACACTTATTTATTAAATATTTATATACTGAGAAAATCGATGAAGGGCTTTTTAATAAAAAAATTGTTTATGAACTTTCAGTTGCCATGGATTTTTTCCAATTAACTCCTAAATGTTCGTTAAAGTGGTACATTGATCAAAAGAATTTACTGAAGAAAAAGACTGGCAAGAAGAAGAAGAAGAAGAAGAAATAAGAATAATAAAGATCAAAACAGTCAAAATTATAATATATATATATTTCAAGATTTTTGGTAAAAAATTAATTTAATAAATCAGTTATCACACTAATTTTTTTTTTTTTTTTTCATTCAATATTATGAATTAGGAGATTTTTGGGGAAAAATAATTTTTTTCTCATAATTATCATTTTTTTAAAAATTAGTTTTTGGACTACCCCTTTTTACAAAAACAATTATTTAACTATATATTTTTTTTATCAATCCAAACTTTTTAAATTTGAAATTTTAAGATATTAATTTTCAAATTACAGGTAAAAATGAGATTAACCGTCTCAAAAGTTTAAGATAGTAAAGCATATTAATTGATACCAAAATATTTTGAGAAATCGTTGAGTTATTAGGCAAAGTTTGAAAAATTTTTGATCTTCTTCTTTTCAATTACATTTGGGTAAAATTTTTATTTTACTAATAATTTTGACTTTAAAAAATGTTATTGAAAGTTATTTTAGAAGATAATTTTACCAACTTTTTTTGTTTGATTGTTGAACTCTAAATCCCAAAAGATCTTAGTTTTTCTAACTGTAAAAATGGAAAAACCAATATTTTTGTTTTGAGGAAACAAAATTATGTTTTCAAATAGAGATAATAAAGTCCATCAATTCACCATTAAAGGTTTGGAAATGTAGTAGATCCGATTTCTTTTTTGAAAAATAATGCCAAAATCTAATATAATTTTTTTAATTCTAAATAAATCAATCTCATTTTTTCAAAAAATATATATTATTTATTCTCTTTTTTCTTCAAAAAAAGAGAGTATATACCATTTATAAAAGATTTTGAAGGGTAAAAAAAACAATTAGAAATTTTTGAAAAAAAATATAAAAAAAAATTTTTTTTTACTAGGTCAAGTGAAGAAATATTTATAGGAATATTCAAAATTACTTCATTGTTAAGAACACACAATCAATTTATGCACTTTTTTTATTTTACTGTTTTCAAGTTTTTCTTAATAAGCGTGGAAATAAAATGGACAACATATCTTATTACAAATTTGGATGAAAACTTTCGTATTCTTGAGAATTTAAACAAAGCGTTGTTGTCTTTTGATGTAAATAAAATATTTGACTTCTTGTAATGTTTTTATTATTATTCACATTTATTCAGTACACACAATATTTAGTTAAACCCATTATTATTTTGAAAAAAATGAAAGATTTATCACTAAATCTGTTATAAATTTTTCCAGAAATTTAAAAAAGTTATTTTAAAAAAGTGAATAAAAATTTTTTATGATTTTTTTAGAATTAAAAATTAATTCAAGTTTTTTTTTTTTATAAATGTGAAAAATTATATTCATTAATAAGTTTTCCTTCACACTCTGACCTTTACACCATCCTTAAAAGTTGATAGATTCTTCATTTTTGTTAAAATAGAAAACTTGAAAAAAATGTGGTATCTGAAAAGTTTTCACTCTTTTAAAAAAGAAAACTTAATAAAATTTTTAAAAAAGTCATAACTTTTTTAAAACGGCTTTGTATAATAAATATTAATTAATTAAATTAAATTTAAAATTGGTATCAGTATATTTAAAAAAAAACGAAGAAAAGTTAATTAATTAAAAAATAGGAATATTATTTTTAGAAAAATCAAATAATTGTCAATTCTTCTAATAACTATAGATCAAATGAAATATATAACTATATTTAGTTTTAAATTTGAAATTTATTCAGAGGGTACAATAACAATTCATTTAAACCTATTTTTTAAAATTCTAGAAAACTGAAATCCAAAAAAAAAATTAAATTGAAAACTTCAAAAATCAATTCTATATTATTCAAATTTTACTCATTGAATAAATATATTCTTTTTTAACAAGCAAAAACCAAAAACAAATATGAGGTATGTAAAGAAAAGATAAATATAGATATCATTGAAGATTTGTATTATTTTGAATATATCATGTTTTTTTTTTAGTAAATATTTTTTCCAGAATTTGAAAAAAAATTTAAAATGATGGATTTTCCTCAATTATTTTCAATCACAAAAACCTTAAGATAGTTACAACATATGAAAAAAATGGAAAAATCTTGATAGCTGAAATCTTTATAATTAATTAAAAATTTAATATTCCTACTGATATTATTCGAAAAAAAAAAAAGAATTCATCTGTTATTTTATCATTAGTAAGTGATAAAAAAACGAGTTCTTTCACAAAATTTCAAAAAAAAAAGTTTAGAAATTATGCGAGTGTCCTAGAGTGCTCTAGAGTGCCTAGCTTTTTTTTTAATTTGAAAAAAAAAAAAATTATTCAATTTTTTTTACATTTCAAATGGTAAAAAAAACCTAGCGATGCTTTTCCAGAATTCAAAAGAATAGAGAAAAACTAAGATTTTACTCAATTCTTTGAAATTCTGGAAAAGCTAACAGTGTTTTTTTTTGGTTTTCTGTATTAATCTGTAAAATTCATAGATTTTCCAAATAAATATAAAACTGCAGAAAATAAGCAAGTATCGCCAAGTGTCCGTAGAGTGCTGTTAGGTTTTTTTTTTTATTTTTAAAAAATAATAAAAAATTTTTTTGAAATTTTCTTTTAATTTCTAAAATTAAAAAAAACATAACTATGCTTTTCCAGATTTCAAGATAATTAAGTAAAATAAAAAAATTTTCTCCATTCTTTTAAATATGGAAAAGCTGAAAACGGTTTTCTTAAAGTTTTCTGTTTTATTAATAAAATCTATTGACTTTTCGAATAAACAGAAAACTCTCAAAATGTTAAAGTCAGGTTTTATTTAATTCAAGAAATAAATAAATATATTAGAGATTTTTTTCAGGCAATCTTTTGTTTTTTAGATCATAAAGAAAAGTGTATAAAAATTACGAAAGACCAACTATTTCTAAATGTCTTGTTTTTTTTTTTTGTTTGGAAGCACCAAAACTTTCATTATAAAAAAGAATTTCAAAAATTTTATTTCAAATACAGTCAAAAAATCGAGAGATTAAATACTTGTAACTCTGTTTTTGTTTTAATTTGGATTCCCTAAGCATGAAAAAAAAAATTAAATCAATTTTTTCTTGTCAAGAAATAAAAAAAAAAAAAAAAAAAAAGGATAAAAAATGTTTATTAAATTATTTATTTTTGGTATATTGGTAAAAGTGAAAATTGAAATCTATTATTACTGATACTTTATGTTTATTCAAAATAAATCAAGAATATTCAATTTCTTTATTTCAAATAAACTAAACCATTTCAGTTACTTTTCTTTTCGCCAAGGTTGATTTGTTTAATTGTGATTTTGTTTGTTTTCCCCAAAAAATATCTCTGTTTGTTCAGTTTATTTCTTCTTTCCTTGTCTAATTTTGATGAGTCTTTCTTTGGTTTTTTGAATTTTGTCTCTTCTTTCTTTAGCAAGATCTCTTTCACGTAATTCTTGTGGGATCACTCTGGTTTCAATGACTCTTTCTGGATATCTGACTTTCATATAGGTTTTAACTTGTTTGGCTTGTTTTTGTAATTCTCTTTTGGAATCTTGTTTGTTTGGGTTTTCTTTTTAAATGAAATTAAAAGTAAAATAAACAAAATAAAAAAAAAAAAAAGAAAGCAAAAAAAAAAAGTAAAGGAAAAATTAAAAAATAAAAAAAAAAAACTCAAAAGGCGAATTGTGGATTCTTACTTCTTCTTCTTGGGAATAAGATTAATTTTTCTTTATATTCTCTGAGTCTTTCAACATTTTCCTTTAAGGTCTGAGCGGATCTGTTTTTTCTTCTTTTGTCAACAGCAATACCGATCCCCATTGCTTGGTGTCTTGAAATGCCTGCCATTTTCAATTCACGATGAGTAAAGCCTCTTCCTGATTTGATTCTCATGTTGTATCTTTGAGTTTGGCAATGAACAATTGGCCTGAGGGAGCCAGATGCTGGTCTTGGTGCAACTTTGATTGCTTTTTTGATTCTATTTTGCTTTCTTCTGGTCTTTCTTGCTGGTTGATCAAACCAGGTTTTGACTCTTGTTTTCCAATCTTTATGGAAATGGACGTTTGGTAAGGTTAATTTATAATTTGGCATTTATAAGAATAAAAAGCTTTCAACCAGAGTAATAAAAAAAAAATGAAATCTATTATTTTCAAATAAACTCTTTCTCAAAGATACAAAAATATGAAGAAACTAACTACTGGGGTAAAATATGCTTTGTTAGATGATTCATTGATCGATATATATGACAAAATTTTGATTTTACTATTATTTTCCAATTAAAAAATGAAAATTTTTAGTTCATTCTCTGAAATATTATTCTATGAATAAATAAGTTGAAAACCCGGTTCATATTTAACTAATCTGAAAAATGATATTTTTAGACATTTAAACTAAATTTCCTTAGATAACTCTAAGAAAAATTTTTTATGCTTGATTTTGATTGGAACAGTTATAATTAATATTCATTTTGGAAATTAAAATATAAATTTTTATCTATTAATTGGAAAATAACATTATCTAACATAATATTATTATGTTATCATATATCTTTTTGATTTACTTCATGAGAACAAAATTCAAATGTGAAGATAGTTAAGATGAAGGAAAGCTCTTCCAATTATTTTTTAAGTGAAAAAAATAAAAGTGTATATCTGGCAAATATTATAGATAAACAAAAAAAGGAAAAATTATTCTTACCATTTCAAGAAAAAAATTTTAAAAACAATTTTTAATTGTAAAATTTAATAGAACCTATAAATTCAAAGAAACTCTAATTAATAAAAGGCCAAAATTAATCGTTAAAAACATCAACGGAGGCCTAAGGATATAAATTATTTTTTCAATATTTCATTATGGGAATCTGTTATTCTTTTTATGACTGATTAATAAAAATATAATTCTAAATTGGTAATTTTTGAGATCTCCAAAATAACTCTAGGATTTCTATATAAAAGAAGATCTAAATTGTGTTTTTTGGTTTGATTAATAATAGTAAATTAGGATTATTCTTGTAATTTAATTTGTTTTTTCTTTGAAATGATTTTATTTTTAGTTTTCAAGTTCGGTAAAATATCCAATTTTAAAATCTTGTTGAAATTCTTTATTTTATCTTTTACTTTTTTTATAAATATTTAAGGGTTTTAGAAATCTTATTCTCAGAAAAAATTACTTTTATATTTAACCTGGATATTTAAATTTAAGAAAATATAAGTTAATAGGTCTTGTAAAATTAATTAAATATTATTTTTTCTTGAAAATCATTTTGATTTATTGAAAATTATTTTAATCATTTATTAATTTTTTTTTGATTTAATTTTTTTAATTAAGTACTCAGTTTGGTTTCATCAAAAAAAAAAAAAAAAGTTATATACTTTATATTTTGTTACTTTTACGCTTTTTTCATTGGATAAACTCAAATTAAATTACTTAATGTTATTGAACCGTTTGATCAAACTATAATTTGTATAGAAAAAAAAGATTACATTAACCATTTTTTTTTTTTGTTGTGCTCTCCACAGAATGATCTAGATATTATTTTATTTTATATTAATCATTTTCTTTTTAGATTCAATTATTCATTTTTCTGTTGAATTAAATTAAGGCAAGAAATCACCTTTAAGATTTTAATTATCCGGTGGTTTGAATGCTATATTTCTTCAAGAATTTCTTTAAATAATATTTTTAACAAATATTTTTGTGTATTTTTAAGAATTTAAACTTGTTTTTTTGTGTTACTTCTTTTAATGTTTTTTTTTTTTTTTGACAGAGCAATATAAAATAAAAATGAAAATTCATTATTTTTATATAATTCTTCGGTTTATACAAACCAAATAATAAAATTTATTTCTCAACCAAAAAAGTAGTATCAAGTTTTTGTGAGAAAAACTTATATAAAACAAATTAATTTATTCTGAGAATAGTGAAATTTTATAATTTTATTATTTGCCATTTTTTTTTTTTGCAGGAATAAAAAAATTTTTTTTATTTTTTACATTATTTTGATTAAAAGGGTTTCTTTTTTTCAATATTTATGCTGAGAGTGAAAAAAAAATATAAAATAGTAATATTAATTTGTCTTTATTGTATTTCAAATTCTTGGTATTCGAAAATATCAAAAAAAAAAATGAAATAAACCAAATCAAAAACAAAAGATCAAGAGTTAAATAAGTGATAATTAAATATCTTATATTTACTTTTAATAACCCCCCGGAGTCTTTTTAACATCTGATGTATTTAAAAAATCATGTTTCTTTTTACTAGAAGACTTATAAATTAATAAATCAAAAAACATGAAAATAAACATTAAGAAAATATAATATTGGTTTCTTAAAGTTCGATTATTTAAAAAGAAATTCTAAAAATGAAGTATCAAATTGGAAAATTTATCTCAGAAAGTGAGTTAATTTTAATAAATTTATAAACTTCAAAAAAACAAGTAATTTCATAAAATAGAGACAATTAGGAAAAAGTTTAAACACGTCCAATTCATTATTTAAAATTTAAACAAAAAATTAAGGAATTTACCTTCAAAATGATTTTGAACTTAGGTAACTATTGTATACTCAATTCGATGTTACATTGAAACAAGAAGAAAAAAAAACACGGTTTTTTATTTTGAAATGTGGATTTTTATGCTCTGAACATCGGTACATGGGATCGTTGTAGATGAAAAAAATAATTTCCTGTGATAAACCAAGTCAGTAAAGACTTTGAAGAGACTGATTGTTTCAATCTAATAACCAACCAATTTATTGAATAATTATTCTTTTTTAATACTCTCTCGAGAAATGTTTCTGGTTAAATACTGCAAAAAAGAAACAAATAAACAAAGGTCAATTAAATGGGTATTGTTTGATTACGATAATCCTAAAATTCTATTTTTAATTATTTATTTATTTCAAAATTCTATTCAAAAAGAAAAGTTAATCCAATATTGCAACTTTCCTTTTTTCAATGTTGTTTGTTTTTTCACAAACCATTTCTTCTTCGGAATTGGCTTTCATTTTAAACCCGGATTTGCTTTTTGCGTGGATAACTCCTAAATCACTTTTTGCTGATGTTAAATAAAAGCTGTAGCCTCTTGATTCTCCAAGTGAAATGACTTCTGCTCGTACGATGTCACCTGGCTGGTAACTTTCTGACATGACTACCCGATCAATGTTCTTGGATCGTACGTCTTGTTTTCGGATTATCCCAGAAAAGGATTCCTTTAAAGGTAAATCACCAATACAAAGAATTTCGATCTGCGCTGAAGATAACCGAATTCTACTCACACGGCCAGTAATAATGTCACCAACAGTTGGCTGGATCGACGTTTTGGATCGTAAACTTTGGATTGTCAATGTCGTTTTTTTCTTTAAATCTTCTGATTCTTCCAAGATCAATTTCCCACAAACACTTGAATAAATATAACTTTCGTGAATATACGTTCCTTGTCCACTTTCAAATTGTGCTGTTTGCCCTAGTCTTTGTCCAGTGATTACAAATTGAGACATTTCTGAAACGAAGATATTTAAATTTTGAAAAAGAATTAAAAAATGGTATTGAAAAAATGTTTCTTCCAAATTACATAATTTTTTCTGAATTATTTATTTTTGAAGGTCAGAGTCATTACAGTGAAATTTTTTATTCTGAAATGGAAAAAAACTTTTTAGTAATTTTATTGATGACCTAACACCAATCAAAAACCAACCAACCTATGATGTACGATCGATCTCCAAAAATCAACAACTAAAAAATGTGGACATTTTTTAGAAAAAAGCGCCAAAGAGCGACACTCAATTTCCAATTAGAATGGTTGTGAATTACAATTCTGAAAACAACTATGTCAGTTTTGAAGTGTCGCTCTTTGGCGCTTTTTGAGATCTCGGTGACTTTTTTTTTCTTTTTTTTCTTTTTTCAAATGAGTTATTTTTATTGAAAGACTATTACCTAATCCTTACTTGGTCAAATTTCGAGGGGTTTAAAATAACCACAAATCAGACTAAATCGAATAAAATTGATTGCGAAATACAAGAAATCAATTTGTTTTAAATTAAAGAAATTTAACCTCATTTTTAAAAAGAAAATGAGAAAAGATGAATTTTTTTAAAATTTTGATTTTTTGAAATTGAGAAGTCTTTTTCTTCGTTGAATTTTTTGTCAAAGAGATCCTATGGAATTTTTTTTTTTGTTATTTGAATTTTTTCAACCAAAAGAAGGGCTATTTCACAATACCCTTTTTGGTCTCAGGTAACCCCTTGAGTATGGTGCCTTTTCACGGTAAATGACTAGACCCTTAAGGTTATTTCAAATAACTTTGTTGTAGAGAACTACAATAGGATTTGTGAAAGTGTTTTAAAGTTTTGGGTTTGTTATGAGAATTATTTAAGAAAGTAGGTTCATTTTACCCTTTTGAAAAATTTTGATTACAGGAATCGTACTGAAAAATGATATTTTGAGTTCCACCAGATATTGAAACTAAAATACCATTCGCAGTTCTGTTTGTGAAAAGGAAAAGAACCAAGTAATTCAGAGTTGAATCTTTCATTTTTTAATATTTTGTACTTTTTTTTTCAATAAATTTTTGGTTTTATATTTTTAGTATTGGATCTAGAAAGATGTTTATAAATGAAATGTTTGAAATTAAATTAATAATAAACTTAAAAAGAAGATAGACCCAAGTAGATGTTTATAAATGAAATGTTTGAAATTAAATTAATAATAAACTTAAAAAGAAGACAGACCCAAGTAGATGTATATTTTAAACAAATCTTTTCTTTTTAGAAAACCAAACAAGAAAGATCACCTTTTCATATAAATTTGAGGAATACAAAAAAGAAAAAAAAAAATTCGACCAAAATATATTTCTGAAGATTCGTTTTCTTTATCTTCTTAATTTGTATGAAACCAAACAAGCCCTTACTTTGGGGGTTAAGTTCCCATTTTTATTTATTATTTTTTTACAAAAACTTTTTTTTACAAAAACTTTTTTTTACAAATTTTTTTTCAAGATATTTTTCAACTATTTTTGATTAAAATAAGTCAAATCAAAGAATACTATTCAAAGTTTAAAGTTGAAAGGATTGATATAGCTGTAATCAAAAAACAGTTACAGTCAGTTTCACTTTTAAGGCACAAACTTTCAACGAAATTTAAGGCACAAAAAAAATCTCAAATTAAGGCACAAAATTCAAATTCTAGCAAAAATAAATTGTAAAAAAAAAAATTCCAAATTTTGTGCCTTAATTTGAGATTTTTTTGTACCTTAAATTTCGTTGAAAGTTTGTGCCTTAAAAGTGAAACTTACTGTACAAAAGATTTGATTTAAAGAAAAATAGAAATTGAGAAAAAATTGAAATCAAGAATTCAGAATTATTATTTGAGTTTTTAATAAAAAATAGTTAATTATCAAATCAAAAGGAATTCGTCCAATAAATCTTTATTTCTTGAAGATGATTTTTAAAAAAAAACCTATTTTCTGAACTCGGCCTAGAATTAGTGGAATTAAACAAAAATTGAAATTTAAAATTCGTTGTCACAGATTTTTTAGAAATATGAAGTAATTAATTAAACAAAAATTATCCAAACAAAAGTTTTTCCATTCTAAAATTAAAAAACAATTACCAAATAAAGAATAAGTAATTACATCCATTATGACACAGATAAGATCAAGAAATAAATTATTTTTTGTATATTATTTCTGGATCAAAATTTTTATTTTTTCAAGTTCCCATTATTATTTGATATGAAAATATATTTTAATAGTGAAATATTCAACTCTCATATTTTATTAAAATATTAAGGTATATCACAAAAAAAAATAATTTGAATGGTTCAGTTTCGTATAAATGGTGGTACTCAAAATTTCTAAAATGTACTTAACCCCTTATAAAAAAGAATAAAAATGATTTGATTTCAATTTGTATAATATTCTTTTTTTTTATGAGATCTGAAAAATGTTATTGATTCTAATACTAAGAAAATTTCTTTAATGGTGTGATTACTCATTTTTTGCCTGTGTATCAATTTGAATCTTGAGTTATTTTATTCGAAAAAAATAAAATAAAATAGTATTCTTTAACTTTGATGTGAAATTATTAGAATTTCAACAATTGATCAATTTTATCTGAATCAAACTAAATATTCCAAAAATAATAAGCAAAAAATGAGGAAATAAATAGTTAAAAATTCTAAAAAAAACTGTTTGAATTATTATTTTTAAAAATATTCAATATCCATTATCTTATATCGAATTTAATTTCAATAAATAAAATTAATAAATTAATTTACAAAATAATATCACATTTTGTATATATTTTCAATATATACTTCAAACAATATTAATAAGATTTGAATTTAATTTTTTTTTAAATGAATCGTTTTTTTTTAAATAAGGGTGTAATATTTATTTGATATAAATCAATTGTATATTTTTCATTGATTGCCAACTATTTTTTAAATGTATTATCGTTTTTTTAGAATTTAATAGATATATATTACTTTTTAATATTTAAGTAAATATTTTAATATAAATTTACTCAAAAATTTAATAGAAAATTATTTTATAAAATGTATTTTTATTTTTTCCAAATTATATTGACTCAATTTATTTTATATATTTCTTTTGTCCGATTTTTTTTGTGTTTTTTTAATATAAGGTATTTCAAAAATAAGTTGTTTTATTTTAACATTACATAAAAAATATTTTTGTTGGTATATTTCGAAAAAAAATTAAGTAAAAAAAAATTACATTTTTATTCGTAAAACAATGCATAGCCAATTTCAATAAAAAAATGGAACTATTGTAACGATATTTCTAATTTTTTTTAAATATTAAAAAATATATTTAGGTGTTTTTCATTCCATTGGAAAATGTTTCAAGATTAATTTTCTGAGGTAAATGATTTTTCAATCAAAAAATAAAATAATAAATAGTAATTTTCACTCCTAAAAAATATTAGATAAATTTGAGACCAAAAAAAAAAAAAAATCACTCTGATTTATGCAGTCACCCACAAAAAAAAATTAAATTATTATTAAGAATCTATAAATTGTTTTTAATGATTTTGTATATTTAAATATTTTTCTTACAATTTTATTTTTATAAAGATATTCTAAAATAAATTTTCCCCTCTTTTTTGGAAATAGCATATAATTTATTTTACAAAAGAAAAAAATATTGAAAAAAATATTCTAACCTTAGAATATTGATTAAAATAATAATATAATTATTAACAAAAAAACTTCTTGTCGAACTCCCTGGTAGTGAAATTTAAGTAATAAAAAACATAATATCCATTACAAAAGTTGTGATTAACTTTTTGCAGCTTATGATTTTATTTTACTTTTTTTCGTCTTAATTCAATAAATATAATTTTTCTTTGTCTTTCTTTTAAGATATATATCCCCTTTGGTTATAATATTACCTAGATTTTATCTAAGTTAAAAAAAATAGAAATAAATTTATTCTCCCAGACAAATAAACTGGTAATTATTTCAAATCACTTATCTTCAATATTAAAAAAAAATTACATTAAAGAAATAATCTTTTCCTCATTTAAACCTAAAAAAAAATAAATAAAAATAGCAAAATATCCTAATAAAAAAGATTTTATACTGAACAAGTGTAAAAATGAAATGTTGTAAATATAGATTTTTTACAATTTTAGAGAACAATAAAGAGTTCCATACATTTATCCAAATTTTTGTAATAGTAAAAATAATTTTAGATTATCTTAATAGAATAATAATAAATCAAAACAAAAAATCGTTTGGTAAATATCAATCCTTCCAAATTTTTATAAAAATAATTTTCCTAACAAAGTATTTATTAAGGGATTAGCGTCGCCATAGATTTATCTATAATCAAAGTATGTTATAATTGGGTGTAAATGGTATTAATGTAGCAATGTCTCAAATAGTTTCTGTGGCTCTAAAAAACCTATTATATGTCTTATTACACAACAAATTATAACATTTTTTACTTTTGATCGAAATCAATAAATTTTTAATTATTTTTTTTTTTTTTTACAGTCCTTTTTCTAATCTAAAAATAGAAACTCAAAATACAGCCTTCTGGTATTTAAAAATTCATCTTTAGAACTTTCAAAAGAAACTATTTTTTTAATTGTTTAATTTCAAAGATTTACTCAATAATCATCAACAGCTTGAAACACACAGACTGATTAGTTTTGTTCCTTTTGATAAAGCTAATTGCAATATCAACTTATTTCCAAAATTCAGAAATAATTGGTTAAAAAAAATTATGGGTTAATTATTTAATTTTTTAAAAAAAATGAATTTTCAAGCGATTCATATACATCTCAACACAAATAGAAAAGAGATATTCTGCAACTTTGGAGTCTGAATATTGATAATTTGATCTTTAAATTTCTGGTTAAATAAACATTAATTGTGAAAATTGTTGGGTTTTTTACTAATACAAGGATCTTTTTTAATTGATTAGATCAACAAATATTAAAACTTGACTATTCAATTTTATAGAGACATTTGAACCATGTAGCACTGATGTAGTTACATTCAATAGCAAAATACTTTAATATTTAGCTTCTCCTCGGTAAAAGAAATCCCTTAACCAAACTATTTATTATTGGAAATCCATTAAAGATCAAAAATCTAAACTATTGTTTCATTTATTATTACCAAAATTTGGATGAATACATGAGACTCTTTATTTATCCCGAAAATTGTAAAAACTCTATTTTTTACAATATTCCTTATTTACACATGTAAGAGTTAAAATAATTTTTAGAATAACAATAATATATTTTTCATTCAAATTGAAAATCATTTTAATTTTACAAACGATTTTTATCATTTTTTTATTTTTCTGTTTTTTGTTTTCAATTCCTTTTTTTAAAATAGTAATGCGATTCTTTCAATCAAAAAAGTGTTTTCCAACGATTCATATTAGATTAAAGTTGAGTTCTTCAAAATATAAAAACTCAAATAAAATTAGTTGATGGTATCTAATCCTTTGATCGATCAATAAATGTAGATCAAATTTCAACAAATTTACAAAAACAATTTTTTGATGGTTTCATTATTTTGGATATATAGATTTTTATTTTATATTTTTATTCCTTTGAATCTGTTATTTTGATAAAAGATGTTGAGTAGATAAATATTAATAATGAGTAACTTGGAAGTGATTTAATTACAAGTTTGGAAAAATAGAAAAAAATTTAAAAACTCAATAGATTTAATATTAATTTTTACAAAATACAAAATTTTCACGATACTCTTTGAATTAGGATACACAAATATTGTCACTTCAAAATTCTATCTTTACCAGACTACGTGTCCAACACTTTGTTCTTAACAATAAATCTGAAAATAGGAAAAATCCAGATTTTTTTTTTTTCTTTTATTTGAATATAAATGATTGCTTATATATATACTAATACAAGTTAACTTAAATGTGTTTTCATATTTTGTTTGGAAAAATATAATAAATTGAGTTTTTTTTAATCTATTTTTGATTTTGGGTGTATCAAATTTTTTGGAATGGGATTTATTTATCTATTTTCAGGAATGAATTTTGTATAAAAATCAGATTTTACACTTTTTAATATAATTTTTTCAACAAAATAATTTATTTTTCAAAATTATAAACAAAAGCATTTGATAGGAATAAAAATAAAATCTTCTGAAAGGTGTTTTCGTTCTTATCAAGAAAATAAAAAAAAATGAAAATAAAAAAAAGAAGAAGGACATAAATTATTAATTTATTTTTGGGAATATTTAAATGAAATAAGCTAAATATTCTTAATTTTCGTCAAGATTATTTGCAATATGATTATAAATTAAATTAAATTTTTGAAAAGCATCTTTTGGGATTAAATCTTCCAAATATTCAAATGCGTTAATAAATTGGCATTTATCTTTCTGCTGAAAAGTTTTTTCCAAAATTTGAATGATCATTTCCTTTGGAATTTTCTTTTTGTCTATTGACTTCAAAGCGAGGTAAATTTTATTTGAATCTATTAGCCAAGAAAAAATTTCTTCTTTACAATCAATTCTTTTAAAAATATCCAAGGCTAGAAGGAAAATGGGATTATACTGCGACCCCCTTCTTGCTATATAATGCCCCCACTGTGGCGAATCGCTGATAATTAAATGCATGATAAATTGATGGAATTGTGAATACTGTTTGGCGTCGTATAATAAATCCACGACTAGGCGAGAAATGGAATAATTTATTTCCAAATGGAAAACGTACAAGCTTCTTAAATACTCGATGAGTACAGACAATAAATAATTTTGATCAATTTCCTCATTGTCATATAGTGGGTGGAAGACGTTTTGAATTAGTTCAGATTGGCTGATTATTAAATAGCCATCATGATTGAATTCTAAAAACTGATAATTATTTTGTGAAAATGATCTTTGTCCAAGGTTTTTGTTTTTCAATCTTGTCTCATTATTGTAATTATTAAAAGTGAAGCTATTATTTTCAAATCTATATTTTTTTTCAAATTTTGAAAATTTGTCAAAATTAGGTGAAAAATCTTGATAACTGTACGAGCTTTTTGAGCGATTGTGATTTTTTGTGTTTTTCAAAATTGGTGCATTTAAGATATTTTTTTTTTCATTTCTTGATAATTCTTCATCGGGATAAAGCAAATTATTTTTATTAATTGTTGAAAGAAAATTACTTTGATTATGGATAGATGATTGAATACTATTAATAATATAAAAAATTCTTGAAACTTCTGATAATTTTGGTTCTTCGATTAAAGTTTGCTTAAATAATTTTAAAAAAAATTTTTTCCCTTTTTTTCTTTTTAATAAAAATTGGAATCTCCTATTTAGATCGCTAATGGATAATGCTACCTCTTCCCAATCCATTGTTATTTTTGAAAGGAAGGAATCCGCTTTACTAAAAATTATATTGGATGAAATAAAATTCCATTTCAGTAAAGAACAATCATTTTTGTCTTTAATATTGTATTGATTATTGTGATCATTTTCATAATTTTCATTATTTGGATTTATATTTACATTTTTGTTAACTGGTTTATTCTTATTTGTAATAGTTTTATTTATATTTTTCACATTCGGCAGGATTTGGTTTTCACTGTTATTGTAATTTTCATTATCACTGTTATTGTCATTTTCATTTTCATTTTCGTTGATATTTTCATTTTCATTTTCATTTTCTTTTTCATTTTCATTTTCATTTTCATTTTCAATTTCATTTTCAATTTCATTTTCATTTTCATTTTCATTTTCATTTTCATTTTCATTTTCATTTTCATTTTCATTTTCATTTTCATTTTCGTTGATATTTTCATTTTCATTTTCATTTTCATTTTCATTGTCGTATTCATTAATCCCATTGTTATTGTTTACGTTTACTTTTAATTTGTTTTTATTTTTTTCAATATTTTGGGTTCCCTGCTTTTTGTTATTTGGTTTTAAAGACTCTTTGTTGATCAGTTTAAATGTTACAATTGGTAAATGCTTTTTCACATTTTCTGATTTTTTTTTTTTTCTTTTTTTTTTTTTATTAGTTGATAAATGTTGAATATCGTATAAAGAACTAATATTTGCATTTGGGAGATGAACTAAAATCAAATTATCTCGAAAGCTTAATCGGAAATGCCCCCCTAATTGATGAACCATTAATTCCTTTTTTTTAATGCTTTCTTTACTTAATTTATATAAATAAATGTGTGGGTTTCTTTTATGTCGAATGCAATGAATGGTATACAATTTTTTATTTAGTATCTTCATTTTGATATTCCTATTTAAAGCTTTGAGGTTTTTTTGGATCAATTTTACTTTATCATCGTTGTTTTTATTTTTATTTTTATTTGTTTCAGCTACATTTTGCATTGTTTGGGATTTTGATAACGGTTTACAATCTAGTTCTATGGTTTTTAATTTTATTGTTTGGTTCTTTCGAAATTGTAAGAATTTGAGTGTTTGCCCATCTTTTTTCGTCGACAATAATAAAATACGTGAATGTTTCTTTAGAATTTTATTATGAGTAATGGTTTGCGAATTAACAAGAAAAAGATTTTAAAAGAGATTTTTCCATTCCGGAAAGTAAAATTAAGAAAAGAAGATTGAAGGGAATATTACTGAATAAATAAAGCCATAGATCATTGAATAAGAAAACGATTTGATTTTTTGTAATTTCTTTGATTTTGAATTGACCTAAATGTAACGGTTTATTGTTTTATGGCAAAGATAAAAATCATTCAAAAAAGTAAAAAAAGGAACAATTTAATAAATAAATCAAAAGAAAGGAGTTGTAAAATGTGGAAAGAAACAAAAAGTTTAAATAATTGGTGAGTGTATTGTTTTGAATTAAAAAGTTTTTTTGGCTGTATAAAACAATTGGAAAATTCAAAACCAAATAATAGCCTGATTGTTGATTTCTTGTGTAAAAAAAAAAGTTAATTTTTCAAGAGTCAAATATGTTTCTTTTAGAACAAACATTAGGGACAATTCCCTTTTTACTGTTAATTGCATAATAAAAAGATCAAAATTTTCAGTCAACCTTCCAAAAAAAGTGTCCACAAGAATTAAACTAAATCACCAAAGTCCACAATTCTAAAAAGAAGGGAAGTGAATAATTTAAACTTGATTAAAGAAATTTAAAATTCGAAATGTTTACAGGATTTATAAAATCTTTTTTCAGAAAGCTGAATGAAAATTGTGTTTTGTTTATTTTGAAATAAATAGTAAACTGAAATCTTGTTTTTGATTTGGGGAATAGATTTTAGTGAGTTGTTTGATACTTTTGGATTTACTCTCTCTTTCTAACTTTTTTTCTTGTAAGAATTTTTGGTAAAGCTAGGTTCAAAAAGTAACTTCTAAAGGTTTTAAAAGGTGCTGTTTAAATTGTTTGGTTCGTTCTTTTATACAGTTTGAATCACACTTTGGTTCAACTTTTGTTCCTCACTTTATTAAAATGGGTGAACAACAAAGATCCTTTTTTTTTTGTTTATTTGTTGATTTGTTTGTTTGTTTGATTAGTGTTTGTACTTACTATTAAATGCTCAACAATAGAATTGGAAATAAAAATTAATTCTCTGTTATTGATCCAACACACCCCTAACATCGAAAATTGGCTTTTTTTTTCTTTTGTTACTTTGAATGTTGCACAAAATCCATTCAGATTAAAAATGTGGTTTTGAAACATTTTATCAGAATAATGGACAATTGCAATATATTTTTTATCAGAAGAAAATTTGATGTCTAAGATTTTGTTCACTTTTTTTGGGTTTGGTATCCTTTTAAAAGTCGTTTTAATTTTTTTTTTTTTTTTTTTTTTGTGCGAATAGAAAAAGAAAAAAAGAAAAAGAAAATAAAAGAAATTAAATCGGTTACTTGTGTCTTTTCTTTTTGTTGTTTATGTTTTTAGGGAAAATAAAAAGTTAATGGTTACTTATATTTTGTAATGGACTTATCAAAATTCAAACAAAAGATTATATTCTTTTTGACAATAATAAGTTCATTTATTCCTTCATCAAACGAACAATACCTGGCACCATTTTGTTTAAAACGTACAACTTTCAAAAACCTTAAACTTGTTAACAAATTGTTCTCCATTGACAAGCAAGAAGAAATTGAAGAAAAAATGAAAAACAACTTTGAAATAATTCTCATAGAAAAACATAAAACTATTTATTAAATTGTAATATCAATAGAAAGGTTTTGAGATTTTTTGTTATGTAGTGATTGAAATACAATACGTTGACGAATAAAAGTCAATTAATGGAAAATGAAGAGAAATTATTGTCAATTTTGGATTTTAAAGGATTTTAAATGAACGAGTTATAAAGATACAAAAATTTATCGAATTGTTGAAGAAATAACAACAAATTTTAGAATTATTTTTTTAATATTGTATCTGTATCTATCATTTTTATTTTCAGGTCTTTTGATACACTACAAGTAAACTGTATTGGGATTAAAAATAAATTTGAAAAATCCCACCAAGTAGGAGGACATTTTCGTTTTCGAAACTTTTAAAGAAAAATTTCATATTATGAATATAAAAAAAAATCTTTTTGACAATAAACAATATTTCAAGAAAAGAAATTCTCTTAAATTCTATATTTGAACAAATTTTTTAGTCTTGAAATTCGTTTAAAGTAATGAATATGTTGTTAGATAGATAAATATTTCATCACAGACCATGGGATATTAATAGTCCTTTAATGGAAATATGAATAAGGGAATTAGCTTCCTCATAGATTCACATAAAAATAAAGTATACAATAATTGGGTGTAAATGTTATCAGTTCTTTATCGTTAAAATAGTACAAAAAAATCTATTATAGATATTATTTAGCAATTAATTATTAAATTTTTTATTTTTTTAATTCAACACAAATGTTGTAATTATTGAAAAAAAAAAATAAACTATTATTATTTTTTTCACTTTTTAATAACTTCTCTTCTAATAATTATTATTGGTTAATAAGATATATTTAAGAAAAAATTATTTTTCAAAATATTTTATTGTTTAAGTTGGAAAATCTATTTTTTTTTAGGGTTCTAATAAGATTTTTTTAAATTTAACAGCAAAAATTAGAAAAATTATTTTTTCACAGATAAGAGATCATTTCATTATATTTGAAAAGTATTAAAAATCTGATAAATTACTTTTAAATAGGGAATCAATTATTTCAACTATTGAAGAATTATTTATTCTTATAAATTGGAAGCTATATTTTTTTTGATTTTCAGTTTTTTTTAATTTTTGAAATAAAATAGAAAACCTCAAAAAAACCTAGAACACTTCACAAATAAACAGAAACTCAAGAAAATCTAACGAAAATCAATAAATTTTGAGGATAAAACAAAAAGTTCAAGAAAAATAACCTTAGGTTTTCCAGAATTTAAAAGAATTAAGTAAAATTCAAGTATTTTTCTCGATTATTTTGAATTATGGAAAATCCAGACATGTGATGAACATCCCCTTTAAGTTTTTCTGAATTCGAAAAATAGAGTAAAAAAGTATCACTTTTACTCTATTCTTTTGAATACTAAAAAATCTAGGATACTTTTGGTTAGATTTTCCATACTTTCAAAGAATCAAGAAAAATACTTGAATTTTCCTCCATTCTTTTTACACCTGGAAGTACCAGTACAATAAAATATTTATCCGTGTTTTTTTGTTTTTTTTTGTTTGTTTCTATTATCCTTCTTCATAAGATGATTAAAACATTATATAAAATAGTATTTATTTTATATAAAAATATTTTTTATTAAGTTTAATTAGCAAAAATTCATTTGACAAGCAATTAAAAAAAAAATTACCAGCAAAAAAAAAATCACTTTTTCATGCTTTAGAGTTTGGAAAATTAAAATATTATTGAAAATAATAAATCTAATGCCCTCAAGAACTACAATTTCTGAAATTTTAATTATACAGTGTTTAATATTTTATCCTAATACGAGAATATTAATAAAAATAGAAATTTTATCTAACACAAAATTTTTGATTTTATTTTTTAAGGTTAATAAATCAATAATTTTCAGTTCTTTTTTTCTCAAATTATTTTCCAAATCTAAAAATAAAAACTTAAAATAATAGTATTCTGGTATTTAATAATTCATATTTGGAACCTCGATAATAATTTTTTTTCCATTTTTTTTCATTTGAAAGATTTACTCAATAATTATTGACATAAAAACACAAGGATTGATTGACTTTGTTTTTTTTTCTCTGAAAATAGTTAATTGTGTTTCTCCTATCTTTTCAGTATTTCAAAAATAATTTTAAATAAATCTATTGGTTAATTATTTAATTTTATACAAAAATTGAATTTTTTAGAAACTGTCTTGACATTTCTTTTTAAATTTAAAAAAAGATATTTTTCAAATTGAAGTCTAAATGACGGTTCAATCTTGAAATTTTATTTCCAAAGTGCTGATTTTTTTAGAAAATTCTTTGAATTTTTTACAAATACAACCCATCGTTTTTAAATTGATTAGTTCGATTCGACGAATTATATCACAAATTCGATTATTCGGGATTTGAACAATTGATCTTTTCTCTGTTTTATCATTAATAGCTAAAAAGTAGAAATTATACATTTTTCTGTCGTAGATGCTTATCACTCTACATAATCAAAAAGTAGAATTGAAAATAATCAAAAAATGGTATATTATTTATTGATCAAAAAAATTTACCATAATATTTTTTTTGATTATGTTTGTAAATTGAGAACTTAATATTGTTGTAACCCAAAACATTGTGATTCAATCAATGGTAGATCTAACTTGAAGAAAAAACAATGAAAAGAAAAAAAAACATTCAAGATAATATGGTTACTTTTTTATTCTTGACTATTTCAAAAAACACTTTGTATAAAACAGAAAGAGCCAAAAAAAACAAGATTTGAAATTGAATTAAATTTGGGTTACTGTTTTTATAATGCTATCATTAATTAATTAACAAATAGAATCAATATCACTAATCTATTCTTCTTTTAGATTTTCCAATATATTAGTTTCTGATTGTTTTTACAATTATTTTGTAATAAAAAAACAAATTAACCAAAACCACTAATAAAAGAACAAAACTAAGGTATCAGAATTATGGTCTAATCTTATTTTTTTCAAAAAATACACTATCTCAAAAATGAGTAGAATAATTTCATTTTTCAAAACCTTTTACTTTATTTCATATTTGTCTGAAAAATGAGTAAAAAAATTAATAACACCAATACAAAAGAAAAAAGCAACCACTCTACCAAAAAAAAAGAAATTGAAAATGAAAATGAAAATGAAAAAGAGAAAGAAAAAGTAAAACAAAAAGAAAATGAAAATGAAAGTGAAAGCGAAAGCGAAAGTGAAAGTGAAAGCGAAGAAGAATTTGAAATTGTAATTAACAAAAAAACCACATTCAACTTAGCAAAGCCAGCAACAAAGTACGTGAAAAGCACTACAACTTCAAAAGACACTGGTAAAAAAGCTTCAAGTGGCAAAGGTAATAAATCAGTAAAAACGAGTGAAAGCACAAAAGGAGCTTTGTTAAGTGCCTTCAGGATCACTCGTGATTCGATCCTGAATTGTCATGGCACACACCCTATTGATCCGAATAAAACGATCTATGAATTAGATTTAGACACCTGGGGTGATAAACCCTGGACAAAGGAAGGCGCAGTGCTTTCGGATTATTTTAATTACGGTTTTAATCCATATACTTGGAAAATGTATGCCAAAAAAAAATTGAATGAAATTAATGAAAAAAAAAACCAAAAAAAGATCTCTATTTACCAATCAAAAACAGAGGTGACGAAAAAACCAACTCTACAGTCTTCTTCAAAACTGGAAATTAAAACCCAACCTCAAGTTGTTCGTGTGCCCATAACAACCTTGGCCACAAAGCAAAATAATCCTTCAAATAAAAGCATAATAACAGAAATTCCAATTGCTAACCAATTCCCAAGCGCACAACAACAAAACCCAATATTATTTTCAAAATGTATGATCTTGTTTTTTCCATCTTTATTGCTTTACTTTTTGTTTTTATTTTTTTTGAAATATTTTTCAAGATGATTGTCCACTATAATTAATTCTGAATATTAAGTTTCTAATATGAGTAAACCTATTCCTAAAGCACCATATATTTCGATAATGTTTCTCAAACTCTATGTCTTTCCAAAAATTAGCCCAATGTAAACCTTTGTTTTTCTTTGGTACTGTAATTTTCCAATTAACACCGACAAATTCTCAAAAATGTTTTGAGGTTTTATTTCGATTTCCATTCTTGAAAATTTTTTTATGAACTTTGAAGAAAGAATTTTATGGTTTAAATGCAAAGGTACGTTGTAAATGAGTTGATTTTATAATTGTTCTTTGAAAATGCAATGTTTTGGAAGCAGAGTTTTGGGTATACAGTTATCAGATTGATAAAAAGGAAATTAAGCTGGAAATTTACATTTATTGGATTTAAAAGTAACCGAAAAATTTTTATTTCAATTTCCCAAACCTCTGTTTCTTCGTAAGGGATTATGAACATTTTACCAATTTTTGAGTGCCCTCAGTTTATTCAAAACCGAATAATTAAAATCATTTCTTGAACTAAATAAACAAATCAAATGTTTTAATAAAAAAAGGGAGGTGTCAGATATCCATAGTAAAATAGATTTTCATATCAATTAAAAAAAAATGCAAATCAAAATAATGAAAAAATTGAGCTTGAAAAAATAAAAAAACAATCATATATTTTTTTTTTTTATTATTTAAGGTAGGGGTTATTAACCACTCTTATTTGCCGTTAGGTTTTCCAGAATTTAAAAGAATTGAGTTAAATCTTTGATTTTATTCCATTCTTTTGAATTCTGGAAAACCGCCGTTAGCTTTTTTTTTATTTGAGAAATATAAAGAAAATTTCAATAAATTTTCTATTTATTTCTTAAATTAAAAAAAAGCTAGGCACTTGACGGCACTTCCCGAATTCCTAAATTTTTATTTAGGAATTTTATTAAAGACTCAAAAATAAGTTTATTACCCACTAAGGCTAATAAGCATGTTGAATCCTTTTTTATAATAATATTAGAAAAAAACAATCATTTATTTCTTGATCTTATGTATAACATTTGATACAATTACTTCTTCTTTTTCTTGATTTTATTTTTAATTTTGTATGGGAAAACTTTTTTTTGGAAAATTTTAGATAAACAAATTACTTTCAATTTCAAAAGAATTCTCAAAAAGAAATTTCAACTAATTTTCATTTAAGTCATCTAATTCTAGTTTTGGTTCAGAAAATATGATATTTTTACAATCATTCTTCTTCAGAAATATGATATTTATCGGATGACTTGGTTTGATTTTAAAAACAACTTATTTTCTACGGCCATTTCCACTTTTAAGACACAAACTTTCAACGAAATTTAAGGAACAAAAAAAATCTCAAATTAAGCTTCAAAATTCAAATTCTCGTAAAATAATTTGTGTAAAAATAAATTCCAAAAAATGTGCTTTAATTTGAGATTTTATTGTACCTTAAATTTCATTGAACGTTTGTGTCTTAAAAGTGGAACTGACTGTATTTAATTGTAACAACAAAAATACTTATGAATTTTGCTTTAATTTTTTTAACCATATTTTCTTTTTCCTCGAGTTGAATCTTTTTGGAGCTGTTTTTGCATTTTAACAATTCAATACCTTTTACTTTTATCTTTGAAAACAATCTTCTTTATTTTGACTTAGTTTGATTAAAATATTTGAAAATTGAATTTTGAAAGTTAATTTAGTAAAAAAGGATTTTTTATTAAATAATAATAAATAGAAACAATTTCAAGAAATCCAAGGTAATCACTTGTTTGTTCCCGTCCAAATTACGAAGATAAAGTAGAAACAAATCTTCTATAATATACTTTGGTTTATGTATTTTTTTTTACATCCTCGATTTCAACAAGTTTATTTGGAAAGGTGATCTTTCTTGTTTGGTTCTAATAAAAGAAAAGATTTGTTTAAAATATACTTCTTCTCGGGTTTATTTTTTTGTTTATTTTTTCTTTGATTAATTTCAACCATCCATCTGAAAACATTTCTTGATCAAAATATAATTTAATAAAACAAAAAAATTGAATAAAAATATTTTTTTAAAAATCAAAATTATTTCCAATTTGAATGAAATTGTAGGATTATTATTCTTTCAACTGCTTTAGCTGTGTGGGAAATTTTTAGAAATATTATTTCATGTGTCCGAAATTTCGGAATTTTAGTTTATAATGTAAAAAACCTTAAGGGACTATTCTCTATTATTTTTTTTTTGACCAATTTCTAAATTAGGATTCCTTAACTTGAAATAAGTTTAAGATGAAAATAAACAGGGTTTTTCAATTTTAAGTAATTAGCAAAAAATTTTTCTCAATCTCTATTAAATTTAGGTAAAAAAATTTCATAGATTAGTCCCTTAATAGTTTTGATAATTTTTTTTTTAATATTAAACCATAAATTTTTTTTTTTTTTTTGTTTTTTTCTTTATGATATTAAAAAAAAAAAAAAGATCCAAAGGAATTTAAATTTGGAAAAATTTCACCATATATGAGAAATCCAATAAATCAGCAAAATTGGATGCAACCAATGCTTTCACAAAGATTTCCACAAAACGACAATAGAAAAAGAAACAGAGATCACCAAGAAATACCAATTAACGTTAATATAAAAGGAAACGAACTTACACAAAAACGAAATGATAAGAACCATCATCATCAGAAAAGTATTGGCATCATTCCAGTGCAAAATAATGTTAATAGCTCTTCAAAAATCCAAACTTTTGGAAATTCAAGTACTAGATCTAAACAAGAAATAGATCAACAGATGAATAAAAAAAGAAGGACTAATTCACCAAATCATTTCAATCAACAAATGCCAACAAACAAAGGTTTTGAAAGGGGAAATAAAGAAAGATATGGGAAAAGTTATGAAAGAAATTTCCCCATTCAAGAGCAAAGAAACAGGAATATGACGAGAGAACCGATGAGAAAATCATATCAAGATCCTTATAGACAACGGAATCGGGAAATGTATAATGATCAATTTAGAGGGGATTATAATGAAAGAGAAAGGGAAGGGGAAAGGGGCCGGGAAAGAGTAAGAGATGGTGATTGGAATAAAAAAAGAGAAAGGGTAAGAGAAAGAGAAAGAGATGATGTAAGAGATGGGGGTAGGGGTAGGGGAAGAGATGATGATAGGAATAAAAATAGAGATAGAGATAGAGAAAGAGGTGGAGATAGAGGAAGGGGGAGGGAAAGAGAAAGGGAAAGAGAAAGAGATAACAGTAGAAATAAAAAGAGGGAAATGGGAAGAGAAAGAGAAAGAGAAAGAGAGGGGGGAAGAGTAAGAGATGGTGAAAGGAATATAAATAGAGATAGAGATAGAGGTGGAAAGAGGGAAACGGGAAGAGAAAGGGAAAGAGGAAGAGTAAGAGATGTTGATCGAAACAAAAATAGAGATAGAGGTGGAGATAGAGAAAGAGAAAGAAAGAGGGCGGGAGAAAGAGATAGAAAGAGTGTCAGGGTGAGAGACAGTGGGAGAGATAAAGATAAAAGAAGGAATAGAGAAAAAGATGCCCAAAGGAGAAAAGATAAAGGTAGGGAAAGAGAAAAAAAAGAAAATGATCCATATTCAAAGAGAAAAAAGAAAGAAAATGGAAAGTATCATGAATCAATCAAAGAAAAAAAAAGAGGCAGGGATAAATCATCTTCCCAAAGAAGTGGTCATTATAAAAGGGATAAAAAGAAATAAAAAAATGAAAGAAATAATTAATCTTAAATCCAAAATTATTCACAATCTTATTTTTTTTTTTTTTTTTTTGTGAATTAATATTAATATATATTTAATACCATAATCTCTATAGATATTGAAACTTTTAAAAAAAAAAATTACCCAAAAGTGTAATTAATAATAAAACATAGAAATTGATATTAATTTGATTAGTATAGATACAGCTATTTTAAAAAAGTGATCACTAAAATTTTTAAAAAGTGTTAAACACCCATTTCAAGGTGTATACCAAACAGTTTGGGTAAATCTTTTTCAAACTATTGATTTTCACTTTTTTAAACCGCTGTATAATATTTAGTATTTATAAATAAAAAATTAATAATTTTTTTATCTATTATATTCATTTTTTTTTTTTTTTTTATTTTTAATGCAAGTAAACTTTGCTTCGGTCAAATCTTGCCCATAATTTTTTTCAAATCCCAATTATTTTTTATAATTGACCTTTAGAGAACAAATAAGAAATAAATAGAATAATACAGATCAAGAGAATAGTTTATATTCAGATTAGTTTAAACAACAATAATTCAATCTATTTTGTTAAAAATTAATAAACTTAAATTTTGAGTGATTCATTGAGAAAAACTATAATGTTCATTTTGATCTTCAATTGAATATTAAATAAAAATCGTATAGAAATCAAATATGATTTCTATACAACCATTTTTATAGTTTTCAATAACATTGGAATGTCTTACATTTATCAAGTGGTTATCGATTTTGCAATAAAAAAAAAAAATTGTAAATGAATTTAGAGTAAAAAAAAAAAAAAAACAAATTCAAAAAAAAGTAAAAACTGAATAAATGATTTCAATTTTGAAATTTTAAAAAATTAATTTTTTTGTTCTATTATTATTCCAAACCCTTGAAACGGGGGTAATTTATAAACTGAATATGGTACACTTTGACTGTATAGAGGTTTATTTAAGTGGAAACATGATGCTTTTTTTTTTTTTAAATTTTAATATTTTGGATCAACTGTGTTTGCCCTCAAAGAAGGTTTTTATGTGTTTTTTGAAATTTCTGTTTTCTTCATGCCCAACACCCAAATTCCATTTAAATTTATATGAATTCAATTATTTGTAGTTAATTAAAGTTAGATAACCCTTCCAATTCTTATTCAAAAATTGAAAAGAAAAACAAAATATTTTCCAGTTTTTATTCTCTGCTATACAAAATTAAAATAAAATATTTCACACAATTAGAGAATATCCCACGAATCTTTTTTCATAACTTTTTACTTAAATTGTAATTATATTACTATTATAAAAAAATGAAATAAAAAATATTGTATTATTATTAGAGATAAATTGACTTTAAATATGATATTTTCAGATTTTAAAGAAGTCACTAAAGAATTTTTTTTTTAAAGCCGGTGTTTTTTTCATTTGTAAATCTTTGTAATAATTGGTAAAGTGTTTAATTCGAATATCAATGATAAAGTTTCCTTGAGATTATTGTCATTTTGTGAATTATTTTTTCAAATAATTAAAAAATGAATTCAAATGTGAAATATTATTAAGCTACTTAACTACTATATCTCGATTATTTTTAATCTGGTAAGAAGATTAAATAAATCTTTAAAATAAGTGTTTTTTTGCAAGATATAGGATTACTAAAAAAAAAAAAATAGAGAATGGTATTTGAATATGGTTATTATGTGTATCTTTCTATCAATATATATATATATATTGAAAAATCTAATAAGGTATTCATTTAATTACATATAGTTTACATTATTTTAAACTTAATAATTGGATTTTTTATTATTATTATTTAATGTTGTAAATTATATGCAATGTTAAAAAAAAAAAATAATGTACTCTGAACATTTTTTAAGGGTTTTTAATCTTAATTTTAATTGTGCTTTTTTATTTGAATTAAGTTTATTTGTTGTATAACTATTTAACAATTACCGGGGTATATATTAACATTATGGAATGAGTAAAGTCAGAAATAGAGTTTTTTTAAAAAAATTCCCAAAATTTGGATACAGTTAAAACAGTTCAAAAAAAACCATCATTTCTTTTTTTATTCAATTTTTAAATAATTTTGTTCCTAACAATTACTTTTATTATTTTTTGTCTTTATTTTGAATTATCTTCATTTGATATTACAGAATATGTTTCGTTAGATCTGGAAAAATTTTTTTTATTGGATTAATATTTTGTTAAAGTTGTTTTTAGTTGAATAAATAAAGAAAAAAAAATCATAGAAGATTAATTAATGATATCTTATCATTTGATAGATCAATAATTATATGTAGAAAATTCCATAAATTTAACAATAAAATTTCTATACCTATCCTGTTTTCTCACTTTTTATATCAATTTTTTTTTTCTCATTTTAAATTTTTTTCTTTTCATTTATTTAAAAATCATTTTATATAAAATAATTGATAGTAGTGAATTTAGATGTTGTTTAAGATAAATTTTTGAAAAAATCCAATAAATTGAGAGTATTTTGCTTATTTTAGTTTTTTAGTGTTCCAAATTTTTGGAATTTTTATTGTTAAAATAAAACTGAAAGAAATCCTTTAATTGTTTAAAGAGAGAATTTTGAAGTTATTAAATTTGTAACTTCAAATTCAAAGAAAGTCTAAAATTGACTCAAAAAACACCATTCCGAAAATTTGGACATGCCCAAAATCAAAAATAGGCAAAAAAATCGAACTATTATATTTTTTTCGAAACCTAATATAAAACCCCATTTATGTAGCCCAGTATTAATGTTTTAATAAGTAATTTTTTTCATCCAAATAAAAGAAAAAAATATAACTCAACAAAAAAATCGATGTGTCTAAAATGACGAAACGAGCTGAACAAAAAATATATTGGTAAATTAGTTGAAATTTCATCAATAATTGTTGATCGATCAAATGATAAGATACCATCAACCAGTTGTATGTGATTTTCCAATTTAAGAAACTCAACACTAAGCCTTTTATCAACCATCAAAAAAAATTCTCAGATCTAACGATATTCATTACTTTACTGTAAAAAATGAATTGAAAACAAAAACAAAAAAGACAAAAAATCAAATAGTTTGTAAAATCAAAATTCTTTCCAAATTGAATTTACAGTGTGTTATTGTTATTCTTTCAACTGTTTAAACTATGTCCAAATTTTTGGAATATAGTTTAATTGGATATATTTGAAACTTAATTTTTTTTCCTCAAAATATTTGGAATAGTGTTAATATTTCGGTTTGCTATTCGATATCAGAATGGAATTATTTTCAATAATAAAAACCAAATAACATATATCTGTAGTATCTATACATGGGATTGAATAATAATATTATGTAAAAGTTTAATAAATTTACAAAATAATATTTTTTTTTGTAATGCCGACTAGAAATATTTTGAAACAACTGTTTTTTTATCTAAATTTGATAATTATTTAGTGACTATTTTATTTACTTATAAATTAAAAATAATTTTTAATATTTCATTTATTCAGTAGTTCTAATACAGTCTTTTTTTGAATTTAACAAGTTTTTTTTTTTTTTTAAGAATTGAATTTTTGTATATCAAAAGTTTTTAAATTGTGATTTATTTTAAAATTGATCAAATATTAATAATTTATTTGAACTTGAAACTTTTAGTCTACTGTTATCACAAAATGTTAAGATTTTTAAAAAGATATTATGACTAATAAATTAAATAAAAATTTTCACATTTGTTGCAAAAATAAGATTAAAAAATGTTGAATTTTGAGATTTATTTTATAGATTACAATTTTTTTTTTCAAAGATCCCTTTTTAACTTGGAAAAAAAAAAATGCTGAAAAAAAACAAGTATTTCTCATTTTTAAAGATGTATTATTTCATGAAAAATCTGTTGTATATCTTCCAATTCCCGGAAATTGTGGCTATTTTTTTTTTTTTTTGGTAATATTTTATCCATTTTGCGAATAAATTCAAATTAAAAAATCAATTTTTTTTTTAAAAGTCGTCTTGTTACAAAAAGTTGAAAAATCATACTATTCATGTGAAAAAATCATCAAAGGGGTAATTTTGAAAATCTTTTTTCTGATTTTTTTTAGGGTGATTTTATGATCTCAGTAATAATTGGGAAATAATCGAGTTAATATTAATTTAATTTTTCAGAATGTTGTGAATTACTTGTATTTTCTTTTTGTGAAAATTGTAAATTTTTTTTTTTATGAAATTTCCTCTTATTCTCTTTCAGTTTTTTTTTTTTTTTCTTTTTCTTTTTCTTTTTCTTTTTCTTTTTCTTTTTCTTTTTCTTTTTCTTTTTCTTTTTCTTTTTCTTTTTCTTTTTCTTTTTCTTTTTCTTTTTGCATTTCAATTCCCTTTTCTTTTTTCATTCCAATATCCTTTTCTTTTTCTATTTCCTTTCCTTTTTCTATTTCTTTTTCCTTTTCTTTTTCTATTTCAATATCCTTATCTTTTTCCTTTTCCTTTTCTTTTTCTTTTTTGTTTATAATTTGTTTTTCTTTTTTTTGAGTCTCAAGCGAAAGATCCTTTTTAATAATATTTAATGGGTCTTCTTCATTATCCGAGCTAGAACTTGATTTTTGATAGTCTTCAAATTGCTTTGTAAATCGTATTTTGTCTAATTCTGCCAGATCATAATATTTCTAAATTAGGTTTTATCAAAAAAATATAGTTAAAGCAAAAAAATTTATTATGATTAACAATTACTTGATTAAAAAGGGAAGAAAAATAAGAAAGAAAGGCTTTTTTGGTATTAACTTTGTTTTTTGAGGTATTATTTTGAGTTTTTTTTTGATACTAAATTGTGATTCAAAAAAGTATATTTCAAGTTTTTTCATATTTTTAACACTAAAGTTCTGAATGTGAAAAAGTCGATTTAATGAATAATATCTTTTTAACAAATTATTAACCCTGAAAAATAATATTAAGTTGAAGGAACTATTTCTGAAAATAATTCAGTAAAAAGTACTATAACGTTTTTAAGACTCATATAAAAAGGAAATGTATCAAAATAAGAATAAAAAAAAATTAATATCTCACCAACCAGTGAGTAAATCAAAAAGTTTCTTTTGAGTCCTTTTGACATGAATTTTATTAAAAAATTTTGAGTTGTAAAAAAATCTGAAAAAAAAATTAAGAATGATCTTTTTCAAAAAGTTATTTTTAATGGGAGAGGTATTTGAAAAAAAAGACATTTTATTTATAATTTTTTGCATTTTTTAAAAAAAAAGGAATTTTAGATGATTGAAAACTATTTTTTCGGAAAGGAAAAAAAAGTTTTTTGAACTGAAAAAAAAAAAGAAAAAAAAATGAGAACTCAAAGTATATAAAATTGAAAAAATATGAGATCATAATATCAAAAAAACAAAAATTTACTCTTTTTTCTTGGTTCTAAACAACTATTTATAGAGAGATGAAACTAATGTATATGTGATCTTCAATACAGATACCAACATTTTGTGTTGATTTACAAGATTACAATTATGTATTGGAGAGTATAATATATATTTTGTTTTTTATTTTTATCTCTATTTTTATTAATTTTATAAATGTCTAAGAATTACACGAGTTCTCATTTTGTGTTATATTGTTATATGTAAAAATTTTTCAATTTCATAAGTAATTAGGAAATATTTTCTAATTACTCAGTAAATTCAAATACTAATTGAGAGTTGAGTTCTTAGATTTATTTTTAAGGAATTGAAATTTTGGTTTCTAAATTAGAACAAATAATAAAAACCAAAAAACAATTAGTTTTTTTTTTTTTTTGAGCTTTGTAAAAATTACATTATTTATAGTTATAACTGTTTAAAAAAAATAAAGAACAAATAATTTTAAAAAGTGTGATTTTAACTGTTTATAATGCTCGATAAAACTCTTTTAATGAATCTTTTTTTAGTGAATAACGAATATGTGTTTTTACTTTAACTCAAGATGTAAATTTTTCTTTGGTGATCAAAATACTGACTAATAGCAGAAATAAAAAAATATCTCATAGAATTATAAAAAGATATAAACCAGAAATAGGATTATTTAAATATATTTAAATAAATAAAAATAAGAATTATCAAGGTATTGAAAGATTAAATTAAAATTTAAAACAAAAAAATGAGAAAAATATCTTTTTTTAAAATTTTATATAAAAATCATTTTATTTCATAAAATTTATAATTATTACCAAATTTTTGTAAAAAAAATAAATTAATATTTTTTTATATATTTACCTTATTTTTGAAGATCTAAACTGGAAATACAATTTAAATTTTAACCAAGTCTGTATATATGTACCTTCTCGATGTTCAAATATCAAATTCTGAAAAAAAAAAAAAAAAGTTAATAATTTTAATAATGAGTTAAGAACTCTCGAATTTGAAGTTCGATGAGAACTGAAATCCAATGTGGTAAATCGAAAAAATGATTTAGTAAAAATATTTTTAAAGCTAAGGCAAAATATTACAAATTTTTAGGTTTTTAAGTTTTTTAAAGCGAAATTAAAAAAGAATTTATTGATCCACAAAAAAATTTAGAAATTCTCAAACAAAACTAGTGTAATTTAAAAAGTTATTTTTTTTTTACTTCTCTTCACTTACTTTTTACTTGATCTGAAATTATATTGAAAGCGTTATTATTGTTGAAATAACTAATGCCGAAAAGTTTACTCAGTGTTTCAAAACAAAAAACGTATTTCTTTTTTTATGGGAAAGTCATTTATAATAATAAGTCAAAGAAATCAACAATAAACCCTATGGAAATATGGTATAGATTATTTAAAGTTATATTGTTAAAAAAGAAATTCTAAAAATGTAGGATCAAATTGGATAATATATCTCAAACAATAGAGTTTATTTTTAGAGATAATTTTTTTTAAAAAACAAAAAATTCATATAAATTGTGAAATATTAAGAAAAAAAATTATACAAATTGAATACCTAATTTAAATTTTACTTTTAAAATCAAAGATTTTATTTTCAAAAATAATTTGAACTTTGGTATACTATCGATTAGTCAATTATATTTTACCTCGGAACAAGAAATAATAAAAAACAAGGGTTTTATATGATTGCCCATTAGGGATAATATGCTTTTATGCATGCATTATTTTAATCACTGTAGAACAAACAATAGAATATTTTATTGTGAAATAGAATGTAAGTTTAGGCAGAGGATTTTGCGTTTGGAAACTTTTTTATGAGTACAATTTCGAATTTGTTTTGTTAAAATGTTTTTACTCAAATGACAAACTTTTGCAAAAAACCTAAATTATTAATTTGCAAAATTTCTTGACTTAATATTCTTTGAAGTTAACAATGTATTTTTAGTCATAAAGTACTATTCACTAAGTATAATATCCAGACAGTCCTTAAAAGATGTCTATCCTGGGTTATTTCAACCACTTTCTTTGTGATTACTACATAAAAAATAAAAATTTTACCTCAAATACCAAGAGATTTGTGTTTTAAAAAATCACTGAAAATGAAAATTTTAATTGGCTTTATATCGACCCTTGCGTTTTTTCCGCTAATTATTCACTAACTACTGATAAATTCAAAGAAATATATAAAAAATTTTTCGTTCAATTTCAATTTTTGTAAACTTTATAACTTCAATTTTAAAAACACACCCTAATAGAAAATATTTTGAAGATCAACCAATTTTCCCAAAGTTTCTTAACACTTAAACAAAGAAATTTCTTTATTCAAAGCTTGTATAAAAAAGATTTGTAAAAAAAGGAAAAGTAAGTAAAAAATTTTCAGGCACTTATTTAGATTTATCAGTATTATAAATTGAAAAATAAATTCAAACAAAATTTTCAATTAACTCCCCAAAAACTTTTTTAAAAGATCACATTAAAATTATAATTCTTTAATTTATTAAATCTTGTTGATATTTTGAATTTATCTTTTGTATGCAGGAACCTTTAAAGGTTTTTGTAAATCCTAGAAGACTTGAGATTTTGTTTTGTTCTTGAAAACTGATTGAAAATTTTTACTAGTTTATTTTTGAATGAAAAGTCTATTTATAACAAGTTTTGGAAATTATTTTTTTGCTTTTTATTTGAAAAGTTGAAGAATTCTGACTTTCAGTAATTTTTTTTTTTGACCTTATAAAAAAACCTTGTGCTTTCACAATAATATCTTTCGTTACAAAATATATGAAGAAATTAAAAAAATTGCAAATAAAATAAATTTTAACAGTGTTTTTACGTACCTTTTTTTCATTTTTAGACAAAAGTTTAAACGAATTTGAAATTTTTTCAAGGATTTTGGATTGAGATAAATTGGGAAATTTTTTTTGAAGTTCAGGCCGGGATTCTTTGGAATAAATAAAAAACGCATTTCTTGGTTTTTTTGGGAATACTTTTGGAATTTTCTTTGGTCCTGAGCGTGTTGTTCGATGAAAACAAAAATCTTCAGAAATGAGTGGTTTGTTTCGAGAGAGTTTGGAATTAAAGTCCGATACCTCGTTTTGAAATCTTTTTTTGTCTTTTTCGGCTTTTTCTTGGTAAGGCTAATGGGTTTATATATTATAAATAATCATGATGAAGAAAAAAAAAATATTTATATGTAAGCTTAAATATGATGATTTTAATAAAAAAAGAAAACAATTTTACAAAATACAATCGTCAATTAAAAAGAAAGACATAAAATGTTTTTGTGTTTTTGTTGTTCGAAATTTGTTTGATCACTGATGTCTTGTCCAAAATGATCGTGTTTAAATTTTGAATTTTCGAATTTTCCAAATTTTTAATGATTTGATAAATTCTTACCTATTTTTTCTCTTTAGATTGAAAAAAAAATTCACAAATTGAAATAATTCAGAACAAGTATTAAAGACCGAAAAGGTTGTGTTCAAAGAATTTGTAATTCGCCAAAAAAAATCAATAAGGAGGTGTAAAAATTCTAAGAAATTTCGAGTTTTGGATATCAATTCTTGAACAGTGACTGATTGAAATTGGCAAGAGTACCGAGATCAATGATACAAAGAATAAAGAAAAGACAGACCTTTTTTTCTTCCTGGCTTAACATGTTCCATTTTTTACCTATTAATTGTGATAATTTACGAAAAGTAAATGTTGGGTTTTCGGTTGCAAGTTGCTTCCGAACACTTAACATATAATAGTTGAAAGCTGAGCGTGGTCTTTTGATACGTAAACTCATTTGTTGTTCCGAAAGTCTCGTGATAGTTAAAAGATCAAGAATAATCTTGGAACTATTGAAATAAACGAGCTTTTGTTGTTTTTTTTTTTATTTGAAAAAAATTACAAAATATTCGAAAAACAATATGGTAACAAGAAAAAAAAATAAAAATATAGTCGGTTTACTTTTTTAATTTGAATCAATAACTCTTGAATTTCTCTAAAAAGCAGCTTTGTTTTGGAATTTTACAAGAAGAATATCGAAAAGAAAATGTTGACAAACATCAACTATTATTATTTTGTTAATTCATCTTGAAAAGATATCAACTCTTAACTTTGTTGAATTCTGAGTTCGATCTCAAAAATCACTTTGTTAAAACTGTTATTATGTTAAATACCCTTTTTGTCATCGTCTCACAAAATCTATTTTTTTACCGTCTAATAGGAAAAAAAAGTTCACTCAATTATATGTTTAAATTCGTAAATTTGTTCTGGCATTTTGGTGTCTTTCGAAAAACAAACAGACGAATCACCATAGGTAACATGGCATATGGATTTTAGTCAAAGAAAACTTTCTAATTGGATTTCTCTTTGTTTGTTTCAAAATTGGAGTTACTTATTTTGAAAATTAAGGAAAAATTTTTCCAAGCAAAATAGCCAGTAAGAATTTTTAACTACTCCAAATTAAAAAATAACTTGTCTGAGGGGCTATTGGCTCTAAATATTGTTAGTATTAGTGAAAGCAAAAATTTGAACACAATGTATTCAACAAAGTAGTTTACACACTTCAAAAATGCTTTTGAAATTTCAGACTTTGTTGAACTTTATATTTTAGACAACCTATTCTCAAATTAAGGTTTAATTGTCTTTCAAACGAACTGGCATAGAAAATTATCCCTAACTTACTTGCAATGTTCCAGAATATTTGATCAGTAAAATGTTTTTCTACATTTTGTAGGAAATTTTCAAAAATGAACACACAGTAATTTGAGTTGGCTTTCCTCAACAGAACAAGTCTTCACTTTGAATATTTTTGTTAAAAATCAACAAAACAGAAGGTATTTTTAAAATTCAAATCCTTGCCATTTTGTAACCTTTCTGAAAACAAAGCACAGTCTTTTATCCTGCCCAAACATGAAAGGAGTCTATTTCTTTTCAAACAATTTCTTTCGACATTTGTTATTTCTTATTTGTTTTCTTAATTCTTTTGCTTTAAGAATTTATATAAAAAAAAGTCGAATTTCTTTTCTCAAAATCTTAAAAAAAAAAGTTTTTTGAACCATAAAATCACTTTAAGTCATGAGACAAAGAAATAGGAAAGGCTAAAGACTTGTTGTTACGAATTTTTGATTTGAATTTTTAGTTAATATTAGAAATAGAGGAAAATTTTCTACTTCTTTTCTGTTAAATAAAGGAACAAAATGAGTGAATTTAGTTTTTTTTGATTGGTTAAAATTGTTGACTTTTACTTTCTCAAATTCAAATCTTCTCACATCATTTAAAATGTTCCATCAATAAATTTCGACAAAAATTGATTTTTGATCTTTCACACGATTATGTTGGAGTTACTCATGAATTTTTTTTTAGAACACAAATTCTATTTTTTTTTTTTCTCAACATTTTTTCGTAAAAGTACAAATAAAAGAAAAAGACCAAAAACGAGTAAAAGCCTAAAAAAAGTTATTTATTGTGATACCCTCATCCATTTTTCAAATCAAAACAAGATAAAAGCTTTCTGAAAATAATTTTTTTTTTTTTTTCCAATTATAAAAGCAACAATAAAGTTTTACCTTTTTTCCAATTGACCAAATAATCTCAATTTTGTTTCCTAATATAAAGAGTCGATCAGAAAGTTCATTTGAATTCTTCTAAAACTCTTACTATTCAAGAATTACTCTTTTTAAATAATTTTAAAATACTAAACAATCTTTGAGGTTGGCAATTTCTCAAGAATTAAAAAAGTATTGCATCTGTAAGATGTAAAGCTATGATTTTTTTGTTTCTTAGTTGCTTGATCTTCAACTTTGGATTAATTTTAATATTTGTTAAAAAATCATATTTTGGGCAATTTATTTTGTATTTTTTAAAAGTGGATTGTTTGGTAATTGAGTAAAACAGTTAATTATATTATAAAAAGATCAAAATTTTCCTCGAACTTTCCTAAAAAATCAATAATTAAAATAAATTAGCAAAGACCCCAATTGTAGTAGGGAAATTTATAATTTTAACTGGTTTATGGAATTAAAAATTTGAACTTTTACATTGATTTAAATACCTTATTTTTGTAAAGCCGAATAAAATTTAGGTTCTCTTTATATAACAATAAATAGTAGATTTGAAAGTATTTAGTTATAAAAAATTGTGGTTCTTGGGTCGTCAATGGAAATTTGGGTTTCCTTTTGGTTTTACTCAATTTATAAAAAAAAAAAACATTAAAAAGTATTAGAATCGACAAATATAGAAAAAAGCCCATTTAAAAATTTCAATCAGTAGAACCCATAAGTTCAAAGTTTTTTTATTAAATACTTTCATACTCATGAGTTTTTGTCTCACAAATTCCTGTTTTGGAAAAAAAACAAAATTAAATTTTCAAACAAATATTAAAATTTATATCAATCCAAAGATCAAGCATCTAAGTTTCAAAAAAATCAGGATCTTACATCTAACAGATGCCAGACTTTTTTAATTTTTGAGGAATTGTTCACTAGAAGTGCCCTAATATAATTTTTATTAAACAATCACAAAATTGCCTTAAAGGTTGTTTTAATAATTGTTACTCCCTTAAATTTTTTTCCTATTTAAGGTCCTTGTGTCTACTATGAAGAATCCTAAAATTAAAGTCGTTTGTTATTGAATTTAAATCGTATAAGTTTGCCATACCGTTATTTTCCCATTAATAAATGAAAATTTTTATTTCAATTTCCAAAATGAATATTAATTAGTACTACTACAATCAAATTAGTAGAGTAAAAATTTTGTTTAAGGTCTAAGAAGGACGTTTAATTTATTGCCTAAAAATATCCTTTCTAAAAGATGTTGTCAAGATCTTTGGTTTTACTTTCAACTTATAAACAGAAAAAAATATTTTGGAAAGTGAACTAAAAATTTTCATTTTTTAATGAGAAAATAATAGTATTACTACTACAATCAATTTAGCAGAGTAAAAATTTTGTCTAAGGATTAACTAAGGAAGTTTAATTTATTGTCTAAAAATACCATTTCTAAATTATGTTGTTAAGATCTTGGGAATTTCTTGAACTTATGGACAAGA
Source organism: Anaeramoeba flamelloides (assembly GCA_027625915.1). Taxonomy (NCBI): domain Eukaryota; family Anaeramoebidae; genus Anaeramoeba; species Anaeramoeba flamelloides. The sequence continues at coordinate 2,743,469 of JANTQA010000008.1, forward strand.
AAACTATTTTGGAATGTGAACTAAAAATTTTCATTTTTTAATTGGAAAATAAGATTTGTTCGAATATTGTCTCAAAAATCAATTAGTAAAATAAAACTAGTTGCTCGACTTTATCAATTAAAAAAGATACTTCTCCTACTTGTGTTTGAATTTTAAATGGGAAATAATATCCACGTCATTTTCTATATTTTTGAAAGTGAGTCACTTATTACAACCTATTTTTTTGAAAATCTTTTTTGAAAAAGAAAAATATAGAAAAGGACATGTAAATTTTTACCTATTTATAATTCAAATATGGGTAGTAAAAAATTCTTAGAATTGTTGAAAATAAGCTCTCACTTAGAGACAAATTTACAGGTTGACTCATCAATAATCAGAACATGAAAGTTTCAGAAATATCTTTCTTAGGTTTACAGTGAACAGTAAAATAATTGCTAACAATTAGATTTTTTGAAAAAATAAATAATTTGCCCATTTGATTATTTTGAGATTTTTTAACAAATGATTTTCTTAAATATAGGAATTATTTTGACAATACAATTAAATTTATAAAAAGGAAACAAAACTAACAATTCTTTGGGTTTTTTTAGGCAGATAAATATTGAGTTAATCTATGAATTTTGATAAATTAAAAACATCGTTAATTTTGGAAGTTCTAAATCTGAATTATTAAATTCTGGAATTCTATTTGTGGGTTTCTATTTTGAGATTTGGAAAATCCTTTAAAAAAAAATTTTCCCAAAATGAGAATTTTTAATTGTTAACATTAGTAAAAAAATCTACTTAATTTATTATTCATTAATATTTATAATAGATTTTTTATAGACATATGAACCAAAGAGCACAAATATGGTTTATATCAAATAATATTACACTTTAATAATAGACTTCTCTTTTCAAGGGGGGGGGATAACAAAATGTGAATAAGATCTTTAATCTAAGAGTAAAATAAATACTAGTTTCAAAAAAAGATATTTTTTGGTTTGTATTTTTTATTCAACTTAAAACCAACTTACCTTGCCCATAGAAACACATCTTTTAAATATATTTGTGCAAGCCTTACTTCACATAAGCCAGTTATTAAATTTTGTACATTTATAAGTTTGTAATATTTTAACTAAATCTTCAGAAATCAACCAATCTTATTATTATTACCCTTTGTTGGGTGAATATTTTTAAATAGAACAAAAAATAAAAACCCAAAAAAGATGTTATCTATATAAAAAAAAAAAAAAGCACATAATCTTTGTATAATAGTTCTTATGCTGATCAAATAAAAATCATTCGGAAAGCCTATAATCTTCGTTACAAGATAACATTCTGTGGTTTTTTTTTTTTCTGTTTTCAATGTAACATCTAATTCACAAGTGCCCAATAATATAATTTTATTCAAATCAATTTTGAAGGCAAATAAATTAGTTTTTATAGTATTTTTTAATTAAATATTGAAATTTATTCTAAATTTTTAGTAATTTTCTAAAATTGTTATAAAAATTATTTTTTTGTTTTTTTCTACTTTTTAACTTATCTTAAATTTAACTTTTTAAGTTGTTTGAGTTCCTCCTTTTTTTAAAAATTTTTAGGTTTTTAGCGAGGATTTTAAAAGGTATAAAAAATCAATAGAAGATTTAATATACCTGTTCCACATTAAATCTTAAACTAACTTGATAATGATAAGTTAATGAAAAAAATTAAACTGGACTTATGAAACTGAAAAGAACAGAAGGTAACTGATTCAATTTGAAACTGAATCCCAGTGAAACAAATAGAATTTTCAATAAATTTTTTGAGGGGTTTATTGTAATGTGTTTTTGCAAAAATATTTTTTGAGAAACTTATATAAAAAAATAAAGAATCAAAAAAAAAAATTAAAACAAAATATACAATAAAAGGAAAGTAACTCAAAACAAAATTTCGAAAAACAATGCTTATTCTGAAAAAAAAAACAAGTTCCTTTATAGATGAAACTAATAATTATAATTCTAAATTAAAATTTAATCAAGTAATCATTTTCATTTGAAATGAAGTTGTGCAAATATTTAGATCTCTTTATTTAAATAATTATTCTTATCAGCTAAAAAATTGACTGAAAAGGTAACAACTATTAACTCAACATTTTAGATGTCAAAAAAAAACTTTTAAAGGACGGTTTTACTTTTTTATTCATTTTTTTACTCGCTTTCTTTTTAAGAAAAAATGAATTAAAATAGTTCTAATAACTGTAATTAAAATATTATTTTGACTACTCTTTGAATTAAAAGTCACAAATTTAGTCACTTCAAAACATTCTCTTTAACATATTATGAGATCTTGATCACTTAACCCTTACCAATAAAGCCTACTCTTTTTTATTTCTTTTTTACTTTCTTTTTTTCTTATCTTGGTTTGTAAATAAAAAATCTTTTTTTTTATTTGTCCGAGAATACATATCCCATGAGGTATAATCTTACCTATATTATATTTAGGAGAAAAAAATACCCATAAATTTATAGTTTTAGAAAGGTGTTGTAAAGTATCCTCAAGTGTGGTAGAGTGGATTACTTTTTTTATCTAATTTCAGAGATAAAAACCCGACTGTGGTTTTCTTGAGGTTTTCTGTTTTATGGGTAAAATCTAAATTTTAACCAAATTAACCAAGATAAAATCAAGATAACCTAATGACTATTTTCCAAAATTCAAATTCCTATAGTAAAATCAAAGATTTTACTTCATTCTTTTAAATCTTGGAAAAGATATCAGATTTTTTTTTTTAATTTTAAAAATAAACAGAAAATTAAAAAAAATCCGATTTATTTATCAAATTATAAAAAACCTAACGGTGGGTTTCTTGAGGCTTTCTGTTTTGTTTAAAAAATCTATTGATCTTGTAAATAAACGAAAAACTTGAGAAAATCTATCAGAAATTGTTTTAAAATTCTTGTTTTTGTTTCGAAAATAAATTGATTTTCTAATCAAAAATAAAAAATGGTAAAATCTAAAGCGAAGTGACCCTAGGTGTTGCAGAATGCTAGATTTTTTTTAATTTTAGAAATCAAAACCTAAAGGTGGTTTTCTTGAGGTTTTCTGTTTTGTTTGTAAAGTGTTCTAGGTTTTTTTGAGGTTTTCTATTTTATTTCGGAAATTATCTATTGCTTTTTGTTGGATTTTTTGAGTTTTCAATTTAATTGGAAAATCAATAGATTTTCGTTAGGTTTTTTTTTTTTACTTTATGAAATAAACCAAAAATTTATTAAAATTTTCTGTTTATTTCAAAAATTAGAAAAAAACCTAGAACACTTCACAAATAAAATAGAAAACCTTAAAAAACCTAGAAAACCTCACAAATAAATAAAAAACCCAAAAAAACCTAATGAAAATCTATAGTTTTTCTTTAATAATTGAAATGAAAAGAAAATATAAGAATTTTCGGTTTATTCCATAAAGTAAAAAAAACCCAACGAAAATCTATTAATTTCCCAAATAAACAGAAAACCTCAAAAAAACCTAAGACACTTCAAAAATAAACAGTAAACTCAACAAAGCCTACTGGATTTTTTAATTTTTAAAAGAATAGATAAAAATAAAATTTTTTACACAATTCTTTTAAATTCTGGAAAAGTTAACAGAAGGTTCCGCCGAGTGCCTAGGCTGTTTTTCAAATTTATGAAATAAAAAGTAAATTTCTTAAATTTTCTTCTAATTTCTTAAATAAAAAAATTAGTTAACAGCAGCTTTCCAGAATACAAAAAAATAGAAAAAAATCATTGATTTTATCAATATTCTTTTAAATTGTAGAAATCTGGATAGTTTTTTTTTTTTTTTTATTTTTTGTTTTTGTTTCGAAAATATATTGATTTTCTAAAAAAAAAAAATAAATAAAAAAAAAATACCTAACATTGAACATGTGGTAATTATGTTGAATCACTTCTCTTCGATAATAAAAAAAAAATTAAATTTGTATTTTTTTTTTTTTTGATAGAGCTAAACATTTTATCAAAAATTGACTCTATTTTTTAAGACAAAATTTTCCTATTTAATTCTTCATTTTTGGTATTTCTTTTTTATTAATGGGACTTTTTGAAATCAATAATATCTTTACTTATTTTTTATTGTCAATTTCTTTTCTTGATCAATATAGGTCTTCTTAAAAAAGGAAGATTTATTAATACTAATAAAACATATCCCAGTTAAAGGTGAGCAGTTGTGGTGAATGTACTACATACTTCTAAAGGGTATGAATGGAGATTAGGAAAAAAAATTAATTTGGGAAATTCCAAAATTGAAATCATTTTTTTACTTTTTGTCTTTTTTTTTTTTTTTTCTTTTTGGACATAAATTTTGAAATTTAATTGATTTGCAATTTTTTTTTTTTTTGGCAATATAGATAATCACTTGGTAAAAAGACGTTATTTGAATGTTATTTAAACTGTAAAAATGATTGTAGAGAAATTATTTTGATTTTTATTAGAATTTTCTTTGGATATATAATTGAAGATCAAAATGATTATTGTTGAAAATCTCAAAGAAGGTAACTAAGATTTAGGGTTTTTTTAATTTTTAGGAAAATTTATTGATTTATTGGAAACAATTTAATAAGGGTTAACTATTATTTTATGTGTACTGCTCTGGTTATTTCTGATTTGCTTTTTGTGGGGAAATTCGAAAAAATAATTGATATTCCAAAAAATGTAGGCCAACTTTGACAGAAGCACAGTTTGGATTTATTATTCCTGTTAAAACCAAATATTCAAAGTAATATTTTTATCTTGAAGTTCAATAAAGAAATTTTATTAAATTATGTAAAATATCATCGTTAATTGATTTTTTTGAGAACTTTTAGTTTTTTCACTAGAAAATTAACGTAAAAGTTCCAAATTTCTATTATAAATTTGTATATAATAATAGAATAATAACAGTATTTTGGCAAGATTATTCATCGAAACCAAAATGAAATGATATAAGCTGTTCTATGCCTGAAGAATTCATTTGAGTTACAGCCTTTTATTTTTCTATCGAATCTGATTCAATTTGTTGTTTTCGTAGTTCTTTTGATAAAAACTATGAAGCTATTTTGATCAATGTTTTACACTCGTTTTCGGTATTATCAAAGTTTGATTTGTTTAGAGTATATAAAGTCTTTTTTTGGGATCTAGTTAGTTTTTAAGTTTTAAATTCTCGATCCGAAATTTCTTCCTAAATTGAAAATTGGAATAAAAAAAAAAAAAATAAATTCAATTTTCTTTGGTTTCAAGATAGTTTGTTGAGTGGTGAAGTATTTGAAAAGAATGATAAGGAGTTTAAAAAAAAGAAGGTTTGCTAATGACAGGACTCGAACCTGCGCGGATACTTCCACTGGGACTTAAATCCAGCGCCTTAACCACTCGGCCACATTAGCAGATATTAAAAGCATCTTTTTATAGTATTGAACATGTAATTACCATCTAGTCAAAATTTTGCAGATTTTTGTAATTTTTGTGGGATTTGCAACAGTTTTTACCGTTTTTACTCTTCATATAAATGATTAAAATTATAAACAAAAGAAAAATACCGATCATGATAGAAAACACATGATTAAATTTTTAATTTTGAATATTAGGAAAAATTGTTGTGAAATTGCTACAATTCAAAAACAAATCATTTATTTAAGAATCATATTTTTAAAATTATAACACACCTTACTGATTAGAATGATGACAAATGAAATTACACTTGTTTCAAAACATCAAATAGTCTATCAAAAAACAAGAATAAAAATTCTCATTTTCCAGATTCATAGTAAACCTCTATAAAACCTGATTGTTTTTCAAAAAAAAGTTGATCTACTTATTGAATCACACAATGACTTAATATTCTATAGAAGTCTTACTTTAATGGACTTTAGGTAGTTTTATAACTTACTTCTGAAAAAAATTTGGTTATTTAAAAAAAGGATTTAATAGAAAATAAAAAAAATTACTCAACAGTTTCTCTAATATCCATAATTAAAAATCTTTTAATGCATTTTTTTTATTTTCAAGTACGGTTTTTTTTTCACTACGATACTATTATTAGAATAAACAAAGAGAAAACAATTTCAGTTTATTTTCAGATACTTATCTTTTATACATTCAGTTTTCAAGAAGTAAGTAGTAATTTGTGGCTCTTGATTGAAAATGAAAATAAAATATTTCCTCTTTAAAATTCAAATACCATTCGAAAGAATTGAGGAATTTATAAAAACAAACAACTTTCAAATTCATTAACAAAGTTTTTTTTGCTTGACTTTAACTCTTTTTTATTCAACTCTCAGTTTCCTGGACTCCAAAGTTTTCACTTTTTACATTTTTTTATCTCTTTTATATTCTTTATATCGAGTTTTTTGGAATGCCAAGGATCGAAATTATTGAACAAAACAAGTTAAATTTTCAAATATCTTCGATTTTTTGATTATACCGACCGTTCTATATAATTTTTTTTCAAGTTGATAACTCCACTTTAAGAAAACTAACTGTAAATAAAAAATAATTTTGATAAAAAAAAGAATTGATAAATATTATTTTCAACTCAAATCAAATTTAAAATTAATTTTTTCAGGAAAATAAACTTTGGTTCTATTCAAATTATTTTAGTTAAGGTGTTCACACCCAAAGTAAAACATATATGATTGAAAATAATTCTCAAAAGGTAAATAAGGGAAATTTTGTTTTCAAAACCTAAATAAATTCCTAAATTAAAAATATTTTTGCCCAACTGAAAGAATTTTTCAAAAAGAGCATTTATATTTTAAATTTTCCCAAGAATAATTGACTTAACATTCTTTGAATTCACCAACGGTGTTGTTCACCGACAATAGTAGATCCTCATATCAGGAAATCAATAACTCACCAAACAAAAAATACCCAAATCCTAGAACACTTTATTAGAATAAGCCTTGTTATTTGATTCATCCTGTACTAGTTAATTCTCTTTTTAACTTCCCAATAGTACATCTAAGGAGAAATCTAATTTGAAGGTAAATTACTTGTTGTTTTTGCTTAATGTCAAAATAAGAATTCCATTTTTTGAGAAAATTAAACAAACGACAAAAAGGTAATCTTAATCATTCCACCAACCGCACAGTGTTTATACGATTAACCTCACACAAATGGAAAGTTTTAAGTTCTTTTATCTTTTTTTTTTGTATTTTTCTACATTTTGAAAAAGAATCTTGAAATTTTCCAATCGTAATTAACATTAACATTAACACTAATACTATGAACAAAACAGTTCCTAAATTGCCTTTTCTTCTCATCAAAAAAAGGCAATAAGTTTCAAAATTTCTTCCGAATAAAAAAGCTAAAATTTCGATGTTAAAATTTTTGAAAAAATTAGCAAACTATTATTGAAAACAGTTGAGAAATGAATTTCTATTAAACGCTCTTCAAAGTTTGTTGGTTGGATTCTTTATTAAAGTTTTTGTTTCAAAATTTCGGAATTTTTGACAATCAACTAAATGAAAATAAGATTTGTTTGAAAAAAACGTACATTAAGAGATAAAAGATAGTTCTTCTCAAAAAAATAAATTCTTATCAAATAAAAGAGTAAAGAAGTGACAAGTTATAGATCAAAAAAATGAGAACGAAAATGTGGAAATTGAGTTTAAAAGAGGAACCACCAAATTTTCCAAGAACAACTTAAAAAAAATAAGAAAAAGTACTCCTGAAAAAAAAATTCTGTTAAAATAGAACAAGACAAAAAATCTCAAGATTTTGTTTGACCTTTGAGTTAAATTTCAAGCTTGGTTAACATTGGTAAAACTATGGAAAGATTTGAAAAAGTTCAATTTTTTTTTGTAATCGTAAAATTCGTTGTTACCAATAAAACTTTTTCTTTTTCAAATTGTTCAACTCCTAAAAAAAAAAAAAAAATTCGAATATATTTGTAAATCACTTTTAAACCAATTTATTAATATATATGGAAAAGTAGTGACTTGTTGATTTTTCCATAGATGAATCAAAAAAAAATATTCAATAGTCCATCAAATGATCCAAACTTGGCTGACAGAAAAAAAAGAAGTGACCAAAAGATAGAACAGGTTAGCTCTTGTTGTGAATTTCTAAAAACAGAAATAAATATTTTATTTTTTTTTGTTCCTTGTCCCTTGTTGAAAAAGTTTGAAAAATGAAAGCTACCAACTATCGAAGGAAATTACACCTACCAAAACTTTTACGTGTAAAAAGAAGCAAAAAACAAAACCAGACAAGGTCTTTTTCGTCACCGACAACACTGTTACACAAAAAAAACGCACAAGATCGGATCACCGAGCACGTTGATTCTTTGTACGAACAGCTTTATGATCTACATGAGAAAAAAGAACGTTTACAAAAAGGTAAATATCGCGGGATCGAGGCTGAGCAATTACAGCAAGTTTTTGAAAAGCTAAAGGCACAAAAAAAAGTGAAAAAAAGCCTTGAGTGTGAATTGGCCAAGATGCAAAAGACAATGAGCAAATTGGTTTGCCTGCAGAAAAGGATTTCAAAGAAAAGTTCAACAAAATCCAATGAAAAGGACAATCAGAAAGAAAAAAGAATTTCCAAAATCCAAACAAAGTTGGGTGTTGACTCAAAAAGTAAGAATTTACAAATAACGGATTTTGTTTCTCAAGACTACACACACCCAACAAGTAGCCAATATTTGGATCATTTGAAAATCTTGAAAAGTAATGACGGTTATAAAGATATTCACCAAAAACTCGGTGGCTACAAGAACAACGATTCCCTTCTCACACTTGCTATCAGTAAAACTGAAAACTCTGCATTTTTTGAATTAAAAACAAACAATTTCTGTCAGGAATTAACGAACCAAAAATGCACAAAGAGTGTAACGCCTTATGTGGGCAAACAAGAAAAAGATCAGGTTGCTCAAATCATACCCCAAAGCAAGGGGAAAAATAATCAACAATTGAATGTCGAATTACGAGAATTTGGTTTATTAGATCTTCTTGGGAAACTGGAAACAAAATTTCAAAAGAAATGTGTGTATACAAACATTCTTAAAAGCCAATTAATGGAGTTTAAAGGCCAATTACAAATACAAAAAGAACAACCAACCAACAATGGTAATGAAAAAATGACTGACAAAGAATTCACTTCAAAGATGATCCAAAAGCAAGAGTTAGAAGCTGAATTCAAAACAATCGACAAAAAACATAAAAAACTAAAATTTGAAATGAGCTACACAAACAACACGGAAACAAAATTTCTGATATTTCAAGAGAGGCTAAATTTAATTCAAGTGAAATATTTGGCACAACAGAAGGAAAACAATAAATTGATAAACGAAATTGCAAAATTTCAAAATCAAAATAATTTGAACAAAAAAAAAAAAAAAATCCCTTTGCCAGTAAAAGAGCAAGAAAAGGGCCAAGTCACAGATCAAAAAAATGAGAACGAAATTGTGGAAATCCACAACAAGAATGCGAATTCCAAAAGAATTAGATCAACGATTAATCAGAATAAGAAAAAAAAAAAAACCCAGCAATTGTCCATGTCTTATTCTGAAGATTTGCTTCTTTTAAAGAAAGGTGTACACACACAAATGAATGGCAATAATACAGCACAAATAGGCGACCCGAATAAAGCACAATTGAATTATAATAATAATACACAAACAAATCTTAATAATAAAACACAAACACAAACACAAACACAAAGGAAAACAAAAACACAAACACAAACACAAACACAAACAAAAAAAAAACCAACAACAATGAAAGAAATTATTGAGGAAGGGCAACCGAGCAAAGGTTTTGATGTGGATGAGTGGGACGAAATTTTACCAAGAGGAATAAATATTATTAAAGATGATTTGAATAAAAATAAAAAAAAAAACAAAAACCGAAAAATTAAAAGAAAAAAAAAACACACAAGTAAAACGTGTCTAAAAAAAGAAACAATTCTGCAAAAAGAAAAAGATCAGGTGAAATGTGGTGAAAAAGGAACACTGTTGGTAACAAATGAACATCAATTCAAACCCAACAAAATTAAAAAAAATTGTTCTGGTTCAATGTCCTGCAATTCGTTGTTCTCTTCTGACACAGGCAACAAATATAAAGTAAACCATAATTTCAATCAAGACACGACCAACAATATTCACCGGAGGAAGAAAACGAAAAACAGGATGATTGCCAAGAGAGGGAATGTAACTTTTATATTACAAAAAACCCCAAGTCCCCAATTTATAAGGAATAAACCACAAATCAGTGAAGATATAAAAATTACGAGCTTAAAAACAAAAAAAAAAACAAAAACAAAAACAAAATTAAAACCAAAATCAATGACAAAACCAAAATCAATAACAAAGTCAAAACCAAAACCAAAATCAAATTCTAAGAAAAGAAATAAAACAAATCAAGAATTCAAATATCAGGAATTAGAGAAAAGGAAATTATTGCGGACCAAAAAAAAAAAACTTAATCGTAAAAATAGCAAAAGAACAATTTCATTGGTTACAGAAAAAGAAAGGGATCAAAATAATTTTGAGGTATCTTCCTTATCCAAATTATTATCAATACCCATTGGCATTTCCCTTTTCCAAGAATACCTTTGTGAACAATTTAATCAAGAAAATATTATGTTTTGGCAAGATGTTAAATCTTTTAAACAACATTGCATAACTAAAAAAGTTTGTCACTTCTCCCCCCCCCTTTATCTTTTCTTAATTTACACATTTCTTTAATTAACAAAAGAACTTTTAAAAAAAAAAATTAATTTCTCTTAATTGTAATGAGTTAAATTTTCTACTGATTTTTAAATATTAAATAGGAAAAAATTTCGATTTCATTTTACTCTTAATTTCAACATATATTTTTTTTTTCAAATAAATGAATTAAAGTTTAGATACCCCCCATTTTGTTAAAAAATTTCCTTTTTTGAGTTAAAATTGGATTTATCATTGTGGAAAAAAAGTGAAACAGGGAAAAAAAGTGAAACACGGTTTTTCATTGGGAGCCTTAATAGAACCTGAAAATGAAAAGTTAGATTAATTAAAAAAAGAATAAAAGAAATAAATAAATACAAAATGACGTATTCAACACAATAACAGTTTTTTTAATACTATCTTTTGATATGGTTTTTCTTTGATTGATCAATTATTGAAAATATATTCAAAAAATTGACATATTTTTGAGATCTCCAAAACCACACCAACAATTTCGATAAGAAAGTAGATTTAAATTGTGTTTGTTGGTTTGATTGAAAATAATATAATGGATTATTATTTGAAGTTAATTTGTTTCCTCTTTTTACATGAGATTTTACTATTCATTTTCAGTAAGGTTACCAATGAAAAACCGTGTTTCACTTTTTTTCCACAACGGTTATTGTATTTTAGTTTACATTAACCCTACTTAAAAAAATAAATAGAAATTTTTTTTTGAATTCTAAATTTCTTCAATTTTAAAGTTTTTTATTTAGAGTTACAAATTAAACTTTATTAAGAAAATTATATCCAATCCAATTTTTGAATTATGAAGCAAAGATTTATTTTATTATATTATTTGTTCAAAAATCAACTGAATAAAATTCTAATGACACTTTCAAGACAAATGAGAAAATATATTGAGGAAAAAGTTAAAAACCACCAGTAATCGGAATATAATAAATCCACCTTGATTTTAATCTTACTAAGAATAAACTTTAAAAATAGTCACCTTCCCACATTAGAAACTGTTATTTTCAGCTTAAAGTTTAGATTAAATCCCATTTAAAAAAAAATATTCTCTCAATAGGATTCTCTATTTGGAATTACCATATAAAACCGAAAAGATAATAAATCTCTAGTTAATGCTCCAAAGATACTTTAGTGAAAATAAAATTAGAAAATTCAAAGTAGCAATTTTCAAGTACTTCAACATTAAAATTACAAATGTGAAATATCTAGAATCCTTTTTTTGATCTCTTATCAAATTATTTTCTCTGACACTTCTTTATCAAAAATCAAAGTGAAATTGTGTAAAAATTATAAATTTACTTTTTTTAAATAGAAAATCCAACAAAATCCCTTCATAAATTTTCCTGAATCCCAAAACTGTTAATTTGAAAAGGCATTTGGATCTACAAAATATAGTCTTTAGTAAAGTTTTCAGAAGTCAAAAAATTAAAAAAAAACAAATTTTTTTTCATTCTTTATACAAATTGGCTTACATTAACAAACCGAACTTTAAAACAAAACAAAACAAGATCTTTGAATATCTTTGATTTTAAAAATCAAAAAGAATTCAGAATATTTTTATTACTTTTTGAAAAAGCAATCAAGAAAAACTAAATTTTTATAACTTTTTGATTATTATTTCTCAAGGTCACACCAATTCAGTAACTTTAGTGTTTTATAACTTCTAAATAAGTTTTACAAAATGTTTCCCAAAATGAAAAACTTTGGGAATATCGCAAATTAGAAGATTTTAGGTTTGGAATTAAATTGAAATTGATTGTCACATAGAGAGTTTTTAATAGAGGTAAAATCTCGCATTTTTCATATTTTATAAAATACATTTTTTAGTTGGAAATACTTGTTCATTACTCAAAAGAAAATTAAGTCCAATTTTTTATGTTGGGGAACTAGGAAGTTTTGATTTAAATGAAATAGATAAAAGTCTTTGATGTTTAAAGTTTAAAAATATAGTTATTGAAAAAAAAATTAAATTTAAAATTAAACTTTTCATTATAGGTATTTTTTTCCCCCATATATCGACCAGAAAGAACCAAAAAAATTTAAAAATGAATAATTGAAAAAATAAAAAAAAAATTGGACTATTTATTATTTTGAAGATTACAGAATCATTAACTATTAAAAGTAAAAATTTGATTTTAAAAAAACTGAAAAAGATTTAATGGTCTAAATTCTTATACATATTCTATTTTTTTAATAAGAATCAACTGTTGATAATTATCGGGTTATCACTGTTTATTTTGCTTCTTAAAGCTATATTATTGAAACTAACATATTTATTAAATTTTGTAAAAAATTGAATAATTTAATTACAAAATTCTTCTTTAAAATTAAACACAAAAAACAAAATAAATTTTAATATTATGAAAAATTAATATTTTAATAATCATTTTTTCCCTTCTTTTTTTTTTTATTTACGTATGGTGAAATTTATTATTAAAGAACATTTTTTTATCACCATTTTAATATGTTCCTTTTACCTAAAAAATACTGAAAATCTATCAGTTGAACGAATTTGAATGACAAGAATTTAATTCAATTTTGAAAGATTTATCAAATAGAGACTTTCTCAGTTAAAGATAACAAAATATTAAAATCACTTTTTCATCAAAAATAGACTCAATTTGTTTATAAAGATTACATCAGAATATTCATTATTCATTTTATTTTCAGACATTTTTTTTTGGTTTAACAAATACACATCATAAATTAATTTGATCATTTTATAATAGTTTTTTTTCTCTCTAATACTTTCCAAAAAATTAAATAAAATAAAATAAAATCAAATTAAAAAAAATTAGATTTCCCTTTAAAAAAAAAAAATATGATTACTTGAAATTTATTGATAGAAAAAGTTAAAAAACTACCCCCAATCAAAAGTTTGAAAAAAGATATCTCATCTCATAACACCTCTTAGACTCAAGATTTTTCTTTTTTTCCCTTCTTTTTCTTTTTATATAATTCATTAAAACAATGGTTAATAATAAAACACAAAACTTTTTCAATTTGATACCAATGATCTTTCTTCAAGAAGTAAATAATATTTTCTTATTTGTCTTTTTGATCCTCATCAGAAATAGATCTGATTGTTGGGTAGAAATGGTAATGAAAGTTAAGTATCTTTCTAAATGGATAATCGTATTTATTTTTAAGGGCTAGACTAAAGAATCATCTAATTTTTTAAAGAGAAAATTTTGAAGTGACTAAAATTGAGACATCGAATTCAAACACCATAGTAAATAGATACAGTCATCAGAAGTATTTGAATCTTAATTTGGGCTTCTAATCTAAATGGAGAAAAATTGGTTGAAAATTTAGTTTGTTATCAATTTTATCGTTTTTTTTTTATGACATAAATTATCATCTGAGACCACTTTCTCAAGAAAATTTACAAGTTTTCCAGATTTTTTTAGTTTTTTAAAAATTTTATTTTCAAGATGATCAACCACTTTCCTAAAACAAGGATATTTTCAAGTTTGTTATACCCCGCTCCTTTTTCTCGGGAATAAATATTTGGACTTAGATCTTGACTTTGAAAAAAAAGAAAAAAAACAATTGTTTAATCAATTTTTTTTTCAATTGATATCCATTTTTTTTTTTTTTTATCATTGTCAAGAAACAAATTTGAACCAAAAAAATTATTTAAAAAAAGAAATTCAAAAAACTCTGCAAAATAATATAAAGTCAAATACAAATAATGTAAAGGTGTTTTAAGGGTGTTCCCATTTAAACAAAAGAGTCCAATTACATGATTAAAACTTGACATTCATTTATTTTTTTTTTTTTGTAAAAAGAGTATTTATCAAAATAAATGAAAAAAATTATTAAATATCAAATTTGTTTTTTTTTTTTTAAAAGTGGAGAGTGTATAAATTGAAAAAAAAAAATTTCCCGAACAGCCTTTTGGAATAAGTTGTAATAATGAAATGTAAAAATATTTATTAGAAAAAAATAATACTTGTTCATTTTTAGGAAATAAACACCATTTCACTCAAATGCGCCCATACAAAAATGAAATATTCACTTTATTTTTAAGAATAAACCAAACCAAGATTATTTAGAAATAAGAGAAATAATAAACTTCGGATTGGAGTAGTAATTATAAAAGAAAAGCCTGAACAAACCATAAATTTCAAAAAAAAAATGATTTTAAAAAATTTTTGTCCCTTTTCATTGGAACTTCTTGTGCAAAATTTACCAATTTTTTTGGAAAATTAAAATAGTTGATAATAAGATTTTTTTATTGTAAATGTAAATATTTTAAAAGAAAATATAAAGCCTCACTTTTCTTAATGTTAATTTGAACTTTCAAACATTTTTTTTTTTTTCAAATTTAAAAGAAATTAAAAAATAAAGAGAAAAGAAAAAAAAAAACCAAAAATCAAAAATCAAAAAAAAAATTATTAAATGAGAAAAAATGATTTTGATTTAAAAATTGAAATTTTATTTTGACAAGAATAATGAATTAAACTCATAAAATATGTTCTATTTCTTCAATAAAAACAGGCCCCTTTGACTGAAAAAGAGTTTATAATGTCATATTCTTCAAAAAGATTTAATTTTTTTTTTAACTTTTCATAAATAAATATTTTTAATTCTTTATCTGAATTTTATTACGTAAACCAACAGAATCATACTTTTTATATAAGGTAAAAAATCTGTTACCAATTGGTTTCTTTAGTGATTATATATATATATATATATATATATATATATAATACTTTTTTTTTTTTTTTTTAATTTCAATTTTACATTCACTGCACAGTTTTATTTTTCAAATTATTTTTGTTATTTCAAACAAAAAAGTAGCAACACTCAAATTATCAACAATGCAATTTCTTTAAAATTTTATACTTATCTATTACTTTCTCTCCAAAATATTCTTTTAATTAATAAAAATAAATAAAAAATAAACCAAACAACAAAATAGCAAATATCAAAAACGGCAAAACAAATTATCTCAAAATTTATTCAAAATGAATCATTATTTGAAATCAATATAGATTATGAATGCAGAACACAGATCTTGGATCAATTAGAAAAAAAAGATTTTTCAATTGATATGTTTGATCAAGCACATGAAATCGTTTTCAATCATTTATATTTAAATTCATTTGATAATTTTAAATTGAGCAATTATTATAAAACATTAATCAGACTCTTGAAAAAGGATTCGACAATTGACTTATTATCCAGCAAGAAAATATGTAAATTAATATTTCGTAATCAACAAAAAAAGGCCTTGAACGATTATCCAGTGACTTTAAAAGAAGTGAGAAACGGATACGAGGTCGTTGAAGAATTATTTACCAACATTTTGGATTTGATCAATATTTTTTATTGTGTGAGCACAAATGAAATAAACTTTAAACAAATCAGCAAATCTATTCATTTTCGAAAATTTGTTCAACTTACAAGCTCCTTGAAAAACATTAATTTAAAAAAATTAAATAGGAATGAAAGAATATGCTTTTTTTTAAATATATATAATACATTGACCCTCCATAGTTTCATGGTTAATGGGATTCCTAAAGATCGCACAAGTTTTGTAAAGTTTATGAAAACTTCAATATACCAAATTAATAATGATTTCTTTTCATTAAATGATATTTTACATGGGATATTGAGAGGCAACACACATCCAAAGCACAATTCCCCCTATTTTTTTTTAGAAAGAGACGAAAGGAAAAGATATTCAATAAAACCATTAGACCCGAGAATACATTTTTGTATCATTAATCCCAATTTCCCCTCATACGTTAATATATATCATTCCAATACAATCGATGACACTTTAAATAAAATTACTAAATCCGTTTTAAACCCATTGATTACTGTAGAAAACCATAAAAAAATATTTCTTCCAAAATTATTTAACCAATACAACCTTGATTTTGGAGGAAGCGATAATATTTTTAATTTTATCTCCAAATTTTTACAAAAAAATAACCACAAACTTAAATACCTATCAAAATCTAACACAATCATTAAATTCACCAATAAAAATATTAAAAATCCACAAATAAAATTTAATTTTAATTATTCTTTAAAAAAAATAAATTTCTTAAGATAATTTATTATCGCGATTAAATCTTATGATACGAATATAGAATACGATTTATTTGAAAAGTGAAAATTATGAAATCTTATTTTTTTTTATTTATTTTTTTTTTTAATTAATCTTTTATTCCACAAATTGTTTTTTGAAAAATTTTAACTTTGATATGATTTAATTTTAAAAAAACTTTACATTTTATTTTTTTATTTAATATTAAATATACAATTAACTTTATAAGATAACATGCAAAATAAATTAAATTTTCAGATATTTTATTTTTTTTGATTGTCTCCTCCAATTATTTTTTATTTTTTTTAATTTGAATCAGATTTAATATTTTTTTTTTATTGTATTATTATCTACAAACTATGCAATAATATTGTTATTCAATTTAATACTTTGAAATCATTTTGACTGTAGATTTTACATTATCTTTTTTTCAATATTAATAATACAAGTATTAATAGAATCAACATCCCTTCTTAAATGTTTTTTTTTTTTGATTTTTTTCCATTTTTCCCCTGGATGAATCTTCTTTATATTGGGAAGAAGAGTCACAAAGGAAAAAGATCAAGTGGGTTACATGCTAATATTGTGATACTGAAACACGAAAGTATGAGTAACTTGAAAATAAAAACAAAAAGGCAAAGGCTAAAAATGACCAAATGTTAAAAGCAAATAAGATCAAAAAAAAAAAGAAATTATAACAACTTAACTAACGATCCACAAGCCAATATTCAGGATCAATTAACAAATTATTTTAAATCAACCAAAAGTTCCTTGGCTGTGATTTTGGGAGTCCTTAATTAAATATTGCATTGTTTTTTTTTTTTTTTTTTGATTTTTTACCAATTGCTTTATATAAACCCGTTTTAAATTTCATTATTTTTTCTTTTTTTCCTTTCAATTTTTTTCTTTTGATTTTTTAAACATAAAAAAAAATGAGTATTTCTTTCCCTTGAACAATGGGGAAATCTATGATTTTACACTTAAATTACCTTTGAGGAAATTTAAGTAAAAGGACAATTAGAGTGTAATTTACACTTCTTTTATCCATTATATTAAAAAAAAAAAAATATTTTTTTTTTTCTTTAGAATACTAAAAAATAGAAGAATAAAAATATTAGCTGTTTATTATATTATTATTTTCTTATTTATAATTCTTTTGATTTTTTCTGAAACCAGTAAAAACTTTTTAAATTATCAAATACAAACTTTTTCGATTATTGTGGGATATCATATTTTGTTAAATAATCAAATTTTTGAGAAAAATTATTCACAATAGTTTCTAATCTATATGGGAACCCAATTTAAATTTATTAATTATTCATAAATAAAGTAAATTTTTTTTTTTTGATTTGAAACTTTATCGACTTATCTAATAAAAGAAAAAAGCATAACTCAGCCTTTTTTTTTTTTTGATAATCTGTAATGTTTTTCAGATTTATAACAAAACTGAAAATAATCATATTTATATTACCCATTTAATATATGAGAAAATTAATTGAATTAAATAGATGATGAACAGTATTTATTTTGGTTCTAATTTAGTGAAAAAATTATATTTTATTTGTATGGTATTTTTTTTTTTATAATTAATTTTTGCTTTTCAATTTTGGAACAAAATTTTCATAAATTAATAGGGGTATAATTCAAAATAAGGCATTAACTAATGGAAACTATTATTTTAATTAGATTTGAAATTCGTATACTTTGTGAAAATTTGTTTTCTTAAATCAAGTCATTTAATATTTTATTTTTTTTACCTCCAAATTTCGAAATAAGAATATACTTTTAACGCCTCTTGAAATTAAAAATTTGGTTTTTTCAGTTTGAAAAAAATGTACTTTATGATTTTAAAACAGTTCTCCATATTTTAATAGAAAGAAATTTCTATTATGGATTAAAAATTCAATTATTTTCGAGGGTTATATATAGTCAACTCCAATATATATATTTCTATAATAATAAGGTATTTTCTTCAATCTATACTATTTTATATATATGGAGATAAAAAATGGGTTTGAGCTCGCATAAAAATTAAAGCACATGATTTAAATTAATTTATAAGATAAAAATTATATCTTTTCAAGAATAATTAATCTTTTTATATCAAAGAAAAAAAAAAAAAAATATTAAAATTTTCAGGGTTTTACAATAATTCAATTATTAAAAATTTTTTTTTCAAAAGAATAATCAAAATTTGATACACTTTTAACAAAAATTATTGCTTCCATTGCACTTTTATTAATTATATCAAAATCCAGAAATGAGTAATTGTTGTACACCTTCCCAAATCTGTATTGTTCCCATTTTTCAAAAACTGAATGGAAATTCAATAAATCTTTATGAAAAGTTAAGTGCTCTTCATTTTTTAGGATCGACTTACCCTCGATAGCCTTTTGTAAAACGCTTTTCATTTTATAATAACGCTTTTTTCTATTCATAAAAATTCTGAATTTACAAATCACTTGCAATAATTTACTCAAAATTTTCATTAATGAATTTTGAAGGTTTCGATAATTCTTCTCGCAGATTTGAAAATAACCATCACACTCGGCATATTTGTTAATGGCCTTGTCTCTTATTTGTGGATCATTTAAAAATCTTGCACCTTCCTTTTTTATTTTGGTAATTGTTTGGTGGGTTGGGAATAATAAAAAGGAAATTTATTAAACAAAAAAAAAAAAACAAACAAAAAGAGTCAGAACCAAAAAATCAAAAAAGAATAAAAACTTTAGGATATACGATGAAACGAAGAAAAAGTATTTTACTTCTCTATAAAAAGCACACTCCATTTTTTTCAGCGCAGCAGAAAAATAAACATTCGCCTTCTCGTTCTAAATTTTATGAAACATTGTTTAAGAAATTGGGGTTTGTTGTAAAAGAGAGAAATAATGAAGATAGAAATAAATAAAAAAGCCAAGATCTCGCAAAAAAAAAAAACAAATAATTGTTGATTGTTACATTGTTTGTTAATTTTGAAGCATGGTTTTTTAAGATCCTTGATTCCTCTTGTGCGTTATTCGATAGACTAAAAAAGTCTATAATTTGTAAATTCATGGATTTTATAGGTGGTTTCATATTCTTTAATAAAAGAAATTAAAATGGGTTTAAAGGAAAAGTTAATACAAAACAAAGTGCCAATTAGCTTTTGTTTTTTTTTTTTTGTTTTTTGATCTTTTAAGAATTGAAATTACTTCAAGAATCTCATCAACAGGAATAGAGTTTTGTTCTTTTTTTGTTTTGTAACTTTTTAAAGAAAAGGTTCGTCTTTGGTTTTGTTTGTTCATACAAATTTCTCTTCTTTAAAAAAAAAAAAACAAACAAGTTAAAATAGAAAAAAATGATACAGATTTTTACTTTTCACTCCAATAATTTGTTAATAATTTGCAAACACTTTTTTTACTTCACAACAATATGTTTTTTTTTGAAATTGTTCCAAATTTTGAAAGGGATAACAAGATAAAAATTCAACAGCTTTCGAATTAAAAAGTTTTTACGATTAAAACTTTTAAAAACATGTAATTTATCTTTTTTATTGGAATTTAAGGGAGAAGGTCGAAAATCCTCTTATTTATCCGAATTCATAAACTTATATTTTGAAATTTTAAAAATATTTAATGGTATTTTATCGACTGGAACTCATAAAAGATCTTGAATCTTGTTTGTTTAAAATAATAATATGATTATTATTTTTTTAATATTTAGAAAATATTACTGGGCTTTGAAATTAAAACGGGAAGAGATTTCACTTCATTTCCAATTTTTTCCTTTTTCAATTAGAATGTAACAAATTACATCATACTTTTTTGAAAACTCTATTTATAAAAGAAAAATCTGGAAAAGGAAATGAAATTTTTTTCCCATTTATATTTCAAATATCAGTATTATTTTTTTTAATTCAGAAATCCAGTTTTGACCTTAAAATTTCAATCGGCTGGACAATTCCAAAGATAACTATACAAGTCTTGATGATATCCATACCCTTAAATATTTGACAAAATTGTAAAAAAAGTGATTTATTTTACTTCAAAAAATCAGAATATCGAATATTATTAAATGTATAATTTCTTAATTATAAAACAGAAGTTGGGATTGTAATATTAAATATCTTTTATTCGAATTTCCGTGATATTATTTTTATTTCTTTCTAATTAAATAAAATTTTAATAAATTTTCAGTTTATTCTAAAAAGTAAAAAAACAACGCCATTATCTTTTCCAGAATTCAAAAAAATTGTGTAAAATCTTTGATTTTTCTCCATTCTATTAAATTTTGTAAAAGCACCGTTAATTTCCATTTGAGTTTTCTGTTTATTTAGAATATATATATATTCGTTAGATTTTCTTGGGGTTTCTATTTATTTTGTAAATCAATAGATTTTTGTTAAGTTTTTTTTACTTTTTGAAATAAACAGAAAATTTTAATAAATTTTCGGTTTATTTCAAAAATTAAAAAAAAACCTAGAACACTTCTCAAATAAAATAGAAAACCTCAAAAAAACCTAGAACATTTAATAAATAAAATATAAAATGCCAAGAAAACCTAGACACCCCACGGACACTTTTCGTTAGGTTTTCCAGAATTTGAAAGAATTGTGTGAAATCAAATATTTTTAGCTCAATTCTTTCGAATTCTGGAAAAAACTAACTTTATTTTCAACTTTGGATAATTTGGGATTGATTAATTCCATTATTTTTATGGTTTGATTACTAATTCTGTATTTCTTTTTTTTTTAATTCCAAATTGATATTTTCTTATTCTTTCCCCTCAATTGGAAGTTTATTGATTAGTTTGTTAAATATTATGAATTTACAATTTTTGAATGAATTTAAATTTTCTATTGAATATTTTGTTATTCTTTTAATCAATTTGACATCAGTTTTATAAATAAGTCTTGGGGAACGTGGGTTGATTAATATAGATTCTCTGATTTTTTTTTTTATTAATACTAAAATCAAATTTTTTCAAATCAGTTTCTGTAAAGTTAAATATTTCTAATATATATATATATATAATAGTTGGCTATGTATAACTCTCGAAAATAATTGATTTTTAACCCATAATAGAAATTTCTATCTTTAAAATATGAAGAACTACTTTAAAATCTTTATCCACCTTTTTGAAGTTGAATTTTAAGTGGAGATTTTTATTAAAATATAAATCCTGATATAGTATTTTTTCGTAGGTATTAAGATTTTTTCAGTTTTATACTTATTGGGATTTATACAAAAATTTTTAATTATTTTATATATTTTATTAAAATATATAATTAGTTTTAATCAATGTTTTGATATATATTAATATCAAATTAGCAGTAAACATTTTACACCAGCAGATCTAATGATTTGACGTTCAATCTTTCTATCTTGTTTTTTTCCCTACTATGGATGATTGGAACGTGGATTCAAGTACCTTCAATATGTACATTTTCCAGAATCCCAAATAATGGCGAAAATCAAAGATTTTACACCATTCTTACAAATTCTTCATAAAGCGAAAGGTTTTCTATTTTTTGAGTCTTTCGTATATTTTATTTAAAATCATTTTTTCGAAATTATACTTATCTGATTAACTTTTTTCAAATTATTTTTAGATTTACTTTTAAATTCAATATTAATTTGATCAATTGGTTTTTGATATTTTTTATTATTTCTATCTTTAATTTCGTCACATAAACCTTCTTTATCATAAAAATTGTCAATCAAACTATCAATTTTTAATACTTTTTTGGTATATTTAAAACCACTCTATCTTTCACATATTTTTTTATTTTTTGAATTTTTCTATAATTTCTTCACAAAATGAATAGATAAAAAATTATAATCACTTTTTTAATTCACAATACTTTTGTTTTTTTTTTAATTTTTTTCAGTTTTTGAAAGTAATAATAAGATCAAAATTATAATTTACTATAATTTAACCGTTTTAATAATTGAAAATAGAAAAACTTACAATTTATATACATATTGTTTTTTTCTTTAAGTGACGAGTCTATATTAATTTTTTTTTTTTGACCAATAACTAAATAAGGAATCCTTATCTTGAAATATGTTTAGAATTGAAAATAGACAGGTTTTTTCAATGCTAGAACTTTTAGTTATTGTTTTTTTAAAATTTTACAATTCTGCCAAAAAAAGTGACTTTTAAAAAATTTTTTTTAAAAAAAGATCTTTAAAGGATGAGAATTTTTTGATTAATTTTGGATTTAATTATTTTCTCAAAAATAATATTTATTCTCGTTTTGAAAAACGAAAAAATAATTTAAAACTGGTGAATATTTTCTCCTTCACTTCTGTTCATCCAACTTGACTCTATAAAGAACTCAATTTGTTTTATCAATAATTACTTATTAAAAAAATAGTTCTTATTCTTTTCTTTGATTTTTATTGACACTGTCAAAAATTTTTGGAATGATAATTTGGGAATACTTAAAAAAACTTCAAATTCAACAAAAACAAAAGAGTGTAAACTGAAAAAGTAGATTCATGAAAAAAAAGAATGGTACAATATAAAAAAAGAAAATCTTTTAATACGGGTAAAGCATATATTGTATATTTTTTTCGAATCAAACTATGTTTTCATGCAAATCCAAAAAAACCATTTCAGGTATATTTTTCAAACTATTTTTTGTAGGTCTTCCACAAACATAACAAGGTTTTGCTTTCTTGTTCATATTTTTTTTTATTTTTTGTATTTTTGCGAAAAGTTGAAAAAAAGCAACTTTCAAAAAAGTGAAAAAATGCAAAAATTTTTTATTTCTATAAAAACAATAACTAAATTTAATGAATGTCATTTAGCAAGATTTCATTAACATACTAAGAAGTTTTTCACTTTGATTTCAAATCTAAGTAATTGGCAAAAAAAATTCTAAATCTCTATTAAATTTACCTAAAAAAATTTAATAGAGACTAGTCCCTTAATTGTCAAAAAATATTTGTCCATTTTAATTTTAAATACTTTCTGATCTTGGTTTAACTTTGACTTAAAATATTTTCTTCTCTTTAACTTATGAAAAAAAAATCTTTTAAAAAGATGATTGTTTCGAAAATTTGTGTTATGAAAAGTTGAATCTTTTTATCAAAGTTTATAAAAACAACCTCTTTTTTTTTGAAAATTCTTGAAAAACAAACCAATTAGTAGAAAATTTTATATATGATTTTATTATCCCAAATACTATTAGTATTATAAGAATAAAATGCCAGACTATCTATCCTTCAAAATATTAATTAAAGAGGCTTTATTGTGATATTTATCATAGACATCAATCTTAAAAAATATCCAATATTTTTATACTTACATATCAGAAATAATTCTTTTTGAGTTAGAAAATCAATTTCGTCTCAGTATTAATTATTTTGGGTATTTTCTTATAAATAAAAAACAATTTGAAAATTTATAAGTAGAATTAAAAACTTTTTTAATAATCAAAAGTAATTTTTGACAAATAATAAAAATCCAAAGAAATTACATTTTTCAAAGAAAGGTAATAAAAAAGATCTCCAAAACTTCTCATTAATAATCAGCAACTATAACAGCAAAATTCCATAAATATTGATTTAGTTTTGAAATATTTCATAGATTAGAGGAATTATTACCAAAATGAAGAAACACTCAGTATTTCAAATGAGAGAATATCTTTATTTGGAATTAACAAAAAGTTCCTATACTTTACTGATCCACCCATTAAAAAGAAGAAATTCACACCTAAAAATTCTTCTCTTTACAAAAAAAATCAAATTGTTTCTTCAAATTGGAAAACTGAATCCTAAATTCCAATCTTTGCCATTTCATTTTTTCCTATTTTTTGATTTTTATTATTTTCAAATTTTATTTTGGATGTCTTCCTCATTACCAGATCTTTATTCTTTAAACTTTAATTTAAAAGAAAAATTAAAAAACATTGAACTCATAACTGAAAAAGATCCGTTTCTTATTGGCGTTTGTGGTGGTAAGTGATCAGAGCATATTCTTGTTGTTTTTATTTTTTTGTTTTTGGGTTCATTGTGTGATCAAAATCAGAAATTTTTAACAGTAATTCCCTTGTGTGAAACTCTTCTCTTCTTTTAACACTCTGATTTAATTTTTTGAACTTTTTTTTTTTTTTTTTTTTTTTTTTTTCTCTTTTTTGTTTCAAAAATCGTTCAATTAAAGCCTTTATAAGGAATTCAAAAGGCATTTTTTGTTTTTGTTTCAACCAAAAAACATTCATTTTCAAAAACAAACTCTCGTTTCCAAAAACCTCAAACAAACAAACCATAATTTTAAATTAATTTCTTTCTTAAAAAACAAAAGGATCTGCATCTGGGAAAACTTCTGTTTGCAGTGAGATTGTTAAACAATTAAACGACAAAAAAGTTGCGATTGTGAGCCAAGATTGGTTTTATCGACCATTAACTGAAAAGGAAAGAGAAAACATTGATGAATATAACTTTGACAACCCACTTGCACTTGACACTGAAACCTTTGTTAATGTGCTAACTGGCTTAAGGAAGGGTGAAACAGTTATATGCCCAGACTATGACTTTGTTAGTCATTCAAGAACTAAAAAAACCCACAAAGTGTCTGGAGATGTTATTCTCATCGAAGGAATTTTAATTTTCCACTGCAAAGAACTACGTGAATTGATGCACATGAAGGTTTTTGTTGATGTAGATGATGATATCAGATTAGCTAGAAGAATCATAAGAGATACCAGTGAAAGAGGGAGGACCCTTGAAAGTGTGATTAACCAATATTTTAAACATGTAAAGCCTGGTTATGATGATTTTATTGCTCCAGTAAGATCTATTTTCTTTTTTTTTTTATATTTTTTTATTTTTTATTTTGAGGATTGGATTTTTTCCGTGTTTTACCTGGATCTCAACTATTTTTTTGAATTAACACTTTTTAGATTGAGGATTTCATAACTTTTAAAGCGGTCAAAAATACGTACCCAGAGAACAAAAAACCCACCGTTGTCAAAATAATACGTGCAGAAAAGTTTAATCTGTGCTTCAAAATAAAAAGCGTGTTTTTTTGTTATAGAAGACCTATACATCAACCGAACAAAGAAACCAACAATAAACCCGAATTAAATATAGTATTGGTTTCTTAAAGTTCAATTATTTAAAAAGAAATTCGAAAAATAAATTATCAAATTTGAAAATTTATCTCAAAAAATAGAGTTAATTTTTGATAATATTTTTATCTCAAAAAATCAAAACATTTCTAAAATGGAAAATGAGACAATTAGAAAAATTCTCAACAAATTGCATTTATAATTTAAAATTTACTTGAAACATCAAGGAGTTGACCCCCAAAATTAATTTTAACTTCGGTATAATATGGGTAGTAAATTAGATATTTCATTGGAACAAGAAGAAAAAAAAGTATGAATTATATTTTGAAACACAGATTATAGTCATTGATCACACATTATTTTAATCACTGTATGTTTCAAATAGAAACCGTTGTTTTTTTCCTCTTGTTTGAAATACAAATCTCTAATTCAGTACTCAATAGTATACCAAAGTCCAACTAAGTTTGAAGATAAATTCCTTGATGTTTCAAGTAAATTTTTAATTATAAAATGAATTTGTTCTTGAAAATTTTTATTAATTTTCTCAAATTTTTTTGAAATTTTCTGTTTTTTTGATGGTAACAATTTTCCCTAAATAACTCCATTTTTAGAGATAAATTTTCTAATTTGATCGTTCCTTTTAGGTCTTCCTATAATTAATACTGGTATTTAAATATTAAAAGGGAATTAATTTTGACTTCGTTTTTTATTTCTACTACTGATATTTGAATGATAAATGTTAAAAAAATTTCCACTTCCTTTTCCAAATAAAGTGATCACAAATTACAATCTATATGCTTGAAAAACTCAATTTGTAAATGAAAAATCAGGAAAATGAAGTGAAATTTTTTTGTCCCATTTATTATGAAAATACCAGTATTAAATTTCTAACAAAAATAGTTTTCGAAGAAATAGACTGTAATATGTGTTATACATTTAAATTTTTGTATCTTATGATGTATATATTGGTATATTTTGGGTGAACTCGGTACCATAAACGAAAGTCAGATTTTAGATTGAAAAAAAAAGATACCCAGTTGAAATTTTATCTCATTTAAATATCAAATACCAGTATTAGAACTATAAGAAGTCAATAATATCTTTACTTATTATTGATTTTTAGTTTCTTTGATCATTTAATTTTAAGGCCTTTGAGAAAAAATAAACACCATCTTTAATTTAAAACACCGGTTTACAAAACATAAACACATGTGATTTTAACGACAACATTTATTTTGTTTACCAAAGATCAGGGAGTACTTATTTTCACAATAGAATAATTAAACCTGGAAAAAAAAAACCTTTCTTGTCTTGAGAGAAATGAATTATCATTTTTTAGAGAAATTAAAATAAATTCATTTTTGACTTTTATTTTAATTTTAATTTTCAGTAAAAAAATTTTTGTCCTTTGTTTACTTAATTTTTAGTTTTGGAAAAAAGAAAAAAAAAAATATACAAAACATTTTGATTTTTATGAAATCTCACTTTTAGCAATTTTTAATAGTTTATATAGATAAATAACATTAAAAATTTAATCTTTTTCAAGAAATACAATTAAAATAAATCAAATATTGAACCCATATAGAAGATTCAGAATAAAATGATCATTTGTGCTATATTGCAATAATTTATTAAATTTTTTGAAATTCAAAAGATTAAGTAATTTTTCTTGTTCAATTAATCAAGAGTATAATCAACAAACTAGTTATCATTAAAATAAGTTATTTGATAATATTTTATTTTTATTAATTTAATTATTAATTTGAATTAATTTTATTTGTTTGAAAATATTTAAAAAAATGTAAAATAATAATAAAAATTATTCAAATTTTTAATCTTTGATTTCTTTCTAATGTACTTGGATAATTAAAACTGTATTATTAATTATTATTTTGAAAAAATAAAATTTAAAAAATATTTCTTTATAGCACTTATTTTGAATTTTACAGGTTTTAAAAAAGTATTTTTGGAACATTTTTAATTTAATTTTTTGATTTTGTTTTTCTTAGAATTTTTATTGAAAAAAATGAGTAAAAAAATATTTGTATAAAATGATATGAATAAAGAAACTACCATATTTTGTTTGTTTTTCAAGTCGAAAATAATAATTGTAATTTATTTTAGAAATCAAGTATATTTTTTAGACTGATGTATTTTGACAACTTAGTGGTTTTATTTTTAAAACATATTTTTGGAATCTTTCAATGCACAAACAATATTATTTTTTTCTTCTTCAAAGAAAATATTTTTAAATGTGATAATTTGAAAATAGGTGGATTTTGAACTGTTCAAATATGCGAATAAAAATAAATCAAACGATTAAAAAACAAATAATACATTTTTGAAAATCATTTTTAAAGAAAATCATGTATTATAGTAATGACATTATTTACCTTTATTTGTAAATTTCAACAAGTATTAATTTTTTTTTTGAATTTTCCATTACATTTACAAGAATATTTATTTTATGGATACTTATCATTTAATTAAAATGTATTAGAACATTTATAAACTGTTTTTTAAACAATTAAAGTTCATTTAAGGAATATTTTATTGTAAATCATGTTGTTTATTAAACATTTAAGAAATCATTTTTTTTTCATATTAATTAACAAATATTGAGGTTTGAATTGCCAAAAGGGTCACTTTAAAACCACATTTGCCATTTTTATATTTCTTTAATATTTTTTAAATTTTGAATTTCTAAGTTAACTCAAAGCATAATATATTTATCTTGATAAAAAACCTTGTCATTTGAAATTTAAATGGAAGAAAATTTCATCTCTTTCCAATTTGTTTTTTCCGTTCTTCAATATTCTCCTTTCATTTAGATTTGATATTTCTACCCAAAATATATAGTTATCAAGATTAATAATAAAAATTATTACTCAAAAAAAAGAGATGTACAATTTCAATTCATAGATTGATATTTTATTACCAAACTATAAATATATTTGATATGAAAATATTTTTCCATGATATTTTCAAATATCAGCAGTTATTGATTTTTTAAAAAAAAAATATCTAATATATTTATTTGTGAAGCTGAAAGCTTCTAAAAAAAATATATTCAGATGTTTTTTTTTTTAAAAAGCAATAGCAAATGTTATTTTTTGTGGGCAATCAATATGAAAAAAATAAAAAGACTAAAAACAAAAAACAAAAATTTTTTTTTTTTATTTATTTTTCATCCTTTGCGATCTTTAATGAAAATAGTTAGAAATGTTAAAAACAACAAATATAAAAGATCTTCTTTTGTATTTTAATTTCTTTTAATATTTGTTCCAAACTCTCATCTGATATTGGAACTTCGTCTGGTGAATCATTGTTATCTGATTGGCCACTTAAAGAGTAAAATTTTGGACCATTAAACATCCCAATACAACAAACTTATAAATAAAAAAAAATGTTTTGTTATTTTCTCTTTTTGAAATTCTGTCATTTCAATTATTTAAAAAAAAAATAAAAATGAAACTGAATTTTTCCAACTCCTTTTAAATGGTAGATTGCTTCGATTGCTACTCTTTTTTTGATCCTAAGCAAAAAATTTTTATCAAAAAATTGATATTTTTTTTTGATTTCAAAAAGTCAATTGATAAGATCCAGAAGCCAAAATAAAACTTTTTATTTGTAATAATTTTTTTTTTGATAAAGTGATCTGATATTTTTAGTAACTTGAATTTTTCACTTTATGGATTTGAATTTTCTTTCCCAAAAAAAACTCCAAAAGGACAATTTAAACAATTTCCTCCTATATTTTTAATTTGAAAAAGTTTTGATATTTTTTCACTAATTTTTAGCTTATTTTTTTCTTTCCAGAAAAGAAAAGCTTAACCCAATACAAGAACATTTGGTAAACAATATCGAATATGTTAAGTGATGTTGATCACAAAGATATAGCAACATTTTTTATAATTTTCCAATATTTTTGCATGAGAAAAATAACAGTAATAGAAAGTTGATTGATTGTAAATGGAAGAGATTTTCTTCCTAAATTCAGGATTTTGAGTGTTATTTCAATTTCATAATCCTTTTTTAGATAGAATAATTTATCAAATCAAATTTATTTTTTTTTTTATTCTATTAAGAATATTAATAGTATTTCTTTATTTCTTAAAATTATGATTTTTTTTTTAATGTATTCGGCCATACCCAATTTAATAATCCTGGACACATTCCGAACCCAGAAGATCAACGAATTGAGGGCTAAGCTAGTTAGTGAGATGGGGAACCTCTCGCGAACACTTGGTGCTGAATACTTTTTTTTTCTTTTATTAAATTACATATAAATTGAGAACAAAAAATAAATCAAATGATAAAAAATTTAAATAAAAAAAGTTAAAACATATACTTTTTTTTGACTATTCCAAATAAAACAACTAAAACAGAACACACATGTATAAACATCACTTTATCATATAAGAAGTTAAACTAAATGATATTTATAAAAAACGGTTAAAAATTATTAAAATATTTTGTCTCAAAAAAAATTTTAAATAGAATTTTATAAAATTCAATTTTACTAAATTAATTAAAATTAACAATAAAATAGACTATATCTTACTCAAAAATATTTATAATCTTCTCCACCAACATTGTATCAAAAAAATTTTCAATTCTCAATTATTTTTTTATAATTGATCTTTGAAGAACAAATAAAAAATAAATAAAATAATTCATATCAAAGAATTAGTTGATATTTGTTTGAAATAAAACTATTAAATCAATATCTTTTTTAAAAGCTAAAAAACTAAAATTCTTAGATGACGAGTACAAAAATAACAATTCTCATTTTAATCTCCAATTGAAAATAAAATAAAATTTCCAGAGAAATCAATATTATTTCTTAACAATAATTTTCACTATTTCAATAACAAAAGAATAACACATTTTTAGCAAGTTACTCTTGATCTTGCAAAAAAAAAAAAATTGCAAATTAATAACATATCAAAAAAAAATCGAAAAAAAATGTGCAAAAATGATTGAAATTTTGAAAATAAATTTTTATTTCAAAAATCCATACAAACATTTTAAAAGTTTCCAATTTTTTCACTACAACTGGCACCTTTAACTAGAAAATAGTTTATTTGACCATTAATATTTATCAATTTCTCATAAAAATATAACAACTTTAAGAAACCATACTATATTTACTTATTATTTATTTTTCGTTTCTTTCATCATTTAATATTTCAAACCTTCTATTTAAAAAATCAATACCACTTTGAATTTTATAAACCAATTTTAAAAATCTACACATGAGATTTAACAAACATAATTTATATATTTTTTTTTGAACCAAAGATAAGGGAGACCTTATATTTACAAGAGTACAATTAAACCTGTAAAAAAACACTCTATCTTGATCATAGAGAAGGGAATTATCATTTTTTAAAGAAATTATTTTTAAATTATATATTAATTTAAATTTTAATTTACAGTGAAAACATCCTGATCCTTTTTTTACTTAATTTCCAATTTTGGAAAAAAGAAAAAGAAAAATATACAAAACATTTTGATTTTTATGAAATCTACTTTTAATAATTTTCAATAATTTCTATTGATAAATAATAATTAAAACCTAATCTTATTTTAAAAAATACAAGAAAAATAAACCAAATATTCCAACCTTATTTTAGGAAACTAAATTAAGTTTGAAATACTGTTAATGACAATGTTTACACACTCTTTAAATTGTGAGTTTCGATAATTTAGTCACTTCAAAATTTCCTCTTTAACAGATTAAGTGTTTTATAAAACTTAATCCTTAGCAATAAACCAACGATTTCATAATTGAAGATCAGAAAGAATTAATCCTTTATTTTCTATTAAATCATTTATCAAATTTCTTGAAATTAAAAAAATTAAAGAATTTTATTTTTTTGATTATTCAAAGTATAAATAAGGAACTATTTCATAAAATAAGTTATTTTATAATATTTATTTTTTTTTAAATTCATAATTATTAATTTGAATTATTTTTTTTTTTTTTTGGTATATATTGATAAATATTGAAGTTTGAATTGCCAAAAGGGTCACTTTAAAACCAAATATGCCATTTTTATATTCTTTTAATATTTGTTGAATTTTGAATTTCTGAGTTAATTAAAAACAAAATATATTTATTTCGATAAAAAGTTTTGTCATTTGAAATTTAAATGGAAGAAAATTTCATATCTTTCTTAATTGTTTTTTTCCCTTCTTCAATATTCCCCTTTATTTAGATTTGATATTTCGCCTAAAATATTCAGTTATCAAGATTAATAATAAAAAATATTACTCAAAAAAAAAAAAGAGCTGTACAATTTTAATTCATAGATTGATATTTTATTACCAAATCAGAACTATATCTGATATGAAAATATTTTTCCATTGATATTTTCAAATATCAGTAATAGAAAGTTGATTGATTGTAAATGGAAGAGATTTTCTTCTTAACTTCAGGATTTTGAGTCTTATTTCAATTTCATAATCCTTTTTTAGATAGAATAATTTATCAAATCAAATTTATTTTTTTTTTTATTCTATTAAGAATATTAATAGTATTTCTTTATTTCTTAAAATTATGATTTTTTTTTTAATGTATTCGGCCATACCCAATTTAATAATCCTGGACACATTCCGAACCCAGAAGATCAACGAATTGAGGGCTAAGCTAGTTAGTGAGATGGGGAACCTCTCGCGAACACTTGGTGCTGAATACTTTTTTTTTCTTTTATTAAATTACATATAAATTGAGAAATAATAAAAACTCAAATGATAAAAAATTTGTGTCACAAAAATTAAAAAATATACATTATTTTTATCTTCTATTCCAAATTAAACAACTAAACCAAAATAGACAGAATAACAAAATATCTACTCCATTAATTAGATAAACTAATTGATATATTCAGAAATTTAATAATACATAAAATATTTTGTGTCAAACAAAGTTTTAACCTCAATTTTTATGAAATCTAATATTTGTAATTACATAAAATTAACAATAAAACTTTACTCTATTTTTAAAAAAAATTATGTAAACTCTGCATCATAAAAAGTGACTCAACATTTCATTTCCAATTCGCAATCATATTTTTATAATTGATCTTTGAAGAACATATTAGACAATAAGTCAAATAATACCCATCAAAGAATTAGTTGATATTTGTATGAAATAAAATTATTAAATTAATATCTTTTTTTAAAAGCAAAAAAACTAAAATTATTAGATGACCAGTACAAAAACAACAATACTCATTTTGATCTCCTATTGAAAATAAAATAAAATATTATGAGAAATTAAAATAATTTCTTAACAATAATTTTCACTGTTACAATAACATTACAATAACACATATTTAGCAAGTGACTCTTGATCTTGCAATAAAAAAAATAATGGCAAATTAATAACATATCAAAAAAAAATCAAAAAAAAATGTGCAAAAATGATTTCAATTTTGAAAATAAATTTTTATTTAAAAAATCCATACAAACCCTTTAAAAGCGTATAATTAACTTTTTACAACTGGCACTTTTAACTAGAAAATAGTTTATTTGACCATTAATATTTATTAATTTCTCATAAAAATATAACAACTTTAAGAAACCATACTATATTTACTTTTTATTTATTTTTCGTGTCTTTGATCAACTAATTCTAAAACCTTCTATAAAAAATCAATACCATTTTGAATTTTAAGCATCAATTTTAAAAGTCTACACATGTGATTTAACAAACATAATTTATATATTTTTTAGTTTTGAGACAAAGATAAGGGAGGCCTTATATTCACAGGAGAACAATTAAACCTGGAAAAACAAACCCTTTCTTAATTCTGATTTTAGAGAAAGGAATTATCATTTTTTAAAGAAATTATTTTTAAATTATATATTAATTTAAATTTTAATTTACAGTAAAAACATCCTGATCCTTTTTTTACTTAATTTCCAATTTTGGAAAAAAGAAAAAGAAAAATATGCAAAACATTTTGATTTTTATGAAATCTCACTTTTAATAATTTTTAATAGTTTATATCGATAAATAATAATTAAAACCTAATATTATTTTAAAAAATACAAGAAAAATAAACCAACTATATCATGATTGAAGTTCAGAAAGAATTAATCCTTTATTTTATTTTTCATTATTTATCAAATTTTAGAAATTTGAAAAATTAAATAATTTTATTTTTTTAATTATTCAAGGTATAAATATCAAATTATTATCATTAAAATAAGTTATTTGATAATATTTTATTATTATTAATTTAATTATTAATTTGAATTAATTTTATTTGTTTGAAAATATTCAAAAAGATGTAAAATAATAATAAAATCTATTGTTATTTTTAATCTTTGATTTCTTTCTAATGTACTTGGATAATTAAAACTGTATTATTAATTATTATTTTGAAAAAATAAAATTTAAAAAATATTTGTTTATATCACTTATTTTGAATTTTACAGGTTTTAAAAAAGTATTTTTGGAACATTTTTAATTTAATTTTTTGATTTTGTTTTACTGAGTTTTTTATTGAAAAAAATGAGTAAAAAAATATTTGTATAAAATGATATGAATAAAGAAACTACCATATATATATGGTAGTTTAAAATAATAATTGTAATTTATTTTAGAAATCAAGTATATTTTTTAGACTGATGTATTTTGACAACTTAGTGGTTTTATTTGTAAATTATATTTTTGGAATCTTTAAATGCAAAAACAAAATTATTTTTTTCTTCTTCAAAGAAAATATTTTTAAATGTGATAATTTGAAAATAGGTGGATTTTAAACTGTTCAAATATGCGAATAAAAATAAATCAAACTTTCAAAAAACAAATAATTCATTTTTGAAAATCATTTTTAAAGCAAATCATGTATTATAGTAATGACATTATTTACCTTTATTTGTAAATTTCAACAAGTATTAATTTTTTTAAAAAATGAATTCAAAAATGGAGATATTTATATTGTTACAATAGATATTCAAAAATGTTTTGACTCTATACATCATTCATTGATTTATTATTCAATTAAAAAATTTATTAAAAATGAAATTATTGTAAAATATCTACTTGCATATTATTCAAAAGAAGGAATTGGTGTTTATCAAGGAGATCCATTATCTCCTTTATTATTTGGATTTATTACTCATTTTCTCTTAGAAAAAATTAAAACATTAGCAATACATGTTCAGATGTTTGCAGATGATCTGATTTTACTGATGAAAGGATCATTGATAGAAATAAATTTTCAACTAGAAAAAATCTTTAAAATTATAAAAGATTTCGGAATGAATCCAAATAGTGATAAAACGAAAAAAACTTTAATTCCAAAGAAAATTTTATATCTTGGTATTTGGCTTGATAAAAAAACTCATTTAAAGTTTAACCTTGAGAAAGTTAAGACCAATTTCAAAAAGTTAATCAATATCTTAAAACAAAAAAATTTTTCTAATGGATTAAAAATTCAATTTTTTAAAGCTGTATTACATAGTCAACTATTATATTGATTAGAAATATTTGATTTAACAAAAACAGATTTTAAAGATATTGATACTTGGATTAATAAAAAAATTACAAAATTTTTATTAATAAATCCACACTCTCCCAGGCTTATTTATAAAACTGAAGCAAAAATTATCCTGTTAGAATAACAATATATAAAAGAAGATTTAAATTAATACAAAAATTAAAAACCCTTAGTTTTGATGAATTAATTAATTATCTACCTTTTAGAGAAAAAGAATTTGAAAATATTAACTGGCAATCAAATAACTTAAAAGAATTAGAAATTGAATTGGATAAATTCAGAATTAATCAATTAGAAAATAGCCCAAGCTGGAAAGTCCAAAAATATTTAAAAATTATCCAAATAAATAACACAATAAACAAACAACAAAGATATTTAAAATGGAAGGGTTCAACTTCAATTTTAAAACTCAGAAATTTTACAAATTATTTAAATAGATACTCTTATGTTATGAATAAAAATAAATCAAAATATTGTGAGATATGTAAAAAAATAAATAATTTAGATATCATTGAAGATTTGGACCATTTTCTATGGAATTGCTCAGCCTATGAAAATAATCGTAAAATCTGGATATCTGAATTAAAAAAAAATTAATATATCTAATATATAAAAAATATTAATATTGAAAATATTATTATAAAAAGATTCATCAAGTTTATTAGCCTTAGTGGATAATAAACTTATCTTTGAGTCTTTAATAAGATTCCTAAATAAAAATTTAGGAATTCGGGCACACAAGAGGGGCTAATAACTCCTCCCTTAAATAATAAAAAAAAAGTATTAATTTTTTTTTTTGAATTTGCCATTACATTTACAAGAATATTTATTTTATGGATACTTATCATTTAATTAAAATGTATTAGAAAATTTATAAACTATTTTTTAAACAATTAAAGTTCATTTAAGGAACATTTTATTGTAAATTGTGTTGTTTATTTAACATTTAAGAAATCATTTTTTTTCATATTAATTAACAAATATTGAGGTTTTAATTGCGAAAAGGGTCATTTTAAAACCACATTTGCTTGTTTTATATTTCTTTAATATTTTTTAAATTTTGAATTTCTGAGTTAACTCAAAACAAAATAAACACCATTCCAAAAATTTGGATACACCCAAAATCAAAAATAGGCAAAAAAACCCAATTTATTCTATTTTTCCAAAGCTAATATAAAACCAAATTTATGTTTCCCAGTATTAATTGTTTTTTAAGTAATCATTTTTCTCCAAATAAAGGAAAAAAATATAAAATGAAAAAATAAAAATCTGTTTGTCCAAAATGATGAAAAGAACTGAATAAAAAATTGTCTGGTAAATTTGTTGAAATTTCATCAACAATTATTGATCAATCAAATTATAAGATACCGTCAACCAATTGTCTGTTATTTTTCGATTTAACAAACGTAAACTAACCTTCTATCTCCTATCAAAAAAAATCCCCAGATATAACAAAACAGATCAAGTTACTGGAAAAAAGGAAATGAAATGAAAATAAAAAAGACAAAAAATGAAATAGTTTGTAAAATCAAAATTATTTCCAAAATGAATCTATAGCGTGGTTATTGTTATTTTTTCAACTGTTTTAAGCCTTGTCCAATTTTTGGAATTTAGTTTATCATTATCTTGATTAACAATTTTGTAATTTGAAATTTAAATGGAAGAAAATTTCATATCTTTCTTAATTGTTTTTTTCCCTTCTTCAATATTCTCCTTTATTTAGAATTGATATTTCATATAAAATTTACAGTTATCAAGGTTAATAATAAAAATTATTTCTCAAAAAAAAAAATATTTTCAATTTCAATTCAGATATTATTATTTTATTACTAAAACAGAAATATATCTGATATGAAAATATTTTTATATTGATCTTTTCGAATATCAGTAATCGAAAGTTGAAATATTTTGAAATAGTAGATATTTTTGTCCAAATTTTATGATTTTGAGTGTGATTTTGATTTTTGTTTTATTTTTTGAATTGAATCATTTATCAAATCAAATTTATTTTTTTTTTTATTCTATTAAGAATATTAATAGTATTTCTTTATTTCTTAAAATTATGATTTTTTTTTTAATGTATTCGGCCATACCCAATTTAATAATCCTGGACACATTCCGAACCCAGAAGATCAACGAATTGAGGGCTAAGCTAGTTAGTGAGATGGGGAACCTCTCGCGAACACTTGGTGCTGAATACTTTTTTTTTCTTAAATTAAATTAAATAAAATTGATCATAAAAGAAAATCAAATAAAAAATAATTTAAAGTTATTTACAATACCACATTAAATTTCAAGATTAACTAATAATATTTCAAAAAACAATAAATTACAAACCATATATGTAATCAACAATTTATTAAAATTTCGCCCAAAATTATCCATATAATTGGCTATGATTTAATCCAAAATAAAATCTATATTGCTATAAAAAAAAATTTTTTTTAACAAAATATAATAGACATATATATTCATCTCTAATCTTAGAACTTTAATAGATCAATAACATATTAACTTAAAGTTCAATTTTGTTTTCTTTAAAAATTTAATGTATAAGCATTCAAGAAAAAATAAACACAATGTTATTAGTTTGAAACATCAGTTTACTAAGTTGCCAATTCTCATTTAACAACAATTATAATTATTTAGTTTAAATATTTTGGTCTATATATAAATAATAACTTATCTTTAATTTAAATACAATTCTCCAAATATCCTTAAATAAAATCTCAAAGTTTAGTTAAACTTTAATAAAATAATCTTAAACGCTGATAGTTTACAATTATTATTGTTTATAATTAATCATGAAATTGATGATTTTCTGTCTAAATTTCTGAAATGAAATTAAATTATAAGGACATATAGAGTGTAAATTATACGAATTCCTTAAAAATAATAAGAATAAGAATAAAAATCTTAAATTTTCCATTTAAATTGATCTAAATAACTGTATTTTGCTGGTTTAGTTGAAAAAAATTGAAAATAAATTATTGAAAAATTAAAAATTTATTATTATTTAACTTATTTATTTATCAATTATACAAAAAATCCTATTTCAAATAGACTAGAAAATATGCTGATATTGTAATTCTCAGAGGAGTATCAAACAGGGTTGCAATAGAATTATTTGTTGAAAGGATAAAGGCAGAATTAAATTATAGAAATGGAAATACGAATAACAACCGACAGAACAACAACAAAAAAAATAATAAACTTCAAAGAAGAGGAAAACAGCGTAAAAAAGGTAAAAAATTCGAAACTATTGGCAGTACAAATTTTAATGATGAAGATAATGAAAAATTCTAATTGTTTTTTATTGTTGAATAACATTTTGATCATTTGCATCAATGGTATCCTTGGTTATTATTATTATTATTTATTCCATTTTTTTTTTTTTTTAGTTTTTACTTTTTTTTTGTGAGTGACTTATCTTATACTTATAAGTTTATTTTTTTTATTAAAAAAAAAAATAAATTAACATAATAAATTATTATTTTTTAAATTCGAATTCTCATTATTCTTTTTCTATTTTTTCACTGATTTTTTGATTTTTTGATGTCAAGAAAAAGATATTTATTATAAACTATTTTATATTAGGGAATTGTTATTTTCCAGGGATTCATAAGCATGAAGGATTGATATAATTTTCATAAAATGTAAAAAAAAAAAAGATTTAAAATGATATCGATATGATAATAAGATTATTTTCTTATTTATCTTTAATCCATATTTTAATTATATTAAAAAGTTAAAATATTTAACATGAATAAAGTTTTCTGTATTTTTTATTGGTCTTGGCAAAAAATACTTAATTTATTTTTCGAAAATTTTTTTTAAGTTTTTTTTTTTTGAATTTTTTAATTTTTAAATAAGTAATATTATAACAATAATAGTAATTCCAAATACATAACATTAATTTCTTAGCTATCATAATTAAATAATAATGTGAGTAATTTAATAATAAATAAAAAAAATAGAATAAAATATATTAATGAGAAATATTCATTTTTTTGGGATCTAAAATTATATATATATATCGAAATTAAGAGAAATAAAACTATTTATATGTGTCAAAATTAAAAATTTAATTAAATAATTTTCTAAAAAAGAAATTCAATAAATGGAAAGTGCTTGTAAAAAAATTAAACAAATTAATTGTACATATTCGAATTACATTTATTATATTGGATTTAAAAAAATTAAAATTCTTTTCCGGGATAAAGAAAATGACTCTAAATTTTAAAAAAATTAATAATAATAATAATTGTGATGAAAATATTATTTCAAAGATAATAAAATATTCTTCTTAACAAAGATAAATAATAGTTTTTATTTCTTTTTTTAAATTATATTATTAGTAAAAATTAGGAAAAAATTTTGGTTAATCCAATTTTTCAATATAAATTAATCTAAATCTTGGAAAATAATTTTTGATCTATTGATCTCGTATTAAATAATAAGGTTTGATATATGTCATGATTTTAAAAATTCAAAAATTAAAAAATTGAAAAATGTTATAAAATATAATAATTACTAATCTTGCTCAAACTTTTAGTCAAATAATTTTAAGTATTAAAAAAATACTTAATAAAAAAATTTCCAAATTTTATAATAAAAAAAAAAAATTATTTTTTTTTAAATTTTAATTTATATCTTTTTTTATTTTTGAATTATTTCGAATCAAAAATATATATTGCTAATAAGGGGTTAATAATATACAAAATATATTTTCTATCTGATATTATAATATCTAATGAAATGAATTTATATTTTATTGAACAAAAATTAATTTTATTTGGGTAGAAAGGGGTCAAGTTTATTTCCCATTTAGAGTGGTTTCTAATCAGTAAAATTTGAAATATTTTTATGTTTAGGTATATTTTTTAAAATAAAACTAATTAAAAAAATTTTTTGGAGAAATTCTTGATGGAAAAATAAAAAAATCACAATAACCAGAAAAATTTTAAAATGGTGATATTTTTCAAAATATTCTTTTAATTTATTTAACCATACAATTTTTAATATTTAAATTTTCTTTCTAATATAATTTTTTATAAATGATATAACTTGAAAAGATTTCATAAGAAAGTAAATTACAAATTTCATACCGAAGACAATTATTCTCTTTAAATTTCTCAGGTATTTATGTAAAAAGATATCTTTCCAAATCATTAATAGTGTTATCTGATTATTTTTCCTAAATTTGTAGATTGTGTACAACAAAAAAAAAGCATGATCAAATTTTTTGAAATTCTACCAAGAATTATTGATCGTTTGTTTTATGATAGCATAATTATATTACTTTGAGTTTTTCTATCTAAAGAACACAATTTAAAATTAATGTCCTTCTTTTTGGAAAATTTTTCCAATTAATTGAAATAAAATATTTTATAGCTAAATGATAAATGAAAAAAAAATTGAAAAGTAAAAATAATTGATAACAAAAGTATTTCCCAATTCCAGGAAAAGTGAATTAGGATTGTTATTTTCACATGTTTTAAATGTTCAAAAAAACAATTGGAATTTAATTTATCTAAATAAATATAAAAAAATAGATGGTGGATAAATATTAAAATAATTCAGTTTTTTTCTCTATAGGATAATTTCTTTAAATTGTTTCAAAGTATAACAATACTTGAATTTTTCTTAAATTTTGAAATATTTTTTACTTCTTTTGATGTGATTTCCATAATTTTTATTTTTATTATGAGATATTGACATTTTTTTGAAAAATAAAGTAGTGTAAATAGCCTATGTTTGTTAAAATTTTAAACCTAAGAAAATTTTTTATCAATATATAAATATAGGCTGACTTTTGAGATAAAAGAAAAAAATAAATAGGAATATAACAGCAGATAAACCAGAAATATTATCACTAAATCAAAGTTAAAAAAAGAATTATGAAGATATTGAAGAATTAGTAGTAATTATGGATAACAAAA
The DNA here is from genome assembly GCA_027625915.1 of Anaeramoeba flamelloides. Classification (NCBI taxonomy): domain Eukaryota; family Anaeramoebidae; genus Anaeramoeba; species Anaeramoeba flamelloides. Next base: position 2,784,716 of record JANTQA010000008.1, read on the forward strand.
TAATCAGAAAAATATCATTTCTGAATTTTTACTAAAAAAATCATTTTATTTAAAAAATTCGTGAAATTGTAAGAAATTTTTGAAACTTAATTTCGTATTGTCAATTAACGAAAACCCCGATTAATAAAGATCATTTTTTTATGAGATGTAAAAAAAAATCACAACTGTTTTGGAAATAGTTTCAGGGGTTTAAGAATCAAAATTGATTAAGTTTAATATTAATACCTATTAAATCAATTACAATGGTATTTATTTCAAAATCTGATAGAAATATTTCGAAAAAAATGAAAAAAAAAATAACACTTTTTATTCGTGAAAACAATGTACTTCAATTTCAATAAAAAAACTGAAAATATGGAAAGGGTACAAAATGATATTTTAAACAATCAAAAGCATTTATATCTTTTCCATTTTATTGGGAAATTTGTTGAGATAAAATAAGTTATGAAAACAATTTTTTTGATCAAAAAGAAAAATTTAAACACCAATTTTCAAGCCAAAAAAATATCAGATAAAATTGAGATCAGAAATTTTACTATTTTTTATTTATACAATATAATACTAAGAAAAAAATTGAATTATTAACAAGAATCAATAAACGGTAGTTAATGATTTTGGATGTTTAAATACTTTTTTGAAGATTGAGTTTAATAAATATATTTTAAATTAAATTTACCCAGCATTATTGGAAATTACTTACTTTAACTCAAGATCTAACCTCTAAAAAGTCATATTTAAATCTGAGCCAGGTATGTATATACTTCCTTCCTATCTTCAAATACCGAACCATGAAAAAACAAAAACAAGGTTTTGTTTTTAGTAATGGGTTAAGGGTGTCAACAGAGGTTATTTAACCACTTTATTAAAAGTTTACAATAAAAAAGAATTATTTTTTATCAAAAGAAAACAAAAAAATCAATTTATCCAAAAAACGTTAGAATTTTGAGTTTATTTATAATCTCTAATTTGTGTTATTTTAAAATTTACAAATTTTTTATTTTTTAATATTAAGCAATTTATTTTTTTTTAAATTTTAAATTATTTATGGACAAATTTTTATTTTTATTTGAATTTGAATTTGTATTTATATTGATATTTATATCCTGTTCTTCGTTTTCTAATTGAATATTATATTTTGTAAATATGACATCTATAATGTTTGATAAATTTAAGATGGAATTTGGATTCAATTGGAGAATCCAACTTTGAAAAAAAATTAGTTTTTTTGAATATAGCTTTGATTTTAGGGAATTTGTAATAATTTTAATTTCTTGAATAACCCTTAATAGAGCATTTTTTCCTTTACTAAGAATTTTCGAAAGATCACTAATTATAAATATTGACCATTTTAGGAATCAAATAAAATCGAAGATTTGGCAACATTTTGGAGACAGTTATCTATTGCCTGTTGTGCACTTTTAAATACTGAATTTGAACCAATAACGCCACTAATTTCTAAAAAATGTTGTGAAATTTCTGATCGGGAATCTTTTGATAAGATTTCACAATTATATTTTCTTGTCAAATAGGCAGAGCAATAAATTAAATCAACCAAATTATATTTTAATAATTCAGAAGGCTTTTTATTTGGTAATAATGTTTGGAGAGTAGGTATTTTCAGAAGAACCTGTTTTTCATTATTTCCTTTTGAGGCGCTGGATATTTGAAGATTAACAAGATGATAGTCTGGATCTATTTTTTGTTTTTTTTGTTTGTGAACTTGTCCTTGTTTTTGTTTTTTGTTTTTTATTGTTTGTTTTTGTTTTTGATCTTCTTGTAATTTTGATTGTTGCTGTTCTTGTTTTTGTTCTCATTTGGATATTTTTTTTCTTGCTCGTTTTGGGAGACACTTCTTTAACCTCTGTATTAGAGCTCTTTTGTAAAGCCCACCACGGGGTATTTATTTGAATTGATGAAGATAAATTCTCACTCACAATGGATCGTTCAAAAACCTTTCTTTGGAGGGGTGATAATTTCTCAATTGTTATCTGCCCTTTTTCAAATAAAGATACAATTGTTTCGATGTCTATTTCTGAAAGTGGATTTTGATCACCTTTTTGTTTCTCTTTTTCATTTTCATTATCTTTTTCTTCTTCTTCTTCTTGATAGTTTATTAAAGAATATTTTGAATTTAGATCTTTGTTTAAAATTTGCTTTGTTTGATTACTTAATTTGGTTATTTTTTTGTTTTTGTTTTTTCCACGAATTGACAACTCAGTAGATATCTGTTCACGATAAAAGTGCTCAGTACAAACCAAATTGTGCTTTTTGTAACAACTTAACGAACAGTATGCCATCAAGCAAGAAGGACAACAATATTTTGCTTGCATTTTTTTACATCTATTAAAAGATTTATTTACGGGAAAGACAATTGTTCAGAAAAAGAATAACACCCAAAATTAAAAAATCGAGAGAAAATAACCTTACTTACATTCCACATAGTCGATCTATTACTTCCATTTAAAAAACAAAAAAAAGATAAATCAAAAAATGAATTGACAAAGATTGGAATTTTGGATTCAATTTTAATGCTGTTTGTTCACAATTTGTTTTTTTGTCAAGAAAAGGTTGGTACAGTGAGTTTCTTCTTTTTAATGATTTGATCAGTAAAATAGGGACTTTTTTATAAAATCAAATAAAGTTATTCTCTCATTTTCAATTTTTAGTGTTTTCTCTTTTGGTAATAATTCCTCTTATCTTTGAAATATTTCAAAAATAAATCAATATTTAAAGAGTTGTGATTTTTTTTATACCTTGTTGATTTTTATTTGGAGATTATTGTTATTGTCTCTTTCTGAAAATTTATAATTCTTTGGATTTTTTTTATTTTTCAAAAAATAATTGTAATTTCTAAAAAGTTTTTAATCCAACTTAAAAATAAATTTAATAATTGAAATTAGAGTTCAACAAATGACTCAAAATGATGATCTTCCAAATTGAAAATAATTTTATATATCAAAAAGAATTATTTAAGATATTTATTTCTTCACAAAAAAAGTAGTATTTTTTGCATAGGTGAAAAGTAAAATATTGAGTGAATTTTTCTCTCTCCACAATTAGTACTATGGTAGTGCTAACTTCTCATGGATTATTGATCACATTATTTTTTAAAATCAAAAAAAAAATATTTTGACTATTTTTTGATGACTTTCTCCGATTCCCTTAAAAATAATACCAATACTTTACTTGAAAGGTCTTCACTGTTTGATTTTGTTTTCATTAGATATTTTTTGAAAATATCTTGGATCACTCTACATTTCATTTTTTTTAAATCACTTATAAATGTTTATTTGTTTGTATTTTTTTTCCAAAGATATCAAAAGTGAAAATTTTAAACCATCTTTGTTCAAATAAATCACTTTAAAATTTTCAACCAAATAGAAGTCAAAACAGTCCAAAAAGATGATCCTACCACAACTGTCAAAAATAAAACCAAAATCCAAAAGAAAAAAAAATGAAGTGCAAAAAAATGTTTTTTAAAACAGTTCAGGAAACAGTTAAACTAACAATTTCCAACTGTTGTCTCGATTATCAAACAACTTTTTTTTGTTCTTCATTTTTAATTTGACACAAAAAAAGAAAAAAAATAATCCATCTTAATTTTACTATTTGTTTCTTGGTTGTTCTTCGTCTTGTCTTGATTTTCACATTTTTTGGCTGAATTCAATAAAATACCTTATGGTATTCACCACTCTCTTGCTCCTTCAATCTACATATTATTTTTTAACCACTCAAGAACCAAAATTGGAGATATTTTTTCTTTTTGTCTTGAGAGAAATAGTAATCTTGACGAGAGCTTTAGCTTGAGTGTAAAGATTACGATTTCTAGAGAGAAAGAAAAGAAAAAATATCTCCAATTTTGGATCTACTCGTGAAAATAATATGCATATTTCCTCGCGATCGAATGAATAACAACAGATATCTAAGAATAAAAATTATTGGATATTTTTAGAGATTTGTGATTTAGGATATTTTTTATGCAATAAAACTTCTTTAATTAATATTTTAAAGAACCGATAAACCTGGTATTTTTATTCTTATAATATGAATAATATTTAGGGATAATAAAATCAATATAAAATTTTATCAAAATTGGTTTGTTTTTGAGGAATTTTCAAAAAAATCTAGGTTGGCCAATGGTTTTTGAGAATGGGGTTGGTCAAATTGTCTCTGGTTACCTTTTTTTTCAAATTTTTTATTAATTTGATAGATTTTTGTAATTCAAAACACTCTTCTAACTTAAAAAATCTTATCTTTCCCATAATATTGTATTTTTCGAAATTTTTCACAATTGTGTGAAGAGATTTGTGCTCATCTACTGTTTTTCTTTCAGAAAATTTAAGATTATTTATTAATTTGATATTTTATTTGGTTTTTCCTCGTAGTATCTTAAATTAATATAAAGTTAAATGGATTAAATGATCAATTTAGAAGATTTTAAGGGTTTTACTAGATTTATTTAAATTGCATGAAACGTTTTTCTCTGTAGTAGACTACAAGGTTCACTTTTCAGTCACACGTTTTCAATGGAACTGTTATATAACAACATTAGTTTTAACAGCCATTTTTAAAAAGTAAGTCCTAAAGTTTTTAAAAAAAATTACTCTTGGTTTCACTTTTAAGACACAAAAAATCAACGAAATTTACATGTATAAAAATAATCTCAAATTAAGGCAAAAAATTCAGAATTCTACTAAAAATAATTTATGTTGAAAAAAATTCCAAAAAAAATATACCTTAATTTGGAATTCTTTTGTACCTTAAATTTTGTTGAAAGTTTGTGTCCTAATAGTACAAATGGCCGTATGTTAATTGGGTAGTTACCATAGTACAATTAAATCTTCTCTATTTGATAACCGGAATATTAGTATAAAAAAGTATAAAAGAATCAAAATGTAACCAAATAAAAAAAAATCACAGAAAATATTTTTGGTTATATTTTTATTTTTTTTTTTACACTTATTTTAGTAAAAATTAAATTATATTAAAAATTAAAAAAACGAATACCAAAAATGATGGATAAATTCTCAAAGTTTATTAGACATAATTATGTTTTTTTATTCCAATTTATACTTCCCAAGTAAGTACATACGACAGAAGAAACTTGTTGATATATTTACCTTTTTAAAGGCAACTAATTCCATTTAATAAACTATTTAAATATTTTAATATATTTTTTTTTAGTTTTATGATTTTGGTAATTTTTTTTTTAATTATACTTTTTCTAATTCTTCCGCAAACCACTTTCTTTTTTTTCAAGAACATTAAAATGTTACTAAATACTATAAATTTATTGTCAATTTTAATTTTTTTATAAACATAAATGTGAATTTTCACCATTGTTGAAAAAAACACAAATTAATAAAAGAAAATTTCAAGAATTAATCATTCATTTTTTTTATCACAAGTATCCTAATTTCATAATTTCAAAAAAAAAATAGTAAATTAATAGTTCTATTGGAATTTGAAGCATAAAATAAATAATGGTTTCCAAACAGAAAAAAAGTAGGGGGTTAACCTCCTCTAGGAGGAACTTATGAATTAACAATAATTTTCAAACAAAAAAAAAAAAAAAAAAAAGGCAATTAAACCAATCGAGTCTATCGATAATATTTCTATTGTAATAACAAATGGACAAATTCGGAATGAATCTATTTTTTCACAATAATCTAGATTATCCTTATTTTGTGTTCTTAGTGGGTAATCGGAAATATTTCTTATAATTTTAAAAACTTACCATACTGGAGAAATTAGAGATAAATAAAAAAAAAAATTATAAAAACAAGAGAGAAAAAATTTTCCTTTTAAATAAGGCATAAAAAAATTATTTAAAAAGTGAAAAAATATAATAAAAGCTATAATAATAATGAAGCCAGCTCCCGAATTATTTCGATTGTTAATTATAGAATAAAATTATTTCTTAATTTTTTTAGTTGGTGAAGATTTTATAGGGAAAAATTGTTAAATTCGTCGAAATATTTTTATATTGGCAACAAAATCCGAAATTCGTGATATTCTAAAAAACAACCAATAATCTCATTTTCTCAAATAAAAATCATTGACAACAATTTCCAACATTGCTATTTTTCAAAAAAAATATAAAGAATCCATCTAAGAAGAAAATCAAAATACTGTTTTATTTTTATTCAATTGATCATGATTAACTTTTTCATTATTTTGATATTCTATAAAGTTCATTTGAATCTCGACAAAACCCTTCTTTACAGTATTTGTATTTAATATATGAGATAATTTTATCTTTATTTCTACTTCTGCTTATCTGGGTTTTAATTTGCACTTCAATTTAAACCAATATATAAGATTATATTTTATAAAAAATGGCATAAATAAAAGAATAGATTGTATCTTTTTCAGGTTATTTGTTTGAATTGTGAATTTGAATCAAAAAAATCTTGAAAAAGTAGTATTTTTTTCTAATTTAGCTGACAGAAACAATAGAAAAAAATTTTACTTGTCTTTTTGACATCTTTTCACCATTTTAAACGAAGAAAAGATGTTTGGAAATTGTTTAATTGTTTATAAAGTTGGGGTTTTGCTCAAGTTGTGAAAAAGTCATTAGTTTTTCGCAAAAAGAAATTCCCATTTTTTTTCTTTTTTTATTTATTAATAATCACCAAACATTTATGGTTAATTGGAGACTAGCGAAAGTTTTCCTATTTGGAGGTGGATCTAATGATCACTTTATTGAAACTTATCCTTGGTGGGTGTATTTAGGGGATTATTTTTCGAGATTTTTGGAAATCTTTTCTGAATGTATTAGCCCAATTTATGAATTTTCCGAATCCTTAACCTTACCGATCCCACCAATAGCTGTGTTTTTAATTCTTATAACAGCTATTTTTGTCCTTGTTGTCTTAATTTTCGTTTTTACTGTCGACAAAATACTGAACTTGTTCCGATCGAAAAAAGCAAAAAAAATCCCAACAGTGTTAATTTTTGATTCGCTGAAACGAAGACTATTTCCTTTGCTCAAATACAACGAGGTGGCAAAGAAAAAACCGGTAAACGAAACCGAGATCGAAGGTACCTTTAAAATTGCTCCAGGGATCTTAAATTACTCAACAGACGAAGAAAAAAAGAAATTTAACCCAAAACAACAATTTCATTTCGTTGATTGCCCAACAAACATGTATGATGGGGTGAGTACTTTCCTTCCGATCGTTTCAAAAATCATTTTTGTCGTAAATACCTCCGTCCTAAATAGCCCAAACCCATTCCAGCAGCTAATATACACACTCCAACAAACCATCATTAAAAAAAAAGATCCAAAAATATGTGTGATGGTTGACGAAGGCGAGAACCATTTAGATGCAATTCAAAAAAGATTGTTTAACGAACTCAAAGCGCGGTCAAAAAGAATGAAAAAAAAACAAAACGAACAAGAAAAAAAAGATCTACAAAAAAAAGCAGAAATGATATCCTTTGAATATTGTGACTTAAAAAAACCAGACTATACACCAATTTTGAATTTTATTTATCACTAAAATCGTTCTTTTTCTTCTTATTTGTTCATTCTTCATTTTCTCCTTCTTCAAATATGCTTGTGGATTTTATTTTCTTTTTTTAATTTTTTTTTTTGTTAAACCAAAGATGATGGTTTTCAATCTTAAAAGATCAAAGCTTTTTGGTGAACACCGCAGAGACTTTTCTTTTGAAAAACTCTTTCAAGAAAATAAAAGTTGTTTTTTCTGATGTAATTACTGTATTTTTATTTTTCTTTTTCTTTTGTCAAACCCTTTTGAGGGATTATAATCCCTGAAATTTGAAAAAAGATTATTTGTTCTTTTTGTAATTACCAGTCTCTCTGGATATTATCAAACTTCCGTATCTCAAAAGGTAAAAAAGTACTTTATTAAAAAAAAGTATAAAAAGCGATCTAATTTGTCAAAAAACTGATTTTCCAATCAAACATTTATGAGATATTTTAGAATTTTTCAATATTTTGAAAACAAAAAAAAATTTTCTTTTTCTGTTCTAAATTGTTTAAGGGACTCGTGACTCTAATATATTTTTAATCCCAAAGGAAGTCGAGTAATTATTTACACAATGGTCCATTAAACCAGATAAAACAACTCCCTTTATCAACTTTAGAAAAATGTGGTATAATCATTTTTAAAGAGTTTATTTTTTCTATATTAAATAATCAGTCCAAAGAACTTGATCCTTTTTTGATTTTGATTTTTGGATCAAATTAGAAAAATCAAAATTTGCAAAAAAAATTAATTTTGAAGAAATATCACTTTTAGTAATTTCTGAGAGTAATTATGAACAAAAAATACCCTTGGAAATTTTAATCTTATTTTAAAAATACAAGAAAAATAACATGAAATATTGAATCCTTGGAGATCTAAAAAAATTGATCATCTATTTTATTAACAAATATTTATGAAATTTCTTGAGATCTTAAAGATTGGGTAATATTTGTTTTTCAAATTATCTGAGTATAAACAAGGTAATATTAAGTATTAAAATCACAATTTGATTATATCTATTAATAACTTCATCTATTTATAAATTTAAATATTTTTTTTTTTGTAAAAAATATAAGATTTTATTTTTCTTTTATTTTTTATTTATTTTTCTTTTATTATTAAACTAAAATTCAAAATTTTCCACACAGCTAAAACGTTCCAAACAATCACAATAATACAATTTCATTGAAATTGCGGATAATTTTGATTTTTGTAAAATATGAAAATGATTTTTTCATCTTTTAGTTTTTGTTTTCATTTCATTGTTTGAATTACGTAATTTGTTTCGTTGGATTAAAAATTTTTTTCAACCATCGATTTTCGGTTAAAGTTGAGTTGTACCAAACGGAAGAACTCAAATAAAATTAGTTTGTAGTATCTAACTATTTGATCGATCAATATTCCTAATAGAATTTCAACATATTTACTAATGTATTTTTTTGTTTTGCTCTCTCCAAAATTTTTAACACACCCATGATTTATTTGTATTGATAATTATTTATTTATTGTTTTGTGAGTATTGTAATTTATAAACAAGTGTTAAAGTTTCAATTCGTGAATGGTTCTAATTTGATAAATCTTCTTGAATTGATTAAATAAGTTTTTTTTTTTCACAAATCGAATTTTGGTGTGTTAAAAATTTTGAATTGGGGTTTATTTTTTTTTAATAAAACTAGAAGGATAAATGTGAAGAAAAGTGTTTATTGTTGGCTTGTAATTAAATTACTACGGTTAACAAAAAAAAAAAAATTTTGAAAATTACAAAACAATTGTTTTTAGTTTTTTTTATTTTGTATCTTTCTTAGTAAGAAAAAAAACAAATTTTGAAGTGGTATTTTGGAAATTAGCTAACTGTAAAAATAATTTTATACTTTCAAGATTAAAATATATTGAAAAAGTGATTTTTTCATTCTCATCTAGCGACTCAATGTAACGGAGATACTTTTATAAAAATATTTTTTTATATTATATTTTTAATCACCAATTATTTAGAATCAAATAAAAGTTATTTTTTCTTGAATTCCTTTTTCATATCTGTTTTTTATAATTAGAGATTTTTAATATCAGTCCAAATTTTTATCCCTAATAACAAACAAAATGTGAAATTTTAAATAATACACTTAATAATTATAGTTTAGAATGATCAAGATCTAAGATCTTGGAATTTAAAATATAATTATTTAGTCAAAAAAAGAGATTATAAAATGTTTCATAGATATAAATTTTTTAATCTTTAAAAAGGGAGAAAATTTTTATTAAAATTTAAAATATATCCCCGAAAATATTTTGACTTTGTTGAAAAAAGATATAAATTTTTTATTTTCAACAAGATCTCCATCAAAGTATCTTAGTATTTTGATTTTTTTTTTTTTTTCTGTTTATTGTGTTTTTAAATGATTTATTTTTAAGTGTTTTTTTTCTTTTTAGACTATTAATTTTGTCTTTGAAGAAAAATGGGTTTTAAAATAAAACGAGTGGGGATGTATGGATATTTATATATAGAGATACTTTGAATTAGAAGAAATTATTTAGTTACTTCAAAATTTTACCAATGTATTTAAAAGGTTAATTTCACCCTAAATTTGTCTATAATCAAAGTATCTTATGATTTATTGTAAATTATATTAATAATATATGGTTCAAATGACTCTAATAAATCTATTATAATTATTATTACATCATAAATTATTATATTTTTTACTAATGATAATAATAAAAAAGTTTCATTTTTGAATTTTTTTTTACTTTTCCAAATTCAAAAAATTGTAACCCTACTGATAATATTATTGCAGTTTATAATTTTTCAGATTTAGAAGTTCCAAAAGTAACTATTTTGAGAATTGTTTAATTTCACAGATGATAACAATAATCGTCAACATAAAAACCCAAAGATTGATTATTTTTGTTTTCTTTTATAAAGATAATTGTAACATCAATATATTTCCTAGATTTACAATATAATTTGTTAAAATAATCTATTGGTTAATCATTTAATTTATTAAAACAACTGAATTTTTTTGATATTAATCAACATTTCGAGACAAATTTTAGAATGATATTTGACAACTTTGAAGTCTGAACATTGATTTTTCAATTTAAAAATTTGTGGTAAAATACAAATTTATTCCTGGAATTGTTGGCTTTTTTACTAATATAAGGATTGTTTATAATTAATATGAATCGTCAAAAAGTTTTTTTACTAATATAATTGTTAAAATAATACATTCAGAAATGTTTAATTTGTATTTCAAAATAAAAAGCATGTTTTTGTGTTATAGAACACCTATATATTAATGGACCAAAGAAAATGACAGGAAACTCTAATTGAATATGGTATTAATTTCTTAAAGCTCTCTTATTTAAAATTAAAATTTGAAAGATGAAGGTTCAAATTATAATATTTAACTCAAATTTAAGAAGTAAATTTTTAAGACAAATCAAAAATAAAAAAAAAGTCAAAAAAAATGAGAAAATTAAGAAAAGTTCTGGAACTATTTGCCTTTCACAATTTAAAAATTACTTGTATATCAAGTATTTTAACATCAAAATTGATTTGAACTTAGTTTTGGTACTGATTGGTGAATTTACAAAAATTGCAATTATTTGCGATGCGATTATTCGTGAGAAAAATAATATTTTTTTAATTTGTGGCTGGGATGGGGTCTAAACTTACAAAACGTTGACGTGTGTGTTGATAGTTTGTTTTTGGATCAAAAAAAAATTGTGGTACAATAGAATAAAAATAGGAATGCATTGGCACCCTAAATTACTGATCACTCTCAAATTAATCTTTTTTAAAAGTTGAGATCAACAAATAGTATTACTTCATTAATCGACTTTTTAAAAACATTTGAACAATGATGTGACGTGAACAATCCCAATAACAACTTACTTTGATTTGAGGCTTCTCCTTGGTAGATGATAATCCCTTAAGGGAGTAGCCACGGTAAAGAAAAATTTTTCATTTTTTTGCAATTCTGAAGAGGATCAGAAAATAACATTTTTTACTCTGGTTGTATCTCATTGATTTTTATTATTTAAAGTACTTCATTCATCAGATTTTTTAAATTTTTTTTTCAAAGTCTCAAAGAAATTGCCACAATAGAATGTTGAGTTGAATTGCTTAAAATAGTGTTTTGAATGTCGAATGACTTATCTTTTATCCTTCTCTCAACATTCTATTGTGGCATTTAATTTTATCATTTTTTTCATTTTTTTATTTTTTCATCATTTTTGAGATTTTTTTAATCCTGGCAACATAAAGCAATTAGAAAGATTTTTTTATTTGTGGCATTAGGGATTAATGGATTTTGTTTAAAAAGAACAACAACATTACAATTCAGAGAATCATAAAAGGAAACATAAATGGGACTTATATAGCTAGAAAGATTCAAAAAAAAGAATAATTAAGTCAAATTATTACTTGTTAGGATTTTAAATCGTTGGGTTTAGTGGAATTGGAGAAGTGAATATGATTATATGTCTATCAAAGTTTAAACCATAAAATAGATACAAGTTTTATTCAAAGAATCTGAAATTATCTTCTCCCAGAAAAAAAAACTAACCCCATTCCAAAAATTTGGACACATCTAAAATTAAAAATAGTGAAACAAAAACTCAATTTACTATATTCTTTCCAAACGTAAAATAAAACTATATTTAAGTAACATAGTATTAATGGTTTTTTAAGTAATCGTTTTCATCCCAATATAAAAAAACAATATTAAACTCAAATCAAAACAAGTGTGTCCAAAATAAGGAAACGAGCTGAAATGAAAGAGTTTGAACAAAAAATATATTGGTAGATTTGTTAAAAATACACCAACAATGGTTGATCGATCAAATTATAAGATACCATGCACCGGTTGTATGTGAATTTTTCAATTTAAGAAACTCAACTGTAACCATCTATCAACCATCTATAAAAAAATTTTCAGATCCTACGAAACAGATTAAGTAACTGAAAAAAAGAAAATGAAAACAAAAACAAAAAAGACAAAAAATGAAATAGTTTGTTGAATTAAAATTAATTTCCAATTGGATGTAAATCATGTTATTGTTTATCTTCCCAACTGTTTAAACTGTGTCCAAATTAATGGAATTAAGTTTATTTTAATAAAAAAATAATAAAAAAAAAAAAACTATTTTATCAATATAATCTCAATTTTTTTATTGTTCAACATTACTAAAAAAAAAATATCAAATAATTTTTTTAAAAAAATTTTTAGAGAATCTACAATCACACGCTACTAAAATAAAATGTTCTTATCTCATCTCTCTCAAATTTTTATCATGTCTTATGGTGTAGCTACTCCCTTAAAAACAAAAATAATCTTCTTTTAAAAATTTTTGTTTGAAGTGATCATATAGATTTTTTTTGTTTAAATTGTTTTTTCAATTTTTTAATTTCATTTAATGATAAAAAATCTCAGACAAACAATTTTAAACAAGACAACAGATTTACATATTGGCTGATTAACTCACAATGTTTCCTTGTTGCAGATGAACTTTGTCAGATTAGTAGGACAAGAATTTACACAATTGTACTTTTTTCTTTCGAACAATAAATAGAATAGGTTCTTGTTAATTCAAGTTTTGATTGTATTAGATCTTGTTAAACCTGAACAAAAGAATATAGAGATACTCATCTTTTTATAATATTTTGTCAAAAAGTTTGAAAAAGAATAGTTTCTTTTTTCGAACTAGACTATGAGTTCAAAAGTCTTGTCTCTAAAAAGGTTGTAGATCAAATTTCTGTCAAAAACTTTTCAAAGCTTTGTTCTGATTTTTGCAAATTATTTTTCATTATTCTCTTTTTTTTAATTAAAGATATGAACATTTTTAAAAAAAACGCGACTTTTAAACCTAAAAAACGTATCCCAGAAGGAACGAAACAGTACCAACTAAAAAAATATGCAGAGGCAACTTTAGGTTCTGGTAATTTACAACTTGCTGTAGCGCTACCTGAAGGAGAAGATCTCAATGAATGGCTTGCAGTTAATAGTAAATATTTTTTTCTTTTTTTTTAACAGCTGTTTTTGTTTTGCAAACATAAACATAAACACAAACAAAAGTAGAAACCAAAAACACCATGTGGAAATCTCAAATTTTGGAAAAATCAAAACTAATTTTTTTTTTTGTTTGTTTACACTTTTTCTTCTTTCCACTTTTTCTCTTTGGTATCTCGAAAAACTTTTCCTCTTAAAATCATTAAGCTGTCGATTTCTATAACCAAATAAACATGCTCTATGGAACAATCACTGATTATTGTACAAACGAAAGCTGCTCGGTAATGTCAGCTGGTAAAAAGTATGAATACCATTGGGCAGATGGTGTTACAGGTAACTAATTTTTTCCTCTTTATTTATTCAAAAATAAAAAAAACTTTTTTTTGGCTAAAACTCTTTCTTCTTTGAAAAATATTGCAAAAAAGATTATTTTTTTCTGATCTTCAAATTTCCAACATCTTTAAATCCGACCTGAAACCAAAAACTCGAGCTAATTTTCTCTTTTTTAATACATTTTTATCTTTTTCTTTATCCTTTTTTCCTTTTCTTTGTTCTTTGTTCTTTTTTTTCTACTTTAAAAAAACAAAACAGTCAAAAAGCCAATTAGAGTAACAGCTCCAGATTATATTGATCGTTTGATGACATGGATCCAAGGGTTTTTAGATAACGACGAAGTTTTTCCATCAAGAATGGGTAATTATTATTTTATTTAATTTTCGATTTTTTTTTTTTTTTTTTTTGTTTACAAATTTCTTCTTTATTGTCCTCTTTTTCTCCTTCTGAAAAAAAAAAAAATATCTCTTTTAATCAATTTACCTGACTTTAGTATTTGAGTTAATATATTCACAAAATAATTCCAAAAGAGACATTTCCCAAATTTTGAAAAAAGATTTTTGACAAAAAAAACTTTTAAAAAATTCCAAAAAAGATAAAACAAAAAAATTCAGAATCATTTATAACACAACACGTGACAAGAACGTTGTGGTTTCCTTAGTGTAACGAAAGTAATGTTATTTATGAAAGGTAGCAATCATAGTTCATATTTTTATTTTTAATAGTCTTGTCATTTTTCAAAAAAGTGTGATCAAAAAAAGTTTTTTAATAAATTCCTGAAAGTTCTGCTATTGAACTTTTTCAGCCGTATTTCAGATACTTTTGAAAATTTTTTTGTCTCGATTTTAAATAAAAATTGCCACTTTGAAAAAAAAAAACAAAACAATAGGGGACAAAAAAAAGTTAAGACAACTAACAAAAGCTGGTTACATTTTTTTTTTATTCTTTAAAAGATCATAACTGATCGTCGTCGTTTCTTCTAACAGTTTTTTTTTTAAATTAATCAAATACATAAAAATATACGAGTATTTGAATTATAAACGGGAAAAATTTTCACTTCTTTCAATTTTCAATTTCAATTTTCAAATAAAGGCATTAAATTACAGCCTGCCTCTTTGAGTCCCCTATTAGTAAAGAAAAATATGGAAAAGGAAGTGAAAATTTTTTCCCATTTATAATTCAAATACCAGTAGCTAATATTTTACCCGTTTTGACCAAAAAAAACAAAACTCGATTTTGATGAAAGACAATTCAAACAAAACACTCTACAAATACACAAATAGCACACACACGCACACACGCACACACACACACACACACACACCAAAGGGTGTAATTTAACTGAGAAATTTTTCTCCTTTTATTCATTTGTTTAAAAAAAAATAAATAAAAAATCCTTGGTTCATTTCGAAATACTACATATGCTTGATAACGGGTTATTACATTTCTTTTTTTTCAATATTTTTCATTTTTGCAAAAGATAAAAATAAAAATATTTGACATATTTCCCCTTGTCTTTGATCTTCCAAATTGTGAAATTATTTAACGTCTTGTTCTGAAGCCTTTGGCTTTGAAACAATGCATAAATACTGATAAATTCAAATAAATGTTTTCAAATTTTAGCTTCATTTTCTATTTTTGAAATAAGTGGCTCAGCTTTGAATAAAGACCTTTATTGGTTTAAATATAAGCAAACTTTGTAAAATTGGTTCTTCTTCAAAATATTTTTGTCAAGAACTGAATTATAAGTTGAAGAGTATCCAATTTACAAATCAAAATTGAACTAAAAATTTTTTTACATTTTTTTGAATTTATCAGTATACAAATTTTTCATTAGCAAAAAAGAAAAATTTTGAAAAACAAATGCTAAACCCTAACTGATAATTTGAAGTCAATTTTAGAATATTGTGTCTAAAAAAATTTTTTGTGCCATATTGTTTTCATAGTTTATTTTAAAAATACTTAAAAAGTGACAACAGACGTGTGTAAAAATCAATGTCTTAATTTTTGTGAATTTTTTATGATAAATTTGTATTTTTTCTAAAAAGTATCATAGGTTTTGGAAAAATTACAAATTTATCAAAAAAACTTTTAAAATTAATGTTATTTTGGAAAATTAAATCGAGTTTAAAATACTTCGAATGACTGTGGATAGGCACTCCAATGGGTCTAGACACTCTTTGAATACGAGGACTCGCATTTAGTCAATTAAAAATTCTCTCTTTAACCGATTTAGTGGTTTTTCATAACACTAAACCCTTAACAATAAATCTCAAACTTAAAAAATTAAGACATCGATTTTGCACATGAATATATATTCCCATAATTTGAATTTATTTCTGGATAATTCGACAAATTATTTATAAACAAATATCAAAAAAAAATTTCATTCTTTCTCTAAAATGATTCTATTTAAATTTGTCAACTGTTTTAATGATACTTTTGAAATGTTTTTTTTTTATTCTTAATTCAGTTGCAAAATATTTTTTATTACAAGATCTGGAATCAATAGTAGTTTAAGTAAAAAATGTGTTATTCTAATGTTATTGATAAAGTAAAAACAATTGTAGAGAAATCAATATGATTTCTATTGGAATTTTCTTTGGATATTTAAATTGAAGATCAAAATGAACATTGTTGTTTTTTTCAATGATGACCTAAGAATTTGTGGTTTTTCTATTTTTAAGAAAATATATTGATTTATTAGTTTTACTTTATACAGAATATCAACTATTCTCCTTTGATGTTTATTATTCTACTTGTTTCTTATTTGTTCTTTAAAGGTTATTTATAAAATAATAATTGATATTTTGAAAAAAATGATTGGCAACTTTGACTGAAACAAAGTTTACTTATAAATTCAAAAAATTTCGAAAATTTTGCTTTTATAATTTTTAATTTGTTTTTTTCAAAAAGATTTTGTAAGTTTTTTTATACCAACCCTGATAAAACAAGGACTAACCGCCAAGTTCTAATAATTCGATTGATCCGAATTAAATATACCAAACAATTCTTGATTGACCATGTTTTTTTTCAAAATAAATTTAATATTAAAAAGATAAACTTTTTGGATTAATTCACCACAAAACCAAATCTAATATTAAATAAAAATTTTTGTCATTTACAATAGTTTTCACAAAATATTTATGATCATTTATTAATTAGTCTTTTCTAAATTAATCTTTTTTTATTATGATGTAATTTTTTTTCAATTATTTTTTTTTTCTTGTTTATATTTTTTTTTTATTCTTAAAAAAATTTTAGGTGATCCTTTCCCAAAAAATTTTTCAGCAATTGTTAAAAATATTTTCAAAAGACTATTTCGGGTTTATGCACATATGTATCATGATCACTTTTCACAAATTGTTACCTTAGGTGAAGAAGCTCATTTAAATACCAGTTTTAAACATTTCATCTATTTTGTTAATGAATTTAAATTAGTCGACAAAAAAGAATTGGCTCCTCTTAAAGAACTGATCGAAACATTATTGAATAAAGGAAGCGGTGAAGAAAAAACTAAATCATCTGAAAAGAAAAAGAAAAGAAAAAAGAAAAAAAAATAAATTTCATCTTTTCCCTTTGGTATTACTTTTTTTTTATCTATTTATTTTTTTGTTTAAATAACAAGAAAAATTTTTTTCTCGTAGATTAAAAAATATGAATTTTTCTCAATTTAAATCCTAAAACAAAATTTTTTTAAAAAAAAAAAATTTCAAAAATAAAAAATGAATTATTTTTATTAGTTTTAAATTAATAAAAAAAGTAATCTAACAACTTCAGAACATAAAATATAAAGTTTACTAAATAAATATTATATTGAAAATCCGTTTTTTTTAAATCATTTTTTTCTTATTTTTTTTTTTTTTATTTATTTTAGAATTTCTTGCCAGATCACTTGAGGTGTCAAGTTTACAAAAAAAGCAAAATAAAAATAAATTTAACTTAATTTGATCAAAATCTTTGTTTCATTGGTACTCTCAAAACTGTAGTTTTTAAAGAATAGAGTTCGAATTATCTTGAAAAAGAATATTTCCCCAAGAAGGATGCAGAAAGATAATTAATTATATTGTAGGGGGTTTATCAATCGACATTTGTATATGAATGTTTTGACTTTTTCTCTCTTAACTAAAGTATTTTTCAGTCAAAGTGACCCAGTTGTAAGGTGTTAATTACATGTGTTTAAAAAGTTTTAATGGATATTAGAAGAAAAATTTTATTTTGGAAATTCCAAAATTAAAATCATTTTTCTCATTTTTTCTTTGTTTTTTGATTTTTTTTTTCAACACAACTAATTCATCTACAATTTTCTTTTTTATTATAAGATCATATGTTACTTGATAAGAAAATTGTTATTTATATGTTATTGGAACAGTGAAAATGTTTGAAGAAAAACGCCTTAGTTTTAAATTGGAATTGTATTTGATCTTGAATTGAAGATCAAAATAGACATTGTTGTTTTTTCTCAATGGGACCTAAGAATATGGATTTTTATAATTTTGAAGTTTTATTCCAGATAAAATTTCAACCATTTTTTGATGTTTATTATTTTATTTATGTTCTTATTTGTTCTCAAAAGGGCATTTATAAAAATAATTGTTATTTGGAAAAAATGTTTGGCACATTTGATGGAAATAAGGTTTAGATTATTCTTATTTATCCTTTTTGAAATAATATTTTGGACAATTTAAAGTTGGTTTTAAATCTAACAATTTGGGTTTAAAAATATTACTATTAAATAATTTAATTATTCTCTATATATCTTATTTAAATGGATAATTGTTGATGAATTTTTAGAAAATTCAATAATAATTTTAAAATAAATAGTTTGATGGATCAAAAAACAAAATGTCACAAAAAATGTTAAAATTCGCAAAATAGAAACAAGTTTAAATTAGTGTTCTAATCAAAAAGATAATATTGCAAATAGAAAAAAAGAAATGGTAATGTAAAAGGGATAATATTATTTTAAAAAATAAAATTATATTTATTTTTTTTTTTAATATTGAAGAAGTGTAAAAAACATTCTAGTTGTCTTTAGACTTAAATTCAACTTCAGAAATTTAAGCGCAAAATCATATATTTCACGATTATTAATTTATGAAAATAATTCCAAACTATCACAGTTTAAAATCAATTTCAAAAGATTTATTTGTTTTACTTTATTAAGAAAAATTAATCTATTTTTTTTTTCATAAGAAGGTTATACCCATAAAAAATGACTAATATTTTCTATTATTTCTTTATGTCCATATTTTAAACATGAAGTAAAATTATATTTATTAATTCCTGTTATTTTTTCATTAAATTCGCTGTCAAAAATAATTTGATAATTTAATTTGAAAAATTTTGATTTTTTATTTTTTTAATTTTATTAAACAATTTATTAGAGTCAATTCAACTTTTCTGGTACAAACTTTCTCCGAATTTAATACACAAAAGAATTTCAAAATTAAAGCACAAAACTTGAATTCGGGAAAAATAATTTGTGGAAACAAAAATTTGAATATTTACCTTACATTTATAGTTTTTTATGTCTTAAACTTTGTTCAAAATTTGTATAATAAAGGTTAAGTTGGATGTATATTGAGATAAATTTTTCAATTTGTAAAAATAATTCTTCCTTTTCTTTGATAATTTTATAGAAAGTACTTTCTTTATGTTAAAATATTGTTTTATAAATTTTTTAATATTGTTTATATCGAATATTTTATTATCAAATAATATATTAATTTTTTTAATTCAGACATCCAGATTTTACAATTATTTTCATATACTGGGCGATTCCATGGTAAATGATACAAATATTAAATTATATCTAAATTTATTTATTTGTATTGTGAGAGAGGAGCAATCAAAGAAAATTTACTAAATAAAAAATGCGAAGAAGAAAAATAATTAAAATATTAAAGTAAAAAACTATTATATCATTTACATGACCAAATTAAAAATTATCCACTGTCGTTAGATTTTCCTGTATTTGAAAGAATTGAGTAAAATACTTGATTTTACTAAATTCTTTCGAACCCTGGAAAATCTAGACACTTCTCATGAAATAGGAGGAGAAAAAAGCAGATAGAAATATTATTAATCAATCAGATTCCACAAATTGTGATTAATACATTTGTATTCCACTGTCGTTAGGTTTTTTTTTTAATTTAAAATAATGGATTAAAATCTTTGTTTTTGCTCAATTCTTTTGAATTAAAAAAACCTAGACACTATCTTCGAAAATTTGAATGCTATGTACATGAGTTTGTATATTTTTTTACTTTTTTAGGAATTTTTTATTTTCAATTTTTTTATTTTCATTTTTTCTTTATTACCTTAAGTTTTCTAACCATAAGAGATTTGATGAAAAATTATTGTCAAGTTAAATAAATTTCGTAATTTTGATTAGCCAGATTAAGGATTTTTTGAGTATTTTTCCTAAGGATAACATTTTTATATGAGTTAAATTTCAAAAATAAGTGCAGATTTTTCATCAGAAAAAAATTTTTTGAATTATTTTTTTTTTGAATAATAATGTATTTTACTAAAGTAATTAGAGATAATAACCAATACAGATTAATAAATAAAAATATAATTCAATCATTTTATTTTTTGAAAGATAAATGACAAAAGAAAAAAATAATAATAAAAAAGTTTGCCTCAAATTTTGAAATTTGGCTTACGTTTTTTTCAAAAATTTTGGCGAATTTTGTTTTTCCTTTTGATTCTGATAAATTTATATCTATACAATACCAAATAAAGTGATTTATATTTTCAAATTATATGTAAATTAAAAAAAAAATAAAAAGTCTAATAGATTAAATCTTTAGAATATTATTATTATTATTTATATTATTAGAAAAGGAGATTAATTATATTTATTATAGTTAGTTCCACTTTAAAGGCACAAACTTTGAACGAAATTTAAGGCAAAATAAAAATCCCAAATTAAGGCACAAAATTCAGATTCTAGTAAAATAAATTGTAAAAAAAAAATTTCCAAATGTTGTACCTTAATATGAAATTTTTTTGTGCCTTAAATTCCGTTGAAAGTTTGTACCTTAAAAGTGGAACTGGGTGTAGTCCTAGTGGTTAATAAATTTATTTTTGAGTTTTTAATAAAATTTCTAAATAAAAATTAAGGAAATCAGTGAACTATGTAGTTTTTCCACGATTCAAAATAATAGAGACAAATCAAAAATTTTAATCAATATTGATAAATATTGGAAAACATCACTGAAAGTGCCTGTTTTTTTTTTTTTAGATTTAGAAATAAACAGAAAATTTTTGAAATTTTCTTTTTATTTCTTAAATTAAAAAAAAATAATGGCAAATAAGAGAAATTAAAATCTCCTCTGTTAAATAATATTAATCAAAAAAATTGTTAATTTTTTCTGAAATAAAAAAAGACTTTGATCATCTTATTTTTTTTTAATGTTTCTTTTATAAAACTTAAAAATTATTATTTCTCGTTATAGTTAAGTTAGCAATTTGTCAACATTTCTAACATATTTTGATCCAATCTCATTTAAATTGTGAAGGGCTGTATATTGAATTATTCCCAATACATGGATCAAACAATAATTTTATGTAAATATTTAGTGCTGAAAAAATACCAAGAAATTTGTAGATACGTAAATCAAAATACCAAAAGAGTAAATACGATCCTTCAAAGAGTTATGATGAACTTTAATCCAAGAAAACACAAAAACCAAAATGAATAGGAAAAATAAACGGGATTTTCTTGCCTAAAAAGTGACGATCATTTCAAACAGAATACCTTCAACAAATCTAACTTTAAAAACTCGTATTCTCAATGACTTTTAATCATTGAACAATTAGTTACTTGAGTGTTTACATTGTCTCCTTAATGTTTACAATCTCTGAAATTTGAAAAAAAGATAATCTTGAGCCAAGTATAGTGGCTTGTTAATTTGGTTCTTATCTTATCCAAGATAATCTTTTTTCAAATTTCAGGGATTGTAAACCTTAAGGACTAAGTTTTTAGGTGAAAACGGTGAAATAATGTATGAAATCGCCCTTGAATAAGTTATGTAATCCAAGTAATATTTATCCAAGTAGAATTTCTTTTCGAAAAAATGTGAAATTTTCACACTTTCAATAATTTTCAGAATTTTTACCTTGTCAGATCATGCTAAATTTTGATTTTAATATTTTATAATTTCCATTTCAACTTTCGGAACTCACACTATTTTCTAGAGCTGTTCTACATCTTTTTTAAATTTGCTAGTATAAGTTTGAAATCTTCCAAAAGTTGAAATGCACTTGAAAAACCCCAAAATCTATTTTTTGCAATTATTTTTTTTGTTATTTTCAATTTTCGTTTTCATTGAAAAAGAAAGAACAATAATCAACGTGAAAAGGTAAAGATGACAAAAAATGTTTTTTTTTTTTTTTTTGTCCAATTTCTTCCTTGTGAAAATTTTTTTTGCTGAGTGAAAGTGAAATAACACAATTACTCAAACCCCCGAAGGGTGGGAAGGTAGTCCTTAAATCATTAAAATCCCTAGAAAGTAATTGTAATTTCTACTTTTTTTTTTTGGTTTTTGTGTTTTCTTGGATTAAAGTTCACTATAACTCTTTGAAGGATCGTATAAACTCTTTTGGTATTTTATATGGAATCTCAATTACCAAAATAAATCAAAGGGTTTGGTTTATTTTTGTTATTCTATTTTTTTTGTTTGTATCTCCCTCAAAAACACAATTGTGTATTTCAAGACAAATTTGGTTTATTATAATCTGTAGAAAGGTTTTGTTGAATTTTATATTCAGCCATTCTAATAAAAATAAAATTATATAGGCAAAAACAAGTCAAGAGTTTTGATATTCAAAAAAAAAATTTTATAAAGTTAATTGATAAATAGTGATTTTATTTGAGAAAATTTGAAAAGTTGGTGAATTCTATAGGGTACCAAAATACTTTGTCAAGCTTTTATCAAATTCAAACCAAAACCAGTAAATGACAAAGAATAATTGAAATTTTTCATTTTTATCCTTTTTGAAGTATAAGCACTATTTTTAGAACCCTCTCAACTTCACAAATAAATTATAAAAAAAGAATAGAAAATTACCAACAATGTATAAGGGTTCTAAAAATTGTTCACAGGTAACATTTTCTCAATAAGTGATTTTTTCCAACCTTCTTTTTCATTTTTTTACAAATTACAGTAATCACAGACTCGAGACAAGAGACAAATTTGGTAGGAATATTTCAGTTTTTCTTTCCAAGATCTCACTGAATAAAAATTTGTCAGATTTATTAACCAACTGTCCCTCCCTAAAGCACTTGATAAATTAAATGTTAAGAGCACAGGTATTGTTAACAAAAACTCAAATTGTAAAGTATTAATATTTTCAACAGATTCTCACCCTTTACTTATGGACAATTTCTCAACTAAACAAATGTTTCGGATTGAAAATACAAATTTACATTTGAGTTTGTTTTATATTTGAAAAATAACCAAAATAACTATTTGTCGAAAATGTAGTGGAAATAAAAGTCTCATTCCTAATTCCATAAAATTGTTTTCTCAAGATCAAAGTCAAATTTAAATTCTTTAATTCTGTAAATCAGTTTTGTTCTAATTTTACTCTTTGGAATTCGACATTTTCATGATTTATTGAATTGTGGAGATTATGCTTTTTTTTTTCAACAAAAGCAGAGTGAAATTTTTTTTTCTTTTATTTTTTTATTAACTGAAATTTTGGAGGAATTAAAATATGATTCAAAGAAAGAGAGCAAAATTTTTTTTTTGACATTTTGGAATTATCGAAAAGTTTTTAATTTGAAAATTTTGTCATTTTTTTCTCTTCAATTTTTTTTTTAATTCTAATAATCAATTGTACAAACAATGACAAACCAACAACAAGGTACACTCAACCTTTCAAAAAAAAACTCTTGAAAAAAGATTGTTTTTAACAAATATTTTTTTTTTGGAACCAGAAAATCTTTTTCGACAACAACCGATCTTTCTTTATCAAAAATCATCTTAAAAAAATACCTTTCTTTTTCATTTTATAAAATGTGAACGTACTCAAAGAAAGATTTTTTTTTAAACAGAAAAACAAACAAAAGTGTTTGCAAATATTTAGAAAAATTATAGAAAGAAAGAAAAAAAAAAAACTTTTTCTTATTTTTTTTGAAAAGCTTTTTGACAAAAAAATTCTTGTTTTTTTGAATTTTCTTGTTCTCTGGTTTTTTTTCCCAAAAAGGGATTCCTTAACAAACCCCAAAAAAATTAATACTGTTTCTTTTATTCTTCTTTTAATCCCAAAATGTTGAATTTTGGAAAATAATTTTGATCTTTGTATCAATACAACCACACTTTACCAAATCCTAAAGAAGAAGAAAATTCTATTGACAACTCAGGAGTTAGCTTTAAGAATCTGAAGAGCATGTTTGGATCAACAGTAAAAAGCACACAACAAGGGAAGAGCACCAAGACTTTTGGATCTAGAGGTAGAGGTAGAGGTACAGGAAGAGGGGTTGGAAGAGGAACTACAACAGGAAGAGGAACTACAACAGGTTGGGGAAGGGGAAGGGGAAGAGGAAGAGGAACAACATCAACAATTAATAGAGGAAGAGGAGTAGGAAGAGGAACTACAACAGGTTGGGGAAGAGGAGTAGGAAGAGGCACAACATCAACAATTAGCCAAGGAAGAGGAGTTGGAAGAGGGGTTGGAAGAGGAAATACTACAACAGGAAGAGGAACTACAACAACAGGTTGGGGAAGGGGAAGAGGAAGAGGAAGAGGAACAACATCAACAATTAACCAAGGAAGAGGAGTAGGAAGAGGCACTACAAGGGGGAGAGGAAGAGGAAGAGGAACTTCAACAACGATTAATAAAGGAAGAGGAGTTGGAAGAAGGGTTGGAAGAGGAAATACTACAACAGGAAGAGGAACTACAACAATAGGTTGGGGAAGAGGAAGAGGAACAACTACAACAGGAAGAGGTATCGGAAGAGGAGTAGGAAGAGGAACAACAACAGGAAGTGGAGTAGGAAGAGGCACAACATCAACAATTAGTCAAGGAAGAGGAACTTCAACAGGTTGGGGGAGAGGAAGAGGAAGAGGAACAACAACAACGATTAATAAAGGAAGAGGTACAGGAAGAGGGGTTGGAAGAGGGGTTGGAAGAGGAACAACAACAGGAAGTGGAGTAGGAAGAGGCACAACATCAACAATTAATAGAGGAAGAGGAACAACTTCAACTTTAATTAAAAGAGGAAGAGGAACTTCAACAGGTTGGGGAAGAGGAAGAGGAACAGGAAGAGGAACAACATCAACAATTAGTAGAGGAAGAGGAGTAGGAAGAGGAACAACAACAGGACGAGGAAGAGGAGTAGGAAGAGGAACAACATCAACAATTAATAGAGGAAGAGGAGTAGGAAGAGGAACTACAACTGGCTTTGGAAAAGGAAGGGGTGTTAATAATGTAACATCAAACCAAATTTCTAATTCATCTCAACTTCCTCAAAAGAAATCATGGGGAAAAACAACAACAACAACCAACCAAACTAACCAAACACCAATTAAAAAAACATGGGGCTCTCAAAACAAAATTAATACAACAACTCAACCCCAAAAAACCCAAACCAAAACTTGGGGAAACAAAACAACAACAGACACAACAAACACCAAGGAAACTTCTAATTCATCTCAACTTCCTCAAAAGAAATCATGGGGAAAAACAACAACAACAACAACAACAACAACCAACCAAACTAACCAAACACCAATTAAAAAAACATGGGGCTCTCAAAACAAAATTAATACAACAACTCAACCCCAAAAAACCCAAACCAAAACTTGGGGAAACAAAACAACAACAGACACAACAAACACCAAGGAAACTTCTAATTCACCTCAAGTTTCACAAAAGAAATCATGGGGAAAAACAACAACAACAACAACAACAACAACAACCAACCAAACTAACCAAACACCAATTAAAAAAACATGGGGCTCTCAAAACAAAATTAATACAACAACTCAACCCCAAAAAACCCAAACCAAAACTTGGGGAAACAAAACAACAACGGACACAACAAACACCAAGGAAACTTCTAACCAGTCCAAACTTTCACAAAAAAAATCATGGGGAAAAAAAACAACAACAACAAACACAACAACCAACCAAAATACCCCAATTAAAAAAACATGGGGGAAAACAGCAACAACAACAAACACAACAACCAACCAAAATATTCCAATTAAAAAAACATGGGGTTCTCAAAACAAAATTAATACAACAACTCAACCCCAAAAAACCCAAGCTAAAACTTGGGGAAACAAAACAACAACAGACACAACAACAAGAACAAACCAAACTTCTAATTCACCTCAAGTTTCACAAAAAAAATCATGGGGAAAAAAAACAACAACAACAAACACAACAACCAACCAAAATATTCCAATTAAAAAAACATGGGGCTCTCAAAACAAAATTAATACAACAACAAATATAAATAATAATAAAACAACAACAACTAGAAACCAAACTCCTAATTCATCTCAACTTCCTCAAAAGAAATCATGGGGGAAAAAAACAACAACAACAACAACAACAACAACAACAACAAACACAACAACCAATCAAAGCACCCCAATTAAAAAAACATGGGGCTCTCAAAACAAAATTAATACAACAACTCAACCCCAAAAAACCCAAGCCAAAACTTGGGGAAACAAAACAACAACAGACACAACAACAAGAACAAACCAAACTTCTAATTCACCTACAGTTTCACAAAATAAAACTTGGGGAAAAAAAGCAACAACAACAAACACAACAAATACAACAACCAATCAAAATCCCCCAATTAAAAAAACATGGGGCTCTCAAAATAAAAATAATACAACAACCCAACCGAAAGTTACACAAAATAAATCTTGGGAAAATAGAACAAATACCACTATAAATAATTCTAATACTATAAAAACAAATATCAAACAAAAAACACAAACACAAACAGAAATAAAAAAACCAATCCAACCAATAAAACAAGAAGAAAAATTAAATGATCTTCCACCAAAATTACCATCCAAACAAACAAAAGTACAGCCAAAAGCACAGCCAAAAACACAAACACAAACACAAATAAAAAAACCAATCCAACCAATAACGCAAGAAGAAAAATCAAATGATCTTCCACCAAAATTACCATCCCACAAGCCAAATAAAAATGTGGAAGAAACAAAAAAAGAAACTGAGCAACTTTCAGTTTTGACTGAAAATTATAACAATACAATTTTATTAGTCGATGGATTAAATCGTATTCTTGATAGATTTGTCGAAGAGTTAAATGGTCTTAATACTGAAAAATTAAAAAAAATTGTTTTGGAAATTGAAGAAATTGTTGGGTTTATTGATCAAATAATTCTACAGGCTGATAAATCATTGGGCGAATTATTAAATAACTTTTTTTTACCAATTAAAATTGATCCATCGGAATATAAAGATTTACAATTAACTATCTTTTTCATTGATGTGCAAGAAGAATGCCGGTTTATTGCGGAAATGGTTAATGTGTTTACGGGGAATGAAGATTATGAAACTTTAGACAATGTGATGTTACTGGTGGATTCGATAGGGGAAAATATCGGCAAATTTGTTAATCGGGTTTGTATGTCGATTAAAATCATTGAAATCATTTCAAAAATGAAGCCGATCAATAAATTAAACCCTGAAGAAATTGAAAAAAAATTATTAGAGTGGAAAAATGAGCGTGATGACATCATTAAAAGGAGACTTGAAAAGGAACAGCAAGAGTTGCAAGAGCAGGAAAGGATTAAACTGCAAATAGAAAGGGAGGAAGAAGAAAGAAAAAGGAAACTGCAGCAGCAGCAACAACAACAACAACAACAACAACAACAACAACAACAAAATTTCTTAAGAAACAAAAAAAGAGGCACAAGAAAGATGCGAAAGGAACTACCACCGCCACCAAGCACACAAGCACCAATAAAGCATGAAACAAAACAAGAAAATCTGCAAAACGATCAATATGAAAAAATGGCAAACCAACAATTAATGAAAAAAAAAACATTTTTAAATTGGATAAATTATTATCTCCAAGCAATTCAATATGAAGGTAAGTTCCTTGAAAATCTCGAAACAGATATTATTGACGGGTTAGCGTTGATCACTCTTTTCCAATTGTTTACCGAGATCCAAATCGAAAATTATATTCAACAGCCAACTAATCTTGATCAAAAATTAACAAATATTAATTTATTACTCGAGCAGATCAAATATTTGGAAATCGATGTTTCAATTTTTGATTCACAAAAGATCATCAACGGCGATTTGGATCAAATCTTACAGCTCAT
This sequence comes from Anaeramoeba flamelloides, assembly GCA_027625915.1. NCBI lineage: Eukaryota > Anaeramoebidae > Anaeramoeba > Anaeramoeba flamelloides. Next base: position 2,812,892 of record JANTQA010000008.1, read on the forward strand.
ATGGATCTTCATCGACACGCTTGCCAACGGGGAATCGTCCAAGGAACAGGTGATCAAATGGGTCAACGAAAGCATCCAAACAGTGGACTCCAGCTGGCAAATCAACAATTTATCATCAGATTTACAATCAGGTTTCATTTTTACGGCTCTTTTGTATTCTTATGATTCATCTTATATGCCTCACCCTAACACCTTGGATCCAAAGAAAATAAATGAGAATTTATATTTTGCTTTCGAATCTGGCGAAAACGCTTTTGGAATTCCTTCCATTCTAGACACTCAAGATTTTTGTAAACAGAATTTCAAAATAGATGAAAATTGCACATTGAGTTATTTATATTTGGCAGAAATCGCTTTAAATCAATAATTTTTTTTCATATTTTTTTCTTTATTTATGTTTTTTTTTTTTGTTTGTTTTATTATCTTTTTTTTTTTTTTTTTTTTTTTTAACTGTTTCTTATATTTTTAAAATTTTTAATTGCCATTTTATTGTTTTTCTCGGATTTTTTTTTTTTAATTATTATTGTTGTTACTCTCAACATTAAAAATAATAATACAAATAATGAACTTCTTTAATTTTTTATTTATTTCTTATGATAGTTTATAATTGAAAACAAAAGACTGTTTTGTAATTATATTCTTTTTTACTTTAATATAAAAAAAAAATAAAAGAAAAATACAGCCTTTACAACACTACCTTGAAAATTTATAATTCTTTTAATTTGATTTTCGATTATAAAATTTTCTCCTTGATAATAAACTGTAAAATAGTTGAGAAAGTTCATCATAAATAATAAATTTTAGAATATGAAGAAGAAAAAAAATGTATGTATCCTTTTTTGGTTTTTGTCATTTACAAAGAAACTTTGAAAAAAAATAACATTAGTGTTGGATCTTTAATTTCCAAAAGTTGTAAATACCCATTTTTAACAAAGTTAAAATGATACTATTGAAAAATACAATTCAGGGTTCTCTTATTTCTGTGATTTATTGTCTTTTGAAGTTTCTTTTTTTCTTTATTTATTACCAAAAAAATTACTCTTTTGAAGTTATAGAAATTGAAATTTTTATCAGATGGTATTGCTATCAATAGAATTGCCTATTTCATAAAAATTTTTTTTTTAATATACAATCAAGTTCTATCTATTTTTTTATTGTCTTGGCAATGTTAAAAATTCAATATAAATCTTTCTCAATCGATTTACCAATATATAAAGGTCTCGGGAAGAATATTAAATTTGAATTGAATCAAATTTATACAAATGTTACAAGACCATCATGAATTTTTTTAGATATCAGATTTTGGGATTGATATAGATTGTTGAAAAGTTGTATCTGAGAATAACTAATCTCATTTTGGAAAAAAAAAATTTGAAAATGAGTTAATACGAAAAATAATCTTCTGATATGATTATAAAAATTCATTTTGTTCTAGATAAATTTCATGTTTTTTCTGTGAATTTTCCGTTTTTAATGTCATTTTGGATTCTGAAATTTTATATTTTGAATATCAGATTAAAATTTTTTTCAATTGGTTTTTTATTGTGTATTTTTAGATTTTTCAAAAATGAGCATATTAACCTTATTTTCAACTTTTACCTAAAATCGGTATCAAACTCAAAATTTGATTTCGAAAAAAACCCTTGGTAGCTTGTGAAAGACTGCGGTTTATAAATAATTTGAAAACTTTACTAAAATGGCATAACACAGATGGTATTATAAATAATTAGTAAAAATATAAATTCAAATGTTTTTTTATTCAAAAATTTTTTTGGTTATCTTAAGGAAAATTTTTTATAAAATCTGTTTGAAATTTTATTTTCTATGAAAAACATACTAAAAATTTACTTATTAAAAAGAATTTTTCATTGGTATTTTAATCAAAAAAAAAATTATCTTTCACTATTTTGTATATGTAAACACAATTTAAAAAATTCTATGGGGTGATTGAGTGAATATGCCTAAATTTTATAATCAATAAAAAAAGTACTCAGCGGAATTTAGACTTTTTATCAATAGTTAAAACAATTAGAATAGTACGATTTTCTTGTATTGGGAAATAATTTTGTTTTTGACAACTGTTTTCATCATTTGGTTATTTACATATTTTTAAGTTATCCTTTATTTTTTCCGATTACAAAATCTGTTATTTATATCTGTAATTTTTCAAACAGTTAGTTTCGATATTAAAGTTAGTTCAATACAATAATAATAAAATAAAAAAAAACTCATAAAATATCGTTTATGTCATCTAATCTTTGATTGTTTAATATTTTTTGACAGAATTTTCCTCTAAATATATTTCAGTCAGTTCCACTTTTCAGACATCAAGCTTGAAAGAAATTTAATGAACAAAATTCGAATTCTATTAAAAGAATTTGTATCAAAAAAAATCCAAAGAAAATGTACTTTAATTTGGGATTTTTTGTTGTGCCTTAATTTTTGTTTAAAGTTTGTGCCTTAAAAGTGGAACTGACTCTAATAGAATTTTTTATTATGTTTGTTTCAAAATTTTTAAAATATATCTATTTTTATTTTTTCGGTTAATCTTATTTATTTTATGTTTTGTGAGTATTGTAAATTTTAAACAGGTGTTAATACTTCAATTCGTGAATGGTTCAGGTTTGGTATTTCTTTGAGAATTGGTTAAATAATTTTTTTTTTTTTCAAAAATTGAATTTTGATGTGTTTTAAAATTTTCAATTGGGGTTCAGATGGAGGAAAGGTGTAAACTCCAAAATATTCTCGTGTTGCAAAATTTGAAAGTGTAATAAACTTTGTTACAGTCAAATTTGCTTATCATTTTTTTTAAATATCAATTATTTTTTATAACTGGCCTTTGGGAATAAACAAGAATTAAGCAGAATAATACACATTCAGAGAATAGTTGATGCCTGTCTGAAATTAATCTAAAAATCAATAAATTTTCTTAAAAATTGAAAAACTCAAATTCTGGGGTTCATATTGAGAAAAATCAACAAAGCCAGTTTAATCTTCAATAGAAGATCAAATAACATCCAAATAGAAATAAATATCATTTATATAATTATTTTAAATGTTTCAGTAACATTAAAATCACAAGTTTTTACCAAGCCCTTATCTATATTGCAATAAAAAAACATGTTGAAATAAATTATATCAAAAAAAAAATCTTAAAAAAAAAAAATCAAAAAGAGAAACAATGATTTCAATTTGAAAATTTTCAATGAGAAATTTTTCTTCTAATATCGATTCAAACACTTTATATACATGTAATACATTCCCTAAAATTGGGCCCATTTGACTGTGAAATAGTTTTTATATAAACATTTATACTGTAACATATAAATGTTATATTTAATATAACTGCTTGTAAATTTAATAGCAAATTCAAAAATAATGTATATCTTGGAATTAAATAATGAAGTAGAAATCTAATTACCAAGAATATAAATATTTTTAATGCTATTTTCAAAAATAATTATGGTTTTTAAATTTTAGGAATCATTTTTTTACATTTCTCCAAAGTCCAAAATCCAATATATTTCTAAATTATTTCAAAAAAAAATGATTGGTGTTGAAGAAGATAGAAATCTTATTCCCTGTAAAGGAAGTGTACAAAGTTAACCTTAAAAATGAAATCATTAAGTTATGTAGTAAACTCTTCATAAACAATCAACTAAATTTTAAAACTATTGAATAATTCATCTAAACTTGAAAAAATTATAATTCATTTATTACAAGAAAGTTTGATACGTTTTTTAGTTTTTTTAATAAAAAAATACCAGAGAAAAAAAAACAAACTATGAAAATTTAAAAAAACTCTCAAAATACTTTTTTCAAAACTCGTAAATTCAACAAATTATCACAATACAGAAATACTATTTAATTGGATTTTTAGTAAATCAATAATTAATAACCCAAAGTTGGTGCTTTTAATTTTTTAAAAATAACCCAAAGATGTAAGGGGTATCAATAGGTTTGACTTTTATTTCTCAATTTTTTAAAAGGTTTACAACCAAATAAAACCAATTCAAATTTATTATTCGAATTAAAAAAAAATATGAATATTCCCAAATAAAGATTATTTAAATAAATAACAATTCTCTGTTTATAATCTGATATTTGAAAAAGAAAATTTGTTTATTTTTTTAAATTACTAAAAATCTAATAAATATTTGTGAATAAAAGTACTTTTCCATTGTTTTTCGGATCTTCAAAGTTGTAATATTTTATTTATTTTTCTTGTATTTTTAAAAATATGAGTCAAAACTATATGGATATTTTTTCTTACCGGCTCTCCGGGATTACTAAAAGTGAGATTTCATCAACATAAAGGGTTTTTTTTTCTTTTTTAAATGCAAAAACCAAACAAAAAAGGGTCAGATCATTTTTAACTCAAAATTTTAATTGAGATAAATGATCTATTTAAAAATGATAAATTATTTCTCAAAAGTTGATAAATGGAGTTGTTTAATTGGATTTAATTATATCCTTGTATATGATTATTGCTCTATTAAATTTGAGATAAAAAATAAATAAAAATTACTAATCCCTTAAAGACATATAGATAAGATTCAAAGGAGACCAACACAGAATAGAAAACAATAGAGAATGTACAAAAATGGAACTAAACAAATACAAGATAACCAAAAAAAAGTACAATTTTTACCTCTTGTCAAGTCACTTTATAATAGGGAATTTCTTTTGAGATTCACAAATCTTAGAAATCTGAGATTTTTCTCTCATTTTACTTGTTCTCAAAAAAAAACATAAGAAATAAAGTGTTTTATTTGGAAAATATTTTAAATTAGGATTTAGATTCTTTTTTGGAAATAGAATCGGTTTTTTATATCCAAAAAATTCTCCAAAGAGGAGAAATAAGTTCACCATGTATTTTGAAAAAATCTAAGATACTTAATAATTGAGAATTTAAGTTTGGTAAATTTCAGTTTTCAAAACGTTATTTCAACAAATTAGAAAAATTAAAAAAATATTTCCCTTTGTATTTTTGAAAATTTAGTCCAACAACAAAACTCTTAAACAAAAATTTATCACTGTTTATTTGGTAAAAAAAAATCAAACATTTTTAATTATTATTTTTTTTTAATTGTAAATAGACATCTATTTGAAACATAATGAATGAAGAAGTACCACAGATTTACGTCCATAGTAACACTGCTTTCTACAGCACCTTTTTCTTTTGTAAACCAAACCTTTCTTATTTCCAAAAAATTTTTTTTTTTTTTTTTCTTTTGTTTTTGTGTTTTTTGTATTCCCCACACAGTCAGAGATTCTGACATTTTTTTAGAATCACCAGATTTAGAAACCTTCCAAGTGCACCTCGAATTTGAAAAGTTGCGACTAAAAAGCAAAAGAAAGACAACAAGAGTCAAATGCCGGATCAATGAAGAGTTTGTCTTTTTTGTAAAAAAGCGTTCATCGACAGTCAAACTTAAATTGATTAGCATCAATGATCTTACACAAAAAGAAGTCTGTGTTGCAATGATTAAAATTCCTTTAATAGATCTCTCCGATGAAAAGCCACATGAAAAAACTTATGACTTTGTCCCCCAAAATAAGAAATTTAAAGGAAAAAAAATTGGTTCTTTGACGGTCAAATCTCATTTTACATATACTCAAGTAAGTAATTTTATTTTTCTCTTTATCTTTTTTCTGTTTCTTCTTTTTTTTTTTTTTTTTTTCTTTTGGAACCATCGTAACAACTAAAACCCATCACAAATTTTCTTTAAAATATTTACACAAATGTTTAATAATTACTTGACCAATGTTTCTGATAATTTTTGACTCTTGTGATCTTCACTTCAATTTTTAATAACTAAGACTTTTTTCACCATGAGTCGTCTCCCCAAAATTTTCCAAAATAAAAACTGTTCTCTTTCTTAATTCTTTACTATTTTTATTCCTCACAAAACCAACAATCCATTTACCAAATACTTACAAATTCAAAAAAAATTCAAACAATTAATGCAGTCATATTAAAAAAAGACAGGACTTTTTGAAAACTTTTTATGAAGTTTTCTAATAAAAAAGTAAAAATTTTTTCAAGAATTAAAATATTTCTCAAGTTTTCTATTTTAAAAAAAGTGAGGACTAAACCCTTAAATGCAAGGTACAGGTTTGAGGCCGTAAGAAAAGCACGGTTTAAAAAAAAGTCCACACTTTATTAAAACACAAAACTTATTGAAAACAAATTATTGAAAAAGAACATTCCAAGAACCAAATAATTTTCCAAGTTTCTTTATATTTCAAACCAACAAATTCTCACTTCAAAACATATGTTAAAAAATTTTCAAAAACTGAAAGGAAATAAAAAATTTGACATGTTATGTTCGTGTGATAAAAGATGCTTTTAAAATCTATTCCTTAAAAATAAATTTTTTTATAACAGTCTATAGTAAAATTTAAAATTAATAGTATGAAAGTAAAAATTTAAATCAAGAATAAAATGGAATTCTATTCTTATAAATTATTAGAGAAGATTAAAAAAAAGAAAAATAAAATCGTCTTAATAGTTTGAATTTATTGTTTTTCAGGAAAAATTACAAGAAAAGAAATAAAGTTTGAATGAGTTTATTGGTTCAAGTTAATGACATATTTGTTTTAAAAGTAATTTACCGTTCTGGAAAAAAAGTGAAATAGGAAAAAAAAGTGAAACAGGAAAAAAAAACTTATACCAGGTTTTTAATTGGGAACCTTAATAGAAAACGAAAAGTAAAATTAATTAAAAAAAGAAACAAATTAACTTCAAATAATAATCCATTATATTATTTTCAATCAAACCAACAAACACAAATTATATCTGCATTATTATCAAAATTAAATAAGAGTGGTTTTGGAGATCTCAAAAATATGTCAATTTTTTCAACAAATTTTTAATAATTGATCAATCAAAGAAAAACCCCTTACTAAAAGACAGTATTAAAAAAAAAACGGTTATTGTGTTTAATCCTTCATTTTGTCTTTAGTCATTTATTTTTTCTTTTATAAATAGGTTTTATTTTGAATTTTCAGGTTATATTAGTGTTCCCAATTAAAAATCGAATTTCACTTTTTTTCCCAAATGGTTCTATTTATTTAAAAATAATTTTTTGTTTTTTGGACCTTTGAAAAGTTGTTATGTAATTAATTCTTCCACTTTTGGATTCTATGGTGTTTAAGTTTTCAGGTTTTTCTTTATTTATTTTTATTTAAACCATTGTGAACCTATTTTAATAATATGTTAAAGAAGAAAAAGAAATAAAGAGAGAAAAGAATATTTTTAATCAAATTTTTTGATAAAAAATAGTACATTAAAATTTTTCAATTATTATTTTTTTTCAGACAACACTTTTAAGTTTAACAAAACACATTACAAATAAATTTTCACACAGTAATAATTATATTTCTCTTTTTATTAACTTTCCAAAAAATAAAATAAAATCATAATTACAAGGAAAATTATTACCCTTTTAATGAAAAAAAAAAGTAAATTAGAAAAATTACTTTGCAGAAAAAAGTAAAAATATCTTAATTTAAAGTGGTTAAAAAGACACTGTCTGTGAACGCTCGTAGACCAAAGATTTCACTTTTTTATGATTTTATTAAAAACGTATTTATTTACGAAACACAACACTTTTCCAATTTCCTACAAATTATCGATCATGGAGCGGAAAAACGTTTTTTTTATTTACCTTTTTGAAAGCTATTTTGGATTAGATCTGATTATTCTGTGCAAGGGATAATGGAATTTAAGTTTTTTCTCATTAAAGAAATAGCTGCAATGGAATTTTATATGTCAATAATCCGAAAATAATAATCTGTTTACTTACTTACAATGATTCACTTCTTCCTCTTCAAACAAATTTATAAGTTTTCTAGATTTTTTTTTTTGTCTTTTGGTGGTTTTTTTTTTTGTTATAAATAAACAAAAGTAAAATTCAATGTTTTTACAGAATAAATAAAAAAAAAAAAATTGAATAATTTTGATTAAAGAATTAAGTCAAATGAACAAAAAGAACAAGAATAATATCTTAAATATTATTCAAAATAAATAATCATTGTTTATCATGTTAATTAACGATATAGAAAATTATGATTCTTTATTAAAATTTTGAAACAAAAATGTAGAAATTAGGCAAGTATCATCAAGTAACGTAGAGTCGAGTAGAGTTCCTAGTTTTCTTGAGGTTTTCTGTTTTATATGATAAATCTATTGATTTTCGTTAGTTTTTTTTTTTTTTTTTTTTTTTTTTTTTCTATTTATTTGAAAAATCTATAAATTTTCACAAATAAAATAGAAAACCCCAAAAAAAACCTAATGTGAAGTGCCTAGGTTTTTTTTACTTTGAGAAATAAACTGAAAATTAAATAAAATTTCGGTTTATTTCTTAAATAAAAAAAAACCGAACGTGAAGTGGCTAGTTTTTTTTTAATTTGAGAAATAAACTGAAAATTAAAGAAATTTTCGGTTTATTTCTTAAATTAAAAAAAATCTAACGGCTGTAAGAGGAAATTAATTTCCACCCTTCAAAATAAAACAAATGATATATCTATTGATTTTCACAAATAAAATAGAAAAATCAAAAAAAACCTAGAACGTTTCACAGATAAAATAGAAAACCTAAAAAAAACCGAATGTGAAGTGGATAGGTTTTTTTTAATTTGAGAAATAAACTGAAAAAAAATAAATTTTCGTTTTATTTCTCAAATTAAAGAAAACCTAACCGCGAATAGGATATAATTTGGTAGAATCACCCCACTTCAATTCACAATAGTAATTCACTTTTTAATACTTTAAAACAAAATAAAAGCATGATATTTTAAAAATTAAAAAAAATAAATTAAAAAATAAAAAAAAAAAATTCAAGGATTTTAACATAGCAAAAATATTTAAACTCAGAAAAGCAGAACAATTTTGTTTAATTTAAAAATAATTTTGAAATATTTTTATCCTATCATTTTTTTTTATTTTTTATTTTTTTTTTCCCTATAATTTAATAAACTTCAATTTAAAAATTACATCTATCAAAAATTAAATTTTTAATAGAATAAATCTTATTATTACTTATTTGGGAAATACTTAAATTCAAACCCCTTATTAATTGAACCGTTAACAATTATAAAACCCTTTTAAACACAACAAAACAAACAATAAATAATTTAAAACCCAAATAAAAAAAATGTATTAAAAAAATTTTGAAGAGAGCACAACACAAAAAATTAATGAAAAATTTGTTCAAATGGAAACCAAAAAAGTACAATCGATCAAATGATTGATTAGTATTATCTAACTTTATTTGGGTTTATTGTAAAAACAAACTTTTAACTTAAGAACACTCATTAGAAAAAATTAACCACTAAGTAATTTTGATTACGTAACATGTAAAAATAAGACAAAGTATAAAAACTAGAAAACAAAAAACTAATAATATTGATGACAAATTCTTTAAATTCATACATAATTTATTAAGTTCTAACAATTGTTTAAAATATAGGATAAAATCATTTTTTATTGATTAAAGGTATGACCAAAATTTTGCATATTAGTCAAGTTTATCTTGGGTAAGGAACAATTTTTTTCCAATGATTGATATTTGGTTAAAGTTGGTTTCTTGTAAATAGAAAAAAACTCAAAGAAAATTAGTTAATGGTATCTGACCTTTGATCAATCAATAATTGTTAATAGAATTTCAACAAATTTATCAATACATTTTTTTTTGTTGTGCTACATTCAAAATTTTGTACTTTGCATTTTTTATATTTTGATTTATTAATTATTTGTTTTTTTTTGTTTTATTAGCTATTGTAAATTATCATCACTGTTAACATATCAATTAGTGTAGTGGTTCTAATTTAGTATTTTTTATATAATTTATTTAAATCAGATTTTTTTTATCAAAAATTGAATATTGTTGTGTGAAAAATTTTGAATTGAAGTAAAATTTAAAATTAGAAAACACCAAGTGATTAAATTGAATAGTTAGGAATAAAAATCCAAAAGTTATCAAAATTTGAGATTCTGGTTTCTGTGATTTCTGTGATTTCTGTGATTTTCTTTTTCAAAAAGTATGAAAATATTAGGCCTTATTTTCAGTTATGAGAACGAAGGATCTTGAAAGATCTTTTTGTGGATTTTTTATTTTAAAACTTGTTTTGTTAATGAGTGTTTGTTGTTCAGAAATATCAATTTAAAAATGAAAGTATAAAAAGAAACAAAATTATTTGAAAGAGATAAACTTACTTTTTAATAGTATAAATACTATTGTAATTGTTTCGAATTATTTCAACTGCATGAGGTATTATTGCTCTCGAAAAAATAAAATAACCAAGTAAACCATCTCACAACAGTATTTGTTGAACTGTGATCTTTTTTTTTTTTTTTAAGGAGGATCTAAAAAAATTCACAAGTAATTAAATTGTTTTGTTTAGAAGTCATATAATATAAAAATTAAATAAAGTTCTTGTAATAATTTTTTTTAGATGAAAAAAAACAAAGAAAAAAAAAAAAAAAAAATACAATAAATTATAATGAGGAAACAAATAAAACTGATCGTTTTCAGTATTACTTTTTTTGGATCGAGTATAATAGATACAATTTGATGGCTTGGAAAATATCAAAAACTTCATTTTTTAAATCTAATCACTGAATGGATATAGCAATTCATTGATATTAATATTCAACTTTTTGTTAAAAGAAATTTCTGAGAAAAAAAATGACAAGAAAAAATGAAAGGAAATTGTCAATTTTCTTTTGTTTGAATTTTCCACTTAACTAAAGAAACAAGTGTGAGTAAATATATAATAACTGTTTAACCGATTATAAAAAAAAAGAAAAAGAAGAAGAAGAATATCAATAAAATGTAAACAGAAATATAGCCATGTTTCCAAGTTAATTGAAAAATAAAACTGTTTTTCTGTTTTAAAAATCAATTTCTCACTGAAATAAATGAATGTATTTTTAGGTTTTTTTAAAGATAAATTTTCAAAATTTTTATAAATTCCATTTTTAATAATATAAATTAAAATAGAAAAGAAAAAATAGTTTTCTTTAATTTAAAAGGGTGTTTGAAATATTTCCGAAAAAATACCCGAAAATTGAAAATACTCGAAAATTTTTAAACCACTAAAATGCACTTTTTGAACAACTTCTAAGAAACTCCAGTGCCAATATACTCAGTTTAATGGTAATATTGGAATTTTATTATAAAATATTTTTTTTTGAATTTTCTACTATAACTCTTCTGAAGAGTTTTTGGTAAATTTTGAGAATATTTGAGTATATTAATATTGACAGGGTAAGCATGTGTTTGCGAGAGTATGTTTGGTTTTGGTATGGCTGTGTTGGGATGGGGGTAGAGTGTTGGATTAAACCAATTTATCCTTTGGGAATGGACAGTTAAAGAAGTTTAGGCTCTCCTTATGTAGTGTAGGGGTATGTCAGTGTACGATTAGATATTACTTGGCTATTTTTGGATTGTATTAAGATTACAAAATTATGAATAATGATACACAATTAGAAATTGTCTTTACAAATACATTATCTCTCATTTTATATTAACATTTATCAATGATCAGAAAGGTTACAGTCATCTAAGATACCAATTACTTTCAAACAAAAGGGGTTGAATAATTTCCCCAAAAATTTAGCAATTTTTGACAGATATTTCTATTTTCTTTACCCAAAAAAAAATATTTCTATAATAAAATTCCAATATTATCATTAAACTGAGTATATTGGCACTGGGGTTTCTTAGAAGTTGTTCAAAAAGTGCATTTTAGTGGTTTAAAAATTTTCGAGTATTTTCAATTTTCGGGTATTTTTTCGGAAATATTTCAAACACCCTTTTAAATTAAAGAAAACTATTTTTTCTTTTCTATAATAATTTACAAATTTAAAAATGGAATTTATAAAATGTTATAAAAGTTTTTTTAATAAAAGTTTCTTAAATTATTGAAATGTCTGAGAGAATTTTGTGATAAAAATCTTTTAGAGGTCTTATAAAAATATTTTTTTTATTTGGGAATGAATGTAATTAAAAAACTACACAATAAATGCCAAAACATCCATTTCAAGTAGTTCACAAAAAATTTTTGGGTAGCAACTTTTGGTTATTTTTTTTTAAAAAATATTTTTTAATCAATAAAATGGAATTCAAGAAAAATGATTTGGATTACTCAAATATCAAAAAGTTGTATTCTTATTTTATTATAAGCAAATTTGGTTTTTTGTTACATGATCATTCGAAAATTAGTTTTGAAGGTCTTGTTTGTTTAAAAAATCAATTATTTTTTTTTCTTTTTTCAAGAAATAAAAATGAAAAAATAATAGTTTTAAAAAAAAGAATCCAAAATTCTTGGTTACTTAATGTCAGTACCCAGTGTGCGATTTTTATTCAATTAAAAATCCTTTAACAATACTTTTGTAACTTTAACTAATTAAAAAGAAAATGCAAAAAATAAATTTTGAAAAGTAAATAAAATAAAAAAAAATCAAGATTTATTTTCTTAATAGTAGAGTTCAAAAACTTAAAAAATCAGTGAGACTTTTTTCGTCTATAAAAAGCTATTTTTGTAATTATTTAAATGTTTTAATTCAACAACATTATATATATCCTGAATAAACCAAATATCATTAATAGGAATAATTAATTTATTATTGAATTTTATTTTATTTTTCAATATGAGAACATTTTTTAAAAAGTAAAAGATTTTTTTACCTTTCAAATTCCCTTTACTATTAAAAAATTACAAGTGATTTTCCTTTTCCGCAACTTAAATAATATCTAAATAAAATTTAATTGAGATACTTATTCTGATTACTTATTGTAAAATAAAAAAAATTCTCACGAATTTTATTAGGTATTCCCAAAATTGATTATAATTACTAAAAATTATATAAAGTATAAAACAATAAGAAAAATACTGTTTATTAAGGTAGTAGTATTTTTTAAAAATAAAATGAAATTTTGTCAAGATCTTGAAAAAACTTTTTTTTGTAATTTGTACTTTGAGCTTATGGAAATGGATGAGTTTACCTCATCTAAACAATTTATAAATTTGAGTCTATTTTATTGAAATCCAAAATTTACATGTTTCCAAGATAAAACCAAAAAAAGTAACCTATTATTATTATTAGAAATTAAGTTAATTCTTGAAAATGGTATAAACATATATTTTTAGTTTTATGTTGGAAAGTTTTGATTTTGAAAGAAAATTTTTCATTTTTGTTATTATTTTTAATGATTAATCTTTCAATTTAAATCTCAGCCAATAAAATTAATTGAGATATAGGTGATTAAATAAATGAAAATTTGATAGAAGCCTTAACAAAAGTTTTATCAATGAAATTTAGATCTATTAAGCCAAATTTTTTTTATTCTTTCAGGTTTTGAAAAAAGTCCTTTTCTTGATTTTCAAAAAATGAAAAAAAAATTACAAAATAATTTTCAATTTTGAAAAAAATTATTTTAACAAATTATTTGATCTTATAAAAAAGAATCCTAAGAAAAAATTTAAATCATTTTTGAATAAAAAAATCAATTTTGAATTTTGAGGATAAAATTACAAAATTCTCAAATATCTTGAAGAAAATTTTATTGTGAAAAATCGAATTTCATCTTTGAACAAAAACACATTTTCAAAGTAAAATTTGTAAATTTGTTTAAAACTTTAATGATCATAACTATCCTTCTTTGAAAAATGCAATTATTTTTCAATTGGTTGAATAAATAAATTTTTTGGTTACCCAAAGAATTATCTCATTAAAAGAAAAAAATTATTTACATTAATATTCCTGGCAACAAAGACCTGATATTGTATAATAATGATGGAAATGACAATAAACAAGGGTAAAAAATTTTTATAATGTAACAAATAAAAGGAATTTAAATGTTTTTCTTTTTCAGAAAAAAGGAAAAAAAAAATTGATCTCACTGATAAAAATATTCTTTTTTGGGTTTCTTAGTAGATCAGAATTTTTTGACACTTGGCATATAAAATTTTTAAGTATATAATATCACCAATAACATATTTTAAAATTTAACCCTGTTGTTGTAGACTACTGATCCATTAAAAATTGTTTCGACACAAATCTTTTTTTGAATTTAATTTAATAATTTTTATTTTGTTATTTATAGTGAAATGAAAAAAACTTTTTGAGATTCCATTTTTTTTATTTTTCCTAAAAAATACTATTTACTGTTTTTGGTAATAATAAAAATATATATAAACTAAAATATAAACAAATACAATTATTTGGAGATTTAATTTCTCAAACAAAATAATATAGGTATAAAAAAAAACAAACAAACAAACTTGTTAAACCTCGTTAATATTTTAGAAATAAATCAAATCTATTTTTGCTCTTAATATAAAAAAAAAAAAATTTTTTTTATGATTTTTTTTTAAATATTAATTATTTTTGATTGTTATATCATCATTTTTTTGTTTTTACAGTGAGTACATTTTTAATTTAAGAAAACAATTTTAAAAACATAATTATTTTAAAACATTTATCCTCTGAAATTTTTATTTTTATTTTGATTTTATTAAATTTATTTTACTTTTTTTTATTTTTGCTAATTTCTAAAAAAAAATTTATTTCTATAGAATCATCTTTTTGATCAAAAAAGAGAAATAGAGTGGAGAAAAAAATATAAAGAATTAGTTGAACTTCTTGTAGATGATAATTTTGAAATTTTATTTGCCTTATCTGATGTTGTTCATTCTGGAGATGCCGATGAAGTTGCAAAAATCATTGTTCAAATTCTTCAAGGATATCAACCTGAACTCACAGTTGAATTTATTAACGAATCAATTGCAAGAGAAACAGAAATTACACGTAAATAATAAAAATAATATTTTTTAAAAAAATAAATACCCTTTCTTTTCAAAACAAAAAAAAAACAAAATCAATCCTTTATAATTTTTTTTTATTTATTAATTTAATGTTTTAATTGATCCAATAAACAAATTAAAAAATACACAAACAAATAAATAAATATATAACTAAATTAATGAATCATCTAAAATTTAATTAATTAATGATCTAAACTTCAAATTAATAGTTCAACCACAACAACTTTTTAGAACAAATAGTATGGCAACCAAAATGATGACTTTTTATTCAAAAATTATTGGAAACGAATATTTAAGATCAACTTTAAAACAAATCTTAACAGATTTAATAAAAAGAAAACAATCATTGACAATAGATGAATTTAAATTAAAAGATGGAGAATCAATTGAAAAAAATATTGAAAAATTAGAACTTACCAGCGAAAAAGTGTTGAATAAAATTTTTAATTCTCTTGAATTTTGCCCTAGGTATTATTATTATTAATTTTTTTTTTTTTTTTTTCAATTATTAATTCACCGATATATATATAATGAAATATTTTTTTTTCATAAAACAACTTACTAAATTATTATTAAATTAAAATATCAAAAAAAAAAAAAAAAAAACAGACCATTTCATCAAATTTGTAATAAATTATATACTTGTGTTGGTAATAAATTTACTGATTATAAAGAAATTTCCATCGCTGGTTTCTTCTTTCTAAGATACATTGGACCTGCAATTATTAGCCCAGATGGATATAATGTGACTGATAAAATCACTGTAGGTTCTTATCGAGCAAATTTGATATTAATTGCAAAAGTTATTCAAGGTGTAGCAAACCGAACGGAACTGGGTGTAAAAAATGAAAGTTTAAAACCACTTTCAAAATTTACAGAGAAACACTTACCAGAATTAGACAAAGTATGTATATTCTATTATATTCTATTTCAAGGATTATTTTTTTTTTGTTGTTGTATTTTTATTGTTTTGAAATGTTCATTTATGAAAATACAATAAATTGAAAAACTTCTCATTAATTAAATTTTATTTATCAAAAAAAAAAAAAAAAAACACAATTTTAATAGTTTATTAAAGCATTATCAACAGTTCCTGAAAAAAAGGAAAATACAAATAATCAGACGAAGAAAAATAAAAACGAACAGAAAGGACCAAAATTGACTGACTTTGGATCATTAATTTTATTACACAAGCATTTGATTTCATATATTGATAAAATTGATGCCCTTTTATCAAAAGACGAGGAAGAACAAGACGAAGAAGGGACTGGATCATCCTTATTAAGCTTTTTAGGAGGCGAGGACCCGGTGACAAGGCTGGCAATGTTATTGAATGAATACCAAAAGCCACCAGCAGCAACATTTAAGAAGTTACATTCCATTCAAAACCATGTCTTACTATCAAGAAAGGCAATCAAAATCACAGAGGATATCTCGGATTATATGGATCAAGAAAACGAAGACGTCAAAATTTTGAATAAATCATCACCATTCAATGGCGAAGCAAGGAAGGCAACACTAGTGTCTCGTGATTTAACGAAATGCATCATTAAACTCTATCAATCATTTTTGATTACAAATGAAGAAAACAATTTCCAAATCCTCAGCAAAGAAAAGAAAAAAAAAGGATCTTTATATTACCGATCCTGCGACTGGAAGAATTTGAAATCCACTGAAAAGTACAAGGAATTTTGTGAAAACACTCGCGAACTCAATGCGGTAGATTTAAAAATTTTAGATCCCTTTGAAACAACAGCCTTTTGGATCAATACCTTAAATCTTTTATATCTACATGCGTCTGTTGAGAATGGTGGCGGTCCGGCCACGGTGTACCAAAGAAAGGAATTTAACAATTCCAATCGCTATTTTATTGCAGGGGCAACCTATTCCATTGATGATATCATCCATGGTGTATTTCGAGGCAACCCCAAGAATTTTAGAGGCTCTCGTTACTTTAAAAGCCGAGAAGACCCAAGAAGGATCTCTGTAATTCAGCAATTTTCGCCCTATTTGCATTTTGCTGTTTCCTACCTTGAAAGCGGAACCTCCTTGCCCTATGTATACCATGTCGAAAATCTGGAAAAGCAATTAATTCTTGTTACAAAAATATTCTTTGAACAGCATATCAATATCGTACATGAAAAGGATCTCCAATTAGTCGTTCCAATGCAATTCAAATGGAATAAATCTGATTTTGGGAAATCAAATGAAAAAATTTATGATTTTATTGCGCATGTACTCAAAATATCAAATTCGGAAATGAGCAAAAAAATTATTAGAATAAGCCAAGTCGACTTTGAAATTAAATTTCAAAATAATCTTTCTCCAAATACTTTTAACAAGTGGATGAAGCTTTATGATAAACAAAATGATCTTGAATATTTAAATTGGTTTATGAAACAAGAGGAAAATAATTTTGAGGTGAAAAAGGGTTTGCTATTCCCTTCATTTTTAGAAGGCAATGATTTGTCGACAAATAAAAGTTTGAAATCAAATACAAAATCTAAATCAAACCCTGAAAAAATTTCTAATTCGATAAAAAAAGATAAAAAATCTAGAATACACTTTTTCAGAAAGAAATCAATTAGAAAATAAACTTTTCTCGTTTTACTGAAAGAATACATTAATTCATTTATTTGAAATTGATTACTATTATTCCTTAATAGAAAAATATTATTTTTATTTATTTATCCAATCCTCCATTTTTTATTTTTATTATAATTATGATTATTTCGATTTTGTTTTCTATTTCTATTTCAAAATCTTCTTTTTTTTTATTATTTTTTCTATTTCTTTTTTACTCTGCTTTTTTTTTTTTTTTATATACATATTTATAAAAAAGTTTATTAATTATTTTTTTTTATTAAATTAAAATCATTCTCAAACAAAAAACTTTTTTTTTTTTATCGTTATTTTTTTTTTAAAAATCCAAAGAATTTTATCTATTAATTTTAAAAAAATCTTTAAAGTGTTTCCAAAAAAAAAAAAATTGAGATTATTATTCTTTTTAACAATAAACAAGCATTTTTATGTAAAAAATTGTATTTTATCAAATTATGAAGAGGTAATCTGTGAAAATTCTTACTTGAAAACCAATTTATTTTCAATTTCAAATTACAGAAACCTAAAAAATCTTCTAGTTTACAATAATTTCATTTTAATTATATATTTTAATTAATTTTCTTCTCTATTTTTTTGTTTGATAAATTTTGTTTAATTACTCCTTTTTCTAAATAAATAAATAAATAGTTTATGATAATTTCAAAACTTATCATTTTGAATATAATTGGTACACTAATTTAGAATTAGTTTGACAGCAAATTTACTGAATATGTTTGTGAGAAACCCTAATCAAAAAGTTGAAATAAATTTGAGATAAAGGTTTCTCCTTCTTCAAAAAAAAATGAAAAATATTCAATCATCTTCTTTTTAACTATAGGGACAAGGATAACCAAAATCTTGGGTTTTTTTTTTGTTATAAAGTTTGGTTTGTAAAGATCAGTCAACTCTTTAAAAGAAAGATAGATTATATATATATATATATATAAATATATATATATATATTAATATTATTTTTCTTTTTTGACTTTTGGGATGAGGAAAAAAGATTTGCAAGTTTTTTAGATCTTCATAACTTTTTTCAAATCTTGTGTTCTCGGATTCAAAAAAAATTAGGAAAAGGTAAGTGTTGAATTTTCTCTTGAAAAATTTATTTAATTTTTAAATACTTTTGGTTTAATTTTGAGAATATAGAGTAAAATAATCTAAAAAGAGTTCAAAAAACAAATAAACAAGATATTTTACAGTTCTAATTTCCCTAAGATATTGAATTTTCTCTCATTCTTTCTTTCTTTCTTTTTTTTTTACCTAATTTTTTTTGGAACATTAATTATGATTTATTATCTTTAGTTTTGCTTAGTAACTGAAATAGATAACATATTGAAAAAAATTGGCAAATAAGATGATGTTTGAACTTTTCAATTGGAATTTAAATTTCTAAATTGGAATATAAAAAGTAAAGAAGAATTAAATTATTATTTACCAAATTTAAACAATGAAAATTTTATTACATGTATCTTAAGGTGATTTTATAAAGTTTTTTAATTATGATTACGTACTATTTTTTTTTTTTTTTTTTTTTAGTTAATATCAATCCCTAAATAAGACAAAATGTTTAATTTTAAAAATTTGTTTTAAAAAATTGTAAGAATATTGATCTAATGAAGAAGTAAAAAAGAATTAAGTTAAATTGAATTAGTTATCTACCATATGAATTTCACGCCTTCTTGAAAACTAACCCATTTTTGAAAAAAAAAAAAAAAGATTAATTATAGGACTTACCATGGTTGAAAAAAAATGTTAAGAATTTCTTAGAAAGTTTCAATGATTTCAAAATTTAAATTAAAAATTTATTTCATGGTATATAAAAGAAATATGTTTCTGGGTGTTTTTTTACAGATAGAAGAAAATACATAATTTTTATCACAGTTAAAACAGTGAAAGAATCACAATAATATAATTACATTTAAATTGAAAATATTTTTGATCTTTGTTAATTATGAAAATCGTTTTTTTCTCTTGTAGCTTTTTATTTTTATTTTCTTTTTTGAATTTCGTAACTAGTTTTTGTTCCATCCAATTTTTTTTTGAATGACTGATAAGGTGTTAAAATTGGAGCTCTTTCAAGAGACGAACTCAAATAAACTTAATTTTTGTTTTACATAACCTGTTCTGTTCTATCAAATTGTTTTTCAACAATTGATATTATGCTAAAGATGAGTTGTTCCAAATAGAAGAACTCAAATAAATTTAGTTGGTGTCTCTAACCCTTTAATGGACCAATATTCCTAACAAAATTTCCACGAATTTACCAAAGTATTTTTTTATTAAATACCCAAAATTTTTGACACAAAAATGTTTATATTTACTCGATATTTTGTTATTTATTTTTTGTATTGTGGGTATTGTAATAAAGAAATTCAAACTTATATTTCAATTTCAGTCTGTTCCACTTATAAGACTCAAACTTTCAACGAAATTTAATCAACAAAAAAATCTAAATTAAAACACTTATTTTGGATTTTTTTTACACAAATTATATTTCAAGTATTTGAATTTTGTTCCTTAATTTGTGATTTTTTTTGTGCCTTAAATTTTGAACAAAGTTTGTATCTTAAAAGTGGAATTTACTGTATTTACAATTGGTAATTTTTTCTATATTTCCACTTTAAAAGAAGATCACACCATTTTTAAAACTATTTAGTTATTATTTATTCAAGTAAATCTCCATATACATCTTAAGTGATATCTATTTGGTGATTAAATTAAACATTTTTTTACCATTATAAAATACCTTTTTTTCTCAACTCTAGAGTTTTAAAATCGATGTTTTTTTCTAATAAAGTTGAAATATCCTAAAAATTACCATTTGTAAATTTCAAAATTTAAATCATTTTTTCAGATTTAGCTTATTTTTCTCGATTTGTTTTTTAAAACATAATTTATTTGCAAATTTTTTTTTTATTACAAGATCGATAGTCACTTGGTAAAAATGTGTTATTCATATTTTTACTGAAATAATGAAAATTATTCTAGAGATCATATTGATTTCTATTGAAATTAAATTGGATCTTAAATTGAAGATCAAAATAAATCTTGTTACTTTTCTAAATAGGTTACCTAAGAATTTGAGTTTTTGAAATTTTTGAGAAAATCTAGAGATTTATTAGTTTTAGTTCCAACAGAATATCAACCATTCTATGACGTGTGTTATTCTACTTGTTTCTTATTTGTTCTTCAAAGTTTCTTTAGTAAAATAATTGATTTTTAAAAAAAATGTTGGGATACTTTGACTAAAACAAAGTTTACATAAGCTTCAAGAATTTGAAGTTTCAAAACAGTGATTATATTGGCACTTTTTTTGCACAATATTTATTTTGGTTAATTTAAGAATCCTAAATACAATTTAGGTTTACAGTTGTTTCAATGGCCCATTTTGGCTTTGTTAAATTTTGTTTTTCAGACTTTAACTGTTATTTTCCAAATTTTGTGTTTTTAACTGTTCTTTGGATTTTTAAATACTGTAAAAAATATAATTATCATAATTAAAATTTTATCTCAAAGTCCAATAAGAAAGATTAAATAAATATCTAAAAATATCATTTCTCATTGATTTTCTAAAGACATTTGGGTTTTTTCAGCTAATAAATAATTCATAATATTTGGAACCCGAAGTAAAAAATTTCTTTTTTTAAATGGAAAATAACAGTAATGTCTTGGGTTTTAAATTATTGTTGAAGAAAATTAAAAATTTTTAAGATTATGTTTGTTTTTACTAAACAAATTCCATCTTAACAATAATAATATTCATTTTCACATATATAGACGAAAATTTTTTTTAGAAGTTCACTAATTATCTTTAATCTTCAAATTCAATGAAAAATTGAAAGATCTTTATATAATCTATGGAAATTTACATTTTTAAATAACAAATTCTCTCTCATTATTAAAATATTTAAAATAAAATTTATTTTCAAATGAGTCAACAAAGGCAAGTCTCTTGTTGAATATTTTTAAATAGTATAAAATTTCAGCTAATTAACTTTTTTTTCAATTCTGGAATATAGCCTCATTTAAGATTCTTGTCTCATCCAATCTAGATAACTAAAAAGAACCAAATAACTAAAACTCAGATCACTAATTAAAAGATATTATTTAAAGACTATTGGAACGACCTTGTTTTTTTTTGGAAATTCTTTAATAACGAATCCATTTTGATAAAATTTGATATTTGATTTTATTATCCACAAATACTATTACATACTATAAAAATACTTGACTTTCAGTTCTTCAAAATATAAATTAAAAAGGTGTTTTATTTTTTAAAATATTCCATTCTTCAATCTCAAAAAATATCCCCAATAATTTTTTACTCTTAGATATCAGAAATAATTCTATTTTATATATGAAGTCAATCCCGTCTCATTAGAAATCATTTTGAGTCTTTTTTTTAACTTTAAATTCAATTTTTAAATTTATTTTGTCAAATTAAAAACTTTTGTTAGAATCAAAGTAATTTTCAAGAGATCTAAAAATAAAATTTCAAACAAAACTAAATTTTTCAAAGAGAGACAATTAAAAAAATCTCCAAAACCCGAAATCATCAGCAACTATAACAGCACATCTCTTTAAATCTTGGTTTAGTTTTGTAATATTTACAAGATAAGAGGAATTATTACCGAATGAAGAAACACTGAAAAATTAAAATGAGAAAATACCTTTTTTTGGAATAAAAAAAATTCCTACTTTAATGAAATATTCATTAAAAAAAAAACTGGTCCAAATAATTCGTACTTAACAAAAATAACAAATGTTCAACAAACCTTGGAAAACTGAATCCAACATTTTAGTCTGGGCTGATAGATCTAACCAAGTAAAAATCAAAAATAAAGCAAAATTTTTTAATCTTAACTTTTTCAAAAAATAATTGAAAATTTTTGAAATCATTTTAGCATCTTTAAATACACTTTTCAAAACAATTTTTCAGAAAAAGTTTCGTCTCTTTTTTGTTGTTGACTTTTTCTGATCAAACTAAAAGATTTGGTGGTTGTGAATTTTTGTGAAAGGTTTTTTAAATCTGGCTGACTTAGTTTAAAAATGGGGAGATTGAATTTTCGAATGTTATAGAAAAATGGTTTGACAAAATGATCTCATGTAAATACTGTTTGGTTTGGAAAGTACAAGGTTTTACTAACATTTTTGAAAAAAAACATATTAAAAACTCTAACCAAGAGTTAACGATAAAAAAAAAACGTCTATAAAAAAACCAACAGTTATTTACAAAAACAACAACAAAAACATCAATATTGGTTATTGAAACAACTGTACAAAAATTGAAAAAAAATAATTATTTTACATTTTGCTAGGTTGAAATGTCAAACATCAAATAAATTCAAAGATTTTTCTTCATCAAATGAGACGAAAGAAATATTACTTTTACAGACTAGTTTGGGTTTGGAATGTACTATTTGGTAATACAGCTTTCTCCATAAAAACATTTTCCAAAGTCTGACAAATCTGTTTCAACTTGATTTAATTATTTTTAGCAGCACAAAACAACTAATGAAAATTCAATATTGAATTTAACTTTACTTGGAAATAAAGTTTCTTATTTTTAGGGATGTTTAAGGATTTTGATTTGGATTATTTCTTCATTTTTTTCAATTTGTCAAACAAACTAAATTTCATTTCTTGAAATGGATCCAACATCTCTGAAAGAATCTCTACTAAAAGGACTCAAAGCGAATATTCGTACAATTAAGGAAGACAATATTTTTGTATTGGCAAATCACGATCTCTGGAAAAAAAGGACACGAACCGATCAAACAAATGATATTGAGATCGATTATACACTTCAGAAATATTATAGCGAACCAAAAATTTTTTTAAAATTCTTAAATCTTTATTGCATTGAATCAGACAAAATACATCGGATTAATGACAAAGAGATTACGAAATTGCTGAACAGTTTATATGAGAAAGTCTTTTTTCCACACTCTGAGAAATGTGCATGGGATCTTAAAATGATCTCATTAATATTTTCTTTATTGAGCCATCCGGAAAGCCAAAAGTTCTATAAGATGTATAAGTGGATAGAAGATTGGTTTTTATATTACACTCTTCGGGAAGTGTCGAAACGATCCAAAGAAATAACAACAGCGATGCAAGAACAATTGAAATTAATCCATGAGCAGTTAATTTACAAATTCTGGAAAAATCAGATAAAGGAAATATTAATTCAAATGAAGAACGTAAAAAAACAAAAGGAACAATCAATACGTTTACACACATTAATAAAACTGAAAAAAGAAATGGTACAAAAAATTCTTAAACAATTAATCAATTCTCTGGATAAAAAAATTTTAAAAGAAGAAAAATCGAAATCAAAAAAGGAATATTTTCAAAATTTAAAATTAGGTTGTAAAGATAAAAAAGAAATTGAAAATGAGAAAGAGAAAAAAACTGTAAATCAAAAAGAAAAAGAAAAAGAAATAGAAAAAGAAAAAGAAATTGAAATAGAAATTGAAAAAGAAACAAAAGATTCTTCAGAAAAGGATCAAATTTATTCAACAGGATTTAAAGGAAAAGGAATAAAAGAAAAAATTCATAACAAATCATTTTTAGCCAATTGGGGTGAAGAGAAACTAGCCTACCTTTCATTAAGAGGCAAAAAACGAATCACAAACAAGTGTAAGTCAATTGTTTTTTATTTAAAATACGAAACATCAAATGATATACTGGATTTAGACATAGGGTTTTGCCCAAGAATTAGATACCCAACACCATTTAAATTATTAAAAAACAGTGTCTATTTCTCGGCTTTGACCGGCCATTTTTATAACAATTTCGAAAACCAAATAATTGATGAAAATAAACATGGAAATGGAAATGAAACAGAAAAAGAAAATGAAAAAGAAAATGAAAAAGAAAAAGAGAAAAGAGAAAAGTATCAAAATAAATATCAAAAGTTAATCCTCTTAAGCTCACCCATCATTATCAAAGTTAAGTTAAAGAAACAAAAGAATAAAAAATATATATTTACAATAACTTTTAATACAATCAAATTTCAAGTAGAAAATATTTGTTTTGAAAAATTTTTATGGGGAATAGATTTGAAAAAAGTGGGAAATCAAATTACATTCATCTCCAAAAATGATTATGACGAAGAATATCAAAAAATTTGATTAATATTCAATATATAAAAATCTTGAAACAAGCAAGTAATTAATGAATGAATGAGTGGATGAGCGGATGAGCGGATGAGCGGATGAGCGGATGGGCGTATTAATGAATTAATATGTTAGTTAGCTCGTAGTTTATAAGTGTAATTGGAAAATTTATTCCTCTTAACAAATTTATAAATATGAAAATACAAATTGAAAAAAAAAAAAAGATTATTTTTTTTTTTTTTTTATTTTTGAAGAGAGAAAATTGCTTTTCTCCTGTGTGCCCTAATTTCTAAACTTTTTTTTAAAAATTTTGTTAAAGAATCACAAATTTTATTATCACTTACTAATGATAATATATATGATGAATTCTTTTTATTAATAATATCTCCGATATTATTAATTTTTTATTGTTTTCAAAAAATTCAGATATCCAGATTTTTTCTATTTATTTTATAGGCCGGACAGTCCCATAAAAAATGATCGAAATCTTCAATGATATCAATATTTAACTTTTCTTTACATAAATCACAATTTTTATTTTTATTTTTACTTGTTACATAAGAGTACCTATTTAAACAATTAGTAAAATTTCGAAATTTTAGAATTGTTTTTGAAGCTTTCCAGTTTAAATATTTTTGTTGTTTGAAATTGCAATTTTGTTGTTTTATAATTTTTAAATATTGTTGAACTTTCCAACTAGGTGAATTTTCCAATTCGGTTAATCGAAAAACTTTTAATTCTAAATCTAATAATTTTAATCCCTTAGTGTGCCAATTAATATTTTCATTTTCCAATTTTCAAAAAATTTAGTATTGTTTTTAATTTTTTTTAAATTTAAGAAATCTAATTTTTCTTTCAATTTATATTTTCTTCGGTATACTTTTAATCTAGCGAGATCAATTTTTGCTTCAGTTTTATAAATTAATCGAGGTGAATGGATATTAATTTGTAAGAAATTTGTGACTGATTTATTGATAAATCTATCAATTCTTTCAAAATCATTTTGTTTCAAGTCAAATATTTCAAGACCATAATAAAGTTGACTTAAAATGAGAGTTTTGAAAGAAGTTATTTTGACTCCATTGTTGAGTTTATTTTGTTGAAACTATCGATTAAGTGTTTCCAAGGACTTTTCTACTTTTTTGAAATTATATTCAAGATGTGTGTTTTTTTCTAACCAAATCCCAAGATAAAAAAATATCTTTTAATCTTTTTTTATATTTGGTTTTTTTTATTATGTGGGTTCATCCCGAATCTTTTTATTATTTCGAAAATCCTTTCTAAATTAATTTTTAGAGAGATTAATGGCCCTTTCATAATAAGAATAAGATCATCTGCATACATTTGAACATGAACAGCTAAAGTTTTAAACTTTTCTAGTAGGAAATGAGATATAAATGCGAAGAGAATTGGTGATAAGGGATCTCCTTGATAAACTCCAATTCCTTCTTTTTTATAATATCTCAAGAGCCAATTTTTAATTGTTTCATTTTTGATAATTTTTTTAATAGATTGATATATTAACGAGTGTTGTATAGAGTCAAAACATTTTTGTATGTCTATAGTAACTACAAAGTATTCTGTATTTTTATTTTTATTTTTTTATTTTTTAAATTTTCTTAATAAATTTAAAACAGCAATTCTTGTTCCAAAATATTTTTTAAATCCAAATTGTTTTTTTGAAATCAAGTCCTATGAGTCTTGAATTCCAATGTATATTAATTTTAAAAAAAATCTTGGAAGAGATTGATTTATAGAGATAGGTCGATAATTTAATGGATAGCCTTCTCCCCCGATTTATGAATAAATAATAAATTTCTTTTTTTAATAAAATTTATACTTTTTTCAGTTTCGTCTGTTATCCAATTTAAAAAAAATATTTTTAACTGTTTTAATAAAATAATTATAATTTAATAAATATTGAATTGGTTGGTTTTTTATAAACTTATAATGATTTATTTTGTCAAATTCTTTAACTGATTTATTTTTTTGAAATTTGATTATTTCTTTAATTTTATCTTGATCAAAAATTTCCTTTATGTCAATTGGATTTAATGAATTTTTATTACAGTCAGTTTCACTTTTAAGGCACAAACTTTCAACGAAATTTAAGGCACAAAAAAATCTCAAATTAAAACACAATTTTTTGGAATTTTAATTTTCACAAATTATTTTACTAGTTTTTGAATTTTGTGCCTTAATTTGAGATTTTTTTTTGTGCCTTAAATTTCGTAGAAAGTTTGTGTCTTAAAAGTGAAACTGACTGTAATTTTATTTTTTTTAATATAATTAATTATATTTGTATTAGGTTTTTGACTAATTGATTTTACAAAATAGTTATACACTGTGGATATGGTTTCATTATTTAAAAACATTTTGTAGAATTTTCTCTTATTTTATTTAATGTTTTCCAAAAGTTTTAATTTTTATTACAGTCAGTTTCACTTTTAAGGCACAAACTTTCAACGAAATTTAAGGCACAAAAAAAATCTCAAATTAAAGCACAAAATTCAAATTCTAGTAAAAATAAATTGTAAAAAATAAAATTCCAAATTTTGTGCCTTAATTTGAGATTTTTTTGTGCCTTAAATTTCGTTGTAAGTTTGTGCCTTAAAAGTGAAACTGACTGTATATTCTTCATTTATTTGATTAAGTAATTTTAAGTAATTTAATTCATTATTTTTTTTGATTTTATGTAAAGTTTCATTTTTATCAAACAATTTATAAAGTAAATTATTAATTTTTAATTTATCTTGTTTGATATCAAATACTATTCTTTCTTTCTGTTTATATTTTTTTTAAATAAAATAAAATTTTCTTCATTTAAATTAAAATTATGTCGAGAAAAGAATTGGAGAAAGTCTTCTTGAAAGGTTGGAATATCTTTAATTTTATAGATTTCATTGATTTCCCAATTTGTGTTTATTTCAAATTTATTCATACAGTCAGTCTCACTTTTAAGGCACAAACTTTCAACGAAATTTAAGGCACAAAAAAAAATCTCAAATTAAGGCACAAAATTCAAATTCTAGTAAAATAATTTGTGAAAATTAAAATTCCAAAAAATTGTGCCTTAATTTGAGATTTTTTTGTGCCTTAAATTTCGTTGAAAGTTTGTGCCTTAAATGTGAAACTGACTGTAATTGTATTATGATCACTAATAAAATTTTTGATAGTCTTTGATTTATTGAGTTTTAAATTATTAAAATTTGTTAAAAAATAATCCAAATTGTTTGGTTTTCTACTTGGTTTATTATTAAGAAATATTTTAAAATTAAATTTTTCTTTTAATTTTATTTTATTTTCATTTAAATTAAAATCACCACCAATAATTGTTTTATTGTATTTGTATTTTCTTAAGATATTTATTATTTTTTTATTAATTTCAATATTTCGGTCATTTCTCCGATATATATTAATTATGATTAAATCAGTTCAGTCAGTTTCACTTTTAAGGCACAAACTTTCAACGAAATTTAAGGCACAAAAAAAATCTCAAATTAAGGCACAGAATTTGGAATTTTTTTTTTACAATTTATTTTTACTAGAATTTGAATTTTGTGCCTTAATATAAGATTTTTATTGTGCCTTAAATTTCGTTGAAAGTTTGTGCCTTAAAAGTGAAACTGACTGTATTAATAAACCACCCTTATTTTCATTATTTCCATTAGATTTTTTATTCACAGAGAAATAGTTTGTGAAAGTTGGTTTTTTTGTTATTTTGGATTCTTGTATTAAACAAATATCGATATTACATTTTAATAAAAAAGATTCTAATTTAAAAATTTTATTTGAATTATTCAAGCCACAAATATTTAAAGAGGCTATATTAATATTTATTTTTTGATTTTTATTTTTCATTTTTTTAGAACCTTTTATTAATAATCTTTCTTTGTTCTTCAAAAAATGCTTTATATATAAATCATTTGGAATATTTTTTTGTTTATTTATTAATATTCTTTTAAAAGTTTTTTTTTTTTTCGAGATTTTCCCAAATTACAAGTTTATTATTTCCTTTCCTTAAAAATCTAATAACACAATAATTATTTAAGAAATTAAATATTTCTAATGTTGAAATATTTTTTTGAATAAAAATCAATTTGTTTTTGTTTGGTACATTTTGTAACTTTTTTTAAACTTTTACAATATGTAAAGTTTGAAAAATAAATTATTTTATTTTTATCATTATTGTAATCAATATTATTATTAATTTGGTTTGATAAATAAATTAGTGTTTTTAATAAATTGGAAATTTCTATTTTTCCGTTATTTGAATTGGAGTAATTATAATTATCAAATATTGAAATACAGTCAGTTTCACTTTTAAGGCACAAACTTCCAACCAAATTTAAGGCACAAAAAAAATCTCAAATTAAGGCACAAAATTTGGTATTTTTTTTTTTTACAATTTATTTTTGCTAGGATTTGAATTTTGTGCTTTAATTTGAGATTTTTTTTGTGCCTTAAATTTCGTTGGAAGTTTGTGCCTTAAAAGTGAAACTGACTGTATAAGAATAATTAAAAGATTTTTTAATCCAATATTCAATTTGGAAGTTGTTGATTTTTGTTAGTTTCCAATTTTTGAATTCAATAAGAATTATTAATTTTAATAAATTTTTTATTAATAATTTTTTATTTGTCGTGTTGAATTCTTTTATATTTAATTAGATAATAAATTCTTTCTTAATTTTTAATTGAATTTTTTTCAAATGGTTGTTGTTTTTTTGGGGTTTTGATGATTAAACGAGAAAAAAATTTTTCTGAATGAGTCAAATTAAAAAATTGAATTTTGAAAAATTTATTTTATTTGTTGGATTTAGTTTGAATTTATTTTTAATAATTATTGGATAATTGAAAGGATTATCAATTTTTGAAAAAGTCCATTTTAAATCATTCTTTTTAATTTTTGATTTATATGAAGTTTTTATATACAGTCAGTTTCACTTTTAAGGCCAAACTTTCAACGAAATTTAAGGCACAAAAAAAATCTCAAATTAAGGCACATTTTTTGGAATTTTAATTTTTACAATTTATTTTACTAGAAGCTGAATTTTGTGCTTTAATTTGAGATTTTTTTGTGCCTTAAATTTCGTTGAAAGT
Source organism: Anaeramoeba flamelloides (assembly GCA_027625915.1). NCBI lineage: Eukaryota > Anaeramoebidae > Anaeramoeba > Anaeramoeba flamelloides. Next base: position 2,842,558 of record JANTQA010000008.1, read on the forward strand.
TTGTGCTTTAAAAGTGAAACTGACTGTATATATTTCTTTATTTTTTGGAGTTTGGTTAATATAATATAATACATCTTTTTGAATATTTGGTTTTTTATCAACTTTTTTGTTTAAGTTATTTGAGTTATTTGAGGTTAGTTGATTATTATTTTGATTAATTTTTTGATTAATAGAAATAGAGTTGTTAATTCCATCAATCTTATCAATTTCTTGATTTTTTTTATTATTTTTCTTTTTTAATTCTTTTTCGAATTTTTCTTTAAATTCTTTATCTCGAATTAAAAATTGATTATAAACTAGTTCCTATTCTTTTCTTTTTGAGGATTGAGTTTTTTTTGAATCATTTATATTTGGGTTTTGATTTTCTAATACAGTCAGTTTCACTTTTAAGGCACAAACGTTCAACGAAATTTAAGGCACAAAAAAATCTCAAATTAAGGCACAAAATTTGGAATTTTTTTTTTTTACAATTTATTTTACTAGAATTTGAATTTTGTGCCTTAATTTGAGATTTTTATTGTGCCTTAAATTTCGTTGCTAGTTTGTGCCTTAAAAGTGAAACTGACTGTAAAGATAGTTCAGATTCATTTTCTGAATCTTTTATAATTTGAATTTCATTAGATTTATCTTTTATTTCATTCTCAGAATGAATATAACCTTTATCAGATTTATTCTGAATTTTTTTGGATGATATATTATTATATAAGTTATTATTTTTATTTTTAATAACTTTATGATTATTTTTAGATAAATTTGTGATAATTTCTTTCAAATCTAGAATTTCTTTTTCAAGAGAATTAATTCTATTTTAAAATTGATTATAAAAATGATTTGAATTATTATTTGAAATCAATTTTGGAGTTTTTGAATTTTAGTTATTTGTTTTTTGGAATTAGAGATTAATTTTTTGTAGGCCTTTTTAATGGTAATTGGTCTCTCATTAATCAGTAAACCATTTAAGTGAAGTGCCTTATCTCTAATTACACAAGAAGGAAAGGTAACAAACGCAAAATACTTTTTTGTTTTTTTCTTTTTAATTATAAATGCATTTTTTGGGTTGAAGTTTTGAAAAAAAGAAATCAAATTATCTGTGGTGTAGTTGTGGGGATAATTGAAAATAATATTTGTGTTTGTGATAATTTCCTTTTTGAATTGTTTTTATTATTTTTTTTATTATTTTTTTTTTGTTTTTTTTTATTTCTTTGTTGAAGGGATCCATTTGCTTTTTTATTTTTTTTTTATTGTTGCAAAAAAGTTGGTGTTTCGGCTTAATAGGGGCTTTGCTAGACTTTTCTTTCACTAGATCCGCGGTCTCAGTAATTTTCGCGTGATCAAAAATTTTATTTGTGATTTTAACACCACTGACAAATTTTTTTTTTTTTTTTGATCGTTCATGATCCAAAAAATTTTTGTCTTTAGTATTGGCGTCTCGTTGAAAATGGGTTTTTTGTATTTTTCACATTTTGTGAATTGTTTTTTTGTAAAGCTTTTTTTTACTTGGTTTGTAGTCTTGAACATTAAGTTTTCTGTTGAAAATTATTGTTGATTTTATTTTTTTTTCTACTCTAAGTGCTTCTTCTTTCTTTTTAAATTTTAGAATTGCAATATTATTATCATTATCTTTTTGATTCATAATGAATTGTATTGATGGAAGTACTTCGACTTCTTGTTTAATGATAGTTAGCAATTCATCATAAGAAAAGATTTGTGGAATCTTAGATAGAAACATAGTGTTTGTCTTCATTTGGGAAGAGTAAAGTTGAAAGAGTAAAAAGTATACAGTCAGTTTCACTTTTAAGGCACAAACTTTCAACGAAATTTAAGGCACAATAATAATCTCAAATTAAGGCACAAAATTTTGTATTCTAGTAAAATAAATTGCAAAAATTAAAAATTCCAAATTTTGTGCCTTAATTTGAGATTTTTTTGTGCCTTAAATTTCGTTGAAAGTTTGTGCCTTAAAAGTGAAACTGACTGTAAAAAAATAAAAAAAAAGATTATTGTTATCAAAATAAAAGGAATATTTATTTATTTTATTAATGTTATTATTATTATTATTATTATTATTATTATTATTATTATTCTTTCTTTGAATATAGCTTAAATTATCATAAAGAAAAATATCTTAAACTTTTGTGTTGACCCATTAATTTTTTTAGCATCATAGTTAATTTGATATTTAAATATAAAATTAATCTATTGAAAATTCAAGCGAATAAACATTTTATTTCATATTATTTAATAAACTCTATTTCAGTCATAGTCTTAAGTTTTTCCCGAATTTTCTATTTTTATCCAGAAAATAAAACAAAATTCATTTTTTTCAACACAGTTTAAACATTTTAAAGAATCACAAAAATACAATTTCATTCAAATTGGAAATAATTTTGATTTTTGAAAAATATTTTAATCATTTTTTCATCTTTTTTGTTTTGTTTTCATTTCCTTTTTTGCAGTAACAGAATCTGTTTCATTAGATCCAGTTTTTTTTTTTGAATGATTGATATTAGGTTAAAGTTCGAGTTGTTTTAAATAAAAAAAAACTGATATAAAATTTGTTGAATGAATCGAATTATTTGATCGATCAATAATTATTAATAAATTTCTTTCAAATTTACCAATACATTTTTTGTTCCTCCTATTCCATCATTCTGGAAACAAATAGATTTTTATTTTTTCATTTTATTTTTTTTTCTTTTGTTGCATTAAAAATGATTACATATAAAAACATTAATATTCAGTAACTTATATGTTATTTAATATTCTGTTCGGAAAAAAAAAAAATAAAATATTTTTCACCCCTTCATTTTTTTTTCTTTATTTATTTCTAATTATTTTTTATTATTAGACCCTTTATGTAAAATTTTGGTGAAAAAACATAAATAAAGTTTCAAATTATTCCAGTTACTATATCTTTTGTGTAACCTTTAAATTAGAAATATCAATTTAGTCACTTTAAAATCCACACTTCAATATCCGAAGTTTTTCATTTTTAAACAACGATAAAAATTAATTAGAAGTAGAATACCAAAAAGCTAAGTGAAAAATAACATCCTCCCATTTCTTATAGACATTTTTTTTTATTTAAAAATTTTATTTATTATAAACCTTAAAAAAAAACCATTAACCAGTCATTTTTTATATGTCTTACGTTACAATCTCGGTACTATTTTATTTTTTTTTTTCTTTTGGGTATTTTGTTCAATAAAGCAATCCTTCAATTTTTCAATCAAGAGCTTTACATTTTTCAAACATATTTTTTTCAAAAATACCAACTTTGCAGTGTGTAATTTTTTTTCTCTTAAAAAAAGTTTGAAGCTGATCAGTTTCAACACAAAAGTTTTATAATTTGATGAGGAATGAATAGAATTGGACTTGTTTTTGAAAATTAAAGAAATAAATTTTAAAAAAATTATTAAAGTGTGATTTGAGTCAGTTGATAATGTACTAAAATTAGCTATTGTTTTAGCAATAAATAAAACAATTCAAGAAGTAAAAGGTATCTATTGGTTCTTTTTAAATGACAATGAAGAAATAATGAGTCTTGAAGTTGGAATACTTTATGTATTTCAGGTTGATTAGAGTACTTTTATTTTTCAAAAAAATGGATTATGAAATTTTAGGTTACATTTACAGTTCTTGAAAAGTGAGAGTACTAACGTTTTTGTTTACCATTGGGTGTGTGCGACCCTCTCTGTACTAAAGCGAAATATGAGTCTAAAAAAAAATAAAATGAGAAATGGTGAATAATATTTTATTTTAATAATGAGTGATAAACTTGATCAATGAAAACATTTTTTCTCTTTACCTTCTTTATGGTTCTATTAACTTGATCTTCACAATCATTTAAAAAAAAACAACTTGGCTCTCCTAAATATTGCTTTTTTTTGACAAAGAATCGATTTTAATATTTGGGCAAAGAGTACATTATCCCCGGATTCTAAGTCATATAATATAAAAACATTGATTAATAAAAACTATCTCAGAAATAATAAATTTTATTAAAAAAAGAAACATATTGTTTATCCAATAGATACAGATGAATGAATTCTCTTAAGATGCTCTTCTATATTAATAAATACATCCATGTCAAGATTCTTTTTTAAATACATTCTAAAAAAGTATTAAATACCTTTTATACTAAATCTTTGGTTTAAAATTTGAACTATTTTTTAAAACAATAGAAAACAATTTTTTCATTACTAAATGAATAATAAAAATTAGAAAACTTATATATATATATATATATATTTATGATTTTTATATTATTATAATTAATATAAAAAAATATTTAATTTTTTTCTCACATATTAATAGACTAGTATCTTGAAAAATATCTCAGAAATGAAAAAAAAAATTATTAACTAAAAATACCTATAAATGTTCGATTAAGGGTTTATTCATACTGCCCTCTTTAAAGTTTATTGTTTGGGTTTATCAGTCATTTTTCATTTTGTAAAAGAAAAAAAAACATGTTCGATTGTTTGTAGATGATTTGATTTTGATAATGGAAAGGGCCAATATCAGATATTTATAAATAAAATAAAAAAAATCCAAGAATTTTGAATTGATATAAACGATGAAAAAACACTAAAATATAATAATGTATCCAAAAAAAATATTTTGGAATTTGGTTTGAAGAAATATAACTTTTTTAAAAAAACTTTAATTAAATAGAAGATACTTTAAAAAAATTAAAATGTTTATTTAATCAACAAAATTCCAAACTTAAGTAAAATTACAAATTTTCAAATCAATATGTATTCGGCAATTATTTTATTGGTTAGTTATTTTTACTTTAAATCAACAGGATCTTAACTCTATTTATGTTATATAAATAAAAAAGTTACATTTGTTTTTTGAAATTGTAAACATTTCAAAATAATAATTTACAAAACCAAAGCCAAATCTAAGATCAAGTAAAAAACAAAAAATCAAAAGAAATTTTAAACTCGAAAAGAAATTTGGAATTCTTGAGTTGAAAAAATTTCAGACAAATTTAACATTTTCTAAGAAAAAAGATTATGAAAATATTAATTCTGAAATAGATAATTTAAAATTATTACATTTAAATCTATAAAATTTAATACAAAACTTAATAATAAATAATTCTAGGTCAAAACGTCAAGGATATTTTAAAAATTTTAGTTATAATAACTAAATAATCAAACAGTCGTGTCATAAAGTGTCACCAAGTGTCTTCAAGTGCCTATGATTTTTTTTTTAATTTAAAAAATAAACGGTATATTTTCTTAAATTTTCTGTTTATTCCAAAAATTAAAAAAAACTTAACAAAAGTTCCGGTCAAGTATTTTAAATACAGTATATTTTCTTGATACTTTATATTTTATCTGTTTATTCCTAATAAACATTATAATAAAAAAAAAGATAATGGTTTTTTTTTATTTAATTTAAAAGAATTGAGGAAAATAAAAGATTTTTCTCAATTCTTTTGAATCATCGAAAAGTGAACAGCTATTTTTTTTTAAATATCAATTATAAACAGAAATTTTATAAATTGGTTTTTTTTACATTTCTCATCTTAATAAAAATCCAAAGAAAAAAAATATTTGGAATGGGATAGATCTACTTTTGCACTAAAAATTTAAAACTTAACCTTTAAATTCATCTAATTAGATGTTCTTATGTTTATGATATAATAAAATAAAATTACAATATTTCAACTTTGGTAAAAAATCACATTAAATTTAGAAAGATAACAATAGATCGTTAACTTTTTTGGGAATATATATTCTATGAAAAATATCGAATAATTTGGTTGAAAAACTAAATTTAAATAAAGAAATATAATCAAAATAATATCTTTTATTATTATTCAAAAGAACTAATTATTACAACTTTTTATTTGTAAATGATAAAAAAAATTAAAATCATTTTATTATCAAAAATTTATACGAATATTTAGAGATAGTCTGTCCATTTTGAATACATAAAAATTTTCATCAAATTTAAAACACAATAAAATCTCAAATTAAGGTACATATTTTAGTTTTTCCGTTATAAACATTTTATTTTACTAGAATGAGGAATTTTGGATCCTAAGTTAGATTTTTTTTGTTTCCTTGAATTTCGTTAAAATTTTGTACCATAAAAGTGGAACGAACTCTACCCGTGTTATTTTCTAAGATAAAATAAACCTCCGTATAATAATAAGAATAATAAAAGAGGTTTTCTTTTTGTATTGAAATCTTAAAGATTTTCAATTTATTTAATTCTTATTTATTTTTATATTATTTTTTGTTTTTTTTGATCTTTTAATCTGAAGGATTTATAGAAATAAAAAACGGAGTTTTTAATTTGAAACTTGGGTTTACCAAGTCTTAACTCGTACTTTTACAAAAATAATATCAGAATATTTTTTGGTCGATCATTGTTATAAGTAATTATTTTAAATCAAGAATCTCAGAAACTTGGATTGAAATATCATAAATTTTATCATCAAACCTTTCCTTTTTACATTATCTTAAAGTAAAAAGATCCACAGATATAATGTTTAAAAATATTTTTCAAATATTATCGATCATAAACAGTTTTTAAAAAATACAATTAAAAAATTGGAATTACATAAAATATACTCTTATAAGACAAGCACCACACACCTTCAATTATCATCAACTGAATACCCAACAACATCTAATCATTAAAATATACTTTAATTTTTTTGTATTTTTTTTATTACCACATATTACAGTATCCTTAAGTGTGATTTATTTCTTATTAAGATGATATTTTTTTTCAAATCTTAATTTGAAAAATATTCTTAATTTTATTTGATAACATTATTTCAATAAATAAAATTAATTCATTGAATAACGAGAAAAAACGAAGATCAAATGTTGATATTAACTTGGAATAAAAATATACATTTCTTCTAAATGAAATAATTTTGAATAATTCAAATAACTGTGAATGATGATCAAATATTGAAAATTAAAACAAATGGATTTATTTATTTTTTCTGAAACTAATTCATTTTTTTCCCCCGTTACATTAAATTCTAGGTAAAAAAAAACAAAAAAAATTCAATTATATAGATAAAAATATAAAATTAAATTTCAATAATAATATCAAAAAAAAATAAAAAGAAAATGATAAAAAAAAAAAAAAAAAAAGCGTAAAAAAGAAGTAAAGGAAAGAAAAGAAAAAAGAAAAGAAAAACCTAATCTATGATTATTTTAATAAAAATTTATTTTCAAAAATTTGGGCAATTTTTCTTCCGACAAAAATATGCAATGGCAAAATTGAAGCTCTTAAAGGATGTGAAGGTGTAGCTGTTAGCCAAGATAAATTGTAAAAATCTTTTGATATTGAAACTGTCAAAGATTTTAAAATATTTTGTATCTCTCTAGAATTTTTATTGTTCTGCAAATTGAAATCGATTAAATTAACCGAATAAGAAGTAACTTTTCTTTTTTCAATTTCGACGATCCACGAAGTAAATTTATTCTTGACAAAATTGCTTTCAGACAAAAAATGGAGAGGCCTTGAAGAATTAATTAATAAGGATTGGTAATTCTGGTTCTCGCCCAAATTTAACAATTGTATTTGGTCGAGTTGTTCTTGAATTGAAAGCAAAACCCAAGGAATATTATTCGCATTTTTTTCGTTGATGAGCTCCATCCAATCTGAATATTCGTTTTGTTCAATCAAGCCGTCTTTCACGATGACGATATTCCAATCAAAGATTTTAAATTCGTTGCTTTCGTCATAATTCAATTTTTCGTTTGCCTTTTGAATGAAATCGTTGATTAAATTCCAAATCCTGGCAAAGAGATCTCTTCTGTTCACTCGATCAAAGGAGGTTGTTAAGATCTCGCCCAACTGGTCGGTGAGTACATAGATCGCAAAGTGTTCTGTTAAGCAATAGGAGCAATGAATTCTTTGGACATTTTTAAAAATAAAACTTGGCTTTGTATTTGTATTTGTATTTGTATTTGAATTGGTGGTGACGTTGGAATTAGGATCTTTATTATTATTAGTTTCCCTTCCCGAATCCAATTCATTACGAGAAAGGATGCAAGGCGGGCTAAATTGCTCGACGGTATCAACACGAGAATATACTGAAAAGCAAAGGTTCTTCAATTCCGATTGTATTTTACGATATTTATTAACCAATTCAAATAGCGAAATGATTTGAATAAAAATTGGTATTTCATGACTGTCTGTCAATGGAGTTAACGCTTTACTAATTTGGAAACTATTAAACTTATTGTTATTTTTGATCGTATTGTCAAACGGATCAATGACATATACCACAAATTTGGAATTATCTTTATTTGAAAATCTACCATGCTCTTGAATGATTCTTGTCAACTTTTCGGCCTTTTGTGTATATTCATTTAACAGGTCTCTTTGATCAATTTGATTCATATTCATAACCATATTTGAATCTAATTTTTGTTTATTATTTATTGGAGAAACCCGATCGTTGACATCTAAAAAATTATTATTGTGATTTGGATCCATTGGTTGGGGAGAAATATTATTGTTTATAAATTGATTTTTATTTTTATTATTATTGGTAATTTTGTCAATTTTTATTGGTATTCGATTAAGTCCTTTTTGTTGCTGCTGCTGCTGCTGCTGTTGTTTTTTTCTTATATTATTTGTCTGATTATAATTTTGTTGTTTTTGATTAATATTTGCCCGTTGGGCATTTGATCTTAGACTGTTAGAATAATTTTTTCTGTGATTAATATTGTTTGGATCGTTGTTAGTAGGAGAACTTGCATTGATATTTCTATTGTCGTTACTGTTTTCTTCCCCCTCTGTGCTTGAAACATAATGCGCCAATGAACTTGGGGTATGGGAACCAAAATTACACATATTATATACCGAGCTTAAATCTTCAAAAAAGCTTTCAAGAAATAATTCAAATTCTTCGTTATTTGGAGAAATTTTAAAATACTGGATATTTCTTTTGTTTAAATAGGGCTCTAATAATAACGATTCCCAAAATTGCATTGCATTATATGGTGGGATTTCGGTCCATTCATGATCAAAGCCACAGAGTGTTTGCGGTATTTTTAATTTAATACAGCTTTCGATCATATTTTCTTTAGTAATTGTCAAAAATGCCTTACGAAACATTTCTGTATTTTTGTCAAACAAGAGCTTTGGAATAAAAGTTTTATTTGTACGTAAATGGCTATCAAATCGAATTTTTTTTCTTTTTCTTCTTTTTAATTTTCTTGTATTTACTATAGTATAAGTATTATACACTATTTGGCTTTCAATAGATAATAATTGCAAAACAGGCTTTGCTTTGATAAAAGTGTTTTTTTCAATTCCTACTTTGTTAAAACCTGTTTCTTCAATTTTGAAATTTTTTAAATCCTCTCGAAAAAAATTTTTTTTTGCAGTTAGTAATACTAAAATACTACTAATCATCCCGATCTTTTCTTTATTATTATTTGTACTATTACAGTCTTGATTACTGACACTGCCACTGTCACTGCCACTGCCAACGTTAATAGCACTATTGTTTTTTATTTTAATTTTGACATCTTTTTCAGAAAATAATACTTTTAAAATCCCTAAGGTGTCACAAAAATTATTTGAAATTGTCTTTTCATTTTTTCTTTTTGGGATTAAAATTTTTTTAAATCCTAACCCAAAACTTAACTCGGGTGATTGTACAATTTGAGTTGAATTGTTTTTTCTATTATTATCAAAAAGTGAATTTTTTAAATAATTTGTTGATGTGTATGGCTTATAAACTTGTTTAAAACCCTTTGTTAAATTATTCTCATTGCTTGGTTGATAAAAAAAACTAGATTTTTTTATTCTCCTTCTTTGTTTACTTTCAATTGCTTGATTTTTAAAATAACCTTTGCCATTATTAACTCGGGTGGTAGCTAATTCATTTAATCTTTGTTTTTTTAATAAAAAATTTCCATTTTCTGGTCCATTTTTATTTCCGTTATATGTTTGGTTATTTTGATGGATTAATTGTCTTTTTCTTTCATCGATACCATTATTATTATTATTATTGCTATTATTATGATTATGGTTATTAGTATTATTATTTTGAGAATTAGAATTATTTGGATTTTCATTTTTATTTTCGTTATTTACTATTCTTGTTGATCGTAATCTACTTGTTGATTTTAAAATTTTCAATTTTAATTGAACAAGTTCTTTCTGAAGACGCTTTTTATGGGCTTGTTTTAATCTAACTTTTTCCCTTTCTAATTGTTCATTGAATTCTCCTTCCCCTGATATATTTTTATTATTGTTATTACTAATATCACCGAATAGACTGTATTTATTACTATTTAAATTATTATTTAAATTTGAATTAAATTGATTTTGTCTTGATTGTAAATTATCTCTATTATTATTATTACTATTAATACTGTTGTTGTTATTATTATTATTGTGATTATTATTATTTTGATAATCTTTGTTAGTGTTTTTATTCATTAATTGTTTTTGTTTTAAATTATTTTTATTTTCATTATTGTTAACGGACAAAAAAGGGAAAAAAATGTTATTAAATGTTAATTCACCGGAAGATTGAACATTGAAGGACATTTCATGTTTAAATAATTGCCCACTTGAAAGCGGTTTAATATTTTTATTAAAAGGAACAAAGACTAAATTGCTTGGAAATAAAATAGGCGTGTTTGCACCTTCAAGAATAATTGGTATGAATTGTATTGATTCGATTGTTTTGTTTTTAACAAACGATAACCAAATCCAAAAATGATGACTCATTTGCAAAATATTTTCCTTGTCTTTTAAATTATCATCATTTCGTAAAGTTAAAGAAACAAAGCAATTTTGCTTATTTTGGTTGTTGTTGTTGTTGTTAAAATTACTATTGTTAGTATTGAAATTAAATTTCCCTGTTTTTAATGAAATTTTCCCATTCAGCATATTTGGTGCAATAATTACCTTTGTTCCTGGTAAATCCGTTTCTCTTACATTCCTCATTTTCATTTTTTTGTGCAAAAGCAAAAACTTGAGCGTGTTGTCTTCAATAAACAAATCGATCGCAAATGCTGGTAATTCCGTTTGCTTGTCGCTAATTAAAAAATCCGTTTGAAGATCAGTGATGTGTGTGTAAAGGTGCCATTTGCCCATCCTGACAAATTGCTTTTCTTGGGTTAAGTCGATGTACGTGAATAACGCATCTGAAAACGTGAATAAGATTTGTGATCGTTTTCCCACGTCAAGCTCCTTAATTCCCTCAGTGACGGGTTTTGATTTTTGAAAATACTTGTTCAAGATTTCTTCTACTTTTTTTGGATCTTTACTTTCCCTTATGATTAACGGATCTGTGGAAAAAACCCAGAGACTTGCATAAGAATTTGTCCTTTCATTATCAAAACAGCTCGTACAAAGTAGACCATATTCGAGAGTCAAAATCCTTGAAATAAGGAATGGTAAACTATTGATCGGTACATCGATATTTGCTTTTGTTTTGTCGAGGTATTTTAAGGACTCCCAATTTTTTTTTTTTTTTAACAATTCTTTTTTTAAGGAGTACTTTGTCCAAGTTAAACTTTGAACATTTTTCTTTTATGTTTTTTTTTTTTTTTTTTATTTTTTGGTTTATGTTTTTTTTTGAAAAAAATGATGTTTAAGATGCTTGTTAGGATTTTTTCTTGGAAGAATTCAGGTGGTTGTGTTTGAATGTTTTTAATTATTAGCCATACAAATCTCTTAACATTGAAAAATGAAACAAATCAAAATCAATAAAATGATAAAGAAATAAAAAAAAATAATAAAAAAAAGGGAGTTTATTACAAAAAAGAAAGTATTGGTATCATAATTTAATGGTAGTGATTCTTTTTCAGTTTCCATTTTTTTCTGGTTGTTTATTGTGTTTGAGTGATTTAATGACATGATCTTAATCGTTCTTAAAAAGAAAAGAATAAAATCAATAAGGAAAAATTACACCCAAAAATGAAAATAATTTAAAAAATGAAATTCTTTCAGTTTTTGTTTTATAAGTTTTGATAATTTTTTATTTTTGAAGAGATATGTTAATTGAATAAAATAAAAATCTGAATGAAAATTTCCTTTTTTATCGTTTGAAAAGTTATTTAAGTCAAAGTGATTTCAATTTATGGTATATGAATATAATATTATCATTTTTTAGAAAATATACTTTCACATAATATGATAGTTAAATATTTGATCAAATGTTGTGTTACGTTTTGTGTGTTAAGTTTTTTTTAGATATAAAGTTTTGTGAGTGGTTTGATCCTCTAAATAGGTCTTATAGAGTTTTTTCCTTATTTGAGTAATTTCTTTTATAATGAGATTTTTTAAGGTTGAACATTCTAAATGAGTTATTCAATTACTATCTTTATTATTTTGGTTTTCTATTTCTGATCTTTGATCCAAAGAGTAAAATAAATTATTGTGTTTAAAATGTATGATTTTTATTGTTTTAATTTCAATCTTTTTAAAGTAAATACCTTTTAACCACAATGTATTAGTAATCGTGAGTAGTTTTGATTTAGAGAGATATTATTCAATTTTATGGGGTTATTACAGTCTTATTCTAAAAACTGACTTGAATGAAAAATTTGGTATGTAAATATTTTCCTAGGTAGATTTTTGAGTAAATTGGTAAGTTTTAATAATAGAACAAAAAATACAACAAGAACCAATATAATATAATTTAATTTTAACAACTACAAGTATGGATTTTAATTACTTTAACAAATTATCTTTATTTTACTTTAAAAAAAAAACAAAAAACTCTTTTAATCATCGAATCTTTTTTATATGAATTATGGTATTTGTGGAACCCAACTAATTCTATTCAATCTCACTTTTAAATTTTGTATTCAATGCACCATACCAATTATAGATTCTACAAGGTGAAAAAAAAAAATAAAGTTTTATATTTTGATGAGGAATTATTTTTCTAATTTTAAATTTTGAATTTTGTCATCAAGATTGTTTTTGCCTATAAATGCCAATGATTCACAGAACAAGTGAAAAATAACATTTTTGTGAATATATTGCATATTTGTAAAACCTTATCTTCTGATGAAAATATTCAATTTAAGGTCTACATTTTCTAGTATAAACAGGGAAAGTAAAAATTAAACACTCTTGAAAAAGTTCTATATTCAGTTCCTATATTGACAAACTGGAAATTTCTTTCAATATACAACATGTATATTTTGACAATTCTAACAATTTTCTGTTTTTTTCTTTATCCGACAAAGTTATGATTTGTTTTTAAAACAATTCCCAATTTTCATTCCAATATTATAAACAGAAAAAATTCCTAAAAGCTGTTCTAAATATATTGTTACAGTTACTTTTACAAGTTTGAAATGTTTTAAATTTTGAATTTGTAATTGAAAACTATTTAAGTCATTTTTAAAAATTTTCTTTCCAAAAATCTATTCGAAAATTTTTTTTTTTTGTTAGTATTGATTTTTACTTGTAAACTTGTTGTGTTTAATTTCTTCAGAATGATAATTATTTTTGGTGAGTGAAACACTACAAAAACTAAACATTGCCCAGGGTGGAAATGTAGTTCTTAGATAAGTAATTTCACTGCTTTTTAGCAATTTTAACCAATTTAAAAATTTTTTAATCTCTTGAAAATTTTTTTTCAAAATTGTAATTTTAAAAGAAAATTGTGCCCTTAAAAATTATATGATCACTTTCTGGGAATTGTGCCCTTTATTAAAAAAAGAAATAACCAAGACTTATTAATGTGATTTATATGAAAGCGAAGATTGGAAATAAATCTTCTTTTGATCCTAAAATAATGATTAAAGGTTATAATAAAACCTGTATATAACAATTCTTTCACAAATTCATTAGATCAAATAGAACTTGAAAGAAATTTATATCGTCTCTTAGAAATTATTTGATTTCTTTACTCTCTTAAAATATACTTATTAATCAGATATAAGATACTAGAAAAAAAAAAATGTTTCAAATCTAAACCTTGTTTTTCTTGGTTCTTGGTTACTAGAAAAAATAATTAAAGTCTTTCAAAATTACAATAGAAACGAACAAAAGATAATATTATAATTTATATCTGTACACAGAAGTATTAACCAATGAAAAAACCAAATTAGAATTAGTTTTTTGATTGTGAAATAGATTTATTTTTTTTATTTTTGTTACTTTTCCAAAGACATGACCGATAAAACACTTGGCATTGATAACACAAATCGAAGGAAATGGGACAAAGAAGAGTACGAAAAGAAATACCAAGACAGAATGAGGGAAAAGCATTTAAAATGGTTACAAAGTATGGAATTAAAAAAGGATGAAGGGAAAGAAAAAAAGCCACTTCGTGCACGTAAAACAGGGATTAATTACAATTCGTTAGTTGGAAGCAAAGTTAATCTTGAAAATGCTGTTTCCAAAAAAGAAAGTGGAGGGTTTTATTGTTCCGTCTGTAACAGACGCTTTACAGATAATTTAAGTTTTATTGAACACAAAAATAGCAAATATCGTAATTCTTTTGTTTTTTTTTCCTTCTCTTTTTTTTTTCTTTCTTTCTTTTTCCCAAAGATTTAATTGCTTGTTCTTCATTATTTTCATTTTCTATTAATTGTAATCTAAAAGATCTTAAAAGGGCTGGTATAAATACGAAACGAGAAAAGATAAGTGCTGGTGAAGTTAAAAAATTTTTGGATTCGGTAATTAAAAAGAAGAGGGGTGACGATCTCAGCCGCAAAAGGCAATTACAAAAGCTCAAGCAAGAAGAATTAAAGCAATTAATTGAAGAGACAAAACAAAAATCAACACCAACATCAAAATCAACACCAACATCAAACTCAACATCATCAACATCAAACCCAACAATAACAACTTCAAACAACCCAGAAATTTCTACTGAATTAATTAAAAAGCTGAAAAATTCAAAACAACTCCAAAAAAGGATTGAACAAAGACAACAAGATCAAAAAGAAAAAGAAAGATCGGAAAAAAAAAAAGAACAAAACAAAATAATTCTCCAAAATGATCAAAAACAACAATTAATTGAAGCAGAAAAAAAGAAAAGAAAAAGAAATCGCCAAAAACAAAGGAAAAAAGAGAAAAGAAAAAAAGAATTAGAACAGTACCAAGACACACAAGTCAAAGCCGCTTTTGGCTTTGGTTCCTTTGGAAAAAAAAAATAATAATCAAAATTTGTTTACAATTATTACATTTTATGTCTTTTAAATTTGAGTTTTAATTCTGTTTCATTTGGTTAATCAATTTTCATTGTTTCTAAGATCGTTGACGTTCAAACAACTGAGATCTAGTAGTTTTTGAGAAATAAATCGGAAACAGAAAAAAAAAAAAAACCTGAAAATTTAAATTTTTATCAGTCATTGATTAAATTTTGAGTTTTTTTTATTGATTTATTTTTCAGAGTTGTGATCCTTTATTAGTGCCCTTTAATTGTAACAGTTAGTTTTCAAATTAAATTCAATTTTTTTCTTCAAGAATTTCTGTTTTATTAAAATTTAAAAGGAATACAATATGATTTAATCTTAAAAACTTGGATTTAAAAAGAATAAAAAATAAATGTATCCTGTAATAATTTTTTAAATCATCTAAAAAACCCTTTATAATCTATTTTACTGGAATTATAGCATCTTAAACTATTTCAAAAAATTCAAACGATAAGCATAACCCGTGATTTTTAATTATCAAAAGATTTTTTTTTCATAAAATTTGTGTTTTTTCATTAACATCAAAATTTTTGCAGTAGTAAAATCCCACTAGTCACATTTAACTTGCCAGTATATTTGCTGTTTTTAATCAAAATCAAATCCATTTAATAAACGATTGCGATATTTGTCTTTGCTTGAATTTGAAAAAATTATTTTCGATTTTAAATTAACATTTCTACTTCAAGCATTTTCTTTATTATTAAATACGATAGAATGTTACTAAATTCATCAAATATACTGGCAAGTTTTATGGAACTTGTAGGGTTTTATTCCTGTAAAAATTTTGATGCTACACTACAAGGAAAATTTAAATACCTCGAATTAAAGTTAGCCAAAACTATACTTTGGATTTCAGTTATACTTCTTTTATAAATTATTTTTTCAAAGTTATCATAATTTTATGTAATAAAAAAAGGATAGGGTAGCAATTAAACTCACCAAAATCTGAATACCCCTCTTTTTCAAAAAAACTGACTTTTGAAAAAAACACCTATTTTTGGGGTATTTTTTTAATGAAAAAAGTTGTCATGAATTAATTTTTGATTGAACATTAAGATTGAAAAAAGAATATATGTTAAAGCAATTTGCAGAAAACAATCGGGAACGTATATAAAAACTCAAACATGGAAAAAAATAAAATGATAAAAAATATTCCAAAAACAGATAAAAAATCAGATCTTCAATTTAATTTAGCGATATCTTTTAATTGAAATATTTTGTGCTATTTTCAAATTGAAAAATATGTTTCCTTTTAGACTATTAAAAAAATACTTGAAAATTATCTCTCTAATAAGTCAATTAAAAAATTCAAAAATTTTACAATTAAAAATAAAAAAAATATTACTGAAAAATTAAATTTTTTTTTCAATTCCTATTAATATCTATTAAAGTTGTAAACCTCATTGAAAATTGTTATCTATAATAATGTTTATTATATGAGTGTATTTCAAAAATACAAAATTTAGAGATTTTTTTTTGAAAAAATTTTCCTTGTAGTCTAATGAAAAAACACAAATTTATAAAATAAAAATCTTTGAAAGGTAATATAGTTTTGTTTTTTTTTTTTCTAAAGTTGAGTAATTGATACATTTATTGAGTAAAGAAATTAAATAAATAAAAAATTGTTGTTCAAAATATATATTTGAGGTTTTAAACCCTAATTTGAATGAAAATAAAGATTGAATATTTTTGTTCTAAATACAATTACATGGTAAAATATATTGATTTTAGTTTTTTTTATTTGGGAATGTTATATTTTTCTAAACTAACTGAAAAAAAATATAAAAATTGATTGTAAGTAATTTTTTTTTGTTTTTTTTTTTGAATTTATTCGTATAAGTTGTTTATAAGGTATTTCTAAAAAGGTGCGAAATTTTTTTTTCAAATTCCATAAAAAATCCCCTTTGTTAGTGAAAGTCATTATTAATTGACATTACCAAATTAAGTTTAATATTAATACCAATTGAATAAATGTCTCAAATATTTATTTCAAAATATTTATTTTCAATTATTTCCAAAAAATGAGAAAAAAAAATAGCACATTTTTTTGGTGAAAACAATGTACTACCAATTTCAATAAAAAAAAAATGGAAATATGGAAAGGTTACAAATGATTTTTTAAACAATAAAATATTGTTATATATTTTCAATTCTATTTGAAAATTTGTTGAGATTACACAAGTTACGGAAACGGTTTTTCAATCAAAAAGAAAAATAATTAACGTCTATTTTCGCCCCTATAAATATCAGATAAAATCGATATCAGAAAATTTAATATCTTTTTTTATGTAATATAATACTAAGAAAAAAAATCGAATAATTATCAAGAATCAATAAAGGGTGGTTAATGATTTTGGATGTTTAAAATCTTTTTTGAAGCTTGAGTTTGTAACATATGTTTTAAAATCAATTTGGCCAACTTTATTGGGAATAACTTATATTAGAGGTTTTGATGATAACATGATCAAATCAGGATAAAGTTACAAAAATCGCGATAATTTCCATCAAATCGCGATAATATCAGAAAATCGCGATATTCAATATTATCGCGATAATATAACAAATCGCAATAATTCTATAAAATCGCGATAAATGCCAAAATATCACGATTAAAAAGTAATCGCGATATAATAGTTGATGGGTTTTTGGGCTAATTGAGAAATATTTTAACAAAAAAATTTTTTTGATCAAAAAACAGTTTAGGTGAAAAAAAGTCATTCTTTGAAAAAACAACAAAAAAGATTCTTGATCCAATCAAGGATCAGATCCAAGAGTTTTATTGTGCTTTCATTTTGTTTGGTTGACAAACCTATCGATCCTTTAAGATCAACAACAAGAAGAACTAAAGAGAAATAAATATTTTTTCAGTTAATCGTGGTGTTGTAAATTGAGTTGAATAAAAGACCTTCTAAAATAACCAACCCTTTGTCCGTTCTTTAAAGAATGTGTTCTTGGGTTAAAAGATTTTCAATATTCTCCGAAAGCTCAAAGGGGTTGGTAAACTTTTCATTAGCTTTCACAACATCCTTTTCAGAAGATGATCACCAATTATTCTGATTTTTTGTACAGTTGTCTTCTTGTTCTTCTTCTTGTGGCATCATTGTATTGGACCGAAAACACAATTAGAGCTAAGAGGTTATTGTTTGATCGATCACCCATAAGAAGGAAAATTATTCTTTATTCTTTTTTGCTATTTAAAATTGTGAAGGTAACAACTCCATTGTAAGAAAACACATCTATCTTATATTCAATTATATTGTTGGAATGGGTAGTTATTAGTTTGATCATAAAATTAGTTTGAGATTTGATATTTTGTTAAAAAAAAAAAATGAAAAGAAAAAAATTTTTTTCGACAACAACCAAACTCATGGCCTTTACAAAAACTTTATGTCTTTCAAAACTTTCAAACACTTGAAGACAGTACACAACCCTTCCAAACACTTTCAAACATTTATGAAAGGGGAAAGTGTTGTAAAAGTATCAAGACTTTGTAAAAGTCAAGAGATTTTTTTAAGGTAATCTCAAAAAAATAATTTTTCATTTTTTCACGATAATGTGAATATCGCGATAATGTTGAATATCGCGATAAAGTTGGACTAATAACGATTTTTAATATTATCGCGATTTTATTATTAATATCATGATAATATATGTTATCATCAAAACCTCTATTATATTAATTATTTTTAAAGAATATGTTAACTAATCATTAATAGAGAAGAAATTGTATTGAAGTTGTGTTTTATTATTAATAAAAAAAAAATAATATTTTACATGACTAATTTAAAAAGTATCCTCGGTTGTATGGTTTTCCAGAATTTCAAAAAATTAATTAAAATCTTTTCTTATCTAAATTCTTTCGAATTCTGAAAAATTACCCAGATCTTGTTTTTTAATTTGAGAAAATAAAAGGCAATTTCATAATTTTTCTTTTTAATTTCTAAAATTAAAAAAAAAATGCATTTCAATTATCCAGAATTCCAAAGAATTAAGTAAATCCTTTGTTTTTTCTCTATTATTATGAATTCTGGAAAAGAACTGTTAGGTTTTTTTGAATTTTTGAAGTCAAAAAAAAATAAAAAAAATAAAGGTAACTCTAAAAGCACTTGATACCATTTGTCGAGAATTCGCAATGAGAGTAAGAAAAGCATAGAAAGATTTAAAAAAGATATAGTTTATATAATTTTACAAATCCAAAAAAAAAATTTAAATATCTTCAAAAAATTAAAAAAATAGTTAAAAGAATACGAAAAACGAGAAAATTATATTTAAAAAATTTATCAAATCAAAAAAAATTTAAACTTAGTAATTTTATCTATGAATATTTTAAGACACTTTTTAATAACGTGCGAAGAATTGAGTGATATCTTGTCTAATTTTCCAAATTTTTGGAATTATACTCCCAAATTTGATACTCTTTCTCAAAAATATGTTTTTTAAAAATCAAACTCATTTAGAAGACCGAAAGGATTGAATATTTTTCAATTATTCAAAACTTAGAAATTTAGTCAAACTTGAACAATTGAGATTTCAGGTATAAATGCTTTTATAAACATATGAGAGAATAAAAATATTCACAAATAATACAGAAAAGGCATTTTAAAAATAAAATATAACAAAGTTTATCTTTAAAAAAGTTCTGAAAATAGATCTGCTGAAGAAGATCAACTTCTTTTAGGTATATTTTTGGAAATATATTTTGCCCCCCTTTTTTAAACCTGGTATATCGAAAGAAGGGAAGACAATTAAAACAAAAAATTTTCTGTAATTTTTATTTTATTTTGTATATTTTGGTTTATCATTGTTAATAAAAACAGAATGTAAGAAAAATTTCTAAAAGAAAAGGAAGTTATTTTCAAAAAATAAATCGAGTTTCTGATTTTTAAATCAAAAATATTCATCACTATTTTAATTTTTTTTTTTAAAAGAAAGCTTGTTTAAAATAGCTAATTGTCTTTTTTGTTCCTCTGTCATTCTTCGTTTTTTTTTGGCACTCTTCTTTTTATTTTGGTTATAAACAGAATTAATGATTGAATTTGTAATTGAATTGGAAACGGAAGAAGCCCTTTTCCGTCTTTCTTGTTTTAATATTTTGGCAGCTCTTTTCCTTTTCTCTTCGATTAACTTAAATCTCTTCTCTTGTTCTAAAATTTTTTGATGGTAATTTTGCTTTGGGGGCTCTTTGTTCCTCCGTTGGGTGGTTGTGGGGGGTTTCCGAGTGGTTCTGCTAACTATCCGATTACGAGGATTATAATTTTGCTTTCTGACGTTCATCTTTAATTTTTCAAGTTTGGAAAATTTCGAAGGCTTCAACCTCCAATTGCCCCTCAGGGGCACCCTTCTTCGCCCTGAAACGGAAGTTTTCGCTAGGCCGATCTTTCCTTCCCAATTAAAGGGCTTTCGTTTTTGTGTAGTGCCTGTCCTTGCTGCCTGTCTTTGGGAATTGATTCTTTTTCGTTTTGTGTAACAATGGGCAGTCATTTTGATTTCCTTTCTTTTCCTTTCTTTTTCTGCCTTCTTATCAACCATTTTTAGCTTTTTTTGAATATTTCTTATTCGCTTAGCTGCTTTTCTTTCCTCGTATTTGTATTGCTTTTTCCAAGTTGATTTGTTCGGTGGTGTTTTTGTTTTAGATGGCGGGATCGGGAATTTTTCTAGTGTAAAATCCTTCCACCGTTTCTCATTGTCCAGATCAAATCCAGGATTGCGGTCTTCAAGCCTTTCAAATTGTTCCACCGTTGTGTCTTCAACTATCCTTTTGGCAATTGGCTCTTCAATGCCTCCAAGATCTTCGATCAAATGAATGTTCCTTTTGACGATCTTCAAACATAAATCAGTAAGAGTTGGGAATGTTCTGAATTTATGAATCCCTGATAGTCCGTATCGATCGTAGGTCATGTGTTGAAGTAAAAAGGGTGAGAGTTGTTAATTATATTTTGGAAATTAAGAATTGTTTTTTGATTTGTTTAAAGTTTTTTGATTTTTTGTTGAGTTGTGTTGTGGAGATTCGAAATTTGTCAATAGGTTTTTTGAGTTAAGCAATAAAGAATTGTAGGTATTTGGAATTAAGGTGATTAAAAGACAAATTTAAAAAATGATTCATATCTTTATCTTTTCTCAAGTTTTTTGAGGAATTTCATTTTTGTTTCGAAAGGAACACACTTAAATCTTTTTCAAGGGTCGAATTTTTTGAATTACAATAGATCAGTGTGAGATTTTTTTTTTTACGATTTTTTGCAAAATCCCTTTTCAAATCAACCAAAGAATTATTAACCTTTTATAATGTCTTTTCAATTTTAGATGGTATGTTGGGAAATTTTTCATCTCGATCATACAATAAATTTTGACTTCAAAATTACATTCTTTGATATGTGATTAAAATGATCTTTTGTGAAGAATAAATACTTTCTTATTTTAGTTCTTAATTGAGAGAGCTTCTTCATGGAATATATTATAATGTTGTTAAAAAATTAAAATTTTCAAATGTTTTAAGAAATAACAATTGACGATTGGGTATGAAAGAGATCTCAAGGGATTTAATAATACTTTTTTCCTTTTTCAACAGAAACTATTCTGACTAACTCTTTATTTTAACTTTCACATATTACATTTTATGGAAAGACCAAATAAGGAAGTGAAAATGTCACTCAAGAATTTGGGAGTTGATTTATTATTTCTGCACAATGTGATAAAATCTACAGTGGTGTAACTAACCCATGTTTTTTATTTTAACCCAATACAAAATATTTAACTCATTATCAAAATATTGACGAACTGGAGAAAAAAAAAAAAAAAAACAATGGGGGATGAAAACAGTATATAAACAAGAAACAGGGTTCTTTAAATAAATATTGAAAATGAATATCCAAGATATCAAAAGATTAAAATGAAATTTTTTAACAAAATATGAGGAAAAGATCATTTTTTTTTGAATTTTTTTCAGAAAATCATTTTATCGGGTAAATTTTTCAATATGAAGAAATTTTTTAAACTTCTGCATTTAATATTATTGAGCCATTTTTATGAATCAAAGATCTAACCTCTAAAGCCAATTTGAATCCAAACCAAGAAAATACATTAGTTTTCCTATCTTCTATTACAAATGTCTGAAAAAAAAGTTGAGTTACTTTTTTGAAAGGGGTCAATCGTTAAAAATAGGTGTTTATATGTCACTGCCATTTATGAATATTATATATTTTGTACAAAAATAATTATTTTTTCATAATCTCTTACTGAAATTTGAATTTGCACAGAAAAATGTACAATATGAACAGGGATATTTAATAATAACTGTTGAGAGAAAAATTTTGGACAGAGAAAAATAGTTGTACATCAATTTTAATTGGGAACATTACTTAAAAATGATTTTTAATTTCTATCGTTTGTGAAATAACTTTAAAAAAATAACAAAATCTACTTATTAGAATAAGGATTAATGTAACGCTACTTTTTCAAAACCTGATCTCATATACTCTAAAGCAAGTTTAAAAACTACCATTTTCAGAATTAATATTAAACTTTACTAAAACTTGAATTTTTGTTAAAATGGCATGAACTACTTATATTTATCAACCATTCAAATGAGTATTCTACACACACCACAGATTAATGAACTTGTAACACATTTAAACCTGGATTTATATAAATTTTACCTAGTTAACTAAAGGATTCGATTTTCAATTTTACTAATGTTTCCAATTAAAAATGGTGTCCAACAATTTTCTCTCAACAGTAAATAAGATTTTAATAAGGAAATTTTGGAATTGATTTTTTTATATTTTTTATATTAGATTTCATAAAAAATAAACAATTTTTTGATCAAGATTTTGGTGCCCTTTCAAAATTTTATCAAAGATTATTAGAAAATTTGATTTTTTAGTTAAAATAATTCATAAAAGTACAAGAAAAGTTGTTTTCATTTTATACATCCTGAAAAAAATAACAAAAAGTTACTTGATAAAATCAATACTTTTTCATTGTTACAAATTTTCCCTCTTTTTTAATAAAAATAATATTTATAATGTAGATAAGGATAATTTTTCATATAAATGATAAATCGGTAATAATAAGATATAATAATAATAGATTGGTCTATTTAGAGTTGATAAAACTTAAGTAAAAAGTGTTTATTTTTTAAAAAAATCAAATTTGGTCATTTTAAATTTATCATTTTTGAAATTTATGTTTTTGTTTATGTAGTTGATCAGTTAACCTTATCTAAACAATCTATTAATTCCAAGAATATATTTAAAAATCCAAATTTGACTTTTTACCTAAAAAATATTAAAAAAAAAACTTTTCTATAATTATTTTTTAATAATTAAGTTAATTCTTGAAAAGAGTGTATGACCTTTTTAATTTTATGTTGGAAAAGTATTATTTTTAAAATAAAAATTAGAATCTTGTTATTAATTTCATGAATAATCTTTGAATTCACATCCCAACCAATAAAATAACTGAGTATATAGATGATTAAAAAAATTGAAATTTGATAGAATATTTACAATAGTTTATCTATCAATTTCAGATCTATTCATTAAAATTTTTTTTATTCAAAGTTTTATTCTTGTTTTCAACAAAATACCAAAAATTTTATAATTTTTAAATATAATTATTTCCATTTTAATGGCAAAAACATTATAATTATAAGTAGAGAGGATTAAGTAAACCTAAAATTGATAAAGGGTTAAAAATAATTATCAATAAAATTCAAATATATTCCCAAAAATTTTTTTGAGTTTCATGTGACTGTATTGTAATCAAATAATTTAAAAATAATAAAAAAATTAATAATCTCGCTTCACCTAAGTGAACATTATTCTGAAGGCAAGTACCAATTACTGATTAAAAAATAATTTTTATCACCCATATATATTTAATTCTAAAAAAATGAAATAACAAATTTTAACAAAATAAATATGTATTACTTGTTGAGAAGAGACACCAATCAATGAAAAATTCAAATTGCAATTGGAAAAAGCAATGTTAGAAAGTAATTGATTTTATTTGAAAGATATATTTTTCAATAAAAACTATTTCATTAAACCCTTCTTCTTTATTTTTACAATCAAGATATTTTAATTTTCGAATAATCTCTCAAATTTCCCAAAATTGACATTTTTCAAGAGATCCAAATTGGAGAAAATCTTTTTTAATAAACAAATCTCATTCCAGTCAATACTCTTAATTATCATTTTTATTTTCATAAATATACCCGAGGATACAATTTAACCCCATTCATTTTTTTCGAATTTCATTTTTTTTTTAAAATGTTTCTTCAACATTGTGAAAAAGTTACTCCATTAAAACACGATCCAGGTAACCCAGTTTTTTTCTCTTTTTCCCAAAGATCTTTTCTTTTTCAAACTGTTTTAAATTTTTCATTAATCATTCTTTTGTCTCTCAAAAACCTTTTAAAAAAAATTTGTTCCAAAAAACGAAAAGAAACTGGATTCTTGGTAAAATTCCCTACCCCAGCAAAACGTGATATTATCAAAATCGTTCTACAAACATTGCTAGATCCTGATGGGCCTGAGGATATCCTTTCATCAAATTTTGCAATTAGATGGGTTTTGGAATGCTTTGGGCAAGCATTTACACTGCCTTTAGCTGAGCACGAACTGATCCGTTCCACAATTGAACTTTACCGAAAGTGGATTAATCAAGAACAATTAACACAAACATTTAAAGAGAACCATTATAATTATTTACAGGTTTGATCCTTTTTTAGAAAAAAACAATAAAAAAGAAAAAAAGTCTTGCGGAAAAGGAAAAATATTAAATTTCTTCTTTTCTTTTTTTGAAAAACATACTATTTTCTTTTTTTTTTTTTCCCTTACTACAAATATTTCTTCAGTCTCTTTTTGGCCACATGTCATTATTATTCCAAATAAGAAAAGAAAACAATAAAAAAGATCTTGAAATTCAAAAGGATTTATGTTTAAAAATTATCGAAATTGTATCCCAATTCGCAAAAAATTATGGATCTGAAATTGGTGAGGAGATTTGGAATTTTCTTTTAAATTTATACCTTGGAGTGGTCGACCATTTTCTTGGGCAAAAACAAATCGAAAATGATGAGATTTTTGGAAAAATGTTAGCCCCCCATTTATTAAAAGTAATTTTTTCCTCTTTCTATTTTTTATTTTTTTTTTTTTATTATTTATCTTGAATTGTATTGCGGACTTGGTTCACCAACCCTTTTTTTGTTAATTCTTGAGCAAAATTTCTCAAGATATTCAGTTAATTGGAATGTGTCCATGTTCAAGTGAAAAAAAACATCAAAAAAAAACAGAAACAGACATGGGTCTCAAAATTCTGACTAATTGTTAAATTCCCATTTAAGCTGATTTAATTTTCTCTCAAAAGTTAAATACAATAAGCCGAGATCAAATTTCGACAATATTCCGTTTTTAATTGAGTTTGCCAAGATCTTTTGGTTTTTTCAACGAATTGTGATAAGACTTGATTGAGTAATTGCAATAAAAATATTTCGATTATTAATTGAAAAATGATAGCAACACACTGGTATTTGAATAATAAAATGTGTAAAAAGTTTAACTTCATTTCCCTATTTCATTTTACTTTTCCTTATTTTTCTTGTACAAATCGAGTTTTTCAACCAAATAGATTGTAATTTGTGCTCTCTATTTATTTGGTTGGTTCTTTATTGCTTGGTACCTTTTTGTTGCAATATCTTGAGTGAATCTAAGAATCCGAAATGAAATCAAGGTTTCAAAATTGAAAAAAATAGATTCATCTGAAATTTTACTACATTTCAATTTCAAATACTAGTAATCCTATTTTGTCATAATTATAAGGCTTTGGGAACTTACGGTAGGTTTCCATGACATTCAAAGAGTAGAATAGCCACTAAAAATGATATTGTGGAAGTTGACTTCTTCGAGGTGAAAAAAATTGCCAAATTGGTTTTAATTGCAAAAATGAAAGACAAAAGAAAATTTTTTCAAATAATTTTTGTAAGTTTGTTTTTTGATTTCAATAATTCAATCTTTTTACTTTAATATTTGAGATAGATATTATTTGTTTTGGCTTAGTTTGATAAAAATTATCGAAAAAAAAATTCTTGAAAACAAATTTGTTTAAAAAAGTCGTTTTCGTTAAATAATAAATAGCAATGGGGTGAGAAATAAATACAATCCCCAGTTTATACTCATACAAATTAAGAAGATAAATAAGAAATAGTTTGAAATATACGCTGGTTGAATTTTTTTTTTTTTCATTCTTGATTTCAACACATTTATATGGACAGGTAACCCTTCTTGTTTCGTTTTAAAAAAGGGAAATATTGGTTTAAAATATACACCTTCTGATGTATATTTTATAGATTTACTCTTTGATTAATTTCAAAGATCTATTTGAACACCTTTCTTGTTTCAAAATATAATATAAAAAAAAAAACAAAAATTGAATCAAAATAATGTTCAAAAAATTGAAAATTTTAAAGATTCAACTCTAATTTACATTTATTCTATGTTCAAAAATAAGGTATTTCCAAAAAATTGGGGTATTTTTATTTTATATTTCATAAAAATATTCTCTTTGGAATTATTTCTAATGGTAAATTAGTAATATAAAATTCAGAAGAATACTACTACTAATTGAATCAGGACCTATTGGTGTGTATTTCAAAATATATTCATTGAAAATATTTCCAAAAATTAAAAAAATTTACACTTTTTTGGAGAAAATGAGTGTACGATTAATTTCAATAAAAAACTGGAAATATGAAAAGAGCAAAAAATGATTTTTTAAACCATAAAATGCAGTTATAAGTTTTTCCCTTCAATTGGAAAATTTATCAAGATTAATCCCCTTCTGGAAAAATTTTTTTTTTACAATCAAAAAGAAGAAAATAATCACCAATTTTAACATATAAAAAATATAATATAAAATTGAGAACAGAAACTTGATATCTTTAATTAAAGTAGTGTTTTATATTTAAACAAATTAAATTATTATGAAGAATCAATTAATGATGTTTAACTAATTTTGCATAATTAAATAGTTTTATGAAGACTGAGTATAATAGAGATATTTCAAAATAAATTTGCCCCACTTTTTTGGAAATAACTTCTTGTTATTAATAATATTTTTATTTCAAAGACTCAATATCTTGTTGCCCTCAAAATAAATATTTTTTCCGTAATCTTATCACTATTAAAAATTTGAAAGATTATACAAAATCACTTTTAAACTCCCAAATTTTTATCCACACTTTTTTTTAAAATGATTATAATAGTTTGCTTAATTTATTAATGATTAAAATTTAGACTAATTAAAAAATTGCTTTTTTTTTTTTTTTTGTATTATTCTTTTTCATAGTTATTATTTGAACTTTGGCTTTCTTCAAAAACTAAAGATATTTCAATGTGGAACAGATTACTTTTTTTATTTACTAGTTGGAAAAAATACCAAGAAACGGTTCTGCAATGGACAGCAACTACATATGGCCTTAGTAATTGTGTTATTCAGATGTTATATGGGCCAAGTGAAGGTACTGATGATATCACAATTTTACTGTAAGAGATTTTTTTAATATTTATTTCCTTCTCATTATTTTATTCTCTTCATTAGAACGAAAAAATTAAATTGAAAATTTCAATTATTAAAGGCATATATAATTTAATTGAAATTTTATTATTGTTAATACAGTTTATATTCAATATAATTAGAATTAAATACCTTCAAATTTTTGAAAATATATTGAGATTTTCTTTTAGTTAGTAATACAATTTTTAAAAAACACTCTACTTAATAAAAAGTGTGGACTTTTTTGAGGTAAAAAATGTTTAGATAACTTAAAAAATACATTTTATTTAAATGAAGTTTTCAAGATACAAACTTTCAGAGATAATAAATAATAACGTTTTTTATTGGTTCGATTTGGAAACAATCACTTTGTTATGTTACGAGTTTGGCCAAGAAAGAACGAGAAATATGATATTGTTCGAAGTGATATAAGATGATATTGAGGAGTTTGAAGTACGAAGATTAATATTCACATATCACTAGAACAATATCATTATTTTGAGTCTGGAAGGAGAACCAAAACGAGGAATTATAACTGGTGATTTTTGAACAAATGAAATAATATGAGATACGATTTATTTTTTGAACTTAGGATCTAACTCTACAGAATAATAAACAAACAAACTTAACAAATTTAACCAATTAAAAACTAATTTGTTATTTTTAAATGATACTTTGAAGAACTCATTTTTCAAAGGATCTTTTTCTCCCAATTGAGTTTTTGAAAACATTAAAGTTAAATATTACATTTTTATATCATTGGGGATAAAAACTTGATTTGAAATCCCACAGAGACAAAATAGATCATCAAACTTTTCAATAAGCCTCTATCTCCCCTTTTATTTCACGATTGACAAGAAGCATCCGAAGGTGATCAAACATAAAAACCTGCACGCATCTATTGTGTGTTCCTAACAATAACTGATATTGAGCTTTCCTATAAAATTTCTTAACTTGAGGTAGTAAAATAAAATATTTTTTTCTTTATTTTGTAAATATGTTTTTTTCTCTTTTACAATATCTTCTATTAATGGTCTCTTTTCTCTTTTTCCAAAGAAAAAAGAGATCAAACGGTTTTTTTATTTTTTAAAAATGATATTGATTTTCTTTCAAAACTAAAAACAACAATGTTGATTTTAGACATTGTTTTTAAACAAAGAAAGTTAATTTATTCAATTTCCAACCTTTATGAGAAAATTGAAGGACTTTTTTTTTTTGTGTTCTATTGAACAAATAATTGGGTTCCTTGAACCAAATTAATTTTTCAATATCTTAAATCCTTTTGCAGGTCAATCTTTTGGGATTTATGAGATTAACAACGTTGGCAAAAAAATTGGTTAAACTCTTCTAAAATAACTTTAAATAACATTTTTAAAAGTCCATTTTAATAGTAAAATACTTCTTATATTACTTTGTTAGAAATGGAAAAACAAAGATCAGAAAATATACAAACTTTTACTAATAACTAAAGAATTTTCCAAAATCTTTCCACAGTGACTACAATACTATTCTAAACTTTTCAGTGAAAAAATCACTTTCTTATCAGTAGTTGTCTAAAATTATATACTTTGTTTTTTTTACAAATAAAAAGTTTGAGTTAAAAAATAGATATATAACTTTTTTATTCATTAATTTTTTTTCATTTTCTTGTACTATTGTTTTGTTTTTATTTTATAATTTTTTTTTTCAAAATTGGTATATCTCAAATTAATTATACCTTCTAAAATAAATAATGCAATAACATCATAAACAATAATATAATAATTCTAATACAATAGCCCACCAACTGATGAAGTTAAATTTGAACCATCAACATTTATTTTAGATAATGAAACGCTGGTATTCTTTTTTTATAAAACACTCCGTAAGATCTTTCCAACATCCATCTTTTTCGATTATTTATTTTAAAATAATTATTAATTTTTAAAATAACTATGATTTTTTAAAAAAACTATTACTTAAAGAAAATTTAAAAAATTTCTTTTTTTTTGAATTTATCCTTATATGTATTCATTTAAAATATTTACCAAACTAATATTAATAAACAACTTACTAAAATATAGATTTAATTGGAAATCCAAATACTTTACGAAATCCGAGAATATTTTTTTTAGCCATGAACGGAATTAGGGATTTAGTTACCTTATTTACTAGGATTGGTTCTAATATTCCACAAATAAAAAAAACAACTACAACAAAAAAAAGTCGAAAAAATTACCCCGATCATCCAAATGGTAATACGATCTTAAATTTATTTGGGCAATGGTTATTTGAATCTGTTGAATTAAATCGTGAAGGTTTTGAAGAAGGGACTGAATGTGCGTATAGCACGTTATCAGAAATTTTCATGCTACCACAAAAGACGAGGTTTAAAAAAATTTATACGACATCCTTTTACGAGTCTATAATTACTGCATTTGAAAATGAAGAAAAATATGGAAGATCGATCGCTGCAATATTATTTTACACTTCAAACATCTTTACATCAGAGCTAGATGGAGTCTATATCCTGATACCATTTTATTTACATTGGATATCAGAAATATTAATTAAGCAGCATTTACCAAAAAATTGTGCAATCCGTCCAGAATTATTGAGAAGGTCTTGTTTATCCATTTTGAATACTTTAATATGCCTACCAAAATATTTTACAGAATTAGAATTTGAAAAGGAATTCACCTCATCAAGCATTTTAAAGAATTTTAGATACAAAACATTTAACGGTATGCAGCAATTGATCATCAATTTAATAATCCAAGGGTTTGTAAGCGAAGAAGACCCAACTAATGCGTGCAAATTTTTTTGGACTTTTTCAATTTATTTATTTGAAATGAAAGATACCAAATTAACGTTTGCGCCAAAATTATATAATTGTTTAATAGATGTTATTTCTGATCATGAAGAAATAAAAAAACAAAAATGGCCCATTTGGGTAATCGAATGTGCTTTATCTGTCTTGAAAAGTTGCTCGGTGTTAACAGAAATTCTCATGAAAAAAAATCCAAATATTATTCCAAACATGGTTAAACAATTACTGATCCGAATACATCAAATGATTTTGGATCCAAATAATGTACCAATGGATATCCATAATGAATCAATAGTTTGTAAAATTTTTGAAGTCATAGGAGACCACATTATTCTTGGTAAATGGGCCTTAGAAAACAATGCCTTAATGGACCAATTAATTGAATTAATTGAATTGTCAATTAGCGATCCTCAATTTGTGAAAAAAAAAAAAAATAAACAAATAACTGGCCAAACTAAAAAAATTAAAAATTCCGCTTTACAATTATTTTCCAGAATCTTATGCCAGGCAGGCACTTTGCCAATTGAAACGAAAATTAATAATATTTCTTCATTGGTTAACGAAAAGGAATTAATGGATTATTTTAACATTTCGCAATTAGAATTGAAAAAGAGACTGAGATATTTATCGTTAAATAATAACAAATTAATACTTTTATTTGAAGAGCCGAATAACGATGGCAACAGCAATGATAATGATAATAAGGAAATGGAGGATTTGCTTTCAGTGGAAAATCGAGATGAAAAGAAAACATTGCTACTGATTAGAGATTCCAATGGGAAATATTGCTGGAGATTAAGATTTAGATCTTTACCAATTGGCTTTATCAAGCGTGAGGTGAATAAGGAAAACTTGCATTATTGGGAAGGTGATCCTCGACCCCCAATTTATAAAGCATTTACTCCTTTCTCTGAAACTGAAGAAAATGAAGAAAATATTAAATTTAATCGAGATCAAATTAATTTTGATTTCTTCACTAATAATGAACAATTGCAATATGATTGTTTGAATCATTCAATGGGATTTGAACATAGACTAGAGGAAGTTTATAGATTTACCGAAGAAGAAACCAAAAAAATTGAAATAAAAGTTACTCCTCCAAAAAATAAATTTGCATGTAATGATCATCAAAATTTAGAAAGCCAAAAGAAAGAGAAAGAGGGAATGGAATTGGAAATTGAGAAAGAAGAGGGCGGAGAAAGGGGAACTGGGAAAGGGAAAAAAAAACCCGAACATTCGAATAAATCTTATTTTAATTCCGCTCGTTTCTTTTTAACTGCCATGGGGTTAATTAAATTAGAAAATGAAGAAAATGTAGAATATTTAGACGAGAACACGAAATTGATAGATAATTTAAAACAATTCGATCAAAGTTATAGCAGAAATACGCATACATTTAGTGTAATTTATATGAAGAAAGGGCAAAATAGAGTGAAAAATATTGATAACATATATAAGAATCAAACCTCAAGCAAAGATTTCCAAAAGTTTGTTACGGAATTGGGTTGGTTAATTAATTTAGAAAAGCATAAAGGGTTCAAAGGAAGGTTAGATCATAATAAATCAGGAAAATTTGTCCCTTATTTTGCCGATAAATCAAATGAAATTATTTATCATGTATCAACAATGTTAAAATTTGAGCAAAATAACATTGAACAAAAAAAGCTTTTATTAAGCCAAAATTATATCACAATCGCTTGGATTGAAGACAGTAGAAGATGGAATCCAAAGACAATCAGATCAAATCATAATTCAGTTTTTATCATCATCCGCCCTCATTACTCGGGACTATATAAAATTGAAATCGAAAATTTCTCCAAAACAACCAACGTGGAAGGTCCTTTAGAAAATAATTCCTTTTTAAGCAGACATATTCTGGCAGAATTGGTTAGACTTACAGCAGTATCCTTAGATAATTCTGGGTTCTTTTTAGAAAATGATAATAATAATCCTAAAAGCATTCGTAAACAGAAATTAAATCAATTGGTGAACCAATTTAAATTAAATTTAAATGTTAAAGATTTTTATTCAAAAACTTTTTCTAATGTTTGGGAAAAATAAAAATAGTAGCAAATTTATTTTTATTGTTTTCATTTTTTTTTTTTTTTTTTTTAAGAAAGTATCCTATTTTAATCTTTTTCTTATCTTATCAATTTTATTATTCATTAAAATTTTTTTCAAAAATAGAAATTAAGTATTTCGAAAATAAAGAATTAAAAGTAAAAAAAAAAAAAATATCTAATAGTATTTTTTCGTTTTTTGGATTTTTTAAGACATTTTTTCTCTTATGATTTATTATAATTATTATTTAGATATAAAGGGTATTTGAAATATTCTTGGGTAGACCCGAAAATGGAAAAAACTTGAAAATTTATAATATTTTCAAAACATTTTTTGAAGAACTTCAGACAAACCTAAAATGTTCCGTGATCAATGTTTATGATAAAATAATAATTTTAATTTTAAACAAAAAGCTTTGTTTTTTAAAATTTTTACCTTTAAATTGTAGAAAAATTTTTTAGCTTTTTTTTTGGGTTATATTGATACATTTCGATATTTTAGTACATGTCAGAGTAAGAGAATATATATTCCGGGGTATCTTAGGTATGGATTGTTTTGAGTTTGGTAGACTTGGTATAGTGTGTTCAGTTAGATGAAAAAAAAAAAAAATGTCTTTTAGGTGATGGGGGGTTAAAGGAGTTTGGTTTGGATCATCTTGTGTAGCGTAGTGAATATGTGTTGTACAATCAAAAAAACTCTTTATGAATTACATTTAAGATTACAAAAAATGAGGCAATGATAGATAATTAGAAATTCTTTTTACAATGATATTTTTTCCAATCTGTTAATCCCATTTTACAATGATTAGAAAAGTTACAGATTTTTAAGATAGATATTCTTTTCACATGAAATATGTTGAAAACTATTCCTCAAAATTTTTATGTTATCACATTTTATATTTTCAGCGGCAAAAAAATATTCTACAATAAAAATTGATTTTTGCTATTAAACTGGGTAGTATGGTATTTGATTTTCTTAGAAATATTTGAAATTTTGTATTGAAAATGTTGAAAATTTTTTTATGTATTATCTATTTTCGGGATAACCCAAGAATTTTTCGTATACCCTTTATATCTAAATAATAATTATAATACCCTTTAATAAAAAAAAAAATCTTATCGAATAAATTATATTGGTAATACTATATTAAAATCATTAAATAATACAAAGTTTATACCATTAATAAATCTTTGTTGAATGTTTATAGATTATTTTATTTTAATAATAAAAGGAAAAAAAAAAATTAAATCAAAAATTAAATTAAATATATAAAATTATTATTCAATTTGGATTAAAACCCGATAAAGTTAAAATGCTTGTATCAAAATATTAAAAAAATACAATTCAATGTTTGGATATTTATTTAGATAAAATCTCTTAGAGAATTGATAATGTAAAGATATAGAAAGAAATATATAACCTCTAAAAAAATTATATAATAAAAGTTCTCTGAATACTGGTTTAAAAATCAATTATTATAATCTCTATAATAAGCTAAGTATCAATATATGGGTTATAAATCTATATTTTTATAGAAAAAAATTGAAATTGTTTAAATTCTTGTATTAATTCATGTATTACTGGAATAGGTAAAATTAACCGAAATAAACCAATTCTTATTTCTAAAACAGAATTTAATATTAAAAATATTTTAATTTTTGTAAATATAAATAAAAAATAAATTCAAAGTTAAATTAAAAATCATTAAATTTATCTCTGTCTTTTTTAGAAAAAATAATACAACACAATAAACGAATTAATAATACAATTAAGTAGAATTCAAAAGAACTAATCAAGAGTGTAAGGAAATATTGAATTATAATTATAAAGAGTTGCAGAATTATAACATTTGGAAGTTGTGTTAGGTTTTTTTTTAATTTTTGAAATAAAAAGAAAATTTTTGAAATTGTCTTTTTATTCTTAAAAGTAAATAAAACTGGCATTCTACAACACTTAAAGTAACTTGACAAAAATTTTTCACAATAATTAAAAAACAAAAAAATATTATTTCAAACTCAAAAAAAAAAAGTTATTGACAAGTTTAATCATTCCAAAATACAGGGTATTGAGAAATTGCTTAAATTAATATTACTATGTACATAATAAAAATTCAAATTAATTTTTTAAATGATGTTTAAAATATAAATAAATTATAAATTTTTAAAAAATTAAAAAAAAATTAGATCTTTCCATCTAATGTACAATATAGATTAAGATTTCAAAACAAATTACAGTCAGTTTCACTTTTAAGGCACAAACTTTCAACGAAATTTAAGGCACAAAAAAAATCTCAAATTAAGGCACAAAATTCAAATTCTAGTAAAATATTTTGTAAAAAATAAAATTCAAAATTTTATACCTTAATTTGAGATTTTTTTTGTGCCTTAAATTTCGTTGAAAGTTTGTGCCTTAAAAGTGAAACTGAGTGTACATGAAATAAATCTTAATGAAATAATTTTAAACTGTGATAGTCTGATATTATTTTTATTTATTAATAATTTTAAAAATCCATAATTACACATGTAAATTTCTGAAAGAAAATTGAAATATAAGTAACTTATAGAGAATAATTTATACATTTTTCTATAATAAAAAAAAATAAAAAAATAATACTAATATTAAAGATAATGTTTAATTTACAATATCAATGAAATAAAAAATAAAAATTAACAATCAAAAATTAAAAAAATACTGTGTTCTGATATTTTGGAGAGAGTATAATCATAAAAATAATTTTCATAAATTTATAGAAATCTCTATTTAAAATATTGATCAATTAATTACTAGATATACATAAACTTGTTTTATTTGGTGTTTTCTCTATAAAATACCACAAATATAATTAGAGGCCAATCATTCAAAAAAAATCCAGGGTGGAAACAATAAAGATTATGAAATAAATAAATTAATAAATTTTAAAAAAAAAATCATAATTATTTTCAATTTGAAGGAAATTGTAGTATTTTTTGATTAAACTAAATTAATTGTTTTCGAATTTTCATTTGGATTAACTATGCTGTTTGTTTACTTTGTTTATGTATATATAAAAAGAAACAAATATTGTTTTTATTGTAAACTGGGGGGTCTATTAATTTCTCTTAATACTGTTATTTAGATGGAAATTTTTTATTTTTAAAAGAATATTTCAAAATTTTTCTTTTTATTTCTTATATTAAAAAAAAAACGAAGTTAGTTTTTCAATAATTTAAAAGAATTGAGTAAAATTAAAAAATTTTATTATATCATTAAGAATTCTGGAAAAGTCAAGTACTTGACGGAGATCTATTTCACTTGATAACATTTTCCTAATTTCTAATTTTTTTTTTTAGTGATTTAATTATAAAAAAAACTTCTCTTGATCATTAAATCAAGGATAAATAAATAAAGAATCTGTATTTTACATAATTTCAAAGATATTAATCGTTATTATTTTTTTTATTGGATTTATTCTTAGATAGAAAATTTTTGAAATTTTATATACTATGGGTTGTCCTAAATTTTATTAATATTAATGCTCAAATTAAAACGAAATAGAAAATTACAAGATATTTAAAAGAAATTTATTCTAGGCCTCTTTAAAATAAAAGAAATTTCACCATTGGAAAATAAATATAATTACCAAAATGAGTTTCAATTTTGATATTTTTTTTTTATTAGCTTATTTCTCTGAAATTTAAAATATAAAAAGAGCAAAAGTAATATTTTTCCTCTATTAGTTTATATAAATTCTTTGATCGGTTAGAACTTTCAGTCTAGTTTTCAATAAATTAGAACTTTCGATTTCGCTGATTATAGTGATGAAACCTTTCCCTTATAAAAAAATTTTTTTTTCAACAAAAATTTAGAACTATTTTACAAGTTCTGATGATTAACCAAACTTAAAATTACATTGAATAATAACCCAGGGGTTTATTAAAAAATAAAGCTAAAGGATTCTTTCAATTGACAAATCAATCATTTTTTTAAAAATTTCTTAATTGAACAAACAAAAAACAAATTTTGTTTTAAATAAACACCTCTTCTCACTTTAAGTTCTCTGAAATAATTTGTTTTGTTTGATTGTTTTGTCTGAAATAATACAAAAGATCTTGTTATGGAGTTAAAGAAATCATTTGAGCTGTCGAATTTTAATCAATTTTGTTTTCATCCAAGGCTGCCCACATTATATGCATCAGATTCACTTCGGATTATTGAATACGATCTTTTCACATCTTCTGTCAGGCGTACTTTTTGGTCTCCTGGTGGATCTATTACCAAAATTGTCCATTTTGATAACAGCAACCTTTTAGTTGGCTCAACAGATTCAGGTGCCTTGATCGTGTGGGGCGATCAAGGTGAAGGAATCCAAACCAAGGTTGAGCCAAACAAAAAAGAAACCAAAAAGCCGATTCAGTGCATGAAAACTGCCCCCGAAGGATGCCGTATTATTTATTTTAATGAATCAAGTTCAAATATTAATGTTGTGGATCTGAACAAAGCAAAAACAGAAAATTCTGCGTTCAGATATGAAATAAATATTTCCAAAAAGCCAATTATGGACTTGGACTGTCACCCAATAAAGCCAATTTGTGTTTGTGTTACAAAAGACGGTCTTGTAAGGTATGAATTTCTTCTAATCCTAAAAATTTTTGTTTTTTATTCTCTTTTACAATTTTTAATGATTTTTTTGTTTTTTGTTAAAACCAACATAATAATTTGATTAAATATATAAACGTATTATTCCAAAACAGGTTATGGGATTACCAGCAAAAACAACTTCGATATGTTTTAGACTTTAATGTTATTCAAATAAATACGACAAAAAAATTGAAAAAATCAAGGAGAAAAAAAATGTTTTATTCTTATTGCGCAAGATTTACAAGATCAAATCCTGACGTGCTTATTGTTGGTGGAAAATCTGGGTTTGTTTCTGTTTGGGAAGTTTCAAATATGGAGGAGCCTAAATTCATTTCCTATTATATCTTCCCTTCAAAATTGGACATTGTAGATATGGGATTTCATTCGTTTTTTGATGAAAGCTTTTTAATACTAAAAGGGGGATCAATGTTTGCAGCAAAGTTTGATTTTTTTTCCATTTCTTTGTTCCTTTTTTAATTTTTTTTCTACAACGATCGGATCGTCTTTGTTCCTTCTAATTTTCCTAAAAATATTTTAAAAAAAAAACAAATGACCAAGAAATTTAATCACTCTTGGTTGTTCTCAGGTATCAAAAAAAAAAAAAAAAAAATCCGAAGAATGGATAGCTTACATTGCATTCTTATTTTAATAAACTTTGACTTTGACAAGTGAAATTTTACTTTTTAAAAAAGAACTTTATTTTATAAATAACACTATTGTTTGTCGGAAACAAATCTTGAATAAAATTATTAAAATTAAGGTTTAAAAAACATTTCCGTTTTAGTCTTAATTCAGAGATATTGGAACCCAATAATAAATGCCCATAAAAAATAAAAACAAACAATAATTCGAATAGGTTCCAAAATTAATTTCACAACAATTACTAAAGCAAGATTCAGGGCTTCAAAGAAAGTTTTTACCAACTTTTCAAAACATTTCGTTTTGGTCTTTTGGAACTTTTCTTTCTTAATAAAGCAAAAAGTTGAGATATGTAAAGAATATAACAAAACCAACTCTTCAGTATTCTATTTTACAAAAGTGAAATTGAATTAAAAGAAAAAATTTTTCAAATATTGTGTTATTTTTGTTTTTATATCCTCAGAACTGCTTTAAAAAGATTAAAATATTATTTTAAATTTTTCACAAAAACAATTGTTGGAATTTAACGATTTTTTAAAAGGTACGAGTAACCATAAATAAATATAGATATATATATATAAACTATTTTTCAAACAAAAGGGCACACCTCTCAAATCGTCAATACCATCGAATTTGATTGTTAATAAGATAATTACTTATTGGTGATTTTCATTTTAATTATTCATTTTTTCATTTTTTGCTTTTTTTATTTATTTGTGGATATTGAACAGTTGGAAAATGAAAAAAAAGCAAGATAAGTAGAAACCAATTTGGAAATAATATACCTGTGTATAAATGGAAACAGTTTAAGTTTGATTTCGAATGAGCTAGAAATAGGAATTAAGAAAGACCATTATTGGATTGATGCATGGAACAAAGAAAAGAGAAATAAAGAAAAAACATTCCAACAAAATACCAGATGAATTGCCGGTTTATATTGAATATGAGACTTTAAAGAACAAAAGTTTGACGTGTAAAGAATTATCAATAACCTGGAAAGAACTTTTTCCCAATTCGCCCTGGTCAAAGGTTTTTATTGGGTTTATAATTTTTTTCATTACATTTTACAAAATGAGATTTCTCATTTCAAATAAAAGGGCACATCAATTTTTAAAATATTGAATTTTAATTTTTATTGTTTTGTTTTAATGAGTTTTAAAGATTCAGTTGAGTATTTTTTTATGTTTTAAAGCGTTTCTTAGATTTTAGAATGATACTACAATTAATTTGATTCATTTATGAATAATTCTTAAAATTTTTTGTGCCCTTTTATTTGAAAAAGAGTTTATATATATATATATATATATATATATTAGAGGATTTGACAATATCTTTTTCAATTCACAATAAAGTTTAAAAAAATCGTGATTAATCAATAACAAATCGCGATATTATAGAAAATCGTGATAATCGATAATATCTCGATAATGTCCCAAATTGTAATATTCTATAAAATCTCAATAATTGTCCAAAAATCATGATAAATGTTCAAAATATATTCTTAAAAAAATGAAATTACAATATAATAGTTGATGAATTTTGGGCTAATTCAAAGATATTTTTAAAAAGAAATATTTTGATCTGATCAAAAAAAAAGAATCATTAAAAAAAAGTAATTTTTAAAAAAACAACAAAAAAAGATACTTAATTCAATCAAGAGTCAGATCAAAGAGTTTTATATTGTATTTTTTTTTGATTTGGTTTACATATCAATCGATCCTTTAGATCAACAAACGTAATAAAAAGGGTAAATAAATAGTTTCTCAGTCTATCGTGGTGTTGTAATATTATAGATTCTTATAAATAAAAAAGCTTATAAAAATACCATTAATGCGTTCTTTCAAGAATGTATTCTAGGGTTAAAACATTTTAAATATTCTATGAAATCTGAAAGGTGATGGATAACTTTTCAA
Source organism: Anaeramoeba flamelloides (assembly GCA_027625915.1). Lineage (NCBI taxonomy): Eukaryota > Anaeramoebidae > Anaeramoeba > Anaeramoeba flamelloides. Next base: position 2,882,325 of record JANTQA010000008.1, read on the forward strand.
AAGCTTTTACAATAATCTAGCCACATTATCACAAATCATCGATGATTTTTTGAAAAGATTGTTTTCTTCTATTTATTCTTCTTCTTCTCTTATCTTTGTATTTTACACAAAAAACTCAACAAGAGTATAGAGGATTTAAAAGGTTTTTAATCAATCACTTATAAGAAAAAAAATTACTCCTTCTTCTTTTTCTTAACATATATTGGCTGTGTATAGAAAACACAACGAAAATGTTTTTTTTTTTGATAGATAACTAATAAGAAGGAAAATTCCTCTTTCTTCTTTTTGATTATATAACTTGTGAAGGTAATACCCCCATTTTAAAAAACCACACATTTATTTTATATTATAGATTCAAAGCGTTTTCTGAAAGGGTTGATTATTAGTTTGATCATATATACCAGAGGAGATTTTACTTTTGTTAAAAAATAAATAAATGAATAGAAATAATTTTTTTTTCCATATATACAGTCTCAGTCATTTTATAAAAGATTTAGGTCTTTCATACCTTTCAAACACTCGAAGACATTTGTTAAAGGGAAAGGGCGTTGTAAAAGTCTCAAAGAGTTGTAAAAGTTAAGAGATTTTTTTCAGGTGATTTCAAAAAATAATTTTTCTTTTTTTCGTGATTTTTATTTTATCTTGATAATTATCTATAATCGCGATTTTATGATTTTTCGTGATAAAGTAGGCTCATCGCGATTTTTTCAGATTATCACTGGTTTATTACTAATACAGTGATAATCATTGTTTTCATCACAACCTCTAATGTTGAAAAATTAATAGTAAATACAATCAATTTTTTAGCGCATCCTGAAATTAAAAAATAAAGGACAAAAATCTAAGTACTACAAGACCAAACTTACTTTTAATTCTATTTTCAGAAATCAATTATGTTTTTTTAAAGTTTGGATCCATTTTTTCCAATCTTTGAAAAGTTTAAAACGTAACATATTCTATCAAAATATTTCTAAAAAAAATTATTTTCGTTGAAAGAAGAAAGAAATTTTATTGCCTGAAAAGGAAGTGTATCAAAATATACTTTAAAAATGAAATGACCAAATTCTGGAAATTACTAAGGATAAAAAATCTACTTAATTTCAAAAAAATTACAATAATTATTTTAAACTTGAAAAAATATAGATAATTTTTTGATTCAAAGAACAATTCAAATCTATTTTTTTTTTTTGTTGAAAAAATACAAGAAAAACAATCAAACCATTAAATTAAAAATTCTCTCAAAATACTTAATTAAAATCTCGAAAATTCAACTTATAACCAAAAGAAATACTTTTTAATATGATTATTTTTAATCAATAATTAATGACCCAATCTTAATTTTTTCAGTGGGATTAGTAATAAACCCAAGGATTAAATTTAGCAATAGGTTTTATTATTATTTCTCAATTTTTTAAAGATTTTTAAACTAATAAAACTAATTCAAATAAAATTAATTCTCAATTATAAAAAAATAATAAGTATTTCCAAATAACTAATTTTAAGACTAACAATAGTCCCTTTTTGAAACTCTGAATATTTTAAAAAGAATATTGCCTAAACTTTTAAATTCCAAGAAATTCAATAAATATTTTTGAAAATAAAATAAAAGATCATTTTTTTAGGATCTTCAAGGATTCAATATTTGATTTATTTTTCTTGTATTTTTAAAATAAAATTAAAATTTTTGAAAAGTTATTTGTTTTTACGGGCTTCCTTAGATTACTTAAATGTGGGATTTCTTCAAAATAAAAAGGTTTTGCAAATTTTTCTTTTTCGGTTTTTGATCCAAAAATCCAAACAAAAAGACTTTAGATCTTTTTACCGAAATATAATTGGGAAAAATTCAAATCTTTATTAAAAAAGATAACTCATTTCTCTAAAATTGATAAATGGGGTTTTTTATCAAGTTTAATTGAATTTTTGTGAATACAATGGCTCTATTACCTTTGAATATATATATATATATATATATAAAGGTTACTGGTACCTTAATAAAAAAAAGTATTTTCAAATTCAAAAATTACGTTAAAAAAATTCTCAATTTTAAAAACTATTTTATCAGCTTTCTCAAAAATTGTTTAAAATTAGATATTTAAGAATAGTTATTTTCAAATTAAAGTCGTTTTTAAAAAGGTATGAATAAAAAATATTTTTATATTGTTCTAAAAATAGTACTATTGAAAGTTGTCAGTTATTTCAGAGATATTTTAAAAAATTTTATTATAATTGGTTTTTTAAAATAAGTAATTTTGGATTTTTTTATCTTTGAAAATGAAAAAATAAAAATGTTTTTTTTACTTTTTTGAGATTTCGGAAAAAATTTTGAATTATAGCATCTAAAAAAACAGCAAAAATATCAAAGAAAAAAAAAAAAATCAGTAATTTGTGTTACTTGATAGTAGTTGGTAGCAGTATAAAAAAATAATTTATAAATCATAAAAAGCTCTCAATAAATAATATAATATAATACTCATTATTTTCAATAACATAAATTAAAAACAAAAAAAAAAAAAATAAACTAACAAATAAAAAAAAAATAGAATTAATGAATCAGGTGATCTTTGTAAATCAAATACATTTATCAAAAATTGTGGAGTCTCGATTAGTTCAATTATGAGGCCACAACTTATTGGATCACATAATTATTATAACTTTTTTTGCTTTTCACAATTTTCTATTAATGATGAAAACATCACATCGCTTGGTGTTCATACTGCAATTTTCAAAGAGTTTCCAAGAATTTTTTTACCAAAAAATTCACAATTACCATTTTATTTAACAAGTGATTATTTAAAAAAAATTCAAGAATTTCCAAAGGAAATATATTTTTTACCACGGGAAAAACAAAAAATCAATTCATATCATTTCCATAGTGAAAAAGATCAAATGTATTGTTCTTTACCACGAAGCTTTGCTGAACGATTATATAACGAAAAGGTAATAAAATTTGAATATAATCAAACAAAAAATTGTTTTTTAATGGTTTCTGTCAATTTCGAGAATATTAAGCCAGAATATCATTATTTAATATGTAATTATACTGGTGATTATTATCTTGGTCCAGGAAGGGATTTAATTGTTGTAAAGAATAAGTTATTTGTGTTATCTGAAGATGGGAAGATCCTTATTGAAAATAATTTTATCGGCAATACAATTGAATTTATTGAAACTAAAAGACATCAATTACCAGATGAAATGTGTAAATTATTTTTAGCGCCTTTTAATTCTGGGACTGTAATTGTCTATTTTGATTTAAAAAATAAAAAATTAAAATATTCAAATAATTACTATAATTTCAATTTACAAAATAAACCTTTTTTAGTTGAAAAGGAAAAAAATATTGGAGTTCTTTCGTCAGTAATAAAAGAAGATAATAATGTCATAAGTGATAACAACAACAGCAATAATGATGATGATGATGATGACGAAAAAAAAGCAAAAAGTGGGAATCAAAATAAAAAGATACCAACTTTGGAATTATTAGAAAATGAAATTGTTTATGATTTGAAATGGAAGTGTAATTCAAATAAATCAGTTTGGATTGTAGCAATTTTAACAACAAAAAGAATATTAATTGCAAATCATAAATTTGAAATACTTCAGATCGTAAACAAAAGAAGCAACATGTTTTCATTTCCTTATTTCCATTCGTGTTATTGGTTTGGATTAGCATTAATTTTCAATACAAGTTCCACTTTGGAATATATTACTTTAGATAGGTTACAAGAGCCGAAATTAATTTGCTCGCTGAATATTAAGAATACAAATTTAATAGGAGTTCTTCCAGATAGGGCAATTTTCAGTTATAAAGAGAAAAACGAAACAATAATAATTTGTTCACAGTTAAGCAATTGCTTTGAACCATTATTAAACGGGTTTTTATCGATTCCTCTTGATAAAATTAATTTCCCTGAATTTAAAACCCAAGGCGCCTTTACAAAAAACATTTCTTTATTTATAGAAAAATATTCAATGTCATTTATTAGTGTTCAATTAATCGATTTATTAGATAAACGAGGTTATTCGGAATTAGCATTAGCTTTGATTGACAAAAAAAAAGATTTCCCGCTCGAAAAAAAAGTTAAAATTGCAATAAATGCAAAGAAGTTTGATATATGCTATCAATTTTTAAAAAAGGAATATTTACAGAATAAAAGTAAAACCAATCATAATGATGATGAAGATAATCGATTTTTAAAATTATTTCGTTTACTTCTAAAAAGTACTTTAAATTATGGCCAATTTAATATTGTTGAAAATTGTTTATTAATATTAAAAGATTATTTTACTTTATTTTTATTGTATACTTCTATTGGGGACAAAAATGAAATTGCAAGATTGGCTTGGGAATTGTATTCAAATGAAATGAAAATCAATAAAAATGAAAGGGTTAGGTTACTGTCTCTCTGTTCATCTTATTTAGGATTAAATGATCCACTTTATTTATCAAATACAAGTACTCAGATCAAAAAAAAATTACAAAATTATAATTTTATTTTGGATAATAAAAATAAAAGGGATCAAAATAAAAATAAAATTAAAAATTTAAATTTAAATTCACAATTCACAATAAATAAAATTAATGTTGAAAAACTTAAACAATTCTTCAATGCCCATACTTTAAACATGATTATTCAAAATGAAGATAAATCAAAAATTAAAAATTTGGAATTAAATGAACAAAATAATTGGTTTACTTACCCAATTGAATTATTTATTGAAAAGGATTCAAATTCTGATGTTTTTGAAAGTTTTGATCAAAATTTAAATTCCAATTCAATAAAATTGTTATCAAAAAAATCAAAAAAAAATAAAGAAAAAAAGGGTTCAATAAAGAAACAAGAAAATAAAATAAAGAATCATTCTTTACAGATTATTTCTTTAGATAAATTGAAATTGAATAATAAAAAAAAGAATAATAATAATAAAGAAATTGATGTTCAAAATAATTTAATAACAAAGGAGAATAATAATAATAATAAAATAAAAAAGGTGGTGAAAGAGAAGGTGAAGGGAAAGGGGAAAGAGAAAAAAGTTGGCAAGGAGAAGGAGAAGGGAAAGGAGAAGGGGAAAGGAAAGGAAATTGGAAAGCAAAAGGGAAAGGGAAAGGAAATTGGAAAGAGAAAGGAAAACGAAAGTGGAGAAGGTGATGATGTAGAAAAGAGAAAGACAAATACTAACGAAAAAGAAAAGCAAACTGAAAATAATAAAAAGGAGGGTGAAGGAACTTTAATTAATGTTCCAATTGAAAAGATTAAACCAAAAACTCCAAAAGAGATTGAAAAAGAGTTAAAACTTGAATTAAAGCTGAAAAGGCAACAATTAAAAAACGAAGAAAAGGAAAAAAAAATGATCGAAAAGGAAAGGAAAAAACAATTTAAACAAGAAGAAAAAAAGAGAAAGCTCCAAGAAAAAATGGAAAAAAAACAGATGAAATTAACGATAAAAAAAAAAAAAAAAAGAAAAAGAACAAAAAAAAACTTTAAAAAAAGATAATTCAAAGCAAAAAAATCCAAAAGATAATCATAGTAATAAGGGTGATAGTGAAAATAATGAGAAGAGTAAAAATATTAATAATGAAAATGATGAAAATGTTGGTAACTATCCCACAAATCAATTAAACGATAATCTTCCTTCAACGAGCGAGAAAGAAGATGAAACCCCACAGCCTAGTGAATTTGCAAGTGAATTTGCAAAGACATTTATGATTGATGGTGAAGAGCCTATCTGGAAAAAAAAAGGTATTAAAATAAAAGAACGATCACAAACCGAAAAAGTTGATAATACAAACAAGTTAAAAGAAATTGTTTTTAAAACTTTAACTTTAAAATCAGGATCCTTAAATAAAAAAATAGCAACAAAGAAGAAATCTAATACTTTAAAAAACACTAGCATCAAAAAAAATGATCCTAAAAATATAAATCAAAAACAAAGCAATTTGCCAGATTGGAAGCCTAATTTTTCACAAGCCGGAAACTTTAACCAGAAGGTAAGTCAAGGGGGTGATGAAAAGATAAAGGGGGTTGGAGAGAAGAAGGGTGGGAAGGAAGAAAAAATTGATGGAAAAAAAGATGAAGAAAAAGAAGAAGAAATGAAAAATAAAAAACAGATTCAGGAAAGAACTGAAAATAAGAAGGAGGAAAATAAAAAAGAGGATGAAGAGAATGAAGAGAAAAATAAAAAACAGATCACAAAGAGTAAAAAACAGATTGGGGAAAGTAATGAAAAAATAAAGGCAAATGATGAACAAAACGAAGAAAAAACAAATCAGATGAAAGACAAGAAAAAGAAAAACGAGAAAAAAGAAGAAATGAAAAATCAAAAACATATTCACGAAAGAACTCAAAATAAGAAAGAAAAAAATAAAGAAAAGGATGAAGAGAACAAAGAGAAAAATAAAAAACAGATTGCAAAGAGTAAAAAACAGATTGGGGAAAGTAATGAAAAAATAAAGGTAAATGATGAAATAAATGAAGAGAAAAAGAACAATAAAAAGAAGGGTGAGAAAGAGAAAAAGAATAAGAAGAAGAAGAAAAATGAGAAGAAGAAAAAAAAAGAGAAAAAAGAAAAAGTGGTTGAGAATGAAAAGGAAAACAATACAACCCAAAAAAATAAAGAAAAGGATGAAGAGAACAAAGAGAAAAATAAAAAACAGATTGTAGATGGTAAAAAACAGATTGCGGAAAGTACTAAAAAAATAAACGAACATGATGAAATAAACGAAGAGAAAATGGGCCAGAAAAAGAAGGAGAAGAACAAGAAGAATGAAAAAAAAAAGAAAGAAAATAAGAAACAGATTGGGGAAAGTACGAAAATGGGGAAGGGAAATAATAAAGCAAATAAAGAGAAAAGTAATCAAAATGAGAAGGAAAATGAGAAAAAGGAAAAAGATGAAAAAATGAAAAGGAAGAAAAAAACGAAAACAACAATGAAAATGAAAATGAAAATGAAAATGAGAAGAAAAAAGAAAAAGAAAAAGAAAAATGAAAAGGAAAATGAAAAAGGAAATGAAAAGGAAATAGAAAATGAAAAGGGAAAGGGGAAGGAAAAAGGAAAGGGAAAAGAAAAAGGAAAAGAAAAACAAAAAGAAAAAGAAAAAGAAATAGAAACGAAAATAGGAAATAATGAAAATCAAGAATTACAAACTCACCAAAATTACCATTTTACCAATATTGATGACTGTTTCCAATCAGCAATGGATGATTTTCAACAATTTAAAATTGATGATGCTTTAAATAAATTGAATCATTATTTACAAATGATATTTGAAAAGGTTAATGATTTTCAAAGGAAAAAGCAATTAATAAAAGAATATGCAAATTATACAAGTTCAATGAAAATTGTTAAAAAATGTCAAGAAATCGAAAAGGGTTTGACTAACGAACAAATGAAACAAAAATATTTAATTTTATTAATTTTATTAACTGGTATCCCATTGAAAAAACAACATTTTATAAAGAATTTATTATTTTCATTAGATAAATGCCTTGAATTGAAATTTTTTGGTGCGGCTTATAGAATAATCGAAGAATTGTTTATTAATGGGCATGACGTAGATAATCGAAAAATTGAAATGTGTCAAAAAAATCCAAATCAAAATGGTTTAATACCAAACATTACTTGCCGCAATTGTAATAAGCAATTTCCTTTCCAATTTAATAAATGTGCACATTGCCATAAAACTTCCCCTTTTTGTTCACTAACTTTGGAAATAATAGGGGTCAAATCTCAAATATTTAGCTGTAATCTCTGTGAATCTAAATTTTCAAAAATGGTCAATTCATCAATTTGCCCGATTTGTCTTTATGGCGAAATTATTTAAATATTGAAAATAATGGGAATTACTGCTTTTAAAAACAATTAAATATTTTTTAATTGATCCAGTTATTTTTTCTTTTTTGGAGGAAATCTTTATATTCTCAATGAAAATTCCCGTTTTTTTTTGAAAAAAATATGTTCTTTCATAAAATATTATATTTTGTTTTTTCTTTTTAATTTTTCAATAAAATATCTAAAAAATGTTTTGGCTTTTTTTTATGTTTATTTTGAAATTTGAGATTTATTCTTTTGTTTATAGATTAAAAAAAAAAAAAAAAAAAAAAAAAAACTAAATTTTTTCAATTAAAATAAATTCCAACAATTTGGATATAGTCCAAACAGTTGAAAGAATAATAATACTGCAATTTATATTCAATTTGGGAATAATTTTGATTTTACAAAATCTTTTTTAATTTATTATCTTTTTTGTTTTGTTTTGTTTTCATTTTTTACCTATAACGCAATTTTTTTTTTCAATGATCAAAAGAAGGTTAATGTTGAGTTAGTTAAACTAGAAAAATCACATAAAATTAGTTGATGGAATATTTAATCATTTGATCGATCAATAATTGTTGGTGAAATTTCAATAGATTGACAAATAGAATTTTTTGTTGGTTAGGTATGGTTATTTTGGAAACAGAAATTATACTTGTTTGTTTTTTATTTTTTGAGTTTTTTTTTTTTATTTTTATTTGGATAAAAATCATTACAGGCAAAAAAACATAAATATGAGGTAATTTAAATGTGGTTTAATATTTTGTGAGAGAAAATATTAAGCTATTTCCAATAAAGTGGGGAATTTTTTTTACATTTCATAGAAAATCATCGTTGTTCGTAAAATTATTCATTAATTAACATCACTGAATTAAGTTGAATATTAATACCAATTAAATAAATCGCGAGGCCATTTATTTCAAAATCTGTTGGATGAAATATTTCCAAAAAATGAAAAAAATAAATAGTACTTTTTTTGGTGAAAACATTGTACAACCTATTTCGATAAAAAACTGGAAATATGGAAAGGCTACAAATGATTTTTTAAACAATAAAAAGCAGTTATAGGTTTTTAATTCGATTTGAAAATTTCTTGACATTAAACAAGTTATGAAAACGGTTTTTTCAATCAAAAAGAAAATAATAAACACCAATTTTCAACCCAAAAGAATATCATATAAAATCTAGCTCTGAAATTTTAATATTTTTTATTTATGTAATACAATACTCAGAAACAAATTGAATTATTATCAAGAATCTATAAATGATTTTTAATGACTTTGGATGTTTAAATACTTTTTTTGAAGATTGGGTTTAAAAGATATATTTTATAATAAATTTGCCCCACTTTATTGGAAATAGCTTAGTAAATTGAGGGGTTTTTTTGCCTATTTTGTATTTTGGAGGTGTCCAGAATTTTGGAATAGGGTTTACTTTGGAAACTGAAAAATTATTTTTAGTTTTCTTTAAATATTGGTAAGGGGGGGGGGGGGAGGTTAGTGTTCTTAATAATTTTTCTTATCTGATCTGAATCTTAGTGAATTTTTTTTTTTTTTTTTTTTTTTTTTGGGGTTGATTAACTATTCTGGATATATCAAAAAAATTATTTTAATATTATTATTATTTGGTATATTGGGGGGGGGGGTATTCACTTTTTAGATAGGTAATTTCTATAGTTTTGTTGAGAAATTTTAATAAAAAATAATTTTGAAAAAAATCTTTAGATCAGAATTGATTAAAATAATATCTTGTCAGAAATTATTAATAAAAAGAATTTTTCATTTATGTTATCTATAGTAAATAAAAAAAAAATATTTCTTTGATTAAAATTTCAATATATATTTATATATATTGGGAAGTATCTATGGGTACAGTTCAATGGTGTCAAGTATCTAGCTTTTCCAGGTTTTAAAAGCATAAAGTAGTCTCTTTTTTTAACAAAATTCTACTGAATTCTTGAAAAACTCATCCCTTTGTCCTTTTATTATTTTTTTGAAATAAAAATAAATTTTATATATATTCTCTTTATTATTTTAAAAAAAAAAACCTAGAAACTCCAAAACACTTGATGGTACTTCCACAGAATACATTTAGGTGTGTAAAAACTCAATAAAAATATTATTGAATAATAAATAAAACTTCAATAATATATGATGAATAATTGGTATTCTACAGTCCAAAGAGTGTAACACTATATGCTCTAATTTCTATATCTTTTTGTCATTGTAAGGATTTTTTATTGTGATTTGTATTTTGGGTTGTGAAAAAGATTAGTTAACCCTATCTAAACAATTTATTTATTTGAGCCTATTGTTTTGAATTCAGATTTTCACATGTTTTCAATATAAAACCAAAAAAAGTAACAGATTATTTTTATTTATTAACTTTGAGTTAATTCTTAAAAAATGTGAACTACATATTTCATTATCTTTTGGAAAGCAAGATTTTAGAAAGTAAATTTTATATTTTGTTATTATTTTTAATAATTATTATTTCAAAATAAATCTGAGTAATAAAACTTATTGAGACATAACACTAATTGAAAAATAAAAAAATCAAAAGTTTCCTTCAGCTTCCTAAATAATGAAATTCTTAAGGTTCGAGTCATTTACCGTGGATTTGTTCCATACTCAAGGAGTGAATTCAAACCAAAAAAAAAAAAGATATTGAGAAATGGGCCTTCTTTTGGTTGACATAATTCAAATAACAAAAAAAAAAATTCCATTGGATAATCTTTTGACAAAAATTCAAATGAATAAAAATAAGTTAAAAGATTTCTCAATTTCCAAAAATCAAAATTTAGAAAATTAAATTTCATAAGATCTCATTGCCAAAAAATTTATTCAAAAAAAAAAGTTTTGAAAGTATTCTCAATTCCAAAAAATAAATTTGATAAAAAAAAATTGATATTTTCTCATTTTATATTTCCAAATGGTTAAATTTCTTTAATTTAAAACAAATTACTTTCTTGAAGTTCGCGATCAATTTAATTCGATTTAATATGTTTTGTGGTTATTTAGTAACCCTCTTAAATTTGACCAAGTAAGGATTATGGAATATTCTTTCCATAAAAATAACTCATTTGAAAAAGGAAAAAAAAAATCACCAAGATCTTAAAAAGCACCCACGATCAGAAACTTCATAAATGACATAGTCGTTTTCAAATTTGTAATTCACAATCATTCTTATTGGAAATTTAGTGTCGCTCTTTAGCACTTTTTTCTAAAAATGTCCCCTTCTTTGGTTGTTCATTTTTGGAGATCGATCCTACAATAGGTTGGTTGGTTTTTAATTTGTGTTCATTCCTCATAAAAACTTACTAAAAAGTTTTTTTCCATTTACTGGTATTTAAATTCTAAATGCTAAAAAAATTTCCGTGGTAATGATTCAACCCTTAGTCATTTATTTTTTCTTTTATTAATTGCTCTATCTTTGAATTTTCAATAAATTTTCAATTTTCAATTTCCCTTTTAAAATAGATCCCAAATTTCAACACACCTCTTTTAAAACTCTTTTTATTAAAGACAAATATGGAAAATGAAGTGACAATTTTGTCCCATTTAGAATTCAAATACCCGTTAGAAAAAAAAATTTCATGTAATGACTCAACCCTTAAGAATTAAAATAAAACATAAAGGTCCCAATTTAAAAAGTTAAAATTAATAATTTAAACTGATTTATAGGATTACAGAAATTGAAATTCTATATGTGTATTAAACTTTTTTTCGGAAAGTTGAATGAAAATTTTTTTCAATTTATTTCGAAGAAAATAGTAAGTGATTTCAAAAATGAAATTTTGATAGAATCTCAACAAAAAAGTTTTATTAATCAAACCGAGATCGATTAAGCATATTTTTTATTGTTTCAAGTTTGTAAAAAATCGTTTTCTCATTTGTCAAAATGAAAAAAAATTATAAAAAAGAATTTCGAATTTTGAAAATTCTATTGAACAATTTCTTTTAATCTAATTTTTATAAACTGTTATAACAAATTGAGAGAATTTTAGCAAAGAGTACAATTGATATTTAACTCTTGAGGGTAAAATTACTTAATTCCCAAAATATCTTTCGAAAATTTTATTTTGAATAATTCGGATTTCATCTTCTAACAAAAACACATTTCCAAATTAAAATTTGTTAATTTGCTTAAAACTTTAATGGTTATAACTATCCTTATTAAAACAATCCTAATATTTTCCAAAATCTTGAATCAATCAATTTTTTGGTTAACCAAAAGAATTATCGAGAAAAGGATTATATTTCTTAGACCTTAAATTAGTTTTACACTTTTTGTGACTATTTCCATCATTTTTACACAAAAAATACCAAGTTTTTATTTCCCTACATTTTATTGTAACACTTTTTTTCTTTTTTGAAAGATACTTTTTAGAAAAAATTATAAAAACAATTTGGATCTCATTTCCTAAAAAAAATCATATTCATCTCTGAATTCCTTCGTAATTAAGAATTATTTCAAGGTTTGAATAATTAAAATTTTTTACGACAGAATATCGCTTAAAAAATAATTAAAAATTTCAAATGATTTCTGTGAAATATTGGTGGCTTAACACAATAAAAATCAATTTTAATTTCAACAATTAAACAATTTTGTTAAATAAAAAAAATTTCAAAAAAAACATAATAAAAAAATACCCTTTCTCAATGGTAGTTTCTTTTCTGGAAGGGAACAAATTTAAGAAATCTGTAAGTTAAAAAAAGAATTTTTACAAAAAAAATTTTTTCATTTTATTTTGCAAAACACATAAATGACTCACTTACTTTTTAATGTCTCTTCAGAAAGAAAAAGTTATGAAAATTTTGGATCAATAACACAAAACATACTGAGCGAAAACATGGCAAAAGTATTCCAGCAAATAAAAAACCCACAATTAAGCTACGAACTTGCAAAAAAAACAAAAAAGATAAATTCCTCATTAAAAAAATTGGCAACAAGAATAAAAGAATTCGAGAACCAATCTCAGCAAATCGGGAACATTTACCAGCAAAAAAAGAAGGTGAAGGATTCCTTTTTATTTTTGAATCAAATCAAAATCGGAAAAGCAAATGACAAAAAAAGCCTGACTATTTATACAAACCAAAGCCAAGTGCGCGATCCGAAGAATGTGAAAAAAATCAAAAAGAAAAATAAAAAAATCCGGTATCTGAAGGAGTCCATCCAGGAAATCGAGAACAAGCAATACGACGAAACAAAAAATGAACGAATAGAAGCAATCCAAAGTAATCTCAGGATTGGTGTCAATGAGAACAATAGGGTACGAGACTATTTGAACAGGAAAAAGAGTGAAAATAATGAAACCGAAGAGAAAGTCAACCAGATCAGAAAAACCCAAAAGGAAGGATCTTCCAAGACCCTGATCTTAAAGAACAAAAAAGAACAAATATCAGAATTGCAAACAGTTATTAAAAGAAAACAATTCGATCACAAAAAATTAATCAAAATTTTTGAAACCAAATCCAATGTCTCGACCAAAGAAAAACTCGAGGCATACAAGCTGCAGGTCGAATCAAAAAAACAAGAAGCCAAAAGATTAGAAAGTGAATTGCACGAATTACAACAAAAATATGGTAAAACTCTCAACACAAATTTCGACGATAGCATAAGTTCAATGTCAGAGTCTGATCGTTTCGTAAGCGTTTCGTTCTTCTTTTTTCTTGGTTCCTTACTACCGGTTTTGCTCTTCTTTTTTTATTATTATTTTTTGAATTTTTATTTTTTTTTTCTCTCTTTTTGGTTTTTTGTTTTCTATTTTTGAATTTTTTTTGGCTATTTTTTCAAAGTAAAAAACCTAATTGAAAACAGTCTTGTTTTCGAAAAAACATTTTTAGTTTTTTGTGTTTGTGAGTTTCAAACTGATCAAATTTACACAGTTCACAATTTCTCAACTTCCTTTTTCACAATCTTATTTCTATTCCAAAGACATCAAAAAATCATCGGTTTTTTGGATCAAAATTTGAGTGATGACCAAACCAATTTCGTTTAAAAAAATGAAGAATGTTGAATTCGGAAAAAAAACCCTCAAATATTCTACTTCTCATCTCTGAAATAATCAAAATATTTTTTAAGGGAGTAGCCACGGTATTGAAAAATTTTTCACTTTTTTGACAATTCTGAAGAGGATCAGAAAATAACATTTTTTACTTTGGTTTTAACTCATTGATTTTTATTATTTAAAGTACTTCATTCATTAGATTTTTTAAATTTTTTTTTCAAAGTCTCAAAGAAATTGCCACAATAGAATGTTGAGTTGAATTGCAAAAAATAGTGTTTTGAATGTTGAATAACTTATCTTTTATCCTTCTCTCAACATTCTATTGTGGCATTTAATTTTTTCCTTTTTTTATTTTTTCATCATTTTTGTGATTTTTTAATCCTGAAAACATAAAGCAATTAGAAATATTTTTTTATTAGTGACATTTGGGATTAATGGATTTTGTTTAAAAAGAACAACAACATTACAACTGAAACAATGATAAAAGAAAACATAAATGGGACTTAAATAGCTAGAAGATTCCAAAATTAGAATAATTAAGTCAAATTTTTACTTGTTAGGATTTTAAATAGTTGGGTTTAGTGGAATTGGAGAAGTGAATATGATTATATGTTATCAAAGTTTAAACCATAAAATAGCTCTAAGTTTTATTCAAAGAATCTGAAATTCTCTTCTCCCAAAATTAAAACTAAACCTCGATTCCAAAAATTTGGACACATCTAAAATCAAAAATAGGAAAACAAAAACTCAATTTATTATATTTTTCCAAACCTAATATAAAACCATATTTAAGTAACATAGTATTAATGGTTTTTTAAGTAATCTTTTTCATCCAAATAGAAGAAAGCAATATAAAATAAAAAAATCAAAACAAGTGTGTCCAAAATAAGGAAACGAGCTGAAATGACAGAATTTGAACAAAAAATATATTGGTAGATTTGTTAAAATTACACCAACAATGGTTGATCGATCAAATGATAAGATTGCTTGCACCGGTTTTATGTGGATTTTTCAATTTTTGAAACTCAACTGTAACCATCTATCAGCCATCTATAAAAAATTTCCAGATCTAACCAAACAGATTTTGTAACTGAAAAATTGAAAATGAAAACAAAAACAAAAAAGACAAAAAATGAAATAGTTGGTTGAATTAAAATTAATTTCCAATTGGATGTAAATCATGTTATTGTTATTTTTCCAACTGTTTAAACTGTGTCCAAATTGATGGAATTAAGATTATTTTAATAAAAAAATAATAAAAAAAAAAAAAACTATTTTATCAATATAATCTCAATTTTTTTATTGTTGAATATTACTAAAATTAAAATATCAAATAATTTTTTTAAAAAAATTTTTAGAGAATCTACGATCACACGATACTAAAATAAAATGCTCTTATCTCATCTCTCTCAAATTTTTATCATGTCTTATGGTGTAGCTACCCCCTTAAAGACAAATAACAAATCATTAATTTTGTGCTTTTTTTTTTTTTTTGACATAATTAGAGATTTCAAGAACAAAAACCTCAAAATTGTTTTTATTTGATTGACTCTTCAGGAACCCTTTTACTTATAATTGTAATTTTCAACCAAAATTTCTCCAAGAAAATACTATTTATTTAAAAAGAACTTGAACCAAATTTTCTTTCAGAAAAAATTTGATTTAAGAAAATTCAAGTAAAATATAAACACTTGAAGATCTTAAATCTTATTTCTATTTTGATTTCCCGTTTTAGAATTGAGAATTAAAATAAACCAGTAATTCTTCTTTTTTAGTTTTTTTGATCACAAGCATTAACAAATAAAATTGAAAATTGCTAGTTAGACAAAACTATTAACATAATTAACATTTCTTATTGGTAATAAAATTTATTCGCAATCTAATCAAAATTACAGAACTTAATTAGCTTGAGGCTATTATATTCATTGCTGTAGCATTACTACGGATTTTTAAAAGCCTCTAGTCGAGAAAAAAAGATCTATTTTGGGATCAAAATGTTTAAATGGATTTGACAATGAAACATCGTTTAATTCAACTTTAGGATCTTTACTTGAATAGATAATGACTAATAGTTTTGAAAACTCTCTATCCATCTGAAAAAACTGAAAAAATTCGGAAAAAAAATTACTAAATAAATATCCCGTTTCCTAGGTTTTCCAGGATTCGAAATCAACCAAAAAAAATACATTGAATTTTACCCAATTCTTTTGAATTTTGGAAAATCTAACGCAAGTGTCCACCAAGTGCTGAAAAGAGCCTAGGTTTTTTTTTAATTTGAGAAATAAACCGAGAATTAAATGAATTTTCTCTTATTTCTTAAATTAAAAAAAACCTAACGGCGGTTTTCCATAATTCAAAAGAATTGAGTAAAATCAATGATTTCACTCAATTCTTTTAAACTCTGGATACCTTAAGGGTAAAGTGTCCATCAAGTGCTGTCAAGTGCCAAGCTTTTTTTTTACTTTTTGGAATAAACCGAAAATTAAATAAATTTTCAGTTTATATCAAAGATTAAAAAACCCTAACGGCAAAAATCCAAAAAAATACTTTTTTTACAATTTAAAAGAATAAAGAATTCTTTAATAGCCCAAATAATTGAATATACGATTTTAAAGATATTTAATAAATTTAAAATACTTTTAAAAGAGAATAAAATGACCTCATAACTGTGAAAAAAAATTTGAAAATTTTTTAACTATTAAATTTGAAAAAATCTCAATATAAATTGGAAAATTGGTTTTGTTCAACTTAAATTGTAAAATATCTTGAAAAATAATTTTTTGATCACAAGATCTTTGATTAACCAATAGGGTTTATTTTAAGTGAAGTTATTAAAAAGTAAAAAATTAGCAAATATTTAATTATTTTTTAAAAAATTTTTCTAATGATCGTGATAAGAAATCTGAAAGGAAATTTTGTTTAATTTATTTTTTAATTAATAGCAATACAAAAGCACTGATAAAAGAAAATGAAAATATCAATTTCGGTTTTTTTCTTTTTTGCTGATGAATTTTAAAAAAAAAGAAAAAAAAAAAACAGTAAAAGTCCCCCTCAATTGAAAACCAAAATACTATTATGGTAATTGTCTTAGAAACTTTATTTTTTTTAAATTGGTTTCAAACCTTTAAAGATTTTTTTTCAAATTTATTCTTTATTTAAAACGTGAACTGAAAATCTACTTTTTTTACTATCCAAAATTCTTATTGAAATACTCAAAACCCAGATAAACTTATAAATTGAAAAAATCTAAGAATTTGTTTGTTAGGATGAAAAGTTTGTTTCTGTCAACGTTTCCCAAAATTTTTCTCAAATATCAATTATTGTTTATAATTGTCCTTTTTGAAGAAATAAGAAATAAGTAGAATAATACACATCCAGAAATGCTTGATATCAGTATTGAGTTAGCTCTATAAATCTAAATATTTTCTTAAAAATTTAAAAAACTCCAAATTCTTACGTCCCATTGAAAAGAACAACAACGAGATTCATTTTGATCTTGAATTGAAGATCCAAATAAAATCCCAATAGAAATAAATATAATTTCACTACAATCATTTTCGTCATTTCAAGAACATTAGAATAACATGTTTTTAAAAAGTGAATTCCAGATCTTGTTTTAAAAAAAAAATTTTCAAATGAATTAGGTGATCAAAAAAAAAAGAAAAAATTGAAAAAAAAAAAAAACAAAATGAGAAAAAATTGAAATTTCAACAATAATTTTTTTCTTCTAATATCCATTCAAACCCTTTAAACGCAGGTAATTTACCTGTCAAAATTGGAGCCCTTTGGCTGGAAAATAGTTTAAGATTCTGTGAAAACAAGATTCGGAAAACTTGAAAAGAAAAAAAAAAAAAATAAAGAAAAAAAAATTAATTATATATATATTATTATTATTTTAAATATACTTGTTAATAATTAATTGATAATTACATAGTTTGATGTAAAAACCCCACGTGGAGTTAGACGATCTAAAAGTACTTTATACAGCGAAGATGAAAGATGGAAAGAACCAGAATTAACTGAATTATCAAGCAGTGCAAATGATGAATCAGAGAAAATCCCCAGTTCAAAAGATAGTATTCATAAAATTCAAACAGATGAACAAAAATCTGATCTTGAAGAAATAAAAATAGATCCTAAAATAGAAGTACAACCAAAACAAAATCTTGAAGAAGAGAATGAAAAGGAAAAGAAAGAAGAAAAGGAAAACGAAAATAACACAACAGAGGAAAAGAAAAAGAAAAAACAAAATGAAAAAATTGACATAAAAGATATTCAAACTTTATTAACTATCCCAGCAGGCGTCGAGTATTTTAAAGAATATTTGGTACAAGGAATGTCACACGAAAACCTTTTATTTTATCTTGATGTTAAAAATTTTAAAAATATTTTCCACAAACACAAGGTATGCTTTTATTTATTTTTTTTCTTCATTTTCTTTTCCATTCATATTTTAACTTTCCCTAACACCCTAGTTATTTCCACTATTTATTCAAATCAAATCAGCCACAACTTTTTCTTTTCACTTTTCACTTTTCTTCTTCTACCCCCCACCAATTTTCTCTTTGTATCTTTTTAATTTAAATCATCATAATTCTAATAACCCATCTAAAATTAATCTTAACAATTATAGAACATCTATCAAGTAGCAAAAAATATTTACAAAAAATATATAAAAAATGAATCAATTTTTGAAGTAAATATCGATTATAATTCAAGAGAAACAATCGAACAATTAATCAAAGAGAAAAAAATATCATATGATATGTTTAACCATGCACAGGAAATCGTACTTAATCATATGGATCATAACGAATTTAACCCATTTAAAAAATCAAAAATTTATAAAATTTTAATTAAACAATTGAAAACACACTCGCATTCAGATTTTGATATAAAAACAAAAAAAGCAATTTTGGTCACAAAAACAAACGAAACCCAAATATTGAATACCGAATTTCATTTCCAAGGAAAAGCCAGAAAGACTATACAAGTATCAGAAGAATTAATGGAATCAATGATCTTCATTTTAAATTCGCAATATTCAGTAAGTACAAAAACAATCGAATTAAACCTTATTTCAAAATCCTTATCCTTCAATAGATTCGTTGCAGGCACAACAGAATTGCAAAGGGTAATTTGATCATTATTTTATTTTATCCATTCTTATTTCCCTAACTTTAAATACATGGAGAATTAAAAAAAATTCTTTATTCAAACCCGTTTATCGAATAGTTCTATTCAAGTTTAGAAATTGTTCGTGATAATTTTTGAATCACTGAAAAAACGCCCAAAATACTCGAAAATGGAAAATATTCGTTTTTTTTTTTCAAACGCACACTAAATTATATCGATTGTTGTTGATGTGGGTAATAAATACTCATTTTTTTGATTTAATTTTATCATTAAAGAAAAAAAACCTTTTAAATTTTCAAAAATCTTGAAAAATTTTTTCATCTCAATAATATTATTGGTAATTGTTTTTCAAAAGTAAATTGGTTTTTTGATTATTTAACAAAATTTCTAAAAAAAAGTTTAGAAATTAGGTGAGTGCCGTAGAGCGCCGTCAAGTGCCTGGGTTTTCCAGAATTCAAAAGAATGGAGAAAAATCAAAGATTTTACTCTATTCTTTTAAATTCTGGAAAAGCTAACGACGATTTTTTTTTAATTCAAGAAATAAACCGAAAATTTATCATCCTTTCTTTTTATTTCTCAAATTAAAAAAAAAACCTAATGCACACAGAAGAAAAATAATTTTCTCTCTTCAAAAATAAATAAATAAATAAATAAACAAGTAAATTGGGTTTTTAAAACCAATAAATTTTAACAAATCCAATAAAGCGAATATATACAATAATCGGCTATACCTGATCTAATTTTTTTCTGTGAAATGAAAAGTTTTTGAAAGAATATGTATTAAATTTTCCAAAAAAAAAAACAAAAAAAAATTAATTTAAAGAATTTTTTGAATTACAATTCCTCAGAAGTAGATTGTTAGATTAGATAATCACAATCCAAAAGTTGTTTTTATTTTTTTTAATGTAAAAAGTTTATTTTTTAAACTTGACTTTCTCTTGTTTTATTATTTTGTTAGAAGAAAAAAAAAAAGTAAATCGTTAAAAACTTGGATTATGAAATGGATTTATTGATGAAATTCGTCTCTATGCCTCATTCTGATAAAAAAAAAAAGGAAAAAAAAAAATAATAAATAAATACTCCCATTGGATTACTAACGTTTGATATAAACCAGAGTCGGTTCTTTCTAAGGAAAGAGGACCAATCCTAGCCATTAAGGAATTATAAAATATTGGACTCTTTTTATGTATTTTGAAAGTAAATTTTATTTTTTTTTGTGTTCTTGAAAATAAAATTTTCAAAATTTAACTGAAATATCGATAATTAACAATGTGAAAGAATATAAAGAAAAACAAACACCTTTAAAAAGTTTCTTATCAATTATTTTAGACTTTTTGAAAAAATTCGAATATGTTCCATTTTCAAGTATTTTCAGAGTTTTTACTATTTCCCATTCAAGAATTTTTTAATTTTTTTTTTCTCCGACACTATTTTTGCCAAATGGCTTTATCCTTTTTTAATTTTTCTAATTTATTATTGTTTTTTTTCTTTCTTTTACATTTTTATTTGAAAATATATGAAATTTAATTTAAAATAATTTAATTAAAAAGATTAATGTTGCAACATTAACCCACTATGAAAAGGTGGCATGCTTTATAAATATTTATAACACCCTATTATTCCACATTGCAATTTTATATGGCTTACCAACACAATTAAATGAATTAAAGTTTTTTAATGATTTTAAATATAATATTGGCGGTCATTTTTTTTCATTGAACGATATTCGAAATGGCGTCCTTAGAAACAATAAAGACAGAAGAAATAACCCATACTTTAAAAAAGATGATTCAAGACGAGAATATTGCTTAAAGAAAAAATTTAATCCAAAAATTCATTTTTGTTTAAATAATTTCAATTATTCGGCAATGATCATTCAAACTGTATATCAACACAAAATTAAAAAGTTTATTTCACATTTAACAAAATCCAGTTTATCCAAACAAATTTTCCTTCAAAAAAAAAAATTATTTTTACCCAAATTGTTTCAAGAATATGCAATAGATTTTGGAAATTCAAAATCAAATGTATTAAAATGGATTCATAGAAACCTTGATCTAAAAAGGACCAAGAAGAAAATGCATTTTAACGAAACAACAACAGTTAAATTTTATAAAAATAACATAAATATGACTCATTTTATTTTCAATAAAAAAAGTCAAATGGTCAAAAAATTTGCAGACTTTAACTAATTATTTTTCATAGATATACTTTGATTTATAAATATACATGCATACACACATTATTATTCTTATTTTTTCTATTATCTCTTTTTCATTTTGCTCGTCTTTTTTGAAAGGTTAGATGTGATTTTTTTTTTTTTTTATTTTTTCATTGTTTTTTTGTATTGTAAATTTGAAAAAGATTATTTCGTTAATTTTAAAAAAATTCGAAAAATTGGAATATTAAAACAGAATTTTAATTTAGAAAATATTTTAAAACAAAATATAAACTTTTTTTTTTCTTCTCTTTTTTTTTATTGTGATAATTTTTTCTTAATTTACTTATACTTTCAATCATAATTATAAATAGACTATTTTTTTCTTTTATATTTTTATCATATATATATATATATATATATATATATTAATATTTAAAAGTGATTATTTTGTCAACTAATTTCCATTATTAAGTTCTTGTACTTAAAACGATAAAATAAAACAAAAAGGAATTATTTTGATTTTAAATAAGAGATATTGTAAAAATCTTTTTTATTTTATCATTTTTTACCTTTTTGTCTTATTAATTCATCTTTTTCATTTCTTTAAACAATTTGGAACTTATAAATACCCTTTTGATTTAAGAGTGATTTATTAGAGAACCAGGTATTTAATTTCATAAAAAGGTCTTTAATTCAGTAAAATAATAAAAAAAAATGTTGAGATACAAAAGATTGTTCATATTTAATCTTTTTTAGAAAATAAAAAAAATAAATTTCAGAATAAATTTTTTTTTTTACTTTTTTTTATTTTAATTTGAGAAGAAAAATAAATATTTCGAGTGTATAGATCTGAATATTAAACTAGTTATTATTTTTTTGAAACCTAAGCTAAAAAAATGAAAAGAAATAACCATTTTTCTAAATTCTTTATATTTGTTATTTCTAGAAAAAAGATCTTTCGTAAATAATACTTTACTGATATAGGATAAAAAAATTGCCAATTTTTCGAAAAATATTTATATTGGTTATTTTTTGTCATTTTTTTTTCCTGAAGATCTTCACATTTCAACAAACAATAACTCACACAATCTGGCTCATTTTTTCAAAAACAAGCAAAATATTTTTCTTTCTGGGTAATATAAATATAACCCTATCTAGAAAATTATATTGCTTATTTCCTCAACTTCGTAAAAATAACGACAGTAATTTTTTTATTATAATAGAATAACCACAATTTATAAAAATATTTATTTTCAAAATTTGATTTTTAATGGAAAAATGATTTTGAAATGGAGTTTATATTGAAAAAATAATAGATTCAGAGAAAAATTATAAAGAAAAGATTAAATATAAAACAATTATCAAAATGAGCAATAAAATAGAACTGGAAATGTGTTAACTTTATAATATCAAAGCTCTTATTGCTATAAAACTTAAGATGACTAAGAAAAACCAATAATAATAATAATAATAATAATAATAATAATAATAATAATAATAATAATAATAATAATAATAATATATATATATATATATATATATATATATATATAACCTAAAATAGTAGAAATAAACTCTCATTTAAAATTTTTAACACACCAAAATTCAATTTGTTTAATAAATAATCATTCTTTAATAACTTCTTAAAGAAGTACCAAATTAGAACCATTCAATAATTGAAATATATATAATTATTTATATTTTTCAATACCAATAAAACAAAAAAATAATAATTTTCAAAACTAATAAATTGAGATTGTATTAAAAATTTTGGAGAGAGCAAAACAAAAAAAATATTGGTAAATTTTTTTAAATTCTATTAACAATTATTGATCGATCAAAGATTAGATGAATTCAACTAATTATATTTTAGTTCTTCTGTTTCGAACAACTTAACTCTAACCGAATCTGAACTTGTTCGAAAAAATTTTTTTGATGGAATGATATAGTTTACGTAATTCAAAAAATGAAATGGAAACAAAAAACTAAAAAATGATTAAATTATCTACCAATTTTTCAAAAAACAAATATTTTGATTTTTTTGCTAAATAATTGACATTTTAATCATCACAGAATAATGATTACATTGATTATCTTTTCTAGAAAAAAATCCTATTTTTTATTTTCAGAAAGGCAAGTTTGGTACATAATATAGGTTATCAAAAAATTCTAATTTAGGTATATTACTGAAATTTTCACAAAAAAAAAATCAAAAAGGAGAATAAAATTAAATTTTTGGAATTTTTTTTGTCTCAATGTTTCGATTATTACCTTTTCAATATTTAATATAGAAAAATTGGAAATAAATTAATTTTTTAGGGTCTAGTGATTTACTAGAGCCAATTCCACTTTTAAGGTATAAATTTCAATGAAAATTAAGACAAAATAAAAATCTAAAATTAAGACACAAAATTGAGATACTATTAAAATAATTTGAAAAAAAAAATTACAAATTTTTTTCCCTTATTTGAGATTTTTTTGTACAACAAATCTCGTTAAAATTTTTTGTCTTAAAAGTTTAACTGACTGTCGAAAAAATGATTATGATCCAAAAATTTGAAAATATTAATTTGATAAGAATAAGACATAAACCCTGAAAACAACTTATATTAACAGTATAAAGCAAGTCAAAATATATGAAAAATACTTTTGAAAAACTATAAAATTGTAAAATTTTCTGAATATGAAATTTTTTACCCCATTGAATTCTTAATTTTTGGTTGATACTATTTCAAAAACACAATCATTCTTCATAAAACTTGATTTTTTCAAAGGTTTTTATTCCAAACAAGATAATACTTGTAATAATCAAAAAAGATTGGGTTAATAGTTCTAGCTTTTATACTCTACTTGTAATTAAAAATCTGATAATATACAATATCATAATGCCTATACATTTGAAAATTTAGTTGTTCTTCTGGATTTAAAGAGAAAAAGATTGAAACAAACAACATTTTTAAATATCGGTTCATACTACTAGCCTTTTTTTATATGAGCTTTATTCTACTTTAAAAGAAATAAATTTCTCTATTCTTTGTATTGAAATAATAATTAGACCTCAGACAATCTGTAAAAACAACTTAGTGGACTTTTCTAATTTCCTGGCCCCTGAATAATATAATTATGACTGATAGTATATTTTTTAACTTAAAAGTTTACTGAGTCAAGGGTTCATGTTAAAATTTAATATTTTTTTCTTTTTTGTGTAAATGTTGTATTTTTGGGAGAATTATTTTTCTTTCCAAATAAACTATATTTCAAAATCATTTTTCCATTAAAAATCAAATTTTGAAAATAAATATTTTTATAAATTGAAGTTATCAATTATTTTAAAAAAAAATATTATTTTAATATTCATTTCTACCTACTAGAAATATTTGTTTTTCATCTAAAAATAAAATTAAAAAAAGGTAAAAAAATTGGGAAATTTATTAAGAAATTAATTTATAAAAATTTGCCTTTAAAAATTTTCATAAACCAAAATTCTCTTATAACTGGGACTTTATTCTTTCTGAATAAAATATTAAGAGTTTATTGCAATGTTCTAAATATATTTTCAGATAAAGTGAAAAGTAAGAGAATGAAGAGGTTAACAAAAGAACTTTCATTTGGCTGGTTTTTGTTGATAAATACTGTCACAGTTTTTTTTCAATAATTATTTTCTAATAAAATCCTCATAAAATCACGAAAAATCAGTATATCTTGGCTTTCTTTCACTGGAATTCTTTGAAGCCATTTAATAAGCTAAGGAATTGATTACCAACCCCTATAAAACAGAAAATAAGAATATTTCCTTAGCCCAAATTAAAGATTACAAATAATTCAAAGTAATATTGGAGAACCTTTAAAAAAACATCTGTTTCATAAAATTAAAGGACTTAGTAGTTTTTGAGCTTTTTTCCGATTTTGTAAGTCCCAAAATAAATTGTATTTTAAATGAATCAGTCCTTGAGATTTAAAATACAATAATTTTTCCACAAAATTATTCAATTTAATAATACTTCAATAAAATATTTTTACATATATGAAACCACTTAACTTGTTGAAAAAACAACACCTTTTGAAAACTTCTTTGATATTCGGAAATTAACAACCCAACAAAATCAAACAATTGATATTTTTCTATTTTTTTAAAAATAAGTTTTCGAATAAAATCATAAACAATGACGAGAAATGTTCCTCAACAATTTCTTCAAGCACTTAAAAACCAAGATCAAGAAGCAATTAAATTAACCTTCCCAAGAGGCGATTTAACGAATTTGAAACAGCCAATTTTAGCTTTGCCTTCTATTAAGCAAAACAAATTGGAAACGATCAAACTGTTAATGCAACTCGGGTGTAAGAAAGAACTCAACAGATTGGTAGATGAAGAATATTTCTTATTTTACTGTTTACGAAAGGGGATTCCTTTGAAATTCATCAAGGTGTATGTTGAAGAAGGGGCTGATCCAAAATTGAAGGATCCACAAGACGGATCGACGCTCTTGCATCTGTGTTACGAAAAAAAATTGGGCTTCGAATATATCAAATATTTTAAAGACTTTATCTCTATTTCTGAACCAAACGACTTTGGAGAAACGATTTTAGGAATGTGTTTGGAGTCAACGATTTTGGATTATGACCTTTTGCTCTATTTAGTTGAAAACGGTGCATCTTTAAAAATCAAAAACAGTGACAACCAAACCCCACTGCATATTGCGTGCGAACAAGACACTGAAAGGGACTTGATTGAATTAATGATCAAGAAGGGAGCCATTGTCAATTTGGAGGACGGGAATGGGATGTTGCCCATCCAGTATCTCTTTCCCAAAAAAGTTGGAATGAGGACACTCAAAGTTTTTTTTGAAGCTGGCGTCGATCCGAACACATTAGATCCCTACAGGAACAATTTGCTCCATTGGTGCTGTTTGGAGAATTTAGGGACAAATTTCGATTACCTAATTGAGATTGGGGTTTCCACAAAGGCTATAAACTCCACAAAGGAAACGCCTTTGCATTTGCTAATGAAAAACCCAAATGCAGAAATTGGATATCTGAAGAAATTAATCGACTCTGGTTGCAACCCAAATGCCGTAAACATTAATGGATACACAGCCTTGCATGTAGCCATCGACAATAACCAAAAGGAGGAGACTATTAATTACTTATCAAACTACACCAACCTAACTCTTGTTGATAATAATAAAGATACTCTGATAAATTTGATGATTGTTCAGACGTACCCTTTAAAAATGGTTCAGGAATATTTCCAAAGAGGGTGCCCAATTGACATAATTAATGAGTCTGGATTTTCTTCTTTGCATTATGCATGCAAGCAACCCGAATTAAATATCGAGTTAATCAAATTTTTAATTGAGAATGGGAACAAGAATAACGCTAAAACAAAGAAGGGCGAGTTGCCTTTACTTTTTGCTGTCACAAATCAAACAGTCAATAAAGAAATCTGCCAATTACTACTCTTTGAGTCAATTAATTTGGACAAAATTACAAACCAAAATATTTTGAATCTCTATTTCCAATCTGGAAATAATGATTTACAAGTTGTAAAGTTACTTGTCAAAAATGGTGCACAAATTGATAAAAGCCTTGAGAATGGAATAGATACATTTTTAAATGTTGTACTGAGAACAAACCCAAGCAAAGAGTGTTTAAAATATTTATTAGACATTGGCGATTTTGATGTAAATTTAATCTCTGAATCTAGATATAGTTCTTCCTGCCCCTTGTACGTGGCAGTATATTCTGAAAACATACCTTGTATCCAATTACTTCTTGACTATGGTGCAGACTTAAACATAAATTTAGTAAGTTATTCCATGCAATCTTACAAATTGCCTTTTTTTTTTTTTTAATATTTTGTATTAAATTTTTTTCTTATATTTTGATTTATTTTGTTATTGCCGTTTTATGAATCAAAACTTGTCAAAATTTTTAAATCTATTTCAAAACATAGTATTTCATTCCAAATTGTATTTATATCCGTTACAATGCAGTTTAGGAAATTTAAAAACAAACAATTACTTTGTTTTTTTTGAATAAAAAAAGTAAAAAATCAAAAACTTTCGGGTCTAAATGATTAAAACAAACCATTCTTGACTGGAAAAAAATATTTGAAATGAAATGAAAAAATGTGGAAAAAATGATAAAACCAAATGTGATAAATCAATCTTTTGATTGATTTTAAAATTCGGTATCTTGATAATGTGTTCGAAAAATTATCAGAGAGTTTTGAAACAAATTAATCTTGAGAGGCACTATATTTAATAAATTTTTGGAAAAAAAATTAAAATTCTATTTCAAAATTCCTCTTTAAAATTAAACAAAAAATGTAAAATAAATTCATAACCATATTTACTTTAATCCCAAATTATTACCTATCTATTTTAAAAAATATATAATAATACTTAGCCTGCTCAAGAAACGTCTCTCTTGCATTGTGTAGTGGATGAAGAGACATATGAAACCTTTGAATTTCTGATTAAAAAGGGTATTGATGTCCAAACAAACCAAAAACACACACCACTCCATGAAGTTTGTGAATTAATTTGTCCATCTAAATTTCAATTATTATTATTAAAAAATGGTGCGGATATAAATGCACTTAACGAAGACTCAGAAAAACCCGCACAATTAATGTTTCACAGTTGTATTGGCAATAATCAAAAATATTTAAGAAGAATTTATGAAATGATGAAAAATTTTTTTGATTATGGAATGGAAATTTCAGATTGTTCTTTACATGGTGAATCATTTCTAAATTTATTAGCTGATTATCAGGTGACATATTTACCTTTGTATCATCTGTTACTTGAAAAGGGGTTGGATCCAAATACAAAGACTTTTAATGGGGAAATACCTTTACGTTTATACAGTCTTAGTAATGATGTTCAATTCTTATTTTTATTATATGGAGCAGATCCAAATATTAAAAACAACAAAAACAATTCTATTTCTCAACTGGGCGGTAATACAAAAAATATTGCAAAACTAAATAAAAAAATGTTGAGTTATCAAAAAGATTTTTTAAAATTATTCAGTGAATCTTTGTTTACAGATTTTGAAATTAAAAATTTTAAAATTCATAAAATATTTGTTGAAACTAGGATTGATCAAAAAATTGATCAGCAAGTCATTAAAACTCTGGAGAAATTTAATGAGATTCAGCTTCAAACATTTTTTGATTGGGTTTATTCTGGTATTTTACCAGAAAAGAATGATGATTTAAGCTTTATACAAGATATATGTAAAAAATTACAATTATTTGACAAAATCAATGAGAAATCTCATAGATTGGGGTTACAATCAGATTTACAAAGACTGCTAAAGGATGAAGACTCAATGGATTTTACAATTAAAATTGATGACGATTATATTATTTGTCATAAATTTGTTTTGATTGCTCGTTCTAATCTTTTCAAATCAATGTTTTTAAATATTAATGAAAAGACTATTAATCAAGTGTCGAATTATAACACAATCGCTTATGAATCTTTAGAACTTTTGATTCAATTTTTATATACAGACCAAATTGAATTCATCGCAGATCATGATATTGAAGTCACAATAGAAGAATTGACAGACTCCGTAGATTATTATCAATTAAATAAAAATAATATTCTGAGTGAAATATTGAATTTAAAGAAAATATTATTTGAAGAGGATCATGCACAAATATCTGAACTTGATGAGCTGTAAAATATAACTGATGTGCAATTTTGTAATAATATAAACTAAAATTCAAAAATTTTGAAACAGTTAAAAGAATAAATATTGGATATTGTTTTTTTGAAAAAAAAAATATCAAATATATTAAGTGATGTAGATCTAAAAAATATAGCATCATTTTTTATATTTTTTTTTAATATTTTTGCTTGAGAAAAATTACAACAATACAATTTTATTCAATAAGGAAATATTTTATTTTTTTTACATTTTTCCCCTGGCTGAATCTTCTTTATATTGGGAAGAAGAGTTACAAAGGAAAAAGATCAAGTGGGTTACTTGCTAATACTGTGGCATTGAAACACGAAAGTATGAGTAACTTGAAAATAAAAACAAAAAGGCAAAGGCTAAAAATGACCAAAGGTTTAAAGCAAATCAGATCAAAAAAAAAATTAGAAATTACAACAATTAAATAACGATCCTCAAGTGAACATTCATGATCAATTATCTAATTATTAAATAAACCAAAAGTATCGTGGCTGTGATTTTGGGAGTTCTTAATTAAAGATAGCATTTTTTTTGTTTTCGATTTTTTGCCATTGCTTTTTATAAACCATTTTTAAATTTCAATTATTTTTCTTCTTTTATATTTTTGCTTTCTTCAATTCAATTTTTGACCTTTGTTTTTAAATATAAAAAAAAATGGGGTATGTTTATCCCTTGAAAAATCGTGATATCTATTATTTTTACGTTTAAATTGTCTGTTGAGGAAATTTAAGTAAAAGGACATTTAGAGTGTAATTTACACTTCTTCCATCAATAAAAAAAATAAGGAAATAATTTTTTATCATTTTTTTGTTTTGTTTTTTGCCTTCCTATTAGTTTTACAATTACATAATATGGTTTACTATTGAATGATAAAATATTTTTGAATGTTTGATATTAGGTTATTGTTAAGTTGTTAAAAATAGAAGAACTCACATATAATTAGTTTGGGGTATATAACCATTTTGCTTGAACAATATTTGTAATTGAATTTTAACAATTTTATCAATACATTTTTTTTTGCCTCATCTTCTAATTTTTTAAAACTATCTTGATTTTATTAGTATTAATGATTATATCTATTTTTATTGTGGTGATTTTTTATTTTTTGTTTTGGTTTTTTTTTCTTCTTTTTTTGTGTGGTATATTGTAAAGATAAATAATTGTTAATGTTTTAATTATCATGTGGTTCCATATTTAGTATTTTTTAAATAATATATTTAATATGATTTTTTTTTTAATTTTGGATTATTGTGTCTAAAAAACGTTGAATATGAGTTTATGAAGTACTATCCAACTTTTATAGTTAGAAGATGTTACTTATAATACTTATATCAGATTTGAAAGAATGTTTATTCACAGGATCTTTTTATAAATTAAATTTTTAGGTTATCTATTTTGATTATTTATAAATTTATTTTTTTAAGTTTTCCTTTTTTTTTTCTTGAAAAAGGATATTTATTGCATTTAGTTTTTTTAATTATTATTTTTTTAAAAAGTAGAAAATAAGAAAAATAATTACCGAACTATCATATTATTTTGATGGGTAGAGTATTAAAGAAAATAAATCAAACTGGAAATTTCACGTTTTCTTATACTCTTATTCAGTAGATAAGAACCAACTTTATTTAAGAAATAGAACATATTCTATGAGTTTAATTCATTATTCTTTATAAAAAAAAAATTTCAATTTTTAGATCAAAATCATTAATTCTCATTTGAACATTTTAAGATTTTTGTTTTTAGATTGATTGCTTTTTTTTTCTTTTCTCTTTTGCTTTTTTTTTTTTCCAAATTCTATTTGAATAAAAAAAAGTTTTTGAAACTCCAAATTAACATATAGAAAAGTGAAATTTTTTAATTTCTTTTAAAAGGAATACATTTACAATTTAAAAATTTTGGTGTTAAAATTTTTAAATTTCTGACATAAATTGAGAAATTTTGCAACAAGTGTTACAATGAAAGTGACAGAAAATTTTTTTTTTTTATTTTTTAAATTTTATGGTTTGTTCATGTATTTCTTTTATGAATCTCAACTCTTATCTGAAGTTTATTATTTTTCTTGTATCCTAAAAAATCATATGTAGGTTGATTCTTAAAAAAATTGAATTTTTTATTTTTGGTTGGGCCCCTTTGAGTGAAAAGGAGTTGATAATTGTATTATACTGGATTTAATTTCTGTGGGTCTGATAACAATACCTCTAATATGATCAACATCTGCCAATAAAGTATTACACGCTACCAAAACAATAGTCGTGATTTATAAAAATTTGATATAATCGACATAAAAGGAAACAATCAACAATACATTTAATATAAGGTTGATAAAAAACATTCTTAACAATCATTTTTGTCTTTTAGTTATTTTTTAATCCTTTTTCTTTTGTTTTTTCTAGACTTTATAGGAAAGAAATATTTTTCTTACTTTATTTTTTTTACACAAATGAAAAGATATCTAATTGACTTTAATCTTGTCTTCATCTAGCTATGATCAAAAAATATAAATGTAAGTTTGTAGGTTAATGAAGATATAGGGGAAATTTTGTTGTATCATCTCTCTCTCCCTTTCTATATAAACTATCTTTCAAAATCATTGACCCATTAAAAATCAAATTTTAAAGAAAAATATTTTTAATAATTGAAGTTATCTATTATAATATAAAAATTTCGATTTTAATATTCAATACTATACTCAAGAGATATTTATTTTTTATATAAAAATAAAAGAAAAAAAAATAAAAAAAAAACTGTTAAAAAAAATTTTGCCATTTATATTGAAAGAAGCATTACATAAAAAATAGAAAATTTAAAAAATTAAAAAAACCCATTTATCGATTATCCTTCCATTTTAATAACTAAATCTAATCTCTTTTTCATATTTGAAACCAATTTTTTCATTAATACATCTGTTACTTCTTTCCAATTTTTCATTTTCATTTTCCATTTTAGCAAAATACTGTCAAAAAAAAAAAAAAGAGAAAAAATGATTTATTTGCAAACTTTTCATTGTGAGAGGAAAAACTTGAAAACCTTACAAAAGAAATTCAAAATTCAAATGTAAGGTGGGCTATTTATTATGAAATTTAGTTTATATATACAGTCATATAAACCCAATTCCAAAAATTTGAACACACCCAAATTCAAAAATAGGAAAAAACAATCATATTTTCTTGTATTTTTTCAAACATAAAATTAAACCATATTTAAATTGCCAAGTATTAGTATTTTTAAAGTAATAATTTTTATCTATATTATTAAACCAACAAAATAAAAAGAAAATAAAAACCGGTTTTTCAAAATTGATGAATTGAGCTGAACATAAAATTTGTATCTGTAAATTTGTTGAAATTTCACCAACAATTATTAAGCGATCAAATGATAAGATATCATCAACTAATTTTATATGATTTTCTATTTAACAAAGATAAGGCTAGACTTCTACCAACATTCGAAAAAAATTCCCCATCAAACCAAACAGATTACTTAACTGAAAAAAGGTAATGAAAACAAAATAAAAAAGAAAAAACTTGAAATAGTTTATAAAATCAAAATTATTTAAAAATTGAATGTAAAATGTAGTTTTGTTATTCTTTCGACTTTTTAAACAGTGCCCAAATTTTTCGAATTTAGTTTATATATACTTTCATCAAACAAGTAATATTCAAAAATAAACAACTCATAAATGATAAACAATTAAATATAATAATTGTATTGTGTGAAATACAAATATCTTATTAATTGTATTATTTATAAGATAAAAATCAACATTTTTTTGATTAAATTTGTAAATCAAACCAAAAGAATTCCAATTCAATATTTTTAACACATCAAAATTCAATTTTTGAAAAAAAATCCTATTTAATCAATTCTAGAAAAAATACCTAACCAGAATCATTTGTTAATTGAAATGTTAAAAATTGTTTATAAATTACAATATTCAAAAAATAAACAAAAAAAAAACATTGTCAATACTAATAAATTATCGGGTGTGTTAAAAATTTTGGAGAACACAAAACAAAAAAAAAATTGTTTTGGTAAATTTGTTTAAATTATATTAGAGTTATTGATTGATCAAATGGTTAGATTATAACAACTAATTTTATTTGAGTTCTTCTATTTTGAAGGAAACCCAACTTTAACCTTAAATATCAATCGTTTTAAAAAAAGTTATTGATAGACGAAGAAAAGTTACATAATCCAAAAAACTAAATGAAAGTAAAAAAACTCTAATATGAATAAATGATTTTCATATTTTGTGAAAAATAAAAATTATTTCTAATTTAAATAAAATATGTAATTTTGTAATTCTTTTAACTGTTTTAACTGTGCCTCAAATTATGAATTTTAGTTTATTTTCACTATTCTAATTTGAAATTTACCTTAAGGGGATAATCTCTATTAAATTTATTTAACCCATATTTAATAGAGATTGAGAAACTTTTTTGTCAATTATTTCGATTTGAAAACCCCTGTTTATTTTCAATATTAAAGATTTTTCTAGGTAAGAAGAAATATTTAGAAATTGGCCAAATAAAAAATTATATATACTAGTACCTTAAGGGTCTTATAAATTCAAAATACTCTTGGTGTGTCTTCTTCCAACCAAAATTTAAAATATAAAAGAGTTTCGAGGAGTATTATAAATATCTATAAATAAAACATGGAAAGTGAAAAAAACAAGAGTAAAAATAAATTCGATTTTAATTTTTCATTATTTTTTACATTTTTTCTTTCCATAAATGTATTCTTCAAAATATCATAAAATACTAGAATTTACAATATTTTGGTTTATCTCTAATTTGTTAACTTTGTATTCATTATTATAAACTAACATATTGTATTTCAACCTTCAAAGAAAATAAAATTCGGATATATTTTAAATAACCGCTGATAAATAAATATTAAAAAAAGAAACTTGAACAAAAAAGTTTGTAAAATTTTGTAGAATTTAACTATATTTATAATAAGATCAAGAGAATTAAAAATTATTCAGAGAATCCTCATAATAAAACAAAGGCTAGAAATAACCCACTACTCGTTCTTCAATAGATATTTAAACAATTTTTTTTTGATTTTTCAATCCATTTGAATTCTAAATAAATATGGTTCGAACCATTAACACTTTCATAAATTTTAACTAATGTTTTTTTTTAACTTCGATATTTGAACATGGGAAAAAATGTATATTACCGAGCTAAGATTTAAATTTTGAGCTATGATCTGGAATAAGGTAGTTCTTGAAAAAAATGAAATACTAATGATTTTTTTTCAAATATTTATGAGGAAATACAAAATTTTGAAAAAAAACAGATTTTTTTCTCTTGAAATTCAAATAACTATCTTTTGAGTTTTTTTTTTTTATACAAAAAGGTCAATTTAATCCTTCTCTATCCTCTTTATTCTTGATTAAAATTGATTTAATGAATCCGTTTTCTTGTTTATATGATTATTGTCATCCAATTAATATGTTTCGTTTATCTCTATATCTAGCAATATTTTTATTACAAGAGTAGAATATTCGAAATGGGTTAAAAATCAAAACTTGGTTTGTAACATCACTCGATTTTAAAAAAACGGTTCTGGGTTGTTTGTTTAAATTTTTAATTATTATCACAAACAATTCTGAAGACAAACATATGAAAGGTATTAGTTTTAAACCAATAAACTAGTTCTAAAAGCAATTATATTTTCTCAAAAACCCAAGAAAAGTAGAACAATTACAAGATCTAACTAAAAAAGGAAAAATTCGATTTCAATAGAATTTACCTTCCAAACCTACTCTATAAATAGTCCCAAAAAATAGTTTCGAAACAAGACTAATCACAACATGTTCCAAAATTTTTGTTCCACTTTTCATTTTTCTTTTTTTTTTCACCTTAAATGTTCCACTCAATCGTCAGTTGCTACACTATGAAAAATCAAATGGCTGATTACCAGATAAAAGTTAAACGGAATTCAGCTACTTATTATATTTGGAGAAATGACATTGCAATTTCAAAGCTTCATAAAGAAATAACTGATCTCTTTCCCGATGAAACCTCTTCGATAAAGAACCATCTAAAAAAACTAAAAAAGTTGGAAGGAGATCAAACGGAGAAACGTGTGAAACTTATGAGCAAATATTTAAAAGTTCTATCTTCGGATCCAGTACTTAAGAAAAAAAAAATTATTAAGCGCTTCTTTCATGTAAGTTTTTTCCACAAAAATATTTTAATTTGAAAAAGACTTTTTTCGATTTTGCTACCTTTCGTTCGAACATTTTCAAATGTAGTTCATGGGTTCTTTTTTTTTTTCAAAATATATCGCTCTTCTTGTTTTAAAATGTTCAAAAGAGAGTTTAACAAAAAAAAACAGATCAAGCTCCTAAATACTTTGGAAACAAAAAGTAAAATAGAGATCGAGAAGAATTGGAAATTGCAACTTTTCTTCTTTTTGTTTTGAATTGTTTCTTTGGTTCATTATTTTCTGTTTTTAATAAAAAAAAAATCTTTTTGTTTGAAAAATTTTTACTTCAACTGGATTTTTATCGAAGAAAACACAAACGAAAAACAAAATCTTCGGTTAACCTTTAAATTCAAAGATCTTCAAAATTAGAACTTTTTTTGTTCCTTTTGAAACAAGAAAAATCATGAAAAAAAATTATTACAAATGAGAATAACTGGCTAGTAACACTTTTTTTTCTTTCTTACACAAACACTTTTTTCACAAAAATTGCAGACTTTGACCTTTCCTAAAGAATGGAACTATTAGGCAAATAATTATTTGCGATTTGAAAATAAAATTGCCTTGAATTGGGCCAGTACATAAGATTTTGTTGTAAATTAATTTTTAAACGGAATTTTTTCCGAATTTACCCTTTTCAAAAATTAATAAAAGGACAACACCTCTAAAACAGTTTTAAAAATGGATGACAAAAAAGAGTTCATTTAAAGTTTGTCAACAGTTTGAAAGATAAATCAAAAAACCTTAGCACAACACATTTGCAAATTTTTGCACAAAAACG
This sequence comes from Anaeramoeba flamelloides, assembly GCA_027625915.1. Taxonomy (NCBI): domain Eukaryota; family Anaeramoebidae; genus Anaeramoeba; species Anaeramoeba flamelloides. The sequence continues at coordinate 2,918,154 of JANTQA010000008.1, forward strand.
AAAAATGTTTAAGGTTTAGAATAATGACTCTTTAAATTGTTTTGGTTCTTTGTCTCTGTCAAAGAAAGCTTGTTAAAAATCCAAAACAATTCTAGCTGAACCAAATAAAATTTGCCAAAAGTAAATTTTTTTGATACACCATACTTAAAATTCTCATTATTTTTTGTTATATGAATTTCTGTTAATTGAGATCCTATGATTATTTTTTGGTTATTTGAATTTTTATAATTGAAATTTCCTTTGAATATTTTTTTTTAAATTTTTTTCATTTCTCAAAAAAGACAATGAATATCTCAAGAATGTTACAAAACCCTTACTCTGTCAAATTTAGAGTGTTACAAAATAACCACAAATAATATTAAATCGAATAAAATTATTTAGGATCTTAATGTTTAGATGCTTTAATTTGAGAATAACTTTTCTAAAAGTGGCTTGGGACTGACTTACTTTGGATTTGTAACTTAAAATTTTGATTTGCTAAAATTTTCAGAAACTCATAAAACATATTTTTGGAATGATCCAGTCATAATTACTGACAAGTTGAAAAAAATTCAACAAATTTTTTACTTCATTTCCCTTCTTTTTTAAAAGCTGAAAACTCGACTTTTGAAACATTTTACTTCAAAAAAGATATCCAAAATCAACTTATTTTTCTTGTTTCTGTGAATTTATACAAATAAAATTCTTTACCCAAGGAAAATTAAAAAAATAATACTTGAATGAAAAAGATTTTCAAGAATTTTAGAAATTATCAGTATAAGATCAAATATATTGTTTTTTTTTTGGAGAAAGCTGCTGTATTTTTTTGAATGAGAGAAAATTTTAAATCCAAAAAAATTTACAAAAAAAGAAAAACTAAAATGAGAATTTTAGTGCTTTTTTTTTTTTTTTTACTTTTTGAAATATATCTTTGGCTTTCAGAACAAAGAGTCAACTTTTCGGCAATTATATTTAAAATATAATTACGCTTTTTGTTTTTCGACAGAATTCTTAAAGCGCTTGGCCGAGAAAAACACATTTATTTTCAACACATTACTTGTTTGCAATTTTATGATAAACAGATTACAAATTATTAGAACAAGTTTGTTCATTCATTTTTTTGATCGATATGTATGAAAATAATAAGGATGTGTTAAAAAATATGTTATTTCCAAAAAAGTGGTGTAAATTTATTTTAAAATATCTTTATTAAACTTAATTCTAATATAAAGATTTAAATACCCAACATTGTAATTTGATATTTATTGGTTCTTTCTAATAATCCAATTTGTTTATTAGTACGAGAGTTACTTTAATAAGCTTTTCCCAAAAACAACAAGGCAAATACATTTAAAAATATTATTATTAAACTCAATCCTCAATTTTACAATTTAAATAGCCAAAATGATTCTTAATTAATTGATTCTTAATAATAATCCAATTTTTTTCTTTGTATTCTATTAAATAAATAAATTATATTAAAATTTCTGAACTCAATTTTATATGATCTTTTTTAAAAGTGAAAATAGATGAGTTAACTTTTTCTATTTTTAATCAAAAAAAATTGTTTTCCAAAGAGCCTTTTTTTTCTCGGTAAAATTTCCAGAGAATGAAAAACTTATAACTGTATTTTATTGTTTAGAAAATCTTTTGAATCATTACCTTATTGTCCATTTTTTTTTTTTTTTTTGAAATTGACTGTGCATTGTTTTCACCAAAAATAGTGCTATTTTTTTTTTTTCATTTTTTGGAAATATTTTGATGAACATTTTTTGAAATAAATTAAATTCATTGATTCAACCAGTCTTAAAAATTCTCTATATTTGATATATTGTCAGTTAATGGATAGAACCACTAATACAGATGTTTTTTTATGAAATATAAAAAAAAATGCAACATCACTTTTTTGGAAATACCTTAGAGTTAATTTGGATTTATTGTTAAGGATTTAAAGTTAAAACAAACACTTAATATTAGAGAGAGAATTTTGAAATGATTAAATTCGTAACCCCCAATGCAAATAGCTGAATAAACACAGCCATTAGAAGAATTTCAAGCTTACATTAGTTTTCTGAAACAATAATAGGAATTAACGGGAATGAAAAGAAAAACAATCTTAAAAAGAAAAAAAAAAACAAAAAACGAAAATAAAATGTAAAAAAAAGAAAGAAGAATAAACAAAAATAAAGAATTTAAAAATAGATCAGAAAAAAGTTTAAGGTTTGTGAAATTGAGATCAGTTTGAGTGACTATTTGATAGAAAATCATTTGGAATTGAGATATTTTTCCCTGATAACATGTCGAGTCATATCAGGTAAGGAAATAGTATTTTGTGGCATCATAAAATTCTTTTTTTGTGTTCATTTTCCTCATCAATTCATCTGTATTTTCTTTACCAACAATGATTTTAAAATCAAAATCTTTGATTTTAGAAGACCTAAAATTCAAAAAAACTCAAAATATAAAAATACAAGAAGACAAGAAAAAAATAAAAAGAAAAATTGTAGAAAAAATAAATAAAATATTAAACGAAAAAAATACAAACACACTACTAGATAATATAAATTACAAATTCATATTCAAACCGACGACTAAGTTCTTAAATAACTGCTTCCATACAAGTACAATAGGCCACGATCCAACCACGGATATAAACAATTAAAAAAAAAAAATCTTTGATTTCTTGAGCTATCCTTCTTACATTGAGTTCTGTTTTTTCCATATCTTTTACAACCCCATATGAATTGATGTACATCGTTAATTTTTTTTTTTTGTACAACGGGCAGATTTTGAAATTTACTCCATTTTCCCCATTTATATGTGAATCTATTTAAACGCATTGTAAAATAACTTTTAGTTTGAATAGTGTTGTTAATGATTCCCAGTTTAGGTATGGCTGTTTTTCCCTAAAGTTGCCTTGAAATTGTGCAAATTTTAAGATATCTTTATAATTTCCAGTTTTCTTATTGAGAAGATTATGTTTTCTCGTATCTGGATTTGATATAATTTTCATGGGTTTTTTTTCTTGATTTCTTCTTTTCCCATGTTTTCTCAATCAGTGTTTTCTATTTCATTCATTTTCAAATCCTTCACTAAATGGTTTAAGTTTAATGATTTTATTTTTTTGATGAAATTAGATTTTCTTCTTAGAAGCATATGCAGGGTGATCAGTTCTGATTTCCCATTTGAGTATATCTGTGGGTGTTCCTATTTGAACTTTGATTATATGTTTTTTTCTTTTGTATTAATCTAGGTATATATCCTGTTAATATCTGATTGGGTGAGATTCAATATATACTAATAAATATATTACTTGGTGCAAAGATGACTGCTTTAACTAGTTGAATTTTGTGAGTATTTGATATTTTTTTGTTTACATATATCTAGAAATATACATACCAGATGAAAAAATTTATTTTTGGCTTTTTCTACTGTTTTTTCAATATATTTTTGCTTATTGAGTCATTTTTCCAGATATTTGATTTTTTTTTTTAATTATTTGATTTTTTCTGTTCTATGTTCATTTACAGTTATGCCATATTTGGTGATAATTGTATAAAAATTTGCTTCAGGTTATCTGTTATTTTGTGTTCGGACTTTCCTTTTATGCTATAGATTAGATCTTCAGCATATATTTGTGTATCTATGTTCCAAGATTTTATTGATTTTAATATAAAATGAATTATATATGCATACAAAAAACATTGGTGTATGAGGGGTCTTCTTGGTCAACCCCCGCCCGATCACCATCATATTATTTCCTTATCAACTCCCTAAATAGGGGAAAATAAATTATTTTATATTATTGAACAATTATTGAAAATTAAAAAATAAAAATATTAAAATAATAATAACAATAACAACATATAAATATAATAATTATAAAAAACAAAAAAAAAAAAAAAATAGTATTTAACAATGCCTATCAATTTAAAAAGTTATGAAAAAACAAAACAAAAATTTCAAAGATTTGCAAATAGAAAAGAAAAATTGATAAGCAAATGGAAAAAAATAAAATTTCCTAATGATCGGAATTTAATTACAGTCAAAATGAAAAAGCTAATCAGAAAAGGGATTCCAGAAGAATATAGGGCAAGAGTCTGGTTACTTGTTACTAATGGTACCGAGAGGTTAGAGAACTATTCTGATGGGTATGAGCGATGTTTAATCAAATTATTTGGGACAGGAACGCCTTACCCAACAAAATTTTCAGATTATCCCAAATTTTCAGGTATCCATGATTATAAGTATCATCATTTTAATGACACGACACCATTTGAACGATTAATGCACGTTCTTGAAAATGAGTACTTGGACGAAATAGAATATTGTTTACCAATATCAGACATTGTATCGATATTATTTTTATATTTTAATGAAAGAGAAGTTTATGCGATCATTACTGAAATGATGGATCAATCAAAAATCAATCAAAAATATTTCCCAACAAACAAATTTGAATCGAATTTATTTGAAGAGACATTTATTGATTTAATTCTCATGAAAAAAAAAAAAATTGTCAAAAAGATGGCCAAAATTGAGGTCAATCCATTGAAATTTGTTTCCAAATGGTTTAGCAGAACATTTGTTTCCGTTTTACCGTTTCAATGTGTCCTGCGAATATTCGATTCCTATTTATATGAAGGAACAAAGGTTTTTTACAGAATAGGGTTAGCTATTTTAAAAATGTGTAAAACAAAATTGATAAAAATGGAAAATGAAAAGCAATTTATCGAGATCCTCAATACCTTTTTCCAAGGATTAACAGAGAAAAAAATCGAACAGATGATGAATATTGCATTTAAGCTCTATTTATCAAGAGCAAAGCATTTTGATAGACTTGATCAAAAAAACATCGAAGAAAAATCGGATGAATTATTACTCCGCCAATGCCTATTTAGTGATGTTAAAAAAAATTCTGTTTCTCGGTTTTCCGAAATTGATGTTGAAGGAAATTCAAAGATTCTAACTAAAAAGAAATTTGAAATGATACACTCCCAGATACCAGATATCTTCCAAGTTTTTAATCTAAAGTTGGTATTTGCCAGTTGGGAACATGGATACAATTTAGGTACACTCTATAGACTTTCATTAAAAGAAGGAAATGGCCCCTTACTTTTAATTATAAGAACGACCAAGCCAAAATGGGGGGTTATATTAGGTGCGTTTTTAACTCAAAATTTTAGTATTTCCAAAAACTTTTATGGGAAAGGAAATAGTTTTGTTTTTACTTTTGACAAGCAATTTGAAGTTTTCCATTGGGTATTTAATGACCAAGAGATTGATAACAACCAAAATAAAAATCAAAATGAGAAGGAAAAAAAAATACATAAAAGGCAGAAAACAGAGAGGATGAAAAAAAAAGAAAATAAAAATAATGGTAAAAAAGGAAAAAAAGAACACAATAAGCAAAAAAAAATAAAAGAAATGAAAGAACACAATAAAAAAAAAGAAAGAAAAGGTGGAAATGGGCATGATAAAAAGAAAGAAAAGAAAGAGCATAATAAAAAGAAAGAAGAAAAAGGAGAAAAAGAAGGAAAAGGGGGAAAAGAAGGAAAAGAAGAAAAAAGGGAGGAAGGGAAAAAAAAAAAAAAAAAAAAAAAAAGAAGAAAAAGAAGAAAAAGAAGAAAAAGAAGAAAAAGAAGAAAAAGAAGAAGAAAAAGAAAAAGAAGAAAAAGAAGAAGAAAAAGAAAAAGAAGAAGAAGAAGAAGAAGAAAAGGGAAACGAAAAAAAACTAAAAAAAGAAAAACAAGTCTCAAAGCAAAATTCAAAAATTATAAGTACAAGAAAAACAATAATTGTCGAACCAAAACAAGAAAAACATTTAGAAAAGAAAAATAAAATGATCGGAAAATATTTATTTATTTGTTCAACAAATGATAGAATACAAATTGGTGGTGGTGGCTCAGGGCCTTCAATAAGCATCGGCAAAAATTTATTAAATGGATTAACGGCAGTTTCTGGTACATTTAATAATCGTCCTTTAGTTTCAACAACAGACCAAAAGAATAATGTTAATTCAGTTAATTTTGAAATCGGAGAAATTGAAATTTGGGCTTTTCGAGATTAATTTGTCTACCAATTTTTAAATTTTGATAAAGATTTGATCTTATAATCGGTTATTTATAATGATGAAAATAAGAAATAGAAAACTTTGAGAAGGGGAATGGGGTGGAGAGTTATTGAAAATATTTTATCTATTTATTTATTACATATTTTATAACATCTTTACTCTTTTCTTTTTCTTTTCTTTTTTTTTTTATTATTAAGGTTATTACTATTATTTTGTGAATATTTAAATTTATTAAAACGATGTTTTAATAATTTTATATTTATATTATTTATATATACACCTATATCTGTATTTATTTATTAACTTCCATATATTTTTAATCCAAGTATTTAAATAATTTAAAGTTTTTATTTCATAATTAAAAATTTCTAACAATTATATTTCAATTAATCTAATAGAAAAGTTTTAAAGAATTTAATTTTAAAGTTATTGTTCAGAAAATTGTTATTAAATATTTGTTTGCAGTTGATATATGTTTATTTAGATTTTTTCAGAACAAGAACTCAAGATGAAATTTTTTCCAAATAAATATCACCCTAAATATTAAATCTTTTTTCAAATCTTTGAAAGTTCGATCTTTACATAAAATCAAAGGTTTTAATATAAAATTGATTAATAATTTCAGAAATATGATGAAATTTTTAATTTAACAGATCAATACTTCTACAACAATAGGGAAAACTTTTAAAATATGTTGTTGGTGAAATATACTCTATATATAAATTTTGTAGATGCAAAGTATCAAAAAATTTTGAGAGACAGAGAAACCCAGAAAAGAAAATTTGTATCAGTGAGATCAAAATTGTTTTTTCTATTATTTTTGAACAAGAAAACCTATAAATTCATTCTATTTCTGTGGATTTTTGTAAAATGTAGATATTTGAAGATTCTCAACATTTGTAGACAATTTTTTTTTCAGAATTAGCCTGAAAATCACAAATTCTGTTTGAGTGAAGCAAGACACTTGATTTATTATGAATTATTTTTAGTCAAAATTTTAAAATGACTAATATTTGCAAAGCAAATGTATATTATTTGTAATTTTTGATTGATTTTCTCAAAGAATAAATTTATTTGGTGGAATTCGAAAGAAGGTTAGGGGTTTCACAGCCACATTACCACTCTGAAAAAATCTACAAATGTCGAGAATCTATGAATATCTACAAAAATTATCATCAGCCCTATTTCTTACTTATTAAAAAAGTGTTTACAATGTAGTATTCCTATTTTCATCATTATTTTACCAAACCAAGTCTTTAATGCGAGAAATATTAAAGTAAATAGTGTTTTTCTTTTTTTGCGATTATTCTTTTGGTTCACCAAACAATTGATTTATTCCACATATTGAAAAATATTGATATTATATTAATACGGGAAGTTATGAAAATTAAAGTTTTAAAGTTATTTAAAAAATTTAGTAAGAAATATTGTTTTTTGATTCTCAAATGAAATTTTATTTTTCAAAAGAAAATTTTCTTGAAGATATTTGGGAAATTAGTTAATTTTCTCATCAAAATTCAAGATTAATTTTTTTATTTTTACAAAAATTATTTAAATTATTATAATAATTCTAGTGAATAAGACCAAATAATTTGTTAAAAAAATTTTTATGCGATTTTTTTCTTCATTGTTTCAAAAAAAGAAAACAATTTTTTTCAAACTATTTAAGAATAGAATTTTTTTTGCATAATGTATCTCAATTTAATTGAGAAAATTAGGTTAGACTTCTTTCAAATATTCATTTATTAAATCACTCTCTACTTCAATTATTTTTATTTTCTGAGATTTTAATTGAAATAGTAATGAATTAAAAATAATAACCAATAAAAAATATTCTTTCAAAATCAAAATTTTCAAACATAAAACAAAAAATATGTTTTCACACAATTTTCAAGAATTAACTTTATTATTAATATAAATAATTTTTAACTTTTTTTAGTTTTTATATTGAAAAAATGAGAATTTTCTATTTCAAAAAATAGGATTAAATTAATAAGTTGTTGAAAAGAGTTTTACTCACCCATTTCATCAGTCGAAACATGAATTACAAAAAAAAAATTTTCAAGATCCAAACAAGATTTCATTTTATTTTTGGTAATTTTTACTCCCTTAAATAATTTTTATTTTCTTATATGTGCAGACTAAAACCATATGTAAATACCTGAAAATGACTCATTAAGGCTGGAATCATTATGGTGAAAATTAATTTTCTCAAGTTGAAAAAAAATTTTGAGATTTTTATTCAAAACCCAATAACAATTGTTTAGCTAACCAAAAAGATGAAGATTGATCGAAAGTCTTCAAATTTTAAAAATGAAAAAGAAGACATTTTAAGAAAAAAGTGTTGAAAGAATGACACCTAATTTCCAATTAGAATGGCTGTTGAAATATAATTTTGAAAACAGTTATGTTGGTTTTGAAGTGTGGTTCTTTGGAGCTATCTGATATCTTGAAGATTTTTTTTTATTTTTTTCTATTCCATAAATAACTCATTGCCATCTCGGTCTTTTAGAAAACCCTTCCCTTTTCAAACATAGAGAGTTACAAAATAACCACAAATTATATACAATCAAATTAAATTGATTATGTACTGAAAGAAAACAATTTGTTTTGATTTGTAGAAATTTATCCTTTTGGAAATTTAAAAAAAGAAAACAAATTTTCTTTTTTTATATTTTGATTTTTTGAAATTGAGAATTCTTTTAATGCTTCTTTTTTATTTGATTTTTTATAATTGTGATTTCTTTTCAACATTTTTTTTCAATTTGATTTTTTCGAATTGTAGAATTCTTGAACAATTTTTTTAATTGAATTTTGTTGTCAATTAGATACTATTTTATTTGTTTTGTTGTGTTTTGAATTTAGTAAATCAAAGGAAGTAGCAATTTTACAAGTTCTTTTTTTGAACAAAACTAATCCTTGAGCAAAGATCAAATCTTAGGTAATTTACTCAACCCCTAAAATAAAAACTTTATGTCTTTAAAAAAGAAACAGAATTGCACCTTAAAATAGAGCAAAAAAATATAATGAACTCTACCTTCGTTCTTTTGATTACAAATGAGAATAAAATACTTCAAAAACAATCTGAAGAATATACAAACTAATTTCTAATTTGATAAGAGACATTATCATTTTTTAAAATTTTTTCCACCATTTATATTTTTGTAAAATGTCTGCTCTTTTTGATTTCCGATCAATGTTAGTTGTAATTCTTCTTCTTATTTGTACTTGTACTTATATACACGAACGATTCCCACAATTATTAGATCGACAAAAACAAGGCTTCCGTGGCTTGTTATGGAAATTGGCAAGAATTGGCGAAAGAAAAAGTCAATACATTTGTATCGCTTGCTTAATTATGGGGGTTAATGTTTTATTTTTTGGGAACAAATCTGAAAAGACAATTTCAACAGAAAACTAATCAGTAAACACCTTTTAGTTTTGCTTTGAATAAACAACGAACAAAATAAAAAAAAACTAATTTGTAAGAAGAAAAGCTTTATTAAAGTTTTCTTTGTTTTTAGCTTTTGATTTTTTTTTTTTTTTTTTTTGACAAGTTTCCCAAATCTTATTTTCGCAAAATCCCATTACAAGACTCCTACTTGGTAGCATTAATTCCAAACAATATACCAATTGGGTAGATTATAAGGAAAGATCAATTTGGCTTTCTTCATTTTGTTTCAAATAAAATCAGTTGGATTCAGTTCACTTCATTCAAGTTCAAGATCTGATCAGAACAAGTTTGCATTGTTTAAGATCAAATGAAGAACAACTTTACCATTTATTATAATGATTTTTTTATCCATTTCAGATCCTCCAAACACTGTAAAAAAAAACCCAAAAGGAGAGTAACCCAAACAAGTTAAAAAAGGGAATTTGTAGTTTTGTAATAAAATCGGGTCACAGTGGAATTTGTTTTCTATTTTTGTAATTGTTCAGATTAGCAAGATGATATTTTCAGAATGATTATTTTCTGAAAAAGTAGAGCCTTTTTAAAAAAGTGAGAACTTTTGTCAAACTTTTTAAAAAGCTTTCTCTTTTAAACAAGTGAAGACTGTTTGGGAATTAAAACTTTTTGAAAGTTTCTGTTTTAATAAAGTGTGACAACGATCTTTAAATATGATGTAGAGGTTGGGGTCTGAAGGTAAGCAATTTGTTTAAAAAAGTTTTATTTCTAAAAAAAACGTCTTTCGCTTTATTAAAAGAGAAAACTTTTTTTGTTTTAATTCTGAAAAAATCTTAATAAAAAAAAAATTATTTTTTCAAAATGTAAAAGATATTTTTTTATAAATATTAATATTTAAGGTGGGCAATTATTCCATTTTGTCCTAATTCATAAAGTAATGCTTTTATGAAAAAACTAAAAACCATTTTAATACGAATTTCTAAATGTTGAGAGAAAAATGTTGTTCAGAGAAAAATAGTTGGACTGCAATTTTAATTTTGAACATTAATAGAACCTGAAAATGATTTTTAATTTCTTTTGTTTGTGAAATAACTAAAGAAAATAACAATAATATACTTATTATAATAAATATTAATGTAATTCGACTTTTTCAGAATCTGATCTCTCATAATCTAAAGCAAGTTTAAAAAATTACCATTTTCAGAATTAATAGTAAACTTAACCAAAACTAGGATTTTTGTTAAAATAGCATGAGCTACTTTTATTTATCAACCATTCAAATTAGTATTCTACACAAACCACAGATTAATGAACTTGTAACACATTTAAACCTGGATTTATATAAAAGTCAAATAGTTATCAATAGGATTTGATTTTCAATTTTAATAATGTTCTCAATTAAAAATGGTTTCCAACCGTTTTTCTGTGTCCAGCATTTTTCTCTCAAAAGTAAATTTAATTTTAACAATATAAATTTAGACACTTTCGAATTTCTATAAAATGAAAAAACAAGAAAACTTGGATTTTAATTGTAAACTTTATCAAAAAAACAAATTTGAAATTGATTAATTGATTTTTCATTTTTAGAAATTTTCTAGAAATATTTTTTTTTCTTTTTTTTTTTATTTATTTTTTTGCAAGGCAATTCTTTTGCAAATTTTTTTATTATTAAAAAGATCATAAAATCTAAGTTACTTGGTGAAAACCTGTTATTTACATATTATTGAAGGTGTGAAAATGATTGTAGAAAAATCATATTGATTTCTATTGGTTTTTTTTTGGGATATTTGATCTTCAATAAAAGATCTAAAATAAAAAATGTTGTTTATATCAATAAAAAGATTTTTAAGAATATTGGTTTTTCAATTTTAAAGAAAATAAATCAATTAATTAGTTTAACTTTACACGGATTTCAACTATCTTCTGGTCTGTATTATTCGGATTATTGCTTCTTTGTTCTTCAAAGATGAATTATAAAAAATAATTGATATGTGAATTTTTTTTATTCCCCCCTAACAGAAAAAATGTTTATTGAATTGATAAAATATTTTTTTAAATACAATATTTAGCCAAATTGAATAACAAGATCATTCCAACAAAATCATTTTTTGTTACATTGCTAGTTTCTGAGTTCTTGAAGGTTTTCTAAATAAAAATATTTAAATAATAAAAACTTGAAATTTTTTAAAAACAAAAAAGCCTAAAATCGCTTTTACTCAAAGTAACCCAACTAAAAATGAAAAATTCACTTTTTTTTTTTTTTAATAATACACCAAACTTAGGTTGTTTAGAAATAATAGAAATAATAAACTTCTGATTTAGGTTGATATTCATATAAGAAATACCAGAACAAACTTTTAAATTTCAACACAATAAAATATTAAAAAAATTTTTGGGACTTTTCCTTGAAACGTCTTGTTGCAAAATTTCTCAATTTATGTCAGAAAATTAATATTGTTGACAAGGTAATTTTTTTAATAGTAAATTTATGAATTTTAAAAGAAGAAATTACAAAACCTCACTTTTCTATATGTTAATTTGGAGTTTCAAAAACTTTTTTTTATTCAAATAGAATTTGGAAAAAGAAAGAGAAGAAGAAAAGAAAAAAAGAAAAAAAAGCAAAAAGTCAATAACAAAAAAAAAAAAAAAAATTTGACAAAGATTGAAAATTAATTTTGAGAAGAATAATGAACTAAAATCAAAGAATATATTCTATTTATTCAATAAAACTTGGCACCTTTTTTAATGAAAAAGAGTTTATTTCATTATTATAACAAGAATTTTCATTAAAAATAATGAAGTTCGACTGAAATTTATTCCAAACAATCTACAAAAGATAACTTCAGATATATATATATAGTTTCATTTCTTTGAACAAGTCTTGGAAAGTGGTTAAAAGTGATGTAAATGAAAAGTCGTGTTTTAGAATATTATAAAAAAAATGAAAATTTAAATTTTTTTTTTGATTGAATTAAAAAAAATTCAAAAAAATAAAACGATAAAGTTAAAAATATTTTTATTAAATTTTGTTATTTAATTTTTTGAATTATGCCATTTTTTATTAATTGGCAAATCTTTAAATTAATACAACGCGCTTTTAATTGAATTTTTTTCTAGGATAAAAACAATGCCTTTAATCCTCGATTGTAACTCAAATCACTATTTTATTTGTAATTTGATTAAGGAAGCATTTTCTTCTCAACAATTATAGATGATTTTTTTTTTTTGATTAAATGAAGTACTAAATATGTTTACATGGTTTCTGTAAGATATTGCCGATTTTAATAATAGTTTTATTCAACAGTGTTTACGAATACAAATAATAGTGGTTGCTATAGTTGTTAATAGAAACTGTATATAAGCTGGTAATAAAACATATGTAAAATTTGAGATTGTATTTGTCTGTAAATATTGAATTAAAAAAATTTCAAATATTAAAGTAGGTGATAATAGAAAAAATGCTAATAGGCAAAAAAGCATAAAGGTAGCTTCAAAATCCCGTCTAACTTCTGAAGAGAACAAAAAGATGAAATTTAATAACATGGTAATCAATGGCGATGAGTGTATAAAAAATAAAGGGGTAAATACATAATACCAATTGTAGTCAATCTTTCCATCTAATTTGAGTGATAAAAAAATGAGGAATGTAAAAAAGGATGGTATGAGAAGACCTAAAGGCGATTTAATTATGAAATCATGAAAGTGGCCGCTGGTTGTTGTTAGAACCAAAAGTGAAATAAGTGATAGCAAAGCAAATAATATAAAAGTTGGAATAAATAGAAATCTCCAGCCGGAGGTAAGAATATTTACAGCATTTAATAGAATTAACAGGAGATATACGGCAATAAAAGTAATTATTATTACAAGGATTATTTGATGCGACCGTAGAAACTTATATTTAATTTTTTGATATGATAATAAAAATACGCCATTCGATGGAAATGAAAATAGGAAAATTATAAGCGGAAATATAATCCAAAATTTGTTGAAAGGTTTTGATTTCTCGACAAATAAATTTAGTAATAGTGTACTTGACAAAAATAATAGAAGAGATGAAATTACCAAAATATTTAAACTATAAATACCAAGTTTATCATAAAAAGAATTTATAACGTCTTGTTGATCCCTATAAACTTGATAATCCGATTCTTTTTTAAATATTTCATATTTTTTTTTTTGTATTTGTTTGATTTTATTTAAAAGTTTTTCCTCTGGATTTTCAAGTTCTTCGATGTATTTACATCTGATCTGCCCTGTTGAATTAATTTCTAAATAAGATGGGTCTATTTCCCTATTTGCCAAATAGTTTCGTAATTCCTTTGTCTCCTGTTCTGGCTTTTTGTCAATAAATTCTTGTATTAGATTCCCCTGTATACCATACGTGTGAATATTTGGCTCGTTATTTCTTCGTCGAATATGCCTCCTTCTACGCTTGTCGCGATTTACTAAGTAATCCCAAGCAAATAATTCGTTATGGTTATATGCGATATGTCTCCAAAGTTCGTGTTCACTGATCACATCAAAAAAAATTGAACAGAATGATTTCATTTCAATTAATCTCAATGGTGGCAGATAACAAAATATTTCGTATAATACTATTATTTAGATTTTTATGAGAAATAATTAAAACCAAATAAAATGGTTTTGGAAAAGTAAAGGGTTTCATTAAATAAATATAATTTATAAATTTAAATTTTTTTTTTTTAATCTACAAGATCAAATATTATATCAAATTCAGGAAAGTGTATTGACTTTTTTTTGTCAAAAAGTTCTATTTTATTTTGTTGTTTGAATTCACTTTATATAATCTTTGGGTTTTAACAATAAATTTGAAGATGTAAAAAAAAAACCAAAAAAAAAAAAAAAAATATTATGGTTTATAATTAACAAATTAATGTTAATAAATTACAAGATTTTTAAAATGTAACAAAATTTTTACAAATCAATACGCCTTACCCAAGAATCATTTATAAAATAGAAGCAATACTTGATCAAGTCAGAATCTCGATTTACAAAAGAAGACACAAACTTGGAAAAAAATATGAACTTTTGGGGTTTGAACATATTTCGTAATAATTAAAATTTTTTTTAAAAAAAAAAGAAGAAAATTTAAAATTAGGAAATAGAAAATCTAAATAATTTTAGAAAAAACTTAATAATGAATTGTTCTGGGTGAAAAGGCCAAGAATATATATATATATATAAATATAAATATAAATCATTAGATATAATAATAATAATATCAACAAAAAGTCATACCGTAGATTGCCTAGGTTTTTTTTTTAATTTTAGAAATTAAAAAAATACCTAACGGCGGTTTTCTTGAAGTTTTCTGTTTTATTTGTTAAGTGTTCTAGGTTTTTTTGAGGTTTTCTATTTTATTTGTGAAGTGTTCTAGGTTTTTTTGAGTTTTCTATTTTATTTGTGAAATCTATTGATTTTCGTTAGGTTTTTTTTTACTTTAGAAATAAACCGAAAATTTTAATAAAATTTCGGTTTATTTCTAAAGTAAAAAAAACCTAGAACACTTCACAAATAAAATAGAAAACTCAAAAAAACCTAACGAAAATCTTTTGATTTTCCAAATAAACAGAAAACTCAAGAAAGCGTAACTACAAACAATATTTAAAATAGGTATTTTCTATTCCATATTAAAACTAAGAAATTTCACAAATTATCTAAACAGATATCCTTACGTATATGGTAAGAATAAAATATAAACAAAACTTTGCAACTTATGTAAAAAATCATTGTTAATTTAGAAATTATTGAAGATATCGATCATTTTTTATGGGACTTGTCATTCTAAAAAAAATCACAAAATTTGGATTAAAGAATTAATCCAAATAAACAAAGATAATAAACAACTAATATCTTTGATGTTGTTCTAAATAAAGTTTCATTATTTATCTTATCATTAGTTAATGATAATGAAAATTATGACTCTTTATTGAAATTTTCAAATAAAAATTTAGAAATTAGGGCTGTAAGAGGAAATTGATTTCCTCCCTTCAAAAATAAAAAAAAAAATTACAAGATTTTTAGTAAAAAATAATTGATAAAAAATAATTTGTAAAAAAAAAATTCTAAAACGAGTTTTTAGATCTAATTTTTTCATTTTATGAAAATTTAATTAATGTAGGTTGCTCTTTTTTAAAAAATCATTATGAATATTGATATTAGTAATTTATTGGAAATTCTAGGATAGTATTTTTGGGTATTTAATCTTATTTAAAAAATACAATTAAAAATAAATCAAAAATTGAATACTTGAAGATCTAAAAAAATTGATCATCTATTTTATTCACAAATATTTATTAAATTTCTTGAAATTTAAAAGATTAGAAGTAGTATTCTTTTTCAAAAATTAAGAGTATAAATAAGGAACTTTTATTATAATCTTTTTTTTGATAATATCTATTTTTTTTTTTTTTTAATAGATTTATTTATTTGAATTTGTTTGAAAATCTTTTAAAAATTGAGAAATACTTGTAAAGTCTATGGATATATTTAGTCTTTGGGTTGTTAATAACTCACTGAAAGAATTAAGATTGGGTTATTAATTATTGATTATAAATAATCAAATTAAAAAGTCTTTCTTTAGATTAAAAGTTAAATTTTCCAGAGTTTTAAAATTGTATTTTGGGTGAATTTTTAATTTAATTGTTTGGTTTTTTTTCTCAGATTTTTTTATTTAATAAATTGAAAAAATTGATTTGAACTTTTATTTGAATCAAGAAATTATCTATATTTTTTCAAGCTTAAAATAATTATTGTAATTTATTTTAAATTAAGTTGATTTTTTCAACTGGGTTATTTTAGAACTTAGTGGTTTTGCTTTTAAAGTGTATTTTTGTACAATTCCTTTACAGATATTAAGATTTCTTTCTTCTTTCAAAGAAAATAATTTTTTTTAAATAATCTCAGAAATATATTGAATTTTGATCTTTTCAAAAATGAGAAAAATGGATCAGACTTTTTAAAAACAATAATTCACTTCGGAAAATAGCATTAAAAGATAAGTTTATTTTGTAGTAATCAGATTTTTACTCGGATTTTTCAATTTCAAGATGCGGTAAAATATTTTTGAATTGGCTATTAAATTTACTTGAAGATTTTTTTTAGTTTGCTAGTCCCTTAAGGACTATTCGAATTTTATGCTATGTGAGGGTTGAAATAAAATACTATAAACAGAAAAAAAGCTTTAAAAGACAATGAATTGAGGAAAAGTCAAAATATTGCAATTTTTGGATTTTTTAGATTTTACTTGAAAATCATTTATTGATCCAAAAACTTTTTGAATTTCCTGAACAAAATAAGGCAAAACTAAAATACTATTTTTTTGATATTAGAAAAATGCCACTCCACTTTCTTTTCAAGTATATTTATACTCTATCGCTACACTCTAACATACTTGAAAAGAAAGTGGAGTGACATTTTCCTAATGAAATTTTTTTCTTCAAAATTTGTTGAGAAGAATTTGGATTTGATGAAGGAAAATTGTTTTTTTGCCCAACTCAAAATTTTGGAAAAAAAACTTAAATTTTTCAAGTTAGCAAGATCCCTGAGATCAAGTTTCTTTTAAGTCTATAAATATGTTACTAGGTGAGAAAAATAGTATTCATTAAATATAATTCGAATAATCCTTAATTGTTGTAATTTCTTTTTGTTGTCGTTCTCAAGTTGATTATTTTTTGTCTTTTCTTTTTTTTTTATTACTGTTACTATTTTTTTTTTTTTCTGTGAATGAAACGCTAACGATCAAATGAAAAAATGGAAAAATTTTGAGTACTACAAATGAAAATAACTCAAAGGTGGATGATTGTTTTGAGTCTTTTTTTTTTGCTTTGCAAAAGAATTAAAACACAAAAAAGAAAGAAAGGAAGAAATTCAAACACGAATCAGGGAGCTGATCAAGAGACAACTCATCGTCTTTTGGAGGTATTCTTGCCCTTTCTAGTGATGGAAATATTTTGCCAGAAAACCAATAGCGATTATGAGACACTTCCAATTTCACAGCAGGTTTTCGAACACCTTTTTCTGTGATTACACAATATGAATTTTTTAATCGTTCATTTTCGATTTGTTCTTTTGACAGATCGAATTTGTACATGAGAAAAAGGTTTGAAAAGTCAGCAAAGCACAAAAATAGATAGAATTAAAAAAAATGTTGTTAAAATTTGACTTAAGGACTACGTTTTTCAGTGAAAATAGTGAAATAATGTCTAAAATCACCCTTGGATAAGTTATGTAATCCACGTAATATTTATCCAACGAGAATTTCTTTTCGAAAAAATCTAAAATTTTCACAATTTCAACAATTTTCAGAATTTTTACCTTGTTAGATCATGCTAAATTTTGATTTAAATATTTTAGAATTTCCATTTCAACTTTCGGAACTCACACTATTTTCAAGAGCTGTTCTACATCTTTTTTAAATTTACTTTTACAAGTTTGAAATGTTCCCAAATTTGAAATGCACTTGAAAATCCCCAAAAGCCATTTTTTGCAATTATTTTTTTTGTTATTTTCAATTTTCCTTTTCATTGAATAACAAAGAAAAATAGTCTTTGTGTAATAAGGTAAAGATGAGAAAAAATGATTTTTTTTTTTTTTTTTTGTCCAATTTTTATGATGTGAAAATTTTTTTTGAGAAGCGAAAGTGAAATAACACTATTAATCAAACACCCCAAGGGTGGAAACGTGTCATTAAGGATTTAAACATTCACCATGAATTTTCTCCATACTCAAGGGGTGGCCTGAGACTAAAAAAAGAGTATAGTGAAATAGCCCTTCTTTTGGTTGATAAAATTCAAATAAGGAAAAAAAAAGTTGCCTGATCATCTTTGTCAAAAAATTCAACGAAGAAAAATAAGTTTTAAAGAGTTCACAATTTCAAAAAATCAAAATTTACAAAAAAAAAATTCAACTTTTCTCATTTTCTATTTCCAAATGGTTAAATTTAATTAATAAAAAACAAATGGCTTTCTTGAAGTTCGTAAATAATTCAATTCGATTTAATCTGATTTGTGGTCATTTAAGAACCCTCTAAATTTGGCCAAGTAAAGAGTATGTAATACTCTTAAGATAAAAATAAATTATTTGAAAAATGAAAAAAAAGAAAAAAAAAATCACCGAGAACTCAAAAAACGTAAAGAGTGACAATTCAAAACTGAGCATAGTTGTTTTCAATATTCTAATTCACAACCATTCTAATTGGAAATCGAGTGTCTTTCTTTGGTGCTTTTTTCTAAAAATGACCTTGTCTTTGATTGTTGATTTTTGGAGATCGATCGTACATCATAAGTTGGTTGGTTTTTGATTGGTGTAAGGTACTCATAAAAATAACTAGAAAGTTATTTTCCAATTCATAAAAAAAAATTTCACCGTAATTTCTTGACCCGTAAAAAATGACAAATTTAGTAAAAAAACTTATAATAGTGAGTCATCACTTTTCACACATGTTTAACAACAGCAAATTAATTTTCAAAAAAAAAAACCAATTTAATTTTGGATTATAAATTTCAATCAGCTTCCCAAAAAATCAAAATACTATTAGTACCAAAATAAGTGGAACAAAATTTTCATTTATGTTTCCCAAAAAAGATTTTATAATCAAGAAAACTTCTCAAATTTTTAATTTGATTAAATCGGCTCAAATTATTAATTTTCCCTATTCGAATTGTGACTTTTGATGAATTATTTTAATCATTGGGATTGATAATTTTTTTTGGTAGGTTGAATGAAAATTTTGATCTTTATATTTTACTATTAACAGTATACTATTAAATATCTTCCAGTCTATTTATCTTAGACTTCAGAATTTGGGTTTTGGTCAAAAAAACACTGTGCAGAGCATGAAAACATGTGCTTCATTATCAACTATTTTCTTTTTTCTCTACTTAAATTCAGAGAGGATCTAAAACAACCCCTAATAATATACCTAAATTCTAATCAATTTTGATTCGAAAATTTTATATTATTTCAGTTAATGTAATTAGTAAGGCAATTATTCTCAAAATTTTTCTAATTATTTTATGAACTTTTCCTAACAATGAATATTTTTTTAATAGAATAATTTTCAAATTCGATCCTTTATTTGTAGAATTTCTTTTTTAATTGCTGAACTTTCAGAAAACTTATCTCATCTCCACTGATGGTTTATTGTAAGTTTTTTTTATATGTTAATTTGTAAGGTTCTTGGATAAAAAAATAAAAATAGTTTTTATTTGTAAAAAGAGTTTAAACTTTTCTTCAATTGTTTTTAGAATAACAGAAATCTTGAAAAATTACACAAATAATTTGAAACTTGAAAAAAAAAAATATAATTTCTTTCTTATCTCAGTCATTTTAAACTATTTTTAACTTTTTATTCAATAAAATAATCTAAAAAATAACCATACCATTAAGATATAAAAGTTCCCAAAACACTTTTTAAAGCCTGAAAAATTACACTTATAACCAAAAAAATACTTTTTCAGGACTATGAAAAAAATTGAAACATCTGGAAATCTGCATTTTATAAAAATAATAAAAAAATAATGATATCATTCATAAAAATAATTCATCATCTATATTATAATTAGTAAGTGAGAAAAAAAATTGTGTTTCTCTAACAGTATTTCTAAAATAAGTTTAGAAATTAAGTTAGTACCATCAAGTGTCATGGAGTGCCGGAAAGTGTCCTAACTTTTCTATAATTCACAAGAATAGATAAAAATTAAAGATTTGACTCAATACTTTTAAATTTTGGAAAAGCTAAACTCGGTTTTTATTAATTTTAGAAATAAATAGAAAATTTTTGAAATTTTTTTTTTATTTCTACACAGTCAGTTTCACTTCTAAGGCACAAACTTTCAACGAAATTTAAGGCACAAAAAAATTCTCAAATTAAAGCACAAAATTCAAATTCTAGTAAAAATAAATTGTAAAAAAAAAAATTCCAAATTTTGTGCTTTAATTTGAGATTTTTTTTGTGCCTTAAATTTCGTTGAAAGTTTGTGCCTTAAAAGCGAAACTGACTGTAAGTAAAAAAAACATAACAACGGTTTTCATGGGGTTTATTGTTGTATTTATAAAATATATTGATTTTCGATGGGTTTTTTTTAATTTTTGAAATAAATAAAAAATTTAATAACTTTTTTATTTATTTGAAAAAGTAAAAAAAAACCTAGAACACTTTACAAATAAATAAAATACCCAAGAAAATATAACAATACTTTTACAGAAATCAAAAGAATTGAGAAAAATCATAGATTTTACTCAATTCTTTTGAATTCGGAAAATTTAATCCAAATTTTTTTTTACTTTTAGAAATAAAAAGACAATTTAATAGATACTCTTATGTTATGAATAAAAATAAATCAAAATATTGTGAGATATGTAAAAAAATAAATAATTTAGATATCATTGAAGATTTGGACCATTTTCTATGGAATTGTTCAGCCTATGAAAATAATCGTAAAATCTGGATATCTAGATTAAAAATAATTAATATATCTAAAATATTAAAAAATAATAATATTTTCAATATTATTATAAAAAAGATCCATCAAGTTTATTAGCCTTAGTGGATAATAAACTTATCTTTGAGTCTATAATAAGATTCCTAAATAAAAATTTAGGAATTCGGGCACACAAGGGGGACTAATAACTCCTCCCTTAAATAATAAAAAAAAAAATAAAAAGAAAATTTCTTCAATTTTCTATTTATTTCCTAAATTGAAAAATAACCTAAAAGTACACATGGGAAAAGTAATTTTCTCTCTTTGTATAGAAATAAAATAATAAAAAAACAAAAGAAATACCTTTTAATTTTATTATTTTTCAATCAGTAATTGATAAAACGATCTTAAATCTTCATGTGGGTTAAAAATAACACAGATATTAATGGAATTAATATCTTTAACCATTATTTCACAAAAATTTATTTAAGCTATTTCCAATAAAGTGGGGCAAATTTATTTTAAAATATATCTTTTAAACTCAATCCTCAAAAAAGTATTTAAACATCCAAAATCATTAAATACCATTTATAGATTCTTTATAATTATTCAATTTTTTTTCTTAGTATTTTATTACATAAATAAAAGATATTAAATATTCTGATCTTGATTTTATCTTGTATTTTTTAGGTGTTAAAATTGGTATTGATTATTTTCTTTTTGATTATAAAAACCGTTTTCAAAACTTGATTAATCACCACAAAGTTCCAAATAGAATTGAAAACGTATAACTACATTTTATTGTTTAAAAAATCCTTTGTGATCTTACCATATTTCCAATTATTTATTGGAATTGGTAGTACATTGTTTTCACCAAAAAAAGTACTATTTTGTTTTCCATTATTTAGAAATATTTCAAAATAGATATTTTGAAAAAAGTACCTTAGTCATTTATTCAATAGGTATTAATATAAAACTTAATTTGATTTCGTAAATTAACGAATATCTCCACTAGCAAATATGATTTTTTCTGAAATATAAAAAAAAATGCCTCACTTTTTGGAAATACCTTATTTTCAAACAATTAAAACTTATATAAATTAATAATTCAAAAAAAAAAATATTAGATATTATACTATAACTTTTTATATATAAGTGATCATTGTTTATACTCTGAATAATTCTAAAAGAATATTGCCTAATCTTTTAAATTCCATAAAATTTAATAACTATTTGAGAAAAGAATAAATGATCAAGTAATTTTCTTAATCTTATATGGTTATTAGATTTTTTTTATTATTCTTGTATATTTAAAATAAAAATAAACATTTCGAAGATAAAATATTTGATTTTTTGTTCTTTTATTTTTAAAATAAGATTAAATTTTCAACGATAATTTTTCATTAAAAATCTGACTAATTACCAAATTTAAAATTCGAGCAAAATAAAAAGGATTTTTAAAATTTTCTTTTTCAGTTTTTATCCAAAATAGATCTAAAACCAAAAGGATCAAATCTTTTTACTGAAAATTTAATCAAAAAAAAAAGAAACTCATTTAAAAATGTTAAATCTTTCTCTAAGGTTGGACAATAAAATTATACATCAAGTTTAATTGTATCCTTTTGGGAAAATAATTACATTATTACCTTTGAGTAAAAAAAATCAATTAGAGTTACTAGCTTATGAAGGGAGAATTCATTTCTTGAATTTAACGGTTGGAAAATTTTTTATTCCTAACACACAACTTTTGTTATAATAAGGTATAAAGATCTCAATAGGAAATTATGAAAAAAAAAAAACACTTTTTATTCTTGGTGAATTTTCAAAGTATTTCATTTTTTTCATTTTTTCCTCAAAACTTTCAAGATGTCCAATTTTTATAGCTGTTATTTGTTAACTTCTCTCAATGAAAAATTCAAGAATCACATTTATATTGGTTATACGGTGAACCCAGTTCGAAGATTTCGACAGCATAATGGACTAATCAAAGGAGGAGCAAAAAAAACATCTGTAAAAAAGCCATGGGATCTCGTTTGTGTTGTTTTTGGGTTTCCAAATTCAACACTCGCGCTTCGGTTTGAGTGTAATCTTTTTATTACCTTCTCTTTAAAATCTTGTCACAAACAAAAAAAAACATAAAAAAAAATAACTAAAAAAAATTTTCAATTTTTATACTTGGATAGGGTGTTGGCAAAACCCATACTTTTCAAAGCAATTAAAAAAATTGCAAGCTGAAGGTATGAAAGGGTTTGGGAATCTACATTTGCTGTCTGCCAAGATCAGGGTTTTACATGAGATCTTAAACACAACACCATGGAAGCGCTTGCCCTTGACTGTAACCTTTATGACCACCAAGTATGGTGACACAATTTTAAAATGCCCCGCGCCCCCTACACACATTGAAAGGGTCTTCACTACACGTCAAGAATTTTTTGAAAAATTTAAAAAGGACTATTTACCAATTCAAAAGTATCTTGCAAAGAATTCCAAACAACAAACAAAAGAAAACAAAGAAAAAACTTCTTTTGGAGATCAAATTGAATATTCCCCAAACGAAAATTGGAGGAACGAAAAGTGTTTTGTTTGTTCAAAAAATTTTGATTTCCATTTACAAAAGAAAATCTTTGTGCTAACATGCGAGCATTGCCAGGTGATGGTTCATATGAAATGCTTATCAACACTTTTTTTAAAGGGATCTCCAAATAAGCTACTCCCAACAAAAGGGCGCTGTCCCAGGTGTGGGTGGGAAATGCTTTGGGGGCAATTAATCCGAAATTATAAAATGGAGTTAATCAAAAACACTTTAAAAAGAAATCATCCACTTGGAAAAGAAAGCAATTTCAATTTGAAACCAAAAAAAAAAAAGAAAAAAAGCAATCTTAATCGGGTCTCGAGACAGCTTAACTTTTCTTTGTCACAAAATAATTATTCAAGTAATTCTCTTGGCGACCATTCCTTGCAAAACTCGCATCAGAACTACAATGGTAATGATCCAAATGTTAATATCCAGCCTTATTCGCAAATTGAAACAACACAAAAGAATAATTTTGATCAAACAAGTTTTGAAAATGACAGTTATGAAAATGAAAGTTTAGAGATCACAAATAATGACAACACCCAAAATTCAAATTTAGGTAATCATTATGAAAAAATTGATCATGGTGGTGTTCAAAAAAAACAAAAACAAAACAAAAACAAAAGAAAACCAAAATCAAGAACAAAAAAAAATCAAAAACAAAAGAAAAGAAAAGAAAAAGAAGAACAAAAAGTTCAGGAACGGGAACAGGAGGATCAAGAAATTACAAAGAGATCAATTACACCTTCAAAAATTTATATTAGTTTTGGGCAATCTGATTTAAATAATATTAAAATTAAAAAAAAAATCGAAAGCCAGCATCTTAATAACAAAGAGTTACCACAAAGTGGAAATTTAAATAAAAAAACCAATAGCTCTGATCCAAATCAAAAATTTGCCACAAATAAAAAAGAGTATCAAAAATCAACTTTAAATACGAAAAAAGAAATAGTTTTCCATCAAAATCCAAAAATGTGCTTAGGTCTTGATCATAATCGGAAACATAAAAATGACAGTTATAAAACTGCTAATTCTGGATCTGATTCACAACATACAACTATTTGTAATTCATATTCTAATTCAGAATCAGAATCAGATTCTAATACAAAGTTTAGTCATATTCAGAATTCAGATTCAGATTCTATTTCTAAATATAACTCAAAAAATGAATCAAATTCTGAATCTGGAGTTGATCATCAAAATGTAAACAATTCAAAAAATTTTTTCAAGACAAAGGGTAATAAAAATTCGAAAAATGTTGAAGAAAAATTTGGGAAAGGGAAAAAGAATAATAAGAACAAGGACATGGGCAAGGGCAAGGGCAAGGGCAAGGGTAAGGGCAAGGGTACGGACAAGGACAACGACAAGAACGGGAATAGTGGAAGGAATGGGAATAGGAAGAAAAAGAGGAAGAGGAAGAATAAGAATAAGAAGAAAAAGAAAAGAAGGAAAAAAAAAGAAAAAAAAAAGGGAAATGAACAGGAAAAGCAAGATGGAAAAGAAGATGAAAATGAAATATTTCCTAACAAATTAACGAAAAGTAAACGAGTTCAAAAATTGGGTGGTAAAATATCAGAAAAATCAAATTCAGACCCTGAAGAATCTGACGATGATATCCCATTAATCCAAAGATTAACAAAAAAAAAAAAGTTTTCTCAAATGGCAAACTTATTTGATTAAGTCTCATTATCTTTTTAAACATTTTTGTTGTTATTAGCTTGAATATGTAAAGATAGAAACAAAATTTGAATTGAAAATTTAATGGAAAGAAATAATAATAAAAAAAAAAAATGGATGGAATTATATTTTATTTATTTTAATATATATTGGATTTTTATAAAAAGATCAAAATTTCCAATTTATTTAAATCAAAAATCTAGAAATCCTAGACATTTTAAAACTTGCAAAAAAAAAAAACAAAAGAAAGTTAAATAGAATCAAATGAAATTAAATTTCGGAAACTTTTAAACAATTAAATTTTTGATTGTCGAATCATTGCTTATTGATTTATTAAAAATTATCAAAATGGTTAAAAGAAAGGAAATAATAATAATAATAATATCAACTTAAAATTGTTGAATATGTAAAATATGGAGAATTAAAAATATGAGTCAAATATTTGAAAAAATATAATCTTTATAACAATTTTAATGTTAAAAATAATAAAGATCACCGATATTAAATTTTTTTTTTTTTTTATTTTTTACATGCTTTGGATGGGTTGAGCAATATTTTGTTATACTTATTTTTAATAGATATAATTTATCAATTGTAATAAAGATTAAAAAAGTAACATACCCTATCCAAAATATATTTTATTGACAAAAAATGTTGTTTACAGTTTATTTTTGTATTTCTTTTTTTTTTTTTTTTTTAGAGATTTTATTACAAGAAAAATTGCAAACTCCAAAAATTGAAACGATCTAATAGAAACAGTGGATAGAGTAATTAAATGTTTCAACAGGGTCTTATGTTTGATATATATATATATATATATATATATATATATAAAGAACTTTTTAAATAGATCAATTTTGGGTTTTAGACAATTGATATACTTTTTTTTAGTAAATTATTTTCCAGGGTTTGGATTCAAATTAGACATTAAATTGATTTTACAAACCTTAGGCATTTATATACTATGGTTGAGTTTTTAAAATTTTGATCATTAAAAATTAGTTATAAAAATATCTAAATTTTGTAAGAAAAAGATTAAAGTTTATTTAATAATTTTAAAAATAATTGAGAAACTTAGAGTTATTTTTAAATATCTAAATTGGTTTTAATATGGAATATGGTCAGAGATCTTTTAATATTTTTGGAAATAAAGTTTAATGATTAATTTTATTTTTTATTAAAATAGGTGTTTTTTAATCACAAAATTGACATTCAGAACAATTGTTGCACTATTTTCAAATCTTGTCTATATTTTTAGTTTTAAAAACAAATTAGAACGGAATAAAGAGTCTTTATTTTAATTTCTTTTTTTATTTTCTATGTAATTTCGGAATTCAACAAGAAAATTAGAAATTGCTTTTTAAAATTTAGTTTTTTAAGATACTGGAAAAATATTTTGAAATCTTGTTAATTTATCAATTGAAATGAAATTAAAAGGGAAATTTTTAATACAATTTCATAATATATATATATATATATATATATATATATATTTGATTTCAACCTTTTATCAGGTACCAAAATTAACAACAACAACAAAAAAAAAATTATTAATTGAAAACAAATCATTCCCAAAAGAGAACCAAAGATCATAAATCTTAAGAAAAAATAATATTAAAATATTTAAAATATTGATTACATAACCATAAAATAAAGTATTTTTTTGACAGTATAGACCACTTCCAACTGGTTGAATTCAACAACTCATTTTAATTACAAATATAATTTTCTTTTTTATGAAGTCTTAAATACTTGAAATTCCAATTAATTTTAATGTTTATTCTTCGATTAAAATTTATTAGTTTTATCAGATAGGGTAGATAAATATTTTAATTTATTTTTAAATTTGAATTACAATTCTTCCCTTTTATGTAAATTTATTAATTAAAAAACAAAAGAAAAAAAAAAAAAAAATTTATTTTTGGTTTTTTATAGTATGGAAATATTAATAATTAAAATCCGAATTTAAACAATAAAAAAAAATCATACAATTTAATGATGTAAATTATTTTTAATTCTAGTTTCTATGATGGATCGACTAATAATTGTCAGATTATTATTGATTCTGAAAATTTTATCACTGAAACTCCTATATTTATTAAATTTTGAGAAAAAAATCTAATTTAATTTTCAAAATTCTTCTTTTAAAAATTAACTAAAAATGAAAAATAGATTGTAAAAAATAAGAAAGTAGTCAAATCAAAAAAGCATTTCCTTTAATGAAAAGAAGATGAAAAAAAATATTTTTTTTTATTTATCAAATTCCCCAATAACAAAGATCCTTTCGACGGAACAAAGAAACTAAACATTGAATAAAGGCATATAATAAAAGTAATAAGAAATTAAATATATTTAGAGGAACAACCTTAAAAATGATAAAACTTCATTTTTTTTTGTTTTTTCATGGTTTATAGTTTATAGTTTTAAGTGATCAATTGAATCTATTCTGAAACACCCATCGAGAAAATCTGTGTTTTTCATTTATTGTTCTTTTTGAATAAATTTTTTTCATTCTATATTCATTTACAACCAAGAAATCTCTTTCTTTTGTTTTCAGATTATTTTTCTTGTATCATTTCTGATCTTGATCACTTTTTGTTGATGTACCATTTTTTGTTGTTGTGTTCTCATTTGTCTTGTTATTTGTTTTTGTTTTTGGTATTGGTATTGGTTTTTGGACAATATATTTTTCTTTAACCTTTTGCTCAAAATATTTGACAACAAAATGTAGGCCAGTAAAAGCAAGCAAAATGAAGGCGATGTCATCTGCAAGTCCTATGAGGCCATAGGAAAGCGGTATCAAATCTTCTGTCCAAGCAAGGTAAAGTATTAAAAGAACAATTATTGACCAGCCAATCAAGGCAAAGATATTATTAAATTTGGTCATTAACCTTTTCAAAATATTAAAGTCATAGAGCAATAAAGAAGGCAGGTTTGTTGGTCTTAAATTATTTTCATTAAAGTTTTTGATATCTTCATCTAATTCCTGTTTCTCTTCCATACTCAATTCATTTGAATTGTTATTGTCTTTTTTTGCAATAAGGTTTCGTAACAAAAAACTCGGGTTTAAATCAAAGATCTATTTTTTTGTTTTTGTTTTTGATTTTGATTTTGGTTTTTGTTTGGTTATGTTTTTTTTGGTTCAATTTCGAAAAAGAAAGAAAATATTTTGCATGAATCTAAAAAAAGAAAATAATTGAAATGAACAGACTTTTGATCGGCACATTGGACATTTCTTAGATTTTTCACAATATTCTAAAATACAATTAGCTATTAAAGAAAAAATAAAATGGTCAAAGCAAACGTTTTGTTCAGGATTGTTGTGGAAAAAAAGGTAAAAAGAAGGAAATTTTATCAAAAAAGAATAATACCACAAAAACTATGACCACAATTTGTTACAATACAGTGACTCATTAAACCAAGGCAAATAGAACATTCTAGTTCTTCTTCTGAAATCATAATAACAAATTAATACTCTGAAATAATTGTAAAAAATGAAAGAAAATGGTTTTCCAAAAGTGAAAGATCAAAAGTTTTTCAAGTATTTTTAAAAAATACCAAATAGATCAATTTAGTTTGAAGATAAAATTGTTTACAGTTTACGTTTTTATCTTTTTAGAATGGAGTTGAAGGCCAACAAAATTTTTCTTTTTGAGATCAAATTGTCCATTTTTGAAAGAAGATTGTCGATTCTAAAACCAGTGCTATACCCTTGTAAAGGTGTTCATTAAATCAACACTTTAACACTAATTGTTGTATTAAAAGAAAAAAAAATACTGACAAAAGTCATTTAGGACTATTCGAATTTTATGCTCTGTGAGAGTTGAAATAAAATACTATAAACAGAAAAAAAGCTTTAAAAGACAATGAATTGAGGAAAAGTCAAAATATTGCAATTTTTGGGATTTTTTAGGATTTTTTAGATTTTGCTTAATAATCATTTATTAACCAAAAGTTTTTGAATTTCCTGAACAAAATAAGGCAAAACTAAAATACTATTTTTTGATATTAAGAAAATGCCACTCCACTTTCTTTTCAAGTATATTTATACTCTCTCGCTACACTCTAACATACTTGAAAAGAAAGTGGAGTGACATTTTCCTAATGAAATTTTTTTCTTCAAAATTTGTTGAGAAGAATTTGGATTTGATGAAGGAAAATTGTTTTTTGTCAAACTCAAAATTTTGGAAAAAAAACCTAAATTTTTCAAGTTAGCAAGATCCCTGAGATCAAGTTTCTTTTAAGTCTATAAATATGTTACTAGGCGGAAAAATAGTATTCATTAACCATAAAATTCGAATAATCCTTAATAATCTCGAACTAAAAAGAAAAGAAAGAATTTTATCCTTTTAAAAATTGGAAATTTCATTTTTTTTATTTGAGTAGTGAAAGGGATATTTCAGATATATTTAAATCAAAAAAAAAAAAAAAAAAAAGTTGGTGTGTTTAAACCAAAAAGTTGGTATAAATCTGATGAAAAATCATTTCGTATTGAAACAAAAAACTATATTATTTTGTCCTTAGTTCTTTAGTTTATTTAGTAAATTCCCTTTGTTAGAAATTTTTTTTTTGAATGATAAAGTCAATATGAAGTGCAAGATGTTTTTCTTTAGTTTGGGTATCTTAGACTCTTTCGGGAGAAATTTCCAAAAAAAAACAACAATCTGATTTAATATTGTTTTTTTCTTAAGATGATAACTATAAAATTAAAAAAAATTATGGTATAAGAAAAATTCTTTAAATTATCAAAATAGATATTCCTATTTTATGAACAAAAATAAATCATAATTTTTTCAATTGTGTATAATCAATAAAAAATTAGATATCATTGAATATTTGGTTTAGTTTCTCTGGAAAATACGAGCCTATGAAAATAATTATAAAATCTGGATTTCTGAATTAAAAAAAAATAATTTTTCACTTATTTTAAATAATAATAATATTATTAATCTTATTAATAAACAAGATCCAATAACTTTATGAGCTCTTGTAGATAATGAAACTATGTTTGAATCTTTTATACAATTTCTAAATTCAAGTTTAGGTATTCGGGTAAACGAGGGGAATTCTAAACTCCTCCCTTAAATTACAATAAAGAAAAAACAAAAAATTCTTTTAAAAAGACATATTTCGACCTTATGGGAGACAATTCTTTAAGATTATAGAATGTGTTGTTGATTGTGGCTATTTTTACGAAAATATGATCAAGTTACAATTGGTGACTATCTTTCAAAATTTTTCATGGTTGATTCTTTTTAATAATGAAAAAGTTTTAAGACATTAATAACTACATTTTTCAGTGAAAACAGTAAAATAATGTATAAAATCACATTTGAATAAGTTATGTAATCCAAGTAGTATTTGTCCAAGGAGAATTTATTTTAGAAAAAATGTGAAATTTTCGCAATTTCAACCATTTTCAGAATTTTTACCTTGTTAGATCATGCTAAATTTTGATTTAAATATTTTAGAATTTCCATTTCAACTTTCGGAACTCACACTATTTTCAAGAGCTGTTCTACATATTTTTTATATTTTCTTTTACAAGTTTGAAATGTTCTCAAATTTGAAATGCACTTGAAAATGCCCAAAAGCCATTTTTTGCAATTATTTTTTTTTTGTTATTTTCAATTTTCCTTTTCATTGAAAAACAAAGAAAGATATTCTGCTTGAAGAAGTAAAGATGACAAAAAATATTTTTTTTTTTGTTTTTGTCCAATTTCTTCAGAATGTGAATTTTTTTTGAGAAGCGAAAGTGAAATATCACAATTACAAAAACACTTTAAGAGTGGGAACGTAGTTCCTAAAATCAATAATTATGAAATCTAAAATTAAAGTATGTTGTTATTAAATGAAAATCACATTAGTGATCAATGTTTTAAATTCCTCAAAAATTTAGATTACCGAAATAATAATAAAGTTCTATATTAACAAAAGAAATAATCCGTATATTAGTAAAAATAATTCAAAATTTTAATAAAATCTACATATGTGGACAAATTGAGAGATAAAATGATCAATAATCTAAATTACTAGTTTAAAAAAAAATGTTAGAATTTGAATAAAATTGAGAAATTAAGTAAGATATTTTCATTGATAGGGTGGTGTTTATAGCACTGGAAAAAATATATCTTTTATATTTCACCAACAATAAGTCAAATTTTGTACTTTATATTTCGTGAAGTAGTGGTTAAGATTTTTAAGGAAAGAAAATAACAATAAATAATACAAGTTGTTATACCTCAAAATTTTGTAATTTTTAGTGATTTTTTTTAGATTAACTTTCAAAAAAAAATATAAATTTCAAAAATTTGTCTGGGGATGTTGATTAGTTATCTGACAAATTTTTTTAAAAAAAAAAAAATAAATAATTAACAATTAGACTATTTTGACAAATTCTTTTCACATGTTGGAAATATATTGAAAATGCAACTAAAATATTTTTCAAAAATGCTCGCTCATGTTAAAATGTTATTGAAAGTGGTTCTGTAGTTTTATATTATTATCAAAAAATATTTCAATGGTTAGAAAAATCATTTTTTCTCATTTCGTAAAAAAATAGTTTTGCGTTTTCTTGATCCTCTTGATCTTTTTATTTTATTAAAATTTAATTGTTTTTTTTTTTTATTATTTTTTTTTTTTAATGTTTTTATTCAAGCCTTATTTTTTTTTTTTTTTTTTTTTTGGGTCGGGGGTCAAGTGGATTTAAAAAATATCTTGGAAAACCCATATTTCACAGTAGGTAAATTAAGACTATGAAACAATGGTTTAGATTAATTTAATTATTAGAAAAAAATATTTTTGTTAAACTTTTTTTCAGTTTTATTTTAGTAATTAAAAAATCTTTAATACTAATTTAAAAACTTGTGACTCAATTTTTTTTAGTTTTTGGTTTTATTTTTTTTTAAAATTTTTGAAATTTCTAGCTTTTTATATATTTAGAATGATTTTTAAATAAATTTTGAATCAGATTTAATTATAGATTGTTATTGAATACTAAGGGATAATATATATTAATTTTTTTAATTTATTATTTCAGGTGAGTAAGAATCTTTGAAATATATTTTAATTTCCTAAAAAGAAGAAAAAATAATCTTCATTTGGGTTTTCATGTTAATAAATGTTTTAATTAATCTGAACTTGAAAAAATTGAAAAAATAATCACTTTTCAGGATTCAAAATAATAATTATTAAATACAAAAATATTATTATTTTTGTTTCTATTTTAGACATGGAAAAGAAATATTTCTTATAATTTCCAAAGAATGTAAATTTTTAATTAGGATAAATAATTAAAAAAATAAATAATCTATTTTTCAGTGATATTCATAAAAAATTTTGAAAAGCACTTTATTTTATAAAGATCCAATATAATCTATTTTAAATTACAATATATTATAAAAAAAGATGGATCTAGGAGGACATTAATTTCTTAAACAAAATCTCAATTCAATTTTTTTTTTTGAAACCAACATTATTTTTTTTGAAAAAACAATCTTAATTAATAATTTATATAATAAATAATAATCTAGAACTTGGTTATTGAAATGTTAACAATTATTTATCATTTACAATACCTAGAAAAAAAAAAAAGTAAAAAGAAAAAATCAACAATACTAATGAAAAAAATGTGTATTAAAAATTAATGGTGAAGTGTAGAACATAAAAATACATTGTTCAATTTGTTGACATTTAAATAACATTTATTGTATCCTTAAATTTTCAAGACTGGGGAACATATCTTGAATGGGTATTTTTCTCTTTAAAATAACTTTTTTTTAACCTAAAATCAATAATTCGATTTTTTTTCATCAAACAACCATTTATGTAAAAGAAAAAAAAAAGAAAAAAAAAAAAAACAATACAGCTTTTTTAAAAAAGTAGTTACCTCAAGTTTTTAAAAATGTTACTCAAATTACTTAAAATAGGTGAACAGGTAGTTTGATCAAAGACTTGTAAAATATTTCTTCCTCATTTTTTAAAAACAACTAACAAAAAACAATATTTTTTATATCTTTAATTTTAGCGGGTTTAAACTCAAAAAATCTTTAGCTAAACAATTGTTTGTAGTATGACCAAAGAAAGCTTTTGAAAAACATTTCCTATTAAAAAATAGTGTCTTTTAATTTTTTGTGTTTTGTGTTTGAAAAAAATAACTGATATGAAAATAATTCAGGGTCAAGATTTTTAATTGTTAATATTAGAGAAATCGTTGTGTAATTGTTTAATATTGACAATTAAAAATCGTGCCAGGGGGTTATTTTCATTTCATATATTTTTTTCAATACTATATACTTTATTTTCCAATTACTAAATGATATTTTTTATTTCAAGTGCACCAAACTATTTTTCAAACTAATTAGCTGAAAAAAGTCAAAGATCTTTTCAAAATCGATTAGAAATGATTTTGATATTTTTTTAATGATCTAATTAAGCTTCCTTATTGAACTTTTGGGATAGAATATTAATTAGGAAAATTAGATTTTAAAAGTATGAAGAAATTGAAAAATAAAAAGTCTTTAAGACTTGCTAATAGGCATGCCTAATTATTTTGCTTTTTATTAATATTTGTATTTAAATTGAATTTATTGCAAAATCCTAATCCTTCACAAGAAATTATGAATGATCCTTGAATTTCTTCGATGGGGAAGTTCACACCAGTCAATTTTCTGACAAAATGGATTGCAGTTTCTGTATGAGATGTAATTTTGTTGACTTTAATTTTGGATACTCCTTGCGCAAGTGCCATAAAGAGAATCACTTGGTCTTGGTGGTGACGGTCAAGGCAAGTGCCGGATTTGATGTCTTCAAATAGGCGGTCTGCTGCTTCGTTGACTACGTCCTTGGACGACACATGTTTTTTCCCAATGCCAAAGGTGGACAAAATGCAGTCCGTGGAAGTGTGTGCATGCACACAAATACCACACCCGTTTCCAATAGCTTGGTCTTTCTTTAAATGAACCACCTTAATACTAATGGGGATTTTGATACCAAATTCTTGCTTCAGCCTTCGTGTAAATAGTATGGCAAGCTTTTCAGAGACCTCTGCTTTAACCTTCCCCGAACTATATGAGATACCCGTAAATTTTGTTATCACGCCCTGTTGAACCATTTGAATGGCATACAGACGTTCGATTGGCTTTGATGTTAAAAGCACCTGGCCGCCTCCTTTTGGATTAAAACCATATTTTTCGATCTCAAGATCAAGCTTCGCTCCAAACCGTGACAAGATAGGAAGTAGCACATTTTTGACATCGTGGATTGGTGGACTATAGTTGACATGTGTTCCTCCTTTGAGTATCAATTGGAAATTGCTTGGCCCAAACAAGATCACAGGTATGCTAATTTGTGTAAGCAACGAGATCGATCCAGCAGTTAGAGGATCACAAAAAAATTCACCACTTGTTATTTTGTTTGGTGTGAAAGTTACAGATTGTGAGCCAATCTTGATTTGGTAAGGTTACCATCAGTGTTTGTTGTTGTTGTTGATATTCATATTGTTCTTTATAATGTTATTATTATTTTAAATACAGTTAAAAGAAAAAATTATTATAAAAAGGCATACTGTGTCACCCGTAATTTCTGCATTGCAAATTTCTTGAACAAGTCTAAGTCCTGCTAATGTTTGTGGTCTTAGTCCATATTTTTTCGTTCTTTTTCCTCGAATATTAATAAATTTTATTTTCAAATTTAAAATTGTCGCTAAACCAACACAAATCCGAAAAATTTGACCACCTCCTTCAAGCTTCCACCCATCAATTGTAAAGGTTTTTGACATAAGTTTATCAATTCTGATAAGATAATGAGAAAAAAATGAATCTGTTAAAATTATTTTCACAGATTCGAAAACTATATCTGAAATTTAATGTAGAATATGTTTTTGAAAGGATTTCATGGTTGTTAAATCAAATAAATTTTCATAATGAGTAAGATCTAACAAGTAAAAAATGAATTTTTTTAAAAAAGCTCCCTTTATTAAAAATTCTTCCCAATTTTCCCAACACAACTTTAATACTAACTGTCTTCCAATAAACAATCAAGCTTTGGAGAAAAATAATCCAAAAAAAAAAAACGTCACTAAAAAATGGACAAAATGTATCGAGTATTAGGTAATGTTGATTCTTTCACAAATTAAAAAAAAGTAAACAATATCCACAAGACATTAATCGGAACTTTGCTTCAAGAACAAAAGAACTAAAGAACCAGAGGATACTCAAACTAAGAAAACCAAAAGAGAATATCCGAATTTCTTTGTAAGAATTGTTCAGATTATGGAGAAAATGTGAAAAATTCAATCAATTCGATGATCAAAACTCATAGAGCACGATCTTTTAAAGTTAGAGTCATTTATTGCAATTTGTTGATATAGTCTTCATTTTTCAGACTCAAAAATAATGATTATTTTTCATTTTAATTGATGTGTTTCTTAATAAGGTTTGTTTAGATATATGATCTATTTTTTTATTCTTTAGTCATTAAAAAAATGACTAAAAAAACTTTTATAATTCAAATTGGTATATTAGTACAGTCAGTTTCACTTTTAAGGCACAAACTTTCAACGAAAATTAAGGCACAAAAAAATCTCAAATTAAGGCACAAAATTTGTAATTTTAATTTTTACAATTTATTTTAACTAGAATCTGAATTTTGTGCCTTAATTTGAGATTTTTTTTGTGCCTTAATTTTCGTTGAATGTTTGTGCCTTAAAAGTGAAACTGACTGTATTTGAATTATAAATGGGAAAGATTTTCAATTTCCTTTTTCAAACAAAGCCATAAATTTCAACCTTCTTCTTTCAGGACCCTATTTATAAAAAAGGAATCCAGAAAATGAAGTGAAAAATCTTTTCCATTTACAATTCCTATACCAGTATTTTCAAGAACTGTCCTTCATAAATTTAAGGGGGTTGTACCAACAATCCTTTGAGACAATTATATTAATTATCAATGTAGCCCTTAGTGGGACTATTTGCTGTTATAATGTGTTTTACCAATGGTAAAAGAGTAATTATTTTCACAATATAACAATTAAACACGATATGGAAAAATCATCTATCAACTTTCGAGAAATGTGTTATTATTTTAAATAAATTAACATTTTTCCCAATTAATTACTCAGTCAAAAGATATGATCCTTTTTTGTTTAGATTTATTCGTATTCAAAAAAATCAAAGAGAAAAGTTTAAATTAAATTTTTATTACTGTTATTTTCCAATTAAAAAAGGAAAATTTTTAGTTCACATTCCAAAATATTTTTCTCTTTTATGAGTTAAAGAAGATTCAAATATCTTTACAATATCTTTTAGAAATGATATTTTGAGACAATAACATAAACTTTCTTCGTAAAATCTAAGACAAAATTTTTACTCTTCGAATTTGATTGTCGAAGTAATACTCTTATTTTCCAATTAAAAAATGAAAATTTTTAGTTCACATTTCAAAGCATTTTTCTAGTTTTTAAGTTGAAAGAAAATCCAAAAGATCTTTACAACATTGTTTAGAAATTATATTTTTAGTCAATAAATTAAACTTTCTTCGTTAACTCTAAGACAAAATTTTTAAACTGGTAATTTGATTTTAGCAGTAATAATTAATATTCATTTTCAAACTTGAAATAAAAATTTTCATTTATCATTTGGAAAATAACAGTAAAATAAAATCCCACTTTTTGGTAATTTCAGCGAGTCTGTATGGAAAAGTAACGTTGGAACTATAATCTTAAAATAAAAATATTCTGAAATAAAACAAATATTGAATATTTGAAGATCTAAGGCATTTCCAAAATAGTGGGGCATTTTTTTTTATAGTTCATAAAAAGTCATCTTTGTTAGTGATTTTATTTGTTACAGACTTTCCAAGTATACCATAAAATTTTAAATAAAACAGATTAATGTTTTCTATTCTTATTTCCCAATTTTTTGAAAATAGAAAATAAGTATAGAAAACTCAATTCTGTTTTATTTAAAATTTTATCGTAGCCTTGGAACGACTGTAATTGGTATAACCAAATCAAGTTTGATATTAATACATATTGAACTAATGACTAAGGTATTTATTTCAAAATATGTAGGCTGAAATATTTCCATAAAAATGAAATAAATAAAATCGTAGTTTTTTTTGAAAAAATAAAATACGATCAATTTCAATAAAATACCGAAAATATCTAAAGACCACATATTATTTTTTAAACAATAATCAACAATTATATTTTTTTAATTCTATTTGAATATTTTTTGGAATTTTATAAGTTATAAAAATGATTTTTTTGAATCAAAAAAAAAATATAAACAACAATTTTCACACCCAAAAAATATCAGAAAAAATTATGATCCGAATATTTAATGTCTTTTATTTAGGCATTACTAATCCGAATTAACAAATTGAATTATTATCACGAATCAATAAAGCATAGTTAATGATTATGTATATTTTAATAATTTTTTGAAGATTGGGCTTAATGAATATATTTTAAAATAAATCTACACCACTTTTTTGGAAATAACTTAGAACAAATTAATAATTTATTTCATTCTCAAGTATTAATGGAAATTCTTGAAAAATTTTGAAATATTAGATAATATTCTTTTTCGAATATTGAAAATTTAAACAATAAACTGATTATTATTAAAATCAGTTATTTATTTATATCAATCATTTTTTAATTAGAATTATTACAATTGATTGAGATTTCTTTGTTTGAAAAACTCTAAAAAAGCAAGAAATAATAATAAAGTCTATTTATGTTTATTATCCTTTGTTATTACTAATTTACCCAAAAGAATTAAGATTGGGATTTCTAAACCATTACATTAAAAATAATCAAATTAAAAGGGATTTCATTTGTTTTCTGTTTAATATTTACATGTTGTAAAAAAGTATTTTGGGATACATTTTAGTTTAATAGTGATTTGGTTATTTTTCTTACATATTTTTTTTGTTGAATAAAAAAAAAATTGATTCTAACAATTCTTCAAATAAAAAAAATATATTTTTTATAATTTTTAAATAATTATTGTAATTTTTTGAAAGTAGATTTTTTTTCTGGATTGTTTCAAAAATTGGTGTTTTTATTATTCAAATGGATTTTTATATACTTTATTGACAATAGGATTTATTTCTTCTTTCAAAGATAATATTGAGATTTTGTAATAAATTCAGAAATATTTTGGATTTTGAACTTCTCAAAAATGGGGGAAAATGGATCTGAACTTTACAAAACAATAATTAATTTCTCAAAATATCATTAATCCAAGTTTGGTCTTATAATGTTCAATTTTTTACTTTGTTTTTGAATATCAAGATTTAGGATATTGTTTTTTGTCATTTTCGATTAAATATACTATAAGATTTTTTTTGTATATTGGGACTTTAAAAGATGGAAAAGTTAATTAAAGTGGCTTATATCATCATATTTTTTCTATTTTTATGATTTTGAAAATAATTCAATTAACTTCCTACTAAATTTTCAAAATCGTTATATCTTTTCTGATGAGCAGTTTATGGAATAAATACCCGGTTACATTTTTGTAATTAAAAATATTTTTTAAGAAAGATTTTGGATTATTCACATTTTGTGATTATAAAGTGATTGAAATATAAAATTTTAATCAATGAAAAAATTATTTAAATAAATATTGTTATTGAAAAAAATTCTGAATAATATTTTTAATTTCTAATATTTGAAAAATTTTTTGGATAATTTATTTTTATTTAAAATCAAATCCTTTTTATAACTAACCAAATCATTTTATACCCTTGGTAAACAATCTACTCAAAGTTAGTTAAAGCTGGGTGTAACTATTGAATTCTCATTAAATTGTTTGATCACCTTAGTAGATCTACTTTTTTCAAAAACAATCTTGTTTTTTGATGTTTGTTCTGAATTTTGAAAATAATTATTTTTTCTTGTATTTTAAAAGATTGATTCTTAAATAAAAGAAATATATAAAAATTCATCTAATATGATCAATTAAAAAACTATTCAGGGATTATTTTCAGGTCACTTTTTGTAAAAAATACTATTTATCAATTAAAAAAACTCAAAAATAAAAAATATATATATTTTTTTTTGTATTTAAATGATCAAAATATATTTTTAAATTTTAAAAAATATTTGGAAAAATAAGTAGCAAAAATTTAAAATCTTTTTTTTTTATTTTTTTTTTTTTGATGTTGTATATGAGTCTATCCAAATTATTTTCAAGAAAATAGTAGACGTTAAAAGTAAAACCGATAACCGATTAAAAATTATTTATATTAGAAGACCAGAAAATCAATTTTAATTATCAAGGTAAATTTCGAATTTATTTAGTAAAAAAGTTTTACAATAATAAATATTTCGAAAAAAACATAATTTAAAACATATAACACAAACCCAACATTTTATATAACTTAAAAATATGTTATTATCAATAAAATTTACGATTTACCTAACATAAAATATGAATATTATCTGATTAAAATATGAAGAAAAATACTTGGTAGGCCATCTGGTTCTTGAAATTTATACAAACTTTGGTCCATAGGTTAAAAAAATCATGTTTAAGTGACAAGTTTCTAACAAGGATAATCCTAAAAGTAAATTATTTTTTTAATGTGTTTAAATCGCATTCGCACAACATGGTTCAACTGTCCCGAAATAATCAATTAGTCAAATAATATTATTTTTTGATCTCATCAATTAAAAATGATCCATTGTTAGTAAAAAATCTCAACAATTTCAGAAAAAAATCTGCCTTTCTCTACAAATTTAAAGGTTGAATTATCTATATCCCAACGCCAAAGATCTAAAATAACTTTCTTAAATTTGTGGTGAAATGTAGATTAATAGTTAAAAAAGTCAAATAATTTAACTCGGGGATTTTTTTGACAAATTATTTCAGAATTATTGGAAATATATTGATATTAAAATTATCTTTAGAAAAAGGAAACAAAACTAATCATTTTTTTTGGGTTTTCATGTTGATGATTATTGAGTTAATCTCAGAAATTGAGAAATAAAAAAATAGTTACTTTTGAATCTTCTCAAATATGAATTATTAACTAGAGTAATATTATTATTTTCAGTTTCTCTATTTTTAGATTTATAAAAGGAAAGACAAAAAAAAATTTCCAAAAATGAAAATTTTTAATAGTGATTATTAGTAAAAAATGTAACAATTTATTGTGCAATAAGATTTATACTAGATTTTTTAGAGTCACAGAAACTATTTGAGCGAGGACACACTAAGATCATTCCAAGCCAATTACAAATGATTTTTATTATAGATACATTTATCATGACACTAATCCTTTAAATAATTCAAAAGAGCAAAAATAGTTTGAATCCAATCAATAAAAAAAAAAAAAAAATTTGATTATTGATAATTATCATTAATCTGTTAAGATAATCAGATATTATATTTACTGTTACAGAAATTTGGATAAAAGCATAGAACTCTTTATTTATCTCAAAAATTGTAAAAACTCTATTTTTTATAACATTTCATATTTACATAAAAT
Source organism: Anaeramoeba flamelloides (assembly GCA_027625915.1). Lineage (NCBI taxonomy): Eukaryota > Anaeramoebidae > Anaeramoeba > Anaeramoeba flamelloides. Next base: position 2,958,808 of record JANTQA010000008.1, read on the forward strand.
GTGGTTTTATTTAATCAACAATCTTCTTAACCCTAAAATGTTTACATATTAGTATTCTTTTTTTTCTTTGGTTTTCTATTCATACACAACGAAATTTTCGTTCTCTTTTTCTTTCTTTTTATGTTCCATCTAAAAACAAAAAATTTAATAAAAAAAAAATGTCAATTTTTTTTTAATCAAATTTACTCTGATCCATCACCCTTCGAAAACAAATACCAATTGATATATACTAATTTGATTTTTCAAAAAAAAAAAACAAAATTTATTAGAAATGAAATTAAATTAAATTATTTTTATTAATAAACAATTTTTATGTTTTGAATATATTTTCAAATCAAAAAAAAACAATAAAAATAAAATAGAAAAATAAAAAAAATTAAAATTAAAAATATTATATATCCACTTATAATATATATCGATAAGTATATATGTATATGTATACATATATGCGTATATTAATATATATATTAATATATAAGATTTCAAAATTATACAAAAGTTGTAAAATAAAATATATTAAATTTAAAATTGTTTTTTTGGAGAATAATTTGGAGAGATATTATTAAATAGCATTGTTGCATTGGGGCGTAAATTATTATTATTATGGCTGTTGAAGGCAATTTGAGGGGAGTTCTGTATTAAAGTGTTGGGTGAATTGATGCTGTATCCAGGCGATTGGAACAGTGTTCCCGAGGTTGGGAAAATGTGATTTTTATTGCCAAAGGAATAAGGAGAAGCAGAAAACAAAGACTTTGGTGTAAAATTTTTTAAAGTTGATCGGACATTCCTATTAATGGTTTTTTTCTTTTTAAATTTTGGTGTAAATTTGGGTGTCTTGGGGGTTTTAAATGGCGAGAATCCCGACGCATAAAAATTTGGGAATTGTGGCTCTCCGTGTAACTCCGATTCTGTTTCCGTTTCTGATTCTATTTGTATTTGAGATCGATTATGATATTTTAAATTATTAAATTTTGATGGGGTATTTGATAAATTATAAGAATTTGAAATATATAAATAATCATTTTCAACATTTGGATTGATTATGTTTGGATCATAGTTTTCCTGATCATTGAGGTATTCTCGTTTGCGGTTGATCTGTGGAGAAAACACCATTGATTGCTTAGGATCAACAAAGTGCTCCATTTGAGGATCTAAATTCATTGAATTTATCGAATCGAATTGGCTTGATGGCGAATACAGCATCGCTTGGCTTGGGGTATTGTTTGATTGGAACGGCGAGTAATTCGAAAAAAAATCTTCGCGGTTATTGCGCGTTGGTGTGTTTAATAAGCTTTTTTGCTTTGACAAAAATTTACCGATCGAGTTAACTGTTTCCTTTTCTTTGCTATTATTTTGAATGCTTTCATCCTCCTTTATCCCATTGTTGTCGTTGATCATATTTGTTTCTTTTCCTTTGCACTTTTCAATTTCGATTTTATTGCTATTACTAATGTTTCTGATTTGTTTTTTTTCGAACGCAATCGGTTGTTGATTTGCAAATTCTTGGTTTAGTGGTTTGGTCTCGATTTGATCTGATTGTTGGAGTTTAGATCTTTTGATATTTTTGGGATTTTGTAGATGGCTTTCATTTAACTTGCTCGATAGATTTGGATTTTTTTTTAATTTGTGTTTTTTGTGATGTGAATTTGAATGTAAATATGTGCGTGATCGTGGATGGGAATGGTAATGAGTACGGGAGCGGGATCGGGAGCGTGAGCGGGAGCGGTGGTGTGTATGTGGATTATTTCTGGAACTTTGGTTGATATGATATTTTTCGACAGATAAATTTTTATTGACTTCCTTTTTATTTTTATTTTTGGCATTAATTTTTTGATGTTTATTATATTTATGTTTACCATATTTTTTTTTTTGGTTTTTATGTCGACGCTTATTTTTATGTCGAGTTTTATGTCTATTTTTGCTATGGTGGTGTTTGTGTTTATGAATTCGTTTCTCTTTGTTTTTAGATTTGTTTTTAAGCTCTAATGAATGCCTTGTTGGTTTTTTTTTTTTTTTTAATTGAGGCTTTGTTTTCTTATGCTTATTCGAAGAAGCAGATGATGACGACGATGATGATGCTTCCGATGACGAAGAAAACGACGAAGAAGAAGATAATGATAAAGATAATGATTCAAAAGATGCCGAAGATAAGGAGTATTTTAAATTTGCCATGGATTCAGAAGATGATGAAAGTTCGATATATTTATGATTTAAAATTTTTGTATTATTTTCTTTATTTTCTTTATTTTCTTGGCTTTCATTATTTTCTTTTTTTTCTTTATTTGGAAATGTTTTGTTGAAACTTGGGGCATTTTTTTTATTTAAAGTTGTATCCTTTTGATTCAATTCCTTGAGTTTTGTAAGTCTGGTAAGTAATTGGTTTTTATTCTTCACATTATTATTTATTTTTAGAGGATTTTCATTTTTTTTTGAATTTGTAATTTGCTCTTCAATTTGTGGGTTTTGAATTTTGTTTAAATGTTGTTTTGATTTTTGTTTTTTTTTTGATGATGGGATCACTATTTTTTTAATTATTTTCGAATTTCTTCTCTTCCTTGGTTTCTTTTTTGGTTTTTCTTTCTTCTTTTTTGTTTTGCTCCCTACTGGCCTGCCACGTTTTTTGTTACTTTCTAAAAGGCCATTTGGTGTGCAATTAGCAATCTTCCTTAATGTGGAATTCCATCGATTTTTGATCATGTTATCAGACCTTCCTGGGAGCAGCCGTTTTATTTGAGACCATTTGTTCCCAAGCTCTTTATGCTTTTGAATTAAGATCTCGTCTTCTTCTTTAGTCCATGGCCCATGATTAAGAGATGGATCTAATTGATTTTTCCATCTTGATTAGATTAAATAATAAAATGTTCAAAATTGAAAATTTCAATCATTATTAGAGAAGAAAAAGAAAATTTTTTTAATTAACATTTTGTGAATTTAATAAATTAAAAAAAAAAATTTTATTGTAAATTTTGAGATTTTTAAAAAATCCCAAAGTAATACTTTCAAAAAATTATATTTCTTTTTTAATATGTCTTAAAACCCATATTCAGGAATTTTGGAATTTAATTGTGGAAATTTTAAAGGATTTTGGTTTTTTTTTTTTGAATTTTGGAAATTAAGGATTTAACATCAGATTAAAAAAAAGTTATTGTAAGTTGACTGTAGTTATTGAAAAGTTAACTCTTTGATTTGAAAGTGAAAAATGTCATGCTAGAAATTTACAAAAAAAAAAAAAAACGAAAAATTCTTTCTCGAGTCTAAACCGAGTTTAGTTGGGAGAATAATGAGTATTTCGTTATGCTTTTTTTTAAAAAAAAATGAGTGTGTTGTGATCAGTAAAGTTACAGAAAGAAACGCGAAAAAGAGGGGAAATTTTCAGATTTTTTGAAATCGGTTTTGTTTTTTATTATTTGGAAACAAAGTTTTTTGTAACAAAAAAATGTTTTATTTTTGAGATTATTGTTTCTTTTAGAACACAAATTTCAATTGTATCAAGTCAAAGGTCGCTTTAAAAAAAAATACTTTAATAGCAAAGTGTGTAAGAACATCCATTATGTCAGTAAAGTTGTTCTTTCGCACCTCGATGAAAAAAAAAATATTTATGGAAATTTTCAGTTGTTTCCAAAAAGGGTGAAATAAAAACCTTATAAAGTTTATTTATTTATTTTTGAAGAGAGAAAATAAAAACTTTATAAAGTGTTTAATTAGACACTTTGAAGTCCCACTCCTAAAAATTGTAGCATGTACTTTTTTAAAACAGCTGTGCCATATCAAATTAAGTTCTGAATTTTATTTGGTATCACAGTAGTTCTGTTTTCTTCTGTAATTTCAAAATATTGATTATTGATCCGATTGCTGTAACAAAGAAATAAAAAAAAATAGCAAAAAAAAAGAAAAAAAAAATATATATACCTTTCACGGCATTGCTTAGAAGTTCTTTGTGGTATTTTTTGTGCCACTATCGACCATTTTGATTCACCAATTTCTTTCACATATTTAAGAAGCAAAGTGTCTTCTTCGTCTGTCCATTTGCCTTTTTTCAAATCTGGATTAAGTACCTATTTTGTAGAATCGGTAAAAAAACAAATTATAGTCACAGTTCTTTTGGGTTAGGTTTCTGGTTCATTATTTTTTGCAAAGAAAAACAACAACAAAACTAAAATAAAAAAAAAAAAAAAAAAAAAAAAAAACAGAGAACAAGATGTGTACTTTTTGCCATCTATGAAGACATTGTGTTGCATCCTTGTCTTTAAAATATTGTGCAATTGATTCCCATTCTTTTCCTTTAAATTTTGAAACAGCTCTAGCTAAGATATCGTCCTATTTGAAAAAGGTTTTTCAAATTTTTCATTTTAGATTTAGTTTTTATTTTTAAGTGGGTTTGGAAAATGTAAATGAAAAGAAGAAGTTGAGAGTTGGTAAGCGGGGTACTGGTCGAATTGTTGTTTTCGAAAACTCAAAAATAAATCTTGAAAATTTGAATTAAGAATCCTTTTGAAAAACGATGCGTTAAAGAATTTTTGTAAAAAAAAATTAATTTAATTTTTCATTGATTTAAAAAATTGGAAAAGGTCTTTTGAGGGTTTCGTTTGATTACTGTTTTTTTTAAAAAAAAGAATTTTATCGTCGAAGATGTTCTTGTTAAAGTTTGTTTAAAATACTATTAAATCTTTTTTTTTTTTTTTTTTTTTTGTTCATGTGTCTTTTACATCAATAAAAAATCAACAATAAAAGATCTTTTGATAGCAATCTGATCAAATACCATAATTCAATAAACAAAGGAAATAATGAATACCTCAGAACTTGTCCAAATCGAGTTTTTTAAATTTTTTACTGATGCCAAAATTGGTTTATGTTTAATTTCTTTTTTAAGTTTTTTCACTTTATTTGATAGTCTATTGAATAAAAAGAGATAGAAAGACAAAGAATAGAAGAAAAGATATTAAATATAAAAGAAAAAAATCTAAAAATTATCATAATTGAGTGAACTTACAAATCAGACATTATTTATTGCAAACTATTAAAAAAGAAAAAATTTAATTTTGAAATAAAGTGAAGAAAATGATTCTTTAAAAAAATTTTATTTAATTTAGGTGTTTTTTTTTTCAAATATTTCTTCTTTCCAGAATAGGTTAGTCAATTTTTATTAAGGAAAATTTATAAAAGCACTTTTTGAAAACTTTTCTTCGATCATTTTTTTAAATATTATTCTTTCTGTGAAGTTAAATTGTAGTTTATTCATTTTATTGTTAACAACAAATTTTCTGATCCTTTGATTACTTCTATTTTCTAAAAAAAAACAAATTTATCATTTTTACCAAAATCTATCAAGTTTTTAAATTTTGAAATTTCCAAGAGAACTTGAATAAAAAAAGTTATTTAAATTGGACGTGAATGGGATTCTTTTTTTTGAAATCAAAATTTGATATTTTACAAAATGTCACAAAGACAAAATTTTAGTGTAACTAAATTTACTTTAGAAAAAACAAATTTAAAGTTCTTGGATTTATAATACTCAACAAATCTTTTCTAAATTTTACTGATCCTGGGTTGTTTATATTAAAAGATAAGTGCTGTCAATTTACAATTTTTAATTGAAGAAGATTGCTTTTCTTTTGAATTGGAATAATTTTCATAAACATAAGATTGGGATTTAACTCGAATCATTTTTATAAATAAACACAAAAACATTTTGAAATGGAAATAAGAATTATTTTTGAGAAATTTTCTCAATGATTTGAGAAGAAATTCTAAAAGTTTAACAGAGATCTTTTCTAAACACCTATTACAAAACTCGTCGTTCTTTTGAAGAAAGGTCAAATATTTTAAAAATAATATATTCGTTAAAGATTTATTCTAAAAAAAATTTACTTTTTTTCACTTGGAACCACATTTCAGAACATTTTAGGAAGAGAATAATGTTTCAATATTGAAGAAAGTGGTTTTTATCAATGATAGTGCCTTTCATTTTGATAATTGTTTAATTAATTTATCCTTATATATTATGCTATTTTTTTTTACAGTACTTTGAAATTTATATTGGGTTAAATTACATCTAATTCTAACATTTAACAATTCAGAAATTTTCCTTTAAGGGGTATAAGTTCTTCTAACGAACATAAATGATACAAAAAAAAAGAACTAAACAAATATTAGAGAAAGACTAAATACAATCTCTTTCTTGGAAAATTCGTTCTTTTAAAAAAGAAAAAGAGAAAAAAGAAGTGAAAAAAGTTTACTATTTATTATTCAAATACCAATATTGACAGCAGAAAAACCAATTACTAATATCATTATGTATGGATTCTTCAAGGATACCACCTCGGAACTCTGATAACTAGGAAAATAAACTTCACAAAATTGTCGATCTGTCTCAAAAAAAAAAATTTGTGTTTTCTGAGAATTGAAATAAGATTTTTTAAATCAAAAAAACGATTTAAAAGATTGTTATTTACACGAAAGATAAAATACTACCAGTTTTGTGTAATTTTTTTGGCGTTTTGATAAATATTTGACCAAAATTTAAGTGATCCAAAAAACTATTTTAAAACTTTCAAGTAAAATAATATAAATATAAAATAACTTATGTTTGTGTCAACCCTACGGATACCCCCACTTTATTTTCAAGTGTATTTACGAAATTGTCATAAACCCGATCAGATTTTCAAATCAAACAAAAAGAAAGAGGAATTCTGATGATTTTGATTATCGAAAATTGGAGAGAATATTTGAAAAATTTGGAAAATTGAAATTTTGTTTTGGGTTGGAAAAAAAAGAATTATTTGTCTTAAATTTTCAAAAAGAAACCTAAAAACTAATCCAAAGAAAAAAAAATTATAAATAAAAACTATCAAAGGCTGGTAATTTAAAAGTATTTTTATTATTTTATATTGTTAATTTTTTAAGGATAATTTACGTTCCATTGACAAAATATACTCGTTTTTAAGGAAACATATTTTTATTGATTTTAAAGAATTTTATATTAAGAAATCTTGATAAACTATTTTTCAAAAATTTTGACCAATTTGATAATGTCAATGGAAGTTGTTTTGAGAGTTTATTCCGGTTTTCTAATCTTAAAATATTTTCAAATTTTTGGATCAGAATCCTTTTTGTTAATTTTTACAAATTTTTGTCGTTATTTTTCTAATTTTGCAATTTTTTTTTTTTTTTTTTTTTTTTTTTTTTTTTTTTTTTTTTTTTTTTTTTTTTTTTTTTTTTTTTCGATTTCTATTTATCTTCTTTTTCTTTATTTTTGTTTTTCTTTCTTTTTCTTTTTTGATTTATAAAAGATAATTTGGAAAAAAAAAGATCTTCGAAATAACAAATAATCACTAAGAAAATATAGACTAGGTAATGTCTTTTAAAATGTATTTAATTATTACTAAAAAATCTTGTTGTCAACTGTTTTTCAGTTAAAGTTCACCAATAAAAAATCTGTAATGCTCATTTCAAAAATTATGACTCACTTTTTTTTGGTTTTTGGTTTTATTTTTTTTTAATTTTTAAAATATCAGAATTTATATATATTTAGAATTATCTAAAAGTGAATTACAAATCACATTTAATTATTAATTGTTCTTGAATACTAAAGGATATATATTTTTTTTTCAATTTATTATTTCAGTAGAGTCAAAATTTTTGAAATAGTGTTAATTTAGGTTTAAAAATTAATTTATTCTAATTTTTTTCATCTGATACATTACAGAGAAAACGAGTCAAGTTATTCTGTACAAAGTTACAATTAATATTAAAATAAAAATAAAATTTTGTCGAATTTTTGTAGAATACTCAAGAAAATCAAACAAAATCCCCCTCTTTAATCAATTTTTATATTTTCTTTTTTTGAAAAAAAAATAAAAATAATGTGAATATTCTTATTTATTTCAATTTTTGAATAGATTATGGAGTTAATTGAGTCTAAAAAATGAATTAAGGGTTGAAATAAATTATTATTTAATCAAAATTGCATGTTTATCTTCATTAAAACAAAATTTCCAAAAAACAAAATGTTTTTATTTATAAGCTATTTCCAAGAAAGTGGGGCAAATTTATTTTAAAATATACCTTTTAAACTCAATCTTCAAAAAAGTATTTAAAGATCCAAAATCATTAACTGCCACAATATAGATTCTTGGTAATAAATAAATTTGTTTTTTAATATTGTATTACACAAATATACAATATTAAATTTTCGGATCTGGGTTTTATCTGGTATTTTTTCGGTGTGAAAATTGGTCCTTATTATTTTTCTTTTTGATTGAAAAAACCGTTTTCATAACTTGTTTAATCTCAATAAAGTTTACAAATAGAATTGAAAAAAAAATAACTAGATTTTACTTTCACTTCAATCATTTATACCATTATCAATTTTCCAGTTTTTGATTGAAATATGCCGTACATTGTTTTCACCAAAAATAGTGCTATTTTTTTTTTTTTCATTTTTTGGAAATATTTCATCCAACATATTTTGAAAGAAATACCATGGCTATTTATCCAATCAGTTTTAATATTCAACTTAATTTGGTATTGTCAATCTATATATACTTTCACTAAAAAAGATTATTTTTTATGAAATGTAAAAAATATGCCCCACTTTTTTGGAAATACCTTACATTGTATGGAAAAATAAAATTGATCATTCCATGTTAGAGAGAATTATTACTTGTATGGACATTTCATCCCCCCATATATTTTATTCACAATTTAATCAACATTTCAGTTCTTAAAAATCTCGAGACTATTTTATTTATTTTTTTTAACAATAATACCTATTTTAAAAGTCCCATTTGAGATAAAAAGGTCTATTTTCGGAAAAAATTTTTAAATGGATTTGATAATGAAATAACTTTCAATTGAACTTTATGATATTTTTTTGAATAGATAATAATTAATACTTTTGAAAACAGTCTTATTATGAAAAAAAATCAATTTTGGAAAAAAAGGGGATGATAAAATTTTCGTGTCCTATGTTTTAGTGAATTCCAATAAACCAAAAATTTTTTAAATTTTCTGTTTATTTCAAAATTAAAAAACAATCTAATAGTGATTTTCCTGAATTCTAAAGAAGAGATAAAAATCATAGATTTAACTAGATTCTTTTAAATCTCTAAATACGAACCGAATGTTTCTTTAGAGTGCCTCAGAGTGCCTAGATTTTCTTGAGGTTTTCTTTTTATATGTAAAATCTATTGATTTTTTTTTTTTTTTTTTTTTACTTTATGAAATAAACAGAAAATTTAATAAAATTTTCTGTTTATTTCAAAAATTAAAAAAAACTTAGAACACTTTACAAATAAACAGAAAACGCAAGAAAAGCTAATGGCGTTTTTTTTTTTTTACTTTTTGGAACAAACTGAAAATTTAATTAAATTTTTACATTTATTTCAAAAATTAACAGAATCCATCAAAAATGGAAAAACAAAAAAAAAAAATTTCCAATTTAAAGGAATAATGAATTTTTTAATAGTCAAAATAATTGATTATCTATTTAATAGATATTTATTAGATTTAACATGAGATAAAAAGATACAAAAAACCTTTTTATCTTGGAAGAAAAATTCAATTTTTTTAAGATTAAATTTTTTAAAAAATATGAATTGAAAAATTGAATTTTACAACTTAAATTGTAAAATACCTTGAAAAATATTTTTTCATCAAAGATCTTTTATTTAACAAGAGTATTTATTTTAATTGAAATAATTAAAAAGTGATAATTTTTTTAATGATTATGTATTAAAACGTTTTTACATGATAAAAAAAATAGAAATTTCCAACTTTTAAAAATAAACTTTAAATAATAAATAAAAAAAAAAAAATCAATATTAATCAAATCATGCTTTCTTTTACTATTAAATTCTAATTCATAAAAAATTGAAACTATCTCACAAATACTAGAAGTTAAAGAAAATGAAATTTCATTGAATATTTTCGTTTTTAATTATTTTTATAAATAAATGCAAATTAGATGTAAAAAAAAAAATAATTAATTTTTATACTTTTGAAAATTTTTAAACTAAACTGCACAAATATTTCATTTTCAATAATATACACAAAAACAAACAATTTTTAAATATTTTGTATATGTGAACTTAAAATAGTATTCTTCAATAAAAGCTGAGAAAAAAATTCTTGTGAATAAAAACCCAATTCTTTATTTACATTAATTACTATTTGGGAAAATCAATAATATTGAAAAAACAACAAAATACTTTAAAATTTAACAATTCTAAATTTCAGAATATTTAAGAACCTGCTTACTTCAACATTACTATGTGATCAATAAAAATTCAATTAAATTTTATCCTTAATATTTCGAATTTTAGGAGAAGGAAATAATGGAAAATATGGATCATTTTTTATTAGTAAGTCCTTCCTATAAAAATAAAATATTTCAAATTTAATAATTGAAATAAATCTTAATGAATTGAATTTTAAACTAAGATTTTTTAAAATTATTTTTCTAAATTTATAATCATGAAATATAGAATTTGAATATTCAATTTCTGAAAGGAATTTTGAGTAAAAGGTCACCTTGAGCCCAATTTACACTTCTTCAATAATAAGACTCATACTAAAACACCAATGGGGTTTCAATTAATATTTACAAAGAATTGGAAACCCCAACTTTCTGAAAAAGTCTAAAAAATTGTAATGAAATTCAAATATATCCATTTCAAAAATTGAAACAAGAAGATTATCACCATTAACAACAAACTTTTAATTTTACTCATTGTTTACCAAAAAAAGAAATTGTAATTGATTCGATTTCAAACATTTTTTTATATAGTGCTTAACCTTTTTGTCTGTAGATTATGAGTTTTGACTCCGTTACACTTCTCGCAAAAAATCATAAATATAAAAACAATAAAAAAAGAAGATGAATATTTTTATTGTGAATTTTCACAATGTTTAACTTTGTGTTTACTGTTAAGTGTAAAATAAAAAGATCAAAATTTTCATTCAGCTTTCCAAAATAATCACCTCTACGAGAAGTAAAAATAAATTTATAAAGTCACCATTTCTAAAAGAGAGAAAATTGAATAACCTAATGATCTTTACAGAATTACAAAATTTGAAATTTTTCACATAATTTTTCAAATCTTTTTTGTGGAAAGATGAATTGGAAATTTTGTTCATTTATTTTACAACAAATAGTCATCCTAATTTTTTGTTAAATACTCATAAATGCTGTGAAAGGAGGAATTTAGGAAATTTATACCCCTTAAAGTTTTTTACAATTAAGATCAAAGAATTTCCCACATAGATTCAAAGTTTTTGGTTTAATGAAGGTGGTGTGAATAATTCTTTACTCTGTTTTGTGGATAATTAAAAAAAAATCACCTATTTATTTTGTAGGTAACAAAAAAAAAAAGACAATTTGTTTATGGAATAGTATGTAAGAAACAGGGTTGAATGAAGATCTAAATTCAATTCCAAAAAGAAGAAAAAAAAAGAAATTTTCAAGATTGTTTGGTTAGCATCACTTTTAGTTTTTTTTTGTATTCTTGTTTTTAATTGACGTTAATAAAAATGGTGTTAACAAATTAATGCGTTAGTTTCAACTAAAAGAAAAAAAAAAAAAAAACAAGAATACACCAAAGAACAAAAGAACAATAAAATTGTGATTCTAGTTTTTTTTTTTTTTTGAATGAAAAAAGAATAAAAAAAATAAAAATAAAAAAAGAAAAAAAAAAAAAAAAGTATTCTTTTTTAATTTTCCTCTTCAATTTCATTTTTTTTTTCAGAGTTTATCATTACTTTTTCGACTACAGAGATCCCGTCTGAGTTAATCATTTTTATTAAGAAGCACCTTGTACCGATAATTAATCTTTTTTCAACTTCCCTCAAACATTTTTTCATAAGCTCAAGGCCATCTTCAAAGTCAAGATCTTCTTTCCAAAAGCGATCAAGTATTGAGCCAACAAATAACGCAGCGTAGCCCTGTGCTCCATAATTGATTTTTTTGCTTGAGCCTAAATAGTCAAGATAATACAAGGATCCTTTTTGATCTTTTTTGTCATAGCCACCTAAAAGAAGGTTGACAGAATAAGGGTTCTTTCTGATTGCGGTTGCTAATTGTCTGCGTGTGTAGTGAGCAACAGATTTTGTTGTCAATTCCGTTTCGTTCCTTATTCTATAAAGAGAGACATTCCTGATTATCAAATTACAAAATTGGTTTCCGTCTCCTATTTCTCCTGACTTGGCAAGTATTTTATGGCTGTCAATTGGAACCAATTTATCAAAATCGTCTTTGAGCCTCATTATCGATCGCCCTGCATTAGTGTCTCCCGCCATTAACACATAATTTTTTCCAACAAACCCTACAAGGCTATCCATTTTGATATGTTTATTTTTAAAAAGAAAATTAAAATAAAAAAAGAATTCTTTTTGGTAAAAAATGGTAATCAAATTCAAGTTAAAAATAGAAGTGTGTTTCGGATTGAATAGTTAAATAGAGTGTTGATTTTTTTGAATAGTTTGTACTCTGATCTTAAAATCATCAGAAAATCTTTCTAAAATGAACTAAATTTCATAATAAATGGCCTAATTTTTGTTTTTTTTTTCACTTTTTTTATTAAATTTTGATAAGAAAAATAAATATTTCTCAAGTATAGAACTGAATATTAAAATAGTAATTTTTATGTTATCATTGATAACTTCAATTTATTAAAATATTAATTTTCGAATTTTGAGTTTTTAATGGGACAATGATTTTGAAATGGAGTTTATAACAATTACAGATTAATTGCCAAGGAAAAAAATTGTCAAAATTGATTTTAATGAAAAGGTTGTAGTGAAAAACATAATTTTCCACTTTTTTTTTACTTATTTTTCATTGATCAATGAAGATATGTGAAATTGAAATTGCCAAAACTTGATTATTACCTATTTTTAAAATCTTGTGACCAATTTCAAATGAACGGAAAAAGCAGACTATTAAAAAATTCCCTTTTGCTAAGGATACAAGAAAATTTGAATTTTTGAACTTGACTTAAATTTTGGTTTAATTTGATGTTTTTAATTCTATTTTGATGAATAAAAATCAATCTACTTTTTGGACTTGGATTTTTTTTTAAATGAACAAAAAAACACATTAAAAAATATTTGCAAAAGAAAGACATTTACAATTGTTTTCGAATTAAAATGGATTTTGCGATTATTTTCTCTTATTCAATTGTTTTTCCATAATGGTAATATAAAATATTTTTAGAGTGGAGCCAATTACTGTGAATTTTCTTGATATTAAAGCAATATATTACTCTCTAAATATCCTTTTGTAATCACTCTCTTCATTTAATTCCAAAAAATTAAGGAATTATTATTTGTTAAGTTTCTTTTTTTCTCAAAAAAAAGTTTTTCATTTTTTGTTTTAATTTTGAAATAAAAAATTTTAAATTATTGAAATTTTTGGATTAAGAAAAGTGTTAATGGGATACACACATACATATATATATATATATAAAGTAAAAAGAATATATCAATTCTTCTTCATAAAATATATTTAAAATTTTATCCAAAATAATAGTAGTAAATAAAAAAAGTAATTTTAATTTTGAAAAAAAAATAATAAAATTCAAAAGTTACCTGATCTTGAAAAATTACAAAAATTTAATCATCAAACAAACCTTAAATCAAAGAGAAACTAAAAGATTTTCAAATTAACAAAAAAATCTTTCAGAATACATATAATAAATTATCGAATTCTAATATTTGTAAACATGGTAAAGTTTTCAAAAGTTTAAAATAATATTAAAGTACTATTGATTGTAGTATTTTTTTAAAATTCTGTTAAAGATGATGGCAAATGTCTTGTGTTTTTCTCTTTATTCTGAGAATTAATAAAATTTATAATAAACACATTAAATCCTTTTAAAATTATTTTAATTTTTTTTAAAGTTTTATTTTCATTTGAGAAATCAAAAAAAACATCCAGAAATTTTCTTTTAATTTCTTAAATTTATATAAAAATTGACACTTATGAACTTTCAATAGAAATCTTCAGCACCCTAACACACTAATTCATAATAATACAAAATCAATATTATTTATTTAAAACTTAATAAATTTCTGTTATAGATCAATTTTGAACAATTCAAAAATTCATGACATTTACTAATTATTGAAATAGATATCATTCTATACAACCAATAAAAACTCAAATCAATTATCATTTATGTTTAAAATATGAATATAAAGGGAAAAAAAGACAATATTATTCAATTATTTCTGGATACCTACTGACTACAAAAATAAAAGATTAATTTTTTAAAATAAATTATACAAATTAAACTTGAATGTAAGAATTTTCGATCAAAATATTTTGAAATTATCTTCATTAATTGATAACCTTGAGATATATGATTTTATAAGTAACTTTTATTTTCCAAATTTATGTTGGATTTAAATTTCTTCAATAAAGACAATAAAAAACTTATTTTTGAGAAAGATGTAAATAAATAAATAGAATCCGCGTTTTTAAAAACCATTAACCGAATTTGTAACTATATTTTATTTTTGGTATTAACCTTAATCCATATTTTGAAATATAAAAGGTATTATTTTACCATGAAATAAAAAAAATCCAGGTATTTTATTTAAAAGAATAGTTACACATTTTGTATATGATTTATAAGTTAAACTTTTGATATTCTTGTTAAATTTATGTTAATAAATCTTTTTTATCCAAAAAATTGCACATTTACTTATGTTTCTGTTCATTTATCTCAAAAATAATGATTTTTTATGGAAAAAAACCCTGATTTATATGATGTTCATATTTACATCCCTGCCATGAATTATTTCAATAATTTCTTGTTGTAAAATATATTATTTAATACTCATATCTCTATTTTTAGAAATCATAATAAAAGGACAACCCTATTACAATTCAACCCTTTTCATAGATAAATAAAAAATTGAATTTTTTTTTATTTTTTATTTTTTACATTTGAAGGTTGAAAAAAGAAAAAATACAAAGGTATCACACTAATTTGATAAATATTACTCAAGAGGGGGGATTATAACAGCAATTTATTCCCTTTTATGTATGATTAAGAAAAAATCGGATTAAATTCTGACCATTATGATGATAATTCTTTGTTGTGGAATCAAATTTTGTCAAGTATTTCAGTAATAAAACCTCTAGGAGAAGAGTAAAACTCTATAAATTTTTGATATAATGAATCTAAATATAAATAAAAGAAAAACAACTAGAAAATTGGAGGGTAGGAAGATAAAAGTTTTTTGAAAATAATTAATTTTACTTTTTTTTGCTATTTTTTTTTGTTAATTTTGTTAATTTTTTACTAAACCCCGTTCCAAAAATTTGGACACACCCAAAATCAAAAATAGGCAAAAAAAACCCAATTTATTGTATTTTTCCAAACCTAATATAAAAACACATTTAAGTTACCCAGTATTAATGTTTTAATAAGTAATCATTTTAACCCAAATAAAAGAAAAAAATACAAAACTCCAAAATAAAACCAGGTGGGTCCAAAATAATGAAACGAGCGGAACAAAAAATGTATTGGTAAATTTGTTGAAATTTCACCAACAATTGTTGATCGATCAAATGATAAGATACCATCTACCAATTGTATGTGATTATCCAATTTAACAAACTCAACACTAACCGTCTATCAACCATCTAAAAAAAATTTCGAGATCTAACCAAACAGATTATGTAACTCCAAAAAAGGAAATGAAAAAAAAACAAAAAAGACAAAAAATGAAATTGTATGTAAAATCAAAATTCTTTCCAATTTGAATTTAAAGTTTGGTAATGATGTTCTTTTCACTGTTTAAACTGTGTCCAAATTTTTGGAATCTAGTTTATTATTGGTATTTTTGGTTGTTTTTTGAAAAAAAACTATTTTTTAACGTTTTTTTTTATAGTAGAACTAGGCTATATGTGGTGCTTTTTTCGAAAGTATTTCTATTATTGAAAACTCTAAATACTTTAATTAGTGCTTATAGTTATATGATGTAACTTTCTAAATCATCTATCTATAATAATAAATATATTCTCTTTCCAGTCAAAGTTCCCTAGTTTTATTGAAGAAATAGAACATATTCTAGAAGTTTAATCCATCTCTCTTCTCAAAATAAATTTTTCAATTTTTAGATCTGATCTTGTTTTTTAATTTAGTCAAATTTGTTTTTTTTTTGTGTGTTTTTATTAGGCTTTTATATCTTTTTAATAATTGTGAAGCGACTTTATAATATAATTTTAATAATTAATTTATTGTGAATACAAAAGAATATATATATATTTTTTCAATTTTTTATTTTAAGTGAGTCACATTTTTTGAAATGGAGTTAAAATAATTTAAAAAAATAGTTGTCTTAAATTTTTGATTAAAGGGGGATTTATCAAATAATATAATTTCTTCAATTATATTGGAATTAAAAAAAAAATATAATTATTATTTCTTTATCGTGATAATAAATCTTTTAATACTAAAAATAGATATAAAAAAATGATTTATATCAATATTTTGAATATCTTTCTCAGGATTAAATAATTCATGTAAACTTTAATTCGACTTCACGTAAATAAAAACCCGTTTTAATTACTTTACCCAGGATTAGCTTTTAAGGGCATGTATATATTTATCTTTGACAATATGAAGAAAATAATAGAAAGAGAAAATTTGAAATATTATTATTGATTAAAGTTAATAAAAAAGGGAATAAATTAAAAAATCAATAACAATTTGTATATCATTGAAATAATAATTTAAAAAAAAGGGGTAAATGCCCTTTTTTTTTTGTTTAAAAACAAATAAATCTATTTATATTCTTGAACAAAATTTGGGTATAAATTTAAACTAGAGTCGTTATTATTCCCTTTTTATAGATTTCGTTACCTTTTAAGATCAAGGGGAAAATTACAAAAACATTATCAGAATCCTTATTCTTTTCATTTTTTTTGATTTGTTTATGTCTTGTTTTTGTAAATATGCGATCTGAATCAGCAAAATCCAATTTGTAAGAGTTGTCGTTAACCAGATAAAGAATCTTAATAGTGGATGATAGGAACTTGTTCAAAGTATTTGGACGAATTTTTTGAAAGTCGACCTTTTGTGAAGATCGAATCCTTACTGTACCTTTACCTTGTGTGGTATCTAAGTTCTTCCAAATGTCTACATTTTGTTCACGAATTATTTCAACCATTTTTTGGATCTCTTCTTGTGTGGGTACTGAATTAAGATTTTCAATTTTGGATTGACAGGATTTAATTAAAATTTTGAGTGCTTTTGGTCCACCTCCCCAAAGTTTCCAATGAGAAATCCAAAAGTCTTGTAATTTTAAAATATATTTTGAATGTTTTGTTTCAAATGAATCTAAAAAGCTAAGTGGCGAGTTAAATTGATCGTTTTGGGTTACTTTTTTTGGGTTCCTAGATATTAAAGGTGAACTGTCATCATCAGATTCCATTTTTGGTATTTCGTGAACAATTATTTCGTTTTCACTTTCACTTTCAATTTCTTTTACCTTAACCTGTTCCTCTTCCTCTTTCTCTTCCTCGTCTTGTTTTTTTTTTTCGCCTATACTTTTTTCTTTATTAATTTTGTCTTCATGAATGGAATTTTTGGTGTGGCTTTTTTCTTTTTGGTTCTTGAGTAAACCCGTCTTTTTTTTCTTATTTTTTACAAAATAGATGATGATCAATAAGAAAAAAATTAACAGAAAAAATTGAACTAAAGTTAACATACAAAGAAAAGAATTGAGAGTATAAATAGATTTTTGAATAAACAATTATAAAATTTTTTAAAGGTGAAAAAAAAATGAAAAAATGATATTTAAAAGCCTGAAGTCTATACGTAAAAGTATTTTAATTTTTTATGAAAATTTGGAGCTAACAACTCTATCTTGTTTTCTTATAATTTTTCAACAAACATTGTGAAAAAGTATTTATAGTTGCTTGACCTTTATAAATCTTTGATCCTTTCAAACGTTTTGTTTTAGTCTTCAATCCTTTCATACCCTTTGCAGTACAAAAAGTTTATAAAAATGATCAACTTTCGAAAAGTTCCCAATTTTTTAGGATGTGGGCTAGTTGAAACAAATCATTTTCTGCTTCTTATACTTCCAATCATAATTACATTATCATATGTATAATTTAACAAAGATCGTTCCAAGGCCATTAGTTTTAAATGGTCCATCTGGGTGTGGTATATTGTTTCTGAATAATATTTTTAAAAGCCTTTTTGTTTAGTGATCAATTTAATTTCTTGACAAATTTTTTTTCTTCATTTTAATTCTTTTTTTGGGTTGAACAAAACAAACAAAAACAAAAAAAAAAAACAAATCAAAAAACATTTTGTAAAGGAAAATCAACTCTCGTAAAATTGTTAATGAAAGAACACCCCAACCGATTTGCATTTTCAGTTTCACACACCACAAGAAAACCAAGAAAGGGTGAACAGGATGGAGTTCATTACCATTATACCAGCAAGGAACAATTTGAACAAGATCTGATCGACGAAAAATTTATTGAAACTGCACAAGTACATGGGAATTATTATGGCACGTCCATCAAATCTATTCAAGATGTTCAAAAAAAGATGTTAATACCAATCCTCGATCTAAATATTGATGGTGCGGTCTCGATAAAAAAAATTGATTATTTGAACCCACATCTTGTTTTTATCACAGCACCAAGTTTGCAAGAATTAGAAAGAAGGCTTAGAGGAAGAGGGACAGAAACAGAACAACAAATCCAAGTCAGACTAAAAACAGCTGAAAAGGAGTTGGATTGGGTTAAAACACATCCAGATTTCTATCATCAAATAATCATTAACGATAATCTTCAATTAGCATTCAACGAACTTTTTGGTGTTGTCAAAGATGATTTATTCCTTTTAAATAAATAACAAGTTGATAATCAAAACATTTTTCGTATTATTAATAGCACTCCTAATTTGGAAAACTAACTATTTTTAACTGAAAAACTCTATTGTCATCAATGGACATAGGTAATTTTTTTTAAAAACAAAGATCTTTTTTTAAAAAATTGTTATGAAATAGACATTGAATAAACAAATTATATTTTTTTCAAGTACAAAATAATTATTGTATTTTTTTTTTTGAAAATTAAGTTGATTTTTTAAAGTGAGTTATACTAAAACATAGTGGTTTTATTTTTAAAGTATATTATTTTACACTTTCTTCACAGATCAAAAGATTATATTCTTCTTTCACAATGAAAATAATTTTTTTTGAAATAATTCAAAAATATGATAGATTTCGAAATTTTTGAAAAGAGAAAAAATGTATCAAATTTTTAAAAACAATAATTCAACCTTAATATTGATTTAAAAAAAAAATATTCTATTTTTATAGTAATCAGATTTTTATTCCATTATTAAATTTCAGTATGTGGTAATTTTTTTTTTTTTGAATTTGATATTTAATTTATTCACAGATTTTTTTTATTTCACTTATCCCTTAATAGTATTTTAGTAGAAATAATTGATTTCCAGGAAATATTATTTTTTAAAAATAAAATGAAATCTTACCAAGATCTTATAAAAACTTTTGTTTTATAAAATTTAGCTTTTGACTTCTGAAATTCAAGGGTGAGTTAACCTCATCTTTACCATTTATTAATTTGAGAAATTTTTTTTGAAATCCAAAATTTACATGTCCATAAGATAAAACCGAAAAAAGTTAACACATTATTTTTTATTAATAATTAAGTTAATTCTTGAAAATGGGGTGGAATATTTTTAGTTTTATGTTGGAAAGTATTGATTTTATAAGAAAAATTTTTATTTTTATTAGTATTTTTAAT
This sequence comes from Anaeramoeba flamelloides, assembly GCA_027625915.1. NCBI lineage: Eukaryota > Anaeramoebidae > Anaeramoeba > Anaeramoeba flamelloides. Next base: position 2,978,609 of record JANTQA010000008.1, read on the forward strand.
TATTAATATTTCAATTCAAATCCCAGTCAATAAAACTAATCGAGGTATATGTAATTAAATAAATCTAATTTTGATTGAAACTTAATAAACACTTTCCAATGAAATTCAAGATCAAATAAGTAATTTTTTTTATTCTTTAAAATTTGAAGAATGTTGTTTTCTGGTTATCAAAAAATGTAAAAAAAATATAAAACAAAATTAAAATTTTGAAATATTTTTTTAATTAAATTGTTCATTCTTATTCAGAAGAATTTTTAAAACAATTCAATCATTTTAGAAATAAAAAAATTGATTTGGAATTTTATGGATAAAATTACAAAAATCACAAATATCTTTAATAAAATTTTATTTTGAAAAATCGAATTTCATCTTTTTTAAAAAAAACCTAATTTCGAAATACTATTTGGAAATGACTTTAAAACATTAATTATTATAACTATTATTCTAGGGATAATATTAATAATTTAAAATATATTGAAATAATCAATTTTTTGGTTATCCATAAGAATTATACTAAAGAGGTAGGCACATTTTACGTTTTTGATAACTTTTAATTGTGATAACCTGAAAAAGAAATGATTTTTTGAGTGTCATTGGCTATTGAAACTGTGAAAACAGAAATACTATTTACTACTCTATTTGTAAAAAGTGAAAAGAACCCAAATAATTAAGAGTTGATTCTTTTATTTTTTAATTTTTCAACATTATATTTGATTCAATCTTTTGTTTTTTTCAATTATATTTTTTTTCGAGAGATATGTTTACACGAACAAGTGAAATTAATCATACAGTAAACCAAAAAAATAGACCTGAAAATATGTGTTTTTCAAACAAATATTTTCTTTTAGAAGATCAAAAACCTGAAATATTGCCTTTCCATATAAATTTGTTGAAATCAAGTAAAAAAAAAAAAAAAAAAAAAAAAAAAAAAAAAAAAAGACTATTTTTGAAGATTTTTTTCTTAATCTATTTGATTTAGATGAATCCAAAAAAATTATTGTATTGGATTTCTCACGCTCTAGTTATTTATTAGTATTTTTATACAAAATACTCTATTTACAAAGTATTTTTCAGAATTCTAAATTCAAATATTTTTATCAAATAAAGCCAAAACAAAGAATACTTTTGTAAAATTAAAATAAAGGGGTTTAATTATCAAAACCAAAATCATAATAAATTTTAAAAAGTAAAATTTAAAAAAAATAGAAACTAGAATTCAGAATAATTTTGAGTTGTTGGATTTTAATGGGAAATAAATAATTATCAAATCTAACTAACACATCAAACAAATTTTTATTTCTGAAGAGGTTTTTACAAAATATCCTATTGTCTGAAATAAAACTGTAATTGGATGAATTACATGAAATAGGATTTTAAAATTGATTTTGAAAATTCAATAGAAATAAAAAGTAATAGATTAATCAAAAATTTTCTAAAAATACAAGTTTTTTCAATTAAAATTAAAATTAAAACCAAATAATGCAGAAGTAATTTTATCAAAAATTTCAGACAAGGTCGTGAAACAAATTATTTTTTTTTTTAATTTTATTAAATCATTTTTTTCATATTTTTTGATTTCCATTTTTTAATTGATATGTTAATATATTTTAATATGTATATATCCCACTTCCTTGTATTTATTAAAATTTTAGTGTATTTTGTGAAATAATTGATTTGAAGGATTCAGTTTCATATAAACTCCGATATTCAAAATTTTGAAAATGTACTTACTTCTTTATTTATTATGAGAAAGGAGTAATCAAAGAAAATTTACTAAATAAAAAAGAGAAGAAGAAAAATAATTAAAATATTAATGTAAAAAAATATTAGAGGTTTTGATGATAACATATATTATCATGATATTAACAATAAAATCGTGATATTATTAAAAATCCTAAATAGTCCAACTTTATCGCGATATTCAACATTATCGCAATATTCACATTATCGCGAAAAAATGAAAAATTATTTTTTTGAGATTGTCTTAAAAAAATCTTAACTTTAACAAAGTCTTGAGACTTTTACAACACTTTTCCCTTTCATAAATGTCAGAAAGTGTTTGTAAGGGTTGTGGACTGTCTTCAAGTGTTTGAAAGTTTTGAAAGACAGAAAACTTTTGTAAAAGGATTGAGTTTGGTTTGTTGTGGAAAAAAATTTTATTCTTTTCATTTTTTTTTTTAACAAAATATAAAATCTCAACCAAAGTTTATCATCAAACTAATAATTACCCATTCCAACAATATAATTGAATATAAGATAGATTTATTTTCGTAAAATGGAGTTGTTACATTCACCAATTTTAAATAGCAAAAAAGAATAAAGAATAATTTTCCTTCTTATTACTGATAGGTCAAACAAAAACCTCTAACCTCTAATTGTGTTTGTGTCCAATACAAAGATGCTCAAAGAAGAACAAGAACAAGAAGAAAAATATAATAAAAATCTTAATAATTGCTGATCATCTGGCAAGGATGTTGTGAAAGCTAATGAAAAGTTTACCAACCCCTTTTAGCTTTCTGAGAATATTGAAAATCTTTTAACCCAAGATCACATTCTCTAAAAAAAGGACAAAGGGTTGGTTATTTTAGAAGGTCTTTTATTCAACTCAATTTACAACACAACAATTAACTGAAAAAATATTTATTTCTATTTATTTCTTATTGTTGTTGATCTTAAAGGATCGATAGATTTGTCAACCAAACAAAATGAAAGCACAACAAAACTCTTGGATCTGATCCTTGATTGGATCAAGAATCTTTTTTGTTGTTTTTTCAAAGAATGACTTTTTTTCACCTAATCTATTTTTTGATCAAAAAAAAAATTTTATTCAAAATATTTTTCAATTAGCCCAAAAACCCATCAACTATTATATCGCGATTACTTTTTAATCGCGATATTATGGCATTTATCGCGATTTTATAGAATTATCGCGATTTGTTATATTATCGCGATAATACAGTCAGTTTCACTTTTAAGACACAAACTTTCAACCAAATTTAAGGCACAAAAAAAATCTCAAATTAAGGCACAAAATTCAAATTCTAGTAGAATAATTTGTGAAAATTAAAATTCCAAAAAATTGTGCTTTAATTTGAGATTTTTTTGTTCCTTAAATTTGGTTGAAAGTTTGTGTCTTAAAAGTGAAACTGACTGTATTGAATATCGCGATTTTCTGATATTATCTCGATTTGATGGAAATTATCGCGATTTTTGTAACTTTATCGTGACATAATCATGTTATCATCAAAACCTCTATTATATCATTTACATGACCAAATTAAAAATTACCCACATCCCGAAATAAGGGGGGTAAAAACCCGAAAGAAAGATTATTAATAAATCAGATTCCTCAAACTGTGATTAATAAATTGGTATTCCACAACTCCGAAAAGTGGGAAAATGTACTTGCTTCCATTATAAAGAAAAAAAAAATCTGTAAATTAATATTCCTTGCAATAAAGACTTGGTATTGTGTAATAATTACTAAAATCCAAATAAATAAGATTAAAACTTAATTTAATGTTAGAAATAAAATTAATTTAAAAGTTATATTCTCAAAAAAAAAAATGGAAATAAGAAACTATTGATCTCACTAAATAATATTTTTCTTTTTGGAGACAATCAGAATTTTATGAGACTTTGTGTATACAATTTTTTCAATTAAACAATGTCTCTATAAAATATTTTGAAATTTGATTATCTTGTTGTGAAATAAGGATTACTAAAGGTACTAGTAACTATTATTTATTTTATTTTCCAAAGGTAATTAAGTAATTATTAAACCAAGTTTATGATTAAACTTGATATACAAATTTTTCAATCAACTTTATAGAAATGAGTTAACATTTTTAAAAAAAGTTCATTTTTCAAATTATATTTTCAGTCAAAAGATCTGATCCTTTTAGCTTGGGTTTTTGGATCAAAATAAAACAAGAAAAATTTACTAACAAATTTTTACTTTGATGAAATCCAACTTTTAGTAATTTCTGTGAGTATGTAAGAACAAATAAAATTAAAACTTTAATTGTATTTTAAAAATACAATAAAAATAAATCAAAATATTGAATCCTTGAAGATCTAAAAAAATTGATCATTTATTTTATTCACAAATAACAATGAAATTTCTTGTAATTTAAAAGACTAGACAATATTCTTTTTCAAAAATTAAGAGTCTAAACAAGGAACTATTATTTGTAAAATCAGTAATTTGATAATATTTAAAAAAAACTTTTTTTATTAGATTTATTTATTTGAATTTGTTATATTTGTTTGAAAATCTTTAAAAAACCAAGAACTAATTGTAAAATCGATTTATACGTTTAACCTTTGGGTTGTTAACAAATCACTGAAAAAATTAAGATTGGGTTACTAATTAAAGATTAAACATAAATAATCAAATAAAAATTATTTCTTTAGATTATAAGTTGATTTTTCTCCAGGTTTTAAAAAAGTATTTTAAGAATTTTTAATTTAATTGTTTGTTTTTTTTTCTCATATTTTTTTTGTTTAACAAAAGAAAAATTTGATTTAAACCCTTCTTTGAATCAAAAAATTATATTTTTTCAAGCTAAAAATAATTATTATAATTTTTTTTGAAATAAAGTAGATTTTTAAAATACTGGATTATTAACTAACTTAGTGATTTCATTTTTATAGTGTATTTTTGTACACCCCCTTTACAGATAATAAGATTTCAATCTTCTTTCAAAGAAAACAATTGTTCTTTTAAATAATTCAGAAAATAGGTTGGATTTTGAACTTTTCAAAAAAGAGATAAATGGATAAAACTTTTTAAAAACAATAATTCATTTCTGAAAATAGCATTAATAGTTAGTTTGGTCTTTTAGTGCTCAGATTTTTACTTTACTTTTCAATTTTAGGATGCGGTAAAATATTTTTGAATTGGTTATCAAATTTTATTGCAGATTTTTTTTAGTTATCTTTTCCCTTAAATAACAATTTTCATTTTTTTTCTCCTTCAACTTTTATTAAATAAAACCAAAATGTCATCAACTGAATTTGTTCCCTTTTCAGCATTTGTCCCACCATCACTTCACCCTTTCTTTGCTTTAATTTTTATGACACTTGGAATCATGACTTCTATACTCCTTGTTTCAATTTCCTTTGTTGGTAGCAAAGCAACACGCACTTTAAAATTACAATTAACTTTGGCTGTTTTTGCAAGCGTCTTTTGTGGGTTTGGCTCGCTTTTCCTCTTCCTTTGGTCAAAGGTGTTTCCATAGGCTGATCAATTCGATTTATTTTCTCTTTTTTCACTCGTTATTTTTGGTTTCAAAACAAAACATAATTTTTTATTATATTCAGGTTTTGTTTTGTTTATTAAACAAAGAATTATCACCTAACAAACACACTTGTTTTGTTTTTAAGAAAAGGTGGTTTTAGATACAATTGTAAACTTTTTTACATTTTACTATTAACAAGATCTCCTTTCCTCAAAAAAACCAATAATAAAAACAAAAACAAAAACTTTACTTTTTTGTTCATTTTTTTTAATGATCGTTTAGAAAAAGTTAAAAACAACTAATTGAGCATTTCTTTTTTCTTTTTGTATTTCTGGGATCTTAATTTTTTTTCATTCTTTTATTTTTTCTATTATTTTTTTTGATTTTTCCTCAATCAAAAAAAAGATTCTTTCCAACAAAACAATTAACTTTGAAAAATTTCTTTGAGAAGGGTAATGACAAAAATGTTGACAATTTCTCGAAAAGAAAGAGTAAAAGTTTGTAGTCATACAACCAAGGAATTTGCAACATGAACTTTAAAATCATATTTAGAATTAATTTTTATCTCATTTTCTTTCATTAGTACACCTTTATAAACAAGGTAATAAATTTCTGTTTAGGTGTCTTTTTTTTAAATGAACGTACTTCTCTCTAAAGTTCACTTAGTAATACTATTTGTTCAAAAATAAATGTAACAAAATTTTCTTTTAGTTTTCTAAAATTTTTTTTTGAGATCTTAATCAAAATTTAAGGGATTAACGTCACCATAGGTTTCTCAATAATCAAAGTATACTGTAATTCGGTGTAAGTGGTATTAGTGCACCATGGCTCAAATAGTTTCTGTGACTCTAAATAATCTAAACTCTTTTTCAAATAAAAGGGCAAAAAAATTTCAAGAATTATTCATAAGTGAATCAAATTAATTGTAGTATCATTCAAAAATCTAAGAAACGCTTTAAACATAAAAAAAAAAACTCAACTGAATCTTTAAAACTCATTAAAACAAAACAATAAAAATTAAAATTCAATATTTTGAAAATTGATGTACCCTTTTATTTGAAATGAGAAATCTCGTTTTGTAAATTGTTGGGGAAAAAAATTATAAAACCAATAAAAACCTTTGAACAAGGCGAATTGGGAAAAAGTTCTCAACATTTTATTGATAATTCTTTACACTTCAAACTTTTGTTCTTTAAAGTCTCATTTTCAAGATAAATCCACAATTTATCTGATATTTTGTTGGAATTGTTTGTTTTTTCTTTATTTCTCTTTTCTTTGTTCCATGCATCAATCCAATAATGGTCTTTCTTAATTCCTATTTCTAGCACATTCGAAATCAAACTTAAACTGTTTCCATTTATACACTGGTAGATTATTTCCAAATTGGTTTCTTCTTATCATGCTTTTTCATTTTCCAACTGTTCAATACCTAAAAATAAAAAAAGCAAAAAATGAAAAAAAGAATCATTAAAATGAAAATCACCAAACCGTAATTATCTTATTAACAATCGAATTTGATGGTATTGACGATTTGAGAGGTGTGCCCTTTTGTTTGAAAAATAGTTTATTATAAATCTTATTGCACAATAAATTATTATATTTTTTGAAAGGATCACTATTAAAAATTTTCATTTTGTAAATTTTTTTTTTAATTCCTTTTCTAAATCTAAAAATATAACTCAAAATAATAGTATTATATATTTTAATAATTCATATTTAGAACTTCCAAAAGTAACTATTTTTATAAATATTTTAATTTCAAAGATTAACTCAATAATCATCTACACACAACCCCATAAGACTGGATTAGTTTTGTTTCTTTTTTATAAAGATAATTGTAATATCAACATATTTCCAATATTTCTGTAATAAATGTCAAAAAAATCTATGAGTTAATTATTTAATTTTTAAAAAAAATTAATTTTTTTAGTTATTAATCTACATATCGCAAAAAATTTAAGAAAGATATTTTGCAACTTTGAAGTTGGAATATTGATAATTCAGTCTTTAAATTTGTAGCAAAATGAAGATTTTTTTCTGAAATTGTTGGGTTTTTTTACTAATAAAATGGATCAGTTTTTAATTGATGAGTTCAACAAATAGTACTACTTGACGAATTGATTTTTTAGAGAAATTTAAACTATTTGAGCTAATGTGGCTTCACTCCAATGACAATATACTTTGATCTTAGGCTCTTACTTGTTAGAAACTTATCCCTTAAACATCTGTAATTCTGTAAATCAGCCTTTCTGGTTTTTCTTTTTAGAATTGTGAATTTTGGTATTTAAATTTAAATTCTTGGGTTTTGTTTTTTTTTTTATGCTGAATGAAAATATAAATCCTTTTATTTTGAAATTAATATTACTTGAATTGATGGGCAACCATAAAAAAAATCTTTTGGTAAATTTAATAGTCAATTCAAAAAAAAATTACTGCATCCTAAAATTGAAAAGTAAAGTATAAATATGATTACTACAATACCAACTTACTTTTAATGTTGTTCTCAGAAATGGATAATTTTTTTTTAAAAGAATAATCGATTTTTTTTATTTTTGGAAAAATGACAAAATTTTTTGAAAAGTACAAAAAATGATTTCTTAATTTTCCAAATATTTTTGTTTAATTTATATTTTTTCATTAATTTTGCAACTTTTCCGATATGCACCCAAGCACGTAGTAATTTGTCTGGATGTTTAATCTTTAAAATAAAATCAAATTCCATTTAATAAACTTTTGAAGTGATTTGTTTTTATTTTATTTTTTTATTTTGTTTTTGACTCAAGTATTTCAGATCTACTCTTTAACAGAGAAAGTTTATTCACAAAAATAAATCCTTTACAATTAATCCAATAATTAAATAAAATTTTTAACATCTTCTCGAGGTTTAAAGTTTAATTATATTTGGATGGGTGATTTTAGAAAAAGTAAAAATTGTAATCATTTTTATTTTGACGAAATCTCACTTATAGTGATAACTTCAGAGTTTTGAGTACAAATAACATTTTGAATTTAATCTTATGTTAAAAATGAAAGTAAAAATAAATCAAATACTGAATCCTTAGAAGAACTTAAAAAAATGATAATTTATTTTATTCACAAATAATTTATTAAATATATTGAAATTTAAAAGATGAGACATTATTCTTTTTCAAATATTAAGACTAAAAAGTACAATCTTTTATTTTTTAAATTACAATTAGTTATTTGACTATATCTATATTTTTTTAATTATTATTTTAATTATTAGCAATCAGAATTAATTTTATTTGTTTGAAAATATTTAAAAAAAGTGAAATAATAATAGTACAACCTTTTAATAGATTTAAACTTTGTTTTTCTTATGAATTCACTAGAATAATCAAGATAGGGTTAATAATTATTGATTAACAATAATCAGATTAAAAAGAATTTCTTTAAATTTTAAGTTGAATTTTGGGGGTTTTTAAAAAGTATTAGGGAGAAATTTTAATTTAATGATTTGGTTTTTTTTTTCATTTTGATCTTCTATTGAATCGTTAGCCAAAGAGAAAAAAAATATAAAATGTAACTAAACTATTTTTCAGTCAAAGGGGCCCAGTTGTAATACCTGAAATACATGTGTTTAAAGGTTTTGTATGGATATTAGAAGAAAAATTTTATTTTGGATATTTTCAAAATTGAAATCATTTTTTCACATTTTTGCACATTTTTGTTTTTTTTTTTCGATTGTTTTTTCAATACCTAATTCAGTTGCAAAAAAATTTTTTATTGCAAGATCAATAGTCACTTGGTAAAAATGTGTTATTCTAAGGGTATTGAAACCATGGAACTGATTGTTGAGAAATCTATTGATTTCTATTGGAATTCTATTCGATCTTTGATCTTGATATTTGTTTAATAAATGTGAAAAATTTTCACTTCATTTTCATTTCCTTTTTTAAATAGAGAACAAAAATACCAACACAATTCGTTTGGGGGCTTCATTTCTAAAAGAAAAGTATGGAAAATGAATTGAAAATTGTTTCATATTTATTATTCAAATACCAGTATAAGTTCAAAACGAACATTGTTGTTTTTCTCAATAGGGAAATAAGAATTTGAGTTTTTCAATTTTTAAGAAAATCAATTGGTTAATTAATTTTCTTTCATATGGGTATCAATAATTCTTTGATGTGTATTATTACGATTTATTTCTTATTTGTTCTTCAAAGGTCAATTAGATAAAATAATTGATATTTGAAAAAAATGTTTTTTTTTGGATTCCCCTTTGACTGAAACAGAGTTTATTTTGGCAAAGATTTTTAAATTTAATATTTTTTTTTTCCATTATTTTTTTTTTCAACAAAAGGAAAAAATTGATAAGAAAAATGCTTTTAATAAAGAAATTATATTTTTTTTTTGAGTTTTAAAATAATTATTTCAATTATTTTTTTTGAACTACAGCCAATAGATTAATGAAAAAATTTTCAAAATTGACTTTTTTTTTATTTTTAAAGAAGATTTTTAAGACTATCTTGATATATAATATGATTTCTTTCTTCTTTTAACAAAAATATTTTTTTTGAAATATTTTATTATGGTTGGTCTTTTTTTCTTTTTGATCAGAAAAATTCTTTTCCGGGGAGTTATAATCTCTTGATAATTTTCCAATAGAATGAAGAAAACTTTTAGCAAAATTTTATTATTTCTAAAATAGTTTGGTTATTCCTTATCATATTGTCAATTTTTTATTCTATTTTAAGAAAACTTCGTTTTCTCAAAAAAATGAGTTTAATTTTTTTTCATTTTTTCAAAAATATTTTTTGAAGAACATATTTTGAAATATAAACAATATGTTTATTCATTAGTAGTAATATCTCTCTTAATTACAAATTCCCAATTCTCAAATAGAAATACCACCAAAGAGAAAATTATTTGAAATATATTAAAAAAATCCTTATTTTTTGGAATTATCTTTGATAGATAACTTTGGATTATTGGAATGTTGTTTAATATAAAAAATTACTTTGAATACCAAAACATAAGTAGAGACATCGGATTTAAATTTTTTTTACACTTTGACATTTTTTCAATTTTTTTACCTTTTTTTGGTTTATTATAAAAATATAAATATAAAAATCGTTTTTTTGAAAATTTTACTCAAGTAAAGTTATTTACATAAAAAAAGGGGGTATATATATAAACTATCTTACATAATAATTGGCCCATTAAAAATCAAATTTTAAAGAAAATTATTTTTAATAATTGAAGTTATCTATTATAATATAAAAATTTAGATTTTAATATTCAATACTATACTCAAGAGATATTTATTTTTTGTCTAAAAATAAAAGAAATAAAAATAAAAAAAACTGTTAAAAAAAATTGGGCTATTTATATTGAAAGAAGCATTACATAAAAAATTGAAAATTTAAAAAAGTAAAAAAACCCATTTATTGATTCTCCTTCCATTTGAATAACTAAATCTAATCTCTTTTTCATATTTGAAACCAATTTTTTCATTAATTCATCTGTTACTTCTTTCAAATTTTTCATTTTCATTTTCCATTTTAACAAAACACTTTGGAAAAAATAAAAAAGAGAAAAAATGATTTATTTGCAAACTTTTCATTGTGAGAGGAAAAACTTCAAAACGATAAAAAAGCAATTCATTATTCAAATGTAAGATGTGCCATTTATTATGAAATTTAGTTTATATATGTATATATAGATATGTATATAAGTTATTCATGAATAGATCTGCACATCTCAACTAATCCCTTACAAACAAATTTCTTTTAAAAAAAAATAAAAAACAATATAGTGGAAAATTTGTAACGTTTATTGTTTAAGAAATATGTCAAAGGAGAAATTTAATAATTACAAACGAGCGATTTCTTTCTTGGCAAATTTTAAAATAAAGGGTATTTTTAGAAATACAATATATGCAATGGCTTAAATATGATTTGTACTTATCTGAATGGGATGTATTATTAATTTTCCAAAGCTCCAAATTCTTGAAATTTTTGCAAATCGGAAAGAAAATGAGAAAGTGAAGCGGTTTGGTAATCGGAAAATTGGTTTAAAATTGACCCCCAGTATGAAGGCTTCTGGTTACAAAAGAGATACTCGCCCCAGATTTGTTTTCTTTTTTCGATAGATTCTGAATAATTATCTGATTTTTCATTATTGAAAATGTCGAGTTCTTCAATGACAGAAACTGTTGTCCAATTAACATGGTTTTTTGCTTCCCTGACATCGCCAACGGGATGGTCTCCAAAATAAATAATTTCGCTATTCTGCACAAGATCCAAAAACTTCATCAAGTCTTTCACGTTTCCGTTTTGTAGGGGATACCGCATTTTTAGTGAGCACTCCTTTTGAGTTTTGACGTCAATGAAGGGGGTTTGAGAATCGTTTTGGAAAAAGGCTGGCTTCTTGGCATAAATTAAAATTAAATCAAAATATTCTTGCCAATTTGATCCTAACAAATAATCCAAAGTTAAATCCACATAACCGAAAATTGAGTTTGTTAATAAAAAGATTTTTTTATTATCCTTTCGTAACAATTTAAACAATTTCTTCAAATCTTTTGTGTTGTCATCAAAAATTCCTGGCAAGTCTTGGGAAACTGAAGGATAAAAGTCGCCCTGTTCATAGACAGGATAGGTGTACATTACAGACTCAATAAGATCGCTATAAATTTCTTGGTTGGTTTTTTTTGGTTCCAATTCCCCTTTTTCGCCCATTAACACAAGCCGGTTAAAACAATAACCTGCACCAATTTCAAAATACGTGCCTACAACTAAATATTTCTTATTACTAAATCCATGCAAATCATCAAGTATCAGATTTTCTCCATATTCCTTTTCGATTTCACTTTCATTTAAAAATTTGTCACCATGAAGTGCTTTCTAAATGATTAACATCAACGGACAAGAAGTTTTTAAAAAAAAGAAATTTGTTGTTGATTTTGGGTTTTTTGGAAGAAAAAATTAATAAAAAAAAAAATAATCAAAAATCAACAACAAAGACATACACATATTTTTTTCTCAGAGTCTACCTTTAAAAGATTTCCTTTTTCAATGTCAACAATGTTACCCTTTACACAGATTTTAGGATCAAAAGCCATTTTTAAGACCTTCTCTGGGTACCCTTTTTCATTAACAAGATATTTTGTGTAACATTTTGTTGTCAAGATCGAAAGATTGAGTTTGTGATATTTTGAAATTGTGTGATCTAGATCAAATCCAACATACTTTGAAGAAAGGTATCTTTTCCAAAAAATTTTCTTTGGTTTTGATTTTTGTTGAGACATGACGAACAAAAAGTTTCTTAGAAAGAATAAAAATACAAAAAAATGAAAAGGAAACAAATTTTGGTGTTTTTTTTTTTTTTTGTATTTTAATTGCCTTTTATCAAAGTAATTACAAACTTTGTTTTCACACCGTTGGTATGCTATATACTTTTTCCAATGACTATTGAATAATGTATGTTTGTCAAAGATAGCCAAATCAAAGTACTTCCAATTCTGTTTTTTTCGAATGAATAAATGATTGCATTTATTTCAAAATCCCAAATTCTTGTACTAATTATTATATGACGAAAAAAGTGAAAGTTCTTTTCAAGTAAAAGAGGGATAATAATTAAGTCTCCTTATGGAATTTGAGATTAAATTGTCATAAAGACCTTTTGATTTTGCCAAAACTTTGGAAACAATACTCAACTATCTACTGTTTGTATGGTAAAAACCAATTCTCAAAAAAAACCTTTACAAAGAACCATTTTTTTGTCGTTTAATTCCTCAACATTTTAATACTGGTATTTGTATTTGAAATGGGTTAAAATTTTCACTTCAGTTTCCCATATTTTGCTTCACCAAATTGAGTTCTCAAAGAGATAGGTTGTAATTTGTTTCTTTGATAGAATAAGGAAATTGAAAATGCAGTGAAAATTTTTCCCATTTAAAATTCAAATAGCAGTATTTCAGACAACCAATTCAAATATTCCCTTTTAAACAAAATACTTTTAAAAAAGTGAAAAAAGGTAATGATTTGTGAAAGTTTTCTGTCCTTCAAACATTTGAAGCCAATTTTAAATTGTGAAAGAGGCCGAAAAGTAATAAGCTTTGTAAAACTCAGGACACCTTTGTGATGTGAATTTGAGTTAAATAGTATCATTTTTTCTTGTTACTATTCTTTTTTTGTTTTATTTTATTTTTTTTTATTTCAGTATTTTTCTGGTATGGATTTTGATCCTTTATCGATCTCACTTGAAGAGGTCGAAGAATCTGAAAAATTAGAAACAATTTCAGATGTGGTTGAAAATTTAAGTCAACAATTTGCTTCATTAGGAAAAAAGCCGCAATCACTTTTGCATTCTTTTTCAAATTTGTCGCTACCAAACGAAAGAAAGAATTTTGACCAAACTCTGGAAAAATTGGAGTCCTTTGTCGTTAATTCAAACCAAATCAAAGAAAACTTGACAGAAACCGAGAATCTGAAAACACTTTCAAGGCATTATCGTTGGAGTTCACAGTTTTATAACAACCATAGCATTTGTGACAACATTCAAACAGCATGCGACAATTGCAAAAGAATGATCCATTTGGAACAAGATCTTTCAACGCTGTCATCAAAATCTAGAAAGCTCTCCAAGTCTTTAGGCATTCTGTATAAGATTTCGCAGTCGTTGGGGTTGGAGTTCCATATGGAAATCGAAGATGATTCGGTTTTATTAACGCTTGCTGTGGAGACGCTACTTATCGACATTAATTTTCAAATGGGCGGACTAGCGGAAGAGGTTAGCATTGTTATCCTTTTAGGTGACGACGAAATTTCCAAACCAGAATATTCACAGGAATTTGTTGATTGTTTAAATAACGGAAATGTTTTGAACAATTTTCGAGAATTTAAATTTAAATTGTCTTGCCTTGTAAAATTTGCTGAATTGCTTTCAAAATATCAAGGCTTGGAGTTTAATGAATTTTATTCTAATTCTCAAAAGAAGCTTGAACAATTGATCGAAAGCAAAATTTCAAAGAAATGTGAAGGATCAGTTATTTATCTTCACACCAAAAACGATGATTTGAATAATTTAACAAAATATAAAATAATCCTGACTCTTGGGGAATTTAATAATACTATTTATAAAAACCCCATCGACAACCAATCTAAACAAACACAAATATGTTTATCGTTAATATTTCGACACCCTTTAATAATTACCAAAGATCAGCTCTGTTTATTTTTTGATAATCTTGAATTAAATGAAAATAACAACAATGATAATAATAATAACAATAATAATACTAACAATAACAATGAGAATACTGAAATTCAGTCTTCAAAAAAGAATTTGAATTTTAATGATAATATAAATTTTGAGGAAAGTTCAATCTTTGAATTATTGTTGATTTCTAATCCTAACAAAAAGAAACGAAAAATTAAGAACAATAATAACATTGTAAATTCAAATTCAAATAATAATAATAATAATGATGATAATGATAATGATAATGATAAAAATAATGATAAAAATATTTTAACTCATCCTTGGAAATACATTTTTAAGTCAAAGAATTTTATTAAATTCCATTTGATTAATGATTTTCATAATGGATTAATTATTACTAAATTTCCAATTTTTCAAGTGGAAAATATCCCAAATATCATTAAATTAATAAAACAACAAATTCTTTTTAATCAAATGTTTGTTTCTTGTTTTAATAAAAAAAATAAGAACAAATCTCAGAAAATAATAACCAATAATGAAAATGGAAATGAAAATCAAAATCAAAAAATGAAAATGAAAAACTGTTCAGTTAATATCTCAATTAATCCCCCAAAAGAAATTTCAATTGATTTTTTAAATTTAAAACCAGAAAATTTAAAAATTCAGATAATCATCAGCATACCCCTTGAGTCTGAAATCCAATTGGAATTGTTAATTAATGGAAAAAATCCTCAAAACCAATTGCAAAAAGAATGTAAACAACATTTAATTCAAATTCTTTTAAAAGAAAAACAAATACCACAAATGTTTCCAATAATATTTAAATACTTCTCAAATGAATTAACAGACTTAAAAAATAAAAAAAGAAGATTCAATTAATTTTTTTTTTTATTAGATATTAAAAGTTAAAAACTTATTTAGTTTTAATAAAAACTAAATAATTAAAATTCGTTTTTTTCAAAAAAAAAATATTTTTGAATTTTATTTTATCAAATCAAAAAATTAAAATAGAACAAAATAAACTTGAAAAAAATAATTTTTAGTTTTCTTTGTTTTTTTGAGATTAAATGTCTTTTATTTTTTTGTTTAATTACTTTTAAATAAAAAGAAAAAACACACTTTTAGTTTAAATTATTATAATACTCAACAAAGTAGATCACTGGTAAAGTAATAACTGTAAATTTTATTCCAATCCAAGGCATTTGGAATTGAAAATTGATCTTGTACCAAAGAACCCATTTGTAATATATATAATTCTTTTATAAAACATTTTTACCAAAACAAATTATTATCAAATGTTGTGAGACAAATTATTTTTATAGTAAAAGGCTGGGTACCTGTTGAAATGAGAAAAATTCTTGACAATTTTCTATAAAAAATCAAATATAATCTTTCTGATTAGTATAAAAAAATATCAAATACATTGAATACAAATGATTAAACAAACAATTTAACAACGAATAATAATTAAATTGATAACCTTAAAAATAGCCCGGACCGAAATCAAAAAATATAGACTTGTATTAATATTTATTTATATATTAAGTTAGAATCAAATTTCAAATAGGCACTTTCAGCGAAATAATCTAACTGTAAGCAAGAAATAATCACACCGGTACAGAGTTATCATTAATAATATTATTTGTTAATGTATTAATTATTCAATTTTATTCAATAAATATTTAATGTTTACTAATTATACTTTAGAATGAAAAAATATTTGAAAATATTTGTTCTAAGCTATTTTTAGGACATGTATACAGGGTTTTTAAAACAGAAGAAAAAAAAAAAAAAAAAAAAAAAAGAGTATTTCCAAAAACAAAATATTTTTATTATTCAATATCTGATCATAATTTGTTTTAATAAAATGAAACAATTAAATCTACTTACAAAGTTTCCATATACTTAAGAACGATCTTAATATTATGGACAGCAAGGAATATATTGTTGAATTAATGTTAAGATAAAAAGATCTTTATCAATTAATTTTTCTTTTTTTGGCTAAAATTTTATCTTTCGGAAAAATTTTTAATCTATCAAAAATCCTAAATTTACATAGTAACCCTTTGAAAATTAAAATTTAATGGTTCACTTACTTTCAACGTCATTTTAAAATATTCAAGAGTTGAAGAAAAGGTTAAATATAATTGGAATTTAATTTGATAGTTGACGTATGAAGAGTTAAAAGCAATCACTTTTTTTCAATTTATCTTGAAATTGATCAAAAATTACAATAATTTTTTGATCAATAAAAATTTTCTTCTAAATCCTTAAAAAAATACCCAAATTTGTTTTTTTTTTTTTTTTTTTTTTATTGATTGAAGGGATGAACAACGATTCTCTTATATCCATTATACTTTTTCAATTCCAAAGAATAGAGAAAAATATGACAATTTACTTAATTATTTTGAATTCGGGAAAATGGTTGTTAAGTTTTTCCTCAGTTTTCTATTTATTTTGTAAAATCGATAGATTTTCCTAGGTTTTTTTGAGTTTTCTATTTATTTGTGAGGTGTTCTAGGTTTTTTTGAGGTTTTCTATTTTATTTGTGAAGTATTCTTGGTTTTTTTTCTTTTTACAATAAAAAGAAATTTCTTAATTTTTTTTATTTCAAAAATTAAAAAAAGCTATATACTCTTAGGCACTTGAAGATACCCACTCTACTTGATAATGGTGAATTAGTAATTTGAATGAGAAATAAAAAAAAATATTTTCGAATCGAAGAAGTTTCAAATTTTTTATAGGCTGAAAAAAAAAAGGAAAAATTAAAAAGAAAAAAAAAAAAGGGAATTTAAAAAAAAAAAAACCAATTTTTAAAAAAGAAAAATGCAATTTTATCATATGAAGTTGTTCAAAAATAAATAAAAAAAAAAAAATACTACTGTCCATTTTTATCAAGATAACTCAAAAAACAGCCAAGATCCTTTTATGTAAAATTTCTGAATTTAGTTATTTATCAGAAATCCTTAATATGATATTTAGAGGTCGTTGTTTAGTTGCTGCTATTTTTTTTCTTTTTGATCGAATCTTGTTTGTTCCTTTCAATTTTTTTTTTGTGTGATTTCTTTTTATTTTCAATTTACCATACAGAATAGTTTCTACACTTCTATTATTAGTAGGTAATCACTTTTGTTTTTCTCCTTATTAACACTTCTTTCCAATAATAATAAAATTCAAAAGTGGAAATAATAGTATAAAATACTTTTGTTTCATTTTGATGTTATCTTAATTTATTCTAAATTAAATTTATTTTTATTATCAAGTATATTTATTTTCAATGCAAATGTAGAATATAGAATACATTAAGTACTTCTAATGAATTATTTTATTTCTATTTGAATAACAAATAGCAAATAATTATAATTTACTTTATTGTCATAGTCCAATTTACCTTATAAAGATAGATTTTTTCAGCTATACGGTTACAATATGTGATTTTGATTTGTTTGATTAGTATTTTTTTATTATATGGATTGAAAAACATTATAAGTTAATTTAAATCTGTATATCGGAATGAATCCAAGAGTCAATAAATTGAAATTGCTGATTTATATTCATTGGATTTTTACATTTGTATAGCCACTTCCACTTTTCAGTCCCAAATTTTGAACAAAATTTTAGTCACAAAAAAATTACCAATAAAAGTACAATTTTTCGGGTCTAAATGTTAAATCAGTTAAAAGTTCCCAATTTTTTTTCAAATATCAGATATTTTTAATAATTGACCTTTAAAGAAAAAATACAAAATAAAGAATAATAAACATTAAAAAATAGTTGATACCCATTTGGAATAAAAAATAAAAAATCAATATATTTGCTAAAAAAATGAAAAACTCAAATTTCTTAGATACTATTGAGAAAAACAACAAGGTTAAGGATTATTCGAATATTATATTTATTGAATACTATTTTTTCACGTAGTAACATATTTGTAGACTTAAAATAAAGATGATCTTTGGGATCTTGCTAACTTGAAAAATTTAGGTTTTTTTTTGCAAAATTTTGAGTTTGGCAAACTACAATTTTCCTTCATCAAGTCCAAATTATTCTCAACAAATTTTGAAGAAAAAAATTTCATGTGGAAAATGTCACTCCACTTTCTTTTCAAGTATGTTAGAGTGTAGCGAGAGAGTATAAATATACTTGAAAAGAAAGTGGAGTGGCATTTTCTTAATATAAAAAAATAACTTTTTAGTTTGACTTTGTTTTGTACGGGAAATTCGAAAAGTTTTTTGATCAATAAATGATTTTTAAGCAAAATTCAAAAATTCCAAAAATTACAATATTTTGACTTTTCCTCAATTCATTGTCTTTTATAGCTTTTTTTCTGTTTATAGTATTTTATTTCAACCCTCACATAGCATAAAATTTGAATAGTCCTTAATTTTGATTTTCAATTAAGGATCCCAATAAAATTCATATAAAAAGTAAATATTATTTCTCTACAATCGTTTTTTAATGTTTGAATGACATTCAAAGAACACATTTCTACCCAGTGACAATCGATCTTGCTATAATAAAAAAAATTGTAAAATAATAATATTGTTTAAAAAAAATTGAAAAAACAAAAAAGTAAAATGAAAAAAAATGTTAATAAAAGATTTCAATTTTGAAATTTCATAAATAAATTTTTTCGTCTAATATAGATATAAACCCTTTTAAAACACATTACCCACCTCAATAGAAACTGGGTTCCTTTGGCTGGAAAATGGTTTTGAAAAATAATTTATGGAAAAAAAAATTCTAAAAACTGTTCCTCAATTTGGAGATTTTTTTATCCCTTTGATTTCTTTCAATATTATAACTTAAAAGTGGAACGGATTATATTCAATATATGGAAAACATTAGATAAAAAAAGAATTCAAACTAAAAGGGATCCTTAAGAAAAGGAAAAAATGGAATAAGCTGAAATGTTAACTCACCTAATAGATTAGCTTTATAAAAGTTTAATCTTAAATTAAAATATTTTTGTTATTGAAAGTAAAAGTTATTAATGTGTTCTATGTCAAAATTACTCTACAAAATCTATTATAAATATCATTCTTCAATATACTATTACTTTTTTCACAAATCATAACTTGTATAAATTTTCATTTTGTAATTTTCTTTTAATTCATTTTCTAAATCTAAAAAAAGAAACCCAAAATAAAGTATTCAAGTATTGGTTAATTCTTCTTTAGAACTTTCAAAAGTAAACCATTTTTATTTTATTGTAATTTCAAAGATTTAATTAATAATGTTCATCAACATAAAACCTAGAGACTAATTATTTTGGTTTCTTTTTTATAAAGTAAATTGCTTTTCGAAATATTTTCATGATTTCGGAAATAATTTGTCATAAAATTCATGGCATTAATTATAAATATTTTTATTTTAATTGTTTTTTTAGATACTAATATACAAGTGGTAACAACCTTTGAAAGATATTTTTCAAACTTTGAAGTAGCCTTCTGTTTATTGATAATTCAACCTTTAAATTTGTGGCAAAATGCAGATTTTAATCTGAAAGTTTTGGAGTTTTTTAGTAATAAACTAAATTTCATAATAAATGGCCCACCTTACATTTGAATAATGAATTGCTTTTGTATCGTTTTGAAGTTTTTCCTCTCACAATGAAAAGTTTGCAAATAAATCATTTTTTCTCTTTTTTATTTTTTCCAAAGTGTTTTGTTAAAATGGAAAATGAAAATGAAAAATTTGAAAGAAGTAACAGATGAATTAATGAAAAATTTGGTTTCAAATATGAAAAAGAGATAAGGTTTAGTTATTAAAATGGGAGGAGAATCGATAAATGGGTTTTTTTACTTTTTTAAATTTTCTATTTTTCATGTAATGCTTCTTTCAAAATAAATAGCCCAATTTTTTTTAACAGTTTTTTTTATTTTTATTTCTTTTATTTTTAGACAAAAAATAAATATCTCTTGAGTATAGTATTGAATATTAAAATCTAAAATTTTATATTATAATAGATAACTTCAATTATTAAAAATAATTTTTCTTTAAAATTTGATTTTTCATGGGCCAATTATTTTGAAAGATAGTTTACAAGGATCAATTTTAATTGATGAGATCAAGAAATATTACTACTTGATTAATTGATTTTTTAGAGGCAATTAGACAATAGTTCAGTAATGTGATTTACCTTCAATAACAACACAATTTAAAATTTGGTTTCTCATTGGTTTGTGGGAATCCCTTAAAGTGTAAATACTATGGTATTAAAGTATTTAATGGGAAAAAATTTTAGTTCATTTTTGTTTTCCTTTGCATTTTTCAAATCAAGAGACATCAACTTCAACACTTTTATTTTGAAAACCCTCTTTATTAAAGAAAAAAATCACAAAAAATGAAGTGATAAATTTTTCCCATTTACAACTCAAATACGAATAGTCAACGAAGTAGTTTATCTTATTTTTTTGAAAATAATACACTATATGGTGCAAATTAGTCGGTTTTTTTAAAACTTACTATTCTAAATGTAGACCATAAAGAAGATTTTAAAAAAGCAAAAGTTGATTAATTTGAACTTTTCCTTTACTTTTCTCCCAAAAAATTTAGTCTATTAAATGAATAACTGAGTTTCAATTTCAATGAGTATGTTTTTTGCTCTCTCTTTTCAGAGACTTTCTCGAGAAATATAGAGAAAGTGTTTATGTTATTGGAGAAATCAAATTAATTTCATTTTTATCTTCTTTTTTCAAAACAAGAAATGCAGCAATTAGACAAACAACAAAACAGCAAAAAAGTACAATCAAAAATCTTTATTAGTGGACGTTACAGTGATTTGAGTTACCTACTCAACTTGAAAGATGAAAAAAATAGGCACCTGCCATATTTAACCTGTATTTCAAAAATTGACAACCAAAGAAAAATTAAAAAAATTCTCATTAATGGAGCCAATAGAGATCTTATTACGTGGAGCTCAGATTTTAATTGTTTGGTCTGGAAAGGCAAAAATAAATTGGAACTTTATTTTAAAACGGTGCTTACCGCATTCGAAATACAAATAAACCTAGTTTTGAAAAATGGCGAAATCAAAGATATTCAGTGCGGATCAGAGAATTTTTTGATTTTAACAAAATCCGGAAAAGTGTTCTCGCTTTCCAGTTACAAAACAAACACTTACCCAAAGATGCAAAAATTAAGATTGAATTCGATTCCTTTAGAGGATCCAAAAGAAAGTACATGGGAAAAATTAAGGCCAGTTCCCTTTTTTAATGATCCAGAAAACTCTAGAACTGTTATTAAAATTGTAATGTGTACTCTGACAAATTATTTTTTATGTGACGGAAACGTGCTTTATGCTAATGGTGTTAATACACATGGTACTTTCTCTTTTTCTTTTTAATTTTTTTTTAATTTTTTTTTCTTTTCAACTTGAAAGAGAATTTGAACGATAACAAGTTAACCTTCTCTGAGGCAATAATTCCAAATAGTCCGTTTTCTTTTTTCAATTCTTCCTTGTGGCCTTCGTTTGGAATACTAAGTTTAACAAAAGCAGACTGATTTACACAACAAAAATGATCATTCTATTTTCAAAATAAAACGTCCAGAATTGACAAACTTATAATCAGAGTTCTCATTTTCATTCTTTTTTGAAACAAACCCTTAAGGGCTATTCGAATTTTATGCTATGTGAGGGTTGAAATAAAATACTATAAACAGAAAAAAATCTTTAAAAGACAATGAATTGAGGAAAAGTCAAAATATTGTAATTTTTGGGATTTTTGGAATTTTTTCGATTTTGCTTGAAAATCATTTCTTGATCCAAAAACTTTTTGAATTTCCTGAACAAAACAAGGCAAAACTAAAATGCTATTTTTTTGATATTAGGAAAATGCCACTCCACTTTCTTTTCAAGTATATTTATACTCTATCGCTACACTCTAACATACTTGAAAAGAAAGTGGAGTGACATTTTCCTAATGAAATTTTTTTCTTCAAAATTTGTTGAGAATAATTTGGATTTGATGAAGGAAAATTTTTTTTGCCCAAATCAAAATTTTCGAAAAAAAACCTAAATTTTTTTGGAAATTAATAAATAAAATTAGAAAATCATCAACAAAAATTATTTTATAATAATACACATTTAGAAAAGACATATTTTAATTATTGTCAAGAGATTAGTAAAAAACCTGAATTAAGGACTACTTTTTTAGGTGAAAACAGTGAAATAATGTCCAAAATCACCCTTGGATAAGTTATGTAATCCAAGTAATATTTGTCCAACGAGAATTTCTTTTCGAAAAGATCTGAAATTTTCAGAATTTTTACCTTGTTAGATCATGCTAAATTTTGATTTTAATATTTTAGAATTTCCATTTCAACTTTCGGAACTCACACTATTTTCAAGAGCTGTTCTACATCTTTTTTAAATTTACTTTTACAAGTTTGAAATGTTCCCAAATTTGAAATGCACTTGAAAATCCCCAAAAGCCATTTTTTGCAATTATTTTTTTTTTTATTTTCAATTTTCCTTTTCATTGAATAACAAAGAAAAATAGTTTTCGTGAAAAGGTAAAGATGAGAAAAAATGTTTTTTTTTTTTTTTTGTCCAATTTCTTCCGTGTGAAAATTTTTTTTGAGAAGCGAAAGTGAAATAACACAATTAATCAACCCCCTCAAGGGTGGGAACGTAGTCCTTAAAAATCATCAAATTAATTAAAGATTATTATTTTAATAAATTTGAAGATTTAAAACTTATCGAAACAAAAGGATGTTTTTTCTCTAGAAAAGATTTATGAATTAATAAAATATCAAAAAAATAAATCAGTTAAAGATTTTGACAAAATAAAATTCTATAAAATTAGACCCCAAAAAAAGAAAAATGAAAAAGAACATCTTGGATTTTTAAAAAGAATTCAACAAACTTTTTATTACTGGATTGATAACCCTAATGAAGAAATAATAAATTTCATTAAAGAAAGAAATATTTTATTTATACAAAAAGCCGGAGACGAAGGAATTCCATTAAATTATAGACCAATATCAATTAATAACACATTAGCAAGATTTTTTCAAAAACTTATTTATAAAGGAATCGAAGAATCTTGGAATCTAGTATCAGATTCTCAATTCGGATTTTAAAAAAAATTAGATACTAGAATTGCTGTATTAAATTTAGTTTTTGAATTAGAGAAACTTAAAAATGATTACAAAAATAAAGAATTCTTTGTGGTTACAATTGATATCAAAAAATGTTTTGATACTATTAGTCATATATTAGTACACTATGCTCTTGATAAATATATTCGAAATGAAAAAATCAAAATATGGTTAAAAAACTATTATAAAAAGGTTGGATTAGGTGTTTATCAAGGAGATCCTCTTTCTCCTTTATTATTTGGATTTATCAGTCATTTTTTAATTGAAAAAATTAAACACCTTGCAAAACATGTTCAGATGTTTGCAGATGATTTGATTTTAATAATGGAAGGACCAATTTCAGAAATTGACAAAAAATTAATTATAATCTTTAAAATTATTCAAGAATTTGGAATGAATCCAAATACTGAGAAAACACTAAAGTCAAAAACTTTATCCAAAATAAAATATTTAGGAATTTGGCTTGAAAAAGAAAAACATTTGCAAAAAAACTTTGAAAAGGTAAAAGATAGTTTTAAAAAAATTAAAAATATTTTTAGCCAACAAAAACTCGCGAATGGAGTAAAATTACAAATGTTTAAATCGAGATGTATTAGTCAACTATTTTATGGACTTGTAATTTTCAATCTAACCCAAAATTATTTTGGCTCAATTGATGTTTGGATAAATAAAAAAGTAACAAAATTTTTAAAAATAAATCCACACTCTCCAAGAATAATTTATAAAACTGAAGCTAAAATTGACCAAGCCAGAATATCAATCTACAAAAGAAGATATAAACTCAAAAAAAAATTAGAAATACTTGGGTTTGATCACATTTCACAAAAATTAAAATTTTTCATGAAAAAAGATGAAAATATAAATTGGAAATAGAAAACTTAAAATTACTAAATGTAGACCTAAATGATTTTAGACAAAAGTTAATTATAAATAGTTCTGGGTGGAAAGGTCAAGAATATTTAAAAATTATTAATTACAATAACAATATCAACAAACAGTCGTGTCGTCAAGTGCCGTCAAGTGCCTAGGTTTTCCAGAATTCAAAAGAATAGAGTAAAATCAAAGATTTAACTCAATTCTTTTAAATTTTGGAAAACCCAACGGCGTTTTTCTTGAGGTTTTCTGTTTTATTTGTAAAATCAATAGATTTTTATTAGGTTTTTTTGAGTTTTCTAAATAAACCGAAAATTTATTAAAATTTTCTGTTTATTTCGAAAAGTAAAAAAAACCTAGAACACTTCACAAATAAACAGAAAACTCAAGAAAAGCTAACTGAGGTTTTTTTTAATTTAAGAAATAAACAGAAAATTTTATAAATTTTCTGTTTATTTCAAAAATTAAAAAAAACCTAACGACAAAAAATATTTAAAATGGGTAGGTTCAACTTCCATTTTAAAATTAAGAAATTTCACAAATTATCTAAACAGGTATTCTTATGTTTATGATAAAAATAAATTAAAAACAAAATTCTGCAACTTATGTAAAAATCATTCTAATCAGGAAATAATAGAAGATATCGATCATTTTCTATGGGACTGCCCATTCCATGGAAAAAATCGAAAAATTTTGATTAATGAATTAATTCAAATAAATAAAAACAATAAGCAATTAAAGAATAATATTCTTGATATTATTCAAAATAAAGACTCATTATTTATTTTATCATTGGTTAATGATAAAGAAAATTCTGACTCTTTATTAAAATTTCTAAACAAAAATTTAGAAATTAGGAAAAGTGCCGTCAAGTACCTAGCTTTTTTTTAATTTAAAAGAATAGAGAAAAATCTTTGATTTTACTCAATTCTTTTAAATTCTGGAAAACCTAACGGCTGTAAGAGGAAACTAGTTTCCTCCCTTCAAAATAAAAAAAAAAAAAAAACCTAAATTTTTCAAGTTAGCAAGATCCCTTGGATTAAGTTTCTTTTAAGTCTACAAATATGTTACTAGGTGGAAAAATAGTATTCACTAACCATAAATGTTGAATAATCCTTAAAAGTCTTTCGAAATTTGATTCCATTCATTCAAATGATTCTTTTTTATTTTCAATGAATTAGTCTCAACATATTTCTTGTTAAAATTTGTTTTTTTATAGAACCCCATCATTATCAAAAACTTCAGAATTAATAAAAACTGTAGTCATAATAGGGCATGCAAAAAAATTTAACCCACGTTTCAAAATAAAAAGCGTGTTTTTTTGTTAGAGAAGACCTGTACATCAACCGATCAAAGAAACTGATAATAAACCCAAAAGTAAATCTGGTATTGGTTTCTTAAAGTTCTATTATTTAAAAAGAAATTCTAAAAATAAAGGATCAAATTGGAATATTTATCTCAAAAAATAGAGTTAATTTTTGCAAGAAAATTTTAATAATAAAAAAAACAAAAAATTTCTAAAAAAATCAAAAAAAAAATGGAAACTTTTCTACTAATTGCATTCCTAATTTAAATTTTGCTGAAAATATCCAGATGTTTCCTTTCAAAATTGATTTGAACTTAGGTATACTATTGAGTAGTCGATTGGATGTTGCCTTAGAACAAGAATAAAAAAAAGCACGGATTATATTTTGAAACATGGATTATAGTGGTGTGTACGCATTATTTTGATCACTGAAGTTTTTTTTATTTTTTTAAGGGGGTAAGTACATTTTACAAGTTTTGAGTGCCACCGTTTAAGCGAAACCGAATTAATTAAAAGAATTTCTTTAGCCAAATACATCATAATTTTAATAAATATGAGAGTGTCAGATCTCTTTAGTATAATATATTCATACCAACTAAAAAAATAGAAATCAAAAAAATGAAAAAATTGATCAAAAGAGATAATAAATCAAAATCATTTATTTATTGATCTTAACTATACAATTTGATACAATTACTTATTCTTACTTTGGCTTTATTTTTCATTCTGAAGGGAAAAACTTTTTATTGAGATTTTTTGTTTAATTAATTACTTCATATATCCCAAGAATTTCCAAAATGAATTTAAAAATTCCTATTTTTATTTAATTCATCTAATTCTAGTTTGGTTTTGTTGCAGAAAATAGGATACATTTTTTGAATTTTTCTTCATAATATAAAGATTTATTGGGCAAATTAGTTTGATTTGATAATTGATGTTTTTTGATTAAATTGAAAACTCAAAATAATTCTAATTCTGATTTTAATTTTTTCTCAACTTCTCTTTTCTTTTTCTTTGGGTCGAATCTTTTGTAACTGTTTTTTTTTGATTTCGAGAATTCAACCTTTACTTTAATCTTTGAAATAGTATTCTTTGCTTTGGTTTTGTTTGATAAAAACATTTGGAATTAGTATTTTGAAAACAAATTTATAAAAAATGTTTTGTAAAAAAAAATAATAATAAATAGTAATGGGGGCGAGAAATTCAAGGTTATAAATTATTTGTATTCATAAACCAAAGAAAATTAAGAAAAAAAATCTTCGAAAATAGGCTTTATTTTTTTTTTTTCTCTCTCTTGATTTCAAAAGATTTATTTGGAAAGGTGACCTTTCGTGTTTGTACTTCTAAAAGAAAAGATTGGTTTTAAAATACACACCTACTCGGGTCGATTTTTTTGGTTTACTGTTTGATTAATTTCGAACGGTTTGTATAAACACATTTCTAGATCCAAAACTTAATTGAATAAAACCAAAAATTTTCTCACAAAAAAATGATCAAAAAATTGAAAAATTAAAGATTCGGCTCTGATTTACTCTCTTATTACAAATAGAGCAGTGAATGGTATTTTGGTTTAAATGTTTCAATATACCATATACACTCAAAAAACCATTTTTCAAAAATGCTCTCGCTATTAAAAATTTTTAAAATGGTAAAATGTAACTACTTACTTAAAAAGAATTTAATATTTTACAAAAAAATCAATATTTGCGGTTTTTATTCTTGTGATTTTATTTTTAATCATTTTTTCATCAGTCCTGATATTTTTATGTTTATTCTTGATCAGAAAATTATTTTGCTTTGAAATGGAATCAAAAAAGAGAGAAAAACTTGAAAAAATCGATCTTAGTTTTTTTTTTTAATTTTTGAAATAAAAAGAGAATTTATTGCATTTTCTTTTTTTTTCTCAAATTAAAAAAAAAAACTTAATCAGATTTCCCAGAATTCAAAGGAATAGAGGAAAACTCATTATTTTACCCAATTCTTTTGAATTCCATAAAAGTTAGGCACTCTACAAAAAAAACAACTTGGGTTTATTTTATTTATAAAATATACATAAAATTATATATTTTGTTTTTCAAAGAAAAAAAAGCGCTAACAACTTTAATAAAACAGAGTTTAGCTAACATTGATATTGCTTTCCCTGT
This sequence comes from Anaeramoeba flamelloides, assembly GCA_027625915.1. Classification (NCBI taxonomy): domain Eukaryota; family Anaeramoebidae; genus Anaeramoeba; species Anaeramoeba flamelloides. The sequence goes on from JANTQA010000008.1 coordinate 3,006,472, forward strand.
ATATAATACTATTCTTCTTTTTGTAGATTTATAATAGAGTATAAATTTATATTATAATTCGTTTTTTCCAATTTATACCCTTTTCTTGTTTTTTTATGTACAACTTAAAATCAAAATATATGACTTATACTAAACAATAGTTTACTAATAAGGAAAATTAATTGACATCTGAATCTTAAAAAAAAAAAATCCACATAAAAAAAAAAAAACTGTATATTTTCTTGAATTTAAATTTTTCTAGGTCAACTTGGTGATGGAACAACAAGGTCAAAAAGGCATCCAATATTAATTTCTAATAATGTGAAAAACGTTTTTAGCGGGTCTTTTTCGAATAATTTTTTCTTTACAACATTAAATAATGAATTGTTTGGCTGTGGGAAAAACTATGAAGGGAATCTTGGTTTCGGGAATTTTAAATCATCATCCACGCCTCAAAAGATCCCGGATTGGGCTGGAGACGATATTTTGGATATCTATTGTGGCGCTGAAGCCTCATTTTTAATTACAAATAAGGGGGAAATATATGGATGTGGTGCGCGTAGATTTAATGGGATTGGTACAAACAAATCGAAATTTACAAAAATTAAAAAGCTTCGATCGAAAAAAGTTCTGAGAGTGAGGGGTGGTGGGTTAATAACATTTGCGTTTACAAATGACAACCAATTATTTTGTTGGGGTGAAGAAAATAAGTTTCGTTTAAAAGACCAGTATCAAGAATATGAAGAACGTAGATCATGGTGGTATAAGCCAAGACAAATAAATTTACCTCCAATCTGTGGAAGCATTTTGGATTTAGAAATATCATGTGGCTTCTCTTCAAGTATACTTTATCCTTTTCTTAAAGATGAATCTAAGACTTTGAAGGAAGATTTTAAAAACTTATATGAAACTAAAATATTTTATGATTCAAATTTAATTTGTTTGAATTCAAATAAAAATGGAAATGGAAATGAAAATGAAAATTTTTCAATTCCAATCCATAAAATATTATTAGAATTAAGAACGAATTTAAAAATAGAAGAATTGCAAAAAATTATCTCGAAAAATAATTATAGTAAAAAAGAAATAGATTTATTTTTAAAATGGGTTTATTTTGATAAATTATCAAAGACAAATGAAATAAAAGATATATTTAATTCATGCAACATAAATTACCCACCTGTGAAAAACTCATTAGATAATGATTTATTAAAGTTATTTAAAGATGAAGATTCCAAAGATTTTCATATTATTGTTGACACGGATATCAACCCAAAGGAAAGGTATGGTGATGAAGATGATGATTTAATTATTTTAAACAAAAAACAACTGAAAAGAAATCGAAGAAAAAATAGAAAAAAAAAGCGGAAGCAGAAAGCGAAACGAAAAAAAAGACAACAAAATAATAATTATAATAATAATAGATTTCAAAATGTCAAAGTTCATAAATTCATTTTATTTACAAGAAGTGGGCTATACAGATTTATGTTTAATAATTTAAACAAAGAAGAAAAAAGCATAAATCAAATACAAGATTATACAGGAAAGTCCAAACAAAGCTTGCAAATTTTAATCAAATATTTGTATACTAATAAAATTGAATTAATAAACCAAAATATTAACCAAAAAACCGTTATTAACGAATTAGAAGATGCTATAGATTATTACCAATTGAATAAAAATTCTAATTTAAACGAACAATTAAACACACTTTTATTCAAAGAAAATATTTAAAATATGAAATCAAAATAAATTATGAAATAATGCAGTTTTCGTCAATTGATGTGCCTTTTTTTTTTTTAGCAAATTATTTTTATGGATTTAGTTTCAAATTGAAAATTAAATTAATTTATCAAGAGTTGGAACCTTATCGAGTTTGGCTAAACAAACTCTTTTCCAAACAAAAGGGCACACCTCTCAAATCATCAATACCATCGAATTTGATTGTTAATAAGATAATTGCTTATTGGTGATTTTCATTTTAATTATTCATTTTCTAATTTTTTTTTTTTATTTATGGATATTGAACAGTTGTAAAATGAAAAAGCAAGTAAGAAGAAACCAATTTGGAAATAATCTACCCTTGTAAAAATGTAAACAGTTTGAGTTTGATTTCAAATGAGCTAGAAATAGGAATTAAGAAAGACTATTATTGGATTGATGCATGGAACAAAGAAAAGAGAAAATAAAGAAAAAAATAATTCCACCAAAATACCAGATGAATTGCGGCTTTATATTGAAAATGAGACTTTAAAGAACAAAATTTTGACCTGTAAAGAATTATCAATAAAATGTTGAGAAATTTTTACCAATTCGCCTTGTTCAAAGGTTTTTATTGGGTTTTATATTTGTTTTCTTTACAATTTACAAAACAAGATTTCCCATTTCAAATAAAAGGGCACATCAATTTTTAAAATATTTAATTTTAATTTTTATTGTTTTGTTTTAATGAGTTTTAAAGATTCAGTTGAGTGTTTTTTTTTATGTTTTAAAGTGTTTCTTAAATTTTAGAATGATACCAAAATTAATTTGATTCACTTATGAATAATTCTTGAAATTTTTTGTGGGATTTTATTTGAAAAACAGTTAAGTTTAAAATTTCTGATCATTCAAAAGTGGTTTGTGTGATTTCTGTGATTATTGAAAATTACTAAATTTTAAAGAAAGGGGGTAAAATTGTTTTTGATAATTCATAAAAAAAAAAATTGAGAAACTTTACAATGTTTTTAAATATCAGACTTGAATGGATTAAAAATAAATTTTCTAGTCTAAATACATTTTCATTTTTTTTTAAATAAGAAACAAAAAAATTAATATTTAAAAAGGTGTAGTTTTCATTTTTTTTTTTTTTTATTAAATTTTACATTCAGTATAATTTACAAACTTTTTTTCTTTATTTTCTTGGATATGGAGAGAAAAAACCTTTTGAAATATTTTTTCTTTTTCTAGTTTTGATAAACAAATTTGAAGGAATTAAAGGATATTATAAAAAATTTGTTTTTTTTTTTACTTTTTTGATTTTTTTATAAATTCCTAAGGAAAATTAAAATATACTTTTCCAGAATTAACGTTTTTGTAAAACTTGGAAAAATCTTGATGTACTGCTAGTAAATTTAACTCTTTGATCTGAAAGTCAATGAGGGATCGAGTTAAATAATTACTAAAAAAAGAATTACAAATTACATTTTGGACCATCTAATTTTTGTTGAAATTATTTTTTTTTTGATAAAAATATTTTCTTCTCAAATCTATTAATAAACAATAATTCATAATAGAAAAAAATATCACTAAATTCTGTAAATAAATTGAAAATATTAACAAATACAAGAAATATTAAATTTCATATAATTCAAAACTTTAATACTGTTGATTATACAAAAAAATTTTTGGAATTTGATGATAGGAAAAACTCAGTTGTAAATGTTTGTATTTTAAAACTAAAGATTGTTTTTGTAATTGATTTGATTTTTTTTTTTGATAACAAATTAATCGCTAATACATATACATTCTTGGGTCAATTTGTAGAAAACGTTTGATATTATTTATTATCATTTAAGGTAGTACCCACGGCAAAGAAAAATTTTTCACTTTTTTACAATTTTTAAGAAGATCAGATAATAAAATTTTATTACTTTGGTTGTAACTCATTGATTTTTCTTATTTAAAAAACTTCATTCCTTAGATTTTTTAATTTTTTTACTCCTAAAGTCTCAAAGAAATTGCCACAATAGAATCTTGAGTTGAATTGCTTAAAATAGAGTTTTAAAGGTGAATGACTCATCTTTTGTCCTTATCTAAACATTCTATTGTGGCATTTAATTGTTTCGTTTCTAATTTTTTCACCATTTTTGAATTGTTTTAATCTTTACAAAAAAAAAGCAAAAATAAAAGATTTTTTTATTAGTGGCATTTGGGATTAATGAATTTTGTTTAAAATGAACAAAAAACTTACAATTGGTAGAGTCAAAAAATGAAATATGAATGGAACTTAAATAGCTAGAAGGATTCCAAAAAATAATAATTATCCCAAAAAATTACTTGATAGGATTTTAAATAGTTGGATTTGGTTGAATTGGAGAAGTGAAAATGATTATATTGTATCAAAATTTAAACCAAGAAATAGCTAGAAGTTTTATACTAACAATATAAAATTATCCCCCCCCCCCACAAAAAAAAAAAAAAAAAAAAAAAAAAAACAAAAATTCAACCCCATTCCAAAAATATGGACACATCTAAAATCAAAAAAAGCAAAATAAATACTCAATTTATTATATTTTTTTAAACATAATATAAAACCACATTTAAGTAACATAGTATTAATGTTTTTAAAAGTAATCCTTTTCATACAAATAAAATAAAAAAATATAAAAATCCAAAAAATTCAAACTATTGTCCAAAAAATAAAGAAAAGAGCTGAACAAAAAATGTATTAATAAATGTATTGAAATTTCACCAACAATCGTTGATCGGCCAAACGATAAGATATAATGGATCAATTGTATTTGTATATTTTTCAATTTAACAAACTCAACACTAACATTCTATCAACCATCAAAAAAAAAATCCCAGATCTAACGAAACAGATTTCGCAACTTGAAAAAAACGAAAATGAAAACAAAACCTAAAAAGTTAAAAAATGTAATAGTTTGTAAAATCAAAATTCTTTCCAAATTGAATGTAAAGTATGGTATTGCTATTCTTTTGACTGTTTAAACTGTGTAATTTTTTTTGGAATGTAGTTTATTTTAATAAAAAAATAAAAAAAAATCAAAACTATTTTATCATAATATTCGCTTTTTTTTTAATGGATTAACATTACTAAAAAAAAAAAATATATAATAATTTTTTTAAAATTTTTAGAGAATCTACGATCACACCCCACTAAAATAAAAATCCTCTTTTCTCATCTCTCTCAAATTTTTATCATGCCTGATGATGTAGCTACCCCTCTCAAGAACTTAGCAACCCCCAAGTAGAAGAATAAGATCAAATTATGCTTTTATTGGGTTCTAACCAAATTAGTCCGACATGGTTCATATGTCTCTAAAAACTCTATTATTCAATAGTAATATTTTTTTTATCTCATCTCTAAAAACGATTCTTGTATTAGTAGAAAACCCAATGATTTCCGAAAAAAATCAGCACCTCGGGAATAATGAAAATTTTGATTAATCAATATTCATATTCCAAAGTTGCAAAATATCTTTGTTAAATTTGTGGCCAAATGTAGATAAGTAGCAAAAAAATTCATTTGTTTAAAAAAAAATAAATAATTAACCAATAGATTTTTTTGACCCATTATTTCAAAAATATTGGAAATATATTAATGTTACAATGTGTTTTATAAAAGGGAAACAAATTTAATCCAGTCTTTCGGCGTTTATATTGAATATTAAAGAGTTAATCTTTGAAATTAAAAAATTAATAAAAAAAGTTTTTTTGGAAGTTCTAAATATGAATTATTAACTACTGGAATACTATTATTTGAGTTTCTATTTTTGTTTTGGGAAAAAGAATTGAAAAAAAATTTCCAAAATCAAAATTTTTAATAATGATCATTTACCAAAAAAAGTAATGATTTATTGTGTGAAAAGATTTCTCAGAGATTCTTTAGAGAAACTATTAGAGCCATCCACTAATATCATTTACATCCAATTACAACATACTTTAATTATAGAGAAATCTGTGTTGAGTACAATCACTTAAGGAATGGCGAATGAATATTAAAAAATTAAAGGAAAAATGTATCCTTGATAAACCCCTATCTTTTTATAATATTTTTGTAGCCAGATTTTTATTTTTTTCATTTTTAATATATTTACTTAGTGTATAATAAACTACTCTCTATTTGAATTATGTCAAAGAATTTTGATTATAAAATTCTAATTATAAAAATTAACCATTTTTATTTTCAATTATGAGTTTTTTTCGTTCATTTAAAACATTTTAGAACAGCTATTCTTATATCTAATTTTATTTTTAAAAATCCAATTTGATAAACCCAAATTATTATCTTAGATTATTCCAGTAATATATAAATAAATCTTTGAAAGAATCTCTTTATGGTGTTATTAATAAGATTTGTGACTGATTTAAAAACATGTCTTTGATCTCATGAATTGTTGATAAAGAAAATATTTCTTTTTTTAAAAAATTAATAATTTCTTATGTTTAAATTATTCATACAATAAATTTTGGTTGTAATTTTTTGGAAAAACAATTGAAAAAACATTTAATGTTATATAAAATTATTTTTGATATTTTTAAATATGATTTATCTATTTGATTCGTTTGATATATTGAATTAAAAAAAGTTTTCAATCAGTAAAGAAAATAGTCTTTGTTTCTATTAAAGGGGAAAAAAAATTTGTAATATCTATTATGTATTTTTTTTGACCTTTTAAGAACAAAAAAGTATCAAGTTTAATAATATACAAGAGAAAGTGTTGAAATTTTTTGTCATATAAATACATTGGTTGTCTAACACCATAACCTTAAAAACTGATTTGAAAAAAAAATTAATTCATTTTTTTTTTAAATATTTAAGTTTGAAACCCCAAATAGCCACGAAAAAAGTATGGAACTTTTTGTAAGTCAAAGAAAAAGATTTAATTGGCAAACGAAAATCAAATTAAATATCACACTCAAAAAGTCGCTTATCGACAAACTTCAAAATAAAGAAATCCCATCTCTTGTATGATAATTTTCTTCGACCTTTTTTTTTTGTATTTAATAAAAATGGTTGCTTGTTGAACTGTTTCTATTTTGTTCTACTTTTTTTAAATTTTTGAAAAACAAAAAGGAGCTTATTGTTACAAGAAATAGTTATTTATATTTCCAAAAAGAAAAGATCACTGAACATTTTAAGCAAGCTTTCGAAGAATTAAAACAAAAAAAAGACTCATTTTGGCTTTTGTTTAAGAACAAAAAATATAGATGGTTTGTCTCCCACTTTTCATTCAAAATGTTTCCCATGTTGAGAACAATGAAAATATATCAATTTTGTTTGCTTATTTCCTCTCATGCGTTCCCTTTGCTACTTTTTTTCGTTTTTTTTTTTTCTCTTAAATAAAGGACCTTACCCATTGGAGTATTTTGTGATCTTCAGAGTCAAGGCAAAGAACAAAATGAAGAAATGCAAATTTTGGATTTAGAGTTAAATATCGGGAAGTACCCATCAAGATTTGTCAAGTTTGTGGATGACAACGAATTTAAGAACTTTATTATTAATCAATTAAAGGAATCTTTTTTTTTGATGATGAGAGATTCGATTCTCGAAGAAGAACACGGAAACCTATTTTGGTTGGCTATAAAAGAAGGTGAGTATTTTGTTTTCATTTCATTTTCATTTCCTTTCATACTATTAATCTACCCAACCATTTTAAAAATTGGTTTCTTCTTTTGATAAGGATTTTTTTTCATTCCTTATTGCTTTGTATACTGATAAATTCTAAAAAATTTCAAACAATTTTTAATTCAATGCCCCATTTTATCAAACCCAATAAATATTCTTTCTAAACAATTCTTTACATGAGTGTCACGAAGATCAACTAATTTTACAAAGTTTCTTTGACATTAAAAGTACCAAAAATAGTTTATTCAAAATCTTGAGTAAAAAATTTCAAAAATGGAAAGTTACAGAAGAAAAAATTTAACAAAACATTTATTTGAATTTATCAGTATTACAAAATTAATACCACAACTAAGCAAACAAAGAAAAAAACAAAAACAAAAACAAAATGAATACTGTTATGCCAGAATTTAAAAAGGAATTTACTGTTGAGAGAAAAATGTTGTTCAGAGAAAAATAGTTAGAGAGCAAATTTAATTTTGAACATTACTGAAAATGATTTTTAATTTCAATTGTTTGTGAAATAACTAAAGAAAATAACAATAATCTACTTATTAGAATATCCATTAATGTAATTCTACTTTTTCAAAACCTGATCTCGTATAATCTAAAGCAAGTTTAAAAATTACCAATTTTCAGAATTAATAGTAAACTTTACTAAAACTTGGATTTTTGTTAAAATAGCATGATCTACTTTAGTTATCAACCACTCAAATGAGAATTCTACACATACAACAGATTAATGAACTTGTAACACCTTTAAACCTGGATTTATATAAAATTCACATAGTTATAAATAGGATTTGATTTTCAATTTTACTAATGTTCCCAATTAAAAATGGTGTCCAACCATTTTTCTGTGTCCAAAATTTTTCTCCCAACAGTTAATTTTATCCCAAAAGATCAATCCCTTTATTTGAATACTGATAAATTCAAATAAATGTTTTGTTAAATTTTTTATTCTGTAACTTTCCATTTTTGAAATTTTTTACTCAAGATTTTGAATAAACTATTTTTGGTACTTTTAATGTCAAAGAAACTTTGTAAAATTAGTTGATCTTCGTGACACTCATGTAAAGAATTGTTTAGAAAGAATAATTATTGGGTTTGGTAAGATGGGCATTGAATTAAAAAGTGTTTGAAATTTTTTAGAATTTGAAATGCACTTGAAAATCCCCAAAAGCCATTTTTTGCAATTATTTTTTTGTTATTCACAATTTTCCTTTTCATTGAAAAAACAAAGAAAAAACTTTGACTAAATTAGAAAAAATGATTCTGATTTAATGATTTAAAATTTATTTTAAGGGGTATATTGGATAAACCACATTAATTTTGTTCCATTTACCCAATTGAACTGTATTCATTTGACTGAAAGGGGGTTTATATATATATATATATATATATATATATATATATATGTCTATATAATCTTGTTTATTATTATTAACATTCCAATAATTTATCTTTTAACTTTTTTTTAAAAATTAATTCTTAATAAATATACAAATAAATTAGGAAATTTTGATCAGTATGATCAAACATATAGTAGTTTAGATGTTTATAAAAAAAAAAGTCGCTCTTTATGCTTAAGAATTTTTTTTAATGAAAAATTAATTCAAATCCCAATATCCCCTTACAATCAAGAAAATGAAGAAACGACTTTAGAAGATGTTTTTAGAATGCTATATGTAATAAAAAATGAAAACGAAAATTTGGAATATTATATACAAGGTGAAGAACCACCAATGTATACGCCAGTATTGCTTTTGCAAAAAACGTGTCTTTCTTCTGATGGATTTTTATATTTGATAATTTTTACTTCAAAAAATCAAAAGTAATATTCTTATTTATTTTTAATTTTTTTTTTTCTTTCATTTAATTTTCAAATTTTGTTTTAGTAATAATTCTCGAATTTACTTCAGAAATTTATTAAAATCTAAATAAAGAATATACACAATTTTGAAATATGTTATTTTTTTTTCTTTTAAATAGTCTCGAAAAAAATTTTTTTGAATAAACACTAACAAAGCTATTAATTCAAATTTAAATTCTAAATAAAAAAAACTATGTGTAAAAGTTTTCAAAAGCATCTACACAAACATTTGATTCGTTTCGTTAAGCAGTTTAAAACTGGTATACATTAAAACGTGTAGTACTCTTATTTTTAAATATTTTTAAATTCAAAGAAAAAAATCAGAGGATTAAATATTATTTTTGTCTGGAGAATTTCGATTACAAGCACACGATAATTAAAAAAAATTTTGAAATAACAAATTAAACATTTGCTAATTTTTCACCTTTTCAGAACTTCACTTAATATAAACACTATTGGTTAATAAGGGATTTTTGATCAAAAAATTATTTTTAATCATATTTTACAATTTAAGTTGAAAAATCAAATTTTACAGGCTATATTAAGATCTTTTTTAAATTTAAAATAGTAAAAAATTTTTTTTAAATTTTTTCTTCAAAGTTGTGAGGTTATTTTATTTAATTTTAAAAGTATTTTAAATCAGATAAATCTCTATCAAATGCGAGTATCAATTATTTTGACTATGAAAGAATTAATTGTTCTTTTACATTGAAAAAATATTTTTTTTTTGATTTTTCTGTTAGGTTTTTTTTAATTTTTGAAATAAACCGAAAATTTTTGGTTTATTCCAAAAAGTATATAAAACCGCCGTTAGCTTTTCCAGAATTCAAATTATGATCTGAGAAAAATCTTTGATTTTACTCAATTCTTTTAAATTCTGGAAAAGCGCCGTTAGGTTTTCTTGAGTTTTCTGTTTATTTGGAAAATCGATAGATATCGTTAGGTTTTTTTTGAGTTTTCTATTTATGTGTAAAATCTATAGATTTTACAAATAAAACAGAAAATCTCAAGAAAACCTAGGCACTCTACGGCACTCTACGGACTCTCTCAATAATTATCTTAATTTTTTTTTTCTATATTTGAATTTTTTTTTTCGATCAATACAGCATTTTCAAAAATATTAGTTATAATCTATCAAAGTAAATATCCCCAAGCCGAATTAAACAAAAATTCATCCTTCCGTCTATTTAAAAATTATTACCCGAAAATAAACCTTTTTTCTTGACTAGATACTTTTATAAATCTTTTACTAATAACAACAATATATCCAACAATTTGGGTTTTTTAAGTCTTGGGGTGTTTATTATATTTTGAATAAAGTTTAACAATAAAAGGAGTGAATGATAACAGTAGTAATACGTTTATCTAACCGAAAAACAAAAATTATGTAAAATTTTTTTAATAGAGTCAATTTGTACTTTAAAATATTCTCAAAATATCAAATAGTTCACTTTCAATATATATTTGGTTGTGTTTGTATGTATGTTCGTGAATTAGGTCTTGTATTGGATCAAGAAGAATAAAAAAAAAGAATGAATTTTATTTGTTACAGTACTACACTAGTATGAAAAAATAAAATTGAGAATTTTAAGTTTGCAAAAATATTGACTTCAATTACCATTTCATCCTGTTTAAATTTATTTTTTTGATGAATTGCTGGTATTTAAATAGACAAAATGTATAGTATCAACTGTAATTCGCAAAGTATTCAATTTTCTTATTGTTGATCCTTTTATTAAAATTTTTTTGTAGAAATTTTGAAAATTAAATAAATGATTCTAAAATTTAATTCAACTTAATTCATATACCAAAATTAAATCTTTGAAAAAAAAAAATATTATTAGATAAATCCTCAGTGAAATACCAAATTCAGATCATTCACTAACTGAGATGCTAAAAATTGTTCATAAATTACAATACTCACAAAACAATAAATAAATAATTATCAATACAAATAAATCAAGGGTGTGTTGAAATTTTTGTACATGTGGGAAAAACAAAAAGTTAAATTGATAAATTTATTAAAATTCAATTTGGATTATTGATCGATCAAAAAGTCCAGATATTATTGACTAATTTCATTTTTTTTCTTCTATTTTGAAGGACCCAACTTTAATCTTTAATATCAACCATTCAAAAAACATTATTGATCTACAGAAACAAGTTACATGTATCAAATTATGAAATGAAAACCAAAACTAAAAGATGAAAAAATTATTGTCATATTTTACAAAAATCAAATTTATTTCCAAATAAAATGAAATTATATTCTTGTGATTCTTTGAAGTATTTTAATTGAGTGAGAAATTTTGAAATTTAGTTTATTGAGAGTGCTTAGGAAGCTACACAAAACAAAAAAAACTAAAAAATCTCCCAAGATAATTCAACTTATTTAATCACCTTTGTATACAAATTAATGGTATTAAAAAAGGTAAAACAAGAAAAAAACTTCAACAGGATTGTTAAAATAGAATTTGACCCAAAGAATAATTCATTATATTTTTCTAAACGAATTCAACATAAACTTTAGATTTATTTTTTATTGTTGAAACTTAGTATTTGTTATTTTAGAGATCTCAAAAATCTTCCTATTTGTAAAAAGGTTTTAATCAATTAAAAATGGGAAAAAGAGTTAAAAACAATTTTTGATTGGTAATCTTATTGAAAATTAAAAAACGAATAAAAAATAATGTTAGAATCAAATTATCATAATTAAAAATTTTATCTCAAGGTTCAATAAGGAAGTTTAAATAAATTTCTCGAAAGAACATTTTTTATTGGTTTTGTTGAGATTTTTGGATTGTGTTAACAATAATGAAAATATTTTCGAACTTGCTTAAAATTTTTCCTTTCTTAATTGGAAAATAACAGTATATTTTTCAAAACAAAACCAATAAAAACAATTTAGAAATCTCATTGATTATCGAACCCCACTGCTTTACTCTAGAGATCTTCAAAATTGTCCCTTATTACCTCAATTTTTTTAATACTGCTATTTTCAAATTAATAAATGAAAAGTTTTATTTCAATTCCCAGAATGAATATTATTTATTGATGTTACAATCAAATTAGCAGAGTAAAATTTTTATCTTAGAGTTAACTTTGGAAGTTTTAATTTAATGTCGAAAAATACCATTTCTAAAAGATTTTGTAAAGATCATTGGTTTTACGACAACTCATATGTGAGGAAAATATTTTGGAAGAAGAACTCAAAATTTTCATTTTTTAATTGGAAAATAATGGTACTTAAATTGGCCCATAAAGATATAAAAATTCTGATTTCAGGTTATCAAATATTTCTCCGACGATTGGAATAATCGAAGAAAAATTCCTGGATCTTGACAAGATCATTTATCATGAAAGTCTTGAGTTTTTCATTTTTAAAAACTTAATTTTTGAAACTTTGAGATAAAAAAAATTTTTTACAATTAAATAATGACAGTAAGAAAAAACTTATTAGTTGTGGTAGTAATCTTTAATTAATTTTTGACAAGAAATAATTAAGATAATGATTTTGGGAACTTGAAAGAAAAATTTGTATTTCTTAATTGGAATAAGACAGGACTATTATTTTCAAATTAAAAACAAAAAATTTTATCTAAAAGTTCCAAAAAAAGCCTCTATGAAGAATCAAGGGTATCATGATTAATGATCTTGTGAAGATCCAGGAATTTTTCTTCTGATTATTCCAATCATTGGATAAATATTTAAGAATCCGAAATAAAAAAATTTCAATTTCAAAATTGGAAAATGAGAGTTATGGATCAATCAAAGTAAAACCGTAAACAAGTAAAATTTGGTATTAGAAAAAGGTTTTCGAGTTTATTCCTCCATTTTGTATTTATTCATTTATTTTTTGTTTTCTTAATAAATCTTACTTTTCATTATCTCTAAATTTTTACTCTTAAAACTTATGTTTTAGCCATTTTTTTATTGTTTCACATTTTTTCTTGAAGGGTCTTTTTTTATCCAACAATAAAAAAAAATAAAATTGAAAGACTTTATGATATTAAATCATCAATATATGTTGATATCACGCTTAAGTATTCGGACTGTAATAATTTTGGAAATTCTTTTTTTTAATTTTTTTTGGAAGGGAGACTAATAAAAAAATTGTTCACTTTATTTTTTAACCATCAAAATTGTCAATTTTAAGATACACAAATCGTTTTTTTGAATTGTAGAAATTTATTTCGTTTATTTTTTTAAAAAAAAATAAACATTTTTTTTTTAAAACTTTGGTAAAATCCAAATATAAACTTTCGAATTTATTAAATTTGCAACTTTGGAAAAAGAACATTTTCATTTAAGGATCTTAAACACCGTCTGTTGTTAGATTTATTAAGATTAAAAAATTCAAATTACAAATTTACTTGTTTAAAAAAAAATTTGTATTTCTTGGAAATAGAAATTGTGAAAAAAGTAAAATAAATTTTCATTATGCATATAAAAAATCAAACAAAATCCACATTTTCAATCAAAAACACACATCTCCACTTTAATTTAATAAACTTGATAAAATTTAATTTCAACATTTACCTTTTTAAATCTTCATAAGTGGTGATCTATTTTTTAAATTATTTTCATTTTAGGGGTATTGTTTGATATCCCCAATTTTTAATGTTCTTTGTAATGGACCAAAACCGTTTTCTCTTTATTGTTTTCAAATTTGATGTAGATCACAACTTGAAAAAAAGTAAATATTTTTTTTTTGATTTTTTTGAGGTAAACCTCTTTTTAAAAAGAATTAAATAATTCAAAATCAATGGGAAATAAATACCAAGGCTTTTTGTTACCCATTCATCAAAATCCAAATCGGAAAAAACAAATAACTCCAATTTCAAAAGAGATTCAAGAGTTATATTTTCGCAAACCATTTCAATTTTGCAACTTTTCTTCCTATTATATGTTGAAAATATAAAAAAACACCTTGTCAAAAAAAAATCAAAAATTATTTTTAAAAATAAAAAGTTTCCATTTTCATTAATTTTTTTTTTAGTTTTACTTTAAAACAAGTTATTTTTTGTTAATTTTTAAAAAGGCTTTCTCCCTTTCCTTAATTTCTTTTTTATTTTGTTAAGAATTTGGTAGTTTTTACAAAGACAACAAAAGGGTCTCTATTTTAAACAACAGTTCTGATCAAAAATTGCACAAAAAAAAATTTAACGTTTAGATTTGAATTTTTCAACAAATTTTTGAAACAAAACAGAACAAAAGAGTAATGTCAATTGAAATCGTCGATTATGTATATTCAAATTCATTGGCAAAGGTCAAAAGCATTTTTGAAAACAAGAAGGTCAACATTAATGAGATTATTTATGATCGTACCTTATTGCATTGGTCTTGTACTGCAGGTAAATTGGAAATCACAAAATTCTTGTTATCCAATGGAGCCGATGTGAATAGCACTGACGCCACCGGAAGGACGCCTTTACATGAGGTGTCTGATCAAGGAAGAGATGATTTGATCAAGATCTTACTTGACGCAGGGTCAGAAATCAACCAAATAGATCAAAATGGACTTACTGCCCTGTATTGCGCCGTTTTATCACGAAAGATCTCGGCTGTCGAGGCTTTGATCAAGGGCGGTGCAAGACTAGATTTCCATTTTGGAGACGAGGGGAAAAAAGCTTTGCATTTGGCATGCAACCTTGGCCGAGCCGATATGGTTGAGCTTTTAATAGCCTATGGGGCTAACGTTAATGCAATTACCTTTAAAGGCTTCACTCCTCTACACTCTGCGATCGAAAACGGATCGGTGGGGTGTGTTGAAGTGTTACTTCAAAACAATGCAGATGTGAATCTTGTTTTTGGTGATCAAAAAAAAACAGCGTTGCATTATGCAACACAGATTGGCAATATTCAAATGTGTGTGCTTTTATTAAAATATGGCGCAGATCCAACAATCCAAGACGATTTCAAATCAACACCCGCAGATTTAGCATGTCAACCTTTCAAATCAAAACTCCAAAAATATGCCAGAGTATTTATTGACTACTGTGGAGCAATCATACCCGAATTTATTGATGAATATCAATCTTGTTTAAACAAGACAAAAAGCCAATTGAAAGTGAACCCAAATCTGATTAAACAAGAGCACATTATTGGGAAAGGTGGATTTAGCAAGGTTTACCAAGGGCAATACAAAGGAAACAAAATAGCTATTAAAAAATTCCACGATGGATTAAACACTCAAAATTATCAAATGTTTAAGAGAGAAGTTGCGTTATATTCAAAATGTGATCACCCCAATATTATTAAAATAGTTGGGTATAATTGTAATGGATTAAATGAGATTTCAAATCGAAAAATATTAAATCAAACTTCAAGATCTAATCAAATGTCAATATCAAAAAAAGAAAACAAAGACAAGAAGATTCATAACCAGATCTCAAATAATGAAAGAACTGAAACCAAAATTTCAATTGACAATTCAATATTAGAATCAATGTCCAAGCTTTATTCCAAATACCAATCAAAGTATAAACAAGAATTTAAGAAATATGATGGGCTCAAGGAATCTAACGAATCCAAGGAACCAGAATTTAACATTTCAAATAATTCTTCAGTGATGCTACTGGAATATTGCTCAAATGATCTCGAAAAAAAGATCAAGTCTCTTAATAGAAATCAAAATACTTTTCATAAATCAAGAATTTTAAAATTGATCCTTGAAATTGCCCAAGGCATGAAATACCTCCACGCAAATGAAATTGTACATCGAGATTTGAAACCAGCAAATATTTTTTTAAGTGAATTAGGCCATGTAAAAATTGCAGATTTTGGCTTGAGCATATTCTTCCATGATTCAAATCATCAGAACCAAAATATCCCAGGCGAAAATAGAAAAATTAAAAAATTCTTTAACGTTCCAATGTCCGTAAGGATAGGGACAGATTTGTATATGGCACCTGAAATGATGTACTCGGAACAAGAAAAATGTTCGTTCCCAATTGATGTCTTCAGCTTTGGACTGATAATGTATGAAATTGCTACACTTAAAAAGCCAATTAAACTATCCTCCTTAGCAAGAAAAGGTGCAGATTTAAAAAATTCAAATATTGAAATGCCCCCAAACAATGATTGCCACCAAGAAATAATCAACCTTGTTTATAAATGCCTTGATAGAGACCCAAAAAAACGACCAACCTTCAAACAAATATGCAACATTCTTGAAAATATCACAAAGTAATTAAAAATTATTTTTAATTTATTTGAAATGATTGTTTAACAGTCTGAAAAGGTTGTTTTTTTTTAAACTTTATAATTCTTGTATTAGTTAAAAAATCAAAATTTTTCATTTTTTTTTTGTTTTTATATTCTTTAGATAATTTGTATCTTTATTTAATTTTGCTAAATTATTCAATTAAAAAAAAAAAAAATTCAAAAAAATCCAAATATATATATATATATATTATATCCAAATTATTTCGTTACTAATTTTTGAAGGTCAACGGATTTGTTTCTTCCCAAAATGTCCAGTGAAAAAATATCCTTTGGGAACAAAACTTGATCAAAATTAGTTAAAATATATTTTATGAACTTTACAAATTTTTTCTTTGAAAAAATCTAATTGTATTTTTAAGGTAATTTGAGAATAATAACTTGGATTTAATTTTAATAAAAAATATTTTATTAATGTTTTTTTTTTATTTTTATTTTTTTAATTTTGATTCCATATAACCAACACTGTTACTGCTATTTCAAAAAAGTGTCTATTGAAAGTTTTATAAGTGTTACTTCAAACCATCTGACTCACCCATTTTAAACAGTGTGGGTAACTTTTGATGAAACGTAAAGTACTTTAATTTTTAAAACAGCTTAACTTTATTTCTTCCAAAGGTGAAAAAAATGTTTTTCAAATATCAATTATTTTTTATAATTGGCATTGAAAGAAACAAATAAGTAACAAATGGAATAAAATACATCAGAGAATAGTTAATACTGTATGCAGTAAAATATAATAATTGAATAGTTTTTCTTAAAAAAAATTAAAACTCAAATTCCTCAGGAAAAAATGAAACGAACTCGATTAAAAATTTGTGGTTTATTCTTCCTCTATTTAGAATTAATTTGTTATTTTTATAAAGAGGGAAATGGTTGGGTGAATTTCTTCTCTTCAAGTTCTCATCATTAAAGTATGGAAAGTTATTTTTAACTCTCGAAATGTTGTTCTGCAATTTTAAATTTTGAGTGTTTCTTCATTAGGTGATAATTCCTCTTATCGTTGAAATATTTGAAAATTAAAGCAATATTTAAAGAGGTGTGTTGTTATAGTTGTTGTTCGGTGTGAGTTTTGGAAATCATTTTTATTGTCTCTTTCTTGAAAATTTCGTTTCTTTGGGTTTTTTTATTGGTCAAAAAGTACTTTTTGATTTTTAAAAAGTTTTTAATTTTGAAAACTATTCTAAAAATCAAATTCAAGTTAAATAAAATACATAAAAATGAATTCTACCCAGATGAAATTGAATTAGTATATAAAAAAGAATTATTTCAGATATCTAAGAATATACAGCTGTTCCAAGGCTACCGTGAATTTTTATATGAATCAAATTTTGATGCTGATATAGATTTTTCAAAAGTTGAATATGAGGATAAGAAAGCTCATATTGAAAAAAATTTTTCACAAATAACCTCATTTGAAAAATTTTCTTATGATAAGATCAAAAATATTTTCGGTATTTCAAAAGAAACTTTTAAGTGGCATCTCAACAGATTTTTCAGGTTTGAAGCAATTTAGGGATCTGAAAATTAATTTTTTGAATATCACAAGAAAATTTTTCAAATGAGGTTATTTGTGAAAAATTTTTTTCAATATGAGCTTTCTTATCCTCATATTCAACTTTTGAAAAATCTATATCAGCATCAAAATTTGATTCATATAAAAATTCAGGGTAGCCTTGGAAAGACTGTAAATTATTGGATGTTTTTTGAGATTGTAAAAGGAGATGATTTTTATCAATAAAACCCCTTTTTTTTAATATTTTGAAGAACTGATAGATCTAGCATTTTTCTTCTTAAAATTCTAGTAGTATTTGGGATAAATAAAACCAAATATAGAATTTTATCAAAATTGGTTCATTATTAAAGAATTGACAAAAAAATTTAGATCGATCCAATGAGAAAAATACTAAGGTTAAGTATGATCTAACTCGGCGTAACTAAAAACAAACAACAAAAAAATACAAATAAATTTAAATTATTTTGTAATTTTTTAATAGTAATATGAAGAAGTTGCTCTTCAAATGATCTTTTTTTATTATCCAAATTATTGATAAAACAAAAGATAAAAAATTTCATTACTTATCTTGAAGACAAAACTTGGTTTAGAATTTACAGATATAAACTACATCATCCAATCTTTCAATAATACTCACCCCCAGCTTTTTTTTTATTTCAAATAAGTAAAGAAATATCCAGAAACAGTTCAAATATAAAATAGCATATATTTAGAGTTTCTTAATTATAAATAGTTTTGATTATTCCTCTAAAATTTCAAAACTTGACATAGTAAAAAAAAATGTTTTTATTTTTTAATTTTTTTTTTGTAAATGTGTTTTTTCTCATTTTCCAAATCTTTTATTAGTGATCTTCTTTCACTCCCTTTTCTCTTTGAAAAAGGAGAAAATAAATCACATCTTTTTTTTTTGTATAAAGTATTGCGTTTTTTTGGAAAATAGGCAAAAAGAAAAGACAATGTTTGGACTTAGCATTGTATTCCAATAAAAAAATGTAATTTACTTCCCTTTTTCCGAACATTCTGGTAAAAAATGATGGAATTTTTCTTTTTTACATATTTGAAGAAATAATTTGGTTAAATGAAACCAAAGTGCTTGTTCAAATTCTAAAAAATACTTGACAGGAGATCTAGATATCTACGTTTCGGATAAAAAAAGATTGTAAAAAAAAAAACATTAAACTCTTCTAAAATAACTTTAAATATCATTTTTATTGCCAAATTTATTAGCAAAATACTTCTTGTTTTGTTTAAATAGAGCTGAAAATAAGAAGATAACAAAAATCTCCAAACTCTGTCGAATAACTCAATGATTTCTTAAAATCTTTCCAGAATAACTATAGAACTATCTTAAACTTTTTAGAGGAGCAATCTCCTTCTTTTCTGTAGTAATCAAAAATTATTTACTCAAAATTTAACGAAGAATAAGTTTGGATCAAAAATAAAAAATAGCACCAACACAACTTGTATATAACATATTATGTAATTTTTTTTATTTATTAGAATACAAAATACATTGTTATAAAAATATAGTTTCAATATTTGGCGTTTCTTTGTTTTCTTTTCCATCTTCTTCAATTTTTTTTTGGTCTGAATCTTGTTGATTTTGAAAATCATCAAAAAATTTATTCAAAATTTGTGTTGAGGGTAATATTTCCCGAAGAACATCCGAAAAATTGGATGTTTCACTTTCAGATATTCTTGATGATTTTTCATTCAATTTTAAAGTATTTTGGATATTGGATTCTTCCTCAGAACTTTCATTTGTAAGTGGTTTAAAAAAAGCGCATTTTTTTTCTATTTCAAAAGGAAGAAATAGTTCTGGAATGTTTTTCTTTTTGAAAATTCTATTTTCGAACGGATTTTTTAAAGGCTTTTCAGTTAAAAGAATACTAGTGGTTAGTGTATGTTTTTTTCTTCCAATTCGGATCCTTCTCAACAAAAGCTTTACTAAGATTTTATTAATTTTTGGTTCTTTAATTTCATAAAGAAAAATCAGTTCACATGTATTGTTCTTTCTATTCGTTTAAGATTTTTTTTTTTTTTTTTTTTTTTAGGAATTATTAAAAAGAAAATCAAAAATAGGGAAATTTAAATTTTAGAAAAAATTGGGATAATTAGTTGTACATTTTTAAGTTTAAATTTCTTATTTTAAAGATTGAAAAACAATTTTTTTTTTTTATTTTATTTTTACATTAGTTTACATATTTTGAATTTTTGATTACAATGAGAAATAAATTTTAAGATTAATGTAATATATTTCAATTTTTTTTTTGTACTCATTTTGAAAATTAAATATTGTGTAATATTTGGGGATTGATATATGGAAAGAAAAGTGCCATTACGGCCAAACAGAATTCAGAAAATAACCTTAAGGTAAATAGAAGAAAGCTATTTTGATTTTAATTTTGCTAAGAATAAATTCAAAATGTGTTAGCTTTTTCATTTTAAAAATTGTTTTTTTTTCAATTGTAAAGTTGAAATTTCATCTCAATAACAAATTTTTTTAATCGATTCTATCTTTAGAGTTAACTATATATAAAAAAAGCATAATAAATCTTAGGTTATTTTTTTCCAAGATATTCCAATAAAAAAAATAAGAGAAAACTCAAAGTAGAATTTTCATGTATTAGGAAATAAAAGGATAAATGTGAAATCTCTAGAATGATTTTTTGTTCCTTTCTCCGAATTATTTGAATCTTCATAGTTAAAAAATACAATCGAAATTGTTTAGGAAATTTAATCACTTTTCAGAGAAAAATTTAACAAAATCAACTTCGTAAATGAACCTTAATCTAAATAACAGTAAATTTGAAAAATGACAAAGATTATATCAAACTTTGGGTATTTAATAAATTTTGAAAAGAGCTAAAAGTAAAAATGAAAAAGAAAATATTTTTTTTGAAAAAACATTTGTTTATTCTTTGCTAAAACAAGTTGACAAACTTTAAAATATCAAAAGAAAAAATACCCAAGATCTTTGGAAGATCCTTCATTCTAAGAGTTTAAAATAATTCAGAATATTTTCATTTCTTTTTGAAAAAGTAAATAACAGAATCCTGAATCTCAAATTTTAATAACTGTTTTGATTTTTAATTCTTATAATCCAATTTAATTACTTTGGTGTTTTGCTAATTCTAAGTTAGTTGATAAAAGCTTTATTGAAAATGATAAACTTTGAAATTATTGTAAGCCAGAAGGTTTGAGGTTTATTGAAAATAATAAACTTTGAAATTACTGAGGTTGTTGTGGTTTCTGTGATTTCTGTGATTTCTGTGATTTCTGTGATTTGAAATTAAAAATTAAATTAATTTTCTAGTTAAGTTTTTAAATAGGTATATAATATTAACTTTTCATAACTTGATAAAATACATTTTATAAATAAAAATACTTGTTTATTGTTACAAAAGAAAAACGATTGAAAATTTTTATTGATTTTTTTGGGAAAATTAAGAAGATTTGATTTAAGTTAGAGATCAAAGTCCGGGATCTAAAAAAAAAATGTTGACAAAAAAAATAATTTTTAAAATTAAATCTTTCTGTAAATATATTTTTTTTTCCCTAACATTGAACAAAAAAATCCCAAATAAATTAAAAATGAAAAATAGAAAAAATAAAAACTAGGCATTTTTGTTATTTAGTTGATTACAGAAGAATTAATTTTTAATCTCAAAATTTTAATTTTTGGAAAAAAAAACAGAAAAATTTAATGATCTAAATTATATTTTTATTCTAGTTTTTATAAAGAATAAACTATTGATAATTATCAGGTTGATGGTTTTTTTTTCCAATTGGTATTATTGAAACTAACATATTTATTAAAATTTTGAAAAAATATAAATTATAATTTTTAAATTTCCTCTTAAAATTAAACAAAAAATGCAAAATAAATTGTATAATGTATAACAAATAATAATTTTTTTTAGAAAAAAATATCCTTTATTTGATGTTAGCTTTTGGAGATTCTTTATAATTGAATATTTTTAGTGGGTAATGTAGATTATGATAATTATTAATTTTTTTATTTCAACTTTCATTTATGGCATATCATTTAGAAAGAAGGAAATGGAACAAAAAAAAAAAAACAATGATGATGATGATCGAAAAAAAAATTAAATATATATTTTTATTTTAATAATGGTACTTTAATGCTGAAAAGAAATTTTTTTGGAGAAGTTTAAAAATATTCAATTAGGTTTGGATCTCAAAAAGTTTGTGATCTTTTAAAAAAATAGCTAACTGATCAAATAAAAATAAAAATAGATTTTGCTTTTTTTAGTCTTCTCTGTTTGTATTTAATTATTTAAAGAAAAGTCATCATTTGATTTATAATACCGTCAAAGTTATAATTTGGATAAAAATCACAAAATAAAGTTTCATGGTTCTTACAAAGGGGGTGTTATATCTTTTGATATTACCTCTCTTCTGTCCAATAAAAAAAATACCAAATATATAATTTGTAATACAGAAGTTTTTTGGGTGGTTAGCAAATATTATGGTATTAATTTAAATTTATCATTAGAATATTTTTTTGATAATTTTGAGTAACAAAATAATATAAGAGCTAATATTTCGTTACGATAAACTAAAAATAAAAAAATGATGATTTATAATTTTAAGATATTATATTAAGGGCATTACTTTTACCAAATGCTATTCAAAAGAATGAATCTTATCATTTTATGTTATTTTGGGATATGTTCAGTTTTTAAGAAGGGTTATGATATTTTTTTCAGATAGCAATTGCTGAATGTCTGTTATGTGGGATATTTTATCCAAAATAATAATAAGAGAATTAATATAGACATTTTTCAATTCAATTTACAACACCACGATTAACTGAGAAAACATTTTGATTTTTTTCCCTTTTTTTTAAAAATAGTGTCATGTAATGCATATCAAATGTGTTTTTTGGATAATTAACTGTTAAAATAAGTCCCTTTTTTTTAGGTTTTTTGATGTTCAAAATGATCATTATTTTATGATGATAATTATTATGAAACAGAATTAAATAAAGATACCTTAGTAAATGTGCCCTCGTGCTCAAAATTAATGGGTGGTGACAATTTTCAAGGGGATACAGAAGTTAATTAATTCAAAAAATAATTTTTATTCAAGATATTTGTGAATTTTGTCATTTTATTCTAAAAATTCAAAATCAATTTTTTTCTAACAAAAATCATTTAAATTGTTATAAGGGTTCTTGTTAATAAGACCAAACAATTTGTTAAAAAAATTTTTCAAAATTCGAAAATTATTTTGCAATTTATTTTCATTTTTCGGAAACATGAAAAGGACTTTTTTCGAACTACTGTTAATTGCAAAATAAAAGGATCAAAATTTTCATGTAGCTTTCCATAAAAAATATTAAGAATTAAAACAAATCTACAAAGAAACCAATTCTAAAGGGGTAAACCAATTATTTAAGCTTCATTTTGGCTACAGTAAGAATTGAAAATTTGAAAAATTCCATGATTTTATAAACCTTTTTTTCTGGAAAGCTGAATGAAAATTTTATTCCATTTATTTTGGAACAAATAGTATAAAGAAACAAAAATTTTTTTGCGAAATAGATCTCAATTTCATTGATAAACTTTTGTAAAGCTTCTATCAAAATTTCATTTATTTAATCACCTATTGATCAATTAATTTTATTGTCTGAGATTTAAATTGAAAGATTAATCATTAAAAATAATAACAAAAATAAATTTTTTTTTTTCAAAACCAATACTTTCTAACATAACTATTGCGGAAAAAAATTGGTACACGGATTAAAAGTGGGACACTTTTTTTTATCAAATATTAAAAATTTTAATTGCTAACATTACTAAAACTGATCTAACCCACCAGAATTTTTTGAAGATAATAAGAATTCAAATGGGGATTAAAACATTTTAAGTAGTATAGTATCTAACGTATTTTACTATGATTTCAATTACCTTAAGATCCTTCAAATAGAATGTCTTAAAAAATCAAATTCTTATTGTTGATAATAAAAAAGTGGCACAAATGAGTAAAAAGTACATTTTTTGGACAATTCATATCTGGTAAATTACGACTTCCAGAGATAATCCTTAATATTTAAAACGAATTATTTTGTGAGTACTTGAGAAAAATTCGATACTTATCAAGATAAAGACATTGTGAAAATGACCAATTTCTGATTTTTCGATTTTTCATTGTAAATCTTAATAGAACCTGAAAACTTTAATTTTTTTACAAAACAGCATTGAATATCAAGATTAAGGATTAAAGATACAAAGGAATCGATATAAAATTGAAAGAACTAACCAAAAAAATCCTTCTTTTTAAAATAACATTTAAAATGGCAAAGATAAAAAAATAGTGATAATTCTTCATTTCTGTGAAGATTTAGTTTTATAATAAAAAATTGTTTTTTACAGCATTCTATTTGAAGGATCTTGATGTAATTGGAATGAAGAAAATCTAAGTTAGATACTATACTTCTTGAAATGTTTTAATCCCCATTTGAATTCTTATTATCTTCAAAAAATTCTGGTCGGTTTGATCAGTTTTACTAATGTTAGCAATTCAAATTTTTTATTTTTGATAAAAAAAAGTGTCACACTTTTAATCCGTGTCACAATTTTTTTACGAAACAGTAAAATGTAAAATATTTTTTCCGGTTTTCAAGAATTAACCTAATTGTTAAAGTCCTAGTACCAGTATCAAAGCAAAAAATTGACGATTTTTTTTTTTGTATTTTTTTTAAATTAACTTTTTTGGAAAATCTACAAGTTATAGTTTTGAACCAAGACTTTGGCTAGGTTTGAATAGTAATCATTTTTACATTTCAGGTAACCTTTTGTTCATGGAGTTTTTGAAAAAGGAGATTGAAAAAAAATGGAACTTTTTTGCTTTTATACTGGTACTCTGTCTTTCATAAAAATAAAAGGTTACTTTTTTTTGGTTTTTTATTGAATTTATGCGAATTTTGGATTTCAAAAAAAAAGACTCAAATCAAAAAATTGTTTATATGAGGTTAACTCATTCATTTCAATCAGCCAATTCACACAAATTACAAAAAACAATTTTTTTAACAATTTCTTTGCAATATTTCATTTTATTTTGAAAAATTACTACTCCCTTAACATTAAACAATCATTTTATGGTATTGAAAGTGAATTTGTTATTTAAATTTCACTTTGAAAAACTCGAATAAAAGTCATTTAGTGTCTTCAAATGCGAACTTTTTTAAAATTTTATTTTGAAATTTCTGTTGGATGGGAAAGCGAATAGAAAATTTTGTTCGATTGATTTTGAAATTACCGTTCGTGCCCTATTCTTCTCGAGTGGCACGCCTCCTTGAGAAGTAGTGAAGAAGAAGAGATCAAAATAAATGAAAATAAAATGAGAATGCAAACCTTATTTCTTCATGGATTTGTGGTAAAACACTGCTTGACTGTTGGTTGTAATATGGTTGAAATTTTGAATAAGGTGACGAAGAGGTTTTATGTATTTCGCTTGGTGTTTTGCCAAGACTAGGTTTCGGATCATCCACATGCAATAAATCAAGAAGTGATTTATTAACAAATTCGTGTTTACCTTGATAATCAAAAAGAGCCATTGGAAGAGGTGAGTTATCAATTAGCTCGAGAAATTTTTGTCGGTTTCTTTGTGGGATGTATTGTAGTTGCTTGTAAGAAGAATATTTAAGTCCCATTCAGAATTTTGCTTGTGAATTTCGAAAAAGGTGTTTTTTGTTTGAATTATTTTTGTCTTCTAATTTTAACCAAACTCTTGAAGTAAAAAAAATGAAGTTCTCCGTGCTTGGAAAGAAGTGAGGAAAATGGTTTATTCAGGAAAAAGAATTTTGAAAAAAAATGATTACTTTTTACAAAAATCGAAAAAGAAGAGATTTTGATTTGAAAGACAAAGTAAAAGTTCAATTTCCGAAAAATTTTTTATTTATTGGAAATTTACTTTGAAAAACAAAATACAAACCAAAAAAATCAATTAAATATTTGTCTCATAATAGAATTCATAATAAAAATGAAAACAAACATAAAAAATGCACTATTTTCCCATTTAGAAAGTTAATATGAGACTTTTTCCAATTTTATTTTGTGGGTTTGTTTTATCTTTTTTTGCCAAAAACTAATATAAAAAAATTTTGAATTTAGATACCACCAAGAGTTTAAATATTGTCACAGTTTATAAAACTGTTTGTGAGAAAATTATTTAGATTTGAAACTTGTAAAATAATGAAAATTTTGACAAGAGAGAAGGAACAAAAGAAATACATATTGCGAAAAAATTCATTTTTGTGAATTCGCTCTCTTTTGGAAAAAAAAGTCAACTTTTCAAAAACTCTTCAGAGAAAAACCACAAAAACAAAAAACTTGTATGGAATTGGAAGTTATAGAGAGTTTAAAATTCAACTACAAACAACAGTATCACTTCACTATAGTACTTTAACATCATTTTTCGTTTGGTTTTGCAAATTAATAATTAGGAAAAAAGAGTTTATTTCGTTTTATTTTTACAATAAATAGTTTTTTTATTTTATTTTTTCCTGACCAATAGTTAATTTTTCTAATTATACTCAGTTATTTATTTAACGAAAGTTTTGTGAATAATTTTCGAAAAGTTTTTAGATTTTTGGAAAGTTTGTTTTTTGTAAAGAAAAATTAGTTTTTCAAATTTATTAATACAGATCAATGTTTAAAAATATTTTAAACTCTTATAATCACCTACATATTTTTGGAAATGTGGTAGGGTTCTCAAGATAGAATTTTGTTCGTTGAAATCCTAAAATAAGGTTGTAAAGTTGGCAAAAAGACTTTAGTTGGGAATAAAATGCTTGGAAATTGGTTTCAAAGACATCTAAAAATCGAAAACGGGGATAAAATATACAAAAATATTTTGTTTTTTTTTTCTGGTATTTTAATTATAAATGGGAAGTATATTTTCACATCGTTTACCACATTTTTTCTTTTATAAATTGAGTTCTCAAAGGAGAAGGTTGGGGTTTGTGGTTCTACTTGAAAAAGGAAATTGAAAATGATTTGAAAATTTTTCCTGTTTTTAATTCAAATACCAGTATTAATATCTTCATTTTTTGTCTTGTTCAGATGTAAATTTTATCAGGACGGAATTTACAAACAAATTCATTTTATACACAAAAATTTGATCCTTTCATTTTTGATAACTGAAAATGATCTTTTTGTGAATTCTGAAACTAATTTTACAAAAAAATTTAGATTTTTTTGGTTCTCCTTGGAAAGCTCACTTATAACTTGCTTATAAACACACCACTAAAAATGCCTTGTTATTAAACTTGATTTAAGTCACTTATTATTTCTTTTATACTACTAATAGGCCGAAGAAATCTTGAATTTCACATTTTTTGAGAGATATGTTTACTCGTATCTGATTTTTAAATGGGAAAAAGTTTTTACGTCTACTTTTCCAGAGTGTTTTTTATAAATAGATGTTCTCAAAGAAGACTGTTGTAATCTATAGCTCTATATGGAAATAGGAAATTGAAAAGAAGTTAATACTTTTTCACATTCATATTCTAAAATACCATACACAACATGATTATGAAAAAAATTATTTCAAAAAAAAAATAAATAATTGCTAATTTTACCCTTTTTGATAACTTCAATTAAAATAAACTCAATTGATTAATTAATGATCTCTGATTAAAAAGGATTTTTTAAGATATTTTACAATTTAAATTGAAAAATTCGATTTTATCAGGTTCTATTAATGCTTTTTTTTCATGATAATAGTAAAAAAATTGAATATTTTTTTTCTCTCTAGCTAGGAGATTATTTTATTATCTTTCAAAAGTATTTTAAATCTGATGAATATTTTTCCAATAGGGAGTCAATTATTTTTACTATGAAAAAATTATTTGTACTTTTATTTGGAAAAAATATTTTTTTTTGATTTTTCGTTAGGTTTTTTTTAATTTTTGAAATGAACAGAAAATTTAAATAATTTTTCTGTTTATTTCAAAAATTAAAAAAAAACGCCGTTAGCTTTTCCAGAATTCAAAAGAATAGAGTAAAATCTCTTTGATTTTACTCAATTCTTTTAAATTCAGGAAAATCTAGGTACTCTACGGACACTTTTCGTTAAGTTTTCCGGAATTTAAAAGAATTGAGTAAAATCACGATTTTTCTCTATTCTTTTGAATTCTGGAAAACCTCAGACACTTCTGTTAGGTTTTTTTAATTTTTGAATTAAAAAGAAAATTTAAGAAATTTTCGGTTTATTCCAAAAAGTAAAAAAAACCTAGTCACTTCCCATCACTCTACGGTATTTGATGTACACTTTTATTAGTTTTTTTTTTGTAATTCTAAAAATAAGATGACAATTTAATAGATTTTTGGTTTCATTTCAGAAATTAAAAAAAAAAAAAAAAACATAGGTATTATACGGTACCTGACAGGCACTTTCTTTGTTTATTATTTTTAATTTTTGAACTAAAAAGAAAATTTATAAATTTTCGGTTTATTTCAAAAATTAAAAAAATATGTCGTTTATTTTTCCAGAATTTAATAGAATTGGGTAAATCTCTTTGATTTGACTCTATTCTTTTAAAACTCAAGTAATCCTCGACACAATAGGACACTCGATGAAACTTGGTGGAAACTTTTATTAAATTTTCCAGAATTTAAACAAGAAGAGTACTATTAGAATTTTCATTCATTTCTTGTGAATTCTGGAAAACCCAGGACACGCAATATTTATCATTTTATATTATTTTATTTTTTATATCTTTTTAGAGTCCAAATTATGAAAATTTATTACTCGGATACTTTATATCTGAATAATAATAATTTTTTTTTTATTATAATTATTAATATATATGAATGATTTAATAAAATTTAAAATTTTGAGATAGAAAAAAACTAATACCTTATTTAATATTCATCCTTGGTAATATAATTTATTTAAAATATAATCAATTGTTCCCAAACATCAAAATCTTCTGGTGAATGTTTTTAGAGTTGTTAATAGCATGGTTATTTTTAAAAACAATTAATCATAAAAAAGTGGTTTTTGGTGTTATTTTTTACAAAAAACCAATGGCTAGTAGGTCTATTAACAATTTTTTTAATGTTTTATAGTTACTCGAATGGTTTAAGTGTTGTTTCTCAAATTTAGAAAAAAATATTATTTTTCGGATTTTGCTTTGCAGATGTTTGAAATAATTGTGTTTTTTTATTTAGGGTTTAAAGCCCCTCTTCAATTGTATTTTAGCCTTTGAGGTTTACTTTTTATTGTTTTTTAACTTATAGAAAGGATAATTTTTATCAAAAATGTTCGTGGGTGATTTAAATCAAAATTTACACAATAAATATGAATTTATTTTTATTTTTTTCCCTTTTTTTTTTTCATTTTTATTAAAAAAATTTATTTTATCGATATTTCGTCTAAGATGCACAAGTCCAATTTAACGTTTATCTATTTATTAAAACACATAATATACCATTATTACATTTTCGGTAAAAAAAAACAGTTAGTTCCAAAAAAGCTTCGTAAAAATTATTTTTAAATATATTTATTGAATTCAATGCTCATTATACTATTTAAATATACAAAATCATTAAAATTCATTTATTGATTCTTTTTAATAATTCAAATTTTTTTTAGTATGCTTTTAGGTTTTTAAAATGTATTACAGTCGGTTTCAAATTTAAGGCACAAACTTTCAACAAAATTTAAGGCACACAAAAAAATCTCATATTAAGGCACAAAATTTGGAATTTTTTTTTTTACAAATTATTTTACTAGAAAATGAATTTTGTGCCTTAATTTAAGATTTTTATTGTTCCTTAATTTTCGTTGAAAGTATGTGCCTTAAAAGTGGGAATGACTATAAATTTTCTTCTCTCAATTTTATATATTATTTTTTAGGTGTGAAAATTGTTATTTATTTATTTCTTTTAGATAGAAAAAATTATTTTCAAAGAGGTTAAATTTCAATAAAATTTTTAATTGAAACGAAAGCTTTCAAGCAGGTTTTTTTATTTTGAAAATCATTTTTACTTTTTCTATATTTATAGTTTTTTAAAGAAATTTGTCCTAAATTTTTTTCTGAAAAAATTTTTTTTTTATTTTTCATTTTTTGGAAATATATCAGAAAAATATATATTGAAATAATTACAATAGTCATTGATTCAACTAGTATTAATATTTATCAAAATTATATATTGTATATTTACAAAAAAAATACTGGTACACAGTTTTTTGATTATGAAATAAAAAAAAAGCCAAACTATTTCGGAAATACCTTTAATTTAACGATAAAAAAACAAAAAACAATAATAAATTTGACATCATTTAAATTGTTAAAATCTTAAAAAGATCAAAAAATACACAATTCTAGTCTATACTATAAAATTGGGTCAAGATCAATTGTAATTTGGGTTATTTACCAGAATATATCACATCTAGTTACTTTAAAGATACCTTATTCATTTAATAATAATCGAAATATATACACACACACAAAAAAAAAATTAGGTGATAAAAATACCTTTCCTATGTTTTCCAAAATACATAATGGTATAAAAAATCACATAGTATTGTACTCCATTCTTTTAAATTATGGTAAATCTAACTGAAGTATACTATGGATTTTTAAAAACTTTTTGGAATAAACTGAAAATATCTTAAATTTTCTCTTCATTTCTAAAAGTAAAAAAAAAAAAAAACCTAACGGGGGTGCTCTAGATTTCCCAGTATTCAAAATAATAGAGTATAATCTGTGGATATTACCTTATTCTTTGATATTCTGGAAAACCTAATGAAAAATGTCCTGGGTTTTCGAGAATTCAACAGAAAAAATATTTTTTTTTCAATTTTAATTAATAACTAATTCTTTAATAGTCAAATTAATTTATTCAGTATTTGGTTATATTTAATAATTTTAAAATACTATTGAAAGATAATAAAAGAAACTCTTAACAGTGAAAATAAAAAATATTTTAAATTTTTTCCAATTAAATTTAGAAAAAATCTGCCTTGATAATTGGATTTTTTAACTTGATTAATAAATTTTTAAAAAAATAATTTTTTAAAAAAATAATTTTTGCTCAAAGATCTCTTCTAAATCAATCACTGATATTTTTCATAAAAATATCAAAAAGAGGCAATTATACAAAAGTCTTAATATTCTTTAAAATACTTTTTTCATTATTGTGTGACAGATAAACTGTTACCAATAATTTACTAAAAAGTTTTACAATACTCTTCAAAAAATGTGTAGCTAATTCACAATATTATGAAAAGATATCTGAATTTTCAAAGTTTTGGATTTTTTGGTAAGGGATAAAAGTTAAGTATAATTGAATCTGGTAAAGCGAGAATTTTGAAATGATAAAATTTGTGACTTCTAATTCAAAGAAATTTTTGATATATGTCTAGGAACAGTCCTTGAAAAGCATTTAAAACTTAATTTCTTTTTGAAAAAAAAATATAAAAAAAGTATCATAGTTTAGGGAAAGACATCATTTTGTCCAAGAAAAAAGAAAAAAATATAAAGGTCTCGTAAAGTGAAATTAATTTTGTTCAAAAAAAGATATCTTAATATTCCAGAAAATTGTTCTTTTGTACTCTTAATTCTGGACTAGCTGTCACTCGAATATACCCTTTTTTGATCAAATAGAGCAAAAGTAATCACTCCTTATTATAGAGTTCAACCTCGATTTGGAAGTTTATTAATTATCTCTTCTTAAGAAGTGAAACAGAAATCATCAGGAAGTGATCTTTTCATCTGTCTTATCTGAACCTTTAAAAAAAATTATTCACCAAAGCCAAGAAAAATATATATTCAAAATGTCAACTGTTTAAAAAAATTGTTGATAATATTTGTATTCTGCTTTTTTAACAGGCCTCTACTCGCTTGGAAAACAATCAAATGAGTAACGTTGAATCTAATTATAATTAATTATTGACTGAAAATATTTTAAAATTAAATCAAAAATTTCAAAATTGATACCAATCAAGAAAGGAACAAAAAAATATTTTTTGATCATCCGAAGTGTCGTAAATATCTTCAACGATATCTATTTTGAGACTTTTTGAACAAGTTTCCAAAATTTGTTGACAATATTTTAATTTCAGAGTTTTTTAACAATTTTTCATCATTTGTTTGAAATATTATTAAAGATTATTCTGACTAAAAAGAACACTGTAGTTTATCAAAAGCTGATTTCGAAGTTACAAAATAGGAAAAAACCTTATTTTCTATAAATTTCCTCAAGTGTAAAAATTATGACAAAAAGTAATTTTTCCAAATTACATCTAAGTCCGATGTTTTTTCAATAAAAAGTCCTTCTTTAGAGATCCTTTTCAAATTACTATTTAACTTTTCTTTTTCACTCTCATATTTCTTAAAAACGACACAAACAAAAAGAAAATTAACTAATTTGCTAATTTACAAAAGAATAAATTTAAAAAGTAAGAAATAAATGTTAATCTTGATCAAACATCAATCATGAAGATGGAACAGAAACGAAAACAACACTTCATCTGTTTTTCCATTTTAAGCGACTCAAAAACTATTTAATTTTCAATTTTATTTTTCTCTTTTCCATTTGGAATTCTTCAAACTTTGTCTTTAGTTAACTAAAATAACCATTTTTTGGGATTAAATACATCAAATTATTAATTTCTAAAATTTCCCGAATTATTTATTACAAAACCCCAACTTAAGAACAATTATGTTAATATGGAACAACAATAAATCATAAGATTATTGAAAGATGATTTTTTAAAAAAAATTTACAAAAATATTTCATAACTTTTTTACCATCCCAAAATAATTTATTCGTTTTTTTTGAAATATTTTTACTTTTTCAATTAAAATAAAATTACCTATAAAATATCAAACTTTACCATGAATTGTCAAAAATCAGAGGACCACTTATTATTCGAAGTTAGTTTGGCATTAATATCACTAAAAGAAAAATATAAGCAAGAAAAATTCTTTCGGCGTGTAATGGAAAGATCACAATTTGTGCCTATTCATCGAAATAGTTCTACCAACCATCAAAATTTGCTCAATCAAAAAGGGTTAACAAAAATGAGAAATCTTCAAAGAAATCAAGAACAGATTAAACAGGACAAACAGAAACTGAATCTTGATGATAATTATAAAGGTCAAGGTCAAGAACACACAAAGAGATCACCAATCCAGAAGATCAACCAACCCAACAAAAAGGATTCTCAGTTACACTTTAAAAGAATTAGCTTTGAGGAATTAAAAGAATTTGTACTTACCAAGCCAAGACCACCCTGGTCGTCAAGACTTGAGTGTTTCTACCGATACAACCCGGAATTAATTGTAGGTTGGAAAACTGGATTTGCTGATACAGTTATTCATTTGAATTCAAACGAAAAGCCCTATAAGGTGATAATCTCAAAAAAACTCTTTACAATTTTTAGTAATTTAACGAAAAGGGACGACAGCAAAAGAGCTTTCTTAAGGGTTTATAAAAGCTCCCAAAGAGGTGTAGAAGAATTTTTTCGAAAGGTTGGTTATGTTAAAAAAGCTAATTATTCAAGGGACAAAGTCGTTTTTGGATTAAACAAGCTCTAGGATTTTTTTATTTTGGCTTTTTTCATTTTCGTTTTACAATTTAATTGTTTATAAAAATATAAATTCACCAATAAAATTTTAAATTAAGGTAAAATTATTAGAATAGGAAATATTTACCCTTATTTACACTTTTTTTAAAATAAATTTTCCTTTTTTTAAAATAAAATTGATTTTTCATTTATTAATTTTTGAATTTTGAGAGTTTGAGTGATTAAAGTTCATATGAATATATAAACTTTGTTTCAATCAAATTAATACGTCATTTTCCCAGATATCAATTATTTTTGATAATTGACCCTTTGAAAAACAAAGAAAAAATTTGTTGAATAATATCTCTCCAAGAATAGTTTATATCCATCTGAAATAAAACTAAAAAAAATTCAATAGATTTTTAAAAAAATTTTTAAAACTCAAATTTTTAGTTCCCCATAGAGAAAAAACAACAATGTTCATTTTGATCTTCAATGGAAGATCCAAATAAGATATAAATAAAAGTCAATATGATTTCTCTATAATCATTTTTACTTTATCAATAACATTAGAATAACATGTTTTTAAAAAGTGAATATTGATCTTGCAATGAAAATAAAAATTACAATACTATTAAATTTCAAAATTAAAGTCTAAAATAATAATCTAAGTTAAACTAAAATATTAAAAAATAATTTCAATTTTGAAATTTTCAAAAAGAGATTTTTTCTTCTAATATCCATTCAAACACATTTAAGGCATTTAATTGACTCACCTCAAGTAAAAAAATTTGACTGGATTATGATTATATATATATATATATATATATATATCGCTTAGAATCCCAAAAATACCAATTGACTTTGAAACATATTTTTTTAATTCTAATTTACATGAAAGGTTTACAAGATATAGAATTTATAAACAAATATCTCAGAAAGAAAATTCTATAATTAAAAATTATATATTTACATACCTTAAAAAAATAACTTGAAAAAAATTTTCAATATTGGGAATTTTTTTTTGTTTATTATAATTTTATTATTTTTTTCATCTAAACTTTGTCAAAAAAATTTTTTATTTTTTTTGAAAAGTTTGTCTAGACATCAACAACTTCTTAGTTTTAATGTGTTAAACACACCAAAATTTAATTAGAATTTTTTTTGTGTTCTTTACACCGCAACATTTCCTCAAATACTCCATTAAATGATTTATTTATTACAAAAGATATTTTGATATCATATAAAAATTTTGTTTTATTTATTGATGGAAGAAGTGTAAATTACACTCTAGATGTCCTTTTACTTAAATTTCCTTAAAGGAAATTTAAGCGTAAAATCCTAGATTTCACGATTGTTCAAGGGAAAGACATACCCATTTTTTTTTTATGTTTAAAAAGCAAAAGCCAAAAATTGAAAAGAAAAAAGCAAAAAGAAAAAAAAAAAAAAAAAAGAAATTTAAAAAGGGTTTATAAGAAGCAATTGGTAAAAAATCAAAAAAAAAAAAAAAACCAAGGCTATCTTTAATTAAGAACTCCCGAAATCACAGCCATGATACTTTTGGTTTATTAAATAATTTGATAATTGATCATGAATGTTCACTTGGGGATCGTTGTTTAATTGTTGTAATTTCTTTTTTTTTTTTTTTTTTTTTTTTTTATTTGCTTTCAACCTTTGGTCATTTTAGCCTTTGCTTTTATTTTTTTATTTTCAAGTTACTCATACTTTTGTGTTTCAGTGTCACAGTATTAGAAAGCAACCACTTGATCTTTTTCCTTTGTAACTCTTCTTCCCAATATAAAGAAGATTCAGCTAGGGGAAAAATGGTAAAAAATAAAAATTTTGTTTTATATGTTGATTATTATCCAATTGAAATATCTATATTTGATTATAAATAATTAAAAAATTAAAAAAAATAATAGTTTTATTTTTTTCCATTTTTCCCCAGGCTGAATCTTCTTTATATTGGAAAGATGAGTTACAAAGGAATTAGGTCAAGTGGTTAATTGCTGATAAAGTGACACTGAAATAGAAAAGTTTGAGTAACTTGAAAATAAAAACCAAAGGGCAAAGGTTAAAAAAACCAAAGGTTTAAAGCAAATAAGATCAAAAAGAAAAAAGAAATTGCACCAATTAAACAACAATCTCCAGGTGAGCATTCATGATAAATTATCGATTTATTAAATCAATCAAAAGTATTTTGACTGTGATTTTGAGAGTCCTTAATAAAGATTGCTTTGGTTATTGTTTCAATTTTTTAACAATCGCTTCTTATAACCCTATTTATATTTCTTTTTTTTTTTTTTCTTTTTTCCATTTTCAATTTTTTGTTTTTCTTTATAATACATAAAAATAATTGAGTGTGTCTTTCTGTTGAAAATCGTGAAATATAGGATTTTATGCTTGGATTTTCTTTGAGTAAATTTAAGTAAAAGAACATCTAGAGTGTAATTTAACTTCTTCAATCAATAAAAAAAATATAAGATTTTTTTTCAATAGAAAATTTGGAAATTTTTTCAACAAGATTTTTTTTCAATTATAAATGATTTGGCCAATAGTTCAAGTGTGATTAATAATTGATTTTTTTTTTAATTACTACTATTTTTTTTTTAATTTTTGACGTTTTAAAATCTAGAAATAAAATAAACAATATTATCGAATAATAGATCATATAGTCAGTTTCACTTTTAAGGCACAAACTTTCAACGAAAATAAAAGGCACAAAACAATCTCAAATTAAGGCACAAAATTTGGAATTGTTTTTTTTTACAATTTATTTTTACTATAATTTGAATTTTGTGCTTTAATATGAGAGTTTTTTTGTGCCTTAAATTTTGTTGAAAGTTTGTGCCTTAAAAGTGAAACTGACTGTATATCAAAATTTATTTTTGAAGATCTGGATTTGGTTAGATTGGAAAATTCAAATTTTCACAATATATTATTCAAATTTTTACCTATAACAAAATTCATTTTTTTTTTGGTTTCGAAGATTATTATATTATCACTGAATCATATTTAAGAGTTATTTTTTATTTTATTTTAAATTTAGGTATAAATCTTTTATCAATTAAAAAGTAATTTATCTTTGTTTTATTCCAATTTAATAAATTGAAATTATTTTAAATTTTTTTTTTTTTTTTTTGATTTTCAATTATTATCTATTGCTTAAATAATAATTTTAGAAAATTAATCATATTAAAAATTTAATTTTGGCCTAAAGTAATAAATTTTATTTTTCTCATATTTGGATATTTATTGTAATTTTATCTAAAAAAAAAAATTAAATTTCGAAGTAATTTATTTTTTTATTTATTTTTTTTTATCATAAAATTAGCAAAATTGTTTGGTGGTTATTATTAAGAAATTAATGTTATATATTTGGATTTTAATTACTATTATTGTAATAAAGTTTCTTATTTTAAAAAAATAAAATAAAAATGTAAATCTATAAAGAAAATGCAAAAATAAATAATTATTATTGTTTTTTCCAAAAATAAAAAAAAAATCAAATACATAAATACTTTATCTTTGAAATATTTTGACTTTTTAATATAATTCAAATATGGATTAAAGACAAATAAGAAAATAAATATAATAGTACATCATTATCATTTTAAATATTTTCTTTTAAACTTGATGAAATTTAGGCAAATCCGGTCTACTAAGGGATAGATATACCTAGATATAATTTGAAGAGGCTAAAAAAAATTCTTATTGATTTACAAAATTAATCATTATTAAAAAATGATATTATTAGATTTTTTTTTTTTTTTATTTTGAAGGGAGATAATCAATTTCCTCTTACAGCCCTAATTTCTAAATTTTTGTTTAGAAATCTCAATAAAGAATCATAATTTTCTTTTTCATTAACTAATGATAAAATAAACAATTAGTCTTTATTTCGAATAATATCAAAGATATTATTCTTATTATTTTTGTTAATTTGAATTAAATCTTTAATCCAAATTATTCGTTTTTCTTTATAGAATAGGTAGTCCCCATAAAAAATGATGGATATCTTCATCTGTATCTAGGTTTAAATATTTTTTGCCTAAGTTGCAAAATTTTGTTTTTGTTTTATTCTTATCATAAACATAAGAATATCTATTTAGATAATTTGTTAAATTTCTTAGTTTTAAGATGGAAGTTGAGCCCTTCCATTTTAAATATTTTTTTTTTGTTTGTTTATATTGTTATTGTATTTAATAATATTTAAATATTCCTGGCCTTTCCACCCAGTGCTATTTATTATTAAATTTTCTCTAAATTGATTAAGATTCGGATTTAGCAATTTTAGATTTTCCGCTTTCCAATTAATATTTTCGTTGTCTTTTTTCTTGGAAAATTTTAAATTTTTTGATATAATGTTCGAAACCAAGTGTTTCTAATTTACTTTTGAGTTTAAATCTTCTTTTATATATTGAAATTCTTACTTGGTCTATTTTTGCCTCAGTTTTATAAATTATTCTTGGAGAGTGTGGATTAATTTTTAAAAATTTTGTTACTTTTTTATTTATCCAAACATCTATCAAGTTGAAATCATTTTGGGTTAGATTGAGAATAACTAATCCATAAAATAATTGGCTAATACATATCGATTTAAACATTTGTAATTTTACTCCATTGGCTAATTGTTGTTGGCTAAAAATCAAAAAATGATATTTTTAAGATATTTCGGTTTTTAATTCTTGTATTAGTTATTTCTTTTTTCATTTTTTTTACCAAAAATTATTGTTTTTTTCGATTTTTAAAATCTTTATTTTGTTTTTGAATAATTAATAATTGTTTTTGATTTAATATTTTGATCAGCCTCACCATTTTGAGAAAAAACTTAACCATTATGTCTCTGGGCTTAAATCTTATCTGACTTTTTTATATCACTAATGAATGAAATTTAAATGGGATAAATGTTTACAATTTATCTTTTTTCAGATTTCGAACTTTCCTTTTTACATTTAGGATTCTTTGTTCACCCTATATTTATAAAGTATTCAGTATAAAAGAAAAAGGAGGTTCTAAATAAATAGAGATCACTAATTTTTAATCTATTTCCTTGGAATATTTAAAAAAGACCAAAGTTGAATGAAGTATAAATTTTATCACTTTGATTTTTCAAATTTGTTCAGGATTTTTTCTGACTTACTCTCTCGAATATGATCTAACTGTAGAGAGAAAAATGTTGGACACAGAAAAATGGTTGGACAGCATTTTTAATTGGGAACCTTACTGAAAATGATTTTTAAATTCAATCATTTGTGAAATAACTAAAGAAAATAACAATAATCTACTTATTAGAATATCCATTAATGTAATTCTACTTTTTCAAAACCTTATCTCTTATAATCTAAATCAAGTTTAAAAATGACCATTTTCAGAATTAATAGTAAACTTTACTAAAACTTGGATTTTTGTTAAAATAGCATGATCTACTTTAGTTATCAACCATTCAAATGAGTATTCTACACAAACCACAGATTAATGAACTTTTAACACCTTTAAACCTGGATTTATATAAAATTCACCTAGTTATCAATAGGATTTGATTTTCAATTTCAGTAATGTTCCCAATTAAAAATGGTGTCCAACCATTTTTCTGTGTCCAACATTTTTCTCTCAACAGTAAGAACAATTTCTTCTTTACCATTACATGACATTTTTCCTTCAATAAAGAATTTGGGTTCAAAAGCAAATGTGCAATTAAAAATAGATCAATCTCTCAAAAAGATATTTCAAAAAAAAAAAGCCGAGTCAAGGATAACTTGGAAAATAAACAAACAAATACTAACAAAATGATCACACATACACAGACAAAAACACTCATTTTTTCTCGTTTTTAATTTTACCAAATAATGAAATTTTGTTTCACCCTTTTCTTATTTACCCTTTTTCTAATTTCCACTTGCGATCTTATCCCCAAAAGATATGAGGGAAAACGTTTAGGTTCACCATCTGCGATAATTATGATTGAAATGTATGGTGATCTCTTATGTCCTGACTGTGCAACAGCATGGCCTATTGTAAAAGTAAAGAAATTTATGATCCACCCAAAAACAAAAAACAAAATCTGTGTTAATTAAAAGGAAAAAAAAAAAAATAAACTTCTTTCTTTTTTTGTTTTATTTTCTCTCTCTAATCCCCTTTTATGGACAATTTTAATTCGATTAATTTTTTAGAAAGTGTTATCATATTATTCAAACGATGTTGTTTTCTATTTCCATACATTCCCTCTTCCATACCACACTGCCAGTTTCCATGTCAGTCAAGCAACAAATGTTATGGTGAATTTAACAAATGGTGATCTTACATATTTCTGGCGCTACTTGGATGACTTATTTCTTCACAAAGTTCAACAAAACTATTGGAACAACAAAATAGCAGACTCAACCGATAACCAAGTTGTTGAAAGTGTTTGTAAATACATTTCAGATAATTATCCTTATGATTACCAAAAGCTTCTTGACGGGATGAGCAATTCAAATCGTGATTGGGATACGCGCGTTGCCTGGAAATTTGCTTGTGCCCATGGCGTTTATGGTACACCCACTTTCTGGATCAATGGAATGGTAACTTCCTTAGGGACAACATCGTCTTTTGAAGACTGGAAGAGTG
Source organism: Anaeramoeba flamelloides (assembly GCA_027625915.1). Lineage (NCBI taxonomy): Eukaryota > Anaeramoebidae > Anaeramoeba > Anaeramoeba flamelloides. The sequence goes on from JANTQA010000008.1 coordinate 3,046,573, forward strand.
TCATTGATCCTTTAATTTAAATCCTTTACCAATGATCATCCAAAATTTCCTGATCAATTTGAAAAAAATATTGAATATTTCAAAGATTTAAAGCTTGTAGCCATTTTACTTGTAACAAAATTAAATTTTTGAATTATGAAAATAAATTTAAATTCTCAAACTTGAATGAAATAAGTTTCGCTTTACTTTTATTTGGGATCAATTTTTGTTTTTTTTTTGGTTTTTACAACTGTCAAATTCTAATTTTATAAACATTTAAGGTCTACCCAAATTTTATGTTCTGTAATTGTTAAAATACAATGCAAAGGCCAATAAAAATGATTTAAAAGAATTCACAATTAAAGGAGAGTCACAATATTGAAATTTTTAATTTTTTTTTTGGGATTTTGGAAGAAAATTAACTAGCCTCTTATTATTGATCAAAAAATTAATGAGATTCTATAATTAAACAAGGATAATTTAAAACCCATTTTGTTTACATCTTACTTCAACTTAACACCGTACGTGATTCAACTGTATTTATACCCTGGTCCTAAACCCCCAAAGGCTTTGAATTGGAGTGAAATGAATATGAAGTTAGAGGATTTTCATTTTACAACCTTCATAAAATACTAATTTGGAAAATAGATAAAATCTTAATTACAAAAATTTGTACACAGTTTAAAATTTAAAAGAATAACAATTCTATAATTTCTATTCAATTTGGAAATAATTTTGATTTGGCAAAATATTCCTTTTTTTTTTCCATTTTGTTTTGTTTTCATATCCTTTTTTCCAGTTTTATAATCTGTTTCGTTCAATCGTGAATATATTTGGATGATTGATCGCAGGTTATGATTGAGTTTGTTAAATTGAAAAATCACAAACAATAAGTTGATCGTATCAAATCATTTAATAGATCAACATGAACCAATTCCCAAAATTTGGATACGCCCAAAATCAAAAATATGTAAAATAATGCTCAACTTATTATATTTTTCCTAGTGTCATAAAAAAACATACTTAAGTTACCCATTATTCATATTTTTATAAGAAATCATTTTAATCCAAATAAAAAATCAAAATCTAAATCCAAAAATTATAAATTGGTTGTTTTCAAAATAATGAAACGAGTAAAAGAAATAATTTTAGTGGTTAATTTGTTGAAATTTCACCAACAATTGTTGATTGATCAATTAATAAGATATCATCAACTAATTGTAGGTGATTTTTCAATTTAACAAACTCAACACTAAACTATCTATCAACCGTCGAAAAAAATTTCCTGATCTAAAGAAACAGATTAGGTAACTTGAAAAAAGGAAATGAAAACACAACAAAAAAGAAAAAAATTCAAGAAATAGATAATAAAATCTAAATTATTTACAAATTGTAATGTAAAGTGTGGTATGGTTAATCTTTCAACTTTTCAAAATGTGTCCAAATTTTTGGAATTTAGTTTGTTTGGTGAAAGTTCAACAAGTTTTCCAATAGATTTTTTTCTTTTTTCCTATTTCATTATTATCAACACCTATTTTTTTTTTTTTGGTTTTATATTTTTTTTTTTTTTTTTTTTTTGGTTAAAAATGGTAAAGTATAAATATATTAATATTAAGTAACATAAACCGAATTTAATATTAGATTTGTAAAAACACAATAATATATTTATTTTATTTTTTTTTATCCCTATCTTTATTTTTTGGTGTATCCAAATGTTTCTAATGTGTCTGTGTGCCTTAGTAACATCTGATTGACCTTAATTTCATCAAGTTTAAAATATAAGATTTAAAATGATATCAAATTTTTAATAAATTTATTTTTTTATTTATCTTAAATTAAGATTTGAATTCTAATATAAATATTCAAATAGTTTAAAGATAAAGTTGTTATGTTATTCTATTTTTTTTTTAATTTTGGAAAAAAAAATAATAATGTATGTGTTTTTTACATTTTCTTGAAAAATTTTTATTTTTTTGAATTTATAAAATGGTGAATTTTATTATTTTTATAGTAATTCAAAACACAATATCTTTATTTAGTAATAATAATCATTAACTAAACTATTTTTCAAAAATTTTGACTTGCTTTATAATGCTAATGGGGGTTGTGTTGAGGGTTATTCCATTATTCTTTACAAAAAATATTTTCAAATTTTTGGATCAGAATCATTTTTTCTAATTTTCCAAATTTTAGTTTTGCTTTTTCAAATTTTTGTTTTTCTTTTTCTTTTTTTTTCTTGTTTTTTTGTTTAAAAAAGATAATGTGGAAAAAAAAAAGAGATCTTCGAAAAGACAAATAATCACTATGAAATTTTCGAATATGTAGTGTCTTTGAAAATGGATTTAATTATTCATAAAAAATATTGTTGTTCAACTTTTTTTTAGTGAAAGTTCAGTTATAAAAAATCCGTAATGCTCATTTCAAAAATTGTGACTCACTTTTTTTAGTTTTTGATTTTTTTTTTTTTTAATTTTTAATATATCAGGCTTTTATAGATTTAGAATGATTTAAAAGTGAATTACAAATCATATTTAGTTATTAATTGTTCTTGAATACTAAAGGATAATTTTTTTTTTTTCAATTTATTATTTCAGGTAAGTCACAATTTTTTTAAAAGAGTTTAGTTTTGATAATTTTAAGATTAATAAATATATAAAAACGACAATACTGAGAAATTTTACTTTTTTTTTTACAAAATTTTAATAAATATTAAATCAAGAGATTAATAAAGTTCATTTCTTGAGGTCAAAATTAAAAGTTTAATATGAATAATTTTCTAAAAAATTCAATTTGAATATGAAAAAATAATTAAAAAAATAATCAAATTGTAAAATAATTTCATTTAATAAATTGAATTATATTTAAATCAAAACTTTTTAATAGATAAAGTAATCAACCCTAAATTTTAAAAAAAAATAAAAAATAACTTTTCAATATAAATCAAAGATAAAAAAAAAATCTTAAAATAAAAATAAAGTTTAAAAAAATTAAGTCAAATTCTATTATTTATTGGATCTTTATGACTTGAATTATCATTTTATTTTTTATAAATATTTTTTTTTTTTATTTTTATTTTAGGAAAGGCAATTTGATTTTTTTTTTTTTTTATAATTTTTCAGAAAAGAATATATTCCCTTAAACAATTTTTTAAAAGTAAATTGATAAGCAAAAGAAAATAACAACAAAAAATTAAAATGCCAACAATAATTAGACATTTTAACGATTATTTAGTAAATAATCAAATTTATAGTTTAACTTTTTAAATTTTTTTTATAAAAATTTTGTATTCAAAAACAAATAATAAAAAAAAAAACAAAATCAAGATTTTAGGTTATTAGTCTGTGTCCTCTTGAATTTAATTTTCTTCTTCATAAACTTCTTCTTCTTCTTCTTCTTCATCGTCATCGATGTCGATATCAACTTGTTGTTTTTCGTCTTCTGATTCAACGGCCCAAACTCTAATTTTGTTATCTGTATAACCAACAAAGAGGGTATTTCCGTCATGGCTCCAGGCAAGTGAGATTGGTCTTGGTTTGATTCCCTTTTTACCAACTTTAAAGGTGTCGTTTAATTCAGCAAGTAAGTAGTCTTGTTGAAGTTGCCAGATTTTGATTCCATTTCTCGATGCAGTAGCTAACCAGAATCTATTTGGGGAGAAGGATAAGGCATTGACTTCTTCGCCAACGTCAAGAACCTTGAGACCTGCTTGCTTTTCAAGATCCCAAAGGATTGCTTTTCCGTCTTTTCCGCCAGATGCACATAAGGATCCATCTGGTGACATTTCAACACAGTTGACTTGTTCAGTGTGTCCAAAGAGATTTTTTTCCAATTTACATCCATTTAAGTTCCACATTTTAACAGTCTTATCCCATGAAGAGGAGACAAAGGTGGTTGATTTTAAGAGTGGTGAAAATCTTACAGAGCTGACCCAATCGTTATGTGAACTTTTGTCTTCAATAACATATTTACATTTTCCTAATGTGTTCCAAAGTCTGACTGTTTTATCCCTTGAGCTTGATAAGATTTGTCTGTTTTCAGCAGAAAAGGTGACAGAAAGAACATCTCCTGTGTGTCCAATAAATTGTTGGGTACATTTTCCTGTTGTTAAATCCCATAATCTAAGAGTTTTATCTAAAGAATGGATTTAATTTAAAAACAAAAAATTAAAAAGAAAATTTTAGAGTCATTTTGGTTGTTTTTTTAAAGGAAAAGGTTTTTTAAAAAAATGTTTTGATAAATTATTGGTATCATGGATATAAATGTTGTAATAATTGTAAAAGAGCTATTTTAAAAAAGTGAGAACTTGAAGTGTTGATCAAACTTTTTGATTCGTTCAAAAAACTTGCAGGGAAAGTCAAACTGTTTGAAAACTTTTAGTACTCACTTTTTTAAAACAACTCTCAGCTTTTTTTATTTTTTCATTTCAATTTATTTTTCCATTCTCATAATCACCAAAAAAAAAAAAAAAAAAAAACAACACGAAAAGGGGTTATGGAATTATTTCAGTATTTTTTTAATATTTGCAATTTTTAAAATGAATTGAGAACATTATAAAAAATTTTCTACTTCAATTTTGATAAAATTATTAATTATTTTAATAAGATATCTCTCATTGAGTTTCAAATTATAATTTTTTTTAAACAGATCAATTGAATAAATTTGATAAATGAAGTGAAAGAAATATATAAAAAAAAAAAAAAAAAGATCACAACAATTTTCTATGAATATATAAGCAGAGTGAATTTTGAACAAATGTTGTTTATTATTGTTAAAATCAAATTTAAATCATTAAAATTTTGTCTCAAAATTTAATCAGGAAGTTTCATTAAATTTATAAAAATATCATTTCCAATTGATTTGTAAAGATCTTGTAGTTTTTTCAACTAATAATTAGAAAAATATTTTTGGAAAGTTGAAATAAAAATTTTCATTTATAAATTAGAAAATATCAGTAAATAAAAAAAAAAAAAGGACAAGTGGCAAAATAGATACAAAAATACTGTTAGTTGAATAATAAATCGAACAAAATTTTTATTCTGCTTTTTGAAAAAAAATAAATAAAAGGAAAAAAATTTTCATTCAAGTATCCAATCCGAAAACAGAACCCCAAATTCAAAAGAATTCATTAAATCACCCAACTCTAAAAGGGAAATTCAAAAGAGAAACAAGATTTAATCTCCTAAAGAATGTAAATTTTGCTTAGATCTTTTAAATATTGTGTTTTGAAAACTGAGTGGAAATTTTGTTCCTTTTATTATTCAATAAATATTTTTGAAATTTTGTTTCTGCTTACTCAGTGTTGCTTTATATTCCATCATTTAAATTTTTCTTCAAAAAAAAAAAAACAAAAAGAGTTTTTTTCTTTGATTTTTGAAAAAATATTAAAAAAAAAAAAAAAACTTGTCATTTGTAATCATTCGAAAGACTAATTTTCTTTTTTAGTTCAAAAATAGAACACTCAAAAAAAAAAAATGAAAAAAATAAAAAAAAAAATAATTGTAATTACCCCAAGATCCAGATAAAGCAAACATTCCGTCTGAAGAAATTGTGACATCTTCAACAAAGTGACTATGACCATGAAGAGATTTGACTGGGAAAGCGTAATCTTCTTGATAACCTGAAACTTGTTCTTCGTTAATATTCCAAACAAGAAGGGTTTTGTCTTTTGTTTTATAAAAAAAGAAAAAAAAAATTGAAAAAAAGGAATTAGAAGATTGCAAAGGAATTGGAAAAGGAAAGGAAAAAAAAAAAAAAAAAATAAAAAATAAAAAAAAGAAAAAGAAATACCTCTTGAGCTTGTAACAAACATATTTGGATTTTCTGGTGTTGTTGCGATGGAAGTTACCCATCCATTATGACCTTCAAGAACACATTTTAAAATTAAGGAATTTTCTGAACTCATTCTATTTGTAATCTGATATTGATCAAAAGTTTTGGAAATCTGTTTTAAAATAACACAAAAAAAAAAAATCAAAAAGAAATAAAAACAAAAAACAAAAAGCAAGAATTTTAATTAAAAAAAATTTTTTAATGTTTAAGAAAAACAGGTTTTGTCCTGAAAAAAAGAATAGAAATGGATTACTTTTGAAAAATAGTATCTAATAAAAATGTAAAATTTGAGAGTAACAAAAAAAAATGATTTTTGATGATGTATCTTTACTGCAAACAATCTTGGTTTAAAGAGTTTAACACTTTTACAACGCACTTTCCCAATTAAAGTGTTGGAAAGTGTTTGAAAGGTTTAAAATATTTGAAAGTGAATGAAAGTTTGTAAAGTTTGTAAGCTGGATAAATGATATGAGATTTTTTATTGTGGTTTTTCGGTTAATGGTCAAAAGATTATTCCTTTGATGATCTCAAAAAGATTTTTTCTCTTATTTGTGCCATTTAATATCAATAATTGGGAATGTGTCGAATTTATTTCAATAACATATTTTTTTTTTTTAATTGAAGTTTCTTCGAACTCCTACAAAACCATTTTACATTTTTTTTTAAAAAAACTATTCGAAAAGTTGAACAAGAAATTGGATTAACAACTTAATCTTTTATGATTTTCGTTCTGAGTTTTTTTTTTTGAAGGGAGCAAAAACAAAGTCCTACTATTGCTAAAATAATCCCTAGAGAAATGGAAAAACTGTTTTTCCAAATTAAAAGTCGTCTTTCTTTTTTCTAAACGGATTACCCATTAAATGATCAATGAAAAGAACAATAAACAGGAAGGAAATAAGAAGTTGGCTTCTTAAAGTTCTACATCAAAAAAAGAAATGCTTTACAATAAGGGATTAAAGTTTTTTCTTTTTGCTTTAAGAGACTGGTAAACTAAAAAAAATCTTCAAGTAAATTTACTAACAAATTAAAAAAAATTTTTACCATATCTTGAAATTGAAAAAAAAAGGAAAAATATGATAACTACAATGCATGACTTACTTTTAATACTATTTTCCTAAATGAATTATTGTTTTTAAAAGTCTGATCCATTTTTCTCATTTTTGAAAAGTTCAAAATCCAACATATTTCTGAGATTATTTAAAAAAAAATTATTTTCTTTGAAAGAAGATTGAAATCTTATTACCTGTAAAGGAAGTGTACAAAAATACACTTTAAAAATAAAACCACTAAGTTCTAAAATACCAAAGTTTAAAAAATCTACTTAATTTCAAAAAAAAAATACAATAATTATTTTAAACTTGTAAAAAATATAATTTTTTGATTCAAAGAACAGTTTAAATCAATTTTTTCTAGGGATTAAATGAAAAAATATGAGAAAAAGAACAAAAGAATCAAATTAAAAATTCTCCCGAAATACTTTTTTAGAACCTGGAAAATTCAACTTATAATCTAAAGAAATACTTTTTAATTTTATTATTTATAATTAATAATTATAAACACAATCTTAATTATTTCAGCAAGTCATTAGTAACCCAATGATTAAATTTATCAAATAGGTTTTACATTTATTTCTCAATTTTTTCAAGATTTTGCAACCGATAAAACAATTCAAATGCATATTTCTAATAATAAAAAAAAATAATAGATATGATCAAATAACTAATTTTAATACAAGTTCCTTATTTATACTCTTGATATTTGAAAAAGTATATTGACAAGTCTTTTAAATTTAAAGAAATTGAATAAATATTTGTGAATAAAATAAAGGATCAATTTTTTCTGGATCTTCAAGGATTCAATATATCATTTATTTTATTGTAATTTTTAAAAGAAGATCAAAAATTCAAATATATTTGTACATTCAAACTCTCAGAAATTACTATAAGTGAGATTTAATCTAAAAAATTATTTTTGTAAATTCTTCTTGACTAATTTGATATAAAAATCCAAACAAAAAATGATCAGGATCTTTTGACTGAAAATTTCAATATTTAAAAATGAACTTTTTTTTAAAAATGTTTATTTTTTTCTCTAAGGTTGATAAATGAAGTTACTTATCAGGTTTAATCTTATCCTTATATAAATAATTACTCTAATACCCATGGGATTAAAAATAATGAAGAGTTATGAGTATCTTAAAAAACCCCTAAACTTTTACAAAGCCTTGATACGTTTACAACACTTTCCCCCCTTTAATAAATGCTGGAAAGTGTTTGCATGATTTATGGATTGTCTTCAGGTGTTCGAAAGTTTTGAAAAACAGATAACTTTTATAAAAGGGATGAGATTGAATTTAGTGAGATCAATAGTTTTTTATTTCATTTTTTTTTTTAACAAAATAATAAAATCTCAAACAAATTTCATGATCCAACTAATAATTATCGATTTTGACAATGCATTTGTATATAAAATAGATGTGTTTTAATAAAACGGTGTTATTATCTTCACAATTTACAATAACAAAAAAGAAGAAAAAGGAATTTTCCTTCTTATTGGTGATCGATCAAACAAAAACCTCTAAGCTCTGAGTTGTGTTTTCTGACAAATATAAAGATATCCAAAGAATAAAAATAATAATAAGAAGAAGACAATTGCACAAAAAATCATTGATAATTAGTGATAATGCCTTTAGGTTGTTGTGAAAGCTTTCGAAAACTTATCAACCCCTTTTGGGTTTCAGAGAATATTGAAAATCTTTTGACCCAAGATCACACTCTTCTAAGAGTAGGTAAAGGGTTGTTTTTTTTTATTTTTGAAACTCTTTCATTCAACACAATTTACAATACCTCAAGATTGACTGAGAAAATATTTATTTACTTTTAGTTCTTATTGTTGTTGATAGGAAAGTTTTGATAGGTTTGTCAACCAAATCAAAAGGAAATACAATAAAACTCTTTGATCTGATTCTTGATTGTATCAAGTTTCTTATTTTATTGTTTTTTTATAAGAATAATTTTTTTCTAATTGGAATATCCCATCTAATAAAAATAATCGCAAAAATGGATATCTGAATTAAAAAAATCAAAAAATCTAAGATATTAAAAAAAAATAATATTTTTAATATTATTAACCAAAAAAACCAATGACTTTATAAGCCCTAGTGAATACCAGTAATATTTATCAGAGTTATTTTTCATCATTTTCTAATATACACCCTTAAATTGTTAATTGTATTTTTAAAATCTCAAAAATAAATAATTTTAAACATTGAACAAATATTTTTTTGTCTTAATTTAATTAATCATAAAATTTATCCTATTTATAACAACAATAAATCCTTAAGAAAACGAACAAAGTACAATTAAAAAAAGTATTTCGACAAGATAATTTATCCAAACCCCTTACTTTTTTTTCCAACCCATTTCCAGTCCTGATAAAATATTTCATTTTTTATCCTTTCCAATGTCAGAATTTCAAAAAAAATTAAATAGGAGACAAAAACGCTTTAAAAGTAAGTCAACAAGAAACAGATCGAGGGATAAACGAATTCGAATCACTGTAAAACATTCAAAAAATAAGCGTTCAGAAATGTTAATGAAAAGAAGAAACATTCTTTCAGACAACAACAATAATAGCAATGATAACTTTGTAAAAAACGAAGAACTAAAAATTCCATCTGTATGTTTTTCATTTTTTTTTTTAGATGACAGATTTTTCTGAACATTTTTGAAGAGTGTTGGTCTTTTTCATAACTGGCTTCATCAAAAACTTTTTTTTGTGCTTTTTTTTTAATCTATTTGAAAATAAAATGAAAATGATTAGATTGAAGATTTACCTCTTTTAGTCAAAGGAATAAAATCAAACGATCAAAAAACAATTGAAAATTGTACAAAGTCAATTCGTATGATGTTAAGTGTTGCTGGAGATCCACCAATTATGGAAATCTTAGAGACCAATCTTTTACAAACATTTATTCAATTTTTGCAACAAACAGAAAACGAAGTACTTCAGGTTTGTTTTTAAAATCCTTTAATTTGTTTATTTATTCTCAAGACAAGCTTCACAAGATCAGAAATTACGTGTTTAAAATCGTTTGTCTTTTTCTATATTAACCAACCACTCAATCAATCAATATAAATTTGTAACTTGGTTATTATTTATTAGTTTGAATCTGCCTGGATTTTATCAAATATTTGCTCTGGCACAACAAATCAAACACAGCAAGTCGTTCAACTTGGGGTGATACCACTGTTTTTTGAAGGGTTAGAATCTCAAAATTTATCCCTTAGGATTCAGGTATGTGCTTTTTTGCAACTTCTTTTTATTCAATTTTTTTTTTTTTCTTAGGAAAACAACAAGAAATGAAAATCATCCAATTTGTTCTTGAAAATACCTCTTCCTTTTATTAATCTCATGAAGTGAGAGATAAAATAACTGAATTCGTATTGAAACTGTTGTATAATTATCTATAACAATATGTTGCTCCTGAAATAAAACTTTATTTTTCAAAGATATCAGTTTATTTAATTACTTTGAGAAAAATTCCCTCAATATCTAACATACAAAATCTGAATAAAGTATTTTAAAAAACAACAAAGATAACCACTAAGGCAGAAAAACGAATCCCAAGAAAAATCAAGACATTTCATTATCATAACAGAATTAATATTTCTTAGTGACTACGTTCCCACCCTGGGTCGTGTTTAGTTATTGTGTTATTTTACATTCGATTCTCAAAAAGAATTTTCATTCTTAAATATTGGATTAAATAATTACTAATTTCAAAGTTAAAAACAAATAAATCAATAATAAATCACAAAAAATAATAAAATGATCAAATAGAAACTTTAAAGAAAATTTCAGGGATTTTCAAGAACAAGTTCAAAATTTTAAAACGTTTTAAACTTGTAAAAATAACTAAAAACAATATTTAGAACAGCTTGGGGTATTGTTTTGAGTTTATAGATTTGAAATAGAAATTATGAAATATTAACATCTAATTTTGGAAGCGTTTTAGAAAGGTAATTTTGTGAAAATTTTACATTTTTTGTAAAAGAAATTCTCAATCTTTTATATTTAACTAAGATCATAGAACACTTTTAAGAACGTTTTTATCCACAAATTCACAATTTTCACCTCAAAATGTCGTACTTAAGTGCCGATTCTTGTATTATTTAAAAAAAAAAATTGAAAAAGATCAGAAAAAATTCCTTCCAAATTTTTAAAAAAACAAAGTATTAAATGTTTTATTATTTATTTGAAGAGTTTCAAAAATAAAATACATATCAAAAATTAAATTACTTGAATCATCTTAAAATGGATTCGAATTCAATTTACTATTAGTTGAAAAATAAATCCAACAAAATTTTCATTCAGCTTTCCGTAATTATATTTTTAAATCATGTAACATTTCACATTGTTAATTCAAAAAACCAGCTTAAATTATTAATTTCCCCTTTAAAATTGAATTAGGAACCTGAGAATTTGTTTTAATTCTTGAAATGTGATTTTTTTGGAAAGTCAAATGAAAATTTTGATCTTTTTATTTTACAATTAACAGTATCAGAAATAACTTGTTAAAGATTTTTTTAAAAAAAAAAATTTAAAGTTTTGAAACTCGAAAACTGTTAAAAATTCAATAAGTTTCGTAATTATTATGAATTGATAGAAACTAATTTTGTGTCACCATAAAGGAATTATTTTGACTAATTTAACTCAATCTAAGCTATTTCTAAAAAGAGGGAAAAATTTATTTTTAAATATCTTTATTAAACCCAATCCTTATAAAACTATTAAAATATATAAAACTATTAACAATGATCCATTAATTCTTAATAATAATACAATTTTTTTGTTAGTACGACATTACACCAATAAAAGATATTACGGTTTCTGATCTCGATTTTATCTGATATTTTTTACGTGTGAAAATTGGTGTTATTTTTTACTATTTTTGAGCATTGAAAAATCGTTTTCATAAGAGGTTTAATCTTGATAAAATTTCAAATTGAATTTAAAACATATAAGTATATTTTATTGTTTAAAAAATCATTTGTACCCTTTCTGTATTTCCGGTTTTTTAATGAAATTGGCCGTACATTGTTTTTTCCAAAAAAAGTGTTATTTCTTTTTTTTTCATTTTTTGGAAATATTTTAATGAATGTATTTTGAAATAAATGCCATAGTGTTTGATTCAATCAATATAAACATTTCACTTTATTTTGGTATTGTCAATTAAGGAATGGGTCCACTGAAAAAGAGGAGTTTTTATGAAATGTAAAAAAATGATCCACTTTTTTCTAAATACCTTATTCCAATAATTGAGATTCTAAACTAGATTCCAAAAATTTGGACACAGTTTAAACAGTTGAAAGAACATCATTACTGTACTTTAAATTCAAATTGGAAAGAATTTTGATTTTACAAACAATTTCATTTTTTGTCTTTTTTGTTTTGTTTTCATTTCCTTTTTTCAAGTTACGTAATCTGTTTCGTTAGATCTCGAAATTTTTTTTCAATGGTTGATAGAAGGTTAGTGTTGAGTTTGTTAAATTGGAAAATCAAATACAATTGGTAGATTGTATCTTATCATTTGATCGATCAACAATTGTTGGTGAAATTTCAACAAATTTACCAATACATTTTTTGTTCCGCTCGTTTCATTATTTTGGACACGCCTGTTTTTATTTTTGAGTTTTATATTTTTTTCTTTTATTTGGATAAAAATGATTACTTATAAAAACATTAATACCTTGTAACTTAAATGTGGTTTTATATTAGGTTTGGGAAAATACAATAAATTGGGTTTTTTTTTGGCTATTTTTGATTTTGGGTGTGTCCAAATTTTTGGAACGGGGTTTAATTTGTAAAAGTAATACAGAAATTGATAACAAAATGAATTTTTATTTTTTTCCATTTTTTCCATGGCTAAATCTTTCTTAATATTGAGAAGAAGAACTCCAAAGGAAAAAGATCAAGTGGTTACTTGTTAATACTGAGACACTGAAACACGACAGTATGAGTAACTTGAAAATAAAATCGAAAAAACAAATGCAAAAAATGTAAAAGGTTTAAAGCAAATCAGATCAAAAAGAAAAAAGAAATTACAGCAATCAAATAACTATCCCCAAATGAACATTCATCATCAATTATTGAACTGAATTAAATTAAAACATTGTAAATATTATTCCAGTTCTTCTTATTTAATGATCGAATTATTATTATTTTAAACATTACACTGGCTCTAGTTATCTATAAAAATTGAATTATTATATTTTCATAAATTTTGAACTCTTGATCCATTTTACAAAATTCAGAATAAAAAACCAAAATTCTTAAAAAATAAATAAAAAAAATTTCTTACTTACATTTTATACTTCTAAAAAGAATCCAGTTACTAACTGTTTTTTGGTGTTTCTACATTATTTGTGATGGTCTTAATCGAAAAAAATTTCATTGTTCATTCATTTATTTCAACGGCCAACTAATTCCTAAATCTTTATGAAATTAAATTCATTTACCAATTCAAAAACAATATCATCTTTATTACTTTAAATGAAATTATATTGTTGTTTCACAAAGTTAAAAAATTAAAAAAATTTCAAAATTTCACAAATAAAACAAAGAAAATAAACAACCTTATTAATATTAATTTTGTTCTTAATCAGGTTAATAAATATTTTTATTTCTTTATTTATCTATGTATTTTTATTTATTTATATTTTATATTAAAAAAAAAACTATATTATAAATTTGTATAGTGTGTTTGGGGATTAGGAAATATTGGTATAGAAATTTAAAATGACAATTAATTTTGTTTTACTAACTTCATTAAATTATTTATTAAAAAGATTAATATTTCATAATTCAAATAATAAATTATAATAGCTGGTGACTGCATCAACTTTCGGAATTTAATCTTAGAAACACCCAATTCTATTGAAAGTATAATTCACATCATTTTGAAAAATGAAAATAATGTTGCTATATTACAAAACGCGGCATGGACTTTATCAAATTTATGTAGAGGAAAACCGCACCCACCTTATACATTAGTAATTGTTTCATAATTAATAAGCAACAAATTATTTCAAATTTTTTATTTCAATCTCATTTTCCCCTTTTTACATTTTTTATTAACTTAATATTAAAATAGATAAAAGGTGTCATTCCCATTTTTTCAAAATTAATTAATCATGAATCAGAACAATTAATTATAGACACTTGTTGGGGGCTAAATTATTTATCTCTTGGATCACCAGAAAATATTGATGAGATTTTTAAAAGTGGCTATTTGAGTAAATTGATTCAACTTTTAAAGTATTCATCTCTTTTCCTGTTATTTTACGTATTATATTTTTTTCTTTTATCTTCTTAATTTTTATGACCAATGGCGAAACTGGATATAAATATTTATCTATTGAGAGAAAGGTGTAATTAAAGAAAATTTTATCAAAATAAAAAAAAAAAAGAAAACAAAAAAGAAATTATAATATTATAATAAAAAAATAATAATATTATTTGTCTGAATAAATTAAAAATTATTCGCTGTCGTTGGGCTTTTCAGTCTTCAAAAGAACAGAGGAAAATCTTTGATTTTACTCTACCCTTTTAAATCCCGAAAAAACCAAAGAAAAGTGTCTGTCAAGTACATAGGTTTTCTAGAATTCAAAAGAATTGAGGAAAACTAAAGCTTTTAATTGATTCTTTTAAATTCTGTAAAAGCGCATTTAGGTTTTTTTTGAGTTTTCTGTTTATTTCTAAAGTAAAAAAAACCTAGAACACTTCACGAATAAAACAGAAAACCTCAAGAAATTGCCATTAGGTTTTTTTGACTTTAGAAATAAAAAGAAAATTTATTAAATTTTCGGTTTAGTCCGAAAATTAAAAAAAAAACAAAAGAGTTCGTTGTGTGCCTAACTTTTCCAGAATTTAAAATAATTGAGTAAAATCTTTGATTTTACTCTATTTTTTTTTTTTTTTTTTGAATACTGGAAATCCTATATACTTGAAGGCACTCTAATGGGGATTGGCGACACCCTAAAACACTCCACGACACCCCACGAATTTACCGGAGGGATAAATAATCCCAATAAAAAGATCATCAATAAAATTTATGAGAAATAATTTATCATAATTTAATATTCCTATTGTCTAATTTTATTAAGGATGAAAATTATTGAATTATTTTTTTTTTTTTGAAAATTGTTATAAAAGTTTTTTTTTTTAAAAAAAAATTATAATATACTTCATAATTATAATAAAGTTATTTAATAAATAATTATCATTTTTTGAAAAAAAAAAATTAGAAAATAAAAAAAAATTGTGGTGATTGATTTTTCCATAGAATTTTAAAAAGTTTTAATATATTTAAATACTAGAACTAGTAAAACAATTTTTGAAAAAAGAACTCTTTAAAAAAAAAACATAATAAAATAAATCATCATTACAATTCATTTGGCATTTTTTGTTTTAATTTTAAAGAGGAATTTTAAAATTATATTTTATTTTTTTTAAAAAATTTAATAAATATGTTAGTTTCAATAATACCAATTGAAAAAAAAAAAGAATAACCTGATAATTATCAATAGTTTATTCGTTATAAAAATTCCATCTTTAAAAAGAATTTAGATCATTAAATTTTTTCTGATTTTTTTTCCAAAAGTGAAATTTTGATTTTAAAAATTAATACTTTGGTATTAACTAAATAACAAAAATGCCTAGTTTTTTTAGTTTTGATCTTCTTTTTCATTTTTAATTTATTTGGGCTTTCTGTTCAATATTTCGGAAAAATATATATATATGTATAGAAAGATTTAATTTTAAAATTATTTTTTTGTCAACATTTTTTTTTAGATCCCGGACTTTGATCTCTAACTTAAATCAAATCTTCGTAATTTTTCTAAAAAATCAAAAAATTTGCAATAATTTTTCTTTTGTAACAATAAAAAAAGTATTTTTATTTATAAAATGTATTTTATCAAGTAATAAAAAAGCGATCGGTTACATATCTTAAAACATTACTAGAAAATTAATTTAATTTTTAATTTTAAATCTAAAATTCACAGAAATCACAGCAACCTAAAACCTTCTGGCTTATGACAATTTCAAAATTTATAATTTTGAATGTACCTTGTATAAATTAACTTAGAATTAGCAAATTACCAAAGTGAATTTAATTGGATTATAAGAAACACAAATCAAAAGTTTATCAAAATTTGAGATTCAGGATTCTGCTATTTACTTTTTCAAAAAGAAATGAAAATATTCTGAATTATTTTAAACTTTTAGAATGTGGGATCTTCCAAAGATCTTGGGTATTTTTTCTTTACATTTTTTTTCTGATTTACGGTTTGATTTCTCAAGGTTCGTCAACGTGTTATAGCAAAAAAAATATTTGTTTTTCCATTTTTATTTTTTGACTTTTCAATAGAAATTTATTAAATACCCAAAGTTTTATAGAATCTTTGTCATTTTTCAAATTTACTGTTATTTAGATTAAGGTTCATTTACGAAGTTGATTTTGTTAAATTTTTCTTTGGAAAAGTGATTAAATTTCCTAAACAATTTTTCTCGAATTATTAAACATGAATAATCAAATAATTTGGAGAAGGGGGCAGAAAATGATTCTAGATTTTTCACATTTATCCTTTTATTTCCTAAGACTTGAAAATTCTAATTTGAGTTTTCTCTTATTTTTTTTATTGGAATATCTTGGAAAAAAATAACCTAAGAGTTATTATGCTTTTTTTATATATAGTTAACTCTAAAGAGAGAATTGATTAAAAAAATTTGTTCTTGAGATGAAATTTCAACTTTACTATTTAAAAAAAAACAATTTTTAAAATGAAAAAGCTAACAGATTTTGAATTTATTCTTAGCAAAATTAAAATCAAATTAGCTTACTTCTATTTACCTTAAGGTTATTTTCTGAATTCTGTTTGGCCGCAATGGCACTTTTCTTTCCATATATCAATCCCCAAATATTACACAATATTTAATTTTCAAAATTTGTACAAAAAAAAATTGTAATGATTTGATTTTTTTTTTCATTGAAATAAATGTGAAATCGCAAATAACAATAATAAAAAATAAAAAAAATATAATAAAACCCTTTTCGTAATTGTATATAAATCATTTAAAATCATTTAATAAAAATTAATTGTTTGATCTAGATGTAATTAATACCATTTATTTTTAAGAAAAGATTTTAAATTAATAATTAAAAAAAAAATCTTTTCGAATCTTGAAAATGAAAAACAACAAAATACTCAACAAAATCAAATTTTTTTTTTTGTAAAAGTGCAAAATAACTTTCAAATTAAAAAAGGAACTAAAAATAATAATTATAAAATTGAATTATTTTTGGTTAAGTTTCCCCAGATTTACCTGAAAGTTGTTATTTTATTATAAAGATATAAAAGATAACTATATTTTACTGCCATTTTCCAATTAAAATCCGAAAAAAAATTATTTCAATTTCTCAAAATGTTTGTTTTATCAAAGAGGAGAAAAAAGAAAAAGACCTTCTAAAATCACTGAAAAATAAAAACTGTTTCATTAATTTTGACTCCTCCTTATTGATATTTCGAGAAATAATTAATTTTTTTAAAATTAAATTTGTTTAAATTCGAATTGAATATTGAATATAATAAATTAAACTAATAATCAAAAAATAAAAACGCAAAAAAATCAAATCATTTAATCCTTTAAATTATTTTTATATTATTATAATTTACCTTTCAAAAGGAACCAATCATCCCGAGTCCGTACCCCAGTTATCAGAACAATTGGGAATCTAGTTACTGGTGATCACAAACAAACCCAAATTGTATTAAATCACGGATTATTAGATAATTTAAAGAACGTTTTAAATGATCCACAGATTCAAATCGTGAAAGAGGCATGTTGGGTACTTTCAAACATCACAGCAGGCACCAACAAACAAGTTGATCTTGTTATCCAAAAAAATTTTTTTCCAGACATATTTAAATTATTGAAAAGTGATGTTTATGTGATAAAAAAAGAATCATGCTGGGTTATTTGTAATGCAATTTATGCTGGCTCTGATGAACATATCGAATACCTTGTAAAAAATAATGTAATAAAACTTTTGTCACCATTTTTAGATTCTAGAGAATCAAAATTAGCACGGATTTGTCTAGAATCGTATTTGCGCATTTTAAATGTCGGCGAAAAAATTTCTAGGAATATGAATTTTTCTACGAATAATTATGCCATAGAAATGGAAAATGAGGGAATTAAAAAAAAAATTAGATTATTTTATAATGAATACAAAAATAAAAAAATTAATCGCTTATCTGAACAAATCTTAATTTCCTTTTTTTCTGATTCAGAAAGTGAACCAGAAGAAGACGAAGAGGATAATTTCGAATTACAACAAAATAAATATTATATAAATCCAAATTTTTATTTTGATGAATTTCCAGAAATTGAAGATAGTGATAATTATTTAGATTCAAATTTCTTATAAATAAAGAATACATTAAAAATATTAATTGTTTTATTATTATTATTATTTCTTTATTATTCTTGTTATTATTGATATTATTATCGTTGTTGTTCATACCACTAATTGTTGTTGTTGTTGTTGTTGTTGTTGTTGTTGTTGTTGTTGTTGTTGTTGTTGTTGTTGTTGTTGTTGTTGTTGTTGTTGTTGTTGTTGTTGTTGTTGTTGTTGTTGTTGTTGTTGTTGTTGCTACTGCTACTACTATTGCTGCTATTATTGAGAAAGAGCTCTAAAAATAATTTAAAAAAAGGGGACAAATGAATAATCTATTATACCTAATTAAAAAGTAAGATTGGAAATTTAATACATAACCTGGACAAGGAAAATAATTTTTCAAAAAAATCTCTAAATTTTGTATTTTTGAAATACACTTATATAATAAACATTATTATAGATAACAATTTTCACAAAGGTTTACCACTTTATTAGATATTAATGGGAATTGAAAAAAAAATGAAAGTTTTCAGTAATATTTTTTTTATTTTTAATTGTAAAATTTTGAATTTTTTATTTGACTTAGTGGAGAGATAATTTTAAAATATTTTTGTAATAGTTCAAGAAGAAACATATTTTTCATTTTTAAAATAACACAAAATATTTCAATCAAAAGATATTGCTAAATTAAATTGAAAAACTGCTTTTTTATCTGTTTTTGGAATATTTTTTATCATTTTAATTTTTCCATGTTTGATTTTTTATATAGATTCCCGATTGTTTTCTGGAAATTGTTTTAACATTTATTCTTTTTTCATTCTTAATGTTCAATCGAAAGTTCATTCTTTGTAACCTTTTTCAATAAAAAAATACCCCAAAAATAGGGTCTTTTCAAAAGTCGGTATTTTTGAAAAGGGGGTATTCAGATTTTCATGAGTTTAACAGCTATCTTTTTTTTTATTACATAAAATTATGATAACTTTGAAAAAATAATTTATCAAAGAAGTGTAACTGAAATCCAATGTATCGTTTTAGCTAACTGGAATTTTCGGAGTTTAAATTTTCCTTGTCGTTAAGTATAAATTAAAAAATTTTGAATTTATAAATAATGGATCTCTGGGCGAATTATTCAACCTTCCAAAATCTGATTGATCTAAAAAATTGATTTTTCAAGTTTAGGTATCTCTCCCCCCCTCTCTCTATCTATCTATTATATATATATATATATATATATATATATATATATTTGTATCCAAGAAGAACTAATAATTTAAATCTTATTTATAATTAGCTTTTAAATAATTCGAAAAAAATAAAGACCTGAATTTAAAAAAATAAAAAAAATACGATCAAAATGTTAAAAAAGAGTTCTTCGCAATTTTCGAAAATGTGTATTACGGATTTTTTATTACGGAACTTTCATTCAAAAAAAGATTAACAAAAAGATTATTTGCAAATAATTAAATTCATTTTAAAAGACATTATATAAACTCCATTTTTTAAATGAAAATTGGTCTGTTCCAAGATATTTTTTTTTCCCACCTGATCTTCTGTAAAAAAAAAGTATTAAAAAAAAAAAGAAAAAGAAAAAGAAAAACAAAAGAAATAGAAAAAACAAAAGAAAAACAAAAATTTTCAAAACAAAACAAAAATTTGCAAAATTCAAACAAAAATTTGCAAAATTAGAAAAAATGATTCAGATCCAATAATTTGAAAATATTTTTTTGATAAGAATATGGAATAAACACTCAAAGCAACTTCAATTAACATTATAAAGTGTGCCACAATTTTCGAAAGGGCGCTTAATTTATATGATGTATTTGGAAAGGTTGTTTTTTGGTTGATAATCAATTACAAAATTGTATGAACAAATTTAATAATTTTATTTAAAAAATTGTAATAAATGCCAATTTTCTTTCGTAAACAATCAATAATTTCATTTATTTTCCCTTTCTTTGATTTACATCCTTGACATTAAACACCAGGTAAGATAAATAATTAAATAACATAATTATATTAAAAATTTATAACCAAATTTTCATAAAATTTTGAGTATCGGTAGCCAATTTCAAAGAATTTTGACTAAAAAAGTTTATCAAAAATTGGTATTTTTTATTATTGTTTTTTTGTAAAAAGAGAAATAATCACCATAAAAAAACAAATTCCATATAAAAAAATCAAAAAATTTTAAACTTCATTATTTAGAAAGCTAAGGAAATTGAAAGAGAGGAGATTAAATCCTAAGAATAAAAATTATAATATTCAAATAAAAATCAAATTATAATTCTTTAAATAATAACTAGTGAGAAAAAAAAAATTATTGAAAAATAAGTCGATTAAAACCAAAACATAATTAGATCAAGAATTTCTTTATTTAAGATGAAAATTGATACAACAAATAAATCAAAGAATAATATATATATATATATATATATATATATATATATATAGATTCCATAGGTATAATTTTGTTTTTTTAGCTTAACAAAGAAAAGAAAAGAAAAGAAAATAAAAGAAAAGAAAGTTCAAAATAAAAAAAATTAATATCTGAAAAACAATTGATTTAATTGGAATGAATTTGAAAATTTTAATTTATTTTTTTTTTTTTTTTTTTTAAATGTGATTTGTTTAATTTCAAATTAATCGAGATCACATAGTTTTTTAATTAATAATTTCATTGGTTGAAGTTCTTTTTCGTCAATTAGACCAAATTCATGAGTAAAATAGACAAAATGTTTGAATAAAGTATTTAAATGAGCCTCTGCGCCCATTTCTCGGATTGTTGAAAAATGTGAATAATAAACATGACCAAAGATCCTAAACAATCTTTTAAATATTGGTGAAACGATTTTGTTTTTAAATCCACGTGGATAAGGAGATTCCGGATCTGAAGGGAAGATATTTTCATCGTTGATTTGGGT
Organism: Anaeramoeba flamelloides; assembly: GCA_027625915.1. Lineage (NCBI taxonomy): Eukaryota > Anaeramoebidae > Anaeramoeba > Anaeramoeba flamelloides. Next base: position 3,067,765 of record JANTQA010000008.1, read on the forward strand.
ATCAACCCAGGTTAATAATTTTTCAATATAATCTGGCGCTGATAATCTCTTTGGCTTTCTGGATTTTTTTTCCGACCAATGGTATTCAAATTTTGGGCCTATTATTATAATTAAAAAAATTGGTTTTTGAAATTATAAAAAATGACTAAAGTTTTAGTTTTTCATTTTTTGTTATTCGTTTTTTTTTTTTTTTTTCTTTTTTTTCCCTTTTCAGAAAAATAGGAAATTTACTTCTCTGTAAATAAAATAAACCAATTATTCTTTTTTTTATTTTTCGTTTTTTGCTTGTTTTTTTTTTTGAGAGATTAAATTAAATCTTTTTTTTTGGTGATTTAATGGTAGTCAATTGTGTTGCAAATTGTTGAACAAAAAATGAAATCTCTCAAAAAAATCTTATCGAGGTTTTTTTTTATTTAAGGAAACTTTCGCCTTTAAAAAACGATCGGGGTGGTTTAAGATGGTTATATACTAGGTAGTGGGTTTTAAATTTACTTAATTGGCACCCCCAAAACAATAGTGGCAAAAATCAGCTAATTTAGTGATGAAAATGAGAAAATACTAGTATAATGTTTTTATAAATTGTTTTGCTTTAAATAAACTAATTTTTTTTTTACCATTAAATAAAAGTAGAAATTGGTTTTTTCAGAAATATTATTTATGCATTTTTTATACTTTTTACCTTTTCTAAATTCCCTTTTTTAAGTTATTTGTGTTCCCTCCCTTGCTTTTTTTTTTTTTTTTTTAATGTTTGGAGGGAGTACTTAAGTGTAGACATGATGTCACTGTTTTTTGAGTTTTTGATTTATTGTTTAGGGTTTTGATGAAACTCATCTAATCTGTTCAAGAGAGAATTTTGAAGTTGCTAAATCTGTGACTTCTGATTCAAAGAGTTTCAAAGTTAGACACAGTAATCAGAAGTAATTGAAATTTAATTTAGTTTTCTGAAAAAAGTGTATTTTGAGAGTTTGTTTTTTTCAAGAAAAACCAATTTTTTGATGAAACTACTTTTGTTATATTCATTGTGGTAAAGTAGTGGAAAAAATACCAGCAAGTGAAAAAAATCCCAGACAAGATTTTTACTTGTGAATATTTGGAAAATTGATGTGTAATTTCTTTTATTTAAAATCAAATCCTTTTTTTTTGAAGAATCAAACTTTTTAAAATTATAACTCACCCACTTATTAGAATGATGATTAATGTTATTTCACTTTTTCAAAACACCATTCAATCAATCAAAAAACAAGAATAAAAATTATCATTTTCCAAACTCTTCGTAAACCTCTATAAAAACTGGATTGTTTTTTCAAAAAAAGTTGAACTACTTAGGTTATCAAACAATTAAATGAGTATTCTTGTGACACCTTACTTTAATGAACTTTAGGTAGGTTTATTACTATCTTCATAAAAAATTTGGTTATCTATAAAAAGGATTTGATTGAAAATAAAAGAAATTAAACATCAATTTTCCTAATATTCACAATTAAAAATCTTGTGTGGTATTATTTTCAGGTCTGGTATTTTTTTCCCTAATACTGATAAATTCAAATAAATATCTGAAAATTTTTTACTTCATTTTCCTTTTTCAAATTTTTTTACTCTAGCTTTGAATAAAGAATTGTATACTTGTAAATGTGAAGAAACTTTATAAAATTAGTTGATCCTTCAAAAGACTCTTTCTCTTGTGTTGTATTAAAAGTTGAGATATGAGATTACAAAAATGTGAAATTGAACTAAAAATTTTATAACATATATTTGAATTTATAAGTATACACCATAAAAACACCAATTAAGAATGGTTATTTTGAGTAAGGGTCATCAGATTTATTTAAAGAATAACTGTTCCTGAAAATTTTTTAAATTTATTTTTATTATTTTTTTCCTTTAATCAATATTTTTTTCAAGAGTCTAGTTTATAATCAGGCAGAGCTATTCTTTAAAGAAGTAGGACATTTTCCAATTTTTGAAAATTTTACTTGAGTAAACCTTACTGAAAAAGATTTTTGGAGTGTTACGAGTTATTAAGACTTTGAAATCAAAATACAAGGAATTTCTCTGTTCTATTTGGGAAAAGAAAAGGAACCCAAAGTAAGCCAGAGAAATACCTCTAAATTTTTCAATTTTTTGAACTTTTTTTTGATTAATTTTTGAGTTTTATTAAATTGTGTTTTAAACTCGAGAAATCTGTTCCAGTAGAATACTTGAAATTCGTCAAAGAGCAAGCCAATAAAATGTACCTGGAAGGGTGTGTATTTTAAACAAATCTTCTCTTTTGAAATCCAAATATGAAAGATCACCCTTCGAGATAAAAATTTATTGAAATCAAAAACAAGAAAAAAAAAATTTTCGATCAAAAAATATCATTTAGAGATTTGATTAATCTTTATCTTCTTAATTTTGACGGGATTAAAGAAGAGTCTCTTGAAGTCCCTTATTAAGTGCCTATTCTACATGTAAAATCAGTTTAATTTTTCAAAACGAATGAAAGTGTATGAAAAAACATAATATTAACTGGAAAATGAGTTGATTCATTTTTCAAAATAAAAATTTTGACAAAAAAGTTAAAAAAAAAAAAACAAAAACAAACCAGCATTCATAACAGGACAAGATTTTGATGTACAAACACTTTGAATTGAAGCATAGATCATGTTTAATTTATTTGTAAAATCAATAACAAAAATAGATAGCCATTGATTCAAATCTTCTTCTTCTGGTAGCTGAACTGCTAATTTCAAATTTCCTGATCCAAGTGTTCCTTTAGCCTGCTTATGAAGCGAGTATTTTTTGGATCCTTTATTAAACTTTTTTTGTGGTCTAAAGGTGTTTTTTTTATTGCTATTATTAAGGGTTTCATTCATGAGTGCGATCATCAGTCGAGATAAATAAAAAAAAAAAAAAAAATTTGGAAAAAAAAAGAAAAGATTTGGTTGTGGAATTAATAACACAAAACAAGTTCATTTAAAAAAGGGAGTTTACAGTCTAAACATTGATGAAAAATAAAAAATAAAAGAATTTTGCGAAAAATGATTTTTTATTTGTAACTTCACGACAAAAATAGTTCAAAAAATGTAGTCCCTTTTTTTATTTCAAAACACTTTTGTTATTTTGAAATTGTTCCAAATTTTGGAAGGAATTACAAGATCAAAATTTCAAACTTTCGATTAAAAAAGTTTTACTATTCAAACTTTTAAAAAGTTGTAATTACCACAACTTTCCTCTTTTTGGTTTTCTTAAAAAGAGTTTCAAGTTTTTGATAGCTATAATATATTTTTCTTTTTGAGAACTTTCAAAAATTTCAATTAAAGTTCAAATGTTCTCTTCTGAAATTATTATTTTTTACCCTTTTTGTGAGGTTTATAAAATTTTGTATCAAGTAATTGATATTTGAAATAATACAAATGAATATCAGAGACTGAATACTTAGAGACTTTCAATCTGAAAGTTCCAAAAAGTCTTGAAAGTATTTGTATGGATTGAGCTATCATTGTTGAGTTTATAAAACAAGACTTTGAAATGCCAAAGAATCAATATGTTAAATTCTTTTTTGTTTTATAGTGATCAAAATAAAGCGTGCCCAACAACTATAATCCGTATTTCAAAATATTATCGGTGATTTTTTTTTATTCTTGTACCAAGGCAACATCCAATCTACTATCAAATAGTATACCTAAGTTCAAATCAATTTTGTAAGTAAAGGTCAGGTTATTTTCAGTTAAATTTAAATTATTCATGCATATAGTTGAAAATTTTCTATAATATTCTCAATTTTTTTGAAATTTTTTGTTTTTTTGTTTGAAAAAAATTTCCTGAAAATTCTTACTTTATTTTTTGAGATAAATTTTGCAATTTGATCCTTCATTTTTAGAATTTCTTTTTAAATAATAGAACTTTAAGAAATCACTACCATATTTTTTAGGGTTTATTATTGGTTTCTTTGATTGGTTAATGTATAGGTCTTCTATAACGAAAAAACACGCATTTTATTTTGAAAGATGGGTTATCTTTTTTGCACGGGTTATTTTGACTACAGTAGTAAAGTTGAGTTATCAAAAAGAAGCAATAAAAACTAGAATATATGGTCAAAATTTGAATTATAATTTAAACAAGAGTATAATCAGGAACGTTAGCCTATTTCAATAAAGATCATTTTTCATTAATTTTGTAACAATGTGTGTTTTTTAACTTTGATTTTAGGAAAAATCTTTTGAAAAAGTTTCAAAAATATTCTTGAAATAGAAATTTTCCTTTATTAATATAGCCAGTCCCCTTTGAAGGTATAAACTTTAAACGAAATTTAAAAGATGAAAAAAATCTCAAATTAAGGCAAAAATACACTCTGAATAAAATAATTTGTGTAAACAAAAATTCCAAAATATATAATTTAATTTAAGATTTTTTCTGTGCCTTATATTTCATTTAAAGTTTGTGTCTTAAAAGTGGAACAGTGTGTAGGAAAATAACAGTAAAGTTAAATAAATTCAATGTTGACTTCTTGTAATCAAAGGTATTTTGAACAATTTCGGAAAGTTGATCAAAAGATGATTTACTCTAGAAAAAGCGAGTTGCAAAATTAAACAACTACTTTTTTTTTTCTGATTTCTATATAGTATGTAATTTTTATACAAACCAATTATTTACCAAAGGTAAAATCAATTTTGAAATAAAAATATTTAATATTTAATAAAAATTTTTAATTTGGGATTGAAATTTGTTTAATTTTTATAATTTTTATGTAATTTGTTATTTTTTTGAAAAATTAGTTGTTTTTTAGAGATAAGAAATTTGTTCCGATCGTTCATTTTTAGATTTTTTTCTTTAAGAATTAAAATTTAAGAAACCTATATCATGTTTAGTTATACATTATTTTCCAATTCTTTTGCAACTTAAAAAGTAGCCCATCTAGAATTGAAAAACACAGATTTTATTTTACAGTAAATGTTTCGAAGTCAACAAAAATCTTTTAAAAATTAGCACTCATTTTAACAAGCTAATTTTTCCAAAAGCTCAAAAAATGAAAATTTTCAGTATATAAGTAAAAATAATCATCCAGTCCAGGTTCGAATCAAATATAGAAAGTAAAAATTTTATAAAAAGAAATAAAGAAAAAATTTTAAACAAAAAAGATTCAGTTTCAAAGTTTAAAATATGAAAATTTCATTTTTTTAATTCAAAATCTGATGAAATTTTTTAGAAAAAGTTAAAAAAAAAGAAGAAGGTAATTAAATCCCGTGTGTACAGTGAGGAATATTTTACAAAAAATGGGTTAAAATAAGATAAAAAAAAAATAGGTACCATTTTTGGAAAATGCTTTTTGGATATTTAGTAGTGTACATTTATTACAAGTAATGTTGTTTGTATTCAAAAATTCTTGATGAAGTTGAATAAAGCCCCCCCTTAGTTTTTTTTCCTAAGATATTTGCTTGAAATATCTAACAATAAAAACAAACTAGGTAAAATTAAGATCTTTTATTTCTCTTTTTGAATAAGTCATTTATGATATAATATAATTTTTAGTAAAAAAAAATACTTTTAAAAGGAGATAAGTTTGTCTTTATGAGATACCATATTATTAGATTTTATTTTATTATGTTAATGTTAATTTTTGTGAGAATCTGAATAATTAACAACGTGTACAATTTAGCATGAAAAAACTCAAAGTGTTGTTTTTTGGTTATACCTTTTTAATAATTTTCAACACGTATTTTTGTTTTTTATTAGTATATTTTTTTCTTTTCTTTGGACAATATTAGTGTTACAGAGAAAATTAAAAATAAAAAGTAGCTTTAAGCTTGGTTTGATATTAAATTTTGAAAAATAATAAAAAAAATAAGATATTATTATTATTTTTGATTTTGAGTGAATCCAAAATTTTGGTATGGGGTTTAGTTGTAACATATTATTTTCAAAAGAATTTGAGTAGATTTTCTAAGTCAGTCTTTGGCACTTTTTAAACACTCGAAGAATTTTTTTCATCTTTTAAGATTTATTGTAACTCTAAGTGTTAAACCAACCTAACTTTGGTATATTAATATATATATATATATATATAGAGAGAGAGAGAGTTATTAAATACCCAAGATTGGGACAAATCTTGCGTAGTTGGTTTTGTACTAGTGGGATATAATTTTTTTTCAAATTGAGGAAATTATCACATTTGCAAATATGAAATATCAAAAGTTTAATTTCTTTTTTTAAATTTAAATTTTTTAAATCGATAATCCTGTTATTTTTTTTTTGTTTCCTATTTGAGTTTTTTTGTTATTTACGATCTAATCAATTTTTTTTTTAGATTTTAAGATTTTTATCCTTTTAAATTTGTTTTTTTAATTATTATTTAGATTTGTTACATATTGACTCTGAATTTTTTTTTGAAAATTGAAATTTTTGAGATTTAGAAACCCTGAAATTATTTTTTGTGTAAATTTATTTTTTTTTATAATGTTATTTGATTTTTGATCTTTAGATTCTCTTGAATTTCTTTTTCTTTTTTACAGTCAGTTCCACTTTTAAGACAAAAACTTCGGAGGAGATCTAAAGCACAAAAAAATCTTGTTTTAAAGTTTATTTTTTGTAATTTTTTTTATACAAATTGTTTTACTAGAATTTGAATTTTGTCCCTTAATTTGGGTTTTTTTTTATGTCTTAAATTTCCATCAAAGTCTGTGTCTTAGAAATGGAACTGAGTGTAATTGCATTTTTTTGCCAAGATGAGATCTCTGAATTTTTTTTCTCAATTTAAATTTTTCTTCAGAATTGCATTTTTTACCATTGCTACACAAGTATAAATCTGGAATGTTATTAAAAATAGTGTTTTTATAATTTTAGAGATAAATAAAGAGTTCCTAGTAATTACTCACAAATTTTTCAATAGTAAACGAAACCCCCCGTTTTAATTTTTGAGCTCAAAGGGATTTTCAATATAAAATCATTTGGTAAAAATCAATATTTTTATTTGAATACTGACTTTTTTTTACAATTAAAAGATTCGTATTTGCCAAACGATTCCTTGATAAAAATTATTATTAGTCTATTGAGATAATCAGAGATTATATTTACTTTTTCCTTAATTGTTGGGAATTGCATGGAACTCTTTATTTATCCCTAAAATTGTAAAAACTCTATTTTTAATAACATTTATTTTTACAATGATGTATCCTTTAAAACTTTTGTTTTTTGAATTTTTTTTTGTTAATTCGAATGTTGTACAGAAGAACTTTGAGTTTTTTTTTCCTAATTTAAAATTTTCTCTCTGAGAAACTATGAAATATTGATATTTTTTCGTTTTGAATTTTTATAATTGAATTTCCTCTGTAATTTTTTTTTTGTTCTTGGAATTTTTTCAACCAAAAGAAGTTAAATTCCACAATGCCATTTTTGATGTAAGTAAACAGCCTCCCAGGGTATGTTACAAATATACGGTTAGTGAACTGACCCTTAATCAAAAAAAAAAAAAATTAAAACAGGTATTTACATAATAAATGAAAAATAAGAAATAAAAATAAATAAAAAAGAAAACATGGACCGTTTTCAAAAAAGATCATACAAAAAGTTTTTATTGTTCCTAAAATTGTTATGTTTAATCTTTTTCGCCATTTTCAGGCAACATTTTAAAACTTAAAGTACCTACTTTCTTATAATAGGTTTATTAAGATTGAAAAAATTTTCTATTTTAGTTGAAATTAAAAAGCTAATTTCAAATATTCTAAGACTATTTGAACAAAAAAGAAAAGAAAGGAAAAAGAAAAAAAACAACACTCTGTTGTTGGTGTGATCTGAGAAAGCAAATTAAAAAAAATGACTCAAAATTTTTTTTAATTTTCATACTTGACTGCAATTAAATTCTCACGATTAATTGGAATTTCTAAACCTGTTTTTCGAGCTACGAAAGAAGCAGCACCGATTGCTGATGTTTCCTTTAATGATGCAAATCTGAAGGGAACTTTTGGAAGCTGCCCCAAGAAACAATCACCAATAAAGTCCCAGCTTTTCCACATTGATCCTACGCCAAGAAAATTAATTTTTGGGTGTTTGGGATTGTTTTTAATATACTTGTTCGTAATTGAGCAAGCAAGCTTTCCAAGTTGCTTGCCGGTCTGTTGCAAAAGATAGATCGATAGGGGATCGCCGTTATATGCAGCTTCTGCGATATGCCTTGTAAAGCCTGCGATTTTGAGCTTCCGAAAGTCACGATAAAAAATTGTTAACAGCTCGGATCCATGCGTGATTTCGAAATAGTTGAGCATCTTTCGGTAGAGCACAGAAATGTCAAACCTGCGGGTTTCTTCATATTCTAAAAAGCTTGACTCAACCCTTTGAAGAATAAGCTTGATCGCATTGACCGAGGTGGAATAGCCAGATCCTTCGTCGCCTAATAAGTGCCCCAAGCCACCACTACGATACACTCTTCCATCTTCTGCAACAAGCCTTGAAGAGCTTCCCGTTCCAGAAATTATCACACACCCAACACGGCCTGGGCCAAACGCAGTTTCTAATGGGCCGATGAGATCTGATCCAAAAAAATACTCGTTCGCGAGCTCTCCACCGGATTTGTGGATCAGCCTTTTCAGAAATTTCTTTTGCAAGTTTTTGTCACCAAGACCCGATAAAGTTAGCCCTATACCACCAAACCTAGATCCATTCCCTTTCTCTGGCTCGCTTGTGAAGAACTCATCTTCGTAGCGAGGCTTGGCTTTCTGATCTTGGAGATGCTTTTCTGCTGATCTCACTAATGACCGAACAGTAGAAACGCTTTCATCAAATGATAGCCACGGGTTTGTTGGCCCCGCCTGCTTTCTGAACAGAATGTTACCAGTTAAACCTGAAAGAACAACCAACTTGGAACTTGTTGATCCTCTTTTGTTGTTTTTATTTTTTTTTTTTTTGTTTGTTAGGTTTTTGTTTTTTTTTGTTTGTTAGATTTTTCAAAAGACTTTAATGTGGAACAAATCATTTAACCAGAAAAAACAGATGAAATCTTGATACCTACCCTTCAATTCCAACAAAATATTTATTCATCAAAATGGGAAAGTTGAAAAATAATTTGTGACTTTTCAAAGAACAAGTAACTTGAAGATCACATCGAAACAATCTCGTTAAATGTATTTTTTCGAAACAAACTGGAATTTTCCCAAGAATATTCAATTTACCAAATTTATTTTTTTTTTTGAAAAAAAGAAATTTTTTCTGTCTGTAAAAGTTTCGATCTTTCCCATTGTTTTAATTTTCGTCAAGTAAAAAGTTTCCACACAATACTAAACGAAAAAGTGAGAAGAAATTTTAAATTAATTACTTAAACCCAAATAACAATCTCAGACTTCTTTCAATTTTTCAAAAGCTATGTTTATTGAATACATTTTACAATAATTAAGGGACTTTGAACTCTTATTTATTTTTATTCCAAAATGTAATAGAGCACTAATTTCACAAGGATATGATTAAACTTGGTATGCAACTTCACTTATCAACTTTTAGATAGATGAGTTATCATTATTATTATCGTTCATTTTTCAAATTAACTTGTCAGTCAAAATATCAAGATCCGTTTTAGTTTTGATTTTTGGATCAAATTAGAAAAAGAAAAATTGGAAAAAAATTTCAAATATCAAGAAATCTTACTTTTTACTCTTTTCAGAGAGTTTTTCCGAACAAATAACATTGAAACTTTAATCTTGATTTAAAAATACAAGAAAAATAACTCTAAAATTGAATCCTTGAAGACCCGAAAAAAATATTTATTTATTTTATTTATAAATATTTATTAAATTTCTTGAAAATTAACAGGATTCAGTTATATTTTTTAAAATATCAAGAGTACTAATAACGAATTTTTGATCTTAAAATCTGTTATTTGAGAATATCTATCAATTATTATTTTTTTTATTATTAGAATTCTTAATTTGAATTAATTTTATTTGTTTGAAATTATCTAAAAAATCGTTAATAATAATAAATTCCTTTTGACATTTTTAATCCTTGGGGTTATTAATAACTCACTAAAAAAAATAGATGGTGTTATTGGTTATTGATAAACCATTATTAATAATCAAATTAAAAAGGATTTCTTTTGGTTATAAATTAATTTTTCCAGGTTTTAAAAACTATTTTTTGAGAGTTTTTAATTTCGATAGTTTGGTTGTTATTTTGAGATTCTTTTGTTTAATAAAAAGAAAAAATTGATTTATTCGGTTTATTAATTAAAGAAAATTATATTTTTTTCAAGTTTAAAATACTTGGGTGTATTTTTTTTTATAATTTAAAGCCCAAGTCCCAGTATAAAAGCAAAAAATGTTCCATTGTTTTTAGTACTTTTTTTTTCAATCTCCTTTTTCAAAAATTCCATGAACAAAAGGTTACCGGAAATGTAAAAATGATTACTATTCAAGCCTAGCCAAATACTTGGTTCAAAACTATAACTTTGAGATATTCTAAAAAAGTTAATTTAAAGAAAATCGCCTTTTTTTTGCTTTTAGACTTGTACTCGGGCTTTAAGGATATTTTTTCAATTTGGTTATTCCGATAATTGGTAATTTTATTTTTAAAGTGTTTTTTTTACGTCTTCACAGAGAATAATATGACTTTGTTATTTGAACAAAAATACTCTTTTTGAAATAATTTGGAAATATCTTGAATTTTTCACTTTTCCAAAATGTAAAAAGGGATAATTTTCAAATATTTTTTTCTCTCTCTCTTTTTTTAATCTGTATATAATATAAATGCTCTTTTTCCAACAAATGAGCCCAAATTGATTGGATAGATAGAACCTTTTCTATGATTTTAATCCAATATTCTTCTTAAAATTATTTTTAAAATTTCAATCAGATCATTTTTGCTCATTAAGATCAATTTTTTTTTTTTTGCTTATTACCATTTTTTTCTTTTCTTTTTGTTATTTCTTGATTTTTACAAAGTCAATTCAAAAAATAAAAAAAAAATTTTAAAATCCAAATTCACATTAAGAAAAGTTTGGCTTTGTGTTTTCTTTTAACATTCATAAATTTATAATTAAAAAATCTTTTTGTCAACAATTTTATTTTTCAATAAAAATTGAAAATTTTCTACAAAACATTTAAATTAAAGGATATAAAATTTTTTTAAACATTTTAATTTTTTTGATTATTTTAAATTTGTTCAATATTTCTGTTATTAATATCGACCCTAACCCGAAGTTAATTATTTCTCTTAATTCTCAACAATCAGATATTAGTTGTTTCTTTAAAAAAAGTAAAATTTTCATTTTTGGTTGGACCACTCTGAGTAAAATCAAGACTGAATAAATTGAAATTACTGAATTGGATTAATACCATATTGTCAAAATCTTGAATTCAATTTAACATGATTAGAAAAATCAGAACATTAAAAAAATAAAAAAATTTAGTTTTTATTATGTTTAATGAAATCTTAAATTTAGTAAATTGAAAATTATTAAAATTTTCTTCCTTTTTGGTTTAATTTGATATTCTGAATTCTATTTTGATTTTAATAATTAATCTAATATTTTTACTTATTTTTTGTTTCGGAAATAAAGAAAAAAATAAATTGAAAAAATTAAATTTTTACTTCTGTTTTGGTAATAAAATCAATTTGACAATTTTTTTCCATTTAATAGATTATTTCTAGACAGGTAATTAGTTGTTTATTATATAATTTTATTATAATTATTCTTCTAAAAATCAGATTTTATTCCGAGATTCCTGAGATGGTTTTTTCAGATTTTAATTAATACAAATTTGATTTTTAATTTAATACTTGTTCCAATTTTTGTGAAATTAAGGATGCCATTGTTTATTATTATCAAAATATAAGACACGAACCAGGTGTTCCCTCAACAATCTAATATATAACAGAAAGTTTAAAATAAACATTAATAAAAACTGTCGAATGATCAAAAATTTGACCGCTTAACTCAATTCTTTTTAAAAAGTATTCCCTAAAACACTTAATTTTGAAAATTGAAAGAGATCACTTATATAATTGTTACCTTCAAATCCTCTGAAAGAGTATAGGGTGTGTCAAAGAAAAGAGTTTTCTAAATGTAATTGAATATTTTGAAGTGGTTATTTTAAGATTGAATTTATTTTTTTTATCTTTTCAAAAAAAAAACTTTACAACTTTCGCCCACAAAATTTCAAAACCAACTCAATTTCAAACCAAATTAAGTAATTATTTCATTTTATTTGTTCTTAATTCCTTTTTCGTTTAAATTTTTTGTTGTTGAACAAAAAACAAAAAAAAACAAAAAAAACAAAAAAAAATTATCAGTCTTAAAACAATTAACAACTTGTGTCTGTGTTGTTTTTCAATTTTTTTGAAATGTTTTAAAAAAAAATTAATTGATCTGTTGAAAAAGAAAAAAAGGTATGAATAAAAGAACTCTCCACTGAAAAGAATCCATCCTTCTTTTTTTTTTTTTGAATTAAAATTTTCAAACCTTATTTAAATACAACCACTTCACCCACCTCAAAACCAGTCTCCAAAATTCGTTTGTTAACTAATAGAATAAAAAAGTCCTTTTTAAAAAACCATTACTAAAAAGTTTTCAAATCGATCTTTGAAACACAACAAATTTCAATTGATTTATATTCAGGACTTTGCTAACAACTTTTTTGATACACTCTTTAAAAACTACTATAACATGATCTCGATTTTCAGAATTCCAAAATGGGGAATAAATGCTTTTTTTTCAAGTCTAAATTTTCACCTTTTTTCCTTCGTTCAATTTTTAATAACCAGCATCTGTAAATAAAAAAGATCACAAGATCTCTTTTTTAATGAGAGATTTAAAACGCTTCTCATATTGTCGATTTTTATTTGATTAATGAAGATCCTAAATCACATTTATTTTATTTTTATTCAAAAAAACCTTTTAAACAAAAGAAAAAACAAAAAGCACGAACCACAAAGCACAAAACACAAAATACCAAAGCCAAACTACATTTAATGACCAATTTAACATCGCACGAGAACAAACTGCTGATTCATATTCGGCATTTTACAATCACATTTTCGCAATTGATTCTTCATTCAAGGGACACTTCACTTTTTAATCAGTCAAGAATGCAAAAAAACCATAATCTATTTACATTCTATTTGGACTTCCCAAGTTTACCAGAAAAATCGCTTGCCCCAATACCAAAAACACCACAACCAAAATTCTTTATGATTCAGTATGATGTTTATTTTCAAATTAACGAAAAGGCTTTTGATAAAAAACAAAATTTAAAGAACTCCTCAGGCAAAACTCAAAACGATCACTTTTCAAATGGTGTCTTATTAGAAAGGTGGAAATTGCTATGTTGTTCCGTTGGCCGAAAAATCTTTTATGAGCACGCAAAAGCTATAAACTCATTGTCTGTCCTCTTAAGATCTGTGTTGTCCTTTACACGAATGATGCCAACACAAAAGATTATGATTAGTATCAGAAAAAAATCCATTTACCAATTAAAAACCATAGTTTCGGTCTCAAAATACAAAAGCATTAAGCAATATAAAAAAGAAGAAGAAGAGAAGCAAGAAGAATTCGTTTGGCAATCAAAGGTGTCGGAACAAAATTTTTCGATGATTAAAATGGGGAAAGGTAATTGGATCAAAATAAATGTAGAATATTTAAAAAAGATAGATTTTGTTTTACAAAAGTATTTGCAAAGATACAAGAGCAATAGAAAAAAATATTTAAAAAATAATTCTTCCCCGATCAACATTAACAATAAACCAAAAAACAAGGATTACAAACCAAGTAACCAAAGCAAAACATCAAGCAATTTACAAGAAGAAAATCCTAATACAAGAATAAGGAGGCACTCGTATGGAGGTATGAAGCAATCCAATACAGAACCGAGGGATATTAGAAAAAAAAAGGACCCTAATAGTTTGAGTATTTTTTTCGAAGAACACAATCAAAAAGGCAATGAGAACATCAATAATAGCAACAATGGCAATAACAATAGCAGCTGGATTGGTAAAAATGGGAATGAGAACGAGAATGAAAATGATTTTTTTTTTTTATTAAAAAGCCCAAATCAAACATATGACGACAACCGATTTATCATACAGCAAAAACTCAACCGGCCTTTAATAAACGATGACAATGAAAACAGCTCTAATAAAAAGAATAACCAACAATTATTATTTGAAACGTTTTCGAATATTGACGAACAAGAAGAAGAGGACGAAGACCCGTTCAATGAATCAAATACTGAATTTGAATTATCGCCTTTCGATACTAGATCAATTTCTAGAAACATCGATATCCAAGCAAAATCTTGGAAACAAAAACATTCATATTCTTATTCACATTCTTGTTCCCCATCTCAAGATTCGTTCACCATTGATCTTTTTAAACGCACATTACATCCAGATGTTATTTTAGAGTTGAAATTATCACAAAACCCTTATAATACAAGCACAGAAAAACAAAAAAATGAAACCAACAAAACTAAAACATCCAATGATTTTGAAACGATGAATTCACCCTTTGAACGTATAGATGATTTATCAAAAAATTCAAACTCAATGTCGATTTACAATCAAATAAATAATAAACCACCACAACTAGATGCATTTAATACAGAACAAAAATCGTATATATCCTTTGAAAATATTTTTAAAGATCTCAATCTCTTACAATCAAAACAGAAAATTTATGATAAAATTGATAATTAAATTTGAAAATTCTTTAAATAAAGTTTTAATCTACAAGTTAATTATTAAGATAATTATTTTGGTGTTTTTATTTGTTTATTTTTGATTAAAAATATTTACTTTTGTTTTTTTAAAAAAACATTAAATTTTTTTTTTATTGAGGAAGGAGTGTTAATTACACTCTAAGTGCCCTTTTACTTAAATTTCATTTCAGAAATTTAAGAGTAAAATCAGAGATTTTACGATTATTAATTAATGAAAATAATTTTAAGCTATCATAATTTAAAATTATTTCATCAAAATTTAATTCTTTTATTTTATTCTGAAAAATCAATATATCTTTTTTATAGGAAGAGAATGCCCATAAAAAATGATCAATATTTTCTATTATTTCCTTCTGTTCATATTTTTTAAAAAAAGGACAAAATCTGTTTGATTTTTTTTTTAATACATAATAATATCTATTTAAGCAATTGGTAAATGTTCTGAATTTTAGAATTGTTGAGTTTGATGGATAACTTAAATATCTTTTTGATTAATGAAGAATTTTGGTTTTTAATTATTGAGAAGTATTTTTAGGGAGTATCGTAGAGTGCCGTCAAGTGCCTAGGTTTTCTTGAAGTTTTCTGTTTTATTCTGTTAAGTGTTCTAGGTTTTTTTGAGGTTTTCTATTTTATTTAGAAAATCTATTGATTTTCGTTATGTTTTTTTGAGTTTTCTATTTATTTGTGAAGTGTTCTAGGTTTTTTTTTTACTTTTTGAAATAAACAGAAAATTTAAATAAATTTTCGGTTTATTTCGAAAAGTAAAAAGAACTTGATGAATATCAATCGATTTTCCAAATTAAATAGAAAACCTCAAAGAAACCTAGAACACTTCACAAATAAATAGAAAACTAAAAAAACCTAACGAAAATCTATCTGTTTTCTAAATAAAAAGAAAACTCAAGTAAACCTAATGGCGGTTTTTTTTTTATTATAGAAATAAAAAGAAAATTTTTAAAAAATTTCTTATTATTTCTAAAATTAAAAAAATTCTAATGGTGGTTTTCCAGAATTCAAAAGAATAGAGAAAAATCCATGATTTTACTCAATTCTTTTAAATTCTGTAAAAACGAACAACACTTTTAACTGATAGAATTCAACAACTCATTATAATTATAATTATAATTAAAAAAATATTAAATTAAGGGAGTAGGTATATTTTCCCAACTTTGGGTGACTGGATTTCTTCGAATATTGAATAATTAAAATCATTTCTTTAGCTAAATAAACAAACACCCTTTAATAAATAAAGGAATATCATGGTATAATATAATTACAGATCAATTAAAAAAAAAAAATGGATAATTAAAATAATTTAACAATAGATCAAGAAATAATAAAAAAAAAAAAAAATTATTTATTGATTTTATGTTTAATATTGATACATTTACTTATTCTTTATTTGAATTTATTTTTAATTCTGAATTGAAAAACTTTTGTTTGTAAAATTTTTGAGAAAGAAATTACTTTTTGGTTCTTAAAGAATTTTCCAAAATGAATTTTATTTCTTGTATTATTCATCAATTTATAATATCCAGATTTGGTTCAAGAAAATAGGGTATTTTTTAATTCTTCATCAGTAATAAAAAATTATTTGGATTTATTAGTTGGTTTTGATAATTATTTATTTTCCATTAAATTAGAAAACTAAAAAAAAATTTGAATCATGATTCAAATAGGAAATAAATTTTTCAATTTATTTTAGTATGAATCTTTTTGTACCCATTTTTTGATTCTCGAGAATTAAACCCCCTGATTTGAATTTTTGAAATACTATTCTTTGTTTTGGCTTTGTTTGATCGAAATATTTTTTAAACAATAGATATTATGCTAAAATTGGGTTTCTTTAAACAGAAATACTAAAATAAAATAAGTTGGTAGTATCTAACCATTTGATCGATAAATAATCCTTAAGAGAATTTAAACAAATTTACCAACAAATTTTTTGTTTTGCTCTCTCCAAAATTTTTAACACATCCTTAATTTATTAGTATTGATAATTTTTTATTTTTTGTTTTGTGGGTGTAATTTATAAACAAGTGTTAACATTTCAATTAGTGAATGGTTCTAATATGGTATTTCTTCTTGAATTGATTAAATAAGATTTTTTTTTAACAAAAATTGAATTTTGGTGTGTTAAAAATTTTGAATTGGGTTTACTTATACTATTAAACAATTGCTTGAGTATTCTATAGACACCCTCACTTTAATGAGATTTGGGGAGGCTTATTATTAGGTTCATAAAAAAATTGGTTATTTAAAAAAAGGATTTGATTTTATAATAAAAAAAATTACACATCAATTTACCTAATATTCACAATTAAAAATCTTATCCAGGGATTTTTTTCATGTCCGATATTTTTTTCACTACTATACCTTAAATAATCACAAACTTTTAATTTTATGTTTTACATGAACTTTTAATGCAATTAAATTTCTGGATATTTGGTCCAAATTAACCATAAAGACAATAACAAAAAAACTTTTTAAAAAAAAAAAATTTGACTTATATGATAATTTTATAAAAATATATTTTATTTGAATAACAATAATTTATTTATTGAAACTTTTAAAATTTTAGAAATTTAAAAGATTGGAATAATAATTATTATAATCCAAACGAATTATTAAATCAGCCATTTGTGGGTCGTTGTCCATTTTGGAGTAATTTTGCAAATTTAATAATAATATTGAAAGATAATGAATAAACTTTTTTTCAGAATTTTTAACCATTCCAGAAAACCCCTTTTCATGAACAAACTCGTGAATGCTTTGATTTTCAATTTTGTTTTTATATTTATTCTTATTAACAAAATCAAGTCTATTTTTAGATTGCTTAGGTTTTATTAAAGAAGAAAAAGAATTGGAGTCTGAAATATTTGGGTTTTGGTTTTCAACATTTAATTTTTCAAGATTAGTGATAATTAAAGATTCTGTTAATCTTTTGATATGATTGGCAAATATTTTACAAGTTGACAAAATTTTTGTTAAAGAGCTGAGCATTTGTGTATTGGTTAACAGACATTGCTTTAGACAGGTGTCTAGAAAGGATTCATGGTATTGCATCAATTGGTCAATTGATTTGACGTCATTATTTTCAATTTTTTGTTTAAATTTAAACCAGTTCTGTTCCAAAACTTCGAAATGCATATAATATTGCAAGTTTTGAATAAATTTAAGCATTTTATGAATTAGCGAAAAGCTTTGCAAAAAGGTTAATTCAAAATCAATGGTTTTTGTTCTTTGCTGTACCCTCCAAGCATCATAAATATGCTTTTCAACATTTTTGCAAAGAAATAAATGTCTAAAAATTATTTGATATTTGGTTAATATTTTTTTATTGATAAATATAGATAAAGGAAACTGAACTTGGTAGTCCAAAGCAAATGTATCAATGCCGGTAATATTGGGCTGCTGTTGCACTATTTTGGGAGTCAACAATACCTTTGGTTTCTCATTTAAATTGAAATCTAATGGTTCAAATTTGTTCTTTATTAAAGAAGTTGTAAACATATTTTTACCAGTAAATTTACTCTCTATTTGCTTATTTTTTTCGTCATCAGATTCTTCTTCATCTCCGTCATCGCCACTTTTATCAGAATTTAATTCAAATTGTTGGCTTTTTTTAGAATTTGCTATTTGTATTAATTGATTAATCAAATTATTTGGCAACAAAATACAATTTAAATTATCTTTTAAAGGATCACTTTTCGAAATTGAATTTTCCAAAGCAACACTTAGAAAGGAAACCAATTTATTTGGAATGACTTCAACAATTTTTTTAGATAACTCTTTCATGGCAAGATCGATAAAATGCGATATCCAATCGCCAGTGCCAATCAAAAAATATCTTTTCAATGCTTCCAAATGATCAAATAATTGATTTTCTTCGACTAAGAGAGTTAATAATTTCTCACTGGACCAATTGTAAATTTTATTAATAATACTCTCATATTCCTGTTCATCTAATGAAAAGATAAACGGTTCGATAAATGGGCAATCTATTTCAATTCCACATTCCTTAATCACGTTTAAATATTTGCCAGCAATTAATAACTTTTTGGAACATTTTTTTAAAAAATATGGCAAATAGCCCATTTGCTTTTGTTTGTTCGTGAGTGAAATTTCATCATAATCATAATCGTCCATTTTGAGAACATCAATGTTTTTTTTAAATTTTCTAATAGTATACTTACCTTCCCAATAATTATTCTCAAATTTGTGCTTTAAGACTGTTTTTTTTAATTTTTTATTTTCGATAATTAGAAATTCTTCATATGGATCCTCAATTGTTCCCTGGAATAACCAATTTTCTAGCATTTGCAAATACGGTTGACAAACCCTTTCAAGCAAAAATAAAAATAATGATCTTGAATGTAGATCATCATTATAGTTTTGGAAATTTGTATGGATGATATTAATAATCATGCCACCTTTTGCTTTGAGTTCGGTGATTTCCTTAATTAAATTATGAATTAAACTTAATGTTCTCATAGATTGGGATAAATACCCTTTCAATTTTTGCAAAGTTAAATCCCCCCTTTCATGAAATATTTCTTCAAATTTGCTAATTGCAGAGTAGTAATCTTTTAATAGACCATTAATTGTAGAACACAGTGAATGGTTAATCTTTCCGTGCCTATAATTAAAATGAATAAACGAATATCTATTAATTGCATACACTGTATTGCATAGCGGTAAAATTTGCTTTGTTAGTTTTGCTAACGATTTATCTTTTGAGTTTTTATTTTTGTTTTTATTTTTTTTTGAATTTTTAAGTATTGTTTTGTTTGGATAAAGTAAAAAATTTATTAAAAAGATTTTTTTTTTATTAATAAATAAATAAAAATATTTTTTTTAATGATGAACTTTGAGGAAAAAGATCAATTGTTTATTTAGTTTTTTATTTAGAAATTATTTACCAAGAGTGAGATCATATTTGAATAAAACTTGATTTTTTTCATCCTTTGAGGCCACATTAATATATTTTCCTTCAACCCCCTAAAAATAGAATATTTCATTAAAAAAAAAATAATTTAATACAATGCAGTTAATTTTCATATATAAGTATTTAGGTGGTTATTAAAGAATTTAAAATAAAATACCAAAAAATTTTTTTCAGTCAATCTTTGAAAAGCTAGTTTTTAAATACAAAAAATTAAAGAAAAAAATAATAAAATTTAAAAAGCAGAAATTGGAGCATAGATGAAAATGAGTCAACCAAGTATTATTACATGAAATTTTAACGGATATACCAATAACATATATTTTGGAAATACTATACAAGAGTTTTATCTGAACAAATTCAGATTAGTAATCCATCATTTTAACTAAAAATCAAAAGAACAGTTGGTTTTAAAGATAATTAAATAATCAAAAAAAATGAATTCTTTTTTTGAAGTTTTTTGAAACAGATCAACTTAAAATATGTATAAATTTATGAACTAAAATTTTTTTTTGATTTTTTAATAAATTATAAATCAATTATTGGATTTTTGTTCATAAAATTGTTACAGTATGTTTCTTTTTTTTTTTTTTTTTTTTTTTTTTTTTTTTTTTTTGATTGTATTTCATTTTTTTGCAAAATCAAATTCCAATATAATCCCAAATTATAAATACAGAAACATCATATCCTATGATTTGAGTGGTTAAAATCGAAATTAAACATAATTATTTATCTCAAAAACAAAACGTTTGCTTAATTCCAGTTTAATATTGGGAAATCGATGATTTTTTCAATATAAAAAGTGAAATTTTGGAAACAAAATGAGGAGATAAATTATTTGTTTGGTTTTGATAATTTTTTGATTCTTCTTATTTGATATTTTTTTTTTCAATGAAGACACCAAAAAAGTTATGAAAAGAAATTTTCCAATATTTCAATTCCAAAAAAACAGTATAATATATATACAATACAAAAACACTTTCACTAAGAAGTGAAGCACTGAAATTTTGAATTATTGTAAACTAATCCCATAAGAATTCTAGAGAGGGGGGAAACTGTTAATGTTGCGAAATATATGATTTCACACTTAAAATTTCTGAAAGGGGATTTAAGTATAAGAGTTTCAATAGTGTAATTTAAACTTCTTCAGTAATAATAAAAGTGATTGTTTTTTCTTTATACTTTTTTGAATTATTTTTTTTTATTTTTATTGACATTAAAGTTGAATGAGAAATAATCATTATATAAATGGAAGATACCAAAAGAGATAAAGTGGTTCAAACGGCAGTGATTTTGATTCAAATCCACTTTAAATCTACTTAGAACCATTAAATTGTTCCATTGTGTGTGTGTGTGTGGGGGGGGGGGTCCGAAGAGTACATTTACCTTGTAATCGGGTTTAATTTTTGAAATCTTGGTAACGTAATTGGTAGTTATTAAAAAAAAAAAAAATCGATCATTTATATTCTTATATGAAAAATAATTGACAAACTAAAAAAAACACATTATTTTCCAATGGGTTGGAAGGTTCTATATAACCTTTCTTTGTATTTAAAAACTAGTAATTTGAAATTTTTTCTTCTTTTCATTTTTTTTAGTTTTGAGTTCTAATTATATATTTTTTATTTCTCAACGCTTGAGAGAAATCGAAAGTTGTTTTTCCCTTAAAAATTAATAAATAAATCAAATTAAAATCATTCAATAATTATAAAAAGTAAATTTTAAAAAATAATAAAATTTTTTATATTATTATTAAACCAGATCCAATATTTTTATAAGCCCTAGTGGATAATAAAAATATATTCGAATTGTTTACAAAATTTATAAATATAAGCTTAGGAATTAAGAAAGTGCCGCCAAGTGCCGTAGAGTGCCGTCAAGTGCCTAGCTTTTCCAGAATTTAAAAGAATAGAGTAAAATCTTTGATTTTTACTCAATTCTTTTGAATTCCTGGAAAATTGAATAGAAAGTATCCGTCAAGTAGCTAGCTTTTCCAGAATTCAAAAGAATAGAGTAAAATCAAAGTTTTTACTCAATTCTTTTGAATTCTGGAAAAGCGAACGGTGATTTTTTTTTTAATTTTTGAAATAAACCGAAAATTAAATATATTTTCGGTTTATTTCTGAAATTAAAAAAAAAACTAAAGGCAAATATGAGGAATTGAAAACTCCTCACTTAAATTGTAAGAAAAAAAAAGTAAATTTTTTGTTCAAGTTTGGAAATGATCATTTTGGGAAAAGCCTGGTATCTGTTGTATAAAAACTAACAAAAAAAATAAGTAGCAAAACAAAAATTTGAAGAAATTAGAAAAAATGATTCTGGATATACAAATTGAAAATTCATTTTGAGAAGAATATCGGATAAAACCGAACAATGCCACTTCCAATAATATTCTAAAGCGAGTCAAAATTTTTGAAAAACAGTTCGGTTTCAATTTCAATTCATAGAATAAGTATTTAAATTTTAATTGCTGATAAAAATTTAGTTCAAATTTATGTTTGTTTTTGTTAATCAGTTTTGAAAGAAAAAAATAAATTGAAATTTAACACTTCTTTTTCTTTTAATAAGTGCTTTATATTCTTATTAAATTCGTCAAATTTTGATTTAAAATTACAATTCTAAATGTCAGGACTCTTTCAGAATAAATCAAATGATAGCAAGGTTGTGAAAAGTTTTTCTTATTTTAGATTTCAAAAAAATTCTTGAGAAAAATAAAACAATTAACAATTTTCTTACATTTCGAACCATATTTTGATTGCTGAGTGAGAGTAGAAGTTTGGTGAATTCATTTTTTTTTTAAAGAAATTCAACCTCAATTGAAAATTTTTCATTTTATTTGAGAAAAGTTCTCAGTTTGAACACCCTGATTGGTAATCTTTTTTGGTATTTTTCATAACTAAATTTGAGTTTTTTGGGACTACTATTATTTTCCACATAAAAAATTTAAAATTTTTAGATCACATCCCAAAATATTTTTCTAGTTTACTGATAAATTCTCATAAATCTCAAAAAATTTTAAATTTAATTTCCATTTATATAAATCTTTTTACCTCTTTCTTATCAAACAATCCAGGACAAAAAATGGTTTGAAGAACAGTCAATTTCACAGAGTTTCTTAACACTTGACTTCATAAAATGCTTTATTCAAAGCTTGTGCATAAAAATTCCAAAAAGGAAAATCAAGTAAAAATTTCCAAGCATTTATTGCAATTTATCAGTATAAGTTGAAGTAAATCCAAAGATCTTTACAATATCGTTTAGAAATGATATTTTTAGACAATAAATTAAACTTCCTTAGTTCACTCTAAGACAAAATTTATACTCTGATAATTTGATTGTAGCAGTCATAATTAATAGTCATCTTTGGAAATTGAAATAAAAATTTTCATTTATTAATTGGATAATAACAGTATTATTGAGAGAGTACGAAGAACAAAATTAAAGACACACCACTTTTTGTAATAACAGGCTTGTTTTTCATTCAAAAATTTGGGTGTGACAGCCTACTTAAAAATTAAAATAAATAAAAAAAAAATGCTTTTGTGATTAAATAAATGAAAAAAAGGAAAAGTTACAATTAAGCAATATAAAAGATCTTGAATAATTAGCTTTTCTTGGAGGCGTAAAGGAAATAAGCCAATTGATTTTTTTTTCTCTCTTCTTAAAACACTTTTTCTTGGGAGCAAAACCAAATGCGTTCCATTTAAATATGGTCGAGTATTTGACCAATCGGAAAATTCAGTTTTGTGTTTGATCTTGTTGATGGTTTGTGTTTCAGAATCGTCATTTGTTCTTTCAATTCTTTTAACGTTTGAAATTGGAAGAGAAATTTGAGTAACTTTAACCAAGCAATTAGAAATTAATTTAATATTATATATTTGAGAAATTTAACAAAAAGAAGGGAAAATGATTGAAAAAAGTTTCAAAAAATTGTATTGGGGAGAAAAAAATAATGACTTACAATTTGTTTCTTTTGTTTGGATTTGATCTATTTTTTCTTCGGGATTTAGAGAAAGAAAATAATCATTTTCAAATTTCGGTGAGGATAATAAATTACGAGCTATTTCTTTTTCTTTTGATTTTTCTTGAAATTTTTCTTTTGGTTTTTTTTTTTTTTCAAATCCTTTTTCTTTTCTTTTTCTTCTTGTACCATAAAATGGCTCTTTGGTTTGATTTGGTTTTTCTTTTTCTTTTTCTTTTTCTTTTTCCTTTTCTTGGGTATTTTGTTTCTGTTTTTGATTTCTTTTATTATAACTTTGGTCAAGTTTTTTTAGTTGGCTGCCCTTTTTGGATCGTCTTTTTGAAATCAATGGTTTCTTTTTTTTGCTTACTTGGGATTCTTTTTTTAATTCCTCAAGCAATATTTTGTTTTCAAGTATTTTCAATAATGAAGGTTCTGAAATAATTAAACATAAAACACCCATAAGTTCTGGTAACTCTTTTTGTATTTCTAAATTCTTTGTTGTCCTGGAGCGTATTGTAGAATTATATCTTTTTTTGAATTTTTTCACCAGATAAGGATAGCTCCCTGCCTTATTGAATTTTTCCAGAACCGTTCTTCCAGCAACTCTGGACAATTCAATTTTCTTATGATGCCTAACAAGAGTTGTGGCATAAATTTGTGGATTTTCATCAATTCCAAACCACGAGAATAGTTTCTTGATTAATTCTTCCATTTTATTGGGTTGTCTTTAAAAAAATTTGGTTTTTCAAAAACAGTTAAAAACTTCAAAACTAAGAAGAAAAAATGAAAAATAAGTTCAAACAACACGACAAAAGGATACAAAAATTGGAGTTACTTTTTTTACTTCGTCATGGTTTTGTTTTTTGAAATTGTTCCAAAATTTGGATTTAAAGGAATTACAAGATCAAAATTCAATAGCTTTCAATTTAAAAAATTTTTACAAGTCAAACTTTTAAAAAGTTGAAATTTCAACAACTTTTCACTTTTTGGTTTTATTGTAAGAGTTTCTAGGTTTTTGATAGCTATTAAATATTTTTCTTTTAGAGAACTTTCAAAAATTTCAATTAAATTCACAAAGGTTATCTTATGTGAATTATTTTTTTTTACCATTTTTTTGGCTTCTTAAAAGTTTGTATCAAGTATTTGAAATTTGAAAAAATATGAAAGAATATCAGAAACTGAAATCTTGCAGACTGTCAATCTGAAAGTTCCAAAAAGTCTTGTCATGTATTTATTTGAAGACTACACGAAGAAAATGTCATTCTTTTCTTCTCCTTTATTTTTAACTCTGCTCGGAAAAAATTATGATTATCTCATTTTTTTGTATTGTTTTGTTTTCTTTTTGTTTTCTTGTATAATTCTTCCAAAAAACAAAAGAAAAAAAAGATTGTTTATGAAAAATAACTTTAGCAACAGGAAAATAACGATCGTTTTTGTTTCTGTGTTTTTGTTTTTAATCGTTTTGAAATTTTTTTATCCCTCACAAAACAAAATAACGGAGATTCCAGCTGACAATATTAAAGGATCCGTTTGGACAAAATACAAGGACTGGCCACCAATTGATCTTGTTTATACTTGGGTTAATGGAAGTGATCCAGTTCACTTAAAAAGTAATTAAAGCTAATTTCAAGGTTCTTTTGTTTTTCTAATCTTTTTTTACTCCATTAACTTTTTGTAAATTTATTTTCTATCGAATCTCAAAACAATAGTAATAAAGAGGGAAATTTTTAAATCGAAACAAAACGGTAAGTCCCACTCAATTACTTTTTCTCTTTCTTTTCAAATAAAAAAACAACTAATCAGAACAACAAAAAAAATTTCATTTGAATATCTTTCCAAAAAAAAACAATGCTCTCAGCACAAGTCGAGAAAGGAAAAATTCTGTTTCTTTTTAAATTGTTTTTTTAAAAAAATAAAGTCAAGAACAACAAAAGCAACCTAATTTGTTATTTTATGAAATAATAACTTTTCATGCTACTGATAAATTCAAATAAATATCTGAAAATTTTTTATTTCCTTTTCCCTTTTACAAATATGTTTACAAAAGCTTTGATTAATTCATTGTATACTTTTAAATGTGAAGAAACTTTGTAAAATTGGCTTGACTTTCAAAAGATTCTTCCGAATGAGTTGTTTTATTTGTTGAGTTCAATTGATTTCAAAAATGGAAATTGAACTAAAAATTTAATACAAAAAATTTGAATTTATCATTATTTTTAAGACTTTCTATCTCCCCAAATACCTTACCCATACTTTTTTTTTGGTGTGCCCGTTTTTGTTATAATTCTAATTGTAATTGTGAAGAATCAAGTAATCATCCTTTGGAGATCAAAAATTTGAACAAGATCCCTTAACTCATCATTATAAGTCAATAAATAAAGTGTTAGGTCAGAAAAGTAATATCCACAGACCATAAAATATGAATAGTCCTTCACTAAAGCAATGAAAAACCCTAGGTGAAATCAGTATCAGTCAGAAACGTTATATATAAATCATAACACATCAAAATAGTTATGTGGGGATTTATTGTTTAGAACGAAGAGTTGAACACTTAGTCTAGTAGAAGAGAGAATTTTGAAGTGACTAAATTTGTGACTCCTAATTCGAAGAGTATCCAATACAGATACAGTCATTAGAAGAATTTTAAACTCAATTTAGTTTTCGAAAATAGCATAAAGAGTCTATAAAAAAAGAAGAAGAAAGAAAGAAAGAGAAAAAGAGAGAAATAAAAAATGGAGAATTTAATGTATTTTTCAAAATGTAATATTAAATCATGTTTTAAGTTATACAGTATTAATATTTTTAGATTTAATCCTTTTTATTCAAATAAAAGAAAAATAAATAAAACTCAAAAATAAAAATTGTTGTGTCAAAAATGATTAAACGATATGAACAAAAAAACAATAACGGCAAATTTGTTGAAATTTCAACAACAATTATTGATCGATCAAAAGATAAGATACCAACAACAAATTTTATGTGATTTTTCTATTTAACAAACTAAACTTTTATCTTTATACCAATCATTGGAAAAAGAATACCAAATCTAACGAAACAGATTACATAATTAGAAAAAAGAAATGAAAACAAAAAAAAAAGACTAAAAAAATGAATTTTTATTTTTTTTGTACATTAAAATTATTTTCAAATTGGATGTAAAGTGTAGTATTGTTATTCTTTCAGCTATTTTAACTGTTTCCATAATTTTGGAATTTAGTTTAGAATAAATATAAGATATTCAAGTGTAGTATATTTTATAAATTTGAATATAAACAAGATAGTTATTAAATTTGCAAGTCAGATCAGTTGTTTCTTTGTCTATTGTTGATTTATTTATTGCATCTTTAAAGAAATAAAACCAAACCAATCAATCATACTAGAGAAAATTTTATAAAAATATTATTATTCAGATCTATTCATTTAGTATTATATTATATTTATTTTTACATAAAATAAAATATGATGAAAAATTCGTTGCAATATTTTTACTTTTCGCGATTTTACTATTAATTTCTCTTAAATATTTATCTAAAAATTTAAAAAAAAATTAAAAAGAAACATTTTGTGATGCTCTGGATTTTAAAAATTGTTATACAAAATATCCTAATATAAATGGTTTTACTGATCATGGGGAATTAAAATATTCGTTGCGTTCTGTGGATATGTATATGTCGTGGGTCCGCAAGATATATATTGTTACTAATAATCAAATACCAAATTGGCTAAATACTAGCAACCCAAGAATTCAAATTGTGTCTCTTGAAGACTTTTATGAAGATCCATCAACGTTACCGTCATTTTCCTCTCCTTCCATTCAGCATCAAATCTACAGAATTAAAGGGCTATCAGAATATTTTATTTCTATGGATGATGATAATTTTATTACAAAGCCTTCGTGGCCTGATTTATTAGTCTCGCAGGATGGAAAGACATTTTCAACTGATTTTTATTGGACTGCGGTTGAAAGCCACTCAAAAAGGCAAAGAAGAATTGGACACAATGAAGTGAAGGGTCCTCGATTAAACGAATTTCTTGAAAGTATTAAATATGTGGATACACTTTATGATCAAACTTATGGATACGCATATCGCTCAATAATGCCACATGCACCTGGTGTATTTAAAAAAAGTATTATGGAAGAGTTACATAAAAGGTTTCCTATCCAGTCTCAAAAAACTATCAGAAACCAGTATCGACACAGAGATGATTTCCAATTCCAATTTTCTTATTTTTGGTATTTAATACAAGAAAAGGAGTTTAATTTTGAAGAATATTTCCAAAATAATTTGGCTGATCAAATTAATAATAATTTATTTGATACGAATAAATGGAATATTTTAACGGATGCCCTAGGATTGAAATATCATTCAGACTCAATTAAACGGATTACCCGTAAAATTGCTAGGGAAAATCATATTTTACAAGAGGATGGGATGGTTTTAACTTTACAATTATTGAAAAAATCTGATTATATTTATAATGCACTGGCAAATAAATATTCAAGCAAATTAAAATATAACTTCAAATTTGTTGATTCAAGATTTAGATTTATTGCGATTGGGCCGAGATTATCCAGAACTAAATTTAATATAAAGGAATATTATAGAAATAAAGATAAGATTAATTTCATTTGTTTAAACGATGATCTGCCAACTGGAGATCACGAATTGGCAATAAAAATTGAAAACATAATGTTAAATTTTTTAAAAAAACATTATCACAAACCTTCCCAATTTGAATTAAAAGATAATAAAAGAAATAGTGTTTTAAGAAATGATGGGTTAACACTTGATGATTTTGATTAATCTTTTAATTTGCACGATATTCAAATAAATTAAAAAATAAAATATGAATATTAATCAAGCATGTATGTACTTATGTGTGTATGTGTACTGCTTTAAATCGAAATCCTGTTTAGAATTTTTTTGAAAATATTTTAATGGATAGTCAATATTTTTTCACTTTAAAGGATGAATAGGTATACGTGAAATATCTTACCTTTATTTTATGGGATCTAAAATTTTTCTAGATTTGAAATAATAAATTTTCAAGAAATTTTATCTTCTAGATCGATTACTGTTTGATGTTTCAAAAAATTATTTTTTTTATTTGGAAATTTTTTACCAATAAAAAGATAATATCGAAATAATTCATCTTGTAACTATTATCAAATCCCGTTTTATTGTTTAATTTAATTTAAAAACTCTTAAATTTTTTTTTTATAAAAATTTTTTCAAAAGTTTTTACTTTCAGTCCGCTTACTTGATTACAAACTCGAAATATTATTTAATTAGTTAAAGTTTTTGTTTATAGATCAGACACCACCAATTACATATTTTTTATAATGTTAAAATACAAAACAAATATAAATGGACTTCAAAACAAAAACATTTTTTTTTTGTTTTTTTTTGAGAGGGGTTTAGTTTTTTGTGATTTCAAATGGGTATTTTAAATTATTTTTGAATTAAAGAATGAGTAATAACTCTAGTACTCTTTTTCATTTTTCTCTTTTCATGATTTTTTATTTTCAAAAAATAAATTTTTCTGATGATAGAAAACCTTTCCTGGGTGGATCGATATAAATATTTTTTTTTGAACAAAGGGAAATATAATTATGTTTTAACAGAGATTATTAAAAATCAAAACAAAATGCTTTTTTTTTTGCTAAATAAATGGATCAAAATATTGATCTTTTTCAAGAAGAATTATATTTTGATCTGAATAATAGTTTAAAAATTAGATTCTTTAAATCTTTTATAATAGTCTAATCGACCTATAGGTTAGAAATATATAACTATAAAATAAAAACTTTAAATTATTTAAATTCTTGTATTATTTAATACATTACTGGAATATGTGAAATAAATAGATATATGCCAATTCTTATTTACAAAACAGAATTTAAATACGAAAATTTGGTAATTTCAATAAATAAAAAGAAATAAATCTTAATGAAATTATTTTAAATTTTTTCTTCTTACGTTATTTTTCTTTTAACAAAAAGAAAATGATGTTGATTTAATCCACAAACCAGACATTAAATATAATTTTAAACTTTTTAAACAGAAAACAGAGTTTAACAACAATATTTTTGTTGTTTTTTTACTGAATAACATATTTTCATTTTTTTTTTCTCCATTTTAAATTTATAGAAAAAATCAACAACTTTCAACAATTATGTTAGATAATTGAAAATTTAACTTTAAATAGATTAAACTGAAAAATTCAAACCAATTTTTTTGAAATAGTATAATAATCAAAAAAATACAGGACATGAAAAAAATCCCAGACAAGATTTTTAATTGTGAATATTTGGAAAATTGATGTGTAATTTCTTTTTTTTAAGAATCAAACTTTTTACAATTCTAGCTCACCCACTTATTAGAATGATGATTAATGAAATTTCACTTTTTCAAAACACCATTCAATCAATCAAAAAACAAGAATTAAAATTATCATTTTCCAAATTTATAGTAAACCTCTATAAAAAGTGGATTTGATTGAAAATAAAAGAAATCCCACACCAATTTTTCAAATATTCACAATTAAAAATCTTGTCTTGTATTTTTTTCATGTTCAGTATTTTTTTCACTTCTTTAAATCAAATTTAAAAAAAAAATTTGAAAGATCAAAAAAAATTATTTTTTGGATGCCTTTTAAAAAAAAAAATTAAACAAAATTATTTTTTAATGATGAAAAAAAATGAAAAAAAAATTAGATCTTTAATAATTGTTTATTAATATTAAAAAATAAATAATTTTAAAAAGAATTATTTTTTCTTCAACAAACAAAAAAAAGAGAAAAAATAAAAAAACTGAATAAAGCCCAAAAAGTGAATCTAAAAAAAACCAAAAATTTTTAAAGTTCTTTTTTCCAAATAATTATTGCTGTACCTAATTGATAAAAGATATTTTCTGACAAATTTTGTGGGATTGGAAGGTCGATTGCGAACAATAATTCAAGACGAGTGGAATTTAAATAGACTGGTAAGGTAATGATATTTTTTTTCACAATTTCTGTATTTTTCACCCATTTGAATAAAACCTTTGGTAATGTTGTTGAAATTTGGTCTGTCACTCCTAGTGTATTATTTTGCCATGCTGCGCCTTCGAGAACAAGTTCTGTTAAGTAAAAGCTTTGAGGTGTCACCTTTTCCTTGGAGTCTATGGATACTTGTAATTGCAAAGTTTCGAGTGACCATTCTTTGGCATGTGCTGCAGCTTGTCTAGTAGCTGTGAGGAACGCTGTGGGGTCGAACAATCCGCCGAGCCAGATACCCTTTGCTCTGCCCAAGTCCTTTGATTTGCAAATTGTGATTAATTGTTCGATTCTTTTACCAAAGTCTAAAATCCATCTATCTACACCAACTTTTTCATCGATTGGGTATTGTTTCCAATTGTTTGGCACCAACCCTTGATCTAAGTTTTTCAATAAATTTTTCAAGTAACCAGAGTGTTTTACTCGACCCTTGCATAATAAGGAAAGTTGAACCAAGTCTTCTGAAACAATTTTTAACAATTTTTGTCCCTTTTTGATTTCAATGTTAAAGCACCTCCACATTGGGTCTTCGATCGAGTCTTTGGATCCCTGAAGAGAAGGCAGTTCGTTTGGCAATAGTGGTATCCATTGCTTTGTATTTTTCTCCAAGTTTTTCATCCACGTGGGTCTTCGATCCTTTTCTTGTGTTTGTAAGCTATTTTCATTCATCTCGTCGAGGTCCTCATAGACATTTTGGATTTTCATTAATTTTTGTAAGGCAGATTTACCCTGGTTAGCTAATAGCAACAATTCTGCATTTTTTGGTAAGCCAAGCCAAGTGGGGTTTTCGGTCGAGGGCAAATTTTCAATCCAATTCAAGAAATGTTCATAACGGTTGCCCTCTGGCATCAACAATTCGAAGGAGTTTTCGCCCTGTTTATAGTCGACCAATTTGAAATTAAAGTCGTAGCATTGTGGCACAAACAATTCTTGGAGCATTCCATCTAAAAGCTTTTGATCAAAGTCATTGTCAACTCGACCGCCGTACATTGTATCACCAAGGAGCTTTCTAATTGCCTCCCAGGGTATTTTATTGGGATCTATGTTGGTCTTATTGGCGCCAATTTGGTTAATCCAGTAGTCGATGGTATCCAACGAGGTGCGTTGATCGCTTTCATTAAATTCATATCCCTTTGACCATCCCAGTGGCCTGTATCTGATCCTTTCCTGAACAATTGAATGGAACCAAGATAAGAGGAAATAGAGTCTCGCTCTTTCGAGAGGCTTTGTCGAAATATTATGATGGGATAATGACAAATATGTATGTAACAGGTTCGCCTTAATTCCTGGAGGCGCCTCAAAGACAAAGATTTGGGAAATTCTGAGTAAAGTGGGTGGAAGTTTGGGATGGAATTCTGTTGTCAAAAACAATCTAAATGTTGGCTCTGGTGAGGGCAATGAATGGATCAATCTTTCTAATTCGCTCAGCCACTGTGGCGACAAATGCACATTCTTAATTAACACCCATGTACCACTTTTCGCTGCAAATGTCACTGCATCGAGCGCGTTTCCATAGGATTCTTGGGATCCAATGGCAATAGTTCGTAATTCAACGCCTAACTGCTTTTGTAATTCGTCAACCTTTGTTGAGGGGTCGTATCCGGGCTGTGCGCAAAACAATAGGGGCTCTTTACAATTCGATTCACTTTCGAAAATATATTTCAAGTCCAGTTCGGGCAATGTCAAAAATCCCTTACCTAATACCTCCTCGACAAATTGAGATCCAGTGGACAAAATTCGATCTGGTTTCAGGGTTTTGATCAATAATAATCTGGCAAACATCATTTCGGTTTGATCTTCAAATTTGTTTTCCCAGCTTGGCGGCAAATTGCTTTCTGGCTCGTTTGAAGAAACAAATTTTTTCCATTTCATTAAATTCTTTGTGATGTGTGTCGGCAGATCATGGAACGATTTCAAATCAGACAACTGTTCCAACTGTCGAACCTGGCTGTCGGTTAATAGGCTCTTGGGAATCACATTTCTAAGGGTTCTTGATCCGCTTATGATTGTTTCGCCCTTTAATAGATAGCCTAAATGGTCTTCGTCCATATCGTGTTCGATTTGCTGCAATCGAATCTGCGCGAGTCGTAATGCAAAGGTTAAATGATCTTCATGTAAGAGCCCGCGTGCCACTCTCTGGAAAAGGGTGGAATATAGATTATGGGACAATATTTCTAATCGCTTCATTGAATCTTCTTCGTCTTGTAGCAGTGGGTTACCAATGTTGGCCACCTTATGGAAGATTTGTAAAAAGAATCCCAAGCTGAATTGGTATAGATAATGGATATTGGACATTTGCTCGAGAACAAAATATAGTCTACTTGTGGCTAAGGAGAATGGCTGGTATTCGTTTGATGTCTGTTCAATTTCGGTCCAAGTTTTGTCGACCTGTAACGACTGTTCATGGATCTTTTCTGCATCTGTTTTCAATTCCACGAGGGTATTCAGAACCTTGTCATCGTTCAAGATCGATTCCTCTGCTTCGTTTAATGTTTTCAACAGTTGCTTTTCCAAATTCCTGAGTTTGACTTTAAATTCCCCCTGTAATTTCAGGATGTTGGATCGTGCTTCATCGATGTCTGGTCGCTCCATTTTTAAAGTGTGATTTAAACATTGGCTTTGCAAAGAGGTCAATGTGATTGTGAAATTACAAAATGTCACTCTGGAGCACAAGTCTGGGGTGAAATTGAAAGTGGGATCTCTTGTGGTCATAAACATTTGGAAGCTTGGCGACAAATCAATTTCTTGATCCCCCAATCTGATGAGCTTCCTACCGCCAGTTCTTCTCGTTTCCTTGTTTAGCACGGAATTCAAGATGAGATCAACGTTTTCTGCATCTTCGATGAGGATGGAGGTACCAAATCTTAATGCGCTTTCCAATTTCTTCATCAAGTTGCCATCGACAAAGGATGTCTTGACAATATTTTTATCCCTGTAGTGGTTCATGATAAATTGGGTAGCCTGTCCACTTGGGTCAATGACAAGTGGGTATCTATTAAATCGTTTCAAAATAATGGCGTTTTCTGTACACAATGCGTCGACGGGCAATTTATTGGATTCCCAAATTAGCCTTTCCTCTGGCAGGGATAAAAATTCAATGAGGCTAATATTGGGCTTGATGTTGATTGCCATATTCTTCATATAATGCTTCCATTGCTTCAACAAGTTTTCTCGATAATTTTGATCGAAAAATCCAATGTAGGTCAAAAATGCACTCGACAGCAGCACGTCGCCAGGTAGCGTGTTCAATTGTTCGGTCAGGCTAATCGATTCCGTTGACCACCGTTTTTGTTCCTCTGAGAGACTTTTCAGTAAATTAATTGAGCGTTCAACCTTTGTTCCGACGATTTTGATTTCATGCTTAAATTGACCACTTTGTGTCATCAATTCTTGGTATTCACGGGCATATTGTTCGATGGCCCTTTCGATATTGTTGATCATTTTTTTTTGCTCCTTGAGTTTGACCTGAATGATATTTGCCGCCTGGGTCAATCTTCTTACCTCTCTTTTCAATGGATCTACCATGATGATGACCTTCGAATATTCGATTTGTGCTGCAAGCCAGTTTCTTAAATGCGAACAGGGTGTACTTGCTCTTTTGACTCGAGACTCTGAAAATTCGCTGTCGTTTTGCATGGAGTTTTCAATTTGATCACGGCAACGAGCATCTAATTTTTCTGTTGTAAAATCTAAAATGCTTGCAATGAAGGTTGATTGGGCCATAATATGCTTACATTTAGTCCAATCGATGTCCCCATGGCCTAAAAATTTACATACAGCCAATAGGGTTTTTTTAATTGGCTCCTTGGGCTTGGAATACCCTCTTAATTCATCTAACGACGATTTGGTGATTTTGGATACAGATTTTTTGGCCTTCTCAACTGCTGGTTGTGCCTTTGAAAGCCTACTTTGAGCTTTTTCCTTTTGGTTATTAATGTTTTTATTTTGGAGTGCCAATTTGCTTTCCAATTCCCTTAATTGTTTTTTTTTACTTTCTGCCTCCTGTTGCTTTTTCACCATTTGCTTCAGTTTAGCATCTGCCTCCCTTTGCTTTTTCTGTAATTCCTTTTCCTTTTCGTGTAACTCCTGTTGTAATTCATCGACTTGGTTTTGGGTTTCTTGCATTTTTTTGAGCCCGATGTTTAAATGGGTCTGTTGTTCCTTTAATGACTTGGTTTTTTCGTTGAACAATTTGACGTAATGGTTGATCATGTCCAAATAGTGTCTTGGTGTAATATGGTTCATTCTTCCTTGTCTTTTCGATAGCCTTTTGGAGATTTTGCCGACCGAGTTATGGACCCACACTGTGCTTGCAATTAATGATTGCCTATGGTTGGGGTAGTCTCCCAATTGCTGAATTTGGATCGGGAAGTCTGTAGGTGGGAGGTAATTTTCCTTGTCGATCGGTAATTCCTTCGTAAATTGATATCCGACTTCATACATGGCTTCATTGGACCATGTCCCAAAGTAATCTAAAACACATCGATTTAAGAGCGCAGGTGATTGCACAGATCGATTTGAAAAATCTGCATTCGCTGGGTTCATTGTAAACACGACATGCAAGTTGTTTTGCACCTGCTTTGTGAAGTATTGATATAGCTCCTCATCGGTATCCAATAATTTGCCGTCTTGCTTGGCTACTTCCCTGACTTGATTCAATAGCCCGGACATTCCCTCTCCTTCATCAAATAATCCTGGTACCTCACCAGAGGCCAACAGTGCATTCATTCTTTCCAGAAATGAGGAGCTTAGGATATTACTTTCATCAAAGATAAAGCAAATTTTTTCTCCCTTCAGGCCTGCTCGTTTCATGACAATCCTGAGGTCTTCATCAAAATTCTCCAGATCGTATTTTCTACTGATTTTGATCTGAAAGACACTCAGTCCATTCACCCATGCGACAAATCTACTTAATACTGTTTTACCTGCTCCACTGGCTCCAACTAATAAGGCGTGTCCCTTGGGTTGCTTTAATACACGATCGATTCTTAAAATGTGGTCGATGGCTTCGTTAAACAAGACCAATTTGACGTCCAATTCTTCTTCGTAAAACGCCTTCAGTCGTTTTTTAATGTATCCCTTGAGTTCGTTCCTGTTGACATCTAAATAATCCTTTGTCAGCCAATCACTAAACAACAGTGGCCTTCTTAATGCTTCCTGGGGAAGTGTCGGAAAGTTATCAAAAATAATTTGATCGAGAATTTTGTTCGTCCATTGCCTATTCTCGTCTTCAATGATACGGTCTTGGAACAATCTAAGTGCCTCATGGGCAAAGATCCTAATCAATTGCTCCAGGGTAACGTCGCCGTTTAATGGTGTCAAAATGGACACCAGTGCCCGGCACCATCGACTCAGTTCTCTGGGTGAATAAATATAGAAGGGCTGCATTTCGGTTGTCAATTTTCTTTGATTGGCCAAATAGAAATCGATCATGGATTCTGTTAATGCGCTGGCGTGCTGTCTCAATCTTGGAGTCAATCTCAGCACGGCTCTGTTAAAGGTACCATAGATTTGCTGTAATGATGGCTTTCCTGGGTAATCAACCAAAAGCACTGGGGAGTGTCTTAAAAACCTATGGCTTAATGGTACACGACCGGCATAGGTACCATAGCTACCTGAAACTGGATTACATGCGCCTATAAAGCAAATTTTTTCGAGGGTGATCCATTCGTAATCGGAGATCCGCCAAAATCCGCCCTGTTCCACCATTTGACGAATGAAGGTTATCGCCCTTTGGGTGCCGTATTCATCCTTTGCTGGCAAATTAATTTCATCACAAAAGACTACCAACCATTTACCGACCTGCTTGGGATGCAGGACCATTCCGTTGGGTGTCTTTGTATAGCTACAATACTGATTCAGTGTTCGCATGATCACTGCGGGGCTAGTGGCACTCGAGAAATTGATCCCTACCAATTCGTAATCAGGGAAGGACTTCAATGTCGCGTTCAGGGTCATTGTCTTACCAGATCCTGCTGGTCCGCAAAGGATCAATGGTAAGTGATCATGTAGCCAGGCGTATACAACGTCTTCGTGTCTCAATGTGTCAATTGTGGTGATGACAAAGTCACTCGCAGCGACTCTGTTGGTTTCAATATCGATATTGGGCACTTGGTTTTTCCATGGATACCATTCGCCAGTTTGGATGTCCACTTTGTAATCGATCAGGGGGAAGTTACCCATGGGCGCCTTAATATCGCTAATATCGACGATATATTTGCCAAATTTTTCTCGATCTCTGAGCCCTGTGCTACCGCTGAATCCCCATAGCACAGAGTATAGCAATTTCTTGGTAATATATTTTTTCAAGTGCTCCATCGTCATTTGCGATTCTTCGTTCATTTGGTTATATTGATGAACGATTTCAATCGACCTTTTGAATATGGAAAAAAGGGTCGTCAATAAGCGAAGCTTTGTAAATTGCATAATATGCTCAAATTCTTCAATATACTTTAATGCCCTGATCACAAAATTGTCCTTTTCAAAATAGGGCTTGACAATGTCAACGATCATTTTTTGATCTTCTATTTCTGTTATCCTTTCAGTTGACTCTCCTCCACCAAAGTCGCTATTCAAATTTTCTTCGGCGGTCTGCAATACAGATTCTGTTGTCAATTTGCCAAGGAAGTTTTGGCAAACCATATATGGAGAGACAACATTTTCACTAAACCAGACCATACCACATCTCGACACTGTAGCTGGTGTGGCATATTTTAAGTTCTCTACTTCAAACATTATTTTAACATTATCTGGTAATTCAATACGCTCACCATTGGGCAGGGTTAATAATTTATTATCATCTAACACTGAATTCAAATTTTCAATCCAATCTGTGGAGACGTCGCCATCAAAAATGATCCAATGGAATTTCTTGGCTTCGCCTCTGACATTATTAACAATTTTTCTCAGGATATGGGTCAGGATACCATCAGTCCATTCTCGTGTGGTAGGATCTAATACGCCATATAATTCTTCTTTAGAAATGGCCTTAGGATCGATAATATGGAATTCTCCAAATTTTTTGTTTTTGGGATCCTGTAAAGCCTCGTGTAATACCCTCCATGCTGCAGTCTTTCCAGAACCCGAGGGTCCAACTAACATCACACCATGATGAATTCTTTGGATTTGATATAATTGTAAAATCTTTTGTAGCCATTTCTTTTTTGGTAAAAAGTTTTTTCTTTTACAAATTTGCTTAATTTTTTCGGTTAATTCCGCTGTTTCAATTTCCTTTGGTTTCAAACCTGGGAACACATCTTTTAACAAGCTACCAAATAATAGGATATCTTCTGAAACTAATTTTGGAATAACAGTTTCACAAATACTCTTTAATAAAATTAAAATTTCGTTTTTGTCATTCACATTTTTTTGAAGTTCAATTTCTTTTCCTTTTTCTTCCTCTTTTTCTTGTTGCTGTTGTTGTTGAAGTTCTTGAATCGCAGCTCTTTTATTTTTACCTGCAGATACCAATACGGATTTTAAGGCACGAAGACCAAAGTCATAATGAGTTTGCTTACTTAATTGACTGGCACACAATTTAAACAGGGGTACGGCCTTGCCTGATAATCCTTCTGCTGTTTTAAATCCCTGAGAATATAGCATTACCTCAGCGATCAATTCACGATCTGGTTTGATCATAGCAATTGATCTAAACAATTGTTTTAAATTGTCTGGCAAATTGGATCTACCAGCATAGCCAGGATTCATTGTAATGAAAATACCCATATCTGGATCTATTGTGAAATGTCTTTCAACCAAGTCTAATTCTCTTTGTTCGTTTTTCAATGCGACTTGAATGGTTTGGATTTGTTGAGAAACGGCACTCAACATTTTTTCTTCAAGTCTATTAAACTCATCAAAGCAGCCCCATGCACCCGTGGAGCATAATCCAACAAAGATTCTTCCCATCGCCTGGAAATCAAAGGTTTCGTCACAATTAAACACCAAAACAAATCTACCCAATTGGTATCCTAACGATTTGACTGTTTCCGTTTTACCGGTACCAGCTGGGCCAAATGGGTTACCACCTAATTTCAAGTGTAGCGCCTGTGTTAACGTTAAATAGGTACGATCAGTCAGGGGTGTTATTACTAATCTGCCTGGCACACCGAGATATTCAAATCCATAATGGAACTTGGCATTCGCCAAGTGGATCATCAATTTTTCATTGCTATTGTTTTCAGGGTGCCAATAGAATCGCATTTCCTTGAGCCAATTAAACTTTGTCAAACTGGTAATTTTGTTGTTGATCAGCTTTCTTAGGACATCTCTTTGGTGAACCAATTCGATTGTCAAATGTTCGATTTTAGTTCTCGTCAATGGCAAAAGATCTAATAATACCTGGTTTGCCAAAAAGCCAAGCATTTTGATAATGCCTCCCAATTGTGCCTGTAGCCCCTTCTCCTTTTTGTGTATAGCATTTTCTGTTTCGTTTGTCCAAATAATTTGCAGGGTCAAAATGGCAATTTGATCTGGTGTCTTGTTGATCCAATGTAAAAACTCCTTTGCCAGGATTTGATGTGTTTGCTTGTTAAAGAGATCAAGATACTCCTTCAGGGATCGCTCCAATGCAATTATTAAGGACTTCCTCATTTGTAGCTCGATCAGTTTCATCCATTCGTTAATTTTCGTGTATTCCTTATACTTTATTGGGTTGGGGAATTCAATGCATTCTTCTTTTGATTTCATACCGAGGATCAATGACTCGTCTTCACTTAATTTTATTGATTCAATACCCGCAAACATTTTTTTAAAATGCCGTTGGATTTTGGTGATGTCCTTTGAATTACCGATGATTTCTAACAAATCAGGGTCACCAACAAAGTAGAATCTGGGGAAAGCTGCTCTTTGCTTTTCCAAATACTGGCCCAATGCCTTCTGCACTTTGATCAGCATTTCCTTTAATCGCTCAACGGTTTTTTGTAAGCCCTCAATTTTGATAACATCCAAAATAAGTGGCTTTTGCTGTACCTTTTTCATCAATTGGACAAATTCCAGATCAATGGAATCGAATCTCAGGGATTCCTGTGGTAGCAATTGCTTAATGTCTGAGCTACCCATGAATACACCCTCCAAGTCAACCCATTTCATTTGCACATCGAGCCAGGGATCAAAAATTAATAGGATCTTGTTGAGTTTCTCCTCCCAGGCAAAGCATTCTTCTTCAAAGTGCTTAAAATAAGGTGAATTTTTCATATCACGCAGGCTGTTAATGTGCTCGCCTAATTTACCAAAAATGTCGTCCCATCCTTTAATTAGTTTTGTTTTATTTTGGTAATTGACTAATTCCAAGACAAAATTGTTCCAGTGCTGTCGGACTTGCTCACTTAGAAATTTTTCCAATGCCAGTTCTCCACCGGCAATTGAGATAACATCTTTAAAGATCACTTCGTTTTTGATCAAGTCTGCGTCATAGATATCGCCAAGGGTTAATTCATTTAATTTCCAAGTCACGTTTAATTTATTTTGTAATTGCTTCCAATGCCTTTCCTTCATGACTTCGGATCTGAGGTCTTGGATCAAAATGTTGCACCTTAGAAACCCCTTGATGATACTCGAAAAATGGGAATATGCGTCATACTGCCTGACCGATTTTGGTAATTTTCTTAATGCGCTATATTGCTCATCCAATGAGACCCTAATTTTCTGTGGGATGACTGCCGTCCATGGCGTTTCCTTTAATGTTTGAAGCATCTTCCAAATGCCCGTTAATTCGTTCCAGACTTGTTTCAAATTGTTTAATTCGCCCGAGATGCTTTCAAAATTGATTTCCTTTCCCGGGAACATATTCAGAGACTCGCGAGCGAGCGACAATTTTTCGAAATCCTGTTTCAAGTCGTTAATTTTTTGTTCAAAGGTCTGTAGCCTCTCAATTGCCATCGAAGGGATGATTTTGCCGTCGAGGGGCTTATTCTCCTTCCAGTTATTCAAGAACTTTTCGTATCTTCGGTTCAGCATCTGGTCTTCCTGTTCAATTTTGGTTTGCAAAATGGGCACCTGCTTGTTGACTGTCTCATCCTGCTTATTTAAAATTTCGCTAAACAGGAGCCATTCGCTTTCCACTTGATCGTAATATAGCCAATTGTTTTCGTCCAATCGGAACCATTGCCGATCCAAAATTAATTCGCCGTTTCGGAATAGTTCCAATTCCTGCTCCCACTTAAGCGAATTCTTCTTCAATGACGTCACCTGGGTGACAAAGGATACGATGTCCGAGGTGGAGTCCGATTCCAGCGAATGCTTGGAGAGTTCTCTTCGATAGTCGTTCATTTTTTTCCAAAAGAGCCTCATTTGCGATCCCAATTTGACAGAGAACCTTTGCAAAAATTCCTTGTGCCAAAAATCATACTTGTTGCTGACCTGGGATTGCACCTGTGAGTAGTCAATAATTATTGGGCCCAATTGCTTGGTGCTTTCGCTGGTATCGAAAGTGGATCGATACTTTTTGACTTCCAATAGCAAGGCTTGCCATTTTTGGAGATCATTCCCGATCTTTTTTTCAATCATATCTGGCTTGATGTCCCAGAGGGATTGGTATTGAAACCATACCGTGACATATTCTTTGACTTGCTTGATCAATTTCTCGATCCAGTTATAGGATTCCTTTAATAACCCGCGAGGGATTTTGCTAATAATTGAGTTATAAGTGGAGTTGATCTTATCGTTGCTTTGTGGGCTCATAATTGTATACCGTGTCGAGTCCAATCGTTGCCTTTCGCAAACCACGCCCATTGTGTCATGTAAAATTTCAATCCATGTCTGTCTGACGTGTTTAATTGGTGGATCCAAATAAATAACTCGGTTTTTGATTTTTATTGAATATGTGATCGTTGGCAAGTCTAATTCAAATTTATGAAGGTTGTCTTCTTCATCTTCTTCCTCATCATGGAAATGCTTTTTTCTTCTTATTTTATTTGAGTTGCTAATTTTATTATTATTGCTATTCTTATTCTTGCTCTTATTTTGGTTGTTCTTATTATTATTATTATTATTATCATTATTGTTATTATTGTACTGAGTGGTCGAGGATTTATATTTTTTGTAATAGTCGATTTCTTCAAGAAAGCTTTCGAATTTGCTATTCCAAGTATTTAAGCATTCAATTAATCTTTTAGCCAAAATTTCTTCAATTTGGTGGTCCAGTTTTTTCACCCATTGACTCAAATTGGAGAAGGCCTGTAAATCGAATTGATCGATATTTTCTTGAATTTGGTTGAGAATGTTGATCATTGTGTTTTGATCCAATTTGCAAGTTTCCAATAATTGCATTTGATCGTTAATTTCTGTATACTTGTTTTTCAAATTTTCCACTTTCTCTTCAAACAAGATCACCTTGTTGGATAGCTTGGTTACATATAACTCCAATTTGTGATCATTCCATGTCAGCGAACAGCCATTTTGAATGACCTCTTGCACCTCGTTTTGGTAGCTAGCGATCAGGGGTTTAATTTTTTCATCGAGGGAATCGCATGTGAAAAAATAGTTTTTGATGCTCTCCACAAGGCTGATGGCAAAGGGGTACAGTTGAGATGCACTTGAAGCTCCAAAGTTGATATTAAAGGGCACTCGAAAGTTCAGGGAAACCAGGTTTCGGACTTCCTTAAATAAAGTTACAATTTCTTGTTTAAATGTTACCTCCAATGTAGATCCTGTTTGATTGTGGTTTTGAACAATTTCAAAAATTGGGCCAACAACGTCCCAATTTTTGGATTTTGTTTCTTCGATCCATTCGTTGAACAATCTATTGCAGTCAAATTTTAAACGGAATTTTTCTCCCTCGATCTTCAATTTTTTGCCCTCCGGTTGCTGTTCCCAATCCTTACCAAGAACGTCGCCAATTCGGTTCATGTAATTAATTAATTGGTTCTCGATCTGCCTTAGCCAAATGATTTTGCCGCTCACTGGTGGCAGTCCTCTGAGGTTTGTCATTTTGGATGTCCTTGTATTTTCATATTGCTGATCAAATTTGTCATGTAACTTTTTGATGTCGTCTTTGACTCGATAGATTAATTGTGTTTGGTATTCCTGGATGGCTCCTTTAATTCGCTTCCTGAAAAACAAGACGTTGAATTTGCTAAATACTCTAAACATTTCGTTGGCGCTTGTAACGTTTGCGAGTCTTTCTCTTAAATTCTCAAT
This sequence comes from Anaeramoeba flamelloides, assembly GCA_027625915.1. NCBI lineage: Eukaryota > Anaeramoebidae > Anaeramoeba > Anaeramoeba flamelloides. The sequence continues at coordinate 3,110,528 of JANTQA010000008.1, forward strand.
AATAAATCCCTCCACATTGTCGATTTTTTTGTCATATTCACGGAGACAGTTTTTCCATTCAACAGACCCTTCATTGGAGAGATCCAAGACATTGATTGAATTTAGGATTTTGAATGCCCTCTTGAGCTCTTCGATCAAGTCCAATTCCGAAATTACCTTTCGTTGTGGTAATAGTCGTTTGATAACCTTTTCGAGCTCTTCATGTTGCCGCCTGAAGGTCCCGAGCTCTTTTAATCTTTGCTCAAGTTGTGGCATTTGTGAGTTAAGCTTTAATGCAAACTTTTCTTCTCGTTGTCTCCTTTCCAATTCCCTGATGGTGTCGTAGAACCCAGATAGGGAATCATTCCATTTTTTAATTACCATCAAGGCCTTCTTCGTAGCTGTTTCAAATGGCTTGTACCCAACGTTCATCAAGTCCTCTCGCCCAAGGATCGTCAGCAATTGCGAAATGATATCCTTTGAAATTAATTCGACAAATCTGAGCACTCTGTACAGCGGATAATTGGTCAGCCTGATTTTTTTTAAATGATTGAAGCAATACTCGACGGCTTCCTGTAATTTCTGGAAATCCTCCGCCGTTAAAATGTCCTGGATGGGGAAATATTTCATAAAGTTGTTATAATTGGTTACCTTTTTGAGCGCATGGTTGAGCCCCGTGTCAGTTTCAAACGCAAATCCTGCAATGTGTCTTTTTTTGACCCTCAGTAGTTCGAGCGTTAGGACCACTTCCCCCGTGTTCACTTGGTCAGCGATCTCGGTGAGCCTTTGCTTGAGTGTCCCCCAAAATTTGATTTCTTGTTCGGCAGTGCCCGACAGCGGATCCCTTTTCGTTCTCGTCACCTTTTGAATGTCTCTGATCCATTTATTGACGCCGGATTGCACCCTGTTCAAAAAATTTGTATCGTTGTACAGTTTGCCCAAATCCTTTGGGCTCGGCTTTTTTTGCTTGCTTGACTTGGAGTTCTTTTGCACACACTTGATAATTTCTTCCTCGACTTTTAAATGAATCTTTGGGATGTCCACGTTTTGCTGGAATTGGAGAAACGCTGTTTCCAATTCGACCAATTTCTTTTTAACAACAGGAACGCCCAAGGATTCCCCCTGTGTTTGCATTTGCCTTTGCATCTGCATTTGCATCTGCATTTGCATGCCGCCCAAGTTGTTTCGTCGTTTCTGATCTTCTTCAGTTTCATCGTTGCCCAGTTGCTTGTCCATGCTGTGGTTGGTTTTTTTCTTTTCAACCTCGAATTTGGCAAACGAATTTACATACGGGCTGAGCGAGTTATGCACAATCCGGTGGAGCACCTTGAACGGCGAGCCCTCAGATACATGGACCACCTGGATCTGCTGAGACAAGTTCACGCCCTCAACAAGCATTTCGATCCTTTTGATGAAGATGATTGTGCTCAATGTCTTGCTGTTGTACTCTACACCAAGGCTAATGTTAAACTTCTCATAACGCTCCTCTTCCTTCTCATTGATTTTTTTGATTTTGACCAGCTCATTGTTGAACGCTATGACCAGAGAGTCCTTGTTAAACGCAAATTTGCTGATCATCGTCTCAGTGTCATTGTTCCTGATTAAGTTAATCACTAACTTGTTTCGTTCTTCAGACTCAAATGTCCCAAATAACGATGTGGTCACGTTTTCTAAATATGTCGTGAGCCTTTCAAGATCGATCGGCTCAAATTTTTTATCTTGTATTTCTTCTTTGCTCATCAAGATTTGGTTTTGTTTAGATTGTTAGAAAGTTCGTTTGTGTTATTTTTGTTGTTGTTTGGTTGTATGTTTTGAAGATCCAATTCAAAAGCGAAAGTAAATTTAATTTTTTTTTTTTTTTTTTTTTTTTTATCACAAAAAGAGAAAAAAAAAAAATTAAATCCAAAAAAAGAAAAAAAGTTTTTTTAACAAAAAAAAATAATAAAAAGAAAAGAAAAAGAAAAAAATAAAAACTTGAGAATTTTCATATTCCCATATGTTTCTGTTTTTTTCTTAAAATTGAACTGACTAGTGAGCCACATGGGTTTTTAGAATTCACAAATATGATATTTTTTTATTTTTCTTCAAGAACAAGTTTATGAGAATTATTTGAAAAATTGGAGAGTTAAAATCCTCAGTGTTGTTCAGAAAGGTTTTTTTTGGTTTTGTTTCTTATTTTTTCTCTTTTAATCTTTCTCGTCTCATTTTACTCATTATTTTCTACTCGTTTCTATTTGGATTAAAAAAAAAAGGTATTTTACATTTTCAATTTAATTGTTTGTTCAATAATTTAACAATATTATTCATTATTAACTTTTATGGTTTTTTGAAACTTTTCTTTTTGGAGGTTAAAAGTAATTTCCTGTTTTTTTGTTTTTTCTCAAAAAAATAGGAAACAAAACAAGTTGAAAAATTCTAAGGTTTATGACTGTGTTGGTTTGGAAATTTGAAGATCCATTCACATTATTTTTCATTGTGAATAGAAAACAATCTATTTATTCAAATTCAAAAATATTTGCTTTTATTTATTGTTCAACAAGAAAGAATAAAGATGGAAACTAAAATTTTGTATTTTTTGTCAATTGTAAAAGATCTAACTGATTGAGTTCTCAAAGTGATGTACAAATAACTGATAAATCCAAAAAAATGTAAAAAAATTATGTTCAATATTCATTTTCTTTATCGAGAGAAATTTGTTTGTAAAATATTTCTTTTCAAAGTGGAACTAATTTTATATACTTTTTTGATATTTAAACCATAAATTGGTTGTTCAACATAGTGTAAAAACTTTAAAAAATGAAATTGATAAAAAGAGTTGTTTTTTAATTTATCAATATTTAAGGTTGAGAAAGAAAACAACTCATTTATTAATTGGACATTGACATATTATTGAATAGTAGACTGGAATTACAATTAATCAGCAATACCATGTATAAATGTTTTTGTTTGTAGAAAAAACAGTAATAATGTGTTTTTAATATAAAAAAAATGAAAATAAAAGTTTTTTGAACAAGCATTAAGGATTATCTAAAAAAAGGACTGTATTGCCTTTACCTGGATTAAAACACGAGTGAAATGTGTTCTTTATCCCTTAGTATCAAGAAGAACGATCAAATTACAGATTTTTAGGTTTTTTTATTTTGACAGATCAGATTCTTATTAGTAAACCTGACACTGAAAACCACAACCCAGCCATTATCGTTTTAACTTTCCTTTTTCGGTTGTAAAAATAGATTGGAAGACAATACTCCAATGAGAACGATAATGGTTGGGTTGTGAACATTGAATTTATCGAAATGGAAAATTTTCTTTGTCATTTTAAAAATAATTTAAAATGAAAAGGGGAAAAGTTAGAAGTGATTTGTTTTTTATTTGACATTCATTTTCATTGTTTGTTTTTCTCAAAATTCTAAAAAGATTTTTTTTATTTTTTTATTTTTTCATCTTTTATGTGGGAATTTTTTTGATCTTATTTGTAAAAAAAATTTTATGTGTTCTGATCTTTTTTTGTAAAAAATTTTTTATATGAGTTTTAAGAGTATTTGAGTACCCTTCAAAAAAATTTTGTTCGAAACGATAGAAAAAAGATCGACAATTTGATTTTGATAAGAAAAAAAAATTTCTTTTTCATTTTTTTGAGGTTGCTAAAAATTAGCTGCGCCCAAAAAAATGACAAACGATTTTAAAAATCCAAAAATTGTTTTTGGATTAAAAAAATTGCAAAAAATTGTAAAAAATTCGCAAAAAATATCAATTTTGGGTTTCTGATGAATTGAAAAAGATAAAGTGTCTAAAACAGTGGTGTTTTAACCCCCCATACCCCAGAAATGGTCTTTTTTAGATAGTCCTTAATCGAACTTAAAAAAGTTGGAGACACCCCCCCCCCTTTGCTTGGAATATTGAATAAGAAATTCAAAATATAAAAAATTTCACAAAAAAATCTATACTGGTATTTAAATTACAAATGGGATTAATTTTCACTTCATTTTCAATTTCCTTTTTCAAATATAGTTATTAAATTCCAATCCAAACCGACTTCTCCGAACTCTCTATTTCCACAGAAAAATATAGAAAATCAAGTAGAAATATTGTCCCATTCAAATCCAAAAACTAGTAAAATGTTTTTGTTTCATAAAAGAATAGGAAAATATCATTTAATATTACTGTAAATTATTAATAAAAAAAATTATATACCAATCATTTTTTTTTTTTGAATTTAAATAAACTTAAATCCCCTGTATATTTAGAGTAAAAATTCATATAAAAAATGATTGGAATGAAAAATACAAAATATTTTTTTTTTTATAATTGTTAATTGATCATTTGTCACAAAAGTGATGAAACTTTGTTTTATTATTATCATTTTTTGGTGTGAACTTAGCTAAACTCAATCAAACTGAACTGAAACAACTAATCAAAGAACCCCGAATAGATATATTTTTTGAATATTTGAACCAAATTATTGTTTCCCTTTACCCAAATAAAGTTATTATTATACATATGATTTTTTTAAATTAATCCAAACTTTTTTTAATTTTATTGTTTTCATTTTTTTCTCATACTAAGCTAAATTCAAAATATTTGGACACAGTTTAAACGGTTGAAAGAATATCAATACCCCGCTTTGCATCCAATACGGGAATAATTTTTATTTTTACAAACTATTTAATTGTTTATCTTTTTTGTTTTGTTTTCATTTCCTTTTTTTTTTTCGAGTTACTAAATCTGTTTAGTTAGATCTGTAAAAAATTTTCGATGATTGATGGAAGGTTAGTGGTGAGATTGTCGAAGAGAAAAAATCGGATATATTTGGCTCATAGTATTTTATCATTTGACCAATCACTAATAATTGGTAAAATTTCATCAAATTAACCAATACATTTTTTTTCCGCTTCATTTCATCATTTTGGACACACCGATTTTTTTTTCTTCGTTTTATATTTTTTATTCTATTTGGATGAAAATGATTACTTATAAAATCAATAATAATTGACTTTTTAAATGTGTTTTTATATTACGTTTGTAAAAATTTATAAATTGGGCTTTATTTTTCCTATTTTTGATTTTGGAGGTGTGCATATTTTATGAATGGGTTCTACCTGAAGGGAATTAGATCATTTAAAAAATGTATATGAACTATTGATTCCACTTGTTAATGAATCAGCCCCCACCACCACCGCACTTCAATATACATTAAAGTTTGAAAAAATTTAAATCTTTCATAAAATTATTTCATTTCAAATCTTACAGAAGAATATAAAATAAAATCTTATTTGCTTCTTATCTGATACCAACAAATATGTAGTTATTAAATTGTGGTTATTTTTTTTTCAAGGTTCTTTACAATAATATTTGTAATAATTAATTCGAAAATGAAACACACACAAAAAAGAACATTACCACATAGAAATTAAAAAAAAATATATTAAAAAACTAGAAGAATTTTTTGTATTACATTTGTCGCACTAAATAATTTTATTTTTTACTTTTCTTTTCTCATATTTTCCAAAATAATCAATGAATGGGAATATAACAATTAGAAAATGCAAATTGGGTTGAAAGTTGTAAAATTTTTTTGTTGACAATTTTTAAAATCAATTTTTATTAGTCTTTTTATTTTTATGATTTTTTAGTGAAAAATTAATATTAAAATGTAATGATTTATCACCACCATTGCTTTTTTTTTTTTTTTTTTGAATAGACTGTGATAAGATTAAGAAAACAAAATTTATGCAAAAATAATAAAAAATGTAGAATCTTTTGCAATAACTGTACCAAAAATTATTTTATAAAATAGTTCTATTTCTGATTTCCTACCTTTTCAAGTGGTTTTAAAAAGTTTGTTATCTCACTAATTTTAAAAACGATTTAATTAAAATTAAACTTTGTAAAATAAAATTTATTATTTTTAAATTGAAATAATACAAATTAATATTTATTGTTAAACATTAATTTAAAAATATTTTTTTTTTAATTTTAATATATATATATATATAATTTTAATATAATTTTAATATACTTTTAATCTTTATTAGTTAATTTATATATTTATTTTTTTTTTAAAATTTATTTATATTAACAATTATATTAATTAAAATTAAAAAGAAAAATTATTTTACGAAAAAATAAAATAAATTCAAAAAAAATATATATTATTATGAGAATTTCAACAAACAATTTTTTAAAAATTACATATTTATTTTTTGATCAATCTGCTTTTTTTTAATTTTCAATTTTTATTGATTTGAGATCATCTTGATTATTTTTTTTTTCAATATTTTGATTTTCTATTTGATTATTCAACGTATCGGGTTTATTGTTTATATTAATAGAAATATCACTATCACCATCACTGTTATTATTATCATTAACTTTTTCAATTTGCTTATCATTTTCAATCTTTTCATTCATATTTTGACTTTTATTTTCATGAGTTTTTTCAATTTCATTTTGATTTTGGTTTTCATCCATATCATCTAATAAAACAAGATCTTTAATTTGCGAAAGTAATTTATTTGTCCCTTTAAGATAATTATATTCATTTACAGAGATTATATAATGTTTTTTGGGATCAAATTTTACTAAATAAGCAGTGCAATTATTAGAAACAATCATTATTTCACTATTTTCTTTAAATTCACAGATAGAGTTTGAAATTTGTAATTTGATTTTAATCATTGGCTCAATTGGCTTATCAGTTGGAATGATTGATGCCGAATTTGGATCTATTAAGATTTTAAATATTTGAAAATAACCTAAATTTGATGTTGTTGCTAAAAATTTGTTATTTTTATGTATTGCCATTGAAATAATTTTCTCATTATTAAGAGCATTTTTAAATTCTTGAAAATTTACTTTCTGCTTTTTCTTTCTCTTGCTTTGCACACCAAATAATCTTACATTACTCCCATCACCAGAAATGATCCCAATCAGAGTCCCGTCATGACTAAACTTGATAAATTGATAATTGTCATCATTATATCTATGTAAATTATTTTTAGTAAAATAAAAAATAAAATTGAAATTAATTTAGATACACATATTTATTTATTTTTAAATCTCCACGTCAAATCTTTTTCGAAACAAATAAAAAGAAAATTCTATGAATTGATATTAAATTTCAGAACATGAATATAATTTTTAATTAATTTAATGAAAAAAATTGTATTTATGAAAATATTTAACTCGTGAGAAGTAAATTTTTTACTAAGATTCAACTCTTCAAAAATTCAATAAAAAATTGATCAAAATTATTTTGATTTATAATTTATGTTTAAAAAAAAAAAATTATTTTCAAACTTATGGAAATTATCAAAGTTATTATTATCAATTACAAAAAAGAAAAGGATATTAGTTGAAGCATGATGTTTTATTTGGGATATTGTATTATTTTCTTTGAGAGGAAAAAAAAAGATCTATTCCGTTTAGAAATGAATACAAAATGATAAGAAAAAAATTATCAATTTTACACTCTTTCGTTAAGGGGGATTAGCCATTACATTTTAACAAGAAAAATTGTTTTGAAGTTTAAAAATGTGGATTTTGAATAATTTTGTAAAACTATTAAATATTAGTGCATCATAAAATAAAAACGAGATATTGCTGATCTTTAGATATGATCGAGAAAAATTTTTTTGTGTCATTTTGAAAGATTTGTTAAAATAAATTAGAAGATAAACTAATATTTTACCCCACAAGATATTCAAAATAAACAAATTTTTTCAAATGACAATGGTTCAATCAAAAAAAAAATCACTTTTATTTTCTTTTCAGCTTGGTTAATTTTTTTTTTTTTATTCAATTTTTTTTCTTTTAATATACCCTATTATTTGAAAGGTATCATTTCAATTAATAACCCGTATTACCAGGCTTTTTTCAATAATACCAGATTTAATATTTTAATTTTAAACTTTTAGTAAAGTTGCCAGACTCAAAGAAACAAAAACATCTCATGATACAACCCAATTTATTTACTTGATGTTAGCTATCACTATATATTACATTTCTTTAAGTCCCTTTACCCTCCTCATTTAAAACATAGATGTATTGTATATTTAAAGACATTTTGAAACAACCAATTGACGATATTACTTGTAGATTTTTGATAATGATTATCAATTAGTTTGTTTTTAATTTTCAAATAATTTACACTTCATTTAGTGAAAGGGTTTTTTTTATTCCTTTTAAAATTTATTATTTATTATTTATTATTTTTAAGGACTGCCCCAATTCCAGGCTCAGAGACGATTGGAATTCAATGTATCAATCAAGACAAATAATTTAATCTATTGTTTGCAGAAGGAAAGACAAAATATTGTCAAATTTGATTTTTTTCAACTTTTTTCCTCATGAATCTTCTTTATATTGGGAAGAAGAGTTACAAAGGAAAAAGATCAAGCATGGCTTGTTAATACCGGAGATAATGAAACGCAGCAGTATGGGTAACTTAAAAATAAAAAAGAAAAGCAAAGAATAAAAATATCAACTGTTAAAAATGTCAACGAGATCAAACTGAAAAAAAGATTGACAGTACTCAAACAACGATTCCCCTCCAAATGAACATTCATGATCAATCATCAAATTAAAATAAATTAACCAAAAGTATCCTGACTGTGATTTTGGGTGTTCTTAATTAAATGATAGTATCGAGTTGCATTTTTTTTTTTTTTTTTTACCACTTGCTTCTTATAAAACCTCACTAAATCTATTTTTTTTTTCTTTTTATTTTTTAGCTTTATTTCTTGTAATTTTTTTGTTTTTGCCTTTTCAACCATAAAAATGATTTGGGAATGTCTTTCGCTACGAATAACCGTGAACTCTATGATTTTATGTAACTTTCTTTTTGAAATTTAAGTAAAAGAACATCTAGAGTGTAATTTACACTTCTTTGATAATAATAATATTCTAAAAATTTAGGTTTCTTTTCAGTAAATCTTTTTTGATGAAAAAAATTTCTGAATTATAGAACATACCAAGGTAAATCTAAAATCAATTTTTTTAACATCAAAGTCTCGTAGTTCTCCAGAATTATATTTAATTAAAATCTTATTTGTAATCTAAATAATATGGTTTGTTGTATATAAAGTGGAGTAAATTTGTCATAGTGGTATTTTAGGTTTAGAATATTTTCAAGGGAATAATTTTGGATTTTCAAAGAGAAAATGATTTGCACAAGTGTAGGTAAAAAATTTCCAAAAAAAAACATAAATTTTAAAATTTGAAAAGATCTTTCGACTTTACAATCTCTATGTTAAATAAATATGAAGATAAACATAAAAGTAATTTTTGTTTAACATCAAATTTGGACAGCCTTCGGGGGTTAGTATCTACCAAATAGAAACCTAAAATTAAAGTATGTTTCTATTGGGAGGCAAATCATTTTATTTTTGCATGGTTCAAATGTCTCTAGGAATTCGCTTCGTAAAATAATACCAAATTTTGATAATCACATCAATTAAAAATGATCTCTGTATTTGTAAAAAATCCAAAGAATTTTAGAAAAAAAATCTACCTTTCGATACAAATTTTAAGGTTTAAACATCAATATTAAGACTTTAAAGATGAAAAATATCTTTCTTAAATTTTCTAGAAATGTAGATTAGTTGCTAAAAAATTTAATTTTTTTATAAAATAAATAATTAACTCTGAAATTATTTTTTACAGATTTTAATCACATATGGGAAATATATTGAAAATACAACCGCTTTCATAGAAAGGAAACAAAATTAATCAATTTTTGGGGTTTTTATGTCAATAATTATTGAGCTAAATTTTGACTATTATAAAATCTAAATAAAAATAGTTACTTTTGGGAGTTCGAAATATTTATTATTAAAGACTGGAATACTATTTATTTTGAGTTTATATTTTTTGATTTGAAAAAGTTAATTTAAAAAAAAAAATCCAAAATGATAAATTTTAATTGTGTTCTTTAGTAGAAAATGTAACAATTTATTATGTAATAAGATTATATAATAGATTTTTTAGACTCACAGAAACTATTTGATCCATGGCGTACTAATTTGATTTATTTTCAATTACAAAACACTTTAATTATAGACGAATATAAGGCGAGGCTAATTCCTAAAAAAGATTTTAATCAAGTAAATTGATGAAGAAAATCTAATATCAAAATTAAAAAGGGAAGAACTATACGAGTTAATATTGTGAATACTTCAAAAAATAATTCAAATAATAAAAACGATTAGAAGCACATGTGAAAAAGTGCAAATTTTTATTTCTGTAAAATCTTCAAAGGTATTGTTGGAAATAACTAAACAATTTTTTTTTGTATAAAAATAAGTTTATTGGAAGTAATTAATGAAGTGGTATTGAATTACCTCCTCCCCCCCCACCCACCCCCCCACCTTCAAAAACCTTTAATAGAATTTATTTTGGTGAAAATGAATAAATAAAAATTTTATTTCTAATTACAGACACTCCTAAATCCAAAATAATGGTAAAAAATAATTTTTATTCAATTTCAATTTTGTAAATTTTTCTAACTCGGCTTTCGAAAACATTTTATTTCAATGAACATTTCGAAAATCAACTTATTTTTACAAAGTTTCTTTGCGCTTATACACATAATATTCTTTCTCCAAAGCAAAGTTAATGAAAATCCAAAATGAATGAAAAATGAATTAAAAAAATTTTCAACATTTTTTTGAATTTATCAGTATTTTTACAAAGTAATACTCAAATAGCTTCAAAGAATGAACCAAACAACCCGAGTATCACCTTTTAAAACCTTCATACCTCACCTTTTCACTGTAGCTAAAGTTTTTATTCGATTTTTTTGCAAAATTGAACATTTCTGTTTCGGAAAAAAAGCAAAACAGGGAAAAAAAGTTCAACATGGTTTTTAATTGGGAACTTGTTGAAAACGAAAAGTAAAATCAATAAAAAGAAGAAATATATTAACTTCAAAGATGCATTCCATTATATTATTTTTAATCAAATCAACAAACAAAATGTTCGTCTACTTTATTGATTATCGAAATCGTGATGAGTGGCTTTGGAGATCTCAAAAATAGTCAAATTTTTCAACATATTTTTAATGACTGATCAACCAAAGGGAAACTCTCTACCAAAAGATAGTATTAAAAAAACTGTTATTGTGATGAGTCCTCCATTTTGTCTTTATTGCTTCATTTATTTTTTCTTTTATTAATAAGATCTTATTTTGAATTTTCAGTTTTCTGGATTCTATTAAGATTCCCTATTAAAAATCGAGTTGAACTTTTTTTCTTTGTTTAGCTTTTTTTCACAAATGGGTGTTTTCTTGTAAAAATTCTATTTTGGAAAGATCGATGTAATTTGATTTGAAAACAATTTTTTTCACAAAAAATATTCCGTTTTCAGACAAATTTTGCTCATAGGATTAAAATAAATGAAAAAAATTTTGTTCTAAAAAGTTTTTGGTTATCAAAAAAAGAAATTAAGATAATAATTGGTTATGAACAAAAATTCAAAATTTTGTTGGGGTTAGTGATCCAAAATTTGATTAGTTGAATAAAAAGTGTTTTAAGTTTGCTCGTTTAAACCCCACCAGAGAAGATTTTTTGTTTTTAGAATAAATCGAAAATAAAAAAGAAATGCTTCTGAAGATCTTTAGTGTTATTTTCAATCCATAACCAAATTTGGTACAAAAAAACAAATCAAATTATTTAGGTATCTTTCATGCAAACCAAAACAAAAACAAAAATAAGAAAAAATTGATACAGCACTGAAAAGATTGGGAATTTCTTATTGTGGAAGAATTTTTTTTTTCTTAAAAACCAAAGCAGTAAAAAAATTAAAAAAAAAGAAAGTCTGAAAAAGAAGAAGAAGAAGAAGAAGAAGAAAAATAAAAAGAAAGACAGTGCAACTTACTGTAGTTCACAAATGCCTTTGTTCGTTACAACATTTACGATGGACACTGAACCAGGTTTAGTTGAAGGAAAAGCAAGGTATTTGGTTTTGTTGCTAAACTCGACAAAATCGATAATATTCCTTTTCCTCATCCCTTTTTGTATTTTGACTTTGAAAAGCTGGTCAGATCTTAACGATCCAAATTTCACGAAATGCAGTTTGGACTTTGTTAGGATCAAAAGGCCTGTGGATGTCAATTTTGTATCAATTATTTTGTTCTCAAGTTCAAATTCTGAGATACTTTTTAATTTTATTTCTTCCCATAAAAAGACCTTGTTCTGTGGGAATTTCTTTTGGTTATTCCCATCACCAACTAAGACAAAAAGTGAACTTGTTTGGAATAACGATACAAGCCCAATCCCTGTGCTTTCGAAACGCCTGCTTAATAACAAAGAAAAGTCTGTTTCATATTTGAATACTTTAAAACCATCAGAAAGGCTAACAATAAAATACTTTCCACAAGAGGTGATTTCAAAACAGTTTACTTTCAATAAAGAGTTATTCATAGCAGGATTAAAAGGATAAAAAATAAAAATAATTTATTGAAAACTTACTTCTATTTTCAAGATGTCTTTGGGAGGAAAAACAATGTAGGTGAAGGGTAGTTTGTCTTTTTGATAATATATTTTTCTCTTGAATAGAGTACAAGGACTTATTCTTTGTTTCAGATTTCGCTTGTTCACCAATTCACACACATTAATTTAACCCTTTCCAAAAGAAAATACATGTTTCTTTTTTCGAGAAAGCTTATACATTACATGGCCTAAGAAACTGACAACAAATAACAACTCAAGAGAGTTTCGGGTTTATGTAAACTCTATTATTGAAAAAAGAAATTCTTCATGTATACATTTCAATATATAATAATTTATTATAAAAAATGAAAAAAAATATCATATTGATTTCTAACAGTTCCATTATTTAAAATAGAAACTATATATTACAAAAGATCAAATAGTCAAATTTTTTATAAAAAAAAGAGTTTCTTTGATAAAATTTTTTTCATAATAAAATATAAAATCTTTTTAAAATTTGAGAAATTAAAAAAAATTTTATCCAAATGCACTTTTTAATTTTAAATTTTTACTTAATAAAAAGATGATTATCTACAAAATTGAATTGAAATTAATAATAAAAATGAGAATTAAATTATATGTGTTTTTATTTGGAACAACAAGAAAATTAATGCACATTTTTTATTGTGGAACACCTGTTTTCAGCTTTGAAAAACAGTTTTGTTTAACCACTATAAGTACGAGTCTAACAAAGAATCATATTTGATAATTTTCACAAAACAGAGCTTTGAAGGAAATTTCTTTACTATTAATGATTTTAAATTTCATGAACTATCGTTAAATGATTTGATTCGTATTTTTTATAATATAGCGATGCTTTTTTTTAATTTATGTAATTGTTAATAAGTAACAATTTATAAATGCATGTATTAAATTTATAATCTTTTTTAATTAAAAAATAATTTTTTTTAGAGTACTAATGTTTGCTAATTTAAATTCGATAAATCAAATATATTAAACAAAGTATATCAGCGGAAAGGATGGTTTATACTTTTTTTATGAAATTATTATTTGTAAATTTCACTAATAAAATGAAAAAATTTAAAAAATAAATGAAAAAAAAATGAAAATTTATTGAAATTTCTAATGATATTGATTTTTTTTGATTTTTTTCGTGTGAGAAAAGAGAAATACACTAAAAAATCGAAAAAAAAAAAAAAAGAGAGAAAAAGATAGTAATAAAAAAGCGGGATTGAAAAATCTTTCAGATACAATCATTTAAAAATCTTCTAAAGTTATTATTTCTAAATTTTTTTCTTTACCAAACTCATATTTATTTTAATATACAGTCTTTTTTTTATTTTTTTTATTTTATTTTTTATCTGGGGATTGTGTTGCCTTTTTTATTTTTATAAATATTTAGAAAATATTTATTTAATTTTAATCAATTGAACAAAATTACTATAAAGAAAAAAAAAAAAAAAAAATACTTCATAGAGTTTGTCTAAACAGAGTTTATTTACATATTATAAATAATTGATAATTTGCATTAAGGCCAAAGTATAAGAAAAAAATGAGCGTATAATAATAGACCATGTTTATACATATTGTGAGTTGTTGTTGTTATTATTGCTGTTACTGTGGCCATTACTATTACTACCACCACTACTAGGCTAAGAATTATTTCTTGAACTTTAACCACTCAAAAACAAATCCGAATTGATTACACTATTAAATAAATGAAATCAGCGAAAGCGGGAATAATTAAAGTGTAATAAATTATAAAATAGTTACTACTTTATTATATTAGTGTAGTACGACAAATCACCTTTTAACAATCAATTGAAAATCTAATTATATATGTATATTTGACAGACTGGAATAACGGGAAACTACAAATTGCAAATAATTCTTAAATCAAACAGAATCAGAATTTTTTTGGCAAATACACATAATATTCATCTTGAAACATTCTTATTAATTGATAAATAAGCCCTTCATCCAAATCCATGCGTGTTGTAAAGCAAAAAACTAAAGGTAAATTGGTTAATAATGTTGATAATCTATCTTGCTGCACTGCGATTTTTTTTAGTTGTAAAATTTGCTTTAATTTCTTTTTTAAAAAGAAATCATTAAAAAAAATGCTATTACAAAAGTTATCGATAATATTAATTTTAATTTGATCGCGTGAAAAATGTAATTTTACAATGGACTTATCATCATAAGAACTTTTCACTTGTATTAAAAGTTTGTTTTTTTTTTTAAAAATTATTTTTTCGATTTTGCCTTGTATCAAAAATAAATTAGATTTTTCTTGATTTGGAATCGAATTACAATCAATAAAATCTAATTTATAAAGATCTTTAAAATTGGAAATTGAAATTAATTTTTGAAGATAAGGCTTTTTATTATTCCAAAAATACATCTGTTCTTCAAATGCCATTTGTTGTTGATGATTAGAATTAAAATTGCTTTTATTTTTATATAGCTTTAGATTTTGATAATATTTTTGTTCATGGATTTGATATTTATCAATGATTTGTGTTTGTGGGCATGCGAGTAATAATATCAAATTTTTTCCATTATTAAAATTTATTTTCTTAAATATGACATTTTGAAATAGAATTATGTGACCGTTTTTAATCTTTTGGATTTTTTTTATATTTCCGGTTGCAGTTTCTAATAGATCAAAATAAATAGGAATAAATAAATCGGCAGAATAGTCTTTTAAAACTATAATTTTTTTCTTAATATTTACTAAAAATTGTAAATTGTTTTTCAAGAAGTTGAAATTGCCCGAGTGACAAACTATACCACAATAATTAATTATTTGTTCCGATTCAGTTAAATTAATCAATTCTCGACTAGTGGATACAATAAGATCATTTTTAATTGGATTGACATTTTTTTGTTTTTTTGTTTTTGCATTTTCATTAAATACCCCGATTAATTCACCGTTTTTGTTTTGATGTATTCTTTGAAGGCTATTTTTGTTTTTTTGATTTTCATTTTGACTTGTATTTTCATTGTTTGTGCTTTCAATATCAGTTTTTTCATATATTTCATTTCGGTTATTATTATCCTTTGAATTATAATTGGCATTATACATATTATCACTCTCATATTCAATCTCCATTTCATTATTATTATTATTATTATTATTATTATTATTATTATTATTATTATTATTATTGATATTGATATTATTGTTGTTGTTGTTGCTGTTATTGTTAAAAGTATTAGTATTATCCACATTATTATTATTATTATTGTTGTTGGTGGTGTTGGTGTTACTGTTATTGCTATTACTACCACCACCAGTATTATTATCAATAATAATATTATCATTACCGTTATTATTGATATTACTACTACTATTGATACTAATGAAATTATTGTTGTTATTGTTAGTGTTAAAAGTATTAGTATTGTTCAGATTATTGATGCTGCTGTTAATACCCCCATCACCGTTGATTCTGTCATTGTTTTGAATAGTCATATTATTATTAATATTACTTTCACTATTATTATTATTATTATTATAATCATCATTAGATTTTATAAAGATTTTTTCTTTTAAATTTTGGATTTTCTTTTTTTCAAAAACATTTTGGTTAAGTTCCAATTTTGGTAATAAAGTTTTGTTTATTACCTCTTCAGGAACTATCATTATGATTTCATAGGGTGGCTTTTTTAAATTTATTTTTGATGAGTCAATGCAAATTTCTAGAGTTTGTTCTCGATAATGTTTTTTGATTCTATAATTCCTGATCAAAAGATAGTGATTTATTTTGATTGAATAAAAAAATGCTATGATTAATTTGTCCCAAATGGTTATGGAAATTTGAAAATTCTTATTAAAGGCATCGCAAATGGTAAATGTAAATTGAAAAGGATAAGACTTGTTTTTGTTAATTGACCCATAATGAATTAAATTTGATTTTTCAATAACTTTGCCGAGAATACCTATTTTTGGCTGCTTATGAACTGTTTGATATTTTGTAATCAGACTCGGTATAGTTTCAAATCTTGAGGTTTCATAGATCCCTTTATTTAGTTCGCTATACTTTATTTGCTCTTCTTTGACCCACTCAACCCCATAAGGTTCTCGTAATTCTCGATTGAAGTAGCAACCTCTCCCCCCAACTAAGGGCAAATACTGTAGTGTTTCCCGTATCGTGGATCCATCACAGACCGGAAGATTATCAAGTGCTGTGCTATCAATTGGCATTTGCTGATCAACAACCCTCAACCCAGTGATCATTCGGAATTGTGAATTAGCATAAATTAATTTTTCAAATTTGATAATTTCAATAACACTTCCAGATCGAATTTCAAGTCGGTTATTGAATTTGGGGTGTAAGTGGTATTTCAATTTATTTTTAAAATCAGTAACAAGCAAATCATAAACAAAAATTTCATCTGTTTTTCCAATTTTGCTTTGGTAAAAAGGATCGTTCAAAACTTTTGTGTTGTTAGTTGGGTTTTTTTAAAAAGGTTTTTTGAAAAAAAAAAAAAAAGTTTTTGAATCAAAAAGAAAAGATAAGAGAAGTTGTAAAAAAGATTACAAGAAAGTTTTTGGAGAACATAAACTTTTTTGGTAATTGAAAAGGATTCATCAATTTGTTTTTGATCCATCATTATTGTAAAAAGTTAAAAAAAAAATAAATGATAAAAAATAACAGAGAAGATGATTAAGGTCGATGTGTTTTCCCAAATATTTGGTAAGGGTTAATGTTTTTATAAAAATTGGACTTTAAATGATATTCTGAGAGATTAAGTCTTTTAGGCGAAAAATCTCTTATGGCAGTATTACGGAGAATATATTCTCAAAAATTTCAAGAGATTTTCATTTTTTTAATTCTACAAAGTTCTTTCTTTGAGAATTTTTAATTAACCCAATATATAGAATGAAAAAGAACCAACCAAATAAAATCAGATCATAAATAAAAATCTATTTCTTTTGAAAATTAAGCTGTAGAAAAAAATAATAAAAATCTAAATAAAGTAGAAATTCATTCCTGTTTATTATTCAAATATGAGTACTAATTTGCCTTTTCTTCTTTTTGTTATTTATTCTGTTTTTGAACATATTACAACTTGTGATTGTAAGCACCTTTCCTTTTTTTTTTGTTTCACATTTTACTATGTTCATAACTTTCGAAAAACTCAAAAATTTTGTTGTTCTAGTTCTGATTTAATACTTTTTTTTGAAATATTTCAAAATAAATAAAAACATCATAAATAGATTCATATTAATGTCAAAATTAAAAAATAATTTACTCTCAATAGCGAAGATAAATAATATTGTAAAATATATTTTTCTTGTTGAAAAATTGTTAATATTTAAAAAAAAATTTTTATTTTCAAATAATGTCAAAAAAATTAAAAAATTCGAAAATTTTCTTTTCATACAGTTTAATTTTTTTAATATTTTTTTATGGCAAATATCAAAATATTTTAAATTATCAAGTATTATTTGTGGTTGAAGTCAAGTTGTTATTCAGAATATTTAAATAAATATATGATAATTTTTTCGTTATTTTATATTTTTGAAAAATTTCCAACAACTTTGAACAATGTTTGATGAATTTAATTGGGTTAAATATAAAAAAACTTTATAAAATTAGTTGTGCTTTAAAATATCCCCTTTCAAGAACTTTTTTAAAAGAAGAGTAACAAGATTTAACAAAATAGGAATTGAACAATAAATGTGTTTTTTTTTTTTTATTTTTATTTTTATTTTATCTGTAAAATCGAAAAATGACAAATTAAAAATGAAATAATCTAAGAAAAGGATATAAAGGTTAAAAGTATTGACATACTTCGTAATTTTATCAAAAGCAGAAGGAGAAAAATTTGAAAAAAAATCAAGAAATTAAGTAAAAAAAAATAGTGTAAAGTGATTAAATTTGTTCTGTTTTAAAAATTGTAAAAAAAAAAAAAAACAAAACAAAAACAATAACAACAAAAGATTTCTAAAAAAAATAAATGTGAATTGAAACTAAAAAAAAAAAGAAAGAAAATATAAAAATATTATTTTTGCTCAACTAAAAAAAAAAGTTCATAAAAAAAATTATTTTTTTCCTGAACGGTCTGTAAAGTGGGTGTGCAATAATTTATGACTTTTATGAGAAAGAGGCTCACCAAAGAAATCTTTATAAATTTGTTTAATTGATTCATTTTCGTGAGATTTTCTGATTTTGAGTTTTTCATCGATACTGTATACACCTTTCATTCTTCTTTCTAAATAATCGTTTGTCAAGCTTTTTGGTTCACCACCACCACCGATACATCCACCTTTACAGATCATGAATTCAACAAAGTGATGGTCGACTTCACCATTTTTCATCTTTTTGAGGTATCTTTTGATATTGGCTGCCTGGTGGATAACTGCGACCTTTAAGGTAATTTCGCCAAATGGGAGTTCTGCTTCTTTGATTCCTTTGAATCCTCGAACCGGTGTGTAATTTAAAGTTGGCATTGGTTTGTTTAAGGCGAGTTCGTATGCTGTTCTTAACCCTGCTTCCATAACACCGCCAGTGTTTCCGAAAATGGTTCCTGCACCTGTGGATTCGCCAAGAGGGTTATCGTATTCGCTATCTTTCAAACTTAAAAATGAAATTTTCTTGAGTTTGATGAGTCTCCCAAGTTCACGTGTTGTTAAGACGATATCGGTTTCTGGTACTCCGGATTCTGTTTTCAGTTCTTCTCTTATGGCTTCATCCTTTTTGGCTGTACATGGCATGACAGACACAACAACAACGTCTTCTGGCTTGACACCCTTCTTTTCGGCCCAATAATTTTTGATAACAGAACTAAGCATTCCTTGTGGGGATCTACACGTAGATAAATTTGGAATCAATTCTGGATATTGCTTTTCAACCATATTGATCCACCCGGGGCAGCATGATGTGAACATTGGCAATACACCTCCGTTGGCAACACGGTGCAATAATTCAGACCCTTCCTCCATAATGGTCAAATCGGCAGAGTAATTGGTATCAAAAACCTTATCCGCCCCCAATTCTCTAATGGCTGCAACCATTTTTCCTGTGGAAATGTCACCTGGCTCCATTCCAAATTCTTCAGAAATGGCAACACGTGTAGCTGGGGCAGTTTGGAAAACAACAATTTTTCCTTCTTTGTTTTCGAGAATGTTCAAGGTCTTTCGAACAGCACTGTGTTCAGAAATGGCACCAACGGGACAATAAAAGGAACAGGCACCACAATTGATACATTCTGTTTCAGTGATTGGAAAGTCAAATGCAGTCTTTGGTACAGCATGAACGCCTCTTCCAGTCATGCTCAAAATATCCATTCCTTGGAGTAAAGAACAGGCCTGCACACATCTATAACATAAGACACACTTGTCCATATCCCGGATGATTGATGGTGAGGATGAGTCAACAGTCTGGTGATGTTTTTGAAAGATCTTTGGGAAATTGTCTTCAACACCATATCTATAAACCAAATCTTGAAGCTCACATCTTGCATTTGCCTATTTTTTTTATTTTTTTTATTTTTTTTATTTTTTTGTTTGATGAAAGTTTAGGAAGAGTGAAAATTTTAAATGAACAAAAAAGAAAAGAGATTAGTGAAAAGGTTTTTTTTTTTTTTTTTTGAACCATAATTCAATTACATCCACCTTAAAAAATAATTTCAAAGTGTTCATTTTTTTTTTTTGATTCTGATTTAAAAGAGGTCTTGAATTTTTGAATTCTGATCCTTTAAAACAAAATACCTCTTTTTTCAAATTATTTAATCCTCTGGTGTTTGTAGAATAAATGGGAAAAAATTTTCACTTCATTTTCAATATCTTTTTCAATGGAGAGTTTCCAATCTACAACCTTGTTTCTTTGAAAACTCTCTTTGTAAAATGAACAAGGAAATTAAAAATACTGTTATTTTCCAATTAACAAATGAAAATTTTTATTTCAATTTCTAAAATGAATATTCATTATAACTGTTACAATCAAATTAGCAGAATAAAAATTTTGTATTTGAGTTATCTCAGGAGGTTTAATTTATTGTCTAAAAATATCATTTCTAAATGATATTGTAAAGATCTTCGGGTTTTTTTCGAAATTATAAACTGTAAAAATATTATGGAAGGTGAACTAAAAATTTTCATTTTTTAATTGGAAAATAAGAGGAATGTGAAAATAATCTTCCATTTATTTGGAAAATACTAGTATTTTTTCAAAATTTATTTAAGACATATTATCTGAAATGTCATCCAGATATTGGTCAAATAAATAAGGGTTTCTTAAAAATTAAAATGATCGCTTGAAAGCAAATCGAAATAAAGAGTATTTTAAAAAAAAAAAAATAGATCACCCTAAAAAATAAAAATAAAAATAAAAGGGGAATATTAAAAATATTCTATTTTTTTTTTTTTAACTGTTTATGATAAATTTGTCAAATTAAAATATCCAAATTACAATATAATTTTCTTTTAGGAAATATTATCAAAATTATTTTTAATTTTGGTCTGAAATCAAAGAAATTCTGTTAAGAAATATACAGAATGGTAGTTTGTTTCGTTACCAAAAAGAGTTACTTTTTTAAATGTTTTAGATTGGGTTAAAAGATGAAATGTTTTTTTGAGTTTAAATACTCACCCAAGCAAAAAGCAAAAAAATAAAAAGAAAAAAAGTAAAAAAAAAATTGATCTATTTTTTGATTTGGTTGAGAGATCATAAAAAAAAAAATTTAAAGACTTACTTCACAAGAAGTACATTCTTGGTTGTGAGTTGCTAAAATCAATGAAAGATTGCTTTTAACTGAATTGACAACTCTTGGAGAGTTTGTTGTGATTTCTATTCCATCTCTTAAATCGGTAACACAAGCAGGTACCATTTTACCACCTTGGTTTGTTTCAACAAGACACAGTCGACATTTACCAACTGGCTCTAGCATTGGATGGTAACATAAAGTTGGAACGTAAACATCGTTTTCTCTGCATGCTTCTAGAATGGTTTTTGCAGTTGTTGATTCATACTTTTTGTTGTTAATAGTGAATTTAATTGCTTTTACACCAACACTTGAAAAGTTTCTTACGAGTAAATTAGGAATCAAGTTTTTTTCTGTGAAAAATAAGTTTAACATAGGTCAAGAGATATTGAAAAAAAATGAAGTACATTTTTAACAATCCAAATCGAAAAATCATTTTACTGAACAAAGACGATATTATGAGTTTTTGTCGTGAGGTAGGTTTTTGAAGTTGGATAATTTTACTGGTTTTTACTATTTTTCTAAAAACAAATATTCCAATTTTTTGACTTTGATATTTAATTTTTTCCCTGTTCATTCAATAGATTTGAATTTGGAACTCCTAAATATGTTTAAGGCCCACTGTTAAACACTTTTAAAATATTTGCAAGAATAGAAAAATCGTAGAAATTAAAAATAAAAAAAAAGTCTTTTTTTTTCTAAAGTTTACAACAAAAGCACAAATTTGGCAAAATTGAATAAGTTTTTGGATTTTGCTTTAATTTGAATGTTTTCAATTTAATTTTCATTGAACAATTCCCAACTTAATTTTTCAATGATGTTTGTTCTCTGAAATGAACAAGTAAAGAATTTAAAATAATTTTCCCAATGCTCAATCCTTTATTACAATTCTCCAAATTAAATAGATCACATTTTTTTTTGATTTGGTTTTTTAGTTTCCTATTGATTTGACAAAAACTTTGGTTCGCTGTATCCAATTCAAATACATCCCGAGACTTTTCAAATCTTTGGATCCAATTTTTTTTTTTTATCCACTATAAAAATCTTTCTGACTTTCCTAAATAAGTTAATAATTTTTTAATAAACTTCAAAATTACTATTGTTACTATTTCCTTTAAAAAGCTTTTTAGTCAATTGGCTTTTCGGAACAAAGTTAAGTTTTTGTGGTTATTTGACCGTTTAAATCTTAAAATATTAAAAAGTGTGTATAACTTTTATTTGACCGTTCGATGATAACTTTTAATAAATTTTAATTATTCACTTTTTGAAAATATATAGGTATGCCATGAAGATTCTAGTTCGCTTCTAATCAACATAGATCAGTTTTTTTAAAATAATTATTGTTTATTTTTTAATTCGTTAATTATTATTGTCACTCTATTACTTTTTAAGGGATAAATGATTAAAAAAGATTTTCCAACAATTAAAACGTCTTGTAATTTCTGTTAAACTAGATGAGTGCAATGAAAATAAAAAGACTCAAAAAGGAAATTGAGTCAAAATGTTGAAAATTTGGATTGAAATATCATTGAATCTCGAATGTTATATTTTAAATATTTTTTTAAATCTGTTTTGGGGGAAAGGAGGAGAAAGAATTTTATTGGTGAAAATCAAAAAAAACTTTTAAATTACTTGGGCCTTTAAAATGTTCTTTGAAATGAATTATTAACCGAGTAGAGTTTTCGTGATTATGAAAAAACAAAAATTGGGTCTATTTTTTTTTTTTTTAGTTTTTTCAAATTTGTCGTATTATTTTACAATAAATTATTACTCTTTTTACATAAGATCTCAATTGAATTGATTTTTTTATTTTTTTTTTTTAAATAATTATCCAAATCTAAAGGTATTAAACCTACAATTAAAGAGATTTAAAATTTTAACAATTACCTAGTGTGGATATGGAATGTTGTATAAAATAGAGTTTTTACAATTTTAGAGATAAATAAAAATTTCCATCCTTTTATCCAAAATTTGATTATAGTAAATGAAATAACTTTTTTGATTGTTAAACTCAAAGTGATATCAAGATATAAAATGGTTTGGTAAATCCCAATACTTTGTTTGAAAATTGATTTTTTTTTATATTAAAATATTGAGATTTACCAAATGATTTTTTTGATGAAAATATTTATTAGTCTATTAAGATAATCATATATAATATTTAACCTTGTCAAAATTTGGATTAAGTGTATCTAACTCTTTATTTATCTCAAAAAGTGCAAAAACTCAATTATTTTACAGCATTCCATATTTACACTTGTAGGCTATTGAACACAACCATTTTTCAAAATGGTATCTTTTTCTTGTTTCTATAATTTCATGATTCACTAAATAAATTTTGACTAAATTAAAAAAAAAAGATGTCTTTGTTTTTCTTTGAAAAAATTAAAATAAAAATAAATTCCCAATATTGCAGAATAATTTGTCAAAAGAAGTTCTTGATTAAATATTAATTTTTTTTAAAAAAATCAAATTTTTAGCAACTAATGAATATTTCCAGTCAAATTTAACTAAGATTTATTTTAACTTTGAACTCTGAATATCAATAATTCAACCTTTAAATTTGTTTTGAATGTTGATTTTTTATCAAAAACTTTTGAGTTTTTTTAATAATCCTAGTTTAATTTGCAAGTTGATGCTAATAATCTTTTGAAACTCAATTATCAATAAGAGTTTTTGGAACATATAACAAATTACAGCTTTTATATAGTGTTAATATATTTCATCTTGAACCTTCTCTAGAGTAGATGCGAATACCTCAAAGTTAGGCATTTATAATTCATTGTTTATATTTGTTTGAAATGATTACACCCCTTCCAACCCCACCCTGGAATCTATGATAAACATAATATTCATACAGATTTACATACTTTCCTTTTTATGACAAAATTTTATAGTTAGGTGATATCTTGTTATAATCCGTGAGATTTTATAATATACCAAAAATTTCCCATAGAGAAAAAAATAAAATTTGACATTTTGACTTCAAACCTTCGACCTTCTGAATGATCAATAATTTATAAAAAAATTTTCAGGTTTTTGGTGGATTGTTAATTTCTAAACATCTTAAAATAATAAGGAACCATTATTTTAAAGAAATTATTATTTTGGATCTTGGATCTTTGGAAGTTTTTTTTTGATTTTTGAATTTATTTCATAGATAAAAAGATTTTTTTCCATGTCTTTCAATTAAGAATTTTTTTAAAAACCCATGTCAAACCATAAAATTATATGAAAATGAAGAACAATAGTTTTTTTTTTATATTTAAAAGAGACAAAAAAATCAATTTCGATGTCTGTCAAATTTCATGTTATGTTTGGAACAGAAATATTATTTTCTTAATTTTTATATTTTTGTAACTGTTGTATTATATAAATTTATCACACATATATTCAATAGCTTCATCATTTCAGCATTAGTGTAAATATGGAATGTTATAAATAATCGAGTTTTACAATTTTAAAGATAAATAAAGAGTTATATACGTTTATTCAAATGTGGGAAATAGTAAATATTCTATCTGACAATCTCAATAGACTAATAAATATTTTCATCAAAAAATCGTTTGGTAAATAACCATCTTTCAATTTTGAAAAAAATCATTTTTCGAAACAAAGTATTAGTATTTACAAAACTATTTTATATTGAAAATCCATTCAAGCACAAAAATCAAATCTGGCGTTTCGTTTACTATTATCAAAATTTGGATAAATGCATGGAACTCTTTATTTGTCTTTATAATTGAACAAACTAAATTTTTTATAACATTCCTTATTTACACATTTGAAACTGTTTTTATGAATAGAAAAATACAATCTGATATTATATACTATGGTATAATTCTTCAATTTTTGATACATCCTAAGAGAAATTTTAAATTTTCATAAATATTGGTAAATATTGAATTTTATCAGAAAAGAAATCACCATACACTTGGGAGTTTGATCATTGCTTATACCATGTACAAAACTGTGTTTTTTTGCATTCCGTTGTAAATTATGGATCTAACTAAATATATTTATGTTTTTGTCATACTTTGTCAATTTCCAAAACCTAATAATTCGATAACATCTTTTTTACTCTTTTTTCTAAAATTTGAGTTTTATTTAATGTTTGTTAACTATTCATTTTTGTTTAAATTCTGAAAAAAATTTAGAAGAGTAAATCCATTGTTATTACTTATAAAAATTCAGAGTTACCTTGTAAAGATTGTGCAGACTATTTCCCATTTTTAATTATCAAAATCAACACTTGATTCTATTTGATATATTGTATTTTTAGTTACATCTTAACAATATTTCTAATAATTCGAGTTTCCTTAGTAACCCAAATTAATTAAAGGTTTCCAATTTTTCGTACCATTTGTGATTTATTTTGTAATTGAATAACCTATTCTTTATATGACTCTACTATAGGCAGTTACATTACAATAGCATTTTCTTATTAGAATTGTATCATTTTTGGATCCCAGATTTCCCAAGCATATATTATTTTTAATTTTTAGTGTAATTTTTTTATTAACATACAGTCAGTTCCACTTTTAAGACACAAACTTAAAACCAAATTTAATGGACAAAAAAATCATAAATTAAAGAACATTTTTTAAAATTGTTTTTTCTCAAATTATTTTACTAGAATTTTAATTTTGTGCCTTAATTTGGGATTTTGATTGTGTGCCTTAAATTTCGTTCCATGTTTGTGCCTTAAAAGTGGAACTGACTGTATATAAATTATTTTTGATGGGTTTAAATCTTGGGAACTAGAAAGTCAATCAAGATTTAGGAATTTAGTTTTTGCAAAAAAAAAAAAATGGAGAATAGTTTGTGGTATTTAATCTATTTTAAAAAAATTTTGACTAAATTTATACTATTCTAGAAGTTGTAAAATATATTTAATCAGATATTCTTATCAAAATAAATTTTCAAGTTTTGGATAAAGCTAATTTTTTCTAATTTCATTAAATTGCTTTTTTTTTTTTTTTTTTTTTTTTTTGGTTTTTGCTTTTTTTTGCATTTCTTTTTCTCCTTTCTTTTTTATTTTTCAAAATTGAATTTAAAAAAAGAAAAATGCTTGAAAGTCCAATTTAATATTTAAAAAAATTTACTTTATATTTTCTTTTAAAATGAATACATTTTCAATTTAAAAACGATATGTCAACAATTTGAATTTTCTCAAAAAATTGAGAAATTTTGTACATAAGATGGTCAGAGTAAAAGCACCCCAAAAATTTTTTTATCTTTTATTTTTTTTTTTTGAAATTTATCTTTTTGTTCAGGTACTTCTTTTATGAATATCAACTCTAATCTCAAGCTTATTATTTTTCTTATTTCTTAACATTCTTATTTTGGTTGATTCTTTTTAAAGGTGGATTTTTCATTTTTGGACAGGTTCCTTTGAGTGATATGGAGTCTATAAAAATATAAGAACCCTCTTAAATATAAAAGCCACAGTTTTTCATTTTTTTAAACATGTTTTGTTGAAGTAACCCAGAAAAAATTCCAAATTCTAATTCTTTTTTTGAAGAAAAAAAAAAAACATTGACAAAAAAGTAAAAAATATTTTTATAAAAAATAAAAAACATATTTGTTCAAAAAAAAAATATCGAATGGTGGTGAGGGTAGTTTCAAATCTTAAAATTAGCGTAAATTAATCAATTATTCGGGATATTAGTGATTTTTCTCTAAATCAAATAGTTTTTGAATAAATAAATGATTTATTAATTAAAAAAGTAATAAATATTATAAAATTAATCGATATTTTACAAGAATAATTTATAAAACCCAAAAAAAATACAATCAAATAAAAACCAAAAATCTACAAAAGAAGTTATAACCCCCCAAAAAAAAAAAAAAAAAAAAAAAAAAGAAATTCTCGTACTTTGAAAACATTTCAGAACAATAAATATTTTCGAAAAAAAAGATGAAAATATTAATTTGTAACTAAAAAACTATAAAAATATTGGGTGTGACTCTAAATCAATTTCAACAAAACATAAAAATAAATAGTTCTGGAATTTTCGGTTTTTTTTTTAAATTAAACCAAACTCTACACTTAAGAATACCCCATGACACTTTTCGGACACTTTTCGTTATTTTTTTCCCGGATCTCTAAGAATAGATTAAAATCTATAGATTTTACTCCATTCTTTTGAACACTAGAAAACCTAGGACACTTTATATTTATTATTAGAATTTTTTTTTCTATATTTGAGTTTTATTTGATTTATACAGCAATTTTCAAGACTATTATTTATTATCTATTAAAAAAAATATCTCAAAGTTAAATTTAACAAAAATTCATCTTCACACCGATTTAAATTTTTCTAAAAAACATTGACCATTTTTTCTATTCTAGAGAGTTTCAAAAATATAATTACAAAGAACAGCAATAAATAGAATACCCCTCGATTATTTGAACAACTGAAATAATAATCATATGATTAATATACTTTATAACTATTAATTAAATTTTAATTAAAGTATTATTTTTGTTGAATTTGAAATGTTTCAATTTTATTTTTACACCCTGGAGCCGTAGAATCTTTAACCTGAAAATAGTTATTTTCTTCAAATTTGGAAAAAAAAAAACCCAATTAGAAAGATGTTTCCACTTATACCTGGATTAAATTAAATATCCATCACAAAAAATAGAAAATTTGATGAACTAATTACAAGAGAAAAAATATTTTTTTTATAAATAATTTAAATTCTCATTGAATTTTTAAAAAAAAGAAGATCTACTAATTTAACAATATTTGAAGCGCATATTAAATCAAAGTTTTATGGTCATTTCATTTTTGATTCTTGAAATTTTCTAAATTCTTCATTTTTTTCAAGATACAATTTATATTTGTCTATTCAAAAAATTTGTTTCTAAAATAAATTTACCAAAAAACCTTGATTATAAGAGTTCAAACAGTGAAAAAAAAAAAAAATTAAGGTACTAGTTTAATCAATTTCAATTATCAATTTAAAAACCAAGTTGATATTGAAATTCTCTGTATTTCATTTTAATTTGTTTAAACATAAATACTGTAAACCAAAATTTTATTTGTTATTAAATATAAAGTATAAAAAAAAAAAAAATTATTTTCTCAAAGATTGTTGGAGAATTTCATATTTTAAAAATTCCCAAAGATTATTTATCAATAATTTTAAAAACATCTTATGTGTAACAATAAAATAAAAAGGAAAAAGAAGAAAAAAGAAAACCGTGAAAAGGGGTGATATAAAAAACAATTTAAAAAAAACTTTATTCGTTCAATCTATTTTAACAAACAAATAATAATTTTAGTTTTAAAGATAAGCTATTTCCCATTTAATCGTATTAAATTTTTTTTTATTATTTGTTTTCATTTGAAAAAAAAGAATTTTCATTGGATTCTATATCCATTGGAACAGAATTGAGATTATTGATTGGATTTTTATTAATATTTAAGATTTTATTTTGATCTAATTGTATTTTCAATTCCAAATTTTCATTCGGAATTCTATTTTGAAAACAATTTATATCATTATTATTATTCTGGGGTGGGGTTGAAGCAATTGTTGTTTTTGAAGGGGGTAAAATTAATGTTGGTGATAACAAAGAAGAAGTTGGTGGAGTAGACAGGGCAATTTCTGTTAATAAAACATTTGTATCCCCTCTTAATAATTGCTTATCGACATTTAAGCTTTGTATATTTAAATTTGTATTGAGAAAATTATTATTACCATTATTATAATCATCATTATCATTATTATTATTATCATTATAATCATTATCGTTATCATTATTATTTTTATTATTATTTAAATCATTAAACAATTTTTTTGAGATATTATTTTTTTTATTTTCATTTTTTTTTCTATTATTAATTTTTATACCCCTTTTCACGGTTTTGTTTGTTCTTTTTCTTTTTCTTTTCTGTTCGATTAATTGCTTTTTTTTAAAATCATCTTTTTTTTTCAATAGCTTTTCAAATTTTAAACCCTCAGAAATACTTTTAATACCATTATTTGACCAATTAACCAATTGTTGAATTTGGGATTTTATTCTAAATTCCTTTAATAATTTATTTTTCAAATTTTCATATTCATCAAAAGAATTAAAACACCTAGCAAATGTTTTTATTTTTGATAAAAATTCTAGTTCTTCTTTTGTTTTTGGCTTTAGATTTGTTCCATTTTTATTATTGTTTATGTTACCAATACTTTTTTCTTTATTATTATTTTCCCTCGCCCCGTAACCATTATCATTGCTTTTCTTCGTTTGTTTATTCTTTTCGTTAAATTTATTTGATTTTTGATTTTTTTTAATTTTTTTTAATCCGTTTTTTTCATTTAATAATTCCCCACTAATTTGATCAATTAGATTATTTTTGGTAAAGGGTGTTTCTATTAAATTCATCTTAACAACAAATGCTTTTCTTTTTTCTCTTTCTTCAATTTTTTTATTAAAGGCTTGAAGAACATTCAGTTTAAGTTCCCAAGAAAGTGACTTGTCAATAAAGCCAAGCGAATTTATCATTTCCTCACAGTTATCATCATATTCAACATCAAATTCATACCTTTTAGGTAAAAATCCTAAAATTTCTCCAACTGTTTTGTTCCTCAACTTTTTTTGATTCAATTTGTTTTTGTATTTTCTTTTGATTGGTGATCGTCTTAATTCTTGGATCTTGTGCTGTTTTTTATGAAGATCGTTTTGGTTAATTGATAATGATTCTGTATTACCCTTTTCGGTGGTTGTTGCTGGAGTTGCAGTTGCAGTTGTATTTGATCCTGATCCTGTCGTTAAGGTGGGTGTTGTTGTTGGTGTTGACTCTGCTGTGGGTTGAAGTCTTTCATGACAATTCTTTTTTTTCCCGAATCTTCGTATTGCTCCAAGAATTGTTTTATTTGAAGGATAAGGAAATATTTTTGACTGTATATAAACTCTTTCAAAATGCAATTTACATTGTAGTTTGGTTTTTGTATGTACAATTCTTGCAATTTTGCTCCAATTCCCAAGCCCGCATTTATCAATAGCCTCAAGGAGAAGAACTTCATCTTTCAATGACCACCTCATTTGATAAATTGGAGTTTCTCGGCAATTAAAAATTTGGTAGTCATGATTTGGTTGATGATCATTGAGCTTTTGAACACAAAAATTTGAAGAAACAATAAAATTATAAATGGATTTATCATTTGATTTTTAGGATTTATTTGGATTGTTAAAATAATGTATATTATTTCAAATTGTAAATATAAAGATTTATGAATTATGTGTTTTTGTTGTTAAAAGCAATTAAAATTGTTTAAACCATGCAATTGTATTTAACTCACAACCAAATTGAAAATAAAAACGCATTATCTTTATGACAGTTATTTGAAAAAAGTGAGAATTTTTTTTTTTAGATTGTCAGAATTAAAACTTTTTTAAAGTTTTCTATTTTAAGAAAGTGTGAAGATTTTTTTAATAAGGTACTTTTCTTTCTGAATTCAATCTCTACCTCACATTTTTGGGCTGAGTACTCGCTTTTTTAAAAAAGAAAACTCGATAAAAGTTTTAATTCTGAAAAAGTTTTCACTTTTTTTAAATAGAAAACTTGTTAAAAAAGTTTTAAAAAGGGATACTCACTTTTTAAAATGGATGTAGCACTCAATGTATGATTTTTTTAAAAAAAAACTAAACTATTTTTCAAACAAAAGGGCACACCTCTCAAATCGTCAATACCATCGAATTTGATTGTTAATAAGATAATTACATATTGGTAATTTTCATTTTAATTATTCATTTTTTCATTTTTTGCTTTTTTTATTTTTGGATATTGAACAGTTGGAAAATGAAAAAAACAAGATAAGAAGAAACCAATTTGGAAATAATCTACCTGTGTATAAATGGAAACATTTTAAGTTTGATTTCGAATGAGCTAGAAATAGGAATTAAGAAAGACCATTATTGGATTGATGCATGGAACAAAGAAAAGAGAAATAAAGAAAAAACATTCCAACAAAATACCAGATGAATTGCGGATTTATCTTGAAAATGAGACTTTAAAGAACAAAAGTTTGACCTGTAAAGAATTATCAATAAAGTGTTGAGAACTTTTTCCCAATTCGCCTTGTTCAAAGGTTTTTATTGGGTTTATATTTGTTTTCATTACAATTTACAAAACGAGATTTCTCATTTCAAATAAAAGGGAACACCAATTTTTAAAATATTGAATTTTAATTTTTATTGTTTTGTTTTAATGAGTTTTAAAGAACCAGTTGAGTGTTTTTTTAGGTTTTAAAGCGTTTCTTAGATTTTAGAATGATACTACAATTAATTTGATTCATTTATGAATAATTCTTGAAATTTTTTGTTACCTTTTATTTGAAAAAGAGTTTATAAACCCTCTTTTTAAAAATTGAAATTAACTTTAGGTTAATTAACCCAAAAGAATTTCTCTAATAAAAAATAAATTAATATTTGACTAAAAATTAAACAAAGCCAATTTTCAGACAATCCCAAGTTTTATTGTTGAAAAAGATCAATAAAATCATTTTTTAATTTTTGGAAAAAAGAAGTTTTTTATTATCACCCAATTTATGGAATTCAATGTTCGTTAAAAATCTTTAGTCTTTATAAAACTTTAAAAATGTTCCAAAAAATTGAAAAATGAAAGATTCAACTCTGATTTACCTCATTCTTTTTCTTAAATAGATGATCTAAAGGTATTTTGGTTTCGAAGTTTCAATATCTGAAGACACTCAAAAAATCATTTTTCAAAAATGCCATTACAATCAACATTTTTCAAAAATGATAAAATGTACCTACTTCCTTAGCATCAGATCAATAAATTTTAAAAATCAGAATTGTGTAGAATTTGAAGTGGAAAGCCAATTTTATCACACGAACATTATTAGACAAGATAATTATTCGTTTAGTTGACTTTTAATAATGCTAGATGAACTGAAAAAAATGTGTTATTTCATAGTTTCAAGAATTTAATTCAATTATTAATACCCTCAAATTGAAAAAGAATAACGATTGCAAGACTAGTTTGTTTTGATTCATTGTAGATCTATTGGTTTTAAAAAAAAGAAATACCCAGATGCGTTTCAATGAAGAATTTTCTCTAAAATCAATGGATGAAAATGGTCTACATTAAAAAAGGAAAAAGGATCTTCAAAATGTAATAAATGTATTCAAGAGACTAATTGTTTTCTTTTGGTTGTGTTTTTTTTTTTTTTTTTTTTTTTTTTTTTGCATTGCAAGAAAGGACAAAAGAAAATAAAACAAAAAGAAAAGAAAGTTCATTAAAAAGATTACTTGGACACCTTTCATAAAACAAACTACACACAGAATCGTAGAATCGCATATTGCACACTTGACTATTATACTATTAGTGAGATCTTCGTTGCAGCTCATACAGTGAATACGTGCTACTTTATTGTTTTTGTTCATTTGTGTTTCTTTTGTTATCCTTTTTTAAGATGAACTGCGTTTTTATTGAAGTTTTTTATAAAAATATCACCGAGAAAAAATGATTTCTTAATCCTAACATTTTGAGTGAAGAATCATTCCTTTGGAGACTACATAAGTTTTCTGGGTTTTGTGTTTTAAAGAATTTCTATTTGATTCTTACCGTTAATACTAATGAATATTGAACCATAGTAGATTTCTCTTTTTAAGTTCTTTGTCATTCTTGAATTAGAACTTTATTTATTACCCCCAAAAGAGGTCTAATTTATTGTTCAGGAAATTGTCCACTTTAAGGGATTTGTCTCTATTACTTTTTTTTGACCAATTTCTAAATAAGGATTTCTACATCATAAAATATTTTTAATATTGAAAATAAAAAGGGGTAACAAAATCAAGTAATCGGCAAAAAAATTTCTCAATCTCTATTAAATTTATTTAAGAAAATTTTATTGAGACTTGTTTCTTATTTAAAATCTTCAAGAAATGGAAAATAAAGTCAAGGATATTGCAAAGTGAAAAAAATTGTTGTAGTAAATTTAATAGTAAATTGAAAAAAAAATTTATAACATCCTTAAATTGATTAAGAAAGTAAAAAATCTGATTAGAAAAAATCAGAGCTACTTTTGGTGTGATTATGGGAAAGGAATTATTGCTTTTAAGAATT
The DNA here is from genome assembly GCA_027625915.1 of Anaeramoeba flamelloides. NCBI lineage: Eukaryota > Anaeramoebidae > Anaeramoeba > Anaeramoeba flamelloides. Next base: position 3,143,766 of record JANTQA010000008.1, read on the forward strand.
TAAAATCTTTTTTTCTTTTTCAAAAGTTCGAAATTATAATGATCAAAATAATGAGTTGACAACGACTATAACCTGTGTTTCAAAATATAATCCGTACTTTTTTTTCTTGTTGTTCCATGGCTACATCCAATTAACTATCCAATAGTACACCTAAGTTCAAATCAATTTTGTAGGTAAAGGTCTGATATTTTCAGTGAAATTTGAATTAGTAAAGCAATTAGTTGAAAATTTTACAGAATATTTTCAATTTTTTAGAATTTTTTTGTTTTTTTGATTATCAAAATCTCTTTAAAATTGTAACTCAATTTTTTGAGAGAAATTTTGCAAGTTGATCCTTCCTTTTTAGAATTTCTTTTTAAATAATAGAACTTAAAGAAACCAATACCATATTTATTTTTGGTTTATTATTCGTTTCTTTTATAGGTTGATGTATAAGTCTTCAATAAAATAAAAAAAACATGTTTTTATTTTGAAACACCAATTAATTTTTTTGCTCGCTTTATTTTGACTACAGTAAAACATTTTTCTGAATAATTTTAAAAAAAATATTACTTTAAAGGAGAATGAAATTTTATTAACTTAAAGTAAGTTTGCAAAATACCCCTCTAAATATAACCAATTAAGTTTATAAAATAACCCTAAATAAAAAATCTACTTAATAACAAAAATTTATTCTGAGTATTTGGTCTCTTTTGTAAAATATAAACTAAAATTCAAAATAAATGGCCCACCTTATATTTCAATTTTGAATTGCTTTTGTATCGTTTTGAAGTTTTTCCTCTCACAATGAAAAGTTTGCAAATAAATCATTTTTTCTCTTTTTTATTTTTTTCAAAAGTGTTTTGTTAAAATGGAAAATGAAAATGAAAAATTTGAAAGAAGTAACAGATGAATTAATAGAAAAATTGGTTTCAAATATGACAAAGAGATTAGATTTAGTTATTCAAAGGGAAGGAGAATCGATAAATGGGTTTTATTAATTTTTAAAAAAATTTTTTTTCATGTAATGCTTCATTCAAAATAAATGGCCCAATTTTTTTTTAACTTTTTTTAAACTATTTTTTGAAGAAAGACAAAGACCCCTGGAGTAGTGAACCAAATACTAAAATAAAAATTTTGATATTATAATAGATAACTACAAGTATTAAATATATTTTTCTTTAAATTTTGATTTTTGATGGGCCAATGATTTTGAATGATAGTTTACTTTATTTTTATTCAAAAATTCATAGTTAAAATCAATTTTTTCTTTTTATTGGAACAAAAAAATCAGTAAAAAACAACAAACTCACTAAATTAAAAAACCTCATAATTCTTTTTTAAAACCTGGAAAATTCAATTTATAATCTCAAGAAATACTTTTTAGTTTGATTTTTATACATCAATCCCAAAATAATTACATAGGACTAGTAATAATCCAAAGATATAAAGTATCAATGGCCTTTAATATTCAATTTTTTGATATTTGCATTGATACTAATCCTCCTTGAAAAAAATTTTCAAATTATTGTAATTGTAAAAAAACACTAAAAGTTCTCATTTTCAGATAATATTTTACTTATTTTTCCTAATTTTGAAAGGAAAAACCAAGTTCAATAACAAGTGCAGATATCCGAATTAAAAAAGAACTAAGAACAACAAACTAAACCAAAAATTAAAAATTTATTCAAATTTGAATTTTGATTAGTAAACTGAGTAAAAGTGAATTTTTTAGTATTATGAAATTGGTTTTTAGAAGGGTATTAATCAAGTTTAAGGAATTTCAAATTCAGATATTATCATTGATCAGCTAAAAATAATTAAAAAAATATTTTTAAAAAATAATTATAAAAAATTCCTTTATCAATACCATCTTACAATTAAAAATGATTTTACATTTTTTAATAAGAATAGAAAAAATATATCAAGATTTTTTCGGAATTATCTAGTGATTCCTCAGTTATAAACTTTCAATTGAAAATTAGTTTGGAATTGAAAGAAATTGTTAAAATTTTTCAATCATCAACAATAATGATGGTGAGAAAATCAAAATAAAATAAAATAATATTTCATTTTTTTTTGTCTCAATCAAAAATTTTTAAAATTCAAAATGACTACAACTATAATTGACGGAAGCGGACACATTATGGGAAGACTTGCATCTGTAATTGCCAAACAACTCCTTTCAGGAAACAGAGTAGTTGTTGTTAGATGTGAAGAGATTATTATTGTTGGTCCTTGGTCCAGAACAAGAGGTAAACAATCAATCAATTCTTCTATTTTTATTTCTATTTCTTTTTCTTTTTTTGAAAGTTTGGATCTTTTCGATCAAAATAAACAAATTTCTTCATACCACACCAAAAAAAACTGTTTTTTTTTCTTTTCTTTTAATTTGCTTTTTAATTTTTTTTTTAATTTTCTAATCTTTTTTTGTTTTTCTTTTCTTTTTTTATTTTTCTTTTTGTTTTGTTAAAAATAATAAAACAAACGAAACTCTTACAAAAACAAAACAACTAAAAATTACAACTGACAACAACAACAATTCCAAACGATTAACCAATACCCACAAAAACCTAAAACAAATTTCCAAAACCATTCATAAATATTTCTCCTCAACCACAATTACGCTTTTATAAACCAAAAGAAAAATATTGCCAATGGAAAAGAAAAAGAACAAGTGTAAGACCAAACCACGGTCCATTCCATTACAGAGAACCATCCAGAATCTTTTGGAAATCTGTAAGAGGAATGCTCCCACATAAGACCTTCAGGGGCACTGCTGCTCTCAAGAGATTAAAGGTATTCGAAGGGATCCCAGCGCCTTATGACAAAAGGCAAAGAGTTGTTGTACCAGAAGCACTTAAGGTCTTGAAGGTTAAACCATTCAGAAAATCAACCAAAATAGGAAGACTTTCACACGAATTTGGCTGGAAACATTCTGAACTTGTTGGAGAACTTGAAAAGAAAAGAAAAGCAAGAGCAAAAAACTACTTTCTCCAAAAAAATGCCAGAAAGAAAATCGTTGAACAAGCCTTAGAAAACAAAAAAAAGGAACTTGAAAAATTAGATCCAATTTTAAAGCAATTTGGTTGCCTTTAAACGCATAGTCAATTATTTTGTGTTTGATTTTTTAGATTTGATTTGATTTTGGTGTACATTTTAATTTTAATTTTAATTAATCACTAATTGTGATTTTTTGAATTTTAAATTAAACACTATTTTTTTTTATTTTATGGAACAAAAACCAATACAAAAGAATTCACCGTAAACTCAAAAATAAAATACTGAATCATTTCTCTAAACCTTATATAGAAATCTAAATAATGGTCTATTTTGAAATTTTTAACCCAAATTTAAAATCTTGAGAGCGATAAGCGACAAAGTTAAATTTTTTATTAATCAATTTTTTTTTGGAGTAGTTTGATAAAAAACTGAACAAAAATTTTTTAAAAAAGTTCAAAACTATTTCTAGAGAGCTTACCAACAATTTTCTAGATAGCCATTAAAACGTTTTTATCACACTTTTGTAAAAGGTGCCAAATTTCTAATTTTTTTGTCAAAAGTATGTTCGGGATTAAATTATATTTACCATTAAGGGTTAGTTACTACACTTGATTTTTTTCATACTAGGATTAACTTTCTCTCTAAAAATTATAATGTATATATACGCTTCTTTTAGTTGAGAAAAAATGAAAAAAAAGGAGTATTGTAAAGATCTCAAAGGATTTCTTGGCTAAAAATCGATAACAAAAAAATTTCACAGTATATCAATAGTAAATAATTAAATAAAAAAAGAAATTCTCAAAAACAAAAAATTCAAAATAGAAAAAAAAAATAATTTTAAAAGGATACCAATGTCAAACAATGCAAATGTCCAAAAAATAATCAATGTTTTCAAAAATTTAAATAACAAAAAAAAAAAATGTTTTCCAAGTTTTTTAAAAAAATTCTATTAAACAAAAAAAGTTGCAAAGTAACTCAATTTCAATTTAGAAAAAATTTCAATGAACAAAAAGAATAGTTTCAAATGATATTCAAATTACAAAAAATTCAATAAAAAAAAAAAATTGCAGAGGATCTCATTAAAAAAAATGCAAATGTCCAAAAAATAATCACTGTTTTCAAAAAGGTAATTAACAAAAAAAAAATTCATAATTATCTCATACAAACTAAAATCGAAAAAAAATTTAATTAGTAAGAAAAATTATTAAGAACCCTCAAAAACAAAAAGTCAATTTTAGAAAAAAAAAATTCATCTTTTCTGATTCTATATTTCGAAAGGGTTAAATTTCTTCCTTTTGGAACTAATTGATTTCTTCAGTATAATATCGATTTAATTCAATTAAATTCAATTTGTAGTTATTTTTTAACCCTCTATTTTTTACAAAGTAAGGATTTTTAAATGTTTTGGCGAAAGAAATAACTCACTTGAGAAATGAAAAATAAATTAAAAAAACTTTTTGATCTTAAAATATACCTAAGAGAGCAACAGTATTAGATTTTAGATTCTGGTATTTACAATTTAAAAACAACACTAATTGTTACATACAATTATCTTTCACAACTTTTATTTTTTTTAAAAAGAAAATGTCTCTTCTTTAATAGTTTTGAGTTTATAGTTAAAGGGATATTTTCAGTATAAAAGGAAAAAAAACTGGATTTTGAAAATTATTCATTTTGAAGTCTTTTTAAAGCAGTAAAAAACAGTAATATATGCTAAGAAGAAAATATTTCAAAAAATTAAGAGAATTAAAAGGGGGATTAAAATTGGAAACAATCATCATTCCAAGATTTACGAATGTAAGAATTTTTCAAAAACATAAAAAACGAAAATTGAAATATTTTCAAAGAAAAGAAAAGAAATAAAGTTTTGTTTGTATATGAAAAATTAAAAAACAATTTTTTTTTTGGAAACTGAATAGAATAACATGAATATATTTAGCAACATTAGGCCTGGTAATAAAATTAATTCCAAATCAATTACGTATAAAAAATTAACCGAAAAAAATAAAAGAACAAAAGTGTAGAAAAATGATACTTTTTATTGTATCTTTCAAGATTTACACCTAATTTCAAAAATTGTTACCCACTTGAAATAATAAATTGAAAAAAAAAAATTATCCTTTAGTATTCATACACAACAAATAATTAAATTTGATTAGTAATATACATTTAAATCATTCTAAATAAATATAAACCCAAAATTTTTAAAAAAAAAAAAAATTAAAATAAAAAACAAAAAAAAGTGTTACAATTTTTGAAATGAGTATTACCAATTTTTTTATAACTGAACTTTTACTGAAAAAGTTATCAACAAGATTTTTTACAAATAATTAAAGGAATTTCGAAAGGAATTACATAATCGAAATTTTCTAAATGATTATCGGTCTTTTGGAAAATCTTTTTTTTTTCCACTTGATCTTTTGCAATAAGCATCAAAAAAAAAAAGAAAACCAAAAAAAAAACAAAGAAATCAACACAAAAAAAAAAAAGAAATCGAAAAAAAAAAAAGAAAAACAAACGATAAACTAAAATTTAAAAAAGCAAAAAAACGATTTACAAAATTAAAACTAAAATTTGCAAAATTAGAAAAAATGATACTGATCTAAAAAGTTGAAAATATTTTTTGGATAAGAATATGTGATAAATACCCAAAAAACCTTAATTTAGCATTATAAAGTGAGTTAAAATTTTTTTGTAAATCAACTCCATTTCACTCAAAAGAGCCCAGCTAAAAATGAAAAAGTAACTTTATTTTTAAGAATCAGTCAAACTTACCATTGTTTAGAAATAAGAGAAATAATAAACTTTGTAATAGAGTAGATAATCAAAAACGAAAAACCTATACAAACCATAAATTTCACAAAAAAAAAAAAAAATTTTTTGTGACCCTTTCATTGAATCGTCTCGTGCAAAATTTCTCAATTTCCTTGGGAAATTAAAATAGTTTAATATAAGATTATTTAATAATAAACGAATGAATTTTTAAAAGAAAATACAAAGCCTCACTTTTCTTAATGTTAATTTGGAGTTTCAAATATTATTTTTTTTTTCAAATTGAAATTAAAAAAAAAAAACAAAAAACAAGAAAAAAAAATTTAAAAAAGCAATAAAAAAAAAGCAAACAAAAAAAACAAAAATTACAAAATAAGAAAAAATGATCCTGATCTAAAAATTGAAATTTTATCTTGAGATGATACTGAATTAAACTCATATAATATGTTCATTTTCTTCAATAAAGATGGGATCCTTTGACTGGAAAAGAGTTGTGTTTAATTTACTTGTAAATTCGAGTGTTTATTATTCGATTCCAAGTAACTTTTGTTTTGAAATTGAGTTCTTTAAATGAAATTTTTTTCTTTATTTGTTTTTATTTTTTTCTAAATTTTTTTTGAAAAAAACTGGAAAAGAACTTTCCTAAAAAGTGAAAATAAAAAAATGAAAAACTAGGGAGTTTTTGTTTTATACCTACACAGGTGCTTTAAGGTTAGATGTTAAAAATTTTTAATCTGGTAAGGATATATTTTTGAAGTGACTGAATATAAACCCCAATCGAAAATTTTGGACACACACAAAATCAAAAATATGCAAAAAAAAAACTAAATTTATTGTATTTTTTTGGATTTATTGTTAAGAACTAAGTGTTGAAAACTTGTTCTGGTAAAGAGAGATAATTTTGAAGTAACTAAATTTGTGCCTTCTAATTCAAAGAGTGTCTAAATGTACTATTTTGATACAGCCATTAGAAGAATTTTAAACTTGATTTTGTTTTTGAAAATAAAATTGTGAATTTGTGTTTAGATATTTCGAAGTAGAGACCAAAATGTAATCTCACAAATTAAATATTAAATTCTTTTTTCAATCTTTCAATTTCCGAATTAAACCCTGAGTGTAAACTCAATTGAAAGTAATCAACGGCGTCACTAAGTTCATCTATCAATAATACCGGGTCTATATCAGCAGTAATTTCGATTTTTTCGGTATAAAAATATTTAAACAAAATTTCCAATGAATCTATTGATTTTCCTGAATAATCTTTCACTTGATTTGTTTGTGATTGTATTGTTTGAAACATTTCTCTATATAGCCCCGATCTAGCAAGTAATATTAATTTATGCACTGGTAACTCAATGTATTCTCCCTCCTCGTCCTGGTCTTCATCGTCTTCATTGTCTGTATCTTTTATCAAAACAAGAAAATCTTTTGATTCTTCCATTGTATAATATTTCTTGCAATCGTCCATTAATGATTTGGTCGACAAATCAAATGATCCAAAGTTTTTACAGATTTCTTCCGCAATTTTCTTATCATAATTAGGAATATTGTATAGCCATTTTATAAACTGTTCAATATACTCATTATTATAATTAGTTTCTAATAATTTTTTAGCTTCTTCGAAATCTGTTTCAAGTCTTAATTGTGTAATTGATTTATGTAATTTGATACCATTAATCTCCCCGTCCTTTGTTAAATCGTGAGAATATAACAACTCAAAATCGGAATTTATTGAAGATGAAAACATTATCAGAAAGCAAGATGCTAGATACCCACATCTCATCGAAATTGGTTTTTGATCAAGCTTAAAGGATAATTTCGCTATTTCATTCTTAGATCTAATTGAATTTTTAGCGATTCCAAGATTACCAGATTCCCCAATTATAAAAAGTTCTAAATCTCGGCTCAAAAAAATCGTATATCCATAACCACATGAAAGAAAATCTATTTCGATATTTTTGTCTTTAAAAAAAGATATTTCCTGAAATATTTTTTTATTTTGCATTGAAGTGTATCCTTTGTCTCCACATGCATATACTTTACCACTCTCAGTTAATAACATAGAAAAATTATACCCCCCATCTATATGTTTGATTTCTTCACCTTCAAGTGGTTTCATGTCAACATTTTGAACTCCCGACACACTTGAATCAACACCAAGCTGACCTTTTATTTTAAATTACATCAAAAAAAAAAAAAAAAAATTAATAACAATTTAATTTAGTTTTTTTAATTTCAAAAATAAATATTCCTAAAAGTAAGATACATTATTATTATTGCTTTTTTTTTTTTTTTTTTTTGAAAGCTATAGTTTTAACTTCTTAATTATATATATATATATATTATAACGACATCTAATTAATGTATTTTGTTATAAGACCTCAGCATATCCTTCTCATTCCACACACACACAAAATCGCGCGCACGCACCACTTATTTCCCTTTAAAGTTTTCTTTTATTATCCCTATTAATTTTTTTTTCTTGTAATTCGAAATAAAATATTCTTATTAAAAAAAAAAAAAACAGTTTGAAACAAATTTTTCAGGGTTCAAATGAAATATTAAGGTTTATAAATACTTGTTTAAAATTTTATTCGAAAGTGTGAAATTTTAGTCAAAAAGAACTATTCTAAAAGTTTTTCTGAAACTTTTTAATTATTATCTTGAAAAACAATTTTTATTTGTAAATGATACATTTGCTAAGTTTCAATTATTCAAATAATCACTTAATTTCACTTTTTTTACTTGGGTATATTTCCAAAATAATTTCAATTTCTCAATATAGATTTTAATAGTGGCAAAAAGTTCATTTTTGTGTTTCAAAAAAATTACTTCTTTATCCAGTAAACAAATTCAAATGTACATTTTTTTTTTTTTTTTTTTTTATTATTATTATTTTAATAATTTGTTGACGTAATACGAGCATATTTTTTTGGATTTTTAGAAATAATTGGAAAGGGATAAATGAACAAAAGAGAATTTTATTATTCGTAATTTCACTACATAAGATCTTTCAATTAATCTTTTTTGGAGATATGAAAAATCCGAAATAAAATTATTTATTATAAAAAAAAAGAAAAGGGTATAAATTTGCCTTGGATTGTTGATTACACAAAGATTAAGAATCAAAAAATAATTTTTTAATTTTCAAAAATAAAAGATATGTCATTTTTGACAATAGAAGTACTACTTTTTTTAGAAAATTATTTTTCAGGGTTTAGCTTTCAATTTGAAATTAAATTAATTTGTCAAGAGTAGTTCACTTATCAAGAACGGTTGAAGGTTTCAAAATTTCTGATCCTAAAAAATTAGTTTCTTTGATTTCTGCTATTTCCCTAATAAAAAATTTTTTTTAACATCTATATACCTTTTTATAACAAAATTTCCTTTTATATGTTGATTTTTTCAATATTTTTTAAAAAAATAGTCTTATAACAGGCTTATAACATGTTACAATTTTTAAAACACATTTTATAACAAACATTTATGTTATAAAATTTTTTATTATAAAATTTTATAACATTATAAAACGTTTATAACACCCCAACAACACGTTTATAACATGTAATAAAAAACTTTTTTTATTAGGGTTCTGTGATATTTCAAAATATCTAAATTTGAAAGAAAAAAGTGGGATCCTATTTAGTAATTTTAAAAAAAAATTGAGTAACTTAATAATATTTTTTGTTATCAGAATAGTTTTTAAATAGTTTTTTAGTCTAAAGACCTTTTAATGTTTTTGAAAATAACTAATAAAAATTTTTCATTTTAAAAAGTTTGTGTTTTTTTTTTATCGTAAATTAGACATCCAGGACAATTGGCAAACTTTTGAAGTATTTTCTCTATTTCGGATTTAAAATAACATATTTTTAGGAATTTAAAAAGTTTTTATCAAAATTTTGTTTTTTACTTTCTTTATTCTTTAGGAATCCATCAAGAAAATTTCAATTTACTTTTTAATAGTTAACGATTTTTCATTAACTGAAATTGGGAAAATTGATGTTTGAAAATTAGGTCTCTTTGATCTGAAAGTCAAAGATTTCTTCTTTGAAAACCAAAAAATTACAGAAAAAAATGTTAGCAAAATTACATTTTTGAACATTTTGGGGGAAATTATTTTTTTTTCAATTCAAACCTTTTACCAAATCCAACAATTAAGCAACAGCCTAAAAAACCATTTATGAGGGAAAAACAAAACAAACTGAAAAAGATAAACAAAGATTCAAAATCTTGAAAAAACAAAATTAAACAATTTAAAAATTGTTAATTTATACAAGCTACAAATATATGGTTTGTTTATCGGGAAAAACCAAGGTGTAAATACTTATTTTTTGAAAAATAAACAATTTACTTGAAAATGTTATTCTTGGAGGTGATGTGCTTTGTATTATTTTTATAAAAAAATTTAATTCACAGAACAAAGTTAATTTTATGGTCGATCAATTGTTCAGAAAACGATTGGTAAGGTTGATTTTTTGTTTTTATTAGTGAAAGATTTGCTTTCCGTGAATGGAAATGATGTTAATAGTAAACAGACATCAACTCCAAATAATCCAAGAAGACCATGATAATATTGTTGATAATATTTAAAAAGATCTTTTTGGTACTTCATGAATTGTGTAACCAATATGGTGCCCTATTATCAAGAAGATTGTTTTGATCATGTTCATTTTCAGAAAAAAATTTATCTAAAAAAAAATTGAAACTTGAAAAAGATATATTTTTTTTTAATTTTCATTTTTTTATTTCAACTTTTTATCTTTGCTCTTATTCATCAATAGGTTTATTTGTGAGCTATATGACTTTTGGGTAGGGGTATTTTTAAAATTGTGGCAAATGTAATTTTTATCCAAAATGTGCTAATTGTGTCCCGAATTGCGCATGTGTTTTTTTTTTCTTATTTTTCAATATTTTTCACCAACACAAACTTTCAGGGATCAACAATAAAATAAAAATCCGGACATGATTGTTTATATTAATCTGCGCTTTCGAGATTGTGCAAGATTACTAAAATTTTACGAGAAACTATTTAAAGTGTGTCTTTGATTAAAAAATTAGAACAAATATGCAAAATAATTCCATATGGGCATAAGCTATGCTCAAAAAAAAAGCATAATAAATTTATTTTACAATATTTTTATTAAAATTAATTCTAATATAACTATTAAAAAATCCCAAAATTAAAATTTTGATTCATTGTTTCTACACAATAATTCAATTTGTTTATTTGTAAGATATTACTTTGATTAAAAAGGTATTAAAGTTTCTGACCAAAATTTTTTTATAGGATATTTTTTAGGTGTGAAAATTGGTGTTTATTATTTTCTTTTTTTTGATAAAAAAAAAAAAATTTCTCAAAGTGGTTTTATCTTGATAGAATTTTTAGTAGAAAGTAAAATATATAACTGTATTTTGTTATTTAAAACAGTTTTTTGCTCTTATCATATTGTCGATTTTTTTATTAAAATTTCATAATAACTTGTTTTCTCCAATATTAATGATACATTTTTTTTCTCATTTTTTCGAAATAATTTGAAAAATATATTTTGAAATTCAAACAATAGTTGTTGATTAAATTAGTCGTAATATCCCTCTTAATTTTAAATTACCTATTTATGAATAGAAATATTCACAAAGAAAATATTATTTCAAATATATAAACTTTGTTTCTGTCAAAGGGGAATCCAAAAAAGTAATATTTTTTTCAAATATCAATTATTTTATAGAATTGACCTTTGAAGAACAAATAAGAAATAAGCAGAATAATACACATCAAAAAATTGTTGATATCCGTCTGAAATAAAACTAATAAATCAATAGATTTTCTTAAAAATTGAAAAACTCAAATTCTTAGCAATCCCAATTGAGAAAAACAAGAATGTTTATTTTGATCTTCTACTGGTATTTGAATAATAAATAGGAAACAATTTTCACTTCATTTTCCATACTTTTCTTTTAGAAATCAAGTCCCCAAACGAAGTGTGTTGTGATTTGTGGTCTCTATTTGAAAAAGTAAATGAAAATGGAGTGAAAATTTTTCACATTTATTATGCAAATATCAGGATCAGAGATTGAATAAAATTGCAATAGAAATCAAAGTATGATTTCTCAACAATCGTTTCCATAATTTCTATAGCCTAATAAATAACACGTTTTTACCAAGTGACTATCAATTTTGCAATAATTAAAATTTTTGCAAATGAATTTGGTGTCAAGAAAAAAATTGAAAAAAAAAAAAAAAAGAAAAAATGTGCAAAAATGTGAAAAAATGATTTCAATTTTAAAATTTCAAAAATAAATTTTTTCTTCTAATATCCACACAAACCCTTTAAACACACGTAATTCACCCCTGATAACTTTGGGCTTTGACTGGAAAATGGTTTGTAAAAAAAAAAAATACATCACTTTTTTTGGAATTACCTTATATCTCTAAGTACCGAAAATACAGATCTTGATGAAATACTCATCATAATATTGCTCGACTCTTGATCTCTCGTTAATTGATTTCTTTGTCGATATGTATTAATAGATAATATGTTTATGATTTTTTTGATGTGACAAAATTTTTGCATATTTCAAATAATTTTAATAATTTTGTTTTTGTTGAAAGTGTTTTTAATTTATTTTTGTTATTCTGTATGAACTATCTGAATTTGAGACTAGGGTGTGATTGGAATCCAATATATTATCCCATAAAAATCATTTAAAAGATTTTTTGTTGGAAGAAAGTTCAAAATATTGTAAAATTTTGGTTTGTTTTTGAATTTCAATCAAAATCTTTTTTTAATAATCAAATTCCAAATTTACCATAAAAAGGTTCAAAAATCCTAAAAGTACCTTACTGTGAGCTGCCTTTCCACTTTATATTCAAGTATTATCGAGTTAAATATAAGGATATAATAATACTTGAAAATCATCTGGTGGGGATCTTCAGCAAGAGGAACACAAAATTGATTTTTTAATTTGTATTTGTTATGTTGGAAAATTTCGAAAAGTTTTTAGATCAATAAAAAAGAAAATTCAGAACCCAAAAAAAAACACCTAAAATTGCAGTATTTTGATTTTCCTTCAACAAATAATCAATTAAATGGTTTTTTTTGTATTGTAACATTGTATTCCAGCACTCAGAGGGTATAAAATACGGATATTCCTTAAACTTTTGAGATATAATTTAATTTTTGAGCGACTATCAAACAAAACTAAATTAACCAAAAGCGTTATAACTCTGAATTTTTGGGATGTTCTTAATTAAACAGGAGAATTTTTTTTTATTTATTTTTTACCAATTGCTTATTAATACACTTCAAGAATAGCTCAAACCTTAGAAATGCTTTCAAGGTTTTTGGCGCTTTCAGCCTGGTAGTCTGCAAGATTTCACTTTTCAATATTCTTTTATCTTTTTTCAAATTTTAAATACTGGATCAAAACTTTTTAAAGCCCAAAAAAAGGGTAAAAAAAAATAATTAACAAAAGATAACTTTTTGAAATTTGATTGGAATTATTGAATGTTATCTAAATTGAAAGTAATTCTGATGTAGGGTGTATCAAAATATGATTGAATTGTTTTAGAAAAGTTTTCCAAATTAAAATTATTTGTTAACTTTCAAAAATCTTAAACAGTTTTTCTGAAAACCGAAAAGCCGAAAAGTGTGCCTAAATTGCAAGTTTTTAAAAGTTTTACTTGTTAAAACTTTTAACTTGAAAGTTATTGGATTTTGATATTTGAAGGATTACCCATATTCTAGGGTCAAAATATACTCGTTTTATGTGTAGAAACATATTTATTGACTTTTAAGCTGGTTAAGTCATGAGATCTTGTTAAAATTTAGGTTTTTTTTTCCAAAATTTTGGTTTTTGGGAAAACCCATTTTTCAAAGGATTTAACACCTTTGTGATTTTTAACCGCATTTCATTTGTTGCGCTTCAATGTATAGAATCCGTTCCCTTTTCTTTCTAATGTTTCGAACTTCAATTCTTAATTGTTGAATTTTCTTTTTTGCAATTAATTTCGTGTTGATGCAACTTTAAAAGTTAAAATGTTTTTTGTTGGTTTGTGTATTTGCTATTTTTAATCCCAAATTTCCCTTTTCCACTACCACATGAGACGTGTCTGAATCGAAAAGGGTAAATTTTAAATTTTATTTGCATACATTTTTTTTTTGAAGAATATTCCAAATAAAAAGATCAGTTAAAATAATGAAAAACTCCTAGACACTTTTTTTCCAAGGTTTTTTTTTCTTTTCTTTTATTTTTCTTTTATTTTTCTTTTCTTTTTTTTTTTTGGGATCAATAAACTCTTCTGTTTTCCTTTATTTTTAGGATGTTGTTTGCTTAGGTTAGTGTTGGTGTGTATTTCCTTAATATTATTACTAATAATTAGAATTTAAGAGATCAGATTGTTTAAAATTAGGAGGTGGTTTGAGTTTCTTTGCTCCCATTTCTTTTCTGAACACACTTTTGACGTAAACTGTAATTTTTTTATGGTGAAATTCAAGACAAAAAACTTTCTAGTTCCCTTTTCGGGTAGCAGATTATAAAATCAGTGGTGCTGAATAGATTGGCAATATAAAAATTTCTTTCTTTGGAATAAAGGGATCTTTCAAATTTGAAAATGGAATTTTAACTATTAGTTTCTTTTTTCCAACTAAACAAAAATAGAAAGTGAAAGGTTTTCAACCCTTTTTAAAGTTCGTAGAAAAAATAGTTTCCTGTGTTGCAAAATTAAAGTGAGAAAAAAAATAATAAGAAAAAATAAAAAAATTGCAATATTTTGGCTTCGCTTTAATTGAGTATCTTTTAAATAATTTGTTGGTGATGGTAATATTGTATTCCAACCCCTAGAGAGCACCAAATATGAATAGTCCTTAAATACTATCAAATTTTGATTAATTTTTCATGATTAAATCAAAGTGTTGTGAATTTTCAAAAGTTACACAATTTTTATGCTATTCATGTTGTGAAACTTTTACAAATTTTTTCTTTTTTCTTTCTTTTTGTTTTTTCCATTTTTTCTTTATTTTTGTTTTTTCAACCATTAAAACTATTATTCTTTTGCTTTTTAAACATAAAAAAATTTGGGCTTTTTCTTTTCGTTAACAGTCGTGTAGTTGGTTGGTTTTACTCTTAAATTTCCTCAAAGGACATTTAAGTCAAAGAACCATATCAAAGAGAAAATTACACTTCTTCAATAATAATAATCCCATTTAATTTTTTTAATTGGGGACTGAAGTGTAATTGGGAACGTTTTGGAGAAGTATCTAAATTTTGAAAATTAAAAAGTTTATTGAACAGTTGACTTTTTGTAAATCTGAAGAAATGTGAATTCTGATTTTTTTGAAAATTTGGTGTTGGGGGAAGTTACTTTGTTGAAACGAATGAATTCAATTTATATCTTTAAAAACAAATGAAAAAAAAACAATCTAAAATTCCAAATTTGTTTTTTTGATTTGGGTTTTGTTTTTATCTTTCGAAGAATAATTAAGATCAGACATACCGTATCCATTATAGCCAAAAGCTTTCAGAACGTTTGATGTTGTTATCACAAATGTAACCTCGCCATAAGTATCTGAAAAAATGTTCTCGATATTAGATAATGTCAGTTGTGGTGTTTTGAAATAGTTTTCTCCTGTTTTTCCAAGATTACAATCTCGGTTGTACCCAAAACCATAAAGGTCATTTTGTTTTGATAATAAAAATTGCTGAGTGTGACCAGAAGTAATTTTTTTTGGCGAGATATTTTCAAAGTACTTCAGTACGGTTGGTACACTTAGTGTCGTATTTTTAGGTTGCCCTGTAAGGTAATAAGACGTGTTGTTACCCCAAGTATACACTTTTTCAGTATAAGAAAAGGCAATAAAGTGCTTATTGAAGCCCGATCCAGAGATGTCCTCGATCGGATCATAGTTGCCTTCTATTTTTTTTCCTGTAACAGAATTATAGAGCGAACCATCACACGCTAAAAAGACGCTCTCACTTCTTGAATTTGCTACTTTCTTGATTAGTTTTGATGTGAATTCAATTTTTTGTGGTATTTTTACAAAATCCGTTTTTAAATTAAGGATCCCCAACCCGCTTTTTGTGTTTCCAAAAACTTTGAGGTTTGACATTTTTTTGTCAAAATTAAAAAATGAAATAAAAAAGAAAAAATGACAAGAGTGCTCTCCTTGTCAAAATGAATAACAAAATATCTTTTGGAAAATGAAACATTTTATTTCAAAATTTTACCTCTGACAAGCGATAACATAACACTGATTTAAAACTATTTAAAATAGTTGAATTTTGATTTAAATCTTTTTATTTTCAGATGAAAGATATTTTATGGTCTGTGAACAATAAGTCGATACCTAACAACATACTGATCAATTTCTAAAACTGGAAAGTTGAAACTTGTTCTACAAATTGAAAATTGTAGTGTTTTTTTGTTTTTTGTTTTTTCTTATTTAAGGTTTAAAACACTGAAAATGGAAAAAAAAAATATTATATGGTATGGAATGTGATGAGGTGTTATTTTCATTACTGTTTCGGGTTTTATAGATAATGTTGGATATGGTTGTTATTATACTGTTATTTTCCAATTAATAAATGAAAATTTTATTTCAATTTCCCAAATGAATCTTAATTATTACTGCTACAATCAAATTAGCATAGATAAAATTTTGTCTGAGAGTTAATTAAGGAAGTTTAGTTTATTGTCGAAATATATCATTTCTAAATGAAGTTGTAAAGAGCTTTGGATTTTCTTCAACTTATAAAATAGAAAAATATTTTCGAGTGTGAACTAAAAATTTTCATTTATTAATTAAATTATAACCGTATTTATTGACTATAACAATGAAACATTAAAATTGAATTTTGACCTCTTTCTAGCCAGGGTCTTGATTTATTTTATTGATATGAAAGAGTTTCAGAATCTTTCTTGTTTTTTGGAAGCAAAAATAAAAAATATTATTTAACGGTTAGCAATGAACAATTAGTTAAACTTCAACAATCCAAAATTGTTGAAAACATCAATATTAATTACTTTTTAAAAACTTATTGATGCTTAATTTAAATTATTAATACTTGGTGATTTTTTTTTATACCTGAAAACAAGTATAGTAGGTTCCAATTCTTCTTTTATATTTTTTTTATTTTAAAAAGTTATGAGCAAATAAACCCTTACTTACGATCCAAACCACCCAAACCAACATTTTTTTACTTAAAACATCCAAAGGGTTTTTTCAAATCCCACTACGAATATATTTCAATCGAATTGTTTATTTTTGAAACGGAGAGAATTTGGCCAATATTGTCAATTAATAATTTTCCCACTCATTCCTTTTAAAACTATAAAAAAATTCAATACGTATTTTAATTGACAATATATAACCAAAATTCAAGATTTTTAACATACTTAATACTGTTTAAAAATTCCCCACAATAATACAATTTCATCACTATTGGAAAAAATTTGTTTTTTTTATAAAATCTGGAAATCATTTTTTCATCTTTTTTTTATTTGTTTGTTTTATTTTTTGAACTAAATAACCTGTTTTTTTAATCATTTTTTTTCTTTCAAACAACTGGTATTAAGATAGAGTTGAGTTGTTCTTTAGAATAGAAGAACTCGAATAAAATAAGTTGTGATTTTCTAACCATTTGATCGATCAATGATTGTTAATAGAATTTTAAGATATTCCCCAATGAGTTTTTTTTTGTTTTTTTATCATTAAAATTTTTAACATGGTCATTATTTATTAGTTTTGATATTTATTTATTTATTTTATATGTTTTGAATTTATTGATAATTGCTTATATTTCAATTATTTTATATGTAACCTAATTTGAGTTTCCTTCTAGAATTGATTAAATAAGATTATTTTTTTGAAAAATTTGATTTTGGTGTATGAAAAATTACGAAAGGGTGGAAAATTACAGTATATTCCACTTTTAAGATACATACTTTCAACTAAATTTAAGGTACAATAAAAATCTGAAATTAACGCACAGAATTAAAATTCTATTAAAATAATTTGTGTATAAAA
Organism: Anaeramoeba flamelloides; assembly: GCA_027625915.1. Classification (NCBI taxonomy): domain Eukaryota; family Anaeramoebidae; genus Anaeramoeba; species Anaeramoeba flamelloides. The sequence goes on from JANTQA010000008.1 coordinate 3,161,543, forward strand.
AAAATTCAAAAAATGTGCTTTAAGGGATTAGCGTCTAGCAAGGAGAAGCATAGGACCAAAGTATGTTGTTATTGAGCCTAACCGCATTAATGTTACATGGTTCAAATGCCTCTAAAAAATCGATTAGTCAATTAGTAATATTTGTTGATCTCATCAATTAAAAATGATCTATGTATTAGTAAAAAACACAATATTTTCAGAATAAAATATACATTTCACCAAAAATTTAAAGGTTGAATTATCAATATTCAGACCACAAAGTCACAAAATATCTTTCTTAAATTTATGTCGAAATGTAGATTAGTTACTAAAAAATTCGTTTTTTTTAAAAAATTAAAGAATTAACCAATAAAGTTTTTTAACAAATTATTTCTCAAATCATGCATATATATTGATGCTATAAGTATCTTTTTCAAAATAAAACAAAACTAATCAGTCAATGTGCTTTTGTGTTGATGATTATTGAGTTATACTTTGAAATTTAAAAATTATAAAAATAGTTACTTTTGGGAGTTATAAATCTAAATTATTAAATACCAGAATACTCTCTTTTGGGTTTCTGTATTTAGATTTGGAAAAGGAATTAAAGAAAAATTTTTCAAAATGAAACTTTTTTAATTGTGATCATTAGTAAAAAATACAATAATTTGTTGCAATAGATTTATAGTATATTTTTTAGAGCTATTTTACCCATCGTGCACTAATATCATTTACACCCAATTACAATATACTTTGATTATGGGTGAATATATGGTGACACTAATCCCTTAATTTGTGAATTTTTTGTGGTTTATATTTAGTTGAAGGTTTTTGTCTATAAAGTGGAAATGAATAGAGTAAAAGTCAAAAAATATTTTAAAAGAAGATTTTAAAAAAAATACATAAATATCAGAAATTATGTGTTTGTGATATTTTTTTAGTCCTTTTGATTTTTTTTATCTCTTTATAATAAAAACAAAGTTTTACATTGAAACTGTCCCGGGTATGAAAATAATAGTAAATTTCTGGAACTATGAATTAAAAAAAATCAATATATCTCATATATTAAAAAATAATAATATTTTTAATTTTATTAACAAAAAAAGATTCACAAATTTATTATCCCTAGTCACAAATAAATTTATATGTAAAATCTCGAAAAATATTCTAAATAAAAATTTAGGAATTCGGGAAGTGCTGTAGAGTGTCTATTTTTATTTTAATTTTAGGTATTAAAAGAAAATTTAGGAAATTCTTTTTTAATATCTCAAATTAAAAAAAACTAACAGTGGTTTTCTAGAATTCAAAATAATAGAGTAAAATCTTTGATTTTAACCCAATTTCTTTAAATTATTGTAAAACTAAACAATAAACAAGAGGAATTATAAATCCCACACATGAACAATAAAAATGTTTTTTTTAAGCTTTATATTTATTTTAATTAAAAAAAATTCATAGAACACTTGATAGTGCCACAAAGAAATACCTAAATGTACCAGTTTTATATTTTATCCATATTCATAAAAAAAAATAAAAATAAAAAAAAAGGTAAAATATAGAAATGGTTATTATTATTGAAAAAAAAGGAGTCATTAAATAAAATTTTATCAAAATAAAAAAAGAGAAGAAGGTATATAATTAAAATTTTAATATAAAAGTAATAATATAATTTTTATAAAATCAAATGAAAAACATTTAAAGTGTCTTTGAGCTTTTTTAGACTTTAATTAATTAAGTAAAATTAAAGATTTTATGAATTCTTTATAATTTTACAAAACCGCTTTTTGCTTTCTTTTACTTTTTGAATTCAATATAAAATTATGTAAATTTTCTTTTTATTTATTCAATTAAATAAAAAAAAATATACTTGTATTTATATCTTCATAATTCGTGGGGGGGGGGTAAACGAAAAAAATTCTATGTATTTGTTTTTACGGTTTTTATTTCTTTCTTTCACTCAAAGGGTTCAAAAATGAACATTTAAAAGTTATTTATTTTTGTATTTTTATTTAGTTGGTTGGGTTATAGTCAACTTCTGAATATAAATGCGATTTTTAATTCTTCTTTTTGGTTGTACAATATCAGTTTTTTTTACTAATTCCTTTTAATTTTTAATCATTTATGATAAATATAACTTTTAAATTTAATATATATATACTTATATATATTTTAAGTGGGGTTTTATTTAAAATAAATTTTAAATTGTCTGTCAGATTGGAAAAAAATGAAAAAAAACAGAAATTGTATTTTTTTACAATTTAAAAAATTCCATCTTACCAAAAAATATTTTTTTTATTTATAAAAAAATTAGTTCAAAAATATAGAGTAAAGTTATTCTTATTGTTGAGCCAACAATAAAGCCTGGGTATTACCACAACTGTGTATCACAATCACTCAATTCTCAAAAAATATTTTTTTTTTTTTTTTTTTTATCTAAAAGGCTTCAAATCGGTTAAGCCTGAATAAAAAATTTGATAAAAAATCAACAGGGTTTAAATATCGATTGGTAGTTGTTTATTTTTTGAAATTATTGTATCTAAATTCCATTTTAAAGACTAAAAAAACAAAAATAAATATTTCTATTATTTAATAATTAATGAAAATGGATGCCAACGATTTGTTAATAATATTTATTTATTGATTTGTTATTTGGAATTTGAGAGGAAAGAAAAAAAATATCTAGATATAACAAGCTACAATTTCATTTATTATTATTTTTTTTTTGGTTAAAAAACGAAAAGGAAGAGTTAAAAGTACAAAAACATAAAAAAGGAAAAAAACGCAAATTCACTTAAAAAAAAAATGAAAAATTATAAAAATTTATTTTTATTTGTAAATTGTTATAAAATACAAAACAATATAATGGTTGCATTCTGAAAACAAAAAAAAACACAAACCTTATCCTTTTATTTAAAATTTTATAATTTATTATTACAAGTCATCTTAAATGGACAGTTGAGATTCAGTTGTTTTGTGGCTGAGATTTTTCAATTTTTGATCAGATTTGTTTGCAATAAAATCATATGTTACAAACCATAAAAACCCGAAAAGTGTACTTTTTTGATCAACCAAGACACAAAATAACAAGGCAGCATGCCTAACACAAAATAATCGATTTTAATTTTCCAGTTAATGCCAACCTTAATGTTTTTTGGAGAATTCAAAAAAATGTTAGTATTAAAAAAAATCGGGTGTATTGGGATGGCTAATTTAAAAATAAATTTTAAGGGACTAATCTCTATTAAATTTTTTTACCTTAATTTAATAGAGATTGAGGAAAATTTTCACCATTGCTTAGATTTGAAACCCCCTGTTTATTTTCAATATTAAACATATTTCTAGATAAGGAATCCTTATTTAGAAATTGGTCAAAAAAAAAATAATAGAGACCAGTTCCTTAAATTAAATAATTAACTTTTTGATGTATGTTACTATTATTTGTGTTTGTAATTAAAAATGTATTGTGGAAAAATTGCAGGTTAATTATAAAAATCTATGTTTCAAAATAAAAACCATGTTTTTTTTATCTTGTCAATATAAATCATCAAATCCAACGACCATAAGTATACTTAAGGATAATCGAATTTTTTTTTTTTTTTTTTTTTTTTTTTTTAGGGGGGTGGTGGTAAACTGGGTGGTCTGTTGTTAATGTTTTAAATTTTGAATTGGATTTGTTTAAAATTTATCTGAATTTTTCTAATTTTTTTAAAATTGTCTTATTTTTTGATGATAAAAAATTACTCTAAAAATCGAAAAAATTTATTATTTGATCCTCATTTTTAGAATTTCTTTTTTAATCATTAAACTTTTAGAAATCCAATATCATATTTACTTATGTTTATTATCCGTTTTTTCTTTTAAAGTGTCAAACTACTTTAAAAAAAAGAAACACATTTTTCTATTTCAAGACGATGTTTTAAAAATTTGTCATTTGTTTATTTTAACAACAGTTTTTTTTTTTTCCTGCAAGCCTTCTTCTGTTGATATTTATCTTGGTGGCCTTTTGTTTGTTTGATCCTTTTGACTTGTCTCACTTTTCTTTTCATTAAACTTTTCTTTTTTTCATTTTTTCCACTTCTTTTATTTTTTACGTTTTTAAGTGATTTGTTCTGAGATCTCTTCTGGTACATTTTTTTTTTGTTGTTTGGTGGGGTTTTGCAATTTTTGGTTTTGTTCTTTCTTGTATTTAACTTTCCCTTCTCCATTTTTTTGCAAATAACATTCGAAAAAGAATCTGAAAATAAGATTTAATTAACACACTTTTGAATGAATTCGGAAAAATAAAACGATTTACAATATTAGTGAATTCAAAGTGTTGATCCTTAATAAGAATTAGCTTGAAAACAATCATTCTTGGAAGCCATTTATGTTGGTTTATTTGTATTATTTTTTGAAAAGGTTTTTTTTCTTTCTGAAAAAATTAGACAATTGAAGTCCAAAAGGATAATTTAAAATAGTTTCTTTCTCTTTTTCGATAATTGAGTCTGTTTTGATAAATTAGAAAAGTCAAAATGTGAATAACTTGAAAAAATAACAAAAGTCTCTTAATTTGCAAACAAAAGATTATTAATCTGAAAAATCAAAAAATAAAAATTTATTTTTTAAAAATGCAAACACTCTTCGAATAAAATTACTTGAGAAGGTGAAATAATTTTACACCAAAAACAAAACCCATTCACTCTTGATTCAAAAACAAGGAAAATAAAGATTTCTGAAAAAGATAAAAAAGAAAGAATTTGTTGTTTAGTTTGAATAATATTTTCAAGACCCAATTTTCGAGTTACTATTGTTTTTTTCAAAAGAAATCAAGAATTGATGAAAGATCGAATTTTGCAAATCTAAAACTCAACCCTTTGTAAAGATGATTTGATGGAAAAAATCGAAAAGGGACTAAACTTGTCCGTGAATTCTTGTTTGTCTCGAACCTAAAATGGAATTAGAATTGAAATTGGAATTGAAAAAGTCAAAAATGATATTAAAAATCTTGAATTAATTTATTTTTTTAACATATTAAACATTTTGCTTACCTTTCTTTGATAAGGTTTTGTTTTAAAAGTTCATTCAAATTTGAATGAACAAGAGATATTTTGTATCCCTTAAACGTTCAAAGAAACGCTCAAGGGTATACAATTACACTGAAGAAAAGCAAGCCGCGATCAAATGGATGGGTAATTGCCTCAACCTTCCTGATTTGAACATCTGTGAGGGTCTGTCTGCATCTGGTATTTTACTTTTAAACCTGCTTAACCTGGTCTCTCCTACAAGAGTTTTGCGAATGGAGACGACAAATGATCGAGGTGAACAAATTACAAACAATTTGAAGGAATGGTACAACACCCTAGAATTTGTTTTCAATTGCCCACGATCCTATTTGTTTGATCTCAAGGACATTGTTGAAACGCCATCCACTGCGCCTGAACTGCTTGTGCATTCTTTAATTTTTCTATCGAACAAATACAAGAGCATCAAAACACTACCCTGTGCGCAAGACAAAGAGAGAACGTTTTTCATTGTTGTAGAAGATCTGGATCCACAAGACGAAATGACAAAATTGATTTTAGAAAATGAATTGAAGAACAAAAATCGCCCCATTGAAATTAAAAACACAAATTGGTTTGATCCAAAATTAAAAATAAGCCCTAGCTCAAGCAGCAATGAAAATTCCAATTCAAGTTTTGATTCAGACTCTGATTCAAACTCTGACTCAAATTCAGATTCTTCCTCTTCTGGGGCGAGTTCTGTAAACACTTCAGAAGATGGGAAAACGGAAAGTGATGAAGAATCAGATATTTTAAAAGGGGGAGAATTGGAGATATCAAAAAACGAATTATTAAAGGATTTAGACAAACAAGCACAGCGATCTAACGAGACAGAGCAAAGCAAGAAAAGGAAAAGGAAAAGGAGAAGGAGAAGGAGAAGGAGAAGGAGAAGGAGAAGGAAAAAGAAGAGGAAAGGAACCAACATGATCGAGAGAGAGAACGGAAACGAGCAATGCAGGAAATCACCAAATAAAATTAATGATAATTTTCAAGAAATAGAAGAAACTCTAGATGACCTATGGGGAGCTGCACCTGTAAATTATTTAAGTAACAACAGGCCCTCAATTGGTGATCTTTTGGGACAATTAGGGAATCTCTCATCTGATGAATCAAGCGATCTTGGCCCAATAGAAGACACATATAGCAATCTATGGTCAACCAATTATACAAGCCCATTTCATAAAACAAAGTTGAACCACACTGACACTGAAAGTAGTGAAGAAATTGATCTTGGGGAAATTGCTATTGGCAATTTAAAAACTGTTGATCTTGGGCCTCAAGAGAAAGAAATACTAAATTCAAAAATTGGCAATAATGGCTCTTTTTCAAATTATGGGGATCTTGATATGATCGAAAATCAAGACGCAAACCAATCCACACAATTCTTAAATCAAGACATTTCTCAAATAATAATATTGCCATCTTCGTCGGAAAGTAATGATGAGTCGAACGTTAGCAGTTATGGAGAAAATGAAGAGGACAAAGGCGATCGAGATCAAGGAAAAACCAAGAAAAAACGAAAAAAAGGAAATACACAAATTGAGAAAGAGAATGAGAGCAAAGATGGAAATGCTAATAACAAAAAAAAAACGAAAAAAAATAAAAAAAAAAATAAAAAAAAAAATAATGACAAAAATAAAGTTAAAAATAACAAGAACAAGAACAAGAACAACAAAAAAAAAAAAAAAAAAAAAAGAAAAATAATAAGAAAAATAAAAATACAAAGGGAAAAAATAAAAAAAATAAAAAGAAAAAAAATGATGCTGATACAGACAAAGATAAAAATAAAGGTAAAAAGAAAAAGAACCAGAACAAGAACAAGGAAAATAATAAGAAAAATAAAACCCAGAAGAAAAAGAATGTTAAAAAAGTCAAAGGAAAAAAGAAGAAGAACAAAGAAAAAAATAGAAGAATAAAAAACAAAAAAGAAAAAAATAATAGTATAAATAAGGATGAAAAAACAATTCAACAAGAAAATCAAAAAAAATTAACAGAAGAAATTGGCAAAGAAATCATAAAAAATCAAGACAATAAAGTCCCAAAAAAATTAAATCAACAAAATATGGATCCAAAAAACGAAAATATTCAATACAATAAAGAACCGATCACAAATAAAAAACAAGATGGAAAGTTAAATGTGAAAGCACAAGTTGATTTTTCAAGTAATAGCGAATGGGCAAGTGGCGATAGTTCTGGTTGGGAAAAAACTAAACCAATGGAAGGCCCACCGGGAACAACACAAAATAATAAGGAAGATTCTGGGTTTGAATCATGGGGTAAACCGAGTAGCAAAGAAGATTTAGATTGGGGTATAGAATCCAGTGACTCAAGTGTCAATTCAAGTTTAACTTCAACAAATTCCACCACTTCCTCATCAGATTCATCAGATTCATCACCATCAAAAGATGGGGAGAAAACAAATAATACATCAGAATCTCTAAGTAAAATGGCGTCTATACCCTTACAAAATAATACTAATAAGGAAAATGAGAATAAAATAACGAATGAAAAAGAAAAAACTAAAGAAGAAGATAGAATCAAAAAAGAGGAAGAAAAAAAGAGAAAAAAAGAAGAGAGAAAAAAGAAGAAACAAGAAGAAAAAAAAAAGAAAGAAGAAGAAGAAAGAAAGAGAAAAGAAGAAGCTGAAAGAAAAAAAAAAGAAAAAGAAGAATTGAAAAAAGAAGAAGAAGAAGAAAGGAAAAGAAAAAAAGAAGAAAAAATACGAAAGAGAAAAGAAGAAGAAGAAAGGATAAAAAAAGAAGAAGAAGAAAGAATACAAAAAGAAAAAGAAGAAAGAAAAAGAAAGAAGAAGGAAGAAAGGAAAAAGAAAAAACAAGAACGAAGAAAAAGAAAAGAAGAAAGAAGAAAGAAAGAAGAAGAAAGAAAGAGAAACGAAGAAGAAGACAGAAAAAGAAAAGAAGAAGAAGAAAGAAAGATAAAAGAAGAAGAAGATAGAAAAAGAAAAGAAGAAGAAATAAAAAGAAAAGAAGAAGAAGAACGAAAAAAAGAAGAAGAAAGAAAAAAAGAAGAAGAAGAAAGAAAAAAAGAAGAAGAAGAAAGAAAAAAAGAAGAAGAAGAAAGAAAAAAAGAAGAAGAAGAAAGAAAAAAAGAAGAAGAAGAACGAAAAGAAGCAGAAGAAGAAGAAAGAAAAAAAAAAGAAGAAGAAGAACGAAAAGAAGCAGAAGAAGAAGAAAGAAAGAAAAAAGAAGAAGAAAGAAAGAAAAACCAAGAAGAAGAACAAAAAAGGAAAGATAATAAAATGAATTCATCTCTAAATTTAATCAATACACAATCTAATTCTAAACAAATTCAGAAAAGAAACATTAAGCCAAAGACTAACAAAACATTGTTTAATCCACATGAAAGTTCAGATGAATGGGATGAACAAATAGTAACAACACCCAAATCTAAAAAAAAACAAAAAAAAAAATCCACTTTTTCACAAAATAAACAAAAACATAAACAAAGTTACCCAATTTTACAAAGCAATCAGCCAAAACCAAATCGATCTAATAAAATTTCTAAAAATAACAATCATAAAAACTTTCAACAAAAGAATAAAAAAACAATTAAAAACGAAAACCAAAATGAAGACGAATGGAATGAAGAATTTATAACCGTTAAAAAAAGAAAAAAAAATCAAAACTTAAATATAAAGAAAAATCAAAACTTCAATATAAAGAAAAATCAAAACTTAAATCTTAAGAAAAATCAAAACTTTAATCTAAAGAAAAATCAAAATGAAAACGAATGGAATGAAGAAGGCAAACATGGATTAAAAAAGAAGAATTTTGAAGACGAATGGAATGAAGAAGGTAAACATCGGCTAAACAAGAATAATTTTAATGAAATTTTAAAAAAGCAGCAAAGATCGAGACCTAAAAACCAAAATAAAACCAATTTAAAAACACCACCAAAGAAATCTTCAACAAAAATATTTCCAAATCAAAGACATAAACAACCAAAAAAAATAACACTGAAACAAACAGACGATGAGTGGAATGATATGAGCATTAAAGAAGATAATGAATTTGTCCAAGTTTTGAGTCCAAAAGTATTACAAAAAAAAAAAATTCTAGTTAAAAAAAAGAAAAATAAAAAATTTAACAACCAACAAGAAAGACATTTATTTACACCAAATGCAAGACCAAATCAAAATTTAAAGATTCATAGCACAAAGGAAAATATAAAAAAAAATCCCAATCGAAATCAGGGATCACAAATACAACCAAAAAAGCACCATGATGATAATTTCACTCAGGTTTCACGTTCTATGAAAAAAAGTAATCTAAATAAAGCTAAAAATAAAAAACATTTATTAAATAAAACAAAAATTTCAAAATCTACACCAACTACCCCATTAAAAACAAATAACAAATTTTCTAATAATTCTAAAATAAAAAAAGATCACATCCTTAATAATAATAATAATAAAAAAAAAATTAATAATAATAATATCAATAACAACAACAATAATGATGATAAGAATAATAATGATAATAAGAGCAATAAGGTTAACAACAACAACAACAACAACAACAACAACAAAAATACTAATAAGAACAATAAAAAGAATAATAGCAATAAGACCAATAAGAATAACAAGAATAATAAAAATAACAATGCCAATAAGAATCAGAATAATACCGGCAATATTAATTCAAAAATCAAAAAATCAACCAATATCAATAAAAAAAAGAATAGGAAAAACAATAGATATAAACGCATTGCGTTTAAGGGATCTAATTCATATTTAAATGAAAATGAATTAATTGAATTACTTAATAATAATTCAAATGAAAATGCAAATCAAGATTATTTAGAAATAATTATGGTAAATAATACTTTTCATAATTGGGAAAAAGTTAATTTTAAAAAACTATTCAATCTATTACCAAATTCGACGAAGGAAACATTGAAAAAATTAAAAGGTGAATTTGATTTAGCAAAAAAGAACAGTTTATTATGGATACGATTAAAAGAATATGGCTTTACTATAAAAATCACCGTGGCTAAAAAAACTACAAATTGGAAAATAGGAAAAATCCATTTTAATATGAATAAATTTTCAATTCGATTTAAAAAAGACAAATTTTCCTTTTATTCAAATAATTGGGAACAAAAACTTCAAATATACATTGATTCCAAAAACACCTCAATATTGGCAATTTCAGGAGGCAATAATGAAAAAATATTAATTCAAACAAAGAATAGACTTGAAAAACGGATGATAGTATTTCTCTTATTACAATATTCGCTTTCAAAGGGCCAAGATACCATAATCGGTAATAATGCAGCTGTCAAACCAATACCATCAAATTTGGTTTTAAATTTATCAGTAATGCCATTGCACCACCCAATTACCGATAAAAATAAAAACATTAATGCCTATTTCAGGAAAAGCAAGAATTTTAAAAATAAATTACCAAGCGAGAATGAAATACATGAACACGCAAAGAGAATCTCTTTAGAATCATACAAAAATCAAAATATAAATTTCCAAGTGCACATAGTTATAAATAGAGTAATACCTTTCCAACCAGCCTTGTTTGATATCACTAAAAATTCGATTGTTGTTTTTAACAATAACAAAAAGAGTGGACAGATCCTTTTTAATCAAAAATTTACAGTAATTAAAGAAAAAGCTGATCAAAGATTCTTTCAAATTAGAATACTCGACCAAAATAATAACATTTTAAAATTAATGAGAATCGTCATGAAAAGCAAATTAGAAAGAGACGTTTTTTTACGCACTTTAAAAGTGTTTCGTTATTTTTGGACAAAATCAAAAAAAGTAAAAAAATAATTTATAATTTTATTGTGATTTATTTTTAGATTTAATTTATTCATTAATTTTTTCATAAATTAATTTGAAAATAAATATTTATATAGTCTGTATAATTTTAAATTTTTTTTAAAAAATTTCTTATCTTGTCATTTTTTAAAAAATAAACAATAATATATTTATTATTTTTTTTTTTTTTTTTTATTCTGTATTTTTATTATTATTTTTTTTTTTTTGGTAGATAGAATTAAATGATTTAAATTTAATAATTAAAATAAAGTTTTATCTTTTTATTGTTAATGAAGAGAGGGGATATATCAAAATTATATCGTATTTGAAGTTAGGTTTTTTTTAATTTAAGTGAAAAAACTGCCGTGATCTTTTCCAGAATTTTGTAAAATCTTTGATTTTTCTCTATTCTTTTGAATTCTGGAAAACCTAACGCCGGTTACCATTTATTAAGATTTAATTTTTAAAAAATTGGTGGTATAATTGGTAGAAATTTAAAATAACAATACTAACCAACTATTCAACTTCAAAAATACAAAATAATAGAGAACCAAAAAACAGTGATTATTTTTCAATGGGTTGCAATGTTGTATATGTCTTTTTTACGTATTTAAGTACTTATTATTTGATAAATTTTAATTATATTTTTCTTCTTTTTTTCGTTTCAGATTGTCATTTTTTTATTAATTTCTAAATTGAGAGAAATACGATAGTATGTGTAAAAATGATCATCTACTATTTCATGTTTTTTCAACAAAATTATATTTTTTTCATTAACTGTGATACTTTTCTGTTATATTACCAAGGGTCAGGAAACTTTTTTAGAATATTTGATGTTATAAATGACAACAAATTCTATTAAGGAAGTAGATATTTTTTATAATTTTTAAAAATTTTAATTTAAAAAATATTACTGAAAAAAGAGATTTTGAGTGCAATGAGATATTGAAAATTTGAAACCAAAACACCACTCACAGCTCTATTTATGAAAATAATCAGAGATAAATCAGTATTGAATCTTTTGTTTTATAATTTTTGAAAATTTTTTTTGATAAAATTTTTGGTTTTATTAAATTTGGTTTTGGATCTAGAGATATGTTTATATGAACGATTAAAATTAATCAAACAGTAAACCAAAAAAAAATAGACCAAAAGGCATGTATATTTGAATAAATCTTATCTTTTAGAAATCCAAACAAGGAAAGATCACATTTTCAGATAAATTTGATGAAATCAAGAATGAATTGAAAAAAATTGTCCAAAGCCTATTTTGAAGATTTTTTTTTCTTTTTCCTTTTAATTTCGGGGAATAAAAACAATGTATTACAATTGAATTCTTTCACCTTTACTATTTATTATTTTACAAAACTTTTTTTTATAAATATGTTTTCAAAATTCTTTTCTTACATATTTTTATTAAAATGAGTCAAAATAAAGAAGATTGTTACAAAGATTAAAGATAAAAAGATTGAATTCTAGAATTCAAAAAACAGTTACAAAAGATTCAACCCAAAATAAAAAAAAATTTGAAAAAATTTCAATGAAATTCAAAATTAATTTGAGTTTTTCAATTTAATTGGAAATTAAATAATTATCAAATCAAACAAATTTTTCCAATAAACATTTATTGCTGAAGATCAATTCAAAAAAAAAGTACTATTTTCTTGAACCCAAAATTAGAATTAGATTAATTAAATAAAAAAAGGAATTTTAAATTCATTTTGGAAATTCTTTTGAAATAGGAAGTAATTTATTAATCAAAAATTTTACAAACAAAATTATTTCAATTGAGAATGAAAAATAAAACCAAAGTAAAGAAGAAATAGTTGGTTCAAATAATTTAGACTAGAACAAGAAATAAATGAGTTTTATTTATTTTTTTTATTTTTGATGGAAAAACATTTTTTGGTTGTTTTGTGAAATCATTATATTAGGATATATTCCAACTCTCATATTTATTAAAATATTAATATATTTGACTAAAGAAATAATTTGAGTGATTCAGTTTCACATAAATAGTGACACTCAAAATTAGAAAAATACCATTATCCCCTTAATAAAATATTTGAGATAATTGGGTTTGTTTGAATTTGAAAAAATTATTTTCAATTTTCTCTTGTCATTTCTACCATTAAATCACTTTCTTTCGTTTTTTTAAATATAATATTATGATAGTAAATACATCAATTACACAGACCAGTTTCCTGAGCCTTGGTAACATAACAGAAAAGTATCACAGTTATTGAAAAAAATATAATTTTATTTAAAAAACATGAAAAATTCAAATAATCATTTTTGTTAGGTAAAGTTATTTTTCTTTTGCAATAATAAAAAAAAAAATAGATTTTTTTGATTAGATTCCAGAGTAAAATAATTTTCTTGCAAGGAAAAAAAACAAAATCAAAAGGTTTGTTGAAAATGCACTTATAATGTAAACCTGAAAAAGAGTCACCTCAAATATTTTTTTATTATTAGTTACAATTAAATTCTTTCAAATAAAAAAAAAATTAATTAATTTATTAAATTTTGAGAAATGTAAGATTCGATTAAAAACCAAATTTCAACAATAAATAAGTTGAGAATAATTATTTGAATAAAAAAATCATCATTTTGATTCTTTGTAACCACAAAAAGAATTAAATTTAGTGTTTTTTTTTTTGAAAAAAGAATCAAAATGTGAAAGCTTGTATTAAATTTGATACGAATTATCACAAAGACTGTTTTGCTCAAGATCATTTTCTGAAAAACTCCAATTTATTTCAAAAAAGAGAATTAGCTTTGAAAAAAAATGATTTTTTTATTTTATTTTTTATTTCAACTTTTTATCATTGTTGTGATCCACACCCATGCTTATTAGATATTAAATAGTTGATTTGTGGTGATATTTTTAAAATCATGGGTAAAAAGTAATTTTTTTTCTAAAATGTGTAAATTGTTAAGGAATGACATATATACCTATTTTCTGAGTCCGATTGGAAAATTTATGTTTTATCATTAAATTTAAATCGATCTTTTCATTGGTAAAACCAATTTGAAATATGATAAAAATGATTAAAAAGAAAATACTTTTTGGAAAGGGTGTAATTACAAATATTTTGAAAAAAATGATAAAAAATAAAAAGAATCAAAAGCACGGAAAATGCTTTCTTCATTTGGTATGTAACAAATTCAAAAAGATAAATTTGTGCTCTATAAGGCGGTTCAATTTTTTTTTTGGGATTTAGTTTATTTTAATAGAATCAATTCGACAAAAAAATTGATAACCATTAATAAAAATATAATGTATTAATATTCATTTTAATGAACATAAATACTTTTATCTATAAACATCCTTCAATTCAAAGGTCTAAAACAAACAAACGAAAAATTATCGATTAGAATTCGTTTAATAATATTTTCAAATTATTAATGAAATAATTATTAATTTATTTGAAAAAATTTATCGTATCAATTATTCATTTATTTTTTTTTTTTATTATTTTTTTTTTACAAATACCAACTTATTAAAATATCATTTATAAATATAGAGAAGAAGCAAAAATGATATTTCTTTTTAATAACGAACTCGCTTTAGAAAATTTGATTTCAAGTTCAGTATTTCCGATTGTTTTTGCTGCATTGCAAAGCTGTCTTAACAATTCGTCCAATCTTCTAAATGTTCTAACTATTCCACCTTCAAACAATTCTGTCATTTGTGAAATTTCTAGAAAAGAGGCGCCCTTTGACCATTCAAAAACAATATCCATCAAGGAAGGCGTAAACGATTTTAAATAATCTTGCAGATCATCAATTAATTGATATTCTACATACAGCTTACCAATTTTGGTTGCAAGCTTTGTAATAATTTCAAATAGGCCACTTGCTTGCTTGGAAAGTTCCAAGTCTTCGATTCTTGGCGATTCCACAAAGCAGCTCGTGATTGCAGCAATTTGGCTAATATTCAATTCAGAAAATATGCCAGAAAAGATCATTTCTGTTAGCATTATTTCGTCACCAGAAGAAATCTCACAGGCAATTCTTCCCTTGCTTTGAATGAGATCGTCGGTTTGGCTAATATAGCTTAATCGTTTCATGACTTTAATCATGTTTTTTAGTTTATTTTCCATAATTAAATTCTTTGATTGCCTATATTTATTCAAATTTTCATTTAATTCGTCTTTTAATTTTTCTTTTTGATCATAGAATTTTAATGTATTTTGATATTTTTCAGATTTCATTATTTTTTCATTTTTAAACAAAATTGAATTTAAAATCAAAATTTGTTTATGATATTTGAGAAAATCCTTTTCTTTGATTTTCATATCAGCTACAGGATCCAATAGGGGGATTTGGTCTTGATATATCTTTTCAATTTGCATTAAGGCCTTCCCAATGTTTTTATGTTCTTTCTGGTTAATATATTTGGGATTAATTTTGATGATTATAGTTGATATTTCCTCTACGTCTGTGCATAAAAACCTCAATCGTTGATGTGGCAAATCATGGGTTTCCTTTTCAATTTCTTGATTATTACCACCGCCACTTACATTAATGGTTTTCAATTTTTGAGTTTTCTTACCCAAACTGTAGCCCTGTGGAATAATTGTAACAATTGAAACTTGGTCTGCTGGTTTCTTTTGCAACTCAATTTTTTCACTATTGGAAATTTGTTCGTTATTCCTTTTTTGGCCCTTACCGCGGTTTCTTATATTAAAATTTTTTCTTGTTCTTTTTTCATGAAATTCAAGAACAACACCCCATTCGCAAATTTTTTTTTTGGTATTTTTGACTTTAATTAACCTCCCTGGCTTTAAAAATGGCAACACATATAAGGGCTTGTTTCTAATTTTTTTCATTTTTTCAGAAATTATTTCTTTTTGTTGTAAAGACTGGTAATATTGCGAAATTATTTTTTCATCTTCTGGATCGATATTTAAATTGATTTTGCCAATTTGTTCGTTTAATTGCTCGATTTTGTTTTCATAGTCTGGCAGTTTTTTATCATTTTGAAATTTCCAAAAGGATTTTTCCAATATATGATCTAAATTCACATCCTCAAAACGAAGCAATCTTAGGAGCATATTATAATTCAAATTAAATGAACTTTTTAATTTGTTTGGCTCCCCGCTAAATAATGATCGGATCTTCTCAGGGTTTGCATTATTTTGAATCATTAAAATAACATTCCCGATTTTATCGGTACCGCGCCTCCCGGCCCGACCAGACATTTGAATGTACTCACCGGCAACTATTTCTCTGTTTTCAACCCCATCATATTTGACGATCCCATTGAAAACAACAGTCTTCGCGGGCATATTTAACCCCATTGAAAAGGTTTCTGTCGCAAACAATACCTTGATCAACCCTTCCTGAAATAAAATCTCAATGACTTCTTTAATAATGGGAAATAAACCGGAATGGTGTATGGCAATCCCCCTTTTCAAAATGGGCAAAATTAATTGAATTTGTGGCAAATCCTGATCTTCCTTTTCTAAAGACTCAACAGCCTTTTTAAAGATTATTTCTACTAAATTTGATTGTTCGCTTGTATTAAAGTTTTCGCTTTGGAATAATATTGCCTTGGACTCACATTCTTTTCTTGAAAACGAAAAAACAATTACTGGGCCAAAATTTTTTTTCATTAATAAATTAATAACGTTTCGCATATCGTCTTTACCAGACATCATCGTTTGCTGTCTTTTAGAAATCGCAAATCCAGTTTTGGGATCCATTTTTAATGTGCTTTGTGATTCCAAATGGGAAATACATTTTTGAAAATTCTCTTCAGAAAAGCTTTTGTTCTTATCAACAACCAAATACAGCCCATCACCCTTTATTGGGAACAAAAAATGGCGTAATGGTATTGGCCTTTTGTCAGTATAAACAACATGGCATGGCTGGCTATGTGTCTCTGCAACCCACTCGGCAAATTCAAACGCATTTGGAATCGTGGCGCTTAGAAATACAAATTTGGCATTATGTGGAGATAAGACTATTGTTTCCTCCCAAACAACACCCCTGCCTAATTATTATGAAATTATTATTGATTGTATATTGTTTTGAAGAATTTGTTTTTGTTATATATTTTTTATTTTTATGTTTATTTTGATGGAAAGGCGTACTTGAATCCTGTAAGTAATGAATTTCATCAAAAATAATATATTTTACTTCCCGATTAATTTCACTTCCCCTATAAAGCATATTTCTTAAGATCTAGTGATTTTATTTATTATTATATTATTTGAAAAAATTTTTTTTATAATAAAAAAAAGAAAATGGTTTGTTTATTATTTAAAAAGTTAGAAATATAATTTATTTTGAAAAATATTTAAGTTTGTAAACCATGATAAAATTAATGAATTATTATTACTTGACAAACCAAAACTATTAATACATTTGATTTTTTTTTTTTTATACTTTATACTTTTTACTTTGTACTTTTTTAAATTGTTTGGGTTCCTCTTTTTTGCTTTTTTTTTTTTTTTTTTTTTTCAGTGTTTGGAAGGAGTAAATTAGAAGGGAATAAAATAATAATTATAAGAACTGTGTAAACTTGTTCATGATTAGATCTTAAACAAATTGAACTTGTTATGAAGAGAAACGAATATCAATTGAAGCGATTTGAAAACCAACTGAAGCGAACTTAAATCTCACTCTCCATAAAATTTGTCTATTTAGAATTTGGACTAGTTCAACACTACCGAATCGTTACCTTGACTGGGTTTTTGCTGTCGGGTCGGTATCTTGTACTGGGATTTTGCGAAAACAAGATTTTGGAAATTTACAAAAAAAAGCTTTTATTAAAAATAAAAATACAAATCAAAAAAAAAAGAATTCAAAAATAAATTCTTATTCTTAAAAACCAGAACTTTATAAAGATACCACTATATAGAAAATTCTAATTTAAAACTTAAAAAAATAACCTATTTCATTTGATCTATAGTTGACCAAATATTTAAACCTCTTTAATAAAAAAGTAAACTCTTTGATTTTGTGAGTAAATTTGTTTTTAGTAATTTAGGTTTTGGAGTAATAATAATGTATTTCACACTTCTTCTTCAAAATAAAATAACAATGAATACATTCTCGTTTAACAAGGAAGTAGTTGACTGTTTGATATTAATAATTAAATTAAAAAATAAAAAAAATAAAAAAATAAAAAAAGAATTATTATTCTTATTATGATGAATAATATTTAAATTTTAACAAAGTACATTTTGAAATTTTTCTATTTTAATATATATTTTTAAAAATTATTGAAAAACTTTCACATTTGATATATATCTTCTGAATTCTTTATCTCTATCAATTTGAATTATTTAAATTAATTCGATCAATTAACGAAAAAATGGGTAGTAATGCTAGTATTTGGATTTTATCTGAAAAATTTTTTTCTACATTATCTTGTATTTTCTTTCTTTAATTTTTCAAAGAAATTAATTTTAAATTTAAGTACTGATAAAAATTACATAAATTAACATCTTTTTTTCTTTTTCATTTCTGAAATTTATTCAATTTGATTAAAGATAATCCATTTTAAAAATTCAGTTGTTCTTGAAATTTATGTTATTAAAAACTTTTATTACAGAAAAAAATTATCAAATTTCATACAATAAACATGTGTTAATATTTTCTTGTAATAAACACCTATGAAAATGTTAATATTAGAGATCCCATTCTCTTTGATTTGAAATAGTTTATCTTTAAACAAGAGTTATTGTTGCAAACCTAAATTAATAAAAAAAAAAAGAAAATGAGATGAAATTTTTTTACCATTTAAGGACCGAGTAATTTCAGCTCATTTTAATTTTTGGAAATGAAAAAACTTTTTTAGTAATTTTTTATGAGTGCCAAATATCCACTTAAAAGCAAATCAATTTGTGGTGTTTGATCGATATCTAAAAATCGACAATGTAAAAGTAGAGACGTTTTTTAAAAAAAGTTAGAGTAGTGGTGGCCAATTTTCAATTTAAATTGGTGTGGATTATAATTTTGAATTCAAGTATCAGTTACGAAGTGTAGTTATTTGACAAATTTTGAGAATTCAGAGATTTTTTTTTCATTTTTTGAAATGAGTCAGTTTAACAAAAGAATATTATACATGTATTCCTTTATATATGCAGATGAGTTATGGAACAACCAAAAACTGGATTAAATTGTATTAAATCGATTTTGTACTGAAAGAAAATACTTTGTTTCAAATTGGAAAATTTAAACATTCCAAAATAAAAAACAAGAAAAGATTTGTTTTTTTTTTTTTTTTTTCCATTAAAGAGTGGGTACTAAAAGTCCACCTGTTTGCCCGAATCCCTAATTTGAATTAGAGATATTGTTGAACCAAGTGAGAGAGCGAATCTGGTCATTTCTCCCAAAAATCGGATCCGCTTAAATAAATTGAGAGGGATTTTGTTCCAATTCCGTTCAGTTTTATAATAGTCAAAAAGATTCAATTCGGTCAAACGATTTCCTCAAAGAATTAGTGGTTCTAAGAAGCATAAGCCCGATTTTTAATTAAAATTACACCGTGGTGGCTATTTGAGAAAATGGTAAACAATAAGAAATAATGGTTAAGGGAATAGAACACCGGCCTTCAGATTGTACACTAGGCTGTGTTGCCACTTGCCCATACCGGTTCTCTTAAAAGATTTGTTTTTTTTTAGAAAGTTTGTATTTATAGTTTTTAGGATACTTTTCATTTTTTTTTTGTTAATTGAATTTTGTGCTAATGAGATCCTCTTGATTTTTTTTTTGTTAATTGAATTTTTTGAAATTGAAATCCTATAAAACTTTTTTTTTTTGGGAATTATTTTTTTTACTCTTGAGATACCATGGATTTTATTCTTTTTTGTTATTTTGGATTTTTGTTGTTGAGAATTCTGTGGATTTTATTCTTTTTTGTTATTTTGGATTTTTTGAAAATGATTAGTTTTAAACCTGTTTTTGTTAATTGTTAGAATTTTGTGTTGTAATTGTAGATACGGACAACCTTTTTTTGTTATAGTATTGAAAAAAATCCTTGGCACGGTTTTTAATTGTAAATATTTGGAAAATTGTTGTTTAATCGATTAATGATTAAAATCAATTTCTTTAATTTAAGAATCAAACTTTTTAAAATTTTAACCCACTTATTAGAATGATGATTAATTAAATTACACTTGTTCAAAACAATATTCAATCAATCAAAAAATAAGAAAAAAAACTCAATTGTTTAAGATATTTTTCAAATAAATTTATTTTTTTTTCAAAAAAAGTTGATTTTAGAGGTTATCAAACAATTAAAAAAGTCTTCTATAGATAAATCGCTTTAACGAATTTTATATGGCTTTATTACTTAGTTCATAAAAAATTTGTTTATCTATTAAAAAAAAGAATTTGATTTAAAAATTTTGTAAATTACACAACTATTTTCCTAATATTCACAATTAAAAAATCTTGACCGGGATTATTTTCATGTCAGTTATTGTTTTGGTATCAGGTATTTTTTTCAATACTATAATTGTATTTTTTTTGTTATTTGGTTTTTTTGAAAACAGTGATTATTTTTTGACATTTGCATCCTTTTTAACTTTTTTTTTTTTTTATATTTTGGATTTTTTGTTTTTGGGAATTTCTTTTTTTATTTAATTATTTAACATTGATATACTGTGAAATTTTTTTGTTCTCGATTTTTGTCCAAGAAATTTCTTTGAGATCTTTACATTACTTTTTTTTCATTTTTTCAAACATCAAGAAGTGCACTTTCAAATTATCATTTTTAGAGTAAACCATCCCCTTTAGGTATGGATCAAATTCATGGGGGTGACTATATACGTAAAATTGAAATACCATTATCAACCTATTTAGAATTAAAATCAAGCTAAAAGCAAAATAACAAAAATGAGTTTGATTCAGGAACATTCTCTACATTTCTTTCTGAACAAACTTATATTTAGAACAACAAAGAAGGGTTGTCAATTTTTTTCATAGCTTTTGAAGAATTAAATTAATTTTGGAGAAATTACGTTAATAATTTTTATTAAAAGAATTTTTCAATTCTGGACGGAAACTTTTCCTATTCCACATTCTTCAGTTTGGTTGAACCAACAAGTCAAAATTTCTCAGAAATATAAAAAATTAGTATTGGAGGTTGCAAAACAGGAATAAAACAAAGAAAAAGAAATTCAATATTTACTTCTGTGGTCATAACTAAGCATGTTGAATTTGTGTCTAGTGTGACATCGCCGGTAATCAAGCCAACATCGCCAAATTCTTCTTTTAATTCCCGATATTTTTGGTTTGAAAGAGCCTTTATTGGAGATGTATATACCACCCTTGATTGTGTTTTAAAGGCCTGTGCTATGGCATATTCAGCAACTGCTGTTTTCCCCGACGAAGTGTGTGCTGAAACCATCACGGACTCTTCGCGATCTAAACAACTGATTGCTGTTTTTTGAAAAGGATCTAATTCGAATTTATATTTTTTGATTGGATTTTTTGGAAACGGTGGGTTGTGAAGAAGATCCAATTCTTTTAAATACTCTTCTTTTTTTTTTGTTTTTTTTAAATTGTTCAGCCATGATTTTGGGATTGCAACTTTATGTAAATTGTTATTGTCTTCAGATCTGGAATTGTTTTGACGACTGTTATTATTATTAGTCATTGTTGATCGTTCAAATTCATGATCTACATCAATAACACTCATTTTAGGCTTGAGAAAAAATATATAAAAAAAAAAAAATGAATTACTCAACCATGTTTTTTATTCATTTTAAGGTGTACTGTATTGGTTATAATATATAATCGATTAGAAAAGTTACCCTCAAAAATTTGGTTTTATTAACTACCATGAAGACTGAAAGTTGGAAAAACTTGAGTCAAATCCTAAAGGCTATGAACAAACTTTTTGGAATAGGCTTTGGTATTAAATATAAACAATAACACATTTGGAAAGAAAAATGAAATATCAAGAAATCACATAAAAGGGTATACCGTTCTTTAGACTGTATTCATAAGTTACTTTTTTCCAACGAACAATGAGTAAAAAGTTATTTGCTCTTCTAAGATTATATTTGAGATTGTAAATAGAAAAAGTTGCCAATCATTTTTATTTTGTGGAATTCTCTGATGTAATAAGTTCTGATAGTTTATATCAACAGACACCATTTTTAAAAATGTAATCCTTTTATTTAAATACACCAAAAATAAACCATATTATTTAATAATTTAAGATTCTGAAAAAATGATCTTTAAACAGTTAAGAGTTTTCTAACATTAAAAAAAAACATAAAAAAAAAACTAGATATTTTGTAATTGAAGATCCAGAAAAAATTAATCTTTTATTTTATTCATAAATAATTATGAAATTTGATAGATTAGATAATATTTTTTTTTCAATTATTGGGAAAAAAAATAACCAATTGTTATCATTAAAAGAATTTTTTCTAAGTAATTTGTTTTGTTGAGAATTAAATTAAACAAACTTTTGATTCCTTCTTTTGTAAATTCATCCAAAGATCAAAGCATAAACTTAAACTTTTTGATTCTCCAATGTAGTTATATTATAATTTTCACTTTTGAATTAGGGATATCAACGATTTTTTTGTAATAGGATTTTTTTTTTACACTTGAGCTGATTAAATCTTTTGTTGTATTTCTTATCCAATTAACTGTATATTTTTTAAAAATATAGAGTATAAATAAGTAAAGTATATAACACCAAAATATGTTATTTGATAATATTTCTTTCCTTTTTTTTTTTTTTTTTTTTTATTTTTTAATAATAAATAGTACTTGAAATAATTTTTGTTTGATTGGAAAAATTCAAACGTTTATGAAATAAAAGTAAAAAATATCAAGATTTTAATCTTTGGAATTCTTGTTAATCTATTAAAATAATTTAGATAGTGTTGTTATTTGTTTATTTTTAAATAATTGATTTGAAATTGTATTTCTTTATTTTTTAAGTTGAATTTTACAGGTGATAAATAAATATAGTATTGAATTAATTTTTTATTTTAATATTTTGATGTTTTTTTCTTTGATTTTTTTGTTCAACAAAAATAAAAAATTGATTCAAACTTTTGAATAAACAAATAATATTTTTTCCATTTAAAAAATTAGTATTTTTTTTTTTTTTTTTTTTTTATGAATTTAAATATTTCAAATATTCAGTTATTTTAGAATTGGGTGATATTATTTTGAAAATATAGTTTTTTCATTTTATTATATGCGTAATGTCTTTTTTCTTTGAAGATCTTATTATTTTTAATGAAATAATTCCAAAATATAATGGATTTTCGATTGAGTTAACTGAAAGAAAAAAAAATACATCAAAAATTTAAAAGAATAAAAGCTTTCTGAAAATAAATTTAAAGCAAGTTGTGTGTTATAAAAGATATATTTTTACTTTATTTGTTAATTTCAAATTTTCTCTCTCTTTTTTTTTAATTTACGCTTAAATATCGAAGATTTTTATATCTACCAATTGTTTGTTAAAAATTATGGATTAGAAGTTAGATTTTTTGCGATTCCAATAACTTACTTCTATTTTTCGTAAAAAAATATAATTTTTTTGGCTAATCAAAATTACGAAATTTATTTTTCTTGTCAGGAATTTTTCATCAAAGCTCTTATGGTTAGAAAAGTTAAGGTAATAAAGAAAAAATTGAAAATAAAAAAATCCTAAAATAGTAAAAAAATATATAAATTCGGGTACATAGTAACCCACTTTTTGGAGTCGTGGAATACCAAATTATTAATCACAGTTTTTGGAATCTTATTTATTAATAATCTTTCTATCGGATTTTTATTCCTCCTGTGTATTCTGGGGACGTGTCTTCAAGTGCCTAGCTTTTTTTTTAATTTAATAGAAATTAAAAGAAAATTTTTGAATTTTTCTTTTTATTTCTCAAATTAAAAAAAAGCTAACTGCAGTTTTCCAGGGTTTGAAATAATTTAGTAAAATCAATTTGATTTTACTCAATTCTTCTAAATCCTGGAAAACCTAACGACAGTGGATAATTTTTAATTTGGTCATGTAAATGATATAATAATTTTTTTACTTTAATATTTTAATTATTTTTCTTCTCTTTTTTATGTTTAGTAAATTTTCTTTGATTAATCCTTTCTCACAATAAATAAATAAAAAAAATAGGATTTAAAAGAAAAAGAAAAAAAAAATGAAAAATGAAAAAGACAAAAAAGCCTAAAATGAATTGATGTAAATTTGTAATTTAATTTTTTTTTTTACCTTTTTCCTGTTTTTCCTTTTTTAAAAGTTGTTTTTGGAGTTTTTCTTGTTGTTTTTCTCTTATCTTGATTTTTTTATTTCTTAAGAATTCGTCTTTTTTTTTTTTAAGAATATTATCTTCAACTTTTTCAAAGGTTGATTCAATTATTTTATTACCATTGGTGATATGGGTAGTACCAATTATGAAGTGTACATCTGTTTGTTCCATTTGATTTAAAATTCTTATCGCAGAAATTTCAGCAAAGGTTACGCCGCCAACAAAAAACACCATGCATACAGGCTTTTCCGTATTTTCTTTCATTTCTTCTTTAGCTTGAATTGAAATTTTTTGTTTTTTCCTACCTACATCCTCTGTGTAGAAATTATTTACTAAATCTTGGAACACGTTATACCCCTGCTTGGAATTAAATAAGATTTGAACCAGTTTGATTATTTGGGGTGCATATCCCGAGTGCACTGAAGAAAAATGTTTTGTGTTTTCATAATTTTCATCAATTAAATCTAAGGTTTTCCGGATTTGAGCAAATCCACGTTTTGATCTGCCTTCAGATTTTTTTAACATTCCCAATTTTTCAAGCGAATCTAAGGTAAAAATATGTTTGTAGCCATAGGTTTGGATAATTTCGTTTCTGAAAAAATCAAATTTTTTATTTTTAAGCCCGCCGACGACCATTGACTGTAGGCACAAGATTCTTAACACCGATATTAGATCCTTTTGCTGTGCAATACGGCCTTCAATGTAATCATCACACTGTTGGCTTTCCACCAGCAGATTTAACTCGTAATCAAGTCTTTCTAAGAAATCGGAGTTTCCTGTGGTCTTGGCGCCAATGTCCATAGTAAGTGAGATGTGTGTTCCCAAAGACGCATGCTCACGCTGGATATTGGGCAGTTTCTTGATAAAGTTTTTTAAATCGCCAATGTTACGCGCTTTCTTTCTAGTGTCATATTGGCTCGAAACAGATCGGGCCTTTTTGACCAAAAAGGGCGCCACAAGCGCCATATTTAGATCACGTAATTCCGTAAACAAGAAATCGTTTGAATTTAAAACCATTTTTTCCTTTTCGATCTTCCCCTCCTTGCCTAACACACTAGGCTCCAGCTCTACCAAAGTATGGTTGATGTCATACAGCTCATCAATCATACCTTCGTAATTGAGTTGTGTGACCATGGGTGTCAAGAGATCATTTTCTCGATCAACAAGCAACAAATAATTCACTTGGGGCGTCAGCGAATCGTCCAAGTCAGACTCCTGCCTCATACGCAAGAGCATCTCAGAGAGAATCTTTGAATGCTCGCCCATATAATAGATCTCGGGGATAATCCCTATAAAGGACTGGATGCTCACTAGCGCCCTCGAGACGTAATATAAAGACGAAATATCGCCGAGCACATAATCACGGAATGCCTTCTCGTTGGCTAAAGAATAGACATCCTCATCAAACGGGATTAAATCTAAATGAAATTCCCCATAGATTACAGACCCAGAGACACCCAACTGCTCCAGAATCTTTTTACAAATAATTGTAACTCTGGGAACGAAAAAGACATAAAAGTTTTGTTCGACACTGTCTTTTTTTGTTTGGTTTTGCTCATGTTGGATAATTTGATCAGCCACTTTTTTCATTGAAGACATTTGTGGCCTTACTAAAAAGACCAGTTTTTTGATTTGTGTTTTAAATGGTTCACTACTAAGCGGTATTAATTTGTCAACATTATGTTCCTAAGGAATTTTTTTTTTTACATTTTTTGTGAAAAGAAGAAAAAAAAAAAAGAGAATGGTTGGATTTTTTTGGTTGTGTTGGAAAATCATTGTTTATCATTTCAGATCAATTTGTTGAGGTGTTCACTTTATGAATCGATAAGGATTTTTTTTTTTTCTCAATATGAGTATGCTGTTCAGTTTTTGTTCATAGAATAATTAGAATTTCTTCTTTATTGTTTATAATTTTAGAAACTATTTTTGTCTTTATTTTCTAATTGGAATTCTTTCAAAACAAATATTTGTTGATCTTTTTTTTTTGTATATTTTATTTCCTTTTTTTTTGAATTGTGTAACAAGATAAAGGGAACAATAGGATCATTTTTTGTTTCTTTTTTTTGAGAATTAATACACTTACTTTTAAGACTGGAATTTCTAGAATTAAGGACAATGCACCAACTAAATCAGGATCAATAATAATTGCCTTTTTACCAGACACAGATTCTAAAATATTTAAAAACTCCTTTTCAACAAATTCCCGATAACTTTTAACTCCCTTAAGATAAGTTAGGTTATCTAAATCAATTTTTGAAGACATTACAAAAAAATTGTGTTGGGAAGAAAAAGAAAAAAATGATAAAATTTTGTTTTTATTTCATAATGGGAAAAAAAATTATGTTTGTTCTTCTTCACTTTTGATCTCAAAGGAATATTGTTTTTTTAAAGATCATTAGTTGAGAAAGAATAGATTTATAAAAACTTTTGGAAATTGAAAAGGATAAGTGGTAAACAGAATTAAATTTGTAAATTAAAATATGGAAAAGGATTTACAAAGATCCATAGATCTTTATTATCATTAAAAATTATCATAAAGATTATTAAATAATTTTAATCAATAATAATTAAAAGAGTGATTAACATTAATATTAAATTCTTTGCTTAACGAACTTGGTTTGTCCATTTTTTCGATCTTTTGAGAATGCCTTGATATTAATCACTACAAAAAATTTCAAGACTTTTATCAACCTTTCAAACACTTTCCAACACTTTTAAAGAGGATATACGTTGCAAGACTGAACAGTCTTTATAAAATTCATAACATTTTTTGTAATGATTTCTTCAACAAGAATTTCATTTTTTGTTCTTTTTCTCTTTATTCTTAAAAAGTATCAATCAAATCAAGTAAAACAACCTAATCTCCCAACACCAGAAAAAATACAACCAAAGCAACAAATACATACTGGCATCCCAATACACACATACACAAATACCTGATTTGTATCATTACACGTGACCTTTAATTCATAACTCCACAACAGATCCAAATATTACACACAAACAAAAGAATCAGCAAAACTTAGAATTAAACCACACTATACCCTTGGTTACCTTGGAATAATCCTTCATAAAACACAACCACAACCACAAAAAAGAAAAAGAAAAAGAAAGAAACAAAAGTATCACCTACCTATTATTGAATTTATCAAACCAAAACCCACAGTAAAAGATCCCAACAAAATTTCTTTTCTTTTTTTTTGAAATTCTTTTTGTAAAGACAAAGAACTGTTAAAAATTTCGATCCTTTCAAAAATTTTACCCTTACATTAATATCTTCCACTTAAAAAAATTGACAAAGCTTTCATTGATCTTTAAAGTCCATTAGTTAAGAAGTTATCCTTTTTTTTTCGGATATTTTTTTATAAAAAAAACTTTTGTTTTTAAAACAACACATTTTCAAAAAACTGAGAAACAAAAGTTTTAAAACGTGTTGATCGGACTATTTGATTCATTCTTATAAGAAAGTTTGAATGACACTTTTTAAAACTTTTACCGCTCCACTTTTTGAAAATGGCTGTATTACTTTGTTTAGATTCAGTATTTGACTTTTTGTTGTTTGTCTAAATTCAATTTCTGTGATTTTAATGCTCGTTTTTTTAAATTATCCAAAGCCAACAAATAAAATTTCAAATAAAAACAAAAAAATAAAGTTGTGGAAAAAGTTTAAGAATTCAAGGACTTCAAAATTTCATTTGAAATTATTTCTGATATAAATTTCTCGTCTCAGTACTATTACCATTCTGTAAAAAAATTGTCAAATTCCTTTTAATTGTAAAATAGATATAAAACATTCTCATTTTCTAATATTTTTTTATTATATATTTTTTCCTTCATTTTAAATTAAAAACCAAGTCCAAAAATTAGATTTATTGTTAGAATCAAAATAGAATTCAAAACATCAAATTAAACGATAATTTAATTCAATGCTCAATTTTTCCAAATTTGAGAATTCATTATAAACATTAGTGAAAGTGAAATTTTTTTGGATTATTAATGCTCTAATTTTCCCCATTCATTTGTAAAATTAGCTTGAAGAGTTTAACAATAGGCATTAATTTAGTTTTAGGACTTCCAATTTCAGGTATATCTTTATTGATCAGTGAAAAATAAGTAACAAAAAAAAAATATTTGAAAAATTTTCCTTTTATACTAACATTTTGACCACAAAAATAGATTTTAACAATTATTTTCTGGAAAGGTAAACTGTTAAATAAATTGAACAAAATTTTCATTTAGATTTCCAAAAAAAAGTTGAACAGATCAATGCTAAATTTAAACTATTTAATTCCATAAATAAGTTAGTTTATAATTTCCCCTGTAGAATTGACGATTTGACGATTTCTTTTTATAATTCTTGCGACTTTATAATTTTTTTTATTGGAAAGCTGAATGAAAATTATGTTCGATTTATTTTCCAGTCAACAGCAGTAGCAATTTCTGAATCTTTTTTTTTTTTTTGAAAATTACCAAATACAAGCACTTGCAATTAGAAGTTTTTTTTTTTATTTTAAAATTCCCCGAATTCAAGGTGTTACAATTTCAAGTTTTTTAAAAATTTCAATTTCAATTCGAAATTTATCATTTTTTTTCAAATTTGAGAACAAATTAAGCAAAAAGAAAAAGAAGATCAACTATGAAATCAAGAAATTGTATTATTTTTTCAGATTCGTTTTGTAGGGTTGAAAATAAAATAGATAAATCCTTTTGAATGATCTTTAATATTTTCAAAAATAGAAAAATGGAAAAGGGAAGACGAAAATTCGAAATAAACAAGCTTTAAATTTGGCAAATTTTTTAATCCTTTATATTCCAAAATTCGCATACTAGATAATCTGGGAAAAAAAATCTTTATTTTTTTCACTTTTCATTAAATTCTCAAACTTTTGCTCATTACTGTAACAGTTTTTGAAATCAATTCTAATTCTAATTTTTATTCTATGAGTTGCCGTGAAAAATATGTAAACAAAAAAAGTTTTTAATAAGTACTTTTTTCCAGCAATATTGACAATGTTTTTTTGAAAGTGAATGCAAATTTTGTTCAATTTATTTTTCATCAAATATTACTTTTGAAACCTTTTTTGTTACACTTCTTGAAAATGACTCTATACCTTCTCTTTCAACATTTTAAAAAAGCGATGAAAAAAAAAAAAGGTTTAAAAAAATAGCACCCAAACAATTTAAACTAAGAAATAGAACAATAGATAAAACACCTTTTAAAAAATTATTTTCTCACTTTTTAAAAAATGACTTTAATTTTATCAAATATTTCCAGCAATTTCTAATAATTTTTTAATTTTCACAAAGAATAAACTTAAAAAACAGAACTGTCGCTTTTTTTTGTGCCTTTTAGATTTATTTTATTTTAAAAAAACTCTTTGAATTTTTCTCTTCTAATGGTTTAGATTTTTTAAAAAAACTTTCTAAAAATCACAGAATATATCAATACTAATTAAAATCAATTTTTTTTTTATAAAATTTTTAACAGATCAAATATAAGAAATAAAAAATGAAATAATTAGAGATTTATGTTTATTATTTTTGAATTTCTATAATCCGAATAAAAAAAAAAAAAATTATAACATCTATATAACCTTTTTATAACAAAATTTCCTTTTAAATAATGATTTTTGCAATATTTTTTTAAACAATATTCTTATAGCAGGCTTATAACATGTTACAATTTTTATAACACATTTTATAACAAACACTTATGTTATAAAATTTTTTATTATAAAATTTTATAACATTTTAAACGTTTATAACACCTTTACAACACATTTATAACATGTTATAAAAAGCTTTTTTTTTGAGGAAATTTATATTATTTCTATTTTCTTTATGATCCACCTTATGAAAAAAAAAAATAACAATCACAGATACGAAAATAGTGAATCGAAACCAAAAAAAGGTAAAACAAATTATTAATTCATAGAATTATCTCTTATCTGAATTTAATTTTACAAATTTTTATTTAAGGGTGGATGCTATGTAATAAAAAAAAAAAAGTACGCAAAAAATAAAATTTTGAAAAATGACCAGAAATTTAATTAAATCAGTATATTGTTAATAGAAGGATTTGAATATTTTAAAATAATTCTTTAATTTTTCAAATTCAAAATTTTAATTGAATTTTTCTTTAATAAAAAAAAAAACAAGTACACACCCTTTACACACTTTACGAACTGCAGTTAATATTGTTTGTTCTTTTTAAAAATTTTATAAAAATGTATGAAGTTTTTTTTTTAAAAAATAATCCTAAAAAAAAAATTTTTTTTTTCTTGATTTGATTGATTTATTTTACAGAGAAGAATAACTTTCTGTTTATTATTTTATTGGTGGAAGAAGTGTAAATTACACTCTAAATGTCCTTTTACTTAAATTTTCTCAAAGGAATTTAAACATAAAATCAATAGATATCACGATTGTTCAAGGGAAAGACACACCCAATTTTTTAAATGTTTAAAAAGCAAAAGCAAAAAATTGAAAAGAAAAAAAAGAAAAAAAAAAAAAATTAATTTAAAAAGGGTTTTAAGTAAGCAATTGGTAAAAAATCAAAAAAAAAAAAAAAACCAAATGCAATATTTAATTAAGAACACCTAAAATCACAGACACAATACTTTTGGTTAATTTGACTTAATTTGATAATTGATCATGAATGTTCACTTTGGGATCGTTGTTTAATTGTTGTAATTTCTTTTTTTTTTTTTGATCTTATTTGCTTTAAACCTTTGTTCATTTTTAGCCTTTACTTTTTGTTTTTATTTTCAAGTTACCCATACTTTTGTGTTTCCGTATCACAGTATTAGCAAGTAACCACTTGACCTTTTTTCTTTTGAGTCTCTTCTTCCCAATATAAACAGGATTCAGCCAGGGTAAAAATGGAAAAAAACCGAATAACTTCCTTTTTCTCACAAGTGGAGAAATAAAAAAAAAAAATTTCTTTTTTTTTTAATTTTTTTAGTTGAAAATTTTACTTTTTTTTTAAGAAAAACTTATATGACTTTTTTTTATTTAAAAGTTTCCTAATCATTTTTGAGAATTCTAAAAATATTTTTTTTCAAGCATGTAAAAATCTATTTTAATTCCAAAAAATTCTATTATAAGAATATTATCAGGATATACACGGGCATTGTTGTGATCTATGAATATGAAATCATTCATAAGAACAAAAGAAAAAATATGAAAACTATTCTAATAATGAAAAAAAAAAAAAAAAGTGAAAACTGAAGTTAATTGTGATCTGTTTTAAATAATTTAAAAAGGATTGGATTAATTATTATTAAAATGAGAATGTTGAAATTAAATAATCAATGGAAAGATTTGTTGATTTTAATACTATTTTTTACTATTTTTTTCGATTACTTTTTGCAGAAAAAAAAAACTTTCATATATTTTTGTGTTAATTTTTTAAAAAACTGAAAATTTTCAGACTTTTATAATATTCCTGAAAAAAAGAAAAAAAAACTTCTGGAAAACAAATTAATTAAATTCACGAAAAATTTCGTGACAGTTTTTTTTTTCAATAGTTTTTCTCTAAAGAAAATCTCAAAGTAATCAGATTTTATTTTAAAATATACAAAATCTAAAACAATTTTTTTAGATATATTTCAAAAAACTTTTTAAGGGATTAGCGTTTAACACAGATAAGTCTAAAATTAAAATGTACTGTTATTATTTGAGGTAAATCATATCAGTGATCTAAAGTTCAAATTTCTCTGAAAATCCTATTAGTAAAATAGTATTATTTGCTTGTCTTAACAATAAAAAATGATACATGCATTAGTAAAAAACCTCAAGAATTTTAGAAAAAAATGTACATTTCAAGACAAAATTTAAAGGTTGAATCATCAATTTTCAGTCTTCAAAGTTGAAAATATATATATATATTCAATTTATGAAGAACTTGGGATTAGAGAATTAAAAAATTCGTTTTTTTTTAAAAAATTAAATAATTAACTAAATAGATTATTTTTAAAAATTGTTTTCGCATATTACAAATATCATGGAAAAACAACTGATTTTATAGAAAAAGAAAACAAAAATAATCAATCTTTTGTTTTTTTATGTTAAATGATTATTGAGCAAATCTCGAAAATTACAAATCTTAAAAAATAATTACTTTTGGAGGTTCTAAAATACTAATTATGAAACACTTGAATTACTATTATTTTGAGTTTCTATCTTTAGATTTGGAAAAGAAATAAAAAAAAAAATTTTCAATATTAAAATTTTTAATTGTTGATCCTTGGTAAAAAAATTAATAATTTATTATTTTTTAAGATTATTTAGAAAAGAGTTTTTAAAGCCATATTAAACATACGAAGTATTGATATGCTTTGCTTTCAATAACAGCCCACTTTAATAATATACAAATATAAGGTTGACTCTAATCCCTTAAATTTATTTTCTATATAGAAAAATTATTTGTTATCGAGAAATTAAAAAAAAAGATATTAAATATTTCAATTAAAAAAGCGAATTTTAAACAAATTCAATAAATAGCGAATTATTATTATTATAATGGTACCTTTTTTATTTAACTTTTAGGTTAAGGGATTGGTTTATGTGATTTTATTTTGTATTATTATTTATCAATATCAAGAAAAAAAAATATAGTCTTTTTGAAT
Organism: Anaeramoeba flamelloides; assembly: GCA_027625915.1. Classification (NCBI taxonomy): domain Eukaryota; family Anaeramoebidae; genus Anaeramoeba; species Anaeramoeba flamelloides. Next base: position 3,194,229 of record JANTQA010000008.1, read on the forward strand.
TATAAAGTAATTTACTTTTTCATTTTTAAATTAAAACGATTTTCTAAAAACAAAACAAAAAAATAAATAAATAAAAATTATATAAAATAAAAAATGCTTCTCCAAATGACAGATTATTAAAGATCAATTTCAAATAAAAAATGAACCCATATTTGAAATCAATTGTTCGACCAACGATCATACCATTTAGTGTTACATGTAATTTAAACCCAACAGATTTGGATGAAATTCATTTAATATGTTTACAAATTGATAGGTTAACGATTTATGCATTTACACATGGTGAACAGCATGGCCAACTTTCATTAAAAAATAGTATTCCTGTTTATGGGAACATTTATTCTATTCTACCGTTGAAATCGAAAAATTTACCGATTAATTTATTTTGGCTTCATTCGTCTCCATTTAAACATAGCTTAATTTATTTTGATTGGAAGAATATCAAATTCAATACTTTATGGATCGAAGATCTAACACAGGAATATTCAGAGCTATCTATTGTAGAAAGCCGTCAATTATTAAAGCCCCATCCAAGCTATTCTGATCTAGTTGGGGTTAGTTTAATAAAAAATCGTTTTAAAATGGCCATAATCTATGGAAACCATTTGGATTGGAATTATAAAGAGCAAAAGGTAAAAGGTTTAATTAGTGTGAGATTTAGTGATTATGAAATTTTAGATGAATTATTTACTGATGGGGAGATTGATATTCTTGATTATGATTTTTTAGATGAAACAAAGAAAACAAAAAATAATAAAAAAAAAAAAAGTTCAAAAATTTGGAAAAGAGAAGTAAAAAGCAAAATACAAAACAAAACCAAAAAGAAAACTATAAAGAAAAGTAGAAAAAAAGGAAAACACACTGGTACAGAGACAATAATAGGAACAGAAACAAAAACAAAAACAAAAAAAAAAAGAAAAAAAGAAAAAGGAAAACAAACCGAAACCGAAACTGAAAAGGGTACAGGGACAGATACAGAGACAGAAACTGGAACTGAAACAGACCTAGAAAATGAAACAGATAACGAATTTGAAGAATCTGAAACAACATCAAGATCTGAAAATAGGATGAATGAAAAAATTAAAAAAAAGATTGCTAAAGGAAAAGAGGAATTTACAAGTTTTGAATTAACAAATTCAAAAAAATCCCAAAATTTATCAATAATTATTTTGGCAAGAAAAAAAAATAATCCAAAAACTTTTATCAAAATATATGATTTAAAAATTGGGAGAAAGCAATTAAAGGTTCGACAAATTTTATTATCAAACGAATTATTAAATGCCTCCTCAGAATATGGACTCTTTCTTTCATCAATTCCTAAAGATAATGGATCCTTTTTATTATTAGGGATTGATCGTGTTAATTATTTTAAAGACACAATAAGCTTATCTTCTTTAGCTGCAGAAGAAAATTTCTTACGATTAGAGATCATAAAAATTAAGTCACATCATCAAAATTCACAAGATTTTAATCCAAATCAAATGAAAAATGATATTAATCTTTTTTTAAATAATTACTTCATCCCCATAAAGGACAGAATACCTTCATTATGCGTTTCGATAACTTCAGAATTGTTTATAGTTACCAGCACAACTGGCTTAATTTGGTTAATAAAAATAAGAAAAGATTCAAAGGGGAATGCAATTGAAGTTATTCGTGAAAAATGCGAAGGGCAAATTATTAGCCCTGCGAATAGTTTAATAATTTTATCACGGATTTATATCAATTCTGTATCAAAAACAAAGGATAAAGACCAGAAATACAAAAATAAAAATTCCAAAAAACACTATTCATTTATTGATAAGGGGAATTCATCAGACCAAAGTCCTATATCTTTAGAAACATTATCTTCGGATTCGAACATTGTTTTAGATATTGAAAGTTTTAATATTAATTCCAAAAATAATTATCATAATAAAAAATTTAATAATAATTTAACGAAAAATAATACCATTAATAACAAAGGCAAAGGCAAGGGCAAAAATAAAAATAGCATGGAAAACAGCAATAATTTGAAACAAAAATTAATTTGTTTTCTTTTTGTTAGCTCGATCAGTGGAAGATCACAATTAATTAGATTGGATACCTCAAACGCTAAGATATTAATCCTCCAGGAATTTTTAAATCATGGGCCATTAATTGATTTCTGTTGTTTAAATGACACCGTTATTAATAAAAATTCTTCAAGAACAAAAGAATATTTAGCGTGTAGTTCAGAACAAGACAACTTCCAATTGGTTTATATTTCAACTAAAAAACCGTTTATTGAAATATCTTCCTTTCTTCAATTTGGAATCGAATCCATTTTTTCTTTAACATTATTAAATAAATTTTATTTAATTTTTTCTTATTTGAATTCTACAAAGATTGTTGAATTCTCTTTAAATTCAATAAAAACTTTCAATAATAGCGAATTAAACTTGACCTTTCCAACAATTTATGCCTCAGAAATTGGTAAATATTGTTTTTTACAAATAACCTCCAAAAGTATCATTATTTTTGAAAAGGAAAGTTTAAAAAGATTAACCATTTGGAAAATTAATTCAAATGATCAAATTACAATCGCCTATCATAGAAATTTTAAAATCGTCATTGGCACAAAACAAAAAAAAATATATTATTTTGAATTAATAAATGAAAACTTAATTAAAAGTAACCAAAAAAACAATGGAACAAACATTTATTTTGAAAAACAGAATTATCAGAAAGCAAATGACAATAATGGAAATGACAATAATACTAATATTAGAATTAAACAACCAAAAACTATTAAAAAAAAGTCCTATTTTACTTTAAATAAAAATGATTATTTTGATAGTGAAACTGATTTTTCTTCATCAATTTCAACTAGTTTAACTTCGTTAAGAAATAAGAATAGGAACAATAATAAGAAGAGGAAGAATTCAAATAAAAGTGGAGGGAAAACAATAAACAATCAAAAAAAAAATAATAAAATACAACTTGATACAAGCACCAATACAAGCACAAGCACCAATACAAGTACAAATACGAATACGAATACAAACACAAGCACAAACACAAGCACAGATACCAACAAAAAGCAGGATGATAATATAAAAATAAATAATACAGAAACTTACTCGTTTACCTATACAAAAACTTACACAGAAACCGACACAGACTCTTATACGGAATCAACTGTCGATACAATTAAAAATAATTCAGTTAAAAACAAAAATGATGAAAACAATACAGATGATTATTCAAAAAAAGAAAATGGCAATAAGAGCAAGAATATCCTGGAAACGGAAAATGGGATTAAATTAAAATTAAAAAAAGTTATTGAATCACCTTTTGAAATATCTTGCATTTCAATTTCAACTACAAACCCAGAGTTATTATTTTATTCAATGTGGTCAACATCAATTATTAACATCTTAAAATTACCTTCGTTGGATTTATATTACACATTAAATTTCAAAGATATTACGAAAAATAATATTTGTAGATCAATTTTGGCAACAAAATTTCTTAAAAATGAATATTTATTTTTAGGGTTTGGTGATGGAAGATTTTATTATACTTTAATCAATTGGAGTAAATTAAACGACGACAATGTGAATAATCCCAATAAGGGCAATGATAATACAACAAAGAGCAAAAAAGGTAACAATGTCGATGCTATATTATTAAAAGAGATGACCAATTTAAAATATAAATATATTGGTACAACCTCCTTAAAATTTATACCATTTTTTTCAGAAGAAAAGCAATACATTTTTGCTTCATCAAATTTTTCAGCATTAATTTTTTATGATCAAAAATTTGGAATCCAAATAATGGAATTAAATTTACCAAAAATAAATTCTCCAATAATATTTAATCCGAAAAAAACAATTCCAAATTCAGAGATAATCTTATCTTATTTTACAAATAAAAAAATAGTTTTATCAACATTTAGAGGGATTAAGCCAGTATATATCCAATCGCTAAATTATAAACCAGATTATCTAAACTATCCAGAATTGAGGAAGATACCTTACATTCAAAAACAAGCCAAAAAAATTATTGAATTCGAACAATTAAATTCAGTAATAGTAATTTCAACTGAATGTAAAAATCAACAAAATTTGCATTTTTTAGATATACTTTTTAAAAGACCCGGTGGTGCATTCGATTTGATGAATTCAACAGCCTTTGAAGAAGGGATTATATGCAATTCAGCATTTGCTCATAATAACAATTATTTGTTTATTGCCCTTGAATTGACAGGAAATGTTTTATTAAAAGCTAAAAAATATACCTCAAAATTAAAAATAATCACAATTTCTGAAACTTTGAACACAATTACAATAGACAGCGATACTGAGAGTGATGAATTAAAGAAAAATAATTATGATAATAAATTTGATAATTATAATACGGATATCGAATTCGATTCTTTTAATAATGATCAATTCTTAAAACAAAAATCAAATAATAATAATAATAATAATAATAATAATAATAATAGAAATTCTGAAATAAATGCATTAGAATCTACTTTTGATTCTAATTATTCTGATTCTTCATACAATTCTTCTTCTAGCCTTAATCACAATCATAACAATACAACTCAAAACTATAATAATAATTCAATTGAAAGGCTTATTGAAGCAGGTTTAATTTTAATTTTAAAAGTTGACGCAACAAAATCAAAAGAAAAACCATTCTTTAATTTAAAAACCATTTCATCAGAATTTGTCTCAGATCCCGTTTATGAATTACAATGGTTCAATGGGCATGTTTTATGTTTAATCGGATCCAAATTATTATTATATTCATTAAATTCAAAAAATGAACTAATTTTAAAAAATTCCATAAATACAGAATCGTTGGTCAATACTTTCCATTCAAAGGGGCAATTTGTTTTGATTCATAATTATTTACAGTCGTTATCAATTTATAAATATTATCCAAAGGAAAATTCTCTCAAATTATTTGTTAAAGACTCAAATAGGTTATGGATTCAAAAATCATTATTTATTGATGGATTTAAAGATATTTATTGTCTGGCAAGCTCAGAATTGAATGACGAATTGATCATTTTTAAATTGAATAATAGTAATAGTAATGGTAATGGTAATGGTAATGGTAATGGTAATGGCAATGGTAATAACGAGAATGTAAATGAGGACGGGGGTGATAATAGGATCGAAAATAAGAAGGAGAATAAGAAGGAGAATAACCAGATAAAGAATAATTTATTGATCACAAGCCGAATAAAACTTTGCCAATACCCTACAAAATTTTCTCAAATTAATCAAAAGGATATCATATTTACAACAGCTGAAGGCGGAATAAGTTCAATAAAATTTTTATCACAAAAAGATTTTAAATTATTGATCAAATTGCAAAAATTGTTAACTAAACAAAATAGTTCAATATATTTAAACGAAGATTTTGAAAAATCTCTATTTGTTTATTCTCCAAGTATTGATTTAAATTTTGAAAATTTTAGAAATCCAAACTCTTTTCTTGATGGGAATTTATTATCTTTATTTTTAAATGAAAATATTTTTACTAAAAAGCAAAAAAAAATCCTTGCCAAAAAATGTAGTTCGACAATAAAGCAAATTGAAACAATAATTAAAAATGCAAACCAATCCAATTTTTAATTATTGGCTATTTATTTTATTTTTCTATCGTTTATTTATGTTTTTTTTTTTTTTTTCATTAAAGATTGTATAAAAATAAATATTTCTCCGTTAATAGATCTATTTTTAATAAATATATTTCAAATTTTTATTTTTGTGTTATATTTGCCATTATAAATGTCGTAAAAAAAAATAAGACCTTAATTTTACAAATGGGTATTGGGTTACCAAAAGGAAAACATTTTAATTATAATTATAATTATTTTGAATAAATGATAAAAATTATATATTTTGTATTATTTGGAGATTTAAATTAAAATAATTTTCGCAGTATAATGTAAGAGAATTCTGAAAATCACATTAAGTTAAATAATATTTAGCTAATTTATTTTAATTTTTTCTTAGTATAAATTTAAAAATCTTTTACTTTTCAATTTTTAGAAATTGATTTAATCAAATTTAAATCTAATTAACCTAACAAATTCTTTTAATTAATTCTCTCTTGGGAGTTATAATATAAAAAAAAAGAGAAGAAATAGTAGGTTAATTTATTAAAATGGCTTCTTTGAAAATAAGATGAGAGAAAACTTGATATTAATAATTTTAGGTATTGGAACAATAAAATAATTAAAGTGCGAATATCAAGAATCATTTTTAGGATCCTGAATGATATTTCCCAACTCTTATTGTTCAAAATACAAAGGAAAATTTTCATTGGTCTTTTAAAATTCAACAAATTCCATAGATGAATTAACCTAGATACAGAACAGAAAGATGAAATGGTATTAATATTTTACAATATAAGTTTTTAAAATGTTTTTTTCAAACCCAAAGACAGAGAAACAAATAATTCAAAAACAAAAATAATTTTTTATTATTCTTTTAACAAGTGTTCTTTAATTAACAAACTTTGCTTTGAAAAGAAAGAAAAAGATGTTTGAAAGATCTGTATTCTAAATTGTTCAAATAAATATAGACTATTTAAATCAGTTTTTGAAGAAATAAATCAAATGTCAAATTATGATAACTTTTTGATTTTTATTTCTGAATAGCTACGTCCACTTCTTTGGTGTTTGATTAATTCCGAATCAGTGATACTGTGAGTACTTAGAATCATGATCTTTAGAATTATTATGAACTATGAAGATAATCTTCGGTTTCAAATTGAAAAGCAAAATAAATTTTTGATAAAGTATTTTCATAGCTGTAAAAAGTTTCTTTTTCACATTTGATATAATACGTCAGTAAAAAAATTCTTGTTTATTGTGATAAAAAATATTATTATTTTGATTATTTTAGTAAGATTTATTTAAGTTTAGAGATAAAAATCTCAATTTTTTTTTAAAAAATGATTATTAAAAAAATAATAACAATTAAAAAACTAAACAACTTGGTAAAATTTTTTGTCTTTTTAATGATATTTTTGGAACTGTTAAACTAAAAAAAACTTATATTAAAGTTAATAGCAAATTCATATTTATTTTATGGCATCTTGAAATTGAAAAACCAATTAAAAATCTGATGAATATAAAAACAAAATTTCTTCTAATATTATTATCAGAAAGGGGTTATTGTTTAATTAAGAGTTTGATCGCATTTTTCTCCATTATTGGAAAAGTTCAAAATTCAACATAATTCTGAATTATTTTTGAAAAAGGTTATTTTCTTTGAAAGAAGATGGATATTTGTATTATTATCGAAGGGGGTGTACCATAATACACTTTAAAAATAAAACCACTAAGTTTTTGAATAATCCAGTATAAAAAATATATTTAATGTAAAAAATTACAATAGTTATTTTAAACTAAAAAAATATTATTTTTTTAATTCAAAGAACGGTATAAATCATTTTTTTCTTTTTATTGAACAAAAAAAAAAAAAAAGAAACCAAAAAAACAAATTAAAGATCCCCCAAAAATACTTTTTTAAAACCTGAAAAATTCAGCTTATAATTTCAGAATATAAGTTTTTAATTTGATTCTAACTAATCAATAATTAATAATATTCTAATTTTTTTAAGTTAGTTGTTAAAAATTTAAAGAGTAAATATATCAATTTCGTTTATTATTATTTCTCAAATTTTTTAAAGATTTTCAAAGAAATAAAACGTATTCAAATGAATAATTCTAATAAAAAATAATATAAATTATTAAATAGCTGATTTTAATCTTGTAGTTTCCTTGTTTATACTCTGAATATTTCTAAAAGAATATTTCCTAATCTTTTTAATTTCAAATTATTTAATAATATTTATGAATAAAATAAAGATGATTTATTTTTCTACATCTTCAAGAATTTACTATTTAGATTTTCGTTGTATTTTTAAAATAAAATTAAGGGTTTCAAACGTTATTTATTCATATAAACTATTATAAATTACTAAAAGAGGGATTTCTTCAAAATGAATTTTTTTTTGTAAATTTTTCTTTTAATAATTTGATATAAAAATCCCAACAAAAAGATCTCGATCTTTTGACTGAAAATTTCATTGGAAAATGAATTCTTTTAAAAATGTTAACTCTTCTCTCTGAAGTTGATAAATGACGTTGCTGATTACTTTTCATTGTATCTTTACTTTGATATTTACTCTATCTCATTTAGTAATTATTAAATAAGAGTTAATAGCATACAAACAAAAAATATTCATAAAGTTAAAAATGAATATTGAATAAAAAAGGTACTATTTCTTTCTTAGATTATTGGTGTATGGACTATTAAATTATAAATAGAAATTTTAAAAAAAAAACATACAAGATATCATGATTTAATTATGGTTAAATATTTTTATGAAGCATTGATTGGAATTTATATGTTTATTATTATTTATTAATTTTATTTATTTGATTCTAAATAATTTAAAAATCAAAAAAAAATATAAATTAAATTTGAAATTAAAAAATTTTTTTTTCCTTTGTAAAATTTGGAAATTTTTTCATAAAGAATTCTTTTCAAATACAAATTATTTGGCCAATAGTTCGAGTAAGATTAATAATTGATTTTTTTTTTTTTTTAATTTTAAATATTTCTTAATTTTTTTACTTTTTAAAATCTAGACATAAAATAAACAATATAATTAAATAAGAGATCATAGATCAAAAATTATTTTTCAAAATCTGGATAATTTTAGAAAGGTAAAATTCAAATTTCTGAAAGATTTTTTTGATATTTTTACTAATAAAAAAATTGATAAAAAATTGTTTTGGTTTCGAAGATCATTTTATTATATTTGAATAATATTTAAAATTTATTTTATTTTTGATTTAAAAATTTAGGGTTGATTTGTTTATCTATCAAAAAAATTATTAATGTAATTATATTATATTTAATGAAATCATTTTAACATTTTTTTCTTTTGTTTTTTTTTTTTTTTTTCAAGTATTTATATTGATTAAATTTATATTTTAGAAAATTATTCATATTATACATTTAATTTTGGTTTAAAGAAATCAATTTAATTTCTCACTTGATTTCAATATATATTGAAATTTTTTTATAAAAAGAAATTAAAATTTCTCAGTAATATATTTTTTTATTTTTTTTTTATCATAAATTAACAACGTTGTTTAATGATTATTATAAATAAATAAATGTATCTATTTTTTAATTGCTATTATTGTAATAAAGTTTCGAATTTATAAAATAAAAAAAAATATAAAATAAAAAAAAATATAAAACTGAATAATTATTATTTTTTTCCAGAATAAAAAAAAATACAATAACTTAACTAATTCATCTTTGAACTATTTTAACTTTTTATTATAATATAGATCTGCATTAAAAACAAATAGAAACCAAATATATTAGTACATCAATAGTTTTTAAATATTTTGTTTATTAACTTGATGAAATTTTGACAAATCAAGGGTACTAAGGGATATATAAGTGTGTGTATGTGTATTCATATATGAGAGAGTCTGTGTTTGTGTTTGTGTAAGAACAAAAGAGTATCAAATCGCATGAAATCCAACTTACCATAGTCATAATTGTGTCTCACTTCCTATGAGAAGTAGATCTATTTAAACTGATCGAGATAGATATTAAAAAAAAAAAAAAAGATAGCTATTTCAATATGATAATAAATAAAAAATCAAATTCAAACAACATACACACAAATATATTCAAATGATAAAATAAAAACTGATCACTGCTTATATACAATAAAAAAAAGAAGATAAAATAAATTCATTAAGAAATTAAAAAAACTAGAACTAAACCATCTTTAAAAAGATTTAAACATTTATAAAATATATAATATTGACAATCAAAATAATAAATAAGAGTGCATTAAGAAATAAAAATATATAATTTGTATAGTTAATATAATACAAAATAGAATCCTCAAAATAAGAAGAAAAATGGAAAACCAAAAGAGTGTTTAAAATACGCCAATTTTGAGATAATTTCAGTGAAAAGTAGCCAACTTAAACAGGAAATCATAAACAATACTATACATACCAAAAACCTTTACAAAATATTTTAATAGATCAATTAGTAGACAACCACAAACAAAACCAAGTTGGAGAAAAATATCGATTTTATTATACCTTTCTTATTGGAATGAAAAAACTGGATATTACTGAGAAAAAGTTGGTAAAAAATTAAAAATGTAGATATTAAGATTGTCATTAATGAAGATCTCGATGAAAAATGGAAGGAAAATGAACAATGATATTTGTGATATTCCAATAGAAGACTTATTCAGGGTCAATATGATTCAGCATGCTAATTTGAAAAATATCTCAAAATTAAATTCAGGACACCTAATCACAGATATTTATCTCACCAAAGATATCAAAACCTTTTTTTTTTTCTAGTTTTTAGTCTCAATTTTTATTATTGAACTTGATTTTTTAATAATTCATTACCCATTCAAAGTATGCATATTTTTTTTTTTCTTTTTCTTTTTCTTTTTGAAAGCCAATATAAATTGAAAAGATTTCGAATAAATGTGTTTCAAAAACATTTATTAGAATAAACTAAATCAATCGAGCAATTTTTCACAAGAAACCGTACAAAGTTAAAATATGTTATTGGTTATATTCTGTAATCACAAACTCTATATAAGAAGTGTCAAATAAGTCTTATCTTACTCTAAATATTTCTTTTCTGGGTATCTTAGTTAATCAGAATTTTTTAACACTTCATATCTACAAAATTTGTAAGTAAATAGAACATCACTATTAAAATACATTAAAATTTTATCGATGTTGGGGTCGACTTGAACCTTAATATAAAAATTCAAACAATAAGATAAAATCGTTTTCTTGAAATTTTAGTTGAGAAAAAGTAATTTTTTCAATGACAATAACCCATTTCTCTAATGTTGTAAAAGGGGTTTTTTGATCGATTTCCATTCTTTTTTTCTCATTAAAAAAGTTCTCTCTTTCCTTTGAGAAAAAAAAATGAAGAAGTTTAATTTCTTTCAAAATGAAAAGGATTTTTTTAATAAAATTCCAAATATGGTTTCTTCTCATCAAATTTGCAAAACGAACAAAACAAAAATAATCTAGCCCTTTATAATTTGGGCAAATTGTAATTTGAAAAGAAACCAATTTACTTTTGACTAATAGGTGTCTTATGAACAAATGGAATAAGTACCTCAAATTTTAGGAAAAAAAAACCTTATATTTTTTCATATTTCCCTTTCAAATTTTCAAAAAATACAAAAAGATTTTTTCAATCATCCCAAAATAAAATCATTAAGGATTGATCTCGAAGATCAGTCAGCAAAAAAAAAAAATGACCACCAATTTTAAACCAGCGCCCAAGAATCAAAGAAAAGAAAAAAATAAACGAAATTACAGATCTTCAAATTTACGCCTTGACTCAAAACGAGGGATTCTTTTAAAGTCAAAGGGCACCACTAACCATGTAAAATTAGATGCTAAAAGCATTTTGTTAGAAATTGAAACGAACATTAGTCATGAATTAAGGAATGAAAAAAAGAATGATCAGCGTTCGAGTGTGAGGATGAAAAAAATGTACGATAACAACATGAAAAATACCAATTTAACAAAAAGCGAGATTGAGATTCTAAACATTTTACAAAAGACTGGAAGCTTAGAAAAACAAACCAAACTTGAAACCACTTTGAATGAAATCAAGCAAACAAAAAGTAATCACAGAGAAACCAAAAAACAAACCAAAAAAAAAACTCCACAAAAAGATTTGGCAAAGAAGCCACCACAAAGAAGAATAAACAAAAGGAAAAAAGGCAATCGTAGAAGATCACGGAGCTTTGCAGTGTCAACAAGAAAAACAACACATTTTGGAATTCGTGACAACGATTTAAATAATGAAATAGAGCATGTAGTTAATGTGCAAGAAAAATTAAAAAAAGGAAAAGGAAAGCAAAAAGAAAAAGGAAAAGGAAAAGTAAAGGGAAAAGAAAAAGGCAAAAAAGAACAAATAGCCACAACAACACTATCACGTACAAGAACAACAGCAACAACAACAACAAAAAAACCATCATCATTATCCTTATCATCATCAACACTCGAGAAATTAAAAATTGAAACAACACGAAATAATCATCGGAAAACTCCAACACTGCCTCTTCGGGTGACAAAAATTCTCTCAAAAATTCGAAAAAGAGATTCAAAAAAGTCCACGAACTTGAAGAAAAAGAAAAAAAATCATAACAAGATATGGAACACAAAAAGGAAAATAAACAAAAGCAAGTCAATAGAAAACGCACTCAAACCCAAACACAGAAAATGTTTATGGAAAATACAGATCAAGCCAGAAGATTTTTTATTATTGATTACAGATAAAAAACTCGAAATCTTTCAGTTCATTTGCAAAGCAATTCTGACAATCCCACAAAGAGAGCCAGTAGCTAAGTACCTTTTTAAAATTTTTGAGTGGGAATGTTTGTCTTTGGAGATTTTAAAATTTGCATTATTTTATGAAATAAATCAAACAGGTAAAAATTTAATTTGATATTTGTAAATTACTAGATGAACATAAAAAAAAAATTGTTTGGTTGATGTGATTTCTGTCGTGAGATATATGTATGTGTGTGTGTGTGTGGTATACATATGTGTGTGTTTGTGTGTGCCCCTTTTTTCATTTACCTAAAAGAAATTAAATAATTGAAAAAGTGAGTTCTATTAATAATCAGTATTTGTAAAAAACGATTATTTGAAAATCATTAAATATAACCAAAAAAAAAAAAAAAAAAATAGGAAAAGAGAGATATTTTTTTTAATTCATTTCTTGCCTAAAGGGAATAATATATAATTTATCAAAACCTTATAAGTGGATTGAATTTATTACATTTGCAACAATATAAAAATGTTGAGATGAATACTGGTATTTGAATTAAAAAAGGGATAAATTTTCACCTCATTTCCATTTTTTTTTCAAGTAGACTTTTAAATGACCACTTACTTTTTTGTAAACTTAATTTGCAAAAGACCCTTATGCGAAATGAAGTGAAAATATTTTCCCATTTATATTTCAAATATCAGTATTATGTAGAAATTTAAAATTTTGTTTTTTTATCCTATAATCTTTTCATTTGAAAGTTACAAGAGTAAAATTAGAATTATTTAATAATGACATATCCCTTATCGCCTCGGCTTGACCTAAATTTTATCCAGTTTAAAATAAAAAATTTTAAATGATATTGATGTGTTAATAAATTTATTTTGTTATTTATCTTTAAAACCAAATTTTAGTTAAACTAAAAAGTTAAAACAAATCTTTGTTATTGTCAAAACTGCACTCAAAACATTTTCAAATATCAATTATTTTTGATAATTTACCTTAAAATAACAAATAAGAAATAAGTGGAATAATACAAATTGGGAAATCTTTGATATCCATCTGAAGTAAATCCAACCAATCAATATATTTTCTTATAAATTGGAAAACTAGAATTCTTAGGGGACATTGAGAAAAACAACAATTTTCATTTTTTCTTCAATTTAAGATCCAATAAAATTTCAATCTAAATCAATATAATTTTTCTACAATCATTTTCACTATTTCGGTATCATTAGACGAATGGGTTTTTACCTAGTAGCTATATCTTGTAATAAAAAAAAAAAAATTACAAATGAATTAAATGTCAAAAAAAAATATTAAAAAAGAAAAAAGTTAAAATCTGTTATAACGATTTCAATTTTGATTTTTCCTAAATAATTTTTTTCTTCTAATATACATTCAAACCCTTTAAACGTCTATGATTTTCCCCACATCTGAGCATACTTTGACTGGAAAATGATTAATATATAATATATCACAGATATTACGATTTTTTTGATTTCATTAAACACGTTTTACACGCGTGAGTTACGCGTAAAATTGGTTAGTCTGATATATATGTGTGCATATGTGCATGTGTGTGTGTGTGTGTGTGTGTGTGTGTGTGTGTGTGTGTGTGTGTGTGTGTGTGTGTGTGTGTGTGTGTGTGTGTGTGTGTGTGTGTGTGTGTGTGTGTGTGTGTGTGTGTGTGTGTGTGTGTGTGTGTGTATGTGTGTGTGTGTGTGTGTGTGTGTGTGTGTAATCAAAACACAAAAAAAATAGGCGAACTTATCTAATTTGTAATTGGTAAAAAAGTTAAATTTTGACTACTTTTCTTCCCCAACTAGCAATTTTTTTTAAAAAATAATTAATTCTTTTTTAACTCAGTATTTAAAGACTTGACAATTTTCAAGAGTTTTAAACGGAAAACCTACTTTGAATTGTTTTGTGTTTTCAAATTAGGAAATCAAAATATTTTTATGGTTTTAAATGCTAAACCCCCCACTAAAATGGGAAATCGCGAATTCACATTATTTTCCAATCTTTTAGTACAATAACATCCTACCTATATATAATTGATTTTTTTTTCCGTTATTTTTAAGTTTTTTGCTTTGAATTTTTTCACATCCAGAAACAAAAAGTATGTTTTTAAAAGAATTCGAGAACTTTTTCAAAAAATAAAAAAATAAAACAACGAATAAAACGAAAAAACATGTAAAAAATTCGAAAAAACGCGATTTTATAATTCTTTCGTTATTTTAAAACAAAAAATGGTACTGTCTGTGATATATATATATATATATATATATCATTTAGTAACCCTGATTGACCTTAATTTTATCCAGTTTAAAATAAAAAATTTAAAATGATGTTGATGTGCTAATAAATTTATGTTCTTGTTTGTCTTTAATCCAGATACTAATTAGAAGAAAGGATATAAATAGTTCAAAGATGAATTAGTTATGTTATTCTATTTTTTTTTTTTTTGATTTTGGAAAAAAAAAATAATGGATATTCTTTTTTTAATATTTTTTTAAACGATTTTTATTTTTTTTGAATTTTTTAAATAAGAAATTTTATTATTATTATTGTAATTCAAAACACAATACATTGATTTAGTTAATAATAAATAATAAAATAATTTTGTTAATTTTAAGATAACAAAAATTAATGAACAATTATACAGAAATTTTATTTTTGTTTTGACAAAATTTTAATAAATATTAAATCTAGAGAAAAATTAAATCACTTCTTTAGGACAAAATTAAAAGTTTAATATGAATAATTTTCTAAAACTTCAATTTAAGTAAAACAAAATAATTAAAAAAAAAAACAAAAAAATAAAAAATCATAAAATACTTTCATTTAACACATTGGAATTAAATTACTAAAAACTCCTTTTAATAGATCAAGTAATTTACTCTTAATTTAAAAAAATATAAATTAACTTTTGAATGTTAGTCAAAGATAATAAAATAATCTTCATAACCAAGGATTTTTTTTTTGAATTTTGTTGTTGGTAAAAATTTGAAAAAAATCTTGTGAAAATTGGATTTGTCATTCTTAATTAATTCAGATCTTTGAAAATAATCTTTGATAGAAGGTCTCTTATTAAATAATATTGTTTATTTTATGCCTAATTTTTAAAAAGTCAGAAATAAGTAATTCTAAATTAAAAAAAAAAATCATATGTTAATCTGACTCTGGCAGATGGCCAAATAATTTAAATTGATAAAAATATTTTATTTGAAAAAAGCTATCAAATTTCATAATGAAAAAAAATATTATTTTTTTTTCAAATTTAATTTATATTTTTTTTATTTTTAAATTATTAAGAATCAAATATATATATATATATATATATATATATTGATTTTGAATGGTAATCAATAGATAAAAAAAATATTCTACGTGATGTTAAAATATCTTTGTCAATGGATAAATTATTTAATCAAGCATTTTAGGAAATTTTGGGATGCAAAATGCCCCAATATTTTTTCAGTAAAGAATGATGTACTTTAAATCATTCAAACTCGAAAGTATTTGATATTTAGATAAACTTTTCAAAAAATCAAAAAATATTTTTTTTTTTTGAATTTTTTATTAATGAAGAAGTGTAATTTACACTCTAAGCTGTCCTTATACTTGAATTTCCTTTCATAAATTTAAGCGAAAAATCATAGATTTCACGATTATTAATTAACGAAAATAGTCTTGAACTATCACAGTTTAAAATTATTTCATTAAAGTTCAATTATTTTAGTTTCTTATGAAATATTAATCTATCTTTTTCACAGGAAGGACAAGACCCATAAAAAATGATCAATATTTTCGATTATTTCTTTTTGCTTATATTTTAAACATAAAGGGCAAAATTTATTCGGGGTTTTTTTTTATTACGTAGTAATATCTATTTAAGCCGTTAGTAAACGACCTAAATTTCAAAATTATTGAACTTGAAGGATAACTTAAAAATCTTTGGGTTTATAATAAATAATTTTAGGTAATGACTTTAAAAGCTTTTATTTTTTAAAAATTAATTTAATTTTAAAAAAAAAATGAAATAAAAGTAAAAAATTCCCTGTATCAAAATGACATAAGCATGATTTTCTTTCTTGGAATAGTGTTTTCTTTTCAAAATCATTGCTAATAGCAATATATTAATTTCTTTTTCTTCAATTTTAATCAAATTCTCATATTTGTAAATTATTTTTCTATAAAAATATTACAAAATAAAAAAATTTATATTTCCACATATAGACCATTATAAAAATCTATTTAGAATCAATTCCTTGGCAACAAAATTATTGAGCGTTTTCAGTGAACAATATGGAAAAGAATATTTAATTGGGATTTTGGCCTTTCCAATCAAATCCATAATCGAAAAAGATTCAAATTTCGAAATTGATCCAAATAGAATTATGGAAACTAATAATGAAATTGATTTAAAAAAAAATAAATTGGCATTACAAAAGAAAGTACAAGACTTTTTTAACATCATTTTTAATTCGGTGGAACAGGTCCCGATAATAATTAGAGAGATTTGTTATTATATTCGAAAAATAACAAAGAAAAAATTTCCAGAAATGGAACTTTTATCAGTTGGCGCATTTTTTTTTTTACGCTTTATTTGTCCTGCAATTACCTCTCCACAGAATTACGGACTAATTAATACAACAATACCGCATAATGGGAAAAGGGCTTTAATGTTCCTTACAAAAATAATACAAGTGATTTCAAATAATGCAACTTTTTCAAAAATCAGTTATATGAACAGCTTTAATGATTTTATTACACAGCCAGAAATACTGCAACCAATGTTTTCTTTTTTGGAACAACTTTCTTCATTGTCATTCGTTAAAAATTTAATGAATGCTGAGTCTGTTATAACAAAAAAACAATCTTTGGGTTCTTCAAACAAAATTAAAGAAATTTTAGAAAATTATTGCCCTAATTTTCAAAAGGATTTCGAAAAAATACAAGATCGAATTTTATTAAAGAAATATTATTAATATCCATTATCTATGTAATTATGCTTCAAATAATAACCGGTATAATAACCATTTCCATTATACCCTCATCATTATATGCATATATATATATATATATATATATATCAACTTTTTTTAAAAAAATGGAATTATTATTGTTGTCTTATTGAAATATTTTTATTTTAATGAATAAAATACATTTGTAATAAAGTACAATTCTCATTTTATTTTATAACCTAACAATTTTTGTTTTTTTGTAATTTAAACCCCATTTCACTCAAGGTGTAATGCCAAAAATGAAAAATTCACTTTTGTTTTTAAGAATCAACTAAGCTACGATTGTTTAGAAATAAGTGAAATAATAAACTTCAAATGAGAGTTGATGTTCATAAAAGTTAATACCTGAAAAAACTGTCCATTTCAAAAAAAAAAAAAAAATTGTTCCCTTTCATTGGGATATGTTTGGTGCAAAATTCTCAATTTCTTTTGGAAATTAAAATTGTTGACAATAAGATTTTTTAATTAAAAAATTTTTTTGAGTTTTAAAAGAAAATTCAAATCCTAAATTTCCTTAATGTTAAATTGAAGTTTCAAACATTTTTGTTTTTTCAAATTACTTTAAAAAAAAAAAAGAAAGAAAAAAAAAAAAAAAAAAAAAAGAAAAAAAAAAAAAAAAAAATTGATGAAATTAGAAAAAATGATCTAGATCTAAAAATTGAAAATTTTTTGAGAAGAATAAAGAATTAAACTTATAGAATATGTTCTATTTGTTCAATAAATCTGGTTCTTTTGACAGAAAAAGAGTTTACTCTGTAAAAAAAATAATAATGTTATATCAAAATTTTTGAATTAAATTACATTGGATAATAAAAATTAACTCTACTTTCCATATATTAAATAATGTTAATTAAATGAAAATATTTTTGTGAGTACATATTAAAATCAAGTTTATAAATTGTTATTAATTTTTTTAGGTGCTCGTTTTTAAAAAATTGGGGGGGGGGGGATATTGATTTATATTATATCAATTAAGAATTTATAGAGGTTGATAATGTTTTTAATATTTCCTGAATAATTATAAATTAAAAAATTCTATCTATTAAATAATTGAGAATAATAAAATTTCAACTTTATGTTTTTAATTTATAATTTTTAAGATTATTTGTTTTTTAATTTTAATGTAAATTTGTGTTGTTTTGATTTTTCTTCATTGAAAAAATTTTTTATTAAATTTAGTCCCAAAGTATTTTTTAAGTTTAAAAACCAAATTGTTGTTTTGAATTTACCACAGTATTTTATTTATTAATTTTGATTTTTATTGTTTTTTTTTTCATATTTTCTCTGGTTGGGTTTTCTTTTAATTGGGTGGGGTGGGGGGGGGGGGAGAAAAAAAAAAAGGGAAATGGTTATTTGCTAATGGAATATTGGGGCATGGCAACATAATAATTGAAAATAAAAATGAAAAAAACAAATTCTAAAAAAATCAAAGAGAAAAAGTAAATTAGATCAAAAAAAAAGAAAAAATTATAAAACAATTAAACAATTTCCTTTCAAATGAACTTTAATGATTCATCATCAACTTAAATTAAATGATCCAAATATATTTTAAATGTAATTTTTGAGTATCTTTAATTCAAGATAACGTTGTTTGTTGTTTTTTTTTAATTTTTTGTCAATTGATTCTTGTAATCCTTTCTATATCTGTTCCTTTTTTGTTTTTTTTTTCTATTTTTCTCATCCATTTTAGTTTAAAATGTTCAAATCATAAAAATAATATATGTCTGTTTTCCTGTAAATAATCATGGATATCATTTTAAGCTCAAATTTTGTTTATAAATTTTAATTGCGTTAGTATCTAGTGCCTTATGTATAATTCTTAATAAAAATTAAATATATTTTTAAAAATATAAAGGTATGAAATGATAAATATTTCATAATTACAAGTAATTTTAATATATAAAATCAACCTCCTTTTGAAAATCTACTATTTTCATTTTTTTTTAAAAGAATTCAATAAAAAATTGAATTTGATATTTTGGGTATAATTTTAAAAAAGAATAAGGACATTTTCTGCCATTTCATTTCAAAATATTTTTTAATTTTTCGATTGTTCCAAATAAACTATTTCAAAAAGGGTTATATATTTATAATGTTCTTGGAAGTGGTTTTGTTTTAGTTTAATTCTTATTAAAATATTTTTTTCAAATTTTTAAATCAATTGTATTTTTTTTATATTAGTCAATTTTTATTTGAAATATTTTAATTGTTATTATAAAAAAGAAATAAATAAAGGGGATCTAAGAATATTAAAAAGATTTTAATTAAATCAAAATTATGTTTCTAATTCTATTTAGGTGTTATTTCAAAATTGATTTAATTTGGGTTACATGATAACTTAAAAAAAAAATCATTAACTACTATATTATAACATCAAAATTTTGATAATGGTTTAAAAATTGAATCTCTAAAATACCATTACGGTGTTAATTACTTTCTGGATTAAGCATATTTGATTAAACAAAAACAGATTTCAAAGATATAATAAAGTGAATTAAAAATAAAATACTAATAATTTATGGATAAAAGCACATTCTCAATGGCTTATTACAAAAAAATGGTATAAGTTGATTTAGTAGGGATCATAATTTACAAAAGAAAAGTTAAATTAATTCATAAAATAAAAAATGGGTTTGAAAAATTAATTAAACTTCTTCCTTTTAGAAAAAAATAATTTGAAAAGATCAATTAGAAAACTAAAAAAATAATGAAATATTTGGAATTGAAAAGATAATAAATTGAACTGTATATTTAGTGAATTAATCAATTATAAAATAGTCCATGTTGGAAATGTCGTTCGGTTTTATTTTTATTTAAGAAATAAAAAGAAAATTTTTGAAATTTATAGTTTCTCTCTTAAATTAATAAAAACTGCCATGTGCTTTTCCATAATACAGAAAAATTGAGTAAAATCAAAGTTTTTTTCTCTATTCTTTTGAATTCTGGAAAAGCTAGGCACTTAACGACATTTTTCATTAGGTTTTCTGGGATACTAAAAAATTGGGTAAAATATTAGATTTTACAAAATTCTGTTGAATTCTATAAAAGGAATCAAAAATATTCAAAAGGGGGGAAGGTCTGGTATCTATTTAAAGTGGATTAATTATCCAAATTATTCAAATCAATGTTCTTATTTTGTACGAGTTTATAAATGAAACTTTTGTACATTGTTTAACTAAAATAACTCTAATTTGGGAAATCAGAAAATTTAATTAATATGCTATCCAAGTTTGTCTCCTCTTGAAAATTATTGTAGAATTTGGTTCTAAGAACAAAAAAAAAAATAATTTTTTCGATTATTTTTAAAAAGATATATTTATTTAAAATTGTGTTGAAACAAGATTCAATATCATTTTTAGCCCTATCTGATAAATAAAATGATGTTTGAACATTTTCAAAAAGTTCTTAATATAAGTTTAGGAATCAAGGTGAATCAGTGGAATTAAAAAACTCCTCCACTGAATTACAATAACAAATAAAATTAAAGCTTTTCAAAACAGATCTTAATATTTAATCACAAATATTATTTAACTACTTTTACTTCAATTCTGATCTTAGTACAGAAAAACTAATTTTAAAAATGATTATGTTCTGAATTTCTGAAAATGAATTGTGAATAATCAATTATTGAATAATCAATGATCCAACTTTCAAGATTTAAACTCTAAAATTCGATTAATATTAATAAATTTCAAATTATTATATAAAAAAATCAAAATCTTGAACCAAAAAAATACTCTAAATATTACAAGAAGACTGATGGTGAAAATAATTCATTTCCAGTAGTTCTAAATCACTTTGTAGACAAATGAAAAAAAGTTCCTGTAATTTTTCAATCTTAATAATTTTTTTATCAAAAGATACTTGAATAAATTAAGATTTGAGAGAATTCTTTGTTTGTATCAGAAAATTGAATTACATTTCCAAACAAGATCACAGTGTTTCTTATTCTTAAAAGTACACTTCTGTTTTTGTTTTTTGAAGGATGGATATTAAAGAAAATTAGCTTTAGAAAGACAAATTTATTATTTTTAACCAATTTGTTTTAAAAAAATTAGTAATTTTTTGTTTTAATCAACCTTTTTTCCGATCCAACTTGTAATTCTTTCACAAAAAAATGTCAAATGAAAAGAAAATCAATGAAAAAGAAACAGAAAAAGAAAAAATCAATGAAAAAGAAACAGTAAAAGAAAATGAAAAATTAGAAGAAAAAGATATTAAAAAAGGACACTATACCCTCGATTTTGATCCACAACAAAAACATCCACTTAATAATAAATGGACAATGTGGGTTGATGGTTATAGCAACTCGAAAAATTGGGGTGAAGATATGAAAAAAATCCTTGATTTTGAAACAGTAAATAATTTAAAATTTTTTTTTTTCTTCTTTTCTTTTATTTTTTTTTATAAAAGGAAAACCAAACCACTTTAAAAAACAAACCCAAACAAAAGTTCCTTTTGTTCTTTTTGACTTTTCAAAAATTTATGTTATTTTTTTCTTTGCTTTTTTATTTTTCTTTTTTACTTTTCTTTTTTGATAAACTAAAAAAAACTTTTTCCTTTGAAAAAAATTTGAAACATAAAACATAATTATTGAATTACGTTTTGGGTTAATTTTTGGATCTTTTTGATCTCCAGGTTGAAGACTTTTGGGGGATGTTCAATAATTTAGTTTCTGTTTCAAAATTAAAGCATGGAACAAATTTCCATTTATTTAAATATGGAATTCGTCCAGAATGGGAAGACGAAGCAAACATCAATGGTGGGAAATGGAATTTAAGAATTAACCGTCAGTCTTCAAAATTAGAAAATTTATGGCTCGATACTGTAAACTAATTTTTTTATTATTTGACTTCTTTTTATTTTTCTTTTTTGTGTTTTTCTATTTTATCTTTTGTTTTATCTTTTATATTTTCTTTTTCACAAAACTCAAACATTTTTTTTTTTCAATCACCTTTGATCCAAACACAAACAAATTTCTAACCTTTTGTGTGAACAAAACCATTCTTTTTTCAGAGGATATCTAGATTGATGAAAAAAAGTTTGTTATTCAATAATAGAGTGAATTTTTGATTGACACAAAGAACCCTTCAATGATAGAATCAATTACTATACTTTAATAATTTTTGTCATCTCGAAAGAAACTTCAAATAAAATTTAACTTGAAGTAAGCGATCTTTAATTAAAAGGATTAGACTGTTTCTGAGAAAAATCAATTTAAATACTTGTTGTTATTCGAAGAACCAATTCAAGTGAAACAAAATCCAATCTCCAAGTTTAAATCAACCACAAAATAATCTAAATCAAACACCTAAAAATTCAAGAACTCTCAAGGAAGCTTTATTTTATAAAATAAATAATTCTTTAAACTTCCATTAAATTACTTTGTAGACAACTAAATAAAATTAGAAACAAAAGAATATTTATTTTTCTGGTTTTGAAGTTTACTCCTTCATAAAAATTAAATTACTTTTGTAAAAATTATTTTATTTCAAAAATATGTGGTACTTTTTTTCATTTGTCTACAAAGTGATTTAGAACCACTGGAAATGAATTATTTTCACCACCAGTCTTCTTGTAATATTTAGAGTATTTTTTTGGTTCAAGATTTTGATTTTTTTATATAATAATTTGAAATTTATTAATATTAATCGAATTTTAGAGTTTAAATCTTGAAAGTTGGATCATTGATTATTCAATAATTGATTATTCACAATTCATTTCCGGAAATTCAGAACATAATCATTTTTAAAATTGGTTTTTCATTTATAAGATCAGAATTGTAGAAAAAGCAGTTCAATAATATTTGTGATTAATAATAAAGATCTGTTTCGAAAAATTGTAATTTTAAAGGAATGACTTGTTCAAAAACGTTAATGTTTTTTGTCTTTTTGGGCTTATGTGATTTTTGTTATTTTTTGTATTTCTCATAATGTCTACAATTAAAAAGCAAAAATTTCTCACATTTTTAACATGAGAAAATTTTGAAACACAGCAGTAATCTTTAAAAATATTTTCTTTTTTTTTTTTTTTAAATTTCTTCATTAGTAACAAAATCGATAATGGTTCAAGAATCGAGTTCATTTCTTTTGATACAAATTATCTCTAATTAATTATTCAAATAAAAGTCATTTTAAATAGATAAGTATATTAACGAATCTTATATAGATAGGTTAATATTAAAAATATAATAAAAAATTACTAAAGTAATAGAATTTCCAAGAAATGGCTTTAAATATAATTGGCGTGTGCCAGAAAAATATTTGATTTCTAAGGGATTAGAGAGTCACTGTAGTTTGGTTTGAAAAATTAAATTATGTTATAATTAAAGGTAAATCATATCAAGTTCTCTATAGTTCAAATGACTCTAAAAAATCTATTATAAATATTACTCAACAATAAATTTCTAGATTTTTTTACTCGGGATCACAATTAATTATTGTCAATTTTGAAATTTTTTTTTTTATTACTTTTCCGAATTTAAAGATTAAAACTTAAAAACGACTGTATTACTGGACTTTAATAATTACTCTTTAGAGCATACAAAAGTAATTATTTTCTCAATTTTTTTAATTTTCAAGATTTAACTCAATAATTATTAACATGAAAACCCTAAAGAAGGATTACTGCTGTCACCTTTCTATATAAAGCTGATTGTAACACTAATATATTTCCAAAAAATTTGGTAAAAAATTTGGTAAAAAATAATCTCCTAGAATATTATTTAATTATTTTTTTCAAAAATAGAATTTTTTAGCAACTAATCTACATTTCAAGACAAATTTAATAAAGATATTTTTTTCAACTTTGAAGTCTTTAAATTGGTGTCCCATCCTTTAAATTTGTAACACAGTGCAGATTTTTTTCCAAAATTCATGTAAAATAGTATTATTTGTTGATCTAATCACTTAAAAAATATTTCTTGTAATAGTAAAAAATCAACAATTTTAGCAACTAATCTACATTTCGAGACAAATTTAAGAAATATATTTTTCAACTTTAAATTCTTAAAATTGATGGCACAACCTTTAAGTTTGTAATGGAATTCAGCTTTTTTTCTAAAATTTTTGATTTTTTACTATTACAAGAAATATTTTTTAAGTGATTAGATCAACAAATAATACTACTTTACCAAGTGAATTTTTAGAAACATTTGAACAATGTGGTTCTTGTGTGGTTTACCTTCAATAGACAACATACTTCAATTTTAGACTTCTTCATGCTAGACACTAATCCCTTAAGAATAACAATTAATTCTTTGGAAATCCAAACAATGTTAATTGGCGTTTTTTTAGAAATTATTTTTTTTGTTCTTCTTTAAAATCTCACTTACCAAGTCATAAAAAATACGCCAAAGAAACATCTTTTAAAAAAATAATTTCAACAAAATGTGGACAATTAATTGATTACACTATCAACAAAAATATTAATTTCTATTTTTTTGGTTAAATGGTATCTTCTCTTCAAGATTATATGATTTGAAACCATTTAAAAAAAAATAAAAATACACAAGACTATTTATGTTTTTTTGATTATTATTTTTAATCATCTTCTTTACAATTTAAACATTTGTTAATAAAAGAAAGCACTTGTGTTTTCAATTGATTGTCAATTAAAACTATTTAAAAGTATAAATCTTTAATGAAAATTCAAATCATCATTCATTTTAAGATGAAAATCTCAAGATATTAAAAAAACAATTATGAAATACTGCAATTTTGCAAATAATAAATAAAAAATTTTGTTTACAATTTCTCAAAACATTGTTTCACACGTTGGGTAAAAAAAATAAAAAGATCTTCACGAATCAATTAAAAGGGAAAATTAAAATAAAATTAGCTCTTTCTTAATAAAATTTCGAGATAAAAGTAAATTTTTTGAAATTGGAATAGAACAGTATAAATTCATTCTACAGTAAAAACTTAATAATAAAAAAAAATTAATTTTAATTTAATTAACAAAAGTAAACTCCATTTCAAAATCATAGGCAAATTAAAAATCAAATTTTGAAAATAAATATTTTTAAAAATTGAAGATATCTATTATAATAAAAAAATTTCTATTTTAATATTCAGTTCTATACACTCGAAATATTTGTTTTTTGTCTAAAAATAAAATAAAAAAAAGAAAAAAAAAATAAATAAAAATTGGGCCATTTATTATTAAAATTTAGCTTATATTTATTAAAAAAAGAGAAAAAATACAAGTAAAGCAGGGACTATAACCAAATATAATCTCAAAAAGAAGAAGAAAAGAAAAAATGATGCCAATGGCCAGTAACAGATAACAAAATCATCTTTAATTAAAAACTAAATACTGATAATAATAATAAAAAAAATAACAATTATTCATGTTTGTAAACTCTTTTCCCGTCAAAGGGGTCAGTTGTAATGAATGAATTACATGTGTTTAAATGTTTCGAATGAATATTATGGAGAAAAAAATTAATTTTGTAAATTTTCAAAATTGGAATCCTTTTTTTATTTTTTGCTTTTTTTTTTGGATTTTTTTTGACATAATGTAATTCATTTGCAAATTTTTTTTTATTGCAAGATCTCAAGTCACTTGGTAAAAACCTGTTATTATAATTTCATTGAAACAGTAAGAATGATTTTAGAAAAAAAATATTGATTTCTATTAGGATTTTCTTTGTTTTTCAATTGAAAATCAAAATGAGCCTTGTTGTTTTTCTCAATGTGTTCACTAAGAATTTGAATTTTTCAATTTTTAAGAAAATCTATTGATTAATTAGGATTACTTCATATGTATATATCAACTATTCTATAATGTGTATTATTCTACTTATATCTTTATTTATTCTTTAAAGGTAATTTATATAATATAATTGATATTTGGAATTTTTTTTGAACAATTTGAGATAAATAAAGATTTAAAGAATTCGTAACCTGATATTTTGACTTTCTGTGATTTTATTATATTTATTTATATTTTTAATCTTGAAAAACTTTTAATTTTCGAATACAAGACAATATTTTATTTTCGAAATTAATACTCACTAAGAAAGTTTGATAATCCCAAAGTAAAGAAAGCAATTATATCTAGTATTTTTGATTCGAAATTATTTCATTTATTTTTTTTTTAAATTTCCAAAAACTCCTAATTTTCATTTCTACTCATTTTTTCATAAAAGAGTGCAACATTGTAAAAAAATTAAAAACAAAAAACAAATGTTAATTTATTATTTATTTTTTTTCATATGAAATAATCTTATTAAATTTTTATATAAAAATATTAAAAAATAAATTTATTTTTTCACAACCAAAAAAGGTTTTATCTATAATCGGGGAAAGATTCGAACCAGAAGAAGAAATATGCGGTGCAGTTGTCAGTATTCGAAACAGTGGAGATAGAATTGCGCTTTGGTCAAAAACCGCAGCAAATAAAGAAGTTCAAATGGAAATCGGAAAAACATGGAAACAAGAACTCCAGCTGAAGGGAATCCGAATGTCTTATCTTACACATAAAAGTTCATTGTCCACCATTAAAAGAGGTCAACTACAAGCAACTTATGAATTATAATTATAATTACTTATTGTTTTTTTATTTTAGTTTAACGAAAACCTTTAAAAAAAAAAAAAAAAATTACAAAAAAATTTCTTTTCGATTTGAGTTTATCTTTTTTCTTTTTTTTATTTTTTTTTTTTATTTTATTTTACTTTACTTTGCTTTTTAGGATGATTCTTGTTTGAATACAAGAATTAAAATGATTCAAACATAATAAAACAAAAATAATGTTTGATTTCATTTTTTTTTTCTTTTTTTTTCCCTCATTTTGCCTTCTTATTATTTTTTGAAAATCAAAAATATAGATTTATCACAAAAAACATTATTTTTATTAATTTTGTTCTTTTATTAAACAACTTTTTCCTTTTGAAAAAAATCAAAATTGATAACTACAAAATTTAAAATTATTTATTGTTTTTTGAGTTATCCATACCCTTTTTTGAAGAAGAATTATCCGTATGTGTTCAGCATTTATATGCATCAATTGAGTTAATTAAATTTTATATCTAAGGCTCATTTCAAAAATTCTTTTTCATATTTTTTTAGTTTTTGTTTTTTATTTTTTATTTACTTTTTAAAATATCGGTGTTTTATCTTTTTAGAATGATTTGAAATTGAATAATTAATCAGATTTGATAATTAGATGTTTTTGATATAATATATATATATATATATATATAAATTAAAATTCAAAATTTACCACACAGTTAAAATGTTCTAAAGAATCACAATAATACAATTTCATTCAAATTGCAAATAATTTTGATTTTTGAAAAATATAAAAATCATTTTTTTATCTTTTAGTTTTTTTTTTCATTTCATTTTTTGAATTATGTAACTCGTTTCGTTCGATCAAAATTTTTTTCAACAATTGATATTATATTAAAGTTGAGTTGTTCCAAATAGAAGAACTCAAATAAAATTAATTGGTTGTATCTGACCATTTGATCGATCAATGTTCGAAATAGAATTTCAAAAAATTTACTAATCTATTTTTTTGTTTTGCTCTCTCCAAAATTTTTAACACATCCTTGATTTATTAGTATTGATAATTATTTATTTTTTGTTTCGTGGGTATTCTAATTTAAAAATAAGTGTTAATATTTCAATTAGCGAATGGTTTTAATTTAGTATTTCTCCGTGAATTGATCAAATAAGTTTTTTTTTTTCACAAATCGAATTTTGGTATGTTAAAAAATTTGAATTGGGGTTTATATTAATTATTTAAGGTAAGTTACCATTTTTTAAACTGGCCCCAGTATGTAATTAAATATTAAATTTATTTATTAAATTGCTGTTTTTAAAATCATTTTGAAATTGAATTTGAGATATTTTCTCTTTCTTCAAATACATACTTCAATTTAAAAATATTTTCCAATTATTCATTTTTTGAGTTTTTTTGAGAGTTGTTGTTGATATGTTTTTCAAACCAAACCCCATTTCAAAATCATTTGCCAAAAGAAAATCAAATTTTGAAAATAAATATTTTTATAAATTGAAGATATCGATGATAATAAAAAAATTAATATTTTAATATTCATTTCTATATAATCGAAATATTTGTTTTACTTCTAAAAATAAAATAAAAAAAAATAATAAAATAAAAATTAAATAAAAATTGGGTCATTTATAATGAAATTAAGTTTATATAAAGGTTTAACAACCTCTTGCTTTTAACTATTAAAATTTATCTGCGATTTTTTTTTATTATAAACTAGGATCTATCTTTTTATGTCATAATAAAGAAATTAATTGTTTAAAATATACTTCTTATAAATTTATTTTTACTACCCCCCTCATGAATTAATCTCAAGAATCGGTATGATGACACTTACAGGGTTATTGAGAAAAAAAAAAAAGAAAAAAAAACAAAAAAACCAATTATTTATAGGAGCAGATTAAAAATAATCATTCTTTTTTGAAAAGTGGCTTTTGGTGAATTGTTTAAAATACAAAATCTTTTTAATTTTATGAATCAAAATTTGTCTTTATTTGAAAATAAGATAGTCTTGGTTATCAAAAAATAATTTCAGTCTTCTTATTTGAGGTTATTTATATCATTTTTTAAAACCCCAATAGACAGAATAACCACAGAAAATAAAAAATAAAAATTCCCTAATTTTTGCCATTTTTCACACTTTTAACCTTCTAGAAAAAGATGTAAAACCAATCTTAAATACCAGAGGGAAAAACAGTGGTGAATTCTTTGACACAGACTAAACTTTGAAATTTTGACATTCGGAATAATTAAACAAATTTTTGGATTTTTTCATTGTCTTTTTTTTTTTTTGATTTGCAAATAAAGACAACTCAAAAAAGAAGAGAATATTTTTTTTTTTTTCTTCCTTGATCGCACTAAACAAAATTTGTGAGATTTACCAATTTTGAAACCCTAATTATTGGACGATAAATAATTAATTTCATTAGAGACGCATTCTATAAAAAACATATATCTAATCCAGATTCAAACGATCTACAATATGATGTGCATTAAATTTAAAACTTATTTATATTGTTCCAAATAACAATTAAAAATAAATCAATCTTTGTTGTTTAATTGATCTCTAAAAATCAAAAACGATGTCATTGTGAGAAATAATCTTTGATTGAAACGAACAATTTCAACTTTAAAGCATCCTAAATTATCATATTGATCATCCCAAGGTCTATTTCTAAGAATTATTCCTCTAAAATTTATGAGATCTCTTTGATTTTTTTTTTCAATTTATTATGGTTTTTTCAAATAAATTCACATTAATTTATTTATACAAATGCTTCAAAAACAATCAATTTTTGAATTAAATTGGTTTGGTTTGGTTTGGTTTATTATTAAATTGATTGTGTTCCAAAAGAAAAGATTTCTATTTTGTCACAGTCCATCCTTTGAATTTTTGATTTTTTTTTCATTTCCCTTTTGGGGAAAGAGATACTTTTAATCTTTTTTTTTCGTTATTTGAATTATTTTAACTCAAAGAAGTGAAATTTCAAAAGGTAGTTTTTCACAACAAAACTTCTTCTTGAGTATTCGGTTCACCCACAATCAATGACATGTCCCTTAAGGATGTGAATTTAGAATTAGAAAAATAATTGTTCTTATCGACTCATCTCATTTCCTTCCAAACGAAATTTTACCTTTCCTTAAACCAATGTACACATTTCAAGGCTATTATTATTTGATTGAAAATGCCCTTTAATTGTCTTTTTCTGTACAAAATAATAATTGTCTTTTTAGGTCCACAAACGAAAGTTTTCTCAAACCCAAAGATATTTTAAAAACCCAAATCCATCAATAGTCCTCTAGAAAAAAATTTTTATTTTTTCCAATTTCTATTCATTTAAATTATTTTTTTTTTTGATAAAAACCAAAATGTATAACCAATACCAACAACAACAAATGATGCAACAGCAACAAATGATGCAACGCCAGCAAATGATGCAACAGCAACGAATGTTACAAGAACAACAAAGACAACAAAAACTATTACAGTACTTTAACTTTGTGGACAAAGACAAATCAGGAACAATTGAAAAAGAAGAACTTTCACTTGCTTTGAAACAAGGAGGAATGGTTTTTAGTTATGAAACATGTGGTCTTTTAATTAAGTAAACTATTTTTTTATTTTTTCCAAAAATTTGGTTCTCAAAAAAAAAAAAAAAAAAAAAAAAAAAAAAAAAAACGTGGAATAAATTTTTTTTTTCCAAACTTTTTCTTTTTCTTTTTTGTTTTTTTTTTCTTGATATTCTCCAAATCTAAAACTTTTTTCAAATAAAAACAACTTCAACCTTCAACGAAAATAGGCTTTTTGATTCTGAAAAAAAAAATGGAGTCAATATTACAGAATTTTACCAATTGTACAATTTTGTTGTTAATATGAGAAATTCCTTTTTGCAGGTCGATACAGACAAAAGTGGCACAATTGACGCAAATGAATTGGCGGTTGCGCTGAAATACTCTGGGTACCATTTTCCTAATAATGTAATCTTGATGTTGATCAACAAATTTGGAAAAAATAATCAAATCAAAATCGACGATTGGATCTCTCTGTGCTCTTTTCTGCAACACTCTCGAGCAGTTTTCATGATCTACGACAACGATCGTGATGGCAAGGTGTCTCTTGACTTTAATGCATTTCTTGCGATTAGTTCTTTACTCAAATAAACTTTCAAAAATAGCGCAAAAAATTTCAACTTTTTTGACTAAAGGATCTCAAGCAAAACTCAAAAAAACTGTTGTATTATCTGTTGTGTTTTTTTTTTTATTTTGAAATTAATTTAGCCTTAAATTTATTAAAGCCATTTTAAAAAGGCAAAGCAACATTTTTTTAAATTGTGTTTCAATGGTTGTTTGGCTTCGGCTTATAAACTATTTTATATGGTACTTTTTAAAACTTTATATGTTAGCTTTTTTTAAAATGAATGTAATTAAATTTACTATTTTGTTTTGTTTCAAGAAGCATTTTTTTCTTTCCACTTTGAAAAAGGTACCCTTTTTTTTTTTATTCTTAAAACTTTAATCTCTTAATATTTTTAAGAGAAATAATATTGATTTATTCAATTTTATTTTATTTCATTTTTTCAAATTGAGATGAAAAATATGCGCTCCTTTGAAAATTAATCTAATAGTATTCCAAATTTAAATACACATTAATCTATTTTTATATTTTCAAGTATTAAATTTTTTATTTTATTATGGTTCTTTATGAAATTTTTTTATTTTTCAAAAAAACAAAAACAATAAAAAATAAAAACTTTTTATTTTTTTTTTATTTTTTTTATTTTTTTTTATTATTATTGTTAAGGGATTAGCGTCTACAAAGGAGAAGCCTAGGATCAAAGTATGTTGTTATTGGTCCTAACCGCATTAGTGTTACATGGTTCAAATGTCTCAAAAAAATCGATTAGTTAAGTAGTAATATTTGTTGATCTCATCAATTAAAAATGATCTATGTATTAATAAAAAACCCAGCAATTTCAGAATAAAATATGCATTTCGCCACAAATTTAAAGGTTGATTTATCAATATTCAGACTACAAAGTCACAAAATATCTTTCTTAAAGTTTATGGCGAAATGTAGATTAATTGCTAAAAAATTCTTTTTTTTTTTAAAATTAAATAATTAATGAATAAAGTTTTTTGACAAATTATTTCTCAAATCATGCAAATATATTGATGCTACAATTAGCTTTTATAAAAAAGCAAACAAAAATAATCAGTCTCTGTGCTTTTATGTTGATAATTATTGATTAAATCTTTGAAATTCAAAAATTATAAAAATAGGTACTTTTATAAGTTCTAAATCTAAATTATTAAATACTGAAATATTGTATTTTGGGTTTCTATTTTTAGATTTGGAAAAGGAATTAAAGATTTTTTTTTCAAAAATAGAAAACTTTTTAATTGTGATCATTAGTAAAAAATGTAAGAATTTGTTGTGAAATAAGATTTTACAAAGATTTTTTAGAGCTATGTAAGCCATGGTTCACTAATATCATTTACACCCAATCACAACATACTTTGATTATAAAGAAATCTATTGTGACGCTAATTCCATAAAAGGAGGAGTTTTTAATTCCTCATATTTGCCATTAGGTTTTTTTTTTAATTTGAGAAATAAACAGATAATTTATTTAATCTTGATTTTATTTCTCAATTTAAATTAAAAAAACCACCTTTACCTTTCCCTGGATTTAAAAGAATTGAGTAACATCTTTGATTTTTCTCTATTCTTTCCAATTCCGGAAAAGCTAGGAACTCCACGACACTCTGTGACACTTTGCGTCACATAACGACTCTTCAAGATAGATTTTCTCGAATTTAAAAGAATTAAGTAAAATAAAAGATTTTTCTCTATTTTTTTTGAGTTCTTATTTAATGTTAGGCTTTTTTAATTTAAGAACGAAACTGAAAATTTATTTAATTTTCTATTTATTTCTTAAATTAAAAAAAAAAAAAACAACCGTTAGATTTTCCAGAATTTAAAAGAATTGAGAAAAATCTTTTATTTTACTCAATTGATTTAAATTCTGAAAAAGCTAATGCATTTTTCTTGGGGTTTTATGTTGTATTTTGAAAATCTATCAATTTCCGAAATAAAGTAAGTTCCACTTTTAAGGAACAAACTTTCAACGAAAATTTAGGCACAATAAAAATCCCAATTAAAGCACAAAATTCAGATTTTAGTAAAACAATTTGTAAAAAAAAGAAATTACAAACTTTTGTGACTTAATTTGAGATTTTTTTTTGCCTTAAATTTCGTTGAAAGTTTTTGCCTTAAAGTGGAACTGACTGTATCTAGAACCCCAAGAAAACCAAACAACAATTTTTTTTTTAATTTAAGAAATAAAAAAAAGAAAATTTTTCCAGTTTTCAAAGGAATCAAGTTAAATCATTAATTTCACTTAATACTTTTAAATTCTCGAAAACCAACGAAAATTATTACCAAATATATTTTTTGATTGATTGATTTGATAATTATCCAATCCAATTTCAAATTTTAATATTTTTTTTTTGAGTCTAATTTATATTTTCAGATTATTGTTCTCTTGAAGATATAAATTTAATAAATTTAACAAAACATAAATATTTTCAAATTTTTTTATAAATTTAAAATTTCTTTTATAATCAATTTTATTTTCTGAATCTTTTTTTTTGCTTCAGTTTTTATTAATCAGTGTTGGATGACCCTGTAATAATTTTTACGAGAAATTATATAACTTTTTAAAGTATCCATAAATCTATTTATTTAGAATAATTTTCTGATAAATATTAAATATCTATAAAATTTTCGTTTTTTGGTTCTTTTTTGGTATTTTTGTTTGGAAAAAAAAATTTTTTTTTGATACATTTTTTCCCTAAACATGTACTTTTTTGATTTATATTAACAGTTTTAAAAAACAGTTACAACTTTCAATAAAATAAAAAATATTTTTTTTAAAAAAGTTTGTAAAAAGTGTTGATTCAATTTTTTTCAAGAAAGTGTTGAAAATGATTCTTTTGGGTTTTTTGACAGTTTTAAAGATAGCGCAAAGAACTTTATTTTTAGAATTTTTAAAAATAAACATACAATTGAATTATTTTGATTTTTTTCTTTATTTTTTACAACATTCATTATTTACACTAGTATTTTTAATCTACTAAATTAGGTAAAAAATAAGTATTTAAATCCAAAAAAATATAAAATTTGATTTTATTGTTAATTTATAAAATCATAAAAAATCTTGGTTTTATGTATTTATAATTTTTAAATATGTAAAACTTCAAAAAATACAACAGGATTTTATTTTTCAATGTGTTTTTTCTGATTTTTCTTTTTTTTTCTAAAGTTTTTACAGCCAGTTCCATTTTTAAGACAGAAATTTTCAAAAATATTTAAGGTACATAAAAAAAACAAATTAAAGTACATTTTTAGGATTTTTTTTTTCACACAAATTATTTAATTAGGATTTGAATTTTGTAGGTTAATTTGAGATTTTTTTGTACCTTAAATTTAGTTGACAGTTTGTATCTTAAAAGTGGAACTAGCTGTACTTTTTTTGATTTCAAAACTCGAAAAATAATCATTATTGTGGCCCTAGACAGTAAAAACACAAACGAAGAAGGGAAAGCATAGTGAAAATTGAACTAATTCTGATGCTTGATTGACTTCTTGTAAGTATGGGTATACTATTATGTGAAATGGTCAAACCTTTACCTATGGTGATATTACAAAATTGAAGGGGTAATGTTTTTGTCACTGAAAATTCTGGAATAATAAATATAAAAGAAAACAGTCAAAGTTGATTCGATACATTTATTATTAAAACCAAATCTTTTAAAAGGATTAGGTCATTTTTAATTTATTTTCAAATTTTTTATTTTATTTTTTATTTCTATTTTTATTGTTTTGTTTTAAAAGAACATTTAAACTTTTTAATTTTTTTACCTAAATAATATTCTTTAAATTATAAATTTACCTAAATCGAAACTTTTTTTCTGTTGTAGTATACTAATTTTTTTAAATATTTATTTTTTTATATATATTTACCTTTAAAGATTAAAAATAACTTGAATATAACACATCAAGAAAAGTTGATATATGTCTGGAATTATACTTATTAATCAATATATTGTACTAAAAATTGAAAAAAAAAAATTCTTCTTGCTATCATATTGAGAAAAAAGGAATTTTAATTTTGATCTTTAATTAGAGATTCTAGAAAATTCCATTAGAAATTAATATATATTTTCTAAAATCATTTTTATCATTTTAGTAATATTTGAATAGGGTGTTTTTACATTTTTACTATCGATCTTGCAATAAAAAATTAACAAGCAGTTACATTTTATCATTTAAAACTGAATAAAAAAAAAAAGGAAAAAAGTAAAAATGTGAAAAAATTGTTTTCAATTTTGAAATTTCGAAAATAAATGTTTTCTTCTTTAATCCATTGAAATTCTTGAAAAACATGTAATATACACATTATAACTGCCCCCCCGTTAACTGGAAAAAAGCTTATATATTAGTGAATCAATGTACCTAATAAACTTATTTCTAAATAAGATTTCTTATAAATATAATGTATATCTCAAAATTGGATTTGGAGAATTTACTTTAAGCTTTTCTCATAATTTTAGTTACTAATAATTTTAGATTTAGCCTTACTTTATTTTTTATTTAATAAGTATTTGTTTTTCTAATTTGAAATTTTCTTCTGGTATAACAAGTATAAATATGGATTGTTGTGAAAAATTGTTTTTTTTTAATTTTCAAGATAAAAAAGAGTTTCGTGTATTTATCTCGAAAATTGTAAAAACTTTATTTTTTAATACATCCATATTTTCACTTGTAATTTAAATATATTTTATCATCTTGAATCGGAATTTTTCATTCCTAAAATGATTGCAAATTCAGTTTTAATTGTAAAATTGTAGTAAAAGTTCTCATTTTCAAATATTTTTTTATTTATCATTTTTTTGTTCATTTCAAAATAAAAACCAAATCCAAAAAATGGATTGATTATTAGAATCAAAATAAAATTTAAAAACATCAAATTAAACCAAAATTGAAACTCAATTTTTTGAAATTTGAGATTTTAATTATAAACTTCAGTAAAAGTCAATTTTTTCCATTTTTTGATGATATGATTTTTCTATTCTTTAAAAATTGGCTTTAAGATTTTAACAATAAGTATTAATCTAATTTGGGGTATTTCAAATTCATACATCTTCATTGATCAGCGAAAAATAATTAAAAAATTAATTGAAAAATTAATCTTTTTCACTGACATTTTACAATTAAAATCGATTTGACAATTTTATTCATGAATGATTTGATTAAATCCTAAATTTTATATTGATACTATTTTAAAATTCTCTAAAATTCTTTCTCTATTTCAGAGAATTATGATCTTAAAAAAGCATATTTATTCTTTATGAAATAAAATTTCATGATAACAGTAGACTAAAGGTATATTTGTTTAATGTGTTACCCATCCCCCCCCCCACGCACACATACACATATACAAACACAAAAAAAATTCTTAAATCGAAAATATTATTGATATATTTTCCTTTAAAATATAAGCATAAATACAAAATTTATCAAATAAAATATTTTTCGAGACACTTATTCGAAACTTTAAGTAATATGAAAACACCCAGTCTCAATTTGAAACACTTTGTAAATTAATACCCTTTTTATTTTTTTCCAAATAATTTGGAAGGGGCGAATAAATTCAAAAAAATTTACCAAAATAATAATAATTTATTTTTTTTTTTATTATTTAAAATAATTTGTCAAATATAAATAACATAAAAAAAAAGAAAGGAAGAATTCAATCAACATTTTTAATTTCTTTTGTCACTTTTCTATTGTTTTTCAAAATTTTATTTCAAATGGTTTTGTAAAGAGGACTTTCATTTAATTGTATTTGATTAACAAAAAAAAATTTTTTTTTTTTTTGTATTTTTGAAATAAATATAAATCTCAATTCAATTAAATTTATAAATATATTTGAATAAACACATTTACATACATACATGACTCTTAAATATCTATATAAACATAATTAATTTTCAATTGAATTTTCATCAGAATTATTTTCAAATAAATTTTCATTTAAATTATTTTTGTTTAAATTTTCAATATCATTATTAGAATTCATCATAGAAAAACTTTTTTTTGAAGATTTTTTCGTTAAATCATCATCACTTCCACTGCCACTGCCACTGTCAATAATATCATCACGGTCATCGTCATTAGTTTGTATATCATTTAAATCAGAATTAATGTTTTGATCTTTGTCTAAATTTTGTAATTTAATGATTTCGTAACCTATCTGTGTTGTTTTTGAATAACTTTTAAAAGATTTGTAATAAATTGTTAAACACCAAATTAAAGAACCCAGTGAAGGCCAAGCTGTTGACATGGCTAATAAATAAGCTAGCAATCCCCAACCGGCATAAATAAAAAAAACAAATATTATATTTGATAATATCAGCATAACCAAATAAATAATATTTGGGCAATAATAATTTTTTTTTTTTTTACTCGTTTTATCTAGAATAGATGTATGATCTAACGAAGAAAATAATTGTAGTGTTGGATGGTAAACCCATGTCAGAAACAATTGACCTAAAACCAGGCTTACCCCGAAAAGATGAGAATAAGTTTTATTATTATAGCTAAAAATGGTGAACGTTGTCCAGCTAGAAGCCCAAATACCATCGATCATTGGCGCCACCGATAAGGGTAATAATAGGATTGCAAATCCAATTACCATTAAATAAATAAAGCGGCTTTTTTTAATGTGGCTATTTTTGAACACCAAAAAATAAAGGTTGTCTTTCCAAATTTTCAATATATTGAAAGTTTTCATGTTTTCAAAATCACTAATTTGTTGTTGGAATTTATTCAAAATATTTAATTTATTTCTTTTTTTTAAATAAATGATTAACAGTTTTGGCAATAATGTTTGGAATATTATAAAATAAACGAACATAAAAATAAACCAAAAATATACAAAACGTAATAAATTGTGATGTTGAATGGTTGTGAAGATATTCATTTTTATCCGGCTCCTTGTCCCATCTAAAGAAAAATATTGCTTTTTCCCCCATGTTTTGGTATTTCCTTCCAATTTGATTTGGATTTCAATTTCGTGTTGTCCTTTATCGTATTTTGATGGGTCCCAGGTTGAAAAATATAAATATTCATTCTTGTCATCTTTTTTCATTTTTTCATTTATAATTTCGCCATCAATCAAGCATTTAATTTGCTCGAGATCAGCCAAGGGCGAAAACACCATGACTTTAATTTGTTGCCTTCTCATATTATACAAGGGCTCACTTTTCCGAATAAATCGTGCATCGCTAGGGTTGACTATAACCATTACTGGGAAGCCATCTATTACGGATTGATCACTAAAGGTGAAAATACCTTCATTTAACACCCCCACACGATAAAACATGTGATCTTTAAAACATGCCAATTCTAATTCTAACAGGGGTGCTTTTTTTGATAACAGGTTTGAATATTCGTTCTGTGCATGGTTGTGCCCAGTTAAATATAAATCAATAGAATACTGATCAAGTATTTCTTTAAACCTCTTTAAATTGTTGTTATCTATTTTTAAATTCGATAATGGGCTATGTCCATAAAGAATAATTTCGGAATTTTTCTCTAACTTGAGATTTTTAAGAGTATCTTCAAATTCAGTAATAATTTGGTCACTTAATATCCCAAAAAATCCTATTTTATTTATAAAATAATAATAATAATAATAATAATTTTTTTTTTTTCAATCATTGATTAATATATTAAAAGGGTAAGAAATATTATTTTATTAGAATTTATATTAATTTATTACAAAGAATAAAAATAAATAAAAAATGGAGAAAATCGCTTTGAAATTTCAAATATTAAACCTTTTTTTTTTTTTTTAAAAAAAAGTCCCTCTTGGGTATTTTTATTCAGAAATTTATTCTTTATAACGATTATGAAAAAAATATTGTGGTATTTGATTTATAAAAAGTAAATTTGTGTTTTTAAGTATTTAATTTTTTTTTTTTTTTTTTTTCAAAAAACACCAAATTTGAGGTAATTTGTTAAATCGAATCTTTTTAAACTTTACAGAAAAAAAAAAAAAAATTAACTAAAAATGTTCTTTTTGGAATTAAAAAACTATTTTTGGTTGAAAATTGTATTTTAATAATGTATGAAAAATTCATATTTTGCTATTACTAAAGCTCTTTGTAGAAAATAGTTTTAATTTTTTTTTTTCAAAATTATAATATTTAAGGTTTACAATCCCTGAAATTTGAATAATCACAAAGTTAAATATTTTTAAGATAAATAACATTACTAATTTAAAATTCAAAAAACACAAATTAGCTAATTTTTTTTTTTAACAATAAAAGTAAAAAAGTTTTTGGTTTTTGAAGGAAATCAATAATTTTCTAAAAAGAAATTAAAATAAAATTTCTTCTTTTTCAATTATTAGAATGTAATCTCTTTTTCAGTTAACGGTGTCTAATCCAATTGAAGAAATAAAACAAACTCTATGGATTTTCTCCTAGATTCTTTTCAAAACAAATTTTCATTTTGATATTCAAAGACTATTTTTTCTAATTTAGCAAATTTTTTTTTTTTTGATTTTTGCTTTTTTTTTTTTTTTCTTTTCCTTGTTTTTTGCTTCATTTTTTCTTTTTTTGCTTCATTTTTTCTTTTTTTGCTTCATTTTTTCTTTTTTTACTAAAATTTTTTTTTTAAGAAAAGTTAATTTGAAAAAAACAAAAATGTTTAAAAATCCAAATAAGCATTAAGAAAATTGTGGGTATGTAATGTTTTTTAAAATGGATATGTTTACTATTAAAAAATATTCTTGTTAAATAATTTTAATTTACTCAAGAAATTGAGAAATTTTACACGAGGTCTCATTGATGTGGAAATAAAATTTTGTTAACATTTTATTTTTTTTGAAAATTTATAGTTCGTTAAGGTGTTTCTTTTTGGAATATAAACTCTAATCTGAAGTTTATTATTTCTTTAATTTCTAATTAAACTTATATTAGTTGCTTATTAAAAAAAATCGAATTTTTAATTTTTGGCTGGGGAGTACATTTGACTGAAATGGAGTTTAGATCTTTAAATATTTTGGATATTTTTTTGTTTAAAAGATTGTTTTGGCAAATTAAGTTTAATTTTTTTAAATGCTTAACAAAAAAAATAATTTGTTTTGAAAAAGTATTTTGTTTAAAGTTGTGAAAAAAATACCATACAAGATTTTTAATTGTGAATATTTGGGAAATTGTTGTGTAATTTCATTTATTTACAATCGAATCCTTTTTTTTAAGAATCAAATTTTTTATATTATAACTCACCTACTTATTAGAATGATGATTAATGAAATCACACTTGTTCACAACACCATTCGATCAATCAAAAAACAAGTATAAAAATTATTCATTTTCCAAACTCTAGTAAACCTCTATAAAACTATAGATTGTTTTTTCAAAAAAAGTTGATCTACCTTAGGCTATCAAACAATTTCTTGGATATTCTAGAGAACCCCCACTTTCATGAACTTTAGGTAGGTTTATTACTAGGCTCATAAAAAAATTGGTTATTTATAAAAATGATTTGATTGAAAATAAATGAAATTACATAACAATTTTACTAATATTCACAATTAGAAATCTTGTCAGGGATTATTTTCATGTCCGGTATTTTTTTCCCTGCTATATATTTAATTTCTTTTACTTTTTTTTGAGTTTCTTTTTTTTTTTTTTTTCATTAGAACTAATTCCAATTAAAAGCAAAACAGCAAGTGGTGTATGATAGATTTCTAACGGTTTACAATGAAAAAAAAAAAAATTGGCATTTATAGAAAAAATCCGTATTAGGTGCACTCAATTTCTAATTTAAAAAGATTTGAATTGTTAATTTTGAAAACATATATGTCAGTTTCTAAGTGTCACAATTTGACAACTTTTTGTTCGATCTTTTTTATTATTTTTTTTTCATTTCTAAAATGGGTATACTTTAATAAATAAATAAACTATTTTTCGGTCAAAGGGGCCCAGTTGTAATCTGTATAATACATGTGTTTAAAGGGTTTGCATAGGTATTAGAAGAAAAATTTTATTTTGGAAATTTTCAAAATTGAAATCATTTTTTCACATTTTTGTTTTTTTTTCGATTTTTTTTTTAAAACGTCATTCAGTTGCAAAAATTTTTTTATTGCAAGATCTATAGTCACTTGGTAAAAATGTGTTATTATAAGGTTATTGAAACCATGTAAAGATTGTTGAGAAATCATATTGATTTCTATTGCAATTCTATTCGATCTTTGATTCTGATATCTTGATATTTGCTTAATAAATGTGAAAAATTTTCACTTCATTTCCATTTCCTTTTTCAAATAGAGACCACAAATACCACCAAACTTCGTTTGGGGGCTTGATTTCTAAAAGAAAAGTATGGAAAATGAAGTGAAAAATGTTTCATATTTATTATTCAAATACCAGTAGAAGTTCAAAATGAACATTCTTGTTTTTCTCAATTGGGATTGCTAAGAATTTGAGTTTTTCAATTTTTAAGAAAATTTATTGATTAGATAGTTTTCTTTCAGACATATATCAACAATTCTTTGGTGTGTATTATTCTGTTTATTTCTTATTTGTTCTTCAAAGGTCAATTATATAAAATAATTGAAATTTGAAAAAAATGTTTTTTTTTTGGATTCCCCTTTGACTAAAACAGAGTTTATAATAAAAGTATTGCTTTGTAAATATAAAGTGTTCCAGAGCAATCACAAATTGAATTAAATCAATTGTGGGGTAAAAAAAAAAAAAAAAAGGATCTGCTCCAGATTGAATAAATTTAAGAATGTGGATATAAAACAAGGAAAAGATTGATTTTTAGTTTCTGATAAACTTGAATTTATGTTTTTTTGGGATTTTTTTCTTGTTTATTTAAAATTTTAGGAATTGAGATCATTTAAAACTTTTTTTTTTTTTCGTGTTTGGTTTTTATTAATGAGACACTTTAAAATTTTTTTTTTTGTTATTTGAATTTTAGGTCTTTAAGATCCTTTGGTTTTTTACTATTATTTCTTTTAATTTTTTGAACCAAAACGGGTACTCTTTCTCATCGCATTTATAAGACAGCAGATCACTTCTTGGGTATGAAGGGAATATGTGGTGGCTAATAGTCTCTATTATTTTTTTTTTTTGACCAATTTTTAAATAAGGATTCTTTATCTAGAAATATATTTAATATTGAAAATAAACAGGGTTTTTCAAATCTAAGTAATTGGCAAAAAAATTCCTCAATCTCTATTAAATTTAGTAAAAAAATTTAATAGAGATTATTCCCTTAAGAGCAAAAAAAAATTGGGGTTGACTACCCAAGTGAAAAAAAAAAAAAAAGAAATGAATTAAAAAGATCAATTTTGTGACGAAGACAAAAAGATTCTGATTTTACTTTTTGTGAAATTTTGTTTGGTGTGATTGGAAATTTTCTTTTGTTTTGATTTTAACAAGGGTTATTTGGTGAAAGAGACAAAAAACAATACAACTGTAAAGAAGCATTCGGTGAACGTTTCACATTTTTTCGATCTGCTGTAAATGTTGAATCTTCAAATAGAGAAAAAAAAAGAAAAGAAAAGAAAAGAAAAGACAAATACCATAAGGTAAGCCAGCTTGGGGATAGGTAAAATAGTCTATTGACAACAAATGGATTGTTTTGTTTAAGTGTTGGTAACTATAGTGGTTTACTCGTTTTTTGCCAGTCCTTTGCAAATATGAAGACTGTGGCGAGAATTGATAAAAATAATTGTTTGGTGAGGACTTTTCCTTAATTGCAGAAGATCCGTGATTACCACGAACGTCAAACCAAAAGGACTCATTCCAATAACCATGATTTTGCAAGACTGTTTTATATAATTTCCATTCGGATTCTTTCTGTTTGCTATGGAAAATTGAATCCTCGGCTTCCTTGCCATCAACAACATCTCCTGTATGGACAACAAAATGCGGGGAAATTGATGGAATGGTTTCTTTGCAAAACCTTTCGAGGTTGTCTTGGGATTCGGGCCTGAAGATGCTTAGGTGTGTGTCCGTCACATGAACGAAATGTGTAATTTCTTGGGAATTTGGAACAGTCTCCGATTGGCTGAAATCTTGGATTTGTGGATATGAGTTGCCGACCTCTTTTAGATCCAAATCGTCTGTTTTATAAAGACCTGGTACAAACAGTGTCAGAAAAAATACTGTGTATAGAATCAAGGTTGTTAAATTATTTCGCAAAAACCTTCGAAAAGAATTCATTTCGGAAAAACTAAAAAAAATGATTGAAGGTTTACAAATTGAAAATATACAAAAGGAGAAGCTTTATTTGTCAAAAAAATATTTTCTGTGTTCGATTTTGAACACTTGTTTTTAGTCCAGAGTTCTATTTCCAAAAGACCCATAAACCCAAGTAATGTTTTTTCTAATTTTTGTTCTATTTCCATTTTTTTACAAACAGATAACTTGAATTCGTAAAAATTTCGCTAAAAAGACTATTTCAGTCCCCAATGAGCTTAACAGAATTTTTAATCAATAAACTAATAAAATTCTTTCTTGAAATCTCAATTTTAAAATTTCAAAAAAAAAAGGCAAATGAATTAAAAATACTCAAATAATTATTTGCTTTTCTGGGTATAAAATTCGATAATTTTATATTTATGATACTGAATCTCTAACTTTTCTTTTTTAAAAGTGTTTGTAGAAAAGTGTGTTATTGTTTGATTTTGAAGAGTCCTGAAAATAGTTGCCGAAAGTTCCAAAATTGTTCGATCTAACATAAATAAAGTCAT
Source organism: Anaeramoeba flamelloides (assembly GCA_027625915.1). Lineage (NCBI taxonomy): Eukaryota > Anaeramoebidae > Anaeramoeba > Anaeramoeba flamelloides. Next base: position 3,237,988 of record JANTQA010000008.1, read on the forward strand.
TATTTAACAATTATTAAAAGGGTATTTTGGTTGTTAAATCTTTTTCATGGGTTGAATAAATTTACTCTTTGTTTTCAAATAAATTGCAACAAAATTTTCAAACAGCTTCTTCCCAAATTAATTTTTTATTAGATCAAAACCAATTTGAATTCTCAAAATTCTAACTTAAAACATTAGTTTTCCTTTTTGGAATTGGGAACTTTGTTGTCATTTTTTTATTATTATTAGCAATGGTTTTTTTGGAAATATAAATGAAAATTTTGATCTTTTTATTTTTCAATTAACATAACCCACCAAAATCTACTTTCTCTGGTTCGGAAAAATTATAAACTTTGAACAAATCGCCCAAAGATTTGAAATTTTCCTTTTCTTTTGTAAAAATAAATTTAAACAGTTTTCTCATTTCTTTCAAAGATTGAGAAATTTGAATGAACTTTGGAATTTGTTTAGCCACAGCTTAACCTTTTAAATCTTAAATAACAATTGTAAAGTAATTCCATTTGAAAATCATGGAAGATTGAAAGATCTTTAATTGATATTTTTAAAAGCCTGGAAAAAATGATAATATTCAGAGACAAATCAGTAATTTTATCAATTTAGAGACAACGTGCCCAATTCTAAAAAGGATAGTATTCCTGTTATTTAATTTAATGGTCATTTTATTTTTGATTCATTTTTTAAACAAAGAAAATAGAGACTATTGAATACTTCCTTTTCAAATTATTCAGTTCTTTGAAGAAATTAAAAATTCGTTGACTTAAATCTTGTACAAAGAATTCAAAGTCTTGAATACAGAGGTATACCAAAGTAATTAAAATTTTTGTTTATCAAGTTATAAGCAATGTGACAATAATTAACAAGCAAAATTCTTATTGATTTATTTTTAAAATACAGATAATAAACTGGCAAAGGATCTATTTATCAAACTGTTTTATCAAATACGCTTTTAAATTTGGTAATTTTTGAAGAAGAATAACTTGAGTATGAGAAGAAATGAAACTGAAATTACATAATATGATAATCAGAAAATTATGAATTTGATGACAATATAAGTAAGTGTTAGTATACACCAGTTTCGATTTAAAGTTGTTGCTGTTTCCGTCACTTGAAGAGAAGTCATAAAACTTTATAAATAGAAAGGCTGATTCATTTTTTTTATTTCTTTCCGAAAAGTATTACATTAATAAAATGGGTAGAAGACCAGCAAAGTGCTACAGGTTTTGTAAAAACAAACCATTTCCAAAATCTCGATTCAACAGAAGTGTACCAGGTAAATAACACTCTAACTTTTTCTTTTTCTTTTTCTTTTTCTTTTTTTTTTTCTTTTGCTTTTTGATTTTTACTTCTTTTTGTTTTTCCAAATTTTTTTTTTTTTTGTTTTTCACAAATAAATTAAATAAAACAAAGATCCAAAGATCAGAATTTTTGATACAGGTAAAAAGAAAGCAAAGGTATCTGAATTCCCATATTGCCTTCACTTGATCAATTTGGAAAAACTCCAAATCAGTTCCGAAGCCTTAGAAGCCGCTCGTATTGCAGCCAATAAACATATGACCAAAAAAGCAGGAAGAGAAGGTTTCCATTTAAGAATTAGAGTTCACCCATACCATGTTATCAGAATTAACAAAATGCTGTCATGTGCTGGCGCAGATCGGTAAGTCTTGTTTATTTACTATTCTTTTATTTTTGTTCTTTGTAATTTGAAATTTAAAAAAGCAACAAAAAAACAAAATTAATTTTTTTTAATTATTTTTTTTGCTTTTCTATTTTTTTGTTTCATTTTACTTTTTGTTTTTTTTTTTTTTTCCTTTTTTTTCAAATTTTTCTTTGGACACTTTATACTCATAACCAAATCTTTTTTTTTTTTTTTTTTTTTATGAATGGATCTTTTAATAAACAAACTCTATGAAAAAAAAAATTTTTATTTTAAATTTTTGTTTAGTCTGCAAACAGGAATGAGACATTCCTTCGGAAAACCAACTGGATTAGTCGCCCGTGTCAAACAAAACCAAGTTGTATTAAGTCTCCGTGTCCAAAAAAAAAACCTTAGATTAGCCAACAGAGCATTAACACTCGCCGGAAGAAAATTCCCAGGAAGATTTAGGATTGTTGAATCCAAAAAATGGGGTTTCACTCAATTCACACACAAAGAATATGAACAATACATGAAAGAAGGAAGAATTGTTGACTGTGGATCTCATATTAAACTCCGAAAGAAACGTGGTCCTTTGAAATTTTAAATAATATTAAATTAATTTACTATAATTGATAAGAAAATTAATTTGTTTTGCTTTGTTTTACAACAATCAGTTTTTATTAATTCTCTTTAAAATTAAAAAGTTAATTAAAAAAAAAATTTAAATTAAATGAGAATTACACTTGATCATTTCATAAACTCAGTTTATTTTCTTAAATAAAACTTTTAAGAAATAATTTATCAAAAATTGAAATTCTTATACTTATTCGTGGAATTTCGAGATTAAATTGTTTCTTTAGATACATTTTTTTTTTATTTATTTTATTCTTTGTCCTTCTTTGTTTGGTTAATTGGTAGTGCGTTTTCATTGTTTCGTTCATTTTTTGAAACAATCGTTATTATTACTATTTGAATTTTAAATTTTTCTATTTTTTTTTTGATTGGTTAATTTGAAAATTAATTGTTGCCAACTTTTATTATTAGAAAACGGGAAGGCAGTAATTTCCAGAGTTCACATTTTGATTCTTTTTTGAAAATCATCCCACAAATAATTTTTTTATTTGATTCAATGGGTAGGCCTCGATTTTTTTGTCAATTCTTTAATAATGAACCAATTTTGATAAAATTTTATATTTGGTTTTATTATCCCAAATACTACTTGTATTATAAGAAGAAAAATTCCGGATCTGTCAGTTCTTCAAAATATTAAATAAAGGGGTTTTGTTGTAAAAATAATCCCATTCTACAATCTCAAAAAATATCCAATAATAAGTATTCTTAGATATCTGAAAGAATCCCTTTTTATAAATTAATTCAATTTCATCTGGGTAGAAATCATTTCGAGTCTTTTATTTTACTCTAATTCAATTTTTAAATTTATTGGTCAAATTAAAAACTTTTTAAAAATCAAAAGTAATTTTTGACAAATAAAAAAATCCAAAGAAACTAAATTTTCAAAGAGAGACAATACAAATGATCTCCAAAACTCACATCCAACAACAACTATAACAACACACCTCTTTAAATATTACTTTGATTTGAAATATTTCCAAGATAAGCGGAATTATTACCTAATAAAGAAACACTCAAAATTCTAATTGCAGAACAATATTTTGAGGTTAAACAAAACTTTCCATACTTTAATGATCAGAACTTTAAATAGAAGAAACCCACACAGCCACCCCCTTCTTAATAAAAATACCAAATTAATTCCAAATAGAGGAAAAATAAACCTTATATTTTAAATCGAGGTCGTTTCAATGAAATCAAATGATATTTGTTTCTTCCAATGATAAGTCTCAACTCATTTCTTGTTTACATTCGTTTTTACAAGGAATAACATTGTTCTTAAAATTTAAGAATTTTACTTTTTTTATTTTCAAAAAGACCCGAATATTTCTCAAAAAGATAAATATTTGAAGGTTTTTCTTCTTGTGATTTTAATTTTCATCATCTTTTCGACAATGTTGATGTTTTTAAGTTTATTCCCGATAAGAAAATTATTTTACTTTGGTATGTTATTAAAAGAATTCTTTTTTTTTTTATTTAAGAGAGTTTTGGTAATAAATAAAAATCCTTTATTTGATTCCATTGAATCAGAATATAATAAAATTTTAATGTTTTTGAAAAATTATCTAAACTGGACTTTGACAAGTGGAAAATGTCTGATAAATATTGATATCATTGTAATCATTTTAATATTGTGATTCCAATTTTTTAATTTTTGAGATTCTAAAAATTCCAAAAATGGAATCATTTCGGGAACTGTGGAAATTTTGTTGAAAGTTGGGGAAAATAATATAAAATCGAATCTTTCTGTTTAACTTGGATATATTGCGTTTAAAATTTATGTAAAAAAATTTCAATCAGTATTGTTTAAAATGACAAAAAATGGAAGAGTTATTCCATGTTTTAAACCCACCTAATTAAAAAAAAAATAAACACTGAGAACTAGAATTAATTTTTTTTTTAAATTATTCCCTATTTAGATGAGAATTAAAGAAGGCCAAAATTTCACTTTTTTACCAATTCCAAATTATATCAGATCATGTTTTTTTACGTTTTGGTTCTAATCCTCTTAATATCATATTAAATCAACCACTTACTTTTCGCATAATAATCCAACAATTTCAGAAAGTCAAATTTAACTAATTTCAAATTAAGAATAACCGCGGGAAGTATTTGAATGAATTTAGAATACTAATTAGATATTAATGCAGTCCAGATGAAAAAATTGAAAATTAAATTTTTAATTTCCCTTTGATTAAAAAAAAAATGGAATATAGAAATTTCTGTTTTTGAAATTTTTTTAAAATCATCACAACAACGTATATTCAATTATTCAAACGACTTTCTGGGGATCGGTAAACAATTCTTTCCCACAATAATAGTTTTTTTTTTTTTTTTTTTGATCTTAACAGAAGGGTATAATAAAATTAAAAAATTCTTACCTTGTAACAATTCTAACTTTGAAAATTCAATAAATAATTGTTTTAATCAGATTATTTCTACACCCTTCTAATGAATAAAACATTTAAATGAGGAATTTTATTTATTTATTTATTTTTTTTTTTTTGGCAATTTTCAAAAATAAGAAAATAGGACCAAACTTTTCAAAACGTGAACTAAATTCAAAAAATATCTTTCAAAATACTTTTGTTATTATATCAATCCACTTTTTACCCGTTTTTTGAATTTCGAGATCGTTGATATAATTTGAATTTATATTTAAATTTACAAACCATTCAGTTAAAAGGTGTGAAACATAATAACTCGTAAAATTATTACAAAAAAATCTATAAATTTGTCTTTTTGAAATACACTTATATAATAAACACTATATTACATAATTAGTGCGAAAAGGGTTTTCAACTTAAATAGATATTAATAGGAATTGAAAAAAAAATAAAATTTTTCAATATTATTATTTTCCATTTTTAATTGTAAAATTTTTGAAATTTTTATTTGACTCAGTGGAAAGATTATTTTCATCTATTTTTTTAAATTGTCTCAAAAGAATCATTTTTTAAATTTCAAAATAAAATAAAATATTTCAATCAAAAGATATTGCTAAATTATATTGAAACGCTGATTTTTTTTCTGTTTTTAGAATATTTTTTCTCTTTTTATTTTTTACCATGTTATAGTTTATATATATATATCACAGATAGCACGGATTTTCGTTTTAAAACAACGAAAGATTTAAAAAATCGCGTTTTTCGACTTTTTTAATGTTTTTTTTTGGTTTAATTCGTTGTTTTCGTTTTTTATTTTTTGAAAAAGTCCTGGAATTAATTTGAAATCATGCTTTTCGTTTCTTGAATATGAAAAAACGCATATGAAAAAACTTAAAAAGAGTGAAAACAAAATGATAATTAAAACATAGATATGATATAATCGCCTTAAAGCTTTTAAGAAAAAATGATATTTTCGATTTCTCATTTAAGTGTGAGGTTTTGATTTTAAAGTATGAAAATAGATTGATATTCTATTTTGACCATACAAAAAACAATAAAAAGTAGGTTTTATTTGGTTTTATAACTCGTGAAAATTGTAAAAACTTTACACACTCAGTTAAAAAAAATTTTTTTTGGAAAAAAATACTATTTATGGTTGAAAAGTAGGCTAAAATTTCACTTTTTTACCCCCTTCAAATTAGATTAGCTCACCTAATTTTTGTTTTTTTTGTGATTAAACCCCCAAATATAAATTTTTATTGATGACAAAAAAATAATATTAAAAATTATTAAACAAAAATTTTTTCTCAAAATCACTAAATCGAAAATGTGATCAATAATTATTTTTCATCATGAGAATTCTCCTTCGACTTATGAGTAATAAAAGTATATTATTTTTTTTTTTTGTTAAATATAAAACCAGTTTTACCCCTATTTTTTACATAACCCATAATCACATTTCTTGTTTCTAAAAAATTATTTCCACAGGAATCCTTAATGATGTAATGTTTTAAAAAAGATTTCATTTTTTATTATTTACTTTTTAACAAAATGGTTTCCGAAAAAGTCTTATTGTTGCTTTTTTGTAAATAATTATTATTACTCCTTTTAAAAAATATTTCTTTATTTAAATAGTGTTAACACATTCAAAGAATGTGTTAACATGAGTATTAATACATTCTTTGAATGTGTTAACATGAGTATTAATACCTTTACCCTTTAAATTACTTTTTAGAATTATAATATTATTTCTTTAAATTTTATATAGCGATTCTAGTATTTATTTACTTTCACGTAATAAGGGAAAATTGATGAACAAGTAAAAAGAAAAGTCAAAAACTAAATTCATGTGAATAGAAGGCTAAAATTAAAGTATCCTGTAATTTTGATTCAAACTCATTAGTATTTAATTGATTTTTTTTTTGTTTATACTTTTATTTTTTTTTGTGATCGATCTTAAATTTTATTTTACAAAATTATTACCTTACATCATAATATATTAAATTTCATAAAAAATTTTCGATAGTTTTTTTTTTGGTAATAAGCCAAAATAAATACATACAATAAATTTTTCTTTCGATTATTTTAATCATTTTTGCATTTTATTTGTTTATTTATTTTTTTGGTTTCAATTATGAAGTATTTTTTAGATATATTAGAAGAAATAAATTAATCTTGAGTAAACATGAATTGATATAATACCTCTTTAAACTACCTTTTCGAAACTCACTAAATTCGCTCTTTTTTTGTTTTTCCTGTAATATATATATATATATATATATATATATATATATATCAGAGAAACGGATTTTACACGTCGCTCACGCGTGTGCCAACGCGTTTCATGACATCAAAGAAATCGTCATACCTGTGATATATATATATATATATATATATATATCCCGTTTTTTAGGACAATTGTAAAAAATTTACTATTTTTTCTTACTTGGTGTTCACCGAAAAATTCATCTAGATTCAACTAATTTCAAGCAAACTTTACCTTAAAAATAGGTGTCTTTATTAAAAGTCTGCAATTTTGAAAAAAATGGTATTCCGATCTTAATGGGTTTAATAGGAATCTATTCTTAATTACATAAAAATATCATAACTTTGAAAAAAATAATTTATAAAAGATGTCTAACTGGAATCCAATCTACAGTTTTGGCTAACTTTATTTTTCAAACTTTATTTTTTCCTTGTAGTGAGGGGAAAAAAGTTCAACACAGTTTTTAATTAAAAACATAACTGAAAATTGAAAGTAATATCAATTAATAAAAGAATAAATAATTGGCTAAATACAAGATTCAACACACCAACAGTTTTTTTAATTCTAATTTTTTGGTTGGAATTTTCTTTGATTGATCAATTATTAAAAATTTATTGAAAAAATTGACTATTTTTGCGATCTCCAAAATTATATCCTTAAATTCCGATAATAAAGTACATCTAAATTAGTGTTTGTTGGATTGATTGAAAATAATATAATGGGTTATTATTTGAAGTTAATTGGTTTCTTCTTTTTATTTTATTTTACTTTTCGTTTTCAGGTTCTATTAAAGTTCCCATATAAAACATTTTTTGAACTTTTATCCCGGTTTTACTTCATTTCGAGAATACTAACACCCTTTTTTAGAGTTAATCTTATCTGAGCGATATAAAAAGTGAAAGGGTCAGAGATGTTAATATGGCCGGATAGAAAGGCAAATAAAGTTTTGGAAATCAAACATACCAAAAAATCATGTTACTTTAAAAAAGCTTTTTAAAGCTTTTGAACACTTTTTCAACACTTTCAGAGAATTTAAAAACATGTTAAACGACTTGTAATACTTTTAAAGGCTGATAAGATTTTTAAAAGTGAGATTTTGTGAATGATTAATGTTTTTATTAGAAATTTTTTCCCTAAAAAAGTAGTTTTTTTGATTAATTTATTTTATCTTATCTTTTCTTTAATTAACAGAGACAAGACTGTTTGTAAAAAAAACACAATTTAAAATTTGTAATGTGTCCTTTGTTTCAAAACTTAAAGTCAAAATTAGTTAGTATTTAATAGTCAAAGTTGTAAAGTGGATCACAATAACTTTATCTTTTCACTTTTTTTTTGTTTACAAAAAAAAATAGAGCAAATAATTCAGTTGTCCTGGAGGTGTTTACGAAATTCTATTTTGGAAACAGACAATTGGTTCTCGAAAAATCATTATATTTTTTTTTGGAGGAAATCATTTTTTTTAATCAAAACAACAAAAAGCGATGGAACAAAAATTAAGAATTCTTGCACTAAGTTTCTTCTTGTTATTTGTTCTTCCAATAAATACAAGAAATATAGGGAAATTTCTTGTAATGAATGATATTCATGTTGATCAAAAGTAAGTAATCGTTAAAGTGGGGTTTTACTTTTTATTTATCCCACTTATTGTTCTTCTTTTTCAAAAAAAAAAAAAAAAAAAAAAATGAAACTTGGAAAAGGATTAATGAAACTCTTGAAACTTACTTTTCGAAAATTCTCTGAAACAACAACTTCAAAAAACAAAAACACCCAAACAACCCAAATTAGATATCGCGTTGGTTCGATGGCTGACTGCGAATATCCCGCTTCGTGCTGTTGTCGAGACGAACCAACCCCGGACTATAAGGGTGCATTAGCAGAGAAGTGGGGATCAAAAGATTGCCAAACAACGAACATCACATTTGAGGCAGGCATAAAGTCTGCAGCAGCACAAGAAAACATCGACTTTATGCTCTTGATTGGCGATTATCCATCGATGGACGTTTGGAGGCAAACAAAAGAGTATAACGTTGGTGTTGATACCTATGTTATTGATACAATTAAAAAGCACATAAAGGTTCCTGTAATCCCTGCGATTGGAAACCATGATCTTTACCCTGCAAATGAATTTGATTGTTCTGGGAATACGACTTGGTTTTATGATAAGGTTTGTAAAATTACACTTTTCTTTTTTTTTCGAATTAAAAAATTATTATTTCTGGAGTGCTTTTTAAGATGAACAGGATTCTTAATAAATTTCGGTTTGCTTTTCCCGAATTTTGCAAATATAATGGTAATTACTTTTTGAAAAAAAATTATTTTTAAATTTTAACTTTAATAAATTGCAAATTATTTCAATGAAAAGATGTCGGAACTTTATGGAGAATGGTTACCAAAAGACAAGACAACCTTTAAATTCTGTGGGTGGTATTCACACACGATATTTCCAACCTTAAAATTCATAATCTTGAATGATATGCTGTGCGATCCTTATAACTTTTATGAATATGATGTGAACCATTTCCCGAAACAACAGCTCGACTGGTTAAAAAGCGAATTGGAGGACTCCCGTAACAAGAAACAAAAAGTCTATATCGTAACACACATACCACTTGGCCCCGACACAACAGAAATATGGCCTCCAGTTTGTTGGTATGACTATTCGATGCTCTATGCAAATGTTTGGACCAACTATTCAGATGTAAGAATTTCGATTTTTAATTTTTGAGTTTTTCGCTTTGTACAGTTAACCGAGAACCAATAATCAATAAATTTAGTACAAAATAAGATCAAGATCAAAAATCAAAATAAAAAAATTAATAATAACCAAAAGCTAAATCAAAGATACAATGAATTTCGTTTCAAAACAAAATAAAATCTTTTTCTAATATTATGGTAGTGAGAAATTAATGTGATAACAAATTATTCTTAAAGGTAAAGATTTTTAAATGTCCAATATCGTTTTACAGACGAATTTCAACCAAAATATTATCTTTTAATTTTTCTGATTTTAATTTAATTGTTAGAAACAAACAAGTAACTTCCAACCCTAAAACACCTAAAATTTCAAAAAACCCAGGAGATTCAATTTTTTTGATCAATTGAAAATATTAGAATAAATTTGAAAATATTTTACCATTTTAAATATATATATATATATATCACCGCGCAAACATTAACTACTCTAATTGGGATACTGTTTAAATACCCTGAATCTATCAATTTTAACTCTTTGGCAAATGTAGAAATCAAAAAAATTCACATACATTAAAAATTAATAGAGAAAAAACTTGAAATTAAAATCTAATTTATTGTGATTATTTCTTAGATAAAACATAAATCGATTAGAAGAAAAAAGCCTATTATGAGAATTGCCTTGTTTTGATATTTATAAAATAAGGGTTTTATTTTATTTTCTTTAGATCTTTCCTTTAAAGATTTTTTCAAAAATTTAATATTTAAATTGAGTATCTTAGAGGAAACTTTTTTTTACCAAACAGTTTTCCTTCCTTTAAAGTAAATTCAAAATAATCAAACATCTTTCTCAAATTCAAATACATTCAAAATATTTTAAATTGATAAAAATGATTTTTAATTTTAATATTTAATAAAAAAGTTAGTTTTTTGTTTTGAGTAAATTTCCGATGGATTTAAAAGATTGGTGATTTTTTTTTTATTTCTATATTTTGAAAAGGATAAAACCGATATATTTAGAATATTTAAACTTTAATATCCCAATTAGAACAGTTAATGGTTGCACGATGATATATATATATATATATTTATCTTTAAAATGGTAAAATACTTTCAAATTTATTCTAATATTTTCAATTGATCAAAAAAAAATGATCTTTCTGTGTTTTTGAAATTTCAAGTGTTTGAGTTTTAACAGTAACCAATTAACCACCTTGAATATACTTTTTAAACTTTTTATAATTTTATTTAACAACAATAAATCAAGTTTTCAAGTTTGTTTTAATTTGAACAAATCTTTTTCGAAATCGTTGTTTTTCTTTTTATAATTATTAAAATAATATTCCTATAAATAAAAAAGTTTATAGTTTTTATTAAAAGGAAATAGTTCAGGTACTCAATTTAAAATCAAACTATTTTTGAAAACAAGATTATTTAGCAACTCAAAAAATTAAAAAATAAAGAAGATTAATTATTTATTATATTTTACAACTATTTATTTTTGTAATATAAATACAGAAAAACAACCCACAAAAAAAAATTAATTATAAAAATAAAACCAGAAAAGGTAAAACAAAAGAAAAAGTGATTCAAACCTTTTGAAAATTCCATTCTTAGTTTACTTAAATAACAATAAAACGGAAATTCCCTTAATTCAAACCCTTTCTTATTTAAAAAGATATTTTATTTTTATTCAATTTACTTTTTTGGTTAATACTTATTGTTTAGCTAATCAGGAAAGAGAATCCAATTTTGATCCACGAAAAAAGGCACCCTCTTTTACAATCTAAATTTAAATTCCTAAATTTTGATCTATTTTTTTTTTCCTTTTCCCTCATAAAGATCTTTTCATCAACATTAGCCCAATTTGAAAAATTTTTTTCCAAAAAAAAAAAAATAACATATTTACGTACACTATTTACCGATAAATCAAAAAACATTGAAAGTTTGGTTAAGATAGAAAATAGAAATTTTTCTGACTGATATTTTTTTTACAAAGTAAAATACAATCTACCCTATGAACCAAAATTTAATATTTTCTTCGAGTTAAAATAGAATCAAGGGCACAAATTGTAATTTTAATTGGAAATAATAACAAAAAGAATCTTAATGAATACATTTTTTCTAAAATTTTTTTCACAATATTTGTCATCAATAATATACTTGAAACCTTTTCACCCTATTTTCTAGAATTAGTGTTATAAATGTATATATATATATATATACAGCCGTTTCAAACCTGGTGCGCACGATTTAACTTAACTTAAAATTTCAATTTTCATTAAACTTTCTTTAAACTCCTTTAAATTGAAAGGGTAGAATGTTATTTTGGACTCAAATCTTCTTGTATTGTACTTCATATTCAAGATCTCGTACAAAATGGAAATTTTTTTAAAATAATTTCAAAAAAGTTTAAAAGAAAAAGTGAAAAGTTGTTTACGAAGCTTGTCATTCAGGTATTCTTGAGTTTTGATGTTAAAACCTTGATTTAGTTTGAACAGATCTTGAAGTTCAATGAAAGTTGAATGAAAATTGAAATTTTAAGTTAAGTTAAATCGTGTGCACCAGGTTTGAAATTGCTGTATATATTATTTTATTGATTTTCTCACAACTAATTTACCCATAATCCAATATTTTGAATCAAAATAAATACACTTGACTTATTTCGTGAATCTCCTAATTGTTATTTAAATTCATTCTAATTAAAGTTTGAAACATTTAAAAAATAAAATTGTAATTGAATTTATTAAATGTTGATTTTATACTTTTCCATATCTGTTGTTATTTCAGAGTAAATATTTCTGTTTAAATAATTCTTATATCTAAAAAAAAAAATATTGAGAATCAAAAACATATTGAGAATCAAAAGAAAGGAAAAAATCAAAAGAAAGGAAAATGAAAATGAAAATGAAAATGATGCAGAAACAGAAACAGAAACAGAAACAGAAAAAAAAACAACAATTGAAATTTGTACGCTATTTAAACTTTAATTAAAATAAATAAATTTAAATGAAATTAAAAAAAAAACTCATATGAAATTTAAAATTTAAGTTAAGGGGCCAGCATACCAAATTAACTAGCAGTGGATTGTCTTGTAAATATTAGATCAAAAAAAAAAAAAAACAATACAAAAGATAAAAAATTAACTAAGAAAAATTATTTAACAAAGGATGATAAAACTTTATTAATTCACAATGTTTGGAGAATTGTAAAAAATTTAAATTCTACGAAAAAATATATATAGTTATTTTAAAAAAGTTGTACTAAACATTTTAAAAAGTGTTATTCAAACGATTTTCCCCCCACCATTTTAAGCTATTTAAGTAAAACCTTTTAAAACTTTTAGTATCCAATTTTTAAAATAATTTGCAGACTCAAAGAGGTAAATTTTTCAATAAAAGTTATTTAGCAGTTGGGTAACACCTTTTAAGACTTTTATTAATCACCTTTTTATAATCTGTTATTATTTCCATGGATGAATGACTTGAAAACTTTGATTTTTTAATTGAATGAAGAAAAAAATTATACACCTCCCCTATAAGTTTAAAAATACTTTTTTATTTTTTTTACGAAAAGAAAAAATAGTAAGTTTAATTCTCTTTAAATAAAATAAATCATCAATCAATTTTTTTTTTTTTTTGAAATTTTCCAAGAAATAATTTAATTGGTCTCGAAATTTAGCTATTTTTAAAATTATATGATTATTATTTTTTGATGATTAATTCCCAAATCTGATTTTATTTTTATAATTTCTTTTGATTTTCTAATCACTTTAAAAACATACTAAAAATATAAATATCTTATTATTATATGATATTTTTTTATTGAAAAATTCATAGATTATTGCATCAGGTTTTAGTGGACATACACACACTGACGAATTTAGAATAGTATATGATAGCAAAACAGGTGAAATTGGAAAAGGAATGTTCTTAATTTCACCAAGTTTTTCCAATGAAAATAACCGATATTCTGGCTATAGAATATATGAATATGATAAGGATACCTGGGAAATTATCAATTATTATCAATGGTACGCTAATATTGAGAAAAGTAATAAAGACGACACAGAACCAAAATGGGAGCTTTATTATGACTTTTTATCAACTTATAATCCTTATGGAATCAATGATCTTTCATCTGATTCATTAGCAACATTAACAAATAACTTAGGCTCAGATACATCCCTATATAAAACCTTTGCAACTTTATATTCACCATTACATGACATATATAAAGATAAACGAAAAGCAGAATTAATTTGCGGATTATCAATTAAAACCGAAGCTCAACATCTTGATTGTATAAAAAAATATTAACTTCTTTATTTCAACCATTAAAAAGTTGAAATTGATTTTTATATTTTTTTTTTTTCTTTATCAAATTTTATCTATTTACAAAAATTGATAAAATTTTATCAAGCTATGATTTTTCATCTTTTTCGTATTTCCTAAAAAAACTAATAAATTAATCAGTTTTTCTCAATTTATTTTGCATTTAATTTTATTTTGTTAAAATAAGATATTAAATTATGTATTTGTTGGAAAAGAATTCATTGATAGGATTAGTGCCACCAGATATTTGTCTATAATTAAAGTAGATTGTATTTTAATGTAAACCATTTCCCAGTAGAAGGGATCACAGTTGTAATGGATGAATTAAATGAGTTTAAAGGGTTTGAATGGCTATTAGAAGAAAAAAATTATTTTTTAGGTAATTTCAAAATTGAAATAAAATTTTTTCTTTTTTCATTCTCAATTTTTTTGTTGATAAGTAATTTTTTTGATTTTTTTTTTATTGCAAGATCTAAAGCAACTAGGTAAAAAACGTGTTATTCTAATGTTATTGAAATAGCGAAAACTATTTTAGAAAAATTATATTAATTTATTTTGAAATTTTATTGGATCTTAAATTAAGATCAACATGAACATGGTTATTTTTCTCCATGATGCCAAGAATTTTTGGTTTTTCAATTTGAAGAAAATATATTGATTGATTAGATTTACTTTATATATATATATATATATAAACTCTTTTTGGAAATAAAAGGGTACATAAAATTTCAAGATCTATTCATAATTTAATCAAACTAATTTTGCTATCATTCTAAAATATAAGAAACTCTTTAAAACCCAAAAAAAAAACACTCAACTAAATATTTATAACTCATTAAAATAAAAGAGTAGAAAATGAAAAAGGAACATTTGAAAAATTGATGTCACCTTTTATTTGAAATGAGTAATCTCATTTTGTAAATTGTAGGAGAAAAAAAATAATCAATAAAATCGTTAAAAAGGACGTCATAAGGTTGATTTGTGAAAAAGTTCTTTACATTTTATTGAAAACTATTTACACCCCACTTTTTTTCGAAAAAGTCACATTTTCAATACCAAGCCTCGATTCGTCTGGGTATTTTGTTGGGGTTGTGTTTTTCTTTATTTTTTCTTTACATTGTTCTATAAATCAATCCAATAATGGCCTTTCAAAATTACTATATCTAGCTCATTTGAAATCTAACTTAAACTATTTTCTTTTATACACAGGTGGATTATTTATAAATTGTTTTTTATTTATTTTGTTTTTTCATTTTCTAACTATTCAATATCCATAAATAAAAAAACAAAAAATGAAAAAATTTAAATGATTAAAATGAAAATACCCAATATATAAACATCTTATAAACAACCATATCCAATATTATTAGATTTGGGTGACGTGTACCTTTTGTTTGAAAAAGATTTTATATATATATATATATATATATATATATGTCAAGTATCCTCTGATATCTAGTATTCCACATAATTCTTATTTATTTTTTTGACGTACTAATAATAAATAATAAGTGTAATTTGGAAAAAAAATATTAGAAATTTTTTTGACAGAAACAAATTTTGTATCATAATAATTCTCTTTAGTTTAAATTACACAAAAAAAGGTTTTAGAAATATTTTTGAATAATGAATTATAAGATTTTTTTTACTAAAAACTACTCTCAACGATTATGTTTTTTTCTATTTTTTTTTTGTTTATTCTCATTTCCCAAATCTAAAAATAGAACCCCAAAATAATAGTATTCTGGGTATTTTAAAAGTAATATTATTACTATCCACAAGTAAATATTTTTGATATTTTTTTAATTTCATGATTTACACAATAATTAATAATACTAAACCCCAAATTTTGATTATTTTTTTCACTTTTCTTGAAATTAAGTTGTATTTAATTATTATTATAATAGGAGGGGGTATGGACCGATTAACAAAATTTTGGATTTTTTTAAATTAATACAAGTATCAATACCTTTAAAATATTTTTTTTTTGTCAAATCAAATGTTTCAAATACATAAAACAGTTGGCAATGTAAATAATTCAGCTTTAAAAAACATAATTTTTAATCCTTTAGAAATGATTTTTTGGTTTAAGATATTAGAGGTTTTGATGGTAACATGCTATAATTCACGACAAAGTTACAAAAATCGCAATAATTTCAATCAAATCACGATTTAAAAATTTTTTTGAAATTTATTTCGTTAATTTTCAAAAACAAGTCCCATTCCATTCATTCCTCATCAAATGATAAAACTTTTGTTTTGAAACTGATCAACTTAAAAATTTTTTTACGAGAAAAAATAATTACATACTGCAAAGTTGGTATTTTTGAAACAAATATGTTTGAAAAACCTAAAGCACTTCATTTAAAAATTGAAGGATTGCTTTATTGAACAAAATACCCAAAAGAAAAAAAAAATAAAATAGTACTGACATTGTAACGTAAGACATATAAAATTTAATTTGGAATTAAAGTTTTTTGCTTTTATCATTATTCAGATACATAATCTAATCTCTCATTATTTTATATATTTTTTGTAATTGAAAATTTATTTCTATCAATAATCCCATCATCTGTAAAATTAGATCATTAGCAAATGTTTGGACATGTATTGAAAGTTATTTGATTTTTTAGAAGGGATAATTGTTATAAATCAGTAATAATAAAGGAGATAACGGATCCCCTTGTTAAATATCAATTACTTATTTTGAGTTAATAAACAAGTAGATGATTTACTATGATGACCTTTTTTTATATATTTTTTCCATTGAATAATAAATTAGTAAATGATCAAGAGAGTCAAAACATTTTTGTATATTGATTGTAATGATATAAATATTTTCTTTTTTGAATTTATTTTTAATTTTTTGACCTTTATTCAATTGATTTAAAACAGGAATCTTGATGTTTAATTTTTTCTTAAATCCAGATTGGTTTTTTGAAACAAAGTCCCAGAATCTTCGATTTCTATATATAATAATTTAAGAAAAAATCTTGGGAGAGCTTGAAGAATTGAAATTGGTTGATAATTAAGTGGTATTAATTCATCTCTGAATTTTTGAATGAATATCAACTCTCCCGATTTAATAAAATTAATATTTTCTGAGATACAACAATAATCCTATTAAAAAAAATATTTTATCGATTGTTTTTTAAAAAGTTTACAAAATTTAGATAATACTAAATATAAAGACTAGTTGCATTTACAAGTTATTCCAATTCTATAAAAATAATTTATCCAGAACAATCTACATTTTAATTATTGATTTTTTTAAAAAAAATCCAAAACTGTTATCAATAAACCTACATTCCAAGATAAATTCATGAAAAATATTTCAAAGTTTGAAAGTCTTAAGATTGGTTTTTTAACCTTGTCATTTATCTTGAAATAAATTTTTTTTTTCAAAAAATCTTTTGTTTCTTTAATAATGCAAGGAAATTTTTTTTAATTGATCAGACCATACTATGATCCAATATGAATAATCGAATTATGTGAGACGTTTTGAACAATAAAAAACTCTACTGTTTTACCTTTATTGATATTAGAATTTAATTTTAGGAGGAAATATATTAACCCTAATATATAAACAAAATGATATACCTTGACAAAATAACCATTTAAATATAATAATAATAAAAACAAATTAAGTTATCCGTTGAAGTTCATTCAAAAAGTTAAAAAGAATAAATTTGATTTTCAATAATTATTGAAAAAGATAAAGCAGGTAGCTACAAATTTATAACAGAATTGGAATTTTTATTTCTCACATACCAATTTTTTATTTATTTTTGTATCTTTTGCTAAAATTCAATTTAATTATAGAATGTGTACCTGAAATATTATAAACTTTTGGAATTATCTTAAACTCCAACATTTACAGTATAAAACTTAATTAGTTTCAATGTAAGAATTTTAATAACGGTAAACAATAATTTTTTGAGACTCCTAAATAGTTTTTTTTCAAAAAAATACTTGTTTATTGTTAAAAAAAAAATAAATTCAATTTTTTTTTTAACAAGATTAAGAAGGTTTGATTTTGAATTCATAGATAAAAGATATTAATCTTTATAAAAAGCAAGGTAACTAGAAAAAAAAAATGAAATTTAAAATAAATACTTTCAGTAAAGATACATAATATATTTTTCTTTTTTTTTTCTTCCCATTCTTAATAAATAATAAAAAATAATATTTATTTTCTTAAATTTAAATTTTTATTTGATATCTTTTAGGATTCAGAATTTCGAAAAAGGAAAAAGACAAAATTATGAATTGAATTTAATAAAGTTATATATTCAAAAGAAAAAAAAAAAAAAGGATATTTCAATAACAAAAAATAAAATATTTTTAATTTTCACCACCTTTACACCTTTTCTGTATTTTTCGGTCTACCGCGTGGAAGGGAATGACCTTCTTCCATTTTGTGTTTTCTAAGCTGCCAAGAAGATACAAATTCCAAACCGCATATATCCCCACTTTCGTGATTTAAAATGTATTTGCAAATATATTTCTTGGGATTGACTGGCTTAGTATTTTTAATATTCTTTTTATTTGTAGCTAAAATTGTTACATTTTGCTTTTTAGAGTTAATATTTTTAATTAATGACTTTTTTTTGTCTTGTATCTGTATATTTTTAATAATTTGTGCTGACTGCGATATTAGTGATGTTTTTTGTCTGTTTTCTTCTCTCCCCTTTTTATGAAATATTGCAAAATGTCTATCTCTTTCAAATTTGGTACAAGAAAGATAATTACAATCGGGGCTTAAACATTTAAACCAATTATTTTTTGAAGGTAAATATTTAAAGGAATTTGAAAATTTATTATTAAGATTTTTTATTGTGTTATTAACTTTCATATTATTTTTTAAAGAGGATATGCTCTTTTGAAAATTAAAATCTTCAATATTATCCAAAACAATACTTGTATTATTATTATTATTATTATTATTATTATTATTATTATTATTATTATTATTATTATTATTATCTAAAGTCGTATTATTAAAATTTTGTAATTTATCCTTTTCAAAAATGTCATATAATTCTTTAAAAGAACAAAAGTGCAATGGGTTAGTTAAAGATGGTAATGGTTGGAAAGAATCTTCGTTGGTTATAAAGGAAAATAATTTTCTATAATATGGAACCAATCTAATAGGGTTATTGTTACAATGCTTACATTTTAAATCTTGACATTTTTTGAACATGATTAAATAAGGTTTTTTAATTGAGTGTTTGATAAAAAAATCAATTTCTTTTTTAATATTATTTAATTTTGTATTATTTTCAATTTGTTCCTTAGTAGATATTAAAAAATTTAAAATTAAATTTATATCATTATATTTTTTATAATTATCATCATTACAGTTCTGTCTGCTGCCTTTATTGTTGTTATTTTGTTTTGTTAAATCAATATTATTATTGCTTTGATTTTTTAAATGCAATTTTTCATCAAAGCATTGAATATTAAAATTGTTAAATTTAGAATTATTCCATTTTTGTAAAAAGCTTTTTACACAATTTTTTTGAGGGGCATTATCATTAACATTTTTTTCATTTTTAATGCTGGTATTATTTATATTTTCCCTTTTAATATTATTATTTTTGCCCCTATTTAGAGTATTTTCATTTTTAATTTTAATAGCACCAAGTTTGAAATCATCATTACCATTTTCATTTTCATTTTCATTTTCATTTTCATTCTTATTGCTGATTGTATTGGAATCGTCCTGATCATAATCATTATGAGTATTATTATTAAAATTTACTTTTTTATTTTCCTTTAAGGAGGATTTTTTTTCAAGAGAATCTTCAAGATGTGAAAAAAAGCAAGACATTCTCGTTGAATCGTCTTGACCAGGTGCAAAAGAAACAACATTTAAAACATCAAATCCAATATCTCTCCAAAGCCTACCAAAGGAAATAAAACAAATTAATGACCGAGGATCTAAATAAATGTCGCCGATTGGGCAAATTATTGTGTTTATGGGTTTTAATGTACTTTTCCTTTCTTCATTAAAAATTTGAAACAAATGATTAATATGATCTTGAACTTGTAAAATTTCCTTTGAACAAAGTAATTTAATATCACCGCTCTCTGGTAGTTGATAACGTAAACGATCTAGGTGATCAATACAGAAATTAACAGAATTGTCGTTGGAATAAACATTATTATTTTGGTTTGTGTTCTCCGTTGAATATTTTAAATATACGGAGCATAATAAACTATTTTCAAAAATATAATTATTGTCAATTTCTTTAGAATTTTTCTTTTTTTTAAAAAGTTTTTTTAAATTTATACTATCATCAATCATCATTTTTGGTTTTGTTTGAATAATTTTTTGAAAATTACCAAATTCATAAATTGAACAAAAATTGGGAAATGCAGTTGTCATTTCAAACAAATACATAATTTGAGTATGGCACCAAAACCGATCTTCATGCTCTTCTTTATACAATCCCAATACAAATTTAGATTTTTCATCTCCATCATTAGGAATTTGGAAACCCGTTTCTTGTTTATTCTCCCGATTCTGCTTTTGGTTCTCCTTTTGCTTTTGCTTTTGATTTTGTCCTGGCCTTTGATTGTTCTTCTGGCCCTGTTTCTGCTTCTGGGTTTGTTTCTTCTCATTCCCCCCTTTCCTCTCTTCCCCCCCATTGCTTTTATTTTGATTGTGATTATGCTCGATCTTTGTGATTTCTTTTCCTTTTTCTTGATTTTGATTAATGTTATTATGATCTAAAAAATCAGAGGAGAGAATTAAACAAGTTTCCCTTGAACTTTCTTTGACTTTTTTAATAAATTTTTTAATAAAGGAATTTTCAAAATACCAATCCTTTAATCTTTTTTTTTTTTTTTTTTTTTTTTCGTTTTCAAATAATTTTGAATGCAGCATGCACAGATTATAGTCCATAATTGATTTGTTTGTTAATTCCATTTGATCATCATCACCACCACCACCACCACCCTTATTATAACTGTTCTTCAAATTGTTCATATTATTTGTAATGGACATTTTTTCTTTCAAATTGAAATTACTGTCTTTAGTTATTTTAATGATTGGATCACTTAAAGAACTTTCAAATTCATCCAAATTTAAAACTTCTTCCAAAAAAATCAGTTGCGGAAAAAAATTCAATAAATTTAAGCAATCAACCCTTATAAAGATCCCAACACCAAATTTTCTGAACAAAATTACAGGTAAAGTTTGAAGCAATTGGATTTCGATTTGGTGCTGGAATTCACTTAAATTTTGGATTGGCTTCAATTTCAAATTAAGAGATCGTAACGAGATCCTCAAGAGATCTTGTGAATTGATCATTAATTTGGTTTCCAAATAAAAGATAATAATTTTGAAAGCCTTTGAATTGATTGGTAATTTGAAACCAGAATTCATTTGTGAAATGGATTTTGTTAGTGCCTCGTCCCAATGGCAATCATTTAAGCAAAGTACTTGATCTTTTAATTTATTTGGTTGGCTGAAATAATCTTTGATTTTCTGTAAATTTTTGAATTCAATTGCTTGTTCTTTTTGTTTTTTATTTTGAGTTTTAAAATTATCTTCAATCACCTTTGGTTTGTTTGGAAAGTATATTGTTTGTTTCCCATTGCCTTTTTGTTTGTGTGCGAATCCTATTTCATAACTATATTCTTCAATTTCAATTTTATTTTTGATTCCTTGTTCTTGTTCTTGTTCTTGTTCTTGTTCTTTTTGTTGTTCTTTTCGGTTCTGTTTTTGTTTTTGCTTTTGCTTGTATTGCTCTTCTTTTTGTTCTTTTCCTTGCTCTTTCTGTTTTGCTTTTTGACTCTGAAAAATATAATCGTTTTGGCTTTTCTTCAAAATTGTTTCATTTTTGCTGTTTGAAGGAAGAATTATTTTTTTACAATTGCCTTCCAGCTTTTGTTCACAAAATGATCTTTTTCGAATTAACTCATTAAACCTACAGAATAACAATCTCGCTTCTTCAAGTTTTTCAAGAATTCTTTTCTCTGTTTGTTGGGCGGATGTTGTTCCAGAAGTACCTTTTTTGGAGTCTTGGCCAGTAAAGGTAGATTTTAATTTTTTTGGAAAGGCCCATTCAATTATGGAATTATTGATTTGTTCGAATGTTTGTTCGATGTCTGTTTTCAAATTTATGAGTTCTCCCTCTTTTTTGGTTTGGATTTGTAAAGTATAGCGATACTTTTCTAATTGGTTGAGTTGCTTGTTTAATTTTGACAAAATTGTTTTGTTAACAACCAAATGTGATGGTAACGTTGGTAGTGATGTTAAGGTTTTTATATACGTTTCACAAAGTGGGTAATTTGGTTTTTTAGTGTTTTCTTTTTTTGTGTGCTTTGTTAAAAAAGAAACACTTTTCAGAAAGGACATTTTTTTTTTGTTTAATTTTTTTTTGTATAATTTTTTTTTTTTTTTGAGGAAAACAAGAAGAGAAGAAAAAAATTTGTTAAAAGTCACAAAAAATGAGAAATAGAGAGACACTAGTTTGGTTAACTTCTCTTTTGTTTATTTGCCTGAAGGAATTTAAAGAAAAGTTCAAATGTGAGTGTTATTGTATTTATCAAAAAAGTAAAACTCGATGGACTGTTAAAAGTAATTTTCTAAGCAGAGTTTTTGTAATTAAGTTTTGAAAACTCACAGTTAAAACACCCAATTTTTAATTCACATTTTATGAAAACAATTAAATTTTCTAAGAACAAGAAAATGAGTGATTTTTTGGCAATGGATTTTTCCAAGATCCGATTTGAAATAAAAAATAAAAAAAGTATTTTCAACAGCCCAAAGTTAGAAGATTTAACCAATACCTTTGTCAGTTGAAATACTCGTTCTGTTGCTAGTGAGGTTAGTAAGATCATTAAAAGAAAAATTTTTTTTTCTAGAAACAGAAATTTTTATGGTAATTGAATAATTTTAATTTCAAGAGTGAATTGTATACTGAAATTTGAAGAATACTTTTGATTGTAAAATATAAAGATCTAAATTTTCATTCAGCTTACCAAAAACATCTAGAAAAGAATTATAATAAATCACCAAAACCCCCAATTCTAAAAGGGAAATTAAAAATTTAACAAGGTTTTTGGAATTACAAATTCGAAATGTAACAGGTTTTTAAAAAGGATTTTTTTAAAAAGTTGAATGAAAATTTTGTTCCATTTATTTTGTAACAAATAATACGGAAAAATTACAAAATCAAAAGATCAAAATTTTCATTCCACTTTTCCAAAAAAATACACATCTCAAAGTATTAAAATTACACACCAATGTTCTCCAATTCTAAAAGGGGTCTGAATTATTTTCAGGAATTTGAATTATAAACTGGACAAATTTTCAATTATCATTTTTCAAACAAGAAAACAAATTACAACCCCTTTCTTTGAGAACTCAATTCTTCAAGGATGAGTCTGGAAAAGAAAGTGGAAATTTTTTTCCATTTATACTTCTAATCTGAGAATTGTTTTTGTTCTGTTCTGACTTTTAAAATTTGAAATGGAACATGATTTAAGAAATTATTTCTTGGAAAGTTGAATGAAAATTTTGTAACTTTATTTTACAACTAAAAGTAGATGTCGTTAATATTTCACTTGTTAGTCATTATTTTTCTTTTTAAATAAAGTTTGCAAAAAAAATATAAAATTAATTTGTGAACCCCATTTATTTAACTAATCCTTTTTTATTCTTTATACTATTTGTTGTCAAATAGATAGTACAATATTTTTGTTCAGTTGTTTGCAAAAAAAGCTTTTAACTGTTGAGAGAAAAATGTTGAACAGAGAAAAATAGTTGTACAGCAATTTTAATTGGGAACATTACTGAAAATGATTTTTAATTTCAATCGTTCGTGAAATAACTAAAGAAAATAACAATAATCTACTTATTAGAATAACGGTTACTGTAATTCTACTTTTTCAAAACCTTATCTCTAATAATCTATAGCAAGTTGAAAAATTACCATTTTCAGAATTTATAGTAAACTTTACTAAAAACTTGGATTTTTGTTAAAATAGCATGATCTACTTTAGTTATCAACCATTCAAATTAGTATTCTACACACACCACAGATTAATGAATTTGTAATACATTTAAACCTGGATTTATATAAAATTTACCGAGCTATCAATAGGATTTGATTTTCAATTTTACGACACTAAAAGGAAAATTTAAACACCGAAAATTAAAGTTAGACAAAACTTGATATTGGATTTCAGTTATACTTCTTTTATAAATTATTTTTTCAAAGTTATCATAATTTTATTTATTAAAAAAAGGATAGCGATTGAACTATTGAAAATCTGAATACCCCCTTTTCAAAAATACCGACTTTTGAAAAAAAAACACCTATTTTTGGGTATTGTTTTAATGAAAAAAGTTGAAATGAATTAATTATTGATTGAACCATAAGATTGAATAAAGAATAAATGTTAAAGCAATTTACAGAAAACAATTGGGAATATATATAAAAACTCAAAAATAGAAAAAATAAAATGATAAAAAATATTCCAAAAACAGATTAAAAATCAAAATTTCAATTTAATTTAGTGATATCTTTTGATTGAAAAAATTGTGCTATTGTAAAATTGAAAAATATGATTCTTTTTAGACTATTAAAAAAACACTTGAAAATTATCTCTCTACTAAGTCAATTAAAAAATTCAATAATTTACAATTAAAAATGAAACAAATATTACTGAAAAATTTCATTTTTCAATTCCTATTAATATCTATTAAAGTCGTAATCCTTTTTGAAAATTGTTATCTATAATAATGTTTATTATATGAGTGTATTTCAAAAATACAAAATTTAGAGATTTTTTTTTGAAAAAATTTCCCTTGTCTTGTAATGTTCCCAATTAAAATTACTCTACAACCATTTTTCTTTGTCCAATATTTTTCTCTTAACCGTAAAATCCTCGAAAATTTCAGTTTTCTAATTCGATACAACAATTTTAGATTTTTGATTTTCTCTCTTCGAATTAGGGAACTTTGATGATTTATTATGATTTTTGAGATGGTTTTATTTTGGAAACTGAATGAAAAATTTGATCTTTTTTTTTTTACAATTCACAGTATTGTTATCGAATGGGCAAGTTAACTAATAACCTGTAAAATGAAAATAGTTCAAGAATAGAAAAAAAGTTAGACAATTGAAACCATATACAAAATTGTAAAAACTGGGAAAATAGAAAATCATCAAAATTTTTGAAATAAACTAAATTTCATAATAAATGGCTAATCTTACATTTGAATTTTGAATTGTTTTTGTATTGTTTTGAATTTTTTCCCCTCACAATGAAAAGTTTTGCAAATAAATCATTTTTTCTCTTTTTTATTTTTTCAACAGTGTTTTGTTAAAATGAAAATGAAAATGAAAAATTGGAAAGAAGTAACAGATGAATTAATGAAAAAATTGGTTTCAAATATAAAAAAGAGATTATATTTAGTTATTCATATCGAATAAGAATCGATAAATGGGTTTTATTCATTTTTTAAATTTTCTATTTTTTATGTAATGCTCCTTTCAAAATAAAGGGCCAAATTTTTTTTAACAGTTTTTTTTTTTATTTTTTTTTTTCTTTTATTTTTAGACGAAAAAAAATATCTCTTGATTATAGAACTGAATATTAAAATGGAAAATTTTATATTATAATAGATAAATTCAATTATTAAAAATATTTTTCTTGAAAATTTGATTTTTAATGTGACTTGGATTTTGAAAGGGATTTTAGTCTAAAATCCTTCAAAATAAACTTTATTGATATTTATATTTATATTTTTATTCTTTAACATTACTAATTCTTGATTTTTAAATGTAAAGTCATTCATATGGAAAATAATATTTAGAAAAAATATAAAAAACATTAAGTAATTTTTTGGAACCTAATACAAATTAAAAAAGAATGAAAATGTGGATTGAGATCAACTCCCAAAAATCAACAATCAAAAACAACTATATTTATAGAAAAAAAGCACCAAAGTGTAATACTCACATTCCCAATAAAAATTGTTGTTAATTATAATTTTGAAAACAACTGTGCCAGTTGATAAGTTTTGGTTTTTGGTGCTTTTTGAGATCTGGATGATTTTTTTTATTTTTTTCATTTCTCAAATGAGTTATTTTTATCTCAAGAATGGTTATAAAATCCCGAATTTATCAAATTTAGACAGCTAAAAAATAACCAAAAATAAGATTAAACCGAAATAAATTGATTTTGTACAGAAAGAAAACAATTTGTTTTAAATTGGAGAAATTTGAAAAAATAACATAAAAAAGGAGTAATAAATTTTTTTTCAAGCAAATTTTTTATTTAATTAAATCCTATAAATTTTTAAAAATTGATTATCCAGATAACTTTTTTTTTATTGTATTTTTTTGTCAAAGAGATTCTATGAATTTTTTTAATTTATTTGAATTTTTTCAACCAAAAGAAGTTTAATTTTATAATATCAATTTTCGCACCTACCCACCCCTTGATTATATGACCTATACACAGTAAACGACTAGATCCTAAAGGAAAAATTTTAAATTTATTTCGAAAAGAAACAAAAAACAAATTATTTTCGAATAAACAAAAACGATATAATCCTTTTTTTTTTTTAAGGGTCTAATCATTTACCCTGAATATTCACCATACTCAAGGGGTGACCGGATACCAAAAAGGGTATTGTTGAAATAACCCTTCTTTTGGTTCACAAAATTCAAATAACCAAATAAAAAATTCCATTGGATCTCTTTGACAAAAAATTCAACGAAGAAAAATAAGTTTAAAAGAGTTCTCAATTTCAAAAAATCAAAATTTAAAAAAAAAATTCAACTTTTCTATTTCCAAATGGTAAAATTTCAATAAATCAAAACAAATTGCTTTCTTGAATTTCGCAATCAATTTAATTAGATTTAATCTGGTTTGTGGTTATTTTAAAACACTCGAAATTTGACCAAGTATGGATTATGTAATATTCTTACTATTAAAATAACTCATTTAAAAAAATGAAAAAAAAGAAAAAAAAATTTAACGAGATCTCAAAAAGTGCCAAAGAGCGACACTTCAAAACCGACAAAGTTGTTTTCAAAATTGTAATTCACAACCATTCTAATTGGAAATTGAGTGTCGCTCTTTGGCGCTTTTTTCTAAAAATGTCGTCATCTTTGGTTGTTGATTTTTGGAGATCGAATCATACATCATATGTTGGTTGGTTTTTGATTGGTGTTAGGTCTTCATAAAAATTACTAAAAAGTTTTTTTCCATTTCATAAAAAAATTTTTCACCGTAATGACTCGACCCTTAAGAAAAAAATTATCTATAAAGAACAAGTTATGCTTAAAAAGGCACCCTTGACATTAAAAAAAAAAATAAATAAAATCAACCTTTGAATAATGGTTATCCAATCTAACAATTGACAACCCCTTAGCTAAATCTCTTCAATTGAACAATTCTCATGTTTTGGAATATCAACACTTCCTAAATTCTCATTTTATTATCATAAAGAGGGAATTTTTTCGATTTGTATTAGTCACCAAAGAGATTCGGTGAAATTAAATTCTAAATTTACTATAAATCATAATACCCGATAAGATTGACTAAAAATTGGAACTTTTTTATTTAACAATCAAGTCACCTTGAATGAAGGTGCTATTTTGGAAAATTGAAATAAAGATCAAGACAAAAATAGCACAATTCATACAAATACTTTCAAGATTTTTTCGATCTTACAGACCGACAGTCTGTAAGATTTCAATCTCTAATATTCTTTCATATTTTTTCCAATTTTTTAAATACTAGATACAAACTTTTGGAAGCAAAAATAAGGGTAAAAAATAATTAACTAAAGATAAAATTTAGGATTTAAATCAAATTTTTGAAAGTTATCTTCAAATTCACAATATTTTTGAAACTTCTATAACCTGAAATTCTTTTTAGAAAACCAAAAAATCAGAAAGTTGTTTAAATTACAAGTTTTTAAAAGTTTGACTTGTAAAAAATTTTAAAATGATAGCTATTGAATTTTTGATCTTGTAATTACTTTCAAAATTACAGAACAATTTCAAAAAAACAAAAGTGATGACAATTTTTGTACATTCTTGTCAGGATCATTTTTTTATTTAGTCATTTTTCTTTAAATTTTTAGATAGTCAATGGAAGTCGTTCAAACCTTTGGAAAAAAAAAAACAGCAACAGCTGTTGCAAGATGCAAAAAAGGAAAAGGAATCATTAAAGTTAATGGTGTCCCACTTCATTTAGTCCAACCAGAACCCTTAAGACTAAAATTATTTGAACCAATTTTACTCATTGGAAACTCAAAATTTGACGATCTTGATATTAGAATTAGAGTATCAGGTGGTGGTCCAGTTTCTCGTGTTTATGGTATGTTAAGAATTTTTCCTTTTTTTTTTTAGAGAGTATCCCATTAAGGAGTTTTTAATTTTCTTTTTGTTGCCTCCTTCGATTTTTTTTTTTTTTTTTTTTTTTTTTTTTATTATTCATTATTCTCATTCAATTAACAAACAGCCATTCGACAAGCTATTGCCAAATCAATTGTTGCTTACCATCAAAAATGTTTGTTTTTTTCTCTTTCCTTTTCCTCATGAATTATTAAACAATTCTTTCTTTAGCGAAATCTAATTTTTTTTAATTCTTCAAATTGCTTTTTGTTTTTTTATTGTTCTTTTTTTTTTGCTTTTATTTTTTTTTTTTTAATTTTATTGTGATCTCTATTTGAACAATCTTAATTTGAAACTCTTAATTTAAATCTAAAATCAAATAGATGTTGATGAAATGTCCAAAAGAGATATTAAAAAAAAATTCTTAAGATACGATCGATCTCTTTTAGTAAGTGATCCAAGAAGATGTGAAATGAAAAAATTTGGTGGAAGGGGTGCAAGAGCAAGAAGACAAAAATCTTATCGTTAATTCAATTTATTTCAATAACCAAGTCCTTAGATCAACTTTAATCCACAAACAATACTACATCAAAAATAATAATAATAAAAAAAAAACAAATAATTTCTTTGTTAATTTTTTTTATTTTTATTCTTTCTTTCCCAAATAAAACAATAATAAAAAAACAAACAACTCTTTGGTATTTGTTTATTATTAAACACTTTTGTTTCCACTTTTTTCGATTTCAAACTCACCAGTTTATAAAAAAGAATGGATAACAAACAATTATATTCGTTGAAAAAAAAAAACTCAAACAAAATTTTTTAATTAAGTGCTACGTTTGCAATTTACCAAGACTTCTCAACACCTTTTTATCCAATCTCATTTCAATTGTAAAGTGGTGTTCATCGAAATATTCTCTAATTTGGATCAAAAAATCATTTTATTCCATATTTTTTTATGAAAAATTACACAAGAAATTTTTAGATTGGTAAACTCTAACACCCTTATTAAGAAACCTGGAAATCAAAATGAAAAAGAAAAATAAATGAAATTTTTCTTGCCGACAAAATGATTAACATTTCCAAACACTCTCAATAAACAACTCTAACTTTTGAAGATTGCTTTGCCTATGATTTTTGATCATTTGGGTTACTTGAATTGTTCTATTATATCCACAAATCATAATTAATTCTTACAAAGAAAATTTGTGATTTTCTCTTAGTTTTTTGGATTTTGGTTGTTTTTGTTTTTTCAAAAATTAAAGTTCCTCAAGAACCCTTTCAAGGATAGTACTGTTAAATTCAAATAAATGTTTGAAAATTTTTACTTCACTTTCCATTTTAGGAAATTTTTAATCCTTTGCTTTTGATTTGAAAAAAGCATTTTATTGGCTAAATGTTAAGAAACTTTTTAAAATTAGTTGATCTATAAAATATTCTTTATCAAAAACTAATTTAAAAGTAGGGTTCTAATTTGTTAAAATGGGAAATTGAAATAACAATTTTTTTAAATTTTTTAGAATATATGTCCTTAATAGAATTAAACACTATTTTTTTCTGATTAATATTTTTCGAAATCTAGCCTTATACCTTAATTCAATTAACCACTGTGATAAATTTTTTTTTAAGAATAAAAACACTCAAATTTTGAATATCGAAAAATATTTTTTGAAATTACAGTGCACTTTTTTATTGTTTTTTGAAAAATTGGGGTTGAGAAAATTTTGAAATCAAAGAATAAGTTAATATATTAAATTAGAATGCTTTTCCAAAGAGTTTATCTTTTTAGTTGAGCTTTTTTTATTATTATTTTTACGATTTTAAAATAAAAAAAAAACATTTGAAGACCAAATTAGTTCCTTTTGTCAAAATAAAATTCCCATAATTTAGATTGTTTTTGAGTAAATGAGTTAAAATAAGAAGTTATGTATAAAAAGATACATAATTTCAACTTTGAATTCAATGATTTTGGCAAAAAATGTTTTGAAAAAAAAGTTCAAAGGAAACTTTATTAATTTTAATTTTTTTATTTAGTTTTTTTACTTTTTTTAATGGCTGGAATTTGATCAGTTTTCCCTTTTTAGTGTTTTTTTGGGTCGTAGGGGCATATCAGTATTTACTCGATTTGGTTTTCGAATAAAATATCCATTGTCAAATACTCTG
Source organism: Anaeramoeba flamelloides (assembly GCA_027625915.1). Lineage (NCBI taxonomy): Eukaryota > Anaeramoebidae > Anaeramoeba > Anaeramoeba flamelloides. The sequence goes on from JANTQA010000008.1 coordinate 3,268,467, forward strand.
GGCATTGACCGATTTTATATAATAATTTTTTTTGTTTTAATTGTTTCTCATGAAACAGGATTGTTAGTCTCAAAAAAAAATTAGCTTGAGGTGTTGTAAGAAAGTTTTTGAGGAATTTTGTATTCAATAAAAACTAAAGTAAATTAAATTTGGAAAAATTTATCAAAGTTTGTTTTTATTTGAGAAAATTTATTTGTTCATTCAATTTCAAAAAAAAATGAACTTATTTTTATTGAAAATGTGGATTTTGTTGGTATCTATTCAAAATCAGTACTTTTTCGTGTTTTTATCATATTTTTTAGCAAAAGAAGAAAATAATAAATAAGAATTTTAAAATTTTTAAATTTTCCTCTATTTTTGATATATTACAATAAAATTTTGAACCTTCCCAATTTAGCCACAAACAAAAAAAAATCATATAAAATGTTTAATCTTTAAAAGTGTGTTTGAAAAATTGTTTTCAAAGTAAATTTTCTCTAAAATTTGATTTTTTACAACCTTTTTTTCATTTTTTGATAAGATGAAAAATAAATTTAGTCTAAATAATTCATTTTTCCTTCTTATTTCTCACTAAATAAAACTGTATGAGAAAGAAGAAAAACTAGAAACCTTGATAAAAGTGTATAATACTTGAAATTTCATTTACAATAATTATTGTTAACTGACGAGTAACTTTTCTTTATTTTTTACCGAAAAGTAATTGAGTAATCATTTTAAAGAGAATTTAATTAAACTTAATAAGTAAATATCTTTATCAACTTTTAAGAAATAAATTATCATATTTAAAACAATTCATTTATTAAAACTATTTTTTTTCAGAAACAAGATCTGTTACTTTTTTACTCGAATTTTTGGATCATAAAAGAAAATAGAAAAAATTTTCCATGGTTTTTATTACTTTAGAATTGCATTTGATAGGAATTTAGAGATATTTTATAAAAAATTTATATTTCAATTAAATCTTATTTTAAAAATACACAAAAACTAAATTAAATTTTAACCACAAAAGATTAGAAAAAAATAGTCTTCTTCTTCTTCTTATTATTATTGAAGAAGTATAATTTGTACTCTAGATGCCCTTATATTTAATGATTCTTTCAGAAATTTTAGCATGGAATCATAAATTTCACAATTATTAATTAACAAAAATAATCCCAAGTTGTTTTGGTTTAAAATTAATTCTGTGAGATTTATTTATCTTTTGATTTACTTTGAAATATTAATCGATGATTTTCATAGGTTGCATATATCCCATAAAAAATGACCAATATTTTCTATGATTTCTATTATGTTCATACTTTAAACATAAAACGGAAAATTTACTTGAATTTTTTTATTACATAGTGATACCTATTGAACATTTGGTTATTTTTCTGAATTTTAGGATTGTTAAACTTGAGTGAAAACTTAAATATTTATGAGTTTTAAATTAAAAATTTTGATTTTTTAATTATTGTGAAATATTTTTTGGGGGGTGTCATCGAGTGACTTAGAGGTCCTTGTTTTTTTTTAATTTCAAAAATAAAAAAAAACTAATAACACTCTATTCTCTTTATTTCTTGAATTAAAAAAAAAAAAAAAGTACTCCCAACGTTTAGTTTCAGTAACGCATTATATGTGTATTTATATATTTCTTTTTTTTCGTACAATAATATCTTCAGAATTCCAATTTATTTTAATATTTATTCTTTGGTTAAATTTTATTAATTTTTATAAATTAGATAGAGATATACTTCCGAGTTTTTTTTTAATCAAAATTTCTTTTTATTTACTAAATAAGTCATATTTTTAATTTTAAATTCTTTTTTCTCAATAAAAATTAGTGTATTTCTGTAATTTTACATACCACTGCAATACATGAATTAATCCAAGAATTTAAATAATTTAAAGTTATTATTTCATGATTAGATTTTTCTAGTCCATATATCAATTGTGTTACTATAAAAGTATAAATTATCTAATTTTGAAAATATTGTTCAGAGAATGCAATTGGGGAGTTATTTACAGCTTTTATATGTTTATCTCGATTTTTTACAGTGAGTTCCGTTTTTAAGACACAAACTTTCAACAAAATTTAAGGCTCAAAAAAAAATCTTAAATTAAGGTACATTTTTTGGAATTTTTTTTTTTACAATTTTATTTCATTAGAATTTAAATTTTGTACCTTAATTGATGATTTTAATGTGCCTTAAATTTCGGTTGAAAGTTTGTGTCTTAAAAGTGGGACTGGCTGTACATTATAAACTATATGTAAAATTTTTCATAAAAAAAATACCTGAAGATTTAATTTTTGTTAAATATTTCATTATAACTATTTTATTGAAATAATTTTCTTTGATTTTATTTTCAATAATTTATTTACTATCTACTATTAAAAAAATGAATAATATGGTTTTATAAAAAAATAGAGTATAAAAAATAAACAAGTATTATTAAAATCAGTTTTTTTGATTATATACATCATTATTTTTTTATTAAAAATATAAATTTGAATTAATTTTCTATGTTTGAAAAATATTATTAAAATTATGAAAAATACACTGAAAACTTATTGTCACTCTTACTCTTATTGTTATTGTAAAATCTATAAAAAAAATAATATTGTGATATACATAATTCTTTAGAAACAACCAAAATGAAAGGTATGTTTCTATCTTTTAAATTGAAATTAAAAGGTTGTCAAGAATGTTTTAGCAAAATTTTTATCTCGATGGTCTGGTTGTTTTTCCTGGTTTTTTTTTTTTTTTTTTTTGTAAAACAACAAAAAAAATCATTGATTAGAACTGTTCTCTTAAATAAGTAATTATTTATTTTTCAAGTTTAAAATAATTTTTTTATTTTATTTAAAATTAATTAGCTTTTTAATACTGTGTTCTTCGAAAAAAACTTTGTGGTTTTATTTTTAAAGTGTATTTTTGCCAACTTCCTTCATAATTAAGGTATCTTGTTTCCTCGAAGATAATAATTTTTTTTTGAAAATAATTTCAAGTTTGAACTTTTCAAAATTGAGAAAATTGGATCAAACTTTTTAAAAACATTTATTCATTTCTAAAAAATAATTTAAAAGGAGGACAATTCAGGTACAAAGGTTTTACCTTGGGTTTTTCAATTTCAAGATGTGGTAAATTTTTTTTGAATTTATTATTCAATTTACTTGAAGATTTTTTTTAAGGTTTTACTATTCTCAAAAGAAATTATAGTAGTGAAAAAAATCCCGGACAAGAAAATAATCACGTACAAGATTATTAATTGTGAATATTAAGAAAATTTTTGTGTAATTTCATTTATTTTCAATCAAATCCTTATTATAAATAACCAATTTTTTTATGAGATTAGTAATGAACCTACCTAAAGTTCATCAAAGTAAGGTGTCTCTAGAATACTCGAGTAATTGTTTGATAGCCAAATTAGATCAACTTTTTTTAAAAAACAATTAAGTTTAATAGAGGCTTATAAAGAGTTTGGAAAATGATAATTTTTATTCTTTTTTTTTGATTGATTGAGTGGTGTTTTGAACAAGTGTAATTTCATTAGTCATCATTCTAATAAGTGGGTGGGTTATAATTTTAAAAGTTTGATTCTCAAATAAAAAGGATTTGATTGTAAATAAATGAAATTACTCAAAAATTTTACTAATATGCACAATTAAAAATCTTGTTAGGGATTTTTTTCACAACTTTACCAATATCACTATTTTTTTTTTACTAAACTCCCCCTAAAAAACGTTTCAAAAATCAGTGTTTTATTTATTTTCCTGAAAAATTGGTTAAGTTGTATCCTTAAAATAAGGAAAAAACTTATTACTATTTTTCCGATTTCTAATCCACAAAATAGTAAAATAATTCTAAGAGTCCCTATTTGAGTATTGTACACCAAATACTGAACTAATAAAAAGAAACACATTCTAATCTTATTGTCAACCAGGAATAAATTAATCCTAATATGGTCTCCTTAAAGGACAATTAAGCTTCTTTGATTTCAAACAAAAAATTTTTTAAGTAAATAAGATGTTTCGATATTCTTACCAAAAGAAAGGGAGACAAAACAAAATTGACTCCAATACCTTAATTAAGAAAAAAACAAAAAAAATCAGTGAAAAATGATCCCTTTTATCATTTTTTTTAAAAAAAAGATTCTGGAATGGTATCAAAGACAATAATTGCTTGGACAATTCTTTTTTTGTCTTTTATATGTGGTTACGTCCTTGTCTTGATAGGAACTCTATTTGGAAGGATAATGAACACAATTAAAGGTGGTGAAGTTGATCCCTCAAGCCGATATCGTAGGTTTTTACATTTTGTTGAGGATCAGCTCAACATAAATTCAAGATTTGGTATAACGTGGGTAACTTTACAAAACCTTTTAACAATTGCTTTTGTTGTTATGGCTATTTTATTACAATACCATTCAGCAAATTTTGCAATAATGACCTTCCAGTTAATTTGCTCAATCTTCTTTCTTATTGATTGGCTATTAAGATTTATTGTTCACCCTTCAAAGCTGAAATATTACAGATCTGCTTTTGGGGTCATTGATTTCTTTACATTGATGCCAGCTTTTTTAATGTATGAATTAATTAATTTTTTTTTTTTTTATTTAAAATTTTTTTTGTTATTTTTTATTTTTTGTTCATTTTGATTTACTAAAAAAGAAAAAAAAAAAGAAATTTTTGGAATTGGACGAATTGCTACTGTAATTTTGTGATTTTGTTGAAAAAATATTCACTATTTTTCTTGTTATTGATTTTATGTTAAATCAAACTTTTTTTAATTGATCTTGTTATTGGATAGATACCAGTTTGTATTCTTTTTTGTTCCACACAAAGCAAAAAAAAAAAAAAAAAGATACACTTTGGTGAGTTTTTTGAATAATTGTGATAAAAGATTTCAACCTCGCCTCTATGAAATGAAGCAACCATAAAATAGAAAATTAATACGTTTCTTTTTCTTTGTCAGCTCTTTGACGATGTACATTTACTCTCTTTAAAAAAAGATTACATTTGAAAAACAAGGTAGATCTTGAGTATCAGATCGTAATTATGACTCAAATTATTGAGAAATTTTTTTTACCAAAAAGGCTTTGTTGAATTTTCAAAAATCAATATTTTGATAAAATTCCAAGCTCAATAAAAACGAAGACACAACACAAACGTGAACAGAAAAAAAAATTATTTCTAAAAGGTCTTTGTTTTCTCTTTTTGTTTTACAGTTTCGTCAATTATTATTAAATAATTGAAGAAAATAGTCAAAAAAAACTCTTTGTAAAAATTTTGGTGCTTATGAATTTTTTAATGAAGAAAAATTCTTTCTTAATATTTCCTCTTATGAGAAATATGATTAAAAAGGCATCTAGTGCCTTTATAGTTAATATTTAAATTAATATCTTTTCTTACACAAGTTCAAAAAATGGTGTACTAATTTTTAAAGTTTTTTTTGATAAGTTTGTGTTTTTTTCATTAACTATGATACTTTTCTCCCTAGCCCCAAACCACTTCCTTTCTTTTTTTAAATGGAAATTTGTTGTCATTTAAGACATCAAATATTCTGAAAAGTTTCCTCTCTCCCGTCGATACATCCTGGAAAAGTATCATCGTTAATGAAAAAAACACAAACTAATAAACAAACCCAAACAATGCCCAATGGTTTATTAAATGGGATTTGTTTTCATTTTAAAAGATCAAATATACTGGCAAGTTTCTTGAAATTTGGGACATACCAGAAAAGTATCATAGTTAATGAAAAAAACACAAACTTATCAAAAAAAACTTTAAAAATTAACACGCCATTTTTTATACTTGTGTACTTGAAAAAATCTTGATAAGAAGTAAAAAATAATATAACAGATTCAAAAAAAAATTATATTTAATTTGAAACGAGAAATCTCATTTTTGATTTTCAAAGTTTTACCAACAAAAAAATAAAAAAATGATGTTTTTTGAAATAGTAAAAACTGTATAAACTTTCAGTTATGTTTTCTAGATTTATTCGAAATAACTGTTCAAATTCTCATGAATTCTTCATTTTGTTTTTCTTTTTCTAAAAATGGTTTTACTTTTTGAAAAACACTTTGAAATTAAAAAAAATGTTAATATATACACGGTTTTTTGAATATAAAGATTATTCTTTTGTTTTACACAGTCAAACAAGTTTTCATAAAATACAAAACAAAATTATTTAATAAATCACTTTTTAAATTAAAATGGATATAAATTGGTTTGAAATTTTTTTCAAGAAACGAAAAAGATAAATTGAAAAAAGAAAAAAGATAAAAAACATACATATGCCTCAAATCTTATTGAAGAAATTTAAGAAAAAAACGATTCGATCTGTTTTATCATTTTAAGATTGTTTCCTTAATTATGGGGAATATTATATATATATATATATATATATATATTTGCTAATTGAAAATAACTATATGTAAGAATTGGATCTTTTAAAGAATATTTTCAAAAAAACCTTTTTTTTTTAAATATTGTTTTTTTCACTTGCGATAGCATTTTATTTTACAAAATAAAACACATTTTCTTGAAATATAAACTCTTTTTCAAATAAAAGGGCACAAAAAATTTCAAGAATTATTCATAAGTGAATCAAATTAATTGTAGTATCATTCTAAAATCTAAGAAACGCTTTAAAACATAAAAAAACACTCAACTGAATCTTTAAAACTCATTAAAACAAAACAATAAAAATTAAAATTCAATATTTTAAAAATTGATGTGCCCTTTTATTTGAAATGAGAAATCTCGTTTTGTAAGTTGTAATGAAAAAAATTATAAAACCAATAAAAACCTTTGAACAGGGTGAATTGGGGAAATTGCTCTCAACATTTTATTGATAATTCTTTACACGTCAAACTTTTGTTCTTTAAAGTCTCATATTCAAGATAAAGTCTCAATTCATCTGGTATTTTGTTGGAGATGTTTGCTTTTTTCTTTATTTCTCTTTTCTTTGTTCCATGCATCAATCCAATAATGGTCTTTCTTAATTCCCATTTCTAGCTTCATTTGAAATCAAACTTAAACTGTTTCCGTTTTTATACTGGTAGATTATTTCCAAAATGGTTTCTTCTTATCTTGTTTTTTTCATTTTCCAACTGTTCAATACCCAAAAATAAAAAAAGCAAAAAATGAAAAAATGAATTTTTAAAATGAAAATCATCAATAAGTCATTATCTTATTAACAATCAAATTCAATAGTATTGACGATTTTAGAGGTGTGCCCTTTTGTTTGAAAAATAGTTTATTTGTTACACCATTTCTTCAATAGTAACACTCGATTAACAATTTTAAAGATTATCTAAAAAAAATGCCACCATGTGGGATGTATGGGGCAAAACATTGTGATTTTATTTCAAATCGTCCTTAAATTAATTTTAAAAAGAAAAAAAAAATATTTAATATAAATAATAATTGGGAAATTTCGCAATTAAATAAATTATCGTTTTCATATTACACTGCTATATAAATATTTTTTTTAAAAATTTTTTTACATATTTCTTTTTACTACTTATTCTAAAGATGTTTATCAAAAAATAATTTTTTTTTTAATTATTCGCAAAATTGCAATACTAATTCGTAAAATAACTACCAATAAAAAAAAAATTTCAAAATTTTATGATAATTTTTTTTACTAATAAAAAAGTCTAAAATTGAATAAATATTATATTGTCATGTAATAACATTATGAATTTATATTTTATGGGAGAAAAAATTCTTTAGAAACTTTCAAAAAATTCTTTTTTAGTCTAAAAAAATCAAATTTTCATTTTTGGATCTGAAAATTCTGATTTTAAATTTTAAAAATTTCAGAAAAAAAAAAATAATGTTTGTTTGAAATTTTATTTAATTTATCCATAAAATTAAAATAATATTCTCTGAAAAAATTAATTCTTCAATTGAGTAATTAATGAAGATCCAGAGAATTTTATATTTTTTAAAAAGACTTGAAATATGTAATTGATCTAAAATATACAATTATTATTTAATAGATAACATGTGGATTTAGACAGATTTTTAAGATTACAAAAAAATAAAAAACTTTCAAGTCTTGAAAAAGTTATCAAAACAACAAAGTTCCATTAACAAGAACATTTTTTTTTTTGTCATTTTAAAATAAGATGAAAAAAAAAAACAAAAAATACAAAAATTTGTTTTTGTCCTTTATGATGGATTTAAATTTAAAAAAAAAATAATAATTTTAAAATAAAATTCAGTATTTACTATCAATATTCTAAATAAAATAATGAACAAAATAATTATTCATAATGAATATTATTCTAATTTATGAATTGTTTTTTTTTTTTCTTAAAATAAATTTCTTTTTAATAGATTTATTCTTGATCGACAAACTTATGGAAAAAATTTAGAATCCATTAAAGTATTTATGATCTTTAGAATGTTAAAAACATTTATGCTATTAATTTATATTCACAACGGTAAGAATTTTAATTTTTTATTTGATATTATTATTTAAACACAAAAAAAAATATATTTTTGATTTATCTTGATATTATTTTAGTAATATCCTTATTTGAATTAAGAAAGTCAGCAATGGCTTTATTTTAGTTGTTTTTTTTTTCTTTAAGTGGGTAGGCACATTTTACCAAATTTTGAGTATACCGGTTTATTCGGGATTGAATAATTAAAATCATTTCTTTAACCAAATACTTTAATATAGGAGGGGAGTGGAATATATATTGAGTAAAATAAAAAATATATTTCAAAAATTGTGACTCACTTGAAATAATAAATTGATCAAGAAAAATTATCCTTTTGTATTTAATGACAACTAATTATTAAATCTTATAAATAATTCTCTTTTTAATTACTGTCTACATACATAAAATCTTGATATTTTAAAAAAAAAAAAAACTAAAAAAAAAAAAAAAAAAGATTTTTAAAATGAGAATAATATTTTTTTTTTATTACCGAACTTCCACAACAAAAAAAGGTGAACAAAAAGATTTTTTGATAATACACACATATTTTCAAAAAGACATTACAGATTCTCAATTTTCTGATTGTTTATTAATTAAATGAGAAGGACTAAATTCAAGAATTGAAGAAAAGGTATTTTTTGGTATTCTATATGTTAAAACTTTTTCTATTTTTTTTTAAAAAAAAACTTTTATTTATTTGATTTTTATTTTAACAATTTGTTTAATCATTTAATTCAAAAGTTTACTTTTTATTTTTCTTCATGGAAAGACATCCTTTTAAAGTATACCCATGATTCATTTTATTTAGAAACAAAAATTCTGGAATTTTTAAAAATTTATTTTGTGTTCTAAAAAAAATTAAATGATTTTCCTAAGTTTTCTATTTATTTATAAAATCAATATATTCTCTGAACAGTATAAAAAAAACACGGGAAGAGCGCCATTAACTTTCCCAGTATTCTACAGAAGAGTGTACAATAAAAGATTTTACTCAATTTTTTTAAATTTTGGAAAAGTGCCATTAATTTTGTTTTAATTTTAGAAATAAAAAAAAAATTTATTAATGTTCTTTTAATTTCTACAATTAAAAAAACTTCATTAGGTTTTCTATTTATTCGGGAAATTGATCAATCTTATATTTTATTCTATTGTTTTAAATTTTGGAAAAGCCTAACGGCGGTTTTCTAGAGGTTTTCTGTTTTATTCTGAAAAATATATTGATTTTCGGAATAAACAGAAAACCTCAAGAAAATTTCGTTTAGTTTTTTTAAATTTTTGCTTTAATTATAAAATTATGTAGATTTTCTAAACAAAAACAAGAATTAAAAAAAATCGCTGTTAGCTTTTCCAGAATTTAAGAAATGAAAAAAAAAATTTGAAATTAAAAGAAAATTCCTTGGATTAAAATCCAAAAATTCATGGTTTTTTCAAAATAATTATTTTTATTTATGCTATTACAATTAATCAATTTTCAAAATTATTTTACATTTCATTTAATTAGTATCAAAGAAAATTCTTTTATATATAATCATATTAATTTTATTAAAGATCTTGTATTTAAAATAAAAATAATTATTTCAAACTATTTTGTCCATCTATATTTAAAAGAAAAAAGGAGAAAAAAAAAAAAAATCAATAAATCTTATCATTTTATAGCTTTTTTTCTAATTTTTATGATGATTAATTTCTTGGAAAAGTTTATCATATTTTTTAGGTTATTAGTTATCCAAGTAAAGCAAAATAATAATTTTTTGATCAAACCCTATTTTTTATAGCTTGGAAAAAATGATAATTTGTGATTTTGTAATTTCATTTGCCTAAAATTCAACATCACTCAAATATAATAATATATTTCTTAGACTTGTTTCTGAAATTACAATCAAATTTTGATCTCTTTTTCTTTTTTTACAATTCTTTCATATTACCTTCATTTCGAATTGTCGTTTTAAACACAAGATATATCAAGATCAACAATCAAAAGGTCTTATACAAAGAAAATGATATACACAAATTTTTAATTTATTTCTTTAGAATCTGAATCCAAAAAAATGAAAAATGAAAAAAAAATTTTATTTTTTTCCTCTTTTGAATTCAAATAACAGTATTAATCAATTTTTTAAAGAAAAAAAAAAGAAAATAACAAACTTTGTTTATTAACTTTTTAGTAATATAAATTTTTTTTTTTCAATAATTCGAAATCTCAATCTTCTTTTCTTAAAAATCATTGAAATTCAAAACATAATTAATTACTTTATATTAAAATTAATATTCTAAAAAACCAAAAAAAAATTAAAACAATTATAGAATTAAGAAAACAAATTTTAAGAGTACTTCTTTCAATGCTCAACATTTTAATAGTTTGTGCAACTTGGTATAGGTATATAGAAAATTTAAACGGGGTTCCACTGGGTGGTAGTGAAATCTCGTTTCATGATTCGCTATACTATATGGTTGTTACTTGCACCACTGTTGGTTATGGTGACATTTCACCTATTTCACCACAAGGAAGATATTTGATGATCTGTGTAATTTTATTCATCATTGTCGTTATTCCTATTGAACTGGGTGATTTGACCACCTTATTAAAGGATACATCAATCCTTACATCATTTACACCACCAAGGGGTACATTATATTTTGTCTTGTGTGGAGACATCTTTCATTCGCAACTAAAAGCATTTTTAGTTTCAATATTCTCGAAAATACCAGAAAAATTGCATATTGTTATTTTAAATAGAAAAGATCCAACAAAGGAGATTTTAGATTTAATAGAGCATCCAAATTATAAGAGCATTGTTCATTGGGTAATTGGCAATCCACTTAATCGAGACAGTTTAACAAAGGTTAATCTTGATCTGTGCTCTGGTGTATTTTTATTTGCAGATTTATTTTCGATACACGGGAAAGAAATCGATACGAAAAACTTGTTAAGATTAATCTCAATTCTTGATTCGAATCCAAATATTCCATTATACATCCAAGTGCTAGATAATGATAAAATTAAAAATTTTGAAAAATGTAACCCAAAAACTACCTTACCGATCAACCAAATCAAATCTTGGATAATTGCTCACAATACATGTGACTTTGGGTGGACAACTTTGATATCTAATTTAATTTCCCCAACCACGTTTAGCAAAAAGGAAGAAGTGACAGACAAATGGAAGGAAGACTATATGAATGGTGCCATTCAAAACATTTACAGTGTATTGGCACCACAGGAATTTATTGGGAAGAAATTCCACAGTGTTTTTCAAATTATTTATGAGAACACACATGAGCTATTATTAATTGGTCTCTCAGTAAAAAATAACATCTACAAAGATGAATTTGAAATAATGATCAATCCAGTTGATTGTCAAATATCCACACATTGCCGACTATTGATCATTGCTAAAAGCGAGGAGCAAATTGTTGACGAATTACAAGATTGGGACGATAGCATCACCTTAAAATATATCTCACAATTCACTTTTAATGAAAATATTATTACAAATGAAGACAAAATATTAAAAGAAGTTCATATAGTCGACGATAAAAAGCCAAGCAATACAAGCAGCAAGAGTAATAAGGCAAAATATAAAATTTTGAATAAAGAAAAAAATCAAAAAATTAATGCCGATCATTTTTATTCCTTAGCGACACCATCCGTGTTGTCGAGTGTCAAATCATTTAAAAGACAAAAAAGATTAAGAGAGCATATAATTATTTCTGGAATGCAAAATAAAAAATTATTTGATTTAATTTTGCCTCTCCGTTCAAAATTGTTTGGTTCAAATAAGCCGATAATCATCACAACCCCAAAGCCAATGCTAAATTGGGATAATTTCGCATATTTCCCAAATTTATTTGTCATGGAAAATAGTAAAAAAGACCAAATTAATTTATTAAAGCAAGCCAATATTCATCAGGCCGATAAGGCATTGCTTTTACAATCAGCAGAAAATATTGGCAATTTAAGTCAAGATAAAGATTTGGGGCAATTGTTTGTAGACTCTGATTCATTATTTGCCTTCCGTTCAATCGAAACAAAGAAGAATAAAGTCGAGATTTTGAGTGAAATTATTCATCCTCAAAATCTTAGATTTTTGAATAATTTTTCCAATTTGAAAAAAAAAAAAGGCAAATCTTCGAAAAAATTGCAACCAAATTTTTCCAGATTTTTAAAAGTTATGAACCAAGAAATAAATACTTTCTCGTATCAATTGAATCCTTATTTTTGTTCATCAATGGTGTTTTCTCCTACTTTGTTAGATACACTGTTTTCGTTGGCATATACAGATCCAGATATCCTTCAATTAATATTAAAATTAATATTTGGTCCAATTTATAAATCAAATAACCGCGATGATGAAGATGGCGATGGCGATGGAGATGATGATGATGATGATGATGATGATAACTTAGCAGAGGGTAATAAGAAGAAAAGGAAAGGGAAAAATAAAACAGATAATTTACAAACGATATTCAAAATCCCAATACCTAGCAATTGGTGGAATTTGGAACCAAGGTATGGTGATGGCGATGCAATTAAATGGCGGGAAATCGTTAATTTGTTGCATAAGCAATTCCATTTAATAGCAATAGCAATTTCTAGAAAGTCACCAATAAATGTCAAAAATGCCCCACCAAAACCTTATATAATCACGAACCCTGATAAAGAATTTCATACTAGAAAATCTGACCAAATATTTGTTATTGGTAATAAAACGTTAATTGAAAAATATAATCTAAAAAAGAAAAAAGAGAAGAAAAATGTTAACAATTTGGATGACTCTTCAGATGAGCAGGATTTAAATGAACTTTCTTATTCTTCTTCCTCCGAACTGTCATCTTCCACATCTTCCACCGATCAGGATCATTCTTCAGATACTGGATTAAATAATAAAAATTCTACAATTAGAAGGAACAAATTACTTACTGAAAATTTTAAAATCATCGATAATAAAAATAATTAATTCTTTTGGGTGACGTGACGATAGACGGATGGCTTTACATACTCTGGTGTGTATGTTTTATAAATGTATGTGTGCGGATGTGTGTGTGCTTATGTCTATGTTTTGTTATTAAATCAAGGTTATTTTTATCAAATTTTATTTCAAAGGTATTTTTTATTATCTATTTATTAAAATTATTCTCTAATTTTACAAATATTAAAGCATAATAATAAACTTTTTCTTTTTTTATTTTAATACCAAAATTCTTTCTTTTTTTTTTTTACCAAAATTTTAATAATAGCATGTAAGGAATAATTGTTTGTTTGTTTTAAAATAAAAATTATTCACTTATTTTATTAATAAACAATAAAAACGATTATATATATATATATATATATATATATATATATATTAGTTTGATTTTTTTATCCAAAAAAACACATTCTTGAAAATTAATCTTCATTTGTCATTATATCTCCAGATATTTGGGAAATATTTATAATTTTTTTTTTTATTTAGAAGGATTTTATATTGAATAATTTCAAAAATTGTTATCAATAGAATTAAATCAATTAGAATATATAAATAATTTTTAAAAGGGACTTCTTAAACGTATGAAATTATTTATGGAATAAAAAAAATAGAATTAAAAACCATGTAAATTACAAAAAAGAAATAGAACTTATATAAACTCTATTTCAAATATTGTGGCTCATCTGAAATAATAAATTATATATATATATATATATATATATATTATTCTTTTTTATTCAAAAACTGTTAATGATTAAATCTGATTGGTAATTCACTTTTTAGTTACTTAAATATACAAAAAACCAGATATTTTATAAAGTAAAAAAAAATCAAATCAAAACTTAGTGAACAACAATTTTTGAAATGATCATTAAAGATTTTTTTCATAATGGACTTTAAATGAAAAAAAGGTTAATAAGTTGATTTTTTGCTTATAATTATATGCATTTTAACAGATATTAAAAACTCTAAATTTTGTTAGTGATTATTTGTACTTTCGATGATCTTTTTTTTTTTCAACCTTACTTTCTTTCAATAAAAAAAAAGAAAATAAAAGAAAAAATAAAAAAGAAAAAATGAACTAAAAAAAATATAAATTAGGAAAAAAAATAACAAAAAAAAGGGAAAAGTTCTAAAATACAAGACAATAAAAAATGATTAAATTGGAAAAATGATTTTGATTTAAAATAAATAAATTTTTTTCAAAAGAAATAAAGATAAAAATCCAATTTGAAGAAATTTTTTAGATAAGAATATGTGTTAATACCCAATAAAACAACTTCCAAGAACTTTAAAACATTTTTCAATATTTAGGGGGGGGATAGTTTGCAATTACATATGATTTAGAAAAGTTTTTCAAATAAAATTACTAAAGAAATAAATAAATTAAAACCATTTATCAATTGGTCTTATGTTTAATATTTAATCATGTTTAATTAACTATTAATTATTTTTTAAAAAAAAGCTGGTATGGAAAAGCCAAATTCTAAAAATTTCTGATCATAAAAATTTATTTGTTATCTCTTGGGTATTTTTCAAAATAAATTTCAATTTCGGTTTTTATTTAACATGGTTAATTTGGCTTTAATTGGGGTAAATTTTGGTAATTTTTAAATTATTTTTTACAAATATATATATATATATGATGTTTTTGTTTAATTAGAAAATTATTTATTTTCGATTAGATTGAAAAGAAAAATAATTATGAATTTGAATTTGTAAAATCTGTTTTCTTTTTATCTGGTTTGAACCTTATTGGGGTTGTTATTTGGTTTTAATAATTTAACCCATTTTCATTTATTCTTGGGAGAAAATATTCTTAATTTTGGATTTTTTTGATAACTTTATTTGATTAAAAGAATTTTCAAAACAAATTTTGAAAAAACATGTTTTGTGGTAAAATAAATTGGAAATGTAGTAAAAATCAAATCCAATATATTTGTATAAAATATTTATGAGTTAAATAGAAAAAATATTAAAAAATAAGATAAAAAACTTTAAAATTGCAATTATGCATAGTTTATCGTATGATGTGATCGTTCTTGTTGGGTTTAATGAAGAAAGGAGTAAATTAAAATACACATCCCTATCTATTCTATTTTATTATTTTAATCTTTTATTTATTTTAAGAGTCCATCATAGTACATCGATCCATTCAAATTCTCTTTTTTTGAAAAGAAGAGTTAAAAATAATTAAAAAAATTGAAATTTTAAAAAAAAACTGTAATTTACATTTATTATTTTAATAAATAGGGTAATTAATAATATTTTGAATGGATTTTAATTTATAATCTATCAAACTATTCGAAAAGTGTTTTTATATATTAATATTTATGGTTTAAGTGGGGAGTTATTAATCTCTTTTGTTTTTCGATATTTGTCAATTGTTATTTAAGTGTGATAAATTTAAATAAATGTCTGAAATTTTTTAATTCCGTTTCCTTTTTTGGAATTTTTTTTAAAACATGATCATAAATTATTTTTTTTCAAAAAATAAAAAAGTATTTGCTAATTTTACATTTTTTAAGAATTCCAATTCTATAAAACACTATTGGTTGGTAAAATATCTTGGATCAAAAAATATTTATAAAGATATTTTATGACTAAAGTTGGAAAATCCAATTTTCCAGTTAATATTAAGATTTTTTTCAAATTTAATTGTAAAAAATTTGAAAATTTTTTTTTTACAATTAAAAAGTTCTTTTATTAGATTTTAAAATTATTTTAAATCTGATGAATATCTTGTAAATAGTCAATATTCTTTCTATTAAAGAATTCTTTGTTCTTTTAAATTGGAATAACTATTTTTTTTTTTTTTTTGATTTTACTATATTCTTTTAAATTCTGGAAAACCACCGTTAGCTTTTTCTTGAGTTTTCGTTTATTTGGAAAATTGATAGATTTTCCTTAGGTTTTTTTGATTTTTCGATGTATTCTGAAAATCAATGGATTTTTGTTCGGTTTTTTTTACTTTAGAAATAAACCGAAAATTGTAATAAATTTTCGGTTTATTTCTAAAGTAAAAAAAACCTAGAACACTTCACAAACAAAATAGAAAACCTCAAAAAAAACCTAGAACACTTCACACATAAAACATAAAACTTCAAGAAAAACACCGTTATGTTTTTTTTTTACTTTTTGATATAAATTGAAAAATTAAGAAATTTTCGATTTATTTCTAAAATTGAAAAAAAACCTAGGCACTCCACAGCAGTCTACAGCACTTTTAATATTTATTATCAGTTATTTTTTTTTTTCAGGCTTGAGTTTTTCCAGATGATAAGAGTGTTTATAAAACTATTAGTTATTATCTCTTGAGAAAAAAATATCCTAAAGTTATATTTAACAAAAATTCATTTTGGTACTCATTTAAAAATTTTTTACCTCTCCAAAAAAACACATTTTTTTCTCAACTAGAAACTTTAAAAATCCCAGTACTGCTAGCAAGAATAAATTCAACAGTCTCAAGATTTTTAAGAACCGGAATGTTGATTATATTCTGAATAAACTCTATCAACAAGGATGAAATGATAATTGAAGTAATAGTTTTGTTAAAAATGGAATTTTCAATTTTGTTTTTCATACTAGTGAAGCTTTGAATAAAGCATTCTATTGATTTAAATGCTAAAAAACTTTGTAAAATTGGTTTGAGTTTCAAAAGATTCTTTCTCTTGGGTTATTTTCAAGGTTGAGTTTATTGATTACAAAAATGGAAATTGAACTCAAAATTTTATTCAATAAATTTGAATTTATTAGTATTTTATTAAGTAATCAAAAATAAAGTTATTACCGACTAGGGCTACTAAAGTTGTCGAGTCTTTTTTTTTTATAACATCAATTTGAATTATTTATATGTAATAATATATACAAGATTATTATTTTTTTATTAAACCAGATTTTGTAGTTATTTTCATAGTCTGGGCAATTCCAGAGAAAATAAAAAATTGTTTTTTTGAGCAAATTTTAGATTTTATTCTTTAAAAGATACCTTAAGTGCAAACTTTAAAAGTTTTATTAAAAAGAATTAATTTGGTTAAACAATAATAATCATCATTTAAGCAGAGAAGGTTTTATCATAAAAGTCATTAAAAATATGCGTTTTGTATTATTGTTTGTTTTTTTTTCTTTTACGGAGATTAATGTCTGAACAAGAAGTCAAAAATCAAAGTGTGTTGATAAAAAAAGGGTAAAGAGAACAGAAAATAGAAAAAGGAGAAACGGAAAAAAAAAAAAAAACAAAGAAAAGGGAAATAGAAAAACAAAAAACAAAGAAAATAAAATTTAATTTTGATTTTTTTTTTTATTTTTTTTCACAGGAATAAACAAGAAATGAAGAAGGAAAAAACAAAAAGTCTTCAAATAAATGAATTCAAAAAAGCGATTAAATAAAATAAAAAAAAGTTAATTTCTTAGCTGTATCTGATTAGACTTTAAAATTTGTTCGAATTCTTCTTGTTCCATATCACAGAAATAAGGAATATTTTCCTTTTCATCACCATTTTCATAGAATTTTGCCCAGTATTTTTCAGCTTTCTTTTTGAGCCGATCGTCAATTTGTCTGAATGTTTCGTTGATTTTATTTCGAAACTTTGAGGAGTTCAGATTTTTGAAGGTGTATTGGGAATTGTTGTTGGTGTATGTTCTAAATTTCATAGAATTATCGGTCTTTGTTTTGCCTTTTGCACTTTCAAAGCCATAGCACCTATTTAAATCAAACCACGCAACCGACTTTTGGGAACTTGAGCTTTTGTTAAAGCAATATAAATCGAGGCCACTAAGAATAAAATATTTTTTTTTATATTTCTTGGAGTTTGGTAAAGAGATCTTCATATGTCCTGAAAGATTGCTTTCCTTTTGAACAGAGCTGACAATAACAGGTTCCTTTTCTTCAAATGGTACAGAAATATTTGATCCCATTAATAGAAATTAAAAGGTTGTAAAATTTTTTGAAAAAACAAAAGTGAAAAAGAAAAAAATAAATAATTCTTGTCTATTTTTTCTATTTGTCATCTTGGAGATTCTCTCAAAAATATGTAAATTTGTCAAATGAGTTTCTTTTATTCTACTAATTTCAAAATTAATGAATCTTTTTAATTTAAGAGATCATAATTTCTATGTCAAGTTCACTTTTTCTTTTGTGTTTATATTTTTTATCTAGTTTTTATTTATTAATTAAATATTTTTTTTAATAGGTCTAGATTTATTATTTCAATTAATCTCTTTGGTTGCAAAACGAGATTATTTTACAAACTACTAAGTTTCATTAGAGGAATAAAATGAACAACTTATTTGAAAAAATTGTTTGTAAACCTGTTTTAAAATAACAAGGTAAAAGAATGTCAAATACACACCTTGAACTGCTTTCTACTCTTTTGGTGAATGTGAATATAATCTTTTTTCATCTGAAAATATATAATTTTCTCAAAAAAGGTATTTTGGGAGTTTTTTGTTTTTATTCATAATTCTTTTGTAACTAGAATTAATAAGAACAATTTTGTCATTAAAAATAATATTGCTTTGTTTGGAGTGAATTGAAATTTAATAAGATAATAAAGGTTTTTGGAAAATAAAAAGGGAAAAAAGTTTCATTTTCAACTGATCCAAATAATGCTTGACTAACGACTAAAATCCGTGTTTTGAAATATAAAACTTGCTTTTTTTTCTTCTTGTTTCAATATAAAATACAATTAACTGTCCAGTATTATACCTTAGTTCAAATAAGTTTTGAAGATAAATCATTGATACTTGTAGTTAATTTAAGATTCGAAAAGAAATTCGTTGAAAATTAGGAAAAATTTTCAGAGTTATTTTGGATTTTTGGATTTTTTTTTTTTGAATGATTAAAATTATCTCAAAAATTTATTCTATTTTTTGAGATAAATTTTCCAATTTAATCCTTCAAGTTGAGAATTTCTTTTTTAAATAATAGAACTTTAAGAAATCAATACCATATTTCTTTAGGGTTTATTTATGGTTTCTTGGATTGGTTAATGTATAGGTCTTCTATAACAAAAAAACATTGTTTTTTATTTTGAAGCATAGATTAAACTTTTCTGCAAGCTTTATTTTGACAACAGTATGATCAATTTTTTTTTGTTCGTATCATTAATTAAAACCCTCTTCTTTGAAAACTCGAAAGTTTTGTAATGAAAAATAAGAAATATATAGTAGGAAAAAAATCCCGTACATGAAAATAATCCAGGACAAGCTTTTTAATTAAGAGTATTAGGAAAATTGTTAGATAATTTCAAATATCTAAAATCAAATGCTTTTTATTTAATGACCATTTTTTTATGATACTAAAAATAAACTCACGAAAAGTTCAAACAAGTCTGGTTTTTCTCTAGAATACCCAAGTAATTTTTGGATAGCCAAAGTAGATCATCTTTTTTTGAAAAATGATAGAGTTTTATAGAGGTTTATTAGAGTTTGGATAATGATAATTTTTATTCTTGTTTTTTGATTGATTGAATGGCGTTTTGAACAAGTGTAATTTCATTAATCATAATTCTCATAAGTGGGTGAGTTATAATTTAAAAAGTTTGATTCTTACAAAAAGGATTTGGTTTTAAATGAAAGAAATTATATAACAATTTTCCTATAATTCAAAATTAAAAAGCTTGTCGGGGATTATTTTCATTTCAGGTATTTTTTTCACTACTATATAGTGAATTTTTTTTCACCATTTATTATATAACAAATAATGTACTTAAAAAACCTCTCCAAAAATGGTTAACCTATTTCAAAATAAAATCTTGTTTACTTTTTTCTGGAAGACCTATATTTTAAAAGATCAAAGAAACTAACCAATAAACCATAAGTTAATAAGTTTCTCTTGATTTTTTATTTTGATATTATTTAAAAAGAAATTATTAAAATGAAAGATCAAATTGGAAAATTTATTATAATAAAAAAGAAAAGTTTATAATTTATTCCAAATATTAAGATTAAATAATAATACGATATTCACAACCAAATCAAAAAGAAGAATTGTAACCTATGCACGATTTTTTGTTTACAATATTTTTAGATTTTTTATTTGTCGATCAAGATGTGATATTTTTTGAAATTGATAAACACCGAATTTTTGATTTTGGCGAATATATACTATATTTTGCGATTATGTAAAAAGAACCCTTGAAACTTTTGATATCATTAAGTAAAAATTTTTTCAAATTCAAATATTTTTGATTTAAATTACCCCTTTTTAAAGTAAGAAAACAATAAAAAATTATAAAATTATCAATATTCTATTATCTGTGTCACTTTTAATGGATAATTTATCAAAGAAATTCAAGGTACAATAATAATTCCAAATTAAGATCTAAAATTCAGATTCTTGTAAAATAATTAGAGTAAAAAAAATTCCAAAAAATTTCTTAATTTGAAACATTTTTTTAATCAATAAAGATTATTGAAATTTGCTTCCTTGAACCCTGCAAGGGTGTTAGATATAATTGTATTAATATTTATTATTATTAAAGGAGTGAAAAATGTAATCTATGTATCGTTTGGTGTGTATCACCTTACAGAAATTTTGGAACAAAATTATAAATAATGTGAAATTATATCAAAATAATGTGAAATTATATCAAAATAATTTCAAACTTTTTTGGTTTCAAAATTAATTAATAAAGATTTATTTCCTTAAATTTGTTTTGAAATCTTAACCTATCATTTTTAGACGGTATTGTGACCATAGAAAGTTTTTAATATTTTCTATTATGTATTTATGTTCATAATTTAAATCGGGGGGGTATTTTTTGTTTTTTACAGCATAATAATATTTCTCTAAAGGAAGCTAAAATAGAAAAAATTTCAGAATTGATGAACTTGTGGAATTAACTTTTTTATCTTTGATGTGAGATCATTCACATTTTTATCACCGATAAAGAAACAGAAGTGGTTCTTCATATAATTATAGAAAATTCAGTGATATCTTTTTCAATTCAAGATAAAGTTTAAAAAAAATCTATTTATATTTTTAAATATTGATATTAAATAAAATTATGAAAATTAATAATATTGTGGTATCGGCACAACTCGTGATATTCAATAAACTCTGACGGTTATCGAAAATTTTGATAAATTCAAAAATAAAGTTTAGTCGGCATAAAATCACTTGAATAGTCTTCCCCAATTAATTTTCGATCCAGATATTTTGAAAATTATCGAGATTTTAAACACTTACCAAAATTTGATAGAAAATAACATGTTTAGTAATACATTGGTGGTTATTGTTTTGATTTGGAAAAAATAATCTTTTTATAATAAGAGTTTGGCCTGGAAGAACGGAAAAAAGTTATTGTTCAAGGTGATATAAGATGATATTGGGGGGGTTCGAAGACCAAATGATTAATAGTATCAAAGCATCAGAACAATCACATCATTTTCGGTTTGGAAGGAAAACCAAAACGAAGAATTATAAAAAATGATTGTTGAACAAATTATTAAAAGTGAGATACTATTTATTTTTTCAACTCATCATCTGGCTTGTTGAAACAAAAAAAAAGCCAAATAAATTTAACCAAAAATACTAATTTGTTAATTTAAATGGTAATTTAAAAGAATTGTTCTTCAAAGAATCTCATTTTACTCTTCGAATATTTTTATTGAAAACATTGAAGCTACATTTTACATTTTCATAATTGGAAACAACTCTTGTTCTAAAATTTTCAGAGACAAATTAGATTGTCCACCCTTTCAATGAGATCTATATATACTTTTCTTCCACACTTATCTGCAATTTCTTGAAAACGATCAAACTTAAAAATCTACATACACCATTGGGCTTCCTTAACAATAAATGATTTTGAATAATCTTCTAAAATTTCAAAGTTAGAATAGAAAAAAAAAAAATGTTTTGAGAGTTTTTTTCTTAAATATTAATTTATTTTTTTTTCTTCTATAAAAATCTCTTATAAAGGGTCTCTTCTCTCTTTTTTTGAAGAAAAAAGAGAAAAAATATTTTTTTTTTTTAAAAATGATATTGCTTTTTATTCAAAATGTAAAAAAACACTATATGTATTTAGACCATGTTTTTAATCTAGAAATGTAATTTATTCCTTTTACAAACTCTCCCCAAATTATCAAGTACCTTTTTTTTCGTTTTTATTGAACAAGTATTTTGGTTCCTGGTGTCAAAGTATGCTTACACTTTGTTTTAAATTGAGACACTCGCAAATCTCACTATTATCTTTTAAATAATGTTGCTAAAATAATTTGTTAAAATCTATTAAAATAACTTTAAATCTCATATTTAAGACAATTTTTATAAGTAATAAACTTATTATTTTACAAAGTTAACCTAATAAAAAAATTGTTTTATAACATTTTATTAACCTGTTGTAAAGGTATTATACACGTACCAAGTGTTATAAAAATTTATCATAAAAACTATTATTACATAAATGTTTTTTATAAAATGTGTTATAAAATTTGTATCGTGTTATAAGCCTGTTATTAGAATATTTTTTAAAAAAAAATTGAAAAATAATCATTAAAAAGGAAATTTTGTTATAGAAATATTATCAAAATGTTATAATTTTTTTTTTTTATTAGGGTATTGAATTGGAAATATTATCAGAAAACTTTTAAAATTTGCATAATAACTACAAGAAATTCTCAAAATCTTTTGTGGGCAACTACAATGCTATCTTAAACTTTCAAGAGAGCTAATCTCTTTCTTATCTGTAGTTATATCAAAAATTATTTACATTAAAATTTCACAAAGAAAAAGTTTATGTTTAAAAAAAATATAAATAACAAAAATATTCATATCATAATTTTATCTAATATCGGTATTTTAAAATATTAATATCTTTTTTTTTAAATTTTACTGTGAATTGGAAAAGATATCCTCGAAAACCCTAATGAAATAATTTTATTATTTATTTAATTTTTTGATCAAAAAAACTTTGATTGGGATTTGAAAATAATTAATTAAGTTAATTTTTTATATAGCTCTCTTTTCTTTTTCTTTGAGAATTCTGACATTAATTATTATTTGGTAAAGTACTTAGATAATGAAGACTTCTTGTTTTAATAAAGAATTATTTGTTCATTAAAAAGGGTTTCTGAGGGATTCAAAAAAAAAAAACGAACAAATTGAAATTTTGTATCTTTTGAGGTCAAAATCCCAGTTTTCCTTTCAGTAAGAATTGGAAGTTGAAACCAAAAGAGAGTGTGTATCTATTAGCAATAAAAAAGTGCCTATTCAAAGTAAATAAGATTATAAATTTCAATTTATTTCTTTAAGTTTTGGATCCTCACAAAAAAAAAAAAAAAAAAAAAAGAGAAGATGAAGTGAAAAAAATTTTCTTATTTCAAATTCATTCAAATTTCAAAAAAAGAGTTATTTTGTTAACTCTGTTTGCTGAAAAGGGGATATTTAGAATTTCAATTTTGAGTTGATCAATTCTCTCTATTTATTTTGGTTCAATTCGAGGACAAACATATAAAAAAAAATAAAAAAAAACACACAAAAGAAATCAAAATTATTTTTTTTCAAGCCCCTTATTCATAATTAAAGCACTAAGTGCATGTTTAAGAGTAAGTTCTGGTGTTCCGCTCCCATCTACTATGTGGCAATTCTTAAATCTTTTGTGTCCAATATTTTTTTGTGATTCTGGTATAATAATTTCTTCCCAGTACTCCCGTAGCCATTCCTTCTTGCCAACCAAATCCTTTTCAAAAAAATAGTCTGTAGGAATGTCAATATTCCTTTGTACACGTCTTTTCCATGCCAGTTCCATTGGCGTTTGGATATATAGCGCACGATCGTACAACTGTGTAACTTTAGGTTCTTCGAAAAGCAAAAAACCCTCAACGAGTACTAATGGATCACTACTCTTTTTTTTGAATTTATAATCGTAAATACGATCGTAAAAGGGCTTCCAAAGGATATTTTCGGGACACTCACAATTTTTGTAAACCCCTCTTTTTGTTTTTGTTAGTGGTACCTTATCAATGCCACACCAAAACGAATCCTGCGAAATCATTGGTAATTCAAGTTTTAGCAATTTGTGTAGCATTTTTGCAAGTGTCGTTTTACCAGAGCAAGTTGAGCCAGAAATTGCAAGAACAAATTTGTTAGATGTCATAATTTTTTAAAGTATGATTCAAAGTGGTTTACAAGAAATGCCTAGGAAGAAAAAAATAAAAGATACTTTTTGTGAAAAAGTCAAATTATTTAAATCCACAATTTAATTGAAATTCAATTCAAGTGGGTTTAAAATTAATAAACCTTTTCAATGTGCATTTTTTTTTTGTCAAGATTGGTTTAGAAATCTTAAATTGAGAAAAAACTCAACTGAGTATTTATTTTTGCAATTCCGAACTTTTCCTTTCATTTAGGGTTATTAGTTTATCAAATATTAACAGTGTGTAAGTACCAAACCAATAAATCGAGATGAAAAATTCTAAATGATTTCTGATAAATCTTTTTCAAAAGTAAAAAAATATAAAAGCAAAATTTTAACTGAAATATAATATTTATTTTTATTATGACATAATTTCAAGAATTTTAATGTTTTTAGATTGAACTTAAAATATACTAGGATTGCAAAATAAAAAGAACAAAAATTTCCTTTGCTATTTCCAAAAAACACATTTCAAAAATTAAAAAAAAATCAACAAAAGTTCCAATTCTAAAAGTTAAAGGAATACAATAAGTTTGTTTAAAGAATTCTAAAATTTGAAATGTTCCAGGATATAAAAATATTATGAAGGAAAGATGAATCAAATTTTTTTTTACATTAATTTTGAAACAAATAGTAAAGTGGATCAACTCCATACCCAAGGGTTGACTTGAAACCTAAAAAGGGTATTATCAAATTGACTTTCTTTTGATTGACGAAATACAAATTACAAAAAAAAATATTTAAGAGTATCCTAATTTGTAAAACATTTAAGGAAACTATAAGTTATAAAGATCTCAATTCCTTAAATCGATATACAGTGATCAAAATAATGCGTGCACAACGACTATAATCCGTGTTTCAAAATATTATCCGTGATTGTTTTTATTCTTGTACCAATGTAACATCCAATCGACTACCAAATATTATACCCGAGCCCAAATCAATTTTGAAAGTAAAGGTCTGGTTATTTTCAGTAAAATTTAAATTATTCATGCAAATAGTTGAAAATTTTCCATAATATTCTCAATTTTTTTGAAATTGTTTGGTTTTTTTTATTTTTAAAATTTTATGAAAAAATTAACTCTATTTTTTGAGATAAATTTTGTAATTGGATCCTTTATTTTTAGAATTTCTTTTTAAATAATAGAACTTTAAGAAACCAATACCATATTTTTTTAGGGTTTATTATTGGTTTCTTTGATTGGTTAATGTATAGGTTTTCTTTAACAAAAAAACACGCTTTTAATTTTGAAACACTCATTAAATTTTTTTGCACGTTTTATTTTGACTACAGTATCAAAAAAAAATTATTTATTTCTTTTTTTAAATAACAAAAGTGTTAAATATCTTTAATTTGAAACAAATTAGTTTCTTTAAGTACAGTTGTTTCAATAACCCATGTTGATGTTTTTGTTTGTGTTTTTCATAATTTTTATGTTGTTTTTGACAATAAATGTTCTTTTTTTTTACCTTTTTTTTTTAACTGTTGGTTCTTACTTTTACTGGGTTGTCTTTGAAAAATACAGTTTAGTAAAACCTTGTACTTTCCAAACCAAATTGTATTTACATGAGACTAATTTATCAAATCATTTTTCTCCAACCTTCCAAGTCCAATCACCCTATTTTTGAACTAACTTAATCAAATTAAAACAAACTTGTCATCAAAATCCTTGACCATAAAATCTTTCAGTTTTATCAGAAAAAAAAACAACACCTAAAAAGTGATTCAAAGCTTATCTGAAAACTGTGTTCTATGCTCTCCAAATGTGTAAAAATGTTTAATAAAAATTTCAAGTTTTTTTGGAAAATGTAATGATTTTTAAATTTCGCTTTATTTTCTTTATTTACTTGGTCAATAAAATAGAATTGATTAAAAATTTCAATTCAGTTTTACGCTTTTTGTAAAAATTTGATATTTTTGTTTAGAGGCGAATGTTTGTGTAAGTTTCTTCACTCTAATAAGTTGATCAGTAAAGTAGGAACTTTTTTTTAATTTCAAACATAGTTATTCTCTCATTTGAGATTTTTAATGTTTCGTCATTCGGTAATAATTCCTCTCATCTTTGAAATATTTCAAATCTAAACCAATATTTAAAGAGTTGGGTTGTTATAGTTATTTTTGATCTCGGGTTTCACGATTTTTTTTTATTATCCATCTTTGAAAATTTATTTACTTTTCAATTTTTTTATTTGACAAAAAATAAACTTTTTGATTTTCAGAAAGGTTTTTTCTTGAAACAAAATTCAATATTTCAAAATATTGGTAAAATTAAAGGCTCAAAATGATTTCTACTAAGACAAAATTAACTTTGTAAATTAAATTTCATAATAAATTTCCAAAATTTTTTTTATTTTTTTAATACTTTTTTTATTTTTTTTTTAAACTGAAAACAAATATTTCATGGATATAGAACTGAATATTTATAAAAGAGTAATTTTTTTATTTATTAGAATAGATAAATTCAATTTATTAACATTTTTAGTTTCAAAATTTGATTTTTAATAGACAAATGATTTTGAAATGGGGTTTATATAAAAAAGAGTTATTTCAGATATTTTTACAGTCATAAAAATAATGTGCCCTAACGACTACAGTCAGTTTCACTTTTAAGGCACAAACTTTCAACGAAATTTAAGGCACAAAAAAAAAATCTCAAATTAAGGCACACAATTCAAATTCTAGTAAAATAAATTGTAAAAAAAATAATTACAAATTTTGTGCCTTAATTTGAGATTTTTTTTGTGCCTTAAATTTGGTTGAAAGTTTGTGCCTTAAAAGTGAAACTGACTGTATAATCCGCCTTTCAAAATATATTCCGTGATTTTTTTTTCCTTCTCGTTACAATACAAGACCCTAGTCACCCCCAGTTGTATGCCCAAGTTCAAATCATTTTTTGAGGACAATTTCTTGATAGTTTAAATAAATGTTAAATTATAAATGAAATTCGCACAAAAATTTTCATAATTTTCTCAGATTTTTTTTATATTTTTTTGTGTTTTGGTATAAAAATTTTCCTATAATTGAAATCTATTTTTTGAGATAAATTTTTCTAAATTGGCCCTTTCTTTTTAGAATTTCTCTTTAAATAATGAAACTTTAATATTCAACACTATATTTATTTAGGTTTTATAACCAGTTATTTTTATCTATTAATGTATAGCTCTTCGATAACAAAAAAAAAAAAAAAAAAAAAAAGTCTTATATTATACAGTCAGTTTCACTTTTAAGGTACAAACTTTCAACGAAATTTAATGCACAATAAAAATCTCAAATTAAGGCACAAAATTCAGATTCTAGTAAAATAAATTGTAAAAAAAAATAATTAAAAATTTTGTGCCTTAATTTGAGATTTTTATTGTGCCTTAAATTTCGTTGAAAGTTTGTGCCTTAAAAGTGAAACTGACTGTAATACAAAGATAACACTTTTCGACCTGCATTATTTTGACAACAGTAAAAAGAAAAATAATTGGACATTTTTGAGATTGATGAATGTAATAATTTTTATCATTAAATCCAATAATTAAATTTGGAAGAACTGACAGTCATGTTGTTTTTATTTTTAAAAATCACAAAGTATTTGGAATAACATAATATTATACAGTCAGTTTCACTTTTAAGGCACAAACTTTCAACAGAATTCAAGGCACAAAAAAATCTCAAATTAAGGCACAAAATTCAAATTCTAGTAAAAATAAATTGTAAAAAAAAAAAATCCAAATTTTGTGCCTTAATTTGAGATTTTTTTGTGCCTTAAATTTCGTTGAAAGTTTGTGCCTTAAAAGTGAAACTGACTGTAAAAAAGTTATCTAAATTGCTTTATTATTAAGGATTTATTAAATTAAAGCCACTATGGGGGGTATATAGTTATAAAGGAGCTAAAAAGATAAATGTTATATTCCTGCAATTTTTTGAACTGTATAACCCTCATAGTAGATTTATTTTAGATAATCCTTAAAGAATTTTCCAAAAAAAACTGAGGTCCATCTAATAGCCTGAAAATTATTTATTGTAATTTGTAATTTTTTTTTTATTTTTTTATTTAGTTCTTTTTTGTGATAAATATAGGGTGAGATAAGCATCACGGATGAAGCATTATTTCATATTAAAAAAAAAATTCAATCAGCTGAAATTTTATACTATTTAAATTTGAACAAGAACATGTTCAATGAACAAATTATTTAAAAATCAATTCTTTTTCAATAATTTTCTTAAAGAGGGCAAATTAAATTTCTCAAAAGATCAATTTTCATTGACTATATCAAGATCTTGTAATTTTTTAATCAAAGGAAGAAATAATATTTTGAAAAATTTTATAAAAATTTATGTTATGACTTAGAAAATGACAGTATTATTCTCAAAATATATTTCCCATTTAGAAATAAACACATTATTAAAAACTTTACATTTGAACAAGATATAAAAAATAAAAATAATTTCCAAAAGGTTGGAAAGCAACACTTAAAAACACTTTTTTGAAAAAATAACAGAAAAAGTTTGAAAAAAAATATTTAAAAAATCTAAAAGGGTTTAACAAACAACAAAAAAATCCCATATATTCAAAATTATATAAATTTTCACATTTTTCACAGATCTCACAAATTTATGATTTTAATATTTCTGTATTTTCATTTCAAATCCATAAACACAAAAAAATCATGAAAGCTTTTTTAAATATTTTTTAAAGTTCCTTTTATAAGTTTAAATTGTTTTCAATTTTTAATTTGTGCTTGTAAATCCATTTAAGGGACTAGTCTATATTAATTTTTTTAGGTAAATAGAATAGAGATTTTGAATTTTTTTTGCCAATTACTTAGGTTTGAAATCAAAGTGAAAAACTTCTTAGTATAGTAACGAAATCTTGCTAAATGACATTCATTAAATTTATTTATTGTTTTTATAGAAATAAAAATTTTTTCCTTTTTTTCACTTTTTTGAAAGTTGCTTTTTTTCAAATTTTCGCAAAAATACAAAAAATAATAAAATATATGATCAAGAAAACAAAACCTTGTTATATTTGTTGAATAAGTACAAAAAATAGTTTGAAAAATAAACCTGAAAAGGTGTTTTCGATTTGCATGAAAAAACAGTTTGATTCGAAAAAATATACAATATAAGCTTTACTCTTGATAAAAGATTTTCTTTCTTTTCTTGTACCATTCTTTTTTTCATGAATCTACTTTTTGAGTTTAGACTCTTTTGTTTTTGTTGAATTTGAAGTTTTACAAAATATTCCCAAATTACCATTCCAAAAGTTTTTGTCAGAGTCAAAAAAAATCAAAGAAAAGAATAAGAACTATTTTTTTAAAAGTAATTTTTGATAAAACAAATTGAGTTCTTTATAGAGTCAAGTTGGATGAACAGAAGTGAAGGAGAAAATATTCACTAGTTTTAAATTATTTTTTCGTTTTTAAAATGAGAATAAATATTATTTTTGAGAAAATAATTAAATCCAAAATGAATCAAAAAATTCCCATCTGTTCAAGATATTTTTTCAAGAAAAAAATTTTCAAAGTCACTTTTTTTGACAGAATTGAAAAATTTTTAAAAAACAAGAACTAAAAGTTCTAACATTGAAAAAACCTGTCTATTTTCAATTCTAAACATATTTCAAGATAAGGATTCCTTATTTAGTTATTGGTCAAAAAAAAAATTAATAGAGACTAGTCCCTTAAGTCATTTTTTTTTGAAATTTTCCTTCAAAAATTGATTTGACAATTTTTTAATGTCTGTTTTTAGCTTTGTTTTTGTATTATTTTTGTCAAATAACTTCAGAATGAAAATTCTTTCTCATAAGTGAAAGTAAAATAACATAACAACTCATTGTAGTCTGGGTTGGAAACATCATCCTTAAGATCAAATTTTATAAATAACAGCTATGAAGTAGTGGGTTGATCAAGTTTAGAAATGAATATTTTGAATGGAATTTATAAAGAAGTTTTGGAAAATACCCTCTTGAACAATAAGTTATTCCCAAAAATAAATTTAAAACAGCTAACACTCATAAGAATTCGAGTTATTACGAATAAAAAACTGAAAAAATAACAAAAGGAATGAATCGACCTTGATTTTTTTGTCAATTCTTTAATAATGAACCAATTTTGATATAATTCTATAATATTTTTTGTTATCCCAAATACTACTCAAATTAAAAGAAGAAAAATGTAAGATCTATCAGCTCTTCAAAATATTTAATAAAGGGGTTTTATTGTAAAAATAAACCCATTCTACAATCTACAAAAATATAGAATAATACCTATTATTAGAGATCTGAAATAATTCTTTTTTATATAATAAATTCAATTCCATCAAGGTAGAATTCATTTTTTAGTATTTTATTTAACTTGAATTTGATTTTTAGAATAGTTTTCAAAATTAAAAACTTTTTAAAAATCAAAAAGTACTTTTTGACCAATAAAAAAACCCAAAGAAACGAAATTTTCAAAAAGAGACAATAAAAATGATTTCCAAAACTCACACCGAAGAACAGCTATAACAACACACGTCTTTAATTATTGATTTAGTTTTGAAATAGTTCCAAGATAAGAGGAATTATTACCTAATGAAGAAACACTAAAAATTCTAATTGCAGAAGAACATTTTGAGGTAAAAAAAAACTTTCCATACTTTAATGATCAGAACTTTAAAGAGAAGAAACCCACACAACCATTCTTCTCTTTATAAATATAACAAATTAATTCCAAATAGAGGAAAAATAAACGGTAATTTTTAATCGAGGTAGATTCAATCATTTATTTTTTTTATTTTTTATTCCTCCTCAAAAATGATTATTCCAATTAGATGCTTTACTTGTAACAAAAGTTTGATTTTTTTTTTCACTTATCTGTGATTCTTTCCTTATTTCGGAACTCTTCATTGTTATTGTTATTGTTTTTGTTTTTGTTTTTTTCTTCTCAATTTCAAAGTTATTGGTGATAAATGGGAAGCTTATTTAGGTTTACTTGCTGCTGAATATTCAGAAAGAGCAGCCCTCGATGCTCTTGGTATTAAAAGAATTTGTTGTCGAAGAATGCTTTTATCACATGTTGATTTGATCGAAAAACTTTTGAATTATTCCCGTAATTGATTTCCATCCTTATTCTTTTCTTTTTTTTTTTTTTTTTTTCATTCCTTTCTTTTTTGGTTTGTAATTAATCCTTTTATATTTCTCTTTTCTTATTCTTCTTTTCAATTTATTTTGTTTTCCTTCCTCATACAATTTTGTTTCTTTTTCATTCAAAAATAGATCTTTAAAAGCAGAATGAACAAATAAATTTAAAAACTAGAAAAGATGATGAATTTATTTCCTACCAAATTTCAAATTATTCTTTTTATTTTCTGGAACACACTGTAAATTTAAATTCGCTTCAACAAATTTTTTTTTTTTTAATTCAAAACCGATTATTAATTTCTTTTGACAAACAAAACTCTTCAATAAAAAAAAAAAAAGCAAATAACACGTTTTTTTCCGATTATTATTTTGAAATGCTTGCATCTTTTTCTTGAAATAATCTAACAAATTCCCAATTGAATTATTCAGAAAGAATCTAGCTTTTATTATTTCTAATATTAATTTACTTCTCAATTATAAATGATCAATTCGAAATTGTTTGATTTCGTAAACGAGATATTGTGTGTAAGATGAAAAAAATACTCTACGATTTTAAATTTATTTAAGGAATCAAAAAATGAGTTGATTCAAATAAAGTTGTTTGAAAAAAGCATGATCAAAAAAAATAGTAATAATGGGCCTATTGAAGTTTATTGACGATACCAAAGGTTGTTTTAAAAATCTTTCTTGACACCTTGTTTTAAAATGAATTTTCTAGTCACAAATTATTATTTGATTTAACAATAAATGCTGAGTAATTACAAGTGTGCCTACTTTTGGAAAAAATCATAGATTGTGATTTTTAGATTTAGGATTCTCATTCATGACAAATCAAGGGAAAGAAGTGCTAATTTAATTTTCATAAATCAATTAAATGCTTTATTTTGGTAATAGATTAGTTAGGAATCTATTGAAAAAAAAAAAAAAAAAAAGCACCCACCACAATATCTTTTAATCCTTAAGTCAATATGAATATTGAAAATTTATTACTAATCCCCAATTCAAAATTTTTGACAAATCAAAATTCACTTTTTGAAAAAAAAAATTCTATAAAATAATTATATGAAAAATAAAAAATTAGAACCGCTCACTAATTAAAATATTAGCAATTATTTATCCTTTTCAATTACCAAAAAAAATATAAAACAAATAAAGAAAGGATATGTTAAAATTTTTGGAGATGGAATTATTGTTAAGGATTAGGTGTTAAAAAACACTTGATCTGTTAAAGAGAGAATTTTAAACTGAATAAATGTGTGTATTCTAATTCAAAGTGTATCTAAAAAAGACACAGTCCTTAGAACAATTTTAACTCAATTTAGTTTTCTAACAACAAACTTTGGAGTGAAAATAACAAAAAAAATATTGTAAAATTTATATAAAATTCAATTAAAAAATATTGATTAATCAAATGTTTTGATGCTATCAATTGATTTTATTTTCGTTTTTGTCTTTAAAAAGAACTTAATTTTAACTTAATATCCATATTAAATGGCTAGATGTGAATTTCAATTTTTTTTAAATTTTAGTACTATTTTTCTATATTTGAAATCTTAACGTAACAATGATAGAATCTTAGATTCTGTTTCCTCCCCTTTTTCCCAAATAGTGTTTTGTAACACTAAAAAACAACAATAAAAAAAAAAATTTCAAAACTAAAATTAAAGCAAAATCAAATAAACTGAAATAAAACATTTTTTTTTTATTAAAAATAATAAAAAATAAATAAAAAAAGTTATTGTTTTGAGGTCTAACATCCAAAAAGAATTGAATAACTATTGTGATTTTTTTATAACATGTGTCTAATTTTTTTTTTTTTTAATTCTTTCAGTGTTTTGGTCGTTTTATAAACTTTTTGATCGAATTTAAATAAAATTTTTATTTGGATTTTATTTCTTTATTTTTATCCTTATTGTATAACAATAAGTTTTTAACAACATCAGTGGTTGGTTTTATTGTAATCGGTATCTTATTTGCTTCGTTTTTGTCAATCGATGTTATCTCTCTATTTTTTTTTTCTTGTTGATTAAAAAAAAAAAAGTAAAAAAAGTAAAAATAAAAAATGAAAAAATAAAATAAAAAATTAACATCTTTGCTTATAACCAATTAGCAAAATAAGTGAAAATAATAAAACCACTAAAATTTTCTTGTCATAAGATTCTGAATTCTAAATAAGGATCCGATATTTTTTTTTGAAATTTCCAAAAAAAAAAAAACAATCAAGATAATAAAAAGAATATTGTTTTATATAATAATATGCTGTTAAAGGATTCATTTGTAAAGTAATTTTTAAGAATAGAATGTCAAATTTCTTTGGAATCTTTTCAAAAGTAAACCAGAATATTGATATTCGTTTTTTGAACAGCTTTAGAACTATTTTATTTAAATTAATTATTTGAAAAAAATATATTAATAATAATATATTAAATAATGAAAACTATTGAGTCATGGGTAAAAATAATAAAAATTATGAAATGAAAAAATTTTGAAATAATTTAAAAATTTTTGGAAAGGTTAAAAATTAAGCTTGGATTGAATGTATATGTGCCTTGTTTTGATCATTTTTAGTGTTTATAACTCTAAAAAATTGAATAGTATTTGATGAATTAATCAAATACTATTAAAAACACAAATTAAGTATTTTTTAACATTTTTGAAATAAGCACAAGATTATTAAAACCACAATTTTCAAAAATTCGGCAATATTTTTCATTTTCAAATCAATAATCTCATTTTTTTTTTATTTCCTTTTTTTTTAATTTAAAACCCCCCTCATTAAATGTATGATTTTTAATATGGGAATACACATATTATAATATTAAGTCTTTGTTCGGTTAAGGTATCAGATTTTGATGGGGTGTATTTTATCAATTCTGTGTCTTTTTTCAAATATAATTATTAATTCAATTTTTCAATTTTGAGATCGAAATTATTTTATCAAATTTGTTAATTTTTTTTTTTTTTCTTTTTTTTTTTTTAATTTTTATTTTTTTATTGTTGTTTTTTTTAAGAAAAATTGAAAAAAAAATCCAGGGAAAATCAATAAACATTCATCGAATTAAAAATGTGTAATTTCTGTTTAATTTCTTATATTTTAGCATTTAATCAATATGATTATTAAGATATTTTCATTATTAAAAGAAATTGGGAATAGTATTATAAGATATTAGATTTTTGTGGGGGGCAATTTTTTTTATTTTTTATTTTTTATCGAAAATTTTAATTCATTTGGATTTTTTCTTTAACAAATATCAATTTTAATATGATGTTTATTATTTCTATTTATTCAAATTAATAAATTATAGATTATTTCTTCAAAACATATCCTTTTTTTTTTTTTTTTTTGGGGGGGTGGGGGATTGCTTTACATTTCAAATAGAATGTGTTTTAAGGGTTGTATTTATTTTTCGTATTCCAATTTTTCTTTATATAGCAAATTTTTTTATAAAGTTTTTTCTTTCAAAATAATAGTTTTCAAACTACTTTATTAAAAATTGACAAAATTAGTTGAACTAATAATATCAACTCAAAATTTAAAGTAATTTGAAAAAATGCAAAAAAAAAAAAATAAAAAACGAAGAAGAAGAAGAAGGTATATTCGGTGACGTTTTAACAGTATGATTCCCAATGAAATATGTGGTGGTGGTCGTGGTACTGTAATATTAAAATGTGTATTGGTCTTCTTGAGTTCTAGTCCCTGTAATATATATATATATATATAATATTTAATTTTATTACTATCTACAATTAATTTTTTTTTTTGAGAGAAAATATAATTTAAAAAAAAGAAAATTATTAGTAATTATTTTATTGATTTTATTT
Source organism: Anaeramoeba flamelloides (assembly GCA_027625915.1). Lineage (NCBI taxonomy): Eukaryota > Anaeramoebidae > Anaeramoeba > Anaeramoeba flamelloides. The sequence goes on from JANTQA010000008.1 coordinate 3,303,951, forward strand.
TTTAAAAAGAATATTTTTTCTGTATCTAAAAATAAATCCGTTTAATTCCAATTTCCAGATTTTATTTAGATTATATTTAGTAGTTATTTGAACACGATTTTATCGACAAAAGTTATTCAAATGCAAGTGTTAAGGGGTTCTCAAAATATTTTTTTTTAATAATTATAATTTTAAATCTTCTACTTTAAAAATAATATAATTATTAAAAAATATATCATTTATTTTTGTAATATCAATTCATTAATATTTAAAAAGGTTTTATTGGTTAATTAAGTACTTTTTTGTATTTTTTCTAAATTTTATTTTTATAGAAAAAAAAAATTGTTTTTAATTTATCTAAGTGTCTAAAAGTGATGAAAAAAGGAAAGATGTTATAAAGTAGGTGTATATATATTATTTGATTGGGGTATTAAAACATGATCAAAATTGTCAGATTTTTTTGAATTTAATAACATTTCAAAAGAAAGATTAAAAAAAAAATAAGAAAAATAAAAACTAATACCGATTTACTTAATTTCTAATACATCAAGGTCCATCAAGTAATTTTTCCCTAAACATGATATTGTTATTTATTGTAAAGGGTGTAAAAATGAGAAAGAATATATTTTAGGGTCACACATATCCAGTAAATCACAGCTTTTAATTAACTTTTTGGTATTTAATATGAATACAGGTTCTAAGAGTACTTGTCTCAAACTTTCTTTTTATCAAGATAAAAAATTTTGAAAAAGAATCCAATTTTGAATTGTCAAATCTAATGCTCAGCCTTTTTAAAAATCGAAATTTTTTTCTAAAAAAAACCAGCATTTAAATCAAGTTTAAGGATTAAAGACATCGAAGAATCGATATCAAATTTAAAAATTGAAATATTTGAAATATTTATTTTAATAATAATATTTAAAATGTTAAAAAGAATATAGAGTGATAATATTTCAATTTCATTTAGATTGTGAGATAATTTCATATCAAATATTTGACAATAACCTTCTTTTATGAAGTGACTCGCTACAATTTAATTAAGGGAATCTATATTAGTTTTTAAACTACTTAAAATTTTTTTACCTCCTATTTAATTATTTTAACAATAAAAAAAATCTGGTGATTTTTATCATTTTTACTAATCCTTAAAATTTATTTTTTAATATTTAACCAAAAATAATGAACTATTTTTTTAACACATTCCTTTTTTTTTTTTTTTTTACAGTAGTTATATTTTTTTTCCCCAAGAGTTTTTGGATATTTTATAAAATAAAAATATTCTCATTTTTTCGAACTTTATAGCTTTTATTAGATTTATTTAAAAACTATTTTTTAAAAAAGTTTCTTTCTTTGAACTTTTTAATTTTGCAATATATATATATAGATTATAAAAAAAGAAAAAAATAAATAATATTTAAATTTTTTCTCCCTTTGTGTTTCATTATTTTGTCTTCTAAAAATATATTTAGTTCATGAAAACTTATTCTTTTTAAGTATGTAATATATCGTTTATGTTTTTTATTTTAATTCAAAATTAATTTAAATAATAATTAATTGTTTAAAATGTGGAGTTATAGAAATAGGAAATTATTTATAATTGAAGGTATTGTTCATTAGACAACAGTATTAAAAAGTAATTATGATTTAATAATAAAATATTTCATGGTATTTTGAAGAAGAAAAATAATAATTCGATCAACATAAAGAATCGAAAAAAATCAAATTAATTTGAAAAACCGATCATAAGGAATATAAACCAAGAATCTGATCAGATGATGTTTTTCTTTTTGTTTTGTTTTGATGAGAGGATTGATTTAAACTTTCTATCAATAATAATTACCAATTAAGGGGTGACTATTGACTACCAATTTATTATAGTATTAGAAAAAAAGAACAAGAATAATCCCCAACGTGCCTTAAAGTCGTAATTACATTTTATAGTTTTAAAATTCTTCACTTTATTTCTTTTCTTGGCTTATCAAATTTTTCAGAACAGTAGTTCAATTGAAAATATTCTTTATAAAGTTAACCATAAAATGCTAGATCTTTAGATTGTTTTCAAATTTCTCATCGATTTTTTTCCTTTTTTAATTTTGAGAAAGCCCAATTCGGATAAGAGAGTAATACCATAAATTCCAAAATTTGACTTTTTTTTATTATTTTGCAAAGTGTTTCCAAAAAACACTGTTGTTTATTTAGGTGTCGTTTTGTTTGGTTTTCAGTATTTAAAGTAGTTTGTTCAAAAGAGAATTTTTATTAATTGTTACAAACATCAAAGAAAATATCATAATAGAATGCTGAGTTTGTAATAAAATGCAAAAGATCAACATTTCTTGTGGTAAATAAAACAATTCTATTGTTATTTTTCTTGAGAAAAAATATTCGAAAAAATATAAAAAATGATTATTTATTTTTCAGATCTACACCACTTGATATATTTGATATTATTTTACTAGTTTTAATTTGACTTTTAAAACATTTTAAAAAAAATTCTTTTTCAACAAATCCTTTGAATAATAAAAATCAAACAAAACCAAACCTCAAGTAGAAATTATTTTTTTTGAATCCTCTTTCATAAATGTTAAAAAAGTGAAAATTCCTGCTTTATTATTGCTATTCCCCGAAAAGAATTGTTTGTTGAATAAGGTTACTAAAATTGATTGGCTTTATCTGAGAAAAAAAATTACTACTATTATTAACCTATTAAAAAATGAAAATTTTTAGTTCACATCTAAAACATTTTTCAAGTTTATAAGTTTGAAGACAATCCAAAGATCTTAACAACATCGTTTAGAAATGATATTTTTCTACAATAAATTAAACTTCCTTCTTGAACTCTAATGACAAAATTTTTACTCTGCTAATTTGATTATAGCATGTATAATTAATATTCATTTTAGAACTTGTAATATAAAAATTTTCATTTATTAATTAGAAAATAAAAGTATTGTAAAAAGGTTTAAAAAAAGAAATAAAAGCTCTCGGTGAAATAATTTTTTTAAAAGTATCATTTTGTCTTTTTGTTTAAAAAATTATTTGTTGTAAATTGACTAATCAAACAAAAGTTGGCAATTTGAGATGAAAAACAAATTCAAAAAAAAAAATTTAAAAAAAAAATTAATAAAGCAATTTAAAAAATTTCGAGTTCCTTTTTTATTTGCAATGAAGCAATAAAGAACTTGAAAATTTTATTTTTGAAAATGATATAAGAACTATTAAGATAGAATTTGTTTATGAGAAAATTATTAAATTAAGAAATTAGTTTAAATAAAAAAAAAGAAAAAAATAATCTATTGAAATGATTTATTTTATTATTTTAAGAGAAGAAAAATTGCAATAATTGAATAGTCATCTATTTAAATATCAAGTGAAAGAACATTGAAAAAAAAAAATTAATCCAAGATAGCGTGACAAGCGGATAAACGAGCGACTGGAACACGGTATGCAGAACATGAAACGTATGTGAGACCAGCTTGTGAGAAGAATTTGATTGATTTAGGGTCACCACCATGTTCACCACAGACACCAATATCCATCATTGGTTGTGATTCTCTACCTTCATCGACACACATTTTGATCAATCTGCCTACACCGATTTGGTCAACGGATTTGAATGGGTTGTTAGGGAGGATATCGTCGTCGACGTATTTAAGTAAGAAACCGCTTTCTGCGTCGTCCCTGGAGTAACCGAATGTCATTTGTGTTAAATCGTTTGTACCAAAGGAGAAGAATTTGGCGTATTTGGTGAGTTGAGGAGCGACTAAACAGGCTCTTGGGATTTCGATCATTGTACCAATTTTGATGTCAATTTCGACGTTGTTCTTTTTCAAGAGGTTTGTGGAAACTTCTTCAACTTCTGGTTGGATTTCTTTCAATTCGTTTGGATGACCGACTAATGGGATCATGATTTCTGGGACTGGGTTGAATCCCTTCTTTTTGGCGTTGATGGCACCTTGGGTGATGGCAGTGGTTTGCATGGCAACCAATTGTCTGAGGACAATGGAGAGTCTGACTCCACGGAGACCAAGCATTGGGTTAGATTCGTGCATTTGTTCGGCCTTTTTCAACATTAATTCCTTTTCTTCGTTCTTTTCACCTTTTCCTCTGAGTTCGTATACTTCACGGGTTAATTCGAGGAGATCTGGTAAAAATTCATGTAGAGGAGGATCAATTAATCTGACAACAACGGGTAAGTCGGTCATGGCAATGAATAATTCTTCAAAGTCCTTTGTTTGGAGTACTTCGAGTTTGTCGAGTGCTTCCTTCTTTTTGTCCTTGTCTTCAGTTAAGATGAATTCTCTAAGGATACCTGCACGGTCACCAAGGAATTGATGTTCGGTTCTACATAGACCAATACCTTGAGCACCAAAGCTTCTTGCTCTTGTGGCGTCTTCAGCGGTATCAGCGTTGGCCCATACCATTAAACCTCTGGATGGTCCGTTTTTGATGTCTCTGATTCCTTCCTTGGCACAGAATTCGTCACACCATTGGAGGATGGACATGAAGTGTTTTTGTTCTTCAAGTTTAACTTGGATGGTTGGGATCTTGGCACTATAGATGTTTCCTGTGGTTCCGTCAATTGAAACCCAGTCACCTTCGTTAAGGGTGATTCCATTGATTGTGACAGTTTTTTTCTCTTCGTCAATTTGAACGTTACATCCGACAACACATGGGATACCAAATTGTCTAGCAACGACAGCGGCGTGGGAGGTGGCACCACCTTCTGCAGTGAAAAGTCCTTTGGATGCAAACATACCGTCGACATCATCAGGCTTGGTGAATGGTCTACACATGATGACTGGTCCTTCTTTGGCCATTTCAACACATTTTTCGGACGAGAAGTACATTTTTCCGACAGCGGCACCTGGGGATGCAGCAACACCGGTGGCAAATAATTTTCCTTGCTTTTGGGCGAGTTTGAGGACGTTTGGATCAAATTGAGGATGGAGCATCATGTCAACATCGTCAGATGTGATTCTTTTGATGGCGGTTTTCTTGTCGATCAAACCTTCTTCAACCATGTCAAACATGGTTTTGAATCTTGAGACGGCGGTTCTTTTGGCGTTTCTGGTTTGTAAAAAGTAGAGTTTGTCTTGTTCAATGGTAAATTCAACATCTTGCATTTCCTTGAAATAGTTTTCAAGTTTGGCACATTCTTGGATAAATTGTTCGTAACATTTTGGTAATTTATCGTTTAAGGCACTGATTGGTAATGCGTTTCTGATACCAGCAACAACATCTTCTCCTTGGGCATTGAATAAAAATTCTCCAAAGATTTCTTTTTTACCATTAGATGGATTTCTGGTAAAGGCAACACCTGTACCACTGTGTTCTTCTCCCATGTTTCCGAAAACCATGGTTTGGAGATTGACAGCTGTTCCAAGGGTATGTGGAATACCTGTTCTTTCACGGTATTGGATGGCACGTGGGACGTTCCATGAGCTGAAGACAGCCTTGATACTCATTTTGATTTGTTCCATTGGATCTTGTGGAAAGGTAATTCCTTTTTCTTTCATGATAACTTTATTGTAAAGTTCAAGAACTTCCTTCCAGTTATCAGCCTTTAATTCGTTATCAAAGTTGAATCCTTTTTCTTTTTTGTATTCACCGAGTGGGTGTTCAAATTTTTCATCATCAATTCCAAGGACAATGGCACCAAATCCTTGGACTAATCTTCTATATGAATCATAGACAAATCTTTCGTCATTGGTAAGTTCAACCATTGCTTTGGCGGTTTCGTCATTAAGACCAATGTTAAGAACTGTATCCTATTTTTTAATTATAAGAAATATTATTTTTAATTTTTTTTTTTTTTGACAGAAATTCAAAAGATTGAATTAGTTTCGTAATTAAGAAAAAGGACAAAACATTATTTATCAATATTTTTTTTTTTTTTAAAAAAAAAAAAAAAAATAAATAAATTAATAAAATTATTAAAAGTAAAGTGTTATTTATAAAAAGAAATTTACCATCATTCCTGGCATGGATTGAGCAGCACCTGATCTACAAGAAACGAGGAGTGGATTTTTTTTATCACCAATTTTTTTACCAGTGTTTTTTTCAACTTTTTTTAAAGCAACCATTGCTTGATCCCACATTCCTTCTGGGAATTCGTTTTCAAGTTCTAAATATTTGTTACAACATTCAGTGGAGATTGTGAAACCTGATGGTACTGTGATTCCAATAGCACACATTCTGGCAAGATTAGCACCTTTTCCTCCAAGAAGTCCAGTGACTTTTTTCCAATCACCTTTGTACATTTCTAAGGCATCATTGATGTCTTCAAAAGAATATACCCAACGTTGTTGTGTCATTATGGTTTACTGTTGTCGTGTAAATAAGTACAATAAATAAAATTAAATTAAATTAAATAAAAAAAAAAAAAAAAAAAAAAAATATAAAAAATAATAAAAAAAAGGAGAAAAAAAAAATAAAGCAAAATTTGTTTTTAGTTGGATATTTTTGATACATCAAAAAAAACAAAAAGAAATAAAAATTTTTTAAAAAAAAAAAAAAAAAAAAAAGTATTTTACATTAAATTAAGAAAGATTATAAAAAAAATGAAAACAAAACTTTGAGAAAGAAGGTCATTTGACTGACTAAACATTTATTAGCTAGACAAAAAATTCCACTACCACTCACGAATAATCTGACATATGATCAATCATTTTAATAAAAGTGAACATCAAATTATTTAAGAATATTTTCAAAAATAGAATAAAATAACACACTTTTAACAGTACAACTTGGTAAAAACTTGATTATTTTCAGAAAAAAAACTATTATTCAGAAAGTGACAAATCCCTTTTTTCAAAAGTGAAAATTTTCAGATTAATTCATGAAAGGTTCAATTTTTCCTTTTCAAATAATGGTTGCTATTCAACGTATCTGAATAAAATTGCCAACATCGATAAATATACCAATTAAGTTCTTCATATAGATAGTCAAAATCAGGCTGTCTCTGAAAATTACCAATTAAAAAAAGGAAAAATTTTACTTCAAGAATAGCTTTGAGAAATTCGTTAAAGAATGTTAACTTCGCAATCAGTTTGTTATAGAAAATTTCAAAACCAACTTATTTTTGGCGTTTCTCTGAAATTAAACACCAAAATTCATACTACCCTATTTTTGAAAGTGTGTCAAAAAAGAACTTTTGAACTATTGGTACTGTTAAAAAATTTCATAGATTTATTGACTCTCTTTATTTTTATCTGCAATTGTTGATTTTGCTTTTGGAGAATTCTAAAAAAAAACAATCCAACATCATTGGCTAATAGGCGATCTTTGAAACTAAAGTAAAACAGTTACTTAAGGATTTTAGTTTGAATGTTAAATAATAAAGCAAAGAATTTTTATTGGTAAATATGCCATTAAAAGACTTGTACGTCTTTTTTATTTTTTTCCCAAAATAGTAATAGAGTAACTATTTTCAAAAGGACACAATTAAACCCGATTTGCAAACACGTTACTAACTCTATAGAAATGAGTTCTCCTTTTCAAAGAGTTCATTTTTTACAATTAATCGACAGTAAAAATATATTTGATGCTTTTTTGTTTTGTATTTTTGGATCAAAAATAAGAAAAAGAAAAAATTTTCAAAACCTTTATTTTTCTGAAATCATATATTTTGGTAATGATGGGAAACTTTATGAATAGACCAACTTGTAACTTTTATCTTATTTTAAAAAATACAATAAAAATAAAACAAATATTGAACCCTTTAAGAAACTGCTAAATTGCAATTTATGTTAGGAAATTTTTGTGCTCAACTTTGAACAAAGCATTTTATGAAGTCAAGTGTTAAGAGACTCTGTAAAATTAGTTGTTTTTCAAAATATTCTTTTCGTGATATGTTTGATAAGAAACAGTTTAAAGATTTATAAAAATGGAAATTGAACTAAAAATTTTTTGAAATTTATTTGGATTTATCAGTAAGAAAATATTGATTATTTCTTTTATTCAAAAATACATTTAAAATCAAAAAAAAACAATCAAAAATTAATCTCAAAGTTCATTATTGAACTTTTCTTAAAATATTGATCCTAATTGATATAATTAAGATATTTGTTTTTTATCAATTATTGATTAAAAAATATTTTGGTACTTGAAATAAAAATTTTCATCAATTAATTGGAACACTAGCAGCACTGATATCAAAATAACGCGTATAGAAAAGTTTAATATAGCGTTTCAAAATAAAAGTCCCGTGTTTTTTTTATCATAGAAGACCTAGACATTAAATGACAAAAGAAAATAACAATACCCAAGAAGTAAATATGTCTCTAATTTCTTTAAGTTCTATTATTTATAAAGAAATACCAAATATTTCAAGTGATGAAGATCTGTAAAAATAAAGATTCATATTTTAGATTTTTTCTAATATTTTTTCTTGAGAAAAATAATAAAAATAAAGAATCAAATTAAAAAAAAAATATATCTTAAAAAATAGAGTTTAATTAATGAGAAAATTTTAATTATAAAAAAGTTAAAAAAATTTAATGAAAATTATGAAAAATTTTGAACTAAATTGTTTTCTAAATTAAAAATTACTAAAAATAACAAGGAATTCATGTTCCAAAATTGATTTGAACTTAGGTATTTTATTGGTTAGTGGATTGGATTTTATATTGAAACAAGAAGAAAAAAAAAACACGGATTTTATATTTTAATACACAGATTATCGTCTTTGAACACATTTTTTTTTGGTCAATGTAATTTATTAAATTTCTTAAAATTTGAATAATAAACTGTAGTTGTCAAAAAAAATTCATTCAGAAAAGTTTACTCCTTGTTTCAAAATCAAAAAGACATTTTTGTTTTAGAAGAGATAATATATACATTAACTGACCAAAGGAATCAGGAATAAACATGAAACTAATTTCTTAAAGTTCAATTTTTTAAAAAGAAAATTCGAAAAATGTATTACCAACTATGAAAGAATTACTCAAAAAAAAGAGATTAGTTTTTTGGATAATTTTTTTTTTAACAAAAAATATAAGAATTATTGAAAAAAATATAATAAAATTTTCAACTATTTGTCCCAATAAAAAATTTACTTATAAAATCAAGGGTTTTATTTTCAAAATTGATTTTATATTAGGTATATTATTGAAAAATAAATTGGCTTGTGCATTGGACTACAGCCAGTTTCACTTTTAAGATACAAATATCAACAAAATTTAAGGCACAGAATTATGGATAATAGTAAAATAATTTGTAAAAAAAAAAAATTCCAGATTTTGTGTTTTAATTTGAGATTTTTTTGCACCTTAATTGTTGTTTAAAGTTTGTTCCTTAAATTTGAAACCGACTGTAAAAAGAAAAAGAAAAAGAAGGTATTATATTTTGAAATATAAATTCATATCATTGGTTACACTTATCTTGGCCAAGGTACCCACCCCCTCTTCAATTGAAGCGTTATCATTAATAATTTCCTTATTAGATAACAACATTTGAAAAAGAATATTGAAAAAAAAATTGACAAGTGTTTCGTTTTGGGTGAAAATAATAAATATAAATTGGTCGAAAAATTCAAGGTAATGTCTTATTCATTCCAGTTCAAATTAAGAAGATACAAAAAAAAAAAAATCTAAAATATACCCGATTAATTGATTTTCTATCCATTCTTAACGTTAACACGTTTATTCATAAAAGAGATACCTTTCGAAGGTTGTTATTAAAAAAAAAAAAATTAGTTTTAAAATACACATAATTATCATTTCTATTTTAGCAGTACACTTTTTAATATATTTCAAAGTTGTACCTGAACACCTTTAATATTCAAAACCCAATTGAAAAAAACGTTGAAAAAATTGAAAATTTAAAGATTCAATTCAGAATTTTTTCCGTTCTATTCCATTCCTTAATAGATTAAAGAAAAATAGTTTGTTTACAAAGTTTCAATATATTTTGGTGCATAATAAATAATTTATAGTAATTTTTTTATAATTAAAAATTGAAAGTGTGGCAAAATTATACTATTTCTATTGAAACTGGAAATAATATTTTTTTTAATTTTTTTACCAAAATTTATCATTTTCTCACATATGTTTAATTTTTTACTAGCCTAATTTGATGTCCCATCCATTCCACTTTTATCAATAAAAAATATTTTTGTTGGCTTTAAAGAATGTTGAGCCAAGAAATCTTATTGATGTATATAATATGTTTTTTTTTTTTTTTTTTTTCAAAATTTATCTCATTTCACTAAATTAATTTGAAATTCACTTTATAACGGACCCAAAATCAAAATTCTTTTACTCTACTTCCTTTATACACCATTTTAAAATATTTGTGACCGTATGTTAGTGGGATAAATATTCTTGAAAAAATAGTAGAAAATTGAAGTAGTTAGTATTAAAAAGAAATTTTTAAATTGTACTTGCTTTGTATGAAAAGTTCTTTAACCTCTAAACGCTTTTTCTAATTTTTTTAAGAAAAACCCCAAAAAATAGAAAAATTGTAATTTTTTGTCTTTAATATAAAAGGAATTCTTTTAAATTATTTTTTCTAGTTTCAACATTAATTTCAAGTAACACACCATAAAATTTTGATTGTACATAAATATTAAAATGTAACGATAACCAAAATAAAAGTAAATTTAATAAACAACCCAAAAAAATAAGAATTTTATAATTTGCCAATCCCAAATACTACTAGAATTATAAGAAGAAAAATGCAAGATCTATCAGTTCTTCAAAAAATTAATTAAAAGGAGTTTTATTGTAAAAATAATCTCATACTACAATCTAAAAAAATATAGAATAATAAGAATTCTTAGAGATCTGAAATTGTTCTTTTTTATATATTAATTCAATTTCGTCTGGGTAGAAATCATTTTGAGTCTTTTATTTTACTCTATTTCAATTTTTAAATTTATTGGTCAAATTAAAAAACTTTTTAAAATTCAAAGTAATTTTTGACAAATAAAAAAATCCAAAGAAACGAAATTTTCAAAGAGAGACAATTCAAATGATCTCCATAACTCACACTCAACAACAGCTATTACAACACACCTCTTTAAATATTACTTTGGTTTTGAAATAGTTCCAAGATAAGAGGATATATTACCTAATGAAGAACTACTAAAAAATGAAAATTGCAGAACAACATTTTGAGGTAAAACAAAACTTTCCATACTTTAATGATCAGAACTTAAAATAGAAGAAACTCACACAACCATTCTTTTCTTTATAAATATAACCAAATTAATTCCAAATAGAGGAAAAATAAACCGCAAATTTTTAATCGAGGTTGTTTCATTTTTTTTCTGTTTTTAACTTATGTCGGTTGATTGTAAAGCTGTTTTTGTTGGTGACAATGGTTCAGGAAAAACTTGTTATTTAATAACTTGGGCACGAGGTGAATATCCTAGAAGATATGTACAATCCGTGTTTGATGGTTATGCACGTTATTTTGATGTTGAAGAAGCCAGAGTATTATTAACCTTATGGGACACAGGTAAGCAAAAAAACAAACAACAAACAACAAACAGCAAAAAACAAACAACAAAAAACCAAAGCAAAAAAGAAAAACAAAAACGAACTTTCTTGTTTCTTAATATTTTGTTTTCTTTCCTATTTCTTTTTTTCTCTTTACATAATGAACCAAATTTATTCCTTTATGCTTCATCCTTATGATAACCATTATTAATACAAAACCAAAATACCACAGCCGCGCATGAAGATTATGACCAATTAAGACCACTAAGCTATCCAGGAACAAGTGTGTTTGTGGTGTGCTTTTCTTTAGTTGATCCGGCGTCTTTACGGCATATTACTACAAGATGGTTTCCCGAAATACAACAGAGCACTGAACAAGTCCCAATTGTACTTTTAGGTCTCAAACAAGATCTGGTTGAAGATCCTGAAACGATCAGATCATTAGAGGAACAAGGACTTCATCCTGTTACGGATGAAGAAGCAAATCAAACAGCCCAAGAAATTGGTGCATTTACTTACTTAAAGTGTTCCTCCATAAGGATGCAAGGAGTGAACGAAGTCCTACACACTGCAATGAGGCACGTTGTTGAAAACGGGCAAACTGATCTCTCAAATTCTATTTCCAGCCAGAAAAGAACAAATCTTGGTACCTGGGTAAAACAGAAATTAGAAATGACTTTGCCAGAAAAGCCAGAGCCAAAACCTCAACCAGAAATTGAATTAATCCCTTCCAATTTTGAAGAACAATCAAAAGACTTGCTAGTCATTTACCCAGATATTGACAGAGATGTTCTCTGCTCTCTAAAAAAAAGAAGCTGGGAATCAACAAGATTTTCTGATCTTTATTTTGTTTGGAAAAAAAAGAAAAATAATCTTAAAGTGAATGACGAGCTAGAAGTGAATAGGCAAACCGTTATTCAAAAAATAATTTGTTGCCACCGATTAATTTTGAGTGGCAGAAGCCAAAAATTCTTTGAGATTTTTGAAGTTATGAAAAACCAAGAAAATAATTCAGAGCTTGTTCAATTATTAAATATTTCAAAAATTTCTTTACAAAGTTCATTGCTAAACAACAAAAATAGTATAGACCAAAATCAACTCAAAGAGGAAGAGAAAGATGAAGAAGAAATTGTCCTTGAAATAAAAAAAAAAAATGAAACTGAAAATGAAAATGAAATTGAGAGAGAAATTAAAAATATCAAAGAAAATGAAAAAAAAATAGAAAAAGGGACAGAAAAAAAAAAAGAAACAAAACTCAAAAAACAAAACATAAAATCAAATGTAAATCAGCATTTGAAAATTTTTTTGGTTGAATGGGATTTTAATCTTTTTTCTGAAATGATAAAATTTTGTTATTTTGGTGAACTAACAAAAACTATTGATCAAATTGAGAAATTAAATCTTGAAGAGTCACCTCAAATTTGGTTTAAAAAATTAAAAAAGCTAAGTAAAATTTTTGGGATTGAAGGACTAAGCCAAATTTGTCGCTATCATTTAAATAAAATGAATAACAATAAGAAACCAACCAAGGGAAAGCATGTAATCCTTGATAAACAAAGACAAGAAGAAAAAAATAAAACTAATGGAAAAGAAAATGAAAATGAAAAAGAAAAAGAAAATGAACAAGAAAATGAACAAGAAAATGAAAAAGAAAATGAAAAAGAAGAAAAGTGCAAGGAAAAAGAAAAACACCAAGAAAATTTAAATGAAATGAAGAAAAAAGAATTGATTAAAATTAACGAAAGCTTTAAGGGTGCAAAGCTTCATACCCATTTTAAAGATTTTGTTTTTCTTTGTCCTAAACAACTCGAACAAAATATGGTCTCAAAATCTAATTATCCAGTGGCGATTAATAAATTTATCTTAGGAATGAAATCACAATATTTTAGATTACTGTTTGGGGGCGGAATGGTTGAACAAACAAAATTTCATGTTAACATTGAAAATTTTGATGTAACTACAATGAAAGAATTGATTTTATTCCTTTATAACGACGAATTATCTGAAGAATTGCCCATTCAACAAGTTGAAAAAATATTGATTGCAAGTGATTATTTCCAATTACCAAGATTACAAAGCACTTGTTCAATTAGATTAAGTGAATTAAGTGAAGAGATGGACTGTGATCAATTAATAGAATTATTTTTATGCTCAAAGCAAGCAAAGGCGAATCAATTAACAGAATTCTGTTTTTGGAAAATGGGATTTTTTTTCCAACAACTTGAAAAATCTCAAAAATTCAAAAAATGGTTAACTAACGAAGAAAAAATTAAAGTTGAAGAAATGAGGTACCCCCCAAAAAATTATCTTAAAGCTAAAAAGGGGTTTAAACTTAAAGTTGCAAAAACATTTGGGTTAGTAAAAAAAGAAGATGAAAAGAAAAAATAATTTTTAAATGCCATTGTAAAAATTGCAATTGAGATTGCCATTTTAATTAAAAATACGTCACAAAAATGTTTTCAAAAGTATCTATAATTTTGATACCAAATTTCTGTTGGGGTATTTTCGGGTCTCTATTAAAAAAATTTTTGATCACACTTTTTTAAAATGGCTTTAAAAAATTTTTTAACCAAGAAAGTTAAAAATTTTTAAAGAAAACAAACAATTATTTTTGAAAGTTAAAGAAAAAATAATTTTTTGTTTTAAAACAATAATTTAATAAAATATTTATTAAATATTTTATTATTTATTTTTAACTTTTAAAAAGGTTTTGTAAAAAACTTTGAATTTATTTTTTTTCAGAATGGAAAAAATAAAAATGAGTTAAGGAATTAGTATTTAATGAAAACAGGACAAAAATTTAAAATATATTATTGGTGATGTTATTTACTTATTTATTTTGTATATACCAAGTGTCAAAAAATTAAGATTGACAAAGAAACCCAGAAAGGAATGTATTTTCACTTAGTTCAATTTTTTTTTATTTTTTTTTTAAGAAAAAGAAAATGAATTAAAAATGATTTTTTTTATTACAATAAAAAAGGGGTTTCCCACGATTAATGACTATTTTTATCACTGTTATACAATAAATAGTCTTTATTATAATAAATATTGATGTATTTTTTTTTTTCTTTTTTCAGATAATTATTTTTGTAAAATTAAAAAATCGATTTATTGAGCTTATTGTAAAATATTTGTATTATTCTTTGAAAGATAGTTTAAACAATAAATATTTATAAAAAAATTTAAAAAATTTACTTTTAAACTGTGCTTTTATTATAAGACGAAATTCGATTTTTGAAAATAAAATTAATTCATAGATATTTGTGAATTAGGTAGTTTTATACTCAAAATTCTAAATCAATTTTTTTTTCGAAAAATGAAATAAAATTTTTGAAGTATTCTTGTGAACAAGCCAAGAAATTTGTTAAAAAAAATATTTGTAAATTAAATTTTTTTGGTCATTTCTTGAAAATGAGAAAAAGGCTTTTTTCAAACTTTTCAGAATAAAAATAATTTGCTAAATATAGCTGAATTTTATTAGTACATTTTTGAATCATCTATCAAATTTATAATAATTGGATTACACATTTATTAATATAGATATTTAGATTTGTATTGAAACACTAACAATTAAAAATACAAATAATATTTTTTTTTAAATCAATTCTATTCAAGATAAAAAAAAGATATTTACCATTTTCATATATCAACATAATATTTATAAATATAAGAGTTTTCTTTTTTTGATTTATATTGAAAAAATCTGAAATTGTTATTTGAAAAAAGAGAATAAAATTAATAAATTATTAAAATGTGGTTAAACCATACATTTCATAAGAAAAAGGTATAAAAAACGGTTTTTTTTTATAACAAAGTAAAAATGTTAATAAAGATTTCAGCTGGATCCAATTTTATTATTTTATAATAAAAATTTCTTCAAGTATTTATTTTATATTAAGAATTAGACATCCAATTTTTTTTTTTTTTTTTTTTTTTGATAATTACTATGCTTATTATAATATTTGCAAAATAAAATAAAATTTATTGTGATTTCTTTTTTTAAATGAATCGATTAAAGATTATTTCTACCAAAATCAAAACCATTCCAAGATCTGTCAATAAGGGTTTGAGTTTGCTGGTTTTTCTTCCAAAATTTGAATAAATAACGAAAACAATTTTATTTCTTTTTAAAAATTGAAATTTCATTAAAATTTTTTTCTTGAAAAAATACAACTCCTGTTTTTTTGTACAGAGTGGAAAACACTCCACCAAAACAAAACAATTCTTAAACCAAAATTGAAATTAAACTATTCTTTCCATGTTTTGAGAAAATAAATTGTTCTTTTTTGTTCTTTTCTTCAACTAAAAAAAGATAAAATATAATTACTACCAAACATTCAAGCTACAAACAGTTTTATTCCTGATGTGTATTTGTAATTTTTGAAATCCATTTTGTAATAAATAATCTCAAAAAGTAAATCTCATGAATGAAAATGAGTACCAAATCCCCGATGTCTATTATGGATTTAATTTTTGAATAAAAAATTTCATTTCAAAAAAAGGAATTAAACACGAATTTCCAGTCTTACTCTTTACCTAAATTCCATTTTATACTTTAGAATTCGAAATTGGAATGGTTGTTTTCCAAAAAATTATTCCAAAAAAATAAAATACCTTCTTATTTTTCGAACAATTGGAGTATTTCAAGACATTTAGTTTTTTGTTACAAATCTATTTTGTATCAATCTCTTATGATCAAAAAACTGAGTATCTAAACTTTTTTAACCATTTTAAATTCACCTTTCAATAAGTAACTCTTCATTCAATTCCAAATTAAGATTTTTAATTATGTTTTCCAAAATAAGCAAAAAATGTTTCAATTTTTTATCTTTGAATTTTTTTCTTTATTAGTTTATTGATCAACAATTCCCATTCAATTTTTAATAATAACATAAACGCCAATATTATTTTTGGTGTCAATTACTGGAAATTAGAAAAAATAAAAAATACCGAAATTGTAGCGAAAGACATATGACTAAAATTCAACTCTACTAAAAAAAGTATATAAATAGATTATACTCTGGTTGATTTACATATTAAAAATTTTTTAGTATAAAAAGATCTAATTCAAACATCATTGAATAAAATTTAATAAACTAATTTTCATTAAAAGGATATAAAATTTGTGAAAATCGATTTTTTTTTTAAATTTGAGGAAATAGAAAATATATAAAAAATAACGAAATTCATCATATTTGACAGAAATAAAGGCAAGTAATTAATAACCGGGGAAAAATTATTTATTTGAATGAAAAATCAACATAAGTGGTTAATGTCATCACCTTGATAAAATACTAGAGATTTTATTAAAATTATTAATTTCACAAAATTCTTTTTCTTTTTTGATAATAACTGTTTGGTTTGAATTAATTTTGATTATAAAATCATAATTTTAACCCAATTTGTTTTATTCATAGGAAAGTTAAACAGATTACAATCTATAAATACAATTTTTAAAACAGAAAAATCTATTAAAACATTTTAAAAATAAAAAATTACAGTCAGTTTCACTTTTAAGGCACAAACTTTCTACGAAATTTAAGGTACAAAAAAATCTCAAATTAAGGCACAAAATTTGGAATTTTTTTTTTTATAATTTATTTTACTAGAATCTGAATTTTGTGCTTTTATTTGAGTTTTTTTATGTGCCTTAAATTTCGTTGCAAGTTTGTGCCTTAAAAGTGGAACTGTCTGTAAAATAAAATTTTATATACAATTAAAAATTAGTAATTCAGTTCTTAAATTCCGAACTATTAAAAATAAGTTAAAAGATATATACTTCATTTAAAAATAAATCCAAGTATTAAAAAATTAGATAAGGTAGTAAATGGGAAAAATATCATTACAGTCAGTTCCACTTTTAAGGCACAAACTTGAAACGAAATTTAAAGCACAAAAAAATCTCAAATTAAGGCACAAAATTTGTAATTTTTTTTTTTACAATTTATTTTACAAGTATCTTGAATTTTGTGCCTTAATTTGAGATTTTTTTGTGCCTTAAATTCCGTAGCAAGTTTGTGCCTTAAAAGTGGAACTGACTGTACTGTAGTCAATATTCTGAAAATATTAAACAGTTTATTTCACATTGTTGAAGTTATAAATTTATCTCAGTCAAATATTAAAAAAATATCAAATATTCTCGACAAAACCCCATACAAAAAGGGTTTACTTCCTAAAAATACTCGGAAAATAATAAATCTTAAATATCAAAATTATGAAAATTATTTTTCTTGTCAATCGTTTTCAACAAATCTTATTTGGTTCGAAAACCTTTGGAAATTAAGAAAAACAAATAATAATAAATTAAAAATAAAAAATTCAAATCCCTATATAGATATATAAATCACAACAAGAGTACCACCCACAAAATAATTTATTTTTGTTTATTTATATTAAAACGAATTGGGTGAAAAAAAGATTTTATCTTTTCTTTCGGGAAAAAAACCCACAACAACACAATTTTAATTAATAATAACATAATGTATAAACCTATTAATTTTTATATTAGAACCTCTTTTTATTTGGTTTTTAAACTTTCCATGGATACAGGAAACGTTAACAGATATTTTTTTTCTATTTTGAAAACAAATTAATTTTGAGTACAAATATAAAATACAAGAAAATCAAACTACAGGTGTTAAATAATTTATGGTTAAAGGAAAAAATAAATAAAGTTTCATGTTATTTCTTAAATTAAAAAAAAAAAATCAAAGGTTATGAGCATATAATTTAAACCATTTCTTTAGTTTTTTGATTTTTTTATTCAGTTGTAAATTCTAAAAAAAATGGGTATTGTAACGATTTTTTATTTTTAATTTTGCTCAATAAATGATAACATTATTATTATTTTATCATATTTTAACTCTTTTTTCTTTTTTTTTTATTTTGAAAAATCAGATTTCATTGCTCCTTTCTCTCAATAAATATATGTTTAATATATTTATTTTTTTGACATTTTGTAATTAAATTAAAATTTAATTGTTTTTTTTTTTTTGTGACAATCTCCCCCGATTAATATATGTGTTTATCAGTCATTTCTTAATAAAAAAAAATAAATAATTTTTTTTCCATATATTCAAATTTTTAGAGGTGATTTAATTTTCAGAATGGAAGTACCCATTCCAGAAATTTGATAAAAGTTAGTAGAAATTTGTAAAAGTATTCAAGATTTTCGAGTGAACCCAAACATTGATAAAACTTTAAAATAAAATAACAATTATCCAAAATTAAATATTTAGGAATTTGTCATGGAAAAGAGAAACATCTACAAAAAAACTATGTAAAAATAAAAGTCAATTTTAAAAAAATAAAAATGATTTTTAATCAACAAAAATTATCTAATCATTAAAAACATAGTACAACAATAAAATTAAAACCAATGTATTTCAATGACAATTAAAAAAATAATTAAGAATCTTTTATTTTAATAAATATTGAAGTTTTCAGTAATAAAGACATATGGTTGTGTATAGACGTTAAAATGGACATTAATATTGTGGTGTTTAAATTTGATTAATATATATATATATATATAAAACGATAAGATAATAAATGTTATGGGGTTAATTTAGAGAATTAAACATTTCCCTTTCTTCTTCTCTTTGGTTGTTTCATTGTTATTATTGTTGTTATTTTGGTTGGTATTATTAGAGTTAGGATTTTTTTCGCCAATGACAATCCTGATTGCGTTATTGAAACAAGTGTGCAAATTCTTTTGTGTTAAAGCAGACATTTCTTCGTAACCGGCAGCGCCTAATTCCTTGGCCATTTTTTTACCTTGTTCTGTCGAAACGGGTTTGATGTTGTTTTGAGAGCAATAGTCTTGATCTTCTCGAAGATCCAATTTTGTACACACTAACATGAATGGGGTCTCGGCACAATGCTCTCTGACTTCTGGAAGCCACTTGTATTTAATATTCTCAAGTGACGTTGGGGAGATGGAAGAAAACATCATCAAAAAGATGTCTGTTCCTGGATAACTCAATGGTCTTAATTGATCATAATCCTCTTGTCCAGCTATGGTATTTTGGTGTTATGGATAATGGTTAGCAGTAAGGGTGTTTGAATATAATAAAGGTGGAAACATTTCATTTGAAATGAAAAGAAAAGAAAAAGAAAAATTAATTTTTAGTTTTTTTTTTGTTTGTGTTGTTTGTTGTTTGTTGTTTGTTGTTTGTTGTTTTGCTTACCTGTATCCCATAAGGTTAACAAAATTGGATTTTCGTCAACAGTTACATTTGTTGAAAAATTGTCAAACACGGTACTATTGATTTAGAAGAAATTGGATTTTTAAAAAAAAAAAAAAAAAAAAGATTTAGATCAAAAAGAAACAACTTAACAAGAAAATATTTTTGAGAGAAAAAAAACTTACGCTATTAAGTGTATTTTTGTTTGGAGGTTAAAATTGGTGATTTGGTATGTAAAAAAAAACATAGAATTCTTTGAAATTTGGTCTTGTGTTGATGTAGTAAAAAAAATTTTAATGTCACTTACGCTAAAAAAAAAAAAAAAGAAAGAAAAGAAAAAAGGAAAAGTTTTTTTATAAGCAGCAAAAAAAAGGAATGAAGAAAAACTGTGAAGAAATATTTACAACATATCTTTTTGGAAACTCGTTTTTAGCAAAGCTCATTAGAGCACATGTTTTTCCAACAGCACCATCTCCAACAGCAACAACCTTAAGGTAAAAGTAAAAACATAAATTTATTTCAGAAAAATAATATTTCGTGAGGATTTTGAGAGTAAATTCTCATTAGAAAAGATTTTAATTACCTTAACTTCAAGTTTTGACATTAATGATAAATAAGAAAATGGAAATTCGTTAAAGAAAAAATTTTTAGAAAAAATGAAATTTTTACAGTTATTTTTGTGTTGTTGTTGAAGAACAAGTGTTTAAGACAGTTTTGTGATTTGTTTTTTGTGATTTTTATAAAATATTCGCTTTTTTACTCAAAAAACTCATTAATGTAGTTTTTGATCCAAATAGTTATCATGATTACTTTCTTGTTATTTTTATTTCTTTTACAGGCAAAAGAACAAACTTTTTGTTGGGTTTGTATGAGGTAAAGAACATTCACCAAAATTCATCCATAAATTAATGACTTTTAGGAGTCTAGAAAATCGACTTCTAAAGAAAATATCTTGAAAAGCGAAAATATTGAGTAAAAAATATTTAGTTTTGTCAAAATACTGTGACAAATCTTTGGGTGAAGATTAATAAGAGATCAAAATAATACTGTTTTGGGATTGACGTATTTTTAGTTTATTGTGTAATTGGTGCAACACTGTTTTTCGAACATCTTTGATTTTTTTAATTTAAAAAGTAACTCATTCACTAAAACAGTTTCCTTCGATTTTTTATTACAAACCTTAATAGAACCTGAAAATGAAAAATAAGATCTAACAATGAAAGAAACAATAATGGAATAAAGACAAAATTGAGGACTTCGTCAAAGTAGTTTTTGGAAGAATATCTTTACAAAAAATTTTGATTGTGAAATTACAAAAAATTACAATTAAAAAATTGATTATTTTGAGATCTTCAAAACCACTCATGAATTTTGATATGAAATTAGATTTAAATTGTATTTGTTGGGTTGATTGAAAATAATATAATGAATTATTATTTGAATTATAATTTTTTTCTTCTTTTTATTGATTTTTACTTTATCTTTTTAGTAAGGTACCAAATTAAAAATCTAGATGAATTTTTGATCTACAATGGTCAACTAAAATATTTTTCTTCTATAAGGCATTCAAAAAATTAAAGGGAAATTTTTTTCACTTCAGTTTCTTTTGTTATTGGAATCTATTTTCAAGTAATAGATTGTAATTTGTGAACTCTATTCTTTTGTTTGGTTATTTTTTTTTTATGATTTACCTATATGTGTCTTGAGTTTACAAATAACCTGTAAAAGGAAAGTAAGTTTTTAGAATTGAAAAAAAAAAAATAATTGTAATAAATTTTACATTAATAGATCAAACCTTGATTTAACTTAACTAAACGATCTTTCATAATAATTGTCCGATTAAAAATCAAATTTTAAATAAAAATATTTTTAATAATTGAAGCTATCTATTATAATATAAAAATTTCGATTCAAATATTCAATACTATACTCAAGAGATATTTATTTTTTTGTCTCGAAATAAAAGAAAAAAAAATAAAAAAAACTGTTAAAAAAGATTGGGATATTTATTTTGAAAGAAGCATTACATAAAAAATAGAAAATTTAAAAATTAATAAAACCCATTTATCGATTCTCCTTCCATTTGAATAACTAAATCTAATCTCTTTTTCATATTTGAAACCAAATTTTTCATTAATTCATCTGTTACTTTTTTCAAATTTTTCATTTTCATTTTCATTTTAACAAAACACAGTTGAAAAAATAAAAAAGAGAAAAAATGATTTATTTGCAAACTTTTCATTGTGAGAGGATAAACTTCAAAATGATACAAAAGCAATACATTATTCAAATGTAAGATGGGCCATTTATTATGAAATTTAGTTTATATTTCACCATCGAGGCCCAAATTTTTTTTCGAAAATCAATTATTTTTTATAATTAGCCCTTTTTTTTTTAAAAAAGAAAATAACAGAAGAATACATATCCGAGAATAATTGGTATCCATAAAAAGTAAAGCATTAGATTTTCTTAAGGGTCTGGGTTATGTTAATTTTTTTTTTTTGAAATGATAATAAAAATTTTGCAATTTTTTCGAGTACAGTGGTGTAACTAACCCGTGTTTTTTATTTTAACCCATTACTAAAATTTAACTCAAGAAAAAAATAGTGGCTGGCTCTAGAAATAAAAGAAACAAATCAATGTGATGAAAACGGTATATAAACAAGAAATTGGGTTCTTTAAATATATTTTAAATAAGAATTATGAAGATACTGTAAGATTAAAATGTAAGTTTTTGACAAAAAAATGAGCAAAATTTCATTTTTGAATTTTTATAAAATAATCATTTAATCTCACAAATTTTGTAAATATAATGAAATTTTTGAAACAAAAACATTTAATATAATTGAGCCATTTTCATTAATCAAAGATCTAACCTCTAAAGTCAATTTGGATCTGAACCAAGAATCTATAAATGATTTCTAGTCTTCCAATACTAAAGTCTGAAAAAAAAAAAAAAACATGAGTTAAATTTTAGTAATGGGTTAAAGGTTGTCTGAACGGGTTATTTCCACCACTGTACCCAATATTAAGCAAAAACAAACCAACCGTTGAAGCAAAATGAACTACAAAAATCAATAATCGAAAAAAGATGTCATATTTAGAAAAAAAAAACAAAATAAAAACACTCAATTTCCAATTTGGATTGTTAGAAGAATATAATTTTGAATACCACCGGGTTAGTTTTGAAGTGTCTCTCTTTGGCGCTTTTTGAGATCTCGAAGATTTTTTTTCATTTATTTTCATTTTTCTCAAATAGGTTAATTTTATCTCATGAATGTTATAAAATTCTTCCTTTATCAAATATTGAGAGTTATAAAATAACACAAATTAGATTAAATCAAATTAAATTGACTGTGGACTTAAATAAAACGATTTGTTTTAAATTGAAGAAATTTAACATTTGGATATTTATAAAAAAAATACAGTCAGTTTCACTTTTAAGGCACAAACTTACACGGAAATTTAAGGCACAAAAAAAATCTCAAATTAAGGCACAAAATTCAAATTCTAGTAAAATAAATTGTAAAAAATAAAATTCGTAATTTTGTGCCTTAATTTGAGATTTTTTTGTGCCTTAAATTTTGTTGAAAGTTTGTGCCTTAAAAGTGAAACTGACTGTATTTTTTTTTTGGAGGAATAAAAAAAAGATCTTTATTTTATAATTAAATCAAAAACGACACCTAAAGGATATGAGATAAGAAATTATCATATTGTAATTTGTATACCCTGAGTTCCAGAAGATTTATAAAATTTGAAATTTTTAACAAATTGTGAAATTATATTGGATTATATTCTTAATTGTATGTTCGAACTGTAAACCAAAATCCAATGTTTTTTGATATGAATTGATTTTTTTTTTCACAGATCTTTTTTTGTTTTTGAAAATTAGTTCAAACTTGGCTTAAAAGAGGAATGGAAGTCTTAGTTAAAACCATTACCTACTTATTATCAATGATATGAACCAGTAAAATTTCAAAATATTGTAAAAAATACAAATTTAATACTTCCTCCCGACCACAAGAGATAAAGGATAAAAAATCATAAAGTTTTGACACATACATTCTTTATAATAGCTTAATTTTTAATAATCATTAAAATTATCGAATTTTTATCAATTTCCATAATTCAATTAATACATAAAGTCTAATTTTTACTTTAGATATACAATTAACATTGTCTATCGGTCTTTTTGATATTACAAAAAAATCATCAAGTGTTAAAAGTGATATTTATTCTATTTACTTGTAAAAAACCAACTAAAATGATAGAAAATCTTGATAACCATCATAGTTTTAAATCTCAAAATCTAAAAAAAAAAAACAAAGTCCTTTTAAATAAATTTTTATTAAAATTTGATAATTACAATCAATTTTTCGAAATACCTTTCTGGAAAAAAATTATTAAATGGAAAAAAATTTTTAAATTGGTGTTAATTGTAAGATGGTAGTGAAAAGGAAAAGTTTGCAATTATTTTTTTAATTATTTTTCGCTGATCCACTGAAGATAATGGAAACTGAAATTCTCCAAACTATATTAACACCTATTTTCAAAACCTTAAAGCCAATTCCACATGAATGGACAGATCAAAACATCAATCAAACCATAACAATCACATTTACTAATACTTTCACAATTAAATCTCAAATTTAGGAAAATTGAAACGGCTCAAATTTTTTTTTTTTTTGTTTTTTTGAATTCTCTTTTGTTTCCAACAATCCCTCTAATTTTTTGAATTGGTTTTAAGTTTTAAAATAAACAAAAAAAAAACATTAAAATATATTAGAAAATGAGAACATTTGCTTCTGTTTTACAATTATTTTCAATTTGAAAATTTTTTTCTAGAATTGTTCCAATTTTTTTCAATCCAACAAGATGCCTAAAGCCAAAAAAGACAATCAAATTGTATTTAATGAATATAAACTATGAATTTCCTTCCATTTAAGTACTTTTATTTTCACATAATTAGTGTCCTTAGAGAAAAAAATTCCAGAAACTACAAACAAAAAATTATCATTTATTCAAACTTTATTTTTTTTTTTTATTGAATTTTTTCTTTTTGAAAATTACCCAAAGAATAAAAAAAAAAAACAAAAATCTGTACATTAAAACACTAATCATCACCAACAACCACACCACCACTCCACATTCTTTTAACGAATATATGTCTTGTGATGGAAGTACCAGATTTATTTAATCTCAAGAACCAATCCAAACCACCGATCTTTCTTTTTATAAAATTTTTTGTTTTAGTCTTTCTCAGCTATTTGTGTGGCCATTACAGATCCTTTAGCTTATTACTGTTACTGTTACTGTGGGTGTCTGTTTGGATTCTTCATTCAAGGTCGATCCCGCAGGAGCAATTTTCAATTAATGATGCCTTGCCTGAACTGATGCAGTCGCGAGAATCGGAAACAATTGATTGGGGCAACAAATTGCTTACCCAATTATGGGCGCAGTGGTTCACCCCTGAGTTGACGGAGTATTGTAGGAAGGCAGCCGAAGAAAGTTTAAATACAAGCTCGAGTATGTTTGAAACGGCACAGGTGCCATCTCTCTTTTTAGGCAGCACCGCGCCCATGCTAACAAGCATCAAGGAACTGCCTCGGGAAAAGGGCTCGTACCAGTTGCCCTTGACTGCAGATGTGATCTACTTTGGCCAGTTCTCGACGACACTGAAAATCAAATTTAAGGGAACCATGCCCAACCCCACGGTGAAGGTTTCTGCTTCAGATTTAATACTCATGGGGACAGTGAGGATCTTAATTTCGTTTTTGCCAAGCCCGCAAGACATCAGTCCCTGCATTTCAAATATTGCCATTACCTTTGAATCGATCCCAAAGGTTACTTCCTTAAATGTTCGTGCGTTGGGAGGGCTCCAGCTCAACTCACTGCCCGGGATTAGATCTTGGCTGTTAAGAAACGCCGAAAGAGGCCTTAGCTTTATAACGACACCTAACTATATTATTTGGGAGTGGATTACAGACAGATGGCTGTTTTGGGAAAAATTGAAAGTCCCAATCGATCTTGGTCTTTTTGATCTTGACGAAAACCAAATCAAAGAATTCGAAATCCAACAAGAAAAATTAAGGATCAAATATCGCCAGGATACTGAAAATATCCGCCAGCAAACAAAAAGGCTAAAACAAAAAATTGAACCAAACCATAACGAAGACAATCTCGAAAAGGAGGCCATTCAAGAAGTACACGAAGAAGAACAAGAAGATGAAATTGAAATTGAAATTATTAACGAATCGGAATATGAAGATTACAAGAAAGAGAATAACATTAACAATTCAAATTCACCAATTGAGAAACAAACTGGCAAAAAAATGAATTTAAATATTATCTCGAACTATTTAGAGAATTCAACCAAGAATAATGAGAACGAGAATGAGAATGAGAGTAATGATCATATAAATTCTTCAACAGGAGTGAATAATCAAAACACTGACGAGCCAACGCAGGAAAATAAAAATATCGAAAATTCCAAGTTGCAAAGCAAACAAGGGACAAGAAAATCACGTGATAATAGCCAAGGCACACTCTCAGAAAGAATTTCCACTTTAAAGGTGCATGCGACCGAGAGGATTGTGGAATTAAATTCATTGATCGAAAGATTAAAAATAATCTCAAATACACTATCAGACCAAGAATATTCAATTGACGAATACCCGAAAATTTATTCCGAGCAATCAGTACTTAAAAAAAGATATGTAAAAAGATTTTATAGCGTTATCTTGCAAACAAAAAATATACTTCTTGAATTTAAACAGTTAATCACAAATAAATCTTTAACACATAAAAAAAAAAATCTTCGAAAACTTTACAGAAGCGAATATTCTACCTTAATTCAAAATATTAAAGTTTTAGAAAACAGTCAAAAGTTCTTAGTAAGGAGAATTAATTCTTTAGATCCTGAAAAAAGAAGTAGAAAGGTGAATTCTCAACAAGTATTCCAAAATTATTTTTTCTAAATATCAACGAATTAATATTGTTTTTTTTTTTTAATTGTTTTTTTTTTTGAATTGTGTTTTTGTTTCAATTCAAAATATATTTATCAAATATGAAGATTTATTATTTTGTTTTTTTTATTAATAATTATCCATCATGATTTTATCCAGAGTTTTATAAAAAGGGTTTTAAAATATAAATTAAAATGAAAAAATTATATATTTTTAATCCATTTTTTAATCACGATGTTTTCCTTTACCAAATGTTTTTTTTTTTTTCGTATCAGTAACGATTCACAATTCTTAAAATTTAATAAATAAATAATTTTGATTTTAAAATATTTTTTTATTTTGTTAAAATACTTTTAAGGGAGTACACATGTGCAAAAATTGATGTTATAATATTTTAAGTTGTTTTACAAGAAACATCTACCATGTGGGCACATCAGAAAAGTTTAATATTATTTGGAAAAATAAAAAATTTAGGAAATTGATTAAAAAATAACTAAATTCGAAAAAATTGGGCACAGCTTAAACTATTGAAAGAATAACAATACTGCTCTTTACATTCAATTTAGTAATTAATTTTGAATTTACAAACTATTTCATTTTTTGTCTTTTTTGTTCTGTTATCATTTCCCTTTTTCGAGTTACATAATCTGTTTCCTTAGATCTGGTATTTTTTTTTTCGATGGTTGATAGAAGGTTCTTGTTGATTTTGTCGAATAGAATAATCACACAAAAAGTTTTTTGATGTTATCTTATCATTTGATTTATCAATAATTGTTGGTGAAATTTCAACATATTTTCCAATACTTTTTTTGTACTGCTCGTTTCATTATTTTGGATATACCAATTTTTTTTTTGTTTTTTATATTTTTTTCTTTTATTTGGATTAAAATGATTAATTATTAAAACTTTCAAACTGTGTGACTTAAAAGTGTTTTCTTTTATTATGTTAGGAAAAATACAATAAATTGGGTTTTATTAGGATATTTTTGATTTTGGGTGTGTCAAAATTTTTAATATGGGGCTTATTAAGACTTCAATTTTAAACATATGTACTTTTTTTAAAAAATAAAATTTAATCTTTCAAAGAACTCATTTTTTTTTATATAATTTGTTTTTTAGATTCTGAAAAAGAAGGGTTAACCCTATCTGAGCACTAATTAATTTGAGTTCTATTTTTTTAGATTCTAAATGTCACATTTTCAAATAAAAACCAAAAAATGACAACCTATTATATTTATAAACAAGTAATTTAATTCTTGAAATTGGTAAATATTTTTAGTTTTAAGTTGGAAAGTAATGATTTTGAAAAAAAAAATTATTTTAGTGTTTTTATTTTCATAATTAATATTCAAATTTAAATATCTTTAAATAAAAAAATTAAGGGTATAAACAATTAAAAAAAATGTTAAAAGTTTAACAAAATTTTATCATTTATATTTTAACAATTCACTAATTTTTTTATCTTTTAAAGTTTGGAAAAAAAGTATACTTTTGTATTTTCAAAAAATGAAAAAATATTGTAAAAGAATTTACAATATTGAAATTTTTTTTAACAAATCATATGGAATTATTGACAAGAATACCTATAACAATTCAAATCATTGTTGTGGGATTTAAAAATTAATTTTGAATTTTGAGGATAAAATCACTTATTCCCCAGTTAAAAAAAAAAAAAAAAACAACTAAAAGTACAATTGTAATCTTTTAACATAAATGGTAAATATAAAATTCCCATATCCCTTGTTTATAATCTCTTCCCAAACATCTGACCCCCCTTGTTTCAAATAATTTTTTTTTTTTTGTCAACATTTTTCACGAATTTTCTCTTATTTGTGATCAGATTATGAATTGTAAATATTAATGAATAGCTAGAGCAATTTATTTTTTTCCTCAATGAGTAAATGTTTAATCTTTTTGATTGGATATTTAGATGAAAACAGCAAAAGAAAAAATTTTAAATATTTTAATATAAATCTAAAATTTATGAATTTCTGATAATAATATAAAAATTAGAAATTACTATTTTAAAATTGCTGTATTTGTTAAAAAAAATAAAATTCAAAATTTGGGTTTGTTATTAGAAAAAGCAGGAAAATTGACAAGGGGAATTTCAGTAACCGGCACCAATCTTTTAGATTTTATTTAAATTTGATTTTATAAAATTTGAACAAAGACAATATATATATATATTTAAATCTTAAATCTTCTCTTATAATAATTAATCGAATTATTGAAAAATTAAGATCTTTTTTCAATAGACAGGATTTAATACTCTCAAAATTTTTAATACAAGATTTTTCTAATTAATATATTTACAGTTTTCTTTCGAGTTCCCAAAACTATTACAGTTCAATTATTTGTTGAAAACCCCTAAGCTCTTGTAAAAAATTAATTAGAGATGACTACCACAACTAATGCGGTTTTTTCTCTACTGTTATTTTCGAATTGTAAAAAATTAATTTTATCTCAAAGTTTCAAAAATAAAGAGATTAAATTAAAAAAACTCAAGATTATCTTGATCAAATGATTCTGTGAAGGTCTTGTTTTTTTTCTACAATTAATCCAATCATTAGATAATTAATTGATAACCTGGAATAAAAATTTTTCAATCTTTATTGGAAAATGATAGTATTATTTATTAATTTGATCAAAATTAAAACAAATAAACCAATATCTTAAAAAAAAAAGAGAAAGGGTACCAATTCACAAATCATTTTTAAATGTGTTGTAACTTGAATAAAACATTAAAAGAAAAAAATATTTCATCCTTGACAAGGTTATTAATTTGTTCTTAGGAATTGAAAGCTTTTTAAAAATTCTAAATAATTGACCAATCTTTAAGTCAACCAAATAATATTCTTGACAAGTTTTCGTTTGAAGTGAGACAAATTTTCGTTTGCTTTTATTTTGAAATTACAACAAGAAATAAATAACAGCAAAAATAACAAAAAAAAAACTAAAACTTAAAATCAACCGAGATTTTCCAAAAAGATTTGGATTGACCATAGAGATTTAAAAAAAGTCACCAAAATTGTCGACCCAATAATCAATTTTAATATCTGTTTTCTCCAAGTCTTCAATATTTGAGATTCCTGTACCAACACAACAAGAAGATATTCCGACATTTTCAGCGAACTTGAGATCTGTGTCTATTCGATCTCCGATCATACAAACCCTTTTTTTATCGACAACAAGACCCTTTTTTTTGAGAACTCTTTGGATAACCTCAAAGGAGGTAACTTCTGGCTTGCCAATGATCTTTGCCTTCCGTCCTGTGGCATGCTCGACCATTCTCACTAACGAGCCAGTACCGGGGAATTGGAGCTTTCCAAAGGGGAATGAGGCGTCTGGGTTTGTTGCCAAGAAGGTGACGTCGGGTCTGTTGTAGAGATAGAGGCTCAGCAAGGCAGACTTTGACCAGCTGAAATGGCGGTCCCATCCAATTATTGCAATTTTCACCTTCTCGTCCAGTTTGACCTTCTTCCCGAAAAATAGATCAATAGGATCTCCGTGATCTTCGGCAGTAACCACGTTTAATCCAAATTCCTTCATCGTGTTAAAAAAGGGCTTTTCACCAACTGCAAATATTTTGTCTTTTGTGCGATCAAAATTTGGGATCGTATCAATTAGTGGCGAAAGCAAAGTGGTAGGTGTCAACAATTGCTGCTTATCGAGAAATGGGAATTCATATTTTTCAAACTCGGAACGAAATTGTTTAAAATGCTTTGTGCTGTTGTTCGTCAAATAAAACGTTTGTTTCTTTTCTTTATTCAATAAATTCAGTAATTTTTTGATGCCTGGTAATCTTTTTCCTGAGTTCCATAAGACACCGTCACAATCAAAAATAAATGAATCGTGTTTTGTTATCCAATGTTGAAAGGTAGCACCAGTTAAAATTGAGACCATAGTTTGGTAAAATAATTCTTATCAATAATAAATTTGAAAAAATGTTCATCTTATTTTTGTGATAACAAGAATCACAGTGCTTTTAATACTCTTTGAACCTTTTACAATGATACAAACAACTACCAATTCTTGTAAACACTTTCCAACACTTTTAAAGTGTTTAAAGTTTTGTTAAAGTAATAAGCTTTTGTAACAGTCCTGAGATTTTTAATTTGATGTTTTAATAAAAAAGCAAAACTTTCCAGATTCTCAACTTTCTCAAATCTAATAATCAATTCCTGAAACCTTTCGTATCACCCATGGACTGGACTGATCTGAAATTATCTTGGAAAGTGTTTTAAATATCATTTTATGTTCAAGTCATATTCATTTTTAGCTTCAATTTTTTTTTGCAATTTCAGGTAATTTTAATTTCTCAAAAAACTCTCTTAATTCCTAAAACTGAAAAATAACACTTTTATATCTGAAAAATACTCAAAGATCATTTGGTTGGTAATTCATTAGAAAAATCTTGGGTTTTGTAAAATTGAAAAATAAATTCATGGAAATTATTAATGAAGTTTCTTGAAAAATAAATAAATTTTCTAAATTCCAATAAAATTGCCCATTTTCAGAAAACAAAATGTATATATTCAAATTTAAAGGTGTTTTTTTTATTATTATTATTCAACTATTACAGTACCTAATTAAGTATTTAATAGTATACCTTCAGTTAAATCGGAATTGAAGAAAAATTCTTGTATATTTTCTAAAATTTTGACTTATGAAAGCAATTTGATTTCAATTTTTTCAATTTATAGTAGGGAAAAAAATACCGGACATGAAAAAAATCCCGGACAAGATTTTTAATTGTGAGTATTAGTAAAATTTTTGTCTAATTTCAATGAAATCCTTATTTTAAATAACCAATTTTTTTATGAGATTAGTAATAAACCTTCCTAAAGTCCATCAAAGTAAGGTGTCTCTAGAATACTCGAGTAATTGTTTGATATCCATATGTCGATCAACTTTTTTTGAAAAACAATCGAGTTTTATTGAGGTTTACTAGAGTTTGGAAAATGATAATTTTTCTTCTTGTTTTTTTTGATTGATTGAATGGTGTTTTCAACAAGTGTGATTTCATCAATCATCATTGTAATAAGTGGGGGGGGTTATAATTGAAAAAGTTTGATTCTTAAAAAAAGGAATTTGATTGTACATAAAATAAATTACACAATAATTTTACTAATATTCACAATTAAAAATTTTGTCCGGGATTTTTTTCATGTCCGGTATTTTTTTAACTGCTCTATTATATTTTTTTTTTTATTGTTTTTTTTTAAGGGATAGATTCTCTTAAAAATGTCAACTTTTTTTTTTTTTTTGAGCCTCAGAAAGTATAATAACTAAAAAAAATGTCTACAATTAAGAAATTAATGTTATCGAAGGCACATTCAATTATTATTTTCCTAAGATTACTCTAAACAATTGATATTTTGGAAGTTGAAATATACGATTTTACATTAGAATATATACCCATTTGGTATCAATTAATGAATTTTATTAATAACCCTGTTTTTTTTAATTTTTTTCTGTAGCAACCTTATAACAAATAAATCTTAAATGATATTTTGTTTATATATAACGAAAGGGCCTAATTAAAGAAAACAAATCGAAATAAACCACCTTTCCATCAAGTAAATCAGATACAATGAAGTGAATTACAGGTTTTAAAGGGTTTAGATAGATATTAGAAGAAAAATTTATTTTGGAAATTTCAAATGAAATAATTTTTTTTTTACATTTTTTTACATTTTACTTATTTTTTAACGATGTTTTTTTGAAACATAATTCATTTGTAAATATTTTTTTATATTGAAAGATCTCATGTCACTTTTTAAAAACATCTTATTCAAATGAGGTGGGAATAGTGAAAATCATTGTAGAGAAATCCTATTAATTTCTATTGAAATTTTATTTGATCTAAAATAGACAAACAAAATGGACATTGTTATTTTTCTCAATAGGTTCTCTAAGAATTTTGTTTTTTTTTTATTCATAAGAAAATATTTTATTTTTTCTTTTTATTCCATACGTATATCAACTATTCTCTATGCACTATTTAATTTACTTATGTTTTATTTGTTCTTAAAAGTTTAATTATAACAAATAATAAATATTTTAAAAAAAATATTAGGAAACTTTAACAGAAACAAAGTTTTTATCAAAAACAAATGAAGAAAAACATTCAAATATAATAATCCAAAAATAACAATATAATGTCCAAGATCAAATTAGAAAATTTATTATTTTCATTATTATTATTTTTTTTTTGAATTTAAAAGTATTAAGTTAAATCAAAGAATTTACAAAATTGTTTCGAATTATGGTAAAAAGCATTTTTAACTTTTTACTAATTTTTTTTTTATAAAATTGGTCAACATTGATAACAAAATGAAAGAATAAAATCAATACTAGGAACTTGTATACACTTGGTGACATATCCACTGAATCTAAATGAGTGATAAAAAACTGATAAATATACTATCAATAATAAATTTAAATTCTACAATTTATAATTACTCATTGATATATGGCATTTGTTTGTTTTAATTTTTTATTGGAATAGAGTAAGATATTTTATTTAAAATAATTCTTTTGAATTAAAAACTAATATTGTTAGCTTGTCTAAAAAAAATTGTTTTCATAAGGAAATAAAAAGATTTTCGAATTTAAAAAAAAGAATTAAAAGAAAAAAAAACTGTTATCTTTGACATGATTAAAAAGAATAGAGTATAATTAAAGAGTTTAATCTACTATTTTGAATAATAAAAAAATAATGAGACATTACAGCAATAATCACAGGAATGGAATTTATATATATATATATATATATATCCCTGTCCATCCCCAATTAGCCATAATTTAATCAAGTTTATAATAAAAGATTTAAAAAGATATTTATATACTAATATATTTATTTTCTTATTTACCTTTAATAAAGAATTTTATTATTAAAAAAAGTCAAAATAGTTCAAAAATAAATTATTTAAGTTATTGTATTTTTTTTTTTGATATTGGTAAAATAATAAGAATTATTTATTTTTAAAAAATTTTTTTTCAATATTTTTTATTATTTTTAAATTAGAAATTTAATTGCAAAAACAGTAATTTAAAACTAAATAAATTGATTTAATAATAATAACTATCAAAAAATGTTTTGTATTCAATGCAAAAATAAATAAATAAATATATAAAATACTGAGAAATTTTCCTTTTTTTTTTCATCCAAAATTTTAATAAATTATAAACTAAGAAAAAATGAAATTTATTTATTTAGGTCAAAATTAAAAATTATTATGAATAATTATCTAAAAATACATTTTAAATTATAGAAAATACTTGAAAAAAAAAAACAAAAAAAAATTGTATATTCATTTCATTTATTACATTGGAATTAAATCAATTAATTTTTTTTAATAGATAAAGCGATCCACCTTAATTTTTAAAAAACAATGAAAATGAATTAAATATTGTTTAAATATAATAAAATAATCTTTGGAACCTCGTTATTTAATTTTTAATTTTTTTATTAGTAAAAATTTGAAAAATAATCTTTACAAAAATTGAAATTTTCAATATATTTTAATCCGGATCTTGGAAAATAATTTTTTGTCTCTGGCCTATTTTCAATAATATTGTTAATTTTATGTCTAGTTTTTATAAAGTAATAAATTAAAAAATTATAAAAAATAAAAAAAAAACAATAAGTAAGCTGATTTGAAGCTTTGGCCAAAACATTTCAATTTAAAAAAAATTCATTTGTTGAAAAAATTTCCAAATTTTACAATAAAAGAACTTACTATTTTTTAAAAATTTAATTTATATATTTTTTTATTTTTAGTTTATTTAAAAGTAAATATATATATATTAACATTGGTTAATCATAAATAAAACAGATTTTCTATGCCATTTCAAAATATCTTTTATAATAAATAAATTATTTAATAAAGTGTTTTAGGTAATATTGGAGAATAAACGACCCCCAAAAAATTTCAGTAAAGAATGATGTGTTTTAATCATTACAAATAAGAATTTTTTGGTGATTAGACAAACATTTCAATAAAAAATAAATATTTTTTTTTTTTTTTCAAAATTTAGAAGGAAAAATCATAAAATCACAATAATCAAAAAAATTTTTCAAAAGTCGAATTTATTTTTTTAAAGTTATTTATCGAATATATGTACCTATACAATTTTTAATTTAAAATTTTTCTTTCAAAGATAATTTTTATTAATTCTATATCTTATAATCTTTTGATAACAAATCAAATTAAATATTTTGTTTCAAAGGTACTTGTATATTTGAAGTTCTAAGGGGTAAAAACTATTTTTCAGTCAAAGTTACACAGTTTTAATGGATGAAATACCTGTTTTTAAATAGTTTGCATCGATATTAGATGAAAAAAAATTTATTTTAGAAATTTTAAAAATTGAAATTATTTTTTCACATTTCTACACATTTTTTTTTCGATTTTTTTTTAAAAAAACGTCATTCATTTGCAAAAAAAAATTATTGAAAGATCAAGAGTCACTTGGTAAAAACGTGTTATTCTAAGGTTATTGAAACCATTTAAAGATTGTTGAGAAATCTATTTATTTCTATTGCAATTCAATTCGATCTTAGATCTTGATATTTGATAAATAAATGGGAAAAAAATTTTCACTTCATTTTCGTTTCTTTTTTCAAATAGAGACCACAAATCCCAATACACTTCGTTTGGGGGCTTGATTTCTAAAAGAAAATTATATAAAATGGAGTGAAAATTGTTTATTATTTATTATTCAAATACTAGTTGAAGATATAAAAGAACACTCTTGTTTTAATCAATGTAATTTCAATAATAATTTGAGTCTTTTCAATTTTTAAGAAAATCCATTGATTTATTAGTTTTCTTTCAGTCAGATATCAACAATTCTTTAATGTGTATTATTCTGCTTATTTTTTATTTGTTCCACAAAGATCGATTATATATAATAATTGATATTTAAAAAAAATGTTCGGTCACTTTTAACAAAACAAAGTTTACTTCATTTTAGCAGATTTTTTATTTTTTCAATTAAAAAAAAGAGAAATATTTTTTAGAAAAAGGCATTAATTTGTCCGTAAAATAATTTTTAATATTTATGTTTTTGAAAAATAAATAATAAAAATCGATAAATACTTATGGAAAAAGAAAAAAAACTAATTAAAATATATTTACAACTTTATACTATAAAGTTATTGGGTATATGATTAATTGTCAAAATTGTTCAAATTTCAAAATTGGTATAATTGACGTTTTACCCATTTTTATGACTATCTAAACTCTTTTTAAAAAATTGTGACTCACCTGAAATAATAAATTGAAAAAAAAAAAATATACTATAGTATTCAAGAACAAATAATATCTAAATATGATTTGTAATTCACTTTTAAGTCATTCTAAATCTATAAAAGCCTGATATATTAAAAATTAAAAAAAATAAAACCAAAAACTAAAAAAAAGTGAGTCACAATTTTTGAAATGAGCATTACCCATTTTTTATGACTGAACTTTCACTGAAAAAAAGTTGAACAACACTATTTTTTATGAATAATTAAATCCATTTTCAAAGACATGACATAGTCTCAATTTTCATAGTGATTATTTGTCATTTCGAAGATCTCTTTTTTTTTCCACATGATCTTTTATTAAAAAAAAAAAAAAAAGAAAAAAAAAGAAAAAGAAAAAGAAAAAGAAAAACAAAAGAAAAACAAAAGAAAAACAAAAATTTGAAAAATTAGAAAAAATGATTCTGAGCCAAAAATTTGAAAATAATTTTTCTTAAGTATACTGGAATAAACCCACACAACAACTCTCATTAACATTATAAAGTGAGTCAAAATTTATGAAAAATAGTTTAGATTATATTCATTATTATAAAAGTTTTTAATGGTTTTTTTTTTAATTGTGAGAGAGAAAAAATTAATTAATTTACATGTTTATCAGGAGTATCTAATTACTTAAATTTTAGAAAATCCAAAAAATTGAAACCACTAATACTAAATAAGATATATAAAACTGTTCAAAATTCAATTTCAACTACAGGGGGTTTAAAGAAGATTTTTACCCCATAAAACAAGTGATACATGTCAATTACTTCTTTTAATTATTTATTGTTTTTTTTTTCTTAAAATCAGAGTCCAAACCTCTACCATATTCGGAAAAAACATCCGAACCTATCCTAACATACTCTAACCTATCTTAACAAATCTTGAAGGGGTTTTTAAAAGGGTTTTTTTAAATGCCTAACAGCCAATAAATTTCAACAGAATTGATTATTTAGAAAAATAGATAATTTAACCTATTTTTACAATTAATAATTTTATAAACTTATTTGGTAATTTCAAATTTTGTATTATTGGAATAGGAGAAAAGAAAGATCACAAACGAGCTTCAAAAAAAAAATATCAAAAAAGATTAAAAAAAGATGATAATCAAATTAAAAAATAATTTTTTCACAATAGTTTTCTAAATTAAATAAAAGTAAATATTTTTTTTTGTTTTATTTTTTGATAATAAATTCCAAAAATTAGAAAATTAAATGATTACAATTATCAAAATTAATAATTTATATATATATATATATATATATACTTCTTTAATAAATCTTATTATGATTAATTTTAATTTAATAATTTTCAAAAAAATTAATAATAAAAATAAAAAAGTTGGAATATTAAAAAAAATTAACAAATTCTTTAAAAAATTAATTTTTTGTAATAAATATTGGATTTAATAAAGTTTTCATTTTTTCAAAAAATTCTGTTAATTTTTCATGTAATTGTATCATATCTGTTGTTACGATTTTTTCATGAATCCTGAGACCAGTTTCTAAAAGTTGTAATTGTTCTTTTAATAAGCGACGTAATTTTTCAACTAAGGGTGTATGTTTTGGGTTTTGTTGTAAATATTCTTCAACGAAGAATGCGTCTATATACTTGAAAACACCACCATTTACAGCAGCGTCAATTACCCCATTAAGTGCCATTGTAAAAGGATTTACGTTGGTTTCCTTCAAGGTGCCAAATTTGTTATTAAATTCCTTCAATTCGTTATTTTTAGTCTCCAATGAGCCGATAGCGTTTTGAATTGGCGAAAGTTCAATTATTCTGTGTTCTTTAATTTCAATTCTTCTATGGCTTGAAGGGAAAGCTCCGTTTAAAATATAATAATCCTTTCTGATCCATAAGCTTTTAAATTCATTTTTTTTATCCTTGCCCTTAAAAAAGGGCTTTAAATATACAAAGATATTTAAATCGTAATTATTTTGAAATTGCTTAATATACTCTGGCAAATGGACTTTATCAGTTTTTTTTAAATTACCGCTACCACTGCCAGTAATAGTAGTAGTAGAAGAAGAAGAACCCGTTGAAGAATAGTAATCTTCCAATCTAGTTGGGTCAACTTTAGCGATTTGGATATATTGTTCGATCGTTTCCAGCTTTTCTTCATTTGGTTCATCTGGGCCTATTGTGGCGTTGGGGAATTTAGTTTTTATTGTTTGAACAAAGGTAGTTAACTGTTCTAATAATTGCCCCTTATAAACAAATGTTTTATTATAAATATCGATATATTTCGGTCTATTAAAACCTTTACCGAAAAACCCAACTCTATAATAGTTAGAAAACACTCTCGGGTTATTTACAATTGAGCTTAATAATCTGACCTTCCATTTAGTAATTTGCACGAGGGACGAATAATCATAATTAACATTTTCATAATAATTTTCCAGTATTTTAATTAATTCTATGGCCTTTTCATAACTTTTGCCCTTTTCGAAATATAAAATTGCTCTTTTCAAAATCCTACATTTCCTGCTTACAGTAGTTTCCTTGGGATAGCCTAATTCTGCCCTTTGAAAGATATCCTTTTCATTCCAATTCAGCATATCGCTATACAATAATAGGGTATTAGCCGCTTCAGTGAAATTTTCCAATTTGACATTGAATTCAAATAATTTATGAATGTATCTAAATAGCATGCTAAATCTATTGTGTGTTCTTAAATGAGCAAATAATTGTAGCAATATAGAAGTTTTTTCTTCTTCGAATTGTGGGATTTCCTTATATTGATTAAATCTTTGGATCAAATCGATAGTCTTATAGCTTTCTTCTAAAAATTCAATACTTTTGCTGAAGAAAATATTTTTGTCTTCAACTTCAAATTTATTAATAATACTGTCAAAAAAAATGTCTTGGAATGTATTAAATTTATTAATTCTAAAGCATTTATCCAGAATGGCGATTACCGCTTGAATGACAAATTTAAATTTGGAATTCTGTCTAAATTCAGTTAACACTGTCGAATAATATAGTTCAAACCCAATTTGCTTAATTCTTTCATTTGGCAACAAAATGAAGAATAAAAACTCTTTCGAGAAATCACTTATAAATTCCTTTTGATGTAGCCCCAATAAATACCACGATCGTCTTAATATTTCAGCAACATCTGTTCTTAAATCGCCCGATCTATAAATACAGTTGGAAAATTTCGATTTAATTGTTTCCTCTTCAATTTGCAATAACGGGTTTTTCACAAATAATATTAATGTTTTGAAAAAATTATACCATAATTCTCGGTTATACTGTGAACCAGAATAATGGCTTCTTAAAATTAAAAAGGATTCGTCCAAGAATTTTAATATAATTGAGAATTTTGTCCAAATCAATTCGTCCCATTTATTCGAATAATTTTCTTTTTTTATTAAATTTTGGAAAAATTGTAAGATATATATAAAGGTATTTTTAATTTTACCTTTTTTATTATTGCGGTTATTATCATCATCGTCGTCGTATTGATTCTTATTATTAAGATGGTGATCATCATCGTCATTCACATTACTCATTAATTTTAATAATTTATAGAATTGCTTTCTTTCAACAATTTTAAAAAAGCTAAGAAATGTACTTATGATTTTACACTGTATATTTTTTCTTAAAGAATATTCTTCCTTAAACTCATTTAATATTTTATTATTAATTTCAGAATCATTCAATTCGTCTAATAATTTGTTATAATTTCTCAATTTTTTGACATTTAAATCCAATTGCGCATTAATTCGCTCTTCTTTTTCTTGTAAAATTTTTTGTGAATTATAAATTTCATCAATACCCTCCATGACTAAAAAATCAGATTTCACCTCAATAGAATTATTAATGATTTGATTGATTCGATGTAAATTATGGTTGAACATTTTGATCAATAATAAACTTAATGGTGCTAATTGATCAATAATTTGCTCTTTGTTTTTTTTGCTTTTTTTTTCGTCAATGATATTATTATTTAGAATCTGATCATTATTCTTATTTTGATTATTATTATTTGCATTAATTAACTGATTAAAATTTAAATTATTTAACAGGCTATTATTCAAGTTATTCTTTTTGGAAATATTTGAAGACTGTTTATTAGAATAAACCGTGTTTCTCCAAAAATTGGAATATTCCGAACCTAATATTGTTTTATACAATTCTGGGAATTGCTGAGACAAATTTTCGCCCTTCTTCGTGGCAATTAAGATATTACCTAAAATGTTAACACAATTGTCTAACTCTTCAACAGAAACTGAATAACAATCGATTATTTCTTGAAATAAATAAGGGATGATTTCCTTTCTGTAGGGCTCTGCTTTGATTAACCTTGATAATGATAAATTTGATAGAATCTTCATTTTTTCATCGTCAACAATTTTCTGCCCCCTGATGATCAATTTTAAGGATTTGTTTATAAACTGTGCAACGTAATTGGCATTAAATACCTTGGGTAGTTCTAAATATGTTTCATAATATCTTAATACTGAAATGGACTGTGTTCTCGTGATGTGCTGGGGCTTACTTAATTTCATTATTTGAGAAAAGGTCGTTAAAACATTGAGTAATTCGTTTTGGAATTCTTGATTTTTTTTAGCACGGGACAGTTTATATTGCAATTTTTTTTTTTTTTTGATTTTTTTTTGATGAATATTGTTCTTGATTATTGAATCATCTAATAGCCTACTATGGATAATGAATTTCAAAATAAGGGCAAACCCCTTTAATATGGAATGGATAATATCCTTTAATTTGATATCAACTACATTTTTTAAATAGTTGTTTAAATATTTCATCAAATATAAATGAGAATTGCATAGCGATTCAATATATTGTTTCTTTTCCTCGATTAATTCCCCCCTTTCGTCTGTGTATTTGAATATGGAAAAGGTATTGTGAATATAGTTGGTCAGGATTGGCTTATAATCAATAGCCCTACTAAGCAGTAATTTGGAAATAATTCTAGTTATGGCTTCGAAACTGGCATTTGATATTTCCTCATTTTCGATATTTAAAATGGGGATCAGCTTGTCAAAAATTTTTTCGTAATATATTTGCATAAAATCGGAATTGACAAAGGTCATTTGTTGGATTTTTTTTAAATTCTCTTCCCTTTTCCTTTTATTTGAAAGTGAATCTTTATCAAATGGTTGGTATCTAAACAAATCGTTTAAGGATTTGTTTTGTGTATTAACATTGGATTTTAATATTACCTTGAACTTAACATTATCCTTTACTTGGGCACAATTTTCCTTTGGGTTCAAAGTGATGCTCATATTTTTCTTTTTATACATTTGTAAGCTCATTAGTTCGTCACTTATTATCGAATCGTTTTGTTCGATTTTGATGGAACCAAAGCATAATAACTTTTTATCTTGCTTTTTGGAATTGATGTCATATACTTGCACAAAGATATAATCATTTTCCATTTGTTCATTTGTTAATTGGAATTTAAAATTTTCATTCCAAATAGGTGTGGAATTGTGATAATACACTAGCGAATTCCATTCGCTATTTAATCCCCGAGATGGTTCCGTGTAAATACAATCTTCTTTGTTTTTATTTTCTGGTTCGCGGATACTAATCACAACCATCACATTTTTATTTTTGCTACTGGGGAATTCTCCTTTTTCCAAATATAAATAAAAATCATCCCGGAAATAATTTGGTAAAATTAAACTTGGCAATTCCAATTTTTTGCTTGTCGTTAAATTATTATATTTCCTTTCCATTTGTAGCAATTCCTTCAAAGACTTTTGATAGTGCTTTAATGAAATGATGATCCTATTCGCCTGATTAATTTCTGCCCTCTGATCTTTTTGAATCATCATCCTAGGTAAATTAACATAAAGGGCCTCTTGCTGTGTTAGGCACACAGTCAATTGGAATTCGTTGCTTTCTTCTTCCCCGGCCTTAATTAATTCACCCTCTTGATCAAAATCTAGTTTCACAACCCCGCATCCAAATGGCCTTCGGTATCTTTTAACCTTCTTATTTTCTTTGCTTTCACTCAGGGGGGCAAGCTTCACAATTCGACAAATTAACCACAAATCTGTTTGATCCTCCTTTTCTAAATCACTAAAAATGGTTTCCAAATCAAGTGGATTTGTATTTACAGGAGTCAACTCCTTATTTAATATAATAATGAAATTTTCAGTAATCACCTCATTTTTGGTATTGTCATATAAACAAAAATTTAATTCAATTTGTTCGTTGATGCTTAAAATACACACTTCAAATGAAAAATGTAATTGACTTGTCTTTAACGTTTTGATCGTTACTTTCTTTTTCTTTTTTTCAATGATATTAATGCCTTCATATTGCTTATGAATATCTAATACTTCACTATTGTTTTCAGTCATTTGATTACCACTTGGAATCCTTATAGGGATCTGTTTGAATTTTTTGCTTGTTTGATCAATAGATTTTCGAATTGGGGCTAATTTTTTAGAAATCTTTTTTTTTTTTATTGATTTTGTATTTTATTTTTTTTTATTATTTTTGGAATTTTTTTTTTTTCAAGTTGTTATTGTTGTAATTTATTTTTTTTTAAAATGTTATTGTTTTTTTTTTTTAAAAATTATTAGTCGTTTTTAAAATTAATCAAAAAAATTTGTAATGAAAAGTTGTTTTTTTTTGTAAAATAATAAAAAAAAAAATTTGAATATTTTTTAATTTTATTGAAATTATTATGGTTGAAATGATTTTTTTTGTTTTTATTACATTGAATCTAGAATTAAAATGATAATTTTTTGAAAACAATCTGATTGAAATTGGATTTTTTATATAACTTAGTTTTAAATTATTTATCTTATATTGAAATTAATTAGGATGATTAAATTATTTAACTTGATTATTTATTTCAAAAATTATTTTCAATCATGAAAAAATTTTTTCAAAAAAAAATAAACATTTGCTAATTTTTAACATTTTTAAGAACTCCACTTAAAATAAACACTATTGATTAATAAAAGGTCTTTGATCAAAAAATATTTTTCAAGATGTTTTATGATTTAAGTTGAAAAATCCAATTTTCCAGGTTCTATTAATATTTTTTTTCAATTTTAAAAGTAAAAAATTAGAAAATTTTTTTCTTCACAAATAAGAGGTCATTTTATTATATTTTAAAAGTATTTTAAATCTGATTAATGTCTTTCAAATAGGTGATTAATTATTTGGACTATTAAAGAATTATTTGTTCTTTTAAATTGGAAAAAATATTTTTCTTTTGAATTCTGGAAAAGCTAGGCACTCTACGGACACTTTTCGTTCGGTTTTTTTTAATTTTTGAAATGAACAGAAAATTTTTGAGATTTTCGGTTTATTTCAAAAAGTAAAAAAACCGCCGTTAGCTTTTCCAGAATTTAAAAGATTTTACTCTATTCTTTTGAATTCTGGAAAACCGCCGTTAGCTTTTTTTTAATTTGAGAAATAAAAAGAAAATTTTTGAAATTTTCTTTGAATTTCTTAAATTAAAAAAAAGCTAGTCACTCTACGGACACTTTCGTTAGGTTTTTTTTAATTTTTGTAATAAACAGAAAATTTCAAAAATTTTCGGTTTATTTCTTAAATTAAAAAAAACCTAGGCACTCTACGGCACTCTACAGCACTTCACGAAATCCTAAATTTTTATTTAGAAATTTTATTAAAGACCCAAAAAGTAGTTATTACCGACTAGGACTAATAAATATGATGAATCTTTTTTTTTTAATAATATCAAAAATATTATTATTTTTTAATATATTAGAAATATTAATTTTTTTTTAATTCAGATATCCAGATTTTACAATTATTTTCCTAGACTGGGCAATTCCATTGAAAAACTTGATTTTTTTTAGCACATTTTAGATTTTATTCTTTAAAAGATACCTTAAGTGCAAATTTTAAAAGTTTTATTAAAAAGAATTAATTTGGTTAAACAAAAATAATCATCATTTAAGCAGAGAAGGCTGTATCAAAAAAGTCATTAAAAATATGCATTTTGTTTTATTGTTTGTTTTTTTTTCTTTTACGGAGATTGATCATATGATCATTTCTCTAAATTAAGTGAACCAAACAAGAAGATGTCCCCACAATGAAAGGTAATTATTATGTTATTTTTTTTTTTTGTTTTTTTTTGTCTTGTTATTGAAAGGATCCTTTCATAAATAAGAACT
This sequence comes from Anaeramoeba flamelloides, assembly GCA_027625915.1. Lineage (NCBI taxonomy): Eukaryota > Anaeramoebidae > Anaeramoeba > Anaeramoeba flamelloides. The sequence goes on from JANTQA010000008.1 coordinate 3,347,961, forward strand.
GTTTGAGTTACAGAGAGTTGGATTATGGGTTAACTCATAAAAATATTTATTATCATGATCATTCATTTTTTAATCTTTGGGTTTTGGTTTAGTAATCATTTCATTCATATAGTACCTGTACTTATTTAAAAATCTAACCAATTTGAAATTTGGTTGTTGTTGATTGTTTTCAAAAATTAAGCATAATATTATTTCGCAAAAAGGGAAAAAATAATAAACTTTACCTTTTTTTTTGGTTTGTTTTTCATTGAATTAATTAATGTCAAATGAAAAAATATATTTTGTGTAATAGAAAAAGAAGATTTTCATTAAAATTTGGTTTAAATATGATGAATAATCATTTGAAATCGAAACAAAAAAAAGTGTTGTTGTGTTCTCTCTACTTTTTTGTGTTTTTAATCACTTCTATAAGTTGTAACTGTTTTTTTTTATAAATTGAAAAAAAAAAAAAAAACACCATCAAGTTGTATATTTATGCATTTAGTTAACTTTCTTAAATTCATTGGAAAGGAATCCTTTCAACTTGGCAAGTATAAAGAATTTTTTTCTGATGATAGTTTTTTCAAAAGTTCATATTTCAAAGTAAAATAAAATTAAAATAAAAAAATGTTTTAATTAAGAAGATAATTTTGTCCTTCTGAATATAGATTGTTATTATATTATGGAGTGTATTTTTGGTGAGCATTTATGTGATAATATGGCTGATTTTCAAACAGTCGTCTTCTCATGAAAATGGCCAATATTATTGTTATTCCTTTTTGCTACATTGAAAAACAACCCCAAAATCCAAAAATTAGATTGATTATTAGAATTACAATATAACCCAAAAGGTTAAATTAAACCAAAATTTAAGCATCTGTTCAATTTTCAAAATTTGAGATATTAATTGTAAAACTTGAAGTAAAAATTATCTTTTTTTGGATTGTTTGTTACTATGATTTTTCCATTAGAGTAATTTTCAAAAAGTGTGACAAAAATTTTTTTAATATATTAATAAAAAAAGGTTTTGTGAAGTGTGTTGACTGTTTTAAGGATACTTGTGAAAACTTTTTGGTTACATCTTTTTTAAATAACTTTAATGTGAAATAAATTTTGAAAAATGTTCTTATTTCAGTTTCTGTACTTTGAATTGAATTTATTTTTATTGATCATTTGATCAAGTGAAAAATAATCAGAAAAATTTTATTTGAAAAGTTTTCCTTTCCACTGCTATTTTAGAATTAAACTCGATTTGATATTTTTTTTTGGGAATGATCAGATTCTTTTTTTAAACTATTTGGGATTTTTTGATCTTTACAATTTTTTTCTTTAAAATAAAGAAAATAATTTCAAAGTCATTTCCAAAAAGTCAAAATGGGAAGTCATTGAATAATTCATCATCAAAGTGTTCTATTTAAGTGGTTCGTCCCTTTTTATGGATACTTTTTAAAAACTTTTTCTCTTTACTTTTTGAAAATAACCCGATATTTATCTTAATTATTGACAATTCAAAAACAATATTATTCTAATAGGGTATTTTCAAAAAGGTGTTTTATTTTTTTTTTACATTTAATAAAAAATCATCTTTGTTAGTGGAGGTCTATTCGTAAATTGAAAATATCAGATAAAGCGAAATATTAATACTAATTAAATCAACGACTATTGGATTGTATTTCAAAATATGTTCGTCAAAATATTTCCCAATATAAAGAAGATTCAACCTGGGGAAAAAATGAAAAAAAAAATTAGGCTTTTTTGGGGAACACAGGGCACGTACAATTTCAATACAAAAGCAAGCAATATGGTTACGACACAAACGGTTTTTTAAACAATAAAATACATTTATATGTTTTCCTTTCTATTAGATAATTTGTCGAGATTAAATTTCTGAGGAAAACGATTTTTTCAATCAAAAAGAAAAAAATAATCACCAATTTTCACCCTTAATAAAGATCAGATAAACACCGAAATTAGAAATTCTAAAAACTTTAATTTATGTTATTCCATATTAACAAAAAAATGAATTTAAATTAAGAATCAATAAATGATTGTTAATAATTTTGTATATTTAAAAACTTTTTTGAGGGTTGGGTTTATTAAAGATATTTTAAAAATAAATTGGCACACTTTTTTGGAAATAGCTTAGAATAGTGTACATATTTCTTTATTACTATTAACTGGAAAATAAAAGGAGCAAAATATTCTTTCAAATTCTCCGAAAAAAAAAAGAAGATTTAAATAAGAACTAAAATAAATCATCAAGGTTCTCAATTCTCAAAGAGAAATTCAAAATATAAACAAGATTTAATAAATTCAAGAATTTAAATTTTGCTTTTATTTAAAAATATATGTTTTAATGAAAGCTGAATGAAAATTTTGTTCCTTTTATTTTTCAATTAACAGTAATTTGAATACTATTATTTTCGAATTAAAAAATGAAAATTTTTAGTTAATATTCCAAAATAATTTTCTAATTTCTAAGCTGAAGTAAAATCCAAAGATCTTTTAAAACATCGTTTAGAAGTGATATTTTGACTATAAATTAAACTTCGTTCTGAGAGAACTCCAAGACAAAATGTTTACTCTGCTAATTTGGTTGTAGCAGTAATAATTAATATTCATTTTGGAAATTGAAATAAAAATTTATATTTATTAATTGGAAAATAACAGTAATTTTTTTTCAAAATGTGTATTCTGGAAACATATCAAGAAATATTGCAAATTACAGGTCTAACCAAATTTTCTGATTTTATTCTGTTGTTGAAAATTTTGGAAAACTGCTTTAATAAGTCTAAACAAAGAAATGTTTTGTTAAAAAATATCTGCGCTTTGGTTTTTACCATTTTGAGCTGAATAAATTGTAATTTACAACTGATTTGTGATCTTTAAATTGACACTTATAGAAAGCGTTTTCAGCTTGTACCATTCAAAAAAACAAATTTGTTTTCTTCAAATCATTCAATATAATTGTTTTTCGATTAAAGTCACAAATGTTTTAAAACAGCAAGCACTAAAAGTTTCAAAAGTGTTTTTTTAAATTGTTTGATCCACTCGTTTTAAGAAGTGTGAATAACACTCTCCAAAACTTTGATTCCTCTCTTTTTTAAACAGCTATGCGTGTGGATTTAAAACTTTAATATTAGGGGAAAAGATTGTGGCTTGTAAAAAGGAGATCAATTGATCATCAATTTATGAGCTGAAGAAAGACTGAAAGTGAATTATTGTAAAGTCAATTTTATCAGCACTTTCTTTCTCTTTTTCAAATTTTCTCTTAAAATGCCTACCAACATAAAAAATGGAAAAAAAAAAAAAACTTTTTGAAAAAAGGATAAAAAAATAAAGAAAAATCTAAAGCCAAGTAAGAATTTGTTCTTTAAAAGAAGCCGAACTTTAGTTTTTGATTGTTTGTAAATGTTTGTTTTTTTGAAAAAATTCTTGTTATTGAAAAAAACCAAAAAGAAAACTCTTTGATTTTTGTTGTTGTTTTTGAAGAAAGGAAAAAAAATTATTTATTCCAAAAAAAGAAAAGAAAAAAAAAATAAAAAAAAAGAAAGAAAGGAAGGAAAAGAAAACATACATTTTGTCCTTTTAGGATTGAGTTTCTAAAGGTTAAAAGTTGAGTAATTTTTCCCTGGAGAAATAAATGATCGATCACATTTTTGGAAAACAATAGCTCTTTTAATAGATACCTCCAGCCAATTAACACTGACTCAATTTCAGACAACAGCTCTTCTTGTTCATAAATCTTTTCAATTTCATTGTTTTTGGTTTTTGAAAAGACCTGAATAAAATTGGAGGGGAAGATGCCAATTTTGGATGTTGCTAAAGATTTTCCTCGGAACCATCCTACTGTTTCTTCAGTGACGCTTACTCTTTCACCAGAAGTTAAAGACATCTGGTACTTTCCTCCTGATTTAAAATTATATAAAGCATACCCTTTTTTTGAAACACTTTTCCAGATGTTTGTCATTTTTTTGGGTAAATATTTGACAAAATAATTATTGGAAAAAAAATTGAAAAAAATAAATTTTCCATTAAGGCGAATTATCCCAGTTTTATGATTTTCGAAAGACATGTTTATTTTCCATGAGAAATTCCCAATTAATGTGAGAAAAGATGAATTTCTGACTGAGAAGTCATACTGGTATTTGAATTCCTTATGGGTAACAATTATCACTTCCTTTTCGTTTTTCTTTTCCAATAAAGAGAGTTTTCAAAGAAGTAGATTGAACACTGTGGTTCATGTTTCTATTCGAAAAAGGAGATTGAACATGAAGTGAAAATTATTTCCACTTATAATTCAAAGAACAACAATTAATTGGAAAAAATTTTCACTTCATTTACAATTCTCATTTTTAATTTTCAAAGAGGGTTCAAACTTGCAACCTTCTTCTTGAGAAGATATCTTTGTTAAGGAAAAATAAGGTAAATGAAGTGAAATTTTTTATCCATTTGTTTCGCAAATATCATTCGTTTAGTGAAAAACAAAAGCAAATTGAAAAGTTTTTTATAGGAACTGTCATTCTGTAATTTTGAAAATATAGAGAGCTTTTTTGTTTTAAAATGATCAATGTAATATGGTTTTTATTGGAAACAAAATGAACAAATTTAGATTATAGAATTATTGAAAAAAATGAATTTTTGGATCTGGATTTTTTTTTTTGATCAAAGAAAAAAAAGATTATGATTTAATTACTTTGAAATATTCCAGTTCTAAATAATCTCTAATTCTTGTCTTTTTTATTAGAAAAGAGTGTTATCTAGATTGTTTTTGAAGTTCTTCAATATTTTATTTACAGGGTATAGTATTGAAATAAATATCTGGTCATGAAAAGAAACTCTAACATGATTTTTAATTGTTAATATTCGGAAAATTGATGTTTAATTGATTAATAATATCTTTTTAAGATCAAACTTTTTAAATTATAACTCAGCTCCTTATTGGAATGATGATTAATGAAATCACACTTGTTTAAATAAATATTCAACCAATCAAAAAAAAAAAGAATAAAAAATATCATTTTTCAAATTCATAACAAACTTCCATTAAATTCTTATTTTTTTCGAAAAGGATAGATCGGATTATTGTTAGTAAACAATTTAATGGGTATTCTATAGAAAGTTCAATTTAATGAATTTAGTGAAGGTTTGTTAAATTGTTCTTTAAAATTTTGTTTGCTTATAAAAATGATTTCGTTTTTTATTTTCTAAAATTAATCCTTAACAACTAGTGCCAGGACTTATTTCCCTGTATATTCACAATTAAAAATCATACCAGGTATGATTTTAATGTAGGATATTCTTTAAATTATATCAAGATAAAGAAAAGATTCCAATACTGATTTTTGTTGTAAAAATATTTTTATCGTTTTGCAATATAATTTTTTTTTAAGAAATTTTCAGATCTTGAATAAGATAATTGTCAATTAAAATCAAAGAAATACAAAAATCTCAGAAAAATGAAAAAAAAAAAAAATTAATCAATTCAGAAATAATACTCTTTATGTGTTTTCCCCATTTTCTTTTTAAAACCTATGGACTTTTTTTTTTTTTTTTTTCATATTTTTTTTAATAAAGTCCATAAGAAAAAAAATCTGTTTATTTAAAAATATTTTTTATATTAAGAAAAATTCAAAAAAAAAACTTTACTTTATTTATAAAATAAAAATGAAATATATTAATTTGTAAAAAATTAATTTTGAAATTTAAATTATCATTTATTTTTCATTCCTGTTATTATAATTGCTCTAATTGGTTTTCTTTTCTTTCTTATTTCTTAAATCTTGATCTATTTCTTTTTTAAAAATACACCAATAAATATAATACATCGAGTTTTGAAAATCAATGATGATTGATATATTAAATATTCAACAGTAATTTGTATATTTTTTCTTCTTATTTGAAAAACTGTTTCACTTTCTTTCGTTTTTTATTTTTTTTTTTAGTTTTTATTTTCATTTAAAAAAAAAAAATAATAATAATAATAATATTGTTTAAACAAAAGATAATCAATAAATAAAAAAATCTAATAAAATTTAGAGTCTATAAAGTTAATTTCAAGTGGGGATATCCATTGGTGAAAAAAAATCTTATTAAATTTTTTTCGTTGAAAATTCAGGAATGAAAAAAAATAATTTTCATTTCAGAAATTGTGGCTCAATTTTTTTTATTTTTTGGTTTTTACTTTTCATTTGTTTTTTTTTTTTTTTGTTTTTCAAAATATCAGGTTTTTTTATCTTTATAATATTTTAAAAGTGGATTACAGATCAGATATAATTAATTGTTGGACTTGAATACAAAAGGATATATATATATATTTCAATTTTTCATTCCAGGGTGGTGATAACTTATGAAACATTGTTTAGAAATTCCGCTTTGTTTTCGTCCAAGGGTAACGAAACCATTTTCTTAACATCAGATATTTTTTATTCAAATATTTTGTGAAAATAAATAAAAAATAAGTATAACAACATATATTATACAATAATTGATATCAGTATGAAGTTAGTATAATCTATTTATATTTTTTCTGAAAAATTGGAAAACTCAAATTATTAAATCACATTAAGAAAACTCCAACAAAGTTGATTTTGGTCTCTAATTGTAGATTAATGAAAATTTAAATAGAAAGCTTTTTATTTATTTTCAATAATTTTAATTACTTCAACAACATTAGATAAACACCTTTTTACATAATGGTTATAGATCATGTAATTAATAATAAAAAATGAAAACAATTACAGAACAATAAATAATTGTTAAAAAGATAAAAAAAATTGAAAAAAAAAATATATATGAAAATAATTATTTCAATTCGAAAATAATTATAATTAAATTTATTGCTTAAATATCCATTTAAAAGCTTTTAATAGTTAGTACAGAAATTAAGTGTGTTTTTTGAAAATTTACTATTTTATTTACAGAATTTAAAATACAAATTTTCTTTTTTTAAGTTTTTTTTTTTTTTCTGTATTCCTTTTTTAATTATTATTAGATACTGAAACTTGAAATTTGAAATCGAAAATGGTAATATGAAGTAGATTAAATGAATTAAAATGAATTGATATTTAGATTTGATTTACTTGTATCCATCGAATAAGATTTTTTCATTTTTGTATTGGTTATTTCATTCCTTGAAATTATAGGTGCATTTTGGAAAAAAATAATTTTTCATATTGATAAAAATACCGGTATTTATCAATAAATTTACATCTAATAAACCTTATGATAAATCATAACAAGCATAAATATTTTCAAATAGACTCAGTTCCGCTTTTAAGGCACAAATTTTGAACGAAATTTAAGGTACGAAAAAAATCTCAAATTAAGGCACAAAATTCAAATTCTAGTAAAATAATTTGTAAAAAAAAAAAAATCGAAATTTTGTGCTTTAATTTGAGATTTTTTTTGTGCCTTAAATGTTGTTCAAAGTTTGTGCCTTAAAAGTAGAACTGACTGCAAAGAATATTATTAAAAAGTTTTTTTTGTAGTTGAAAAACATTATTTTAAAAAAATATATAAAGATTTTGTTTCCGCAATCCATTTACCAAACTTGTTTTCCAAATAATACTTTTTATAGATATTTTCTTTATTAAGGTATATTTAAGAATTTAATAAAATTATTCAACAATTAATAATAAAATATCATCATTTTAAAAACAAATATATAATTGTAAAATAACAACTTCTAATTATTTGAATTCTTGGATTAACACCCACATTGCTGAAATGAACAAACTCGGCTGAAACCTGTAAGTTATTAGTTATATAACAGAATTTAAAATACTGAATTAAGAAAATTTCACTTGAAAAAAAAAAAGAAATTTAAAGTTAAAAACTAGATTAAAATATTTATATAACCCTTATCTTGTAAATATAATGAAATTAAATCAAAGAATCAATAATAAAAGTAATTGGAATTGAAAAAAAATAAATAAAATTATCTTAAAAAGAAATATGTAATATCCCTATACGCTCAAATTCACTTAAAAGACACAAACTATTAAGAAATTTAAGGTAAAAACTCCAATTAAAGCACAAAATTCGGATTTTTTTTTTTTTTACAAACAAATCTGTTGTTAAAATGTATCCTTTTAAAAATTTTTTGATTTCTTTTTTTTTTTTCTTTTTTTTTTCTTTTTTTTTTTTTTAAAAAAAAGATCCAGTGAAAAAAAAAAAGAGATCTTCAAAAAGACAAATAATCATTATGAAAATTGTTACTCTGAAATTTCTTGGAAAATGAATTTAATTATTCATAAAAAATCTTGTTGTTCAACTTTTATTCAGTGAAAGTTCAGTAAATAAAAAATTGGTAATGCTCATTTCAAAAATTGTAACTCACTTTTTTTTAAGTTTTTGGTTTTATTCTTTGTTAATGTTTAATATATCGGGTTTTTATATATTTAGAAATACTTATAAGTGAACTACAAATTAGATTTAGTTATTGATTCTTTTTGAATACTAAAGGATATTTTTTTTTTTTCAATTTATTATTGCAGACCAGTCACAATTTTTGAAAAAGAGTTTATTTTACTAAAATCTCAATTTTTTGTCTTAAATTGGAATTTTTTATTCAAGAAATATCATTGAAATTTTCTGATTTTAAAAATGGAACTAATTGTGATGAATTATTGAAGTTTGTGAATTGGCTATATGTTTAGGTTTTCCAAAATGTAAAAGAGATAAGTTAAATCAAAGATTTTAAATAATTGTTTGGACTTTTCGAAAACTATCATTAAATTTTCATTTTATTCTAAAAATCAAAAAAAAAAATTAACTTCGAAGTTTCTTCAATTTTGTTTTGAGTAGAAAATCAATAAATTATAAAAAAAAACATTAATAAAAAAATTTTCCGTAATTTTTCCCAGAATTCAAAATAATTGAGTTAAATCTTAAATTTTTCTCTATTCTTTTGAATTTTGGAAAAGCTTTCGTTTAGTGTTTTTTCTTTTTTTTTCTTTAAATTACAAGTAAATTTTTGAAATTGTATTTTTTATTTCTAAAATTAAAAATATCATATATGGAACAAGGTACTTGTCCGTACTTGTCAACACTCCTCAAGAATAATTTAAAATCATAAAAAAAAAAAAAAAACATATCGATTGAAAACCCAAAAATATAAATTATAATTCAAGTTCAGCATTTTTAAAATTTTAAGATGTTTACTAACATCTTAAATAGATATTATTATTTTATAAATAAAAAATGTAAATAAACTTTGTTCTAAGGTTAAAAATATATATATATAAAAAAAAAAAAAAAGGGGGGGGGGTAAATAATAAAAAATATTGATCATTTTTTAATGGATATGTCTAACCTATAAGAATAATAGATTAATTTTTCTCAACAAATCAATAGTATTCAATTTTAATGAAATATATTTAAGTGTGATAATTCAAGATTATTTACCTTAATTAATAATCCGGAAAATATGTAAGTTTAGGATTATATTTCTGAAAGGGGATTTAAGTATAAGGGCATTTAGAGTGTAAATTACAATAGTCCCCCATAAAAAGAAAAAAATTGAAATCAAAAAAAAGTTTTTTTTTTTACATTTTTGCTTTAATCGGAATTTTTAATTATGACTATTAGTAAAAGATAAAATTTTCATTTTTTTTGTTTGAAACCTTCAAAAAATTTCTAAATTCAAGTTTATGGATTCAGGAAAATACTATTCATTCCAAAATAAATCATACAAATTTCTTATTCAGCTTTCCAAAAAAAATTTTACAAACACAATGGTAAAGTTCAAAATTTTTATACTGAAAAACAAGCTTAAATTCTCAATTTCCTGAGTTAGAATTGGGGACTTTGATGATTTATTATAATTTTTGTGTTTTGAATTCTAGGAAAACTGAATGAAAATTTTGATCTTTTTATTTTACAATTAACAGTAAGAGGAATTTTAAACTCCTCCGTTAGCTTGCAATAAAAAATAAAAAAAAAATTTATTTTTTTTTTTTTAATAATTTTGAAGCATTTGAGCTTAAGAGAACCAACACAATTTTCAATTAAGAAAAAAAGATTCAAAATGTGGGGTTTTTATGTGTTAACCAATTCATTTGGGTTTTTTTTGATTCTTTGTGAGGTGAATTTATTTGATCTTAATAATGGGAAAAAAAGTTAAACTAGTTTTTTAATTGGGGGGGGGGATACTGGGAACATAAGCTAAAATCAATTAAAGAAGAAAGAAATTCCTTACTCCAAAAAATAATCCACTATATTATTATCAACTGAATAAACCAAATAAAAAGTTAAATTCTCTTTATATCAAATTAAAATTGTAGGGATGGTTTTGGCAATCTCCAAAATAGTTAAATTTTTTCATAAAATGTTGACTATTTGATGAATCAAAAACTTTTACCAAAAGATACTAAAATAAAAACTGTCTAATTTTGTTAAATTCTTCTTTTTGTCTTGAGTTATTTCGTATATCTTTATTAATTGATCTTACTATTCATTTCGAGCTTTGTTTAATATTAATTATCTGCAATATTAGAATTTTGATAACAAGGCCATAAATTAATGTTAAATTTATTTTTTCTTTAGAATATGGGTTATCATCAATTTGTGTTTTTTTGCTTATAATCTGAAATTGTTCTTATACTATTCAAAAACTGTTTTTAATGGTTAAATTCTCTCAAAAGCAAAAAAAAAAATTTGTTAAATTGAGAACATTTTTTGTCGTTATAATTAATACTTGAAAAAATGACTTAAAAAGACAATAAACATTAAAAATGTGTCAAAATAATGTAACTCAGACTTAATAATTTTCATTTTTTTAACCATCAAAGAATTATATTTTGTAAATTTTATAGTTGCCAAAGATCTTGACTGTAATTATTGTTAAATTAGTGAAAACTATTTTTATTATCGATCAAATTTGAAATTCGCGATAAAGGGCCAAACCCAAGATACCCTTCTTTTCCACTTCAAACTCATGGTTACGAATTTTCCAAATATTGTTAATTAAAAATAGTATTTTATCTTTTTTGACTTGTTTACTTTTTTGAAAAAATGAAGAAAACACTTGGAAGTAAAGTGACTTATAAAAATACAAATCTTCAAAATTTTCTTTCCTTTTTTTTCCTAATTTTCTTTTTCTCTTTCTTCAACGTTTTGCAGTATTTTTAAATATTCAATAATTTAGTACAGTAGTTGGTTAAGTTATCAATAGCTCTTATTTGTTAAACTTTATTTTGAGAGAAAATATCAAACACAGAATTTTTAATAAGGCTTTTGGATTGGACATTTCTTCGAAAAGAAAATCAATAATAATTTAACAAAATCTTCAGATATAATGTTCTGTTTGCATCCAATGTATGGGTGGTACGTATACGAAACAAACCCGAGAATATGAGTTTTCACGAAAGGAAATAAGATAATTTCAACTTGAAAAAAAAATTGAAAAATAATAATTTTTTTTTTGTTTAAAAAGTTTAAAAAAAAAAATCTCTTAGAGAATTGTTCAAAAAGCAATAAATTTTCTTTGATGAATTCAAGAAAGAAAGTCTGGTCTTTTTGCTGATTTCAAATTACCATTTTCAAAACTTTTTCTTCAAAATAAATTAATTCTTTTTCCTCTTAAAAAAAATTAAGGGGACTAAAGTTGTTAGAACTTTTTTTTTGTATTCAGTTTACACTTGGCAAGAAAAGGCATACCGGGAATGATGGGCAAAAAAAAAAAAACAACAATACATTCCAAAGATCTTTTACCTTGTTTGAATAAAGTCAAATTCGTTTGCCTAATTGTTGCTTTAATTTGAAAACTAGATCAAATAAAAAAATTGTTTACTTTGAAAGGTTGGTAACCTTCGCTTTTTTTCTCCCAACATTAAGCCGTGAAAGTAACTTTTTTTTTTTTCATCTTTTATTTTTCTTTTTTTTTGTCACAATGATCTTCCAAACCACAAACCAAAAAAGAATTAGACACACAAAACCCTTAAGATTGGTCACAATTTGATCCTTTCTTTTATAAAATAAAATAATAAACAAAAACAAACTAAAGTCGGTCTGGAAATATAGAAACTTTGGTGGATAAAATTTTTTCAATCCTGACTCCTACACATTTATTTGGGTATGTGATCTTTCTTGTTTGGTTATTTAAGAAAGAAAAGATTTGTATAAAATGAAAATCATATCAAATCTATTTTACTGTTAATTGTAAAATAAAAAGATCAAAATTTTTATTCAGCTTTCAAAATAATCACATTCTCGAAAGAATTAAAACAAATTATCAAAAGTCCCCCCATCTCTAAAAGGGAAAATTAATAATTTGTGTTGGTTTTTCGAATTAAAAATTCGAAATGTAACATGATTTAAAAATCTTTTTTTGGAAAGATGTTGCAAATTTTGTTCCTTTTTTTTTGCAATGAATAGTATTGAAATATTCACTGAGGTTAAAAGATCATTCATTCTTGAAATTGTTTTCAATAAAAATTATGCTGAGTAGAATCGAAAAAATTCTCCATTTTGGTCTACTTTCTTCTCACTGTTCTGGGGGTTTTTCACAAAATTTGTTACTTGAATCTGGAAATGTGTTAAATGGATTGTTGAAATACACAGAGTTTCAGTATCCCTTACACTCACAAAAAATATTAATAATATCGCCACAGTCATCAAAATAACGCATTCCCGAAGACTATAATCTGTGTATTGAAATATAATAAGTTCTTTTTTTTACTTCTTGTTCCAATGGAACATCCAAATCACTACCAAAAAGTATGCCCTAATATCAAAGTTAAACTCGATTTTGAAGGTTCACTCCTTAATGTTTTAAGTAAATTTGCAATTAGGAATACAATTTGTTGAATATTTTTCGTAATATTCTCATAATCGTCTGAAATTTTTTGTTTTTTTCACTGAGGAAAAAAGATCAAAAATTTATTCTATTTTTCAAGATAAATTTTCTTATTTGATCCTTTATTTTTTGAATTTGTTTTTAAATAATAGAACTTTAAGAAACTAATATCATATTTACTAAGATTTTATTGTTGGTTCCTTTGATCATCTAATGAATAAGTCCACTCTAACAAAAAAACACATTATTTATTTTGAAATATCACTACAAGGAAAATTTAAATACATATAATTAAAGTTAGCTAAAACTATACATTGGATTTCAGTTATACTTCTTTTATAAATTATTTTTTCAAAGTTATCATAATTTTATGTAATAAAAAAAGGATAGCTATTAAACTCTTGAAAATCTGAATACCCCCCTTTTCAAAAATACCGACTTTTGAAAAAAAACACCTATTTTCAGGGTATTTTTATATTGGAAAAAGTTGAAATGAATTAATTTTTGATTTAACATTAAGATTGAAAAAAGAATATATGTTAAAGCAATTTGCAGAAAACAACCGGGAACGTATATAAAAAACTCAAACATGGAAAAAAATAAAATGATAAAAAATATTCCAAAAACAGATAAAAAATCAGATTTTCAATTTAATTGAGCAATATCTTTTGATTGAAATATTTTGTACTATTTTCAAATTGAAAAATATGTTTCCTTTTAGGCTAGTAAAAAAATACTTGAAAATTATCTCTCTACTAAGTCAATTAAAAAATTCAAAAATTTTACAATTAAAAATGAAAAAAATATTACTGAAAAATTTCATTTTTTTTTTCAATTCCTATTAATATCTATTAAAGTTGTAAACCTCATTGAAAATTGTTATGTATAATAATGTTTATTATATGAGTGTATTTCAAAAATACAAAATTTAAAGATTTTTTTTTGAAAAAATTTTCCTTGTACACTACAAGGAAAATTTAAATACCGAAAATTAAAGTTAGCCTAAACTATACATTGGATTTCAGTTATACTTCTTTTATAAATTATTTTTTCAAAGTTATCATAATTTTATGTAATAAAAATAGGATAGCTATTAAACTCTTGAAAATCTGAATACCCCCCTTTTCAAAAATACCGACTTTTGAAAAAAACACCTATTTTCAGGGTATTTTTTTTATTGGAAAAAGTTGAAATGAATTAATTTTTTGATTGAACATTAAGATTTAAAAACGAATAAATGTTAAAGTAATTTGCAGAAAAAAACCGGGAACGTATATAAAAACTCAAACATGGAAAAAAATAAAATGATAAAAAATATTCCAAAAACAGATAAAAAATCAGATTTTCAATTTAATTTAGCGATATCTTTTGATTGAAATATTTTGTACTATTTTCAAATTGAAAAATATGTTTCCTTTTAGACCATTAAAAAAATACTTGAAAATTATTTCTCTGCTAAGTCAATTAAAAAATTCAAAAATTTTACAATTAAAAATGAAAAAAATATTACTGAAAAATTTCATTTTTTTTTCAATTCCTATTAATATCTATTAAAGTTGTAAACCTCATTGAAAATTGTTATGTATAAAAATATTTATTATATGAGTGTATTTCAAAAATACAAAATTTAGAGATTTTTTTTTGAAAAAATTTTCCTTGTAGTGTAGTGTAGTGATGGATTAAACTTTTCTGAATATATAATTTTGATAACAGTAAGATTCGAATTTCCAAAGATCAGAATATATTTCTTTTACTGAAAAACTGTCCGAATCCAATGTTTAGAGATATTATTTTAATGACTAACGACACATTTATAAAATAAAAAGAATATTGAATCAATAGATCTTGTTAAAATTTAAAATTTTGATTTTTTTTCGAAAATTTTGTCATTTTGAATAACTTTTTTGTTTTTACAAATTCAAAATTTGACTTATGAACTACGTTTATACCCCAGAGTGTTCTTGTTCACTGTTTTATTTTACATACGCCTCTCTAAAAGAATTATCATTCTCGAGAAATTTATTATTAATTTTAAAGTTAATAAAAAAAATTTTTTTCTTAATAGATTTTTGATTGAAAATTTTTCAAAAAAAATGGCAATAAAGGATTTTCAAGCCAAAATTCAATGACTAAACCTTTCAAACTTGTTGAAGTAACTGTAAAAAAATATTTTGAACAGCTTGAGGGATTATTTTGTGTTTACAGATTTGAAATTGAAAATATGAAATATTAAGGGATTAGCATCTACCAAAGAGAAGTATAAGATAAAAGTATGTTGTTGCGTGTTAACTACATTAGTTCAAATGGTTCAAATGTCTCGAAAAAATCGATTATTAAAGTGGTAATATTTGTTGATCTCATCAATTAAAAATGATCTGTGTATTGGTGAAAAAGAAAGAATTTCAGAATAAAATCTAAATTTCGCCACAAATTTAAAGGATGAATTATCAACATTCGGACTCCAAAGTTGTAAAATATCTTTCTTAAATTTGTCTTGAAATGTAGATTAGTTGTTAAAAAATTTTGATTTTTTTAAAAAAATTAATTAATCAACTAAATAGATTATTTTTAAAATTGTTTTCACATATTACAAATATATTGAAAAAACAACTGGTTTTAGAGAAAAAGAAAACAAAAATAATCAATCTTTTGGTTTTTTATGTTAAAGATTATTGAGTAAATCTTGAAATTACAAAATTCAAAAAAATAGTTACTTTTGGCAGTTGTTAATATGAATTATTAAATTCTCTGAAATACTCTTATTTTGGTTTCTATTTTTAGATTTGGAAAAGGAATTTTAAAAAAAAATGTAAAATGATAATTTTAAATTGAGATCCTTTGTAAAAAATGTAGAAATTTATTATACATTACTAATTCTAATTGATTTTTTCTTGAGCTATTTGTACAAGGGGCACAAATATCATTTACGCGCAATTACATCGTACTATAATTATCGGCGAAAATATGGTGACAGGAATCGCTTAAAATCAAAATTTAGTCTTATCATTAAAGATGAAAATTGTGAAAATTTAGCATTCTAAAAATTTCGCTTTTTTTTGAAAAAGGAAAGAAAAGTGTTTAAATTTAACCGGGATTACATAAATCTTTTCAAGAGCGTTTTTACCTACAATTACCCCCCCCCCCCCATTTAACCTGAAAAAAAAACCTTATAAATTATAAAAACAAAATTTAAATTCGGAAAGAAACCTTTCGGTTTATTATTAAATATTATCATGTTTAATACTATATTATACATTTTCTTTAAAATATATTTGAATTAACTTTTCAAAATGGCGATAAATAATTGATTTTAATTTTGTATTGTTTTGTTCTAGAATTCTGATTTTTTTTTGTTTTTTTTTTGATCAACAAATGTTTTTTTTTTGATCAACAAATGTTTTTTTAAGTAAAATCTAAATTACCAAAAAAACCTAAATTTTGTAATCATTTTATTATTCCTTGAAAAGCCATTTTTTTTTTATCTGTAGAGTTACATTTTATTTCTCGCATAAAAAAATATCCCAGTAATACTTAAAAGGGGGGTTAAAAGTTTTTAAAAACCACAAAAACCATATAAAAATGTACAAATCAAACAATTTAAGCAACATTTTATTAAAATTTGAATGCCTTGGTTTTTTAAAACATCTTTACATCAATTAATACTTTTTTTATTCAATTAAATCAAAAACAAAAAAAAAAAAAAAAAACAATGGGGAACCTATAAAAAGTTTCTTCATTATAAATGTAGATAACCAAATTAAGTTTAAACATCCTCTAATGACTCTATTTATCTACTAAGTGAATTCAAAGCTATCAAATTAGCTACTCCATCATTTTCTCTTTATCATCATATGTCTTCATAGCGTACATTATAAGACCACATATATAAGGAACAAAATAATCAAATTGAAGCAAAAAAAAGTAAATAATAACACAAAAAAAAATTGGAAATATTAACCACAATTTTTTTTTCAACCTAAATAATAATCTAAAAAAAAAAATCATTTATTTCACTTATTTTCAACAATTTTACCTTAAAAAATAATTTTTTTATGTTATTTTTAGCCAATTAGGATCTATGTGAAAAAGTACATAGACTAAAACAGATCTAATTTTTTTTTTTTTTTAAATACACTGACCTATACAATAAATCCGACCAATCTATAAAAAAAGGACTAATTAATCAATTTTGAAGAAAGCCAAGATAAAAAAAAAATGATGAAGCACATATCTCACAACTTTCAAAAAATATTGCAAAAAACTATTACAAAAATTATATTCTATGTTTTCTTGGGATTTTTAATGTTTGCCCTGCTTTGAAAAAAGGTTAATTCTGGGGAAAATTTATATGACAATTTTTTTTTTTTTATGAATTGTCGAGTGGTATTAACTCTGTTATTTTTTGTGTGATCACAAATTTTAAGATTTCGAATATTTATTTTTACTAACTTCACTGGTTCTTTCTTTCTAAAAGCATCTTATAACTCAATTCACGTATTTTAAAGCATTTCTAACAATGGGGAAACTACAAAATCCAATCGTAAATATTTTTTTTTTTTTATAATTTGTGTTTTTGCCAATGGAATTAATGAGTTAACCCAAATCTAAACAATTTATTAATTTGAGTCTATTTTTTGAATTACAAAATCCACATATTTCCGATATAAAATTAAAAAAATAGAACCTATTATTTTTATTAACGATTAACTTAGTTCTTGAAAATAATATACAAATCATATTTTTCATTTTATGTTGGAAAATCTTGATTTCAAAAGAAAAAAAAATTATTTTGTTGGGATTTTTAATTATTAAATATTTCAATTCAAATCTCAACAAGTAAAATCCAATTGTGGTATATGTGATTAAATAAATGAAAAGTTGATAGAAATTTAACAAAGGTTTATAACAAAATTTTATCAATGAAATTAAGATTCTATTCAGCAACATTTTTTTATTTGATAAAAGTTTGAAGAAAGGCATTTTTTTTTTTTCACAAAATGAAAAAAAAATAGTGTAAAATTATTACTTTTCAAAATTGATCAAATTCCAAAACTGCTCAAATAAATATTTTTTAAATAGTCGAAACTGTTAAAGTATATTGGATTTAGGTATTTAAAACACCTTTTTTGGGCACCTTAAGGTTTTTTAGGTTAGAGTTGGGTGGTTTGGATGGTAAGCCGGGGTGACATGGATGATATTTTAGCGAATTCCAAATCGGGTTTTGTAAAAAAAATAATCATAATAATTAAGAGAGGAATTAGACTTCACGAGTATGAAAAAATAAAATTGAAAAAAAAAGTAAGACAAAACAAATAACTTGATTAATATTTCGTCTTTAATAATAAAGTTTATTCGCAATATAATCAAAATTCAAGAACTTCGAATTCATGGAGCTATTGTATTTAATGAGTTGGCAGTACTACCACATTTCTTGACGGTATATAGTCAAGAAAAAAAGGTGTTTTTTGGGTAAAAAATTACAAATAAATGGAAGGGTGAATTTTAGTTTCATTTAACTTGGAGGTATTTGCTTTGATAGATAATAACGAATAGTTTTGAAAATGCTCTTCTCATTTAATAATACTGAAATATAGAAAAAAATTCCCTTATGATAATTATTGACGTTTCATGGGTTTTCCTGTATTCAAAAGAATTTAGCAAAATCATTTTCACTTTAAACTATATTCTTTTGAATTTTGGAAAACCTAACGAAAGTGTTCATAAAACGCCGTAGAGTGCCTAGTTTTTTTTAATTTTAGAAATATTGAGAAAATTTATTTAATTTTCTTTTTATTTCGCAAATTAAAAAAAAAACAACGACGCTTTTCTTAAGGTTTTTGGTTTTATTTGTAAAGTTTTCTAGGTTTTTT
Source organism: Anaeramoeba flamelloides (assembly GCA_027625915.1). Taxonomy (NCBI): domain Eukaryota; family Anaeramoebidae; genus Anaeramoeba; species Anaeramoeba flamelloides. Next base: position 3,366,609 of record JANTQA010000008.1, read on the forward strand.
TTTTACTTTAGAAATAAAATAGAAAACTCAAAAAAACCTAACAAAAATCAATATATTTTACAAATAAACAGAAAACCCAAGAAAGGCTAACGAAGCTTTTCCAGAATTTAAAAGAATAGAGTAAAATCTTTTGATTTTATTCTATTCTTTTAAATTCTGGAAAATATAACAGCGGTTTAATTTACTTTTTGAAAAAAACCGAAATTTTTTAAAATTATTCTTTCAAAACAAAAATTAAAAAAACCTAGGAAACTTTTATTAGGTTTTTTTTTTACTTTTTGGAATAAACCGAAATTTTATATAATTTTCAATTTATTTGAAAAATTAAAAAAAAACCTCACAAAAGTTTCCAAGGTTTTTTTTTTACTTTTTGGAATAAACCAAAAATCATATAGATTTTATTCAATTCTTTTAAATTCCGGAAAACCTCACGGTGGTTTAATTTACTTTTTGAAATAAACTGAAATTTTCAATAAATTTTCGGTTTTAATTCTGGAAAAATTTAAAAAAAAACTCAGGAAAGTGTCCTAGGTTTTTTTTACTTTTTGAAATAAATAATTCTTTAATAGTTCAAATAATTAATGATTCAATTTAAAAGATATTCATTAAATTTAAAATACTTTTAAAATATATTATTATAACCTCTTAACTGTGAAAAAAAAAAAAATATTCAATTTGTTTTACTATTAAATTTGAAAAAAAATCTTAATAGAACCTGTAAAATTGAATTTTCCAACTTTAATTGTAAAAATATCTTTCAAAATAATTTTTGATACAAGATCTTTTATTAACAAATAGTGTTTTTTATAATTGAAGTTATCAAAAAGTCAACAATTAGCAAATGTTTAATTTTTTTTTTTTATAAATTTTTTCATGATCGTGTTGTGTCCATTTTTTAAGGTGTAAAAATTTTTTTCATAACTTTGGTGGTCAAAATTGGGTTTCGAATAAATTTTTAAAAATTCAGTATTGTTATTTTCAACAATTTTGAATTTTCTACAATTTCAGTAATAAAAAACCCCGAATAACAAAATAATATTTTTTATTTTTACATTCCACAATCATAAAAAGTCATTAAAAACTTTCACACTGAAGAAAATAATCAAATATACTAAAAAATTCAATTTGTGCAATTTTGAAATTGAATAATTTACCAGTATTTTTAATTTTTAAAAATTTTATTGATAAATTACTTGGTCTTCTTCACAAGAATCCTTATAAAAATTCAAAACATTTTTGTGATTCAAAAAATTGATTTTGAATTTTGAGGATAAAATTACTTTAATTTGGAAACATCCTTCAAGAAAATTTTATTTGAAAAAACAAACCTTGTTTAATTCAAAAACATATTTTCAAAGTAAATTTTGGAAAATGACCACAAAACTTTGATTATTATAACTATTGTTCTTAAAACAATACTAAAGATTTTTGAATTGGTTGAATAAATCAATTTTTTGGTTAACCAAAAGAAATATCTCAAAAAGGATTAAAAATCTTTTTATTAATATTTCAGGAGCCAAAGAATTGGCATTGAGTAATAATGGTGTAAATGGTAATAAGTGAGGAAAAGATTTTTTTATAATGTGAGAAATAAAAGGAATTTAAGAGGTTTTCTTTTTCGGAAAAAATAGAAAATACATTTGATCTCTCTTAAAAAAATTTTCTTTTCTGAGTTTCTTTGTCGATCATTTATTTTTGACTCTTGGAATCTCGTAAAATTCATCATAGAGAATGTCACCAATAAAATATTTGAAAAGATTTCCCGTTTTAGTGGAGTACTGATCCCTTAAAACGAATTTTGATTATGATCTTAATTTTTGTAAATGTTAAACTATGCATTCAAAACCATTCGTTTCCAATTATGTTTCCTCAAATAACTATTTTTGAGATGTTTCTTTGCCACCACACCAACAAAATTCTTAATTCGTATCTATGAAAAAATTTAGAGAATTCCCATAAAACTCAAAATTTTTTCGAATTAAATAGTCTTTGAATTATTTTGGGTGAACAATTAGGGTGTAATTATTTTTAATAAAAAAATTTTCGAAAGTTCTGAACTTCTTCCACCATTAAAAACAACCAATTAAACACTATTGGTAAAGTAGGTTTAATTTCAATATTACTGTTAATTTCAAATACTAATAAATTCTCATCAATCTCAAAAAATTTTTAGTTTAATTTCGTTTTTATAAATCTTTGAACTGTTTCTTATCAAACATATCCCGACAAAGAATGTTTTGAAGAACAACCAATTTTAGAGAGTCTCTTAACACTTGACTTCATAAAATGCTTTATTTAAAGCTTGGGCATAATAATTTCAAAAAGGAAAATCAAGTAAATCTTCCAAACATAAATTGCAATTTATCAGTATATTTAAAAAATATTTAGTTCAATTTCTCATTTTGTAATCTCATACCTCAACTTTTAAAACAACTCAAGAGAAAGATCCTTTTGAAACCACAACCAATTTTACAAAGTTTTTTAACATTTAAAAGAATAAAATGTTTTGCAAAGCTCGTGTAAACAATTTGTAAAATTGGAAAATGCAGAAAAAATTTTCAGAGATTTATTTGAATTTATCAACAAATTGAAATAGTTTGAAAAAATATGTTTTACTTTTAATATCTGAGAAGTGATTTAACAAATTCAAAAAAATTTCTCAAAAAAAAAAAAAAGGTGATAAAACAAATCCTAAAGAGACTTTCAAAGACCACTATTCTTAAAGTTGGAATTTTACAATTGGAATAAAAATAAAAAGAAAAAAAATAACATAAAAAAAAAAATAAAAAAAAATAAATTCAGAGAAAATTGGTAATTGTTGTTTTGTCAACAATTTGAAGGAAGAAGCAAAGACAAAGAAGTTCAAACAGAATTTTTTTTAATTTTCTTCGGCTTGTTAGAATAAATTCATTTTATTCCTCAAAACGAAGATCTTTTAAAAACCCCAATGCTTTTGCTCTTTTTATTATTTTCAAATCAAGAGAAAAAGAAAGATAAAAATTTAAAATCGACTGAGAATTTACAAGAAAAAAAAAAAAAAAAAAAAAAAAAAAAAAAAAAAACCAATTTAATTGAATCCAGCATACTTTACTGAATTGGAAATAATTGTATTGCCGTCTGTTGAAGGTGACCAGAATGCGTCGCTTGCCTTTGGGTGGAGAACAGTGTCTCCTGACACTGGCCACATATTCAAAACGACGACAACACCAAAATCGTGGTTGAGTCTCTTCAAGGAGATCAAAGGAAGGCTGTCGCTCCATTTGGCGATTTCCTTAAGCTGTTCAAAATCCCCATTAGTGTTCAATTGGCAGTTTGTCCTGTAGGACAAAGAGCCTCCATAAAATTCCTTGACGCCTAACGCTAGAGGGTGGCTTTTGTCAGTGACTTGGCCCAAGCGGCAGGGTACATTTTTGATCGGCTCTGCCTTGGTTACAGGCAGGAACTGCTGATCAACAATCCTGCCTTTCAATTCGGCCTTCCGTGATTTGGGCGTGTTGAGGGTTAGCGATCGATAGCTGCAGACAACCAGCCCGCCGCCGTCCTCGACATACTGCGCCAAGATGTTGCCCATTTGGATCGGGTCATCGAACGTCTCCGACGAAGAGTACAGGAAAATGCAGGCATACTCCCGCAGGACATAAAAGGATGGCGTGTGCTTTGAGACATCGACATTTGTGACCCTTGCCTTTGGGCTTCCAGACAGGATGGAGTTTTGGATGTCTCGGTGGTGCCTTTTGTCAGGGTCTGTGGTCATCAACAAGATTTTGAAAGGCAAATGCGGGATCTTCTGGCAATTTTTGGAAAATAGCCTTTTCCTTTTCCTTTTCATGATCCGAATGGGTGTGTTGAAAGTGGAAAGATCGTTTTTTAAATTCTCCAGCCTGGAAATTTGGATTTTGCAACCCCACAGCGGACTTTTGGTAAACACAAAGGGACTGAACTTTTCCTGACTTCCTTTTTTTTTTTTCGTTTTTTGCTTTCGATTATTATTTTCTGGGAAACCTGTTTTGGTGGCTGTTCTTCCCTTTTCCACCGAATAAAGTGAATAGCAATTGCTTCTAAGTTTTCTTTCTTTTTCTTTTTCTTTTTCAATTCCCATTCCAATTTCTTTTTCTTTTTCTTTTTTAATTTCACTTTCTTTTTCTTTTTCTTTTTCTTTTTCGATTTCTTTTTCTATTTCGATTTCTTTCTCAATTTCTTTTTCTATTTCTTTTTCGATTTCTGTTTCTTTATTCCCTCCTTTTATCTTCTCTCTTTCTTTTTCTTTTTCTTTTTCTTTTTCTTCAAATGTATCCGTTTTATTCCCACACCCAATTCCACGATTGCTTTGAATTTCAAGAAACTGTTGAGCTGTCTTATTGTTGTAACTCTTTCTCTTGTTCTTTTCAAACTTGTAATTTGGCAAAATTGAAAAGACTTTTTGGGAAATAATTTTTTGAGCGTGATTGTTTTCTGTAGACGTCATCCCATTGTGTGCCTTGGGTTGCAATTGCTGGGATTTCTGACTTTTTTCCTTAAACGACAGTATTTCGTCCACACTTAATGTTTTTGGTTTGGGGTTGGACTTGGGTTGGGGTTGGGGGTTGAACAACATTTGTGAGTTGAAATTTATTTTTAATTTTTTCAAAAATTTTATTACATTCGAATTACAGATTTTGATCTTGGACTTTTTGCAGAAGTAGTATGCCTTTTCAACCAGCCTGCTTTCCAGGAGTTGTTTGGAATTGCTTAAAGCCGTGTGATAAAGAATATTTAGGATTTTATTGTCGATTAGATTCAAGCAATTTTCTATTTGGAAGACGCCTTTCCAATTGCCGATCAGATACCGTGTCACTTCACCCGTGATGGGCTCTTGGTTTTGCAAATGTAAACTAAATTGAAGAAAAAACAAACAATTTTCATCTGTTATATTTTGGATTATGAATTTTGTCATTTTCTCCACTAAAGGATAGATTTTGAAAGCAGATCCTGAAATTAAGACGGGAAAACAATTATTTACGTCTTTTTCTAAAATGCCCAAATAAAGATATTTTTTGATAGTCTGGAAAATAGATGGCTCCAGATCAGGTATGGTCACAGTCACAATTTGATATTGGCATTTTTCCCAATTTTCCCTATAAAAAATTGATTTAAAATAATCAGAGTTGATGCTCAGGATCAGTTTATGACACCTGACAATTGTTTGGGTTGATCCTAACACAAATTCAACATTACACAGCTCTTCGTTTTCGTATAATTCTGTATAATTCTTGATTATCTTTTCCATTATTGTTTGCTTTGCACCTCGTCTTTATTGTGTTCTTTTTTTTTTATTTGTCTTTTTTTTTTTTTTCCGTAAAGAGAAAAAGGTTTTTTTTTTTTTATTTTTTTTCTTTGAAACAAAAAAAATGAGTAAAAAAGTAAAAAAATAAAAATTTTCGGCTGTATCCAAGAACTTTTAATAATGAATTGTGTGTGCTGTGTTGCCATTTTTCGTGTCTGAGATCTTAATTTCACACATAATTGTTCAGTATAATTTTTTTTTGAATGATTTGTCTTTGAAAAAAGGAAATTTCGAAAATATTATTAACAAAGTTGACAAAATACATCAGATTTAAATGACTACAAGAGGAATGAGATATTTGATAAGAGTGGAATTGATTTTTGGACTGGCCACCAATAAGGAGAAATTTGCTTGGCTCATTATTGAATAAAAAAAAATTCAGAAAAAATTTCCAAACCTATTAACTTTAAAAATACACACTTTACATTTTTTTTTTTCAAGCAATCCCTCTTTATTAATTTTAGCAGTCGGTTTTTTAGTTTGACGAATTGAAAATAAGTCCCTTTTTAATTTTAACTTTTTAAATTTTTCTTTGTACCAATTAAAATAGAGTTTATTACTTTATTTTTATTTTTTTTAGAAAATTTGGTATTTGAGGATTGAAAATACTACAATCTGGAAGCAAATCCGAATTCTGCAATTGTTTATTGTTGATCTTTCGATTTGAAATGCTGAAACCGTAAAAAAACCTTCTTGTTTTACCTTTCTTTACCTTCTTTGACACACATATTTCCAAAAAGCCTTTTGATCTTTTGGAAACTTAATTGGTGAAAACACATTCGAAATTTTCTTGGCTTGACTCTTCAAACAAACCATTCCTAAGAAATTTGTTTTAAATACAAAACAAGTTAAGTTTGATAAAAACAGTTTGTGTTGTGATAAAATAAGAGAATTGAGTGCAACTTGATTCTGTCGTTCTTTTTATTAATTAAAACAAAACAAAAAAGAAGGTTAATTATGTTTTCCTCTTTCAAATACGATAGGCATTGAAAGAGTGTTGTAGAAACCGCCTTACTAAATACAGTGTTGGTGTATGTTCCCATTTTTAAATAAAGATTTTTGAATAAAAGTAATTACACTTGAGATCTTGCAAACAAAAAAAAAAAAAAGTAAAAAAATTTTTTTTGTGTGGGTTGCAAAAAAAACAAAAATTCTTCGTATTTTTTGACCAACAAAAATTATTTTTGCAAACTTTTTTCTGAATTTAATGAACAGAGAACCACTAGATTGTCAAATAAAACAACTCAGATCACAAAATTTGCAGAATAAATAGGAAAAAAATTGTAATGCTTAAAATTTTATTCGTAAACAATGAGAGTTTTCCAAAAAATAGGTTTGTGAAGTGACAGTATTTGAAAAGGGGAAAGGAAAAAGAAACGATGATGAAAACTCCTTCAATATGTAAAAATAGTTTCTATCAGGATAAGAAGAAATTATTTTTTAAACCCCTTACTTGAAAAGAATCGGACTAAAAGTAACCTCTTTTGATTGAGAATTAAAACTGACAAGTCACCTTTCGTACAAGAAGAAACACTCTCGATTTTTATCAACCACTTTACTGAGATAATTGAAGAAGATTTGTTTGAAAAAAAACTGTCTTTTCATTGCCACATTTCACTCGGATTTTTCGTTCTTCTTATTGGAAATTCTTACTCTGATCAAATCAATATAAATTGATCACGCTTTCGGCTCCATAAAGGAATTTGGTTTAAATACTTTGAATTTTTTAAAAGTGTGCTTCTTGATCCCAAAGAGGTCTGCTATTTGTCGTTTATTGTATTCCTTAGGAACTTTTTTTCTCGAAGAGACGTTCCTTTTTTTTTTATTTTTCTAATAAAAAAAAGAGTTGCAAACTAATCAATTTTAAGGTTTTTAGCAACCCTATTTCTCTAAAAATCAATAAGTATGCACTTCTCCACTTGTACGGTATATAGTTTTTGATCTTTATTGACTTTCTTCCATTTTATTCTTGAATGTTTTACCCAATATAATTGTAAATTTCACACAAATTTCTCTTTAGAGTCTTTGGAAATTGATACCACTTTGAATTGGTGACAAAACAACACTATTTGTGTTGTAACAAAAGAACTTTAACAAGATTTTTCCCCTCAAATTCACCTACTTTATTTTTTTGTGGACTTTTCTTCTTAATTTACTGCCCAACATTTTACCTTTTTTTTTAAAAAAAAAAGATTTTTTTAATTGTTTCTTTTTATCTAAAAAATTTAAATCAAACAAATTATTAAAATTATCATCTTTTAAATAAAAAACATTACCCTCTACGTGCAACAAACACTTTACAGAAAATGTGTTTTAGTTGTAATAAGGGTTTACACAATTTTTACTTGAGACTGAATGATTTACGGAAATACAATGAACAATAAATAGTTTAATTTCGATTTTTTTATTTTGAAGTTTGCTTACAGCAATTAAATCGATTTAAATGAAAAGAATCTTGGTAAAATTAGTTGACTTTTGAAAAGTTTTTTGTCGTCAACTTATTTGGAAAAGATTATCTAAAGAATTTCCAAAATGAAATAAGATTAAAAAATTAGTGTTAATTTTTTTTTACTTTATCAGTAATTAAATTTTTATGCTGTTTTGGAATGGCAGAAACATGTGAAAACAAGTGTTGTATAATTTCGAAACAACTTGGCTTTGTAAACAATTCATAGGTATTGAGTAGCATTTTCCAGATCTAAATCAAAGGAGAAAAAAATCCAAAAGTTTACAATAAAACAAAAAACCAATCTCTATATTTCCTACCAATGTTTCTTTGATTTCAATTTCCAAGAATTAAGATCCAGAGTTTTTTTTTTAATTAGTGTTATTGTAGAACTGTCTTTGCTAAAAACAGAAATTCGAGACATTTTGTTACTATTCAAAAAATATATTAAAAGTTTGAATGTTTTCGGTTTTCTCTCTTAAAAGTTTTTCCAAATTTGCCAATAAACGTGAAAAAATTTTCACTTATTTGGATTTTTTTTATTGTTTTTTTTATTATTTAAAAGTTGATAATAAATAGATTGTAATTTAGTACTTTTTTTGAACGTTTTTTGAGCGAGTGTTGGGTTAATTTTTAATCCAATGCCCAACCCATTTTTGAAAAATTAAAAAAAAAAAAAAGTAAATTAGAGAAATTTTCTCCGTTTAGGATTCCATATCCATCACAAATCCAGAATCAGTCATAATAGATCAAGAGTAAAATTTTGAGATTTAACCAAATTTTCATCTTAAAATCTTTTTTTGTTTTTGCAAATTTTTTTGAAAAATAGAATTTTATTTTGTAAAAACCAAATAAAAAGTGATTCAAAAATCTTGATTTGTTCAAAGTCGGGATAAATCGACAAGGACAAACTTCTTCTTCAATCAAAAGATCACCTTAATTGTCAAAAAATTTTAATTTATTTTAACTATTAATAAAAAAAACTACTGTTATACACAAATTAAGAAAAATAAATTTTATCTCAAAGCTCAAGTAGTAATCATAAATTAAATCTCAAGACTTTTGTTGTCAAATAATCTTAAGAAGATCTTGGGATTTTTACAACCAATTTATGGAAACAATGTTTGGGTACTTGAAAAAATAATTTTAAAGGATTAACTAGATAATGACAGTCTTCTCAATTACTCATTTTTTTTCTTATTCGTTTATATTGGGATAAAATTATTTGGGACACAAAAAGGAAATTGGAAGAATAATAAGAAATTTCTGAGTAGTATGAGTCAATCCAAAAATTTTTAAGTAAAATTATTAAGTGTGAAAAAATTTTCTTTTTCATTTTCCTTTTTCGCATTTTTCTTTTTAACATAAAATATTTTTAGGGCAAATGGATGGGGATCTATTTGATCATTTTATACGTTTGTGCCCCTTTTCATTATGTATGATCTGTGGTTTGGGTGAATTAAGAATACATACAGGAAGAATTTTTAAAACAAAAATCTGAAATTTAAGATGAAATTTTATCCCATTTAGAATTCAAAGATCAGTTGAAAAAATCTTTGTTGACTTATACAAAAGACTTTACCCTTGAGTGGCGTTTACAGGGGCTTCTCAAACCACAACCTTTAAGAGATTTTTTAAGGGAATATTAACCTTTATTTATTTTTCCCCCCAAAGGTAATAGTGTAATTATTTACACAAAGATACAATTAAACCACGATAAGCAACTTCATTTATCAACTTTAGAGAGATGAGTTATCCTTTTTAAAAGAGTCCATTTTTATCCCATTTAATTTACAGTTAAAAGATCAAGATCCTTTTTTTTTATCTTGTTTAGATTTTGGATCGAAATTAGAAAAATAAAAATTTGTAAAACCTTTTTATTTTGAATGAAATCTCACTTTTAGTAATTTCTGAGTGTTTGTATGTATAAATAACCTTGAATCTTTAATCTTATTTTAAAAATACAATAAAAATAAATCAAATATTGAATCCATTGAAGATCTCAAAAAAATTGATCATCTATTTTATTCACAAAATTTTATTAAATTTCTTAGATATTTAAAATACTAGTCAATATCCTTTTTTCAATTATCAAGAGTATAAACAACAAACTATTTGTATTAAAATCAGTTATTTGATAATATCTAGTATTTTTTTTTATTATTAGAATTATTAAATTGAATTTATTTAATTTGTTTGAAAATATTTAAAAAATTGAGAAATTATTCGAAAGACTATTGATATTTTTAATCTTTGGTTTGTTAATAACCCACCGAAAAAAATTAAAATTGTGTTATTAATTTTAGAATAATAATAATCATATTAAAAAGGATTTATTTAGGCTTAAAGTTGAATTTTTCAGGTTTTAAAAAAGTATTTTGGGAAAATAGCTTTTTAATTTGATTATTTGGTTTTGTTATTTTTCTCAGATTTTCTCATTCAATAAAAAGAAAAAATTGATTTGAACTATTCTTAGAATCTAAAAATTAACTTTTACAAGTTTAGAATAATTATCGTAATTTCTTTTTAATTTAAGTAGATTTTTTATACAAAATTATCCCAAAAACTTAGTGATTTCATTTTGAAAGTTTATTTTTTGTACACTTCCTTTCAGAGATTTATGGATTTTCAAACTTCTTTCAAAGAAAATAATTTTTTTAGAAATAATTCGTTTTTTTTTAAATTTTAAACTTTTCAAAAAAAGAAAAATGGATCAAACTTTTAAAATCAATAATTCATTTTCTGAAAATAATATTAAAAGTAAGTGAGTTTTTGTAATATTCAGATTTTTACTTAGTTTTTTCAATTTCAAGATTGGTCAATTTTTTTTTTGAATTTACTCTTAAATTTATGAGAATATTTTTTTTATGTTTACTAGCCCCTTAGAAAATTTGTTTTTGTTACTACCCATAAAAAGAAACCGAGGAAAAAAATCAGAATTTATCAATTGATATTTTTCCACTAAAGTGATGATAATTAGAGTGAGCTTCAAATTTGAACAAACAATACCTGGCCACCCAAAAGAAAGAAAATAATAAAATTCATCTAATAATAGATTTTTGGTAGAGAATAAAGCAATATTTATACAGTCAGTTTCAGATTTATTGCACAGACTTTGAAAGAAATTCAAGGCACAATAAAAATCTCAAATTAAAGCACAAACTTTGAAATTTTTTCATTCAAGTAATTTTCCTAGAAACTAAATTTTGTAGATTAATTTGGGATTTTTATTTGCCTTAAATTTCGTTGAAAGTTTGTGTCTTAAAAGTGGAACCCACTATAAATAAAACTGTTTTTTATGCTTGTTCTGGTGTAAAATATAATTCAGTTTTCAATAATAAACTCAAGAGAAAACCACCTTTGAATGTAAACTAATGAATATTATCAGAAAATTCAAAATTATGAATAGATTTGGTTCGAAAATTTCAAAATTTTTCCATTTTTTGAAATTTTGTTGTTTTGGGTTAGACAGTAAAGAGAAATTTTAAAGGATAATATTTTTTTTAAACCAACCTTTGTATCCTTTTTTAGGTGACTAATAAACTAAAATAAAATCTTCAAATAATTTTAATAGGATATTCAAAAAAATAAAAATTTACTAAGTCTTGGAATTGAAAAATGGTGTAAAAATGTGATTAATAAAAAATCAAACTCACTTTTGATGCCATTTTTCAAAACAAATTATCGTTTTTAAAAGTTTGATCTCTTTTTTGCATTTTCAAATTATTCCAAAAATATTATTTTTCTTTGAAACAAGATTGAAATCTTATTCTCTGTGAAGGAAAGGGAGTGTACAAAAACACACCTTATAAAATAAAATCCCAAAGTTTTCAAATCAATTATTATAATAAAACACTTAATTACAAAAAAATATAATAATTATTATTAAGTTCAAAATAATCTAAATTATTTATTCAAAAAACATTTCAAATCATTTTTTGATTTTTGATTTAAGAAAAAAACAGATAAAAATCACCAAACAATTAACTTGGAAATTCTCCGAAAATACTTTTATTATTCTTGGAAAATTGAACTGAAAACCTTAAAAATAATACTTATTAATTTGATTATTTTTAATCAAATATTAATAATCTTAATTTAATTATTCCAGTGGATTCTAAACACCCAAAAATTACAATTATCAATAGACTTGAAAATCAAATCTCATTTTATTAAAGATTTTCCAACAAATAAAACTAATTCAAATTAATACTAAAAAAAAAAAAAAACCGGATATTCTCAAATACCCGATTTTAATAATAGTTCCTTGTTTACACTCTTTGTATTTGAAAAAGAATCTTGAATAATTCTTTTAAATTTCAAGAAATTTAATAAATATTTCTGAACAAAATAAAAATTCAATTTTTTTAGATCTTCAAGGATTCAATCATTTGATTCATTTTTATAATTTTTTTAAAACGTGATTAAAAATTGAAAATTGAAAATTTATTTGTTGAGATAAACTATCATAAATTATTAAAAACCCGATTTCATCAAAATAGAAAAAAAAAAAAATTATTTATTTTTTAGATCGAAAAATCCAAACCAAAAAGTTTGATATTTTTTTAATCGAAATTTTAATTTAAAAAATTGAATTCTTTTAAAAATGATAACGCATTTCTCTTAGGCTGATAAGTGAAGCTGCTTCTCATGTGTATTTGTATCCTTGTAAAAATTACGTTTCTATTGTTATTTTTATGAAAAAAAAAAATAAATAAGAGTTACCAGTCAATTAATTCAGGATATAAATTACCTCTAAAAAAATAACACAACCTTATTTTTTCAGAAAAATTTATATTATCACTTTTTTTGAAAGAAAAAACCCAAGGGCAATTATTCAAATTCAAATTAAAAATACAATATATTTTATCATACTTTCTTGTTGGTAATTCTCACAAATGTTTATCAAGCGAGATACAAGAAGGAAAATATTTCATATTTTTACCAAATTTTCTATGCTCTAGTATCTAAAAAATTAAATAGAAAGTTGGAAAAAAACTCTTTTTGAGAAAATTACCACTTATATCAATATATCATACACTAAGATCTTGTTAATAATTTTCTAATCAATTTTTTATCATCTAACCTAAACGTTTACAGAGCATTGGACTTCCATATAGAAGGTTTAAAATCTGAAAAATTGTTAAAAAATTTCGAATTATGTTTGTTATTATCCACGTTGGTTACAATTTGATAAAAGCTTGGAAAATTCTTTGATATTCAAGATAATTCACCAAAATCCATATTTTCTCAAAAAAGAAAGATCATTTTTTCTCAAATAAACAAAAGTTTTTTTTTAATTAAAAAAAAAGCTTGCTTTGTTTTTGCAAATTTACTTTCATTTAGATTTTTAAATGCCAAATCACATCAAATCTTTCTCACAAACCCAAATCCAAAATTTGTCTTCAAACTTACAATGGAGTTTTTAGAGAAATGATACAAATAAAAAAAAAATTGTCAACATAAAAATAAATCAAATGTTTTGAGTATTTATCAATGGAAATTCTGTTCAAAATATCTAATAGAGTTGATACCACACTGAAAAGCGTTATTGGGAACATGGGACCAAGAAAAAACAAAAAGAACCAAATCCGAAAACTAAGAAAAAACAAAGAGAAAACCAAAACTATTTTGTAAAAAATTGATAAGATTTCTAAGGATAATTGAACAATTTAAGTAAAAAAAATGATCAAAAATCATAGAAAAAGCGACCTTTAAAAGTTAGAGTTATTTATTGAGAGTCTTTTTGAAATGATCTTCATTTTTAGGATAGAAAAACTATGTGATTATTTTTCTTTTTCATTCAAGGACTTCTTAATAAGTGAGCTTCGAGTTTAGGTATATAACAATTTCTTCCTGAATTTTAATTTTAAAAAAATACCCTTAAAATCATTTTTTGATACAAATTGAAGAAAATTTCGATGAACATGACTTTACAATTGAAATGGGATTGAATTAAAAGCTTTTAGAGATATAATTGTAAATTCCCAATTTAGTCTTGAAGAAACGAATTCAATAAATATTTATTGATTATTTTAAATTTATATGGACTTTTAAACCATAAATCCCAAGTAAAAAAAGAAACAAATATTAATTTTGTATCATATGTTTAACAAATCTGTATGTTTTTTTTAATGATAATATAATAGGTGGAAAAAATACCACAAGTGATTAACCCTTAATAATCACCACTTTTAATGCAATAATATGTAAAGATTTGATAAAACAGGGGTTTCAAATTCAAAAACACCCATGTATATTATTCAAAACCCACACAGCGGATGATCAGCGAAACTGACTGTAAATAATAAGTAAATATAGTATTTCATTCTTAAGGTTCTACTTTTAAAGAAGATATTTTTAAAATAAAAGATAAAATATAAATATTTCTCAAAAAATAGAGATAATTTTTTTGATAATTTTTATTTATATAAAAAACAAAAATTTTGAAAAATTAGGAATTTTATGGAAAATTTTCAGCTATTTACATAAGTACAATGGATCAGAATTTTAAAAGCAATAATTCAATGATAAAAATATGAAAAAAATTATACGAATTCTTTTAATAATTTATAGTATTCTCAAAATATCAAGGATTTTATCTTTAAAATATATTTTATTACAGATATACAATTGAATACTTAACTAGAAATCATTTCAAAATTTTTTTCACCTGAAATAATAAATTGAAAAAAAAAATATTTACCCTTTCGTATTCAAGAACAACAATAATTAAATCTGATTTGATATTAACTTTTAAATCATTATGAATATAAAAGTCTGATACTTTCAAAAATTAAATAAAAATAAAACCAAAAACTAAAAAAAAAGTGAGTCATTATTTTTTAAAAAGAGCATTACCGATTTTTATTAATGAACTTTAAATGAAAAAAAGATTGGCAACAAGTTTTTTTACTTTCAATAAATATATTTTGAAAGAAATTACATATTCTCAATTTTTATAAAGTGATTATTGGTATTTTCTAAGATCTTTTTTTCCACTTTATCTTTTGCAAAAAAATAAAATCAAAAGAAAAAAAAAAGTATATATAAAAAAAAATAAATCGAAAAAAAAAAAGAAAAAGAAAAAAAAAAAGAAAAAGAAAAAGAAAAAGAAAAAGAAAAAGAAAAAGAAAAAGAAAAAGAAAAAGAAAAAAAAAAGAAAAAGAAAAAAAAAAGAAAAAGAAAAAGAAAAAGAAAAAGAAAAAGAAAAAGAAAAAGAAAAAGAAAAAGAAAAAGAAAAAGAAAAAAAAAAGAAAAAGAAAAAGAAAAAGAAAAAGAAAAAAAAAAAAAATAAGAAAAAAAAATAGTAAAACAAAAATTTGAAAAATTAGAAAAAATGATTCTGATCCAAAAATTTGAAAATATTTTTTTGAGAAGAATATTGTAATAAACCCCGAAAACAACTTCCATTAACATTATAAAGTGAGTCAAAATTTTTGAAAAATAGTTTATAATCAAAAAATCATTTATTGAAAAAATTGAAAAATATAATCATAATTTTAATAATAATAGTTTAATCATATAAAAATTTTCAAACAATTTTAAAATTTTACAAAATAAAATGTGGATTTATTTCGAATTTTAAAATTTAATGTTTTAAAAAAAGTTTTTTCAAAGTCAAACACACATTTGAAAAATAAATTTTTTATAATGCTTAATAGTCCCTAATATCAATTATAAACTCATCAAGAATTGATGTACATTGGTCACTAAAAACCAACTACCAACAACAAAAAACTTTTTTCAAAAAAGAGCCGAAGATTGATAATAAATTTACAATATGAAAGGTTAGAATATATAATTTTGAATACAACTGTGTTAGCAAAGAAGTGTCTCTCTTTGGAGCTCTTTGAGATTTCAGAAGATTTTTTTTTTTTTTTTTTCATTTTTTATTTCTTAAATGGGATATTTTTTTATTGAAAGACTGTAACCAAAACCTTATTTTGTCAAATAAAAAGGGTTTCAAAATAACTATAATTAGAGTTAAATAGAATTAAATTAATTATTTACTGAAAGAAAAAAATTTCTTTTATATTGAAGAAATGTAATACTTTGAAAATATAAAATGTGAAAGGATTGGATTTTTAATTCTAACATTAAATTTTTGAAAATATTGAAATTGAGAACTTTTTTTTGTTAATTTACATTTTTTGGCAAAGAGATCCAATGGAATTTTTTTTTTGTTATTTGAATTTTATCAACCAAAAGAAGGGCAATTTTTCAATACCCTTTTTTGGTTCCGATTTGCCCGTATGAGTATGGAGTAAATCAAAAGTAAGTGGGTAGTTCCTTAAGATATTTGGAAATTAAGGTAATTTTATCTACATAATACAAAATATTTTTTTTTATTCAAAAAATGATTTAAATTGTTATAGTGATTCTTGTGAATACGACCAAACAGTTTGTTAAAAAAAATTTTCAAAATTGAAATTTTTTACATTTTGTTTTTCATTTTTTGAAAACAAGAGAATGACTTTTTTCAAACCTTAAAGAAGGAAAAATGTTTTTTTTGCATATTATATTTAAATTTCATTTAAATTTTTGTTAAACTTTTATCAAATTTTCATTTATTTAATGACTCACACCCCGATTAGTTTTGTCAACTGATATTTGTATTGAAAGATTAATAATTAAAACTAATAAGAAAATATTAAATTTTCTTCCAAAATCAAGATTTTCCAACATAAAACGAAAAATATGTTTTCCCATTTTCAAGAATTAACTTAAGGGTCTAGTCATTTACCGTAAAAATGTACCATACTCAAGGGGTGACCTGAAACCAAAAAGGGTATTGTGAAATAGGCCTTCTTTTGGTTGACAAAATTCAAATTACAAAAAAAAAATTCCATTGGATCTCTTTGACAAAAAATTAAAAGAAGAAAAAGAGTTCTCAATTTCAAAATTTAAAAAAAAAATTCATCTTTTCTCATTTTCTTTTTCAAACGAGGTTAAATTTCTTTAATTTAAAACAAATTACTTTTTTGTATTTCGCAATCAATTTTATTCGATTTAGTCTGGTTTGTGGTTATTTTGTAACCCTCTAAATTTGACCAAGTAAGGATTAGGTAATAGTCTTTCAATAAAAATAACTCATTTGAAAAAAGAAAAAAAAGAAAAAAAAGTCACCGAGATCTCAAAAAGCGCCAAAGAGCGACACTTCAAAACTGACAGAGTTGTTTTCAAAATTGTAATTCACAACCATTCTAATTGGAAATTGAGTGTCGCTCTTTGGCGCTTTTTTCTAAAAATGTCCTCATTTTTGGTTGTTGATTTCTGGAGATCGATCAAATATCACATATGGTTAGTTTTTGATTTGTGTTAGGTCATCAATAAAATTACTAAAAAGTGTTTTTCCATTTCAGAAAAAAAAATTTCACCGTAATTACTCGACCCTTAATTGCTAAAAAAATAAAAAATTCCTTTTTTCATTTTATATTGGTAAAATGTAAATTTTGGATTTCAAAAAATAGTTTCAAATTAATAAATTGCTTAGAATGAGGTGAACTCATCCATTTCATTCAGCCAACAAACACAAATTACAAAAAAAAATTTTTTCAAGATCTTGAAAAGATTTTCGTTTATTTTTAAAAAATACTAGCCCCTTAATTAAAAGATCTTGATGAATAAAGTTTTCATCTAAGAGATAAGAAGTTTCCCTTTTTTCATTTTAATAAGTATCCTGTCAAGAGATTTAAGATGTTGGTTTTCATTCAAATTTTTTTCTTCCAGCAAATGCAAACGGGTTTTTTTCTTTTTTTTGATTAGTTCCTGGTTGAAATTCGATAACCAGCCTTTCAAAAGGCTATTAAATGAGTTACTTTTGCATACTATTAATATTTGTTCCAGTTTTTCATTTTGTTGGATACACAACCTTATTGAATTGAGAGTAGCCAATGTTTCTCTCGTTGTTTCAACAAGTTGTGTCTCAGAAAGAGATGCAAAGCCTTCATATTCGCTGGCACAATTACAATAGCAAATTAAACAATTAATATCACCGTGGTCCCTTTTTGCCTTCTGGAGGGCTTGTGGCAGTGCCTTTCGAGATCTTTTTTCAGCCTGGATTGCACTGATTCTTTGAAGATCACTATTTTCATTTGTTGTTGTTGTTGTTGTTGTTGTTGTTGTTGTTGTGGAGGACTTTTTCTTTTTTTGATTGGTGGGCTTTGGTATGTGTTGCTTTAAAAATGTTTTAAAAGAAATCAATTCGGATTGATCACTCCCAATTAACGAGACATGTCCTCCATTCAAAATTGCCTTATAGGCAAAGCATTTCGTAAATAAGGAGAACGGTGAAAGGATCACAACATGCTGTTTTTCTAATTTATAAATTGAAGGGTTCATGCGGATATGAAAGAGAATCGAAGAAATTAAGCAGAAGAAAGATACTACAACAAGAAGCATGGCTGAAAACTGTTGATCATTTAAAAGAGATACCTGTGGAATATATGGGGTTAAAAGTGATCGAAACGTACAAGTAATACAACTACTCATTAATAGTAACATTTCGAATAAAGTGTAATTTAGAACGTGGCCTTTTTTAAAGCTTTGTCTTGTTGAACAAAAAAATTGAAAATTATAAAAAAATAAATTTCTAAAATTACAATTACCTTTCCATCTTCTCTCATGAATTACTCAGCATCTTCCTTTTTTGTTAACGAAAGAAAATTTACACTTTATTTATTCTCGAATTTAAATGACCGATTTATTTTTGTATTGAAAAAAAAGACTTTGAGATTTAGATTCTTTAATATTAAGGAAAAAATAATATCAGGGAAATTGAGCTGATTTAAGGTTCACAATCCCTGAAATTTGAAAATCGATTATCAGGTTTAGAGTGTAGTAACTTGTTAATTTGATTCTTACCTGATCGATCTTGTGCTTGGTATGAATATTAATAGTGGTTCAAAATAGTAATTTTTTACAATTTATTTTTTTTTCAGAAAAAATTAGAATAATGGAGTGTAAGACAAATAGGCTCGAAGGCAAATTATAAAAAAAATGTGATTAGAGTGTTTTCAATTGAAATTTTTATTTAGGTTAGATCTTTTATTTGTAACTTTTAAAAAATTTATTTTTTTTTTTTTTGGTAATTAGACAAACGGGTAATTAATATACAAATTCAACAACCCAAAAAGCAAATGACGTTTATTAAATATCTCGCAATCTATTAATCTTAAACTCTCCAATCCAGATTTTGGAAAAAAAAAAGTAAATTGAAAAAATTACCTTTTTATTTTTTTATTATTGTGGAAAGGTGATCCACAACAATAACCTCTGGTCTGTTGCTTTTGTTTTTTTATTGAGTATAAAATAAAAATATATTTAATTTTCGGTTTATTTCTCAAATTAAAAAAAAATCGCCTTTAGCTTTTCATGAGTTTTCTGTTTATTTGTAAAATCAATAGATTTTTGTTAGGCTTTTTTGAGTTATCTATTTATTTGTAAAATCAATATATTTTCGAAATAAAATAGAAAACCTCAAAAAACGTAGAAAAATTATCAGATAAAATAGAAAACCTCAAGAAAAACCAGACACTTGTCGGATAAAATAGAAAACCTCAAGAAATCCTTTCGGCACTCTACATCACTCTACAGCACTTGGCCACACTCTACGGCACTTCCTGAAACTCTAAAATTGTATTTTAAGTTTTTTTTTTTGAAACTATAATATAGGCAAGATTATATCTCAGATGATATATTTTCTATAAAAAAAAAAAAAGAATAATTTATTTCGAAACAAAGACAAGAAAAAAAAAAAAAAAAAAGAAATAAATGAAAATGAGAAAGAACAGAAAAAATAAATTAAAAACTAGATTTGAAAGTTTTTTACACCCATAGTGTAAAATTGCTTGTTTTTCGTTTCTTTGTAGGATTACCAACCTAATTTATTTTAATAAAGATATCTAAATATTTAAAAAAAATGAGATTAAATGAAATAGACACATTATTCTGTTCTAATTTGGAACTTTATAGAAACGATTTATCTCTAAAGTGTACAATTTCATTTTGAAATTACTATTAATATTGATACCAATTACAAAAACGATCAGAAAATAACCAACTTAATAAGTAACTACACTCAAAACAAGATAATCATTTTTCAAATTTCAAGGACTGTAAAGCATTAATACAAGAGCTAAAATCTTTTGATAAAATCTTTTCAAAATTTCGTTACAAGTAAATTAAAATTCACAATTATTTACACAGCAGCAAAATTTCAAAGAATTACAATAATACAATTGAATCCAAATTGGAAATAATTTTGATTTTTGAACAATTTGAAAATAATTTTTTCATTTTTCAGTTTTTTTTTTTTTTTTTTTTTTTTTTTTTTTTTGAATTAGATAACAAATTTCCTTCTATCAATAGTTTTTTCCTAACAAATAATATTAAGTAAAAGTTGATTATTCAAAAAAAAAAAAAAGAAACTAAATAAAATTAGTTCATGAATTCTAACCATTTGGTCAATCAATAATTCTTAAAAAAATTCCAAAAAAAAAAATTATGAATAAATTTTTTTGTTTTACTCTCTCCAAAATTTTTACACACAGTCTTGATTTATTAGTATTGATAATTATTTCTCTTTTGTTTCTAGAATATTTTTTTTATCAACAATTGTTACAATTCCAAAAATTCAATAATTCTACCATGAGTACAATTATTATTTAACACTTTATTTGATAAATTGGGGATCGGCTAACAAAATTGTATAGATAGTAATTTAATTTTTTTGTTCCAAGTTTCATAATATTTTTGTGATCATTAAGGACCGAAGCCCTAAATAAATTCTGAATTTATACTTGAAATATTATCATTTTATCTAAGTTAATACTCTTTAGATCATTTTATCCAAAATTAATTAAAAATTATTTTTATAAAAAAAAATTGTTTTTTGGAGTTTTTATTTTGTGAATATTTGGAAATATATACAAATTATATTAGGAATAAAGAGCGAAATTGATTTATGGAGAAATTATTACATTTTACTAAATTATTATTACTTTACTAACAATAACAAGTGTCCATGAAAAACTAATTGTGTAAATATCTTCTTTGGTGTATTTCTAAGGGTTTGATTATTGGTTTAGAAGTAGAACATAAAAAATCCAAAAAACAATTTTTTTTATAAAAATAATTTTTAATTAATTTTGGATAAAATGATCTAAAGAGCATTAACGTAGATAAAATGATAATATTTCAAGTATAAATTCAGAATTTATTTTTTACTTCCATCATTAAGAGACTAATCTCTATTAAAATTGTTACCTAAATTTAAAAGAGATTGTGAAAAATTTTTGTCAATTACTTTGATTTAAAAAACCTGTTTGTTTTCAATATTAAACATATTTCTAGATAAGGAATCTTTATTTAGAAATTGGTCAAAAAAAAAATAATAATAATAGAGACTAGTCCCTTAAGTAGAACATATTTATTTTTACTTCAAAGATTTTTTTACTAATTATTAGCTCAAAAAAACACAAAATATCTTAACAAGATCCATATTGAATGACTTTTTTTAAAATTTTATTATGCTTTCACAAGTGGAAACATTTTTTCTTAATTTTTCCAAGTTTTACGAAAAAAAAAAATAGAGGTAATACATTTCCACTCCTTTCCTTAAAGAATTTTGAGACAAAATGTAACTTTTTTTGATTTACTTTTAACACTATCTAAAAAGCAGAAAGCGCTTTGTAATCAAAAGTTGAATCTTTGTCTCAAAAAATTAGAATTTTTAGTTTTAGTAAATGAATAAAAAAAAACACTTTGTCAAACTCAAAAAATGATCTTTTATAAATTCGTGAAAATACAAGTCAAAAGATATTTTGTATTGAATTCTTGACAAGTGTTCTTTTGAATAACCATTTTAACTTAGAAAATGAATTATTTCCTTTACACAACTTCATCAGTAATAAATTTTTATTACTGTGATAAAAATAATACGTGCACAAAGACTATAATCTATGTTTCAAAATATTATCCGTGCTTTTTTTTCTTTTTATACCAAGGCAACATCCAATCTACTACCAAATAGTATACCTAAGTTCAAATCAATTTTGAAGGTAAAGGTCTGGTTATTTTCAGTAAAATTTAAATTATTCATCTAAATAGTTGTTAATTTTCCATAATATTTACAATTTTTTTGAATTTTTTTGTTTTTTTTGAATGATAAAACTTTCTTAAAAATTTACTTTATTTTTTGAGATAAATTTTCAAATTGATCCTTCATTTTTAGGATTTCTTTTTAAATAATCGAACTTTAAGAAACCAAAACCATATTTTTTTAGGGTTTATTATTGGTTTCTTTGATGGGTTGATTTATAGGTCTTCTATAACAAAAAAACACGCTTTTTATTTTGAAACACGTATTAAATTTTTTTGTACGCTTTATTTTGACTACCATACAGTATTTTCCCAATTAATAAATGAAAATTTTTCTAACAATTTCCAAAATGAATATTAATTATTAACATACAATCAAATGAGTAGGTAAAAATTTTCTCTTAGAGTTAACTGAGGAAGTTTGAACTAAATGTCTAAAAATATCATTTCTAAACGATCATGTAAAGATCTTGCGATTTTCTTCAACTTTTAAACAAGAAAAATATTTGAGGGAATATTAACTAAAATGTTCGTTTTTTAATTGGAAAATAATAGTATTGTGAAAATATTACAAAAATCAGAAAAGTCTATTTGAAAAATTAAAAGAAAAAATAAAACAATAAAAATCTTGATTAATTAAATGTTTATTAAAAACAAACAAAAAAAAAACTTTAATAATATAAATACAAAATCAAAATATGGTAGTCTTTATTTGAATTTCAAAAAAGAGAAATATAAGTTTCGTTTCATTGTATTTTTTCTCTAAAGATCAATAACCGAGAAGTTATTTTTTTTTTTTTTTTTTTTTAGGATTTTTTGTTGTTAAAGTTCAAAAAAAAGAACTGAAAAGGAGATTTAGAGGATTATCAAAAAAAGAATTAAGAGTTATAAAAAAAGGTTTCAAGATGGGTAACCATCTTGTGTTATTTTGTTTTCCAATTCCCACCGTAGGAAATAGTGAATAATTCGTTGCGTATTCATTAAGGAGATTTTTGAAATCAATTTTCATATGCGTCGTTTCTCAAGAAGCCACTACCATTGAGTAACAGATTTTGTTTTTTTTTCCGAGCTAATTTCAAGTCTTTTAGTTCGAGAAATTTTGTTGATTCTATTTTTACGGCACTTAGAACACGTTAGCTTGACTTGAAGTTTTTTTGTTTGTTTGATCTATTTCGAAAAAAAAAAAAAAAAAAAAAAAAAAAAAACAAAAAAACAATAAAATTAAAAAAAAGATCTGGTTGATCAATTGTCAATTAAACTCTTTTTATCTTCACGTAATACTAAACACATACCTTTTTCTTTAATTTTGGTTTTGTTTGACCGCCATGCCCTTTTTGTTTTCTGTCGTATCTTCTTCTTCCTTGTGCTTTTCCAGATTCTTTACTTTTTTTAGCGAGAGACACTTTATGAATTTGGTGGGACTTGCATTTGGTGCAATAAACTCTTTTGGTTTTTGGGAAAAGAACCATTTACAAATGTTTCAAATAAACTATAATTGGTTTGGAATAAAAAAATGATTGTTTTAATTTTGTAAATTATTTTTAATAAAAAAAAATAAGCAATTGGGTGTCTCTGAAAAGGTGTTAAATTGTTGTGTTTGGAGAGAAACAAATACAAAAGTTTTTTAAATTTTTTATTGACGTCATTAGGATTTTTTAAATTTACAAAAAAAGATTAAGAAAATAATGACACTTTTCACGCTGTGTGTGAACTAAAACTGAGTATATTTCAATTCCTCAATTCTTTTGCTTATGTTTACTGATTCTTAAGATTTTTTTAAGAATCAATGATGTCATTTCAAAAAAAAAAATTTTGTTTAAGGAAGAAAAAACGAGGTTGATTACCAAATATGAAAGATTATTAATATCTTTTCTTTATTGTTTTGCAAATTGTGAAAACTTATTCTTATAAATCATTTAATAAGATATATTAGATTCTCAAAGTAGTGATCCTCTTATATTGTGTTTTTAATCTATGTAGCTGTGTTAAAATTAAGAATATAATTTTCGAATGATTTTTTTATTGTTTTTTTGTGTTGTTCGAAGACAAAAAAAAGAAAGATTCAAATTAAATCAGAACTTATCATAAATTCAAAAATGAGAACCACACAACATATATTAAATACTTTTTTTTTTTTAAAAAAAAAGTCCTTCCGATTTGCGAAAACATCTAAAACTATGATTTCTTATATAAATTATAATAATTTTTAATTCAAATCGCGAAAACCTCAAATTAAAGATTTTTAGTATACTTAGATTTAAAAAACTGAGGACTATTTTCAAGACATTTTGAAAGTTTTGAATTTTAAAAAAGTGTGAACCCAAGCGTTAAATATCGAATAGAGATTCAAGTGGGAAAAAAAACACTTTTTTTCAAAAAAATTTTACTTTTTGAAAAAGTTGTGACTTTTTTTTTTTTCTGAGATTTTCAAAATAAAACTTTTTATTAGTTTTGAAGTTTAATAAATTTGTATTGAAATAGATTAGTCCTTACATTTCTGAAGTTACTTATACTCAAAAAATAAATCTAATAAAAAAAAAAAAAAAATAGATCTCTTTGAAAAGGTAAAATTTTGAATTGGAAGTTCTTGGAAATAATCTAAATAATTGTTAAAATGAAAAGTAAAAAAAGATAATCCATAATAAAAACAACACTTTATTAAAACCCATTCTAATATTGTTATTTATATATTCAAAAAATCAGTTATTATTCCTGAATTATTCATAATAATTCAATTGGTTTATTCCTGAGATATAACTTTGATTAAAAACATCATGGTTATTGTAGAGATAATTTTATATACTATTTTGACCTGTCTAAATTTAGCTCTATTTTTTTCTATTGACTCATATTTTTTTTTTTTCCAAATAAAACTATCTTGATAAAATTTCAAATCAACGGGAAAATGTAAATAAAAGCTTATATTTGAGAAATCAAAAATACCTATTATTAGAGTTATAAAAACCACATTTCAAAATAAAAACAGTACCCTTTTTTAAATATTCTCCCAATACAACTTCTAATTTAGTGATAATAATATACGTGATTGCAAACTAATTTTGACAGTAAACTTTTTGAACATTTGTAGTAAATTTTTAATTATGAATTGAAATTTGTTTAAAATTTTATTAATTTACAGATTTTATAGAAATTTCATGATTTTTAGATTGATAAAAAATGTTTATCTCAAATGAACTCCTTTTTGTGAGGAAAATTTTAAACTCTATCTTTCATTTTCTTGAAAATTTTCTATAATAATAGATCTTATAACACATTAAACTCTTATTTATTCCTAGTAGGTAATAGAGTAATTATTTACACATGTGTACATTTGAATTTGATAAGTAAACTACTTCTCAACTTTAGAGAAATGAGTTACCATTTTAATTGTTTTTCATTTAATAATTATAAATTTTCAATTAAATTTCAGTGATCCTTAATCTTTGAATTTTTGGTTCATTTTTGATAAAAAAGAAAAAAATTAATAACTAGATTTATTTTTGAAGAAAAACCCCTTTTAGTTATTTCTGGGAGTTTTTATGAACAAATGAATTTGAAAATTTAATTTAAAAATAAAATAATAATAAATAAAATATTTAAATTTTGTATATCTTAAAAAAATTGATCTTTATTTTATTAATAATTATTTTTAATTATTTATTAATAATTCAAAGATTAGATAAAATTCTTTTTCATATATCAAGTTTTTTTAAACAATGAACTATTCTTATTTAGATAAGTTATTTAATTATATTTATTAATTGTTTAATTGATTAAAATTATTAATTTGTATTCGTTTTATTTATTGTAAAATCATAGAAAAAATTGAGAAACAACTGTTATTTCTATTGATATATTTAATCTTTGGGTTGTTAATAAACCACTCAAAAAATTATGAATGTGTTATTAATTATTAATTATAAATAATCAAATTAAAAAGTATTTCTTTAGATAATAAGTTGATTTTTCAAGGTTTTTAAAAAGTATTTTGGGAGAATTTTTAATTTGATTTTTTTGGCTGTTTTTCTTAATTTTTTTTTACTAATAAAGAAAAAATTGATTTTGACTGTTCTTTGAATCAAAAAATTATTTTTTTTCCAAGTTTAAAAGAATTATTTTAATTATTTTTCAAATTAAGTAAATATTTTAAACTGTGTTATTTCAAAAACTGAGTAGTTTCATTTTAAATGTTTATTTTTTGTACACTTCCTTTACAGACAACAAGATTTCTTTCTTCTTTCCAAGAAAAACAATTTTTATTTTAAAATAATTCAGAAATATATCGATTTCTAAACTTTTCAAAAACTAGAAAAATTGATCAAAAATTTAAAAGAATAATTCATTTCTAAAAATAACCTTAAAAAATAAATTTGGTTTTTTTATAGTAATCAGATTTTTACTTTCATTTTGAAATTTCTAGACGCCGTTAAATTTTTTTTAATTTGCCCTAAAATTGACCGATCTAGAATAATACTTCAGAAAAGTATAAATGAGTGTTTCAAAAAACAAAGAAGTTTTTTTTTTTCTCGAAAACCTGATAAATCAACCAACCAACGAATCAAACAATGAACCCACTTAAATATCATATTGATTTCTTAAAAGTTCTATTATTTGAAAAAGAAATTCTAAAAATGAAAGATCAAATAGAAAAAATTTATCTCAAGAAAAAGCGAGTTTTATTTTTTCATCATTTTTAATCAATCAAATAAACAAAAAAATTCAAAAAAATTGACTAAAAAATCAATTTCAATTCTAATTTAAAATACACCTCAAATAATCAATGAGTTTATTTTCAGATTTGGTTTGGCTGTAGGTATACTGTTGGATAGTAAATTAGATGTTACATTGGAACTTGAATAAAAAAAAAAAGCACCTAATTATATTTTGAAACATAAACCATGTATTTTTGCTTCCAATTAGTGTGATCACTGTATTGGTTGATTTTTTTCATTACTAATCCCTTAAAGAAATCAATATCATATTTTCATCTCGTTTATTTACTGTTTCTTGGTTTATTTAATTCATAAACCTCCTAGACAAAAGAAACACAGATGCTAATTTTTAACGCGGGTTTATTCAACCTCGAACAAGCTATTTTAACAACAACAATCACAAATAAAAGATAATGTTTAGTTGAGAGATTTAAAGGTGAAAATTATTTGGATCTCGCTAGGCAGAATACAATAAACGTTTTCTTTAAAACTTGAAAAAACTTTCAAAAAAAGAAAATAAAAAAAGCAAAGAAGAGGATTAAAAGCAAAAAAATTGTGAAAAAAAAAGGAAAAAAGGTTGGGTTGTGAATTTTTTATTTATTTTGTTTGATAACTTAGAGAATCTTTCTATTTGGGTTTCAATTAAGTTTTGTTGTAATCTATTTGAAATAAATAAAAAAAAAAAATATTCTTTTGTGTTCATAAAAAAAAAGAGAAATAAATTCTTAGTTTTTATTTTTTTTGTTGAGCCTTTAATACCCTTTTAACAATTCTTTGTTCTTCTCTCAGAAATGCTCTAATAATTCTATCTTTAACACAATTGGCTGATTTACATCCACCATAAGCTCTTGAAACAGTTTTTGTTCTTCTTTTAGCTCTTGATCGTTCAATTGGTCTATAAGATTTGATCTTTTGATAAACATTTATTTATTTGTGAAGAGTTAATTTACAGATAAAAGATTCAACAATTTGTTTTGTAATTTAGTCGGAACTTTGAACAAAAATAAATAAGAAAAAATTGAGAATTTTTCAAAAAAAAAATAAAAGAAAAAACGATCCAAGACAAGAAGGAAAGACGGAACGATCCAAGACAATTTCCAAGGATCTTGAATCTCGATCTCATTACAAAATAGAAAGGTTTTTAAAAAAGATTTACACCACGGAGTTTTTCACCAGTTTCGTCACAGACTGGAACTTTTCCACGCTTGAGAATATAATGTCCTGTAAGCCTACCACCTGGGGTTTTTACAACACGTACCCTATTTCTGTTTGTGTTATAAGCATGTTTGCGTCTGTGTGTAATTCTTTTATTTGGCATTTAAGTTAAACAAATTCAATTTTGAAATTAACGAAAAAGAAAAAAAATGAAAGGATTTGAACTGTTTTCATTCTTGTATTTTTCAAGAGTATAACTTTAACTTTAAGGTTAACAATCCCTAAAATTTGAAAAAAGATTATCTTAAATTGGGTGTAGTGGTTTGTTAATTTGGTTCTTATCTGATCGATCTTGCCCTTGGTATGGGTTTTAATAGTGGTTAAAAATGGCAATTTTTGACAATTTATTTTATTTTTTTCCAAAAGTCGTATTGAAGAATTTAAGGCTCAGAGGTTGGAACTTATGTTATAAAAAATGTGTTTTGTGGGTTTTTGATTGAAATTTTGAAATATTTTTGGTTTTCTTTGGAGCTTCTAAAAAAATATTTTTTTTTATTTAGTTAATTTACAAAAAAGTAAAGCAAATTTTTCTTCTACTACCCAAAAATCAAAATTTATTCATTTTTTATAACATACCTTTCAAATTCTGAGCCTTAAATTCTTCAATACGACTTTTGGAAAAAAATAAAATAAATTGTCAAAAATTGCCATTTTTAACCACTATTAAAACCCATACCAAGGGCAAGATCGATCAGATAAGTACCAAATTAACAAGCCACTATACCCAACACAAGATAATCTTTTGATCAAATTCTAGGTATTGTAAAGCTTAAAGGATGGGTAAACAAAAAAAATCTTCAAGTAAATTAAATAGCAAGTTCAAAAAAATTTGCTACGAATTTTGAATTTGAAAAACGAAGTACAAATCTGATTACTAATAAAACAAACTCTCTTTTTAAAGCTATTTTCAGAAACTGAATTATTTTATTTTCAAGTTTTATCCATTTTTCTTATTTTTGAAAAGTTAAAAATTCAATATATTTCTGAATTATTTAAAAAAAATATTTTCTTGGAAAGAAGGAAGAAATCTTATTGTTTGGAAAAGAATTGTACACAAATGTACTTTAAAAATAAATCCAATAAGTTTTGAAATAGCTCGGTATAAAAAATTTACTTGATTAAAAAATAATACTAATAATTATTTTAAATTTAAAAAAATATAATTTTTTGATCCAAATAACAGTTCAATTCAATTTTTTCTTTTTTTTTAAAAAAATACAATAAAAAAACCAAAACATCGAATTAAAAATTCTATCATAACACTTTTTGAAAACCTGGATAATTTAACTAATAATCTAAATAATACTTTTTAATTTAATTGTATATAATCAATCATAAATAATCCAATCTTAATTTTTTTTTCAGTGGATTATTAACAACACAAAGATTTAAGGTATCAATAGACTTTCGAATTGTTTTATAATTTGTCAAAGATTTTAATTTAAATAAAACGAATTCAAATTAATAATTCTAAATAATAATAAAAAAACGATATTATCAAAGAACTGATTTTAATTCAAATATTTTTTTTAGAGTATACGCCATATTTTTTGAAAAAGAATATTTTCTTAACCATTTAAATTTCAAGAAAAGTAATAAATATTTATGAATTAAATATAATATCATTTTTTTGAGAACTTTAAGTTTTCAGTATTTGATTATTTTTTCTGGTATTTTTAATCTAAGATTAAAACATCAAGGTTATTTCTTTATTACAAACTCCCTGAAATTACTATAAATAAGAAATCTTCAAAATACAATTTTTTTGCAAATTTTTCATTTTCTAATTTAGATTCAAAAATCCAAAATCTCAAAGAATCAAACCTTTTGACTGAAAATTTAATTGGGAAAAATGAAAAAATTTTAAAAATGGTTTTTCATCTCTCTAAAGTTTATAAATGAGGTTGTGTATCGTGTTTGATTGTATCCTTATGTAAATAATTACTCTATTACCTTGGGGGGGGGGGGGGATAAATAAGAGTTACTAGTACCTGAAGATTCCCTGAAAATCAAATTAACTTCTTTACGTTTTAGAACTTGTTATTTTGGTTCTTAGCTGATCGATCTTGGACTTGGTATGGGGTTGTATTGTTGTTCAAAAAGGCAATTCTTGGTTATTATTTTTATTTTTATTTCCGAAATCCAAATTGAAGAATGTAAGACAAATTGGATGGAGGTATTTAATAAAGGGTTTTCCTTTTGGGATGTCAATTGGACTTTTTCAATTAATTCTATTGTCAATTAACTAAAAAATAAATAAAAAAAAATAATGAAAAATTCCCCAATAAAACCAAACCTAATTAAAATTTTCATTCAATAACCCCAAAATCAAATTTTTTATTACATATCTTCCAACTTATTACTCTGACACTATTCAATTCAGATATTTTGAAAAAAAAAAAGAATATATTGTAAAAATTACCTTTTTGATCCACTATTAAAACACATAACAAGACAAAACCGATCAGATAATGACCGAAAATAACAATTCACTACACCCAATAAAAGATAATCTTTTTTTTATTTTTCAGGTTTGTTAACCTAAAATATATTGATAAAAAAATTAAAAACTAGGTTGGATTTAGGATCCAAAATAACGACATTAATGGTGTTGATATTATTTAAATTTAACCAGGTACTTGGACTGAGAATTGTCCAAAAGAATCACTTTTTTTGGGTTTATCTCCTGAAAAATTGTAATTTTTTCATAAATTGAAATGAATTATTTATTAATAAATCTAGAGACGAAAGTTTTCCAACTCAATTATCAACCAATCTCAATTAATCAAACTGTTTCAAGATTTTTACAAAAACTTATTATATGTTAGAATCCAAGATTCTTTGGGTTTAGTCTCTCAAAATCAAATTGGTTTCAAAAAATCAATTTGATTTCAAAAAAAAAAAAAAATATAGATATATGAATAACAGTTTTAAATTTTTTTAATGAATTTAATACAAAGAAAAAAAAAGTTTAAAATAAAAAGAGTTATATTCTTACAATTTATACCCAACAATACTTTGAGTTCATTCACCAATCACTTATCTATCATTCAATATTAAAATTCAGAAAAAATAAAAATTGGTGTGTCCAAAATAATGAAACAAGCGGAACAAAAAATATATTGGTAATTTTGTTGAAATTTCACAAAAATTGTTGATCGATCAAATGATAAGATACCATCAGCTCATTGTATATAATTTTTCTATTTAACAAACTTCAACACTAACCTTCTATCCACCATTGAAAAAAAATTCCAGATCTAAGTAAACATTTTACATAACTGGAAAAAAGGTAAATTAAAAAAAAAGAAAAAAGACAAAAAATGTAATAGTTTGTAAAATCAAAATTAATTACCAAATTGAATTTAAAGAGTGGTATTGTTATTCTTTGAACAGTTTAAACTAAGCTTACTTTCAAAAATAAGGGCAGATTTTTCATCAGAAAAAAAATTTGTTTAATTTTTTTTTTAATTGAATTTTAATGTATTTTAATACATTTTTTAGAGACAATAGTCAATATAGATTAATAAATAAAAATATAGTGTAATCATTGTATTTTTTAAAAGATCAATGAAAAAAGAAAAAAATAATAATAAAAAAGTTTGACCCTAATTTTGAAATTTGGCTTATATCTAAAATTTTTGGAATTTAGTTAATTAGCTATTAAAAATCTTGTAAGTTATTTTCTTCATGTTAGGTATTTTTGTTTCACTCTCAAATTTAAACTAAAATTTTTACTTCACTTATATATATATATATATATATATATATATATTTATCTATAGTTTGTAAATTATCATGATTTTGTTAATATTTCCAGAAAAATTTCAGGATATCAAGTAAAAAACAAAATAATCATGATAATCTAAATCCTTCTAAATAAGATATTTTAATTATTAATTTATATATTTTTCATTACAATTATGATATTGGCAATTATCCATAATACTACAAAAAAATGGAAGATAGCACACTTTACCAGAAATTATTCAACAATCTATTAAATATCTAAAATATTATTAATAATCTCATCGATGAATATTATTGTATAGATAAATATCCATTTTTAATACAGCAGGACAAAAGTTTTAAATTAATTAGATTCCGAATTTTAAACTTGGGTTGAAATTGTTTCTATTTTAATATTATTATTGTTGTTGTTGGTATATAATTTTCAGTCTTTTTGTTCAATTCTTTTGTTAAAGATATAAAAAATATTAAAATTATTGTATTCTAATTTTTAGGTTACAAAAATTTGTATATTACGAATTCGGCTCTTTCAACAAACTATAATTGCTGGATTTTATAAATGTTTTGTTTATCTTATTATTCTCTTTCCTCATCTTCAAAATAATCAACAATTACACAACAAAAAACCAAAATAATTCAACAAAAAAAAAAAAAAAAATGATTTACAATTTTTAAACTAGAATTAAAAAAGTTATTATAAAATAATTTAACAAATATTTACCAACAAAAAAGAAAGGGAAATTGTCATATGTTGTTGGTATTTCAAAATGTTTAATTTTAATTCCAGGTTTTTTTTTTTTTTTTTATTTATAATATTTAAAGGTGAGAGTTAATATGTATATATGTATATATACAATCCTAGCAACACTTTGATTTTTTTGATGTTTTTTTTTGCTCAAGTATAATTTTATTCTTTTTTTTTCCAATTTGTTTTTTATTATTAGTTTGATCTATTTCTTTTTGCTTGATCATAAGCTTGGTTAGATCACGGAAAACTTCTTGTATACCAATCCTTTCTAAAGCACTAGTTTCGTAATAATCGACACCAAGTTCTTTTGCGAATTGCTAATTTAAGGAAATTTTAAAGAAGGAATTTAAAAAAAAAAGAAAAAGATTCTGATATTAAGCAAAATTTAAATTAAAATTATTAAAAATTGATTCAAAGTTCTTTTAGGAATTATGTGAGTTTGGCGTTAAGTGAATATTACTTTTATGTTTTATGGAGTAGTATTTTTTAAAAATAAACGAAAACTTGTCAAGATCTTGGAAAAAATTTTTTTTTGTAAATGTGTTTTGGCTTAATGAAATGGATGAGTTAACCTCATTCTAAGCAATTTATTAATTTGAAACTATTTTTTGAAATTCAAAATTCACATTTTTCCAATATAAAATGAAAAAAAGTAAGCTAATATTTTTATTAACAAATAAGTTAATTCTTGAAAATGGGAGAACGGTATTTTAAGTTTTAGGTTGGAAAGTCTTGTTTTTAATAGAAAATTTTTTATTTAGTTTGGATTTTTAATGATTAATATTTCAATACAAATTTCAGTTAATAAAACTAATTGGGGTATGAGTGATTTAATAAATGAAATTTTGAAAGAAGCTTAAGAAAGGTTTATCAATGGAATTTAGATCTAATTCACTAAAAGTTTTTTATTTTTTAAAGTTTGAAAAAATTCATTTTCTGGTTTTTGAAAAATCAAAAAATTGCAAAAAAAATTTCACTTTTGAAAAATTTTTTCACAAACTTTTTGGCCTTATTCACAAGAACCATTATAACAATTTAAATCATTTTATTTTAAAAAATTAATTTTTGCAATTTTATGGATAAAATTACTTAATTCCCAAATATCTTGAAAATTTTAATTTGAAAAATCGAATTTAATCTTTGAAATAAAAACACAATTTCTAAGAAAAATTTGGAAATTGGATTTAAAACTTTAATAGTTATAACTATTCTTCTGAAAAAAAATAGCAATATTTTTCAATGGGTTGAATAAATCAATTTTTTTTTGGTTTTCAAAAGAATTATCTCAGTAAAGATTAAAAATCTTTATATCAATATTCCTGACAACAAAGATTTGGTATTGTGTAATAATGATAAAAATGGTAATAAACAAGGTAAAAAGTATTTATAATGCAATATATCAAATTAATTTAAAGGTTTTCTTTTTCATAAAAAAATGAAAAAAAATTTGATCTCACTTGAAAAATTTTTCATTTCTGGGTTTCTTTGTTGATCAGATTTTTTTGACACTTGAAATCTAATAAAATTTGAAAGTAGAGAATGTCATCAATAAAATATTTTTGAAATTTTACCCTGTTGTCGTAGAGTACTGATCCCTTAACTTAATATTTATTGACTTAAATAATGTTAAGTCAATAGAAATTGTTAAAATATCAAATTTATTTATTTTTTACAAATTTTTTCCCTTTGTTGAAATAATTTTTTCTCCTTTCCAAATTCAAAATTTCAATCGCATAAATAGCTCGTGTTTTTACATTTAATTCTTAACTCAGATTTATCCTATGATCAAATTGTTGACTTGCTGAAGATATAAAAGAAATAAATAAATACGATTTGATAACCATACATAAACAAGATAGATTTTTATGTTGATATTTTTTTAAAAAAATTATCAAGATATTGAGAGATTAAATTATAATTTTTTGACAAAAAATAGCGAAAGATTCAATATTTTGATTTTAAACTAAAAAATATTTCCGTTTCACAGAAATTTGCGATTTGGCCGAAATTATTGAAAGAAAGATCAGATAAAAGTTTTTGTAATTCTAGTAATGTAACTAACTCATGTAATCCACTTTATCCCATAACTAAAATTTTATCCATGCTCAAAAGATTAGCTAACTGAAGAAGAGATATAAAGGAAATATGTAAATAGGTTTAAAACACTACCTGATGGAAAAATAATGATCTTTAAAGTAATTTTTAAAAAAAAAATTATAAAGATATTGAAAGATTAAAAAGTAATTTTTTTATAAAAAATTGTTAAGATCATTTTTTGAAAAAAAAAAAAAATCATTAAATTTCTTAACATTTTGTAAATATTTTAAAATATTTGAAACAAAATCAATTTAATATTATTTAATTCTTGGGTATTAATTCAAGATCTAAATCGAAAGTTGGTTTAAATTTAAATAGAGTGTAGGTATGCGCGTTCCTCACTTAAATGCCCAAGTCTGAAAAAAAAACATGAGTGAAATTTTTGTAATGGGTTAGAGATTGTCAACATGGTTTATTGAAACTGACGTAATATTGAAATTTTCCAAAACTAAATTACTCTAAGAAACACAATTCTCCACATCATTTCTCTCAAATCAAAAATTTATCTTGGAACATTTGAAATCCAAAAAAATTGAATGTATCGAGCCATTTACTTTAGTTTCAAATATTATAGTATTTATGTTAAGGATAAAATAATACTTTAATATAATATGGTGTGACAGCGACATAAGAAGTTAAATAAAATACGATTTTAAATTTGTTCTTGATTTGTTTCGAGAATTCATAAAATTTTTTTTCACAAAAAATGATTTAATCAATCATGAAAAAAAAGTGTCAAATTAAAAAAAAATTGACAAATCCATTTTAATTTGTAATGTGGTAGGTAAAAGTTCTCATTTTCAAATATTATTTTTATTTATTTTTTCTTTCATTTTAAAAACAAAAACCATTTCTGAAAACTAGTTTGACTATTTGAATTTAAATGGAATTCAAAGTATCAAATGAAACCAAAATTTAAGCAATGTTAAATGTTCCAAATTCGAATTTTAATGAAAAGATATGTAAAATTTGACTTTTTTGGGATTTTTTGTTGCTTTGATTTCCCTGCCCATTTAAAATTAGCTTTATGAGTTTAACAATATATATTATCACAGTTTGAGTAATTACACTTTTAGGTATCTTTAATGATCAGTGAAAAATAATTGATATTTGGAAAAAAAAAAATTGAAATATTTTCCATTTCAATGCGATTTTACAATTAAAATAGATCTGACAATTTTTTTTAATTTGATAATTTTTTTCAGGAATGTTCAATTGAAATCCAAAATTTGTAATATTTGTTTTGAATTTCCTTCAATGGGTAATCAATTAAATGTTTTATAATAGATTTTTTCGAGTCACAGAAACTATTTGAACCTGAGAGTACTGATATCACTAACACACAATTAAAACATACTTTGATTATAGACGAATGTATGGTTACACTAATCCCTTAACAGTATAAATATTATTGAATTTTTTTTTTACACAAATTATTTGACTATTATCTGAATTTTGTGCCTTAATTTGGAATTTTGTACCTTAAATTCCATTTAAAGTTTGTTACTTAAAAGTGGAACTGCCTCTATTATAATATTTCTTTTTCAAATATAATATTTTCTAACTTAAAAAAAACGTATTATTTAACCATTCTTATGAACTAACTTAAGGGATTTGCGTCAACCAAGGAGAAGTATAATCAAAGTTATTTGTAATCGGGTGTAAATGGCATTAGTGCTACAATGGCTCGAATAACTCTAAAAAATCTATTATAAATCCTATTTCTAAATAAATTATTAGATTTTTTGTACTAAAGATTAAAATTAAAAATTATTATTTTGATATTTTTTTTTTACTTACTTTTCTCAAATCTAAAAATATAAAACCCAAATAATAGTATTCCAGATATTTAATAACCCTTCTTTAGAACATTCCAAAAGTAACTATTTTTTCAATTTTTTTCATTTCAAAGATATATTCAATAACCATCAACATAAAAAACCGAAAGATTGATTATTTTTATTTCCTTTTTTTAAAGTTAATTGTAACAGCAATATATTCCCAATATGTGTGAAAATAATTTTCCAAAATAATCTCTGGAGTTAATTCTTTAATTTTTGAAAAAAATTGAATTTTTATTAAGGAAACAACCAACAGACCATTCAACACTCTTTTACAAAACATAACTTTTTATTAATTTTTGATACTTTTTTGCTGTTTTTTTAATCTCTTTTATTTCAGAAAACTAAATTGAGTTTAAAATACTTCTAATGACTGTAATTAAAATGTTCTTTTGAACACTCTTTGAATTAGGAATCACACATTTAGTCACTTCAAAACTCTCTCTTTAACAGATTAAGAGCTCTCGAGCACTTAACCCTTACCAATAAAGCCTAATCTCTTTCATTTCTTTCTAGCTTTTCTTTCTCTTTTTCTTGTCTTGGTTAGAAATTAATTTTTTTCTTTTCATTTTTTCAAGAAAAGCTTACCTATAAGTTATAATCTTGTCGACATGATATCTAGGATTAAAAAACTTCGAATTATAAATTTAGAGTTTCAGGAAGTTCCGTATATTTCTGTAGAGTTCCGTCAAGTGCCGTCAAGTGCTGTAGAATACCTATGTTTTTTTTTACTTTTTGTTTTTGTTTCGAAAATCTAATAAAATTTCTTTACATTTCAAGAAAATTCAAGAAAACCTAATGGTGACTTTCCAGAATTCAAAAGAATGGAGTAAAATCTTTGATTTTCTCATCAAAACAAAAATTAAAAAAAACCTAACATTAATTGCCAATGTTTTTTATAATTTTTGAAATGAAAAGACAATTCTTATAAATTTTCTTTTTATTACAAAAAGTAAAAAAACCTAACGGCGCTTTTCTTGAGGTTTTCTGTTTTATTTGTTAAGTGTTCTAGGTTTTTTTGAGGTTTTCTATTTTATTTGGAAAATCTATTGATTTTCGTTAGGTTTTTTTGAGTTTTCTATTTATTTGTGAAGTGTTCTAGGTTTTTCTGAGATTTTTTTGAGGTTTTCTATTTTATTTGTGAAGTGTTCTAGGTTTTTTTTTACTTTAGAAATAAACCGAAAATTTATTAAAATTTTCTGTTTATTTCTAAAGTAAAAAAAACCTAACGAAAATTTATTGATTTTCCAAATAAATAGAAAACTCAAAAAAAGCTAACGGCGGTTTTCCATAATTCAAAAGAATAGAGTAGAATCTTTGATTTAACTCAATTCTTTTGAATTCTGGAAAACCTAACGGCAAATAAGAGGTAATTTTTTTGAATCAACTCACTTCATTGACAATAAAAAATAAACAATTGAATTTTTTATCGACTAATCTACCTTTTGAGATAGATTTTTGAAAGATATTTTGCAGCTTTGAAGTCTGAATATTGATAATTCAACCTTTTAATTTTGTGTGAAATTCAGATTTTTTTCTGAAATTATTGGGTTTTTTTACTAAGTTGAATATCATTTTTAATTGATATGAGATCAACTTGTAGTGCTATTTTACTAATGGATTTTTTAGAAACATTTGAACCATGTGGCGCTAATGTGATTTAAATTCAATAACAACACACTTCAATTTTTGACTTCTCCTTGGTAGACGCTAATTCCTTAAATCTAAATTCATAAAAATTAAATTTTATCTCAAAGATAAAGAAGGAAGAGATTAATTAAATTTCTAAAAATTATCCTTTTATAATTGGTTTTGTGATTCTTCTGGTATTTTTTCAACTCTCAAAAAGGAAAAATGATTTTGAGAACTTGAAATAAAGATTTTTACTTCTTCATTGGAAAACGACAGTATAAATTAACAAATTGAATTCCAATATTCTGTGAATCTCCGATTCGGATAACCCTAAAAAAAAAAAAGATTAATTATCAAGTAGGAACGTGCGATTATCGTATGCTATTTTTTAACTATGTTGACTTTGATTAAATTTCTTCAAAAATCAATTGTACAATTGGTTTTGGGTTTTTGTTTTGAGAGTTGGATTCTTTACAATTGTTTAAAATTGTTTAAACAGATAAACAAAATGTTTTTTTATTGGCACCTGTAAATGGGAATAAAAAAACATGTGTTTCCAAGTGGTGATTAATAAAATTAGAAATGATAAACCACTGTTTTGTTTTTGAAAAGGGTATTGTTTACCTGTCCTTGTTCTTTGGTCACAGCTCTTTTTGATTCTAAATCTATTTTGTTCCCAATTAAAATCTTTTTTAGATTAAGATCGGCATAGTTGGAGACTTCCTTAAGCCATTCCGATGTGTTTTCAAAAGACTTTTCATCTGTAACATCAAATAAGAGCATTGCCCCATGAACTCCTTTATAATAGTTTCTTGTAATTGTTTTGAATCTTTCCTGTCCAGCTATTGAAAAAAAAATTGGTCAAGAATTAGTTTGTTAAAGGTTTTTTAATATTTTTTTTCTTTTTAGCAATTATGAAATTTTTTTTTTTTTTTTTTTTTGTTTTTTTGTTTTTTGTTTTTTGTTTTTTGTTTTTTGTTTTTTGTTTTTTGTTTTTTGTTTTTTGTTTCTGAAGAAAAAAAGGCAAAGAAAAAGATCGTGGAAAGGCCTGTTTTTACCTGTGTCCCATATTTGAAGTTTAGAACGAATCCCATCAACCTCAATGGTTGTTACTTTCTGTTGTATTATTTTTTGTTTTTAAGAATTAGGAAGATCCTAGATTTAGAGTCATCAAAAAAAAAACAAAAATTTCAAACTAAAATAAAAAAGGTTCGATTATTTTACAAAATCTACGCCAACTGTGGACATGTAAGTTGTTGGGAATGAGTCTTCCTTTAAAGGGTTTACAATTTGATTAACGTGATTGAGAAATCATAAATGATAAAGAAAAAGAAATTATAATTTAACAAATAAATTACTGAGAATTTCATCTATTTTGGTTGTACAATTAAATTAAGCGAAAAAAAAGTAAATACCGTAAAACGAAGCATTAAACAAGATTTACCAACTCCACCGTCACCTATTAAGATGATTTTAAAAACATGTTCGCAACCATCAAAATCCATAAGATCTTTTTGTAATTTAAAAAAGTAGAAAAATGAAAAATTAGAAACTATTTTTTTTTTTTTAATTCAAGAAACAATTCAAGTTTACAAAAGAGTTTTGACGAATCAAAAATCTTTTCACAAATTCAGTAAAACAATTATAGGTACTAATAAACTTTCAAAAAACTTCTGGTAAATAAAATAGTAAATTCAAAAAAGTTTAAACACCCCGGTTAATTGAAAATTGAAGAAAAAATTCTAATACCTAACTTCCTTTTAAATTTATTTTCCAATTTGAAATATAATTTAAAAAAGTTTGATCTATTATTCCCTAATTGTTGAAAAGCCCCAAATTCTTCATATTTCTGAGTTATTTCTAAAAAATATTTTCTTCTATTGAGAAGAAGAAATTATATTAATCTGTAAAGGAAGAGTACAAATCTGTTTTAAAGATAAAACAACTAACTTTTGAAATAACATAGTTTAAAAAATATCCTTAATTTCAAAACAATTATTTAGTGATCAAAATAATATATGCAAAAAAGGCTATGATCAGCATTTCAAAAGATTATTCTTGCTTTTTTTTCTTCTTGTTCCAATGCGACATCCAATTTACTAAACAAGAGTAAACCCGAGTTCAAATTAATTTTGAAGGTAAAGTCCTTGATATTTTAAGTAAACTTTTAACTTATGAATGCAATTTGTTCCAAATTTTCCCTAATTTTCTCATTTTTTTGAAATTTTTTTGTTTTATATTGTTGCTAAATTTTCTTGATGAAAATTTAACTAAATTTTTTGAGATAAATTTTTGGAATTTGATCCTTCATTTTTAGGAATTTCTTTTTAAATAGAAATTTAAGAAACCAAGACCATACTAACAAGGGATTATTTCGGTTTCTTTGATCGGTTGATGTATAGTTCTTCTCTAA
Organism: Anaeramoeba flamelloides; assembly: GCA_027625915.1. Lineage (NCBI taxonomy): Eukaryota > Anaeramoebidae > Anaeramoeba > Anaeramoeba flamelloides. The sequence continues at coordinate 3,406,889 of JANTQA010000008.1, forward strand.
CAAAAAACAAACTTTTGATTTTGGAACGCCAGTTAAACAATTCTTTACCTTTGTTATTTTTAACAGAACTGAAAAAAACATTCCAAAAAAGATTCTATTTTTTTTGTTTTCAACAATTATGAAATTATTCCAAAATTAAAATCACACAATCCTTTTTCTGCTATATATATTTTTTTTTATCTCAAACATTTTATTTGGAAAAATTTAACTAGATAATTTCAAACAACTACTGATAAGAAAGTGATTGTATCACAAAAAAGTTTAGGATAGTATTGAAGTCACTGTGGAAAGATTTTCGGAAATCCATTTAGTAAATAGGCAAAGTTTATAAATTTTCTTATCTTCTTATTTTGAATTCTATTTGGGTAAAACAAGAAGTATTTTACTATTAAATTCCACTTTAAAAATGTTATTTAAAGTTATTTTAGAACAGTTTAACCAATTTATTTTGCCAATTTTTAATCACATAAATATATAAGGTTTTGCCGCCCTCAAGGATTTACGACATTGGAAAATTAAATTGGTTCAAGTCACTCAATTATCTGATCAATAGACGACATTGAAAAAAGTCCATCAACTTTCCCGTACTGTTTGGAAATCGAACGAATTCCCTTTCTTTGTTTAAAAACAATGTCTAAAATCAGACAACGTTTTTGTTTTTCTTCCAAGAAATCAATCTCATTTTAAAAAAAATTAAAAACGTTTGGTCTCTTTTTTCTTCGAAAAAAGGAGAGAAAAAACCATTTAATAAAAGATTTTCAAGGTGAAAAAAACATTTACCAATTTTTGAAATGAGAAAAAAAAAAAAACATTTTTTTTTTAAAATGTCAAGTCAAGAAATTTTTGGAGAGCAATAGTTCAAAATCAGTCACTGTTAAGAACACACAATATATGAGGAGTTTCATGTATTGATCGCTTTAGGAAGTTTCTTAATAAACGGACAATAAAAGCGGAGATAGAAACTCATTGAAAAGTTGAACGATCTGTTTTGTTTCTGTATGAATTTAAACCAAGTTTTATCACCAATGGATGAAAATGTAAAATTTAACTTCAGTGTTTACCGTAACTTCATTGGGAGAAAAAGATCCTTTGAAGAGTAAGTTCTTCAAAGTACCAGTGCAAAATAACAAATTGGTTAAAAATGTGTTTCTTTGTTTTTTATTGTGTAGAGTTAGATCCCGAGTTAAAAAATAAATAGCACCTCATATTGCTTCATTTGTTCAAAAATCACCTTTTATGTTTCTTCGTTTTGGTTCTCTTCCAGACTCAAAATATGATATTGTTCTAGTGCTAAGATTATATTAATCGTCGTTCTTCGAACTCCTCAACCTAATCTTATATTACTTTGAACAATATCATATTTCTCGTTCTTCCAGGCCAAACTCGCAACATAACAAGGTGATTGTTTCCAAATCAAATCAATAAAGAACGTTATTAGTTTTTATTTTGTTAGAAAAGCATAACAAGGTTAGGGTAATCGTTTTTATAATTTTTGGGTGTGTATGCAATTCCTTGAATATGATTTGAATTGATTACACTTTCAAGATCAGTAAATTAAAAGCAAGTTAATTTAAGTCATGGGAAATATCAACTTAATTGGAAGGAAATGGGAAAAGAAAAAAACTAAAAAAAAAAGAAAAAAAAACAGAAAGTTTTCATTCAATATTTGCTTCTTTGTTCGTTTCACAAATAAAATACAAGAATCAAAAAAAGCTTATTTGTAATCAAGAGGATTAAAAAAAATGTGTAAAAAAACGACGAAGGCAGGATTCGAACCTACGCTCCACAAGGGAAACTGATTAGCAGTCAACCGCCTTAACCACTCGGCCACTTCGTCTTTTGTTACATTTAAAATAGTCTAATAAAAATTTTTAAAAAATTAAAATTTATTCTCAATTTTTTCATTTTTAAATAATCTACTTTTTACACATTATTATTTCACACAAACAAACTCATCAAATAGAACAATAAACACACAAAGCTTCCGTTAATAATGAACTCTTTACATATATATTTCAATATACTTCAACCACATTATTTTACTTGAAAATAAATCATTACCATTAACTCATCTGAAAAAATAAAATTGAAAAAAAATAAGGTAAACAAAACTATTACTTTTGTTAATCATTTCACCCTTGGTAATTGAGCTTATTCACAATATGTCAACATTTCAAATTTTAAAAATCTTGAGGCTATTGTATTTATTGTTGTTATACTTAGTACTACGATTTTTAAAAGTCTTTAGTCAAAGAAAAAAAGGTCTATTTTACATAAAAAAATTTTAAATCTATAACAAATTAATTTTCTTTAAACTCAACTTTAGGATATTTACATGAAGAGATAATAACTAATAGTTTTGAAAACACTCTACTCATTTAAAAAAACTCAAACATAGAAAAAAAATAACTGTAGATAAATATTGAAAGTGTTCTGGGTTTTTTTTACTTTTTGAAATATAGTAGGGAAAAAAATACCGGACATGAAAAAAATCCCTGACAAGATTTTTAATTGTGAGTATTAGTAAAATTTTTGTCTAATTTCAATTATATCCTTATTATAAATAACCAATTTTTTTATGAGATTAGTAATAAACCTACCTAAAGTCCATCAAAGTAAGGTGTCTAAAGAATACTCGAGTAATTGTTTGATAGCCTAATGTTGATCAACTTTTTTTGAAAAACAATCGAGTTTTATCGAGGTTTACTAGAGTTTGGAAAATGATAATTTTTCTTCTTGCTTTTTGATTGATTGAATGGTGTTTTGAACAAGTGTGATTTCATCAATCATCTTTCTAATAAGTGGGGGAGTTATAATTGAAAAATTTCGATTCTTAATAAATATAATTTGATTGTCAATAAATGAAATTACACAATAATTTTACTAATATTCACAATTAAAAATCTTGTCAGGGATTTTTTTCATGTTCGGTATTTTTTTCACTGCTCTAAACTGAAAATTTCAAAAATTTTCTTTTTATTTCAAAAATTAAAAAAACCGAACGGAAAATCAAAGAAAAAATATTGTTTACAATTTAAAACATTAAATTAACATTTAATAGTCCAAATGATTGGTTCCATATTTGAAATATATTTATTAGATCAAAAAATACTTTTAAAGATATTTTACAATTTAAATTGGAAAATCCAATTTTCCAGTAATATTTTTTTTCAATTTAATAGTAACTAATTTGAAAACTTTTTTCTTCACAGATAAGAGGTCATTTTAGAATACTTTAAAAATATTTTTTGATCAAAGATCCTTTACTAACCAATATTTTATATTCTAATTGAAGTTAGTAAAAAGGGTAAAATGAGCAAATGATTAATTTTTTTTTGAAAAAATTTTTTCAGGATCGTGTTGTGGAAAAAAAGTTAAACAGGAAAAAAAGTGAAACACGTTTTTTAATTGATAATATAAATAGAACCTGAAAATTCAAAGTAACGATCAATTAAAAAAAGAATAAATAAATAAAGACAAAATGAAGTATTCAACACAATACCATTTTTTTGATTACTACCTTTTGAGTTTTTGTTTCTTTTTGATTGATCAATTATTAAAAATTCGCTCAAAAACATTAACTATTTTTATGATCTTCAAAAATACACCAACAATTTCGATAAATCAAGTAGATTTAAAGTGTATTTGCTGGTTGATTGAAAATAATATATGGGTTATTATTTGAAGTTAATTGGTTTCTTATTTTAATTGATTTTATTTTTTGTTTTCAGGTTCTATTAATGTTCCCAATGAAAAATCTTGTTTCACTTTTTTTCCAAAACGATTAAAAAAATATTCTCAAGATATAAAAAAATTTTCTTTTGTAATTTATAAATCAAATGAAATGATTGAGTTAGTCACCTAAACAATTAATTAATTTGAATTTATTTAGAAAAATCAAAACACTCTTATTCTACTATAAACCAAAAAACGGTATAATATTATTTTTTTTTACTATTAAGTTTACTGGACAAAATGGGCGAACATTTATTTATAGTTCTAGATCTAAAATAATTAATTTTAGAAAAAAATTATTTATTTGGTATTATTTTTGATGATTAATATTTCAATCCAAATCTCAACGAATAAAAGTAATTGTGGTCTGGGTGATTAAATAAATGGGTATTTAATACAAACTTGACAAATTTTTCACAATTAAATTGAGATATTACTCATTAAAATTTTTATATTCTTTTTAGTTTTGTAAAAATTCATTTTCTGGTTTTCAAAAAATAAAAAAAAATATCAAAAAAATTTTGAAAAAAGTTTTTTTCTGATTCTCAAAAAAAGGAAAAAAAATTGAAAAAAAAACATTCATTGAGAAAAATTTTGTTAACAAATTGTTTGGACTTATAATAATTTTTATAATAATTTAAATCATTTTTTTGATTAAAAAAAATAATTTTGTATTTTGTGGATAACATTTCAAAATTCTCAAATACCTTGAAGAAAATTTTACTGCTATTTTCCAATATATAAAATAAAATTTTTATTTCAAGTTCTCAAAATTTTTAAGAATTATGTGATGTAAAAAAACAAGAACAGCTTCACAAGCCCAGTTTAAAAATTATAATTTTAGGAATTTTCTTAAGCTTTCGTAATATTAACTCTTTTTCAGTCAAAATTTCCAAGTTTTATTGAAGAAATAGAACAGATATTCTATTACTTATTCATTATTCTTCTCAAAATAAATTTTCAATTGTTAGATCAAAATCATTTTGCTTCATTTTTTATTTAGTTATTTTTTTTTTGTTTTTTCTCATTTCGTAAAATTTTTTATTTTTGTTTTTTGCTTTTATATTTTTTTTAAAAAAAAAAATTAAATGATAAAAATAAAATCCTTTGAAAACTACAAATTAACATTAAGAAAATTGAGGCTTAGACATTCTTTTAAAATCCATAGATTATAAATTAAATAATCTTATTGTCGACAGTTTTAATTTTCTCAAGAAATTGAGAAAGTTTGCACGAGAAGTCCCAATTAATGTACACCAATAATTTTATTAACATTTTTTTTTTTTTTTTTTTTGAAATATTAGGTTTGTTCATGTATTTCTTTGATGAATCTCAACTCTAATCCGAAGTTTATTATTTCTCTTATTTATAACTCATCTTCATTTGACTAATTCTCAAAAAAAAAAAAAAAATGAATTTTTGATTATTGGCCGGACATCTTTTAGTGAAATGGAGTTTAAGCTATTTCTGAGAAATATGGGCAAATTTATTTTAAAATATATCTTCTTGTACAAAATCTTCAAAAATGGATTTAAATATCCTTGGGCATTAACTACGATTTATTGGTCTTGATTATGATTTTTTTCTTTTTTAGTATTTTATATATAAATAAAAGATATCCCATTTTATAATCTTGATATTATATGATATTTTTAAGGGTTTAAAATTGGTGTTTATTATTTTTTTTTGATCAAAAAATTTTTTTCATAACTAGCTTAGTCTCAACAAATTTTACAAATAGAATTGAAATAGAAGTATTATATTTTTTACAAAATAATTTGTACCCTTTCCAGATTTATAGTTCTTAATTGAAATTGGTCTTAAATTGTTTTCTCCATAAAAAAAGCTATTTTTTTTTTCATTTTTTTTAATATTTTAACATACATATTTTGAAATTGATACCTTAGTTTTTTATTCAATTGGTATTAATATTTTACTCATTTCGTATTATAAATAAAACGAAAGCCTCCGTTAACAGAAAGGATTTTTTATGAAATGTTAAAAAAAAATTCCACACTTTTTTTTTAAATACCTTATTTTGAGATAAAATTTTAAAGTGTTCAATATGATGTTAACAATATTTGGTAAAATCTAATTTCATCTTATAACAAAAGCACAATTCCTTGAAAAAAAATTTTAAATGGTTTTTGAATGTTAATTTATAAAACTAACCTAACCAAAACAATAAAAATATTTTTCTCATTAGTCGAATTAAAAATCAATTTTCTGGTTAAATCAAAAGAATTATCCCCAAAAATAAAAATTTAAAAAACAATTAATAGACATTACAATAAATACCATTTATTGTCTTAGAATGACCTAAATAGTAATAAACAGGGTAAAAATCTTATTTTGTACCCAGTTATAAAATCAATTTCATTTTTTTTATTAATCAGAAAAATTGAAAAAAACATTGAAACAACTTTCTTTTCTAGGTTTGCCTGCCGATCAGAATTTTTTGACACTTCTCATCTAAAAATTTATAATTACAAATATCAATAATACAGTCAGTTTCACTTTTAAGGCACAAACTTTCAACAAAATTTAAGGCACAATAAAAATCTCAAATTAAGGCACAAAATTCAAATTCTAGTAAAAATAAATTGTAAAAAAAAAAAATTCCAAATTTTGTGCCTTAATTTGAGATTTTTTTGTGCCTTAAATTCAGTTGAAAGTTTGTACCTTAAAAGTGAAACTGACTGTAACATATTTTGAAAGATTACCATTTGGTAAAGAAAGATTTAATCCTTTAAAGATTATTTTTTTTTGGAATGGTTTCCTTCAAATTTAATAATTTTTTTTTAAGAAAGTTACTCCAAAAACTTATTATTATTCAGTTCATTAACATTCTATCACCTCTTTTTTAATTCTAGAGGAAAATTATATAGAAATGAAATGTAAAATTTTGGTGAAAAATTGTAAACATTTGTTTTTGAGAATGTTTTTTTTTTATGAAGATCTTATAAAAGATGGTTCTTAACTATTGTTTCAAGTTGTACTTTCAATTTTTAACCTATTTAAATTAGTAAAAGAGTACAAAAAAAATTATAGATTTTGTTCACTAATAATTATGTCAATTGAATTTATATTATTTAGCTTTGTTAATAAAAAAAATGAATTTTTTAAATTGGGTTGCAATTTGATTTTCAAAAAAAGGGTTCATTTTCGTAAATAGTCAAATAAAAAATTTAAATTGGATTTGATATCAAGAAAAACTTTTGGACATATTTAGTTGTGTTATTTGATGAATTGTTTTTTTTAATATTTTTTTAGAATTTAAAAAACTTTCAGAAGAAAAATTTTATAAAAAAATAGATATTGAAGAGGAAATCATAGGTTCAATAAGAATAATTTTGAATTTTTTTATTAGTTATTACTAATAATATTTTACATGAAAAATAAATGGTATATTATATCAATATATAAAGGATAAATAACTTAATAATTATTTTAAGTTTTTTATATATGACAACCAAAAATCAAATTGATAAAAAAATGAGGAAAATTTAGTATTAATATTATTTGTAATATTCAGGGGTATAGTCACTTACTCTGGGATTTTTTCTATACTCAAGAAGTCTCTGAATAGGAAAAATTATATTGTGAAATTGTACATCTTTTTTTTGAAAAAATTTAATTACAATACAAAAATTCATTGGATTCACATTTTCAAAAAAAAAAAATTCAATTAAGGAAGTAAGTACATTTTTCATATTTTGACTGGCATCATTTATGTGAAACTGAATGATTAAAATCATTACAATAGCCAAATATATTGATATTTTAATAAATATAAGAAGTGAAGTATATCAAGTAAACCATATTTTCATAGAATTAAAAAATGGAATTCAAAAAATGAAAAAGATTGATAAAGAAAAATAAATAAAAACTATTTGATTCTAGATCTCATCTATAAGTTATGATATAATTATTCATTCTTAATTTGGTTTTATTTTAAATTCTTTGTGGAATATTTTTGTTTGTGAAAATTTTTGAGAAACAGATAACTTTTTATTCTTCGAGAATTTCTATATTGGATATTTATCCCTCTTTTCATTTATTTTATAAATTCTAGTTTTATTACAGAAAATCTTATATTTTTTATTCGAATTCAGAAATATATATTCTCAATCACTTAAAATACTCGAGAAATTTTTTTAAAAAAAAATTTGTTTTAAAGAATATAAACATCAAAAGTTGTTTTGAAGGTTGTCTAACTAAGCACTTGATTCACTATTTTGGATCAATCAAACACCAAATTTTTTTCCTAAAAATTGAAAAAAAAATATAAAAATATTTTCGAAGGTTTATTATTTTTTCGTTATTAAAATCAAAATAATAGTGTGTTCAGTTAAATATTGTCGGGAGGTTACTTGTTTTTTTATTGGTGATTTCAGTAAATAAAGAGAACAATTTGATTTTCTCAAAAAAGGATAAATTTCATTTGGATTTTTTTCTTTGAAAAAATACAACTCCATTTTTTTAGAAAATAGAAAAATACAGACCAGCAAAACAAATAATTTTTAAACCAAAATGGAATCAAAACTATTCTTTCACATATTGAGAAATTAAAAATTTCCATTTTATTATTTACTTCAATCAAAAAAAAAAATGATAAAATCTAATTACAAAGAAACCTAAAAGTTGGAAATAATTTTATTTCCATGTATATTTATGATTTTTCAAACCAAGATGATAATAAATAATTTCAAGAAGTTAAACTAATTAGGGCAAGTGAGTAACAATCCTCTATTTCTATTAAATATTTAATTGTTAATTATGAGAGTAAATTTTACTTCAAAAAAATCAATAAAATACTTTTTCACGGCCTTATTCTACCTCCGTTTAGGCCTTTAAGACATAAGTATAGATGGGAAATTACGGGGAGATAAATACAAATTGATAAAATTAATTCAGATTCTAGTAAAATAATATGTGTAAAAAATCCGAACTTTGACCCTTGATTTGTGATTTTTTTGTGCCTGAATCAAGTTAAAAGTTTGTACCTTTAAAGTGGAACTGGCTGTAAAATAACTAACATTCCACCCTTTCAAATTTTAAATAGGCATATTTAGTTTTCGAAAAAATTATTCAAAAAAAACAAAAACAAAAATCTCTTCAAATGTTTTGTAAAATTCTAGTATATCAAAAGATTTCTTTTTTCAATAAAAAACTATTTTGGATAAATCTCTTATGATCAAAAAGCTGAGTATATAATTGGATTTAACCTATTTAATTTCAAATTTCTTTTCGTTAATCTCCTTTTAATTCTAAATTATGAGATTTTTAATTTATTTTGACAACTAACAAAAATATTTACGTTTATTATCTTAGTTTTTTTTTTATTATTATTAGTTTATTGATTAACAATTCCAATTCAATTTTTTTATATTCAAATTAGATACAAAATTATTTTTGGTTTAAGTTGTCTGAAATTTAGAAAAAAAATAAAATATACTTAAATTGAAGCGAAAGGTATATATATATATAGATATATATAGATATATTAACTTAAATTCTAAATGTCAAACATACCTAAAACAGTCCAAATAATCAGAATACTGCAATTTCATTCAAATATAAAATAATTTGAAATATTTTAGAATTTATGTCAAATATGAAAATTATTTTTTCATCATTTATTATTTTTTTTCATTTTATTTTTTGAATTACGTAACTTGCTTCATTTTATTGTGATTTTTTTTCAATAAATGATTGATATTAGGTAAAAGTTGAGTTCTTCTAAATAGAAGAACTTAAATAAAATTAGTCTATTCTTTTTAACCATTTGAAAGATCAATAATATTAAAAGTATTTAAGAAAATTTACATATATATTTTTAATGTGTACTCTCTTGAAATTTTTTAATATACTGAGAATTTAGTAGTTTTACAATTATTTATATAATATTTTCTTAGTATTAGAATTTATATAAAATTAGTTAAAATGTCAATTACAATCAGTTTCACTTTTAAAGCACAAAATTTTAACAAAATTTAACACACAAAAAAATCACAAATTAAGGCACAAAATTTGGAATTTTTTTTTTCACAATTTATTTTACTCGAAACTGAATTTTGTGCTTTAATTTGAGATTTTTTATGTGCCTGTAATTTGGTTGAAAGTTTGTGCCTTAAAAGTGAAACTGGCAGTAGTGAATGGTTCTAATTTGGTATTTCTTCGGGAATTGATTTACTATGATTTTTTTTTTTTGAAAATTAAATATTTTTAGTGTGTTAAAAAAATTGAATTGGAGTTTATATTGGATAGTTTTATTGGGTCTTTACAACAATTATAGATCACCAAACCCAAAATAAATATGAATTTTGATTTCATATTTTTTATTTTTTTTTGCAATGGAGTTCCCGACGAAATAGATTCCAATTTGATTATCTCTAATAATTGATTTGGTATTTTTTATGATAAATATGTATAAACTTAATTCCAAAAATTTGGACATAGTATAAACAATGGAAAGAAAATCAATACTATACTTTAAATTCAATTTGGAAAGAATTTTGATTTTACAAACAATTTCATTTTTTATCTTTTTTGTATGTTTTCATTTCCTTTTTTGCAGTTATGTAATCTGTTTCATTAGATCTGGAAATTCTTTTCCAATGGTTGATAGAAAGTTAGTGTTGAGTTTGTTAAATTGGAAAATCACAGACAATTGGTCTGATGGTATCTTATCATTTGATCTATTAACAATTGTTGGTGAAATTTCAACTAATTTACCAATACATTTTTTGTTTCTCTCAGTTTCATTATTTTGGACACACCTATTTTTATTTTTGAGTTTTATATTTTTTTCTTTTATTTGGATTAAAATTTTTACTTATTAAAACATAAATACTGGGTAACTTAGATGTTGTTTTATATTATGTTTGGAAAAATACAATAAATAGGGTTTTTTTTTGCCTATTTTTGATTTTGGGTGTGTCCAAATTTTTGGAATGGGGTTTATATATAAGCTATTTCCAATAAAGTGGGGCAAATTTATTTTAAAATATATTTATGTAACCCATTCTTCAAAATAGGATTTAAATATCCAAAATCATTAACCACCATTTATAGATTCTTGATAATAATTCAATTTGTTTCTTAGTATTGTTTTGCAGAAATAAAATAGATTAAAATTTATGATCTCGATTTTATCTGATATTTTTTTATGGTGAAAATTGGTGTTTATTATTTTTCTTTTTTGATCGAAAAAAAATATTTTCATAACTTGTATAATCTCAACAAAATTTACAATATAATTAAAAACATATAACTGCGTTTTCGTGTTTAAAAAATCATTTGTTCCCATTCCATATTTCCGGTTTTTTATTGAAATTGGTCGTACATTGCTTTTAGCCAAAAAAAGATCTATTTTTTTTTCATTTTTTGGGAATATTTCAACTAACATGCTTTGAATTAAATATATAAGTGGTTGATTCAATCGGTATAAATATTAAACTTAATTTGGTATTATTGATTAATGATTACCATCACTAAAAAAGATTATTTTTTATGAAATGTAAAAAAAAATGCCCCACTTTTTTGGAAATACCTTATATATATATATATATATATATATCTTCGTTCAATTAGAAAAGCAAATTAAAGCGTTTTATTTTGAATAAAAGGGTGAAAATCATTTAGGATGTTTCATATTTAAATTTCAACTTCAAAGAAAAACTATTGCACAAAAATTGTTTTCACTTTTTTTACTTAGCAACACTTTGTTTTTTTGAAATTGTTCCAAATTTTGAAAGGAATTACAAGATTAAAATCCAATAAGTTTAACTTTAAAAGTTTTTACAGTTCAAACTTTTCAAAACTTATTATTTAATAAACATATTTGCACTTATTGAATTTTATAAAAACGATATCAGCTTTTTGAAAGTTAATAAATATTATTATTTTAGATAACTTTCAAAAACTTCTATAAAATTATAAAATGTTATCTTTTGTATATTCTTTATTTTTTACCCTTTTTTGACTGAAAAAAACTTTGGAGTATTTGAACCTTGAACAAATTTGAGAGAAGAATAGAAATAAGATATATTGTAGATTGTCATTCTGAAAGTTCTAATAATTCTTGGGCATATTTATATAGATTCTTCTATTCTTGGTATGTAGTAACATCATTTAAAAAAAGATCAAATGTTTTTTATCAGTTAACTAATCTTTATTTCAAAAATATTGGACGATTTTTCACCAAAAAAAAATTGTTAATTTTATTTTTTTTTTTTTGAATAATAATGTATTTTACCAAACTGTTTAGCGATAATACCCAATATAGATTCATAAATAAAAATAAAGTGTAATCATTTTTGTATTTGTTGGAAAAAAATGGAACAATATTTTCATTCATCTTTCCAAAAAGATTTTCAAAATTTCTTGTTGCATATTTCAAATTATTAAATCAATAAAGAAGCTGATACTAGTAATTTTCTATTTACAAATGTAGTCTTTATATATTTATTATCATTCTTGAGATGTGATTTTTTCAGAAAGCTTAATGTAGTTTTTTATCTTTTTTTTTTTTTTTTTTGTAATTAACAGTATTTTTTTAAAAAGACAAATGAAAATTGAAAAAAATAATAATAAAAAAGTTTTTGCCTAATTTTGAAATTTAGCTTCAAATTCGAAAAAAAGTGAAACAGTAAAAAAAAGATCATAGCAATTTTTAATTGGTATCAATAATAGAACATGAAAATGGAAAGTGGGATCAGTAATACAAAGTAAAGAAAGAAAAGTGTTGAAAAACAAAAAGGGGGATCCTTCACAATACCAGAGATATTAAAATACTATCTTTAAGTTTTGAGTTTTTATTTGATTTATCAATTATTAAAAATATTCTTGATAAAAATTACAGATCTTAAAAATACTCATTCGAATTTTGATAATAAGGGGGATTTAAATTGAGTTTGTAAATTAGATATAAATATAATGAATTATTATTTTTTTTTTTTCTTAGTTCGTAGATTGAAACCCAAGTTACCCTGATTGTGATTAATTGTTTTATATAACTATTCTAATTTTTGAAAAATTCTTTCATCTATAGTTTGGAGGGTAGATAAGAATTGACTTTGAAATCAATCTTTCATTATTATTCTTGACCTTCATTTCTCTAATTTGTTTTATTCACAATGACCTTACCTTCTTATAATCCTAGCAAAGCTAAAAGAGATATAAGGGGTTTTACATGGACCGTTGTAGCATATAAAAGATTGATCATTGGATAAACTTTTAGGATATATGTATTTCTCTTCAGTTCTATCCCAATACTTCTAAATCGGAAAAGTGTTGAAGAATTGCTCCAACTCAAGTACATTTATGTTTTTCACTCGATTTTATGATGTTTTGCAAATTATTCAAAAAAACCCATACCCTCTTTTTGTCTCTTATTCTGAAATCATTTTTAAATTTCATTTCTAATTTAAAAGTTTTCGAATTTCAATTCATAATTTGTCAATGCCAAATAACTGTTCTCTTACTCCTGAAATTTTATTTCTTCTTGTAGTGAACCAAAATAAAGTATCCCTAATAATGATTTATTTCTTACGGTATATTAGAAAACAAAAAGATCAAAATTTTCATTCAGCTTTCGAAAAAAATCCACAAGAATTAGAAGAATTCATCAAAACCCCTAATTCTCTCAGGAAAATTAATTATTTAAACTTATTTTATGAATGAAAAACTTGAAATTTTTCATGATTATTCTGGAAAAAAAGTGAAACAGGGGTTTTCAATAGAAATTGAATATAAAAAGGAAAACCAATTAAAAGAAGAAACCAATAAATTTCAGAGAATACTCCTTTATATTATTTTCAAATAAACCCACAAAAATAATTTAAGGGAGTAGCCATGGTAAAGAAAAATTTTTCACTTTTTTGTAATTCTGAAGAGGATCAGAAAATAACATTTTTTACTCTAGTTGTACCTTATTGATTTTTATTATTTAAAGTACTTCATTCATTAGATTTTTTAAATTTTTTTTTCAAAGTCTCAAAGAAATTCCCACAATAGAATGTTGAGTTGAATTGCAAAAAATAGTGTTTTGAATGTTGAATAACTTATCTCTTATCCTTATCTCAACATTCTATTATGGCAATTAATTTAAACATTTTTCATTTTTTTATTTTTTCATCATTTTTGAGATTTTTTTAATCCTGACAACATAAAGCAATTAGAAATATTTTAATATTAGTTGCATTTAGGATTAATGGATTTTGTTTAAAAAGAACAACAATATTACAATTGAGAGAATATAAAAGGAAACATAAATGGGACTAAAATAGTTAGAAGGATTCCAAAATTAGAATAATTAAGTCAAATCATTACTTGTTAGGCTTTTAAATCGTTGGGTTTAGTGGAATATGAGAAGTAAATATGATTATATGTTATCAAAGTTAAAACCAAAAAATAGCCAAAATTTTGATTCAAAGAATCTGAAATTATCTTCTCCCAAAAAAAAAAACTAAACCTCCATTCCAAAAATTTAAACACATCTAAAATCAAAAATTTGAAAAAAAAACTCAATTTACTATATTCTCCCAAACGTAATATAAAACCATATTTAAGTAACATAGTACTAATGGTTTTTTAAAGTAATCATTTTCATCCAAATATAAGAAAACAATATAAAACAAAACATTAAAACAGTGTGTCCAAAAAAAATTAAACGAGCTAAAATGAAAGAGTTTGAACAAAAAATATATTGGTAGATTTGTTAAAATTACACCAACAATGGTTGATCGATCAAATTATAAGATACCATATACCGGTTATATGTGGATTTTTCCATTTTTGAAACTCAACTGTAACCATCTATCAACCATCTATAAAAAATTTTCAGATCTAACTAAACTGATTAAGTAACTGAAAAATTGAAAATGAAAACAAAAACAAAAAACACAAAAAATGAAATAGTTTGTTGAATTAAAATTAATTTCGAATTGGATATAAATCATGTTATTGTTATTTTTCTAACTGTTTAAACTGTGTCCAAATTAATAGAATTAAGTTTATTTTAATAAAAAAATAATAAAAAAAAAAAACTATTTTATCAATATAATCTCAATTTTTTAATTGTTTAACATGACTAAAATTAAAATATCAAATAATTTTTTTAAAAAAATTTTTAGAGAATCTACGATCACACACCACTAAAATAAAATGTTCTTATCTCATCTCTCTCAAATTTTTTACATGTCTTATGGTCTAGCTACTCCCTTAAATCTACTTTTATATCGAAAGTCTTGATTAATTTTGGAGATACCCAAAAGAGTCAATTTTTTCAACAAATTTTTAATAATTGATCAATCAAAGAAAAACCCATACTAAAAGATAGTATTAAAGAAACTGTTATTGTGACGAATACTTCATTTTGTCTTTAATTATTTATTTATTCTTCTATTATTGGATCTTATTTTTCCTTTTCAGGTTTCTGTGATTTCTGTGATTCTATTAATGTCACAGTTTCGGAAGTGTGTTTTGCTTTTTTTCCAGAATGGTGATTTCAATCTCTTTTTATGGAAAGTTGAATGAACATTTTGTTCCATTTATTTTGTACCAAATAATAGTGGTTCTTAACTTTCTTTTCTTAATAATTTTTTTTTTCCACTTTCAAAAGTTTTGGTGATTAAAAAAAAATGTTTCTCTTTTTTTCTCAGTTTCACTTTTTCCTGCTTGCCCAACAAGTTTTTTATAATAAGAATTGACAATTGCAAGATGTAGCTCCCCAATTAAAAGTAAATTTCCAAAGAAATAAGTAACAAGATCAACTTTTTGGAATACACCTTCATTTCTGTGTAAAAAAATTATTTCATTTTTGTACTTTTTGTTTCAAAAAAAAAACCCCTTTTTAACCAAATAAACCTCAGACTAAATGGGCCCAACACCTTCAAAGATCGAAAGAGAAGAAAAAAGAAAAGCTTTGACAAAAAAAAAAGAAATGGAGAAAGACATCGTAATAAATTTTTCAATTCTATAAATACAAAATTTTTTTAAAAACGCGACAATTCAAAGGATTGAAAAGGTTTAAAAAAGTATCAACAAAACCGTTGGTCAACTTTGATCGAACTGTTTTTTTGATCTTTCTGAAAAACTTTTTTCTTTAATAATGCTTTGTTCAAAGATCATTTCAAAACCTTTTTCAAATGTTTTCTTCAAATGATTACTCACAAATATTTTATGTTTCTCAAATTTTTAGCGAATAATTTCCGAAACTGAACCCGACAGAAGAATCTATAATATGTTGAGATATCATTACCCTTATGAGTCAATCTCAGAGATTATTAAACGAGATCTGATTAAAGAAATAGAACCAAATGTGATTATCCAGCTTCTTAGGTTGTGTGACGATTTAAGAACTTATGATTTAATTCTTACGTTTTTTGAAGATCACGATAGTTTACTCAACCAAGAGTGGATCGTAAAATATTCTTTTCTTTTCTTTTCTTTTTTTTTTTCAAACAATTCTTTACTTGTTGGTTTTTTATGAACACACCCCATTCTTAATTTAGCCTTAGTCGAACAACAAAATCTTGAAGAGGTTGGTTTTTGGGTTTATGTGATTTTTCAAAAAATATTATCCTTTTCAGATTACTGTTAAAATCAAATTCTGCAGATTAAAATTTTCTCTCAAAAGCACAATAAGCAAGCTTAAGGTTTACAATCCCTGAAATTTGAAAAAAGATTTTTGTAATTTTTTAAGGTTAAATAATCACAATTAAAAAGCGAACCAAGATGCGGTGTACAACCCATCTCCAAAAATCACCAATTAAAGATGAGGATATTTTTAGAAAAGAGAGTCAAAGAACGGCACTCAATTTCTAATTTAAAAGGTTAGAATATATAGTTTTGAAAATAACTGTGGGTTTCGGAGTCTCGATCTTGGACGCTTTTTGAGATCTCTACTGATTTTTTTTTTTTTTTTTTTTTTCGCTTTCTGTCTTTTATTGGTATCTGAAATTCAAACGGGATAAAATTTCAACAGATTATATTTTTTACAATTTGGGAATATTCCTTCTTTCATTTAGAATCCTTAGTTTATCCAATAGATATTAATAAAAAAGAACCAACCACATAAATAGAGATCACAAATCACAACCACTTCTTTGTTTGAAAACTCAATTTAAATCCAAGAAAAATAAGATGAAGTGAAAATTTTTTCCCATTTATTATTCAAATACCAGTATGATTTTTATTTTCATTTTTTTTATTTCTCAAATGAGTTTTGAAGGAAATTTGTGTCAATGATTTTTTAGTGAGAAAATGAGATTATCGGGGGTTTGACCTCAGATCTCAAATTTCTGATTATATCACTAATAAAAATAGTTTCCACGAAGTTAACAATTATTCCTGGGAATATCTTTGTCAACCCAAAAATTTAAGATATAATTCTATTTTGTCACAAAAAAGTCAAAATAATAAAATCGTCAGTTACATTATTTTTATATATTGTTGAATATTTATTTACTTTTTAAGTCATTTTTTAATAAACATTAATTAAAATTAAAAATTTTACTCAATTTATTACAACTTTTTTTTTTTTGATTATCAAGAATTTCTCCATTATTGCGAGTTTATAACATTATCATAAATATTTCAGATCATCACAAAAAAAACACTAAGCGATGATAATCTACATTATTGTGAAATGATAAATTAATCATTAATTTGTAAATTTGTTATGAAAATTCTAATATTACTGAAAATCTCTTTTTTTTTATCTCAAGAGCAGTACAAAGCCCTTAATCTGCCAAATATAGAGGGTTGCAAAACAACCACAAATTGGATGAAATTAAATTAAATTGATTTTGTACCAAAGGAGAACAATTTATTCTAAATTGAAGAAATTTAAGCATTTGCTAAGATATACATAAGAAAAGATATGAATTTTTTAGAAAATGAAGAATTTAAACGTTTTTTTCAAAAGTAAGTAGTATTTTTTAAAAATAAAATGAAATCTTGTCAAGATCTTGAAAAAATTATTTTTTTGTAATTTGTGTTTCGACTTATGAAAAGGATGAGTTAACCTCATTTAAACAATTTATTAATTTGAGCCTATTTTTTTTAGAATCCAAAATTTGTATGTTTCCAATATAAAACTAAAAAAAGTAACCATATTATTTTTATTAACAATTAATAAATTCTTGAAAATTGGAAAACATATTTTTCGTTTTATGTTGGAAAGTATTGATATTGAAGTAAATTTTTTTAGTTGGTTTGGATTTTTAATGATTAATATTTCAATTCACATCTTAGCCAATAAAACTTATTGTGGTATAGGTGATTCAATAAATGAATATTTGGTAGAAGTTTAACAAAAGTTTATCAATTAAATTGAGATCTATTATGTAAAAAAAATTTTTTTCTTTAATGTTTTAAAAAAGTTGTTTTCTTGTTTTCGAAAAATGAAAAAAAATTGCAAAAAAATATTCAATTTTAAAAAATTTTTTTAAGGGACTAATCTCGATTAAATTTTTTTACAGAAATTTAATAGAGATTGAGAAAATTTTTTGCCAATTACTTAGATTTGAAAACCCTATTTATTTTAATATTAAACTTATTTCGAGATAAGGAATCCTTATTTAGAAATTGGTCAAAAAAAAATAATAATAGAGACTAGTCCCTTAACAAATTGTTTGGTCTTATTCATAAAAATCCTTATAACAATTCAAATCATTTTTGTCAGAAAAAAAAATGATTTTGAATTTTAATGATAAAATTACTTTATTCCCAAATACCTTGAAGAAAATTTTATTTTGGAAAAATCGAATTTCATCTCAAAACAAAAACAAAATTTCTTGGTAAAATTTTTTAAATGACTTTAAAACTTTAATTATTATAACTTGCTCTTTTTTAATCAATACAATTATTTTTCAATTTTATATTATTTGTAAATTTAGCTCACTCTTTAATAAAATATTGTATTTATTATTATTATTATTATTCGTCTTATTGGTAGAAGAAGTGTAAATTACACTCTAAATGTCCTTTTACTTGAGATTTCTAAAAAGAAATTTAAGCGTCAAAACCTAGATTTCATGATTATTTATGGGAAAGATATACCCAAATTTTCTTTATGATTGAAAAAGTAAAATCAATAAATTGAAAAGAAAATCAGAAAAAAAAAAGAAATTTAAAAAGAAACTTTTAAAAAGTGTTTATAAGAAGCAATTGTTAAAAATCAAAAAAAAAAAAAAAAAAAAAATGTTATCTTTAATTAACGGCTATGTTGGCAATTTACCAAGTTGCCTCAAGGCCTTTTGATTCAATCTCATTTCAATTGTAAAGTCATGTTCATCGAAATATTCTCCAATTTGGATCAAAAATTATTTTAAGGGTATTTTTTAAAAATGAAAAATTCACGAAGAAATTTTTATATAGGTGAACTCGAACACACTTGTTAATGAACGTAAAAATGAAAAAAAAAAAATAATCACATAGATTTTCTATCCTAAAAAATGAAGATCATTTCAAAAATACTCTCAATAAACAACTCTAACTTTTGAAGATCGCTTTGCCTATGATTTTTGATCATTTGGGTTACTTGAATTGTTCAATTATCCTTAAAGAAATCTAAACAATTCTTTACGAAATAGTTTTGGTTTTCTCTTAGTTTTCGGATTTGGTTCTTTTTGTTTTTACTTGGATTGAAGTTCCCAATAACGCTTTTCAGGATGGTATTTACTCTATTTGATATTTTGAACAGAATCTCCAGCGATAAATACCCAAAACATTTGATTTATTTTTGTGTTTACATTTTTTTTTTGTTTTTTGTATCATTTCTCTAAAAACTTCATTGTTAGTTTGAAGACAAATTTGGATTTGGTTTTTGTGGGAAAGGTTTGGTGGGATTTTGGATTTAATAATCTAACGGAAAGTAAATTTGCAAAAATTTAGCCAGCTTTTTTTTTAATTAAAATAATTTTTTGCATGTTCATTTGAGAAAAAATTATCTTTTTTTTTTGAGAAAATATGGATTTTGGTGAATTCTCTTGAATATCAAAGAATTTTCCAAGCTTATATCAAATTGTAACCTCAATCGAAAATAACAAACAATAATTCGAAATTTTTTACCATTTTTCTGATTTTAAACCTTCTATATGAAAAGCACATACCCTCTAAACGTTTAGACTAGATAAACAAATTGGTTAGAAACTTATTAACAAGTACTTGCTGGGTATTTTTTTCAGATAAGAAGGAATATTCTCAAAAAAACATTTTTTCCCAACCTTCTTTTTCATTTTTTAGATACGAGGACACAGAAAATTTGGTAAAAATATGACATTTCTTCCTCCTTAGATCTCTCTTGATAAATATTTGTGAGAATTACCAACCTCCAAACCATGATAAAAACACATAATATTTTGAATTTAAATTGCAAACGTGGTCCTTAAGAACACACAAAAACAAAGCCAAGATACTTTTGGTTAACTTAATTTAATAATTTGATTTCATAATTGATCGTAAATGTTCACTTGGGGAAGTTGTTGTTTAATTGATGTAATTTCTAAATTTGTTTTTTGATCTGATTTGCTTTAAATCCTTGTTATTTTTTACCTTTGTTTTTTCGTTTTTATTTTCAAGTTACTCATACTTTTATATTTCCGTATCTAAGTATTAGCGAGTAACCACTTGGCCTTTTTTCCTTTGTAACTCTTCTTTCAAATATAATGAAAATTTAGCCAGGAAAAAAAAGAAAAAAAATAAATTATACTCTTTTTTGGAGAAAACAAGGTAATACAGAAATTCGATAAAAAATTAAAAAATGGTATGGGCACAAATGCATTTTTTAAACAATAATATAAAATTCTAATTTTTTCATTCAGATATTTTGCCAAGAGTACAGTACTGTGTCTTTTTAAGGTACTGGAAAAATCAAGAAATAAGACACAAAAAATCCCATTAAGGCACAAAACCAAAGTCATCAAAATAAGGCACAATTTTTCTGTGTAAATTTCCAAGATTACTCATAATGTAATATTCTATATATATATATTGAAGAAAACACTCAAACTGACTCTGTAATTATTCGGTGAAATTATATCTTGAAATTGGGAAAGTGTCTTTAATCAAAAATTTGTGCTCTAAAATGAACAAAATTTTGTGCCGTATATGTTGATTTATCATGTGCCTTAAAATGGCACAGGACTGTAAACATCTAAGAAAAAAAATTTTTTATGATCAAAAAGAAAAATAATTATCACAATTTTCTAACCTAAAAAATATCATATAAAATCAAGATCAAAAAACTATGATATCTTTCATTAAAGAAATACCATACTAACAAACGAATTGGGATATTATTATTAAGAATCAATAAAATTACGAATGTCAATTTTGGATATTTAAAAAGTTATTTTAGAATTGAGTTTAATAAAGGTATATTTAAAATAAATTTTATTACCTTTTTTGTAAATAGATTAAATTTATTAGAAGGCATTGAAAAAAAAAAATCTCAAAAATATTCAATAATAATTGAGATAAAAAAGTTCAAAGTCAAAAAAAATCGACAACATAGTGACAAAAACCCTTTGTTTATTGGATTTAATTCATGGAATTTAAAATGAAAATGAAATGAAATTATTCTTTCAAGTTAATGAATAGAAAATGAGTTTTGAATGAAATTACTACTATATATTCGAATGCAATTTGAATGATTTCTGAGATGAAATTAAAATGAAATTAAGATGAATTTGGAATGAAAACTTCATTAATTTAAATTAATAATCATTTTAAAACCATTCAAATTACAGCCTGTTATTTAACAGTAATTTCGTCCATAAATATTTTCTATTCATTTATTTTTGAAGAAAGAAAATAACTTTTTTTTCGTGTGGCGCTTGGTTTTTTTTTTAAATTTTTGAAATAAAAACAAAAATTTATTTAATTTTCGGTTTATTTCTCAAAAATAAAAAAAAAAAAGCTGTTAGGTTTTCCAGAATTTAAAAGAATTGAGTAAACCCAAAGATTTTCCTCTATTATTTTGAATCCTGGAAAAGCGCTATTAGGTTTTCTTGAGTTTTCTGTTTATTTGAAAAATCAATAGATTTTCGTTAGGTTTTTTTACTTTAGAAATAAACAGAAAACCTAGAACACTTCACAAATAAAATAGAAAACCTCAAAAAAAACCTAGAACACTAAACAAATAAAATAGAAACCTCAAGAAAAACCTAGAACACTTCACAAATAAAATAGAAAATCTCAAAAAACTCTAGAACACTTAACAAATAAAACAGAAAACCTCAAGAAAACCTAGGTACTCTACTGCATTTGACGGAACTTCACGTTAGGATTTCCAAATTTTAAAAGGGATTGGGTAAAATCAAAGGTTTTATTCTATTAATTAAAACCCTGTAAACGTTAATTGTGTGATTTTTTTTAACATTCTTGTTTTTTTTTAAAAAAGTATATTAATTTTCGAATCAAAACAAAAATTAAAAAAAAACTAACAGTGATTTTCTTGAATTCAAAAAAAATTATTAGAAATCATATATTTGACTCTATCTTTAAAAATTTTAGAAAAACTAACAACATGGTATATTTTTTTTTAGTTTGGATAAACAAATGACATCAGTTGCTTTCCTTTTGGTATTATAAATATATATATATATATATATATTTACATTTCTTTCTATTTATTATTTTTTTAAATTTTTCTTACTCCCTTTTTTCGATGATTAAATTATTATTATAATTATTATTATTACTCCTACTTCTACTCTACCCCCCTTCTTTTTATTATATCAATTGTTTGTAAAAAACTTTTTTTAAATTACAGATTCAAGAAAGATCTCAAACAACAAGAATGAATTCAATTATGGCTGCAATTTATCATAAAAAAACCATAAAAATTATTGAATGGCTACTTAAGAACAATTCGAGACCAACAGAATGTTATGGGGTAAACACGCTCTATTATGCAGTAAAAAATGGATGTTCCGGTGAAATTATAAATTTATTAATTAGCTATATGCCAAAGTGGAAAGAGGAAACCAAGTCATTAAAGGTATATATTTTTTATTATCGTTTATTTTATTATCAATATATTATATTATGAGAAAATCAAAATCAAAATTGTATTATAAAATGATATAAAATACGACTCTATTTAATTTTTTAAAAATAAATTATTTCAAATCATTAAAAATAATGACTACAAACTTGACTAGTTTTTGTTCCAAAATAGACCACATTCCAAAAATTTGGACACCCCTAGAAAATCAACAATATTAAAAAAAAAAAAACTCAATTTATTATATTTTTACAAACATAATATAAAACCACATTTAAGTTACCTAGTATTGATGGTTTTATAAGTAAAATATTTCATCCAGATAAAAATAAAAAAATATAAAACTCAAAAATAAAAAAAAGTGTTTCCAAAATAATGAAACGAGCTGAACAAAAAATGTATTGATAAATTTGTTGAAATTTCACAAACAATTGTTGATCGATCAAATGATTGGATACCATCAGACCAATTGTATGGAATTTTTCTATTTAACAAACCCAACACTAACCTTCTATCAACCATCAAAAAAAAAATTTCCGGATCTAAGGAAACAGATTATGCAACTGGAAAAAAGGGAATTGAAAACAAAACAAAAAAGACAAAAAATGAAATAGTTTATAAAATCAAAATTAATTACCAAATTGGATGTAAAGTGTGATATTGTTATTCTTTCCACTGTTTAAAATGTGTCCAAATTTTTGGAATTTGGTTTATATTTATGGTCCCAATTCTTTTTTTTTTTTTTTTTCTTGTTAATTTTGAATTTGTTTATAAATTCTAATAATTCCAATCCACTCCCACTCATATACATGTCTATTCATTATTATATATACAGCCTTCTTTATTAAAAACCGCATTCAACCATTTCCAAGATATAAATTTTATTAAAACATTAATTCAAAATGGATTCAAATTAAATGATAATGAATTAAATACGGTATCTTACACTTTTTCTCAGATGCCAATAACCACTGAAAGATTGAAACTTTTGAAAGAACAGGGTATTATTTATTCAGAAATTGATAACGGCATTGAATTTCTTAAAAGGGTATGCCTTTTAAAATATTGCACAGTCGACGTGTTACAATTCTTGGTTGAAGAAGGATGCTCATTTGAAAAAGAGAAATATATGATCATCCGATCTCTTATGGAGTGTGGAGACTACGATGTATTGATATTTTTATTAAAACAGGGATGCGATCCAAATAGTACTTGTTTTAGATTAACCCCTCTAGTTTATTGCGTTGTCCATGAATTCGAACTCAAGTTTATTCGAGCATTAATTGAAAATGGTGCCAAAGTCCAAAAAAGATCAGGAAGTTCCTTTTTTCTATTGGATGCGCCAACCACAAAAATCACCTTCGAAAAGAGAATGGAAATATCCAATTATTTAATTGATCAGGGAATGCTACCAATTTCTCGTGGCTTAGAATACATTTATAAAGAAACCAAAGATTATGGCACTGTTATCGATTTATGTAGAAACGGTATCAGCGAAAGTAAAGATTCTAAATTTCTATATTGGGTTTGCAAGGGGGCATTTGGAAAAAACCCTTTGCCCTTATTAAAGCTATCAAAAAAGTTGAAGCAGGATTTTTGTTCAACAGCATATAACAACAAGTCAAGCCCTTTACATATAGCATGCATGAAAAAATTAGAATATCAATCGATTAAATATTTATTAAAAAATGGTGCAGATCCAAACCAATTAAATGATTTCAATGATACTTGCCTGCATTATGCATTTTCAAATGGCGTGCCTGCAAGAACAATCTTCCTATTGCTTGAAATGGGCAACGCAGATCCTTTTATCATCAATACAGATAATGTGAAGCCAATCTATTTCGTTAAAGATCCAGATCTGAAAGAACTCATCATTTCCTATAATTCTGTAGTTGAAGACTTCCACAATTTATTTACCAGATCCGAATTAACAAATTGTTCAATAGAGGCTTCAGACGGCAAAATGGGGATACACAAAGAAATTTTGGAGTTAAGATTAGGAAAAACTTTAGAGCAAATGGATTTTTTTTTGGATATGTTTAAACAATATAACATCAAAGAAACCAAGGATTTCTTTAGATGGCTATATTGCGGGATATGCTCTGAAAATAAAGAAATTGTAATAGAAATTGCTCAAAAATTAGGAATTGATAATTTTGAACAAAAATCCAACCGCTCAGGATTAATATCAGATTTGAAAATTTGGTATTCTAATGATGATTCTAAAAATTTTAAAATAAAAATTAAAAAGGGGAAATTTGTTAAAGTACATAAATTGGTTTTGTTGGCCAGATCAGAATTATTTAGAGGAATGTTTGTTTCAATATCCGAAAATGAAAATTCGGTAAGTGATTATACAGGGAAGTCAGCCAAAGCCCTGGAATTATTTATTAAATTCCTTTATTTTGATGAAATCGGCAAAGATCAAATGATACAAAAAAATATAGTGTCACAATTAAATGATGTTTCAGAATATTATCAATTATCCAGTGGTGCAAGAATTAATATACAATTGGAATTTATTGAAGAAAAAAGGAATAAAAAATTGCAACGGATAAAAAATTAATAAATAATAATTGTTTTTGAAAGTTTTTAATCATTTTTTAAATTATTTAAGGGGGTAGCCATTTTTGAAAATAAAATGAAATCTTGTCAAGATCTTCAATTTTTTTTTTTTGTAATTTGTGTTTCGACTTATGAAATGGATGAGTTAACCTCATTTAAACAATTTATTTATTTGAGTCTCTTTTTTGAAATTCAAATTTCACATGTTTCGAATATACAACTAAAAAAAAGTAAACTATTATTTTGTTTAAGAATTAAGTTAATTCTTGAAAATTGGAAAACATATTTTTCGTTTTATGTTGGAAAGTATTGATATTGATGTCAATTTTTTTTATTTGGTTATTCTTTTTCTTTGATTAATATTTCAATTCACATTTTAGCCAATAAAACTTATTGGGGTATAGGTGATTCAATAAATGAATCTTGGTAGAAGCCTAACTACAGTTTCTCAATTAAATTGAGATCTAAACTATTTTTCAAAAATTTTGACTCACTTTATTATGTTAATGGGAGTTGTTGTTGGGGTTTATTCCAGTATTCTTAACAAAAAATATTTTCAAATTTTTGGGATCAGAATCATTTTTTCTAATTTTTCAAATTTTAGTTTTGCTTTTTCAAATTTTTGTTTTTCTTTTTTTTTTCTAAACTTTTTTTTTTTAAAATATCTTGTGAAAAAAAAAAGAGATCTTCATAAAGACAAAAAATCACTAAGAAAATTGAGATTATGAAATACCTTTTAAAATGAATTTAATCATTTGTAAAAAATCACCTTTGTTAACTTTTTTTTCAGTGAAAGTTCATTAATAAAAAATCCATAAGGTTCATTTCAAAAATTTTGACTCACTTTTTTTTTAGTTTTTGGTTTTATTTTTTTTATTTTTTAATATATCAGGCTTTTATAGATTCAGAATGACTTAAAAGTGAATTACAAATCATATTGAGTTATTAATTATTCTTGAATACTAAAGGATGTTTTTTTTTTTTTCAATTTATTATTTCAGGTTAGTCACAATTTTTGAAAAAGAATTTATTATGTAAAAAAAAATGGTTTTTTTTAATGTTTTAAACGAGTTGTTTTCTTATATTCAAAAAATGATAAAAAAATGCATAATTTTTTTTTTAAAAATTGTTCTTTCTTATTCACCAGAATCCTTATAACAATTCAAACCAGTTTTGGTAGAAAAAAAATGATTTTGAATTTTGAGGATAAAATAATTTAATTCCCAAATATTTTCATATAAAATTTTATTTTGAAAAATCGAATTTCATCTTACAACAAAAACAAGGTTTCTAAGTAAATGTTGTAAATGACTTTAAAACTTTAATTATTATAAATATCCTTCTTAAAAAATAGAATTATTTTTTAATCAGTTGAATATATCAATTTTTTGGTTAATCAAAAGCTTTATCTCCAAAAAGAAAAAAAATCTTTATATTAATATTACTGGTAACAAATACTTATTATTGTATAATAATGATCAAAATGACAATAAATGGGGTAAAAAATTGTTATAATCTGAGAAATAAAATAAATTTAATTATTTACTTTTTCAAAAAAAATGGATTAAATAAATTGATCTCACAAAACTAATTTTCATTTATGACTTTCTTAGTCGATCAGAATTTTTTGACACTTGACAGATAGAAAATTTGTAAGTTAGAGAATATCACCAATAACATATTTTAAAAATCATACCTTGTTGTTGTATATGAATGATCCCTTAATCATATTTTTTTTTTCACAAACAAAACAAAAGGTTAGATAAATATTCCATTATATATATATAATAAACCATAATCAAAAATTTCAATTTTCTTTAAAAAAATGTATAAAAGTAAATTGATTATTAATTTTTAATTAAAATTGGTGTTTAATCATCTCTAATAATTATAAAATAATTAAATGATGATTGGGATAAATATTATCTAGAAACTGGAGGAATTGTATTTTCTTAGTTTTTTTCTTTGTATTTGAATTTCAAAAACGAACAAACTTAAGGATTATCAAAAAAAATACATTGTGTGCGATATATGATTCAAAACTTTGTGGAATTATACCCTTAATCTCTTGAGATCCAGAAGATTTATTAAATTATAAATTGTTAGGAATTTCTAAATTTGGCTGATCTAGGTTCTTGATTATAAGTTGTTACTGAAAACCTAAACACAACCCTTTTTGTTCTCACTCGATTTTTTCAAAGGTTTTCATTGGAAACAAGATAATATTTGTTATTTTAGAACAAAGGGGGATTTGCTATGGAAACATCCACTATCAACCATTCAATCATTTTTTCTTCAAAGTTTATATTTCAAATTCATCAATATTTGCTATTTAATAGTTCTTGTGGATCCCAAGAAATAAAGGGTATAATTCTACAAAGTTTTGAATGTTGAGAAGCCTCGATTGAAAATTTTCACAATACTCCTTCTAAGAAATGCTTATAATTATTGTTCTATTTCAGGCTGGCATTTACTGAATAAATATGATAAAGTATCAGTTTATTATAATCATTTTCCTTTTTTAAAGAGAGTCACTAATTTCAGCCTTTTTCTTTAAGAATCCATTCTAGTATATTTAATAACCTGAGTTTTGCGATTTCTTTGTGTTTCAAAAAATTTAAATGTTGTTAAAATCAAGAATTGTTTGTTTTTTTGTTTAAGTAATGATATCTTTTTAAGAGTATTATAAGAATGATATATGTCCTTAATAAAATTAAGCACTATTTTTTTCTGATTAATATTTTTCGAAATTAAGAACATAACTTAATTCAATTAAACACTGTAATAATTTTTTTTAGAATAAAAACACTCTCAACTTTTGAATATCGAAAATATTTTTTGGAATTAGTGTGCACTTTTTTATTTTTTTTTTGAAAAATTGGGGTTGAGATCATTTTGAAATCAAAGAATAAGTTAATATATTAAATTAGAATGCTTTTCCAGAAAGTTTATCCTTTTAGTTTAACTTTTTTTTTATTTTACCATTTAAAACTAAAAAAAAACATTTGAGGACCAAATTAGTGCCTTTTGTGAAAAGAAAATTCGCAGAATTTAGAATTTGTTTTTGTAAATGAGTTAAAACAAGATAGCGTATCTAAAAATATACATAATTTCAAGTTTGAATTCAATGATTTTGGCAAAAAATGTTTTCAAGAAAAAGCTAAATTGAAACTTTATTTATTTTTATTTTATCATTTTGTTTTTTTAATTGTTTTAATGGAAAGTATTTGATCAGTTTTTCATTTTTAGTGTTTTTTGGGTCGTAGGGACATATTTTGAGTCTCAAAAAAAAAAAAAAAGAACTTAAAAATTGAATATGTGCATTATGGACCCTTATTTTAAAAAAAGAACTGTTTAAAAAAATCTGAAAAAACTAAGTTTAAATAGAAAAAAAAAATTTACTTTTACAATTCACTTTTTTCTCAAAATGGTTCTTTTGATCATAAAAAACAACATTTCTTTATTTCAACAACATTTAAATTTTTTGTAACACAAAGAGATTGTAAAACACAGGTTATTGAATCATACTAGAATAGAATTTGGAAAGAAAATGCAAAATTCAAACCCTACGATATCAAGCATAGAAGATCTTCAAAACCGTCCAAAAAAAAACAATTATTTCAAATACTCCTAAAGTTTAAGTTGGAAAAACAACAATAATTTGAATAATATTTCCAAAAAACACTTAAATACTTTGAAAAAATAATAAAATACTAAAATAAGGGTTTTTGAACATACATAGTGTTACAAAAAAATAGGAAATTAAAATGTAATATTTTTTACGATTTATAATCAAAAATTGAAATTCCTTTTCTAATTAGTCATTGAAAAGTTTTGGTTCAATTTCGTGAATACTATTAGTTGCAAAATAAATGGAACTAAATTTTCATTCAGCTTTCCAAAAAAAGATTTTAAATCATATAACATTTCCAATTTTTAATACTGTAAAAACCAGTTTAAATTATAAATTTTACCTTTTCAGAATAGGGATCTTCATAATTTAAATTAATTCTATGATAAATTTTTTAGGAAAGCTGAATGAAAATTTTGATCTTTATATTTTAGAATTAACAGTATTTAATTTGTTATTCCTTGAAAACTAAAACAAAGATCTTCACAACATTTGTTGGAAATGAAAGTACTTTTGATTTACAAATAATTCTTTATTACATATTGAGATAACATTTTAAAGATGACAATTTAATCTCTAAAGTATAATAATAGAACCCTATTAATAAGTTATACTTGAACCGTTGTTAGTATTCTATTTAAATTTGTTATCTCTTGAAAAATGGTCATTTTCTCTGAGAATATCAAGAATTACAAAAAATACTTATAATCCTAATTATTCAACAGTTTGTTTTCAATACAAAAGGAATCAAAAAATCCGTTATACTCTTAATATGAAGAATAATTATTATTTTTTTTTTGAGGTATTTAAACTAAGTAAAGATCTCTCAAATATATATTCATAAAATACATAGTCTTAAATTGGGGTTTCTGTGTTGTTTCAAAGAATAATAAAAATCTTGCAAAAAATAAAATCATTTTTTTTTTTGGATTCTTGGTTTTCCATCTAAAATTCAAGTCATAAAAAAACAAAGAAGACATGACAACAAAAATAGATGAAAACCCATTTAAAACATTAGTTCATGCACACGTTAGTTCTTTTAATGAAGCAATGGCAAGAGTTAATGATGTAGTTATCGATTTAATACCAGAAGAGTATCAAATTGGTGAGAATGCGCCTGTTCGTTTTTGGATCAGATCTTTAGATATTGAAAAGCCACGAGTTGTAAACAATTTAATTGGTGACGAGCCGCTTTACCCATCCGAATGTCGAGAACGTAATTTGTCGTACACTGGTAAAATTGTCGGTGAAATTGTGTATCAAATTGGAAATGGTTTTACAAAAGGTAAGGTTTTATTAAACAAACAACAAACAACAAACAACAAACAACAAACGATAAAAACAACAAACAATAAAAACAACAAAAGAAACAATTACAAATTTAAAATAAATTCAATCACTTTTACTTTAAAATATTTGTTCAGAAATTACGAATACAACCTTTTTTCAAAAAAAAAAAAAAAAAAAAAAAATCAAAATATTTCCCACATCCATAAGAAATCCTCGAAACGAAAAAACAAATTTGTAAACGATTTTATCAAAAAGAATTCCAATAAACGGATTTTTGAACAATTCAAAATCGCTAAATGTCATCAATTTCAAAATTGATTAAAATCATCTTTGATTTTTTTCTTACGTACTGTCACAAAAATAAAAAGACAAAAGCAAACCTTTTTACAAAAACTAATACTGTTAATTGCAAAACAAAAGGATCAAAATTTTCATTCAGCTTTTCAAAAAAATCCAATCTCAAGAATTAAAAGAGAACAAATCAACAAATACTGCAATTCCATATGGGAAATCTTCATATAAACTTCTGGGAATAAAATAATTTTGACCTTGATCTTTTGAAAAAATATTTAGAAAGTTGATTGGAGATTTTTGTCCATTTATTTTTCAACCATTACTAAATTAAAATCGTACTTAGTAATACCAGGTTGTTAATGTTTGCGTTTATAAGTGTAAAAAAATTTCTTGCAAGTGAAGTGCTTTTTATTATTTCTTTAAAATTTTAATTTTTGAATTTAAAGATGATTTCTCGATTTTATTGGATCTTTAAATTCTTTTTACCATTGTTCGTGTGAAAAGAACAAGAAAAAGAAAAAGAGAAAGAAAAAGAAAAAGAAACAGAAATCCAAAAAAAAAAGAAAAAGAAAAAGAAATCAAAAAAAAAAAGAAAAAAGAAAAAGAAAAAGAAAAAGAGAAAGAAGAAGAAAAGGAAAAATATATTTTTTCCTTATTTCTTTTTTAACAAAAAGACTTGAAATTTAACAACCAAATTCTCAATTGAAGAAAACAATTCCACAATATTCACATTTGCTTCAAATTAAAAAATTCTTTCTTCAATGTAATTATTGTGGAAAAACAGCGAAACAAACTAAAAGTGTAACACACTTTGTAATTGTAAACATTAAAAAAATCCCAACAAGCATAGAAAACTGAAAATGAAAAGTTCTATGAAGAGTCTTTCGAGCTGTGTAAAAATTAACAATAAAAAAGTGAATTTTTTTCAATTCCTTTTTTTTGTTTTTTTTGGTTAAATCCAATCAGAGAAATCAAATTCTTAATAGTATCGATCTAAAAGAGTATTCAAAAAAAAGGTATACTTTTAATATAATTATTTGAATTTAATTGAAAGTGTACCTTTGAAAGCAAAATTAATTTAAACAACGAATGGAACCAATACATTAGATTTTCAAGAAAGTGTAAAAATAAAACTTTTTCTACAATATCACTTTTTGGTGTTTAGATAATGTTTTTGACACTTAAAAGTTTCACGAGAGATGATTTTAAAAGACTTTGAAAGGGTAAATAAAATAATTTGTGATTGAATTTCTCCACCCTTTACATGTCAAATCGATTTTTGTTAATATACTCAAAGAATAACGAATCATTTAAACTCAAAAAATAAAATTTAGTCTCATCACTACACATTGTTTAAAAGAAAATACACAAACAAACCTCGAATACTTTTATATTTTTCTAAAAATTAAAGTTCTGAAATTTCAAAAAAAAAATTTTTTTATCCAAGATGTTTTAATTAAAACAATTTTTCCAATTATTTTTCGCTAAATAATTGTTTTGGTGACGAAAAAAAGAACTTGAATCATTATACATATTTGTTTTGTTTTATACTTTTTATACTTTTTGTATTTATTACACTTTTTGGTTATAATTTTGATTTTTACATCTTTTGACTGTATCTAGTTATATTAACAAATAAAAGAGAAAAAATAGATTCTTAATTACAAATTAAATTATTATTCCCAATAACATTTTTTGAAATACTGTCTTCTCGTAAAGGCTATTCTTGCTTTGATCCATTATTCAAGGATTCTTGAAAAAGTTAATACTTTTTTATATCAAAGTAAATTAAACTTTTTTTCTGTCATAAGTGCCCCAACGTTTTTTTCAAATATCAATTATTATTTATAATTAACCTTTGATGAACAAATAAGAAATAAGTAGAATAATAAACCTCAAAAGGATTGTTGATATTCTGTAAAAAGTAAATCTAATCAATCTATAGATTTTCTTAAAAATTGAAAAACCAAAATTCTTAGGTTACACATTGAAAAAAACAACAATGTTCATTTTGATCTTGGTTGAAGATCCAAATAAAATTCCAATATAAAAAAATATGATTTCTCAAAAATCTTTCTCACTGTTTTAATAACATTAGATTAACACATTTTTACCAAGTGACTATCGATCTTGTAATAAAAAAAAAATTTACAAATGAACAAAAACATATCAAAAAAAAAAGAAAAAACAAGAAAAAATGTGAAAAAATGATTTCAATTTTGAAAATTTCAAAATAATTTTTTTTTCTAATATCTATCAAACACTTTAAACAGATGTAATTCACCTCAATACATGTATGTTTTAAATATCCAAAAAATAGTTATCTACAGTTAAAGATATAAATATTTTTTTTTTAATTTTGAAATTTCAATTTTTTTTAATTCAGACATCCAGATAAAAAATGATCCAAGTCTTCAATGATATCAATATTTAACTTTTCTTTACATAAATCACCCTTTTTTATTTTTATTTTTGTTGTTACATAAGAGTGCCTATTTAAGCGATTAGTAAAATTTCGAAATTTTAGAATTCATTTTGAAGCTTTTCAAAAATTCGTTAATTAATGAACATTATAACAATTTAAAATTAAGAATCAAGAAGGATCTTTTAAAATTTTTTTTTCAATCATTCAAAAAAATTATTGGTAAAGATTGAATAATTAAGCAGAATTAAATATTGTGATAAAAAAATTTTTTCATAAAAAGATTATTCAAAGCTTTTATAATAAATCTAAAAAATAAAAATCTAAATTAAAAAAATAAAATAAAAAAAAAAAAAAAAATAACCATAAAAATTAGTTTTTCAATATGATTTTGGTAAGATTCCAATTATGGTACAATCGACATTATGTAATTTACATGGATTAACCAAGGAGCAATTAATTGAACATAAGGAGGAAGAAACTGAAGCAGGAGGATATTTTATAATTGGAGGAATTGAAAGGTTGATTCGATTAATTTTCCAACAAAGGAGAAACCACCCGCTAGCAATCATCCGACCGGTATTTGAAGGGAAAGGCCCCGGCTATACCAAATATGCAACGATGATAAGGTGTACTCACAAGGACGAAAGTTCTGTTAGAATTTCCTTGCATTATATCAAAACAGGGGATGTTGATTGTCGAATATCCTTACAAAAAAGACAATTTTTCGTTCCAATAATTATTCTCTTAAAAAGTATGACTGATGCAAGTGATAAAGAAATCTTTGACAGATTAAGTGAACCATTTATGAGGGCAAATGACAAAAAAACGAAGCAAAAACACAACAAAAAAATTGATTCATTTATCACTGAAAGGATTGAAATGATGCTTCATACAAAGCACAAGTATGATTTGTCAACAAGATCAGAATATTTGGCATTTTTAGGATCCAGATTCCGAGTTAGGATGAGATTAAATAAAACAATTACTGACGAACAAGCCGGAAAGGAGTTTTTAAGAAGGTATATTTTGGTACATTTAGATAGCGTTCATTCCAAGTTTGATTTAATGGTCCATATGCTACACAAATTGTATGCCTTAATTCTGGGAGAGATTTCACCCGACAACCCTGACACACCGTCATTCCAGGAAGTCTTATTACCGGGTGATTTATATTTAATGTATTTGCGATACCAATTACAAAATTGGTTAAATTATCAAAGTGTTGTTATGAAAAAGCTCTTAGAAAATTCAGGAGATCCCGATAATGTAAAATTATTGTATGAAGACAAATTTTTTCAAGAGGCGCTAAAAAAAAATAAGTTTTCAATAACCCAAAGATTCCAATACTTTTTAGCCACCGGGAATGTTGTGCACGATGGCTCCCTGGGGCTACCACAGACAACTGGATTTAGTATTGTGGCAGAGAAATTAAATATTTTCAGATATTTGTCTCATTTTAGAGCCATTCATAAGGGCGCCTATTTTGTTAATATGAAAACTACCGAAATTCGAAAATTGCTACCAGAGTATTGGGGCTTTGTGTGCCCCATCCATACACCCGATGGCACGCCATGTGGGCTCTTGAATCATTTTGCGCAAACATGCCAAATCGTTACAAATTTAAAATATGAAGACAAAATGCTGATAACAACCTTAAGGAAGCTAATTTCCGAAATTGAAGGCGTGATCCCCATTGATCCATATTTAATTAAGGATAAAGAAGCATTGCCAATTTATTTAAATGGGTGCCTAATCAATAGGTGCTATCAAAACAAATTAGAATTGATCAGCAGCCAGTTGCGATGGTTGAAAATTAATAGCAAATTGGGCGTGCCAAACAATTTGGAAATCGTTTCCATTCCAAGAACCCTGGGCGACATCTTCCCTGGATTATTCTTGTTTACTTATCATTCAAGAATGATCAGGCCAGTTTTGAATTTAAGATTTGACAAAGTTGAATTTATCGGCACCATGGAGCAAATGTATTTGTCGATCGCAGCCAAAAGATCGGAAATCGTCGAAAAGAAAACTACACATTTGGAGTTGGACCAACAGAATATTCTCTCATTAATTGCCAGCCTAACACCATTCTCGGATTTTAATCAATCACCCAGAAACATGTACCAATGCCAAATGGGTAAGCAAACAATGGGCACACCAAGTCTCACGTGGCCAACGAGATCGGATAATAAAATGTATCGCTTGATTTCGCCACAACTGCCCCTCGTCAGGAACAAAAACTATTTAAAGTTCGGCATGCAAAATTTCCCCCAGGGGACCAACGCAATGATCGCAGTAATTAGTTACACGGGCTATGATATGGAAGATGCGATGATCATCAACAGAGCCTCTTGGCAACGTGGCTTCGCACATGGCTGCATTTATAAGGAAATGGTAATTGATCTCGGTGAGAAAAGTGGAGGCAAAAGGCCCAAGACATTTAAGCAATGCCAATTTGTGTTCCAAAACTATTTGCCCTCAGAGCCAGAAGAAAAAATTAACCAAAGGCTCGGCCTTGATGGCATGCCAGAGATTGGTGACTTTATTAAGCACGGCGACCCCCTGTATTCCCGCTATTCTTTGAAGGAAAACCGAGTCATAGTCGAGCGCCATAAGGGCGAAGATTGCTATATTGATCAAATCCGTATTCTTTCTTTGGACTATGAGGACAAATATGTTGAATTAATGGCAAACACGATTGGCTCACTGCAATGCACGAAGGTTTCAATGAAAATTAGGATCGTGAGAAACCCAGTTGTCGGTGATAAATTTTCCAGTAGACATGGTCAAAAGGGTGTCCTGTCGCAGCTGTGGCCAGAGGAGAATATGCCATTCACACAAGATGGGCTAAGGCCAGATGTCATAATTAACCCCCATGCGTTCCCCTCAAGAATGACCATCGGTATGCTGATCGAAGCAATGGCTGGCAAGGTTGCCTCGATGGATGGCAAAGTGCAGGACGGTACCACTTTCCAATTCAGCGAAAAGGATCGCGCAATCGATTTCTTCGGGAAAAAGCTCAGAAAAGCTGGCTACAATTATTATGGCTCTGAGAACCTGTATTCCGGAATATCCGGAGAGCCCCTCCATTCAGATATCTTCTTTGGAATGGTCTACTACCAAAGATTAAGACATATGGTCGGCGATAAATACCAAGTACGTTCAACGGGTAAAATCAATAACCTAACACATCAGCCAGTAAAGGGAAGAAAAGTTGGTGGCGGAATTCGATTTGGAGAAATGGAAAGAGATTCCTTATTGGCACATGGCGCCAGTTTCTTTTTACAAGACAGATTACTGAATTCTTCTGATGTCCATCTATCCTATGCCTGTAAAAAATGCTCAACCATATTGTCAGTAATACCCTCAGTGAAGCCCTCAATGTCAGGTAATAATTATGATAATCTCGCCAAATGTTCCATTTGTGGAGAGAAAAAAAATGTTATCAAAATTCAAATCCCATATGTTTTTAGATATCTCGTGACAGAATTAATGGCAATGAATATTAAATTGTCTTTATTATTTGATGATTTTAAAAAAAATTAATTTTTTTTTGTGTTTTCTTTTTTAATTATTTTACTTATCAATGATTTTTTTATATAATAATAGAAATTTTTATTTTTTTTTAATTTGATTGATTTTAAGTTTTTTTTTTTTTTTTTTTTTTTTTAGTATATTAAAACACGAGTAACAATAGAAAAGTCGTAATTTTGTGAAACTTTATTTTTTATTTATTTATTTTTTAATTTAATAAAAAAGATTCCCATCATCCAACACCATCTTTAAAATCTAAACTCTTTTTCAAATATTGTGACTCACCTGAAATAATAAATTGAAAAAAAAAAATTATCCCACAAGTATTGAATAACAATTAATGATTTAATCTGATTTGTAATTTCTCTTTTAAGTTATTCTAAATATATAAAAACGAGATATTTTAAAAATTTTAAAAAAATATAACCAAAAACTAAAATACAGTCTTTTCCACTTTTAGGGCAAAAATTTACAACAAAATTAAATACAAATAAAAAAAATATCAAATTAATGAACATTTTTTGGAATTTTTTTAACACAAATTTTTTTACTAATTTTTAAATTTAGTGTTTTAATTTAAAATTTTTTATTTTGCCGTAAATTTAGTTCAAAGTTTATGTCTTAAAAATGGAACTAACTCTAACACAAGAACAAAGATATTTTTGAAAACAAAATATCTTCTAATTAAAGTAACATTTTCCCCTTTTATTTACTATTCACTCTTAATAAACTATAAGCTTTCATAAAATCTTCCACTAAACCCAATAACAAATTCAAATTTTTTTTTTTTACATTCCAAATATAAAAACGGGAGTAAAAAGCTGATTACCCTAATACCAAAATTACCTTGAAATACTAATTTCCAAAAGAAATATCGTTTTTAAAAGTTTGTTCCATTTTTTCATTTTTGAAAAGTTAAAAGTCCAACATATTTTAATAAATGATTTCAAAAAAAATTATATTTGTTAAAGAAGAAAAAAATCTTAATGTATTTAAAGGAAGTGTACAAAAATATATATTATAAAATTAAAACCTCCCAGTTTTGATAATAACCCAATTTAAAAAATCTACATTATTTTAAAAAAATTACAATTATTATTTTAAACTTGAAAAAAATATCATTTTTTGATTCAAAGAACTTTTCAAATCAATTTTTTCTTTTTATTGAATTAAAAAATCCGAGAAAAAATACCAATTAATCAAAATAAAAATTTACCCAATACTTTTTTAAAATTTGAAAAATCAACATAGAAATCTCAAGAAACACCTTTTAATTTGATTATTTATAATCAATAATTAATATCACAATCTTAATTTTTCTGTGAGTTTGTTATTAATGACCCTGAGATTAAAATAATCAATAGGGTTTACAATTATTTTCCATATATATATATATATATATATATATATATATTGGTTAACAGATAATATTAATTAGATTTATTATTCTAATAACAAATAAATAATTTTTTTCAAATAACTGATTTTAATGATTAATTTTAGTTGTTGATATTCTGAAAATTTGAAAAAAAATAAGAATCTAATCTTTTGAATTTCATGAAATTTAATAAATTTTTGAAAATAAAATAAATGATCATTTTTTTCTGATCTTCAATGAGTTAAAATTTGATTTATTTTTCTCATATTTCTAAATATAAGATTAATTTTTGAAAATTTTGTTTACTCAGATTCTCCGAAATAACCAAAAGTGGGATTTCTTCAATATCAATTTTTTTTTTTCTCTTGTAATTCTAAATTCATAAAAAATAGAAATCTTGATATTTATATTGAAAATTATAGAGTTCAAAACTAAGGCAAAAAAATTTTCATCAAGTATTCATAAAAAAATTACATAACAAGGAAATATATTTCACATATAATCTCCCTCAAAACAAACACTCTCCCACTAAACTAACGAAGATTATTAATAAACTATAAAAAATACTTTTGAAAAAAATGTAAATTTAGACTAAAAAAGTCTAAAACTAAGATAGATTTGAAAATGAATAATAAAAAAAAAACTTTTAAAAGCGAAAAAAATTCAATTTACCATTGTACAATTAAACTTATTCTATTAGGACAACTAACAAACTTTCATGCATACCGTTTCAGAAAAGTACTATTTGCGTATTTCATTTATCCATTAAGTTGTACTTTTGAAATTTGGATCAAAATGAATAATTCAAAAAACATTTTTTTCTTTTTTTTTGAAAATCGTTTGTTGAATAAGTTTTTGACAACCATCTTTTTTCAACAAAATCAAAAAACAAAACCAATGACATTCAAAATACCAGACAAAGAGAAATTTCTCTCAAATTTAAGAACAAGAAGCCGAGACATTTTCATCTTAGGATCCCGTGTCTTAAGGGGATATGACAAAGAAGATGAAGAACAGTTTGCAAAATTTCTTGAAGGGCTGTATTCTTCGACTGATTTTTCCACAAGGGTGTTAGCGTTGTATGGTGCTGTGAGTTCGAAAAACACCAATCTAATTGAGAGGATCTATGAAAAAGAAACATCTGTGAAGCTCTTACAGCTAACAACAAAGTCAATTTTTAAAGTGTATGATCAAAAGATCGAACAACAAGAAACAAAGGAATTTTTCAAAAAGGTCATAGTGGAGAGCATTCCAAAGATCCAAAATTTGTTAATCAACCAAATAGTCAAATTTCAAAAGCGAGAATTAGCCAATTATTTATTCCCAATCATTGTCGAAGATTTTGGCATTCGCACTGCAAGCAATTTAGCTGTTTTAATTGAAAAGCAAATGTTTGTCAAATATAAGGAGCAATTAATTCCAATTCTGCTAACGGGGCAATCAAGGAAGAATATGATCAGAGTCTTCAATTTGTATGAAGGCCAAGTGATTGAATATCTCGGTATGCTTTTCGAAAGTACAAATAAGGAGCAGCACCAGTCACTAATCGAGGAGCATTTTAAGTTCTTGAGTGTTTTTTTACAAAGGTCTCCAACAAAATACTTACGATTTGCACAGCGACACATACCCCTGACTCGACGTTTTATCCCATTTAAAAACAAATTATTCTGGATCAGTAAAAGGTGCAGTGGCCCGTTGTTTACCTACTTAACAGAAAAGAGCTATCTTAAGGAGCAGCTTATCAACGGAACAAGTTATCATCAATATTGGATTGGTAAGCACACCCGTCAATTTACAATGAAACAAAAAATATTTCTTGGGGGGAATTTGTTATTAATAAGCCTGGGATCCTTTTTTGATTTCTTATCTTATTTAAGGCCAAAGGAAAGGGGTAAACTTTTTACAATGCTCTTAAAAAAGCAACCAAATTACCCAAATCTTGATTTAAAAGAAGAGCAACTCGTCTTATTACCAATAAAATTAAGAAACAAAGAATGCCAAAGGGTTGTTAATTCGAAAAAAGAAAAGGATCATACTTTTTATTTAAATTTGTTAACTTGCCAAGATATTAGAAAAGTAAGATCAGAATATTTAAATTATTATACAAAGTTTAGTTGTAATTGTGAAGAACAAACAAAGATTGTATGCTCCTTGATCAGATGCTCATTATTATCAAGGGATGCTGAACAAATCCTAATTACCTTCAAATGGCTCAACCGTGCCAGTATCATCAAAGAAAAAACAGCACTTGTACCAATATGGAAACAAGTCTTCTGTTGGATGTTTGAAAATAATATTAATATTCAAATTTGTAATGAAATTAAGAAATTGTCAGAAAGTAGTTTTAAAAATCTCCCAAATAACTATCATATTCAAGTCACATTATTACCTATAATTTGTAATTTTATTCTAAGAATATTAAATTTTTTTATTAATAAAACAACAACACCTATCCGGTTTGGAAATGAAAAAGAAAAAGAAAAAGAAAAAACCAGGCTTTATAATATTTCTTTTAATCGACAGCAAAAACAGCAAAATGAATCCGATAAGAAAGATGATCAAAAAATCATTGATCATTTTTTCCAAATCTATTTCACAATGTTCCAAGATCAATATTATTATGAATATACAGATAGAAAAATTTACGATTTTAATATCAACAATAACAGTCTGTATGTTTATTATCCTAAGGATTTTGGCCAGTTAATTAGAAATAGAGGGAGTAATCTTTCAAAGGAAACAATTTATTTTCTTTTAAAAAGACTTTTGCCCATAGTGATCCAAGATTTAATGGATTATAAAAATAATGGAAATCAATATTTGTTGCTTCTCGAAAATTATTCAAAATATTTCTTAAATGAACCAAAATATGATCAAGAACTAAAACAGATTATCCAAACACAAATAATATATTCATCTAATTTATTACCATATTTAAAATATTATTTTCATAATCGCACGGAAAGAGCAGATAGATTAGAAATTTTATTTGAGAAATACGAAAAAACAATAATTAATTATACAATTGTACAAAGAATTGCTATCCAAAAAAGACAGGACCTATTTGAAAAATACCAATTATTTAATTATTTGAATAACAGTAAAACAAATGGCCCTGGATCCCTTAATGAATGGAGTATAAGGCAACTTAGAAAGAAAAGAATATTAAAAGTTACCAGTAAAAAATATCTGAGAAATCAAAAAAGAGGCAAGGCATTTAGAAATAAAGACATTGAAAAGAAATATATCAAAAAAGAAAATCAAAGGGGCACCATACGAAGGAAAAAAGACTTTTATCAAAGAACTGATAATGTTCTAGAAGATTTAAAAGAAGATTTAAAAGAAGAAAAATTAGAAACCGATATTTTAAGTAAATTCCATTTAGTAGAAAATAACAATATAAAATTTTTACCAAGTAACGTAATACAAACACAAACAAAGGAAATTGATCTTTACAAGGTAAATAAAAATACAAAGAAAACAGAAAAAAAAGAACAAGAAAAAGAAATTACAAATGAAAATGAAAATGAAAAGGATAAGGGAAAGGAAAATGAAAAGGAAAAAGAAAATGAAAAGGGAAAAGAAAAGGAAAAGGAAAATGAAAATGAAAATGAAAATGAAAATGAAAATGAAAATGAAAAGGGAAAGGGAAAGGGAAATGAAAAGGAAAATGAAAATGAAAATGAAAATGAAAATGAAAAGGAAAAGGAAAAGGAAAATGATAGAAAAAAAACCAAAACAGAAATAATGATGGAAAAGAGTGTAATTGATCTAAATTTTAAAAGAAAAGATAACATTTATTTGATAGCTAATAGTAAATATATTTGGAAGTTAGATTCAAATTTACAAAAAAAATATATTTTCACAATATTAAATATTTTATTAAATGATAAACAAATAGTGAAAAGCGAGAAATCTACCTTTGAAATCTATTATAAATTCATTTTCCCAAATATAGTTATTCAACCAGAATTTGATATTCAAATTGTTTATGATTGTCTTGAAATTTATAGCGATAAGGTTCCCATTGTTGAATCTCTATTAATTAATCTCATTAAAATGGATTCCAAACATCAAGATATTTTGGATTTTTATAAAACTTTTTTTGATTCCAATCGAACGAGGGTAATAGTTAATTTACTTTATTCCCTCTCAAAATTAATGAAAAGAGAAGAATTTGGAAATTTCCTTCTTGAATATTCGAAGAAAAAAACTTTAAAAATCACTATTAGAAAAGAAATCCTAAGATTGTTTGGTAAAATAAATCCAAACGAATGTATGTCAATCATTGAAAAAAAATGGAAAACCAAAAATTTGCATAAGGATGACCGTTTAACAATGCTCGGCATTTGTCTAAATTCCTTAACAAACATGGATCAAACTTGGGAAATGTTTCATCGGGCTATTTTTAATAAAGATTTTGCTGATTATAAACCCATTATAATTTGGTTTTTGGACCACTCCCCACTAAGTGTGAAAAAATCCGATTACAATAAATGGTTCAACTGTTTATTATTAATTTTAGACAACCGTGACCTTGCCCCTAATCTAGTTGAATCAACACTACTCACAATTCAAGAATTTTTTATTTTCATCAAAGATGAAAGCACTTTTGAATTAATGCTGGAAAAAATTCAAAAAATTATTATTACAATCTCAAACGTTTGGAAGCCCTGGAATACCGCACTTAAAATTTTAATAAATGCAAGTAGGTTCTTTAAAATAGGCAATAAATTTATTTTGTCAACAATAAAAGCATTAATAACCAGTGATAATAATAATGAGAATGAGAATGAAAATGAAAATGAAATTTTTAATATTGTTCAATCAAAAGAATTAAAGACCCAAGCCATTTTTAATCGTGATAATCCAAAACTTTCTCGTTTAAAAAGGTTACTTGAAGAATTGTCATTAATAACCATAGATACAGATTTTAATCAAAGTTTTATCCATTTATGCAAAAATATCCAAAAATTATTCGAGAATAATAATATAATGGATTTAGTATTGCCTCAATTTATTTTATTACTAATTAATGTTAATAAGTTTGATAAAGAAAATCTGGAAAATACTTTATTACAAATTAATGGTTTAATCAAGAAATATGATTTCCAATTGTCAATGAAAATGATAGTTAATGCAGTGTCTCGAATAGCTGGTATCAATCTATGGATCGATGAAATTGATAATTTGATACAATGGTTTTTACACTTATCTAATAGTAATCTCTTATTTATCCGTTATTACTTATTAATTTTAATCAATCAATTTATAGAACAATTCGGTTGTAAAATTACTGAATTAATTGAATTGATCAAGAAATTGAAAACAGACAAAAATGTCACTTTAAGATATTTAGCGTTACAAACAATTATTGACTAAATTTAATATATGGAGATAATATTATTTTTATTTTTATAGTACTTTTATTTTTTCATTTATTATTATATTAAAATTGTTGTTTATTACTTTT
Source organism: Anaeramoeba flamelloides (assembly GCA_027625915.1). Taxonomy (NCBI): domain Eukaryota; family Anaeramoebidae; genus Anaeramoeba; species Anaeramoeba flamelloides. The sequence continues at coordinate 3,450,235 of JANTQA010000008.1, forward strand.
TTATTTTTTTTTTCTCAAAATTTTTCTGTTTTTTTTTTTAATTGTGAAAAGATTTATTATCAAAAACTAAAAAATAAAATCTCAAGAAAAAAAAAATTAATTTTCGAACTATTCAATTTTTTTTCTACCCATAAAGATTCTGTAAAAATATTTTCTTCATCTTGAACTTTTTTGGTCTTAATGTAATAGGGTCTAAAAATAAAAGCCTAAAATTAAAGTGTGTTTTTATTGAACGTAAATCATATTAATTTTCCAAAGTTTAACTCCCTGGAAAAATCCAATAAGTTAAATAGTACTAAAAATTGATCTGATCATTAATTAAAAATGATCCTTTTTATCAGTAAAAAAAATGTAAAACAATTCTAGAGAAAAAAATCGGTATTTTGAGAAAAATTAAAAGGATGAGTTATCAATTTATAAAGACCGTAGAGATGAAAAATATCATACTTAAATTTATTTAAAAATGTAGATTAGTTACAAAAACAATTGATTTTTTAACAATTGAATGATTGAATAATTGAATATTTTGATAAATTATTTTGCATATCTTGGTAATTAAATATTGAAAATACAACCAGTTACATCAAGATAAAACTAAAATGATAAATCTACGGTTTCTTATTTGTTAACACTTATTTATTATAATATTGAAATTAAAAATTGAAAAGATAATTACTTTTGCATGTTCTAAATAAGAATTGTTAAATAAACATATCAGAGTTTATATTTTGATTCTGTTTTGAAAAAAAAAACCTTAAATATTTTTTTTTTTTATATTCCAAGAAATATAATAATATTTTTTATTTCAATAATAAGTTTCAACTTATATGAGGTTTTAATTACGTTTTTCATTGGATTCTTGGTTTTCTAATTTAATTATTAATAAAAATTTGTTTTTTGAATTATTTAAAAGAATTTTATATTTGGGAAAATCATTATTGTTCAAATTTGGTCAAATTCTTTATTTTTTTTACAATAACCAATCCCCTTGAAATATCTTGAAGTTGTGTATTAACAATTCCCACCTTTTCAGAAACTTTAAAGTATGTTAAGGCATGTTAGAGCATGTGAGATGGTTATGGATTCTATAATAGTGAAAATTGGCTTGTTTTTTGTATAAAAAAATAATTAAAAGATGAATTAAACATGTAACATATTTAAAAGGCAAAATTTTTACACTAAACTTTGTTTTCAAAATTGGTTAGAACAATTTTTTAAAAATATTTAATTTTGTTCTTTTCAATATTTTGGATTTTCTACAATCTAATTAATAAAATGCCATCAATTTCAAAATATTCTTTTTATTTTTATCTCCTACAAGTATTAAAAACCATTAGAAATTTTCACTAAGATTGTAATAATCAAGAAACTCCAAAAAAATAATAAAAAAATTAATTTTACCAATTTTGAAAATAAATAATTTATGTTAATATTTCTTAAAAAAATCAATATTTGTGTTTTTTTTCTGGTTTGTCTTTTATTTTTTATCATATTTTCATCAATCCTGGTATTTTTATATTTATTTCCCATAAGATTTTTTTTTATTGATATAGAATAAAATTATCTTTTTTTTTTTAATAGAGTTTTGGTAACAAACAAAACATATTTTCTTGATTCCATATTATCAGAATAAAATATTTTTTATTTTTTTTTTTTTTGAAAAATTATTATTCGTAAAATTTACTTTAACAAGTAGAAAATATTGATAAAAAACGATAAAATTGACATCCTTTTATAGATTATTATTTCAAATTACAAAATTTTGAGATTCTAAAAATACTAAAAAGGGAATAATTCTCGTCACTCTGACAAAATATGTTGTTTTTTAGTTATATATACTATTTTTCAAAATTTTGAATAACTATATAATGTCGTTTTAATCCTAACTATATATTTTACTCCATATTCTTATCAAAATATTTTTTTTCAATTTATAGTTTAATTCATTTTCACTAATTGTGACTCAACTTTTTTTCCTTTTTATTTATTTTTATATTTCCATTTTTTTATTCATTTTTTATTTTTATTTAGAAAAAGTCAATATAATATAAAAAATTTTGAAAACGCAAATTATACTTTAAGAAATTTTAAATATTGTAATTTCTTTTAAAATCCATGCATTTTCTATTAAAAAAAATCTTGAAGTCAATAGTTATTATTTTTGAAATAACTGGAGAAATTTTGTCCAATTTGTTTCATTGATAAGGTAACAAATAATTTTTTTACATTTTATTTTTTTGAAAAATTTTAGTTGTTTCAGCCAATTCTTTTATTAAAATCATTTTTTCATCTTTTATTACTTTATTTTTCTTTCTTGTTTTTTTTTGAATTACCTCAATTTTTCGTTTCGATTAAGAATTTTTTTCAAAATTGATATTAGATTAAAGTTGAGTTGTCTAAGTTAGAAATTACTCAAACTAAATTTGCTGATGATATCTAACTATTGATCGATCTGCAATTCCAATAAACTAAAATTAAAATTTTTCCACACAGTTAAAAGTTTCCACATAATCACAATAATACAATTTCAGTCAAATTGGAAAGAATTTTGATTTTTTATAATCTGAAAATCATTTTTTCATCTTTTTTTTTCATTTTTTCATTTTGTTTTTTGAATTACCTAACCTGTTTAGTTGGATCAAATTTTTTTTCGAACTTTTGATATTAGGTTTAAAGTTGTGTTAGTCCAAAATAGAAGAACTCAAACAAAATTAGTTCATGATATCTAACCCTTTGATCGATCAATATTCCTAATAGAATTTTTACTAATTTATAAATATAAATTTTTTTTTATTTTACCCCTCTCCAAATTTTTTAATACAATCTGGATTTATTAGTATTGATGATTATTTATTTTTTGTTTTGTGAGTATTGGAAATTGCTAAACAGTGTTAACAATTCAATTAGCGAATGGTTTCCAATTTTATATTTCTTCTTGAATTGATTAAACAAGATTTTTTTTTTAATTTCACAAATCGAATTTTGGTGTGTTAAAAATTTTGAATTGGGGTTTAGTTATTTCAATCTAATTTATTTAATAAGTTTTTTTTTTTTCAAAAATTATTTTTTTTTTATTATTTTGAGTTGAGGAATAATATTTCCTCTTACGACCGTTAACTTTTCCAGAATTTAAAATAATTGAGTAAAATAAAAGATTTTTCTCTATTCTTTTAAACTTTGAAAAACCTCAGCACTCTATAGCACTTCCCTGATTTCTAAATTTTGGTTTATAAATTAGTATAAAAAATTGTAATTATCTTTATCATTAACTAATGAAAAAATAAATATTGATTCTTTATTTTGAATAAAGTCAAAGATATTATTTATATTATTTTTGTTAATTTGAATTAAATTTTTTAAATCCAAATTGTTTGATTATTTTCCTTTATAGAATGGACAATCCCATAAAAAATGATCTATATCTTCTTTGATTTCTTTATTTCAAAATTGATATATTTTTTGTGTAAATAGTACGATCTTTTTATTATTTTATTATCGTCATAAATTTAAGAATATCTATTTAGATAATTTGTGAAATTTCGTATTTTTCAGATGGATGTAGAACCCTTTCATTTTAAATATTTTTTGTCTTTAGTTTTTTTTGAGTTTTTTGTATATTTAGAAAATCGGTAGTAATAATAACGTGCAAATAATTTCGAAGCAAATAGTTTCGAACTTTTAGTATGTTAATGTTTTGAGAAAGACTCACCCATTAAATTTGGTTTGATAAAGATTGGACATAAAATAAAAAAATAAAAAAAAATTCGCAAGTTGGTGACAAATTTTGATTATTTTTTATTTTTTCAAAAAAAAAAGATCAGCTTTTTCAAAATTGTGTGTTTTCTGGTGTTTTTTCGAAACCTTGATTAAATTGATCAATTTGTTTTGGAAGAATATTCAGTCTTCCCAATGTTAGTGTCTTGCTTTTTAATTCTTTATCACTTAAAATTTTAATGGGTGAAGAAGAATCTAAATTATGGTATTGTGTATAAACATTTTGTAAGACTTCTTCTGGTCGATAGATATTTTTGTTTAATTCAATCCCGTCCAAAGAATATCAGAACATTCCATGCAGTGCTTTTTATACGTACCCTCTTTCTGAATAAGAACACTTTTTTGGTCTACAATCAGTTTCACTTAAAAGGCACAAACTTTCAACGAAATTTAAGGCACAAAAAAAATCTCAAATTAAAGCACAAAATTCAAATACTAGTAAAAATAAATTGTAAAAAAAAAAATCCAAATTTTGTGCCTTAATTTGAGATTTTTTTGTGCCTTAAATTTCGTTGAAAGTTTGTGCCTTAAAAGTAATACTGACTGTATTAAAATATTGAAATTGCATTGGAAACAGTAGTTATAGATTTTTTCTTTTTCATTTTTTTAATAACTTGAATTCTTTATCATTATTTTTCTTTTTTTGATTATTTTCAACATTACTTATTGCTTCCAAAAGAAAATTTAATTTATTTTATTTTTTTTGTATTTCACAATACCAGTCTTTAAAAAAAATAAAAAAATGAATTTATGACAAGTAAAATTAGAAAAAAAGACAAAAAATTACAAATCCCATAAAAAAATTTTTAATTTTTTTATTACTCATCTTATTGTCCCACTTTTCAAACAACAAACCATATACACTCAAAACAATACCATACAAAAAGTTCGAAACTATTTGCTTCGAAATTATTTGCACGTTACAGTCAGTTTCACTTTTAAGGCACAAACTTTCAACGAAATTTAAGGCACAAAAAAATCTCAAATTAAGGCACAAAATTTGGAATTTTTTTTTTTTACAAATTATTTTACTAGAATTTGAATTTTGTGCTTTAATTTGAGATTTTTTTTGTGCCTTAAATTTCGTTGAAAGTTTGTGCCTTAAAAGTGAAACTGACTGTATTTTTACTACCAGAAAATCAATCCATTTTCGTTAGGTTTTTTTTTACTTTTTGAAATAAACTTGTAATTTATCAAAATTTTCTGTTTATTTCAAAAAGTAAAAAAAAAACCGAGAACACTTCACAAATAAAAAAGAATATCAAGAAAACATAGAAATTCGACTACGCTATACGGCACCCGATGTCATGATTGTTTGTTTATATTGTTATTATAACTAATAATTATTCAACATTCCTGGTATTTCCACCCAGAATTATTTATTATTAAGTTTTTCTCTAAATTGAAGAAGATTTGCATTTAGTAATTTTAGATTTTCTACTTTTCAATTAATTTATCATTATATTTTTTCGAAAATTTTAATTTTTGGAGAGAATATGTTCAAAACCAAGAATTTCTAATTTCTTTTTGATTTTTCAATCATTCTTTTAATTATTGGAAATTCATACTTGGCGTATTTTTGCTTTGGTTTTATAAATTATTCTAGGAGAATATGCATTAATTTTTAACATTTTTGTGACTTTTTTATTTCTCCAAACATCTCTTCCGTGGATATGTTTTTGGGTTTAGAATAAAATACACTTAGTTCATAAAATTCTGTAATACATCATTTTGAAGATTTGTAATTTTATTCCATCAGCTATTTTTTTTTTTTTTTTTGGTTAAAAATCATTTTGATTTTTTTAAAATTGTCTTTTACTATTTTAAAGTTTTTTTTGTAAATATTTCTCTTTTTCAAGCAAATGTCTAAATATTTTATTTGAGATAATTAATTTGATTTTAAAGTTTTATAAATATTTAGGTTCATTCCAAATTCTTGAATAATTTTATAAACTAATATTTACTTTTTGTTAATTTCTGGAATGGAAAAATTTATTTTTTTCTGATATTAAAAAATTTGAATTGAAGTTTATTATAAACTCCATTTCAAAAATTTTGACAGACCCAAAATCAAAAATTAGTCAAAAAAAAACACAATTTATTATATTTTTTCCAAAGATAATATAAAACCAAATTTAAGTTAACTAGTATCAATAATTTTATAAGTAATCATTTTCATCAATATATATATATATAAAATAAAAAATGGAAAAAATAAAAATAAAGATTTCCAAAATAATGAAACAAGCAGAACAAAAAAATTGGATTGGATTTATTGTTAAGGGTTAGATGAAACCTCTTCTAATCTGTTAAAGAGGGAATTTTATGTGACTAAATTTGAGACTTCCAATTCAAATAGTATCTTGAAATATACAACCAAACGAAGTATTTTGAATCTTAATTTAGTTTTTGAAAATAACTAAAAAAGAAAGAGAAAAAGACTAAATTAGGAAAAAAACATTATATTGGTAAATTTTTGAAATTTCACAAACAATTGTTGATAGATCAAATGATAAGATACCATTTACCAATTGCATGTGATTTTTCTATTTAACAAAGCCAACACTAACCTTCTATCAACCATCGAAAAAAAAATTTCCAGATCTAACCAAACAGATTACATAACTGGAAAAAAGGAAATGAAAACAAAACAAAAAAGACAAAAAATGAAATAGTTTATAAAATCAAAATTAATTATGGAATTGAATGTAAAATCTAGTATTGTTATTCTTTCAACTGTTTAAACTGTGTCCAAATTTTTGTAATTAAGTTTACATTAATCCTTGTTCAACTCTATGTCAATATACAGGTTCATCAGATCTTAAAAAGATAATAATAAATATTTTTTTTAGTCAATAAAAAAATACTAATTTTCCACAAAAAACTTGAAATGATAAAAAAAATTATTAATTCTTATTTTCAATTAGTAATATATTGAATTAATTTTGTTTTTTTTTTTAAAAAAAAAAGTAAAAAGATAAAATATAAAAAAAAGCCAATCAGTCACGCAATCGCATCCAAAAAAATTAAATTGTTAGAGTTTTTATGTGATTAAATCTTTTGGTCTTGTTCCTTTTGTATAACAATTAGCAAAAGGAAAAAAATAAAATTAAATAATATATACTTGTTAAAAAGGATAAAAATTAATTTTTTTGCAAATCCTTCTTCCTTCTTTCCCTTAATTTGTTTCTTGTATTTTCAGTAGTCATTTTTGGATTTAAATTGAATTGGTCAACTTCTGTCCAATTGAGATCGCTTTCAAAGTCTTGGATTTTATTCATTTGCGATTGGTAAATTTCGAAAATGTTATAATTGAAATGGAACATAAAAGATGATTTTTCCTTTTCTGTTACGTATTCTTTTAATTTAATATAACTTTTTGGAACCTTACCAAAAAGTATTTGAAACCAATTTCTAATGATCCCCTTATCAAAGGGGTTTTTTCTTCCCTTCCAAGTCCCCTTAAGATATTCTTTTGTTGTAACATTTGTTGACACGTAGTAGATTTGGTGTAAAGTTAAATTGGTTAGTTTGATTACAAGGATTAAAGAATAGAGTGCTATCACGACGTCTGCTGGATACCCTTTTAAATAATTCAAGATAGCACCCCAAGTTGTTTTTTCTTTCTCAAGCTGATCATCTATTTTCATCCAAGAGTGCCAGCCTGTGAACACTAAGAGATACCAAAATGTTAAATATATGCAAACTAAAAAGATTATATAATACCGGATATTACGAAGGCCAATATCTGTTCCAACCCAAGGGCAATGGTGATCAAACCGCAGGACGCAATTGTCACATCTCCCACAGTGAGAACTTCTTGTTGGCTTGTAAATATTGCAAGTCACACAATACCAACACTTTTCTTCTTCTTTCAAATCTGTGGCAAATAATGGATTCCCTTTCAACGAATTTGTTTCAACATCTTCTTCGCCCAATTTGTTTATTTCTACAGAACTTGTGTTTGTTAACGAATAGTCTGAAGATAAGGAAGAATATGATGATATTGTAGTAGTTGTATCTGAATTTGTGGATGTTTCATTATTCTTTTTCTTTTTTTTTTTCTTTTTCTCTTTCTCTTTCTCTTTCTCTTTCTCTTTCTCTTTCTTTTCTTTGGCTTTCTTCTTCTTTTCCTTCTCCTTATCTTTTTTGTTTTGTCGAAGAAAGTTATTTCTCAGAACATTTTTAGATTTGTTTGAGTGTTGTTTGGGATTTAATTCATCATTTTCTTTTTTGAGTCGAATAATTTCTTCAATATCTACATCTATAGGAACCCTCCACTCTAACTTATCTAGTCCCATCGGCTCCTTTGAAATCCAAGGAGAAGGAAAATTAACCACTTTCTCTTCAGTTATCTCATCCAATAAGGAATGAGTGTATGGTTGCCTCATTATTATCCCTGGATCTGTAAAGCTTGTCAAAGTAAGAGTAAGGTTTGTTAGGAATGCTAAATAACAGACCACGTAGAATACCAAGTAATGAAGATCGCTATAAAGATCTAAACCAACAAAAATGAGAAACGCCACAATCGGCAAATTGTAAATTAAAAACGTAAAAAAGAGTTGCTTTGTGTCTGGCCCAGTAAAGCACGATCCTTCACAAAAAACCGTGTTGTACGAAGGCCACACTTCGTATAGCATTGTGTCATGCTCGTTTTGATCATACTTCATGTGAAGAAGTCTTTTTGATGAGGCGATTTGTTAATTTATTGTTGTTGTTTGTGTTGTTTTTTTTTTATTTGTTGTTCTTAAAAATTCTGCTTAATTTTGTTGATTTTATGTGATAAATGAAAATTCGTAAAAAAATAAATTTTTCAAATAAAGTTCCGAAATTCTTAAACAGTCAAAGGTTTCCCTTCTTTGTTCTATAATACAATGTTGTTTATTATTTGTCTTGATTGCAAATTATTTTGAATATTTGTCAAACTTTTTTTTAATCGACAAAAAATTAATATTTTGTGAGAAAAAATCGATTTTTCTTAAGATTTTTTGTCAATTTAAGGATAGTAACCAAATGAATTCGGAACTAACAACACAATACCAACCTTTGTTGTTGATTGAAGTGATAACAATCTGGACCTAAAGAATTAAAATAATTATACGGAGACAATACTGGTATTTGAAACCTAAATCGGAAATATTTTCACTTCATTTTCAATTTCCTTTTAAAAATAGAGTTTTTAAATTCCACAACCTACTACTTTGGACTTGATTTTTATAAAGAAAAAAACCTGGAAAAGGAAGTGAAAATTTTACCCCATATAAAATTCAAATACCTGTAAGTAATTTTTTTTGTTGTTATTATTTTGTTCTCCTTTAAAATATGAGTTAATGTAGTCCTTAAAAATAAAAAATACACCTAACACTATATTTCCATTAATTTGTTTTTTATAAAACCAATATTTATATTTATTTTAATTATGAACTAAAATTGCAGAGAATTTATGATTTTAAAAAAGATTTTCAAACTTTGGTTCAAGTAATAGCTAACACACAAGAGTAAATATGAAATGTTGTAAAAAAAAAAGAGTTTTTACAATTTTAGATATAAATAAAGAGTTCATTTCATTACCAACAAATTTAGTTATAGTAAAAGATGTCTGTGTTTTGATTTTTGTGCCAAATGGATTTTAAATAAAAAATCCTTTGTTAAATACAAAGACATTGTTTGAAAAATCATTTTTTTTTTTTAAAATTTGAAAGATTGGTGTTTATCAAATGATTTTTTAATTATATTTATTATTAGTCTATTAATATAACCAGATATTATATTTACTATGACTAAATTGCGGACAATTGCATAAAAATCTTTTTTTATCTCTAAAATTGTAGAAACTAAATTTTTTACAACATTCATATTTAGTCTTGTGCATGAAGTAATAAAATTGAAAAAAAACAAAGTTATATAAAATTAATACTTTCAGCAACATTTCAAAGTTTACTAGAAAATTTATTTACAATATTGTTTTTTTCCAATTAAATAAATCAAAATTTTTATTTCAAGTTCCAACTCGAATATTCATTAAACTGTTACTATTAATTTGACAGAGTATAAAATTTTGTCCTGGAGTTAACTAAGGAAGTTTAATTTATTGTCTAAAATTATCTTTTCTAAACGATGTTATAAAAATCTTTGGATTTGCTTCGACTAATAAACCAGAAAAATAGTTTGGAATCTGAACTAAACATTTCCATTTTTTAATTGGAAAATTATAATTATAATCAAAATTAAAGAAATTCAAATTCATGAGGCTATTATATTTATTGTTGTTAGTAGGATCTGTATTTTTAACAGTCTCTATCCAAGAAAAAATTGTATTTTTTTGGAGTATAACAATCAAAATGGATGTTAGGAAGAATTTTTGTTTAATTCAACTTTGAGAGATTTATAAAGATAGATAATAACTAATAGTTTTGGAATAGCTGAACTCCTCAAATAAAAACTGGAATAGAGGGAAAAAAATATCTAACAATAAATAATCATATGAGCTCATTTTTTCAGAATTCGAAAGAATTGATATAAAGATATAAATTTAATCCTTTTTAAACCATGCAGAAAAACACAAAGGAAGTATTCTATGTTTTTAAGGATTTAGAAGAAGCTAGTTAAATCAATTAATTTTACTATTCTTTTAAATCCCGTAAAACCTAACAAAAGTGCCAGTCGAAGGCCGTATAGTGTCTTCAAGTACCTAGGCATTTTGTTAAAATAAGAAATAAAAAGAAAATTTACGAAATTTTCATTTTATTTCGTAAATTTATAAAAAACCTAACCAACTTTTTCTTGAGGTTTGAGTTTTTATTTTTACAATCTATTGATTTGACAAATAAACCGTAAACTCAAGAAAATTAAACACCACTTTTCCAGAATTCAAAAGAATAAAGAAAAATCTAGTATTTTATCCAATTCTTCCAAGATTCTTTTAAACTTGAAAAATCTACCAAAATGTGTCCTCAAGTACCGTAGAGTGCCTATCTTTTCTGGAATTCAAAATAATAGAGTCAAACCCAAAGATTTAACTCACTTCCTTTGAATCCTGTTAAAGTGCCTAGGTTTTCCTGAATTCAAAAGAATAAAGTTATACCCAAAGATTTAACTCAATTCCTTTTAGATTCTTGAAAAAATATTGAAAAGTGTCCTAGTTTTTTTTTTACTTTTTGGAATAAACAGAAAATTAAATAAATTTTCCATTTATTTCATAAATTAAAAAAAACCTAACGGAAAATTTAAAAAAATATTTCTTCCAATTTAAAATAACAAATAATTACTTAATTATCAAAATGTTTGAACCCCTATTTGAAAGATGTTCATTGCGTTTTTGAAACTTTTAATATATATATATATATGATTATAATTTCTTAACTGTGAAATAAAAAATTATCAACTTTTTTACTATTAAATTTGAAAAAAAAATAGAACCTGGAACCTGGATTTTTCAACAAAATTTGTAAAAAATCTTGAAAAAATAATTTTTGATCAAAGATTTTCTTTATTAAGCAATAGTGTTAATTATAAGTGGAGTTATCAAAAAGTGAACAACTAACTAATGTTTAATTTTTTTTTGAAAAAATTTTTAATGATCATGTTATAATATAAATTAATAGTTCTCTCTAGATAAAATTTGTTATAGATATAAACTCTTTTTCAGTCAAAGAGGTCCAGTTTTATTGAAGAAATAGAAAATATCCTATGAGTTTAATTCATTATTCTTTGCAAACTAAAATTTCAATATCTAGATCAACATTATTTTTTCTCATTTTGTATCATTTTTTTTTTTTTTCTTGTGATTTTTGCTTTTTTCTTCATTTTTTTTTAATATTTTTTTTTTAAAATTAAATTTAAAAAAAAAAATGTTTGAAACTCCAAATTAACATTAAGAAAAGTTAGGCTTTGTATATTCTTTTAAAATCCATACATTTACAATTGAAAAATTATATCTAACCAATTTTAATTTCCTAAATAAATTGAGAATTTTACACAAGATGTTCCTATGAATGTGGGTCCAAAATTTTTTTTAACATATATATTTTTTTTTGAAATTTATGGTTTATTCAGACTTTACTTTTATGATTATCAACTGTAATATGAAGTTTATTATTTCACATATTTCTAAATAATCTTAGTTTGTTTGAATATTAAAAAAAAGGTGGCTTTTTCAATTTGAGTTGGGCTTCTTTGAGTGAAGTGGTGTTTAGAATCGGATTTTTGGGTCTTAATTTGAGATTCTTTTATGTGCACTTTACTTTTTTTGAAAATATGTTACATAAAAGTTGAACCGACTGTATTTGAATTATAAGATAAATTTTCAGTCAGTTTTCAATTTACTCTTTTAAATAGAGTTTTAAAATTATAACCTACACCTTTGAGAACTCAATTTATTTAAGAAAGTTACATATATAATAATAAGTCAAAATTTTTTCCAATTTAGAATTTAAATACCAATATCATTTGGAACTCTGATTTTCACCCCACATATACCAATATAGAGCATAAATAATAATCAAATAAATAAACTCAAAGTCAAATTAGAGTCTATTTCTTTGAAATCACTCTTGCAAAAAACGATATAAGAAAAGAAGAAAAATTTTTTTCTATTGTTAGTTCAAATTCAAGTATGAAAAATCGATTGTATGATTTGAAGAGGTAAAAATATATTTTATTTCCATTTGTAACAAATAAATCTAAAATTTTGTTCTTCTGAAGTTCAAATTCTTCACCACAAGAATAAGACCTCTCAAAAAATTATTTATCATCAATAAAGATTTTAGTAATTATTTTTCTCCTTTTTACTCCTTTAATAAGAATAATAAAATCAATGAATTGGCTTTTTCAAATAAATTTGGTAGACTAGAACAAATTTAACTTTATGTGAATGCTCCTAAAGGAATAAGGAGAATAAAAATTGAAATTATTTCATTTTTCTTCAGTTTATTTACATCTTTTTTTTTTGGTATGGAAAATAAAAAAATTGCATTAGTAACAGGAGCACAACGAGGAATTGGCCTTGAAGTTTGTAAACAGCTTGCAGAAAAAGAAGGCATTCATGTAATTTTGAGTGCGTTGGATCTTGAAAAAGGGCAAGAGGCCGTCAAGCAATTAAAAAAAAAATACTCGCTCGATCTGAGCTGTATGCAAATGGACGTCTCCAATCTTAAATCTGTTCAGTTTTGCAGGGATCAAGTATTAGAAAAATTTGGAAGACTAGACATTTTAGTTAATAACGCAGGCGTGCATTTGGATCAAAGGAAAAGTATTTTAGAGATCGACGAAAGCGTGATGGAAAAAACATTTAGCGTAAACTTTTTTGGTGACTTTTACACAATGAAAACATTTTTGCCCATCATGCAAAAAAATGATTATGGTAGAATCGTAAATGTGTCCTCTACAAGAGGCACCTTTTCTCAAACTTGTTCAGATATTGCAGGCTGTTATAAGCTTTCGAAATATAGCCAAAACGCTCTTACACGGACTTTCGCGTCGGCTGTAACTAGCAAAAATATAAAAATTAATGCAGTTTGTCCTGGTTGGGTTAAAACTAAAATGGGAGGAAACAGTGCCCCTGTTAAGCCATCCAAGGCAATCGGTACAATTATTTATCTTGCAATGTTACCCAAAAAAGGGCCTACAGGAAAATTTTTCTCAGGAATGAGAGAAATGAATTGGTAAATTCATTTCCCATATTCAGCAGAAAAACAGGATGGACAATAACGAGTATAATATCAACAATCAATCTTGATTTTGTCAAATTGGAAGTAGAGTTGACTTTTTCAGATATTACCATTCAGCTAGACTACATTTCAAAAATTGTGAATCTCTTGGAATAATAAATTGAAAAAAAAAACAATTATCCTCTTGTATTCAAGAACAATTAATTATTAAATCTTATTAATAATTCGCTTTTTGATTATATAAACACACAAAAGCCTGAAATTCGAAAAATATTAAAAAAATAAAACCAAAACTAAACAAAGGAATAACAATTTTTGAAATAAATATTATTCAATAAAAAATTTTTAAAGTTTTTTGAACAGTTTTTTTGAATTTTTAACAGTCGAGTCATAACGGTGAAATTTTTTTTTCTAAAATGGAAAAAAACTTTTTTCGAAATTTTTATGAGGACCTAACAACAATCAAAAACCAACCTACCTATGATATATGATCGATCTCCAAAATTCAACAACTAAAGATGAGGACATTTTTAGAAAAAAGCGCCAAAGAGCGACACTCAATTTCAAATTAGAATGGTTAGAATATACAATTTTGAAAACAACTATGTCCGTTTTCAAGTGTCTCTCCTTGGCACTTTTTGAGATCTCGTTGACTTTTTTTCCCTTTTTTTGATTTCTCAAATGATTTATTTTTATCGTAATATTCATTACCTAATCCATAATTGGTCAAATTTAAAGGGTTACAAAATAACCACAAATCAGATTAAACCAAATTAAATTGATTGCGAAATTCAAGAAAGCAATTTGTTTTAAAATTAAAGAAATTTAACCTTTGTGAAAAAGAAAATAAGAAAAGATGAATTTTTTTTTTTAAATTTTGATTTTTTTAAATTGAGAACTCTTTTAAACATATTTTTCTTTGTTGAATTTTTTATCAAAGAGATCCAATTAATTTTTTTTTTTGTTAGTTGAATTTTGTCAACCAAAAGAAGGGCTATTTTACAATATACTTTTTGGTCTCGGGTCACCCCTTGAGTATCGAGGAAATTCACACTAAATGACTAGATCCTTAAATTTGATTTTTTTTCTTGTTTTTTTGTCAACTTTTTTTATATTAATTTTATTGGTATATAAAATATTAGCAGAAATGAAAAAGTATGATAGCAAATTTTCCAATTTTTTTTTGAAGTTGCAAACATCCAAAAACTTTTATTTGAAGAGAAGAAAATAGTTTTTTTTGTGTTGGATTATTTTTTTATAACAGAAATTTATTTAAAAAGAAAAATATTTTATAATTATCAGTAACGGTTCACAAACACTTCAAAATAGATAAAATAATATTTTAAACAAAATGAGATTGTTAACAAACCAGCAATCCAAAACAAATATATAAATAAAATGTTTTTATGAAAAAATATTTCTAACATTTTTCTAAAAAAAAATGTAAGAAATTAAACATATGGAATCAACAATCAAATGATTACAATATCTTTCAATCTTTACTACTAGTATGAATTTATTTTAACCTTTTTGTTGTTTTTTAGTAAAAAAAAAAAAAAAAAATATGATCAAAAAGATACAAGTTTCTTCACTTAGGAATACTACCCCCTACTCAAAATATGAAAAATATTAAATTTGTGCAACACCTTGAATAATTATTTTTATTTAAGGGGTTAATATTTTTATAAATAAAATTATATCATTTTTAGTTGCCAAAAAAAATTTATTTAATATTTGTGTTTTGACTTTTGAAATTGATGATTTAAAACACCATCCAAAGAATTGTTTAATTTGATTCTATTTTTTTTTTAAATCAAAACTTCAGATATTTCTTGAATCAAACCAAAAAAAGTGGCTAATATTTTTATTTTGAATTATTTTTATTTTTTGAAAAATATATATCATATTTTTTGAACAATATATATCATATTTTTAATTTTTTTTTTTGTTAGAAATAATTTCTTTTGAAGAAAAAACTTATTTTTATTTGGTTATTATTTTTATTTTAATATATTTCAATTTGAATCTGATAAAGAACTTTTATTGAGATACAGGTAAAAAAATCAATATAAATTCAAAAAAAATATTTTTTTATAATAAATTCTTATATTTATGATAAAAATAAACTAAAACCATATTTTTTTAACATATGGAAGAATCATTCTAAAATAAAAATTATTGAAGATATCAATTATTTTATTTGGTACTGCTCAGTCTATAAAGAAAATCGTAAAATATGGATTTAGGAACTAATACAAATTAACAAAAAGAATAAGTATAATATCTTTGATATTATTGCAAATAAAGAATCATTAATTATTTTAGACATTGGTAAATGACAAAGAAAATTATGATTCTTCATTGAAATTTCTAAAAAAAAAATTTAGAAATAACAGTGTACTAGAGTTCCGTCAAGTGCTGTCAAGTGCCTATATTGTCTTGATATTTTCTGTAATAAACCAAAAAATAAAATGGTTTATTTGGATTTCCCAAATCAAAAAATACCAATACGACAAGTGCCGTAGATTTTCTTGAGTTTTTCTGTTTTATTAGTTAATAATTGTCAAACATAATTTTTTTCTATTTTAGGTTAAAAACTAGTTTATTATTATTTTGGAAACATACAGTATCAATAATTTATAATTAATAAAATAAAAAAATGGTTGAACAAAGATATTAAAAATTAAAAAGTTCTGACAATATAAAAATAATGTTGTTTTTATTTCAAAAAATGTATGTAAGGTATTCCAAAAAAGTGGGGGATTTTGTATAACATTTCATTAAAAATTATTTTTTTAAAGGAGGTCTTTGTTATTTGGCATTACCAAAATAAGTTTAATATTAATGCTGATTGAATAAAAAACTAATATATTTATTTCAAAATCTTTATTGAAATATTTCCCAATAATGAAAAAAAAAAAATAGCTCTTTTTTTTGGAGAAAACAATGTATGAACAATTTCAATAAAAAATTGAAAATATGGAAAGGGTACAAATTATTTTTTAAACAGCCAGATGCAGCTATATGTATTAAATTCTATTTGAAAATTTGTTAGGATTAAAAAATTATGAAAAAGTTTTTTTCGATGAAAAAGAATATAAAAAAGACGAATTTTCATTCTCAAAAAAACATCAGATAAAATGGAGATTGTAAAGTTAAAGATATTTTATTTATATATAACAATACCAAGAATTAAAATTGAATCATTATCAAGAATGGTTAAATGATAGTTAATTATTTTGCATCTATAAATACTTTTAAGAAGATAGAGTTAAATAAATGTATTTTAAAATTCATTTGCCCCACTTTTTTGGAAATAGCTTAAATAATCTGACCACTTTTCAACTTTTCTGAATGAAGATCTTCAAAGACATTTACTTTTTTTTTTTCCAGTTTTCTTTTTCAATGAAAAACACCTTCTTAAATAAATAATAAATTTTTTATTTGTGGTTTTTACAAATATTTTGTTATTAAAATGAAATTAAAAAAGAAATGAAAATAATTAAACTCAATTCCAAAAAATGGGACACATGAAAAAATTACACTAATAAAAATATACTTCAAAATACATAATAATTAAACATTAAAATAATAAATTTTCCGAAAATATTGAATTGTTACTATTTATATATTTTATAGTAAATTTAAAATTCAATTCAAAAAATAAAAAAGAAAAAATAAAAAAAAGTGTGCCCCTATTTTTGGAACAGATTTACCAAAAAATTCATTTGTATTGGAACAAAATTAATAAAAATTATTAATAGATTCAGCTTGTCTTTTGATAACTAAATCTATCCTTTCATATATAGAATTTATTAATTTTCTAAGGTATCCCAACTCAAATTATTCCTTACATTAGTGAAATTTTTAATAAATTCTTCTACATTTTTTGCCTGCCATTTTTCTTTTTAATATCCATAATTGACTCGCAATTCCCAATTGGATTTAAATCTGGGGAATTGGGGGTCAATGGTCAAGAATATTACATCCCCGTTTTAAGTAATTTTGAGTTTTTTTTGAAGTATGTGAACATGCTCAATCCTTTTGGAAAATTCATTTCAACTCACCATATTCTGATATAAACGAGTTGAATTACATTTGATTTTTTGATAATATCATTAATAATAAATCCAGTGTTCACACTTCCATTTATGGGAATAATGTCTATTTGTATACCATGTGCTATAGCGCCCCATATCATGATTTTTAGAAAAAAATTTTTTTTCTGGATAAAAATTGAATCTTTTTTCTTTTTGAAAAAGAAAAAATTTTTTTCTTGTGATAAGAATCAAAACTTTGAAATTTCATTTTGAAGTGATTTTGAGATTTTCAAAAAGTTTTGAAAAAAATTTTAATTCAAAAAAAATCAAAAAAATTATTGAAAATCAAAAATCTAAAAATAATTAAAAAAAATGATAAATAATTAACTTTAAAATTATTTCTATTGGTTGTTATTATCTATTGTTTGTATTTAAGAGTCAAATATCACTTTTCTTGGAATTAAATTGATTTTGAAGGTGTGCCCCAATTTTTGGAATTGAGTTTACAAACAAGTGCAATTATTTACTAGGTTTTGAATCATCAACTACTTTAATATTTAATTACAATTCGTGTTTTTATATAAATATTATCAATAAAATCTATAATCAGGTGGGTGATTGTATATATAAATAACCCCAAATCCATTCCAAAATCAACCAAACTTTTTGAGTTCTTTAAAATAACATAAAAATAAAAAAATTGATGTTAAAAATCCTCTTAGAAAACAATTGTTTTTTAAAAAATTTAAAAAAAAAATACAGACAATCAAGTAATCAAAAAAGAAAATCAAATAAACCTGAAAATTATTATTATTGTGAATATATTCTATTAAATTATAACAAATCCTCTCTTTTTGAATCCCTAGGTTCAACTTTTAATGAACGTGTATATAATTCTGATTCGTCCATATTGGGCAGATTTTCTAAAAGACAAACGATTTGATGGACTGGATGGAAATTATAACCAGATGGTTGATATTTTTGGATATCATTAATTAGATCATAAATCAATTTTCTTTTTGAAAAATTGATCAAATCACCGATCATATCTTTATTGCCATCTTCAAGAAATGTTAAATCTGTCAAACATAAAGCGAAATAAGGAATACAAGGAGGGATTGTTTGAACAATTAATTTTCGATAATGTGAATAAGATTTTTCAGATGAAAGATCTGTTTCAAGCTCAAAATAATCATCCAAATAACGTGAAGGTACCTCATTAAAACTGTGCTTAAGTCTGTGTATACCAGAGCTTCCCAATCCACTTAAAATGGACATCAGTCCATTAAAGTTATTCAATTCACGGAAATAATCTGCTATTTTGATTAATTTTGTAATAATTTTACCTCGATCTTTTACACGATCATGTTGCAGGATTACAGTCGCAGTCCAGACAGAAAGAGTATTAAAGCTTTGAATCATCTTGATTACATTTGGTGCTTTGTGTCTTAATTTTGGTTTACTCCATGCTAATTTAAGTAATTCAGAAGGCTATGTGAAATTATTGTAAAATACATTTTTATTTTGATTTTTTAATTTAATGATTTAATGATTTGTATAGAAAACAAAAAAGTAAAGAAAATAAAATAAAAGAATTATTTAAGAATTAAAGTACAATAATAATAATAATAATAATAAAACTTCATTTAATATGGAACAAAATTAAAAATGTCAAAAAAACTGGATACTTATATTTACAGGTTTTATACCAATGTCTAGTTTTTTTTGTTTTTATAAAGATTTAATATAAAAAACTAAACAACAGAAACCCAAGTTACAATCCAAAATAAGAGAAGAAAATTTAGAAGTTTTTTTTTAATTCTTTCTCTTTTACTTTTTGAAAATATATTTGTTTTACAAAATATTTCAAATTTTCAATTCTAAACTAGATTCCAAAAATTTGGACACATTTAAACAAGGGAAAGAATATAAATACTCCACTTTAAATCCAATTTAGAAATAATTTTGATTTTATAAACTATTTCATTTTTTATCTTTTTTGTTTTGTTTTCATTTCCTTTTTACTCTGTTACTTAATCTGTTTCTTTAGATCTGGAAATTTTTTTTCAATGTTTGATAGAAGGTTAGTGTTGAGTTTAGTTAAATTGAAAAATAGCATACAATTAGTAAATGGTATATTATCATTTGATCGATCAACAATTGTTGGTAAAATTTCAACAAATTAACCAATACATTTTTTGTTCAGCTCGTTTCATTATTTTGGACACACCAATTTTTATTTTTAAGTTTTATATTTTTTTCTTTTATTTGGATTAAAATGATTACTTATTAAAAACATTAATACTGGGTTAACTTAAATGTTGTTTTATATTACGTTTGGAAAAATACAATAAATTGGTTTTTTTTTTTCCTATTTTTAATTTTGGGTATGTCCAAATTTCTGGAATGGGGTTTAATTCAAAATTAATTTGTAAAAATATTTTGATTATAACAGACAAAAAACAGTATCCCAACAATTTTGATAAATAAAAAAAAAAAAATCTGATGTTTTCAGATACATTGAAGTTGACTAGAATTAATTGAAAAGAAAAACAAAAAAAAAGAAAATGAAAAATATAAAGAAGCAAATGGATATAAAATTTACTTTAATTTTTGAATAAATATCAAATTCCAATAAGGTTAATTGTCTAGCAATTTCTTCTTCATCAACATCAAATAATGATAATTTGGGTGAAAAAACATTTTTTGGGAGTATTGGATCTGGTGGGGGTTGGCTAAAATTGAATTTTTTTGTTTCATTCATTTCTTTCATTTTTCTTTCTATATTTTCTTTTAAATTCTGTGCCATCTTTGTCATATCTGCCTTTCTAATACTATTATCGATGAAATCTATTAATTCTGGAAGTAATTTGGGTTGGAAGTCTTCAAAATAATCGGTAATCCAAAATTTTAAAAAATTACAAACTCTGAATTGGATTAACTTTTTTTTATTTTTTAAAATTTTTTCATATTTTTGAGGAATATGAAATCTTTGAATTAATTTAGTTAACAATATTTTTGGCGTTGTAAATGATTGGTATGTCATCACAAATGTTTTAGTATCGTTAACGTTTCTTCCCTTTTCGTGTGTTAATAATTCAACCAATTTATTTAAACTTGCTGCTTGAATTTGTTTAGTTTCTTCTTTTTCGTTATTATTATCAGATTCCTTATAAATTATATTATCAGTTGATTCGTCGTCCCATATATTAACTAGTTCATTTTCATCATCATCTTTTTCTTGAAGTCTTTTAAAATTAATTTAGATAATATATATAATATTGTTTAAATGTTAATAAGAATAAAGAAAGATAAATATTTAATATCGAAAATAATAAAAGAAATTGTTATTTATTTTGCTTATTTACCCTAATGAATGGAAGTGATCAATAAGACTAATTCCACTTGATGCATTTTTTTTAAGGTTATTATTTTCTTCTTTAAATGTTTGGTTCCAAACAAAATCAACATTTTTTATTGCAATTCTTATAAGTTCTTGAAGTCTACTTTCTCTTAAATACCTAGGCTGATCTATAGTAAATTAAAGAATTTTTTTCAAAAAAAAAAATAGAAAAAAAATATTAAAGATAAAACAAAATAAAAATGAAAAAAGAAAAGAAAAAAAAAAATGAGAAAAATTATTCTGATCTACAAAATTGAAAATTTATTTTAAAAAGAATATTGGATAAAACTCATAGAATTGGTTCTATTTCACCAATTAAAATGTGCCCCTTTATCTAAAAAAGATTTTAATTGGAATAAAATACCTGAATCCCAATTCAACATTTATAACATACCAAAATTCAATTTCAAAAAATAAAAAATCTAATTTAATAAATTCTTGGTTGAAATACCGAATTGAAACCATTTGCTAATTGAAATGTTAACAATTATTTATCAATTTACAATACCCACAAAAGAAAAAATGGTTATAAACCAAAAAAAAAAAAAAATGTGTCAAAAATTTTGTAGTGTGGATTTATTATTAAAGGTTCAATGTATAAAAAAACAATTAATCTGTTAAAAGAGAGAGGTCTGAAGTGACTAAATTTGTATCTTCTAATTCAAAGAGTGCCTATACACTAAATTTTGAAAAGAGGCTTAACAAAAAAAATGTATTAGAAAAATGGATGAAATTTTACTAATAATTCTTAGAGGTTTTGATGATAACTTATATTATCATGATATTAGCAATAAATTGGCGATAATATTAAAAAAAATAGTGATAAAGTCCAACTTTATCTTGAAAAAGCATAAAATCGCGATATTCCACATTATTGTGATAAAATAAAAAATCTTGAAAAAAATGGAAAAATTATATTTTTGAAATCACTTTACAAAAAATTCCTCTTGGCTTTTAAAAATCCTTGAGACTTTTACAACGCTTTTCCCTTTAAAAATGTTAGAAAATGTTTGAAAGTGTTGTAACGTGTCTCCAAGTGTTTGAAAGTTATGAAAGACATAAAGCTTTAGTAAAGGTCTGCGATTTTTTGAAGTTAAAAAAAGAATTTTTTTTCTTCTCATTTTTTTTTTAACAAAATATAAAAGTTCATACAATTTTTATGATCAAACAAATAATCATCCATTTCAACAATGTACTTGATATAAAATGTATGTTTTTCTAAAATGGAGCTATTTCCTTCACAAGTTAAATAACCAAAAAGAATAAAGAGTAATTTTCCACATTATCGGCGATAGATTGAAAAAAAACCTTTTAAACTCTAGTTGTGTTTTCTGTCCAATACGAAGATAGGAAAAAAGAAAAAGAAAAATATAAAAAAGAACACAAACATCCAAAAAAACATAATAATTGATGACAATGTGGCAAGGTTGTTGTGAAAGCTTTTGAAAGGTTATCCATCCCCTTTTAGCTTCCAATGAATATTAAAAATGTTTTAACCCAAGAACACATTCTTTAAATATATCTGTGAAGGGTTGGTAGTTTTGGAAGCTCTCTTTTATTCAACACAATTTAAAACACCACGATTGACGGGGAAAATATTCATTTATCTTTAGTTTTTATTGTTGTTGTCTAAAAGGATCGATCGATATGTCAAATCAAATCAAAAAAAAAACAATGAAAATCTTTGATCTGATCCTTGATTGGATTAAGTATTTTTTTTTGGTTTTTTTGAAAAAATAACTTTTTTTCACAGGATCTTTTTTTTGATCAAACAAAATTTTTTTTAAAATTATTGTTGAATTAGCCCTAAAAGCCATCAACTATTATATCGCGATTTAATTTTTATCACGATTTTTAGACAATTATCATGATTTTATAGAATATCACGAGATTTGTGAATATCGCGATTTTTGAAGCTTTATCGAGATTTTTAGAATATCGTGATTTTATGTAATATGATGAACATATAAAAATAATCATGATTTTTGAAGCTTTAGCATGACTTGGCAAAGATATCATCAAATCCTCTATTAATCGAT
The DNA here is from genome assembly GCA_027625915.1 of Anaeramoeba flamelloides. Taxonomy (NCBI): domain Eukaryota; family Anaeramoebidae; genus Anaeramoeba; species Anaeramoeba flamelloides. The sequence goes on from JANTQA010000008.1 coordinate 3,473,159, forward strand.
CAAAATGTTAGATACCATCAACTAATTTAATTTGGGTGCTTTTATATTTATGAAACTCAACTTTGGCCAAATATCAATCATACAAAAAAATTTTAGATCAAATAAAACAGGTCGCGTAATTCAAAAAATGAAATGAAAACAAAAACGAAAAAACAAATAAAAAAATGATTTTCATATTTTACAAAAAGAAAAATTATTTTAAAATTGAATGAAATTGTATTGTTGTGATTCCTTTAACAAATTTTAACTGTGTTAAAATTTTTGAATTTTAGTTCAATTTGATTGAACCTAGAAACTGTTTATAGAGACACTTTTGAAAGGGATGTTAAAAAAGTGAAGATTCAAAGTTTTAAAAAGTATCAATCAAATCGTACAAAAGCTGAAAGGTAGTAATTTGTTGAGAAAACATAAACATTTTGAAAAATTTTTACCTTGGCTTTAGATTTTTGATCCTTTTTAAAAATGCTTAACTAAAACAAAATTCAAAATTTTCCACACAGCTAAAATGTTCCAAACAATCACAACAATACAATTTCATTCAAATTGTAAACAATTTTGATTTTTGAAAAATATGAAAATCATTTTTTCATCTTTTCGTTTTAGTTTGTTTTCATTTCATTTTTTGAATTATGTAACTTGTTTCGTTTGATCAAAATTTTTTTTTTCAACAGTTGATATTAGGTTAAAGTTGAGTTGTTCCAAATAGAAGAACTCAAATAAAATTAATTGGTAGTATCTAACCAATTGATCGATCAATAATCCTAATAGAATTTCAACATATTTACCAATCAATTTTTTTGTTTTGCTCTCTCCAAAATTTTTAACACACCCATGATTTATTTGTATTGATAATTAGTTATTTTTTGTTTATTGATTATTGTAATTTATAAAAAAGTGTTAACATTTCAATTAGCGAATGGTTCTAATTTCGCCTTTCGTAGGGAATAGATTAAATAAGTTTTTTTTTTCAAAAATCGAATTTTGGTGTGTTAAAAATTTTGAATTGGAGTTTAGTATCAGAATAAAAACTACATTTTCATTTTCTTATTTTTCTTTTACAACCCGTAGATTTTTCAAATTTATAAATTGAAATTTGTGTTCTCGTCTTTTTATTATTTGATTCTTTTTATTATTTGATTCTTTTTATTATTTGTATTGATATATTTTGGATGAAAATGAAAATTCTCAAAGGAAAGGAATATTTCAGAATTGACACAAAGAAAATGATCTTCTGAAAATTTAGTCCATTTAATATTCGAATTTCAGTCAAAAAAATGACAAAAACTGGAATTAATTGAAGTTAATTGTTTTTCCCATTTGTTTTTCAAATCCAAGTGATTATGTTCTTTTTATTTGAAAGTGATATTTAATCCCAAAAGTTAAAATATCTCATACAAACTATAAAAAGATAAACTCAAATAGGGAAAGACTGGAAACATCAATCATAAACTTAAAATTTATCAGTTGCAAAAAAAAGATGTTCAAGATGAGATGAAAATTTATTCCCATTTTGAATTCGATTACTGATTAAAGCAACTTTTTTTGAAAGTTTTTATTAAAATTAATGAGAATTGGGTATTTCATTGAATGATAATTATAATAATCAATTTTGTTGTTCAGGGGGGGGGGCATTTGCGAGACGGAATTTATTCAAAAGTATTTCTTACAAGAATTTGAAATTAAATAGGATAAAATTTCAAAAGTCGATCTTTTGTGGATAATAAACTTATCTTTGAGTCTTTAATAAGATTCCTAAATTTTTATTTAGGAATTCGGGAACACAAAAGGGGCTAATAACTCCTCCCTTAAATAATAAACAATAAAAAAAAAAAAAAGTCGATCTTTTATTCAATTTCGAAATCTGGGTTTCATTTGGGATTCTTAAATCATCCTAAATATATTTCCAACAAGTGTATAGCATAAAAAAGTGTCAAACAAATAAATAGAAATCACAAATTCCAATCTGTGTCTTTGAAAAACTCCATGGGTAATACTATTTGTTTCAAAATAAATTGAACCGAATTTTCATTCAGCTTTCCTAAAAAAGATTTTTAAAAATTAGGTAACTTTTCAATTTTTTAATTCTTAAAATCAGCTTAAATTATTTATTTCTCTTTTAGAATTGGAGCAGACTTTTGATGATTTTTTTTGATTCTTGGTAGTTAAAGTGATTTTTTCGGAAAGTGGATTGAAAATTTTGTTCTTTTTATTTGGAAAGTTACAGTAAAAGAAAAATAAGAGAAAACGAAGTGAAAATTATTTCCCATTATAATTCAAAGGCCAGTTTAAACAAAAAATTTCGAGAAATTCTGCTTTTAAAGCGAGACAATGACCATTCTTGATATTAAAAAGTAAGAGTATTAAATCTCAAAATTGGTTGGTGTTAATCAAATCAGAAAATTGTTACTTTTTTTGTTTTAGTTTTTCACCCACAAAACAATCCATAAAAAAATTAGAATCTTATTTTTCTAAAAAAAGAAACAAAGAAGAAAACTACATACATTTGATGTTCGATTCTTTTTCCAAGATCTTCATTTGTTCCCTTAAGCCATTTACCATCAGGTGTTGCATAATTAGTTGTGTAATCGTTATTTTTGTAAGCTTTTTTTTTGTTTCTTCTTTTCCTACACCAAAAATCCGACCAAAGCTGTTTGTTGTAAAAAGTATTTTGAGATTAAGTGTGGATCGATAAAACCTTTTAAATATATATGAACAAAATTGAAGAAGAAACTAAAAATATTCACCTTTCAGCTCTTGAAACAGGAACAACTCTTTCTCTTAAATTTTTTAATTCAGGGTGGTTGTTCATTACTTTTGAAAACCATAAACTTTTATCTTCTTGTTGGTCTATTTTTTGATAAAAAAAAATATTTAGAATAAGAAAATTTCTTCTTTTTGTAAAGATTTTTTAAAAAGTAAAACAGTACCTTTGTTGTTTGTTGTTTTAATTGTCTTTGTTTTGTTTGTTGTATTTGTCTTGGGTTGATTTTCCTTTTTCAAAATATTTTCTTTATTTGTTTTGTATTGTGACATCTTCTTGTTGCTTGGGTGACTCCTTTTGTTTTTTTTTTGGGGTTCAAGAAATATGATTAAACGTGAATCAATGAAAAATGTGTAAAAAATGAAAAAAATAGTTATGAAACAAATTGAAAATATTGCGATACAAAAAAGTTTATTGTCAATTTTGTATTCATTCAAAATAATAATTAAGGTTTACAGCTACAGAATACTCTAAAAGAAAATTATCTTATCTTTAGTTTAAGGTCATGTTATTTTGGTTCTCGGATGATAGATCTCTAATTTGGTATGAATTTTGATATATAGTTGGGAAAAAAATACCGGACATGAAAAAAATCCCGGACAAGATTTTTGATTGTGATTATTAGTAAAATTTTTGTATAATTTCAATTAAATCCTTATTATAAATAGCCAATTTTTTTATGAGATTAGTAATAAACCTACCTAAAGTCCATCAAAGTAAGGTGTCTCTAGAATACTCGAGTAATTGTTTGATAGCCTAATGTTGATCAACTTTTTTTGAAAAAAAATCCAGTTTTATAGAGGTTTACTAGAGTTTGGAAAATGATAATTTTTCTTCTTGTTTTTTGATTGATTGAATGGTGTTTTGAACAAGAGTGATTTCATCAAACATCATTCTAATAAGTGGGGGGGTTATAATTGAAAAATTTCGATTCTTAAAAAAAGGAATTTGATTGTAAATAAATGAAATTACACAATAATTTTACTAATATTCACAATTAAAAATCTTGTCCGGGATTTTTTTCATGTCCGGTATTTTTTTCACTGCTCTATGTTTAAAATTGCAATTTCTTTATTATTTTCTGAAATCCAAATCGAAGTGTGTAAGGTTAATAGATTGGAAAACATTAAAGCATTGAATTTTGATTTTTGGTTTGTCAATTGAAATGTTCCTTTCCCTTTTTATTCAAATTTGGAAAAAAAAAAATAACTTGTTTAAAAGTTCTAAAAAAAACAAAAGATAAATTTTCAATCAAAAACCCAAAAATCAAAATTTTTTTTTAAATATCATCATTCACTTTGTTAGTCTTATGACTCCGCATTTCAGATTTTGGAAAAAATCAAAATAAATTGTCAAAAATTGCAATTTTAAACAAATATCAAAATTAATACCAAATTAGAGATCAATCATCCGAGAAGCAAAATAGCATGAACTTACACCAAAGACAAGATAATTTTTTTTTTTTTTTTTTTTAATTCTCTTCAGGGATTATAAACATTAAGTAAAATTACTTAATCTGAGATAAAGTTAATTTTCGACATCAATAACATTTCTAAACTTTAAAATTCTCGAAATAATTATTTTATTGTGTAATTTTTTCCTAATCATAATATCTTACATTCATTTCATTATAGTTCAATTATTTCAAAATATTTCCAAATCATACTTATATAGAATATTTGGTGTTTATTTTATCTAATAAATTATTAAATTGATTCAAATCAAGCTATTTAAAACTATTAAAAAAATATGATATATGATGTATATTGTAGAAACAAACTCTATAAGTTGTAATACCGAAAAAAATAAATAAATAAAATTTATCAAAATAAAACTGTTTTTAGTCTTACAATCTTTTAAAACGGTTTTAATTTGGTGTTTTTTAAAGATAAAAAAAAAATTATTTAAGATCTTTCCAATTTATTTTATATATAATTTGCGTTTTTGCTTATGAAATAGATGAGTTAATCCATTCAAGCAATTTATTAATTTATATTTCTTTTTTGAAATCCAAAATTCTCATATTTCTAAGATAAAACAAAGAAAAAATAACCTATTATTTTTATTAAAAATTATGTTAATTATTTAGAATGTTAATAGGTATTTTAAGTTTTATGTTTGAAAAGTCTTGATCTTAAAAGGAATTTTTTTATTTTATTATTCTTTCTTAATTAATATCCCAAGACAAATCTCAGCCAATAAAAATTATTGTGGTATTTGTGATTCAATTAATGAATATTTGGTAGAATTTTAACAAAAATTTATCAATTAAATTGAGATCTATTAAGCAAATTAATTTTTTTCATTAAGGTTGTAAAAAGTTTTTTTTTCTGATTTTCAAAAAATTTAAAAAAAAATTTTGACAAATAATTTTCATTTTTGTAATAATTTTTTGGACAAATTGTTTAGCCTTCTTCACAAGTATCCTTATAACAATTAAAATCATTTTTGGCAGAAAAAAATGGATTTTGAATTCTGGAGGATTAAAATTCCTTAATTCCCAAAAACTTTCAAGAAAATTTTGTTTTGCAAAATCGAATTTCATCTTAGAACAAAAACACAATTTCTTCTTAAAATTGTAAATGAAATTCAAAATTGAATATTTATAACTACTATTCTAAAAAAATACAATTATTATTCAATTGGTGTGATAAATCATTTTTTTTTTTTTGAAGGTTAACCAAAAGAATTATCTCAAAAAAAAAAAAAAAACTCTTTTTATTTTAATTCATGACAACAAAGACTAATTTTTTGAGCAGCAATGATGAAAATGGTAATAAATAAGGGTAAAACTTTTTATAAGGTGAGAAATAAAATAAATTTAATGGTTTTCTTTTTTGGAAAAAATGGAAAAAAAAAAAATTGATCTCATAAAAAAAAATTTTTTTTTAGGATTTCTTCTCCGATCTGAATTTTTTAGTATTTGGCATCTTAAAATTTATAAATAGAGAATATCACCAATCAGATAATTTTTAAAATTTTGACCTGTACTATTTGAGTACTGGCCCCTAAAAGTTGATTTATTTCGAATTTATTTAAAGAACAATAAATTATAAATAAAATGTATGATTTTATTTGTTTAGTTATTTCCAGAAAGGAGTATTTAACAAAAAGTTATCAAATAAAAAAAATGAGAAGAAGAAAATTAATTAATATATATATAATTATACTATCATTTGCATGACCAAATAAAAAACTATCCATTGTCGTTAGATTTTCCAGGATTTGAAAGAATTGAGTGAAATTCTTGATTTTACTAAATTCTTTCTAATTCTGGAAAATCACCGTTATCTTTTTTTTAATTTAAGAAATTAAAAAAAAAGTGACATTATGTTTTCTTGAGTTTTCTCAAATAAAAAAAAGCTTGTAGGTTTTCTTGGATTTTCGGTTTAATAGGAAAATCTATATATTTTCGTTAGGTTTTTTTGAGTTTTCTCTTTATATGGAAATCAATTTTTTTCGTTAGGTTTTTTTTACTTTTCGAAATAAACAGAAAATTTTAATAAATTTTCGGTTTATTTCAAAAAGTAAAAAAAAACCTAGAAAACTTCACAAATAAAACAAAAAACCTTAAGTAAACCTAGGCTCCCAACGGCACTTGAATATATGTCCCCATAATACACAGGATAAATGTGTGATTTTAAGGGAAAACCTAACAAAATAATTGATTTATAATTGATATAAGATTCTTTATGGGTCAACAATAATTAAGAAGATCGCCTATTAAAATTTAATGTTAAGAGTGGCCTTTTAATTTCGAAAGGGGGGGGGGCACTAATAGAATAATAGTTTAAAATGTAAGTATTTTTTTATATTATTTTGTGCATTGGATTTTAGTTGAAATATTGTTCATTAAAAGTTAAAATGGTTGTAATAAACTGACAAAGTATTTGGTATTTCGTAGAATTTATCTAAAATCGCGCTTTCTAGAAGAAAAAAGGAAAGATCTTATTCTCTTCTTTATCACAAAAATAATAAATAATAAATTGCTTAATGACTGTCACTTATTTCAATTATAATTTTCAAAGGGTTATTTAATCCAAAATTTCTCAAATGTTTCCCTCACAACACAAACGTTATTTAACCTGAAACTTGCAATTTAGTTCTCATAGAAGGAGTGCAAATAATAATTAAAAATTGTTAATAAAAATAAAAAAAAATTATGGGTATTCTATAAATTTTATTCTATTAAAAAATTAACTGGGGTAAATATGTTGCTCTGAAAGTGTTGTTGGGAATTTTTACTTAAGAAAAAAATACTTCAATAAAAGAAGTAGAAAAAAGAAATGAAATGATTATTATAACCAGTGTAACAGTTAGAGGTAACCAAGGGTTCCAAAGCCATAGTCAATCTGATTTTTTAAAAGTTAGTATATATAATTTCAAAAGTTTGAAATCATAATAATTTTATAATTTTTAAATTTGTGAAATTTTTCTTATTTTTCTATGAATTTCATAATAAGGTTATTTTTTCAAGTATCTAATAATTTATTTTTAGTTTTTTATTCAAAAATACAGATTAAATGCTTTTTTGATCCTAATCAAATAATTTTTGATGTACTTTTATCCAAGTTTTAAATTTTATTTACCAAAAACTTTTAATATAACTTGTTGAATTGATAAACTGGTACTTAAGTTTCATAAACGTGTCATATTATACTAAGAGTATGTTATATACATAGATCTATTCTTTTTTCAAAAGAAAAAATAAAAAAGTATTTTTCTTTCTGTTTGGGGAAATTTTTTAATTATTATTATTATATTTTTTTTTAGTTGGGAAAGTAGGTGATGAATTTGGAATATATCAACAAAATAGATATTCCAGGAATAATAAATTATTTATTTATGAATTTTTTATTCCGTTCATTTTTTATTTTTATTCAAAATTATCTTAAATAGACTTTCAAAATAAAAAGAAAATTAGAGGAGTTTGGACACAGTTTAAAAGTGAAAGAGTAGTAATAATACACTTTTTATTAAACTCAAAAATAATTTTTATTTTCAAAACTATTTTATTTTTTTCTTTTTTGTTTTATTTTTCATTTCCTTTTTTCCAGTTACATAATCTGTTTCGTTAGATCTAAAAATTCTTTTCCAATGTTTGATAGAAGGTTAGTATTGAGTTTGTTGAATAGAAAAATAACACACAATTGGTGCATAGTATCTTATCATTTGATCGATCAACAATTGTTGGTGAAATTTCAACAAATTTGCCAATGTATTTTTTTTTTCCATATTTATTCGTTTTCTGTTTCTTTTTTAGATATTTTAGAAAAGTGGATTAAGATCCAAATACTTCGACTGATTGTATTTTTCAAGATAATCTTTAGATTGGAAGTCTAAAATTTATTCACTTCTTAATTCCCTCTTTAACAGATTAAGAGTTTATCTCTAATCTTTAACAATAAATCCAATACATTTTTTTTGTTCTGCTTGTTTCGTTATTTTGGAATCATCCACTTATATATATATATATATATATATATATTTTTTATATTTTGATGAAAATGATTACTTATAAAAAACATTAATACTTTGTTACTTGAATATTGTTACAGATTAATTTTGGAAAATATAATAAATTGTGTTTTTTTTTTTTTTTTTGGCCATTTTTTAATTTTGGGTAGGTACAAATTTTTGGAATGGGATGTAGAATGAATCAAACTAAAAACATAATAAAAATTCACGAATAAAAAATAATAATAATAACTTTTACCATAAAGTTCATTCAGGAAATATTGTCAAAAATTCCTTTGATATAGTAACAAAATCTATTTAGAAAAATCCATTATAACATTCACAAATTTTCTATCAGATTGTTTATTGATTCTTAATAAGAAAATCAATTCGAAAATTTATTACTCAAATAATCATTAAATATGGTTAGATTATTATTATTCCTTAAATTTGAAATTTTTCTGAAAAACAAAATTCTAAAAACTTCTACACATCTATTTTGAAAAAACTAATTTTTTTTTCCTAAATTAAATTACAAAATACAAACTACTAAGGTATCCTGTAAAAAAATTGAGAACTTTTATTACCTCGCCTTGCAATTTCAAAAAACACACTTATTATATTGTTAAATCAAAAAAAAAAATTAAAAAATAGTATAAAAGATTATGTGTTGTAAAAAACTTTTCAAGGCAATTACCCTACGAATTAACAAATTAGTTTTTAGCAATGAAAAAAAAAAATGACTGATTATTTTTTATTTATGTTATTTTATTTTTATTATTATTTTTTATTTTTTTAACTAATAAATTAAAGGTTCTAATGATCAGGAAAAAATTCAATTATATTAACGTTAAAAAAAATTAAATTTAGGAATTCTTTAACATTTTTTTTTTGTTTTTTTTAAAAAAAAACATTATTTAATTTTCTTTTTTATAATTATTGAATGTGTATTATTTTGAAATTTATTTTTTTTTAATTTTTTTAATCTCTTCAATTAAAATAACTTTTTCTTCTTTAAAGGTTTCGTCGTTTCTGTCTTCCAAGAAATGTGACAAAAATTTTATTAAGGCTTTCTTATTCATACTTAATATTCTAATAATCTTTTCATTTTTATTGGGGTTTGCTACAAAGATTTTAAAAACATGGAATGCTTCAAATTGGATGCTTTTCCTTTTATCGTTCATTAAATTCATCATGAGTTTCAGGTTTTCATCATCGCTAATATACTTTTTCATCACTTGGAAATTTTTACGATCGAGCAAAAGCTCTCCTAACAGTTTTAAAGATTGTCTTTTGACAACGTATGAGGTTTGGAGTAATAAGTTGTATTTTTGAAAGAATTTGTCATATTGCTCGACCAAAAAATGCGCTGCAACTTCTTTTTGGACAACTAACAAATCCTTTTGGAAAAAGAAGAAGATTATATTCAAGATATTTTCATTGAAGACCAAAAAGAGAAAAAAAAAAGAAAACAAGCAAAAAATTGAAGTAATTGAATCGAAATGAAAACGAAGACAAAGGCAAACAAAAATAGAAAAATGAAAAAAGGAGAAAGAAAAGAGAAAGGAAAGGAAAATAGAATAAAATCAAAATGAGAATAGTCAACAAACCCTAAATGTAGAAAAGGTATCAGAAGAGACATCAAAATTTGTATTTTCTACATAGAGAAATAATTTCCAAAAATTGGTCTCGTTTAACATATAGCCTGCAAGTGTTTCATAATGGACACACTCCCTTAGCATCATACCGCAATTTAAGGCAATTTCTGGTTGGTTATAGCTTTGCAGAAAAAAATTATTTTAAAAAATTTTGGGTAGAAATATTTAAGGAAAGAAAAAGAGAAACCCAATATTAAGTGGCTTGTTGGGAGAAAAAGTGACAAACAGAGAGAATAATTTTCAAAGATCTTTTTTACAAAAAACTAAAGAAAAAATTAAATATTTTTTTCTTTTTTCAGAAAAAATTAAAAAAAAGATAATTTTGGGTTCTTCGATACTGAGGGTTCCTTTACCATGAAGAAAATTTCCTCGAGTTTATGATCTTTTTTTCTTATTTTTTTGTTTTTGTTTTTGTTTTTGTTTTTTTTTGTTTTTGTTTTTATTTTTTTGTATTTTTTGGTTTTCCGAAAGTAAATTTTTGCAAAAGCCCGAAAACTGAAAAAAAAAACAAACTTTTCAAATAATTTGTCAACAATTTCCTTGTTGTTGTAGATATGCTCAACTGTTGGGAGACGTGTGCTAAGTCTTCTGTGGAGAAGGTTATTAAAAATTTGAACAACATCTTTTCTTGATTCAAATTCAAGCGATTCCAAATTGTTAATTAAGAGGAGAAAAAATTTTGAATTATATACTTGTCTTGCTAACGATGAAACTTGATCTGGGTTTGGCTTTGTATCATTAACACCAAACAATACCAATTTGATGATCCCTAAAAACTTTTTTACTTCATCAATAATTTTGTTTCGTGATTTTTCATTTAATTCAAATGAACTTAGTTGTGTTAATTGATCACAAACCCCATTAATAAGCTTCTCTGGTGATTTTTTTAATTTTTTTTGTTTTCTTGTTAAATTTGTCATTTGTGGTTTGAAGTTTTGGTTGATTGAACAAAAAAAAAAAAAGAAGAAAAATGAAAATTATTTTTAACTTTTGTCTTCACCATCTTTGCCTTTTGGTATGTATTTTCAACTTCACGGATGGGAAAAGCAACTCAAATTTGCAACATTTACTTTTTATTGAAAATTAATTGTAAAATTTTATTATTCTTTTCAAAAGAGATCCCTTCTCAAAGTAATCATTTTAAAACACTTATTAAAGGAACCATAAGTTTTAAAGTTTAATGTTAAAAAATACAAGTATCTAATTACTCTTGCATTTAAACTTTTTTAGGAATGGTATTAGAATGCTTACTAAACGTTATTTTTTTACAAAATATGTAATTTCAAAAAATTATTTTCTACTTTACTAATTTGCAATTTTGAAAAAATTTATTATTAACTTTGGATTCATAAGAATAAAACATTTTTTTGGTTTCATTACAACAGTTTCTTAAAATAATTACATGCTTACTGTAAGATTCTTTGAAACAAAATGCTTTGGAAATACAGAAATTTTAATGATAACTTTTACAAAGTTTTCACTTTCCTTTTTTTTAAATTCAGTAATCTCAAAGAAATTTTTGTAATTTGGGATCTCTATTTATTTGTTATATATTTTTTAATTATTTTATTCAATATTTTGTTATACTTTGTGTGAAATAAAAATCCTAAAGAACACATTCTGGAGTATTAAACCAAGAATTAAATAAAAATAAATCCTGTTGAAATTTCATATACAGGCATTTCCGCTTTTAAGGTGCAAACTTTGAACAAAATTTAAGGTACAAAAAAAATCTCAAATTAAAGCACATTTTATGGAATTTTTTGAAACCCAAATTATTTTACTAGAATTTAAATTTTGTGCCTTAATTTGAGATTTTTTTTGTGCCTTAAATTTCGTTGAAAGTTTGTGTCTTAAAAGTGGAATTGACTGTACTAGTCGAGTTTTTGAGACTTAAAAAAATACGAAATTGAACAAAAAAAGGTTAAATTATTTATTTCGATTCAATGGTATCTAAGAAAGAAGTCTAAATCTATAAACTGAATTTCAATAGTTTCAAAAATATATTAAAGTACAATTTTGTCATTATAGGATTATCATTAAAATCTAGACAGATAGTTTATGACTTTAACCTACTACAATCTAGCAGAAAAATAATACAAGTGAACTTACTATTATAAACTTAAAATTGATTGTTATTCTCATGAATTGAATGAATAATTGTATTATAAATGTATTTATTTGATAATTTTATTGATTATTTTTGGATTGAAATTTTCCAATTTATTGAATAACGAGACAAAATAGAGTTAAAAAAGTTTTTTCAACATACCGTGGAATGTTTGGAATGCTTTACATACAGTCAATTCCACTTCTAAGGTACAAACTTTCAACGAAATTTAAGGCACAAAAAAATCTCAAATTAAGGCACACAATTTGTAATATTTTTTTTACAATTTATTTTATGAGAATCTCAAAATTTGTGCCTTAATTTGAGATTTTTATTGTGCCTTAAATTTGGTTGAACGATTGTGCCTTAAAAGTGGAACTGACTGTATTAAAAAACTCTAAATATTATTTTTTTTATAAAATAAAGTAAAATTTCATTATTTTATTCTGTTTTCTATTTCAGATATTCAAAAGTTTTTAACTATTATATAATTAAACACATTCTGATTCCTAAATTTTGAATGTCACAAAATTCTAAAAATATAATAAACAATGAAATTTTTAGCCTACCTATGAAAATAATCGAAAAATTTGGATATCTAAATTAAAAAAAAAATTAATATATCTAAAATTGTAAAAAATAATAATATTTAGAATATTATTATAAAGGGTTCAAGATCTACTAAATTAAAAAAAATTGGACACAGTTTAAAGAGTTGATTGAATCGCAATACTACACTTTATATTCAATTTGGAATTAATTTTTTATTTTACAAATTATTTCTTTTTTTTGATATTTTATGTTTTTTTTTTCATTTCCTTTTTTTCGAGTTACTAATCTGTTTCATTTGGGTCTGGATTTTTTTTTCCGATGGTTGATAGAAGGTTAGTGTTGAGTTTGTTGAATCTAAAAATCGCTTACAATTAATTGATGGTATTTTGTATTTGATCGATCAACAATTGTTAGTGAAATTTTAACAAATTAACCAATAAAAAATTTTTTTCCACTTATTTAAACAATTTAGACAAACCTATTTTTATTTTTTTTTCATTTTATATATTTTTTTTCTTTTATTTGGATAAAGATGCGACATATAAAAAAATTAATAATGTGTAACAACAATGTGATCTAATATTATGTTTTGTTAAATCTAAAAAAATGAGATTGTTTTAAAACTTCAAAATATTATTTATTTATTTATTTAGAGAAAGGAATAATTAAAGAAAAATTATCAAACAAAAAAAAAGAAATGAAGAAAAATAATTAAAATATGTATACAAAAAAGTATCATTTTCATGACTAAATAGAAACTATACATACCCTGGATACACAGGAGGAGCAAAAACCCGATAGAAAGATAAAACTTAAAAATATTTAAGTTTTCTATTAAGCTCAACGATCCTAAAATTCAGGACATTTGCTATTTAAGTAAATATATATTATTATGTAATCAGATAAAGACTCTAATAAATTTTGTCTCCTATACTTAAAACATAAACAGAAAGAAAGAATAGATAATATTAATCATTTTTAATGAGTATGCCCTTCCTATGAAAAAAATAAAATAATTTTTCTCAATAAATTAAAAGAAATCAATCTTAATGAATTTATTTTTTAGTCAGTTTCACTTTTAAGGCACAAACGTTAAACAAAATTTAAGGCATAATAAAAATCTCAAATTAAGTTACAATATTTGGAATTTTATTTTTATACAAATTATTTTACTAGAATTTGAATTGTGTGCCTTAATTTGAGATTTTTTTTGTACCTTAAATTTCTTTGAGAGTTTATTCCTTAAAGTGGAACTGAATGTAAGCTATGATAGTTTAAAATTGTGTTTATTAATTAATAATCCTGAAATCTATGATTTTACACACTCAATTTATGAATTGAATCATTGTGAATTATAATTTTGAAAACAATTGTATTCGTTTCAAAACACTGACCTTTGGTACTTTTAGAGATAACAAATCTTTTTTTTTTTCATTTTGTCGATTATCGAAAATAGTTGTTTTAAGAATATTACAAAATGATTACACTAACTAAAAAAACAGCTTTTGAAATAGAAAAAAATTATATTGAATTAAATTCAATTGATTTTGTACTGGAAGAAAATAATTTGTTTCAAAGTGAAGAAAATTTAAATTTGGAAATAAAAAATATAATTAATTTTTTTTATGTCATTTGCTTTTTTTATCAATGTAAATCCTTTTTTAGTTATTTGAAACTTTTGAAACCATTGGAAAATACTTTATTATAATTATTTTCAATGACAATTCACATACTGAGTATGAAGGTATCCCCAAAGTAAGTGTATAGATAAATAAGTTAATTTGTTAGTGTACTCTTTCTTATTGATTTTTTTAAAAAAAGAAAAGGTGTGTTTAAAAGAAAAAACTTCACTATCAATTTTTTTGGTCTACTCTTTATTGATTCCAACAATCAGTGTGTAAATATTTCTTGATTAAAAATACAAAACAATACAAATTAGAATATAAAATGGTCAAAAAAAATTCTCAAATGAATATTAAGCCCGAATGTTAAAAGAAAATCTCTGTTTTTTTTTCTTGTTCTAATACATAATATTTCTCAAATCTACAATAATATACTGACAGTTCAAATCAATTTTGAATACAAACTCATTAATCTTTTATGAAAATTAGAAATTTTGATTGGAATTTTTTTTATAGTTTTTATTTATTTCTCCAAAGTTGTGTGAAGATTTAAGGTTTGATTTTATTTGGAAAAATTACTAAATATATTTTATTTTGTTCGAAAATTTCCAACATTTAATCATTCATTTTTAGAATTTCTTTTTTTATGGGTACTTTAATACGTTTATATCATATATTTTTCTTGTTGATTATAGATTTGTTAGCTATTTAATGTCTAAGCCTTTTATAACCAAGATAAATGTTTTTTAATTTATATCACGCATTTTTAATTTTAGATATACATTTTTTATTTGAAAAACAGTAAAATTTTCAATTCATCAAAAAACAATTATCAATCTTTTTTTAAAAGTAATCAGGATTTTGAATTGAACAGCAAAATTAATTTATTTGCTAAAAATTATTTTTTTTTTAAATGGATCAGTCTTCTACAGTAACAAGGGAAAATTTTAAAATATGTTATTAGTGGATTCTCTACTTACAAATTTTGTATATTCCAAGTATCAAAAAATTCTGATCGACTCAGAAACCTAAAAAAAAATCTTTTTTTTGTTAGATCAATTTTTTTTTTTCTAAAATCGAAAACATCCAAATGTATCTTATTTCTCACATAATAAAAAATTTTTACCCTTTTTTATTACCATTTCCATCATTATTATACTATAAAATTTCTTTGTTACCAGTAATATTAATATAAAGATTTTTTTTGTTTTTTGAGATAAAACTTTTAGTTAACCAAAAAAATTGATATATTTAACGGATTAAAAAATAATTATATTTTTTAAGAAGAGTAGTTATAATAATCAAAGTTGTAAAGTCATGTAAAAATATTACTTTAAAATTCTGTTTTTGTATTAAGACAAAATTCGATTTTTCTAAATAAAATTTTCTTGAAGATATTTGGAAATTAGTAATTTTATCTCTAAAAATTATAATCATGTTTTTTCTGCCAAAAATAATTTGAATTGTTATAAGTATTTTTGTAATAAGGCCAAACAATTGTTAAAAAAAAAATCAAAATTGTAAATTTTTTTCATTTTTTGAAAACAAGAAAACAACTTTTTTAAAACATGAAAGAATAAAAATTTTTTTTTGCTTAATAGATCTCAAATTTAATTGAGAAACTTTTGTTAAACTTCTATCAAATATTCATTTATTTAACCAACAATAATACAATTATTTTTATAGCTAAGATTTGAAAGGAGATATTTATCATTAGTAGAGAATAACCAACTAAAAAAATTTGCAATCGAAATGTACACTTTCCAACCGAAAAAGAAAAATATTTTTTCCCATTTTCAAGAATTATCTTAATTTTTAATAAAAATAATAGGTTCTAATTTAATTATTTTATATTGGAAACATGCACATTTTTTATTTCAAAAAAGAGATTCAAATTCATAAATTGTTTAAATATAATGAACTCATCCGTTTCATAAGTCGAAAATCAAATTACAAAAAAGGTTTTTTTAAATATCTTTTAAAGTTTTAATATAATTTTCAAAAATTAATGCTCTCTTAATAAAAAAAAAAATGAACAAAAAGAAACTCAAAAAATGAATGGATAAAAAATTCTTGAGTGTTATTTGGTCAAAAACATCAAAAAAATAATCACAAATAATTGAAAAAGTATGGAATCAAATGATTGAGTTTTATTTCATACTAAAAAATAACATAAAAATGGTATTTTGATTTTTCATTTTTAATACACTATGAACTCAATAAAA
This sequence comes from Anaeramoeba flamelloides, assembly GCA_027625915.1. Taxonomy (NCBI): domain Eukaryota; family Anaeramoebidae; genus Anaeramoeba; species Anaeramoeba flamelloides. The sequence continues at coordinate 3,489,544 of JANTQA010000008.1, forward strand.
ATTTTTTTCGGTAAGATTCTGACATCTAAATGTTTCAAAATTCAAAAAATATAAAAACTTGCTTTAGGAAGTAAGTACATTTTACCATTATGAAAAATTTTTATTGTGTAAACATTACTGAAAAATCTTTTTTGAGTGCCACCAGATATTGAAACTTTGAAATCAAAATCCCATTTGCCAGTCTATTCATGAAAAGAGTCAAAGTAATTAAGAGTTGTTTCTTAAATTTTTCAATTTTTTGAACATTTTTTTGGATTCAATTTTTGAGTTTTATTAAATTTTGTTTTGGATCTAGAGATTTGTTTATACAAATGAGTGAAATTAATCAAACAGTAAACAAAAAAAATAGAACCCAAAGAGGTGTCTATTTGAAATAAATATTTTCTTTTAGAAGACCAAACAAGAAATATCACCATTTCAAATAAATTTTTTGAAATCAAAAATAAAAAAAAAAATCGACAAAAGCTCATATTCGAAGATTTTATTTCTTTATCTTCTTATTTTGTATGAATTCAAACTATTTTTTTCCTTGAATTTCTCGCCTCATTACTATTTATTATGATTTTACAAAACATTTTATACAAATTTGCTTTTTCAAAATTCTTTTTTCAAATATTTTTATATACCAAAACCAAAAAAAAAAGAATACTGTTTCAAAAATTACAATAAAGGGGTTGAATTTTTGGAATCGAAAAATAGTTACGAAATATTCAAATCAAAATAATTGAAAAATTCAAGAAAATATTTCAATCAGATTCAGAATTATTTTCGGTTCACTTTTTAATGGAAAATAAATAATTATAAAATCAAACCAATTTGCTCAAAATACCCTTATTCTCAAGAAGAATTAAAAAAATCTCTGATTTTCTGAACTAAAACTAGAATTAGATGAATTAAATGAAAATAGGATTTTTAAATTCATTTTCGGGAATTCTTAAGAAATAAAGAGTAATTTATTTATCAAACATTTTTCAAACAAAATTATTTTCATATAGAATTAAAAATAAAACCAAATTAAGAAGAAGTAATTGTGTCAAATGTTATAGATAAGATCAAGTAATAAATGATTTTTATTTTTTTTTTTTTTGATCAATTATTTCATTTTTTTGAATTCGGTTTTTTAGTTGGTATGAAAATATCTTATACTAGGATATATTCCACTCTAGTATTTATTAAAATATCAATATATTTAGTTAAAGAAATGATTTAAAGAATTCAGTTTCACATAAATGATGGCACTCAAAAAATGAAAAATCTACTTACCCCCTTAAAACCGAAAAATTCCCTGACTTTACTCGAGTTTTCAGCTTTTACCAAGATTTGAGTTTTCCAAATTATTCAGACCATGGTTAACATTTCATTATTTATTCAAGGCCAAAAGATTTTGGTAAAGTGAAAAACTGTCCAAAAGTTAAAGATTTTATCAAGTGTTTATTGTATTTGGAAATCATTTTTTATTTTTTTTTGAAAGAGAAGAAGAACTTTGTCTCCTTTGTAACAATCCATCAAAATTGTCTTCTTATAAAAGTAACCCCTTAAGAATCTCCACTTGTTTTCAAAACAACCAAGAACCAACGTAAAAGAAAGAAAAAAAATGAACAAGTCAATGCAAAAACTTTTAATGCAATATATCAACAACAAAGATTTAGCCGATCTTGAGTTTCGCGTGGGAAAAAAGGAAACAATTTTTTATGGGCACAAATTTCTTATTGGGCTAGTTTCTGATTTTTGGTATAACAAGCTTTATAAGGAAGGGTGGCAAACAAAAACAAAGAAAGGAAGGGATCTCCTCCAATTACCAAAATTAGATCCGATCTTATTTGAATTATTTTTAGAGTATGTTTACACAAGAGAAGTTGCAATTAAAAGCAGTCTCTTATTTGACTTGCAGAAGAAGGCTGATCAGTATGGTGTGCCACAATTAAAAAAGCAATTTTCTGAAAAGTTTATCGACAATATCGATTTGACAAATTGCTTGCATTTTTATGAATACGCGATTGGTAGCGGCGTCAAGGAATGGGTGAGTGATGTCAAAAAATTCATATCAATAAACACCGAAATAATTTTAATGAAAAAGGATTGCTTTGAAGGGCTTCGAGAAGATACCATTAAAGAAATATTAAGTTTTGAAAATTTTCTGTCACCTGAAATTCAGATCTTTCGTGCATTGCGCAACTGGGCACAAAAAAGGGTAGAGAAAATGAGGTCAAAAATGCTGTTGTCGTCAGAGTTACAGAACAAAAGCAAAGTGACAGTTAAGACTTTATTAAAAGGATTCTCCTCTTATATCAAATTGGATTATATGAACTTCCAAGATCTAGTCGAAGTTCACAAGGCAGGTGTTTATGATGTGGAGACCTTGTTTCATACGATAACGGGCCTCGCGATTGAAAACGATCTCAAATTGCCATTATTTACCCGATCTGGGCCACAATTACCGAATATGAAAGTCCTATTTCTCGCGGTATGTAGGGGTGGGAAACCTAAAATTGATCATATTGTGGAGTCCATTTCTAGCGGATCAGTCGGGAATGTTTCCCACCATAATATTATTGAAACGACACCAACCTTTGAAAAAATGAACGAATATGATGCCATTGTTGTTCGTTCTCGAAATGGTGAAGTCCTAAATGATCCAACAACTCTGGGAAACAATCTCGCCAAATTTGTTGAGACTGGCAAGGGCGTTGTTGTAATGGCTATCAACAGTTTGGTAAATTACGATGGCATCGGGATACAAGGAAGGTTCATTGACGAGGGGTTTGTGCCGCTTCAAGTGGGGGAAAGGATTGAACAGGATGAAAGGGAATTAGGTGAAATACATTTGCCCACACACCCAATCATGAAAGGCGTGGAGACTTTTAAAACAAAGAATTACACTCACCTTATAGGCACCCACGAAATAAATTCCGGGAATTTAATAGCTTCCTGGAATAATGGTTACCCTTTGATCACAGAAAAAACAAAGCAAGGTGCGAAATATGGCTCGGTTGTTTGCCTAAATTTCCATCCTTGTTCAACAAAAATAACAGACAATTGCGGGAAAGCTTGGTTACAAGAAACAGACGGTGCAAAGATCATTTCAAATTCAGTAGAATTTGTTCTTCGCCAGTATATGAAAAAAATTGAATTTTAATGAACATTGTGCGAAAAGATGGCCGATTCAAAATCTTCCACATTCTTGTAAAAATGGTAATTTACCCCAAGTTTTGAACAATAATTACTGGATTTTTATCAAAAAGCAATTTGGGCAAAAGTAAAAAATAAATTTGAAACATAATTTCTCAGAAAAAGGAAAAATTTTATTTTTTTTTGTATTACTTTTTCTATTCTTTTTCTTTTGTGGGTGGGGTAAAGTTTCAACAGAAAAGCTTTCGAGAAAAGAAAGTGTTTGGTTGCCTAGTAATCATATTTCATGCACAGAAGATCTGATCATACTTGTCACTATGACGATATATTTTGTATTATTTGTTTTTTTTTTTTAATGCTTTTTGAAAGCTAAACCTAAGATCACACGCAAAGCTAAATAAGTGAGCCAATTGACTAGATTGTTCCAAAAAGGTCAAATCAAATCTTTTGTTTTATTTTTGATTGAAAGGGTCTTTTGATAGCTAGGAACTGGATGTAATGCCCAAGATTGTATGTATCATTTCGAGTTTTAAATTGAGGATCTAAGTTCGATACTTTTCTTTAATGGATGATATAGGTTTTCATTCATGATAAAGTTTCAAAAATTGTGATATTACACAAAATCATAATATAAACTCCATTTCACTCAAAGGGGCCCTGCCTAAAAATGAAAAAGTCACTTTATTTTTAAGAATCAACCAAACTTAGATTGTTTAGAAATACGAGAAATAATAAACTTCTTATAAGAGTCCATAATTATAAAAGAAACACATGAACAAACCATAAATTTCAAAAAAAAAAAATGTTAAAAAATTTTTTGGGCCACATTCATTGGAACGTCTCGTGCAAAATTCTCAATTTCCAAAGGAAATTAAAATCGTTGATAATAAGATTTTTTACTTGTAAATGTATGAATTTTAAAAGAACATACAAAGCTCAACTTTTCTTAATGTTTATTTGGTTTTTCAAACATTTTTTTTTTTCAAAGTTAATTTTTAAAAAAAAAAAAAAAAAAAAAAAAAAAAAAAAAAAAAAAAAAAAAAAAGCAAAAAACAAAAAAAACAAAATTTTACAAAATGAGAAAAAATGATTTTGATCTAAAAATTGAAAATTTTAGTTTCATAAGAGTAATGAATTAAACTCATAGAATGTCTTCCATTTCTTCAATAAAACTGGGCCCCTTTGACTGAAAAAGAGTTTATATTCAAAATTGTAAAATTACAATAAAACCGTGATGCTCTATAAAAGTGTGATAATTGTCGAAATATCGCTATTATCCTCAAAATTTTGTGATAAAAAAATGAATCTTGATATATTAGTTGATGAGATTTTCTACTAATTTGGAAAAATTTTTATAAAAGAAATATTTTTATTGTATTAAAAAATAGATAATCTTTAAAAAAAAAAAAAAAAAAAGAAACTATTTAAATCATTGATCAGATTACAAGATTATACATTTTAGATTTAATTTGGTGGATAGATTGGTTGATCCTTGGCAGCAATAAAATAAATAACTAAAGATTAATCATTGTTGAATCGGTCTAATTTTGCATTATAAACTAAATCCCAAAAAAAAATTGACACCAGTTAGAACAGTTTAAAGAATAATAATATTATATTTTATATTCAATTTGAAAATATTTTTGATTTTTCATACTATTTTTTCATTTTTTGTCTTTTCTTGTTTGTTTTCATTTCCCTTTTTTCCAGTTACTTAATATGTTTAGTTCGATCGAAATTTTTTTTTCATAATTTGATAGATAATTATTGAGTTTAGTTAAATTGAAATACGGTAGACAATTGATAGATGGTATCTTATCATTTTATCGATCAATAATTGTTTTTGAAATTTCAACAAATTAACAAATCAATTTTTTTGTTCCACTTATATGCCATTTTGGAAAATATTGTTTTTTTTATTTTTTCGTTTAATTTTTCTTTCTTTTATTTGGATAAAAATGATTACTTATAAAAACCTTGATACTCCGCAAATAAAATGTGGTTTAACATTAAGTTGCAAGAATACAATAAATTGGGTTTTTTTTTTTCAGAAGTTTAGTTCTATAGGTGTAAAAAATTTTTTTCAAATGGGGTTAATTTTCATAATCCAAATCGGAAATTTGACTTGAAAAGATTCGAAAATCAACATCCTCTTACAACATTTACTTTCCAATTTATCCGAAAGTATATATATATATATATATAAACTATCTTTCATAATAATTGGCCCATTAAAAATCAAATTTTAAAGAAAAATATTTTTAATAATTGAAGTTATCTATTATAATATAAAAATTTAGATTTTAATATTCAATACTATACTCAAGAGATATTTATTTTTTGTCTAAAAATAAAAGAAAAAAAAATAAACAAAACTGTTAAAAAAAATTGGGACATTTATTTTGAAAGAAGCATTACATAAAAAATAGAAAATTTAAAAAAGTAAAAAAATCCATTTATCGATTCTCCTTCCATTTGAATAACTAAATCTAATCTCTTTTTTATATTTGAAACCAAATTTTTCATTAATTCATATGTTACTTCTTTCAAATTTTTCATTTTCATTTTAGATTTTAACAAAACACTGTTTACAAAATAAAAAAGAGAAAAAATGATTTATTTACAAACTTTTCATTGTGAGAGTAAAAACTTCAAAATGATCCAACAGCAATTCATTATTCAAGTGTAAGGTGGGCCGTTTATTATGAAATTTAGTTTATATATACTAACTCTTGTACATTTTAAGAGGAAGTAAAAAATAATTCCGGGGGGGGGATAGCTTTTTAAGTTTAGATTGTTTTGTTCGAAATTTCCGGAAGGTTTTTTTAATAAATGAATTTTTTTAATTTCAAAAAAATCTCAAAAAAAACTAAATTTTGAAATATTTTGTTGTTCCCTCAGGTTTTATAATACAGAAAACTGGGGAAAAAAGATTGTCTTGTATTAGATGTAGCGGCATATTATTTTGGTTCTTAGCTAATCGATCGTGAACTCATTATGAATTTTAATAGTGTTTAAAACATGAACTTATTTATAAATTTTCTAAGAAATCTGATCTGAAGAGTGTAAGACTAAAAGGTTGGTTGGAATTGTAGAATAAATTTTGGTTTTCTTGTTGTTGGTTGAAATACTTATTTCCCCATATACTCAATTAACTTCGAAAAAAATGAATATTTCGAAAATCACCAAATTAAACCAAACACAAAAAATTTTGAATGGTCAACCCACAAATCCCATTGTTTTATTAAATACGTATCAATCTATAGAATCTTTTAGTTTTCATTCTTATTTTCTCATTTTGGAAACAAAAAAAATAAATAATAAAAAATTTCCTTTTTTGAATAAGTATTAAGGGAGTAGCTACACCATAAGACATGATAAAAATTTGAGAGAGATGAGATAAGAACATTTTATTTACGTGGCGTGTGATCGTAGATTCTCTTAAAATTTTTTTAAAAAAATTATTTGATATTTTTTTTTTTCGTAATGTTCAACAATAAAAAAAAAGAGATTATATTGATAAAATAGTTTAGTTTTTTTTTTATTATTATTTTTTTATTAAAATAAACTTAATTCAATTAATTTGGACACAATTTAAACAGTTGGAAAAATAGCAAAAACATAATTTACATCAATTTGGAAATTAATTTTAATTCAACAAACTATATCATTTTTTTGTGTTTTTTGTTTTTGTTTTCATTTTCTTTTTTTCAGTTACTTAATCGGTTTAGTTAGATCTGAAAATTTTTTATAGATGGTTGATAGATGGTTACAGTTGAGTTTCAAAAATTGAAAAATCCACATACAACCGGTACATGGTATCTTATAATTTGATCGATCAACCATTGTTGGTGTAATTTTAACAAATCTACCAATATATTTTTTGTTCAAACTCTTTCATTTCAGCTCGTTTAATTTTTTTTGGACACACTGTTTTAATGTTTTGTTTTATATTGTTTTCTTATATTTGGATGAAAATGATTACTTTAAAAAACCATTAGTACTATGTTACTTAAATATGGTTTTATATTAGGTTTGGGAGAATATAGTAAATTGAGTTTTTTTTTCAAATTTTTGATTTTGGATGTGTTTAAATTTTTGGAATGGAGGTTTAGTTTTTTTTTTTGGGAGAAGATAATTTCAGATTCTTTGAATAAAACTTGTATCTATTTTGTGGTTTAAACTTTGATAACATATAATCATATTCACTTCTCCAATTCCACTAAACCCAACAATTTAAAATCCTAACAAGTAATAATTCTACTTAATTATTCTAATTTTGGAATTCTTCTAGCTATTTAAGTCCCATTTATGTTTCCTTTTATATTCTCTCAATTGTAATATTGTTATTCTTTTTAAACAAAATCCATTAATCCTAAATGCCACTAATAAAAAATATTTCTAATTGCTTTATGTTGTCAGGATTAAAAAAATCTCAAAAATGATGAAAAAATAAAAAATGAAAAAATTAAATTCCACAATAGAATGTTGAGAGAAGAATAAAAGATAAGTCTTTCAATATTCAAAACACTATTTTAAGTAATTCAACTCAACATTCTATTGTGGCAATTTCTTTGAGACTTTGAAAAAAAAATTTCAAAAATCTAATGAATGAAGTACTTTAAATAATAAAAATCAATGAGGTACAACCAGAGTAAAAAAATGTTATTTTCTGATCCTCTTCAGAATTGCACAAAAGTGAAAAATTTTTCTTTACCGTGGCTACTCCCTTAAAATTCAAAACAAATCCAAGTTCGATCAATTAAGAATCAAATTAACAACCCACTACAAGCCAGACATAAGATAATCTTTTTTTCAGTTTCAGGTTTTGCAAACCTTAAAAGCCATCAGTTTAAACATTTTTTCTCTATTTAACATTGTATTTCAATACTCACAGAACATAAAATTCGGGCATTCCTTTAATAGATTTGAGAATTGTCTTACAAGAAGTATTAGAATTAAATGATAGTTTGACATAATAAAAAGATTTAGTATCATTTTTCGAATTATTTACTCTTGAGGATTTCAAGTTTTTAACCAAACAAAAAAAGAAAAAGGAAAACAAGAAAAAAAAGAAATTAAATAAACAAAATAATAAAAAAAAAAATTAATTTTCAGTGAAGACAAATGAGTTCTCAAATAAATCATCCATTAAGAAACGAAAAAGAGATCACGGAGATCACAAGTACCTCAAATACAAGTTATTCTAATCTCAGTTCAAGTTCTGATAGCTTTCTTATCCCGCTGTCTGCCACAAGCACAAACAGAGGTGCACGAAATTTTTCAAGAAACAAGTTTTCCAGGTTTCTTGGTTATGTCGACGAGAAGTATCAGATCAGTTTGAGGGGATCCACATTTACTTGTGAAATCTTGGGTGGGATTTTAATGTTTTTGTGCTCGCTCTACACGCTAAGGCTACAGCCGATGGATCTTGTTAACGACGACTTAGATTTGTCCACGTGTGTCACTACAGCATCCCTACTTACCGGCCTAGCGACTGTTAGTATGAGTGTTGCCAATTTCCCGATAGTGTTGTCTGTCTCCTTGACTGGTTCCACATTTTTTAAAAATGTGCTAATGAAGCAATACAAGTACGACTATTCCACAAGCTGTACAATAATTTTGTTAGCATCGCTCGCATCGTTTGCATTGCCCTTTCTGCTCAGGAAAAACTTTTTGAAATCAATACCTGCAAAGTTCAGGATCGGCATTGGCTTTGGGATCGGGCTCTTAATTGGACGGATAGCGTTCCAGTATATGTTTGGTAACAGCGATCAAATCATAAGCAAGACCTCGTTTAACAGGGTCGACGTTGTTGTTAGTATGCTCGTCTCGTCTTTCACTTTGCTATTGATCATTTATTTGCTTTTAAGGTGGAGGTATCGCGAGAACTATGCGTCAATAAATAACACATATCTTTCGTATCTAAATTCATTGTCGACACCCTTGTCAAACACGCAGAAAAGGAATTCCTTTTTAAGTGGATCGAATGGGATCGTCATAGCATACGCCATCCCAACAGTTTTGTCCTTAATTGCGATCCTAGTCATTAATTTGGCTCGGAAGAAATTGGTCATACGCGATTGGTATTTCCCGTCTTTGAAGAAGATCGCTTTTAAAAAGAATTTCAATGGCTTAGACAGAGACTGCTGGTTTCTAGTTCCTTTAATCTCTGCAAACCAATTTTGTGATTCTGTGGCTACGGTGTTGATTATCATCCAAATGGCATTTTTAGATGAGATCGAATATGACCAAAGCAAATTCATCAGTGTGCTCAATAAGGGCAGCTTTTCTAAATTCCAAATGATTGTTTTCGCTACAGTGGTTTGGTCAATAATAAGCTCCATCTTTGGTTCAACAATGATCGTCCCTTTAATAGAATCCATAACGGGATTGGTTGTGGGGTGCAGAACAGGCCTGTCCACACTCGTGACGGGGATTTGCTTCTTTATTGTTTTGTTTTGCCCCCCAATAATCGATTTAGTGCAGCCTGTGAGTACAGCGCCATTGCTGTTATTAACATGTGTAATCTCGATGTCCATGATCAAAAATTTGCAATATAAAAATATACAAGAGATAATACCTTATGTGGCAACACTGTTGGTCATCCCTTTATCTAGCTCAATTTCCTTTGGTTCAATTTATGGATACTCCTTTTTTTTCTTATTTTTGCTGTTTGCACCCAATAGCGGTTATAAAAAAATTACCAAATCAATGATACTAATATTTGTGTTTTGTATTGCTACAATTTGTTTCCAATATGTTTCTGGTTCATAAATATTATATATTCATTTATATATAATTCATTGACATTTAAATAAAAATATAAACTCCATTTCACCCAAAGAGACCCAAGATAAAAATGAAGAATTCACTTTTTTTTTTTTTAAGAATCAACCAAACATATGATTGTTTAGAAATAATAGAAGTGATTAACTTTGGGGTAGAGTTGGTTCATAAAAAAAAAGCCTGAACAAACTTATAATTTTTGAAAAAAAATAAAATGTTAAAAAAATTTTGGGATCACTTTCATTGGAATCCAAATTGTCTTAATTTCTTTTGGAAAATTAAAATTTTAGGCAATAAGATTTTTTAATATTAAATGTATTGATTTGAAAATAAATTACAAAGTTTCAATTTTCTTAAAGTTAATTTGAAGTTTCAAACATTTTTTTTTTTTTTCAAATCGACTTTTTATTGAAAAAAAAAAAAAAAAAAAAAAAAAAACAAAGGAAGATATAATTAAAAAAAAAAAAAAATAATTGACAAAATTAGAAAAAATGATGATCTTGAAATTAAAATTTATTTTGTGAAGAATACTAAATCAACTACAGGGAATATATTCTATTTCTTCAATAAAATTGGTTAGATTTGACTGAAAAAGAGTTTATAATTTGTGTATAAATTGCAAGTTTTTTAACAACAATAATTTTTTATTTTAAATCTCTCTTTTTTTTTTTTAATCTTTTTTACTTTTGATTTGAATTGATTTTTTAAAGATTGATTAAAATAATTTTTAGAAAAGAACTTATTGTCACCAAGTTGTCAACAATTATGAAAATCATTATTAAAATAAATTCTTTGTATATTCGTCAAAAAAATTCGAATTACAATAAAATAAAAAGCTTATAATTTTTCCTAATTTTTAGATCATATCTCGTAAATTATTTCTGACCAGCTTCACTAATTTTTTGTGATTTTTTTTTTTATTATTAATCATGATTCCTAATTTTTTAATAATTAAACCAAAATTAAAATTTTATTTTTTTAACAACAATAATTTCTTTAGGAATTAAAAAACAATTTTAGTTTGATTTCATTATATCAAAATTTAAAAAAAAATTATCTATTTTAAAAATTATAATTCTCAAAATTAAAAATTTCATTTAAAATGGGAAGAGGGGAATTGTTATTATTGTTTTTTTTTGTCCTTCTTCTAAATTATTTTTTTTTTTTTTTTTTTTTTTTTTTCAGTTGTTTGGGTTTCTCCCAGGTATTGTTTTTGTTAAGTATTTGGAATGGGGAACAATCAGAAAAAAATTAAATAAAAAATCAAATAAAAAATGAAAATAAATGATAAACTTTTCCATATTAAATAGTAAACAAAGCGAAACTTGGCTGAAATAAATTTGTAGTGATTAGAGAACAAAAAATAATAATAATATAAAACTAAACTGAATAAAAACCAAGTAAAATGAAGTTGAATCAGACTGGAGTAAATTGGGGCGAAAGGATAATATATTTTGTGGAATGTGTCTTGTATGTGCTTTTCACTTTTAAAATATCGGTTTAGTATCTTGTTTAAAGATTTTGTAAAAAAAAGATATTTGGAAGAGGTAAAAATAATTTTTAAATAAATAATTAATTAATGAAAGTAACATAAAGTGAAATAGCTTAAACCAATTCTTATTTCTGAAAAATTGTCACTTTATAGATAATAACATACCAAATTCTATTTTAAAACTTAAATGGGATATTTTATATTGGCTTATTTATGAAATATATATAATTCTTAATAAAATAAATTTGGATGGTGATCAAGAAATTTTTTCACATCGAGGGGACTTTATCCAACTAGTATTGAATCATATGGTGTGTAAATCAGTAATTTTAGATTTAATTTTTACTTTTTTTTTTATTCTCTTTTATTTCTTACTTACCTTTCTATTTTTTTCACAATCAGAAATTTTTTTTTTAAAGTAATTAAGCATATACTTAATTTTTCACTTTTTATAACTTTACGAGTAATAAAAATTGTTGGTTAATCACAGATATTGTATCAAAAATGATTTTTTCGAATTATTTTATAATTTAATTTTGTGAAAATCCAATTTTTCAGGTTCTATTTTTCAAAAATTAAAAAAAAACTCATAAACGGTAATAATTATCATAATGAATTTTTTTTTTCTCTATTTTGGTTTTATTAGATGGTGGTAGAATTTTCAAAACTATTCCTTATTATCTATCATATAAATATCTGAGAGTTTAATTAAACTAAAATTCATCATTCAGTTTAAATAGAATTTTTTTAAAAAAAAATACTTATTTTTCATGACTATAGATTTTTAAAAAGTGTTTTTATACTAAAAATAATAAATAAAATAGTCTCTTGAAATTGAAGTTCTATCATTTTGATTATATTGCGAATAAACATTGTTATTAATGGCGATTAGTAAAAGAAAGTGGTAGGTTTATCTAACTTCATTTTTTTTAATTTTATTATTTTATACGAGTGTTGTCTTTTTAAAATAATTTTTTAATTCTCTGAATTTTTTTACTGAAAAGATATTTTTTATTTTATATTCATGTCTATATAATATTTAGGATAAAAAAACTAATTATTTTATTTTTCAAGCAAATATGTGATAATTTATTTGAATCGCCTTTCTTACATGATCAAAAAAAAAAAAAAAAAAAATGTTATATTACAGTTAAAAATAAGATGTTCCAAAGCAGAAAACCAGTTTCTCGGATTAATTTTATGTTCCTATTTGTTCTTCTTGTTTAAATAAAATTTTTTTTTTTTTTTTTTTTTTTTTTTTTTTTTTTTTTTTTTTTTTGGGGGGGGGTGAGGGTATCTAAGGAAAACAGAATTTGAATTTAAATCCTGTTTATTTTAAGAAAGTTTTAAATTAGGAATTGAATTAGTTGATATTTTTTTTATAATTACTTTATATTTATTGTTTTTTTTTTTACAAATTTACATTAAAATTTTTTTTATTTTTTTCTGACAAAATTTTAAATATGATTCCTGCATTTTCAGAAATTCTTTTTTAAATTATATCACTTTGAAGAAACCATTACACATATACAAAATTGATATCTAAATTTTATATCTTTATTTCTTTACTCTTTTAATCAGTAAGTTTTTGACAAAAAAATAAAACCAACTGTTAATTTATTAAACAAGACAAATTAGTCTACATTCACTATTTGGATAACAACAATGTTTTCAACTTCTATATCGTATTTGGAGAGTAATTTGGTGTTTATTTGACTTAAATCTATGTTTTTTATCAAATATAGTTTTTTTCAAACAAAGAAATAGATATATAAAATATATTAATTTGCTTGTTTTTTTTTCAATGTACTTATACATATTGGGTAAACTAATATTCCTATATCAAAACCATGTCCTCGAATTACCTAAACAAAAATCGACTGGAATTTTATCACAAAAAAATTTAAATATCGATTTATTTATTTCTTCAATTTAAACAAAAAAATTAAAAGTATAGTTAATTACAAATAAATGGAACAAAATTTTCATTTAGCTTATCCAAAAAATAATCAAAGAATTAAACACAGTCATCAAAATATCCAATTCTAAAAGGGAAATTAATAATTTAAGCATCTTTTTTAAATTAACAATCTAAAATGTTACAAGAATTTTAAAAACTCTTTATTTTGAAAAGCTGAATGAAAATTTTGTTTAATTTATTTTACAAAAAATAGTAGAGAAGTAAAGTTACTCTATTTTTTTGAATACTTTTGGTTCGTTTTCCTTTCCAATCATCAATATTTAAAACCTGTAATTGAATTATAAAAGGGAAAAAGTTTCACTTCCTTTTTCTTTTCCTTGTTCGAAGAGAGATCAAATCCACAAATTCCAACCTATTTCTTTGAGAACTCAATTTGGAAAAGAAAAGTATGGAAAATGAAGTAAAAATTTTTTCCCTTTTATAATTCAATTACCAGTAGAAAAGAAAACCAAAAACTATTTTTTAAAAATAGGAAATAATTCCTTTCTAAATTGAAAAATTCAGTGATTTTCAAACTAGCTAAAAAAAAAGAAATTAACCTTTCACTAATCTTGAGACATCTTTTTTTCATAGAAAATGGATTTTACAAAAATTACAATAAACAAGTTTATTCAAACTCCATTTTCACAAACCACACTTCCCAAGGTATAAAACGATAAATTTGAAAAATCAAATTTAATTTTTTTTAAATAATTAACGAATAAACATAGCCACAAAAAATCATTTTTTCTTTAAATTTCAAAAAACAAAACATTTTCTTTTCAAAAAATGTCAAGTGATCAATCAAGTGAAAGTGATCAAGAACAGGAACAGGAACAAAAACTTCGAAAAAGTAAAAGAAATTTAAGAAGCACAAGAAATTCAAAAAACAAAATTAATAAAGCCTTAAACAAATTTGAAGAAGCAAAAAAGTATGGAAAAAAACGAAGTGAACAATATATAGAAGAATTGGAAACAACAAACGAAACGAATTTGGAAGAAATAAACATTCGAAAAAGCCGAAGAAAAACAAGGAATCAAAAAACAAAAAAAAATCTATCCGTTAAAAAAGTGACCGAAGAAGATCAAAATTTCATTGTCGGTGAAGACAAATTGGGATATGATCAGGTGTCCTCAGATTACTCTGATGAGGAGTACAAGCCAATGGGTGGTAATGAACAGGAAGAGGAAGAGTATAACGAGGAAATTGAAGACGATGAATTATATCAATTAGGCGAAAATGGAGAAACGTCCGGGATCCTCTATGGTTTCCAAAGCACAAGTCGAGCGTATGACAAGAAGCAAAAGCGATTGAAAAAAAAAAGGATAGCCGAAGAGAAAAAGAAAGAAAGACAGCTTGAAAAAGAAAAACAACAAAAAAGAGAGATCTTGGTGCCCGAAAAGCAAAGAATTTCCACCATGTTTAAAAATTTACAACAAAAGAGCAATAACAAAAATTCCAAACCCAAAGTAAACATCAAATCAAAGACAAGCAAAAAATCAAAAGGAGAAGATCAAATGCTTGAGGATTTATTAAAAGAATTACAAGATAACCCCGATGGTGATTTAAATTTAACGTCGATAATCAACGAACAAAATAAAAGTTCACAAAACCAAAACAATCTTCGGAATGCAAGAAAAAGGAAAAACCAATCACAGTATATCAATGACGATTTAATTAATTCAAAAGAAATTGAAAAAAACAAATTACAAGAAAGAAGAATTTATGGAGAAGGTGCAAATGATGAAAATAAAAAATTTTTCAAATCAAAACAAAATAACCAAAATATAAACAATAGCAACAGCAACAGCAGCAACAACAACAATGACGGCAACAGTACCAGCGAAAATAATTCAAAACAAAAAAGCAATTTAATGAAAATGATCTTGGAATCCGAAGAAAATAAAACGGACAAAGGGAAAGATTCCTCTAATTGGAGAAACCTAATTCAAAATGAAAACCAAAGCACCACCCCAAAAAATGAAGAAGAAGAAGAAAAATTGGATCAAAAAATTTTTGGTCAAACAAGCAATTTTTCGAAAAACAATAAATTGAATAACCAAGCGCCTCTTGATTTTTATTGGTTTGATGCCTACGAGGACGTTTTTAATAATAAAGGCACGGTATATCTTTTTGGTAAGGTGGCCGTACCCAATTACCAAAATCGTTATGCGAGCTGCTGTTTAGCTGTTCGCGGGCTCAAAAGAAACATTTTTTTAATTATTCGGAAAAAACATCAATTAACTGGAGAACCTGTAACGGAAAAGCAGGTACTTGACGAATGGTCAAAAATCGCTAAAAAAAATGGAATTAATTCATACCAAACCAAATTTGTCAAAAGGAAATATATATTTAAACTTAACAATGCCAAAGAATTTACACAAAACGAAAACGAACAAGAAGTACAAGAAGAAGAAGAGGGAGAAGAGGATTTTGAATATAATGATGATTATCAAAAAAAAGAATTCAAATGTTTGAAGGTTGTTTACGATCCCAAATATAGGAGAATTGATTCAAAACTCAATGGAACAACCTTTCAACAAATTATTGGATCCCACACTTCAATGCTGGAATTGTTTGTCATTAAAAAACGACTAATCGGCCCCAGTTGGCTCCAAATAAACAATTTCCAAACATCTAATCGAAATTTTTCTTGGTGTACATATGATTTGATCATCGACAGCTATAAAAAAATCGAAATTGGCGAATTAAATAGATCACCACCACCCTTTGTTCTTTTATCCTTGTCATTGAAGACCTATTTGAACGAGACCAACCATAAAAACGAAATCGTGGCAGCCAGTGGCGTGATTCAAAGGAATTTATCAATTGATGGAACAAGACCACATGGCGAAATTGAAAGCTTTTCCTGTATCAGAAAATTGCATGGAACCTTCCCCACGGGGTTCAGCGAATTGGTTAATAATAAATTTGGAAATCAAAATAACACAAACAAAAGAAAGGTAAATCTATTTGAAACCGAAACTAGTTTGTTGAACTTTTTAATTGCCAAAATACATAGGTTGGATCCTGACATTTTATTGGGCCATAACTTTTTTGGCTTCAATTTGGATGTCTTATTGCAACGGCTCTTCACAAAGAACGTTGACTATTGGTCAAAATTGGGACGATTGCGAAGAAGCAGACGACCCAAATTGCAAGCCGGCGCAGGTGGCATGAGGGAATCAACCTGGGAAGAAAAGCAAATTGTCGCAGGAAGGTTAATCTGTGATACATATTTGTCTTCGAAGGAATTTCTGAAAGAAAAATCTTACTCGCTAAAAAACCTCGCGGCCACCCAATTAGACGTTTTCAGAAAGCAAATCGATTACACGGAATTCCCCCTGTATTTCCAACAAGCCGACAAATTACTGTCACTGATGGACCACTGTGAAGGGGACGCCTATCTTAGCTATGCCCTAATGAACAAATTGTCTTTAATCCCCTTGACAAAGCAAATCACCAGTATCGCCGGTAACCTTTGGTCGAGGGTCCTACAGGGATCCCGATCTGAAAGAGTCGAGTATGTGTTGCTCCATGAATTACACCAATTGAAGTATCTTGTGCCAGACAAGAAATTTATCAAACGCAGTTCAACCAAAACCCAATATAAGAAAAGAGAAAAGGCAAAATATTCTGGTGGGTTGGTCCTGACACCGAAAAGTGGATATTATGATCATATTATTTTGTTGTTAGATTTTAATTCCCTATACCCTTCAATTATCCAAGAATTTAATATTTGCCTGACGACAATCCCCCTAACTGAAGAGCAAAGAAGCTCAAGAATAGAACAAGAAACAACTAGCAATTACGACCAACAGCAGGGGAGCTTCCAAGAAAAGGGAATAAAGGTTATAATACCAAACTCAAATTCAGAAACTGGAATATTGCCCAGAATCATTAAAAATTTGATCGAAAGAAGAAAAGTCGTTAAAAATATGATCAAAAAAGAAAAAAATGTTAATTTATTAAAACAATTAAATATTAAACAACTTGCTTTCAAATTAATCGCAAATTCAATGTATGGTTGCTTAGGGTTTTCCTTTTCTAGATTTTTTGCAAAGCCATTGGCTGAATTAATTACAACGAAGGGAAGAGAAATTTTACAAAAAACTGTTAATATTGTAAATTCAAATAATTTTGAAGTCGTTTATGGTGATACAGTAAGATTTTTTTTTTACTCCTTTATTTTTTTAAACACCAACTCTTTTTATTTGATTCTACTTATTCTCTTTTCCCTTTGTTTAAAATTTTTATTCAAATTTATTCACTCAAATTTATTCATTCAAAAAGTGATATTAAATTATGATAATCACAATTATTTTTGACATAATTACAATCAAAATTCTTTTTTAAAAAAAATGTGAGATAAAAGTTTTTTTTTTTTTTTTACTAACGTACTTAAAATAGTTCTTCCAAAGTTTTTCAACCATTTTAGATAACATTTTTGAAAACTTTTTTGCCACGTATTTTTAAAATTACTAAACCAGATATATATATTTCTATTTATAACTTTACTAAAGTTAGAATTAATCAATAAATAAGATTACAAAACTCAAAAAATGGTTTTATTTTATATATTTGATGAAAATTATCAAAAGTTAAATTTACTATTATTTAAAATTCAATTTTTTTTTTTTTTTGACAGGAAAAGTTATAAGATTTAAAAAATTCACCTTTATACCAAATAATAGTGAATAATTATTAATTAAATCAAATATATAAAAAAAAAGAATAATAAATAATCAAAAACCAAATAATAAATAAAGGCTAATAAACAATTAAATCATAAATAATGACTAATAAATATTAAATTATAATCTTTATTATTTTATTTTAATCAAACATATTAAAAATATAGGATTCAGTTATGATTCACACCGGAACAAAAAATATTAATGAAGCAAAGGAGATTGCACACCTAATTAAAAACCAAGTTAATCGAATTTATAAAAGCGTTTATATTGACATTGATGGAATTTTTGGATCAATGCTGCTATTAAGAAAAAAAAAATATGCTGCAATTATTTTGAATGAAGATCCTGTAACCAAAAAAATCACAAAAACAAAGGAAGTCAAAGGGTTAGATTTAGTTAGAAGAGATTGGTGTGGGCTATCGCATGACGTTGGAAGTTTAGTTCTGGATAGCATTTTATCAGAAATTTCCCCGGATCAAATTGTGGAGCAAATCCATACGATTTTAAGAAATTTAAGAAGCGAAATCTTAAATGGTAAAATCCCCTTGAGTAAATTTGTTATTACGAAAGGATTGACAAAGGAGCCAAATTTATATCAAGACGCAAAATCCCAGCCACATGTACAGGTTGCCTTAAAAATGATCAAAAATAAAAAAAGAGTTACTGTGGGACAAAGAATCCCTTATGTAATCTGCGAGCCTTTAAACGAAGAAGAAAAATCGGCTTCAACTGCACAGAGGGCATATCATCCAGAAAGCGTTAAAAAAACAAACGGGGAATTAAAGATCGATATTGATTGGTATCTTGCCCAGCAGATACTCCCACCAATTATAAGACTTTGCCAACCAATTGAAGGCACCTCGGCACAGCAATTGGCCGACTGTTTGGGGCTATCAAATCGCCACATCAAATCCGTTTCGAGTTATTCAAGGAATAACCAAAATGCAATAAACCAACAAGAATCAGAAATGTCCTACGAAGAAAAATTTGAAAATGTAGAAAAATTATCTATCACCTGTACAAGATGTAAAAAAAACATCGAATTCCTTGGAATTAAAGATAAAAATGATAATGGATTATCATGTTCTAATTGCCACCACCATTTCAATATCAATAGAATAAGTAATTTAATTTTACTTTTTATTAGACAAAAAATTAAATTGTATTATCTTGGCTGGCTTGTTTGCGAAGATTGTAACCAAAGAACCAGACATATTTCCTTAAATTCCAGTGGTAAAAAATGCCCCAGAAAGGGATGCTTTGGTTGGTTACACGAAGTTTACAACAGTGAAAAATTAAATAACCAATTAGAATACCTGCTGTCACTCGTCGATTTAAACGAAAATAATAAATGGCTTGAATTACAACCTAAAAATAATTTGGCATTTAAAGAAAAATTGAAATTTAAAAAACAATACGAACAATTGAAATTAATCATTTCAAATGTATTATCAAAAAATTCCAGTAGAATAATTTCTTTAAAAAAGGTTTTTTCTTTTATGCATTAATTTATTTTTTTCTTAATCAGAAAAAATAATATTATTTTTATTTTATTTTTTTTTTTTTTCGCTTTCTATTTACTTTTTTAATTTTTTTACAATCAATAAATTTTATGACATTATGATCATAATATAATTTATTGATCATTTTTAAAATAAATTTTACACATTTTTCAATTTTTTTAATTGCTTTTTTTTTTTCAAAATATTCAAAAGTAAATTCTTTTTAACTTTAGACTAGCGATTTAACATGAGAGTATTTTTTTAAATCACTAATTATCCAGAACAAAAAAGAATTTCATAGAATAAAAAGTTCAATATTTTTTAATATGGCTTTTGATCGTATTAGAATAACAGTCTCAATTTTTTTTTTTTTGTTTTTGAAAAATTTAAAAGTGTTAAAAGAATCACAATATTATAATTTAATTCAAATTGGGAATAATTTTAATTTTTGAAATTATTTTTATCATTTTTTTTTCATTGTTTTGTTTTATTTTGTTTTTTTATTGTGATAATAGTTTTTTATCCAATCAAAAAAAATTCCCCTTATTTCTATTTCAACTAATATTGGATTCTTTTAAATAGTAAACCCCAAATATTATTAGATCTATAAAACTATTTAATTAGTTAAATATTCTTTAATTAAATTTAAATAAATAAAACAATTTTTATTTTTTAATATACCCACTCCAAAATATTAAGGATAATAACATTTTTTTCTTTTAGTTTTGACAAATTTATTTTTTATTGGATTAAAGACTTTGAAAATTTGGTTTTTAACAAATAAAAAGAATTTTCACCATCCTTTATAGAGTTTAAAAATTCTTTTTTTAATTTTTTCTTTTTGAAAAATAGGAAATTTAATACTCTTAGAATTAAATTAATTAAAAAAAATGTTTTTATTGTTTACTTTGTGATTATTGTCAATAATAAATAATTACGAACACAGCAATAAATATAATTTCAAATCTAATATTTTAAATAATTTTTTTTTTTAATAATATTTTTTTTTCAGAATGGATTTGATGTTTCAAAAATGGAAAATTTCGATTTATTTAAAAGTATCAATTATTAATTAGATACTTTCATAAACAATTTATTTTCAAAGTTCTTTAAATAATTAAAATAGAAACCAAAATAATTCAACTATCGGAAAACAATTAAGAATACAAAAATAAATATCCGATGAATAAATAAATATAATAATTCTCTGAAAATGGTTATAAAGAAACATATCTATTCTCTTTCGAGTAATTTTGAATAAAGTAATCCAACATTCAAATATTCATTGGTTGAATAAATAAAAATTGAAAATATTATTCGTTTCGCAATCGATAAATCAGAGATAATTAATGAAAAATGGGTAAAAAACTAGGTTATGTAGAAATATACAATAAAGGATAAAAATAATAAAAACATGTTTTCAATCTTTAATTTAGAAAAAAAAAAAAAAAAAACAAATAAATAATTCTCAATTCATTCTATACACAATATTTTGAAATTATTAATTCATTATTTTGATTAAATTTGATTTATTGAGGAAAAAATATAATTTAATGTAAAACAGGAAATTTTAAGTCAGAATATTTTTTTTAAATTAAACAAGTTATTTTTCAAAAATTTTAAAGTACTTTATACTGTTAAAGAAAGTTTTTACGAGTGTTTCTCCCATGATCTTATCAAAAAAATATTTTCAAAATTTTTGGATCAGAATCATTTTTTCTAATTTTGCAAATTTTTATTCACTTTGTTTTCTGTTACTTTTTTCGATTAATAGCCTTTTGTTTGTTCTTTTTGATCCCTTTTTAATTGAATATTAATTTAAATCTACTTTCGTCAACGCAGAATCTTGAAAGAAGTGAATTTTTTAAGTATAAATTATAAATGATATCAACCAAACTTCAATCCTTTCGAAATTCCAGCTATGGAAAATGTGAAGAGTTTTGTTCAGTGACCCTTTATAAAAAAAACTTAGTCTGTTATGTACAAAGACTTTTATTCTCTTTCAGTGTAATTTTAGAGAAGAAATTTCATTTTACCAATTAGAAAAATTGTAATTGTGTAAACATTACTGAAAAATATTTTTTTTTTTGAGTGCCATAAGATATTGTTACTTTGAAACCCAAACTTCCATTTGTTGTTCTATTTGTAAAAACGAACCCAAATTAATTTAGAGTTTAATCTTTCATTTTTCAATTTTTGTAACATTTTTTTCATTACATTTTTAGTTTTATTAATTTATGTTTTGGATATAGAAATATATTTATAGTAATTAGTAATATTAATAAAATAGTAAATCAAAAAAAGATACGAAGAGTGTGTATTCAATACAATTATTTTCTTTTAGAAAACCAAAAAAGGTAGATATCATTTCCCAATAAATTTGTTGAAATCAAAAATGAAAAAAAAAATCGATAAAAACCTATTTTCCAAAAATTATTTTCTTTGTCTTCTTAGTTTGTATGAATCCAAACAATCTATAACCTTGGGATGTTTCGCCTCATTACAGTTTATTATTTCACAAAACATTTGTTTAACTAAATTTGCTTTCAAAATTCTATTTTCAAATATTCGTCTCAAACAAAGCCAAAATAAAGAATACTATTTCAAAAAATTAAAGTAAAGTAAAGGAGTTGAATTCTAGGAACCAAAAAAAAGTTACAAAAGATTCAACCCAAAATAAAAGAAAAATTTAAAAAAAAATTCAATCAGATTCAGAATTATATTGAATTTCATTTTTATTGAAAATAAATAATTATCAACCCAAAGGAATTTTTCCAATAAACCTTTGTTTCTGGAAAAAAATAGAAAAATATCACATTTTATTTAACAAAATATTTATTCAATGAATTACATTAAAATACTTTTTTTCTATTAAAATTTTGGAAATTCTTTCGAAACAAAAAGTAATTTGTTTCTCAAAATTTTCCAAACAAAAATATTTTCCTAAAGAATTAAAAAAAAAACTAAAAAGGATAAGTAATCCGTATCAAATGTTACAGATAAGCTCAAGAAATAAATTATTTATATTTTTTTTTCAATATCAAAATTCTCATTTTTTTGATTTCCATTTCCTAGTTGGATTGAAAATATATTATATTATATATTATAAGCCAAATTTCAAAATTAGGGGAAACCTTTTTTAGTATTGTTTTTTTCTTTTTTTCTTTTGTTTTTTAAAAAATATAATGATAATACAATATTTTTTTTTATTAATCTGTATTAGCTATTATCTTTAAACACGTTAGTAAAAAAATATTATTATTCAAAAAAAAAAAGAATTCAATTAATTTTTTACTGATGAAAAATCTACCCCTATTTTTTAAAATAAGCCTATTCCACTCCCTTATTTATTAAAATATCACTGTATCAGGTTAAGGAAATGCTTTGAATCATTCAGTTGGGCATAAAAGTTTGTACTTGAAATATGAAAAATGTACTTTCTTTTTTAAGGGAATAGTAAACGAAAAAAACCCACAAGTAAATTTAAGAGCAAATTTAAAAAAAAATTAACACATCTTAAAATTGAAAATGAAGGAAAAATCT
This sequence comes from Anaeramoeba flamelloides, assembly GCA_027625915.1. Classification (NCBI taxonomy): domain Eukaryota; family Anaeramoebidae; genus Anaeramoeba; species Anaeramoeba flamelloides. The sequence continues at coordinate 3,512,657 of JANTQA010000008.1, forward strand.
GATTACTACAAAATCAAACTTACTTTTGAAGCTATTTTCAGAAATGAATTATTGTTTTTAAAAATTTGATCCATTTTTCTCATTTTTATAAAGTTCAAAATCCAACATATTTCTGAATTATTTTAACAAAAATATTTTATTTGAAAGAAGGAAGAAATCATATTGTTTTAGAAGGGAAGTTTACTAAAATTCACCACATAAATTAAAACCATCAAGTTCTGAATTAATTCAGAATAAAGAATACACTTTAATGTCAAAAAAAAAAAATTACAATAAAAAGAAAAAATTGATTTTTAACTGTTCTCTGAATCAAAAAAATTATTTTTTCAATTTTAAAATAATTATTAAATTAAAAAATACAAGAAAAAAAAAAACAAACAATTAAATTAAAAATTCCCCTAAAATACTTTTTTAAAACCTGGAGAAAAATCAACTTATAATCTACATAAATACCTTTTTAATTTGATTATTTATAATCAATAATTAATAACACAATCTTAATTTTTTTCAGAGAGTTATCCAAAATCCAAAGGTTAAATGTATCAATAGAATTTACATTTATTTATTAATTGTTTAAAGATTTTCAAACAGATAAAAAAATTCAAATTAATAATTCTACTAAAAAAAAAAAAAAATAGATATTATCAAATAACTGATTCTAATTTTAATATTTCCATTGTTTATACCATGAGTATTTAGAAAAGAAATTTACCTAATCATTTAAATTTCAAGAAATGTCAGAAATATTTGTAAATAAAATAAATGATTGATTTTTTTCGATCTTCAAGGATTCAATATTTGATTTATTTTTAATATATTTTTAAAATAAGATTAAAAACCCAAGGTTATTTGTTCATATAGACTTTCAGGAATTAACCGAATTGAGATTTCTTTAAAATATAAATTTTTTGAAACTTTTTTTTCTCTAATTAGATCAGAAAATCCAAACAAAAAAGGATCTTGATTTTGTGACTCAAAATTTAATTGGAAAAATGAATTCTTTTAAAAATGAGAATTCATCTCTCTAAAGTTGATAAATGAGTTCACATACGTGTTTAATTGTATCCTTGTGTAAATAATTATTCTATTACCTTTGGACAAAAAAAATAAAGAAGGGTTACTAGTCCCTTAATTGTACTAATCCACTTTAATTTTTTAACCAAAATAGATCTCAAGATTTTGAGAAAATTTTTTACCAAGACTTTCGATTTGAAAAATCCTGTTTATTTTCAAAATTCAACTTATTTCTTGATAAAGAATTCCTTATTTAGAAATTGGTCAAAAAAAAAATAAAGAGACTAACCCCTTAAATCAAAATATCATTTTTCTAATTTTTTTCAAATAATTCAAATTGTTTCTTGAATTGGAATAATAATAAATTAACTGAAGATGGAATTTCAAGAATCTGGTAAGTAAAACAACAATTATTTTTCAAATAAAAACTTTACCTCGGTTTCCTTCACTAAAAAATATAAAATCCTTTTGATTTTGTTTTTGCTTTTTAAATTCAGTTTGTTAAGATTTTCGATTTCTTTGGAAGAAAAATGTGAAACGAAATAAAGAAGAAGAAAAAACTAAAGTTTAAAAATAGTTTACGATTTCCAAAAGTTCTTTTTTCGTCAATGTTCTTGGTTTTCGGGTTTATCATTTCCAAAACTCACAAAAAAAAATAACAAAAAAAAAAAAAAAAAAAAAAACAAAAAAAAAAACAAAAAAAAAGATTATATGCTAATTTATTACACGGGACAATGTGATCTCGAAAATATGAAAGATTTGATCGAAAACAAAGGAGCGAATGTAAACGCCTATGATGATGAGGGCTATTCCCCACTTCATCTTTGCTGTTTAAATGATCCCACAACAGCAATTTTAAGATATTTACTATCTGTTGGGGTTGACGTTAACCAAACTTTACCTGAGACTGGCGACACTGCACTTCATCTCCTAAGCCAAAAAGGAGACTTGGAAAAAATTTCCATTTTGCTTGAGCATTTAGCAGATCCTTTTGCAACGAATAATGACGGATATTTACCACAACACATTGCTGCAAAAAATGGGCAAACACTTGTTATTCACTACTTTTTGAAATACCTCTTTGAAACAAACAGAGAAAACCAATTGGGTAATCAAAAAACTCTTGACTTCTTAAATTTAAATAAAAAAGAAGAAGAAAAAGAAAAAAGTGAAATCAGTGAAAACAGTGATGAAGAGGAAAAAGAAAAGGAAAAGGAAAAGGAAAAGGAAAAGGAAAGGGAAAAAGAAGAAGAGGAAGAGGAAGAGGAAAAGGAAGAGGAAAAGGAAAAGGAAAAGGAAGAAGAAGAAGAAGAGGAGGAAATTGAAAAAGTTACTGAAAAAACAAACAACAAAACACAAAAGCAAACACAATACCAAGAACAAGAATCAAAAATCATTGATTATATTAATCCAAGAACTGGAGAAAGTATGATCCATTTGGCAAGCGAAAATGGATACCTTCAAACGATTATTTATTTATTAAGTGAGCAAGCGAAATTAGACTTGCAAACAAAAAAAAAAGAAACAGCTTTACATTTGGGGATCAAGTCTACAAACGAAAAAATTGTGAACGAATTAATAATCAGGGGCGCAGACTTATCTGTCTGTAATGGATCAAGTCAAAATGCAATTGATCTTCTTTATGAAAACGAGTTGTCACATAGCTTAATGGTAGCTGAAAAATGTGTTAAAAAATATGGTGACCGGGGGCTGGCGCCATCACCTGAAATCACGTTGCTAATAAAAAACCGGAACAGGTGGATAAACTTTTATTTCTTTGCACCAATGCTGTTGTATTTATTTATCTGTTGGTCGATCCGATCGATGGAATTCAAATTCTCGATCCCATTATCTTTGATTTCATTGGTAATATTTAATTTCAAGGCCTCCTTCCCCTTGCCATTATTTCGGTATTCACATTCTCCAATTTTAGCTGGTAGCGTTTTTTCGATAGTTCTTTTCACCTTTTTAACTTCTGTGTTCCAAATAACGCCAATAATTAAGTTTCGGAATTCAAAACTGTTTGTTTTCATCTATTATTGTATTGCCATGACTGTAATTATTTCTTATTTGCTATCTCGCTATTTGAATCCTGGCTTTATTGATCGCAAGCCATGTAACTTACAACAACTAATTGAACATAGCTGCAATGGGATGAAATCCGAGAATTGGTGTTCAACGTGCCGAATTCGAAAGCCGCTTCGCAGCAAACATGACAGATACTCGAACAAATGTGTCTCATATTTTGATCATTTTTGTAGTTATACGGGCAATGCAGTTGGCCAAAAGAATTATATATTTTTATTCATATTTATGCTTTTTTCCTTCATTTCTTCAGCAATGTACATTGCTCTGTCAATAATATACTTCAAGGATTACATTTACCCCAAATACAACACAACTCTAGATTCCTTCCAATTTTTGCTAATCAGAAAGCAAATTTTTATTTTCCTTTTATTTATCCAACATTTATTCCTCCTTTATTTTGAAATTAGAATGTTAAAAGATAGATACCAACATATTACAAAAAACCTTACACTGAATGAATCAAAAAATGCCCAAAGATTATCTTATTTTAAATTCAACGACCATTTTGCCAATCCCTTCGATTTGGGCAATTTACAAAATTGGAAGCAATATTTCTATCTTTCAAATAAAATTAATTGGTATAACATCATGAAATTATCAGATATCCCCAAAGAATCAATAAATCCACATTTAAGAGAGCATATAGAAACTCACAACTTATAAATATAGGATAATTAATGCTATTTATCCATCATTATATATCTGTTATTATATAAGTATTTTTTATTCATTCATTAATAATTTTTTTATTATATAAATATAGAATCTATTAATTATTTAATAATAAAATGAACATTTTTGCAATTAAATTTTAAGGGAATTTTTTTTTTCACTAAAGCATAATTGATGGCAATATTTAGACAGATATTTAAAATCCTTTTTGGATTTATTATTATTTTAATTAGTCTGTTAATTGCTTTTCATATATTTATTTTTTATTTTATTTCATTTTATAATTTTTTGATTGATACTTTCCTTTTAAAATAATTAAATTGTTAAAAATTCAAAAAATAAAATAAAAATAATGTTAACGAATGTTGTCCAAATAAATTTTTATTTTTCCAAGTTAACGCTAATAAACCTTGAATATTACAAATTTACAAAAAAAAAATAAAGAAATAAAAAACTGATTACCAAGATATAATTTTTAAATCTTTATTAATGTTAACTGTTATTTATATTTTAATACACAAGATGGTTGAAGGGGGTAAAATAAAATTATAATTTTTAATTATGTTCTCACCTTAGGAGTTTTTATGATAAAAAATTAATGATCCTATTTGTATTATAGGATTAGTAACTTTTTTTTATTTTTTTTACCAAAATCTATAGAGAATTTATTTTTACAAATATCCAATTCAACTTGATAAACAAACTTCCTTTATTAACATTAAGTTGAAATTATTATAATTTTTGAACGAATTACTTTCTTTTAAATTAATTGTAAAGTCAAAAAGATGCTGAAACTTTTCGTTTTATTTTTTTTTAATTTGAAAAAAGTAAGAATTAAAAATTTTTTGAACCTTTTAGTTTTTATGAATTTGAACTGTTAAAAATTTCTGATAGTTTATAAAACAAATAAATTTGAGAATCTAATCTTATTTTGTAAAATACAAGAAAAATTATTCAAATATTGAATCCTGGAAGATCTAAAAAAATTTCTGAAAACGAAAATTAATCTTTCCAATTAATAAACATTTTGAATTGTTTAAAAACGTTTAAAATGTTTTATTAAGAATATTTATTTCTTTTGGCTCTCTGATTGTAATTGGGTCTTTTGGAAAGTTGATAAAAATCTAATGAATATTTTTCAAGAATTATTGTGAAAATCTTTGTTTACATTTAATTTAATGAATTAATTTATAATTTTGATGTATATTTTGAGGATTTTTTTGAATAATATTTCATGAAATAACAATCGATATTCATCAAATGAAATTATATTTACATATTATCAAACTTTCAAATCAAATTTTTTAATAACATTAATTGACATTTGGATCAAATTTCAATGATTTCTTTTTTTTTTATCGAAAGTTGTTCTCTTTATAACATCCTTTCTTGAAAATTATAGAAATTATTAGAAATTGAACCAAAACAATTATTTCTAGTTTTTGAATTTAATAGTTCTTTTTAAAAGTGTGAAAAAATAAGTTTAAAGCACGAGTGCCAGTATAAAAGCAAAAAAGGCTATTTTTTTGTTATTTTTTTTAAATTAACTTTTTTGGAATATCCATAAGTTATTATTTTGTCACGATTACGTGGTTAGACTTGAATAGTAATCGTTTTTGCATTTTTACAGTAATTTTTATCAATGGTGTTTTTGAAAAAGGAGATAGAAAAAAAACGATAAAAAAAAACCCCATTTTTTGCTTTTATGCTGGTGCTGCGTTATTAAAAATACTTTTTAACAATTATTATTATTATTCTTTATAATAAAAGTATCAAACTTAATTTTCTCAAATAAATTAGATCAAATTGAGTTTAATTTGTTTAATATTTATGACTTTATAAATAAAGTTCTCAAGATAACCCACTTTATTGAAAAATAAAATTAAAAAATACCAATTAATAACCACAAATTAATTATATGAACTTCCATTTTAAAATCAAATATAAACCCTTTTTAAAACAAACGGGTATACCTCTCAAATCATCAATACTAGTAAATTTGATTGTTAATCAGATAATTTCTTTTATGTAATTTTCATTTTAATTATTCATGTTTTTATTTTTTGTTTTTTTGATTTTTGGATATTGAACAGTTGAAAAATGAACAAAAAAAGAGAGATAAGAAGAAACCAATTTGGAAATAATCTACCAGTGTATAAATGGAAACAGTTTAAGTTTGATTTCAAATGAGATAGAAATAGGAATTTTGAAAGACCATTATTGGATTGATGTATGGAACAAAGAAAAGAGAAAATATCGAAAAAAACAATCCCAACAAAATATCAGATGAATTGCGGTTTTGTCTTTTAAAATGAGACTTTAAAGAACAAAATTTTGAGATTGTAAAGAGTTATCAATAAAATTGTAAATAACCTTTTCAACAATTCACCCTGTTCAAAGGTTTTTATCAATTTGATAATTCTTTTTCTTAACAATTTACAAAACGAGATTTCTCATTTCAAATTAAAGGACACATCAATTTTTAAAATATTTAATTTTAATTTTTGTTGTTTTGTTTTATTGAGTTTTAAATCTTCAGTTGAGTGTTTTTTAGGTTTTAAAGAGTTTATCATATTTTAAAATGATTCTACAATTAATTTGATTCAATTATGAACAATACTTGAAAATTTATGTGACCTTTTATTTGAAAAAGAGTTTTATTTATATATATATATATATATATATCAGTTTTTTATGATGAAACATTTTTTAAAGATCATATTTGGTACTCCACTAAATTTGATTCTATCAAATAAAAAATTCAAATTTAAAAAAATACATTTGAAAAAATAATTTTATTTAAAAAACTAATGTTCAAATTTGCTATTAGAAGAAGGAGAAAGTGATAATCTTTTTGAAGTATTTGATCTCGATTCCGTTTCAATTGCCAAAATTTCTCTATATAATGTTTGTGCTGAGATTTTGGATTTTTGGCTAATTTCAGGGATGTCTAACAATTCTTCGCATTTCTTTTTCGCTTTACTAATCTCGTAATTGTTTTTGTAGTATTCTGCAAGGAAATATAAGGGCTGTATTTTCAAAAGCTCGTCTGATCCGAGTTGTATTATCATCGAAAGTGTTTTTTGCCAATAGAAGGCCGCGGTGTCGATCTCGCCGATGGTCTCAAAGAGGTTAGCTAAATGCTTGAAGGGCAAATAACCCTTTTGGTCTTTGTTTTGCTCCGCGCGTTGATAGCATTTGATTGCGTTTTGTATCTGTCCCAGTGATTCGTGGCAGTTGCCCAGGGCACACCAAAGTCTTGAATCGAAGGGCCGCAATTGCACGGTCTTGTTGAAATAATATAAAGCAAACAGTGGCAATTGGAGCAATTCGTAAACATGCCCCAGCCCATACCAGGCCCTATAATCCCTGGGTGCCAGCTCAACCCCGCGTCTATATGCCTGTATTGCAGCGCTAAAGTTTTTCAGCTCGATATATTCGTGGCCCATTAGGATCCAAGCGCTGCTGTTGGTTAATTGCAATTTCAAAGTTCTTTGGAAATAAGTGATGGCCTTTTCGTGCTCACCCCTCAACGAAAAATAATTACCAACAATGATACAGGTCTGAGGGCGATATTTGGCAAACTGTAAACAGTTGTGCGCAAGGTGTGACAATTCTGCCTTTTTGCGATTGACAAACAAAATGTTGCTATAAACGTCCATTCCCTCCAAAGACAGGGGATCGATTTTATGTAACTTTTTATACAATTCCTCTGCCGTGTCAAAGTCTCCTGACAGATAAGATGCCCTTGCCTGCAGAGACAAAATATTTGTGCCAAAATTAAATTTGCTATTCAGTTTGTTACATAACTCGAAGACCTTTTCATATTTGGAGTGCCCGACTAAAAAATAACACAAAAACATTTTATACATTGAGTTATTGAGAATCTCTTCTCCAAAGTTTAATAACGACAACTCACGGGGGGTCTCTAACAAGTCAGACAGCTCTAACCAACAGGACCAATTATATGGAAACTTGTTAATACTTTTTGTTAATGATTGAATGGCTTCATTGGCCTTTTCGAGCCCAACAAGAACCAGCGCATAAACATATTCACAAAACGGATCAAGGTCTTCCTTCTTCTTCTTTTGGTAATTTGTTATTAAATTATACAATGGCAACAGCTCTTTGTTTTTATATTTGCCCAAGGTCCCCAGGAGGTTGCCCTCTTGCTGGATCCTTTCGTCCCTTTGCTGCTCACCAAGTATATACCTTGAATAGCAATGAAGAAAAAAGCTTTTTTTTGTGGTCTTCCCCTCGAGTAAATGCGAACACCTTTTGTATTCCTTTAATTGAAACAAATTCCTTGCCAATTGGAAGGTAGGATCAAGATCTTCACCTGTTAATTGAATAGTTATCGTTTCTTCTTGTCCCAAACCTTGCTCTTTTTCTTTCTTCTTTTCTTTTTCTTTTTCTTTTTCTTGTTCTTGGTCTTGTTGTTGTTCTTGTACTTTTTTGATTTGGGTTTGATTTTGAAAAACGCTATGGATTTGTGTCGAGAGCCATTTTGACGAAACATACAAACACCTCTCATTTAATTCACGTATTGCTAAAAATGCTGTTTTTTTATCCATTTTATTCTAAATTTAATGGTATTTATTTCCTTTTTGAAAAAATGTTAAAAAAATGTTACTTTTTTGAAATTTTTTTCCTTAATTAATAACGAATAGTTCACAAGTTTTTTTTGAGTACTTTTTTCTTCACGTTTTAGGATTTGTAATTATTAGTCTGATCCCCCTTTACTTAAATAGAAGATCCCAATATGTACATTAATTTATTTTGGAACAATTGAAATAGTTTGAAATTTTATTTGAATAATAAAAGAGATAAAAATTTTAATCGGTTTTCCTGTTGTTTTTTCTCCACAAATAGAGCTTTCAAGGCAATAAATTATAATTTCATTCTTAATTTATTAGTATAGTTCTTTTTAATAATATATATATATATATATATATGTTAGGTACTCTCAGAATCCTTAGTAATAGAATATTGAATTGATTGAAAAAATGAGAATTATCGGAAATTTTTATAAAATATAAGGGACTATTAAACTCAAAAAATCTTCAAGTAGAATTAACCAGCAAATTCATAAAAATATTACCGTGTCTTGAGATTGAAAAATATCTAAAAATTTGATAACTATAAAAAACAAAACTTAGTTTTAATGCAATTTTCAGAAACGAATTATTGTTTTTAATATCTTGATCGATTTTTATCATTTTCAAAAAGATCAAAATTCAATCATATTTCTGAATTATTTAAAAAAAAAATATTTACTTTGAAAGAAGATTGAAATCTTAATATCTGGAAAGGAAGTGTACTAAAAATTACTTTTAAGAATAAAACCTTTAAGTTATAAAATAACCCAATATAAAAAATCTATATAATTTCATCTTAAATAACAATAATTATTTTAAACCTGAAAAAAATCTTATATTTTGATTCAAGGAATAGTTCAAATCAATTTATTCTTTTTATTGAATAAAAAAACTGAGAAAAAGAACCAAACAAAGAAATTAAAAATTCTTCCCAAAATAATTCTATAAAACCTTGAAAATTCAATGTATATTCTAAAGAAATAATTTTTAATTTCATTATGTATAATCAATAATTAATCACTCAATCTTTATTCTTTCAGTGAGTTATTAACCCCAAAAAGACCTAATTTATCAATATACTTTAAAATTATTTCTCATTTTTTTAAGATTTTCAAACGAATAAAATTAATTCAAATAAAAAATAGTTCTAATAAAAAAAAAATTATAGATACTATCAAAGAACTGAATTTAATACAAAAACAATTCCTTGTTCATACTCTTAATCTTTGAAAAAGAATATTTCTAAACTCTTAATTTTCAAGAAATTTAATAAATATTTGTGAATAAAATAAAAGATCAAATTGTTTTTGATCTTCAAGGATTCGATATTTGGTTTATTTTTCTCTAAAGTTATAAAATAAGATTAAAGGTTCAAGGTTATTTGTTAATAAAAACACCCAGAAATTACTCATAGTGAGATTACTTCAAATAAAATTTTTTTCCAAATTTTTTTTTTTCTTTTGGAATCTAAAAATCCATCTCAAAAAAAGGATCTTGATCTTTTCGACCGAAATTTCATTGGGAACAATGAATTCTTCAAAAATGCTTACTCATCTCGCTAAAGTTAATAAATGGAGCTGTATCTCGAGTTTAATAATACTCCTGTGTAAATAATTACTCTATTACCTTTGAGAATAAAAAAACATAAGATTTTCTAGTCCATTAAGGAATTTGGGTCACCATATATTAGTCTGCAAATTAAATTAAGTTGTAATTGGCTGTAAACATATAAAACATTTATGTTTAATATGGCTCGAATTGTTTTTTACAATCAATCTAATTTAAATTACAGTCAGTTCAACTTTTAAGACACAAACTGCTACGATATTTAAGGCATAACAAAAATCTCAAATTAAGACACAAAATTCAGATTCTAAACCCCAATTCAAAATTTTTAACACACCAAAATTTGATTTGTGAAGAAAAAAACTTATTTAATCAATTCAAGAAGAAATACCAAATTAGAACCATTCACTAATTGAAATGTTAACACTTATTTATAAATTACAATACTCACAAAACAATAAATAAATAATTATAAATACAAATAAATCATGGGTGTGTTAAAAATTTTGGAGAGAGCAAAACAAAAAAATACATTAGTAAATTTGTTGAAATTCTATTAGGAATATTGATCGATCAAAGGTTAGATACTACCAACTAATTTTATTTGAGTTCTTTTATTTGGAACAACTTGACTTTAACATAATATAAACCTTGTAGAAAAATTTTGATGGATGAAACAAATTACGTAATTAAAACAATGAAATGAAAACTAAAATTAAAACATGAAAAAATGATTTTCATATTTGACAAAAATCAAAATTATCTTCAATTTCAATGAAATTGTATTATTGTGATTGTTTGGAACGTTTTAGCTATGTGGAAAATTTTGAATTTTAGTTTAGTAAAATAAATTGTAAAAAAAAAATTACAAATTTTGTGCCTGAATTTGAGATTTTTTTGTGCCTTAAATTTCGTTGAAAGTTTTTGCCTTAATAGTGGAACTGACTTTAATGAAACAATGAATCTTTTGATTTTTTTTTTAATGATGTTTTTCAAATCAAAAGACAGAAAATGAAACAAAAAAATTATATTACCGGTATTTATTATTTAAATGGAATAAATTTTGATCTCATTTAAGTTTTTACAATTTTGAAATTTAAATTATTTTAGTGTAATTAGTTCAATTAAAATTTAAGAAATAAGGATCCAATAATAAAAAAAATATAAATAACTAGATAAATTACCTAAAAATATAGTTCTTTTAAAATTTTACTTATGTAGAACAATAGAAAAATTGAAAATTGAAATTAATTACTATAATTTTTAAAAAAGAGTATTTAAAAAGTATTTTTTAAATTTATTAATATTTTACAAAATGTTCAATTTATTTAATAACTCAAGTATATAAAAGACAATTTGTTTTGTTATTAAAGTAATTCCAAAATAAAAAATTATGAATTCGCATAAATAAGAGAAATTACCAACCCCTTCTTAAAATAAAAATTAAAAAAAGTAAATATTTTTACATTTTATTAATTTCAAAATTTATTTACAAATTATTATAATATAAATTGAATGGTTAATTATTTTTATGTAATTTCTATGAAACGAAAATAGTATAATGAAAAAATTAAATTCAAACTTCAAGTTAGAGAAAACTATTACTACAATTATCATGTCACCCTTCTTAATCAAATTTATTCGCAATATTAACAAGATTCCTGTTCTTAAAAATCTTGAGGCTGTTTTATTTGTTGTTTTTAATAGTATTACGATTTTATATAGTCTATAATAAAGAAAAAAGGGTATTTTGGGGGTAAAAAATTTTAAATGGATGCCACAATGAATTTTCCTTAAATTCTACTTTAGGATATTGTTTTTGAAGAGATAATAACTTATAATTTTGAAAGTACTCTTCTTTTATAAAAGAACCCAAATACAGAAAAAAATAACTGATGATAAATATTATGTGTACTAGGTTTTTTTTTACTTTAGAAATAAACAGAAAATTTAGTAAATTTTCTTTTTATTACAAAATTAAAAAAAACTAACAAAAAATCAAAAAAAAAAATATTTTTTCCAACTTTAGGGGATAAGAATTCTTTCATAGTCTAAATAATTGTTCCCCTATTTGAAAAATATTCATTGAATTTCAAAAAACTTGTGAAATATAATAAAAGTTCCTTTTAACCCTGAAGAAATAATTTTTAAATTTTTTTACTATTAAATTTTAAAAAATCTTAATAGAACCTGAAAAAGATAACTAAGATCAATTAATAAAATAATATATAAATAAATAAGGCCAAAATGGGGGATTCAACACAACACAGTTTTTTTAATAATACCTTTTTTATATCAGTTTTTCTTTGAATGGGCAATTATTAAAAATGTTTTGAAAAAATTGACTATTTTTGAAAATCTCTCAAACAACCCACTTTGTTGTAATTTTGATATTCAAGGAGAGTCTTATTGAATTTGTTGGTTTTGTTGATAATAATATAATGGATTATTCTTTAAAGTTAAATCATTTCTTCTTTTTGCTTGATTTTACTTTTTGTTTTCAGTAAGGTTACTATAAAAAATCTGAAATATCTTTTTTTTTCAATTGGACAATACCCTAATTTCACTGTGTCTACCATTGACGAATTTCAAAATGGGAAATTATAAAGAGAGCAAAACTAATCGAAAATTCACAAACAAAAAAGTAAAACCTCTTTTCAACAATAATTTTTTTTTTTTCTTTTTGTTTGTCAGACAGATAACTTAAATCTTTGTGCAAGCCAATTTATAAATTATTGTGAGGACTTGAATTGCAGTTCTTGATGATTTTGCAAACCATTGAATATTAAATTTCAGACCAATGAAATCAGTTTTTTTTTCAAAGTTTTTTTTTTCAAAGTTTTTTTTTTTCCTCTTTTTTGTTTCTGTGAAAACAAATTTAAAATTTAATTATTTTTTCTAATTTTTGAATGATCACTAATTACAATAAGTTTTGGTGGGTTAATTATTCCATTTTCTTCTCTTTGCTTCACCACAAAAAAAAATACAAATCTAAAAAGAAAGAGATTTAAAAAATGACAAAGTTTTATTTCGGATCCTTTTCAGAAGAAAAGCAAATTGGTAAAAAATAAAAAAATATCAAAAAAAATCAAAAGAAGATTAAATGGCTTTGTTTGTTGTTTAATATTCAAAATCCAAATTAATCTGAAAAAAACTTAGCGAGCATATTTTTGAAAGGTGGTGCAATCGAATTTTTGAATTTAATCGTTTTGTGAGCCAGAACCAGATCCTTCGCTTGTTTGTGAATCCTGTGAAGTACTTAAATCGTCTTCACTTAGGAGATCACTAAAGCTACCAGAGTCCGAACTTAAATCGTAATTAGATTGTTTTAAAGGTTTGTGACCATTTTTAGTTCCTGAAGGACAAATACAACCCATGTTTTGGAATTGAGTAATTAATTAAAAGTTGAAAAGAGAAAAAAAATGACACAATAAAGCAAACGAATAATTTACTAAACAAGAGAGTAAAAAATTGAGAAATGGGTATCTTTAAACAAGTTAACCCTTGAATTCTTCAAAATTAATATACAAGGTTTCGAAAATTTGAAATTTATTTGTTTACATGACCAACATAGTAAGATTGAAGAAGATAGATTTTACTTCATTACTCGAGTGTAAACATTAAAATTTAGATTGGGTTAATAATCTGATAAATTCGTAATTAATTTTTATCAATTAAAAGATACTATTTTGAAGAGGGATTAAATAAGATTCTAATTGGTGAGAATTATTGTTATGTCTCAAAGTAAAAAAAAAACAAATATTAAACCCAAAATTTTTGATTGATGGGGGTTGCTGTCTTCTGAAGATTAGTTGACAATTAAAGTGTGTTGAAATTGAAAAAAAATTGCTCTCAATCTCAAAATCACGAAAACTATCAATCATATCTGTTTTAGAAATTGGCAAATGCCCTTAAAATTGATTTGTGTTTATTTTTCAGGGTGAAACGAAGCTCATACAGTATATTTTAAGGAGGGCAATTACATTTTAAATTTTTTAAGGGAAACACAGTTTATTCCAAACCGAATTAATCAAATCATTTCTTTAACCAAATACATTTATATTTTAATAAAAACAGAAGTGGAATATATCCTAATATAATATTTTAACAGGCCAATTAAAAAAAGGGAAATCAAAAAAAGGTGAAAAAATTGATCAAAAAAAAAATAAATATACATCATTTATATATTGATGTTCTCTCTCTAATTTAGTAGAATGACTTTTTTTTATTTGGTTTTATTTTTAATTTTGAAGGGAAAAAACTTTTTATTGGTAACTTTTTTAGATACAAATTTCTTCCGATTCTTAAGAATTTCCAAAATGATTTTAAAAATCCTATTATCATTTAATTGATTTAATTCAAGTTATATTTCTAGAAAATCAGATATTTTTTTAATTTCTTCTTCAGAAATAAAGATCTATTGGACGAATTTTTATGATTGGATAATTAATTATTTTCTCTTAAATTGAAAAACTCAAAATAATTCGGAATTATGATTAAATTTTTTCTGTTTATTTTTCTATTTCTTTGTGTTGAAAAAGTTTGTAAATATTATGTGATTTGGAGAATTCAATCCCTTGATTTGAATTTTTAAAGTAGTATTCTTTGTTTTGGCTTTGTTTGATAAAAATATTTGATAATTGAATTTTGAAAGAAACAAATTTGTAAAAAAATGTTTTGTAAAACAATAATAAATTGTAATCGGACGAGAAATTCAATACAATGTATTGTTTGGGCTTGTTTAAATTGAGAAAATAAAGAAGAAATCTTTAAAAATATACTTTGAGTTTTTTTTTATAATTCTTGATTTTAAACAAGTTTATTTAGAAAAGAGATCTTTCTTGTTTGATCTTCAAAAAGATAATATTTAAAATACACACCTACCCAGGTCTATTTTTTTCGTTTATTATTTTATTAATTTTAAGCATTTGTTTTAAAACGTTCTCGAATCAAAAACATTATTTAATAAAACCAAAAATTTAATACAAAAGATTATTCAAAAAATAGAACAATTAAATACTCAACACTAAATTTATTTTGGTTCTATTTTTCTTTTTATAAATAGAAGAATAAGAAATACTGTTGTGATTTCAAATGTTTCAATATCCTTTGGTACTCATAAAAATTTTTTCAAGTAATATTTTTAAAATTTTATTTTTTATAATAGTAAAATGTACCTACACCCTTAAATTTGAATAAACAATAAATTCTTATTTTTTTTATTTATGATCAGCTTTGTCCTCTCTACCTATAGTTTTTTATATTAAATAGACATTTTAAAGAAAGAAACCAAAATAAATACTTTTCGAAAATTTAAATTATTAAAATTTAAAGTGGTAGATATAACTTTTTATAAAGTTTCTGATTGAAAGAAAAGAATTATTAATGATTTTTTTTTTATTTTTTTATTTTTTAGCCTTTGGAAAATTATATTGGATATTTCTATACTCCGATCTTATCAAATAAACTTCTAGAGTTGTGTCTTGAGTAATAAAAGGGTTAAATAACATTCATTTGATTTTTTTCAAAATATTGTTCTAATTATAAATTTGGACTACTAAAATGATTGTTTTCTTTTTCAATGCCTTTTAAGACAAGCTATTCATTATTTAAAATATTTTCAAGGTTAAAAGTGGTTAATATCAATAAATAGAATTGATATTTATTGAAAAGCACAAAATTCAATCTTTTGAAATGACCTCTTTTTGATTCATTACCAAAAAAAAAAAAAGGATTTTTTTGTTCGAATTCATAAAATGATTTTTTTCAATTTTTTTATCAAAACCATCTTTTAATTCTTTTAATACAGTCTCTTCCACTTTTAAGACACACTAAATCAAAGAAAAATTAGTTTACAGGAAAAATTCAAAATTAATAAACGAAATTTCCTAATCTTTTTTAGACACTTATTTTACTAGAATTTGAAAGTTCTGCCAAAATTTGAGATTTTTTTTATTTCTTAAATTTTGTTGAAACTTGTAACTTCAAAATAAAATTGATTGTAAATTCATTTTTTTTTTAAAATAAATCTTAATTTGAAAAAAACTTTAAGGGACTGGTCTCTATTAGTATTTTTTTTTAGACTTATTAATTTGAATTCGTTTTATTTGTTTGAAAATATTTAACATATTGAAAAATAATAATCAAGGCTATAGATTCTTGTAATCTTTGGGTTGTTAATAATCCATTATAACAAATTAATATTGGGCTATTAATTATTAATTATAAATAATCAAATTAAAAAGGTATATCTTTATTTTATAAGTTGAATTTTCCAGGTTTTATAAAAGTATATTGGGAGAATATTTAATCTAATTTTTTGTTTGTTTAGCTCTGATTTTTTTTTCAACAAATAAAAAGAAAAAATTGTCCTGAGCTGTTTTTTGAGTCAAAATATTAGATTTTTTAAGTTTATAAGAATTATTGCATTTTTTTTGAAATTGAGTAAATATTTTATACTGTGTCATTTTTAAAGCTTAATGGTTTTATATTTTCAGTGTATTTTAGTAACTTCTATACAGGTAATCAAATTTCTTTCTTCTTACCGAGAAAATATTTTTTTTTAAATAATTCATAAATATGTCAGAATTTTGAACTTTTCTTAAAAGAAAAATGAACAAAATTTCAAAAACACTAATTCATTTCTGAAAATACTTTTTTAAAGAAAGTTGGTTCTTGTAGTACTCAGGTTTTTTAGTTATTTTTTGAATTTTAAGACGAAGTAGATTTAATTGAACTAAAAACTTTTCGAATTTTTTAATATGTTAAAGGGGTTTTATCCATTTCACACAACCATTGAAAAACTAAAAAGAGGAAAAAAAGTGATTTTTTTTATTCTTTCCCATTAGTTTTAAAAAAAAAAAAAATTACAAATAAATAATATTATTATAAATATTAACCAACTTTTAAAATTTTTCACATATTTAGGACATATTTTTAGATTTTTATTTTAAAAAAGTGAAAAATTGACCAGAATTAAAACTTTTTATAAGTTTTCTAATTAAAAAAAGTGAAGGTCTCAACTTTAAATTCGAGGTAGAGGTTACAGTAGGAAGAAAAACACCCTTTTTTTTTTTTTTATTTTTTTTTATTATGAAAAAGAGGTGATTATATAAAACTACATCAAGTTTTCCATAAAGTTTTTTTTTAAAATCAATAAATAAACTAAAAATTTAGTTAATTTTTGGTTTACGAGATAAAAAAAAAAAAAACAGTCCATTTCTTTTCAAAAAATGAAAAGAATTGAGTAAAATCAAAGATTTTACTCCGTTCTTATGAATTATGGAAAGCCACCATTAGTTTTTCTTGAATTTTCTTGAAATGTAAAGAAATTTTATTAGATTTTCGAAACAAAAACAAAAAGTAAAAAAAACATAGGTACTCTAAACCACTTGAAAACACTCAATATCATTTCCTAAAACTCTAAAATTATATTTAAAATTTTTTATATTAACTATAATTTAGGCAAGATTATGACTCATCGTATATCTTTTCTTTCAAAAATGAAAAGAAAAATTTATTTCGTTAAAAATACCCAGAAAAAGATATTAAAAGAGAAAAAAAAGCAAGAAATTAAAGATAGTAGGTTTTATTGGTAAGGGTTAAGTACTCAAGAGCTCTTAATCTGTTCAAGAGAGAGTTTTGAAGTGACTAAATTTGTGACTCCTAATTCAAAGAGTAGTCAAAAGAACATTTTAATTACATCCATTAGAAGTATTTTAAACTCAATTTAGTTTTCTGGAATGAAAGATAGTAAAAATAATAGAACAAAAGTAAAAACTTGATTGAAAAGTTTAATTTTGAAACCCAAGTGTCGAATAGGTTGGTTATTTTTTGGTTTTATTTAGAAAATTTAGAGATCAATACCATAATTTATTTAAATAAAGAGATCTAAATATTTGAACAACTATATGTTTAAATGAAATAGCTACTTTATTAAGTTTTAATTTAGAATTTATTAGATGGGTTGAATCTAAAAAGTGTTAAGTTTTTAAAAATAAGAATTTCGTTTCGAAATTTTCTTTTCTGTTACTCTTTTTTTTTTTATTATTTTTTATTTTTTTTTTATTGCATGTTTCCCAAATCTTGTTTGAGCAAAATACCAGCACAAGAAACCACTCGACAACTAAAACCCCATTTCAAGTAACAATTTGACAGATTTTTTGGAAAGTTCAATTCCGTTCGCTTTGGTTGGTTTCAGATTGCATTAGATGAATTCAGTTCTCTACAGTTGTATAAGTCCAGTTCGATTCGTTTCAGAGATCTCATCATGAACAAGTTTGGTTAGGTTAGTTATAACCAAGTCTAACAATTCTTAGAATGATTTTTTTATTCCTTTTGCCTTTCCCAAACACCTAAAAAAACAGAAAGAGGGAGAAACCGAAGAAACCCAAAAACTTAAACAACTTAAAAAGGGAAATTTGGAAAAGGTAAAAAGAATAAAAAAATCAAAAACACTTTTTTTTAAAAAAGTGTTCACACTTTATTTAAATGCTAAACTTTCAAAAAGTTTTAATTCTGACAATCTCGAAAAAAAGTTTGCTCACTTTTTTAAAAAAATTGTATTTAAAAATATAATAATTAATTTAAAAAAGCCACTCTAAAAAATCGAGGCCAAGACCCTTTTTAATGGGATTCTGAAAACAAACAAAAAAACAATAAATAAAAAATTTCTATTTCCGATTTTCAATAGTTTGCTATCTACTTTTGAAAACTTTCATTTGTTTTATGATTTTTTAAAAATGACATTTATAAATTAAAAAAAAAAATAATTGATTCAAATCAACAATAAATGCTCTTTAGTTATAAATGTTTACAATTATAACAAACGAAATTGGTGCTTTGGGAATATTGTTTCAGTGTCAGCACTACTGTATTGGCACAAAACACGTTATTACAGATGGAATATCTATTTGTAAGCTTTTTTTCGTCGTCGTTAAAATTATTGATTTTAATTTTTTTAAGGTCTGTTTGGTGCTTTGATAATTTCAGTTTTTTACAAAGGTGATTACATTTATGCTTACTTTTAAAAAGCTGTTCAAAGGTTTTGATATTTTTTTTATTTTTTTTTTTTTGATTATTATTATTATTATTATTATTCTTTTTTTGTTTCTCAAAGTGATCCTTGGTGATTATTCTTGGTGGAGAATAAATGCCGCCCTTATAATGTGAAGTTAAATGATACCCCTTTTTAGTTTTGATGATCATGCTTTTATTGGATCTAGCAAAGGCATAATGCTCAAAGGCATTCAATTCAGCCATTTTCTCTTTATATTCTCCCCTTTTACGGGCCTTTTGTGAAAGCCAGCCGTATTCCACCAACGTGCCGCCATCTTCTTTAAATGGCTCTGTTATTAAAATGTAATTGTAATGCGGACTTTTTAAATCATTAAATTGAATGATCATTCTATTTAAATAATCAATCGAATATTGGGAATGCAAGTTGTTCCATTCCTGGCTATATTTGATCACCATCGCATAGTTTCCAATTTCTGCTTTATATCTATTCAATTGTTCCTTCATGGAAAGATTTTTATAGGCTACATTGATTTTCGCAATCAGCTGTTTGCCATTGTCAAGTTGTAACAAAAACACATCATGTGTTTTAGTTCTTTGGTAACAATAGGGCAAAATGCCCACTTTGATTTCCCTTTTTTTATATTTTAATGAATTGGCTTTGTTTTTTTGTTCATCATATTGGTAATAAAAGCAACTAGCTCTTTCAAAACGGTAAATGGGCTTAAGAGTATTTATATGATTTAAATCATGGAAAATATCACAATAATGATGTGTATAATAATCATAAGCTCTTTCAAAAATTTTATTTTTTTTGAATATTTTATCAAATTTTACAGTGGGTATTTGATTACTATCATTATTATTGTGAATATGATTTGGATCGATTTTATCAGATACATATTCAAAAATTTCATCCCATAAACCAGTAAAGAGATTATTAAATAACTCATCATTTTTATTTAGGTTTTGATTGTTTAGTTCTTGATTTTTATTAATATTATCTTCTGTTCCAGTTTCATTGTTTTCTTTCTTCTTTCCCTTCTTCTTCTGATCACACTCTTTATTGTTATTGTTCATGCCACTGTTGCTTTTGTTATTATTACCATAATAATTTCGATAATGGATTGGACTCCTCTTTCCATGATTAAATATTTTTTCAATTCCAAAAAAATTTGTTTCATTTTCATTTGCATTTTCATTTTTCTTTTTCCTTTTCTTTTCTTTTTCTTTTTCTTTTACATTTGCATTTTTCTTTTCATTTTCAATTTCATCTTCTTTTTCAATTTCATTTTCATTTTCATTTTCCTTTTTCTTTTTCTTTTCTTTTTTATCTTCATTTTCTTTTTCATTTTCATTTTTATTTTTCTTTTCTTTTTCAATTTCATCTTCTTTTTCTTTTTCATTTTCAATTTCATTTTCATTTTCTTTTTCATCAACATTTTCTTTTTCTTTTTCCATTTTCTTATCTGAAAGTTCAATAATATAATATCTAATATTTTTTTTTCTCAAAACTTTAAGGTCACCAAGGCATTTTTTTGTCAAAGAAACATTTATGTGTCCAGTTTCACAAAAATGTAAAATTGTTGTTAATTTTCCATTTTGCCAAGAAGAATCTTTCGTCATTTGTATAGCATCACAGAGATTAAAGTGTTGTTTTTTATTAATTGTCTTTGTGACCCATTCATCCGAAGAAAAATTTTTATAAAAAATTTTTGCATTTGGAATCATTCTGGAAGTATAATTAATAAAAGCAAAGTCTATTGACACTGGCGAGTCTTTTAAAATGCGATTAATTTGGATTATTTTGCAAATTATGTGTTTCTTTAAATTGGGGAAAGTGGGCAAAGATGAATCAACAAGGAAACAAATTTTATGAACAAATAATGATCCATCAATATGTGGCACATAATATGCCTTTTCATTTCTTTCATTTCCATTTCTTGGATATATTTGGTTTTGATTCTTCTCTAATGTTTGAACTTTCTCCCGAGGGATAAGATCCTTGTCCTTATCTGGATTATTAATATCATAGTTCTCACGAGCCAAATTTCCAGGTACAGTATCTTTTCTATTCACCACTTGGGATTGAAAAAAAAGATAATTCTCCATATTGTTGTAGAGCTTCTCTATTTCTTGAAGTTTTTCAATAATCTGCCCTATTTCTTTCCTTTTTTGTGAGATGTGCTCTGCTTTTTTTTCCTCATCAAAAATCTCACTTGGGTCAACCACAATCCTGAGGTCTTCGTCTTGTAACTTGTTTTCTTTTGGATCCTTTGCACCCGTTTTCTCATTTTTTGGCTTTGTGCCCTTATCTACACCACCACTGTGTTCTTTTTGCTCGGGGTTTTTCTTGTTCCCACTGGCGCTATTTGTATGCCTAGTGCCTTTGGTACCAGCAGTTGCCATCTTTGATTTTTGTTCTAGACGTGTAGACTGTATCTTTGATTCTAGGTGTCCCTTTACTGTCTCAGATTGTTTATTTTTTTTATTACTTTCATTTTCTTTTTGCTTGCTTTTGCTTTGCAAATGCTCATTATTTTGATACTTTGCTTTGTTGTTTGAATTTTCTTGTTGGCTATTATGTTTATTGACAATCCTCCCTCCTTTATTTTTGTTACCCCTATTTTGGTAGTATTGGCTATTTGGTGACATTTTTTCTTTTTCTTTCTCACCAACATTCCCATCATTCTTGCCTGTTTTGCTTTTGAGTTGATAATCTTCATCTGTTTTATCCTCAATGATTCTTATGACATCAATCAGTCTTCTGGATTCGTTTTGAAACTTCATTACAGGATCCTTTAATGAAAACTTTTGCTGGAGTGTTTCTCTTAATGTATTGAGCTTATAATTAAACCCGATTTTGACTCCTTTGGTTTGATACAGAAATCTCAATCCTTGCGTGCTCAAGTTTTTTGTATATATTTCATCTTCTGTGAGAAGATGGTACTCGTTCTCCTTGACCTTTGTTTTGGAAAATTCAGACAACAAGATCCAGAGATCAATATCTGTATTTTGTTTCACGTTCACCAAATAAAAAGACTTTTCTTTTATTTTATCTTGGTTCTTGTGTTCGATACGAAACGGTAAACCAGCAATAAAATGTCCTAAATTTTGAAAGTGATGTGAGATCCTGATAAGTGTTTTTGGTTCCTCGTGATAGTTTTCAAATTCTCTCTGAATTCTTTCAACGGTGATCGGTGTAGACATTTTGACTATGCTTGTTTTTTTGCTTTGTCCTTTTCTCCAAAGAATGTCAACAGGGAACTGTTTAGTATTTGAGTCAACTGGTATTTTGGATTCGCTCATTCTGGAAATTGTTTTAGTTGTGGCTGATTGATATTAGTTTGTTTTTTATTTTTTGAAAATAAAAAAATAATTTTTTCTAAATCAAAAATGTAAAAAAATAAAAAATAAAAAATCATAAAAATCGTCAAGTTGAAAATAACATTATTTTTTTTAATTTATCGTAAGAATCAAAACAGTTCAATTGAAATCACTTGTAAATAATGTTGTTTTCTTAAACTGTTTAATTTAAAATTCCTTATCTATCTTTCAAATTATGAGTAACCTTGGTTTAAATTTGATGGAAGAATTGTTTTTAATCGTTTTTTTAAGTGAATCACTTTGATATAATTTGATCGTTGAAAAAGTCTCAAAAAATCAAGTTCATTGTAAAATGTCTCGAATTGGTTTGATGAAGAATTGTCAAAAACATTTTTAGTATAAAAAAAGATCCTAAATTAACCAATTCCTTTCTCTTAAAATAGACTTGTGATTTGTTTCTCTGCCATTTGTGAAAAAAAAAGAGGAAAATAATTTCAACACGATTTTTAATTCGAAATATTCTGATAAAACCTGAATATGAAAAGTATGATCGATTAAAAGAAAAAAAAAATCGTATAAGAAAAACTGAAGGACGAAACTTTAGCAGTTTTTAAAAATATTATCTTTTGGTATGGGTTTTTCTTCAGCGAACAGCAAACTAAAAAAAAACCCACAAGTAAATTTAACAGCAAATTCAAAAAAATTTAATACCACGAATTTTGAAATTGAAAAACCGAGTAAAAATCAGGTTACTACAAAGTCAAGCCAAACTCTCTTTTTAAAGCAATTTTCAGAAATGAATTATTGTTTTTAAAAGTTTTTGATCCATTTCATCTCATTTTCAAAAAGTTCTAAATTCAATCATATTTCTGACTTTATTTAAAAAAAAATAATTTTCTTTGAAAGAAGATTGAAATCTTAATCTCTGGAAAGGAAGTGTACTCAAATACACTTTAAAAATCAAAACACTAAGTTATAAAATAACCCAATATAAAAAATCTACTTAATATTAAAAAAATTACAATAATTATTTTAAATTTAAAAAAAATTCAATTTTTTCATTTAAAGAAGAATTCATTTCAATTTTTTCTTTTTATTGAATTAAAAAAATCTGAGAAAAAGAGCCAAACCATCAAATTAAAAATTCACCCAAAATACTTTTTGATAACCTCAAAAATTCAGCTTATAATCGAAAAGAAATAATTTTTAATTTGATTATTTATACATCAATAATTAATAACCCAATCTTAATTCTTCCAGTGAGTTATTAACAATACAAAGACCAAATGTATTAATATACTTTACAATTATTTCTCAATTTTTTAAAGAGTTTCAAACAAATAAAACCGATTCAAATTTCATAATACTAATAAAAAAAAAAAAAAAAGATATTATAAAAGAACTGATTTTAATACAAAAAGGTGTTTTTTATACCATGGGTATTTGGAAAAGAAATTTAATAAATTTTGGTGAATAAAATAGATGATACATTTTTTTTAGATTTTCAAGGATTCAATATTTGGTTTATTTTTAATGTATTTTTAAAATAATTACAAAGGATCAAGGTTATTTGTTCATAAAGACTCACAGAAATTATAAAGTAAGATTTCTACAAAATAACTTTTTTTGGAAATTTTTATTTTTCTAAATTGATCCAAAAAATGTAAAACCAACAAAAAAGGATCAGATCTTTTGACTGAAAATTTCATTGGGAAAATAAACTTTTTTAAAAATGATAACTCATCGCTCTAAAGTTGATAAATCAAGTTGCATATCGGGTTTAATTGTATCCTTGTGTAAATAATTACTCTATTACCTTTGGGAATAAAAATTAAGTAAGAGTTACTAGTTCCTTAAATGATTTATCTTAGATTAAAAATATGTTGAAAAAATTGACTATTTTTGAGATATTCAAAAGTACTAATTGATTTCGATAATCGAGAAACACAATTGTAATTGTTTACTCGATTGAAAATAATACAATGAATTAATCTTTGAAGATAATTTATTGGTTTTTTAATTTATTTTACTTGTTATTTTATATTTTGTTGAATTTCCCAATTAAAAATCATTGTTGAACTTTTTTTGTTATCTGACTTTTTTTCCTAAATTGGATTTTATTTTTTTTCTCCAATGGTAATAGAGTATTAATTTGAATAAGAGTTCAATTAAACTTGATATTTAATTTTATTTATCAACTTTAGAGAGATGAGTTATCATTTTTAAAAAAGTTTATTTTCAACTATGTAATTTGATTATTTGTCAAAAATGTGATTGTTTTTAAGTTTGAATTTTCATATTATAAGTGATTACCTTCTACCAAGTAAAAGTCAATAACTAAGATACTCTGCCATTGAAAGGTGAACTATATTAGTACTCAATGATTAAAAAACACCCCATAAAAAAATCGATTACCAAAATAGTACTACGAATTTATCCCATTAAATTCAAAATTATTTATGTATTTGTAAAAAAATACAAGAATTTTTGAAAAAAAATATATTTCGCCTTAATTTTAAAGGAAAAATCGTCAATATTTATACTATAAAGATGTATATTTATCTTTGTTAAATCTGTCTAAAAATGTGGATTATAGTGACAAAAAGTTATTTTTTTTCTATATGTTAATTTATTCTCTATAATTTATTTTCCAAAACTAAATCTTGTTCAAAATACTTCTAATAACTATACTCCAACGTTCTAACATTTCTAGAAATATTTTAAATTAGAAAATGTATATTTAATCTCGATGAAATTATCTCATTACTAGAACACTTTTTTTTTTGAGCATTTCACCCTTAATAATAAATCATTTTCAAAAATTTTTTTCACACCGATAATTTACTAGTCCTGATAATTATTTTTTTTTGTTTTGTAAAATTTCACTAACACAAGATAATACATAATTTTTTTATTTTGATTAATCATTATTCATTTTTAGTTTTATAATATTCTAACCTTTATGAAAAAGTGTTAATATTTCAATTAATTAGTAGGGTATAGGTTTGTATTTTTAGGAAAAAATTATAAAACAATTTTGTTAGCAAAATCTAAATTTTGATGTCTAAAAATGTTTGAATTGGTGTTTAAAACGTTACAGGTAAAATAATCATTTGAGAATTTATTGAAGACATTGCTAATTGAAAAGTAATTAATTATAAATTTCAGATTTAATCTACACAAAAAATTGATTTTTAACAATCAAATAAAAAGCAAAAACATCACAGTCAATAACAATAAAGAATTTAATCATCTTTGTTTTGAATATAATTGTTTGGTTGATATTTTTTAAAAAAAAGTGAGTTTTGGGCTGTCAACTGAAATTTTTCATTTCCTTTTTACTCAAATATCTGAAAAAAAATTTTTTTTAAATATTCAAAAAGTCCAAACAAAACTATAATAACAAATTAAAAATTCAATTTATAACCCAAAAATCAAAATTAATTCTTGAAGTACCTTTCAACTTCTTAACCTTACACTCACCAATTAGGATTCCGGTAAAAAAAATAAAAAAAAAGAAAAATTTCATTTGTTAATATTTCGCCAAACATTTAAAATTCATTCAAAGCAAAAGATCGAGTAGCTAAGAACTAAAATAACAAGCCACTGCACCTCACACAAGATAATCTTTTTTCAAATTCCTGGGATTGTAAACCTTAAACGTTATGTTAAGTATTTAGAAAAAACTCCTCTTCAATGATACTTTCTTACTTTTTAATAAAATACAAAATCATTTTTCTTCATTTCATCCTTATCAGCAAATGGTAATTTATAATTTTTTTGTTTATAATAGACAAAGAAAATGTTTGTATTACAAAGATTGGAAAAGAAACAAAAAATCAGAAAATTTAGATTTTGAAAAACACAACCTTTCTGGTCTATTAATAACCCTCAAAGATTTTGTAACAGAGATCGCCCCTAATAAGTAATTTTTTTTTTTTTTTCTTTTTATTTGTTTTTATTTCCAGTTTTTTCTTTTTTGTTGAACAACAAAACAGAAAAAACTTCAAGACATAGATTGACTTCTATTTTAAAACACGATCTTGTTTTATGAAAGAGATTAATTTCAGTTTAAAAAGTTCAAAGTAAAAAAACAAACCCATTTCTTTTTCTATTTTTTGTTTTTACTAAATATTTTTTTTTTTCCTTTTATTTTTTTTAATTATGAAAAGAAAACTTCACAATGTTTTCAAAAGTTATTCAACAAACACTTACAAACTACATTTTTATGAAAGCCTTACTGGAATTACATTTGTGTTATTAACAGATTTGTCTGTAAAATCTATGCAAGACGCACTCAAGCATATTTATAAAAAATGTTATGTGGAATATGTTGTAAGAAATCCCTTATATAAGGTTGGCGAAGAAATTGATTGTGCTTTATGGGTACATAAAGTCAACGAATTTATTGTAAATTTAACTCAATTCTAGATCGGTTTTATTACAAAAAAACAAAAAAACAAAAAAGAAAAAGAAGAAGAAAAAGAAATCTTTAGGAGAATATTTCCTTTTTTTTTTTCCAAACTATTACCTTTTCAAAACAAATTACTATTGAAAAACCTTTTTGCTTTTTGCTATTGATCTTATTTTTTATTTTTTCTTTTTTTGTTTTTTCTTTTATTTTGAAAAATTGTAAACATCAAATTTGCGCTTTTAAGGGATTAGTAACCCTTATTTATCTTTTGTATAAAAGGCAATAAAGCACTTATTTTCACAAAGATTCAATTAAACTTGATAAACAAACCTCTTTATCAACTTTAGAGAAATGAATTTTCATTTTTAAAAGAGTTCATTTTTCCCAATTAAATTTCCAGTCAAAAGGATCCGATCCCTTTTCGTTTGGATTTTTTAATGAAAAACAAAAAGAACAATTCAAAAAATTTTAATTTTGATGTATTCTCTATTTTTGTTATTTCTGAGAGATTAGTGTACAAGTAACCATGGAAGTCTATTCTTATTTTAATATACAAGGAAAACAAAGCAAATGTTTAATCATTGAAGATCTAAAAAAAATTGATCATCTGTTTTTTTATTCACATACATTTCAAAAATTTCTTGAAAATTAAAAAATTAGGAACTATCTTTTCAAATGTTATGGTGTAAATAACGAAACTTTCGGTATTAAAATCAGTTATTTGATAATATCTATTATTTTATTTATTATTAGAATTATTAATTTGAATTAGTTTTATTTGTTGGAAAATATTTAAAAAATTGAGGAATAACAGTAAAGTCTAGTTATATATTCAACATTTATGTTTTTAATAACTCACAGAAAGATTAAGATTGGTTTATTAATTATTAATTAAAAATAATCAAATTAAAAAGTATTTCTTTAGATTGTAAGTCGACTTTTCCAGGTTTTAAAAAAGTATTTTGGAGAATTTTTAATTTGATTGTTTGATTTTTTTTATTGTACATTTTAATTTAATAAATAGAAAAAATTAATTTAAACTGTTCCTTGAATCAAAATATAATATTTTTTTCAAGGCAATAATCATTATTGTAATTAATTTATAAATATGAAAATTTGTTCAGGTGTTTGGGTATTTTTATCTATTTTGCTTATCAAAGGATCATTCATAGGATAATAAATTTTCAATTAGAAAAAATATATAAAATAATATGAGATTTCGGAATGAATCCAAATAATGATAGAACGAAAAAAACCTTAATTCAAAAGAAAATTTTTTATCTCGGTAGTTGGCTGGATTAAAAAAACTCATTTAACGTTTAACCTTGAGAAAGTTAAGATTAATTTCAAAAAAATTTTCTAATGGATTCAACATTGTGTTTTTTAAAGCTGTATTACATCGTCAACTGTTTTAGGTATTCGAAATACTTGGATTAATAAAAACAATTAAAAAATTTAAATTAATCAACCCCATTTCCCCAGATTTATTTGTAAAACTGAAGCAAAAATTGATTCTGTCAGATTAACAATATATAAAAGAAGATTTAAGTTACAGTCAGTTTCACTTTTAAGGCACAAAAAAACCCTCAAATTAAAGCACAAAATTCAAATTCTAGTAAAAATAAATTGTAAAAATTAAAATTCCAAATTTTGTGCCTTAATTTGATATTTTTTTGTGCCTTAAATTTCGTTGTAAGTTTGTGTCTTAAAAGTGAAACTGACTGTAATTCAAAAATTAACAACCCTTGGTTTTGATGATTTTACTAATTATCTTCCTTTTAGAGTAAAATAATTTGAAAATATTGACTCAAAAACAAATAACTTAATAGAATTAGAAATTGAACTGGATAAATATTCAGAATTAATCAATTAGAAAATAGCTCAAGTTGGAAATTTCGTTAGGTTTTCTAGAATTTAAAAGGATTGAGTAAAATCTTTGATTTTCCTTGATTTTTTTTTATTCTGGAAAACTACCGTTAGCTTTTCTTGAGTTTTCTGTTTATTTGGAAAATAGATAAATTTTCATAGTTTTTTTTTTGAGTTTTCTATCTATTTAGAATATCAATAGATTTTCGTTAGTTTTTTTTTTAATTTTTGAATAAAACAGAAAATTTCAGAAATTTTTGGTTTGCTTCTCAAATTAAAAAAAAACTGCTTCTGGCCTTTCCAGAATTTAAAAGAATTGAGCAAAAATAAAGAGTTTTCTCTATTCTTTTGAATTTTATAAGAGCTAGACACTTGACGACACTCTACGGCACTTGACGGTACTTGACGACACCCCATAAAATTATTTAAAAATTATTTGAATCAATAACAAAATAAATCAGCTGTCGTGTCGTTAAGTGTCGTAGAGCGTCTAGGTTTTTTTTTTGATTTGAAAAATAAAAGGAAAATTTATTAAATTTACTTTTCATTTCTTAAATTAAAAAAAATCCTAAAGAAAAAAGATATTTAAAATGGAAGCATCCAACTTCAATTTTAAAACTCAGAAATTTAACAAATTATTTAAACTTGTACTCATATGTTATGAATAAAAATAAATCAAAATATTGTGAGATATGTAAAAAAATACATAATTTGGAAATCATTCAATATTTTGACCATTTTCTATTTAATTGCTCATTCTATGAAAATGATTGTAAAATATGGAAATCTGAATTCAAAAAAATTAATATATCTAATATATTAAATAAATAAATAATATTTTTAATATTATTACAGTCAGTTTCACTTTTAAGACACAAACTTTCTACGAAATTTAAGGCACAAAAAAAATCTCAAATTAAAGTACAATTTTTTGGAATTTTAATTTTCACAAATTATTTTACTAGAATTTGAATTTTGTGCCTTAATTTGAGATTTTTTTTGTGCCTTAAATTTCTTAGAAAGTTTGTGTCTTAAAAGTGAAACTGACTGTACTAAAAAAAAATTTCAACATTCCTGTAAGCACTAGTGGGTAATAAACTCATTTTTGAGTCGTTCATAAAATTCATAAATAAAAATTCAGGAATTCCTGCACACAATAGGGATTAATACCCCCCAAAAAAAAAAAAAAAAAAAAAAAAATAATAATAATAATAATAAAAGTAGATTTTTTAGAGTGGGTTATTTTAGAAAATGGTAATTGTAATTTTAAAGTATATTTCTGAACAATTCCTTTGAAAACACTAGGATATTACTTTATTATTTTAAAGTAAATTTTTTTTTTGAAATAATTCAGAAATTTGTTATAAATTTGAAATTTTTTATAATATATGAATAAGGATTAAACCTAAAAAAAAAATCAATAATTAATTTCTGAAAATAACATTCATAGTAAGTTTGATTTTGAAGTAATCAGATTTTTATTTTATTTTTCAATTTCAAGATATGATAATTTTTTTTTAATTTATGCTTAAAAATATTGGAAGATTTTTTTTTAGTTGACTAGTTCCTTAAGGATATTTAGGTGACCTTTTACAAACGATAATAATATTTCTCTATTCTTCAAAGAAAAATTTTTCTTAATAAAATAATTGATTACAAGTTAAATTTTTTAAAGTTTGATAATTTGAGAAAAAAGGAATCAAACTTTTAGAAACTTCAATTCATTTCTAAAAATAGCATTAAAAGTAAGTCTGAATTTGAAGTAAATAGATTTATACCCCATTTTTAAATTTCAAGATGCTGTAAATTTTTTTGGAGAAAAATTAAATTTACAAGAATATTTTTTTTTTTTGTATGTTACTATTCGGGACATCAATACAAAATTGCCTATTGACTCTAATCTTTTGATATTTTTAAAATGTTAAATGTAATAAATTTTCGCTGATTATCTCATTTCAATTTCAAAACTTATTTTTATAAAGGAACCTTGTTTTAGTATGTGTTCAGAACGATAAAAAGTAACAGTCTAAATACATTAGTTCTAAAAAAAGTTCAATATTTCCCATATATAAATTTTTTTTCAAGTCTTTTCAAAAAAAAGAATTATTATTTCTGATCATTTATGTCAGTGAATAAGTATTAATACTTCCTTTTAAAATAAAAAACATCTTTTTTTTTTTTTTTCTTGTTACAATACAACCTCTAATTTACTATCCAATAGAATACCTAAAATAAAATCTATTTGAAGGTTAACTTGATATTTTATGTTCATTTTATATTAATCGGAATGTTTTTTGTTGAAAATTTTTTGTGTTTCTGAAGAATAAAAAAAGTTCTCAAAATAGAACTCTATTCTTTCAGAAAGATCTACAAATTTAATCCTTCATTTTTTGAATTTCTTTTTCTATTGTTGAGATTTAAGAGACCAATATCATCTTTATTTATGATTTATTACCAATTTCGTTGATCATTTAATGTGAAAGTCTTCTTGAGAAAAAAGAAAGATTGAATATAATTTTGAAACATCTGTTTGAAAAAGTCAACTGAGATTATTTAAGCAACTGTGGTTGAAAAAACAAATTCATTTATAATTTTCAACAATGGGTGAGTGTACAATAAGGTTGTTTGTGGGCTGTTAAATTTCTTCCAAAGTTTACCAAATATGTGGAACACTAATTCATTTTTTCTTATTATAAATTTATTAAAATGTTTTCCTTGTCTGGATCCTCAGATTTTGAGAGTAGTAACGAATCGTTCAGTTCTGATGAAGAACTTGAGGAAACAACGAACAGTAGGCTTAGTGTGTGTAAAAAAATCTTGAAATTTGAAAGAGATTACACAAATTGTCTCGACATGCTCGTGAATCAATTTTTTTTAGTACTCCAAAAGAAAAACAAAGAAAAACATTTTGTCAAAGAAGAACAACTAAAAACGATCTTTTCAAATTCAAAAAAGGTACTCTCTTTATCAACTGGGTTTATTCTTTCACTTGAATACAAGCTTCTTATTTGGAAAAAAGAAATCGAAATTGGTGATATTTTTCAAGTTCAAGTAAAATACATTTTCTTTTCTTTTTTAAATTTTTTTTTTTTTTTTTTTTTTTTTTTTTTTTTTTTTTATTTTATTGTGGCTGTGTCCAATCTCAACCTTTCTAAAATCTTTTTTTTATTCTTTATTCAAAAGGAATCTAATTTAAAAATTTATACCGAATACCTGAAGAATTTTAAGAAGGCTCTTCGGGAACTCAAGAAATGTGAAAAAAAGAATGAATTTCAAAAATTAATTCAAAAACAAGAAAAAGATTATTCTTCAAATCTCAAAGACTTGTTAAAAAAGCCAATTAAACACTTCTTTTTTAAAAAACAATTGATAAGCGTAAGGAACTCCCCAACTTTTTTCCTTTTTAAATTCTATTCATCAATTAATAACTTGTTTGAACAATTTTTTTTCTCCCGTTTTCAAAAATTTTTTGCTTTTTTTCCTTAAAAATTCCAAATTGTCCTCAAAAACAGGAATTGTTTGAAGTGACAAAATCGAGGCACAACGATCATAAAATTCTTTCACAATACTTGATTTCGATTGACGAGTTTCTTAGCTTAATTAACATTGAAAAACTGAAAAAAATTAAAACCCAAGAAAGAAAGGACAAAATCATTTTTGAGAGCATCCAAAAACGTTTTGAAGAAAAAATTGTAATTATTTTTCTCTTTTGATACTTTATGCTAATTTGAAAAAAAGACTTTTGCAATATAATTTAATCCCTAGCATTCCTTTTTATATCTTAATATATATATATATATATATATATATATATATTTAAATATATATATCTACACACATACACACACACATACACACACACACACACACACACACACACACACACACACATAAACCAATAAAACAATTAAAAGCCAATCACTAAAAAAGGACGTTGGTTGATTTTTGAAGGAAAATTGATAATCAAAAAATCTGACACAATAAAAAAAAGAAATTTATTTTTATTTAATGATATCTTATTAATCAGTTACACTCATTATGTCAAGAAAAACCTATTAGTTTTTAAACAGATAATCAACCTTGAACATATCAATCTTTCTGAAGGTAATATTACTTTTTACATTTTATTTGTTTCTTTTTTTTTTTTTTTTCTTCATCAGGAAAAGAAAAACGAAAATTTCAGGTTAAATACGTTTGTTAATAACAAAACATGATTGTATTTTAATTTTAAATTAATTATTTGCTTTATTTTATGTTAAGTCATTCAATTAAATTACAAAATTGGAACACAAGTCTAAATATGGAATGTTGTAAAAAAATGGAGTTTTTTCAATTTTAGACATAAATAAAGAGTCACATGCATTTACCCAAAATTTGGTAATAGTAAAAGATACCCCCGTTTTGATTTTTGAGCTTAAAGAGATTTTCAATATAAAATTTTTTAGTTAAATATCAATACATTGTTTGAAAAATGATTTTTTTTTTTAAAATTTGAAAGATTGGTATTTACCAAACGATTTTTTGATTAAAATGATTATTAATATATTCAGATAATCAGATATTATATTCATATAACCAAATTTTGGGTAAATGCACGGAACTCTTTATTTATGTCTAAAATTGAAAAAACTCCATTTTTTTACAACATTCCATATTTACACTTGTGAACGTTTGACAAAATAGAATTATTAGAGTCATTTTATTTTGTTGGAATTTTGGATATTGTTTTTTAGTTGAAGGAACCAAATTCTTTATTTATAATGACTGTTTGGAAAAAAAAGCAAAACACACTTTTTTATTTGTAAATATCATTTAAAGTAGGTTTGGAAATAATCCATTTTGGTATTCAGTTCTGAATAAACTATCAAAGTTATCTTACATATTGTTATTTTTCTTGGATTTAATAAAAAATAGAGAGAAATAAAATATCAATGTTTTTTTTAGTTCTGAATTTTAGGAAATTTTTTTTAATTTTCGGACAAATTATAAAATGACAAATACAAAAATGCATTTTTTATTTTATTTATTTTATTATTTTTAATGAAGAGAGGTTATTAAACAAAAACCAATCCAGCTTGCTGTTAGGGTTTTTATAATTTGAGAAATAAACTGAAAATTAAATAAATTTTCTTTTAATTTCTCCAATTAAAAAAAAGATAAGCACTCTACGGCACTTTTCGTAAGTTTTTTTTTAATTTTTGTTTTGATTAGAAAATCAATAGATTTTCGAGACAAAACAAAAGTTAAAAAAAAGCGCCTTTAGCTTTTCCAAAATTCAAAAGAATAGAAAAAAATCAAAGATTTTTCTCTATTATTTTGAATTTTGGAAAACCTAGGACACTTGACGGCTCTTCATTAAACCCTAAATTTATTTAAAGTTTTTTTAATCCTTGCTATAATTTAGGTAAGATTAAAACTCATAGAATATCTTTTCTTAAAAAAAAATTAAAAGAAAAATTTATTTCTAAACAAAGACCAGAAAAAGAGAAAGAAAAGAAAGAAAAGGAAAGAGAATGTAATAAAAATAATAATAAAAGTAAAAACTTGATTGAAATGTTTAATTTTGTGCATCACAAGGGTTGAATAGGTTGGTAGTTTTTTCTTTTTATTTAGAAAATTTATAGATCAACACCATAATTTATTTTAATTAAAGAGATCTAAATATTTGACCAACTATAGATCAAATGAAATAGGCTTCTTTTATTAAGTTTTAAAATAAAACTTTATAAATGGGTTGAATCTATAAAGTGCTGAGTTTTTAAGAATAAGAATTTGTTTTTGAAATTTTCTGTTTCTTGGTTTTTATTTTTTTTTTTTTCAAAAGTTTCCCAAACATCATTTGAGCAAAATACCACTACAAGATACCGACTTGATAGTAAAAACCGGAAAGTCTAATTCATCGATGTTTTAATTTGTAAGACCCCCATGGTGGCTTTTTTTTGTAATAGTCCTTAATATCTAATCATGAGCAAGTCTATCAATTCTTATAATGATTTTTTATTCCTTTGACCTCATCCAAACACTTAAATAAACATAAATAAAAAAAGGAGAATGAACCCAAGTAACCCAAACAACTTCAAAAAGGGAATTTGGAAAAAGTAAAAAGGATAAAAATAAAAAAATGTATTTTAATAATTTCATTAAATTGAAATTTTCTCAAAATAATTCCAGATCGATAAAAGTTTAATTTCGGAAATAGGAATCAACAAAATCCAGAAAGCAAGAGAGATTTTTTTTTTATTTATATTTTTTTTTTATTCTTGTTCTGTTGATATAATTAAAATTCATTCTTTTATTATTTAATTTGATCTTATTAATTGAGGAACCATTAGTTAATTATCTTAATAAACAATTAATTAATATGTAAAAAAACATTATTTCAATTTAAAAAATAAATTATTATTTCATAGAAATTTCACCTTTAATTAACTTGATGCTTTTTTTTTTTATTTATTCTATTTTTTTAAAAAATAAATTTTAAAACATTTTTTTTTTTTTCATAATATCAAATAAACAGATAATAAAAACTCTTTCTCAATAAAAACCGTTGGAAAAAAAATATCTTTTTATTCTGAAGATTTGAAAGAACAAGAAAAATGGGTTTTATTTTTAAATATGGCAATTAACAGGCGGAAGCGGCAATTAAATTTAAATTTTAACAATTTTCAACCAATAAATACAAAAAATGATTCAACAATAAAAAACTGTATGAGTTGTAATTGTCATTTTACTATGATGAGGATAAGACATTATTGTAAAAATTGTAACAAAATTGTTTGTGGGAAATGTTCAATTCATAAAATCAATTTCAAACAGATTTCAAACAAACTTGTTCGAGTTTGTAATCATTGCTATCAAGAATTATTGTAATATTTTTTTTTTTTATTTTTTTTTTATTTATTTTTTTTTTTTTTTACGGTAATTATAAATTTTTTTAATTTTAATTTTTATTTTATATTATTATAAATTTCTAAAGATCTGATAATTCAAATGAAAAGAAAAAACAACCATCAAAGCAACAAATAATAAATATTTCAAAAAAAAAAGACCAAGAAAAAATGAAAACCGAAAAGGATAAGAAAAACAAAATCGATCAAGGGCAAGAAAATATCAATCAAAATAATAACAAGATACCAAATATTAACAATGAAAAAAAAATGGATTCCAAATTAAATACCAATAACACAACAGTCCAACAAAAAGAAAATCAAAATTTGCCTTCAAATGGAATAGAAAATATAAAACCTCAAATTGAGAAACAAAATAATAACGAAACAAGAAATTTATCAAAAAATGAAAATAAAATTGAAAATGAGAATGAAAATGAGAATGAGAATGAAAAGAAAAGAGAAGACAAAGTGAATGAGAATAAGAATGAAAATCAAAATCAAAAGGAATATGGAAATAAAACTGAAAATGAAAATCAAAAAGAAAAAGAAAATGAAAATGAAAAAGAATTTGAAAAAAAAAATAAAAATGAACATACAGATGAATTGTTATTTGATCTGAATACCCAAGAAAATAAAAACGTAGAGGAGAAGGAAAATAAAGATGTAGCGTTGTTAATGGAAATATTTGATAATCAAAAACCAATTGGAAATCGAAATTTAGATCATGAAATCAATTCAAGTGAAAATAATGATTCAAATAATTTAATAAATCAGCAACAATCAAATTTCATGAAAAAAGATGAAATTCTTATTAATATTTTTGATAAAGTAAACCAAAACAGTCTGGATAATAATGGAAATGGAAATGGAAATGGAAATGTTAATCTCTTGGAGAATAATAATGTGTCATTTAATCTTGATGAAATATTTCAAAATGAAAAGGTTCCATTACAAAATACTGAAATGCTACTACCAGATATTGAAATATTACCCGGTTTATTCCAACCAGGATCAACAGCTCAACTCCAAGACGAAAAAAAAAAATCTATTGGAAAATCAAAAAATGATAAACCTTTAACTGTGTCAACCCAAAACAATATTTCAGTTGATACATTAATAAACTTTGATTTTACAAATGAACCAAAAGATTCAAAAAACATTGAAAAGTTGAATTTTAGTATTGATTTTGAAATGCAAGGCGATTGCATAAATGATAATTCAATTGAAGTTGACGATTTTTATTTATTATTTGAGCCCTTTGAATTAACTGACAATGAAACAGATAATGAACTTTTCACTTCTGATTCTGATTCTGATTCAAATCCAAATTCAAACAACAGTTCCGATTTAAATTCGAAATCAAGCATTGAATCAGAGAACGAGTCGGAGTATTATTCTGGGTCGAAATCTGATAATAATTCTGCTTTTGAATCCATTTCCGAATCAGAATCGGAATCAGAAACCAAATAATTCTAATTATCAATAGAATTTTCAGAATTATGTTCTCTCAAAAATGAGATCCAAATTGTACAAAAAAAAAAAAAAAAAAAAAACCAAAAATTCACATAAAAAAGCAAAATAACTTTTATAAAACACAACTAAACAAAAATACTGAATAAATATAGTGGCAGTTTTGTAAAATGTAGACATTTGTCGATTCTCGAAATTTGAGGAAAATTTTTTTTTTATATTCACATAGTCAGCTTCAAAAAGACAAATCTTGTTTGAGCGAAGCGAGACACTTCATTTATTATGAATTATTTTTAAACATGATTTAAAATGGCTGTTATTTGAAAAGCCAATGCTTATTATTTCTAATTATTCATTAATTTTCTCAAAAAATAAATAGAGCCTTGGTGGAAAATTGAACCTGGGCCAAGTGTTTTAATCGCAAAATTAGCGTCC
The DNA here is from genome assembly GCA_027625915.1 of Anaeramoeba flamelloides. Classification (NCBI taxonomy): domain Eukaryota; family Anaeramoebidae; genus Anaeramoeba; species Anaeramoeba flamelloides. Next base: position 3,550,012 of record JANTQA010000008.1, read on the forward strand.
ACCTTAAAAAATCTACAAATGTATACAGAAATTACCCTCATCTAAATATAGGGATGATTTCTAACTCTCAAAGATAATATCTACAATAATAATAAAAAAAAGAAATCAAGTATATTTCAAACTTTTAAATTAAATGAACCAGAATTATTTAAATATTATCATTAATAACTTGAAAAAAATACGAAAAAAATTTTTTCATAAGAATTTAATTATATATTAATATCCGCTGCGAATAGATTTTTGTGTATTCTTCAAAATAAACAAAATGTTCATAAATTTTTAATTAAAAATCATGTTCTGTCTGTAATCTCATATAATTTAAAATTAATTATTGATCAATAAAAATGATAAAGATGGAAAATAAGGGAACAAATAAAACTTTTTCATTAAAGTAATCACAGAAATTACATGCATCACATAAATCAAGATAATTACAAAAATTCGAAAAAATACAGAAACACGAAAATGAAAAAATTAATATTATTTTTTTTTATTACAATTAATTTTTACTGAATTATTATAATTAAAAATACAACATAGTAAGAATTATAATTTATATTTTTAATTCTAAAACAAATAAATTAGTATTTTTTTTTTTTTTTTTTTTATTATTCAAATAGTAGTTGCAGTAAAAAAATAAAAATGATTGCTTTTTCTTGAGTGAAATATACAAAACTTTATACCATAGTTAAACAAGATCTCAAATTAAGTTTTATTATTTAATGTTTTTTTTTTTTAAAAAATACTTATCTTTAAGACCAACAGTTACAGAAGTTGGGAAAAAGATTGTATATTAACCAGTATCAAATATAAACAAATGTCTATTTTCAAAGTCACAAATTAAGTAAAGAGGGTAAAACAATATTTTGTTGAGAAAAAAAAAAAAAAAAAGGAAGCAAATTATTGAAAATTGATTTTGAGATTAAAAATTTTTGAGTCTTTTTTCATCTGTCAAATCTGTTGAAATTTTAAAAAAAAAATTCTTTTTTTTTTTTTTTTTATTATTGAAGAAGTGTAAATTATACTCTAGTTCTCCTCAGACTTAAATTTCTGAAAGGAATGTTTAAGTGTAAAATCATAGATTTCACGATTATTAATTAATGAAAATAGTTTCAAACTGTCTTGATTTGAAATTAATTAATTAAGATTTATTTTTTTTTAATTTGTTATGAAATATTAATCAATCATTTTTTTATTTCATAGGAATGGATATGCCCATAAAAAATGATCAATATTTTCTATAATTTCCTTTTTTTCAGATTTTAAACATAAAGGACAAAATTTATTTGAATTTTTATTTATTACATAGTAATATTTATTTAAGCAATTAGTAAACGATCTGAATTTTAGAATTGTTGAACTTGAAGGATAACTTAAATATTTTTGAGTTTTAAATAAATTATTTTGATTTTTAATCATTTCGGAAATATTTTTGGATCTTCAAACTTTTAATATTCAACAACTCATTATATGTGTACTTATAAATTTCCACTTTTAGTTCTTGTAAATAATTTGAATTTCAGTTGATTTTATTATTTATTCTTTGATTAAATTTCATTACTTTTTCTAAATAAGGAAGAGATAAGTTATTTAATATTTTTTTTAATTTAAAATTTTTTTTATTGATTGAAATTTTCATATTTTCAATTTTCAATTCTGTTTTGTAAATAAGAATTGGTTCATTTCTGTTTATTTTGCATATTCCAGTCATACATGAATTAATCCAAGAATTTAAATAATTTAATGATTTTATTTAATACAGTCAGTTTCAAATTTAAGTCACAAACTTTGAAAGAAATTTAAGGCACAAAAAAATCTCAAATTAAGGCATAAAATTTGGATTTTTTTTTCTTCACAAATTATTTTACTAGAATCTGAATTTTGTGCCTTAATTTTAGATTTTTTTTGTGCCTTAAATTTCGTTCAAAGTTTGTGCCTTAAAAGTGGAACTGACTGTAATTAAAAAATTTCTAATCCAGATACCAATTGACTTAATATATGAGATTTAAATAATCTAATTTTTAAACTATTATTCAGAGAATTGTTATAAAATAATTTTTTAGAGCTATTAAACGTTTCTTTAGATTTTTTTAAATTAAAGACTATAATTGAGATCATATCGAAATAAATACCTAAATATTTAATTTTTTTTTAAATCTTTAATGTAACTGTTTTATCTTTATTAGGTTTTAATCCAAATTGGATAATAATTTCATAGATTGAATTTAATTTTTTATTTACTTGGATTTTATTTCCTTTTATAATTAGGATTAAATCATCTACAAACATTCGACAATGATTTGTTAATGGTATAATTTTTAATAAATGAACATGGGAAATTAGAGTAAATAAAATGGGAGATAATGGCTCTCCTTGGAATATACCAATTGTTTCCCCTTGGTAATATTTTAATAAAAAATTTTTGATAATTTTATTTAAAATAAATTTTTTTATTGTCTTTCTAATTATTTTATAATTGATTGAGTAAAAAAAATTTGCTGTATCAATCATTATAATATAATTTTTATCATTTTTATTTACATTATTTAATTTTATCTTATTATAAGTATTTAAGAAATTTAAGACTGCAATTTGAGTTTCATATTTTTTTCGAAATCCAAATTGTGATTTATAAATAAATTCCTAACAAGGTTCAATTAGTTTATATAACATTTTTAAAAATAATCTTGGTAAACTTAGAATTATTGAAATTAGCCTATAATTATCAATTTACCTTTTAATTTCATTTTTTATGAATAAATAAAATTGACCTTTTTTTAATATATTCAATATTATTCTTAGTAGGGTTAATTAACCAATTATTAAAGATTTTTTGAATTGTAATAAGATATTTTTTATAATTTTTTCTTTTCAATTGGATTTATATCTGTGAAATTAAAAAAAAACTCATTTAATCAATTTTGGAAGAAATACCCAATTAGAACCATTCACTAATTGAAATGTTATGACTTTTTTATAAATTACTATACTCGCAAAACAAAAAATAAATAATCAGCAATGCAAATAAATTAATGATGTGTTAAAATTTTTGGAGAGAGCAAAACAAAAAAACGCTTTACTATATTTGTTAAAATTCTATTCGGAATATTGAATGATCAATAGGTTAGATATTACCAACTAATTTTATTTGAGTTCTTCTATTTGGAACAGCCCAACTATAACATAATATCAATCTTTCAAAAAAATATTGATCGAACGAAACAATTTACGTAATTCAAACAATGGAATGAAAAAAAAAATCAAGAGATGAAAAAAATGATTTTCATATTTTACAAAAATCAAAATTATCTCCAATTTCAATGAAAAATGTATTTGGATTCTTAGGAACTTTTTAGCTGTCTATAAAATCTTGAATTTAAGTTTACAATCCACTTTATATCAAAATTCACCATTAAGTTTTGGGCAACAAACACTCTAAATCTCCAAAATCTAACACAAAAATAAACCAAACTTTTTTAGTGTTGTTCAAGGATATAATGATCAAATTTTCAAAAAGAGTACAGTCATTTTCACTGTTAAGATACAAACTTTGAAAGAAATTTAAGATGCAAAAAAAATCTCAAATTAAGGCACAAAATTCAATTATTGTAAAATCATTTGTGTCCAAAAAAATCCAAAATATATGCTTTTATTTGAGATTTTTTTCTGCCTTAAATTTCGTTAGAAATTTTGTATTTAAATGGTGGAACTGGCTAGGTATTCGATCTTGTAGGCGTTATAAAGAAAAAATAAACCCCCAAAATTAAAGTTAGCCAAAACTACACATTGGATTTTAGTTATAAACCTTTGAAACATTATTTTTTTCAAAGGTGTGATAAATTATTTAATTAAGAAAAGATGGTTAACAAACTCATTATGATTTCAATATACCCACTTTTTCAAAATTTATGAATTTTTTTAAAAAAAAGTCTATATTTGGGGTAAAGTTTCATTGAAAAAAGTTACACGAAATGAACTTTAGATTGAATATTAAGTATGAAAAAGGAATAAATTTAAAAAGAATTTACAGAAAAAAAGGGTATATATATATATATATAAGCTTCAAGATAGAAAAAAATAAAATGATAAAAACTTTTCCAAAAATAGAAAAAAAATCATTTTTTCAATTTAATTTAGCAATATCTTTTGTAAGGAATATTCAATTTTATGTTAAAATTGAAAAATATAATTCATTTTAGTCTATTATAAAAATGAATTCAAACAATCTCTCTCAAAGTCAAATAAAAATTTCAAAAATTTTACAATTAAAAATGAAAAAAATATTCTTGAAAACTTCATTTTTTTTGCAATTTTCATCAATATCTAATAAAGTTGTAAACCTTTTTCAAAATTTTTATGTATAATAATGTTTATTGTGTGAGTGTATTTCAAAAATACAAAATTTAGAGATTTTTTTTTGGAAAAATTTTCCAAGTCATGTAATGTAATGTTATGTTATGTTACGAAAAGTAGATTGGAATTTCTATTCAAGAAAAAAACAAAAGAATCAAACATCAAAAATACTCAGAGAAAATATCAATTGTTTCTGAGTGAATTAGTATGATTAAAAGATAAAATATAATAATTATAATAATATATAGTTAAAATAAATAAATAATATGATCTTCAAAAGTTTGAGTTGATTATTGAGAATGTTTGAAATAATTATCATTTTCTTAGGCTTGAAAATCATGAATTTTTTTCTTTTTCACATTTCTAAATAAGGGTGTTCTAGTTTTTAGATCTTAAAATTACTTATTCATTTTTCTGTAAAAACACACACATAAAATGATTTTTAGCTACTAATTGGAGAATCTTTTGAATAAAAATTCCTTCACAATTTTAACAAGATTGGACCAAATGTTACACATGAAACAAATTAGTAATTTGCAAACTTAGTCCTTAAACTTTAAGGGGGTAGCTACATCATATGATATGGTAAAAATTTGAGAGAGAGAAGAGAGAAGAGTATTTTATTATAGTGGCGTGTGATCATAGATTCTCTAAAATTTTTTTTAAAAAATTATTTGATATTGTTTTTTTATTAAGGTTATACTATAGTAAAAAAAAAAGAAAAAAATTGATAAAATTGGTTCGATTTTTTTTTTATACAAATATTAAATATTTTTTTGGGAGAAGATAATTTGAGATTCTTAGAATAAAACTTGTAGTTGTTTTGTGATTTAAATTTTGATAAAATACAATCATATTCACTTCTCCAATTTAACCCTAATCCAGGTGTTATATAACCCTAAACAGATATGTTTTGCTATAATTATATTTTTTGGTTTCCTTCTAGCTATTAAAACCCAATTTGTATTTACTTTTGTAGTTCTCCCAATTGTAATTGTGTTGTTATTTTTAAACAAAATCCATTTATCCAAAATGTCACTGAAAAAAAATATTTCTTATCACTTTTTGTTGTAATGATTAAAAAAATTCAAAAATGATGAAAAAATTAAAAAATGAAAAAATTAAATACCACAATAGAATGTTGAGATAAGGATAAAAGATAAGTCTTTCAACAGTTTTATCACTATTTTAAACAATTCAACTCAACATTCTATTGTGGCAATTTCTTTGAGACTTTTGAAAAAAAAATTTAAAAAATCTAATGAATGAAGTACTTTAAAGAATAAAAATCAATGAGTTACAACCAGAGTAAAAAATGTTATTTTCGGATCCTCTTCCTTATTACAAAAAAGTGAAAAATTTTCCATTATCATGTCTTGTCACTTTAAAACTAATAATTAATAATTATTTAACCTTATGTTTAAATTTACAATTATTCTGTTCTTTCACCAATATCATTTCTTTTTGCAATGTTTTTGATAACCAAACTGTTCATATTAAATTTTTATTGGATAAATTATTGATTTCTGACATTTTTTATTTTTTTTTCGTTCAAATTTTACTAAATAATAACGAAATTATATTCAATACCCAACCCATTTAGAATTGTCCTTAATGTCAAACCGAAAAAGTTTATATAAACTTGTTCTTATTGGTAATTATTTAAAACTCACACAACAAAACGAACTTTTGTTCAAGGCAATTCTTGCTTGAGACAATTGCTAATAAATTTTTTTTCATTTTAAAAACTGTTATGATTTACCAATAGGTGATTCGGGTGTCGGTAAAACAAATCTTTTAACACGTTTTTGTAGGTTTGTAGAATCTTTTTATCTTTTTTTTTTGTTTTTTATTCGCAAACTTTTTCTTTTGTTATTTGTGTTTACACCAACATTTCCTTTGTTCTTTTTTTTTTAGAAATGAATTTAATATAGGATCCAAAATGACTATCGGTGTTGAATTTGCTTCAAAAACAATGGAAATTGAAAACACTACACTAAAAGCACAAGTTTGGGTACATTTTTTCAGAAATCAAAGTACAACAAAAAAAAAAAAAATAAACAACTAAAAACAGCTTTCTAAAAACAATGATCAAACAAACCTAATTTTTTTTTTTTTTTTTTTGGTTTTACTCTTTTAAATTGAAATAGGACACAGCCGGGCAGGTGAGGTCTTTTCCATTTTTCTAAATTTTTAAAGATTGTATTCTTCTTTTTATTCTGTGAATGTTCTTTTTTTTCATTTCATTTTTCAAAAGTTGTTGATTAAAATTGAAGAGATCAATTTTTCTTTATGTTCAACAAACTTTCAAGAAAACAAGATGAACCAAAAGGCAATTACATCTAAAAAGATTAATACATTATTTCTTTTTTTAAAATTTTTAGAAATGCTGAGCTGGATTTTCCAATTTTTTTAAACACACCTTTCTTCAAATATATTTTTATTATTTTTTTTAAAAATATTCTTTAATTTGCAATTAGGAAAAATACCGAGCAATTACCAATACGTAAGTTCACGATCAATTTCTTTTTTTTTTTTTTTTTTTTACCCTGTCTTTGTTCAAATTTTATCTTCTCATTTAGTTCACACACCATTACTTATTCTTCAAAAAATCTGTCTCCCAAATACAAAGAAATAAGTTCTTGAAAACACAACCCTTTTCCTAATTATTTTTTTTATTGATTGTTCTTTTAATTGATTTTACTTTTAATTTTTCAGGTTCTATTAAGGTTTCTAATTAACAACCGTATTTCACTCTTTTTCCCAAATGGTAACACTAAAAATAAGATCTCAATTTCGGAGAATTAACTTGGGTATTAATGAAAATAACAGGTTGCATTTTTATTGTTTAAAATCGGAAATATGAGAAATTATAATGCTATAAAACAGAATTATAATTGGTAAAGTGTTATGATGAAGTTAACTCCCAAATTTCACAAACCCTAAGGGTCTAGTCACTTACCTTGGATTTATACTACACTCAAGGAGCGGCTTGGCACCAAAAACAGTATTGTGAAATTGTACTGCTTTTTGTTGAAAAAAATTCAAATTTATAAAATCAAAATAATCCATAAGATCCTTAATTGACAAATACAAAGCAAAGAAATAAAAAAAAAAAAAATTCAAAAGATCTCTGGTAAAAAAATGCAATTCAAAAAAAAAAGAATCAAAAGTATTCTCAATTTCAAAAAATCAGAATTTTGAAGAAAAAAAATACAAATTTATCTCAAAAACTCAATAAGGAAGAGTGAAATAAATCTCTCTAAAATTTTTGATTTTCAATTTGTTTTGTGTAGATCTTGGGTTTTTTCATCTAAACTCTGTTTCAATCAAAGATGCCCAACGTTTTTTTCAAATATCAATTATTTTATATAATTAACCTTTGAAGAACAAATAAGAAATAATTGTAATAATACACACCAAAGAATTGTTGATATATGTCTGAAAGAAAACTAATTAATCAATAAATTTTCTTAAAAATTGAAAAACTCAAATTCTTAAGGCCCGATTGAGAAAAACAACAATGTTCATTTTGAACTTCAACTGATATTTGAATAATAAATATTAAACATTTTTCACTTCATTTTCCATACTTTTCTTTTAGAAATCAAGCCCCCAAACGAAGTGTGTTGGTATTTGTGGTATCTATTTGAAAAAGGAAATGGAAATGAAGTGAAAATTTTTCACATTTATTAATCAAATATCAGGATCAAAGATCGAATAGAATTGCAATAGAAATCAATATGATTTCTCAAAAATCATTTTCATGGTTTTAATAACCTTAGAATAACACATTTTTACCAAGTGACTATTGATCTTGCAATAAAAAAAAATTTGCAACTGAATGACGTTTTAAAAAAAAATCGAAAAAAAAAAACAAAAATGTGTAAAAATGATTTAAATTTTGAAAATATCCAAAATAAAATTTTTCTTCTAATATCTATGCAACCCCTTTAAACACATGTATTGTACCCATTACAATTGGGCCCCTTTGACTGAAAAATAGTTTAATTTGGAAAAAAAAACTTTGTGAATTTGAAATAAAAATTTTCATTTATTAATTAGAAAATTTCGGCGCAGCTATTTTCAGAAAGTGTGGAATTTTTTAGAACAAAAACTTTTTGAAAAAATTAGGTTTTAAAAGGGTGAAGACTCAGCCTTTAAATGCAAGGTAGGGATTGGAGCCTGAATTTGGAAGAAAAGTAACTTTTTTTAAAAAAGTCCTCACTTTTTTAAATTTGAGAACTTTCAATAAGGTTTTATTCTGAAAAAGTATTCGCTTTTTTAAAACAGAAAACTTTAAAAAAGTTTTAATTCTGGCAATCTCAAAAAAAAAAAAAAAAATTCACACTTTTTTAAAATAGCTGTATCAATACATTCACTTGTTTGTTATAATCGGAACTAGATCTCACACAAAAAGATAAAACAAATTTTTTTTGATGTCAAAAAGAGAAATTTAAATCGTAATTACTTGAGATTCAATCTACTTGGAACAATAAATTCAAATTCTGCAAACCAAAATAATTTTCAATATGCTTTAATATAAAAATCAAATGATTCGACAGAGCTGAAGTCTAAGACCTTCTTCATAGATTTCAATAAAAAATCAATAATATGGTTACTATATACTCTAGAAAGTAATTTTTTTTTAGATTAAAATTGATTTTGAAATAAAAAATAACAAATTATTTACAAAAATAAGCAATAATGATTACAAATATGAAATAAAAAAAGTAAAAAAATTTTTTACCAGACAAAAGTGTAAAACTACAAAACTAATAAATGATAAAAAAATTTTTTTTAATGATTGTATAAAAAAAGTATATTTTTTTTTTTATTCTTTTGAATTCAGGAAAACCTAGGCACTTGACGACAATTGACGACACGACTGTTTGTTTATGTTGTTATTATATCTAATAATTTTTAAATATTCTTGATCTTTTCATCCAGAACAATTTATTATCAAGTTTTCTCTAAATTGGTCTAGATTTAGTTCTAATAATTTTAAGGTGTCTATTTCTCAATTAATATTTTGATTGTCTTTTTTTGAAAAATTTAAATTTTTTTTGAAAATTTTGATTATTTGGATATAAGCCTAAAACCCAAAATTTCTAATTTCTTTTTGGGTTAGTTTATATCTTCTTTTATAGATTGAAATTCTGAATTGGTCTATTTTTGCTTCCGTTTTATAAATTATCCTTGGAGAATGTGGGCTTATTTTTAAAAATTTTGTTACTTTTTTATTTATCCAAAGATCAATTGATTCAAAATATTTCTGAGTTAGATTAAATATAACTAACCCATAAAATAACTGGCTAATACATATTGCTTTAAACTTTTGAAGTTTTAATCTATTTTTTTAATTTTTATTGGCTAAAAATAATTTTGATTTTTTTTGAAACTATCTTTCTCTTTTTAAAGTTTTTTTCTAACTGTTTTGCTTATTCAAGCCAAATTCCTAAATATTTTTTTTCAGATAATTGGTTTGATTTTAAAGTTTTATCAATATTTGGATTCAAAAAATGTATTTTTTATTATTAATATTGAAGAAGTGTAAATTACGCTCTAAATGTCATTTTACTTAGATTTCCTCAAAGGCAATTTAAGCGTAAAATCATAGATTTCACAGTTATTCATGCGAAAGGGCATAACCCAATTTTTCTTTATGGTTAAAAAATCAAAGACAAAAAAATGAAAAGAAGAAAATGAAAAAAGAAAAAGAAAAAGAAAAAAAAACGGATTTAGAAAAAGCAATTGGTAAAAAAAAAAAATCAATGCAATCTTTAATTAAGAACACCCAAAATCACAGCCACTATACTTTTGGTTAATTTAATTTATTTGATAATTGATCACGAATGTTCATTTGAAAATCGTTGTTTAATTGTTGTAATTTCTTTTTTCTTTTTTTGATCTGATTTTCTTTAAGCCTTTGGTATTTTTTTGACTTTGCTTTTTTTGTTTTTATTTTCAAGTTACCCATAATTTTGTGTTTCATTATCTCTAGTATTAGCAATTAACCACTTGATCTTTTTACTTTGTAACTCTTCTTCCCAATATAAAGAAAATTCAGATAGGAAAAAAATGGAAAAAAAATAAAAAAAGTATCTTTTTTACGAATTTTTAATCTTAACTAAAATATTATTGCGATTTCTCAAAAAAAACTTCTATTAATATGACTAAAAAGTACAACAGTCGCAATTTTTAAAAGTATTTTTTAAAAATATAACTTACAATTATCAATTCTACTTTAAAAACATTCTAATCTTCTTAAGAAGACACTATTAAACAAATCTGTTTTTTGGAATTTTACATCAAATTCATTTTTTATTTTTCTTTTTTTTCAGTTATATCACCACCCTTAATAAAAGAGAAAATTTTTCAAAAAAGAAAAAAATTGCTTCAATTTTTAAATTTTATATTAATTAATTACAAAAATGAAATACAATTTTAAATATTTCCAATATACCATTTGTGGATTTACATTTCCTTATAAATTTTTTAAATTTCCTACGAAATTTGATAAATAATAAGCAAAGACATACACTACTGATTTTAAATATGTTAATATTGCCTGCTGTTTTGCTGAAAATTTTAATATATTTAAAATCAATACTATTATAACATTTTTTCTTTTATTTTGATGAACAAGGATGTATTTCATTTAAAGACTATCCACTATAAAAGGGATCTAAAGAAAAAAAATTTCAAAAATGCACTTAAAAAATGAAATGATATTATTTTTAATTTTTTTAATTAATGATTTTGTCTTCATCTTAACTTTCTAACTTCCGATAATCTCAACTTGATATCTTCAATGAAATTATTTATATTTTTCAGCACAAGATTATTTCTTTATTGAATTCCAGAAATCTTTTACTCTCTATAATTTTCCATTGGATTCTTTTTCTTAATAATCCAGAAAAATAATATTTCTTATAATTATTTTATTTTCATAAAAATCTAATAAATAAACATTTAAATTTTTAATATTTCAATAAAAAATATAATTTTCAATTTAATTAAATTTATAGATTTTATCGAGGGGCTAAAGGTGCATTATTAGTCTATTCTGTAACTGAAAGGCAATCTTTTATCAACTTAAAAAACTGGCTCACTGAATTAAGAGAGAACTCACCTAAGGATATCACGGTCATGCTGATTGGAAATAAAATTGATCTTGCAGATAATAGAGAGGTTTTGACGCATGAGGGAACAAACTTTGCTGAAGAAAATAATTTGAACTTTATTGAAACAAGTGCAAAAGATGCTACAAATGTAGAATATGCATTTCTTTCGATTTTAACCGATATTTTTGAAAAAAATAAAAAGAAAGAAATTATTTCAACAGAAAACGTCAAAACAGTCTCAAGTTCCAGACAGATCAGATTAGAGGAAAATGTTATCTCAAAAAATGAACAAGAAAAAAAAAGTGGTTGTTGTTAGTTTGGAAGAAATAATAATTATTTTTTGAATTAAAAGCTATTAATCTTAATAATCCTATTTTGAAACTTTATTTTTCTGATTTTCTTTTTCTTTTTCGTTTTTTTTTTTTCTTTTTTTTTTTTTTTTCCCTTGCTTTTTCTTTATATTTGTAATAGTATAGATTTTTTTATATTATTATTTTAATTTTTTTTTTGTTTATATTCATTAATATAAATATTATTCGTTTATTTATATTTTTATTGTTTGTTTTATAATATTTATTATTTTTTATTATTAATTTTTATCTATATAAAATTTTATTATTTTTTATTTGTTGTGATATTTTAGAGATCCAAATTTTTTTTATTTTTATTATTATTTTATCTCTACAAGTCCTATCCTAAAACAAATTTTTCATTTTTATTATAAAAAAATAAACTTTACGAAAAACAATATACTTTCTTTTTTCATCATTTTTTATAAATATTAATTCTTGCAATATGTTTTATATCAACTACCTGAAAGGAAAGTAGATTTAAACACTTTGGTTTTTGTAAATCAAAAAAAGATAATAAGTTTTTATTCAATATTTTATGAATTAAACTAAAATTCAAAAGTTTTGTCATTGTTTAAGCAGTTAAAAGTTTTAAAAATACAACATTTTACTTTTTTGGAAATAATTTTGAATTTACAAACTATTTTTTTCTTTTTTTGTCTTTTCTCTTTTGTTTTCAATTGTTTTTTTACAACTTCGTGATCATTTTAATTTGATTAAAAAATTTTTTTTTGGAATAATTGATAGAAAGTTAAAGTGTTGGTTTTGTTAAATCGAAAAATCACATACAATTAGTTGATGGTTTCGAATTATTTTGATTGATCAATAACTGTTTATAGAATTACAACAATATTATCAAAACATATTTTTTGTTATACTTACTTCGAACTTTTTGATATAAACTCTTTTTCAGCCAAATAAACCTAGTTTTATTGGAGAAATAGAACATATTCTATGATTTTAATTCATTATTCTTCTCAAACTCAAATTTCAATTTTTAGATCAGAATCATTTTTTCTCATTTTGTTTTTTTTTTTGTTTTTTGCTTTTTTTTTTTTTCTTCTTTTTTATTTTTTTTAAAATTAAATTTGAAAAAAAAAATGTGTAACTTCAAATTAACATTAAAAAAGTGAGGCGTTGTATTTTCTTTTAAAATCCATACATTTACAATTCAAAAAATCTCATTGTCAACAATTTTAATTTCCTAAAGAAAATGAGACTTTTAAACAAGACGTTCCAATGGAAATTGCTCAAAAAATTTTTTAACATTTTTTTTTTTTGGAAAATTTATGGTTTATTCATACTTTTCTTTTATGATTATCGACTCTAATAGGAAGTTTATTATTTCTCATATTTCTAAACAATCTAATTTAGGTTTATTCTTATAAAATAAATTGAATTTTTCATTAATGGCTCGTTCACTTTGAGTGAAATGATGTTCAGTATTTTTTAGTATGATTAGTAATTATTTTTTTTTTGTTTTGTGAGTATTGTAATATATAAATAATTGTTGACATTTCAATTAGCGAATGGTTCAAATTTGGTATTTCTTCTTGAATTGATAATTAAAAAAGATTTTTTTCTCAAAACAATAAATTTTTGATATGTCAATAATTGTAAATTGGGACTTATTATTGAAGTAAATACGTTTTGAAACATAATATACCATTTAAAAAAAAAAATTAAATAAGTTTTTTTTATTCAAAATTTTATGAAGATTATTTTTAGATAAAAATTATATTTTTTTATTCTTTAAAAAAAAAAATTATTATTTTAGTTAATAAAAAGGATATAAATGTGTTCATGAAACTCGGAAATATCAGTAATACAAGTGGCTTTGAGTTTTGATAGTTAACCAAAAAAAAATAATAAACATATAATATAAAAGAATACTTGAAGTATATGAGATACAAAAAATGTTGAAATAACTTAGTAAAACAAAAAGAAGAAAAAATGAATAAATCACAAAAATATTAAATATTTCGGATTTCTCAGTATTAGGTAAATTTAAAAAACTAGAATAATTTGTTAAAACAACTTTTCTATAAAAGGTGGATTTTATCTAAATTCTTATCAATTGGGTATAAAGTAAAAAAAAAATGTAATTTTTTAAGTGGGGGTTGAACTAGTACCTCATTAATATATCATCCTTGTTTTTGATTAAGGTTTTTTTGGTGGAACTGTAATCAGTTTCACTTTTAAGACACAAAACTTCAACATCTTTTTAAGATATAAAAAAATCTCAAAATTAACACAAAAAAATTGGAATTTTATTTTACACAAATTCTCATACTTGTATTCCTAATTTTGTAACTTAATTATAGATTTTTCTTATGTCTTAAATTTCCTTGAAATTTTGTGTCTTAATTGTGGAACCGACTATATAATAAATAATTGTTTGTCTCTGATTTCCTTTTACAATTTGGATTTCAGTTATCTATATTGTTATTTTGTTAATTGAGTAATGTGTTTTAAAAATAGTGTTTTGGTTGTCAAATTAAATTAAAAAAAATAAAAAAAAGGTATTGATTTAGGGACTGGGTACAATTTATTATTTTTGAAATGTTTAATTGTAAGAGCCTTACTGTGAATTTTTTTTTTGGGTAACACAAAATATAGAAAATTTGAAAACCAAAATATTTTTAACTTCTACATTTGTAAAAATATCTCTAATAAATCAGAGTTGTATTTTAATATTTTCTATTTTTTGAACTTTTGTTTGATAAAATTTGTGATTTTTATTAAATTATTTTTCTAAGGTAAGAAATATGTTAGAGTGAATAAGTGAAATTAATCAAAGAGTAAACTAAAAAAATAGACCTAGGAATGTGTATATTTTGTACAAATCTATTTAATTTTGAATACCAAACAAGAAAGATTACCTTTCTAAATAAACTTATTGAAATCAAGAATAGTAAAAAATATTTTAACTGAAGTATATTTTAGAAGATATTTCCTCTTTGATTTCTTAAATGGAAATGAAAGTAAAAAATATATTACCTTGAATTTTTTTTTCGATTCCTCTTTATTGTTATTTGGTGAAAAATTTTTTCTACAAATTTATTTTCAATTCTTTTTTCAATTTTTATTATCAAATAAAGTGGATAAATAAGAATAGTATTTCAAAAATTAAAATAAAAATAGGTGGAATACCAAAATCAAAAACAAATTCAAAAATCTACTCAAAAGAAAAGGATAATATGACGAAAAAAAATAAAGTAACAATCCCAAACTATTTTTCAGTTTTTCAATTGAATTTATATAAATTAATTTTTAAATCAAATTAATTCATTCAATAAAGCTATTTTTCTGAAGTGGAATATATTTTTTTTTCTATTTTCTTTAGAAAAATAAAAATTATATGAATTGGTTCATATTGGAATTATAATCCATTATTGAAAATTGTTGAGAAATAATAGGGTATATGTTTTCTTAAAATTTTTCAAACAAAAAGTTTTTCCAGATAGAATTAAAAATAAAATTCATTAAAGTGTATATAATTATTTCAAATGTTATCAATAAGATCAATTAATATATATCTTTTTTTTCATTATTTAATGAATAATTTTTTTAAATATTATTTTGATTTCCTTTTTTAATTGGTACAGTGATCAAAATAACATGTCCCCAACATCTAATCCATTTTATAAAATAAAATCCGAACTTTTGTTTCTTCGTATTCCAAGGGTACACCCAAATCACTACCAGATATTATATCAAGTTAAAATCAGTTATAATAGTAAAATCCTTGATTTTTAATTAAATTTTAAATTATGCTATTGGTTATTGAAAATTTTTCATAATTTTCTCATTTTTTTTTTGAAATTTTTTTTGTTTCGAGGATAAACTTTTGTTAAAAAAATTACTCTTTTTTTTGATAAAATTTTTCAATTTGATCCTTTATTTTTTGAATTTTTCCAAGAATAGCACTTTAAGAAATAAATACCTTATTTTACTGATTGTTTATTATCTTTTTCTTTGATTGATTAATTTTACATCTTTTAAAACAAAAAAAACACGCTTTTTATTTTGTAACACCAATTAAACTTTTCTACACACACTATTTTTACAACAGTTTTTTTCAAATATTTTGTACTAGGATATATCTGGCACTCTCATTTTTTTTTAAAAAATGCCTATTTAATTGGTCTTTGAAATGATTTGAATTTTGAAATAAACTCTGAAATTCAAAATTTTCAAATATCCTTCTTCCCTGAAATGAGAGAAATCATTTCAAGGCAAATAAATAGTTATTATTCTTTAGAACTTGTGTAATTAATATTTCAATGAAAAATAAGTTAACTTAAATTAAATAAATTTCAAAAACAAGAACAATATCCCCAAAAATTTTAACATTTTTTAAAATTTTCATTTTTTTTAATCAAAAAATTTCCTCTTTGAAAAAAAAAAAAAGAAACCAATAAATAAGAATGGAAAATCCATCAGTACATTGGAATCAATTTGATCGGTACTATTACCAAAAAAGGTTGGTCTTTCATATGGGATGGAACGAAATTAATTTAGATCATTACTTAATCGAGTCTGCGCCTTTTGGTGGGCTCATAGCACTTCTGCGTGATGACCAAAAAATTATTAACATCAAGAACATTCAAACAAACAAAAATTGCATTTTCATCTATACATGCTCAGGTAAACTGATTTCTGAATTAGACTACGGTGACAAGCAACGAGTAAAAGCGTTTGGTTGGACACTTGACGAAAAATTGATTATTGTTTATGACGATTGTGAAATTGTTGTTTTTGATATCTTTGGCGAGAAAATTAAAACAAAATGCATCACTTCTCGCGACAGTACTGTTCATTTAGTTTACAAAGCAAAAGTTTGGCATAACGGAGCCGTAATATTAACGAAAAAAAATCGATTGTTTATTGTCGAAAATTTATCACAACCACGGTTTGAGGAATACTCTGTTCCTGAAAATCTTGGGATTGTTTCAGATCTGGAAATTTTACAACCAAAATTTTCTCTTACAGGTAAACATGTCTCTCCTTTTTTTTATAAAAAGACTTTTTTTCTTTTTCTTTTTCTTTTTTTCTTTTTTTTTTTTTGTTCTTCCTTTTCTCTTTGATTCTTTCCTCTTTCTTCAAACAAAAAAGAAAAAAATTCAAACTAATTGACTGGCAATTGTTAGGATCTAAAAAAAAAATTTTTTGAAGGTGTGCTTTATTTTAAATCCTTTCACCTTGTTTGTTTCGATTCAATTTATTGAACCAAAATCATTAAAAGAACAAAAATATTAAAAAATTTGCTTCATTTAAAATAAAAAGAGAAATATCACAAAAAGAAAAAAACAATATTTTTTTTTTGATGTTAATCAAGAAGAAGCCTAACCTACTTTATTATTTTGATTTTTTAATGATTTTTTCTATTCGATAAAATCAAATCTCTTGATTTACATTTTCAAATGTTTGCGTATTATCTTTATAGTACTTTTCAAAGGTTCTCTTGATAGAAATTAATTATCAGTGGATAAAATATATAAAAAATTAGAGATTTAGGAATGAAGCCAAATAAAGAGCAAACTAAAAAAACTTAAATTCCACAATAAATTTTGTGTCTTGGTATTTAGTAATAAACAAATTTATTTAAAGTTTAACCTTGAATAATTTTAAGTCCAATTTCAAAAAATTAATCAATATCCGATCACAAAAACAATTTTTCTAATGGTTTAAAAATTCAATTTTTTAAAGCTGTATTACATAGCCAACTATTGTATGGATTCGAAATATTTGATCTCACAAAAACAGATTTTACAGATATTAGATTACTTGGACTAATAAAAAAATTGCAAATTTTTTATAAATCAACCCACACTCCCCTAGGCTTATTTATAAAACAGAAACTAAAATTAATTCTACTAGAATAACAATTTATAAAAGAAGATTTAAATTCATTCAAAAATTAAAAATTGTAGGTTTTGATGAATTAATTAATTACCTTCTTTCTCTTTGAAAAAAAGAATTTGAAAGTATTAATTGGAAATCAAAAAAACTAAAAAAAAAACTAAAAATTGAACTTGACAATTTCAAAATTAAAAAAATAGGAAATATTCCTACCTGGAAATGCAGTTAGGTTTTTTTTAATTAAAGAAATTTTACAAATCAATAACACTATAAATAAGCAGGCATGTGGTTAACGTCATAGGGTTTCATAGAGTGCCGTAGAGTGACTAGCTTTTCCATGATTCAAAAGAATGGAGAAAAATCTTTGATTTTACTCTTTTCTTTTGATTTTTAGAAAGTCTAACGACAAAATATATTTAAAATGGAAGTGTTCAACTTCAATTTTAAAACCCAGAAGTTTTACAAATTACCTTAAATAGGTATTGTTATGTTATGAATAAAAACAAATCAAAATATTGTGAATTATGTAAAAAAATAAATAATTTAAAAATCATTGAAGATTTGGACCATTTTCTATGGAATTGCTTATTCTATGAAAATAATCGCAAAATATGGATATCTGAATTCAAAAAAATTAATATATCTAATATATTAAAAAATAATAATATTTCTATTTTTAATATTATTACTAAAAAAGATACAACATGTTTTTTAGCCCTAGTGGGTAATAAACTCATTTTTGAGTCTTTAATAACATTTATAAATAAAAATTTAGGAATTTGGAAAGTGCTGTAAGGTGCCGTAGAGTGCTGTAAGGTGCCTAGGTTTTCTTGGGGTTTTCTGTTTTATTTGTTAAATCTATCGATTTTCATTAGGTTTTTTTGAGTTTTCTATTTATTTGTGAAGTGTTCTAGGTTTTTTTGAGGTTTTCTATTTTATTTGTTAAATCTATTGATTTTCTAAATAAATAGAAAACTCAAAAAAACCTAACGAAAATCAATAGATTTAACAAATAAAATAGAAAACCTCAAAAAAACCTAGAACACTTCACAAATAAACAGAAAACTCAAGAAAAGCTAATGAAGATTTTCCAGAATTCAAAAGAATGGAGTAAAATCTTAGATTTTTCTCTATTCTTTTAAAATCTGGAAAAGCTAACAACGATTTTTTTGAATTTTAGAAATTAAAAGAAAATTTATGAAATTTTCTTTTAATTTCTAAAATTCAAAAAAAACCTAACGATAAACAAGAGGTGTTAATTTCCTCCCTTCCTTAAATAATAAAAAAAAAAATAAATAAAATGTTTTTTTTTGATTTGGTGTTAATTTATTTGTACCAAATCAATAATATCTCTTCTTTGCATTAATTGTCATTCAAATCAATCTTTTAAATCTGATTATTATTTAAACCCCTTAATAAAATATTTTCTTATAATAAAAAAAAAAAAAAAAAAAAAAAAAACCTCAAAGGGCACACTGAAGTCTTTATTTCAAATTTAGCAAAAAATTTATTTATAATTGATAACGATCAAACATTAGAAATAGAATTTGAAGAAATGATTACTAATTTAAAAGTTTCGCCAACTGGAAGATTATTGGCTTATTATACTGAAACTGGCAATTTGCATGTAATTTCTACAGATTTCAAATCACATTTTTTGGAGTTCCAAATGAATTCGAAAATAAAGCCAAAGCAAATTGCATGGTGCTCGAGTGATACTGTGCTCTTAAATTTTGAAAAAAAGAACACGTTATTAATGGTTGCGCCCAGCCAATCGTTTTTAAAATATGAATATGATGAGCCGCTCTATTTGATGACCGAGGAGGATGGCATTAGGATTTTGACGAACAGTTGTTGTGAATTTCTGAGTAAGGTTCCTGAGGTTGTTGTAAACATTTTTGGTATAGGTTCTACATCTTTTTCTTCATTGCTGTACGACGCTAGCCAGTCTTATGAAAAGGAGTCCTCTAAGGGTGATGAAGTTATCCGATCGAAGATGGATCTGTTACCAAAGGCGATCACTGATTGCATCACTGCATCAAGCTGGGTCTTCCAAAGAGATCTCCAGAAGAAGTTATTAAATGCGGCCGCGATCGGCAAGTCCTATCTGGACAACTTTGTGCATGACATTTTTGCAGACATGTGTAAAGATCTGAGGGTGTTAAATGAAGTCAGGGGGTGGGAGATTGGGATGCCCCTGACATACAGACAATTTGAAAAAATAGGTATTGATCTGTTGATTGAAAGATTAATTAATAGGAAGCATCATTATGTTGCATTAAAAATATGCGAATATTTAAGAATTAGAAAGGATCGCGTATTAGTACGGTGGGCATGTGAAAAGGTCAAATCCGAAACGGAAAGCGACGAACAAATTTTGAAATCAATTATCTCCAAATTGGGTAAAGAAGAGAATGTGTCCTTTGCTAGCATCGCTTCAGTTGCCTATTCTGAAAGTAAGAATGATTTAGCAATCAAACTGTTGGATTATGAAAAATCTGCGTCTGAGCAGGTGCCACTGTTAATAAACATGAAAAACCCCGGGTTGGCCCTGATCAAGGCAATTGAATGTGCAAACCCCGATTTGATTTATTTGGTGTTATTATATTTGCTAAACACTTTAGATATCAACGAAAATTCCTTATTTCAAATTTTATCTCATAAAGACATGGCAATCAATTTATTAATAAAGTATTGCAAGCATAAGAATAAAGATCTTTTATACAGATTGTATTCTCAATTGAAAAGGGAACCCAAGGAGGTCGGCTTATTGAAAATTACTGAAAGTTTATCAGATAAAATTAATTTAGAAATGAAATTAAAAATAAGAAACGAAAGTTTAATTGCTTTTGGTGTTTCAAAAAATAACTTTTTAAAAAAAATTACAGAGGATAATATTAAACTTGTAAAGCTCCAGCAAGATTATCAGCAAAGACTCGAATTAGTGTTTATCGGCTTGAGTATTAATCAAACTACCGCCAAATTGTTGGAATTGGATTTAGAAAAGGAAGCAAAAAAAATGAAAAAAACTTTTAAAATTCCAAATGATCGATATTGGTGGATAAAATTAAGAGCCCTGGCGAAAAAGCATCGCTGGAAAAAGATGTATGCTTGGGCTAAAAATGAAAAATCGCCAATTGGATATGAGCCATTTGTTGAGATTTGTATTAAAAATCGTGTCGGAAATGAGGCATTGAATTATATACCTTTGGTGAAAGACCCTTATAACCAAGTTAAATTTTATCTAAGATTAAACAAATTTGAGCAGGCTGCAGATATTGCAATCAAAGAGAAAAATCAAAATTTATTACAACACGTGAAAAGCCTCGCTCCAAAAAATCTAAACATACCTTCACATATTTAATCCCAGAAAAAAAAAAATTTGGTTTTTATTTTTTTTATATATTTTTGAGTTTTGTTTTTTTGATAATATTCTTTTATTGTTTTGTTTGGTTTGGTTTCGTTTCGTTTCTTTTTACTTTGGGAGTCCCTTGAGTGATTTTTATTTTTATATTTTTTTAATTTATTTGTTTGTATTTTGTTTTTAATTATTTTGAAGCCCTTTGAAAAAAAAAATAAGTTTGTTTTTTGTGGTGTTTGAACTTTTTTTGTTTTTTAAAAAGAACCTCCTCCAAAAGAGTGAGTGGAAAGGGCTGTTTTGCAGTATGATTGTAGAATATAAAAAGTTTTTAAAATATAATTTAATATCGACTGTTATTTAAAATGTAAATGGGATCATATTTATCTTGATTATAATTTTTCAATTCTGAAATATTTTATTTCTTTAAGGGTTCTTTACTTATCCCCTAAAGATATTCAAATATTTAACATAAAAAAGTCTCAAATAAATAAATTGGTATCAAAAATTTCTCAAGATTTCTCTGAAGTCACTATTTGGTAGATAAAAAAGAAATTATAAATATAGTTAAAATTTTTTATAATGTGTTTTAAGTAATTTACTGTTAAAAGTCAATTATTAGACTAAAAATTCTATCTGAAAGTTCAATAAGGAAATATCCTTTGTATTTGAATAAATATCATTTCTAATTGATTTTGTGAAGATTTATGATGTTTTTTAGAGAAAAAAATTTGTAAAAGATATGTTGGCCACTTTATAATAAAATATGTACTTTAATTATCCGAAAATTAGCTTGGGGTGTTTTTGCTATAAAAAGTTCATAAAAAGAGTATCAAAATAACAATAATACCTCAAAATAATCACACAATTAATTTTTCCAATGACTTTAAAAAGTCCAGATAATATGTAAAGGGTTTTTTGTTTGGAGTTAATTTCTGGTGGTTAAAAGGGTGTCTGTTGGCTTGTTAATCCACTCTCTCAAATTTAAAAGTTATTTCTAATTTCTAAAAAGATTATATTAGAAATTATTTAATAAAAATAAATACATATATATATATATATATATATATATATATATCTATATATAGTTAGTAAAAATGATAATTGTTAATTGATTTTAACTTGTTAAAAAATTTAAAAAATAAAGGATCAAATGAAAATTTTTTATCTTGCAAATAGAGACAATTCTTGAGAAAATTTTTAATTCAAGATTTATCACACGCAGAAATACAATTTCTGAAAAAACAATCTTATTTAATCAATTCTGGATCAAATACAACGTTAAAATCATTCACTAATGGGAAATGTTTACATTTTTATAAATTACAATACTCACAAAACAAAAAAATATAATAGATATTAATACTAATAAATTATTGGTGTGTTCAAAATTTTGAAGAGTTTAGGCTTATAAAAAAATGCTTTAGCAAATTTGTTTAAATTCTATTAGGATTATTGATCGTTCTTATGTTGGGATATCATTAAATAATTTTATTTGGGTTCTTCTTTTTTAAAGAACTCAACTTTAATTTAATAGCTATCTTTGGAAAAAATATTTTGATCGTCGGAAACAAGTTAATTAATTCAAAAAATGAATTGAAAACAAAAAAAAAAAAAAGATGAAAAAAGGATTTTGATATTTTTTAAAAAAATCAAAATTATTTCCAATTAGAAGGTGATTAGTATTATTATGATGCCTCAAAACTGTTTTTACTTTGTAGAAATTTTTATTTTTTAGTTTATAAATTTTAGTATATTTGTTTAAATCGAAGAAAAACTCTCAAAATATACAAAAAAAGAATTTTTCCAATTTAAATTAATAATTCTTAAATTTTTGAGACAATTAATTCGTATTTTGAAGTGTCTTTATTAAATTTAAAAAACTTTTGAAAGATATTACAAAATAAAAACTGAAAGGTTAAGAAAAAATTTTTGATTTTTTTACTATTTAATATTAAAAAAAATCTTAATATTTCAGAAAAATTGGATTTTTCAACCCAAATTATAAAATCTCTGTAAATTTAGTTTTTGATCAAAGATCTCTTATTTACCAATATTGTTTTTTAAAAATCAACTTATCAAAAAGTCAAATATTTGTAAATATTTAATATTTTTTGAAAAAATTTTTGCATCGTCTTGATTCCCTTAATAATTCAAAAAGATGAAGAATAGTACGACGTTAGGTGTAGGTCATGTTATTTTGGTTCTTTTCTGATCCATCTTGACTTGTTCTAAATTTTAATGTTTGTTCAAAATAATTAATTTTTTGTAATTTATCCTTTTTTTCTAAAACTCAATTATGCAGTTTAAGACAAAGTATTCGGTCTTTAAGGCAATTTATATAACATTTTGGTTATCCGATTGTCAATTGGAATTTATATTAAGGTTTGGTTTTATTTGAAGATTTTCAAAAAAATTTGTTTTTTCAGGAATTGAGAAAAAGGGATAGTAATTTTTATTTGAAAAAAGAAAAATTCAAATTCATTATTAAAAACCTAGTAAGCTTTTATTCTTACACTCTTCAATCCAGATTTTGGAAAAACAAAAATAAATTTCAAAAATTATCTTATTTTTGAACAAACATTAAAATTTATAACAAGTCAAGACAGATCAGTTAAGAACCAAAATAACATGACCTACACCTAATACTTGATAGTTTTATTTTGTTCTTTCGAGATTGAAATCCTTAAATAAAGATAATAATAAAAATGTTTGTTCAGTTTGTGAATGGTTAGTGAAATTTCGTGATAACAAATACTTTAAAGTTTTTACCTTACGTATTGAAGGGTGTGTCTTAATAATGGTTAGTTGTGAGATTTTATCACTTTGAAAAAAATTCATAAAGGTATTATTTTTAAAGTTAAATTGAGAGTGTTTGAACCATTATTTGAGAAAAATCATTATCAAATCACTGATTAACACAATAACTTATATCACCCATTTTTTTATGAACTATAATCTTGACTTAGATTTAGTCCCTTTCTTGGGGTCACAAAAAAATAACAAAAAAAAAGAATTCTACTAAATTTTAAAAAAATAATTCAACGGATGAAAAAAATAATAAGAAAAAAGAAAGTCAAATTTTCTTCCAATAAAACACGTCTTATTAATTAAATTAGAGTTCAGTTTGTTTCTTTTTCCTTATCATTCATTTTTTTGGTTTTTTCTTTTTTTTTAATTATTTGAATAACTCTCGATCTCTACAAGACAAGTTTAACCTTTTTGAAGAACAATCACTAATACTATGTTTTTTAAAAAAGGATCAACAGCACCAATTTTCTCTCTGTTGATAATATTCACCCTCTTTGTTTCAATTGGTAAGTTTCATTCCTTTGAGTTCTTCGCTTTAATTTTCTTTTTATTTTCAAACACAAATGATTAATACCACAGCCCACTTCGAAAAAGGAAAACAAAAAACAAACAAGAAAATAACTGCTTCATTTTAAAAAAAAACCTTTTAAATTCTTTTCAATACTTTTTTTTTTTGAAGGAAATTTTCTTTTGAAAACGAAATATTTTTTAACTATTTCTATTTCTTTCTTTTTTTGTGTCTGAAGCAATAAAGAAAATTTAGAAGAAAATCCATTTTCTTTTTTTAATTCTCTTCCATATGTAAAAGATAAAAAAAAAGAAATACCTTTCTCGATCAAAAATAAAAAAAAAAAAAAGAAAAGCCTTACTAATCAAAAAAAAAAAAAAAAAAAAAAAAAAAAAAAAACCTTCCAATTAATAATAACTTGTTTCATCTAAAAAAATTTCCTCTTTTATAAAACTTTTGTATCATGTTAATATTTGAAAAATCAAAATTTTGCTTCAATTAAAACTTAATCCAAAAACCAAAAACAAAAACTAAAAACTAAAAACGAACAACCAACACACAATGTTACAAAAACATAAAAAACTTGAAAAAACAACAAACCCAATTAAAAAAAAAACCTTCTTTAAATAATTAGCCAAAACCCAAAATGAGCCTTTAAATACAAACGGGTTTCTTTTAGCAACTCTAGTTGTACCAACAGATTTAGCGGATCAAATTACAACAGTTGGTAAATATTACGAATATTCGATTGATAAGGGCTCTTTCGAATGTGACAGCACCGATGGCATTATGTATGATGTAAATTTTGAAACTTTAAAAAGCATTCCCGAATGGCTAAGTTGGGAGACGAACACAGAACTTTCTGATGTGTATTTCAGCGGTTCATCAGAAGGATGCGCTTTTACTGACAAAATCATTATTACTGCCACTTGTGATGATACCGTTGATCAAGCCGAATTCAACTTTGAATTAATCAACACTGAAATTTCGATTGACGAAGCGAATCCCCTTGAAGATCGTATTTTTTCAGTCAATGAATACTTTAGTTTCACTCTCAATGACTTCCATTTTGTAAATGATGAACCAAACGAGGAAGTAAGTTATAGCGCCAAACTATACAACGAAGCTACTGGTGAACCAGAAGATTTACCAGATTGGCTAACCTTCATTGAAGATCAGAAAAAGTTTACGGGCATTGCGCCCTTGGGCTGCCCACAAAACTTTACATTGATTGTCACTGCAGCTGATACCTGTGGTAATGTGAGCTCCACGTTTCTGATTTCCACTCGAAATGAAAAGCCAGACATTAATTTGGATTTCCCAGACTATTTCAAGCAAGTCAACACAGACTTCATCTTGCCAATTAGTGATGTTTTTGATAACAGCCAGGAAAGGTTTGAAGATCTGACCTTTGAAATTCTACAAGCAGATCTCTCCCCCTTACCTGATTGGATGATTTATCTTGATTTCAGGAGAGCCCTAGCGGGGAAAACACCATTATCCTGTAACCATACATACGAATTATTTGTTGGCGCCTCTGATTCATGTTATAATGTTGGTACCACTTTTAATTTCACTGTTACAAATGAGGAGCCATTTGTATATTTGGCGATACCCGATCAAACTCAATATATGGAGGAAGAATTTACCTTCGACTTGGGAGAAACATACTTTGTTCAACCAGATGTCAATGAGGAATTATACTATGACGCTACTTTAATTGATGGATCAGAATTACCAGAATGGCTAGTTTTTGACGATCAGGCCCATACCTTTTCGGGAACACCACCGTTGTCATGTGACAAAACATATGAGATTGTAGTTAACGTGTCGGATACCTGCTATAGCAATATCCACGACAACTTTACTTTAGAGATTATTAACTTGCCACCAGAATTTGTCAATTTGCCATTGCCCCCTCTTGAATTTAATGCATTCGAAGAATTTGAATTCCAAATCGGTGGCGAATATTCTTCAAATGAGCCAATTGTGGAACCATTAACATTTGGATCGACCTTACCAAATGACGAACCATTGCCAGAGTGGATCGCCTTTGATAATATTACAAATACCTTTTCTGGGAACGTCAAGGAAAGCTGTGGCGAAACTTTACAGTTCAAATATATTGCTTATGACACTTGCTCGTCGGCTTTTGAAACCTTTAATTTCACAATCTTAAATGACCCAGTTGAGTTCACTGGCGCCATTGCAAACCAAACCATGTCACCCGGCGACACTGTTGCTATTAGCTTTGATTCCATTATAGACAATGAAAATGGTGAAAATGTCACCTTTGATTCATATCTGCTACCAGGGCACGATTCCCTCCCAGAGTGGCTAATTTTGAATCAAGACAATAACAAAAAATATGTTGGTACCGTTGGTGGTGGATGCTCACAGACCCTTGAAATTGAATTAACTGCCAGTGATCCTTGTCAAGAGTCTCCCGCAGTGACTTCCTATCTTTTGGAAATTACAAATACAAAGCCATATGCTAATGAAGACATTGAATCGTTTTCAGTTAACGCCGGTGACGATTTTGAATTCACTATCGCAGAGGATACCTTTATTAATGAAGAAATTAATGAAGAACTTTACTATGAAGCCACTTTAATTGATGGATCAGAATTACCAGAATGGCTAAATTTTGATAATATGACTGCCACTTTCTATGGTAACCCATCTGGATGTGATGAAGACTTTAATATCAAAATAAGCATTTTTGATACCTGTATGTCAGAGGAGGACGACATTTCACAGTATTTCACAATAACTGTTATTGCAATCGAACCAACAGTTGAGAAAGAAATTCTCGATATTGAATATCCCATAAATGTGGCATTTGTAAATGAAATATCTCGACAAACATTTACGAACCAATTCAATGAGTCCTATTTCACCTATGACGCAACATTATCTGACGGATCGGAATTACCTAACTGGATTCAATTTGATCCAATTGAATTTAAATTTGAAGGTACAACACCATTTCTATGTGGCGATCAAATTGAAATTACTGTATTGGCAAATGATAGATGTAGTGGTGAATCAATCAACGACACCTTTATTTTGTCTTGGATAAACGAACTACCTGCAATCAATACAACGATTACAGAACAATTCATCACCGCATCAAATGAATTTACTATTGAATTACCCCAAGACATCTTTAGTAATGAATTGAATGAAGAGCTTACTTATCATTCCTCTTTGCCCAACGGAGACACCTTACCTGACTGGCTAAGTTTTGATAATGAAACTTTGCAATATAGCGGCACCGCCCCACAGGGTTGCTCTCAATCAATTGACGTCATGATCCAAGTTAGTGATACCTGCCATAAAAAGCTTGTTAACCAAACCTTTATGATCACAACAACTAATGATCCACCAACTGTTAATGGAACTCTGGAAGACCATTCCATTTACATTCATGAAGATTTCGAATGGGCCCTACCAGTGGATGCCTTTGTTGATGACGAATTAGCTGATAATATTTTGTCATATAATGTTTTATTATCAAATGGCGACGAATTACCCGAATGGCTCTTTTTTGATCAGCGTACCAATGAATTATCAGGAAATTCTCCAGATCAATGTGGCTATGACCTTGAATTAATGGTTTTAGCTTATGATTCCTGTGCTGAAGAAAACTCTGCTAATAGTACCTTCGTTCTGTCAGTAATGAATGATCCACCATTAGTTAATTTGCAAATTCCTGACCAAGAACAGGCGGTTGGGTCGTATTTTGATTTTACCATTGATAGTGAAACTTTCCTTGCACCAGAGGAAGGCGAAACTTTCATTTACACACTTTTGGGACAACCAGAATGGATGGATTTTGATCAAGAAAATGCACACATAAATGGTACTGTCGCTTTAGGCTGTGCTGAAACAATTGAATTGACAGTTATTGCATTTGATACATGTACCAATAATAAAGCAAATAGCTCCTTTATTTTAACAATCACAAACGCCATTCCCGTGCCTTCACAAGTCATCCAAACACAAACCTATCAATTATTGGAAGAGATTAATATTGCCCTTGATAAAGATTCACTTTTTATGAATTTAGAAAATGAAGCTGAAACTTTACAATTTTCTTCAACTTTACAAAATGGTGATACTCTTCCAGAATTTTTAACATTTGACGAAGCAGAACAAGTCATGTATACTGGTAAACTCGAATCTGGCTGTACAGTTGATTATCCCATTTCAATCACAGTTCAAGATTCCTGTGAAGATAATACTAATAGTAATAACTTTATCTTAAGAATTGAAAATAATCCACCAGAATTAGCAAATGAAATCGAAACGCAGCAAGCCGACGTTTTACAGGAATTTTCCTTCACAATCGACGATTCCACTTTTTACAACCCCGAAATGGATGAAACTCTGACTTATGAATATACTTTAACGGATGCAAATAATATAATTCAAGAATTAAATTTTGATTCAGAAAATCTTATTTTTAGTGGGGTTTCCTCATTCACTTGTAATGACTATGTAATGGTAACCTTAAAGGCAACTGATAGCTGTGAAACAAATTTTGTTGAAACATCATTTAATTTGGAATTAAGCAACCTCCCATTAGAAGCAATTGGTGAAATTGCCGATCAAACTTTTTATGTTGGACAAGAAATTAACATTAATTTAGATGATAGCCCCGTATTTAATGATCCTGAATCAACAACCCAACAGGAACATTTAGTTTATAGTGCAGCATTAGAAAATGACGAAGAATTACCAGAATGGCTATCTTTTGACACAGAAACCAGACAATTCAAAGGAACAGCCCCATTACAATGCTCCTTTGAAGAAACTGTCAAATTGTCTGTTTATGATGATTGTTACCCAGACGATATTTTAACAAAAACATTTACAATTAGTATTAATAATGCCCCACCTACAAAAGTACAAGATCTTGAAGAACAAACAATTAGTGCTGGTGAGGAATTTACTTTCACCTTCGAAAGCTCCATTTTTACAAACCCAGAGATTAGTGAGGAACTGACATTTACGGTATATGAAACAGATTCCGTTACTGATGTTATTACTGAATTAATGGATGGATTTATCTTTAGTCAGGAAAATAATACTATTTCCAATAAACTTGTTTCAGGCTGCGCTCAAGAGAAAGTTTTCTTCATTAAGGCAACCGATAGCTGTGATACAAATTCAGAAATTTCAGAATTGATATTAAATATCCAAAACGAAACACCAGAATTAGCCAAAGAAATCGACGATAAAGAAGCAGATACAGATTCAGACTGGTCATATACCATTCCCGAGACCACTTTTACGAATGCCGAAGCTTTAGAAACTTTAACTTATGAAGTAACTTTAAAGGATGGATCCAAACTACCAGATTGGCTGTCATTTGATGAAGCTACCCGTGAATTAAAAGGAACAACACCCGATGAAAGCGAAAGTTACACTATTAAAGTTTCTGTAACAGACTCTTGCGAAACGAACCAGATTTCAACTACCTTTGTATTAGATGTAGAATCTGGAACAGTCATTACTACCGCCCTTATCATCACCGCAGCAATCTTAGGTGCCGCTGGCTTCATTGGACTGATGGTAATCTTAGCAAGAAAAAATACAAAGGAACCAGAAATTTATACAGACAAAGAAATTGAACAATTTAAAGATGACGACGACACAGATGAATCAGAAGAAACTACAACAGAGACCAATGATGGTGATGACACCAATTCAAATACTGATATAGAAGACAATACTTCTTCAAATAAATCTTCAAATTTTAGTTCTGATGATTCCAATAACAATAATGATTCTGATGAATTGTCAACTCCAACAGATGATGATGATAATGATGACGATGATGATATTGATCAAGATCCAAATTCAAATACTAATAATTCACTTTCAGATAATGCATTTAATTCAAATAATTCAAATATTTCTGATAATCCTGATAATTCTGATAATTCATTTAACTCTGATGATTCCAATAATTCAAATAATTCTAATAATTCAAATAATTCTGATAATTCGAATAACTCTGATAATTCAAATAATTCAAATCATTCTGATATTTCTGATAATTCAGATAATCCATATAACTCTGATAACTCCAATAATTCTGGGAATTCAGATTCAACAGATGTAATTTTTAGTTCTAATAATTAATTGAATTAAATTAAATTTATATATTCGTATAAAATTTTAGATACATATAAACATACTTTATTTTTTTTTTTTCTTTCTTTTTCTTTTTTGAATTTTATTAATTTATTATTCTTTCCTATTTTTAATAACAGAATTCAAACAAAATAAATCAACAAAAAACATTTTTTTTTTTATTTTAAAAATTATCTCTTTTCCTTTTTAATAAAATATTTTTGAAACAATATATATTTGGTTATTACGATAACTTTCCTCAAAATGATCAAATTAACCAACTTATAAATAAAAACAAAAAAGCAAAGTAAACCCAAATTCCAAAAAATTATACACAATAAAAATCAAGAATAGCTAAAACAAAATCTTGTTTCATAATAATTAAGGAAGTTGTATTTTTTAAAAATAAAATGAAATCTTGTAAAGATCTTGAAAAAATTTTTTTTTGTAATTTGTATTTGAGTGAATGAAATGGATGAATTAACCTCATTTAAGCAATTTATTAATTTGTGCTTCTTTTTTGAAATCCAGAATTTGTATTTTTCCAATATAAAACTCAAAAAAGTAACTATTATTTTTATTAACAATTAAGCTAATTCTTGAAAATGTGAAAACATATTTTTCGTTTTATATCGGAAATCATTGAATTAGAAAGAAAATTTTTTATTTGGTTATTATTTTTATAATTATAAATATTCCAATACAAATCCCAGTCAATAAAACTATTCGTGGTTTAGGTGACTAAATAAATGAAAAATTGATCGAAGTTTAACACTAGTTTCCAAATTAAA
This sequence comes from Anaeramoeba flamelloides, assembly GCA_027625915.1. NCBI lineage: Eukaryota > Anaeramoebidae > Anaeramoeba > Anaeramoeba flamelloides. The sequence continues at coordinate 3,581,319 of JANTQA010000008.1, forward strand.
TTGAGATCTATTTAGTAAAAAAAAACTTTTTTTCTTAATGTATTAAAAAAGTTGTTTTTCAGATTTACAAAAAATTTGAAAAAATTGCAAAAAAATTTTCAATTATTGAAAAAAAAATATTTAACAAACTTATTGGCCTAATTTGTAAGAATCTGTATAACAATTTAAATCATTTTTGGCAGAAAAAAAAATTGATTTTGAATTTCGGGGATAAAATTACTAAATTCCCAAATATTTAAAAGAAAATTTTATTGTGAAAAATCGAATTTCATCTTAAAATAAAAACAAAATTTCTTTGTAAAAGTTGTAAACAGCTTTAAAACTTGAATTATTATAACTTTTCTTCTTCAAAAATTACAATATTTTTTCTCATGGTTGAATCAATCAATTTTTTTTTTTTTTGGTTAACCAAAAGTTTTATCTCAAAAACAATAAAAAATAATCCATATATTAATATTACTGGTAAAAAAGACTTGTTATTATATAATAGTGATCAAAATAGTAATAAAATGTGCTCAAAATTTCTTATAATGTGAGAAATAAAATGAATTTAAAAGTCTTCTTTTTCAGAAAAAAAAGAAAAAAAAAATTGATCTAACTAAAAAAAATTATTCTTTTCTGGGTTTCTTAGTTGATCAGAATTTTTTTACACTTGGGGTATTATAAAATTTCTAAGTAGAGAATATCACCAATAATATATTTTAAAATTTTACCTTGCTGACTTAGAAGGCTGATCCCTAAAATATTAAATCACATTTAAGTACATTAAACTCCATTCCTAAAATTTAGAAACAACCCAAATCAAAAGTGTAAAAAAATAAAATCTCAATTTTTTATATTGTTCCAAACCTAATATTAAACCAGATTTAATTTACTTAGTATTAATGATTTTATATGTAATCATTTTTAACACAATAAAAAAAAAAAATTTAAAACTCAAAAATTAAAGAATTGATGTTTCCAAAATAATGAAATGAGTTTGAAAAAAAAATGTATTGGTATATTTGGTGAAATTTAAAAAATATTATTGATCGATTAAATGATAAGATACCATTCAACTAATTTTATTTGTTTTTTCTAAATAACTTTAATTAACTTTTAATAATTTATCAATCATTGTAAAAAAATTTACCAGATCAAATTGAAAAAAAAGATGATATAATTTGAAAATAGGAAATGAAACAAAAAAAAAAAGACAGAAAATGAAGAAATAGTTTTCTAATTCATAATTATTTCCAAATTAAATACAAAATGTGGTATTGTTAATACCTCAGTTGTTTAAACTATATGGAAAATTTTTGGAATTTAGTTTATTTATTCATGTGTTACTACTAATTTTTGAGGTGTGTATAATTTATTCTTTCCTTTTCTCTTATCAAAAAGATTAAAGAAAGAAACATAATTAGAATTATGTTTATATATTTTTTAGATTGAACTTGATAATATTATCATTTTTTAATTAAGGGTTTATTCTCATTATTACAAAACCTTTTTTGAGAAAGAGCAGTATTTTTTAATTATTTGTATGAGTACCTAATACCATTTTCAAAACAAAGCAACCAGTTATGTTTGATCAAACCTCAAAAAATCAATAATAAAAACTGAGGAAATTATTTTAAAAAAAGTACCAAAAGACTCCACTCAATACATAAATTGAATGATTGTTAATTATAATTTTGAAAATAATTTTGTTCGTTTTTAAATTGTTTATTTTTGGAGTTTCATTCTTGGATACTTTCAGGGATCTTGGAGATAATTTTTCATTTTTTTCTATTCCTTTGAGTTATTTTTTTCTAGCAACGTTAAAAAAAATTATTACTTTGTCAAATATAGGGGTGATATAAATTGAGCAACAAATTAAATTAATTTTGGTTCAGAAAGAAAACAATTTTTTTGGAATTGAAGTAACTTCTCCCTTTGGAATTAAACAAAGAAACAAGTTATTTTTTTTATTTAAATTTTATTTTTATGACTAGAGAATATTTTTAAACTTTTTTTGAAATTGAATTTTTAAAAATTGAGATCCTATTGATTGGATTTTCTCATTAAGAGTTCTTTAAAAAATTTTTTTCTTGTATATCCTTTTTATTTTTTATTTATTACAGTCAGTTTCACTTTTAAGGCGCAAACTTACAACCAAATTTAAGGCACAAAAAAATCTCAAATTAAGGCACAAAATTTGGAATTTTTTTTTTTACAATTTATTTTTACTAGAATTTGAATTTTGTGCCTTAATTTGAGATTTTTTTTGTGCCTTAAATTTCGTTGAAAGTTTGTGCCTTAAAAGTGAAACTGACTGTAAATGTATTTTTTTCGATCAAAAGAAGTGCATTTCTAGAAATAGTTTCTCGTAGTAAGTGGACCCTTTTGTTTTGAAAAATTCAGTGTTAGTGACGAGAACACTAAATAACTTTTTAATATATTTTTAATTTTGGTATTTGGTCAATTCCTTATTGTTTTCCAAGTTTATTTTCTTTTCTCTTGAGCAACTGAATTTAGATCTTGAAATTTTATTCTGGTTTCTTGTAATTGTGTATTATCATAAACTTATTACGTTTTTGAACAATAAAAGACAAAACCTCAAAAATCAGAAAACGAGATAGTTTTGAAAATAAATTTTCACATTTGCTTTGGGAGTTTCAATTATTTGAAAAAAAAACATTTAGCTGAATACACAAACTTTAAAAAAATAAGGAAATTCAGAGAAAATGAATATTAATTGAATTTTTTAACAAAAAAAAAAGTGGTAATTTTTACCGTTTTGGATTCTAAAAAAGTCTACTCAACCTATTCTCTCCATCTTGTTTGTATTTTTTCATTTTTTTCCTCTTTTCTCATCTTTGTTTTATTTTCTTTTGGAAAAAAAAAAAAATTCCAAAATCGAAATTTCAAAATGTCAGAGAAAGAACTAACAACAACGGATCTAATGGTTAAGGATCTTATTGAACAAATAGGGTGCCTTTTGTATTATAGAGAATGCCTCGAGAAAAATGTTCAATTCCATGATCCCGATTCCGATTCAATTCCAAAAGAGCACTCATCTTTTATAAGGAGATCACAACAGGTAAAAATGTCGTAAAAACAAAAAAAAAAATTTATCAAAAAAAAAAAAAACAAAATCAATTCGAAAAAGAAAACAAAAACAAACAAACGGGCAACACGAGAAAAGTTTTCTTTGAATTTAATTATTTTTTCTTTTTTTAAAAACCAAAAATAATAACAAAAATTTTTTTTTTTTTGCTAAATAACTTTTAAATATTTTCCAAATAATAGCCAAGTACTCTCAATGTAACTTTAGAGGAAGTCGACGAAAGACTTTTGTCACTTAGAGAAACTGTGGTCCTGAGTACAAAGGATTGCCTGCCAATGATGTTGAAAGAAACCTTCCCTCTTTTTACAATTGACGTCTTAATGTATGAGTCTTTGAATAAAAAATCAAAGAGAGCCAAATCCAAACCCATACCTTCTTCGAACCAATTACATTTCGATCGAGTAGAAAGCCATGAAGAAAGAACCTGCCATTTTTTTGCAATCAAAATGATCTATTTAACATTAAAAAGGCTAGTGGTCAATAAAATCTTTTCGCCAATAGCACAATTAAAGAAAACAACAATTGACACAATTTTTAGACAACTTCAATTTACTCATTCATGGGGTTTGTGTCCTTTATTTTTTTTTTTTTTTTATTCTTTTTTTGTTCTTTTTTTTTTTTTTTGTTGAACAAGAAATAATTTTTAAATTTCCTTTCTCTTACAAACAATCAAAAAAAACCACTCACCATTCGTTTTCAAAATTCTATTCAAATTTTTTAAGCAAAATAAATCATTATCTACTTGTTCAATACTGGGAATTACCACAATTTAAATGAGAACTCATAAATTTATTAACAAAAATATTATCAAAATTTTGAAACGTCTCCCCCTTTATGCATATTTTGTAAAAAATATAAAACCCGTTAAATTCAGTCCGAAAAAACGAATACCTTAATTAACATCTTGCAATTAAAAACAAAGCTTATTTACGAGATAATCAACCTCTTCAAAAATTCAAATTCTTGGTGCCATTGAATGTATTTGTTGTTAATAGCAGTACTACGATATTTAAAATCATCGAGTCGAGAAAAAAAGGTGTTTTTTTGGAGAGGTGAAAAATTTTTAAATGGATGGACGTGACAATGAATTGTAGTTTAATTCAACTTTGAGATATTTACTCGAATAGATAATAACTAATAGTTTTGAAAAAAATGCACTTTTCTAATAAAACTGGAATAGAGAAAAAAAAACAACTGATGATAAATATTGAGTGTCCTAGCTTTTTGATGATTCAAAAATTAAAAAAACTATGAATTTACATAATTCTTTTGAATTCTGGAAAACCAAAAGCAAAGTGTCCTTCAAGTGCCGTCAAGTGCCTAGGGGTTCTGTTTTATTCTGAAAATCCCTTTATTTTTACTCTATTCTTTTAAACTCAAGAAAACCTAAAGGCGGTTTTTTTGAGATTTTCTTGAGGTTTTAAGTTTTTGTTTAAAAAATCTATAAATTTTTCAAATAAACAAAAGGCACAAGTAAGACTAATGATAATTTTCCACAATTTAAAAGAACCGAGTAAAATCCCTACTGATTTTTCGCTATTCTTTTAAATTCTAGAAGACCTAATGGAAGTGTCCTAGATTTTGCTCGATTCTTTTAAATTCTGGAAAACCTAACGAAAAGTGACCGTCAAGTGCCGTCAAGTGCCTAGGTTTTTCAGAATTCAAAAGAATAGAGTAAAATCAAAGATTTAATTCAATTCTTAAAAATTATGGAAAACCTAACGGCGGTTTTCTTGAGGTTTTCTGTTTTATTTGTTAAGTGTTCTAGGTTTTTTTGAGGTTTTCTATTTTATTTCTGAAGTGTTCTAGGTTTTTTTTACTTTTTGAAATAAACCTAAAAATTTATTAAATTATGAGTTTATTTCAAAAATTAAAAAAAACCTAACGAAAATCTATTGATTTTCTAAATAAACAGAAAACTCAAGAAAACCTAATGACATTTTTTTTTAATTTAAGAAATAAACAGAAATTTTTTTAAATTTTCGGTTTATTTCAAAAATTAAAAAAAACTTAACTGATAAATCAAAAAAAAACTAATTTTTTTTAAATAAAATCAATACATAATTCTTTAATAATCAAAACAATTGTTTCTAAAATTAAAAGTCTATTTATTAAAATTAAAATGCTTTTGAAAGCTAATAAAATAACGTCTGGAATATGAAAACAAAAATTGTTCAAATTTTTTACTATTAAATTGAAACAAATCTTAATATAACCCGAAAAAATGGAATTTTTCAAACCTAAATTCTCAAAATATCTTTCAAAATAATTTTTGATCAAAAATATCTTTTTAACTAATAACATTTATTCTTAGTGAATTTATGAAAAATTATACTCAAATTAATAAATAATTTAGAAGATGCTAGCTCATCCATTTCAGAAGTTAAAACACAAATTACAAAAAAAAAATTTTTTAGGATCTAAACAAGATTTCATTTTATTTTTAACAAATCCTAGTTACTTAAATTTATTTTTTTTTATTGGATGAAAGAGAGTTAATATCACAAGATAGATCCCCCTGTTTTTCAAAACCATTAAACTTTATTGTGTGATTTTTATCCTCATAATAACATTGATATTTTTATAAATCAAAGGATTACTTTTCTTTAAAAATATTGGAAAAGACCAAAAGAAAAGTTTGGAATTATTTTTCTGATTGAAAAAGCAAAAACAAAAAACCAAATAAAAAAGAAAAAAATTAAATTAAATTTAAGGAGGGGTTTATAAGAATCAATTGGTAAAAAAACAAAAAAAAAAAACAATGCTATCTTAAATTAAGAATACCCAGAATTACAGACAGGATACTTTTGGTTAATTTAGTTGGGTTTGATTGTTGATTCTGAAAGTTTATGAGGAAAAGTAGTTGTTTAATTTTAATAATCTTTTTTTTTTTTCTGATCTGATTTGCTTTAAATCAACGTTGATATTTTTTTGCATTTACCTTTTCAATTTTTTTATTTTCAAGTTACTCATACTTTCGTGTTTCAGTAAGTTAATCAACACAAATAACCACTTGACTTTTTTCCATTATAACTCTTCTTCTCAGTACAAAATAAATTAGCAGGTAAAATAAAAAAGGAAAAAAATCGTGATTTTCATTAAAATGCATACATTTGTTAATATAGAAATTTTTAGACAATTTTTTTTTTATATTCATGGTCAACTTCAAAAAGAAAAATTTTATTTGGGCGAAGTGAGACACTTCATTTATTATGACTTATTTTTAAACATGATTTAAAATGGAAGTTATTTGTAAAGCAAATGTATATTATTTTCTATTTTTCATTAATTTTCCCAAAAAAATAAATGGAGACTTGGTGGGAAATCGAACCTGGAACATATATACCATCACCAAATCGGCTCCCTGAAAAAATCTACAAATGTAGAAAATCTGCAAATGTAGAAAATATACAAATGTAGAAAATATACAAATGTAGAAAATTTTCAAATGTCTACAGAAATTAACTCCATCCAAAAAATCAAAAAGTTTTTAAATTAATTTATTTTTTTTTTTTACAATAGATTTTAATAATTTGTTGCGAAAGGAAAAAAAAAAAAACCTTTTCAATTTTGTAAGGTTGAAAAGCACCACAAAAAACAGATCGATTTTTCTTTGTTTGACAAATTCTGTCAAAAAATATTCAATAACTTCTGAATTCGAAACTAATTAAACCAAAAACACAAAATTTATATATCTACTGATCTTATATTATTAATTTCATAAATTCTATTTTTTTAACAATTACAAAACAAAATGTAAAAAAAAAACCCAATTTATATTTATTCCCCATTCAAATAGGTGTTAGATATGTGGCTGCACAATGTTTAGGATTTTTAACATATTCTGAAAATCATTTAAATTCGATTTCAAACAAATTTTTAGAATTTTTTGAGCAAAAATTCAAAAAATCGATGTTACCATGGCTACCAATGTATGAAAAAGCACTACAATATTTCCCATTTTCATTATCGATCGAAACCTTATCTGGGATTTCTATCAAATTTATCGATAATTATTCTCAATTGTTAAAAAAAATCTCAAATGAACAGAGAAAAGACGAAGTTTGCAAGACTATTATTTCCATCTTTCAAAAATTATTACCCATTAGTTATAAAATCAAAAACGAACCCATTGAATCGGAAAAGCAATACCATTTCAAAAAACTGATAAAGAATGAACCAAAGGAAAAAAGAATCTTGATGAATGCATTTGAAATGTGTTATGATGTTATCAAGAAATGGTCGAAAAAGGCGAAATTTCCAATATTATATTATCAATGCTTAGAACAATTATTACAGGTATCAAGTTACGAATTTTATTGTGGCGAATCTACAACTAAGAAGGGAATTAATGTCGGATTTAAAGACTTTTTATCATTAGTACATAGTGGCATTAAAAATAAGGAAACGAGATTTTATTGTTTAATCATTACAAGGGATTTAATTCAACATTTACATCCAGAATATTTAAAGAACCAGGAATTAAATTTCATTCAAAACTGTAAAGAGTTAATTCCAATTATTTTAATTGACGCAACAAAGAAGATCCAAAATTTAAGTTTTGAAGAGATCGAATTTATTTCAGATATCTTTTCTCAAATTGCAGAAAAAAATTTCTCTTTTGGCATTGAATTAATTAAAGACAATTTTGAAAACCCAAAATTAAGATTAGATTATAAAATAGCATTATCAAGGTCAATCGAAAAATTATGCCAATCCAATCCAGACTCTATTGAGGAATATAGTGATCAATTATACCCCATTTTGGATGAAATAATAATTGGTACCACAATTACCCAGGAATTAATTAGCCAGGGCTATGATTATTTAATTTCCGAAATTTTGCAAACCTTCCCAACGATCATGGGCGATGATGTAGACAGGGAAGAAATCTTGATCAAATATATTGTCAATTTAGCTTTATTAAATAATGAAGAAATCTCCACGCAGGCATTCCAAACATTGGAAAGATATTTAAGCCTGTCATATAAAGACGAAAATGATGGAACCTTTTTTATGAATGCAGTTTTCCCACTCATTGAAAGAATTGAAAACTTGATGTATTTTTTTAAACTAAATAATACATATTCCAATAATTCCGATTCAAATTCAAATGTTTCGAATGATAATAAAGTAAATAACAATTATATTAATAACCAAATAAACTTTGAAAAAAACATTGAGGAATTGATCATTAGGATGTTTAAATTATTATTTAATTTAACTAATAGCTTTCAGGGCTTTTTAAAAAAATGTAAAAAAAATTTTATTCCTGATTTCAATTTTAATGAATGGTCCACTTTTATTGTCCGATTCCAAAGTTGTTGTTTAATTTGGTTAAATTTCAATAATAACATCTTGTTTGAATTGATTTGTGACTGTATTAGTAATTTCCAAAACGAAGAATACAAATCAATTACCGAAAAATTATTAAGAAAAAAACAAAGGAGAGACCAAAGAAGAAAAGAAAGAAAATTGAAACAACAAAAAAAAAATAAAAACAAAAAAGGCAGAAGAAGAAGAAAAAAAAATAAAGAAGAAACCGAGAGCGATGAAGAAGAAAACGAAAGAGATTTTGATGAAGAATTTGATAATAATATTTTAAAAATGGATTTTCTAAACTCTTTAACAAAATTTTTAATTAATAATAAATTATATACTAATGATCATATTAATGAAAATAATAGCATTAGCAATAGAGAAAATAATGATAATAGTAATAAAAAAAATACAACAACAACAACTACTACAACTACAACAACTACAACAACTACTACTAATAATAATGAATATGATGATGAATATATTAATAATAATTTATATTTTGAAGCAAAAAAAAAAAAATTTCTTGATAATAAATATTCCAGAAATCAAAACAACAAAATTTATTTGATTACCTCTTGGATTAAAAAGGAATTAAATAATTATAAATATACCTTTTCTTGGTGTTTTAATTTAATTTGCAATCAAATTTTAACTGAACAAATCTATTCAAACATTCAAAACTTTCTCCAAAATATTCATGAAAAAGAAATCATGAAAATGAATAATTCAATTTTCCATTTTTATTTCCAAATAATTGGCCTTTTGTGCTCAATATCAATTATCCCCAAAAAAATGTATTTAAATATTGATACTTTAGAAATTAAAAAAATTGAAAAGGAAAAAAATAAGAAACCAAGTACAAAAACAAAAAACAAAGATAAAAAAAAAGAAGATTTACTTAAAAAAAAAAACTTTAATGCAATTTTTAAAAAAAATAAACCATTTATTAACTTTGTGAAAAACAAGGAAAAGTTAGAATTCAAAATTTCACAAAAAAATTTAAATCTAATATATTTGGAATATTTTTATAAAAATTTATTTAATTATTTAATTTTTGAAAATAGAAGAGTAATTAATAAATTTATTAAATTTTCAATTGGTAATATGAATGAAAACACCTTTATTAGCTTTTTCACAATTTATCGAACAATAAATTTGGAATATTTAGATTTTGATACTAAAAAAAAATCAATAAAAGAGAAACAAACTATCCCAAAATATTACAATTCAACAAACACCTTGGGAATTATTTCTGAAATTATACCAAATCTTTCAATACAATTTTTATTAAAGAACAAGAAAATTAATAAATATCTATCAGAATTATTTTCAGTCTGGAGTTATTTACCTTCTAAAAATTTAATTTCCCAAAAAGAATATATTCAATTAATGATCTTGGAAATATTTAATAAATATTTAGTAAAGTTCGATACTCAAGATTTTAATATCGTTAAAGATAAAACTCTGAATGGTGACGATGAAGAAGATGAAGATGAAGATGACGAAGATGATGATGATGATGGCGATGATGGTTCTGGTGACGAAAATGATGAAGAACAAAAGAAAAAAAAGCAGAAACAAAAGAAAAAAACCCAAGACAAAATTGATTCCGGGAAAGGCAATCAGTTTATTTTCAAAAATGATTACGATTTTACGTTTTTATTAAAAGAATGCAGAATTGATATTATTGAAAGCATCATGAGAATCTTATTCATTTTAATCAAAAAGGAGAACAAAGAAAAAAACAAGAAATTAAAAAAATTAAAACATAAAATGCAAAAAATTCAAGAATCAAAAGGTAACCAAACGAAAATGGATCTAGCGATGAAAGAATTAATTTTAAACAAACAAGTGGTTAATGAAAAAAATGTATTAAGATGCAAAATATATTTAATTTCGATCAAAATATTTACCAAAATTATCCAAATTCGAAAGATTGATGATCAACAGTTTTTAACAAAATTTGTATCATTTTTAAATAAATTATTAAAACGAGGAAAATTTTTACAAAAAAAAATGATCAAATGTTTGACAATTTTTTTAAACAAAAATCCAGTTGCCTTTGATCCATTCCTTAAGTTATCCTTTTTAACAAAAAATTATAAGGAAAAGGTGAAGCAATTAAAATTTAAAAAAGAAAAAGAATTAAAAGAGATTAATAACAGATTAAAAGAAAAAGGAATCAACACTACTGGAAACGAGTATAAGAATGAGAATGAGAATGGGGGCGGATTGAAAAACGAAAACGAAAATCAAAATGATTTGAATTTAAAATCAGAGGATTTACAGTTGTTAGATTTGGAACAACAGGCAACTATTTATTTAAATATTCTAATTAAGGTAATTTGCAATGACACCGAAAAATGGCTGAACATTGAAAAGCTAGATATTTCCAAATTATTATTTTTAATATTATTACATTTGTCTTCTGAAAAAACTGAAGATCGTATTTTGGCGCATGAATTATTAATAAAATTATCGAGAAGAGAACAAAAGCCATTGCACCCGGGAAAGGAATTTTTAAAATCCATAACTTCGATCTCCAATTTTGAATTTAATATTTATCAAAATACTGCATTGGAATATGCTAAGGGAATTAGCCACAGATTCCCCATTTTCACCCAGCCAGTCTTATTTTATATTTCTAGATTTATATTTAGCTTTGAAGAATTGATGAAATTAAATTTTTTAAAAATAAGTCAATATTTCTTAAATAATTTCCCAAATTTAATCCAAAATTTGGAGTTAACACATATTCATGAAATCTTAGATCGAATGATTACAATTTCTCTTAGTTGCTATCAAAACAATATATTATTTGATGAATTAATCAAATTTTGGAATAGTATACTATTGCCAAATAAAAATACAAAAAGCAAAGAGAAAAATCAACAGATTTTAGAAACCATTTTCAATTATTTATTAAATATAATATCCAAGGAAATCGAAAAAAATAATCAATTATTGGAAAAAAAAACTCAAATGAGGGTAGGCAGCTTAGATTTGATAACTATTGAAAATGAGAAAGGCAATAAAAAAAAAAAGCAAAGCCAAGATCAAGAAATATTGCCAGAAATAAATTCCGATGAAAATACAGTTGAAGAATCTTCCGATTCAAGTTCCTATGATCAAACCAGCTCTGAAAATTCTAATGATGGAGACGAAAAAGATGCAAGTGATGACGAAAATAAACAAGATTCTGAAAATGAAAATGAAAATGAAGATAAGGACACAGATAAGGGCGAAAAGGAAATCAAAAAAGAAAAAGAAAAAAAAGAAAAAGCGAATGAAAAAGAAAAAAAGAAAGAAAAGGAAGAAGAATTAAAAAAAGAAAAGGAAATAATTAAAGGCAAAAAAGGAAGCAATTTAATAAACTTGGAATTAATAAATTTAATTAAACAAATCTTTTTAATATTATCACGAAACGACATTTCATTTACAATAAAATATTTAATACAAAAGTTAATTGCTTATCCAGAATCACCAGAAACCATAAATGAATTTATTCAGTGGGTTAGAGTTAAAAAAGATGAAAATAAACCAAACCAAACTGCATCATTATTAGTGTTAGATGAAATAATTTTTGAAAACGGTAAAGAAGTTTTACCATATTTGCCAATTCTATTACAACATTTATTTGTTTGGGATCTGCAAAAGGGCATTTTAGAAAAAACAAAAAAAAATCTTCTTTCAAATCTATTAAATTCAATTACGATTCGATTTGAAAATAATCCCAAAATAGCGGAAATTATTCAATATTTCCTTTGTTTAAATTATTTGGATCCTTGTTACTTAAAAGTTCTCAAAAATAATTCAACTTTACCATTTTTCCCTCAGCGTAGTTTGCAAATTAAAGAAACAAATATTGAAGAAATAGATGGTCTATTAAAAGATGAAATTTATGATAACAACACTAATAACAAAAAGCAGGATGAAAAAAAAGTATTATTTGAAAAGAATAAAAATCCTATGGAATATTCCATTTTAAAAATTATACAATTACTTGACAAATACTCGCCAAATTTACAAAAAATTTGGACCAAAATAGCATTTGATTCTGCAATAAAAACCAGCTATGAACAAGTAGCAATAAATTCCTTCAAGGTGTTTTCACTATTAAATTTAGAATACGATCAATTGTTAATCGAAAAAATTTCAATTCTTTTAGCCACAGTAGTTTCCCAAAATTTAAATGTCTTTTTAATATTTGAAGATCTGTTATCTGACATCATTAAAAACAAAATTCCCACAAATAAGGAAGAGAATCTTAATAGTTGGATCGTCTTATCCAAATTAATTATTACTTTGTTATTTGCCAATCAAGATCAAATCTTTGCAAAATCATTAAATATTTTAAATACAATTTTTGAATTGAATTTTGATTTTAGATCTAATATTTGTAAAGAAATTGAAAATTTATTAAAATATGAAATGACGAGAGAAGAACAAACATATTTAAATCAAACTAGACATGAAAAAGTTATCAATTTAAGTATTGAACAAATCACCTTTGCAGACAAACAAATTATTGAAGAAGATGAAGACGACGACGACGACGATGACGATGATGACAAAGACGATGATTCTGATGATTCCGATTCCGATTCTGATGATGACGAAAAAGATGATGAATCTGATGATTCCGATTCCGATTCCGATTCCGATGATGATTCCGATTCAGAAGGAAAAACAAAGAAAAAGAAAAGGAAAAAGAAAAAAAACAAAAGAGGAAGAAAAACAAGAGGCAAAAAAAAAAAAAAAAAAAAAAGAAAAAATGAAAATTAAAAATGGTAAAAAAAAAATCAAAAATAATAAAGACCAAACTGAAGAATTTAATTTGCAAGTCAATGAATTGGTTCAAACACAAATCATTAATGGAATGGTTCCAATTGATTTACAAATCTGTCGAATCTTATTAAAAGGGTTTACTAGAGTAGAATTAAGAAACACCACATTGGATTTGATGATTAATTTACTTTCCGGCTATGATCAAACATTCACGAGTGGTAATAATTATCTATTGGCATCCATCTTTTTGATACTTGCCATTCAAAAACTGGCGTCAAAAAAGGTCTTAGTTCAACAAATCGTGAAAAGACTTTCCGATTTAAAGATCGATTTTGCCAAAAATGTTATTTTTTATTTTTCAAAAGTTTTTGAATTCAAAGACGACCAACAATTTTTGAAAGCCTTTTTTAAAGTTTATTCCAAATGCTTTGCTGGCGAAAGACAATTCGCCTTTGGAGTAAACACTTTCCTAATGTTTTTAAGGGAATGCCCCGCAAGTGATACCCGCTTTAGAACTTTATGCATGAGAACACTACGTTGGTTCCTTGCCAGTTATGGCAATATTTGGACAAACAATGAATTTTTAAATCTCTTAAATTATGCTCTTTTATTTGGCTATTCAGAAGACCAAGAATTAGCAGAGTATTCAGATAAATGCTATTCAATGCTCCTCGTTTTTGCCCCCGAATTGGAAATTAGTGAATTCCCTTCCCTACTCGGCAAAGCACCTACTTTAGAAAAAATTAAGTTAGAAAATAAACAATTTGACAAATCCAAAATATTAGTTTTTATTGAGAAAAATAATAATTTGATGAAATTTACTCAAGAAAAAGTCTTTAAAGATGCCTTTAAAAAATTTATGAATAGCTTTAATTAAGCATTACTTTTGTTTCTTTATTTTTTAATTTTTTTTTATTTTTTACTTCTTTTATTTATTCTTTTTTTTTTTTTTTTAATAGCAACAAAATAATCAAATAATTCGGTATGAATTATTTATTAAAAATAAAAAACACCAATATTTTTTCATTCCTTTTTTTGTATCCTTTTATTAGATAAATTATTTTTTGAAAGATCAACGAATTAATATTTTATTTATTATACTTTTGATTATTTCCGAATTCCGTTTTTTGAAATTTTTTGAGTTCCTCCTCTCCTCTTTTTTTTTCTTTAAAGTATTCGAGGAGGGTAAAAGGAAGAAAAAATCACTTTCATAATTGATAAACTTATTCATGATTAGATCAAAAGCAAATTGAACTTTCGCTTATTATATCTTAAACAAACTAAAACTTGTTCATTAGTAGATCTTAAACAAGAACTTGTTATGATTTAGATCTAAAGAAATTTATACAAATTGAACTGAGCTGAAGAGAACTGAAACTCACTGAGGTGTGGTGAATCTTTCTTTTGGTACAACCTGTACTTGTACTGGGTTAATATATTCGTGTAGGTATCTTGTGTTGGGATTTCCCCACAACAAGATTTGGGCCACTTGTAAAAAAAAATATAAAAAAAATGCTTAATTCCTTTAGAATTTTTGATCAAATAACGAGTAAATATTAAAAAATTTTTGGTTTTCCAATAATCCAAATCGTTTTTTTATGATTATTTAATGAACTAAAAAGTAATAATTGGTTTTCTGATTACGTGAATAATTATATAATATTAAAGTATTTATTAAACCTTGATATTAAAATTATTTTTCTATTGATAAAAAAATATGAAAATTAAAATATTAATAAAAGATATTTGTATATAGAGTATTATATTAAGAATGTTTAAGACCCATTTGTGATAATAATATATATATATATATATATATATAATATTTGAATATGTAGACATTAAGATATATAAAACTAAATATGAATAATATAGAAAGGAATATATATATAAAAAAAAAAAAAAAATAGATTTAACCCTTTTAAAAAAAATTTTAAACAAATTATAGAAGATTATTTTTCAATGTTCTTTTTTCAAATATTATTTGGTTTTCAAAATTTTGAGGGATAAACCGGATATTATATTTACTTAAATCGATTTCTTTTAGATTACTAAAAGTTTTTAAATATGTTTTTAATTTATTTGAATTTTTTCCAAAATGAAACCAGTATTTATTAAATAACTGTGGCAATAAAATAACTTTCTCGTTTTCAATAATTTCAAAATTTTTTTTATAAAATTGGTTTTTACATTCATCAATTTCTTGTTTTAATTTTTTTCTATGGAAACAGAATAAATTGGGAGTTTGTTGGGTTGGATTAAGCAATAAAAAATGAATATCTTGATTAAATTCGAAGTATCTGTAATAGTGTTGTAAATAATCTTGAAGTTGGTATGTATTATTTTGTGGGGTAGATAATTTGAAAATACCCTTTTTAATACAATTCAATGAAAAATTTTTCCCACCAATATTATACAAGCTCTGATCTAAAAATAATTTATAACTGTTGTTGCTCGTTATTTGATCATTTAGAATTAAAGAATGAACAAAAAGCAAATTATAAATATTTATAAAAAACGTAACTTTTGAATTGGAATCGCTCTTTAATAACTGATCAAGATCGATGTTTTGTAGCCCAGCAATTTCATATAGTAATTTTTGATATGCAATTGATTTGATAAATTTTGTAGAATAAATGCTCGCAAGTGCATCATAATATTGCTCATTTAAAATATCAATCAATTTTTCAATTAGGTTGGAACTAAATTTACAAGGGTTATCAATTTTCTCCTTGTAATCAATATTCATATTTAATACATTTATTGTTTTCGCGCTTTGAAAGATTCCAAACTCTAGATAAGGCTTTGCAACGAAAGATTTATTTTTTGAAACATTCAATTCACCTAATTCTAAATTTAAATAACTTTCACGAAAATCCGACAAATATTTATTTTCTAAAAGGGTTTGTATTTTTTGTTTTAATTCATCAAACATATTAATGTTATAATCTTCTATTTCCCAGAGGTTATAATAATGTTTTCTTGTTTTGTCATCAACATCCAAAGAAAATAAAGCTGATTGGTCAATGTATGTTTGAATAATATATTCTACCATCTCGTCGGCGTTCTATAAATATGTTATAGATTTATTATTAAGAAATTTGAAATTAATTAAGAAATTTCATATTGTTGAAGAGTTATATTATATGATTATTAGTATATTTGATCTTTTATTGTAGGATTTCAAATTTCATTACGATCCAAAAAAGCTATTATATCGAAATTTATTTTTACTAAAGAGGGGTTTGGTTACTTTTAACTGGAAAAATTGTTGGTTTATTTAATTTTTTTTTAATTTATTAAGTGTGTAGATATGCTTTCGGGTTTTTAAAAATTTTAATTGTGAGAACAATGCTGGAAAGAGATTTTTTTTTTTTTTTGTGTGTGTGTGAGTGTGTATCAAGATATTGAAACTTTGAAATCAAAATATCATCAATTACATTATTTGTGAAAAGAAAACGAGCCCAAAGTAAATCAAAGTTAAATCTTTAATTTTTCATTTTTCATTGATTAAATTTTTGGTTGTATTAAATTATATTTTGAATCAAGAAATGTGTTTATATTAATATTAGAGGAAATAAACAATTTTCTAGTCAAAGCAACCCAGCTACAATGTGTGAATTAAATACCTTTAAAGGTTTTGGATTGATATTAGAAAAAAAAAATTTATTTTCAAAATTTCAAAATTAAAATAATTTTTTCTCATTTTGCTTTTTTTTTTTTCATTTTGCTTTTTTTTTTTAAGCCTTGATTCATTTTCAAATTTTTTTTTTATTGCAAGATCGATAGTCACTTGGTTTAAACGTTTTATTTTAAGTGTATTGAAACAGTAAAATTGGTTGTCGATAAATTATATTGATTTCTATTGGCTTTTTATTCAATCTTGAATAGGAGATCAAAATGAATATATTGTTTTTTTGAATGGGGATACCTTAGAATTTGAGTTTTTTCAATTTTCAAGAAAATCTATTCTTTTATTAAATTTACTTCAGACTGTCATCAACCATTCTCTGATATATATTATTCTATTTATTTCTTATTTGTTCTTCAAAGACCTTTTAT
The DNA here is from genome assembly GCA_027625915.1 of Anaeramoeba flamelloides. Taxonomy (NCBI): domain Eukaryota; family Anaeramoebidae; genus Anaeramoeba; species Anaeramoeba flamelloides. The sequence continues at coordinate 3,598,585 of JANTQA010000008.1, forward strand.
AAAAAATAATTGATATTTACAAAAAATGTTGGTCCACTTTTACAAAAACAAAGTTTAGGTATGATCAAGAAATAAATGTTTTTTATTGATTTTTTCTTGATCAATTTTTTAATGATTTTGATTTCCATAATTTGTAATTGAAATGTAAATCTATGTAACTATGGATAGACCCCAATCTCATATTTATTCAAACATTCGTATATGTTGTTAAAGAGATGATTTTTATGATTAGATTTCGAATAAAGCAATGTACTCAAAATTCGTAAAATATACTTACCCCCTTAAAACAAAAATAAAATACAATAAAGGATAAGGTATTTTTTTTTAATTGTAATTGGAAATTCAATCTTATTTGAGGAATTAAAATCGATCAGAAACATTAATTCCTTACATTCGAATAAAATCGTCATTCAATAATTTTTACAAAAATGTTTTTAAAAAAAATGTTTCAAAATTTTAAATTTTCATTTTTTTTTTTTAACTTCATTTTTCCAATTAGATAATAGTTTTACATTCGATCAAAAATTTTTTTGCGAATGGTTGATATTCAGATTAAAGTTGAGTTCTTTTTTATAAAAAAATAAAAAAAAAATTAGTTGGTGATATCTAGAATTTGATCGATCAAGAATCCGAATAGAATTTACACAAATTTACCTCTATATATTTTTTTTTGTTGTGCCCCACTCCAAAATTTTAGACTCTCGTGTTTTTTTATTTTGATCGATAATAATTTATTTTTTGTTTTGTGGGTATTGTAAATGAGAAAATAATTGTTAATATTCGTATTAGTGAATGGTTCTAATTGGGTATTTCTTCTTGATTTGATTAAATAAGATTTTTTTTGAAAAAAAATGAATTTTGATATGTTAAAAAATGTTGAATTGGGGTTTATATATGAGCAAGGGTTTACTATGACAATTAGTAAATGATCTAAATTTAAAGAAAATCAAGGAACTCTCTAAAAATATAATGTGTTTTTTTCTTATTTAAGAAATAAAAAGAAAATTTAATAAATTTAAGTGTTATTTCTTAAATAATAGAAAATATAATGAATAATCCAAATTTCTTGAATTAAATATATTAAATTCCGAGAAAAATTAACTAATTTTTTTTTTTAATTTTCATTTTTATTTTTGATAAGAAAATATATTGATTTTCTAAGCAAAAAAATAATTAAAAAAAAATACTCAGGAAGATTTAGATTTTTTCGTTATAAAAACTACCGTTTTTTTTTTATTATTATTATTTATTTCGAAGTGAGGAAAATAATTTCCTCTTACAGCCCTAAAAACTAGTGGTTTTATTTTCAGAAAGAAAGGTTAGAAAATAGAATAGTAAATAAGACACACCAAAAAATCACTCTTGTTTCACTTAAAAAAAAAAATAAAAGATAGTTTATCAAAAAAGAAGAAGAATTTCAAAATTTGTTGTTTTATTCTTTGTAATTCACGAGTATGAAAAAAATAAAATTGAAAAAAAAAAAGTTAGACAAAATTACTAATTTCATTAATAATTTCATCTTTAATTATAAAGTTTATTCACAATATAATCAAAATTAAAGAACTTCAAATTCATGAGATTATTGTATTTATTGTTGTTAGTATAGCCAACTTTTTTAAAAGTCTCTAGTTAGAAAAACAAGGTGTTTTTTCGGGTAAAAAATTCCAAATAAGTGGAAGGATGAATTTTAGTTCAATTCATCTTTAGATATTTATTTTGATATATAATAACTAATAGTTTTGAAAATATTGTACTCGTCTAATAAAACTGAAATAGAGGAATTACATTTCTTGTGATAATTATTTCGTGTCCTAGGTTTTCCAGAATTCTAAAGAATTTAGCAAAAGATATAAATTCTATTCTTTCAAATCCATGATAAAAAAAACCAACGGAAGTATTCTATGTTTTCCAGGATTTAAAAGAATCGAGCAAAATCTATGATTTTACTCAATTCTTTTAAATTCTGGAAAACCCAACGAAAGTGTCCGTAGAGTGCCGTCAAGTACCTAGGTTTTCTTGAGGTTTTCTATTTTATTTCTAAAGTAAAAAAAACCTAGAACACTTCACAAATAAACAGAAAACTCAAGAAAAGCTAACGCGGTTTTTTTTTACTTTTTGAAATAAACTGAAAATTTCTTTAATTTTCTGTTTATTCCAAAAATTAAAAAAAAACTAACGGAAAATCCAAAAAAAAATATTTTTTTTCAATTTAAAAGAACAAACAATTCTTTAATACTCCAAATAATCGAATATCCATTTGAAAGATATTTATTAAATTTAAAACGCTTTCAAATATATCATTATAACATCTTAACTCTGAAAAAAAAAATATTCAAATTTTTTACTATTAAATTTGAAAAAATATTAATAGAACCTGGAAAATTGGATTTTCCAACTTAAATTGTAAAATTCCTCGAAAAATAATTTTTTATTCAAGATCTTTTATTAACCAATAGTATTTATTATAAGTGAGGTTATCAAAAAGTGAAAAATTAGTAAATGTTTAATTTTTTTTTAGTAAACATTATTTAGAGGATGGTGTTAAAAAGAATAATTTTATGAATAATCTTTAAATTTTGATTTTTCAAAAAAAAATACAAGCTGAATATGAACCAAAACAAAAAAAAAAAGCTTTGGGCAAAAGAAAAGTCTTTAACTCTAAAATAAATTCTGAAAATTAATCTAAAGAAATCTTATTACATAATTTAAAAAGTAATAAGGTGGTGACGAAGTTATGGTATTAGAAAAAAAAAAAAAAAAAAATGTTATTAATAACTTACTTCTTCTCGATAGTATTGATACCAATCTTGCATGTCTAACCAAAACAATAAAGGTTCATAGCACATTCTTTCAGATAGATATTCCTTAAAAAATGAAAATGCAATTGGGAGGCTTTTAAATTCTTCGAGCCGTGTAAGGCTTGTTACATCTTTTATTGACTTTGTACGATAAAATATTCGGGAATTCGAAGTTGAATGGGAGTGTCTCAATTTTGGTCGTTGGTTTTCCCTTCTTTGGCCAAAAAAAAAAAAAAAAAAAAAAACGATTAGTAAGATATAGAGAATTAAAAGAATTTTTAAAGATTGAGTTTTGTTTATTTGTTAATTATATTAGATTTAATTTGAAAGATTAAAAAATTCACAAACCTTTCAAAATTTCTTTTTGGTGGGTGGAAGATGCTAAAGGGTATAAATGTATTTTTATTGTTTAATGTTTGTTTATTTTGTATATTGCTATCATCTCCTTCGTCATCTTCATCCTATATAAATTCATTAAATATTTTTTTAAAAATACGTAATTAAATGTTTGGAATTGTTTTTAATTTAAAATATTCAAAGCATGAGGGAATATAATAAAAAAAAATATTGATTTTTTGAATCTGGATTAATATTTTTGAAACTTTTAATTAATTAGCTTGAAAAAATGGCTGATGGTAATTTTTGTAGATATTTGTAGATTCTTGACATTTGTAGGTTTTTTTAAGGGCGGTAATTTTACTCTAAAGCACTTGGCCTAGGTTCGATTTCCACCAAGTCTCTATTTATTTTTTGAGAAAATTAATGGAAAATTAAAAATAATATACATTTGCTTTGCAAATATCAGCCATTTTAAATCAAGACTAAAAATAAGTCATAATAAATGAAGTGTCCCGCTTCGCTCAAACAATATTTATGGCTTTCAAGCTGATTGTGAAAAAAAAATAGTCTACAAATGTTGAGAATCTACAAATATCCACATTTTAGAAAAATCCCCGAAAAAATAAAATAAAATTACTAATTTTACTTTGTCAATTTCAGAAATAATATTTCATTAGACCATCACATTTTTCAGCTTTAAACAAATATTAAGGATGGACACTTCAAATAAAATCGTAAATATACAATGTAAAGGCTTATTATTGCAATTAATTAAGGTGTTTAGGGTCTTTTATTCACTGATAAAAAAAATTGTACAAAAAGTGATTTTTTTTTTTGCAGAAAATTAGTTTTTTATTTTTGATTCTTTTGTAAATTCCCACTTATCATAGAGTTGTAATTAAGTTAAGAATTGAATTATGGGGAAATTATTGATTTTTTATGGGTAATTAATAGCAAAATATTACTGAAATGAAAAACTAATCGGGGTAATATCTTCTTAGATGTATTTGTAAGGACTTGGTTAGGTTAGGCTTTAAAGTAGAACATCTAAAAAAAAAAATCAAAAAAAATACAAATAACCACCCTTTTTGTCCATTTTTTTTTAACTTTGAATAAAAGATCCGAAACACCTTACAAGTATTGATTGTTGGTGTTTGTGCTGTATAATATGAATTCAATTTTTGAATTGTCCATCCTTAAAAAAAAAAAAAAATATTATCTGATCAAAGTAACCAAAATTAGTTGTAAAATGGATATTTATTTTAACAAATAAGTTTTTATTTTGATTCATAAATAATAAAAAATAATAATAATGGATATTAAATTGGTTGTTAGAAGTAAAATTTTTGGTTTCAATGAGACAAAAGAGAGAATGAAACAAATGGATTTTTATTATTATTTAAAAAAAGAAGTTTTTTGAATTATATTCATATCAATAAAAAAAAACAAGAAATCAAATTTCAATTTTTTCTCTAATTGGAGTAAAAATAAATTAAACAGGCTTTTGATAAACAAAAAATAAAAAAATAAAATTACTGGGAAAAACAAGAAAATTTTATTTTAAAAAATTTATCAGATCAAAAAGCTTTTAAACTACATGCCCCTAGATACAAATTAGTTAAAACATGATTTAATGAGAAACCAAGGGTTGTGCGGTATATCATATGGTTTCCCCAAGATCTAAAGTTTTAGTCCTGGATGAGATATTCCAAAAATTAAAATTGTTTAAACTGTCTTTTAGCAAGTATTATGGTTTAAATTTTGAATGGTGTTATTTGATACATTTATTTCTGTGATTTGTAGTAAAAAATAAATTCTGAATAAAAATATTTTTTTTTGAGAATCGGAAATGAAATTTTTGTACCATTTATTTTCTTTTTTTGACAGTATTATTTTCAATTTTGATATACTCAAGTTGATGATAAATTCAAAAAAATGTTTTAAGGGGGTAATCATTTTTAAAAATAAAATGAAATCTCGTTAAGATCTTAAAAATATATTTTTTTTATAATTTATGTTTTAACCTAATGAAATGGATGAGCTAACCTTTTCTAAACAAATTATTAATTTGATTCTATTTTTTGAAATCCAAAATTCACATGTTTCCAATATAAAACGAAAAAAAAAAAAAAATAATAAGAATTGATTATTATTATTAACAATTAAGTTAATTCTTGAAAATGGTGAAACATTATTTTTCGTTTTATGTTGGAAAGCCTTGATTTTGAAGGAAAAATTTTTTTATTTGGCTATTATTTTTCATTATTGACATTTCAATTTGAATCTTAACCAATAAAACTAATTGGGGGTATTGGTGGTTAAATAAATAAAAATTTGATAAACGTTTAACAAAATTTTCTCAATGAAATTGAGATCTATTAAGAAAAATTTTTTTTTCTTTAAAGTTTTAAAAAAGTCGTTTTCTTGCATTTTCAAAAAATGTAACAAATTGCAAAACAATTTTAAAAAAATTGAAAAATTTTTTGAATAAATTGTTTGGTCTTTTTTCACAAAAATCATTATAACAATTTAAATCATTTTTGTCAGAAAAAAAATTGATTTTGAATTTTGAGAATAAAATTACAAAATTCTCAAATATCTTCGTAAAAGTTTATTGTGAAAAATCAACTTTCATCTTAAAATAAAAACAAAATTTCTAAGTAAAATTTTTGAATTGAAATCAAAACTTTAAAATTTTATCTATTTTTCTTAATGAAATACAAATATTTTCCAATCAGTTGTATAAATCATTTTTTTTTTTGGTTAACCAAAAGAATTATCTCAAAAAAGAAAATAAAATTCTTTTATTAATATTCCTGGCAAATATAACTTTTTTTGTGTAATAATGATGGAAATGACGATAAAAATCGGTCAAAATTTTTTATGTCAGAAATAAAATGAATTTAAAAGTTTGCTTTTTCATAAAAAATGGAAAAAAAAAATTTGATCTCACTTGAAAAATTTTTCATTTCTGGGTTTCTTTTTCGATCAGAATTTTTTTACACTTCACATCTCATAAAATTTGTAAGTAGAGAATATTACCAATAAAATATTTGAAATTTTTGCCTTGTTGATGTAGTAGAGTACGGATCCCTTAATGTTTTTTGGTTCAATTTCCTTTTTGTTTTAGATTGTTTTTTTTTTTTTTAATAGCTTTGAATAAACAATTTTATTTGTTTAAATGCAAAGAAACCTTGGAAAATTTGTTAATTTTGGAAATAATGTTCATTGAAATAAAATGTTTTTGAAATTTTTTTTCGATTTATTTTTTTTTGTAATTTACAGTATAATTTTTGGTGTTGTTAAATTCAAAATTATGTAAAATAAAATTTGAGTTCAATTTCAATTTTTTTCCAAATCTGATAACTCAACTCGGTTCTCAAAATATTCCATAGCAAAAATCATTTCAAAAATCAACTTTTTTACAAATGTTTCTTTTCATTTAAAGCAATAAAATTGTTTATCCAAAGCTATTAAAAAAAAACAATCTAAAAAAAAAAGGAAATTGAACCAAAAAAGTTTGAAACATTTTTTTGAATTTTTCAGTCCAAAAAAATAAAAAATACCGAAATTGCTGCTTAAGACATTTTTAGAATAAAAAATCGGTTAGGCCAAAATTTTTAGTTATTTTAATTCTTTAAATTGGTTTCTGTGATTGATCTGGTGTCAAATAATTTCACTCAAATATACAAATTACCAGTGAAAAAAGGAAAAAAAAAAAAATAAAGATTGAAAAAATGAAGAAAAGAATAAGAAAAAAATTAAATGCTTGATTACCTGTAAAGCCCATAAAATTTCGTCTGTAATAGTTTTGTTTAAAATTACTCTGGTGGAGTTTGTTAATTGCAATTTTGATAAACGGAGTTTTATAGTACTACGAGTAATTTTCTTGATTTGGTTGAAAAATTTTGATGATTCTTTCCTGACTGATTTATCAATTAGTTTATTTTTGAGTTTCTTTGTAAGCTCTTGGATCTCACTTTTATTCCTGGTAATAATCTCTTCAATTTGCTTTTTTTCCTTGTCTAATTTGATCAATTCCTTTGATGTGGAAATTATTATCGATTTGTCTTGTTCATTTTTTTTATTGTCTTTAATGGTTTTGCTTATTGACGACCGGATTGAGTGCAGATCGTTTAAAATCTCCATTTTTTCGTTTTTCTTTTCCTTGAGCAAGTTTTGACAGTCGTTGTACCTTTTAATCAGTTTGGATTGGTTATGCTTTTCATATTCCCTGAAGAGTTTTTTTTCTAATTGCTCCAATTGCGAAATGAAATATGTGATCTGTTTTTTATGCTGTTGTGGGTTTTCTTGTCTTTCTTTGATCATCTCCTTGTTCTTGGAAACTGCTCCCAAGATCTCGTTTAAATAATCTTGGATTTTGGAATTGCGCTCTTCTTCTTGGATGAGAAGCATATTTTGTTTTTCAATTAAGATGTAGTTTGGCAACTGCTTCACCTTAATTTGATGTTGCTTGATTTCCTCTTTGAAAACTTGGATTTTCTTGTTCAAATTATTGATTTTCTTTCGGATCTTAATAATCATTCCAAGTACTCGAAGTTTTTTTTTTGTTTGATCTTGGTTCACCCATACTTCATAAAAGACACTATTTGGGGTTTTGTATGGTACCACATACACATACCCGAAAAACTCGTTTTTGTTTTGAAAGAAATGGTAATTTGCTTGATTCTTTGTTTCCTTTTCCATTTTCTTGTTCTTGCTCTTTTTCTTGTTCTTGTTCTTGTTCTCGTTATTATCTTTTTCAACAACAGAGCAAGAACGGAATCTTAAGATTATCTCTAAGGCGTATTTTGGTTTTTTTAATGCCTGGTTTGCATAAAGCGGTAATAACTCCTTTGTTGTTGCACCTAAAAAATCTTGGTTGGTTGCACAAAGATGTAAGAATGGAATTGATGATCCTCGCAAATTGAAACCAAACATTCTGCTCGCTTTCCTGGTCATATCTAAAACATTCCCATTCGAGTCAACGAGTAAGACACATTTCGTTTTCTTCGAGAGCCTTTTTATTTTTTTTTTCAAAACACTTAATCTCGTTTCTCTTGGAAGATTTTCATACCCCAATTTATTTCCCATCAAAATTATCTTTCAAAAGTATAAAAAAAAATTTGAAAAAAATGTTTATAAGTGCAAAAATTTTTCCAATAATTTTTTGAAAAAGGGATTTTTCATTTTTCAGATTAAATAATTTTTGCAAAGTGTGAACAAAAAGTTGTTTAAAGGGTTTTTCAAACTGTTTAATTTACCCGTTTTAAGTCGGTTAAACACCAATTTTTTCAATAACTTTTATTATATGGGTTTGAAATTCTGATTTTTTTTTTTTGAAAATACCAAAACAATAATAATTAGTCGAGAAAAAAACGTGAAACCTGGTTTTTAATTGGGAACCTGAAAACGAAAAGTAAAAACAATAAAAGGAAGAAACCATTTTTGTTTCAAAGAGTAATCCATTATATTATTTCCAATCAACCCAACAAATACAATTTAAATCTACTTTTATTTGGAAATATTTTATATCGTTTTAGAAATCCCAAAAATTGTCAATTTTTTGAACAAATTTTTAAGGATTGATCAATCAAAGATTATATCCAGACCAATAGAGAGTATTAAAATTAACTTTTCTTATGTTGAATCTTAATTTTGTCTTGATTTATTGATTTTTTCTTTTATTAAATGATCTTATTTTCATTTTGCTCATATTAATGATCCCAAAATTAAAAATCCTGTTTAACTTTTTTTCCCTGTTTCACTTTTTTTTACGATTGGTAATAATTTGCTGTGGTTGGAAAACTCAAAAAACTGATATAGGTAGCTGTTTCAATGACTTCTTTTTCTTCTTTATTACACAATTATTCACATATTTGGTGTAACAGTAAATGATTTATAACCACTGTGCACAGATCAGACTTTAAAAAAACCTAAATACACCTTAGAGATGTAATCTTACGATTCCTTTCTTATTCTGTTATTGATGAGAAAAAGAACAAGATCATAATACTAATTTGTCAAGAGAACTTAGGTGTATTTAAGTTGTAAATGGGAAAAAATTTTCTCTTCCTTTTTCTTTTATCTTTTTTTACTAAAAGTAAATCCTCAAAGAAGTGTTTTGTAATTTGTGGTCTCAATTTGGAAAAAGGAAAATGTAAAAAAAAAGAAGTGAAAATTATTTTCCCATTTATTCTTCAAATACCAGCAACAATTTGGTGAATTTCAATAATTTTTGAGACGCAAAGATTGTTCTTCTTGATTACTTTGTTGTTCAAGAATATTTAAAACACCCAATAAATAAAAAATAAAAGAGAAAAAAATAAAATACTTTTCTTTTCCAATTAATAAATGAAAATTTTTATTTTAGGTTCCAAAATGATTATTAATTATTGATGTTACAATCAAATTAGCAGAGTAAAAATTTTGTCTTAGGGTTATCTAAGGAAGTTTAGTTTATTGTCCAAAGATATCAGTTCTAAATGATGTTGTATAGATCTTTGTATTTTAATCAACTTTTAAACTCGAAAAATATTTTGGGATGTGAACTAAAAATTTTACATTTTTTAATTGGAAAATAATAGTAAAGTAAAGTGTAGACAAAAGATCGGAAGAAATTAAACCTAATAAAGTGGAAGAACCAATTTCGTTTGGTAACTGTTTTATTATTCATTCACGAACACACTAAACTTCATTTTAAATTAGTTCTATGGAAATAGGGTATAAAAATAAACTAAATTTCATAATGAATGTACTATTTTTTTTTTTATATTATTTTATTTTTAGATCAAAAATGATTATTTCTAGCGTATAAAACTGAATATTAAAATAATAATATTTTCATTAAAAATAGATAACTATAATTTATAACAATATTTATTTTTAAAATCTGATTTTTAATGTCCAATGATTTTGAAATGGAGTTTAATTCAAAAAATATATTACCAATTTTATTGTAATTGTTACATGAAATTGAATTCAACCTTTTCTTGTAACAGGAAAAAGTAAAACTATTAGAAACTTATTTAACAAAAGTAAGAGAAATTATCATTTTCAAAATTTTTAAAACTAGAAAATTCATTTTTGTGTCTACCAAGAACATATTGGTACATTTTAGAAAAAATAACTATTTCCCAATTAAAAGTGAAAATGTAATTATTAAATTTCAAATGTGGTCAAATTCTAATTTTTTTAAAAATAGTTCCATAAATATGATATTTTTTTTTGGATTCCTCTTGAGAAATAAGTGATTATTGGATGTAAATGTTTGATTTGATAATTATTTATTGTTAATTAAAATGAGAACCCAAAATAATTCTGAATCTGATTGAAATTATTTCTTGAATTTTTCTTTTATTTTGATTTGAATCTTTTGTAACTTTATTTTGATTCCTAGTATTCAACCCCTTTATTTTAATTTTTTGAAATAGTATTCTTTGTTTTGGCTTAATTTGATAAAAATATTTGAAAAAAGAGTTTTGAAAGCAAACTTGTAAAAAAATGCTTGTAAAATAATAAATAGTAATGGAGCGAGAACATCCCAAGGTTATAGATTGTTTGGATTCATACAAATTAAGAAGATAAAGATAACAAATCTTCAATATTTATTAATTTTATCGATTTTTTTTTTTATATTCTAATTTCAACAAATTTATTTCGAGAATTGATCTTTCGTGTTTAGTCTTCTGAAAGAAACTATTTGTTTCAAATATATACCTTTTCGGGTCTATTTTTTTAGTTTAATGTTTGATTGGTTTCAATCGTTTGTATAAACACTTCTCGAGATCCATAACCAGATTTAATAAAGCCTATAATCGAATTAAAAATTTAAACAAAAAAAATGTTTAAAGAATTGAAGTTAAAAGATCCAACTCTGAAATACTTTTCGTTTTTTGGAATAAATAGATCTGCGAATGGGGTTTTGGTTTCATAGTTTCATTTTATTTTGGCATTCAAAAATATTTTCAGTAAGGTTTTTACAATTAAAATTTTCAAAATTATAAAATGTATCTACTCCCTTAAGAATTTATTTTCTTGATGTTTTAAAAATTTTTCCTTTAAATAGAGAGTTTTTATTATCTAATGTCTGCTAATGTGGCCGAGTGGTTAAGGCGCTGGATTTAAGTCCCAGTGGAAGTATCCGCGCAGGTTCGAGTCCTGTCATTAGCATTTTTTTTCTTGTAAAATAGTTTTAACAACAGCTTGATTTGAAAACAATTATCGAAGATCTTCTTAATTCTTTCCCCAAACAGAATTATTTTTTATTTTAATTCATAATTTTTTTTATTATTTAAGGATTATCTAAAATAAGCATACTATTGCCTTTACAGGGATTAAAACACGAGTCAAATGTTGTCTTTATTTCCTAGTCTCCAGAAGAACTATCAAATTTCAGTTTTTTAGGAATTGGTAATTTTGACAGATCAGATTCTCATTAGCAAACCTATTACTGAAAAAACATATCCCAACCATTTTTGTTCTAACTTTCAATTTTCAGAGGTAAAAATTGATTGTAAGACAATACTTCAATTAGAACGAACATGGTTGGGATATGATCATTAAATTTATCGAAATGCAAATTTTTCTTTGTCATTTTAAAAATAATTTAAAATGAAAAGGGGAAAAGTAAGAAGTGATTTGTTTTTTATTTTTCATTCATTTTCATTGTTTTTTTTATCAAAATGGGAAAAAAATTTTTTTTATTTTTTTATTTTTTCATCTTTTATTTTTCGAATTTTTTTGATCTTATTTGTTAAAAAAATTTTATGTGTTCTGATCTTTTTTTGTAAAAAATTTTTTATGTGAGCTTTTCGACAAAAAAAACACTTTTTTGTTGGAAACGATGGAATTGAATATCGTCAATTTGGCTTTAAAAGGAAAAAACAATTTCTTTTTCATTTTTTTGAGGTTGCTAAAAATTAGCTGCGCTGAAAAAAATGACAAACGATTTTAAAAATCCAAAAAATGTTTTTGAGTTCAAAAAATTGCAAAAAATTCGCAAAAATTATCAATTTTGGGTTTCTGGTGAATTGAAAAAGATAAACTGTCTAAAACAGTGGTTTTTTAACCCCCAGTACCCCAGAAATGGCCTTTTTTTAGATAGTCCTTAAAGCACAAAAAAAAAGAAATAAAAAAATTTCAAAATAATCATAATAACAAGAAAAATTATTTTATCAAACCTTCTATTCTCATATTAATTAATAAACCGAATTTAATTGTAATACAAAAAACCCCAAATTACCAATAACATCAAGATCAATTATCTTTCACTATGGAACTCAAATTTTACCACATCATAATCATTAAGGCGCTAGTCTCGATTAACTTTTTCTAATTACGCAAAATTAATCGAGATAGAGAAAATTTTTTGCTTATTACTTTGATTTGAAAACCCCTCTTTATTTTCAATATTACAAATATTTCTAGATCTAAGGAATTCTATTTAGAAATCGGTCAAAAAAAATAAATAAGAGAGACTAGTCCCTTAAAAAACTTTCCAAATAAAAATTAAAGATTTGCTCTTTTTTCACTTTTAATAACTTCAATTACACTTTGAAAAATTATTGGTTAATAAGAGATCTTTGATCAAAAATAATTTTGAAAGACATTTTACAATTAAAGTTGGAAAATCCAATTTTCTCGGTTCTCTTAAAACTTTTTTACAATTGGATAGTAAAAAATTTGGAAAAATTCTATTTTACATATTTAATAGGTTATTTTTAGAAAAATATAATCAAAGTATAATAAATTTAATAAATAATTTTCAAATTTGAACATTAATTATTCTAACAATGGAAGTATTAAGTCTTGATTTAAATTGAAAAAAATATTTTTTTTTGATTTTTCATTAGGTTTTTTTTAATTTTTGAAATGAATTGAAAATTTAAATAAACTTTCGGTTTATTTCAAAAAGTAAAAAAAAACCTAGGACACTCGATAGATTTTACTAATAAAAAAGAAAACCTCAGTAAAAGCTAGGCACTTGACGGACACTTTACGTTAGGTTTTCCAAAATTTAAAAGAATGGAGAAAAATCATAGATTTTACTCTATTTTTTTAAATTCTGGAAAACCGCCGTTAGCTTTTCTTGAAATTTCTGTTTTATTAGTGAAGTGTTCTAGGTTTTTTTTACTTTTTGAAATAAACCGAAAATTTTAATAAATTTTCGGTTTATTTTAAAAAGTAAAAAAAAAACCAAACGAAAATCGATAGATTTTACGAATAAAAAAGAAAACCTCAAGAAAAGTTAGGCACTTGACTATCACTTCCAGTAGATTTTTTTTAATTTTTGTTATAATAAAAGGAAAATTTGATGAAATTTGTATTCATTTCAATAAGTAAAAAAAATTGCTATTATTTTTTCCAGAATTTAAAAGAATTGAGCAAAATCTTTGATTTTTCTCTATTCTTTTGAATTCTGAAAAACCACTGTTAGTTTTTCTTGACTTTTCTGTTTATTTGTAAAGTGCTCTAGGATTTTTTCACTTTTAGAAATAAACAGAAAATTTTAATAAATTTTCGGTTTATTTCAAAAAGTAAAAAAAAAACTTAACGAAAATCAATAGATTTAACAAATAAAACAGAAAACCTCAAGAAAACTTAGACACTCTACCGCACTCTACTAACACTTTTCTTTAGGTTTTACAGAATTTAGTGGAATTGAGTAAAATCCAAGATTTTTCTATACAGTAAGTTCCAGTTTAAGGCACAAACTGTGAACGAAAACTAAGGAACAAGAAAAATCCCAAATTGAATTAACAAATATCAGATTCTGGTAAAATATAATTGTTTCAACGAAAAAGAATCCAAAAAATTTAACTTGATTTGAGATTTTTTTGTGTTCTTATATTTTATTGAAATTTTGTGCCTTAAATTTGAAACTGACTATATTATTATATTAAATCCTGGAAAACCTAGGCACTCCACTTTTGGTATTTTTTACTTATTGAAATTTGAAGAAAATTCATCAAATTTTCCTTTTTAATTTCAAAAATTAAAAAAAAAAAAAAATAGCACGTGAAAGCATTCAATGGACACCTCACATTAGAGTTTCGAGGATTTAAAAGAATTGAGTAAAATCGGGGATTTACCTCTTTTATTTGGAACATTGGAAAACTTATGACACTGGAATAATTATTCGGTGGAATTTTTATTTCTTATTTTTTACAGTCAGTTCCACTTTTATGACACAAACTTCAACCAAATTTAAGAACAATTAAAATCTCCAATTAAGGTACAAAATTCAGATTCAAGTAAAATAAATTGTAAATTAAAAAAATTCAAAATTTTGAATTTTGTACCTTAATTTGAGATTTTTTTTTGTGCCTAAATTTACTTGTAAGTTTGTTCCTTAAAATTGGAACTGGCTGTAAATGAAAATATGATAAAATTTTGATAAAAAGTTATCAATATAATTAATATTTTAAATGTAATTGTTTTATTTATTCTTCAAGTTGGAAAACAGCCGTTTTATTATTTTCAAAAAATGAAAAAAAAAATGAAAAAGAATTTTCAAATTTTAGAAATTTTTTCTTAAAAAATATTTTTCCTTATTCACAATAATCTTAATAACAATACAAATCATTTTTATAGAATAAAAAAATTTATTTGGAAATTTGAGGATAAAATTACTTAAAATCCAAATATCCACTAGAAAATTTTATTTTGGAAAAATCAAATTTACTCTTTGAAAAAAAACACAATTTCTAAGTCAAAATTTGTAAATGACTTTAAAAATTTCATTTTTATAACTATCATTCTTCAAGAAAAATTAATATTTTTCAATATCTTAAATATATAATTTAATTGGTTAACCAAAAGATTCATCTCAAAAAAAGAAAAAAAAATCTAAATACAGTCAGTTTCACTTTTAAGGCACAAACTTACAACGAAATTTTAGGCACAAAAAAATCTCAAATTAAGGCACAAAATTTGTAATTTTTTTTTTTTACAATTTATTTTACTTGAATCTGAATTTTGTGCCTTAATTTCAGATTTTTTTTGTGCCTTAAATTTCGTTGAAAGTTTGTGCCTTAAAAGTGAAACTGTCTGTATTAATATTCCTGGTAAAAAAGAGTTGCTATTGTATAATAATGATAGAAATGGCAAGAAACAGGGTAAAAAATTTGTTATAATCTGAGAAATAAAATGAAGTTAAAGGTTTTCTACTTTATAAAAAATGAAAAAAAAAATAATTATAGCGAAAAAAAAATCTTTTATGAGGTTTCTTAGTAGATCAGACTTTTTTAACGCTTTAAATATATAAAATTAATAACTAGAGAATACTCTTCAATAAAATATATTCAAACTTTAACTTGTTTTTGTCGTGTAATGATCCCTTAAATTTATTTTTATTTTTCGAAGAAATATTGAAAAAAATTTTTTCTCACTTGAAAATTTTCTTTTCTGATGTTTCTTTGATGATCAGATTTTTTAAAACTTCGAGTAGAAAAAATTTGTAAGTAGATAATATCACCAATAAAATAATTTAAAATTATTCTCTGTTGTTGGAGATTACAGATCCAGTAAACCACAATTTTTTCTTAAAAATTCAAAAATAATAATCTATTTCGGATTTTTCATTAAGGTTCTATTAACTCTGATTTATAATTTATCCCAAGGTAATATAGTAATTCTGAACACAAGGGCATGATTAAACTCGATTATAGTAGCTTCATTTACCAACTTTTGTAAAATGAGCTATCAATTTTAAAGAAATTTATTTTTAAAATTTTATCAAAACAAAATCAATGGATATAAACTATTTTTAATTGTTGAGAATATATATATCTATATATATATATATAATTTAATAAAATATCAAAAGAACTAATCTGTCAAAAATTTGATAAAATACAATTTTGCAAAAAGGGATACATAAAAAAAAAGAATGAATAAGAATATCTAATTGTTTTAAAATGTTCAGAAAATTATTTTTACACTTGATTAATAATCCAAATGAAGAAATAATTAATTTTATTTCAAGAAATATTTTATTTATATATAAATCCGAAAATGAATTAATTCCTTAAAATTATAAAACACTATCAATTAATAATATTTTGACTATATTCTTTCTAAAACTTATTTAAAAGGGTTTAAATTTATCTTTAAATCTTGTTTGGGATTCTTAATTTGGTATTTTAAAAAAATTAGAGTAGAGAATAATTATTTTAAATTTATGTTTAGAACTGAAAAAACTCAAAATAACAATAAATATAAAGAATTTTTTATTGTGAAATCGATATTAAAAAATTTTATACACGATTCTTCATATATTAGTCTACTATACTCTCAATAAAATATATTAAAAATGAAAAAATCAAAATTTGGTGAAAAAATTATTTCAAAAAGGAAGGAATAGGAATTTATTAATTAGACCCTCTTTCTCTTATTAATTTTAGGATAAATCAGTCATTTTTTAATTTATAATATAGAAAAGATTTAGTTCTTCATGTTCAAATGTATGTAGATGACCAAATTTTTATAATGAAAGGAAACATTTAAAATTGAGAAAAAGCTGATAATAATATATAACACTATCAATGAATTTGTAATGAATCCAAATATTGATAAAACCTTAAAATCAAATCGATTATCATAAATAAAATATTCAGGAATTTCGCTATAAAAAGATAAAAAAACTTCAAAATTACTTTGAAAAAGCTAAAAATAATCTCAAAAAATCAAAATGATTTTTAACCAACAACAAAGTTAGCTAAGGGGACAAAATTACCAATGTTAGAGTCAATACACACTAATCAATTATTTGACGAATTGAAATTTTCAATCTAAATCAAAAATAGTTCAACATCATAGATGTTTGGATAAATAAAAAAAGTAACAAAGTTTTTAAAAATTAATAGACATTCCCAAAGAATAATTTATAAAACTGAAGTAAATATTGACCAAGTAAGAATTTCAATCTATAAAAGAAGATTTAAACTCAAAAATAAATTTTAAATTCTGGCTTTATTAAAGAATATCAAAATAATCAAAATTTTCAAAAAAAAGATAAAAATATCATCATAGAAGTAGAAAAAAATAAAATTATTAAGGGATCAGTCTTCTACGACAACAAGGCAAAATTTATTAATATGCTATTGGTGGTATTCTCTACTTACAAATTTTATATATAGCCAAGTTTAAAAAAATTCGGATCAACTAAGAAAGCCAGAAAAGAAAATTAGTTTTGATTAGATCAATTTTTTTTTTCCATTTTTTCTGAAAAAGAAAACCTTCAGATTCATTTTATTTTTCACATTATCAAAATTTTTGACCCTGTTTATTGTTATTTCCATCATTATTATACAACAACAAGTCTTTTTTAACAGTAATAGCAATATAATGCCTTTTTTTTGTTTTTAAGATAAAACTTTTGATTAGCCAAAAAAAAAAATGATTTATCAAAATATTAAAAAATAATTGTATTTTTTTAAAAAGAATAGTTATAATAATTCAAGTTTTAAAGTCATTTAATAATTTTACCAAGAAATTTTGTTTCGGTTCAGAGAATATAAAATTCGATTTTTCGTATAAAACTTTCTTGAAGATATTTGGGAATCATGTAATTTTATTCTCAAAATTCAAAATTATATTTTTTTTTTTCTGAAAAATGATTTAAATTGTTATAAGGATTCTTTTGAATAAGACCAAATAATATGTTAAACAAATTTTTCAAAATTTATAAATTTTTTTACAATTTTTTTTCATTTTTGAAAAATAAGAAAATGACTTTTTTAAAACATTAAAGAAAAAAATTTTTTTGCTTAATAGATCTCAATGTAATTGATAAAATGTGGTTAAACTTCTATCAAATATTCATTTATTATATCGCATATATTTCAATTAGTTTTATTGGGTGATATTTAAATTGAAATATTAATCAGAAAAAAGAAATAAAAAAAAAAAAAAAATTTTCGAAATCAATTGATTTCCAACATAAAAGGAAAAATATGTTTTCCCATTTACAAGAATTAACTTAATTGTTAATAAAAATAATATGTTACTTTTTTTTCGTTTTATATTGTAAACATTGGAATTTAGAATTTCAAAAAAGAGACTCAAATTAATAAATTGTTTAAATGAGGTTAACTTATCCATTTCATCAGTCGAAACACAAATTATAAAAAAAATATTTTAAGATCTTGAAAAGATTTTATTTTATTTTTAAAAAATACTACTCCCTTGTTTGCAAATCTTAATAAATATAAAGAAAATCTTATAATCAACAGCTCTGGATAGACAATTCAGGAATATTTAAAAATTATTAGATACAATAACAATATAAATAAACAATCATGTCGTCAAGTGCCGTGGTTTATTTTTAAGTTTTGAAACGAAGTGAAAATTTAATAAAATTTCTTCTTATTTCTAGAATTAAAAAAAAAACCCTAACGGCCGTTTTCTTGAGGTTTTCTGTTTTATATGTATAATCTATTGATTCTCTACTCAAAACTAAAATTAAAAAAAATCTCAAATTAGTTTCTTTGATGTTTTTTGTTTATTCTGAGAAGTGTTCTAGGTTTTTTTGACTTTTTGAAATAAACTGAAAATTTTGATAAATTTTCTGTTTATTTCAACAAGTAAAAAAAACCTATCGAAAATCAATTGATTTTCCTAATAAAATAGAAAACCTCAAAAAAACCTAAAAAATTTCACAAATAAATAGAAAACTCAAAAAAATGTAACAAAAATCTATCGATTTTACAAATAGCATAAAACACAAGATAAACTAAAGGATGGTGAAAAAATTAATTTCCACAATTCAAAATAAAAAAAAAAAAAAAAATATCATTTTTCCCAATTTAATTTTCAGTTAAGAAGATCTTATCTTTTTTTGTTTTGATTTTTCGATTAAATTTAGACACACAAAAAAAAAATTTTAAAAAATATTTAATTTTGATGAAATCTGACTTCAATATTTATCTGATGGTTTGTATGAACAAATAACATTGACTCTTAAATCTTATTTTCAAAATACAAGAAAAATAAATCAAAAATAAAATCTTTATGAAGATCTAAAAAAATTAACATTTATTTGAAACTGAGATATTTATTAAATTTCTTGAAATTAAAAAGATTAGTTTATATTCTTTTTCAAATATTTCGAGTATAAACAACGAAAAATTAGTATTAAAATCAGTTATTTGATAATTTCTATTATTTTTTTTAATTGAAATTGGAATTAGTTTTATTTGTTTGACAATATTTAAAAAATTGAGAAATAGTAATAAAGATTATTGATACGAATTGGTCTTTGTGAGTTTTTTAACACAATTAAATAATTCAAATTGGGTTATTAAATTCTTTTTTAAAAATATATAAATTAAAAAGTACTTCTTATTTATATTAAAAGTTGAATTTTCCAGGTTTTATAAATTTAATTTCCGAGAATTTTTAATTTATTAGTTTGCTTGTTTTGTTGATATTTTTTTTTATTCAACAAACAGAAACAATTGAAATTTCGTACTGTTCTTCGAATCAAAAAATTCAATTTTTTTCAAGTTTAAAAGAATTATTGTAATTGTTTTGAAATTAAGTAGATTTTTAATACTGGATTATCTCAAAAAAATATGATTTCATTTTTTAAGAGTATTTTGGTACACTTCCCTTTACAACAAGACATCTTTTTCTTCTTTCAAAGAAAATTATTGTTTTTTTAGATATCTCAGAAATATATTGATTTCTGAACTTTGTCAAAAATGAGAAAAATGAATTAATCATATAAAAACAATAATTCATTCCCGAAAATAGCTTTAAAAGTAAGTTTGGTCTTGGAATAATCGGATTTTTTCTTTAGTTTTTTAATTATCAAGACTTCCTCATTTTTTTTGAATTTGCAATTAAACGTATCTGAAGATTTTTTTTCGTTTACTTTTCTTTTAAAAAATTTCAATTCAATCTTTCAAAATCCTCTTAATTCTTTTTGAAAATTTATATAAAGATCACTATTTGTTCTTTTTGTGTTGTTTTCATCTTCTTTATATATTTCTTTTATCTCTGCACTCAGACAATATTTTTGAGAAATAGCTTTCATGGGTTAAATATTCATAAAGGGTTAAAGTTCAAAACACAAGTGTTACTTGGAAAACATTTGAAAAAAAATAAGAACAGAAATTTCAGAAAAGTAGATTTATTGTAAAAAAAATTCAAAAAGAATAAGTTGGGATTGTTTGTTTTCAAAACAAAACCCAACAGAAGAAATAAATAGTTTTAGGGACTAATCTTAATTAAATTGTTTTACCTAAATTTAAAAGATATTGAGAAAATTTTTTGCTAATTACATTGATTTGAAAATCCCCTGTTTATTTTCAATATTAAACATATTTCTAGATAAGGAGTCCTTATTTAGAAATTGGTCAAAAAAATAAATCAAAGAGACTAGTCCCTTAATAAAAAAAATAAGAAAGAACAATTTAAAATTAGTTTTTGACAAGGAAATAGCCTTGACGGCTAACGGCCAAATATTTGTCTGATCCACCTATCACTTGGAGCTCTTTTTCTTGGGAGATTCTTTTTGAAAAAGGTGCGTCTTTGTAAGTGATCATGCACACAGCATTTAATTTGATGACTTGTTCTGCTTTGGAAACAAGTTCTAACACACTACCAAAGGGCTTTCTTTCGAAGGTGCCATCAAGCGCTGCTACAATGACAACTTTGCCTTTATTTGCCAAATGTTCTGCGAATTCGACAATGTCTTCAAAGAATTGCCCTTCGTCGATCCCAACAACATCACAGTCTTTTATTTTGTCTTCGGCTGTAAAAAGCCTACCTGCGCAAGGGACCGCATCCATCATCACTTTATCGTGGGAACTACATTTGTCAATGGAATAGCGCATGTCACGAGCGAATTTGATGATTCTGCACTTCTTGTTTGCAAGGGAATATTTTTCAATTCTTCGCATTAGCTCGGAGCTTTTGCCGCCGAACATGGGACCCAAAATTAATTGGATCTGCCCGTCGTAGGTATAGTTCTCTTCCTTCGTGACCGTTGTTTGATCCCCTTCCAACTCGCTCTTGCAGTTGACTGCAAAATACTCTTTGCGACAGACACTGAGATACTTTTCTGTGCCCCCAAGCAATTTTGTTTGCCTTTCCTTTGTCAACCTTTTACTAAAGGATCCATCTTTGTAGCAAACCATGCAAACAGAGCACAACTTGACCAAATTTTCGCACCGAGGAATTAAACGAGTTACACACTCAAAGGGCTTTCGTTCAAAGGTGCCATCAAGCGCTGCAATGACTACTTCTTTTCCTTGGTTTGCAAGTCCCTCGGCAAAATCAGCAATTGCAGGAAAAAATTGACCGTCATCAATTCCTACAACCTCGAATTTGTCGACTTGCTTAGCAACTCTTTCAAGGGTGTCTGTAGCTAACGCTTTATAAGGGTAACTTTTTTTTTTGAACAATTTGGAAGTAAGGAAAAAGTAAAAGAAAAAAAAAAGAAAAAAAAAATTTGTTCAAAAAATGAAATTTATGTTTGATGACACAAGTTTTAATATTTTTTTTTTTTGTTTGGATTGAAAAGAAAAATTGAATTTACAAACCCGTTGTGTGTTTGAAATGTTTTTTTTGTTGTTTCAGATGTTTCTGAATATTTTACGATCAGACATTTTTTTGAAGCAAAGGAATATCTATTTATCCTTCGTATCAATTCTGAAGTCTTCCCACTAAATACAGGACCTAGTATTAATTGTACACTTCCTTGATAATTCATTCTCAGAACCACAACAGAACGTATAAACAAAATATAAATGTTAAAAGTTAAAAAATGAAACAAAAAATTTGTGCACAATAAAACTTTTGTGCACAAGAATCAAGATAAATTGTTTTTTATTTCCCAACCCAAACTTTCAACTTTTGTGATTTATTTCAAATTGAGTCTTGAAAAAAATACCATACATAAAAATAATGACTTTCAAGATCTTTAATTTGTATTTGAAGTAAAATTGTTGAGTATTTTCTTTTGAAACAAGTCATTAGCCTCTTCCAATGAGAAATCTTAGATTAAATAAAGTTTTAATTGGGTAAATCACATTCAATACACCATTGTTCAAAATGTATCTAAGAAATTGATTCGTAAAGTAGTACCTTTCTTTAATCTCATCAATGAAAGTGGTCCTTTTATTACTTGTCTTTGAATTAAAAATGGGAAAAAAATTTCACTTCATTTGCATATTTTTGCTGAACTTAATTGTCTTAAAAAAGAACTATATTGTAATTTAGGGGTTTGTTTGAAAAAGGAAGTGAAAATTTTTACCTTTTATAATACAAATAATTTAGTAGTAAATACCCAATGATTTCAGAAAAAAAATTACATTTCGATACAAAATTAAAGATTGAATTATCAATATTCAAACTTTTAAAGTTCAAAAAATATTCTTTGTAAAATTCTCAAGAAATGGATATAAGTTTGCTAAAACATTCAATTATTTTAAAAAATAAAATAATTAACGAATAGATTCTTTTGACAAATTATTTTTGTAAATCTTGGAAACATATCGATAATACAATTAGCTTTATAAAAAAAAAAGGAAATAAAATTAATCTGTCTTTGGATTTTATATGTTGATGGAAATTGAGTGAATCTTTGAAAGGAAAAAATTAAAAAAATATTTACTTTTGGAAGTTCTAAATCTGGAATTTTACGTAATTTAATACTCTATTTTGGTTTGGATTTTTTTTAGGTTTGGAAAAGGAATTAAAAAATTTTTTCCAAAAAGTTAATTTTTAATTGTGATCCTTAGGAAAAAATCCAATAATTTATTGTTGCTATAAGATTTTTATAATAAGTTTTTGTGGGGAAATGTGAAACAAGCAGACCTGATATAATTTGCTCAATTACAACATGTTTTGATTATAGAAGAATCTAAGGTGTAGTTAATCCCTTAATATTAGCAAAATTGGTTAATAATTTTTTTTATGTAAAATTAAATCCTTTTTATAAATAAACAATTTTTTTATGAAACCAGTAATAAACATACCTAAAGTTCATTTAAATGGGGTATCTCTAAAATATTGATTTAATTGTTTGATAGCCAAAGTAGATCTACACACATTTTGAAAAAAAAAATACTGTTTTATCGAGGTTTATTATGAATTACGAAAATTATAATTATTTATTCTTGTTTTTGAATGATTGAATATTATTTTGAAAGAGTACAATTTAATTAATTATTATCCTAATAAATATAAAGTTAGAATTTAAAAAGTTTGATTCATAAATAAAAGAAATTTTCTAAAAATTTGAGGGCACTTTCATTAATATTAATAATGAACAATTGTGTCTGGGATTATTTCCATGTACTGGGATTTTTTTTCAATACTATACTTGAAAAAACAACAATCTTCTTGAAATAATTCCAGCAAGGGAGAGTTATTGGTATTGAGATGTTTTAAAAAAATAGTTGATTTACAAATTATTAAATATAAAGTTGAAAAAAACATGTCAATGAAAGTTGAAATTTTAGTTTTTTTGGGAATACGTTTATATTTTACAGTCAGTTCCACTTTTAAGGCACAAACTTTCAACCAAATTTAAGGCACAAAAAAATCACAAATAAAGGCACAAAATTCATAATTTTTTTGGATTTTTTTTGTTAATTTATTTTACTAGAATCTGAATTTTGTGCTTTAATTTGAGATTTGTATTGTACCTTAAATTTCGTTGCAGTTTGTGCCATAAAAAGTGGAACTGACTGTAAAAATTTATGGAATTTGTTTCGAGCTGATTATATTTTTTTCAATTAAGTAATTATTCTATCTTTTCTGGTTCTGAGTTTACCCAAAATATACAGCTAGTTTCACTTTTAAGGTACAAAATGCTACAGAATTTAAAGCACAAAAAAATCCCAAATTAAGGTACCAAATTTAGATTCTAGTAAAATAAATTGTAAAAAAAAAAAAATCCAAAAAAATTATGAATTTTGTGCCTTAATTTGAGATTTTTCTGTGCCTTAAATTCCGTTCAAAGTTTGTGCCTTAAAAGTGGAACTGACTGTACCAATAACGAGGTTTAGACGGTACTAAACAAATAAAATAGAAAGTGATTCTTATTTCATCTCTCAATCTTGAAACATAATTACCAAAATAAAAAAAAGAAAAAAAGGAAAATGAAATGTGAATTAATTCCCATTAAGTATTCAACCCCCCAAAAAAAAAAAAAAAAAAAAAAAAAAAAATAGATCCACCAAAAATACTTGTACTATGAACTTAAATACCACATTTCAAATAAAACCTATGGATTTTTTTTCTTCTCTTCCAATAAAATATCTAATTGTGTATTCGCAACCGTGAAATGTCCGTTATAAATTTAATTTATTGAAATTTATTGAGAAAAGTTAAAATTATTAATTCTCTATGGAATTTGATGGAAATTTTTCCTATTTTTTTTTATCATAAAAATTTTCTGTTTTTTTGAAGATAAAAATTTTCACATTTGATCATATATTATAAGAGATTAGAAAACAAAAAAAAATACCCGAAAATATCTATATTTTAAACATTTTTTTAATTTTTGAAGAAAACTAGAATAAATATAATCTTTCTAAATGAACCTATTGAGAAAGAGTATGAACGAAAAGAAAAAAAAATCAAATAAATTTTATGTTAATAATTGGTTGTTGGTTACCTTCTTTAATTTAGATGTGTCCAAACAATTAATAACCTTGAATTTTTCACCCCTTTTCTATTTATTATTTCGTTACAATAATTTTTTTTGCAAATTGGGCTTCATAATTCTCTTTTAATTTTTTTTTTCAAACAAAACCAAAATAAAGAATATTACTTCAAAGTTTAAAAAGAAAAAGTGATTGAATTATCAAAATTAAAAAAAAACTAGTTAAAAAGATTTTGCGCACAAAAAAAGTAAAAATTAGAATAAATTTCAATCAGTTTCAGAATTATTTTAATTTTTCTATTTGATCAAAAATAAATAAATTATCAAATCAAACGAATTAGTCCAATAAATCTTTTTATTTCTGAATAAATAAAAATAATAAACTATTTCCCGACCCCAAATATAAATCCATGAATTAAATGAAAATAGGAAACAAGAGTAAATATTAAAGTTGTAAAAAATCTAGTTTCAACAATTTTACTGATAAATAAAGAGTTCTATCCATCTACCCATAATTTCGTAATAGTGAATGAAATTTTCTGTTTGATTTTTGGGATCAAATGGATTTTAAATATATAATTGTTTGGTAAATACCAATATTTTGATCATAAAATGTTTTTTTTTTAAAGCGCCTCTGTCGGTAAAAAAACAAAAACTCTAAAGTTTTCCATTTTTTTGTATTTTCACTCATTTGGAACCTTCTTTTCCAATTTTTTTTTCAAAAAAATTAGGAAACAAATAAAAACAAATAAAGAAAATAATTTCATTGAAAGATCTCAATGACCAAACAAGAATTACTTGGAATGGAATAATAAACACTTAAAATTCTAATTAAATTAGATCTTGAGCCAGACAATAAAAAATAGAATTCTTCCACACTTTTATTCTTTTATTTTTTTTAATTTATTTTTTTTTTATGTAATTGTTCTAGAATTTTATTTTATTGTAAGGCCTATAATTGCTAAACACATTTGTGTCATTTATTTCGGTTGTCAAAAAAAAAAAAGTTCTTAAATTTTTTATTTATGAACAAAAATTTCTTTCTTTTCTTTACTTTTTGAAAAATTTACAACTTGAAGTTTCATAGTGTTTGAAAAAGTCTTCCGTTCGTAAATCTTGCAATGATGAATTGTTTCCCATTAATAACACCCCTTTTTAATTCTCTGAACATTTGAACCATTCACTATGTAACATAGATTACTGTTTTTTCATATTTGAAAAAAGACTTTTAAAAAAAAATGATTTTCAAAATCCGGATTTTTCCTTTAATACTCAAGATACACCTTTAAAATTAAAAGCTTGGTATTTACCAAACGATTTTTTGATTAAAATTCTAATTAGTCTTTTAATATAATCAGGTATTGTATTTACTATAACCAAAATTTGTGTGTAATTGTATTGAACTCTATATTTATCTCTAAAATTGTAAAAAATCTATTTTTTACAACATCCATATTTACTCTTGTGGATTTGTAAGAACCATTTTGACATAATTCTGAAGAAATAAAAAGTAATTTGTTTCTCAAACGTTTTCCAAACAAAAGTATTTCCCACTAAAAATTAAAAAATAAAATCAAATAAATAAGAAGTAATTTTATCAAATGTTATGGATAAGATCAAGAACTAAATGATTTTAATTTATTTTTTCGAGCTCATTATTAATCTTTTCATTTTTTTGATTTCCATTTTTTTGTTGGCATGTAAATATATTATACTTGGATATCTGGACACTCTTATATTTATTAAAATATTAATATATTTGGTTAAAGAAATGGGTTCTAATCATTCAATTTCATATAAATAGTGGTACTTAAAAATTGGTAAAATGTACTTACCCCCTTAATCCAAAACAATTTTATAAAAAATTGTCAAAAATTGATTTATTTTTGTTTTTATACCCTCCAGCACCAATTTTAAAAAAATATAAGAGATGGAATAAAATAGTAAAAAAACATGTTAAAATTTTCGAATATAAGAAAGTCTATTTAAAAAAATTTAACAATCAGAAAGAATTGATTAAACCTTTTCTTCTTTTTTTTTTTTAAATTCTTGAAGTAGCCTACACTCTTCAATTGCCAGTTTTGAGTCTTCGATATCTACACTACCTCTTCTAACCATCCTTTGGATTTTTAATAAATTCTTTAATTGTTCTTTACAATTTTTTTGCAGCAATTTTAAGTGTTGATTTTCCACCCAACTTTCAATTCTTTCAAGAGAAGTCTCTTCTTTTTTGTTTGAAAGATCACTTTCAAAACTTGGAGACACATAATATTCCACATTCATCTTTGATGTTGTTCTTGGGTTTTGGAAACTTTCTTTGGGTTTTAATGAAACTAGATATTTGTATTTATTTTGATCAAAGAAAGAGTTCCTAAGAAGAAAAACTGAGATTACAACCAAGAGAAGAACAGAGATAATGAGTTTTTTTCGTTGTGGCTTGACTTTTTTTATTTCTTTTTCGTTTTCGTTTTTTTTTACTTTTTCTTGTTCTTTTTCTTTTTCTTTTTCCTTTTCTTTTTCTTTTTCTTGTTCTTTTTCTTTTTCTTTTTCTTTTTCTTTTTCTTTTTTGGTTAACTTGTTAGATTTTAATTCTGTTTCTTTTTTCTCTTTTTCTTCTGTAATAACAACATCACTTTTGTAGTTTTGGTTTTCTTTTTGCTTTGTTTGTTTTAACTTGAGATCATATTTTTTTCTTAAAGTTGTTGAAGACAAACAATCGTAAGACTCTTGCAATTCTGAAAATTGTTGGGTTTAATTACATTAATGGAGAATTTTGATAAAGATAATTATAAAAATATCTGAAAGATAAAACAAGAAAGCGAAAAAACAAGTAATTACTTTTGAAAACACTATTATTTTCGCCATTTGAGAGATCTTCTTTTTTGAATTGTTGGACAAGCTCCTTGTATTTCTTATTTATTGTCTCGAAGTCACTATTTATAGGAACTCCTAATACATTATAGAAATCGTTTGCAGTTAATATTCGATTAATTTCTCTCTCCATTTTAATTCTCCAAACAAATGAATTGATAAATTAGAAAAAATGTACCTAATCTGATAAAAAACACAAGAAAAATTGTATATTGATTCCAATTGGAGGTAAACTATTTCAAAATCAAACTTTTATATTCTTTGTTGAAAAATAAGGGGAACAAAATTTTCATTCATCTTTTCAAAAATAGCTTTTAAACACCACCATTATGGAAAAAAAGTTCAACACAGTTTTTAATTGTTAAAACTTAGAAAATTCAAAGTAAGATCAATTAATAAAAGAATAAATAAATCAAGACAAAAATCAAGACTCAACACAATAACAGTTTTTTTAATACTACTTTTTAGTATGGGTTTTTTCTGTGATTAATCAATCATTAAAAATTTGTTAAAAAATTTGACTATTTTTGATGATCTCCAAAACAATATAAACAATTTCGATAGGAATCAAAGTAGATTTTACATTGTATTTTCCGGTTTGATTGAAAATAATATAATGGATTATTATTTGAAGTTAATTGTTTTCTTCTTTTTATTGATTTTACTTTTCTTTTTCAGGTTCTCTTAATGTTACCAATGAAAAACCATGTTCAACTTTTTTTTCCCAACGGTCAATGAAAAACTTCAAATTTTTAATACAATTAAAAGAAGCTTTATTTATTAATTAACCTTTTAGAGTTGGGGACTTTGATGATTAATTTTAATTCTTGGGATGTACTTTTTTTGGAAAACAGAAGAAAATTTTTGATCTTTTTATTTTGAAATTAACAATCCTATTTTTTTTCTTTTTATAATTGTATTTCTAATAAATTAAATTGATTGAAATAAAGATTTTCAATATTTTATTAAAACAAATTATTTTAATAAATGAAACAAACAACAAGAATATTAAATACAAATATAAATTCCAAGATCTGAAAATATAACTCTTTTGTTGTTGTTAAAACATTGAAATAGATTTAAAAGTGATATTTTATTTCAGTCCGTTTAATAAAAAATGAAATATATTTCAGAAAGTGGGAGGTTTCCGTTGTGAATCCCATAATTATTGCAACTCCATAGAAATCATTATCAAAATTAAAATTTGAAAGGAAAATAATTGATGATTGTTTTGGAAAGACTGTATAATCTTTCTCTGATTTCTGTACTTGTATTTGTTGAATACATGGTAAACAATCTGTACTTTGTTTTCCAATTTGAACTTTCCTTACTGGTATTTAAATTATAAAGGGGAAAAGAGTTTTCACTGAATTTTTAATTTTGCCTTTTCAAATAGACATCAAAACCACATATCGAAACCTACTTCTTTGAAAACTCTAATATATATACGAAAAAAATGGAAAAGGAAGTGATAATTATTTCCTATTTATTCCCGTTAGTCCCAATTTGAAGACACACACTTTGAACAAAATCTAAGTCACAAAAAAAATCTCAAATTAACGCAAAAAATTCAAAACTAATAAAATAATTTGTGTACAAAAAGATTCCAAATAAATGTACTTTAATTTGAGATTTTTTTGTGCCTAAAATTTCGTTGAAAATTTACGTCTTAAAAGTGAAACAGACTGTTTTCAACAACATATAATAATAATTAAGTGTCAATAGTTCACTTAAGGTTTATAATCATACTGGAATGAAAAAAAAAATTATATGTGTTGAATGTGTTATGACTACTTATTTTAGTTCCTAACTGGTAGTTCTTTGATTTACTATTAATTTTAATGTTTGTTCAACATGGAAATTAATAAATAATATTGTTAAAAATTTACAAAAAAAACATATACCAGGAACAAAATACAGAGGATTTGGTCTCAAAAAGAGAAAAATTTAAAAAAATGTTAGAAAAGTTAAAGATAATTTTAAAAAAAAATCAAATTAAATTTTAAATCAATAAAAATTGGCCAAAGGGGTAAAATTGGATAGATTTGAATCAATTTATAGGAATAAATTATTTTTATAGAGAAGTTCTATTTAGCTCAAATGTAAATTATTTTGACTCTATAGATGTTTAGATAAATAAATAATGTAATAATTTTAAAAAAATTAATCAACTTACGACAAGAATAATATATAAAAACCAATTAAAAATCGATCAAATTATAATTTAAATCTATAAAAAAAGATAGTTTAAACTCAAAAAAAATTAGAAATTCCATATTTTGAACATATAGCCAAAAATTTAAAAGTTTCAAAAAAAGATAACAAAAATATTAATTGTAAAGTTGAAAATTTTAAACTAAGAAATGCGAATCTATATCAGTTAGAGAAATCTTTATAATAAATAGTACTCAGTGGAAAGGTCAGGAATATTTAAAAATTCTTAGGTATAATAACAATATTAACAAACCGTTGTGTCGTTTTAGTGCCTAGTTTTTCCAAAATTCGAAAGCGTGGAGAAAAATCAAAGATTTTACTCAATTCTTTTGAATTCTAGAAAAGATATTGGCAGTTTTTTTTTTAATTTAAGAAATATACTAAAAATTAAACAAATTTTAGTTTATATTCACAAATTAAAAAAAACATTTTTAAAAAAAATATTGTAAATGGAAGGGTTATAACCACATCTTATAAGAAAGAAAACTCACAAATTATCTAAATAGGTTTTCTTATGTTTATGATAAAAATAAAATGAAAATAAAATCTTGTAATTTATGTAAAAAATATTTCAATTTAGAAATAGTTGAGGATATAGTTCATTTACATGGGACTGTCCATTCTATAAAGAAAATCAAAGAATTTGGATTGAAGATTTCATTCAAATTAACAAAAATAATCAGAATAATATCTTTGATATAATTTAAAATTAAGAATCAATATTTATTTTATCATTAGTTAATGATAAGCAGAATTATGATTCTTTATTGAAATTTCGAAACAAAAATTCCGAGATATGTGAAGTTTTAGTTCCTAGTTTTTCTATAATTCAAAAGAATAGAAAAAAATCAAAGATTTTTCTAATATTCTTTTGAATTTTGGTAAAGATAACGTGAAGTGCCTAGTATTTTTTTTTAATTTTTGAAAAGTAAAGAAAATGAAATAAATTTACGTTAAATTTCAAAAAGTAAAAAAAAAACCTAACCGAACTTTTCGATAATTTAATCGAATTGATAAAAATTTTAAAGATTTTTGCTCAATTCAATTAAAAATCAAAAAATACCTAATACTGTAAGTAGAAATAAATTTCATCCATGCAAAATAAATAAATAAAAAAAAAGAATAACAACTTTTTACTAAGCGATGATCGATCTACAAAAAAAAAATATTGAAAATGAATTATATATCAAAAAAAAATTGAAAAAAAAAAAAAAGAATTAAGATGAGTATAAATAATTGCAATGTTGTAATTTCTTAATAATTTTTTCTTCTAATATCCATTTAAACAGTTTAAATACGTGTAATTCACTCATAGCAACTAGACTCTTTGACTAGAAAATTGTTTATATTTATAAACTAAAATTCCAGAATTTTCAACATAGCTAAAAAAGTCAAGAAATTTCAATAATAAAATTTCATTCAAATTGGAAATAATTTTGATTTTTATAAAATATGAAAATCATTTTTTCATCTTTTTTTTTTTAGTTTATATTTATTTTTTTGAATATACAAAATTTGTTTCGTTGGATCAAAAATTTTTTAGAACGATTGATATTAGATTAAAGTTGTATCCTTTCGAATTGAATAACCCAAATAAAATTAGTTAATAGTACCCATTTGATAGATCAGTTATTGTTCATCGAATTTAAACAAATTCACTAATGTATTTTTTTTTTTTTGTTCTCTCCAAAATTTTTAAAACATACTTGATTTATTAATATTAATAATTATATATATATATTAGTATTATAATTAATAATCAAATGTTGACTTTTCAATAAGCTAATAGTTCTAATTTGGTATTTCTTCTAGAACTGATTAACTAATTTTTTTTTTTCAAAAAGTCAATTTTAGAGTGTTAAAATTTTTAGAATTGGATTATATATCTATATAAACTATTTTTCAAACAAAAGGCACACCTATCAAATCGTCAATACCAACGAATTTGATTGTTTATAAGATAATTACTTATTGGTAATTTTCATTTTAATTATTCATTTTTTCATTTTTTGCTTTTTTTATTTTTGGATATTGAACAGTTGGAAAATGAAAAAGCAAGATAAGAAGAAACCAATTTGGAAATAATCTAACAGTTTATAAATGGAAACAGTTTAAGTTCGATTTTAAATAAGATAGAAATATGAATTAAGAAAGACCATTATTGGATTGATGCATGGAACAAAGAAAAGAGAAATAAAGAAAAAACAATTCCAACAAAATACCAGATGAATTGTGGCTTTATATTGAATATGAGACTTTAAAGAACAAAAGTTTGACGTGTAAATAGTTATCAATAAAATGTAAAGAAATTTTTAACAATTAGCCTTGTTCAAAGGTTTTTATTGGGTTTATAATTTTTTTCATTACAATTTACAAAACGAGATTTCTCATTTCAAATAAAAGGGCACACCAATTTTTAAAATATTGAATTATAATTTTTATTGTTTAGTTTTAATGAGTTTTAAAGATTCATTTGAGTGTTTTTTTATGTTTTAAAGAGTTTATTATATTTTAGAATGTTACTACAATTAATTTGATTCAATTATGAATAATTCTTGAAATTTTTTGTGCCCTTTTATTTGAAAAAGAGTTTATATATATATATATATATATATATATATATACCAATAAAAACAATAAAGAGTTTAATTCAATGATTAACCAAATTAGATGTTCGTAAGAAATCGTATTGGACACAATTATTAGTTCAACATTTACTCTTTTTACAGTTCATCCAAATATATATATATATATATATATATATATATATATATTTATTTGAATTGCCTTTATTTTTAGAGTATAAACTAATACATGTAAATGGTTAAAAAAAGACATATTTCAAATAAATTCATGTATTTTTTTTTTCTTATTCCAACAAAACATACCATCCAGTTAAGAGAATACAAGAGTGCACTTAAGGGCAAATCAATTTTGAAAGTAAAATCAATGATTTTTTCAGAAAATTTTAAATAATGAATTTTTTTCAACTTTTTTCGTCAATTACATATTTTTTTTTATTAAGTTTTTTTTCAAGCTGAATAAAAATTTTCCAAAATTAACTTTATTTTTTTGCGAGAAAAATTTACCAATTTGATCTTTCATTTTTAGAATTTTTTTTGACTATTTGAACTTTCAGAAACCAGTTTCATATTTGTTTATTGTATGTTTTTTTGATTATTTAACACAAGTATATTTCATCGAAAAAAGAAGCGCAGCTTCAAAATTGAAAAACAGGTTTACCAAACAGGCACATGAACTTTTGACAACAGTAATTTAATTTTAGGATTGGAAAGAAATTGAGAAGTTTGAATCCCAATGAAATCTTCTATCCGGATATGTACTTTTTAATACTCAACAAAAGATAGATAATTTGAACGAAAATTTACTCGAGAATAATTTTCAAGAAAAATATTATAAAAAAGAAACCAGCAGGATTATAAAGAGTGATCAACAGTAAAATTAATAATGGTTTCTTTTTATATTATTTTAAAATAAAAATTAGTCTAAAATCTTCATTTTTTGAAGTTTTTGTTAATTAATTTTATCTTTTTTATTTATCGAAATTTAATTCCTGAAAAAGTTTTCGTGATAATGACGGACAATCTAAAAACACAATGGAAAATATCTGCAATAACAGTGATTGTTCTTTATGTTATTTATTTTTTTTTCTGTTTAATTGTACTTTTTCGTTCAATTAAAAAAATGCTCTTTGATTATCGTATTGTAAATATTCTCTCTCTT
This sequence comes from Anaeramoeba flamelloides, assembly GCA_027625915.1. Taxonomy (NCBI): domain Eukaryota; family Anaeramoebidae; genus Anaeramoeba; species Anaeramoeba flamelloides. The sequence continues at coordinate 3,632,173 of JANTQA010000008.1, forward strand.
TCTTTTATTTAATTGTTTTTACTTCTATACTCCTTAAATTGAACCAATTTGTTGTGGTCTCGCAAATTTATTTCTTTTTTCTCTTTTTCTATTCTTTCTTGATTCTTTACAAAACAATTTTTTTTTATTCTTGATTCACACAAACAAAAAATAATTTTTAGGTTGTGTATATTTTTGTGATCTGTGGCTGTTTTTTTACAACACTTTTAGAAATATTGATGCTTATTAATAAGTTAAAGCCAACTTATCATAACAACAACCAAAAAGATAGACCAGCAGCTAATTTATGCGGTGGGTTAGCAGATTTTTTTATGAGCTCGAGTTTTGCTTTGATTTTGCTTGCTGGGTAAAGATTTTTTGTTTTTTTTTTTTTTTCCCTCTTTATTAATTAATCTTTGTGTTCACATATTTTTCGTATTCTGTTGTTTTTATCAATATTTTAAAGTATTTTGAAAATGTTTATCTCTAAAATTAACAACCATTACATTTGTTTTTCAATAAATCTAGAAATTTTAATAAATGATCACTAATAAAAAAGTGAAGAAGAAAAGCGATTTAAAGATCGTTTTTGAAGAAATACACTTTTGTAGTTATTACTAAAAAACAACTAACAACTAGTAATAATTACACACTGTTTTTTTATTCTTTTTTTTTCGTGATTATGACTTTTTCAAGTAATTTTTTTTCGAACTATTCAAGAAAAAAATTAATAAATCATTTCTAATTTACCCTTTTCACGAGAAGGTAAATAATTGCAAATTGGTCATATTCTGGCAAAAATGGTCATAAAGAAACACATTCCATTCTTTAATAGCATTGTATCTCATAAGGACAAAAGTATCTCTTTTTAAAAATATTTTTTATTTAAAAGTCAATTAATTATTAATTTAAATCTGACCAATTCAAAAGAAATAAATATCAGATCTCAATTTATATGTGTTGTTATTGTGGGAAACTTCAACCAAAGAGTTTAAGAAACCAAATTAAATAGATCTATCTTCAACTTGATTAGGACTTTTTACACTTCAAAAAAAAATTACAACAAATACAAGTTATTCCATTTACAATGGGTATATGGACAAAATGATAGATTTTTTGTTTCAGTGTGAATGATTTTATATCAAAGTTAAACCAACCTTTTGTGAAAATTTCATGGCAGGAATAACATAATTTTATTTTTTTCTTTTTGATTGAAATTTAACTGAAATTTGATTTAAGTTTTTGAAAATTAAAAATGACTTTTCCATTTTTAAATTGATAAAATTGTTTTTATCATTCTAATTTATTTGTTATATATCGAATTGTTTTTTTTTTTTTAGAATTCAACAATTCATGTTAAAACGGTACATTAAATCATTATATTTACAAGAATGTGACTTTTCAAAATCGGTACATTCTAAGGAAAATTGTCATTCTAAAATAGTTTTCAAAGATTTATTTTCTAAAAATTTTTTAAATATTTTTTCCTAAATTCTACAACACAGACCCTGTATAAAAATTAAATTGAATATTAGAATTAAAATAAAATTCAAAAATCAAATTAAACCAAAATTTAAGGACCCCATACTCAAAATAAATTCATCTCCTACAATACAAAAGATAATTATTCGAGTTAATTTAGGTTTGTAGGATCTTTTATCTAAAGATTATCTTAAAATTAATTTTGTACAAGAATGATGTTTATTAGAGTTTTTTTTTGATTTTATCTTAAATATCACTTACCAAGTACCAAAAATACACCTAATAAGATAATAATCCAATTAGCTTTTATTTCTGATAAGTTATTAAAAATTTGTTATTTATAACTCAGTAAAATTCAATAATCTCCCCACTTCAGTACAAAGTTAGTATTCTGGGGGGTTTACAATATACCAAAAAAATACCATTTTTCTAAACAAAAAAATTTTTTTCCTTTGAATAAAAGATCCTACAAACCTAAATTAACTTGAATAATTAACTTTTGTATTGTAGGAGATGAATTTATTTTGGACTTGCCTCCTTAATTCTTTCCAATTTTCCAAAAAATCGAATTGTTATTGTAAACATTCCTAAAATTGACTTTTTTCGATTTTTTTTTTTAAATGATTTCTCTATTCATCTGAAATTGAATTTAAGCATTAAAAAATATTTATTATTCCACTTTGACGGATTTCATTTTCATCAAACTTTATTTAACAGTGAAAAATAAGTAAAAAAATATTTATAAAATTTTCCTTTTTACACACTTTTATAATTAAAATCTTTTGATATTTTTTTTTCAACAAATGGAAAAAAAAAAATTACTTTTAAAAATTAATAAACACTAAAAAAAGAATAATAAAAAAAATGTATAATTGTTAACATTATATTAGGTTTTTTTTTTTTTTGAAAAGAAAAACAAAAATAGGATTTCCTTTTTTGGGTTGGTAAAGATAATTCCACAACTACACTTTTTTTAAAAAAACCACCTTTACAGATTTTTCATTATTTTAAAGTTCTAGAAAATGTTGAGTTTTTTTTTTTTTACAAAATATCTGTAATCTTTGTAAAAGTGATGCGATTTTTTGTTGAATTATTGTTTTTCCTTTTTTAAAAACTCTTTAAATTTACAAAAAAAAGGCAAAATTTGTAAAAATCTAAATAGACACCTTTAATATCATTTTTTGACTAAAAATTATATTATGAAATTTACTTAATTTAATTTTTTAAAAAAAAAAATTTTTTTGAACAATAAAAGTCTGATAGCAAATAAATAAATATATTTCTTTTTTAAAAAAAATATACAAACAATTTATATCTGCTTTAATAGAAAATGTAAAATAAAATTAAATTAAATACAATTTATTCTTTTTTTTATTATTTTGTTTTATTAACTTTTTAAATAATATACTTTTTTACTTAAAATAATAATAATAATTAAAAATGTGATAGATATCAAATGTTCTTCACATTATCAGATGTAAAATTGAATCAAAATGATACTAGATTAAAAAAAATATGGGTTAAATTTGGTTTCCTAATTGGAATTTTTTTTTTCATAATGATGATTTGTACAATAGGTTTAATGGAATCAAAAGGTGATAAACATTATCAGAAAATTACTGCAACAGTTTACGATATAGTTATAATAATTTTTGATACTATAACAGCAGTATTTAGTTTTCGATTGGCGAGAAAATTAAAAAAAAAAGTACCCAAGAATAATGAATCAATGGAAACAAATTTGTTGAATAAATTAACAGTAATCTTAATATTTGATGCAATAATCTTTATTTTAGTTGCATTATTGAATGCCTATTTTATATACATCAAATGGAACGCCGAAAAAACATCTTTGGCCTGGTATTACACACGGTTCAACATTTGGCCATATTTTTCAATTAGTTTCATAAAAATTATTCCCACTTTATCAGTAATTATATTTATATTTGGTAAACAAAACAAGGTACAGGAAGAAAAAAATGTTATATTTGAAGGGAATGATCTAAACACACATTTAAATCCAAAAATTTCGGATTCAGAATCTGACTATTAATAATTGAAAGATAAATTTCATTTACTTGCTTTTTCTATTCTTTCTCCTTCTTCTTCTTCTTTATTCTTTCTTTCTTTACTTGCTTCCTTCTTTATTCTTTATTTTTTTTTTTAAATATATACTCAATATAAATAATAAACCAATATTAAAAATTAAATAAAAGATTTTTATTCAACTCTTTCCTTTTCAAATTATTAATAGAAAAATAATTTTTTTTTTTTTTTTTTTTGCAGTATTAAAGTTCTTAAATATATATAATAGGAAAAAATCAAAAAAATAATGTGTGAATGATATCAAACATATTGAATAGTTGATATAGCTAAATATTTTGACTCATTCAGTTAAAATAATTAGAAAAATAATAATAAAAATTTATTTTAAAATAATTTTATCAAATTTTTTTTATAAAAATATTATCAAGGAGAAGGACTTGGTATATTCTAAGGAGAACCTTTATTACCTATTATATTTGTTCTCATTTCACATTTTCTTTTATTAACATTAATATCATTAACAAATCATTGTTAAATGTTTACGGATGATTTAATTTTAATTATCAAATTAAATATAAATCAAATAATTGAAAAATTAATTTTAATAAATACTTTTTCAAAAATTTAGACTCACCTGAAATAATAAATCAATATATATCCTTTAGTATTCAAGAAAAGCAAATAATTAAATCTGATTTGTTAAGTTACTTTTAAATCATATTGAATTTATAAAAACCTGGTATATTAAAAATTAAATAAAAATAAAAACAAAAACAGAAATAAAGTGAGAAACACTTTTTGAAATGAGCATTACCGATTGTTTATTACTGAAATTTCACTGAAAAAAGTTAACAACAAGATTTTTTATGAATAATTAAATTCGTTTTAAAAGAAAGTAAAGAGTCTCCATTTTCTTAGTGATTATTTGTCTTTTCGAAGATCTCTTTTTTTTTCCACTTGATCTTATGGAAAAAAAAAGAATATAAAAAAGACAAATAATAGAAAAATAAGAAACTAAAAAAGAAAAATTTGAAAAAAACAAAAAAAAAATTTTCAAAATTAGAAAAAATGATTCTGATACGAAACTTTAGAATTTTTTTTTGATAAGAATACTGGAATAGACACACAAAATATCTTCCATTAACATTATAAAGTGAGTCAAAATTTTTGAAATCTAGTTGCTATCGAATAAATGTTCAATTTGGATTTAACCCAATAAATCAGTGACAAGATTTCAAAAAATTGAAAATGTAAAATTTAACATTGATAAAGAAAAACAGAAATTTTGAACAAATCGAAAACACATATTACAAAGATTTTTAATTATAATCCAAAATATATTCAATAAATGGTTAATTACCCCTAATAACGATAAAATTATCGAATATATTAAAAGGGATCAATTCTTATTTATTCGTAAACAAGGAAACAAAAGAGTAACTTTGGGTGGTCGACCAATTTCAATTAATTAAAGTTTATCAAGATTATTTCTGAAAATGTTATATAAGCTAATAGAACCCTGTTGGGAATTTATTCATAAACCACAATTTGGGTTTCGAAAAAAAATATGATACTCGAATTGCCATCTTAAATTATATATATATATATATATATATATATATATTATTATAAACAAATCAAATCAAAAAATGAAAATGAATATGATATAACTTATATTATAATGATTGATATAGCTTAATGTTTTGATTCGATATATTTTAAAATAATTAGAAAAATAATAAAAAAAAATTTGTTTTTAGAATAAAATTATCAAATTTGTTTTATAAAAATAGTATCAAGGAGAAGGAATTGGTATATTCCTAGGAGACATTTTATCACCTATTTTATTTGCTCTTATTTCACACTTTCTTTTATTATAAATAATACCATTAACAAATCATGTCAAATGTTTGCAGATGATTTAATTATAATTATAAAAGGAAATATAAATTAAATAAATCAAAAATTAAATTAAATATATCAGATGATTCTTCTATTTGGATTCGAACCCAATAAAGACAAAACGGGTATATCACAAGATTTATCAAATATTAAATATTTGGGATTTTATTTAGAAAAGATTTCACATTTAATATATTATCTGAAAAAGGTAAAAGAAACTTATAACAATTCTAAACAGTTATTCAATAATAATTTGTTAACAAATAATTTGAAAATTAGATTATTTAAATCTTTTATATTAAGTCGATAGACATATGGTTTTGAAATATGTACAAAAAATTACAAACCTAAATTATTTAAATTCTTGGATTAATTCATGTATTACTGAAATATGCAAAATAAACCGAAATACTCCAGTTCTTATTTATAAAACAGAATTTAAATTAGAAAATTTGTAATTTCAGTTAATAAAAAGAAATTTAAATTCAAAAAAAAAAAAAATTAAATCATTTATCTATGCCTTATCTGAATAAACTAATAAATTTTAACCAAAGAATTAACAATAAGATCAATTGGAAGTCAAAAAACTAAAAGATGAAAAAATGATTTTCATATTTTTCAAAAATCAAAATTATCCCCAATTTCAATGAAATTGTATTATTGTGATTGTTTGGAACGTTTTAGCTGTGTGGAAAATTTTGAATTTTAGTTTAGATTCTATGGTGTGATTGTAACTAGAGTCTGAAATCATTACAATCAAATATTCCATGTATATTAAAAGGAAAATTTTTATTAAAAATATAGAAAGAAAAAAATACAAGAATTTTGTGAAAATTTTAGAATATTTATTTGTTTTCAATTCAAGAAAAATTATTTGATGTAAATATATTTTTCTTTGAAAGAAATTAATTATTAATTATAAAATTTCAAAATTATTTTTTTCTATTGAAAAATGTGAAATTTAAAAGAAGTTAATCTAAATATCATTAAATTAATTGTTTCTGTCATCAGGTGCTTCAAAAAATTTAGGTGTTTCATTATATTTTGGTTCAAATGCACCAAGTCTTTTAAATGCCTCTCTTAAGAATGGCATGGAAACCGCCATAATAAAAGCAAAAGAACAATCCGACAAATCTACACCACCCAATGTTCGATGAGAAAGCTTTGAAACAAGTTTGATTGGTTCAAATGGAAGTTTCGCGACGACAACCCCATTATAACTATTTTATTGGTTGATTGGTTAATATCAAAGAATAAATTAAAATGTAAAATCAAATTAAAAGTAAGTTTTGGTGCATTTAAATTTTTAAAAATATCTCATTAAATTATGATTAATTGATTTTGAGCTTCATGAATTCTTTTACTTTGTATTGATTTTGTTTATTTTCAAATTTCAATTTGATGTCTATTTTTTTTTTTTTGTTTTTTTTTTCAAAAACTACAAAATAAGATAGAAGCTATTTCTAAAAAAGCCCAGCAAATTTGTTTTTTTTTAAAATATCTTTGTTAAACTTGATTCCAATATTATTATTTACATTATGAGATTTTATGGAAAAATACTTTTTTTCTTAAAATTATCATTTTTTTGAGATTATTATTATTATTTTAAAAATTAGTTACTGAACAGACCTTTTTACAAAATCAATTATTTAGACATTCTTTCCAAATTTTTTATATTTATATTTGATACAATCCATTTAAGCCCTTTTGGTTGTTAAAAAATTTAAAGAATAGTAAATATTTTTTTAAAAAACAATTTCAAATAAACACCATTTCAAAAATTGTGACTCACCTGAAATAATAAATTAAAAAAAAAATTATCCTTTAGTATCCAAGAACAATTAATTATTAAAATCTTTTTAAAATGCATATGTTACTCTTAAAGTAAGTAAGTCATACTATTTATATTTTCTTTATATTCTTTCCAAATATTTTATATTTATAAGCTAAATTCTAAAAATTTGGACACGGTTTAAACAGTTCAAAGAATAACAATACCACACTTTAAATTCAATTTGGGAAAGAATTTTGATTTTACAACTATTTTCATTTTTTGTCATTTTTGTTTTGTTTTCAATTCCTTTTTTTACCAGTTACGTAATTTGTTTCGTTAGATCTGGAAATTTTTATTCAATGTTTGATCGAAAGTTAGTGCTGAGTTTGTTGAAGAGAAAAAATCAAATACAATTGGTTGATTGTATCATATCCTTTGATCGATCCACAATTGTTGGTGAAATTTCAACATATTTACCAATACATTTTTTGTTCCGCTCGTTTCATTATTTTGGACACATCCACTTTTTTTTTTTCGTTTAATATTTTTTTTCTTTTATTTGGATGAAAATGATTACTTATAAAAACATTAATACTGGATAACTTTTATGTGGTTTAATATTAGGTTTGGAAAAATATAATAAATTGAGTTTTTTTTTTTTTTGCCTATTTTTGATTTTGGGTGAGTCCAAATTTTTTGGAATGGGGTTTACTGATAAATTCAAACATATGTAATAAACATTTTTAATTCAATTTCCATTTTTATAACTCCCAACTCAACTTTTCAAACAGTTCTTTCGTAGGAATATTTCAAAGATCAACTAATTTTACAAAGTTACTTAAGATTTAAAGCAACAAAATGCTTTACTCAAAGTCTATGAAAAAAATTTGTAAAATGGAAAGTGAAGTAAAAATTTTCAGACACCTATTTGAATTTATCCGTATTTATTTTTTATCCCGTTTGATTGTTAAAAAAATTTAAAGAATACAAAAACATTGTAAAAAATAATTTCAAATAATTCATAAAACTTTTAATTGTAGAGTTATTTGTCTATAATTCTTCTTTTATTTTTTTTTTAAAATCTAAACGAGATTGTTCTCATTTCTCATTTGGGAGAATTAATTATAGGTTCATTGAAATAATGTTTTATTAAAGTAAGAAAAAACGATTTTTTTGTCATATCCATTGTATTCTAACCCCCAGAGTTAATAAAATTCTGATCGTCATTAAGGTTTTTCAACAGGAATTAAAATAAAGTTTGTTTATTATTTCTTTGATTTTTATGTAATTAATCAAAATAAAGAAAAAAATTTCGATTTTCATAATATTTAAGGATATGCGTTCTAAATGAATTCTTCACATACACCACAAATGTTAACCTTTTATTTTGGTTAAGGTATTTACAATCTTTTTTCCAATATTAAAATAGTTTTTTTTTTATTTTTGTTTCTTTCTAAAACGCCACTAACCAAGTACCTACAAATACACACAAGAAGATATTAATTCAGTTTGTTTTTCATTTAGGTAAGTTATTAGTACAAAAGGACCAATAACCTAGTAAAATTCATTAATTTTGCCAGAAATCAATACTTTTCATTATGAATTTGTGGTAAGTGGGCTTTTCGAATATTAGAAGAAAAAATAAAAACACAAAAAAAAACTCCATTCTTTGTAAAAAATAATTTATTTTAATCTTTGGATAAAGGATCGTAAGAACGTGAACCAAAATGAAAGGTTAACATATGTGGTGTATCTGAAGAATCCGTTTAGAAATGTTCATCCTTAATAATTGTTTGTTCGATTTATAAAATCTTTTGATTGTGAAACATTTAATGGTTTGGCATAAAGAGGCTTTTAGGTTATTGAAGCTTATTTTTTTGGTTTTTGAAGACAAAATTACTGAATTAACCAAATTAAATTATTTTGTTTTTTTATTTTTACACAACATTCAAAAGAAAAAGAAAGAAAAGAAATTAAAAACAAAAAAAAAAAAATAAAACAAAAAAACAAACAAAAAAAGGAAAAGAAAAAGAAAAAGAAAAAACTAACGAAGATCTAAAAGCACCAAAAAGTGTTAACATTAGAACACCAGTAACAAGTGTAGTTTTTAATCTTGGCCAAATCATTTTTGTATTTAGATTTTTTAATTGCTCTTTAAGTTGCTCCATTTTTTTGTTATGTGTTTTTTCTTGACCAGGTACAATTCTTGTATTTTTGAGCTTTCTAACTATTAGAACAAGAAAAGAAAAGAAAAGAAAAGAAAAGGATTAGCAAAATAAAAAAAAGCAAAAAACAAGAAATAAGATTTCAAAAAAAAACAAAAAAGGAATAAAAAGAGATGAAAGAAATGGTTAATCAAGATTGTTTAAATAGAATTTGAATTGTTTCAGGAAATAACATACTTGCAAGACTTAAAGTTTCAACTCTTTCTTTATAAGATTTATAACCTGAGGTTCTGTAAACAAAAATGTATGTGAAAAGTTGTGTTAAAAAAGCACTTGTAGCAGCAGAGACAAAGATTAAAAAAACATTCCAATATTCTAACATGCTTTAAAATTTATTGATGGGGATTATAAAAAGAGGAAAATTGAAAAAAATAAATAAATTGAACTTCCGAAAGGAAAGAGTGAAATTATTCAAGAAGAAGAAACATTTGAGGTTTCTTTTGTTTCTCTTGAATTAAAACTAAATTGTGATAAAAAGATAGAAATTCCAATTTTGTACTTTTAAGGGTCGATTCATTACTACCAAATTTTATTTTCTGAAATGGATAAAAACTTTTTTAGTAATTTTTATGAGAACCTAACCCCAATCAAAAACCAACCAACCTATGGTGTACAATCGATCTCTAAAAATCAACAACTAAAGATGAGGACCTTTTTCGAAAAAAGTGCCAAAGAGAGACACTCAATTTCCAATTAGAATGGCTGTAATTTATCATTTTGAATACAACTATGTTAGTTTTGAAGTGTAGGTCTTTGGCACTTTTTGAGATCTCGTAGATTTTTTTGTTGTTTTTTTTTCATTTTATAAATGAGTTATTTTTATTGAAAGTATATTACATAATCCTTACTTGGGCAAATTTAGAGGGCTACCAAATAACCACATATTTAGATTGAATCAAATTAAATTGATTGCGAAATTCAAGAAAGCACTTTGGTTTAAATTAAAGAAAATTAACCATTTGGAAATAGAAAATGAGAAAAGATGAATTTTTTTTTTTTAAATTTTGATTTTTTTAAAATTGAGAACTCATTTAAACTTATTTTTCTTTCTTGAATTTTTTGTTAAAGAGATACAATGAAAATTTTTTTTTTGTTATTTGAATTTTGTGAACCAAAATAAGGGAACTTTCACAATACCCTTTTTTGGTTTCAGGCCACCCCTTGAGTATGGTACAAATCCATGGTTAATGACTAGACCCTTAGTAATTGTTTCATATATCAGAAACAATTTTTAATTTTTTTTTCTTTTTATCTCTTCAAAGCATTTTCCATTCCAAGGAATAGTTTTCAATTCTATTTTTCTTTTTATTAAAATTGTGATTTTTAGAGAGATATGTTCTAGTACGTAAGAATCCTAAATGAAAAGAATATTTGAGAAATATCAAAAAGAAATTTATTATAATTTATTCTCTCTATTTATTTTGTTGGTTCTTTTTTCTTCTATATCTTAAAAAAACAATACCAAGATGATTTTTTTTAAACCAATTTAAAATTAAAAGGTTATTTTTTATCGAATATCCAAGATTTATGTTATATAAGGTTTGAAATCCAATATTGATAACAAAAAAAAATGTTTCAAAGGAAAGGCTATCAACAGAAGGCCAAAAGATTCAATTTTTTTATTTTTTAAAGGTTTTGATTTAAAATATTTATTGATCAAAAACTGTTTCACAATTAATAAACAACCCAATTTATATACAAAATTATTTTTTGTTTTACTCTTGGTTCACTTAGTTTTCACTACATACTCAAATATATTATAATATTAAACTGGACTCAATTATTTTTTAATGTGAATTTGAAAGTAGATGAACATTGTTATTTTGATTTTCAAATATTTTTAATTTTAGTTTCTATTTTGGATTGATGAAAAATTAATTTCTGCCCAAATAACAAATTTTCAAATCAGGCTTTAAATATTAACAAGATTTTTTGACCTCCATTCTTTTGAGTCAAGAAATATATTGTTAGTCATAAAAAAAAAAATCTACTAAATAGAATATTATAATCCTTTAAGATATTTATTAATTTTGTTTAAGCATTTTAGGACTGTTAATTATAAATCTAGTAAAATGAATCCTATCTTCTCAGAATTGAATAGTTTTTTTTTTAAAAAAAAGTTCCTATAAATATAAATAAAATTTCGAAAATTATAAGTAATGTTAACTTGTTTTTTAAAAAATTTTTTTAGTAAAATAACCTGTAACATTGCTGATAAGAAATAAAATATTTAGGATCCCTAATTAAAAAAATAATTTAAAAATAAACTTATTACATCTTTATAACAAAAATCTTGTTTATATTGTGATTTTGTAATTAAAATAATTATAATAATGTTTTTATAAAAAAAAAAATTCAAAAGTTATAAACTTTTAAAATAAAAAATGTGATAAAATCTATATAACAAAAATAAAATTGAAAATGGTACCTTACAACTTGTTGGGAAAATGTTTTTTAATGAAAGTTTTCTGATTTAAACAACTTTCTATTAAAATATTTAATAACAGATATTATTAGTTAATTTTTTTTTTATAATATCTTTAATTAATAATATTCGATATAACATATTTAATCGTATATGACACCAATAAAAAATGTTACAAAATTCTATGACACCTTTTGTAAAAAATGTTTTAAATTTGTTCATTTTATTTAACCTTTATATATGAGGCTATTAATATTTTAATGGTTTTTTTTTTAAAATTTTATAACACTTTCAACATTAAAACACTTTATTTACACCTTAATATCACATATGTAACATGCCAAATATTTTTATTGATAATTATGGACCTGGTTGTTTTGATATATTTTAAAAATAGAAAAATTAAGATTTTTTTCTTGAAAATATTTAAAAATAAATCCTTCTGAAATTTGATAAAGAATTAATATTCAAAAAAAAAAAAAAAAAAAATAATTTGTAACAATGAAACAAAAAGAATATCAACATTTTTACAAAAAAAAAATAAAAAAAGTTAACTATAGGTAAAAAATAATTTTTATTTGGTAGGAAAAAAATATATATGAAAAGAATAAGGAAAAACCAATTTAAATGTAAGTATTTAAAAAACGAAAAGAAATAATAAGGGAAAAATATTATCTGATAAATTGTGTTGGTGTCAAATATGTGATTAATATTCGAAAAAGTTAATCTTTCTGGAAATCGGCACCCCAATTTTTTTTTTATTATTTTTTTATTCCTGATTTTTTTATTTAAATAAAAGTGAGTTTATCTTTTTTCCAAAACATTACTGCCACTGAAACCTTTTTTGGTAAATCTTTAAATGCGATTCCACAATTGTTATTATTTACTGTAAATCCAAGAGTTTTTTTATCCATATCCAAATTAATGACTATTATATCCCCCGAGTGGAATGGTACCCCGTAAGGAATTAATTGTACTTTACCATTTTTCCTTATAAAACTAGAATATTTATAGTTACTTTCTAAGTGCGTTTTAAAAAAATATGTACCATTGAAAGATTTCTTCGTTATAAAATTAATTCTGGATTTTGAATTAACAATTCCAATATAGAGCCCATCTTTAAAAATATCGACTTTTATTGAAATTTTATGAATTCCGTGAGAATAGATTTTTTTCCCACAGACATTCTCATACTTGGTTGTGTATCCCTTAGTTCTTTGCACTGTTTTATCATCATTTGAAAATTTGATCCCGTTTGTTGTCATTTTTTGATCAAAATAATCGTTGGTGTCTTCAATGACTTTTATTGAAAATTTCTGTAATAAAATTTTATTTTTCAATACCTTAACTGATGAAATATTATATGTTCCAACTGTTTCTGGTTTGTACTCAAACAAAAAGGTTAAGCAATTTGGAAGGGTGTTTTTATATGGCAAACAATTTTGAAATTTTCTTGGTTCAGTTTCATTTGGAATTTTGATGTATATCTTTATTAAACCTGCAATTGTACTTTTTGAGATTTTATTTTCCAGTTCTTTTCCAATGGGGATGTTAATAAAGAAACAAAATGGCTGATTGATTCTTACACAATAATTATTTAGTGTATATGTAAAATTTTCTGGAATTAAATTTTTCTATTTTGATATTTTTTCATCAAAAAAAAAAAAAAAAAATGAAAAAAAAAACGATCATTAAAATTAGATTTGTTGTAATTAATATATGGCAAAATATTGAAGAAATATTAAAAAGTATAATTAATTAGTTTGATTCTGTTTTTACGAAACAGAGAAAGATAATTAACGAAAAATGAATTAAATTCTTCAAATTATAAAATAACAGAATAATATGTAGAATTATTAATACGTATATACCTTAGTTTATATATATATTACTATGCAATGAATTTAAAAATTTTATTGAGAAAAAAAAGAAAATTAAAAAACAAAATCAGCTTTTGAAATTAGTTTTTAAATTAAACTCAAGTAAATTCCAAAAATTTTGACACGGTTTAAAATATTGAAGGAATAACAATACTACTTTACATTCAATTTGGAAATAGTTTTGATTTTACAAACTATTTCATTTTTAGTCTTTTTTGTTTTGTTTTCATTTCCTTTTTTACCAGTTACGTAATCTATTTCTTTAGATCTGGAAATTTTTTTCAATGGTTGATAAAAGGTTAATGTTGAGTTTGTTAAAAAGAGAAAAAAAAACAAATACAATTGGTTGATGGTATCTTATCATTTGATTGATCAATAATTATTGGTGAAATTTCAACAAATTTATCAATACATTTTTTGTTCAGCTCGTTTCATTATTTTGGAAACACCTGTTTTTATTTTTTGAGTTTTATATTTTTTTCTTTTATTTGGATTAAAATGATTACTTATTAATACATTAATACTGGGTTACTTAAATGTTGTTTTATATTATTTTGGAAAAATACAATAAATTGGGTTTTTTTTTGCCTATTTTTGATTTTGGGTGAGTCCAAATTTTTGGAATGGTGTTTAGAACAAAAATTTTACATATAGAAAATATTAATATTTGAATTTTTGACCCAAACCTTCTGAATGATCAATAATTTTAAAAAAATTTTCAGGTTTTTGGTGGATCCTTAATTTCTAAACACCTTAAAATCAAAAGGCAAGACCATTTCAAAGAAATTATTAAATTCTAACTCAGATCTTTGGAAGCTTTGTTTTGAATTTTTGAATTCTTTTCGTAAACAAGATTTTTTTCTCAGTCTTTGAAATAAAAAATTTTAAAAAAAAAACCTCTGTCAAACCATAAAATTATAAGATAGCTTATAACCGTAGATTTTTTTTTTGTACTGAACAAAAAAGTCAATTTCTATTTCTGGCAAATTTCACAGTAGGTTTGGAACGGATGTATAAAATTTGTAAAATGTTATAAACCTGTGATAAGAATATTTTTAAAAAAAATATTGAAAAAATCATCACATAATATCGAATTTTGTTGTAAAAATGTTATATAAAAAGATATAAAAAAATTTTTTATTATTAAGGTAATATGATGTTTTTGAATTGGAAATATTAAGGATTATCTAAAATAAAGCCATCATTGTGGGGTCTTAGAAATTAAAACATCGATGAATTAGACTCTTTATCACTTGAGATCCAGAATAACTACAGTCAGTTTCACTTTTAAGGTAGAAACTTTCTACGAAATTTAAGGCACAAAAAAAAATCTCAAATTAAGGCACAAAATTCAGGTTCTGGTAAAATAATTTGTAAAAAAAAAAATACCAAATTTTGTGCCTTAATTTGAGATTTTTTTGTGCCTTAAATTTTTTTTAAAGTTTCTGCCTTAAAAGTGGAACTGACTGTATAAAATTTCCACATTTTTAGGAATAGGTAATTTTGCCAGATCAGATATTTAATTGGAAGATGGTAGTGTTTTCCACAACCCAACCATTGCTTCTTCTAATTGAAGTACTATTATTTTCCGTTTAAGGGATTAGCGTCACCATAGATTTCTATATAATGAAAGTATGTTGTAATTGGGTGTAAATGGTATTAGTGCACCATTGCTCAAATAGCTCTAAAAAATCTATTATAAATCCTATTGCACAATAAATTATTGCATTTTTTACTAATGATCACTATTAAAAAAGTTTCATTTTGAAAAAATTTTTTTTAATTCCTTTTCGAAATCTAAAAATAGAAACCCAAAATACAGTATCCCAGTATTGAATAATTTAGATTTAGAACTTCCAAAAGTAACTCTTTTTACAATTTTTGAATTTCAAAGATTAACTCAATAATCATCAACATAAAAGCACAAAGACTGATTAATTTTGTTTGCTTTTGATAAAGCTACTTGTAGTATCAATGGATTTCGATGATTTGAGAAATAATTTGTCAAAAAAATTTATTGGTTAATTATTTAATTTTAAAAAAAAACGAATTTTTTAGTAACTAATCTACATTTCGCCACAAATTTAAGAAAGATATTTTGTGACTCTGAAGTCTGAATATTGATAATTCAACCTTTAAATTTATGGCGAAATGCAGATTTTATTCTGAAATTGCTGGGGTTTTTACTAATACACAGATCATTTTTAATTGATGAGATCAGTAAATATTACTACTTGACTAATCGATTTTTTAGAAACCTTTGAACCATGTAGCACGAATGTAGTTACGTCCAATAACAACATTCTTTGATCCTAGGCCTCTCCTTGGTAGACGCTAATCCCTTAAAAAATGCAAATTTTAAGTTCACATTCCGAAATATTTTTCCAGTTTATAAGGTGAAAACAAACCAAAGATCTTTAAAATATCTTTTAGAAATGTTATTTTTAGACAATAAATTGACTTCGTTAGATAACTCTAAGACAAAATTTTTATTCTGCTAATTTGATTGTAACAGTGATAATTACTATTCATTTTGGAAATTGAAATAAAAATTTTCATTTTTTAATTGGAAAATAACAGTACTATTATTTTCCAATTAAAAAATGAAAATTTTTAGTTCCAATTCCAAAATATTTTTCTCGTTTATAAGTTGAAAACAAACCAAAGATCTTTACAACACCGTTTAGAAATGATATTTTTAGACAATAAATTAAACTTCCTGAGTTAACTCTAAGACAAAATTTTTACTCTGATAATTTGATTGTTGTAGTAATAATTAAAATATTCATTTTGGAAATTGAAATAAAAATTTTCATTTATTAATTGGACAATAACAGTATTGTCTAGTTTCCAATAACAACCTTTGAAAAAAATCAAGTCTTATCAATAATGATTGGGTTTGTGGTTTTCAGTACTAACTTATTTTTTTGAATCTGATCTCGAAATAATTACATATTTGCATCATATTTTGAAATTTTATAGCTTTTCGGAATCTCAAGAGATAAAGAGAATAACTCAACAATGTTTTGGTTGATAAAACTTCTCAATAGTGGCTTTATTTTAGATAGCCCTTAAAGTATTTTAGGAGAATTGTACCAGTGAAAATATTTAAATGTTTTTTTTTTTCTTTCAAGACAGCTGTATTATCAAAAAGAATAAAATGAAAAAAACTTTGCTTTGTTTGTTGTGATACTTTGTAAAATGAAAAAATATTGTGATCAAATGAAAAGGGATTACAAACCATAATTTTGAATGAAGGGTTTTCTAAAGCTGTAGTGAATAATTCATTCATTTTTTCTGAAAGAACAATAACTTGTTTTTCATGTTTGTCTTGTCTTGCTTTTGATAATTCGGTGCAAATATTAAAGATTTTTTCAAATTGTTTTTTGTTTTGAAGCTGAGAACGAGATATTTTTTGAAAGAGGAGATCTAAAGAAAATTGTTTTTGGTTTAAAATTTTTTGACCGTTGTCAACAACAAGATCAATTTGAGCTTTTAAAATTTTTCGTTGTTGTTCAAGAAATTCCTTTGAATGTTGAAAATCTGAAAGCGATTGCTTAATAATGTTTGTTGTTTTTTGATAATCAAAGTCTTCAAATTGTTTGAACTTTTCGATTTCTTTGATTTTTTTTTTGTTCTGGTTATACACAGTTTGCGATGCCTTTGTGATTGTTTGAATACTTTCTGTGTGCCCAGAGCATTGATCGTCAAAACATTGAGAGCACACGAACTTCTTATCTACAAGACAATAAAAATGCAGATCTTTTTGGTGAAGAGAACAAAGCGATTGCCCTTCAATGCTTTTAACTTTTTTGTGAAATAAATATGAAGAAAAAGATGGTTTGAAAGATTTTGTAAAAAGCACTTTTAAAAATTAAATTGTTTTGTTTTTTTTTCTTGTTAGACACTCATTTTGGGGTTGTGTGAGTGTATTTTTTTTTTTTTTTTTTGAGTGGCACAAACCATTTTTGCCCTTCAGTTGTTCAACATTGTGGAAATTTTTGACAAATTCTGTTGGGTGTAATTGATCATTACATCCGTTGCATAAATTTACTTTCTCCACGGGACAATAAAAGATGGCCTGACGTTCTTTACAGATGTCACACTTTGGAGTGTTAGTTGCAATAAATTCGATTGGTGGGGTTATTTGCGACGAATCATCTAAATCCTTTGAGATCGGATAATTCATAATGGATTGAGATTTTAAAGAGAAAAAAAAAAAAGAGAAAAATGGAAATAATTTTTCCGATTTGAAAATGTTTGAAGATTTTCAGAAAAGAGGGAGGATGTAAAAAACCTACACACCGCCAGAAATGTACTTTTAACTTTGAAATGAACAATAATTAAAAGTTTTAAAGCGAAAAAAATTGGATAAGATCTTTTCAATCAAAAAAAGAAAAAGAATTTTACACAAATTTTTTAGATTACTTTTTCTAAGTACTGTAATTGTTTTAGATTTTATTTTAATTACCTGATCAAGAGTTAGAAGTAAAAATATGTTATTTTAATTTTATTGAAACAGTTAAAATGATTGTTCAAAATAGTATTGATTTCTATTAGGAATTTTCATTGAGCTTCAATTGGAGATCAAAATGAACTTTGTTAGTTTATCGATAGTTCCCTAAGAATACCAGTTTTTCAATTTTAAGCAATATATGAGATTGATTCGTTTGACTTCATATATGTATCAACGATTATTTGATGTGTGAATTATTTTATATCTTTCTTATTTACTGATGAGAGAAAAATGTTGGACACAGAAAAATAGTTGTACAGCGATTTCAATTTTAAATATTACTGAAAATGATTTTTAATTTCAATTGTTTGTGAAATAACTAAAAAAAATAACAATAATATACTTATTAGAATTGGGGGTTAATGAAATTCTACTTTTTCGAAACCTTATCTCTTATAATCTAAAGCAAGTTTAAAAATTTCCATTTTCAGAATTAATAGTAAACTTTACTAAAACTTGGATTTTTGTTAAAATAACATGATCTACTATAGTTATCAACCATTCAAATGAGTATTCTACATAAACCACATATTAATGAACTTGTAAAACCTTTAAACCTAGATTTATATAAATTTTACCTAGTTATAAATAGGATTTGATTTTCAATTTTACTAATGTTCTCAATTAAAAATGGTGTCCAACCATTTTTCTGTGTCCAACATTTTTCTCTCAACAGTTATTCTTCAAAGATCATTTATAAAAAATAATAGATATTTGAAATAACTGTTAGGATACTATTTTGAATAGAATCAGAGTTTATATTTACTTTTTGAACCAAATTCCAAAAATTCTGATTCACCTGAAATAATCAATTGAAAAAAAAAATATTATCCTTTAGTATTCAAGAACAATTTATAATTATATCTGATTTGTAATTCACTTTTTAAATCATTTTAAATATATCTCAAACCTGATATTTTAAAGATTAAAAAAAAATAAAACCAAAAACTAAAAAAAAGTGAGTCAAAATTTTTGAAACGAGCATTACCGATTTTTTTATTACTGAACTTTTACTGAAAAAAATTTTAACAAGAAGATTTTTTGCTGATAATTAAATCAATTTTAAAAAGATATCACAAAGTATCAATTTTATTAGTGATTATTTGTCTTTTCGAAGATCTTTTTTTTTTTTACACGATCTTTTGTAAAAAAAAAAAAAAAAGAAAAAAAAATAAAATACAAGAATTTTTTATTGTTACAATTGAAAAAAAGTATTTTTTAGTCATTTATTGGTTCACTACACACTAAATAAATATATTAAAAATGTTATTTTTCTCAAGAAAAAATATTAGAAAAAATATAAAAAATGATGCTATATTTTTCAGATCTACATCACTTGTTATATTTGATATTTTTATTAAAATTTGTTACCAAAAAATTTTATAAAAAAGAAGGGATATTAACCTATCATGGAGATCCTCTTTCTCCTTTAATGTTTGGATTTATTAGTCACTTTTTAATTGAAGAAATTTGAGATTTAATTCATCATGTTCAAATGTTTGCAGAGGATGTAATTTTGATAATGGAATGTCCAATTCCAGAAATTGACAAAAAGTTAATAATAAAATATAAAATAATCCAAGAATTTGAAATAAATCCAAATAAGAAAAAAACCTTAAAATCAAATCAAGTATACAAAATAAAATATTTAGACATTTTGCTTGAAAAAAAGAAACATTTTAAAAAAAAACTTCAAAAAGAGAAAAGGTACCTTCAAAAAAATAAAGATTATTTTTAACCAACAAAATTTATCTAATGGTGTAAAACTACAAATGTTTAAATCAATATCTATTAGCCAGCTATTTTATGGATTAGTTATATTTGATCTAACTCAAAAATATTTCAACTCAATTGATGTTTGGATAAAAAAAAAAGTAACAAAAGTCTTAAAAATCAATCCACATTCCCCGGGGATAATATATAAAACTGAAGCAAAAATTGACCAAGTCAGAATTTTAATATATAAAAGAAGATATAAACTCAAAAAGAAATTAGAAATTCTTGGTTTTGGACACATATCAAAAAATTTTAAAGTTTTCAAAAAACGATAATGAAAATATTAATTGTGAAATAGCCAATTTAAAATTAATAGAACTAAATCTAAACCAATTTAGAGAAAACTTGATAATAAATCGTTCTGGATTGAAAGGTCAAATATATTTCAAAATGATTTAATATAACAATAAAAAAACCTAACAACAAAAAATATTTAAAATGGAAAGGTTCAACTTCAATTTTAAAATAAAGAAACTTCACAAATTCTTTAAACAGATATTCTTATGTTTATGATAAGAATAAAATAAAAACAAAATCATGTAATATGTGTAAAAAATACCATAACTTAGAAATAGATGAAGATATAGATATTTTTTTTTATGTAATTGCCTGTTCTATGAAAAAAAAAAACGAAATATTTGGATTAAAGAATTAATACAAATTAACAAAAATCATAAGAATATTATCTTTGATATTATTCAAAATAAAGATTCATTATTCATCTTAGACATTGGTTAATGATAAAGAAAATTATGATTCAATATTAAAATTTCTTAACAAAAATGTAGGAATTAGGGCACACAAGAGGAAACTAGTTTCCTCCCTTCAAAATAATAAAAAAAAAAAAACATGATAGTTTATATATGATTTTCGGTTTATTTTAAAAAGTAAAAAAAACCCAAAAAAAAAAAAAATTTTTTTTCAAAATTAAAACATTTTCTGGAACTGTCCAGCCTTTGAAAAAAATTGTAAAATCTGGATATCTGAATTAAAAAAAATCAATATATCTCTTATATATAAAAATAAAATAATATTTTTAATATTATTAACAGAAAAGACTCCATAACTTTATTAGCCCTAGTGGAAAATAAAAGGATATGGAAATCTTTTAAAAAATTTCTAAATCACAATTTATGAATCAGGGCAAACAAGATGAGCTAAACACTCCTCCCTTAAATAATAATAATAAAATAATAATAATTTATTTTAATATTTGAATAAAAGATTATAAAAACCTTAATCAAGATGAAAGGATTGTATTTATAGTGTATTTTTTTAAAAAAATTTTGAAAAATCATTTTTTGTTTTCTTTTCCTCAACAAAATAATGTTCAAAATAACTGTGTTGTCCTAAAAAACTTTTGAAAAAAAATTCAATAGATTTATTATACCAAGTTGATAATAGACTTTTTTTGAAGTCTTTCGAACAATTTCCAAAAGAAAATTTCTGAAATCAAGTAAATAATAGAAACTAATAACTCTTCCCTTAAAACGAAAGAAGAAAAAAAAATTCCTGTATTTTCACTAGTTTAAAGTTTTGTCAAAGAAAAGAGCTTTTTTTCATGTTTAGCGAAAAGATTAATTTATTTTTTATTTTTTTCTGTAAAATTCGACAACAAAAATGATCACAAAAAAGAAAAGTAAAACTGAAAAGTTCGTTGAACTCAAAAAACAATTTGATCAAATCGAACGAATTGGCCAAGGTACATTTAGCCGAGTTTACAGAGCTCGAGAAATATCGACTGGAAAAATTGTTGCCTTGAAGCGGATCTTCCCAACCTCTTCACCTACCAAAATTCTTCGAGAGATGGAGATTATACATGAAATTAGGTTTGAACAAAACACCTTTTTATATTTTTGATGAGAATTTGTAAAATCAAAAAACAAACAAAGAATATTTTTACCAAGTTGTGGCTATTTTAAAAACGTTCTACTAAAAGTTTTATCAAGTATTATCCAAGTTGTTTAAAATGGATGAATTAGACAGTTTGGAGAGCTTCTTAAAAAACTTTTAGTTTATGCTTTTCTGAAATAGATAAAGGATGTAATTTAGGTAATTAGTGATCTTTTTTTATTAAAATAAAAAAAACATTTGTTTATTTTATTTTAATGCAAGGATGAAAAAAAAGTTTTTCAAAGCTGTCTATCGAATATTTCTAAGATCTTTTTTTAGATCTATTCGAAAAACTTTTTTCTCTCACTTTTTTAAAAATACTTTTGATTAATTTTTGCTTGTCAAGCCCAAAAATCAAAATAAAAGAATTTTTCAAATGATCAATTAGCTTTTTTTTGTTTACAAACCAAACAAAGTATCACACTCATTTTTGATTTGTTTGTATTATGATGTATCTTATTATTTTTTATTACCTTTATCGTTAAAGAGGAAGTGACACAGTTTGCAGTTTGCTTGGTGGTTGTAGACACGAAGATCAAATTACTTTAATAATGTCGTATTTCCCGACTGACGATTTTAAAGATTTTTTTCATGAAATTAATGTGAAACAAATTGCTCAATATATGGTTGCAATCCTAAGATCTTTGGCCCACATTCACTCAAAGAATATTGTTCACAGAGACGTAAAACCTGGTAAGAATTTTTTTATAGTTTTACTTTGGTTGATTGAAATGGTTCCTTTGTGTGAAAAAATTTTTCTCTTTCGAACAAAACACAACTTATCCCCAAACTGTATTGCCAGAGAAAAAAATAATTAGTAATTTTTCACAGATACTTGAGTCAAAATAAAGCATGCTGAAAAATTTAATCGGTGTTACTAAATAACAAGCCTGTTTTTTTGTTATAGAATACCTACACACTAACCAATCAAAGAAACCAATAATAAAACCCAAGTAAATATGGTATTTGTTTTTCAAAGTTCTATTATTTAAAAAGACATTCTAAAAATGTAGGATCAAATTGAAAAATTTTTATCAAAAAATAGAGTAAATTTTATTAGAAAATTTAATATCATCCAAAAAAACAAAAAAATTCAAAAAAATTCAGAATATTATGGAAAATTTTCAACAAATTACTTTAATAATTTATAGTTTACTAAAAATATCCAGACGTTTACTTTCAAAATTGATTTAATTATAGGTATAATATTTGGTAGTTGATTGGATGTTGCATTAGAACGAGAAGAAGAAAAAGTACGGATTATATTTTGAAACAGGGATTATAGTCTTTCTGAACTAATTATTTTGATCACTGTACAACATATCAAAATTTGAAATGAAATAAGAGCACACAAGAACTCAATTTTAAAAAATTCAAACAAGCCTCACAAAGAAACTACTTTCTTGACTTTAGAGAAATGAATTATCTTTTTGGAATGATAACAATTATTTGTAAAGTCCCAGGATTTTTTTGTCAAGATATTTAAGATTAATTTAACTATCAAATCTTCAGCCTAAGGGTAATTACAAAAACCTTGAAAATTAAATTTTTTTTGATCAATCGAAAATATTAATAAAATTGTAAAATACAATCCCATTACACAGATAAATAAATAAATTGTCGAGTGAATATTAACCATTCCAATTATGATATTGACTAAATATTCTAAATGTATCAATTTTGACTCTTTGGTAAATATTGAAATCAAAAAACTCAAAAATTTTCAAGTTTAATAGAGAAACTGACTGAAAATTAAATTCTATTTTATTGTACAACTGGTATAAAAAAGTGAGTACTAAATATTTTATCTAAAATTTTAATATAAATGCTTAAAACATGCGAGTTAGGCAATTTAGGTAAGATTTTGAAAACTTCTATTCTACACTTTTTTAAAAGAGCATTAATTATTCCTTGGATCAATTAACAATTTATGTGAAAACATCTATTATGATAATTACCTTGTTTTATAATTCATAAAATTATGGTTTTTTTTCTTTTGATCTTTCCTTTAATAAATATTTCAAATTTTTTATTTTTAAAATTGAGCAAGCTGGATGAATTATTTTTATA
Source organism: Anaeramoeba flamelloides (assembly GCA_027625915.1). Taxonomy (NCBI): domain Eukaryota; family Anaeramoebidae; genus Anaeramoeba; species Anaeramoeba flamelloides. The sequence continues at coordinate 3,656,141 of JANTQA010000008.1, forward strand.
CAATAAACTATTTTTTCAAAAATGCTGATTCACTTTATATTGCTAATTAAAAGTAGTTTTGTGTATTTTTCAGGTTTTATCATTTATTCTTATCAATAAAAAAAATATTCAATTTCTTATTATTGAGTAAGTGTAAATTACAGTTTAGCTGTCCTTAATCTTAAATTCATGACATAAATTTAACACTTAAATTTCCTAGATTTCATGATTATTAATTTTTGAAAATAATTTCAAATTATCTGGATTGAAAATTAATTCATTAAGATTTATTTTTTTTTAATTTTCTAAAAAATATTAAGCTATTATTCTTCATATTAAGGAAATACCCATAAGCAATTTTCAATATTTCCTATTATTTCCTTCTGTTCGTATTTTAAACATAAAGGACAAAATTTTATTTGAGATTTTCTTTTATTACATAGTAATAACTATTTTTACAATTAGTAAATTTCCTAAATTTTATGGTTGTTCAACTTGATGGATAACTGCAGTTATTTGTATGAATCAGAGAAAATGAAATTAATCTATTTTTCTTGATAGGGCGATATTTATAGCACCCAGAAAATAAAAATATATTTATCATTTTAGAAATAATGAGTTAAATTGTATAAGATATTTTTTGTTGAAGTGGTGAGGATCTTTAAGGAAAAAAAAAAAAAAATAGTAAAATTCAAAAAAGTTTTTTTTTTTTCATTTTTTTGGATAACCAAAACTATTCCAATTTCTAAATTCTATTAAAAGTAATTACTCTCAAATAAAAAAAATATCTAGAATACAAATTTTTTTGAAAATTTATTTACTCATCCCTTTTAAACCCTCATAATAAAACGCATGCATTAATAACAACACTTTTTGAATACAAATTTTTTTAGAAAAATTAAAAACTGGTTTTATTTGATCTAAAGAAAAATCACATTTCTTATATCCATCTTTCTCTTCTATTTTTTATGTTTAGAGACCTTTTAACGGAAAACTCAACCATAAATTTCTGAAAAAAAAAAAACAAAAAAAAAATTGAGAGAGAAAAAAATCAATAATACTCAGAATCAGTAGAATATTATTAAAGAAAGCTCTTTTTTTCTGGAAATAACCAATATAAATATGCATAGGAGAAAAAAAGGTTATTTTTTATCATTTTTTTTTAGCTGAGGTTTCAAAAATGATAATCTAAAGATAAATGGCGTTATTTTAGTGAATTCAAAAAAATATATGCTAATGATAATTCTCTAGTGATATTTTTAATATTACCTTTAGAGAATTATAATCAGATTATTTTTGAGATGTGAACAAAATTGCAAGAGTTCTTATTTGAAACGGAATAGTTAATACCAAGAATTAAAATAAAATAGAACACAAAAAAGAAAATAAAAAATTTATTTCCAATTTTATTTTGTATTAGTGAAAAATTCTCAAAATTATTTCAAAAAATTGGTAGATTTTTTTACATTTTTCGTTATTTATTTTTCAAAATTTCCCAAGATCATCTTTAAATTACCAAACTCATACAAATTGCTCAATTTGATCACAAAATTTTCAACTGATATTTTTTATTATTATTGTTTGTTAAAAACATTCAAATTAAATGAGTCAGATAATTAAAAGACTTATTTAAATTTTCACTTTTTCGGAAATTAGTATAAGCTGCTATAATTTATCTGCGAAAATTTACTATTTTAATTTATCCCCCAAATCTTCTAATTTTAATATTTAGAAGCTCGTCATCATCCTAAAAAGTTATTTTGAATAACAAAAAATAACAATTCACAATTTGAAAATAGCCAAAATTGAATGAGTAAGCAAGCATCAATAAGTTGTTCTAAAGTATAAATTAATTAAAACATCTTTGTAGATATGATATTTTTTGTCATTTTTTTAGCCTATAGCAGAAAAAAAATGATAATGTTTTTCAAAAGTTTATTTGAGAAACGATGGAATATTGTCTGTATAATTGATAATTACTCTAAAATAATAAATTGATCTCTTTTTAATCTAAATTATATTACTATTAAAAATAAAAAAAAGGTAATTTTTTGTATTGTGTTGAATCTGGCAAAGGTATGCTTATTGATTTTGGGCTTGCACAATATGTTTCTGATATTGAATTAATTGAAAAAACACAAAAGGAAGAAATGAAAATGATGAAGAAAAAAATGGAAAGAAGAAGAGAAAAGAATAAAAAAATAAGTTCAAATAATAGGAGTAGAGACCGGAGACCACCCCTTCGAGCACCAAGAGCAGGAACAAGAGGGTTCCGCTCACCAGAGATTCTTTTTAAATCAACAAAACAAACAACATCAATTGACATTTGGTCAGCAGGGGTTATGCTCTTATCCTTTTTATCTGGAAGATATCCCTTTTTCCACCCAGAGGATGATTTAACTGCCTTGGCTGAATTGATTGCATTATTTGGTACCAAAAGAATTGAAAGAATTGGGAAAATGCTTGATCGAAATTTATATTATGACAAAATACAAAAAGGTGTCCCCTTAAAAAAATTATGTAAAATAAATAATCTAAATTTTAAGGAAATGAATATCCCTAATTCTGCCTTTGATTTGTTAGAACGGTTATTAGAATTAGATTATAGAAAAAGACTAACTGCTGAAGAAGCTTTAAAACATCCTTTTTGCCAATTGGCCTACAAAAAATACTCACTAAAATAAATGATTTTTTTTAAAAAAATAATAAAGATAATAGCAATAATAATAATAATATGAAAAAAAAAAAAAAAAAAAACACTGAAAACAAAAATGAAGAGAGAATTATCACTTATTTATTTTTAAAAATAATTTATTCATATAATTCATTGTAATTTATTTTACATTTTTTATTTAATTTTTATGAAGAATTTTAAAATTGAATTTTTTTTTTTTTTTTTTTTTCAGAATAATTTAAAAAGCATGCCGATTTCAATAATAAAGATTTGAATAAACAAGGCTAAACTGATAAGTAGTATTTTTTGATTCATTATAAAAACTCTAATTAAAAATAATTTAGTTTAACATCAAACTTTTTCAGTTTTTTTCAAAGTTTAAATGTTAATTTTAATGGTTGATATACTTTTATATTCTACAATTAAACAAAATTATCACTTTTTTTTTTTTTTTTATTGAATTCATGTTTAAATTATTTGGATTCTTTAGCATAATATTTAGAAATTAAAATATGGTATTAAAAATTAATACTCACTTAAAATAGTAGTTTAATAAAAAATATAAATTTTATATTTGAGAACAACTAATTAGTAAATCTAATTTGTAATTCACTTTTAAATTTTATGAAAACATAAAACTCAAATATTATAAATATTAAAAAAATAAAAAAGTAGAAAAAAGTGAGCCAAAATTGTTGATAAGAGTGATATAGTTTTTTTATTACTAAAATTTTAATCAAAAGGTTCAAAAGTAGATTTTTTGCTTCACAAAATATTCATTTTAAAAAGACATCACATCTTCTCAATTTTTTTAATATTTATTGATATTTTTTATCATACATTTTTTTTTGTAACTTGACTTTAATAAAAAAAATATTAAAAGAAAATGGTCAAAAAAAAAAAAGAAAGAAAGCAAAATAAAAGAAAAAATACACTTAAAAAACTAACAAAAGAAAAAAAAAAAAAAAAGAAATAAAGAAAAATAGATAAAGAAAAGGAAAAAAATAGGGTTTAAAAATATTATTTGAAAAGATAAAAATAAAGTATGATGAAATTAGAAAACATAATTCTGATCTAAAAATTCGAAATTTATTTTGATAAGAATATGAAAATAAAAACCACATCTTTCTCTTCCAATATAATTTTAAAGTAAGTTCGCATTTTTGAAAAAAAAAATATTTATTAATTTTTGGAATATCTTTTATTAAATATTATAATTAAATATGAATTTAACATCATATTTTATACAGACAAAAAGTAAATTTTACAATCATTTTTCAGCAATATCGATTTAATTAAAGAATTTTTTGAAAAAACATTCCAGTCAGTTTCACTTTTAAGGTACAAACTTTCAACGAAATTTAAGGCACAAAAAAAATCTCATATTAAGGCACAAAATTTGAAATTTTGTTTTTACAATTTATTTTTACTAGAATTTGAATTTTGTGAATTAATTTGAGATTTTTTTTGTGCCTTAAATTTCGTTGAAAGTTTGTGCCTTAAAAGTGAAACTGACTGTAGTTTTTTTTTATTTCATAATTAAAATAAAATTGACAAAGTTTTGAAAAAATGTTTTGATATAAAAATATATGTAATATATATATATATATATTAAAAATTTAAAAAGTAAACCAAATTTCAAAAATATTAACATAGATAAAACGTTCCAAAGAATCAAAATAATAAAATTTTATTCAAATTACAAATAAATTTGATTTTTGGAAAATATGAAAATAATTTTTCTTCTTTTAGTTTTTGTTTTCGTTTTATTTTTTTTTTAATTACTTAACTTTTTTCGTTTAATCAATTCTTATTTTTCGAATGATTGAAAATATGCTAAATTTGCTTTTTTCAAAGAAAAGAACACAAATAAAATTAGTTGAGGGTATCTTAAAGTTTAAACATTCAATAATTCCTCAGTGGAATTCAAACAAATATTCAATTCGGTTTCTTGTGCTATCCAAAATTTTTATAATTTTCGACATATTCTTGATTTATTTTATTTGTATTGATAATTTTTTATTTTTTATGTATTTTACACTTGATAATTTTCAACAATTGTTAACATTTCACAATTTAATAGAGTGGTTCTAATATAGTATTTCTTCTAGAATTTATTAAGGAAATAGGGATACATTATCTCCCATTTAAAAATTTTATTTACAATAACATTATTAAAAGAAATATTTTTTGAGTGTATTGGAATATTGAAACTTTAGAAAAAAAAATCCATTCAATTCTTTATTTGTTAAAAGAAATAAAGCCCAATTTGGGCCTTAGTTAAATCATTAATTTTTTTATATTTTGAAGATTTTTTCGATTAAATTTTTGTTTGAGTAAAATAAGTTTAAAATCTTGAAATTTTTTTCGGTGAAGGGTCAAAATTAATTAAAGAATAAATCAGAAAATAGAACTGAGATGATTTATATTTAAAACAAATCTTTTATTTTATAGAACAAACTAGAAATATCACTATTCCAAATAAATTTGTTAAAATAAAGTATAAAAAAATAGACAAAAATTATTTTCGAAGATTTTTTGTTCTTTATCTTCTTAATATGGATGATTCAGAACAAGCCGTTACCTTGAATTTCTCATCACATTACTATTTATATTGATTTTACAAAATATTTTTTTTTTATATTTTTTTTTGCAATACTTTTTTTAAATAATTTAAAAAAAAAAAACAAAGTCAATACAAAGAATAATGTTTCAAAGAATAAAGTGAATGAATTATCAAAATCCAAAAAAAAAAAAAACAATTTTATAAGATTCAGCCCAAAGAAAAAGAAAGATTGAGAAAAAATTGAAATCATTATTCAAAATTATTTTGAGTTTTCAATTTATTCGAAAATAACTAATTATCAACCAAATCAATAAATTCAATTAATCTTGGTTTCTGATGGAAAATTGATAAAATATTATATTTTTTGGATCCAAACTAGAAGCGAGAATTAAACCAAATATAGGTTTATTTAAATTCATTTTGTAATTTTTTTAGCAATTGGTAGTAATATGTTAATCAAAAATTTTCCCAAGAAAAGTTTTTTCCCGTTATGAATAAAATAATAAAAATGAGTAAAGAAGAAGTAATTATATCAAAATTTATTGATAATATCAAGAAATATATGATTTTTTTTTTTTTTTCATTTTTTTTGATTTCCGTTTTTTAATTGATGTGAAAATCTAATATATTATACAATTTATCATTCTCAAATTTATTGAAATATTATTTTAGTTCCTGAAAGAAATGTTTCTGATTTGTATCAACTATTTTATTCAAAATTTGCCAAATGTACTTAACCACTTAATGAGAAACACTTCAGAAAATTAAAAGTTGGGTCCATTAATATAAAAAAAAATAATAATAAGTTTAAAGACAAAATCAAAGATTAATTGTCAACTGGTTTTTTTAATATAAACTATTTTCCAGTCAAAGGGGTCAGTTGTAATGGGTGAAACACGTATGTTTAAAGGGTTTATATGGATATTAGAAGAAAAAATTTATTTTGGAAATTTTCAAAATTGAAATCTTTTTTTCACATTTTTACACATTTTTTCCCATTTTTTCAGATTTACGTTTTTTTTTTTTTTAAAACCTAATTCAGTTACAAATTTTTTTTTATTGCAAGATCAATAGTCACTTGGTAAAAAGTGGTTTTTCTAAGGTTATTGTAAATGTGGAAATGATTGTTGAGAAATCATACTGATTTCGATTGGAATTTTATTTAATCTTTGATCTTGATATTTGATAAATAAATGTGAACAATTTTGACGTCATTTTCGTTTCCTTTTTCAAATAGAGACCACAAATCCCAACCTACTTTGTTTAGGGACTTGGTTTCAAAAAGAAAAGTATGAAAAATGAAGTGAAAATTGTTGACGTTTATTATTTAAATATCCGGAGAAGACCAAAACGAAAATTTTTGTTTTTCTCAAATGGGACCTAAGAATTTGAGTTTTTCAATTTTTAAGAAAATTTATTGATTTATTGGGTTTTTTTTCAGACAGATATCAACAATTCTTTAAGTTGTATTATTCTGCTTATTTTTTATTAGTTCTTCAAAGGTCAATTATATAAAATAATTGATATTGAATAAAAATGTTATGCACCTTTGACTGAAATAAAGTTCAGTAGTGAAAAAAATACTGGGTTTGAAGATAATTCCTGGAAAGAATTATTAATAGTTAATATTAAGAAAACTGTTTTGTAATTTTTTTTATTTAAAATCAAATCCTTTTTTTATGAAACAAAGTTTTAAAATTATAACACATCCAGTTATAAGAATGATGATTAATGAAATTTCATTTATTCAAAGAACCATTCAATCATCAAAAAACTTTAATAAAAATCATCATTTTCAAAAATCTAGCAAACCTCTATAAAACTCGATTGTTTTTCAAAAAAAGAAGATCTATTTTGGCTATCAAACAACTACTTGAGTATTATATATACAACCAATTTTAATTAACTTTGGGTAGGTTTATTATTATCTTTATATAAAATTTGATTATTTATAAATCGGATTTAATTTTAAAATATAAGAAAAGAAACTACAATAATTTTCCTAATATTAATAAGTAAAAATCTTGTTAGGGATTTTTTCACTACTATACTGTCTTTTTGGAATCGGTTTTTACTTTGATTGATCTATTATTTAAATTACAGTGATCTAAATAATGCTTTCCCAACAACTATAATCCGTGTTTCCAAATATAACTCCCAGTTGTGTTTTCTTCTTGTTCGAAGACAACATCCAATCCAACTATCTATTAGTATAACTAATTATAAATCAATTTTAAAGGTAAAATCCTTGAAATTTTTCGTCAATTTTATCTTAGGAAAGCAGAAGGAACAAAAGTATTCAAAATTTTCAAATTTTTTTAAAATTTTTGACTTTTTTTATAAACTTTTTATAAAAAATCACTTTATTTTTGTTATAATTTTTTTAATTTGGTTCTTTATTTTTCAAATTTCTTTTTTAATAATAGAACTTGAAAAAACCAATATCACATTTACTTAGAATTTATTGTTGTTTCTTTCATCGGTTAATGCATAGTTCTTCTATAACAAAAAAACTCGTTTTTTATTTTGAAACAACAAGTAAACTTTATCTCACACATTATTTTGATAACAGTAAACGAAAAATTTGACTCTTATCAAGATCTTGAAAACCTCCAATTAATTTCAAGTAATAATCAGGAAATTCGATATTATAATTTCATAGGTTCTATTGCAAATAAAATAGTATCATAGTCTTTGATTTAATTTGTTTCTTTTTATTTATTTATTTGTTCATTTTTAGTAAGTTTAGATATTAAAAAAAATTATGCTCTTTTTTTTTCCACTTTCACTTTTTTTATGAATGGAGAATGTATCAAAAAAAACTTTCAAAAAACCAATTTCAAGACTTTTTATGAAACTGGATTTTTCCTTTCCTATGGTTTGAACCAAGGAGTTGGATTTTTCATTAGGTTGATAAATAAAACATCAAACTACAATAATCACTATTGTGGAAAAAGATCTAAATTCAAAAAAGAGGTTTGTGAACCAAAATTCAGAATTTGGAAAAAAATCATGCAAACTCCAAAAAGATACTTTCAATTATTGTTTGGGAACTTGTAAGAAGTTCTCCATGAATTAAGATCCTCATTTACAAAAGTTTTCTTTTTTATTCACAATTTTGAATCATTTGAGGAGTTTTTGGAATTATTAGGAACTTTGGTTGGTAAATTTTGAGTTAATCTTGGCCATTTTCAAAAGTACTAAATTAAAAATATACCAAAGTTTCGTTAAGTGTGAAAAGAAACAACTTTCAAATAGTACTATTTTTTATTTAAAAATAATTTTATTTTTTCAAAATTTTCATTTTTCTTCTTTTTTTGAAAAATATTACAATGTCAACAAAAACTGAATTAAAAACTGAAACAACCAAAGAAATCCCAAATTATGTTAAAACTTATAAAACTGGGTGTATGTTTTTCTCTTCCATTGATTAAAATACAAACTTCTTTTTGAATGTTTGTAAATTTTCGCTAAACATCACCAACAAATAATTTTTTTTTGTTTTTCCAATTTCTTTATTTTTCTTTTTTTTTCAAAAATCGGATCTTCTTCAGCCAAAAAAACATATTATGGGCCAAACATCGAACCAAAAACAAATACCAGCCGTACCTTTGAAACAAAAATCAATCTCAATTTGCCTGTATTTATTGATTCAAAAGGAGTCCTCTATAATTCTCTATACCAACCCTTAAACAACTATAAACCAAAATTATCAGCGCTCAGCCAAAAACAAGAAAACATCGACAAAGTCAATAAAAATGAACAACAAAAAAATGAACAACAAAAAAATGAAGAATTAACACAAGAAGAATTACTTGAAAAATACGAGCCCAAAGATCTTCACACTTTACCAAAATTCCCAAAAAATAATGACTTTGAATCATTTGGTGATTATGAACAAGCGGTTTTAAATTGGGAAAAAGAAGTAAATAACAAAATTGGTTTTTTAAATCTTCCTGTTTCAATGTGCAGAACATGGGCTAGGCCTTTTGTTGGTATTGATGTAATTGTTTTCTCTTTTTTTTTTTTTTTTTTTTTTTTTTTTTTTGATTATATTTTTTTTCTTGAAAACAACAAAAAAATCAAAAAAAAAAAAGTTTTGTTTATTGCTATTTGCAATTTTTCTCTTTTTGATTTTTTCACTACAAAAAAAAAAAAACTCTCTTACGCTTTTCTAAATACAGGAAACTCAACAAACTCAAAACCAAGATAGTATGACCAGAACAGATTCCGTTGGAAGCATTGGAGAATTGAACCAGAGGTCAAGCACAGACTCGACTGGAAAAAGACAAAGTATGAGTAAAGAATCTGTTGGCGAAGGATCGAAAATTCGCCGAAGCTCGAGTAGAATTTCTGACAAATTATTTAGCTTTACTGTAAGGGAACAATTTTTTAAATTTTATTTCTTCTTTGCCTCTTTCTTTTAATTGATCTTATAATCTTTGTCTTCTTTTTCTCTTTAAAATATCAACCATTCATAATTCACCTTTCTTTTTTCTCATTTCTTTCAATTTTCTCATTTCTTTCAATTAAAAGGGAGAAATACCCAAAATAATGGAAGGTACTAATCTTTTAATTACTGACAAAAAACGATGGGATAACAATTTATTGGCACAAGAACCTGATCCACTTTATTATGATACAATAGAAGGTAATTATTAACTTTTTTTTATTTATTTATTTTACAACAACACCGTTAACTGGTAAACAGTTTACAGTCTGTTTGGACACCTTTGAACGCATAGACTAAATAATCAAATAAGGCACAAAAAAAAATTTTTTTAAGACGACATTCTTGAATATAAGCACATAATTTTTTTTATTAGGTTATTGTTTGTGATGAAAAAAAAAAAAAAAAAGACAATCTGTTATTATGAGCAATTTTTTTTTGGCCGTCCTTATTGGTTTTTGTTTTGTGCCTTATTTTCATTTTTTTGGATCATGTGTGTGATCTTATGGTATGAGCGAAAAATTAATAGGGATGTATTTTTATGTTTTGTTTTGGATTTTTTGATTTAGGGATGAAACAAACCTTTAAAAACCAAATTGTTTAACCTATTGATCTGTTAATTGTTTTATTTCATTTTGAAAATAAAAGGTAATTGAAAGAAGAAAAGAAATAATTAGTTTTGAATTTTGTTTTTTGTTGCAAACTCTTTACTACTATAAAAGTCGTTTAAAAAAATTGTTACCAAAAAATTTTTTAATAAAAACCTGAAAAATAGGTCTGTTTAATTCCGCCAAAAGACTGTTGTGAAAACTTTTTTGTCACAGTTTTTCAAAATGGCTCTATTTGAAAAAAAGAAAAATGAGAAACTACAGCCTACTTTAAAAATGTGAGTATTTTTTTTTTGTTTTGAATTGATAAAAACAGAACTTTTTCAAAAAATAGTTTTCGAAAAGTAAAGACTTTTTTGTAAAAACCATTTTTTCTGGAATCTATCAAATATTCTCGAAAATACCCGAAAATCGAAAATACCCGAAAATTTTTTAATCACGAAAAAACACTTTTTGAACAACTTCTAAGAAACTCTAGTGCCAATCTACTCAGTTTAAAGGTAAATTTGGAATTTTATTTTCGAAAAAAATTTTTTTTTATTGAAAAAGTATCAAAATTCAAAAAATTTAAATTATTAGGAAATGGTATTCAACCCATTTTGTGTGAAAGGAATTGGTATCTTGGATGACTGTAATAAGTCTGATCATTTCGAAATTGTATTAGCTAAATGAGAGAAAATGAACATGTAAAGAAAATTTCTAATTGTGTATTATCATTACCCTTAATTTTGGAATCTTAAATACAATCCAAAAATAACCGAGTAATATCTAATTGTACAATACATACCCATACCCTACCCTACACAAGGTGACCCAAGTCAAACGTTATTTAACTTCCCATTCCATAAAAGGAACTGGTTTAACCAAAACGTACAAACATACACCATACCTAACCTAACACAACCCATACCAATACCCTGACATACCTATACATTTGCCCTAATAAGTACCAACAATTACACAAATATACTCAAAAGATACCAAAACCTCTTTAGAGTGGCTTAATGTAAAAAATTCAAAAAAAATATTTTGTCTGAAAATAAAATTCCAAATTTTAACATTAAACTGAGTATATTGGCACTAGAGTATCTTCGAAGTTGTCCTAACGTGTTTTTATGTGGTTAAAAAATTTTTGGGTATTTTCGATTTTCGGGTATTTTCGAGAATATTTCAAACACCCTTTTTTCTGATTTTATTATTAAAATAAACGGAAATAAATAAACTTTTATAGGAGGGGTTGTGGTTGGAGTGGGAATAAAAGCTCTGTTAAAAATTTTGAGTTCTTACTTTTTTAAAATTTTATTTTTTTGACAAACCTTTAATTCAAAAAAAAGTCCACACTTTTTTAAAATAAAAACTTGAAAAAAGTTTTATAAAGCCCTCGCTTTTTTAAAATAACTGTAAAAAGATTTTGGTTTTGATTGTCTCTTTCATAAGATAAGATATTTCCAAAAAAGTATGGTAACGTTCTTATATTTCAAATAATATTCTCATTTGAAAGTAGTTCGATTTGTAAATCAAGAATACAAAATTAAGAGAGAACTTTAGTACTAGTTAAAACAGTACCTATTGATTATATTTCAAAATATATCTATCAAAATAAATCCAAAAGATGAAAAAAAAAATTTCAGTGCTTTTTTTGAACGAAAATGATTCACAACTAAAATCAATAAAAAAAAAAGGTAATTTGTAAGTACACAAACGATTTTTTAAAAAATAAAAACATAAATATAAATTTTTTCATTCGATTGGAAATTTTGACGAGATTAAACATCTTTTGTAAAAAATCTTTTATGATACCGAGAAATTCATAAAAATGTTTTTAACTTTTTTTGTTCAACTTCCTATTTTTAAAAATGTTTTTATGAATTTTGAAGAAAGAATTTTATTGGTCTAAAAACCAAGAAAACTTGTAAATTAATTGATAACCGTATTTTATTTGCAAAAAAAAATATTTTGAAATATGGTTTACAAGATATAAAAAAAATCGAAATTGAATTAAAAAAGTTTAAAACTTTTTTTTGAATTTATCAGTAACAACAAAATAATAATCACCAATTTTCAACCTTAAAAACTATTATATAAAATCGAAATCAGAAATTTTCATATCTTTAATTAATGTAATATTTTATTACAAACAAACAAATTGGAATTAATATTAAGAATCAACTTATTGATTTTTAATGATTTTGGATATTAAAATAGTAATATTAAAATTAAGTTTAATAAAGATATTTTAAAAACAATTTGCCTTGCTTTTTTTGGAAATATCTTATTTTCCATCTTGAATGAAAGCGAATTAGGAATGATATCTTATCCAATTTTTTTCAAAAATTATAAACAATTATTAATTCATTATTTATTCAATCACAAATAAAATAATTATTTCTATTAAAAAAAAAAAAAAAAATAATAATAATAATAAAACACTTTATAGAATTTGAAGAAGCATATTTAGGGTGGGCACAAGCAATTTTAGAATCTACAACTGTTATTCCCCCACATCCATCCCAATTTTCTGATCTATATGGAATCATGACTTTTGAACAAAAAGAAAAAAAAGAACTTGAAAAAAGAGCGAAAGATCAAGCAAGATTATTTAAAGAATCCATCAGGAAAAAAAAAAAACGTGGCACGCTTAAAACTATAAATCAACATCTTCAATGGAGAAAAAAATTGGAAATGACAGTTCGAGAACCATCTGGGATATATGGCAAATTAGCTGTTGAAGAACTATTATTAAAAGTGCATGGAAGAAATGGGATCCAAAAAAGGGCGCCATTACTTTCCAATTATTCAAAAAAAAAAATCGAAAAATCTGATAACAAAAAAAATAAGAATAAGTACAAGAATAAGAATAACGATAACAGTGTTAATAAAAATAACATGGCGTTCTTAACACAAACCGAGACTAAAATCCCAATAAAAACTGTCAATAAATGCTTGAATTCAACCACCAACTTGTATGAAACCATACAAAAGAACCAATCATATTATAAATCAAATCTAAAGCCATTGCTTGGTATGCTTCATGGAACATTACCAAAGCAAAACATCATCCAAATTAGATCAAAGGTTAATAATAAAAATGCCAAAAGAGATGGGATTTTATTTGTCTCTTTAGGGTGTAAATTTTTGCGAAGAACAGATTTAACTGGGCCAATGATTAATAAATCAATGGATTGCCCAAGTACAATTAAAGATCATAGCATTGAATTTAAACTTTCGCAATACGATTCAAATGAGCCAATAGATTTGAAAACAATAAAAAAGGATATTAAATCGAAAAACAAATATAAGGAGAATATTCTTCGGATCCAATATCAAAATAGATCAGATATACTTGAAACTGCGTATCAGCCTAAAGTCTATATGGACAATCGAATCGAAAATCAAAGGATCTTTGTTGAAAATTTATTTATGAAAAATAAGTTTAATTTTACCATCGAAAATGTTAAAAAAATTCTACAACATAATATATTTTTAGATATTTTTAATGAAATCCTGGAAAAAAAGGTCGAATATCAAAATAAAGAAACTACATATTTACAAATTTTTGCATCAGATATAAATCCAGATAATTTCCATATTATTTTACAATTATTCAATGATTCTTCCAGTTATTTAACTCATACCAAAGTAAGTAAAAGAAAAAAACAAAAAAAAACAATTTAATTTATTTAAAATTTCTTCTTTTAATTTTTAATTAACATTTCTTCTTTTAATTTATTAAACATTTATTCTTTTATTATGATTCATCATTTTTTATTTTTTATTTTTTAATTATCTATTTTTTGATTATGCTTCATCATTTATTCTTAAATTTTTTAATTCTTTAATTTTTTAAAACCACATAAATTTCATCCTTTTTTCTTTTTACAAAAAAAAAAAAACAAACAACTATGAACAATTTGAATAATATTAACAATTTGAATAATAGGTTGCATTATTTGTTTCTGAAGCGCTTCAATTATTTGAATTTAGTAAGATTTTAGAAAAATATATTCAGGAAAAAGATTTACAAAATATATATTATATCGCCAAATCTATGAATTTCCTATCGGAGATACCAATTAATATTTATCCTTATCAACCAGAATTATCTGGATTAACAAGCCAATCACTAAACTGTCAATCTGATGACATTGAACTTAATATCTTTTGTCATTATTATTTATCGATTATTATTCAAACAATGAGAAACGACGAAACAAACGTTTCGTATGCCACGATCGCAAACCAAATTGAATCCCTCAGGGAAAACGTCCAGCAGGGTCTTGTCAGTTCATTAAATTCCAATCAAGAATTTTTAAGTAAGGAAATATATAATGGAATTGGGCAAAGATCTACCATGGTATCAACATATTGTAACTTTTTATTATTATACTTATTAAAAGTGGACGATAAGGGTTTAAGGGGGTTACTGCAATCTGAGCAAACAAACTTATTTAACAGCATTATTAAATTAAGCAAATCCAAATTCGAACATGTTCGGTTAGCGTGTTCAAAGATCTTTGAGGTCTTCAAAAATGATAATTACTGGAAGGAAAGCATTTTTTGGAATTTAATTGCAGATCTTCAAGTGCTGATCAACAATTTGATGCCACCACCAAAGCCAGAAGATCCTGATGAGGACGAAAAGATTGAACCATTCTTTATTTCTGAATTGATCCATTCCTTTTTTTTGTCAATTTACAAGGATGTTGATATCCAAAATTCCAGATATCTCTTAAACCCGAGGATTGTAACATCTTTATTAACGCATTTAGAATATTTGTGCAATGAAAATTTCTTGAATAATACACTATTGATTATTTCAGAGATCATGCTCAAAATAGTTTTGCAATTGAATAAATCTAATCTTATTATCTGTGGCAATAGTATGACCCAAAAAACAGGCAAGACACCATTGAAAAAGTTATTTGTGGATTACAATTTGATTCAAAGGATCTTCTTGATAGTTAAAAAATCTGCCCAAAGATTGGCATCCATGAAGGCGAATTTATTATTTATGATCTCTACTTTCACAAGGCACCATGAAATTTTTGAAAAGATTAGAAAGCAAGAAAACTTTTATAAAGACCTTTATACAATAACCAAGGATGCCACCACTCAGGACCTGAGTAAACAAGCCTGGAAATTGTTTAAGGAATCGATATATTATCATAGCGGGGTCATTGACCAATACAAAAATAGCAAAACCATTTTAAATTTCTTCGAATTATTAAATTTGAAAAACCCCTATGTAGTCACTTATGGCCTAAATACCTTTTATGAACTTTTTGATATGGCAGAGCATGAAATTCAAAAAATTAACCAAAGCAAACAGCCAACAAGAACTAACGTGAAGGACTCTATAAAATCAATGGAAAAGGATGTTAAATCCTTATCTTCCATGTTTTTAAACAATTCCTTATTTGTTAAGTTTAATATGGTCTATCAAAAATATGGCAAAAAGGAATCGGGTTTGATTTTTGTCAATTTGGCCAAGGTTTATTCCCAAATTATCAATTCGCCTTATTATTCGAAAATTTATAAAAGAAATATTAAAAAAACTGCTTATCAAGAAGGTTTGAAATTGTTTGACCAATATATCACTGGCCTTGAAGATAAAAATAAAAAAAAGAAACGTACTAAAATTAATACTAGCCCTAAAATGAAACAAAGCCCCCAACTTGCAAAACTTGCTCTTAAGAATCATAGAAGCAAATCTTGGTTTGGTAAAAAGAAAAATTAATCATTCATTTTTTTTTGGTTTTTGTTTTTGGTTTTTGGTTTTGGTTTTTGGTTTTTGGTTTTTTTTTAATTTTTTTTTTATTACTTCTTTTTTTTCTAATTACTATTTCCAGATTATTCAAATTAATATAAATTTAATTATCAGTTAATGATTTTATTTATTTACTTATTTGTTTATTTACTTTTTGATTTTTTTTTTTGATTTTAGAGATTAATGTCACCATAGATTCGTCCATAATTAAAGTATGTTATAATTGGGGGTGCAATTAAAATCATATCAGTGGGTTTTCGTTCAAATAACTCTCAAAAAAATCAATTATAAATATTCATTAAACAATAAATAATTAGATTTTTTACATATGATCAACTATTAAAAATTTATATTTTTGAAATAATTTTTTTTTTTTAATTCCTTTTTCAAATCTAAAAATAGAAAAACAAAATAACAGTATCCCAATATTTGATATTTCACATTTAGATTTCCAAAAGTAACTATTTTTATAATTTTTTAATGTCAAAGATTAACTCAATAAATATCAATTTAAAAACCCAAAGACTGATTTTTTTTTTCCCTTGTTAACGCTAATTGTAACATCAATGTGTTTCCAATATTTCAGAAATAATTGTTCAAAAAAATTCTCGCGGAGTTAATTATTTAATTTGTAAAAAATAGAATGATTTTTTTAGTATATATATATTTCATAACAAATTTAAGAAAGATATGTTGTCACATTTATGTTTCTGTGGAGTGGTGGTTTCTTATTCGATTTTTACTCTTAAAGCAAGGAAAAAATTAACAAAAATTATTAATTTTTTTAAATACTTGATTATTTTAACTAAAATTATGAGACCAAAACTTCTATCTTTGTTATAATCATCTCATTTTAAAAGTAAATACGTTTTTTTATCATTTTTTTTTCTTCTATTTAAATTTTCTTTTTATTAATTTTAAGAGTTATAAATAAATAAAAATAAAAAAAATAGCTACTTTCAAATATCTTGATACTTTAACACAACATCTAACTAACTTGAAAATAAAAAAAAAAGATAAACACAAAAATATCAAGTTTTGAAAGTAAATCAGATCAAAAAGAAAAAATTTTTTGTAACGATTAAACAAAATCTTTAAGTGAAAATTCTTATTCAACCATTAAATCAAACTAAATTAACCAAGAGTAACACAGAGTGTAATTTTGTTTTTTCTTAATTATGGTATTATTTTTTTGATTATTTACCAAAGGTCTTCAACGAACCCCCTTTTTAAATTTCTTTATTTTTTGTTTTTGTCTTTTTTCCTTTCTTCTTTTCAATTATTAGTTTATATTTTTAAATATAAAAAAAAATTGGGTATGTCTTTCCCATTAATAATCTTAGAAACTCAGAAATTGCACTTAAATTGCCTTTCTTAGAAATGTAAGTTATAAGAATACAATGAGTTTAATTTACACTTCTTCTAGACTGACAAGAATAATAAAAATATTTTTTGATTTTTAATAAAGTTAATATCAAATCAACTAAAATATATGTATTCTACTTTCAAAATTATTTTAAACCCCAATTCAAAATTTTTAATACACCAAAATTCGTTTTGTGAAAAAAAAAAACTTATTTAATTAATTCAAGAAGAAATACCAAATTAGAACCATTCACTAATTGAAATGTTAACACTTATTTATAAATTACAATATTCAATAAACAAAAAATAAATAATTATCAATACAAATAAATCAAGGGTGTGTTAAAAATTTTGGAGAGAGTAAAACAAAAAAATAAATTGCTAGATTTGTATAAATTATATTAGGAATATTGCTCGATCAAATGTTAGATACTACTAACTAATTTTATTTGAGTTCTTCTATTTTTACAACTCAACTTTAACCTAATATCAATCGTTGAAAAAAATTTTGATCGAACGAAACAAGTTACGTAATTCAAACAATGAAATGAAAACAAAAACAAAAAGATGAAAAAATGTTTTACATATTTTACAAAAATCAAAATTATCTCCAATTTGAATGAAATTGTAATATTGTGATTCTTTGGAACGTTTTTAGCTGTGTGGAAAATTTTGAATTTTAGTTTAGATAATTTTTTTTTCTCATCAAACCTAAATTTTTACCAATATTTTATATCCTTAAAAATGACTATTTTAATTTCAAATAAAGAATCGAATTTAGCGTTTTTCCATTGTTCAAAATGATGTAAAAATAATAATAAAAAGTATTAAATGTAATTACTAAATAATAATATATTTATTTTAGATAATAAATTTTAATGTATTTTTTTTTTAAAAAAAAAAATCAAATCAAAAAAATTATTAAAAATTGTATTAAAACTTAAAAATTAAATCATTAAAAATTCTACATTTGATTAATAAAATTATTAAAAATATCAATATCGTTTTCATCCTTTGAAATACCCAAAATAAATTGTTTATAGTATTGGACAAAATTTATATCCATTCGATATCTCCCGATGGTTTCGTTTATCAAATCCAATCTTTGTGAATAAGGATGCCTAAAGCCCTTCATTCTAATATCATTGATGAGGGTATTGGCCATTATTGCTGATGTTCTTGCAAAATAAGGCAAAAGTTGTCTATTGACGATCATTCCATCTGTAATTATCCCGAATAGTGGCATTTCTGGCTTGGTGTGTATCTGTAGCCTATATAGCCCATTTGACAGGGGATAAATTATTATATGTGCATAGTTGAATTTGGAGATAATTGTTTCTGGCTTGTAATCGGTTTTCTCATTTTCGCACCAAATGATATTCACAAAGTCATTACCAAAATGCTTTTTTTTATGAAGCTGCTTGAGATCGACCTTCGAGTTTGGCATCCAAGTCGAAACATGGAAAATGACTTCGATATCGAAATCAGAATAATATGGCGCAGTTAATCCATTTTCAAAGGTGTAAATATCGAGGCCACCTCGATAGCCCAGATGTTTATTCAAGTCGACTTCCCATCCAATATTGGAAACAAATTCCTCAAAGTCTACACTGCCCTTTTGATTCGAGAGGATTTGAAGCTGTGATTGTTGATCTTCCTTGACATAGAGCACGCCAATTTTTTGGATCCTTCGTGATAATCTCTTATCGAGCTCCTTTAATGACCTTTCCAATCTGTGGCTTCTTTGCAAAGGAATCATGTTATTTTGATTTTGTAACGAAATCAATCCCAAATGTGATAATAATAGCCTACAATAATGGAAAAAGTGAATTGGCGAAGGTTTCTTCTCAGTTATTTCGAATGTGGGCTTACTAGTTTCTTCATTTTCTTCTAAATCTATCTTCCCATCCTCATTTAATAATAATTCATTCATTTTTTGATTTCTTTCCAGTATATTTTTTTTCATTAGATCATATTTTAATAATTTTTTTTGTTTTTTTCGGTTGTTTGAGATTTTTTGTAGTAACTCTTCTTTTTTTTTATCTGATAAGGTATATATTTGTTTTTTTTTTTTTATCTCATCTTCTTGATCTTTTTTTTTTTCTTTTGTTTTATCTTTAAAAAATTCTAAATTAGGTTTGTAATCAATTGTTTCTCGCTTTTTTTTAGTACTTACATTTCTCCTTAAATTAAAATTAATTGTTCTTCTTCTTGCCTTTTTTTCAGTTGTTGTTAATGTTTTTTCTTTGGTTACTTTTTCCTTTTCCTTTTCCTTTTCCTTTTCCTTTTCTTTTTCTTTTTCTTTTTCTTTTTCTTTTTCTTTTTCTAGATTTTCATTCTCAATTTTTTCTTTTTCTAATTTTGTTTCTTGTCTTTCTCTTTGTGTTTCATTCTCATTCTCATTCTCATTCCCATTCCCATTCTCATTATTACTATTACTATTATCGATTTCTATTTTCATTTCTATTTCCTCATCTTTTTCATTATCCCTATCCTTATCAATCTCAACCTGGTTCACATTGCTGTTCTCATCTGTATTTTCATTCTCATTCTCGTTCTCGTTCTCATTCTCATTTACATTCACGTTATTGTATTCTTTTTTAATTGGATTTTCTTGATTAATACTTAATTCTTCATTTCTAATACTTTCACTTTCTGAATTTGAATTTATTATTTCTTTTTCATTTTTTTGTGGTTTAATTTCATCAATATATTTTAACAGTTCACCAAAAGCGTCCTTATTAAAATAATTCTTACCATTATTGGTAATTGGAATTTGGGCAAATTCTCGTTGAAAAGATGAAATATCATTTCCTTCTGTTGTATTTTTTTTAATTTTGATATTATTTAAACTATAATTTTGAATTGTTTCAAATGGTTGTTTCAAATTTGAATTATGAGATAAATCCTGTGCGTCCCAAACATATTTACCAGTTGGATCGCGTAAAATTAATCGAACCCATCTTTCGGTTTTTGTTATAGGCAATTCATGTATTTGTATAATTGAATCTTCAAAGGCAAAAACTTGTGAATAATGTGTATAATCAATAGCGTTTTCTATTAATTTATCTTGGGATTCTTTCTCTAATTGTAATTTTTTATTATCCTGTTTTTCTAATTCATTATTATTTACATTCTCCTCGTCATTAATAAGATTTTCTTCTTGTGTAGTTTTGTCTGTATTTATATTTGTGTTTTCATTTTCCATTATATTTTGATCTTTTTCAAATATTTTCTCAATATTCTCATTTTCATTCGATTCCTTTCCTTTATTTTCATTTTCATTATTCTCATTTTCATTTCCATTTCCATTATTCTCATTCCCATTTCCATTATCTTTATCATTATCTTTCTCAATCTCTTTATCATTACCATTATCGTTATCATTATCTTTCTCAATCTCATTTTCTTTCTCTTCGTCTTTCTCATTAATTACAATACTTTTTTTCTTCAAAAGCCTGAGAGTTTCTTCTTCTTTTTTTTTTTTTTCTCGAATTTGAATGATTTTTTGTTTTATTAATTTTTCTGGTAAATCATCTAAGTCATCAAGTAAGGAGCAAGCAATTTCGGGGTCGTCTCCTATTGGGTAATTATTCCAAATATTTAGCAATGTAATTAATACAATTTCCGAGAACACCAAACTTGTTTTATTGGATTTTTTTTTTAATTTTTTCTTAATTGTATATCTTTTGGAACCAATTGTAACAATTGATTGTTCTATTGAGCTTTTCCATTGTGTTTTTAAATTTTGATTGGGGCTGGTTTTATTTTTTTTTATTTTTGATAATTGTTTAACTCTTTTTTTTTTTTTTTTCTGTTTTTTATCTTCACCTTTAATATTTTGATTTAGACTTTTTTCTTCGTTTTTTTGATTGGTTAAAAATTGTTTTTGCTTTCTTTGATAATCTATTGTTTTAATTAATGTTAAAAATAAAATTGAATTCATTTGTTGTTTCAATAATATTTCGTTATTTTTCATTAGAAATTCCATTAATGTATATAATAATTGGTCGATATATTTTGAATTTCTTATTATATTGGTTTTTTTCGTTAATTCTGATTGTCTGTCCTCCAGTTCATTTTCATTTTCATTTCCCTTGCCCTTGCCCTTGCCCCTTTCTCTTTCCCTTTCTCTTTCCCTTTCTTCTTCCCTTTCTCTTTCCTCTTTCTCTTTCTCTGACTCATTATTTAAATTTATCATAATTATTTTTAAACTTTCAATTTTATGAGTAATAATTGAACACATTTTGGCTATAAATTGATTTAAAAATTTGGAGTTAATAATTTGTAATTGTTCTGAAAAATTGGCCAAAGATCTGATACTTAAATTTGCTGATTGTGAAATTTTTTCATTTAAGGAACATAAATGAATGGAAATCGAATTAATTAAATTTTTAATGATCAAAAAATTTGGCTTTTTAGAGTTTAATTCCGAAATTACTACACCTATTGATGTATATAGTGTTAAATGAAGAAGATTTTCGAAATCTTGCGCAACTGTTTCTTCCTCGAGGTTGATTGAATTCCAAAAATCTAATTTATTATTTACATTAGTGCTGCTACTGCTAGATTTTAGCATCGTCTTCTGCCTTGGTGAATAATTCTGTAAAGTGATATCCTTAGAAAGTAACTTAATCATCATTGGGTCAGTTTGCTTATTCATACGAATTAAACAATTACTTAATATTTCCGAAATTATTTCTCGAATAGTAGTTTTTTTTGGTAATATATATTGTTCCAATTTCTCCAAAATTAATTCCTTTTTCCATTTTTTAATGTTATCCGATTCTCTTTCGAATTCCTTTTCTCTAGTTTGCACAAACCTTTCTTTATTATTCTGCTTTTTCAATTCTTTCAGCTTCACAATGATTTCTTGTCTTTTCTTTGTTTCATTTTCCATCAATTGCTGAATTTGTAAAAAATCTTTTAATTCAGATATTTGTAATTTCACTATTTGTTCTGAATCATAGATCGGTAATTTGTAATAATGGTCCTGGTATGAAATCAATGATGATAAAATTGTTAATGAGTTTATAAATGAATCAGAGGAATATCTATGTTTGTAATTTGGATGGAGAAAATTTTCAATGGCATTCAAATAGCTGCCTATTAAGATGGTGCATCCTGGATAGCTATATCCAAATAAATGTGATGAATATCTTAAAATATTGATGGTCACATGATGATCGTTTATTGATAATCCTTTGGTTATACATAAATAAAACTGTGATAAAAATTCTTCACTCATCATATTTTGTGGAATGCAAAACAAATTACAGATGCTACCATAGGCAATTGCCCTTCCAATGTTACAATCCGAATTTGGCTCACAAGATAAAAAAAAAATCGGTGCAAATAATTCCAAATATGGTATCGGAATATAAGAAAAATCCTTAGGAATCTGCTTTTCTAAATATAAGAGAATATTATGAAATTCAACATATGCCGAGACACATAAGCCATGAACGAACGGATCACAAATTAAATTTGGATTATGGTATAGGTCTATTTCATATTTATAATAAAGAAGAAATCAGAAGGTAAATATATAAAATTTTGGAAATGAATGAAATGTTTACATATTTCATTTCAAAAATTAATTAATCAGAATTTATTAATAAAAAAAAAAAAAAGGATTTTATTTCTTCCTTGGCATTATGATATTACCAAAGTGCCAAACAACATATAAATATTACATTTACAAGTTTAAATTCAATGAAAGTTCAAAGCAAAATCAAAAATAACCTTATGAAGATCAAGTTTTAAATATAAATTATTAATTAAAAAAAGTGTTTTCAGTAATCTTGTTTGCAAAAAAAAAAATAGATAAAAAATTTTATTGAAGAGCAAATTAAAGATTTTGTCTTCAAATAAAATCAAATATTAAAAAGAAAAATAATCTAGAGCCATTTTAAAAAAGTGTGAAATAAAAGTTTTCAAAAGTTTCTATAAAATAAATAACACACTTTAAGTTGTCCTATTTTTTGAGTCTATTTTGAAAAAATATTTTGTAACACTTTTTATAAAACTAAATTATTTTTCAAAAATGTTGAATCACTTTATAATGTTATTGGAAGTAGTTTTACGGGTTTATTCCAGTATTCTTCTCAAAAACATTTTTCCAATTTTTTAGATCAGAATCATTTTTTCTAATTTTGCAAATTTTAGTTTGCTTTTTCAAATTTTTGTTTTTCTTTTTCTTTTTCTTTTGTTTTTTTTTATTTTTTTTTTTGAAAAAATTTTCTTTTACTTTTTTTTTGATTTCTGTTTTCTTTTTTTTATTTTTTTTATTCCCTTTGTTTTTTTTAAGAAAGATCAAGTTGTAAAAAAAAAAAAGATCTTAGGAAAAGCAAATAAACATTAAAAAATTTGAGAATTTGTAATGTCTTTTAACCTTTATATATTGATAAGCAAAAAAATTTTCTTGTTAACAATTTTTCAGTGAAAGTTCAGAAATAAAAAATTGGTAATGCTCATTTCAAAAAATTGTGAATTCACATTTTTTTTTGATTTTATTTTTTTTAATTTTTAAAATATCAAGCTTTTATATGTTTAAAATAATTGACAAAGACATATATTAATAATATTTAGACACTAGTTATTCTTGAATACAAAATATATATATATATATTTTTTTTTAATTTATTATTTCAGGTGAGTCACAATTTTTGAAATGGGGTTTCCTTTAATTTTAAAAAAACTTTTTTATTCGTTTTTATCTTTGTAAAAAATTATTTCGTTACTTGTTTTTTTAATTATTTTTTTTATTTATTTATTTTTTTTCTCTTACAAAATAGACATTGTTATTATTTTCGCATGAAAAAACAATGAAGTTAAATTAACGGGAGTAAATAATCAAACAAAAATTCAGCTAATTTTTAAATAAAAATAAAAAACAAGAACCAAAATTTAAAAACTTACGAAAAAATTCCTTCCAAAAAAAGATTGCTGAATATTTTGTCCATTTTTGTGGTGATTTTGGTATTCTATATAAATTTTAATAAATGGAAAATAATCAATAAAAAAATAATATTGTATGAAACAAAAAGAAACAATTATGAAAATTTTTGGTTATAAAGTTATTACTCATAATCCAATGTTAATTCAAGTTCTGATTTTGGAGGTATTAAGCAGTGATCATTAATTGGTTTCTATTTTGTTATTTTTTTTTAATTTCATTTAATTTAATATTTTATAAAAAATTGAAAAAAAAATAATCAAGGTTTTAATAAATTTAGCGAATATGAACGAAAAAAAAAAAAAAAAAAAATCAAACGATTGTATATCTATTTCTTCTTAATTTATCAGATTCTAAGATGATTTTTTCTTTTTTCAAATTTAATAATTCTAATTCTTGATTTTCTTGTACAATCCTTGCCTTTGTTTCAAATAAAAAAGGATGTAAAGCTATTGTTAAAGCTAAAAATGATCGTTTCCATTGGATACAAACAAAAGACCATTCTTTTACAGTTGTAATAGCGTTTTTTAAGAGTCTCCAGTGATAGCGATTTGTTGTTTGAGAAAAAATAAATACATTAAATAATACCTAAATTTATTGAAAAATTAAGAAAAGAAAAGAATCATAAAAATAAAAAGAGTTTTAGTTTGTATGAAATAATAAAAATAGCTATAATATGGAATTGTGTTGATAAATATTCATTAGATATCCATTAAAAAGAGATTAAATAAATGGAAAGTAAAACTTTAAATTCTGTTTATTGATTAACAGGAATATATTATTTAAGAAATAATTTTTTAAAAAAACAAGAGAATCATTTCAAAACTGAAATTATAAAATTCACAGAAAATTAATTATTATCGATTTTTTCTCTTTTAAACCCATTTTTGGAAAATAATTGTTAACAAATATGTGAAATAAAAATTTTGTTTTTATTGTGATTTTTGACAATTTAGTTTTATTCTTAAGGGATGTAACACCACATGTGAGAGATTTTTTCTCATTTTTACAAATTTAAAACTCGAGTTGGAAACTAACACACCCTATTTTTTTCTTTGATTTTTTATTGGTTAAAATTCTATATCTACATTTTTATTTATTTTTTTCATAAAGAAATAAAAATCAATTCCAAAATATATTGTTATATTATATTATCTCAAGTTAAATCAGAAATGATAAACAAGTGCTTTTTAAATTTTATTCCAATAAAATTTATTTCAACAAAATTTATTGTAATGGTTAACTGTAATCTTTTTATTATTTTGATATAATTTTTAATTTGTAATTATTTATTATGTTCTAAAAATGAAAAAGTAATATTTTTTTCTAATTCGGTTTTTTTTAAATATTTATTTAAACTAATTCCAAATAATTGTTTAAGAAAATTTTTTTTGAGTTTATACAGTCTTGGATTATAGATAAAAATATATTTTTTTCGATTGTTTGGAAATTTTATTTTTTTGAATTTCGATTAAAAAAAATTCAAAATTAATGAATAAAGTTTGTTTGTTAAATTGGAAGGCTTTTTTCTTTTCTATAAGGAGTTTATCAGATTTTTTTCAACAAACTTTAGAATAAAAATTTATTTGAGTACCAAATTAGTCCCTTTTTTGAAAAAAAAAAATTTCTCAATTCTAAAAATTGAGAAATGGAAATTTTATTAAAAGGACAATATTTATACATCCTAAGAATTAAAACGTTTTTTTTTCATGAATTTTGACAAATACTCTTTTTACAAAAAAAAAAAAAAAAAAAAAAATGAAATGTCAACTTTTAATTAAACTCTTTTGGTTGAAAGGGGAAACCCTTAAAACATCTTTCAATTATTTGTTTTAGACTTTAAATTGAATTAAATCATTTTTTGATATTCCTTTTTAAAATTTTTTTTTCAAGTTTGTTTCTTTAGAATTGAAGACCAAAAGTAACTCAACTTTCAGAAAATATTTGATAAACTATTGTTTTTTTTCTCTCTTTTCCAAAGTAAAGACCTAAGTTCCAATATTTTTTACAAGAAACTGGAGTAGGGTTTAACAAAGTTGGAAATATCCTTGTTCCAGGAATGTAGAATATCATTTTCAAAACAAAACAAAAAAACTTCTTAAAAAACTAACAAAATCTGGAAAACTTTGAAAGTTTCTTGAAGAATAAGAAAGTAGTTAAAGATGATTATTGATACAATAAATAAAAAAAAACTATAAAATTGATAACAAACCAAATTTCCTTACAACTAATTCTCCATTAAGAAAGACACTAAACTTTCATTACCTTTTCACAAAACAATCAGATCTAATTCACAATAAGATTAAAAAGAACAATAATAAAATGTTTTTTATCTTTGAATAAAAATCATTGGTAACAAATTGGAAAAGTATTGTGTTTCATGATATACCATTATTTTAATAATAAAAAAAAAAGAGAAAAGAAAGAAATAGTTTGTCTATGAGTTGTTCAGAGATGATATATTTTTTTCAAGACTTTCGATTGGGTGAGATTTTTAACTTTTTTTTTCTATCAATATATTTGATAGTAATCTTATTTTTTATAAAGATAACCATTTTTTCATTAGATTTTATTTTTTTTTATTAAATTTTTTGGAAATGTCATTTTGAGAGAAAAATAAATACTACAGTGATGAAATTAATTTTTGATGTATCATGTTAAACCAAAAAATGTTTTATGAAAATAAAATGGTTAATACAAATTTCGATGTAATCCTTATAAACAAATTGAGTTTATTTTTGATGAATAAGTTAATTTACACTTTTATTATCTTTATTTAGAAATTATCTATTTGATAAATGGTTCAAAATCAAATTAAATTCTTATTATTTAAAATCTTTCAACTAATAGATTTTTAGTGTTTTTTGGATCAAAGTGGCATATATAAATATATATATAAACTAGATTCCAAAAATTTTGACACAGTTTATACAGTTGAAAGAACATCATTACTGTACTTTAAATTCAAATTGGAAAGAATTTTGATTTTATAAACAATTTCATTTTTTGTCTTTTTTGTTTTGTTTTCATTTCTTTTTTTGCAGTTACGTAATCTGTTTGGTTAGATCTCGAAATTTTTTTCAATGGTTGATAGAAGGTTAGTGTTGAGTTTGTTAAATTGGGAAATAACATACAATTGGTAGATGGTATCTTATCATTTGATCGATCAACAATTGTTGGTGAAATTTCAACAAATTTACCAATACATTTTTTTGTTCCGCTCGTTTCATTATTTTGGACACACCTGTTTTTATTTTTGAGTTTTATATTTTTTTTCTTTTATTTGGATGAATATGATTACTTATAAAAACATTAATACCTTTTAACTTAAATGTAGTTTTATATTAGGTTTGGGAAAATACAATAAATTGGGTTTTTTTTTTGCCTATTTTTGATTTTGGGTGTGTCCAAATTTTTGAAACGGGGTTTATATATATATAAATATACAGTAAAAAAATTTGAAAGAAAAAAATACATTAGAAAGTTCACCGGCCAATTGGTATTGAACAGAATTTATACTATTTAAATATTGTGGTTGAAAAAATTCTTTAGTAATTAATGTAATGTTTTCAATAATGCAGTCCCAAGTGTCCATTGTACAATATACAAATCTTTGTTTGGCAAAATTTTTAATAATTAATAATATTTTATGAAGCCTATCATAAATTTGTGAAACTTCTTCGATTTGGTGTTGAACAGAAAACACAGGAACAAAAAATTTCATAAAAGATTGGATAAAATGTTGAAACATATTTTTGATTGTTGGGTACATTCTTGGATACTAAATTAATAAATTATAATGAAAAAAAAAAAAAAAAATATAATAATTGGATAGTTTATGATAAATAAATTAATAATTATAGTTTACAAAAAAAGGTAAATTGAAATTATTAAATGAAAATATTGTACTTTAACCCAAAGATGTATTTGATCTAAAATGACAAGAACAATTTCTTGGTATTTGGTTGGTAATAATAATGCCTGGCGAAAGATTTCAAAAACAAATTCCATATTTTCTTTACTATCATAAATAATATTACAAATATCTACATTTTTGATCCATTTCATGAGAAAACGAATAATATCTTCTTGGAGTATATGTGGGCAATAAGATCTGAACCCGGTTTCTATTTATTTTTAATGTTTGTAAATATTTAAATAGATTGATAAATTTAAATATTTGTATTTTTTCATTAAAAAGTAAAAAAAAAAAAAAGAATAAATAATAATAATAATAAAAATTCTTACCATCATCATTTAATATCCCCAAATTTCTTGAAACAGTTGGATATAAAGTTGGTAATATACAATTTTTAAATACATTGAACCAAAAATGATGATTGGTTCCTTTTTCTAAAATAAAATTTAATAATTTTAAAAAAATGGATCTTCTTTCTTCTTTTGAATTTGGTGTTTTTTCTTTTTTATTAATTTCGTCAATTTTAACTATTTTGAAAAATAATGATATTTAAATTAAAAAAAAATTAAAAGAATTTGTAAAATTTTAATTTATCATTTAGTAATTCACAGAAAAGTTATTAAAAAAAAAAAAAAATCTTTATTATTCAAAAAAGATATTTTATTTTTTTAGTTTTTTGCTAAACTTGTTTTTATAAAATTTTGTAAATTATTCAAATTTGTGTGTTATAATCTTGCCTACAATAGATCTAGGATAAAAAACCCTCTAAATAAATTTATCGTGTTTCAAGAAGTGTTGTCAAGTACCTTGCTTTTCTTGGGATTTTCTGTTTTATCTGTTAAGTTTTCTAGGTTTTTTTGGGGTTTTCTATTTTATTTGTGAATTGTTCTAGGTTTTTTTGAGTTTTCTATTTATATGGAAAATCGATAGATTTTCGTTATGTTTTTTTGAGTTTTCTATTTATTTGTGAAGTGTTCTAGGTTTTCTTGAGTTTTCTATATATTTGTGGTGTTCTGGGTTTTTTTGAGGTTTTCTATTTTATCAAAAAAACCTAGAACACTTCACAAATAAATAGAAAACTCAAAAAAACATAACGAAAATCTATCGATTTTCCAAATAAATAGAAAATTCTGGAAAAACATAACTACAAACAAATGGTAATTTTGTTGAATCACCTCTCTTAATAATAATAAAAAATTATTAAAATTTTTATTAATTCCAAAATTTTTAAATTTCTTTCAATAATGTTTTCAAAAAGGATTTATGGAAATTAAGAAAAAAAAAAAAATTAAGAATATAGATTTGTATTTAGGTTCACAAGAGTAAATACCAATGTTGTGAAAAATAGAGTTTTTACAATTTTCGAGATAAATAAAGAATTTCGTGCATTTATCCAAATTTTAGTAATAGCAAATATAATATCTGATTATCTTAATAGAATAATAATAATTTTAATCAAAAAATCGTTTGGCGAATACCAATACTTCAATTTGTTTGAAAAATGATTTTTTTTTAAAAATTGAAAGATTGGTAGTACCAAACGATTTTATATTGAAAATCCCTTTGAGCTGAAAAATCAAAACGGGTGTTTCGTTTACTATTACCAAATTGTGAGCAAATGCATGTAACTCTTTATTTATCTCTAAAATTGTAAAAACTCTATTTTTCACAGCATTGGTATTTACACTTGTGTTAAGGAATTAATTGATGTTCAAAAAAAAAAAAAAAAATCAAATTGTAAATAAGTTAATTGTTTAAAAATAAATGTTTAAAGTGGAATAAAATAAATATTCCAAAATTATTTTTGTATGATGGTGTAAAAAATATTTTAATTGAGTAAATATGTAATAAAGCAAAAAGATTCTTGATTTTTTTTGCCCTAGAAGGATCAAATTTTAGTATTATTTTACTAATCTATTTTTTAGAGTACTTTGAACCATGGATTACAAATATGTTTTATCTCCAATTACAACGTACTTGAATTTTAGATTTTCCCATGGTAGACGCTAATCCCTTGTATTTCTAATAAACTATTTTTCAGTCAAAGGGGCCCAGTTGTAATGAGTGAACTACACGTGTTTAAAGGGTTTGCCTGGATATTAGAAGAAAAAATTTATTTTGAAAATTGTCGAAATTGAAATCATTTTTTCACATTTCTACAAATTTTTTTTTCGATTTTTTTTTTAAAAACCTAATTCAGTTGTAAAAAAATTTTTTTTATTGCAAGATCAATAGTCACTTGGTAAAAATGTGTTATTCTAAGGTTATTGAAACTGTGGAAATGATTGTTGAGAAATCCTATTGATTTCTATTGGAATTCTATTCGATCTTTGATCTTGATATTTGTTTAATAAATGTGAAAAATTTTCACTTCATTTAAGTTTCCTTTTTCAAATAGAGACCACAAATATCAACACAATTCGTTTTGGGAGGCTTGATTTCTAAAAGAAAAGTATGGAAAATGAAGTAAAAATAGTTTCCTATTTATTATTCAAATACCAGTAGAAGTTCAAAACGAATATTGTTGTTTTTCTCAATGAGGTCCTAAGAATTTGAGTTTTTCAATTTTTAAGAAAATCTATTGATTAATTAGTTTTCTTTCGGACATATATCAACAATTCTTTGATGTGTATTATTCTGCTTATTTCTCATTTTTTCTCAGAAGGCCAATTCTATAAAATAATTGATATAGGAAAAAAATGTTTTTTTTTGGATACCCCTTTGACTGAAACAGAGTTTATCTTTTCTTATACAGTTTCTGTGATTTCTGTGATTTCTGTGTCTCAGTTAATTTTCACAATTAAAAACCCAGTTTAACGTTAGTTTCCAGTTTCACTTTTTTTATTTTTATTATTTTATTTGTTATCATTTTTTCATACATTAACCTGAATTGTCATGCACCCGATTTAGGATTATATCCCATCAACAACAAACTTTTAACAAAAGTTGTCGAACGTCTTCACTTCAAATTCCTCTCGATATTTGTTAATGTGTCTCCACACTTCGGTCTTGACTACTATTTGTTGTAAAGGAAAATGTTCAAAATTTTCTTTCAGCTTTTTAAAAATTGTTTATTTTATAAGAACAAAGTCAAATTTTGACTATTTAATTCAACAAATCAGTTATATTATGGTTTCGTCTTTTAAGAATTGAAAACTTTGATGATTTCTTTTTCTTTCTGAGTTTTTGGAATTTTTTTTTGAAAAGCTGAATTACAAAATTGTTCCTTTTATTTTTCAATTAACAGTAAACTTAACTCAAATCAAAAATCATTTTCGGCTTCGCTAATGCTCCAACAATGTGTTAACTTTTGATATTTGGTATAAAATTCTCATTTTGAACTGATAAGGGTCGTTAATTTCTCATTTATTATCTCTCAAGCAAAAAAAAAAAGTTTTCAAAAGCCACAAAGATTGTAAAAGAAAGCCATCAAGGTTGAAAAATTGAAGAGAGAAGAAGAAAAAAAAAAAGCACTTACATTTGTTTGGTGGTGTTTTTAATGTTATTGTTTCATTTTGGTAATCTTCTTTAAAGGAGTCGAAACATATGATACTTTCAAAAGTTTTGTATAAGAACGGTTCACATTTTTCGCCTAAAATGTCCATATATTCGAATAATATTTCTGCACCATTAGCCCTTGTATCTGGCTTATTTTCCAAGCTACACAAAAAGATCATTAATTCATCTAATTGTTGAATACAAGTAATATGGGAGTATAAATTAAAGAAGGTTTTTTTCTCTTAATTAGGAAATCTAGCATTATTTCAAAAAATTGAAGAAAACTGAAAAAAAGAAAAAAAAAAACAAAAAAACAAAAAATTTTTACTAAAGCTTCGGTGTTGCCATTTTTTTTGAAACAGATCTTGACAATATATTAATAGTTTGTGTGTGTGTAAAAATAGGAGTGATAAATTTCCAGATTTTGGTAATTTTCTTTCTTTTTATATTAAAGTGATTTTTTTTTTAAAGTTTTTTGTTTTTTATTTTTTGTTGTTGTTGTTGTTTTTTGTTTTATATTTGTTGTTAGTTTTTGATAAAGAAGATAATTTTAGAATTCAACTGGCTTTTTCTTCAAAATTTAAATCAAACTTTTCGAAGTCACCCCTTGTCCTTTTGTTTGGTACCCATAATATGAATCTATCATAATGGAATATAATTTTGAAGAGTTTTGAAAATAAAGCTCTTCTTCTTGCTGTTTATTCGGTTCGAGTAAGTTTATGTATTCAACAAAGGCCTTCAATCTTTGTAAACTTTTTTTATTTAAATCAGAAAAATATTCTTTTTTTTTGATTGCTTGTTTTGTTTCAATCATTTTTTTTTTAAAAACAAAAATCAAGAGAAAATTTACAAAAAATGATTTTTGAGAAAAAAAATAGGTATGTTAATGTTTTTCTTTTTAGATCTTACCATCCAATTTTGGATTTTTCTATTTAAATTCTTTTTCACAAACAAAAACTAAAAAGGGAAATTTTTTTTTCGATATGGGAAATGTAAAAGTCAAATTCGGTTAAGTCAAATAATAATGGTTTTTGTTTGAACTGTCAAACAGATAGTACTTAATTTTGATTCTGTTTTCTCAAAAAAAAGAAATCATTTCAATATTCAAAGTCAAGCAATTCCAAAAGGGAAAAATAAAAACCAAATTGGTTTGTTGGACGAAAAATTTTCAATGTAACCAGATCTTTTAAGCTATTCAAAAAATTCCAAATGAAAATTTTGTTCAAATAATTTTACTTTAAATTGTGTTAAAAAAGAAGTTGTCTTGGAATAATTTGTACTGAGCAAATTTTTGACTTTTGGATTTCTTTTTGAAGGACGACTCATATTTTATGCTTTGTAACAATTTAAATATAATGTTCTATCAAAGAAAAATAATTTGGTGAGTCTCATTAAAAGAAAAGCACAATTTTTTAGATTTTTTTAATCAATCACAAAAACATTGAAAACTCAACAAACTTTTACATATTTCCGAATAAAAGCAAAGAAAAATATAAAATTGATCAATTTTGATATTAATTCTGTTTTTTTCCCAATGGTTTATATCATATACTTACATAATTAAAACAAAATGTCTTCTGATTGGATAATAATTTGGTTATGATTGAAGGTAGGGAAAATATGTTATTCGAAATTTGAAAGGAAAATATTGAGAACAAATAGGAACATTTTGAATAATATTATAGTTAGGGTTTTAAATTTTTGTTGTTATTTTCCCTCAATAATCTGTTTTTGATTGTTTAAATTCTTTAAAATAAATTTATTTTATATTTATTTTGCCTAAAATGTTTTTTAAGGGACTAGTAAACTAAAAAAAATCTTCAAGTAAATTTACTAACAAATTAAAAATAATTTTACGGTATCTTGAAATTGAAAAATAAAGTAAAAATCTGATAACTACAATACATGGCTTACTTTTAATACTATTTTCAGAAATGAATTATTGTTTTTAAAAGTCTGATCCATTTTTCCCATTTTTAAAAAGTTCAATATCCAACATATTTCCAAATTAATTCAAAAAAAAATTATTTTCCTTGTAACAAGATTGAAATCTTATTGCATGTAAAGGAAGTGTACAAAAATACACTTTAAAAATGAAACCACTAAGTTCTAAAATAACCAAGTTTAAAAAATCTACTTAATCTCAAAAAAAAATACAATATTTATTTTAAACTTGTAAAAAATATAATTTTTTGATTCAAAGAACAGACCAAATCTATTTTTTCTAGGGACCCAATGAAAAAATATGAGAAAAAGAACCAAAGAATCGAATTAAAAATTCTCCCGAAATACTTTTTTAAAACCTGGAAAATTCAACGTATTATCTAAAGAAATACTTTTTAATTTGATTATTTTTTATTAATAATTAATAGCTCAATCTTAATTATTTCAGTAAGTCATTAACAACCCAATGGTTAAATGTATCAAATAGGTTTTACAATTATTTCTCCATTTTTTAAAGATTTTTCAATAAATATTAGAATTCAAATTAATAATTTTAATTATAAAAAAATAATGGATATTTTTCAAAAATTAGATTATAATAAAAGTTCCTTGTTATTTATACTCTTAGTATTTGAAAAAGAATATTGACTAGTCTTTTAAATTTCAAGAAATTTAATAAATATTTGTGAATAAAATAAATGTTCAAATTTTTTAGATCTTCAAGGATACAATATTTAATTTATTTTTCTTGTGTATTTTTAAAATAATAGTAAAGAAACAACGTTACTTACTCATAAAGACTCTCAGAAATTACTAAAAGTGATATTTCTTCAAAAATTAAATTTTTTTGCAAATTTTTATTTGTCTAATTTGATCCAAAAATCCTAACAAAAAAGGATCAAAGATCTTTTTGACTGAAAATTCCATTGGAAAAATGAAATCT
This sequence comes from Anaeramoeba flamelloides, assembly GCA_027625915.1. Lineage (NCBI taxonomy): Eukaryota > Anaeramoebidae > Anaeramoeba > Anaeramoeba flamelloides. Next base: position 3,690,812 of record JANTQA010000008.1, read on the forward strand.
TTTAAAAATGATGATTCATTTCTCTTAAGTTGACAAACGAAGTTTCTTATCAGTTTTAATTTTATCCTTATGTAAATAATTACTCTATTACCTTTGGGGAAAAAAATAAATAAGAGTTACTAGCCGCTGAAGAAATTTTCATTTCTTGAAATCTGAAACAATAGTTTTTACTAATTCAAAAAAGGTTTTTATTTTTTTATTATTATTACTTTTGTCTAGCTCTTTTACTGTCAGTTTCACTTTTAAAGCACAAACTTTCAACGAAATTTAAGGAACAAAAAAATCTCAGTTTCAGGAACAAAATTAAGAATTTTTTTTTTACAAATTATTTTTCTAGAACAAAAATTCTGTGCCTTAAATTGAAATTTTTATTGTACCTTAAATTTCGTTGAAAGTTTTTCCCTTAAAAGTGGAACTGATAGTATGAACATTGTTGAATAATTTTTTAGTTTTGCTGATTAAAAAAATTTTTATTTTTTAAATTTGTTCTTGAAGGGAAGAATAAAAATTATATTTAAAAAAATTGAGACCAAAAAGGATTGCTATCCGGTTGGTTTGTTTATCAAGTTACTAAACCAGATATAATTGTATCAAAAATTTATATTTATTATATTATTGAAGCTTATTTCTTTTACTATTTAATTTTTTTCTATTTCTCTTAAAAAAATAATTGCCTTTTTTTTTTTTTTTCTGAAGAAGGAAACATTAAAATTTACTTATTTTTATTATTGAAAAAGTTTAAATTACACCCTAGATGCACTCTACTTAAATTTCCTTTTAGAAAATTTAACTTGAAATCATATCTTCCACAATTATCAATTTATGAAAATAATCCTAATGAAATTTTATATTTTTTTTTACTTTATTCATTTTTTTTTGATTTTAATTTTTATATACTTTTTTTTTTTTCAAAAGACCTTGAAAAAAAAAAAAATAAAGGTCATTGAAAATACCAATCAACCTTTCGAAAATTGAGATGCTATAATGTTTTTTGAAATTAAATAACTTTATTATCAAAAAAAAAATTCCTTGTTTATATTTTTTTAGATCAAGTTCAGCAATAAAAAACCCATATACTCTTTTCAATAATTGCGACTCTACTTTTTTTTGGTTTTTAATTTTATTTTTTATATTTTTAAAAATATTGGGTTGATATATGTTTTGAATAACCCGAAAGGAAATTATTAATTCTCATTTACTATTCCTGAATGCCAAAGGATCTACTTTATTTTATTTTTTTTTTTTTCAATTTATTAATTCCGGTAAGTTACAATTTTTGATATAGTGTTTATTTAAAAACAATAATTTTTTCTTTTTTTTACATTCTCGATTCTTTTATAGAACCAACCATAATTTAAGGCAAATAATAATTAATAAGTGGATATCAATTAGAATGGATTGTAACCATTATACGTAATAATATTTTTAAGAATTTAAGATTAAATTAAATCAAAAAAATTATCTAAAATATAATTATTATTTTTGTATATAATAAAAAAAAACAATAGATAAAAAAATAGTATAATATTAATGAATAAATTCATAACAAAATAGATTAAATTAAAAAATGATAATATAACAATTATTCAAGTATACAAGATTATTATTTTCTTCTTTTTCTTGAAGAGTTTGATTTAATTTTTAATTTATTTATAAATTTGTATAATTCGGTTGCATCATTTTTCGAATTTAATTTAACAATTAACTGGGATTTGGAATTAATTTTAAATTCAATAATCTTGGGGTTATTATTTGAAATTTTGCTATTAATGTTTGTAGACAATACGAATGATATTTTTTTTTTAATAGTTAAATCGCGATCCAAAATATTAAAAGTGACTGTTTCTGAATTAAAAATGATTTCGATATCTGACTTTTGAAACAAATGATCAACATTGGAATCAAGAATATTTGCGTTCCATTTATGTGGTTGGTCTAAAACCTTATCTTTTACGATTTGGAATAAGTTTGAAATTTTTAATAAATCTTTATGATTTTCAAGTTTCATGTATAGTCTGCCCTTTGTTTTGTAAAATAGCATTGTTATTAGAGCCTTTGGTTTATCTTTGATTATTAAAAAAACATCATTTCGTGTGGAAGTTATTGGTGATTGTTTATCCCTTTTGATAATCACTTTGCCTCCTTTTAACACAATTTCCCCGAGGCACAACATTTCACCCTCTTTATCTACTAATTTTATTTTAAAATGTTGCTTTTGTTCCTCTTTTCTTTTTTTATTTCTTTCTTTTAGCCTTTTATCATTTCCATAGTAATCAGCATCGTCATATTCATCATCATATCGATCATCGTCAGTATCATTTTCTTCTTGTTGCTGTTGTTTTGAATCTAACGTTTGGATATGAAACAATAATAAATTTTTTTTATAATATTCTGAAAATTTTTCTCTTTCTTTATTATTCTGGAATTTTATTAAAAAGGGGGTTTCTTTAATAATTAGTTGGGAAATTAAATTTTCAATTTTATGTTTATTATGCTGGGTTTCATTTAACGATTCCTTTAATTTTCTTGATTTGGTGGTGAGATGCAATTGGCCCTTGTAAATTTTGAGTTCCCCTTCGGCAGTTTGCTTATGATATTCATTTAAAATTGCTATTTTGAATGTTGACGAATTGTAGATTTCAAATTGCCTTGATTTTTCTTTTTGGCCCCTCTGAACTAATTTATAAAAATTGTTCAGTAATTCATTTGAGTGAAATTTGATTAAAAATAATTTTGAGATACTCGGTAATTGTAATTTTCCAATTTTGGGGGTTTTTGAACTTGGTTGAAATCTGATATTTAAAATTGATTCTTCAATAAGATTTCTTTCAAGATCAAGTATTGTAACTTTGTCCTTAGCAAAATTAATTTCAGAATATCCCAGAATTTTTAATTTTTTATCCAAAATTTTAATTTTAAATTTATGAATTTCATTATTTTTTTTGTGCTTATTCCTCTGATTGCTATTGCTAGTGCTAGTGCTATTGTTATTGTTATTATTTTCCGATTCGTTTTTAATTTTTGTTTTTGATCTTTTTTTAGTTATCTTTTTGTTTTTTGGTTCATATTTATTGTGAGTTTTAGTTGCCTTATGATCATTTTCAAGATTATTGTTCATTTTTAAAATTTGAAGAAATTTTTTTAAGTCGTGGTTTTTTTGAAATTTGAATCTATAATTTTGGTGTTTTATTCTTAGAATTATTTTCCTTTTCGTGTATGAAAATTTTACTTTATCATTATTTTCAGAATATATTTTCCCGTCAATATTTTTGAATTTTATTTTTTTCTTCGAAATAATTATATAACTATTGCCAATGTGTTTATATTTTTCGTTTAATAATTCAATTTCGAATTTTAATTCTTCTTCTTTATTGTTTCCGTTATTGTCAGTGTTGATGAATTTGTCTTTATGTTTGTTTTTGTCTTTATTATTGTTGTCTTCGTTGATGTCCTTGTCATTCTTATTTTTGACTTTGTTGTTGTTGTTGTTGTTGTTATTATTATTATTGCTGCTGCTGCTATCTTTGTTTTCATCTTTATTGTTTTTGAAATCGGAATCATCATCTGTAATTTCTTCATTATAGCTAGTTGAATTTATTTTTAATTTTGACTCAATTGTATTTGGAACTAAATTTTGAAGAAATTGTTCGAATTCGAAGGTTTTTTTGAATTTAATTACATAATATTGCTCGTTCATTGTTAAAAGACCAATATTTTTATCATTATTAATGACCTGGAAATTAATTAATTCCAATCTACAAACCTTTAATTGGTTTCCTGGTAAAATTATTTTCATTTGTTTCTTGATAAAATAAATTCTACATTTATCTTTATATTCCCCTTTGCTGTTTTGTAAATAAACAGCAAATTCTTTATTTTCCTGATCGTTATTATTATGATCAGATTTTTTTAATTGTGTAAGTTTTTTATTAAAATCAAAACCCTTATGGTTTTCTTTCCCTTTTTGATCTGGCTCTTGTCTTTCTTTGGATTCAGTTAAATCATTAATATCATCCCTTGGAATTAATTCTTTTTCTGTTTTTTTTAATTCTATATTATCATCTTGGGATGTTTGTTCTTCGTTATTATTATTGTTTGTGTCTTCACTGGATTCGTATTCTGATTTAGATCCAGAATCTGTGTTAGATAGTGTTACTGGTAATTCAATTTTTTGATTTTTCAATGATATGTTTTCTTTGATGTTATGCTTTATCATCGTAACATTTGTTGGTGGGGTTTCATTCTCATTTTTTTGGTTTTCTATATTTGTTTCTTGTTTGAGTTCTTGTTCTTGTTCTTGTTCTTGTTTTTGTTCCTGGACTTGTTCTTGTTCTTGTTCTTGTTCTTGTTCTTGTTCTTGTTCTTTTTCTTTTTCTTTTTCTTTTTCTTTTTCTTTTTCTTTTTCTTTTTCTGTTTCTTTTTCTTTGTGAATTTTGGTTTGTTTTTTTTGGTTTGTTTTTTCATTATGATTTTTTTCCAGATCTTCTTTTTTTTCTTTTGGTTTGTCTTCATTTTCAATTTTGATGCATTTGTGATTCTTGTTATTGTTCAAATTTTCATTTATTTCTTTTATTTTCATATCTGTGTCAGTATTGTCTTTTATTTGTTTTTCTTCTCTCGACAAATTATTTTCTTCTTTTTCAGTACCAATTGCTTCAAATTCTAATTTGTCTTCTTTGGAATCTAAAGTACGAAGACTAATATTTGAAACATAATTTCCAGTTTCTTCATTACTTTGGTTGTATGTTTCTTTCTTTTCTTGTAGTTGTGGACGTGTTTTGATTGTTTTGAAGTTAATTCTTGTTGGAATTTTCTGTTTTTTCTCTTCTATTTGGCCAGTGTTCATAAATTGTTTTTCAACTTTTTCTTCTTTTTCAACTTTTTCTTCGTTTGCTTCTTTTTCTTCCTCATCTGAGGAACTTTCTGAGTTGTCTTCAAAATCAAAAATGTCATCAAATAAATGATCATTTCTTTCTTGTTCCAAGAGTTGCTTTTCTTTTATTAATTCTTCGTCTTCTTCATTTTTTCCAAAGTCACTGTCACTCCCGCTATTACTCGAATGTTTTGAAGAATGGGAATTTATCGAGTCCGAGGAATTACCGCTGTTAATGGAATCATTGAAACCAAAAAGATCTTCGTTCTCTGAAAGGTTGAAATCTAATTTACTTTTCAATAATTCTAACTCTCGTTTTTCTTGTTCCAAATAAAGGTCGTCAGAAGAGAGTGATGTTGAAACATCGGAAATGATTTCATTGAGAAAGTTTTCTGAAGTTTTGCTAATTTCTTGTGTGTGCAGTTTTCTTGTTTGGCGTGGCGTTGTGATTGGCGTTGTAAGTGGTGTTGTAAGTGGAGTTGACGAGCTTGGGGTTTGGTAATTTGGAGAATGCTTGACAAAAAAATCTTCGTCGATCCATAGCTCAAGTTCAGAGTCACTGTTTTCAAATTCGATTGTTTCTTTCTTTTCATTTTTGGATTCTTGGTTTTTGGAATTATTTTTTTCTTTTTGCAATCTTTTGACTTCGCTTTCAAAATCTTTGGAGTTGGTTTTGTGTTTAATATTTTCATTTTTATCTTCTTCTTTTTCAGTGTCCTCTTCACAAATGCAAAATATTGTATCACCAGAATCTAAAACGTCAACAATACAATCGTTTGGGAATAAAAATTCATTTTGATCGTTTTTCAAAAAAGTGATTTTGGTTTTGCTAAAAATATTCCTTGATTCAATAATGGACAGAAGCGTTGAGATTTTCAAATCTTGAGGATTGCTTATTGGAACCCTCATTTTGTTTTCCTTTATGTGTGCAGTAACGTGAAATTTTTGGGACATTTTCGGAAGCAAGCTAAAAAGTGCGAATCAAAAAAGTTTGTTAAAAAAAAAAAAATATTTTTGACAAAAAAAAAAGAAAAAAAAGTTAATGAAAAGAAAAATAAAAAAGCAAATGCTCTTTTGAAACGTTCAAACACTCAAACGTACGTATAAAGTACTCGCGGGTCTGGCTCATACCTAATCTTTTGAGAACTCCAATTAAGTTTCCTAATTTTTTTTATTTTCATATAGTTAGTTTTTGAGGAGAATTTGATTTTGGAAATAACATAAAATTAGTTAATCTGTCGGAAAATTGGTGTTGATGATTCAGAAAACAAAACTGAGAAAAAGATTTTTCTTGAAAGCTCTTAAATTATTTTTGACACAAGAAAGATGTTTTTCCTCTTTATTTCGTGTTTTTGGGGTGAGTTTTTGCTTTTTAAATATAAAATTTCTTTTATTTTTTTCGATCTCCAACAAATTTGTCTTGTCTCGTTGTGAGAAAGATTTTAGGATTGATATGTTAAAAAGTGTTACAATTCTTTTTTTTTTACAGTTTTCAGAGTGTTTAAATAGAAATGTGTTTTGTTGAAGAGACTCAAATGCTCTTTTATTTTCCAATTTTAATCCTAAAAATTGTTGAAAATTAATTATCAAGTGAAAAGACAAACTCAGCAATGAAAATTCAAAGGGGAGGCATTGAACAATATCAAATTTTATTCCAATATTTTGAAATTTTATGAGAAGGGAAATCAAGAATTTCGAAAAAATCAAATTTTTCTTTGTCCAAAGTGAATAAGTTCTCAAAAAAAAAGAAAACAAAGAAAATACTTTGAAAAAAAGTAGATAAAGCCGACAAAAGAAAATAAAACACCAATTTTAAATAACCAGTGAGGAAAACCATTACAAAAATTTAACACATTGTTTTCATCAGCTTGTGTTTTGAAAAATTAAAAACATGGTTTGGATTCAAATTGACTTTTGAGGTTAGATCTTTGATTAATGTCAAAGGTTCAAAAATATTCAATGTTTTTGTTTGAAAAATTTCTGTAAAGTCAAAAATTCTGAGACTAAAGAAAAGATATTTTTCTACAAATTAAATAAAATGATATTTTTTCTTTTTTTTTGTCAAAAAATTACATTTTAATCTTTTCATATCTTCATAATTCTTATTTAAAATTTATTTAAAGATCTCTATTTCTTATTTATATGTTTTAGTCTCCATATTGGGTAGTTTCTTTTATTTCTTAGTCAACAATTATTTTTTCCCTTTTATAATTCAAAAACCAGTAATTGGTAAAAGTGAAAAACACCGGTTAACTACATCACTGTGTCTTCTGTTAGAATTTATAAAGACATTTTACTTTGAATTTACAGCATTTCTGGTCAAGTAAAAACTCAAAGTTTGAACTACTGTTATTTTCCAATTTGTATAAATGAAAATTTTTATTTCAATTTCAAAAATGAATATTTTAATTATTACTACGACAATCAAATTAGCAGAGTAAAAATTTTGTGTTAAAGTTAACTCAGGAAGTTTAATTTGCAGTCTAAAAATATCATTTCTAAACGATGTTGTAAAGATCTTTGGTTTTACTTCAACTTATAAACACAAAAAATATTATGGAATGTGAACTAGAAATTTTCATTTTTTAATTGGAAAATAATTGTAGCGTTATTCAAACAGCTTAAAAATGTGACCAGAACAGTACAATTAAAAATCTTTTAAAATACCCGGATATTATATGAAAAAAACGATTGAGACTAAACGAACAGGTGTTAAAAATTAAAAACTGTGATTTCTTTTTCCAAGAAGACGAATAAATTTTATAACACATGAAAAGAAAAATCAACACTAAGGAAAGATGATATTGATTTCATTAAATTTGTCTATTAAAAAAGAAAAATTCTTAAAATGTAAAATCTAAAATAAGTAAAATTGTGATCAAAAAAATAATTTAACTTTCTAAGCAGATTTTTTTTATAAAAAAACTAAAAGTTTATTAAAAATCAATAAAAAAACAAAAAATTTTTAACAGATTTTATTCACATATAAAAATTTTTCTTAAAATCCCAAGAAGTTTACCTTCAAAATTGATTTGGTAATTTATTTAATATTTATTTAAATGTTTCATCTGGCAAGAAAGAAAAAAAGTTTAGGTTATAGGCTCTCTATAAATGATTTATTTTATTTTTTTTTTTTTTTTGGTTTCAGAACAAACTTTATTAAAGCAACTATACTTCAAGTATTAAATTTACATTACATAATTTAATAATTAATGTTTGCCAAGTTATCGTCTTTTGGGAAGAGATCAACCATAGAGAGAAAAATTGTCTAAAAAATTACCAAAAATAATATTTTCCTAAACTGATAGTAATATATATATATATAAGCAAAATTTCAAAAATAGGGTCATCATTAGTATTTTCTAAATTATTGGTATGTGTGTTGTGTTAACCAAATATTCTGAACTCAATATCTTTTAAAAGTTATTATTGAATATTTAATATCAAGAAACAATCTTCTTTTAATGAAAATTTCCCAAAGTTGAATTCATTTTTTTCAATTTTTCTTTCAAAATGATTCCATATTTTTATTTTTATGTTGAATGAACAAGAACATTTTTGAAAACCGTTAATATTCAAGAGATGAGATTAATTAGCATTGGAGAAAGGGATTGTAAAATTCAAAGAAAGTAAAACACCCAAGAAGTGTTTGCTTCGAAAACAAGTATCAACCAAATAAGCTTTAATGAGTTACAATGGTTCCTTGAAAAGTGAAGAAATAGCAAGATCAAATAAGATCTTCTTTTCTCTTTCATTTGGAGTCAATGTGATGAATGTGATCGTATTCATTTTATCTTTGAGTTCTTTGTTGTACATTCAAAAAATTGGTTTTTGTTTTCGTTTTCTTTTCTTTTTTCTTTTTTTTTTTTCTTTCTTTTGTTGAGATTCTTTTTATCTTGAAAAAGGTATCAAGGAAAGTTTGGGTTGATACCAAATGGGTAAATAGTAAAAATCTGATAACTCTGATGGAAAGTTGTTTCAAAAGGTTCTTGGAAGCAATGGTGAATCTTAAATGGATAATTTTAAGATGAAAAATCATTTCAAAAATAGGGTCAGATTTATTTTTTTTCTTTATGGGTTTCTTTTCTCTATTCTTTTATTAGAAATTATAATTAAAACAGAAAAGGGTGTTTTAGACAGTTATTTTTTAGTTTTAAGTTCTGATTTTTCTGGGTTGAGTTTTGGTATTCACTAAATGAGAAACTACAATTTTTTTCAATCAAAACTTTTCCCCTATTTTTGAAATTAAGCTTATATAAACTCTTTTTCAAATATTGTGACTCACCTGAAATAATAAATTGAAAAAAAAATTATCATTTAGTATTCAAGAACAATTAATAACCCAACATGATTTATAATTCACTTTTAAAACCTTCTGAATATATAAAAGCATGGTATATTAAAAATTAAAAATAAAAATAAAAAAAAGTGAGTCACAATTTTTGAAATGAACATTACTGATTTTTTATTTACTGAACTTTCACTAAAAAAAAGTTGAACAACATAATTTTTTATGAATAATTAAATTCATTTTCAAAGACATTACAAAACCTTAACTTAGTTAGTGATGATTTTTCTTTTTGAAGATCTTTTTTTTTTATCCACATGATTTCTCAAAAAAAAAAAAAAGAAAAAACAAAAAAAGAAACAGATAAATTTTTTTAAAAAAAAGAAAAAACAAAAAAAGAAAAACAAAATCAAAATTTGCAAAATTAGAAAAAATGACTCTGATCCAAAAAATTGAAAATATTTCTATGTTAAGAATACTTGAATAACCCCCTCAAACAGCTTCCATAAACATTATAAAGTGATTCAACATTTTTGAAAAATAATTTATATATATATATATATATATATATATATTTCTCACATTTTATATTTTTTTATTAAACTACTAGGAGTTTGTTTGTTCGAGGATGAGTATTAATTCTGAAAAGGAAAATATTTTTCAATTCTAAAAGAAAAAAAGGTACCAGGGAAAATTTTCAGAGAAATGAATGCTATTACTGAATAATAAAAAAATATGAAACATAGTTTTGGTTAATCACACACCAGCCTTGAAGAAGCATAAGAACTAAATAATGCATTTTTGTCCACAAATTTTCAATTAAAAAATTGTTTATAATTATTTTATAACCAAAATGAATTTTTTTCAGACTTTAAATCTTGATTAATATTTTGAATTTTCCAAAATCATAAAAAATGTAATTTTTTTCTAACTAATCTCACAAATGAAAATTTTGTAAGATTTTTTCGCATCTAAATCCCAACCCCTCTTAATAAGAGTATTTTTTTTCATCTTGAATGCTACCTCTTTAAATGATGGTTCTCCCTGATGGCTTCCGTGTTAAATTTCTTTTTAGTAAAGATATTTGGAAAGAATATCATATCCAAAATTGTATCCTATCAAATCATGATCAAAATTACCTTATCTACACCTATTTTATATTTATTTCTACACTTTAATTTTTAATTTTTTTCAAAAAAGAAAAATTTACGAAAAAAAATAATAGGATTTGTAAAGGATTATTTGTAAAAAAAGTAAATTTGTAGAAATCTAAACAAAAGTTAAAAAAACATTATTTTTTTTTTTTTTTTTTTTTTTTTTTCAGTTTTAAAATAGAATTTAATACAATTAATGATCACTTACAGTTTTTTTTTTATTAATTGAAAGATTTTTGAAAAAAAATATACAAACAGTGTAAAATTTAAGGTATAAACTATCTAGGTAATTCAAAACAAAAAAAATTCAAATATAAATTCCCTTTTTGATAAATTTCAACCCTCAAATCATTTTTTATATAATTGGGGTTATAGTGTCTTAATTTAAATTTAATTATGTACTTGTATTTTCCTTCAAAGTTACCTCTTAAAGTTGTACCAATACATGTATTTTACAGAAGAACAATATATATTCATTTTTTAATTTTTAATTTTATAAGATAGTTGTAAAGTTATTCTTTGTTCTAAAATTCTTATTCTTCTTACTCACAGAAAAAACGATAAAAAAATGGCAAATTCTGATTTTTTGAAAATTATTCGATTTTTTTTCTTGATACTCATTAAACTATATTTATTTTTTATTTTTCGAGTTCTCCCTTTTATCATACTTCTTAGTTGATGTTTGTATAAAATTATTATTATAATAAGATATCAAAAAATATATAAAAGTACTCAAATAATAGTTTTTTTGATCTAACCCAATTTACAATAAATCTTGAACTATTGAAACACATTTCAGAAGACCGAAAAAATAAAATTTTACTGCACTCGGCGTTGAATTTTGAAATCTTGATATATACAACTAGCAGCGAATAAAATATAAAATCATTAATATTCTTTGTTTGAAAACTTTTTAACAAATTTTAAAAAAAAGATTATTTACGAATGGGTTACAATTTTCTTTTAATCTTTTCTTTTCCTTTAAAATTATAATATTTGAATTTTTTTCTTCTTTTCAATTCTTAATTTCTGATTTTAAAATTAAGTATTTTTTAGAACAACTTCATTAATTCCAAGATATAACCCTTAAAATAAATTATTCAAAATTATTATTTCTATTTTCACAGTTGAGAAAAATAAGAAATTAAGTTCACGTAAAAACAAACCCATCAAAAAATTCCTGTAACCATTTCTCCTAAAAAACCAATAATTTTTGATTAAAAATTTTCCTACTCTCTCTCCAAATTTATTAACCTCCCAAAAAAGACAAAATTATTATTAAAAAAAGTCAATTTCAAATATTGAATTTGTGTAAAATTTTATCAAATAAATATTGATAAAAAACTTTTAGCCATTATCTCGTTGCACTCTAAAAAATCCAAGTTAATATACAGTCAGTTTCAAATTTAAGGCACAAACTTTCAACAAAAGTTAAAGCACAAAAAAACCTCAAATTAAGGCACAAAATTTGGAATTTTTTTTTTACAATTTATTTTACTAGAATCTGAATTTTGTGCCTTAATTTGAGATTTTTTATGTGTATTAAATTTAGTTGAAAGTTTGCACCTTAAAAGTGGAACTGACTATAATAGAGACCACACTAAGAATATATACCCTAAAAAAAAAAAAGTTGAAAGGATCACCAGTGAAAATTATATAAATTTATTTCTAAAAGATAGACCCTTGTATAAGATTTAACTATTTGGGAAAAAAAGTAAAAAAGGAAGAACGTTGAACAAGGTTTTTAATTGAGAACATTACTGAAAATAAAAAGTCAAATCAATTTATAGAAGAAATAAACCATTTAAACATAAATTCATTATATTATTCACAATCATTTCAACAAAAGGAAATTCAATCCACTTAATTAATACAATTGATAAGTATTGTTTGGAAGATCTCGAAAATATTTTGATAGTTATATAAAAAATTTTTTAATAATAGATCAATTAAATCAAAAACAGTACCAAAAAAAAACCTTAGAATATATTTTATAAATTTTAATCCTCAATTTTATCTTTAATCATTTATCATTTTTCGACTGTTTAACCCACTTTTCATTTTAAGTAATGTTCCCAATTTAAAACACATTGAACTTTCTTCCACCTACACAAACTAAACTAAATTCCAAAAATTTTGACAGAGTTTAAATAGTCAAAAGAATAAAAACACTACACATTACATCCAATTTGGAAATACTTTTGATTTTATAAACTATTTCTTTATTATATATTTGGTTAAGTTTTAATTTCAAATTTTCTAGTTATATAATCTGTTTCATTAGATCTGAGAATTTTTTTCTGATGGTTGATAGAATGTCAATGTTAAGTTGGTTAAATAGAAAACACAAATACAATTGGCTGGTGGTATCTTATCATTTGATCGATGAATAATTGTTGGTGAAATTTCAACAAATTTACCAATATATTTTTTGTTCTTCTTGTTTCATCAGTTTGGAAACGCTGATTTTTATTTTTATGGTTTTAAATTTTTTTCTTATATTCAAATAAAAATGATTAAATCAAAAAACATTAATACTCGGGAAATTTAAACCGAATTTAATATTAAGTTTGGAAAAATACAATAAATGGTCTGATTTTTTTCCCTCTATTTTTGATTTTGATCTTGATTACCAAAATTTTGGAATGGGGTTTAATATTATGTTATATTTTTGTACATATTTTATTAGGTTATCTTTAAAATTAAATCATTATATTTTAAGGTTATATTCTGAATTCTGATTAATTTTACTGAAAAGAATTTATCTTTCAAGGTCATAAATTATCAAAAATAATAAAAATTTTAATCTTCAGGTTTTGTATAAAAAAACCCTGCAATCCCGTGCTCAAAAAAAAACAAGTGTAAAATTTGTTTCTTTATTTTATAATTTAGTTTTTGGAATTGAATACATCCAAAATTAAATAGCTTATAAAAATATGAAAGAAAAGAAGATTTTTCAAAAAATTAAAAAAAAATTAAAAATAATTTTTCCTTGTATTAATTAACTTCAAAAAATGCTGATTAAAAATGTTATTAATTTAAGTAAAAGTCAAGTTTAACAGATTTTTTTTTTTTTGATTTTTTTCCCTTCTGTTACGGTGATTACCTTATTTGGTTCAATTTCATTTTCGTCAGTTGAAAGTTTTTGTTCAATTTCTTCTGCCATAACTCGGAAACATTCAGCAATATTAGTGTTATCCTTTGCACTTGTTTCCAAGAAAGACATTTTTAATTCTTGTGCACGCATCTATTTATATTTAAATGCATATATGTAGGTATTAAAAAAAAAAGAAGAAACAAAAAATTAGAATTTATTTTTTGAAAAAAAAATGAAAAGAATAAATTTTAAATAAAGTTTGGGAAAAAAAAAAAAAAAAAGAAAAAAAAGAAAAAATAAGAAAAGCCAAAAAAAAAAATAAATCATTAAAACCACCTCTTCTCAATGGGAGGATTAATAAATTACTGTTAATTAAAAAATAAAAAAGATCAATATTTTCATTCAGCTTTCCAAAATAATCACTTTCCAAGAATTAAAACAAATCAACAAAGTTACCATTTTTCAAAGGCAAAAATCATAATATAACATATTTTATGTAATAAAACATTGAAAATGTTGTATAGTTTTTAAAAATTTTTTTGACAAAGCTGAATGAAAATTTTGTTCAATTTATTTTGCACCAAATAGTAATTATTTTAAAAAATATTAGCATTTTTCAATACATTTCTTTCAGGTTATCTTCAGATTTTTTATTCCAACTAACATCTTCAATTTTTAAAAGTATAAATTTATAATCGACATTATTTCAGATCAAGAAGTAAAAATTTCAAAAAGTGGTTGTTGAGGTAAAATTGATAAAAGTTCAAAAAATCAAATTTCCAGATTTATTCAAGGTTTTTGTAATCCCATAATATATAAAATATTTTTCAAAAATGTTTACTCGCTTTATAATGCTATTGGAAGTTGTTTTGGTTTTGTTCGGTTTTACTCTTATCAAAAAAAATTTTCAATTTTTAGATCAAAACCATTTTTTCTAATTTTTTCAAAATTTTTGTTTTTTTCAAATTTTTTTTTAATTTTTTTTAAATTTGGTGCTTCTATTTCTTTTTTTTTTCTATTTTCTTTTTCATTTGTTTTTTTTTTTTCTTTTCTTTTTCTATTTTTTTTTTTTTTTTTTTTTTTTTTTTTTTTTTTTTCTTATTGTTTATAAAGATCAAGTTGAAAAAATAAAAAAAGAGTATCTTAGCAAATACCAATAAATATTAAGAAAATTGAGACAATGTAATGCCTTTTAAAATGAGTATAATTTTATGCAAAAAAAAATCTTTCTTGTTGACCCTTTTTTCATTGAGAGTTTGCTCAGAGATAAAAAACCATAATACTCTTTTCAAAAATTGTAATTCACTTTTTTTTTAGGTTTTAGTTTTATTTTTGATAATTTAGAAAATATCAGACTTTCATAAGTATACAGAAATCAAAAATTGAATTATTAGCAAGTTTTACTTATTAGTTCTTATTCAAATATTATTATTATTTAGTGGTGTAAATAACACATGATGACAACACCCAATCGGTAACTCAAATTTAATCAACGATTAAAATATTGTCTAACTGAAGATATAAAAGAAAAATGGAAATAGTTTTTTAACAGCACAAAATAAATTATTATTTATTTTTTAACTTAAACTTTATATTTTTGAAATTCAAAGTAAATAATTTTAGGTAACTAAACTCCTTTTCAAACAAAAGGGCACACCTCTCAAATCATCAATACCATTGAATTTGATTGTTAATAATATTATTACTTATTGGTGATTTTCATTTTAATTATTCATTTTTTCATTTTTCATTTTTTTATTTCTGGATATTGAACAATTGAAAAATGAAAAAACAAGATAAGAAGAAACCAATTTGGAAATAATCTGTCAGTATAAAAATGGAAACAGTTTAAGTTTGATTTTCGAATCGAGCTAGATATAGGAATTTTGAAAGTCCATTATTGGATTGATGCACGGAACAAAGAAAAAGAGAAAATATCGAAAAAAACAATTCCAACAAAATACCCAGATGAATTGCGCCTTTATATTGAAAATGAGACTTTAAAGAACAAAAGTTTGATGTGTAAAGAGTTATCAATAAAATTGTAAAGAACTTTTCCCCCAATTCGCCCTGTTCAATGATTTTTATTGGGTTTATATTTTTTATCCATTACAATTTACAAAACAAGATTTCTCATTTCAAATAAAAGGGAACATCAATTTTTAAAATATTTAAATTTTAATTTTTATTGTTTTGTTTTAATGAGTTTTAAATCTTCAGTTGAGTGATTTGTTTTTTTATGTTTTAAAGAGTTTCTTATATTTTAGAATGATATTACAATTAATTTGATTCAATTATGAATAATTCTTGAAAATTTATGTGCCCTTTTATTTGAAAAGGGGTTTACAAATAAGAAAGAGATTAGTGACTCTTAAAGGTTTAAGAAGGTATTAAGCCACTATCAAAAGATTTTGGGAAATCATTTGGTTATTAGACAAAGTTTTTAAATTTTATGATCATCTTATTTCCAATTCTAACAAAGTAAAATAATAAGTATTTTATGGAGAAAATTTGACTTTAAAAATAATATTTTTAAGTTATTTGACAACATTTTAATAATTTTTTTTTTGTTTCGTTGTTTAATTGATAACAATATCATTAGCGATGGTCTCAATTTCTCGTAATTTAAACAAATATTTTGATTCCAACTGATCCAAAATATTTATTCAATAAAAGTCAAATAAAAAGATTCCTTCATTTTTTTGATAAAGTTTGGAAATTGAGTAGATTCCATTTCTTTGTTTAAAAGCAAATGTCTAAAATACAAACATCATTTTTTTTCCGTTTCGGTTGAAAAACAATCTCTTTTACAAAAAAATGTTTGATCTCCATTTTCAAAGAAAAAAAGAGAAAAGATCATTAATAAGAAGGATTTCAAAAGAGAAAAAAAGAAAAATACAAATTTTAAGAAAATAGAAAAAAAACATTTTTTTTCTATGTCAAATCAAGAAATTTTAGAGGAATGTTCAAAATCGTTCACTATTAAGATCACTTAATCGATGCAGGATTTTATATTTGATCTTTTTCCGGATATTTCTTAACAAACGGGGAAATAAAAGAGAAAACAGATATCATTGAAAAGTTTGAAGATCTAGTTTGTCTCTTGGAAATTTAAACCAATTTTTGTCTTCAAAGGATCTTTTTCTCCCAACTGAATTATTGAAAACATTGACGTTAAATGTTAAATTGGTTTTATTGTAGAGCAAGCTCTTCAAAGTATCATTAAAAAATAGTAAATTAATTTTTATTTATTTTTCTTTTTTATTTATTTTCTGTTCTTTATTGTCCCAAGTTAGATTATGAGTTCCAAAAAATAAATAGCATCTCATATTGTTTCATTTGTTGGAAAATCGCCTTTTGTTATAATTCTTCGTTTTGGCCCCCCTTCCAAGACTCAAAAAAACGAGCATGTTCTAGTGCTAAGATGATACCAATCTTCATTCTTCGGTCTCCTCCATATCATCTTATATCACTTCGAACAGAATCTCATATTTCTCGTTCTTGCAGGCCAAACTCGTAACATAAAAAGGTGATTATTTCCAAATCAAAACAATAAACTCAAATATTTATTTTTCTTTAAATAACAATTGTTACACAGGCTATATTTAAATATTCGTTACATCCTGTAGTTTTCCATGTTTTACAAATTAAACAATTTTGAGTTATTGTTTTTTTTTGTTCTTTTTTTATTCAAATAATTTCAAAGAGACCTCGAAAAAATGACTTTGTTTTTTTTTTCCAAAATTTAATTTTTTAGTTCCATATTTTATTGATTTTCAAAAAAAGAATTTAATTTGTTTATATTCAAGTCTCTTTGATTTTATAACAATTTTTGTAAAGTGTATGTTTTAGAGATCTTTAATTTGAATAAATTGGAAAAATTCATCTTCTCCTAAAACCCCTTAAGGATTATCTAAAATAAGGCCTCTATGAAGGGTGTGTAGGTTCAAAACATTGTTGAATTATGCCCTTTATCTCTTGAGATTCCGAAAAACTATTAAAATTTCAAAATTTGATGCAAATATGAAATTATTACGAGATCAGATTCCTAAATGTAAGTTAGTACTGAAAACCACAAACCCAACCATTATTGATAAGACTTGATTTTTTCCAAAGGTTTTTTATTGGAAACGAGACAAGACTTGTCTTTGAAGAATAATCGTTGTGTTGTGGAAAACACTACCAACTTACGTTTGGAATTGTATCCAGTCAAACTTTTAAATTACAAAAAATTTGAAATTTTATAGTTCTTCAGAATCTCAAGAGATATAGGGCATAATTCAACAATGTTTTGAACCTACACAAACTTCGTAGTGGCTTTATTTTAGATAGAACTTAATGAAAAATGAATTACTGGCATTTAAATTCAAATGGGAAAAATTTGAACTTCATTTTCAACTTCCTTTTTCAAATAGGGATCGAATTACATCCTACTTCTTTGAGAACTCAATTTAGTCAAGAAAAATCTGGAAAAGGAAGTGAAAATTTTTGACCCAATATAATACAAATACCAGTAAAATAAAAACAATTTGATTTTGCAGAAGCACTCAATAAAATTATTGTCAAACATAGAGAAAGGGAAAACAAATTTTAGTTCATTTCGATTTGCAATAAAGAAAGTCGAAAAAAAAAAATTCAAAAAATGAATTAATTACCTCTCCTTCTTCTGTCGAAACAACTCTTTCGTTGACAAGATCGCACTTGTTCCCGATTAAGAACATTGTAACATTTTTTTCTCCATGATTTTTGACTTCGTCAACCCATTTCCCGATATTGTCAAAAGATTTTTTCTCTGTGACATCATAGACTAAAAAGATTCCCTGTGCTCCTTTGTAGTAATTTCTGGTGATGGTTTGAAATCTTTCTTGTCCAGCTTTTTTTTGGTTGTAAGAAATATAAAGATCACAAAGAAAAATGGTTTAAAATTAGAAAAGAATCTGCAAAGAAGAGGAAAGCAAAAAAAAAAAAAAAAGTTTATTCGATCCTTCAAATAAATTTTAATTGTGTTTTGATCATAATCAAAAATTGAAAGACAACACAACCAAAGAAAAATTTTGGATTTATTGAAAAAGAACAAGTCGGAATTGGAATTCTCTAAAAACATTCAAAAAAAAACTTTCCAAAAGAGGATAAAAAAATATTGTTACCTGTATCCCAAATTTGTAGCTTTGTTTGCTTTCCATTTAAATTTATTGTTCGAATTTTCTTTTTTGAAATTTAAAAAAAAAAAAAAAAATAAGAAAAAATTGCTTTCAGATTTTTTATCCAAATTTTCTCGTTTCAAATGAAAAAAAAAAAAAAAAAAAAGAAAAAGAAATTTAAAGACTTACAAAATCAACACCAATTGTCGAAAGAAAGGTTGTTCTAAATTCGTTGTCCTAAGGGATTATTTAAAATATTGTGAGGATTATGTTGATTTTTTGAATAAGGAGCGGAAAATTGCAACAAAAAAATATAAACTAAAAAAAAAAAAAAAAAAAAAAAAAAAAAAAAAAAAAAAGTCTTACTGTAAATCGGAGGAGAACACAAGACTTTCCAACCCCGGAATCTCCAATTAACAAAATCTTAAAGAGGTAGTCATAGTCATTCATATCATCCAAGCTCATGATTGTAGAAATTAATAGTTAATTAGTTTTAATGTTATTAATTTTAGAACAAATTTAAAAAATAAAATAATTCGTTTTTGGAAAATCCGACACTTTAAAAATTATTATCGCGTGGAGAAGAGTTCAGCGATTTCCAAAACAAAGTTTTGGATTTGTTTCTTTTATTATTAATTTAGGTGGCTTTGAAAAAAATTTTTGTGAGGGGATTAATAAATCTCTCTATTTTTTTCGCAAAAGAAAGAAGGCTTTGGTTTGAACAGGGAACAAATTTAACTTGATCAGAAAAACGTGGGTTAACTTTAGTAAACGGAATGAATATTTTCGAAAGATTTGAGTACTTTATGAATTCGAAAGCTCCATCACAAATGTTGTCTAATGATATTGGATTAGGTAATGGCTATCCGGTATCCAAGAATTAAAATAGATCAAATGAGATGAATTTTGTGTATTTTTTTTAATCGTTTTCGGCCCAATAGAGTAATCGTTATGAATGGTATTTAGGCCGAGAAAAATTATTCTATTTCGGAAAGTAATTAGCAAAATATATACACATTACTTTGTGAATTAATAAACTGTTTGGATGAAAATATTCTTAGGTTTACAATAAACATTACTTTTCTAAAAATTCCTTTGCTGTTAACCAGTAATATTGAAAAATTCTTTTCAAAAACAAAAATCCCTATTTTATTTTTTTTTTCTTTTTCTTTTCACCTCCTAATGATGTGCCATCAAATAAAACAATTCAAATATGTTTTTAACTCCACCCCGTAGTTCTTATTTTTCTTTTCATTTTCTATCACATCCAAAAAAAAAAATTTTTGGCAAAAATCTTATTTGTAAATAATTAGCAAAGTTTGAGAAAAAGCTTTCAGATTTCTTTTTCATCTAACTTTTGATTTTCGAGATTCAAATTTTTCTTTTAATATCCATGAGGATTCTGAATATGGTCCTTTTTGTTGCTGAGAAAATGACTACTGATTTATTCTAATAAATGGTAGAAAATTTTTACTTGATTTTCCTTCTTGGATTTTTATGCTCAAGTTTGAATAAAGCATTTTGTGAAGTCAAGTTTTCAGAAACTCTGTAAAATTAGTTGTTCTTCAAAATATTCTTTTTACCGGGAATCATTGATAAGAAAAAGTTCCAAGATTTATAAAAATGGAAATTGAACTGAAAATTTTTTGAGATTTCTAAGGATTTATCCGTAAAAAGAAGGAATTTCCAATTGGAGTAAGAGTCTTATTTTCAACATTTATGACAAATTAAGGAAAAAAATAACCATAACCAATTGCAGGATAAATCTCAAAAAATATTCTAAAAAAAAAACTTGAATTTTTGAAAGTATTAATAAAAAATGTAGGTGTATAATAATCCGTGACAGTGTTTGTATTTTTTAAAGAACACAATTTGTTGAATCACAATATAACAAAACCTTCAGAAACCATCTTGGTTCCCTAAAAAAACAATATATTTTACAAGGGGTTGGTTAAAAAAAGATTCTGTAAAAATGAAAAGTACAAATCCTTTATTGTTATCTCACAAAATATTATATTAATTTTTGGATATCAGATAGTTAACACCTTAACAAATACCATTAGATAACATTTGTGTGGCAGTTGGCAAATTCAGTTAGGACTATAGCCCTTAGAAGAAGATAATTTTTAAAAATATGTTCAGGGATTAGTCTCTATTATTTTTTTTTTGACCAATTTCGAAATAAGGATTCCTTTTCTAGAAATAAATTTATTATGAAAAAAAAAAGGTTTTAAATCATGATGATTGACAAAAAATTTTCTCCCAATCTATAAAATTTAGGTAAAAAAATTCAATAGAGATTAATCCCATAAGTGAAAAGTTATGATCTTTTTTTTTTTTTTTATTAAATTAAGGGATCAACATCTGCTACAGAGAAGTGTAAAATTGAAGTATGTTGACATCGGATGTAAAATATATTAGTTTGAATGTTTCTAAAAAATCGATTAGTAAAATAATACCAAAAATTGATATAACCAATAAAAATTATTCTTGTATAAAGAAAAATACCAAAAGAATTTTAGAAAAAAAACTATATATTAAGATAAATTTAAAGGCTGAACCATCAATATTCAGATCTCAAAGATTAAAAAATATCTTTCATAAATTAGTCTTTAAAAAAAAAAAAACCCTTTCAAAAATAGTGATAACATGAAATAATATAAATTGAAAAAAACAAAAATTATTTAGTATTGAAGAACAATTATTTAACTAAATCTGATTGATGATCCACTTTTGAATATATTGGTATATAAAAGCTGGAGATTTTTAAAAATTAAAAAAATAAAAACAAAAAATAAAAAAAAAACATGTGAATTACAATTTTTAAACAAACATTTTGTATTTTTTATTTGTGAACTTTCACTGAAAAAAGGTTAACAAGAAGATTTTTTTTTATAATAATTACATAAAATTTAAAAACAATCACCTTGTCACATTTTTTTCAATCTTTCTTTTTTTTTATCTACAATCATTTTTTTTTTAAATTATAATTCTTAATAAGAGAAAAACAAAAAGAAAAGAAATGTATGTTTATATATTTTATTTCTTCATTATTCATTTTTTTTTTTTTTAATAAAATTTGGATTTTTTCATTAACATTGATATTTATCTGCGATGTAACCAAGACTTATAATACTATGTACTATTTATAACATTTTAAAACACCGTAAATTTGATTTAATTAACTATTTTAAATGTTTGGGGTTGTTTGATTTTTCAACAAAGTATTTTTGATTTTTCATTAAAATTTCTATCTGTAACAAATTGTTTTCTTTTTTGAAAAAACACAATAGAATCTTTTTAAATACATCAGTCTAAATTCAAAATATTCCACAGAAAGATTAAATATTAAATGATCGATCTTAAGATTGTTTACTGTTTCTTTTCTTTTTTTTTTTATTGATAAATCCTATTATGTTTATTATAAAATTTAGAGTAATTCCAATTAAAATAAGATTCTGAACCAAAAGACAATACTTTAACAAATTTGTACCTTTCAAATTCGATTCGATAACGATATTGTTTATTTTGTTGTGGTTTTGTTTGATTAATATTGTTTAAAGTGTACTGTTTTCATAATTATTTCCTAATTTTTTTTCCAACATAAAATAAAATATCACAATAGAATGTTGAGATAAGAACAAAATGCCAATCACTTAACATTCTCCAAAGTATATAAAATAAACTAACTTAACATTCTATTGTTGAATTAAATTGTACTTCTAAAAAAAAAAAAAATGATAAATTGTTTTTTAAAAAGTAAAGTGATCATAATAATGCGTGAACAACGACTATAATCCGCCTTTCGAAATATAATCACGACGCCGTTTTTTTTTCTTGTTTTTCCAATTAAATATCCAATTTGCTACCCAATAATATACCCAAGTTTAAATCAATTTTGAAAGGAAACTCATTGATATTTTCAGTACTATTATTTTCGAATTAATAAATCAAAAGTTTTATTTCAATTTCCAAAATGAATATCAATTATTACTTTTACAACCAAATTAGCAGAGTAAAAACTTTTTTGTTAGGATTCAAGAAGGAAATTTAATTTATTGTCTCAAAAAATCATCTCTAAACGATGTTGTAAAGATCTTTGGGTTTTCTTCAACTTATCAATTAGAAAAATATTTTGGAATGTAAACTAAAAATTTTCATTATTTAATTGGCTATTAAGAGTAAAATTTAAATAAATAATCCAATTATTCGAAAATTTTTCATCATTTTATCATTTTTTTTTTTGTTTTTTTATGATGAATAAAAATTTTCAAAAAAATTTACTTTATTTTTTGAGAAAAATTTTACAATTTGATCCTTCATTAATTAGAATTTTTTTTATAAATAATAGTACTTTAAGAAACTAATACCATATTTAATTAGGTTTTATTGTTGGTTTCTTAGATTGGTTGATGTAACGCTTTCTATAACAAAAAAACACACCTTGTATTTTGAAGCATAGATTAAAATTTTCTGCACGCATAACCTGAACAACAGTACTATAAATACTAATAATCAACGAGACATAATAAAAATAAAAAATGTTGTTTTCAAATGTTTTTATTAATTTAAAGCAAATAAGAGTCTAATTCACTGATATTTTTATTTGTAAGACCAACGTGATGGATTTATTTTAGATAGTCCATAAATGAACTTTATATTTTCCGCTTAGTTAATTACCTAAAAATAACAAAAATTTTTTTTTTAAAAAGATCCAAATAAAACCAAAATTATTTAAAAATTTCAAACAACAACCAAAAAATCACATTTTAAGACACCTTATCCCCCCAATCTATTAGTCTGACACTCTTTTAATTTGATTTTAGAGAAAAAAATAATATACTGGTATTTGAATTCAAAATGCGAAAAAAATTTCCTTTCCCTTTCCAAATTTTCTTTGATAAATAGAGTTTTCAAAAAAGTAGATTGGGATTCTTAAAAAATCTGTTTGATGTTGGAAATTGAAAATCAAGTGAAAAAAGTTTCCCATTTGAAAATTTAAATACCAATATTGTCAAAAAAGAGAATTTTAACAACCACTATTAAAACCCTTACCAAGAACAAGATCGATCAGATATGAACCAAATTAACGAGTTACCACCTCCAAAACCAGATAATATTTTTTCAAATTTGAGGGATCGTTAACCTTAAAAGGGTAAAAATAAAGAAATTAATAATTAGACAATTAAGGAACAAATTATCAACTTTAATCTCAAATATGAAAACTGATTATTATTATTATTGTTTACAGTTAAAATTCTATTGATTTGTTCTAGTTCTCTAAAACCAATTTAAAAAAGGAATTAAAACACTAATAAAAAAATTTGAAAGAAAATAGATCACTTTATTCATAAAAGTATTTTTTTTTTTCATTGAACCTACCTTTCAATTGTTTGAATTTATGTGACAAAAGGTAGGCCTACGAAAGTGCTATCAAATTATTTCTATTAATTAAATAATATTTTTCTCTTTTTGAAAAACAAAATACAGACTTTTAAAACAATAATCAAATTTGATAACTAT
Source organism: Anaeramoeba flamelloides (assembly GCA_027625915.1). Lineage (NCBI taxonomy): Eukaryota > Anaeramoebidae > Anaeramoeba > Anaeramoeba flamelloides. The sequence goes on from JANTQA010000008.1 coordinate 3,714,888, forward strand.
TTACGAACAGATCTATCAAAAAGATCATTATGATGAGAGATAAAAACATTTTTTCTCAATTATGTTTCAACAATTAGCTTTCTCATTTCTGTTCTGTTCTCTTCTATTTTTCACAATTTCACAAATTAATTTTGTCCCTTCAGACTGTCAAAAGTATTCCTTTTAATTTTTCTACTTTCCTTGAATAACAATTCTCCCTTCTCAACATCTCTGTAAAATTTTCTCAATTCCAACACAATCCAAAGAGTCAGAGCAATAAATCAAGAACTTCAGATTAAAACAATATCTGATTCTTTGTTGAAAGGAGAAATAGAAATCTTTGGTCCAAACCAAACAACAGAATTCAATGTCTTTCAAAAAATAAACCTGAATTCCTTTCAATCATCAAATCAGGACTATAAAATTCTCTTTCAAAAGTAAGCTTTTTTTTTTTTTTTTTTTTTTTTTTTTTTTTCTCTCTCTCTGTTCGCTTCTGTTATTTTCAATAACTTTTAAAGTCTGTTTCTAGAATTAATTCTATGAAAGTGGATCTACTTTTTATTTGAGAAAACTCGTTAAATGGTGTGCAACCCAATGAAAATTTCAAGACACATTACAAATTTCATAATTTTTAATTGATCATGTCAACAAGATCTAACAAGTTTATAAATGAAAAGATATTAGGTTTTCAAAACAATCTGTTTTTTTGGTTTTTCTTGAAAGTGATCAAAATAATGCGATCCGAAAGACTCAAATCGTTGTTTAAATAAATAAACGGTGATTTTTTTTCTTCTTGTTTCAATACAATCTCTAATTTAGTATTCAAGATTATACCTAAATCCAAATCAATTCTGATGGTAAAGTCTTTTGTTTTTTTGAAGTAAATTTGAAATTATGAACCAAATTTTTTTATATTTTTTTTGATGATCGAAATTGTGTCAAAAATTTTACTCTATTTTTCTGAGAAAAATTTTACAATTTGATCTTTCATTAATTGAATTTGTTGTTTTAATAATAGAACTTTAAAGTACCAATACTAGATCAACTTTGGGTTTATTATCAATTTCTATGATCTTTTAATTGATATGTATTCTTAGAAAAGATACACTATTTTTAATTTACTAACACAGGCCACATAATTGTGTCAGACAATTTTGACAACCGTAAAAACCAAAAAAAAATCATTGTTTGTAAAAACTTATTTTAAGTATTCAAAAAAAGTTTGTTCACATCTGAACCAAAACGAAAGGAGGAAATTTGTAGTGTGTTCCAAAGAAATCTTTTGAAAGGTAGGTCCTTAAGATCGCTTTTCTGATAGGACTTTTTAAACTAAAATTAATTGTTTGAATTAAACCTTTGTTATAAACCAATACCACCTTTCGAAATGAAAATTCTTGGGCATATAAGAAGCAATGTGTTTGGCATGGTTTAGAAGTCTCAGAAAATTTTCTTCAATGAGATTACTTTTGAAAAACAATTACATTTTTTTTTATTTGGTGAAAATTCAGGCAGCTAATTTGAATAAGAAGTACCAAAAATTCTTTTTGATTTTTAAAATCTAAAAATACCTCAAAATAATTTTACAAATGAAAAGTCTCTGTAAAAGCCATACTAATTAATGTATCTGATTCTTTGGAGAGGTTAAATATATTTTTAATTTGGTTTCATAAATTTTTAGAATATAAAATTTATTCATTTTTTCCAAATTTTTTCATTTTCTGTTTTTGTTTTCTTTTAAAGTTAAAACATACTTTACATTCCAGAATTTATTATATTAACAAAATTTCCCAAAGTTAAATTAAAAAAATAGATAAATCCAAAGTCGAAAAATATAAAAAAAATCAATAAAAAATACGAATATTGATACTTTTTTTCGACAAATTTTTCTCTAATTGATTGATCTATTCTAAAACGAAAATTGTGAGTAAAGATTGTTCCCCAATCCCCAAAAAATATTTGTAATCGTTATAGTGAAGTATGAATTCATACTTTTTTATTCTTATTTGAATTGCATGAAAAGTTAAAAAAATTAAAAATGATCTTCAAAAAACTATTGAAATAATCAAAAAGATAAGAGTTCATATTCATTTTAAAAAAGTGAGAAATAAAAAATTTTCCAAAATATTGCTCAGACTTTTGGTTCACACATTTTAATAAAATGGAGTAAATCTTTCTAAAACTTTTGGTACTCACTTTTTTCTATTTACAGAGGATATGGAAAAAATATTTTTCTGATCTTCTTTATTTGGTTATTTAGTTATAGTTATACAATAAACATCCATAATAGAAAACAAAAAGAAAACAAATCATAATTAAACAGACTACAAAAAATTCTTAAATTTATATGAACGGGGTTTGGTTGAATTTATTTTTTTAGATATAGATACAATTTTGAAAAAACAAAATTTAAGTGAATTTTATCCAATTTAATATTCAAATAAACTCTTTTTCAAATAAAAGGGCACAAAAAATTTTAAGAATTATTCATAAATGAATCAAATTAATTGTAATATCATTCTAAAATCTAAGAAACGCTTTAAAACATAAAAAAACACTCAAATGAATCTTTAAAACTCATTAAAACTAAACAATAAAAATTATAATTCAATATTTTAAAAATTGGTGTGCCCTTTTATTTGAAATGAGAAATCTCGTTTTGTAAATTGTAATGAAAAAAATTATAAATCCAATAAAAACCTTTGAACAAGGCGAATTGGGAAAAAGTTCTCAACAATTTTATTGATAATTCTTTAAACGTCAAACTTTTGTTCTTTAAAGTCTCATATTCAATATAAAGCCACAATTCATCTGATATTTTGTTGGAAGGTTTTTTCTTTATTTCTCTTTTCTTTGTTCCATGCATCAATCCAATAATGTTCTTTCTTAATTCCTATTTCTAACTCATTCGAAATCAAACTTAAACTGTTTCAGTTTATACACAGGTAGATTATTTCCAAATTGGTTTTTTCTGATCTTGCTTTTTCATTTTCCAACTGTTCAATATCCAAAAATAAAAAAAGCAAAAAATGAAAAAATGAATAATTAAAATGAAAATTACCAATAAGTAATTATCTTATTAACAATCAAATTCGATGATATTGACTATTTGAGAGGTGTGCCCTTTTGTTTGAAAAATAGTTTACTTGCAAATCATCTATACCATTAATTTCTTTCTTTCTTTTTTTTTTTTTTACAAATATATTTGTTACCAACAAATGAAGGAATCATTATAACAATACTTTTTAAATTTCTAAGGATTTTTAAACAATATGCAACCAAAATTTGACTTTTGTTTTGAACTTTTTATTTAATTAATATTATTAAGAACAAGTAATTTAAGAAAAATTTTCAAACTAAATAAAATATGAAATGGAAAAAATAATTTTGAAAATTATAATAACAAAATAATACATTAGAATTTTGTTTTCAGAATGAAAATTTTCAAAAATATATTTTACTTATTTTTCATTTTACTATTTTTTCAATATTCAAAGAATTTTTCAATTTTTTATATGTGAAAATTAATTTTTGAGAATTCAAAAAAAAATTCCAGTTCATAGTTTCAATTTGGAATAAGTAAATTTGAGATAATCATATATGTTTGAAAATTAATTAAAAATATTTAATCATATTTGCTTATATAAATGATATAAAATCATTTTAAAAGGGGAATATTTGTTATCTTCATAGATACACATATATTCCTAATTAGAATTCTCCATATAAGCATTGCTCGTTTTTATTATTTATTTTAGTCTGAATTGGATAGAATCTGACTTATTTGAAAAATAAAAAAAAGAGCTTTTCTTTGAACACGTATTTTTCCAGTTACTATAAATAAACAATATTTCATTATTATTTGGCACAGCCTTAGAAATATCGAGTTAATGAAATGGACTTTTTTTTAGAGGTTAAATAATAAAAGATTGAAAAAAATATCCTTGAGAAATCATTTTTTTTCTTTCCCTTTTTTCTAATAATTTTCCTCAATGTTTCATTTGTTTTGAAAAATATTCAAAATACTTGAATCTGTAGGCTTATCAAGTTTTTTATTTTCCGATTTTATTTTAAACTTTATTAATTGTTACTTAACTGAGTAATTAAAAAAAAAAAAAAAATAGTATAGACCAATAAATAACTTTAAATTTTACACCCCCTTTTAACGAAAAAAAAAGTTTTTAAAATAATTTTGTTGATCAGCAAAATAGGAAAAAAGAAAAGAGTATTTAAGGAATATTTACAACAACATACAAAAATAAATAAAGATCCTATATATAGTCTTATATTCTGATTAAAATTAACTATTAAGAAAATAATTTACAAAATCAAAAAAAAAAAAATAATTACTTATAATTCGAAAAAGGAGTTTATAATATCCAAAATAATTTCATAGGCGTGTTATTGTAATATTAATTAAATAATGTTTTATTATCATTTAATTTATTTTTTTTCAAAATACTGCTTAAATGAAAATGTTTTTTTAAAAATTATATGAACACCAATTATTTTAAAACTATTTTACTAAGTAAAAAAATAAATGTAAAAAAAAAAAAAAATGAATCTTTTTTAAAAATTTTAATTATTGATTTTTTGTTCTATTATCCTCCATAAAAAAAAAAAAAAAAAAAATATACAAACAAAATAAATAAAGTTATTTAAATAATAACACTCAGATAGCAGGTCGAGACAAACATGATTTTCAATTGATATTTGATAACTACAGTAACAATACCAAGAAATATAAATCCAAAAAATCAAATAATTATGTTTTACTAAAAATCAAAAAAACAATTGAAACAAAAACAAAGGAAACTTTATTATCTTATAAATTGGTGGATAAACAATTATCAAATATAAACCGATTCAAAAAATATCAAAATAAATTCTATTTGATCGTTATTATAATAACTTTTATTATCATTATTTCTATTTTGCACAATATAATAATGTCACTTCAAGTAATGGAAAAATGGATTTGGTTTCGAATATCTTTCTTATTTCAAAAATTTTTTAAAATGGAAAATTACACAGCAGATTATAATAACAAAATCAACATTAACAAAAATAATAACAAGAACAACCATAATAATGTACACAAATACCTAATTATTGGCGCTGGTCCGGCTGGTCTATCATTTGCATCCACATTATCTCGAAAGAACGAAAATAACTATATAATTGTTGATCAGGGAAAAATTATACAAGAACGAAATCATGAAGATCCAGTTGAAAGTATTTTAGGAATTGGTGGTGCGGGATTATATTCTGATGGCAAGTTTTCATTTTTTCCAGCGGGCACTGCTGTATGGATGTTAGAAAATATCTCAAAGGCATATGGTCTTTTAAAGCAAGATTTGCAAGATTATCTAAAAGAAAAAATTCCAAAATTCCCAAATATTGAATTATTAAGTAAATATAAAATCAGTGAATGGTTTTTAAAACCCTATCCTAGCTTTATTATAAATCTTAAAAAAAGAATAAAATTAATTAATAAACTTTATAACTATATTCCAAAAAAGAATTTATTTTTAAAATGCCAAGTAATATCATGGGAAAGAAAATCAAAAAAGGAATCTTTAATCTATAAAGTTATCGTAAAAAATTTAAATAATGAACAAACCTTTAATTTATATACCGAGAATATTGTTTGTGCCGGTGGTAGGTTCCATCCATTGGATATAAACAAAAATCTAAATAAACAGTCTCAAATATTCAAGAGATTTGAATTTGGCGTTCGAATACATTTTCCAAATGACCATCCTATAAATAATCATTCAAAAATAATGGATCCCAAATATATGTTTTTAAAAAAGGATATCGAATATCGAACCTTTTGTTGGTGTAAAAAGGGTGAAATAATTTTAACTGATCACAATGGCATTAAAACTTATTCTGGAAGATCGGATTGTATCGAAACAAATTTCTGCAATTTTGGCTATAATATTAGAATTAAAAATGAAAATTTATTAAGTAAAAATAGTTTTCAGAAAATTAAAAATATTAAACCTTTTAAACTTCAATTGATTAAAGTGCTCCAAAACAATGATCTTTTAATAAATAAATATGGGAAGAAATTTGGACACTTGTTAATAGAATGTTTAAACAAAATTACACAAAAATTTGAATCGTTAACCGATGAAAATGTTTATTTAATCGGACCAACAATTGAAGGTGTGGGAAGATATCCAAATATAGATAGAAACTTGAAAATTAAAAATCAAAATATTTATTGTATCGGTGATTGTTCGGGCATCTTTCGTGGTATTATACCATCAATGTTGAGTGGTTACCATTTGGCAACACAATTGAATAAATAATTAATTTATCATCTAAAACAGTTTTTTTTTGTTTTTTTTCTCATATGAAGGTATTTTGGTAATAATCTATTTTATAATTATTGATAAATATATTATCAAAATTATCTGATATTTTTGTTCTTTATTATTGATTTTATATTACAAAACTGAAAAATATAATTATATGATGTATTTTATTTTGAGAGAAGTAAATTTACTATTTTTTTTTGAAAAGTAAAAATTTATAAAAAGTATTTTTAGCTTAAAAACAGGGATATTGATGGGGGGGTATTTTTTATTTGATTATAAATCAAGTTTTCTAGTCATTAATTCATGAAAATAATTATATTTTTTAGTAAATACTAAATATTTTTTAATGAATAAATGTAACTTTTTAATTATGGAAATTACTTTTAGGTATATATATATATATATATATATATATAAAGATAGATAAATATCGTAAAACAATGGAATAATGTTTTTTTTAAAGAATTTGTTTAAATAATTATTCTCTTCAAAAGTTAATTAGAATATTGTTAAAATAAACTCTTGATTCACTATTTTTTTAGGAGCAACCACAAGAATATTTTGCTAAAAATTGAAAATAAATAATATATTTTCATCATTTTATTATTTTTGAGTTAGTAAAATCAGAATAATTTAAATGTCATTAAAAAGGATGTGAATCAGCTAGTTTTCCTTAAAAATTCAAATAAAATCAAAGAAAGAAAAGAATTTTATTTCAAAAAGAAATTATTTTAAAATTTTAGAGATAGAAAAAATACAACTCCCTTTTTTATATGTAAATGATAATGTAAACAACCTAAATTAAACAATTTTTATAAATATTAATAGAAAATAAACTATTCCTTCTATGACCGGGGTTTCAACTTTTTAAGTTTTTGTTATTTTCTTCAATCAAAAAAAAAAAAAAAAAAAAAAAAACAAGAATTAATGTCATTACTATCAAACATTCAAATGTTACATATGTTTTTCTTCCCAATGTTTATTGTAATTTTATAAATATATTTGGTAATAAATAATTACAAAAAGTAAATACTCATGAATGAAAACTGGGTTACAAACCCCCGATTTCTATAATATCGATTTTTTCAAAGAAAATTTTACTTTAAAAAAAGCAATATAAAAGTTTTACAGTCTTAATCTATACTAAATAACGTTTTATCCTTTAGAATTCGAAATTGAAATTGCTGTTTTCGAAAAAAATTTTCCAAAAAAAAAAATAAAAACTTTCTTGTGTATCTTCAATTTTAATATTACAATAGATTGCATTTTTTATTATAAATAGTTTTTTGAATATATATAATATTACCCAAAAAACAGGTAACAAAACTTTTTTAACTTTGTTCAATTTAAATTCTAAAGAGTAATATCCATTCAATTCCAAATTAATAGAATTTTAATTTTTTTTTCACAAACAAGCAAAAAATGCGAAGGTTTATTATTTTGTATCATTTTTCTTTATGAGTTTATTGACCAACAATTTCACGTTATTTTTAATATTTGGATAAATTTTTAAAATTATTTTTGGTTTTGATTTCTGGGAATTAGAAAAAATTAAAAATACCAAAATTGTGGCAAATAATATATATATATATATATATATAGATAGATAGATAGACCTTATTACTCCAAATAACATAATTGCTTTGAAATAATATTGTAATTTAAATTCTTTTAAAATTATTCTGGATCTAGAATTTACAAATAATTATCATAGAAAGAAAATTATTAAATTTATAATTGTATATAAATGCTATAAATAAAATAATAAATTGAGAAAATATTTTGTAAGATTTCAAAAAAAATTCTTAGTTTCTGGTGATTTCATAATTTTTTTCTTGAAAACCACTTTGAACAATTACAAATTTAAAAGGATAAATAAGAAAATTAGTGTTTGGTAAGATTTGGTAAAATGATTTAATTGTTATTTTTGAAGAAATTTTACATAAAAAAATCAAATTTTCGAGACATTGAAGACTTTTTGACATTATTATAGATATGAATCACTTTTTGAGATTATTTATTTCCTATGAGTTTAAAAAATTCCAAATATAATCTGGAAGAAAACCATTTATAAATTGAATGTTTGGTAGTAATGATATTAATTCTTGTTTTTTTTTTGTTGAATAGTGTTTAAAATACAAGAAAGTTAATCTCCAACCAATGTAAAAAATAGCGAAATTTCCATTTACGTTTATTAAATTATTGTATTTGAGTGGTATGTATTCCACTCTACCCTTAAAAAATTTTTGAATAAAATTTTTTTTTTAAAAAAATCAAATTTTTTCTTTCTTTGTTCAAATTCTCAAGAAAACACATCCAATTCCTTACATCCCTTTAACGGATCTTAAAAATAATTTGATTTTATTAACTTGAAAATAATAAAACCCATGAAAATAGTTTATTTTTTTTCAATTTTTCGAAAAATATTTTGGGAGTTTGTTGAACTGAAATAGTTAATCAAGTGTTGACTTGTACAATATTTTAATCAAATTTTGATGTGTATATTCTTTAAAACAAATTATTGAAAAAAAAAAAGCATTCTCTCTGTTTTTTAAATCTTATAAAGAAAGAAAAGTAATTTTTTTAAATTATTTTTTTTATTCTTGAACTTTATGGAATTGTACACAAAAGTTTTTTTCATAACCATTAATTATATCGAGAAATGAATGATAATTTTTATAAAGATCTTTTAATTGAAAACATGATTATTTGTCATAATCTTGAAAATAATAGTAAATTTTTTAATCACGCTTTAGCTAATTTTGGTAATTCAAATATAAAAAAAAAAATAAAATAAAACTAAAAAATGGAAAAAGAAATTATTATTACTTATTTAATCTTTCTATTTTTATGTTTTTACTTTTTAAAAAAATATTTTTGTTAATAATTAGAGCATTAAAAATAGTAATTATTATTAAAATTTCATATTATAAAAATAAATAGATCTATCAATATGTAAATATAAATGATAATATCTATCTAAATATATATATATATATATATATGTGTGTGTGTGTGTGCGTTTACATGTATGTGTGTGTTTACATTCGTGCATTTAATAAAGATATAGATTTTATTTCCATAAATTATTCATTAATTTTTCTTCTAATTCAATTTTAGTATTTTGTAATTTTTCATTTCTGGTTTGTAAATCTGTGATTTTGGATTGTAAATCATCACAGTTGTCTAATAATTGGTGTATTTGGTGATTGCCTGTATCTTGCAATACCTTTTTCTTTAAATTTTCAACTTTATTTTTATATTCAAGGGCCACACCTCTTATTCTTTCTTTTTCCTTTAAAGTGGTTTTGAGTTCTTTTTGAACAACGGAAATGTCATTTGTTGCGATTTTAACTTTCTCCTCAATTTGATCAACATTTTGGTTAGTTCCGAAAAGTAATGATTCATTTCCCTCCAGCAGCTCGTTATTTTCATCTAAGAATTTGATCATGTTTTCTTGAACTTTTCTTTTTTTCATTTTTTCGTCAATTAATTGGTATTCCGTTTGCTGTATTAGTCGTTTCAATTCTCGAATACGATCTTCTCCGCCAAGATTCTGTGAAGAGGCTAGCTTTAATTGTGACTGTAATAACGTTTTGTTCTTTTCTATAAGCTGCCCCGTTTCCTGTAACTTCTCTGCTAATTTTTCGCTTTCATCATACATTGCTACTCTTTCCTTTTTGAGATCGTCAATTTGTTCTGAAATTTGTTCTTCATTTAAGTTTTTGACTTCTTCGTCAGACGAAGATGATGATGATGATGATGTGCTTGAACTTTTAGGTAATTCTTTTAGTTGCTTGATATGAAACATTTTGTTTCTTTTTTCTTTTAATAGTCGTAATTTTTCAAATTTTTCTTTTTCGATATCTTGTGTGATATTATAAATTAAATTTTGTAATTTGTTGACCTCTCGACTCACAAATCCGCTTTGCATTAGACGAAGGTTATTTTGTGGAACATCTTTTTTCTTCAATGATGTTGTCATTCTTGTTTTTGGGATCGTTTTTGTTTCCCTTTTACTATCAGAATTGGTTTTTTGTTCATTCTTGCCTTGTTTGTTTGTTAAGTTTTGGATTGTTCGATAATATTTTTTATTTTTCCCAGCTAATTCTTTGTTTTTGTTTTCTAAATTTTGTAATTTTCTTTCAAGCTCTAAAATTTTGTTTGAATACCCAGATTGTTTTTTTGGTTGTGTTCCTACACTACCTCTCCCTCTCCCTCTCCCTCTTCCTCTTCCTCTTCCTCTTCCTCTTCCTCTTCCTCTTCCTCTTCCTCTTCCTCTATTACTTATTGGGCCGCCCACTTGCCATCGATAATTTTTTTTAAAGGGATTACCTCTTGAGAAAACTGGGGATGCTTTACGAATTTTATCAAATAAGTATGATTGTTTGAGTCTTAACTCTTCTTTTCTTTGGATATCTTCATTTGAATTGTAATCAGGCTTCCATTCATCTCGTTTTTCCTTATCAACTTTCTCATAAGTAGGCCTCGATTTTGGTTTTTGCGTTCTTTCTGTCCTGCGAGAAGAATTGGGGTTTGTGTCCGTATTGCTCTGGTTATAATGGCGCGGGGATCTACTATTAACAGACGGAGATTTTGTACTTGTTTTAGGCTGTGATTTGTTATAAGACCGTCGTGTCTTGGTTGTCGAATAATTGCTTTTTGGTTTGTAAGTGCTACTCTGTGTTGTCCTTGGTTTGTTCTGTGAGTTGGGTTCGCTAGATACCTGATTAGAATTATTAAACGTGCTTTGTTTACCCTGGAGATTATTTTGAGAGATGGCTTTCTCTGGTATTGTTGTTTCAATGGTTGTTTTGTTGGGTTTTGTTTCGATTTGAGTTTTACCTTTGGTTTTGGTTTTGGTTTTGGTTTCAGTTTCAGAAGATGAAGAAGAAGAAGATGATGAAGATGAAGATGACGATGTTTTTTTCTTTGAAGATTCAAATTTTGGTTTTTTTTGTTCTGTTTGTATTTCTCTTTCTCTTTCTTTTTCTTTTTCTTTTTCTCTTTCTTTTTCTCTTTCTCTTTCTTTTTCTCTTTCTTTTTCTTTTTCTCTTTCTTTTTCTTTTTCTTTTTCTTTTTCTTTTTCTTTTTCTTTTTCTTTTTCTTTTTCTTTTTCTTTTTCTTTTTCTCTTTCTCTTTCTCTTTCTTTTTCTTTTTCTTTTTCTTTTTCTTTTTCTCTTTCTTTTTCTTTTTCTCTTTCTCTTTCTTGTTCTATTTCTTTTTCTTTTTCTGTTTTTATTTCGGTTGTGGTTTCTTTTTCTTTTTCTTGTTGGTCTTTTCGAACGAGCCTAGGCTTTGTTGTTTCTTCTTTTTTTTTTGGGTTTTTTCGATCTTCTTCCATAGCTACTTCATAACAATCCATACAATAGTACTGTGGAGAAAAGAAAAAAAAAGGAGAAAAAAAAAAGAAGTTTTTGTTAAGAAAAGAAAAAAACCTTTTTACACAAAAAAATTATTTTTAATTTAGGTTTTTACTTCACCAGCATTAAAGAAAAATGGGGTTGCTATAAATGGTATGCTACATTTGAAACATTTCCAACACTTTTTATGACAAACTTTGCCTCTAACTTTTACAGGCCTATCTTCAATGGTCTCCCGACAGCGAAAACAAAATTGTTTTATTGACATTGATTTGCAAAAAGTTAAAAAAATAAAAAAAAAAATTTTTATTCATTTTTTACTATTTTGTTTTTTTCCAATGCTTTTGTTGTCTTCAAAGGAATATTTAGAAAATATAAATACTCGTTTTTGTCATTTTTTATTTTTTGTACCCAAAAACCAAAGAAAAAATTAATTTATTAAACAGTTTGGTTTTCAAAGATTGGCGCTTTTGATTAATTTTTTTCTGATTAAAAGTTAATTCTGAACATTTTATGTGAAACTGTATTTTTAATTGGAAGAACTTTCTCTTTTTCCTCGTGAAACTAAACAGAGAAAGAAAAAAAGGAAAGGTATTTTTACCAATCTTTGATTTGGATGGATTTTTTTTATAATTTTATTTGAAATAAGAAAAAAACCTCATTCTTTTAATTGTTTGCCTCCCAAATTTTCAAATCTTGGTCTGTGAGTTGCTTAAAAAGGCTGAAGAGTGGGAATTGAAACCTTGTGTATTGAAGTTTCGGAGATTGTTCTTCAAATATGCAAACTAAAAAAGATCCATAAAAAAGTATTAATCTTTTGATTTAAAACAAGAGAACCTCATTTGTTTTAATGTACTGACAAGTTTTTTGATCAAATTACCCAAACTGATTAAAATGGGTGAATTAGATAGTTTGTGCGACAATTGATAGAGTTATGATAACCCTTTTTTTAAATGGTTGTAAAATCGTTTTTTGGAGGAATTTCTTCAAGTAAGGCTTTAAAATGCATTGTTTAACATCTCAATAAGAATAAAAGTTTGTTTCACAAACCAACAGTAATTAATTGGTTTTTTATTTTTTTTAATTCTTTTAAAGTTATCAAAAACTAAATATTTTTGGAAACAACCTTTAGTTACCTTTTTAAATCACCCCAATTCGTTAAGTATGTGAAATGAAATGCGATAATTTTATTCGACTTTTTAGGATGCTTGCACAAATATTTTGTTCATTGTGAAAACAAATGTTGCTGTAGGGGCTAACACCCAGATCTCTTTAAAAAGAAGAAAAAAAATAAATACAGATTATTGAACAAATCAATCTCTTGAAATGTTCAAACCAAAAACTTTTTGATTATTTGTATCCTTTGAAAATTGTTGCTCAAGAAATATGCTTTGACTCAGAGGAATAAAAAGGTATCTTTTTGTTTTTTTTTCTTTTTGTGTTGCAAATATTCTTTTTACACCAACCACAAATTATTTTGAAGAGGTATTTATCTTGTTGTGTGTTGAATTCAGAAAATTTTCTTCAATAAAACCAACATGATTTTTGCAACTCGAGAAAAAAAAGAACAAAGCGATTATTCACAATACCAACATCAGAAAAAAATTCAAGGAAATCAATCCACATGAAAATAAAAGGCACAAGTTGGACGATAGTAAGTCGAAGATTTATGAAATTATTTCTATGAGTATTAGAACAAAAAAAAAAAAAGCAGATAAAAACGATCCAGGTAGGGCTCGAACCTACGACCTTCTGATTAGAAATCAGACGCGCTACCACTGCGCTACAGGACCTTGATATAAAACTGCTATTTTAATTCTTATATTATAATTTAAAACAACTACAATTAAAGATCTGATTAAATTATAATGACAATATATCAAAAGCTGTAAACGAAATAATTTTAACACATAGTTATAACCATATTATAATAAAATTATAAAAAAATATGATTTACCCATCCGCACAGAAAACGAGATCTACAAATCATTAAGATTGTCCTAATTATATACAAATTTTTTTTATGAAAAAGAAATCATTAAATTGATCTTATATCATTCATTATAAATAATTAAAACTTGTCTATTTCAAATTTAATCAATGAAACACAAATATCCAATATATTTCATAATATCAAACTAAAGATTTTGTTTTTTTTTAAAAATAATTCTATTGGTCAACCAAAAAATTTGATTTATTGAAAAAATTAAAAAATATATATATTACCCTGATAAGAAATATTGTTATCACAATTAAAGTTTCCAAACTATTTCCAAATTTTCCTCATAAACGTTGTTTTTATTATTTGATGAAATTTGATTATCATAATTCAAAATTTTCTTGAAGATATCTACTTCATATTTCTCTATTGAACTCCCAGTTTAGTTAAAAATACATTTTTTAAAAATCCTTAATTCTTAAAAAAGTTTTCACTTTTTTAAAGACGAATGATCAAAACAGATTTTTAAAAGCACTCACTTTTTTAAAATACATGTATCAAATGATTAAATCAAAGAAAAAGAAAATAAAACTTACAAACGGAATGAAAAAATTTCAATCAAACATCTCAATTAATTTTATTTGTTAAGATTTGAATAGAAAATGAATAATTACCAAACAAAATAAATATTTACAATAAATCTTAACATCAAAAAAAAAATTCAAAAAAAATCCTATTTTCTGACACAAACTAGAATTAGATGAATTAAATTAGAATTCGATTTCTAAATTCATTTCAAAAATTCTTTTGAAATCGAAAGTGCTTTCTTTCTCAAAAATATTTCAAACAAAATAAAAAATAAATGAAGAATTAAAAATAAAACCAAATAAAGAATAATCAACTGTATCAAATTACTACAGATAAGATCAAGAAATAAATGTTTTTTTATGATTTTTCCTTTGGATCAATTTTTATTTTTTTTTGATTTCCATTTTTTTAATGGTTTGGAAATACAATATAATAGGATATATTCCACTTTTAATTTTTAAAATATTAATGTAAGGTATTCCCAAAAAGTGGGGCATTTTTTTTACATTTCATAAAAAATCAACTTTTTTCGTGGAATTATTTGTCAATTGACAATACTAAATCAAGTTAAATATTAATACCAATTGAAAAAATGACTATAGTATTTATTTCAAAATATATTCGATGAAATATTTCCCAAAAATAAAAAAAAAAAAATAGCACTTATAATTGAAGAAAACAATGTACAGCCAATTTCAATAAAAAACTAGAAAATATGGAAAGGAAACAAATGTTTTTTTAACAATAAAATGCCGTAATATATATTCAATTCTATTTGGTATTTGTTGAGATTTAAAAAGTTATGAAAACAGTTTTTTGGATCAAAAAGAAAATAATAAATAGGAATTTTTATTCCTAAAAAATATCAGATAAAGTCATGATCAGTAAATTTCGATATCTTTTATTTATGTAATACAATACTAAGAAACAAATTGAATTATTATCAAGAATCGATAAACAGTTTTTAATGAAATTGTTATTTTTCAATACTTTTTTAAAGATCGAGTTTAATAAATATATTTTAAAATAAATTTACTCCACTTTTTTGAAAATAGCTTATTTGATTAAAAAATGATTTATATTGTTTAGTTTCTGATATATCGTGATAATATAAATTTCAAAAATGAACTTAGAGCCTTAATGATTTTTTAATTAGTTAGTAATATTATTTTTTATTATAAACCCCAATTCAAAATTTTTAACACACCAAAATTCGATTTGTGAAAAAAAAAACTTATTTAATCAATTCAAGAAGATTTACCAAATTAGAACCATTCACTAATTGAAATGTTAACACCTTGTTTATAAATTACAATACTCACAAAACAATAAACAAATAATTATCAATACAAATAAATCATGGGTGTGTTAAAAATTTTGGAGAGAGCAAAACAAAAAAATACATTAGTAAATTTGTTGAAATTCTATTAGGAATATTGATCGATCAAATTGTGAGATACTACCAACTAATTTTATTTTAGTTCTTCTATTAGAACAACTCAACTTTAACCTAATATCAATGCTTGAAAAAAAAAATTCGATCCAGCGAAGCAAATTACGCAATTCAAACAATGAAATGAAAACAAAAACTAAAAGATGAAAAAATGATTTTCATATTTTACAAAAATCAAAATTATCTCCAATTTCAATGAAATTGTATTATTGTGATTGTTTGAAACGTTTTAGCTGTGTGGAAAATTTTGAATTTTAGTTTAATATGTTTATTTCTACTAAAGATATATTATATTTAAACTACCCCAATTTTGATTTTATACACTGTCAATCCAAAGATAGCGTGGAATTGTATCAATATCAAATTTTGATTTTGATATAAATTTTTAAAAAGTTCAATAATGAGAATAATAAAGTTCATATTGAAAATAAAATATTCCTAAATGAGTTAATATTCAAGATTTTTTTTCTGATTTTTCAAAAAATAAATTTTCAGAACTAAAAATGACTCTAAACATCAAAAATTCATTCATAAACGACATAAAATTTCCTCTAAAAAATGAATTTATTTTGGAATACTATAGAAGAATATTTTTCATATCAACTCATTTATGAAAAAATATAATCAATATAAGCTTTCTTATTCTATTATTCTTAGATTTAAAAATCTATATCAACATCAAAATTTGATATTGATAAAATTACACAGTAACCTAATAACAGTTGTATATTTTTTTTCAATTTTCGATTTTATATTTTTGTGTTTGTAAATTCAAAAACTTTTTTCAGTCGATACAACCAATATTTTATTCGAGTAGAAGAACAAATTCAATTGGTTTTAAAATATATTTTCTCAAATTAAATCTTGAAATTGGAGATGAGAATCATTTGAGCAAAAGACACCTTTTTACAAATTTTTCATAATTATTTTGCATATTAATGTGTGAATCCATAGAATCTTTGATTCTATTTCCACCCTTTTACTCAAGTAATTGTTTAGATGATTTAAAAAATATCATAATAAATGAAACTCATAAATTTTTATCTTTTCTGTTCCAATAGTTCAATTTAATCAAAACATATTTTAGGAAGATTAAAAAATAATAAATTTCATTAATAAATTTCGAATATTTAAATCAACAGACGGATTTTTGTTTAATAAACACATTTTAAAAGACAATTACCCAACATATCATATATCTTGATTTCAAAATGCCTTAGAAAATATTTTTTTTGATATAACCAATTTTCTAATCAAAGAGACCCAGTATAATACAGTCAGTTTCACTTTTAAGGCACAAACTTTCAACGAAATTTAAGGCACAATTAAAATCTCAAATAAAATTTCCAAATTCAGATTCTAGTAAAATAAATTGTAAAAAAAGATAATTACAAATTTTGTGCCTTAATTTGATATTTTTTTGTGCCTTAAATTTCGTTGAAAGTTTATGCCTTAAAAGTGGAACTGACTGTAGATTAATTACATATGTTTAAAGTGATTGAATGGATAGTAGAAATAAAAAATAAAATTTAAAAATTTCAAAAGTCAAATCATTTTTTCATTTTTTTTTTCTCGAAATTTTTTGAAATTTGTTTATTTTTTGATTTTTTTTTAAAACCTAATTCATCGAAACTTTTTTTTTATTACAAGATCAATAGTAAGTAAGTAAAACCATGTCATTTAACATTATTTCGAACAGTTATAATCACTGTAGAGAAATATTATTGACCTCTATTATAATTTTATCTAATCTTAAAATTGAAGATAAAAAAGAAAAGTATTGTTTTTCTCAATAGGTTTCTTAAAAATTTTATATTTTTTTAATTTTTAAGAAAATATAAAGATTGATCAGATTTACTTCAAACATGATATCAACTATTCTCTAGGATGTTAATCAATTAATTTCAAAATTATTCTTCAAAGTTCAATAATCAAAAATAAATTGTTTTTTGAAAACAAAATTCTGTGTAAAAGAAACAAAGTTAATTTTTATAGAATTTTTTAATCAAATTTTCAATTTTTCTTATAAAACTATGATTATTTTCAAGTAAAAACGTTTAACTGGAAATCTCCATATTACAGAAGAAATAACTATTTAGCCCACGTTGAATAATAATTATCAATTTTTATACAAAAATATATTTAGTACAGTTTAAAAAATAAATTTACAAAAAGAAAAAATATAGGAAAAAGGAAACAATTCTAAAAAAATTCATATCTTTCAAATACAATTATTTCACAGATACCTTAAATACCAACTATAAAAATTAATAGAATATAATGTATTTCCAAACCTTTAATCATTATGAATTAATAGAAAGTTCGATCAATCCTTGGATTAAGAAAATATTGTTGTTTTTTTATTTTTTCATTTTAACAGAGTAAATGAAAACATGAATATTATAAAAAATAAAGTAAACAAATAAGAAAAATGTGAAAATGGGGAAAATATTTTGATCAAAAACTAAAAAAAAACCTTTTTATTTATAATTTTACAGTCAGTTTCACTTTTAAGATAGAAACTACTTCAAAAATTAAGGCACTATAAAAATCTCAAATTAATTCACAAAATTCAGATTCTAGTAAAATAAATAGTAAAAAAAAAAAATTCCAAATTTTGTGCCTTAATTTGAGATTTTTTTTTTCTAAATCACAATTTAGGAATTCGGGCAAACAAGAGGAACTAAAAACCCCCCCCTTAAACAATAAAAAAAAAATTGAGATTTTTTTGAGCCTTAAATTTTGTTGAAAGTTTGTGCCTTAAAAGTGGAACTGCCTGTATTATTATTATTATTATTATTATTATATATATATAGTAAAAAAAACCTCAAAATATTGCAAAAAAAAAAAGCAAAAATCCGAAAAATGTGAAAAATCTTTTAATCACAAAGTTCCAAAACGGTTTTTATTTCTGAAGTTTTTTTTTTTTTTGCTTTTATTTTAATTTTTTTTATTTAATTTCTATTAAAAAGGTTGATCATAAATATTTATTGTTTAAGTCACACAAAGTTGCTAAGTAAAAAAAAATTAATAAAAATAATTATGATTTCATAATTCACTATTTAATAAAAGGTTTTTTATAAAACAATCGTTTGTAAAGTAGATTAAAATTACTTCTTTTAAAAATCCAATCAACATTTAATTTAACAATTATTAATTGTTATCCTATTTTATATCTTATAAAAAATAAAAAGTAAAAAAATAATTAAAATAGTCTAGTGGTTTCTTCTAACATTGCCAATAAATTAATAATAAAATATAATAAATAACAATTCTATGTGATCAAATTATGCAATTTTCATGAAAAACTAGTTTAAAATGATACTTAACTTTTAAAAAAAGAAACTAAAAAAAGTATTATATTTTCCCAATTCTTATTATTTAACAAAAATTTTGCTTTATTTATCTTAGTTTTTTTTTTAATTTTAAAAACCATCGGGAAATTATAAATTTAACTCTTTAATTTGGTTTCTTAAACTATTCTTTGAAATTTTACATACTTTAAAAATATAGATTATTATTGATGCTGTTTTTTCTAAAGTTCATATTTGAAAATTAAAATAAAAATAATCAAAAAAAAAATGATTATTTTTTAGAAATAATATTTTTCTTAGGATGGATACAATACTATTAGACGATTGGGTGTATTATTGGTGAACATTGATATGATAACATAACTTATTTATTTTTTTTTGTATTAGCTATCCTCTGGTGGAAATAGAAAATTCATTTTTTTCCAATATTAATTAAAAAAATCAAACAAAAAAAAGAAGAAAACTAAATTAAAAAATTGTTACTTTCGATATTTTTTTTTTATTAAAAAGAAATTTATTAATTTTAAAAAATACTCTTTTAAAAATACCATTTAATATAATAGTAATTTGTATTTAAAACAAACCAAATGTAGAATTATTGGGGTTTTAAATTAAAATACTAATTTTGAACAAAAAAAAATAAAATAAATGAAAGATTGAAATTAAAACAATCAATTATAAATTTTAAATTATCATAAAAAAAATCCTTTTTTTTTTTTTTTTTTTTTTTTTTTTAATTTTTAAATAATTTGAATTTAATTATGTTAAAATACATTTTTTTCTAATCTATGAGAAACTAACTGCCTTTTCTATTTTTTGTTCTTCATAATAATTTTTTTAAAAATAAAATAAAAATAAAAAAATAGTTAGATTCAAAATAATAATTCGCTTAATTATCATTTAAAGAATCTTGCTCTTTCTTTTCCTCATCATCCTTCTCCTCATCACCACCACCACCATCATCAACCTCATTCTCACCATCAGACTCCTCGTCGTCCTCTTTACTTTCAATTTTTTTCCTTAATTCTTCTAATTCCGGAATTGGCAAATCTGAGGATATTTGATAGTAATCCTTAGCATATAATAACTCATCTAATACTTGATTACTTAGCTCGCTTTTGTCAAATTCATCAAGGTAAAAGTATCTGATCAATGCCTTAATAGTTTGTGGGCTTCGATTTGAATAGTCTTTAACCTTATCACCAAAATTTCCAACATTTATGAACATTCCTCTATACAAATCCGATCTGGCTTGTAAAATCATTCTATGGCACTTTATTGTTTCATTATTGACATCAATTGAAAAATCCTTTGAAGAATCGTCTTTGTATAATTGTTTTAAATCATTAATTAAATTATTTCTTCCATTTTTATTAAAAAATGTAATATTATCAAAATTCATTTCTTCAAACATTTGTTTGACCAATTCTAATGAATTTGATGAACTGGAATATACCCATTTTAAAAATTCGTTTGTTTTTTTTTGAGATTTGTTGGAAAAATATGTTTCAATTTTTTCAATATTTTCTCTTTTTAATCTTGCTTCAAGTATAATCCGATGCACCTTGAGACCATTTAATGTGAAATCCGTACATTCTTGCCGATTATAAAGTCTAATCATATCAAATGTCAATCTTAGAAATCTTTGAAATAAGGATTTAATTTTTGGATCGCTGGTTAATTCAATCGATGTTTTACCGTCATTGTTGATCGTTGTAGGATTAGCTCCATGATGAAGCAACAGACCAATCATTTCAATAGGCGTTTCATAAGTTACAGCTTCGTGTAAACATGTATTGTTCTATTGTGTGAATTTAATATTTATACAATAATATGATAATAGTTTTCAATCATTATTTATTTAAAAAAAAAAATTAAAAAAATAAGAAGAAAAATATTTGAGATAACAAAAGATAATTTTGAAATTAATTCAAAATTTAAACAACAAATTTTTAAATTGAATATTTTTTTGAAAATTAACAAAAAAATTTTAAAATATTGGCTCAAAATTAATTTTCTTTTTGAGTTATGCACTACTAAATTCTAATTTAAAACATTTAATTTTATCCCCCCCCCCCTGGAAGAATCACACTTTTATGGGGGGAGAAGAGTTACAAATAAAAAAAATCAAGTGGTTACTTACTAATACTGAAATACTGAAACACGTAGGTCTGGGTCGCTTGAAAATAAAAAAGAAAAGGCAAAGCTAACAATTATCAAAATTTAAAGTAAACTAAAATTCAAAATTTTCCACACAGTTAAAAAGTTCCAAATAACCACAATAATACAATTTCATTTAAATTGGAAATAATTTTGATTTTTATAAAATATGAAAATCATTTTTTCATCTTTTTCGTTTTTTGTTTTCATTTCATTTTTTAAATTAAGTAACTTGTTTCGTTCGGATCAATAATTTTTTTGAACGATTGATCTTATGTTAAGTTGAATTTTTCAAAATAGAAGAACTCAAATAAAATTAGTTGATAGTCTCTAATCATTTGATCGATCAATATTCCCAATAGAATTTAAACAAATTTAGCAATGCATTTTTTTGTTTTGCTCTCTCCAAAATTTTTAACACACCCTTGATTTTTTATTTGTATTAATAATTATTTAATTTTTTTTTTTGTGAATATTGTAATTTATAAAAAATTGTTAACATTTCAATTAGTGAATGAGTTCTAATTTGGTATTTCTTCGAGAATTGATTAAATAAGATTTTTTTTTTTCAAAAATTGAATTTTTGTGTTTCTGTGATGTTAAAAATTTTGAATTGGGATTTATATAAATTCAATTAACAAGAAAAAAGTAATTACAACTACTAAACAATTACCCCCCTCAACTGACCATTCCCGATTACTGAAAGCTACTGCCATTTCCCAATTAATATATGAAAAATTTTATTTCAATTTCCAAAATATTATTTTAATTATAAGTTGAAAAAACAAAAAGATCTACATAAAATAAGTTGAAAATGATTTTATTTTAAAAGAAGTAATGATCTTTACAATTCAATTATTAATGCAACTTTTGAGAGATTATTTGGTTCTTCTTTATTGAACTTTGCGATATAATTTGAATTGTTTTGATTTGAATTTAATATTATAAACAATAAAATTTTAAAGAAAAGTATCGTGATTGTGATTTTGGGTGTTCTTAATTAAAGATAGCATTGCTTTATTTTTTGGTTTTTTACCAATTTCTTCTTATAAACCTTGTTCAATTTTTTTTTTTTTTTTTTTTTTTCAGTTTTTTTGTATTTGCTTTTTAAAGATAAAAAAAAATTGGGTATATCTTTTTTGAACAATCGTGAAATTTATGATTTTGTGCTTAAAATACTTTTGAGGAAATTTAAGTAAAAGGGCATATAGAGTATAATTTACACTTCTTCAATAATAAAATAAAAAAAACAATATTTATTTTTTTTATTATCGAAGAAAGGTGATTCGACAAAATTACCTCCTGTTTGCCGTTTGTTTTTTTTTAATTTGAGAAACAAACCGAAAATTTATTTAATTTTCGGTTTATTTCTTTTATAAAAAAAAATGTTGTTAGCTTTTTTTGAATTTAAGAAATAAACCGAGGCACTTGACGTTACTCCACGGTACTTCCTGAAACACTAAAATTTTATTTAGAGTTTTTTATTCAGAGCTATGATTTAGGCAAGATTATAGCTCTGAAAACAATATTTATTTTTTTTTTGATTATTCATAAATAGGTATCTACCTCGGTACCGAGAAGAGAAGAAATAAATCGTGAGTAATAATTATTTAATATTAATTATGAATTCTTTTGTCACTGATTTTTTAATTTGAGTTTATCTTTTTTTTTTTTTTTTTGACTTTTTTTTTTTTGAGAAATCTGATAATAGAAGAAATCACGTAAAGTGATTAAGTTGCTATCTGCACTATTATTATAATTTTATTAATTTGTATTTTGTATTTTATTTTGATTTATTATTATTGTTGTAAAATCAAATCATTGATTTTTACAAATTTTCTTTTGATTCAAAAGAAAAAAAACTATTCTTATCAATGTTGTCGTAAAAATATTATTAAAAAAAAAAAATGTTAATACTTTTGGGATCAATTTAAGTAGTCAATTATAAAAAAGCAAAAATTAAAGTTTGGTAGATTTTTAGTCTTTTTTTATCTCTACTTCCAAAGGGTTAATATTTATTGAAAAAAAATAAAATTATATTTAATTTTCATATTCGTTCTTTAATTAAAATTATATTGTTGTTTAAATATGAATTAATCTTTTTTACAAAATATTATATATACTTTTTTTATTTACAAGTGTTTTAATCGTTTTAATTTTTATTTAAATAGTATAAATTTAAAAATGTAAAAAAAAAAAAAAATCTTACCCACTGAAAGAAATTTTAATAAGTGTCCAAAATTAAATTTAAAAAAATAAAGAGAAATTTAGGATATAATTATTTTTTTTTTCTTGTTAAAAAAATAAAGAAAAATATTTTAAAAGTACTTTCTATTAATGTTTTATTATTTATTGTGATTAAAATTTTCAAAAAAAAATAAAAAATAATTAGTAATTGTTATTATTAAAAACACCTTCATGGAAATCTTTTATGTAAATAGAGAAAAATAAAAATTTTTATTATTTTTTTAATAAATTATTTATTGATTCTATGGTCATTAATATTAATATTTTCAAAACACTGTATTTTGATTTGGGTGTGAAATATTTTCAAATAACCCCAATTGATTTGAGAAAAAGAATTCAAAAAAAATGATCTGTAAAATCCTATTTTCAACAAGTCTACCTGATAAATAAAATGATCTTTCATTTCTAATTGTGTGGGTTTGAATGGAATTAAAAAAAAAAAAAAAAGAAAAGATGAAAAAAGTTGTAAAAAAGTCTCAAATTTTTTAAAAATGGCTAAAAATAAAAAAAAATCAAATTTTCTTTTATGAGGATTTGAATTTTCAATAATTTTTAGTTCAAATCATGGGTAAACTGTTCAAAACCCTCCAATAAATCCATTAACAATTTAAAATAATTTTAAAGAAGCATCAATATTTTTTTGGAATATTCAAAATAGTTTCATAAAAATTGTATGGCAGACAGTTATAAGTTAATAACAAAATTAATTTTTTTAATTATTTTTTTTTTTTTTTGAAGAGGGGGAATTAATTTCCTCTTACAGTGGTTAGTTTTTTTTTTAATTTAAAAGAATAGAGTAAAATCAATGATTTTATTCAATTCTTTTGAATCAAAAAAATGGTCGTTAGCTTTTCTTGAGTTTTTTTGTTTATTTCGAAAAGAAAAATATTTTCGTTAGGTTTTTTTGAGTTTTCTATTTATTTGTGAAGCGTTCTAGGTTTTTTAGAGGTTTTCTATTTTATTTGTGAAGTGTTCTAGGTTTTTCAGAAATTAAAAGAATTGTGTAAAATCTTGAGGATTTGTTTTTATTATTCTTTTGAATTCTAGTAAACCGTTGTTAGGCTTCTTTTAATTGAAATGAAAAAAAAATTTGTGAAAATTTTCAGTTTATTTCTAAAATTAAAAAAAACCTAGGCACTTGACGGCACTTCCTCAACACGACTGTTTATTTATATTGTTATTGTACCTAATAATTTTTAAATCTGATTGACTTTACCATCAAGAGCTATTCATTATTGAATTTTGTCTAACATTATTTAGATTTACATTTCGTAATTTTGAGTTTTCTATTTCCCAATTAATATTTTCATTATCTTTTTTTTGAAAATTTTAAATTTTTTGATATGTATTCAAAGTCAAGAATTTCTAATTTCTTTTTGAGTTTATATCTTCTTTTAAAAATTGAAATTCTGACTGAGTCTATTTTTGCTTCAGTTTTATAAATTATTCTAGGGGAATGTGCATTGATTTTTAAAAAAAATTGTTACTTTTTTTATTTATCCAAATATCAATTGAGTCGAAAACTTTTTGTGTTAGATTAAAAATAACTAAAGCATAAAATAATTGGCAAATGCACATTAATTTAAAAATTCATAATTTTCCTCCATTTAGATAATTTTTGTTGATAAAAAATAAATTTGATTTTTTTAAGTTGTCTTTTACTTTTTTAAAGTTTTTTTGTAAAAGTTTATCTTTTTCTAAAAAAATTCCCAAAAAATTTATTTCAGATAATTGGTTTGATTTTAGAGTTATATCAATAGTTGGATTCAATTTTTTTAATTATTAAAAATGAAAAATTCATTAAAATCAAAATAAAAATATTATGTCAAAAAAAAAACAACTAAACCCTTTTCAGTAAAAAATGGGCCCAGTTTTATTGAAGAAATAGAGCATATTCAATAAGTTTAATTCATTATTATTCTCAAAATAAAATTTCAATTTTTAAATCAAGATCATTTTTTCGCATTAGCAAAATAATTTTTTTTGATTTTTTTTTCTTTATTTCATTTTGTTTTGTTTTAATGTTAACTTCGAAAAAAAAATGTTTTAAAATCCAAATTAACTTGCAGAAAATTGAGGCTTTGTAATTTCTTTTAAAAGCAAAAAATTTACTGTGAAAAAATCTTATTGTTAACAATTTTACTTTTCTAAAGAAATTGAGAAATTTTTAATGAAACATTCCAATAAAAGTGCCAAAAAATTTTTTAACATTTTATTTTTTTGAAATTTATAGTTTGTTAAGGTATTTCTTTTTTAATTATCAACTTTCATCTGAAGTTTATTATTTCTTTTATTTCTAAACAATCTAAGTTTGGTTGATTCTTAAAAAAAAAAAAAAAGTGAATTTTTCATTTTTGGTTGGGATCCTTTGAGTGAAATGGAGTTTATTTAATTAATCAATAATAATTTGTGAATAATCTTGAAATTTAATTAAGAAAAAAAAATGAATTTTATTTGTTGGAATATCTGGTACTAAAATCGATAAATATTTGGAAAAATATTAACAAATCATTCAATGCTCTTTTATCACTAAGAATTCCAAAAAAAAAAAAAAACTTTATCAAAAATTATTCATAAATGGTTTTAATACCGTCTGTGTTTATTTATACGTGCATCTCTTTGTATATATATAAAACAAATTGAATTCATTTATCAATCAAGAGTTTTGTAAAAATATTCTATTAATTTAAATAAAATTAATAAAGTTCAGCAATTGTTTTCATAAAATCAATAATAATATATTAAATATGAATTAAATTTTAATAAATCAAAAATAAAATTTACGTTTTTTATATGAACATCCGCCCCCTTATTTAACAGCATTTTTAATACTTTAGTTTTACCTTTAAATTTACAAATATCATGTAAACAAGTATTTTTCTTTAATTATGGAATATAAATGTTATTGATATAAATTTGAGATGAGAAAAAGAAAAGATCAAAAGATTTTTATCAGAAACGATAACTCTTACAAACTATTTTTTTTTTAAATAAAAGATAATAAAAAAATAACTTTTAAAAAATTGTTTTAATTTGGTTGATATTTTTAAATATGGAAAATATAAATATTTACACACTAGTTATATTATATAAAAAAAGATATTATTATTTAATTAAATATAAAGAAAGAAAATTTTAAGAATGCTTTAATTAAAGATTTATGAAATTTAAATGTGCACATAATAACATTTTTTTCCTCTCACCTTCTTTGTTAAAAAAATAAGTGTAATCTTATTTCTTTTGATCCTGAGATCAACTGGATTTACAAGACATTTGCCTTCTAAACATACAAATGTGTTTCATAAAAGAGATGAAAAAAAAATAACGTCTTGCCAATTAATTTTCAATTTTAAAAGTAGTATAAAAAAAAAATTAGAATTTTTACATTCATCGCATTAACATTTGCATTGTGGTATAATAACATCCTAATCACTTTTTTATTTACTTGGTCCCAACAGCTGCAGTGAAGCGGAGTGTTAAGCTTTTAATTTTTATGTATCAAATCATTAAAATGAAAATTTTCAAAAAGTAGGATAGCAGAGAGTAAAGAAATAAAAACTAAAAATTTATTGAAAAAAAAAAAAAAAGTTTCCATTTATTTGGAAATGGGTAACTTTTTTTAAATTAAAATTTTTACGATCTATTAATTAATAAAAATGAAAAAGAAATATATAATAAAAAGAAATTTAAAAGAAGTCCATTAATCCTAATTAAATTAAAAATAAATACTTTTTTTTTTTTTTTTCAATCAATTCCAAACAATGTAAAATTAAAATTTAGTTAATTTTTTTTAATTCAACAAAAAATGTCAAGATAAATATTATCACTGATTGAAATTAATAATTCAGCAAATAAATTTTAAAAAAAAAAAATTCCTATTTTTTTTTCACAATTAGTTTCTAAAATGTTCAAGAGAAAAGATTAATTGAGATTTTAAGTTTATATTATGTATATATATATATATATATTAATTTTGTAATAATATTGATTTAATATCAAAATTTTTAATTTTGCTCAAAATTTTCGGATTTTTTAAAATAATACTTTTTTGTTTCGAAATTAGAGCTATAGGAGTAAATTAATTTCCTTCATCAAAATAAAAAAAAATAGTTATTAATTGGCAACATATTCAAAGTATTTTTTTTAAATTTATTTGAAAATTTTTAAAAAATCAAGTTTTTAATGTACATCCTATTCAAAATAATTTTTTTAAATTTATTCGTTGAAAAAATTTGAAAATTTTTAAAGAATCATTTTACAGTTTTGCATATTAAATCAAAATTAAAAAAAAAAAAAAAAATATGAATGTTGCGTTTGTAGCATTTGTTACCTCTATATTTTCGATCTCTTCGATAACAAATAATTAATTAAGGTTAAATTGTTCAATTATATTTAAATATAAATCGGAAAAAATGTATTGATCTAATTATAAAAAATAAAAGGCACAGGAAATGTTACAGCTTTTTGTAAAAGTGATCAATATTAGTTTTAAAAAATGTGATAATTTTTTACACTCATTTTAAAAAGGTAAGTGAATAAAGTTTTGAAAAAGTGATACCCACAATGTTTAAAAGGGTGGATCAAACAGTTTGAGCAGCACTTTGTAAAATTTTGGGTCAATCACCTTTTCGTCTTTTATTACCAACTTCTGTAAAACAGCTGTATTAATTTCGAAAAAAGAATTAATGAAATTAATTGCTTTTTAATTTAATTTAATCAAATAGGATTTTTTTTATTTTAGCATTCGTTTATATTTATTATTTAAATTATAGACATTTCTTCATGAATCCAAAACAACAATAATAAATATTAACAAGACTGATAATTTCAAATCTTTTTTTTTTTTTTGGTTGCATTTTTTAGATTTTGCTATCAAATTTACTAAAATATTTGTTTTATAGTTATTAGCTGCTTAATAAATCTGGATTTCTTTTTTGAAAATAACTTTTCTCAAAGTTAAATAAAGAAGAATGATACACTAATTTCAAAAATCTTAATTACTGTTATTTTCCAATTAATATATGAAAATTTTTTATCAAGTTCCCAAAATGTTTTCCAAGTTAATAGTCAAAAAAAAACGACCTAGATCTTTTCAAAACTAATTAGAAATGAGATTTTATGAGATTTCATTAAGCTTTATTAGGGAACTTTTGAGATAAAATTGTAATTGGAATAATTTGAATTTTGCAGTATTTATTTAGAGGTATGTCATCATATTTTTTTGATTTTTAAAATCTCAATTAAATCCTTATTTGAAAATTTTCTTCTAAAGTTTACTTGCTTAATTAGTGGAAGAATTGTTTGAAAAAAAAAAGTATTCATTTTTCACTATCACAGAATTGTATATTAAAAATAAATTTGAACAATTCTGTTTTGGTTGGGGTGCTTCAAAAAAAATTAAAAATTCAAGAAAAATTTACATTCTATATTTAAGTAAAGATAAAATAGAAAACAGAATTGAAAAAAGAATAAAAATTAAAGCAATTTCCTTTGAAAATATGAGGTTAAAAAAAAAATTAAAAAAGAAATTTGTTGTTTGTTTTTTTTTCATTTTTATGTTCATACATTAGTACAGTTAACTTCGGCACCTTTTGTAATGAGAAAATCAACCACTGAGGGATCACATCTAAATTTACAGGCAATGTGAAGACAGTTGTTTTGGTATGGATCACGTGTTTTAATATCGACATTTTTGTTGAGCAGTAATTCGACAATTGGTAAGGAAGAGTGCTTACAAGCAAGTAGAAAAAATTGGTTTAGCTTTTGTAATGAAGAAAAGAGAATTAGACAAAAGTTGTGGTTTTGATAATTGGATTTTGTAAGTTGCTAATTAGTTAAAAGTATTGCTCTTTTTTCAAAAAATTTGATATGTTTTTTTTTGTTTTTTCTTTTGTGTTTTTTTCTTTGGGTGGTTTTGTTTTGTGTTGTTTTGTGGTTTGTTTTATTTTGTTGTTTCCAAACAAAAGACTAAAAATGGCTATTACTTGTGTTTTTGTAAAAGGATTTTCACCAAAAAAAAATTCTTTTACTGACTGCAAATCGTTTTTGCGAATTACAGAAGCAAGAGACATCACCAGAAAAATGAAAATAAAAAAAATGATTTTTGATGGAAAGTGTTCAGATTTGTTCTTGTTGTTCACTCGTAAATAGATTATTAAAGACGTGTTCACAGTTGATCAGTTGTTGTAAAGTTTTGTCAATTGCAAATAATTATTCTTTGAAAAAATGTTCTTGTTACTTTTTAATGTTGAAAGATAATCAATAAAATGAATATTTTGAAAGTAGAAGAACAATTTCTTCAAATTTCTAAAGGTGTATTCTAAAAGCATTTTATAATTATCATATTTTTTCAATATTTTTACCTTTACTAGTTCAAATAGATACCGATGATATTTTTTGATGAGAGTACTACAACATTAAATATAGTGTTTGTTTATTCACAGTATCTGATTTCGATCAGTAAAATCCTAATAACAAAAGACCTTGCAAATCTTTTTTTGTTAAAAAGCAAAAAGGGTTTTGTGATAAAAAACGGAATTTCAATGTAAACTTAATTTATGTATGCAGACAAAGAAGGAAATCAGACACAAAGGTTTTTTAATTGTGAGTCTTAATTACTTTTAGTTTATTATTGTTATTTTTGTGAAAAAATAGTGTAATAAATCCTTTCGATTAAGATTTTTTGATAATTTGATTAAAACTTTGACAAGATTAGAATAATCAATTGTGGTTATCTCTGATTAGAGCCCTTGTTTTTGGGAGTTGTTTATCTGGTTTACAAAGAGAAAAAGGAATAAGTGTTTTCACAAAAATAGTTTTTCTAGATTGAAAAAAACAGTAAAATCAAAATTCCAAAATACTCAATTTTTGCTTGAAGACCAAAAAAAAAACACTCTATTATAATAATAAATGTTGTTTTTATGGTGCTTTTTGAAGGTGTTTGTTTTTTTTTCATTCTTCCAATTAACGAGGCAGAAAAATATTTGGGAATTTGAAAAAAGAAACTTTTTTCGAATTAATTAGAAAATGTTAAGTAGACGGATAAATTCAATTAAATATCTGAAAATTTTTACTTCCATTTTCAATTTTGGAAATTTTTTCTACCTTAGCTTTGAGTAAAGAATTTTATTATTTTAAATGTGAAGAAACTATGCTAAATTGGTTTAACTTGAAAAGACTCTTTCTCAATATGTTATTTTAAAAGTTGAGGTTATAGATTTCAAAAATGGAAATGGAATAAAAAATTTTAATCAATTTATTTGAATTTATCAGTAAACATAAAAAAAATCAATAATTAATACTGTGTTTTTCAAATAATTTTATAAAACATGAGATTTCATAATACTTCTCAGTATAAATGCCATTTAATGTTTTTAGTTCTTTTCAGAGATTGAGTAGAGCAAAAATAGAAGTCAAAAATTTGCGTATGTTTCCCATAAAGCGAAATCATATTAATACTTTATCGTTCAAATTACCATACAAATTATTATTTGAAAAATAATAACCAAATGTCGATCTCTTCATTTAAAAAAGATCCTTTGTTAGAGGTTAGATAAGGTAAAAATAATGAGTTATAAAAAAAGCTTCATTTTGTGTTTAACTGGAAGTATAAATCATCAATATCTAAACTTTAAAGTTGAAAAATATTGTTTTTACATATGTCTCAAAATAAAGATTAGTTGTAAAAAAATTCACTTTTTGAATAGAAACGAATTTTAAGGGCCTAATCATTTACCGTGAATATGCACCATACTCAAGGGGTGGACCGAGACTAAAAAGGGTATTGTGAAATAGCCCTTCTTTTGGTTGACAAAATTCCAATAACAAAAAAAAAATTCCATTGATTCTCTTTGACAAAAATTCAACGAAGAAAAATAAGTTTAGAAAAGTTCAAAAAGGTTTTCAATTTCAATATATCAAAATTTAGAAAAAAAAAATTCATCTTTTCTCATTTTCTATTTCCAAATGGATAAATTTCTTTAATTTAAAACAAATTGCTTTCTTGAATGTCGCAATCAATTTAAATCGATTTAATCTGATTTGTGGTTATTTTGTAATCCTATAAATTTGACCAAGTATGGATTATGTAATATTCTTACCATAAAACTATTTCATTCAAAAAAAGAAAAAAAAGAAAAAAAAAAAATCACCGAGATCTCAAAAAGTACCAAAGAGTGACACTTCAAAATGGACATAGTTGTTTTCAAAATTGTATATTCTAACAATTCTAAAAGGGAATTGAGTGTCTCTCTTTGGAGCTTTTTTCTAAAAATGTACTCATCTTTAGATGTTGATTTTTGGAGATCGATGGTACATCATAGGTTGGTTGGTTTTTGATTGGGGTTATATTAGGGACTCATAAAAATTACTAAAAACTTTGATTCCATTTCAGAAAATAATTTTTCATAGGAATGAATCGACCTTTAACAATTTTTTTTTCACCTATTAGAAATATTTGAGTTGTAACTTTAGATTCTGAGATTGAAAATAAAAACAATAAATAGTTTATTCTTATCTTAATCTTTTATGTACAAGAGTAGATATACTCTAAAAAAAACTAGAACTGATCCTGAATATATATATATATATATATATTAACACCCAAAATAATTCTATTTTCATCAAAACTTGATCCAGAAACCGAAAATTACAAGAAAAAGTTTTAAACAATGATATCAGAGCAAATATTGCTTGAAAAAATATTTGAAAAGATGAGATCAGAAAAAAACACAAGATATTATTATATTAATACAATTTAATACCAATCATAATTATCAGAAAAAAAAAA
The DNA here is from genome assembly GCA_027625915.1 of Anaeramoeba flamelloides. NCBI lineage: Eukaryota > Anaeramoebidae > Anaeramoeba > Anaeramoeba flamelloides. Next base: position 3,747,045 of record JANTQA010000008.1, read on the forward strand.
AAAAGAAAACGGGAAATTAAAACCGATATCTAATATATATATATATATATATATATATATATAGATTTATAAGACAAATTTAAGGAAAAACAGATATAATAAAACTGGAAATCATTGGAAACTCGATTCAAACTAAAAATATTTTCCAAATGTTACTGAATAGATATACACTCGTATATGTGGAAAAGGGAAGTAGATTTCGAAATTTATATATGTTATCAACATAGCCTTGTAATTGATCACTTTATAGCGGAATTCAATTGAGAAGGGAAATATTCATGGCATTTCAATTATAAAAGGGGAAATTTTTTCACTTCCTTTTCTATATTTTACTTTTCTAAAAAGAGTTTTAAAAGAAGTAAGATTATAATTTGAGTTTTCGGTTTCTATTTAAAGAAGTAAACAGATAATGATATGAATATTTTTCCCATTTATAATTTAAATATCAGTAAATCAATCAGGTTAGAGAACGCCAAAAAATGAATTTTTTTCATTTTGGATTCATTGTGCGTAATTGAGATACAAAGGAATTGTTGAAAAAAATAAGCATAATAAAAAAAAATAAGACATTACTAATGAATATTTTCTGATCAAAATGGCTCAGCATGCTGTGAGGAAAAAATTTTTCAAATCATATTGATTTAAGATCATATAACCACACTATTACACAACTTCTCTTTAAGCTAACTGATTGGAAAATTTTTCTTCATTATTTGTAGGAAAATTATTTTTTTATTTTTATTTTTACTTTTTCTTTTCTTTTTTTGTTTATTTAAACTTCTTTTAGTAAAAATAAATGAGGTTTAAAATACTTCTTTTCACATATTTAATCACTCTTTGAGTTAGAAATTAGTTTTTTTTTGGTTTAATATTCCCTCTTTAAGAAAAAAACAAAAACAAAAATAAAAATTCTGATTTATGCAAAGAAAAGTTAAATATTGATATTATTGAAGGCGTTAGATCATTTTATTTATTAATATCTGGAATCAAGGAAAATTTTTCTGATACTGGTACAATATCGACACATAAAAAATTCAGAATTTTTTCCCTTAATTTGAATTTGTTTTGTATCCTAAATTTCATTCAAAGCATATCGCTTAAAAATGAAACTGAAGAATTATTTTTTTTTTATTATTTTTATAAAAGTCAGATTTTTTGATTTTTTTCATATTCAAGATTTTTTTGTGACTTAATTTTTGTTCAAAGTTTTTTCTTTGTAAGTAGAACTAGTTGTAATGTTTTTGAAAGTTTAAGAATAAGATATCATCATTTATGCTATCATAAAAAAGTCATAATAAATTTTGTGATTGTTAACTAAAGATCTAAAAAATTATTTTAGAAATCGGTAGAGTACCTCTAAAATCCTTGGATTTCTTGGTGTTTTATGTTTTATTTGTTAAGTGTTCTAGGTTTTTTTGAGGTTTTTTTGAGGTTTTCTATTTTTTTTCGTGAAGTTTTCTAGGTTTTTTTTACTTTTTGAAATAAACAAAAAATTTTGATAAATTTTTGGTTTATTTCGAGGAGTAAAAAAAAACCTAGCAAAAATACATTGATTTTACAAATAAACATAATAATCAAGAAAACAGAACAACACTTTTCCAGAATTTATTAGAATTAAGTAAAGTAGTTAATTTTACTCTATACCTTATATTCTGTAAAACTTCACAACACACATGGGAAAGTATTTTTCTCCACAAAAATAAATAAAAAATAATTTATTCTCTTTTTAACAGATAACATATTATGAAAATTTTTGTACTTTAAATATTTTATTTAACAGTTGTGGTGGAAAAAACAAACCGGACTTGGAAATAATACCAGTCTATATTTTTAATTATTAAAATTATGAAAATTGAAATGCAATTGTAAAAATTAAAATTAAATCCTTTTTATAAATTACAATTTTTTTTTATCTTAACAATAAAAATACCCAAAGTTCATTAAAATTGGGTTTAAATAGAATAATAATTTAATTTTATGATAAAACAAGTAGATCTGTTTCCTTTGAAAAAAAAATCCCTAGAGTTTTTTAGAGGTTTAGAAATGAATTTGAAAATTGATATTTTTTAAAAATATGTTTTTTGATTGATTGGATAGTGTTTGAAAAATTACTTTTTTCTTTAATCATCATTCTAATAAGTAGGTGTGTTATAATTTTAAAAATTCCCTTCTTAAGAGATTAGCGTCTATCATGATGAAGCCCAAGATTACAAGAATGTTATTATTAGATGTTAATCACTTTAGTGTGTATGGTTCAATTTCTCCAAAAAATCGAATAGAAAAGGAGTAATATTTGTTGTTCTCATCAATTAAAAATGATAATCCTTGTATTAGTAAAAAACTCCAACAATTTCAGAATAAAAATTTGAACATTTCTCCACAAATTTCAAGATTAAATTATCAATATTCGGATCAAAAATTGCACAAAAAATATTTCTTCAATCTGTGTCTAAATGTAGATTCGTTACTAAAAAATTCAATTTTTTTTAAAAAATTAATTAGTTAACCAAGAAATTTTTTTGAAAATTATTTTCTGAAATATTTGGAAACATATTGATGTTACAATTAGTTTTATAAAAAGCAAACAAAACTAGTTAATCATTCTTCGGGTTTTTATGTTGATGGATTATTGAGTTAATCTTTGAAATAAAACAATTATAAAAATAGTTAACTCTTGGAAGTTCTAAAATGAATTATTAAATACCAGAAATATGTTATTTTGTGTTCTATTTTTATATTTGGAAAAGGAATCTGAAAAAAGAACAAAAGAAATTTCCTAAAATGACAATTTTTAATAGTGATTTTTTATAAACCAAGCATTAACTTAGAATTGATAAGGTTCATAATAGATATTTAAGAACTATTTGAACCGTGTAACACTAATACCATTTACACCCAATTACAACATACTTTGATTATAAAGAAATCTATGCTGGTGACACAAATCCCTTACATAAAAGAAATTATTTTGCAATTACACAACAATTTTACAAAAAATAACAATTAAAAATCTTTTCATAGACTTTTTTCATGTCAGGTATTTTTTTCAATTTATTTACTTTCAAATTTTGGAATAATTTGCAAAAAACACAATTGTTGTCAATAAAAAAAAGTGACACAAATTTTTTGCTATTTTTGATATGTGTATTAAACTTTCGAATCATTTTATTCAGAATTATTATTATCAATACTTATTTGTTTTAATTTAGAATCCAAAAAAAGAACTTTATCTCGAGTCCATGGGTTGCACTTCAAGTAGAAGATCTTATTCAAGATACAAAAGATTAATCAACGCCGTTTACAGTGGATCAAAAAAAGAGAATTACAACCGAGTGAGGGCACAAAAATTCATTGAATATGCAATTTCAAATCACCCTCGACTTGAAAAAGTTGCAAAGTATTTGTGTAAATTAATCGAGAGGGATCTAGAAAGAAAAAGATCAGTTTCTCGGATTGAGGTTGGGCTGAAAATTACTGACGAGTTATTAAAATCATGTGCAAGTGAAATTAGGATTTTTGGTTCTCATGTGCTTACAATCATTCGATTAGTGATTAAAACTGAAAAAGAAGAGTTACAAATTCTTGGTGTTGAAACATTTATTCTTATTACTGAAAAATTAGGTATGTTTTTTTTCATGGCTTTTTCTTTTTCTTTTTCTTTTTTCATTTTGATGAGGGAAAGAAAAAATATTTTCTTTTTGTTTTGAATAACAAAATCTTATTTTTTTCTTTTAAAAGCCTTTTTATTATTGTTGGAAATAATTTTTTGTTTTTTTCTTAAATGGATTTGCAATAAAAAAAAAAAAAACCAAAAAAAAGTAATTTTTTAACAAAAACAAAACACAAAACCATTTTTAATGAAAGTATCAAATTCAACCACTTTTTCATTTTTAGTTTGTTTCAAAAAAAGGATCGTCTCTTTTTCAACTCTTTTTTTGAAATTTGTAAATAATCGCGCCCTTTATAAAATAATTTGACAAAAAAACATTCTTCATTAACAAGAACTTTTTTATCAAGTCTCACCAATATTTTGAGTCTGTCTTTTAATCAAAAAATCTCTAATTAAAGCATGAAATAGGGAATAGAAATTTGAATTTTTTTTTATTTCTAATCTTTTCAATAAATTAAATTGAAATTTCAATTCATTAAGGAGGTAAGTTCCAAATGAATTCTTCGGACACATTCCAAAACCCCTCCCTTCCTTTTGTATTAGTCTAGATGTTTAAACGATTCTTTATCCACATATCAAAATAAATTATTGTTTTTGCAAAAAAAGTAGTTTTTTTTTGTTTTTATTTTTATTGTAATTACACACGAAATACAGATAAACACGAAGAGAGGTATCGATTTATTGAGGAAATTATGAAATTTTACTGGTTATTCAGTAACAAAATACAGATAACTGACTTGAATGAAAAACTAATCAGATAAATATCTTCTTTGGAGTATTTCTAAGGGACTTGATAAGTATGGGCTTTACAGTAAAACAAATAACAAAAACCAAAAAACTCTATTTTTTTTGCAAAAACATAATTTATATTAATATGTGGATAAAAGATCGTAAAAACATCTTGAAAAATATAAAAGGATAGTTTTTGGAATATATATTCAAAATTTATTTCGAACCTACATCCTTAATATCATTTAATTCAAATTAAACAAACGTTATTTGATTTTTAGTTCTTAAACGAAATGAAGATTTTTAAAATATTGAAATGTTAAAACCAAAAAAAAAATTAATAATCAAACCAAATAATTTCCTAGTCTTTTTCTATACCTTTCCAATTACCAACCAACAATAATAACCGCACCATGTCCACTTTATTTATGGATTACCAAACACAAAAGATTTATTCTTCCCTTCATTGGAAAATAAACTTTGTTTCTGCCAAAGTGTTCACCTATTTTTTTTTCAAATATCAATTATTTTTTTATAATTTACCATTTGAAGAACAAATAAGAAATAAGTAGAATAAAATACACACCAGATAATAATTGATACCCATATGAAGTAAATCTAATAAATCGATATATTTTCTTAAAAATTAAAAATAAAATTCTTCGGGCCCCTATTCGGAAAAAACAAACAAGGTTCATTTTGATCTCCTATTGAAGATCCAAATAAAATTCCTAATAGAAATCAATATGATTTCTCTACTTTCATTTTCTCATTGTTTCATGAACCTTAGAATTAACACATTTTCACCATGTGACTATTGATCGTGCAATAAAAAAAAAATGCAAATATCAGTTAAAAAAAAATCGAAAAAAAAAATTAAAATGTGAAATATGATTTCAATTTTGAAATTTCCCAAAATAAAATTTTTTATTTCTAATATCCATTCAAACCCTTCAAACACACATGATCCATGCATTACAACTGTGCTTCTTTGATTGAAAAATAGTTTATATTTGGAACTTACCAAATCAAATGACAATACCCCCCCCTCCCAACCAGAAATTTAAAAGGGAAACTAGGAGGTTCTTATTATCACTTTATTTGGTAACCGATCAGGCACAAATAAGTTCAACTGATTATACTTCTTGAGTGTATATCTTTGGTAAATGGTATGGCCTAATTAAATATTCCAATGAAGAGAAGTGCAGCTTTTATTGTTTTGGATTTAGAATTATTCAGTCTAACAAATGATATCACGAAGGAGAATTTATGTAATTTTTGTTCTCTAGTTTTGTCTAATAAAAAAAAGGTAAAAAAAAGATTCTAATCAAGATAGTTGTAATCATTTTTTGATTTACAATTAGGCAATTAGATGGAATTGAACAATTATTTTCACTTTATGAAAACTATAGTAATTTCAAAAATAAATTGAAAATCAAAATATTTTTACTGTATTAAAAATTATCAACTTTTTGTTTTCACTTTTTTAAAATGGCTGTATTGATTTATATATGAGAAAAAAAAAGCAAACATTCAACTTTTTGAAAAATAACCATAAATATACAATTTTAATATATGAATATACAAGATTTTGAGACTTTAGTTTCACATCAAATCCAATTCAATGACAAACTTTACTTGTTAAAGAATATTTTAGTTTGAAATGTACTCGGGAAGTGTATCTCGAATCACAAAAATTAATTGAAAACAATTGGAAACTAATAATTAACAAAATTTTATAAATTTATTAAAAAAAAAAAAATTAAAAAATAAAAATAATTCAAAACTAAATAGATGATGAAACATTATTTACACGTAGATTATTAGATTTTTTAAAACCCTTTACCAAAATGTGCTTTAACAAAACAAAAAATGTAGAATTAAAAGAAAAAACGAACATTTCTGGATTAAAAGGTTTAAGAACACTGCTACTTATTGATTTATCAACCATGGAAATTTCTAAAATATATAAGCAAATGATACCAGCATTGCTGACTCATATTCAAAAAGGAATAATTGATCATCAAAAAAAGAAACAAAAAAAGATCAATAAAGAACTAAGTAATATATTTTCAGAAGAAGATGAAAGTGATGAGGATGAGCATGAAAGTGAAAAAGAAATAGAAGATGAGGAAGATGAACTTGAATTAAAAACAATGAACAAAAGTAAGAAAAATAAAAATAAAAATAAAAAAAACGAAAAAGAAAAAGATGGAAAATCGAGTAAAAAAACTAGCAAGTCAAGTAACAAAACTAGCAAATCAAAAACAAGAAATGAAGGAAAAAATAAACAACAAAAAGAAACGCAAAAAGGAAAATCTAAAAAAAATGAAGAGAATGATGAAAAAACTAAAAAAAATCCAAATCATAATAAAAAAAACGAAAAACAAAGTAAAAGTAAAAAAGTGCATAACCAAAGTGATCATAATAAAAAAGAAAAAAGCAAATCACAAACAAAAACAAATGGAAAAGAAAAAAAGAAAGAAAAGGGGAAAGGGGGGAACAGGAGGAAAGAAACAGAAAAACAAAAAGAAAAAGAAAAACAAGGTCAAAAAGAAACAGAAAAACAAAAACAAAACAAAAACAAAAAAAACGAAAAACAAAAAAATGTTGAAACTGATCAGAAGAAAAATAAAAAAAAACACAATTCAAGTGAAGAATCGATGATTTCTGAATACAAATTAAGTGTAGATTTTGATAATTCCGAAGAAACTAGTTTTAATATTGCACATGAATGCTTAGAATTAATTTCACAAAATATCAATATTATGGTGATGGATTATGTACTAATACCAATGTTTAAGTTTTTTGATGACAATTCTGGATGGAACTGCATTACGTTTGTAATTGAATGTTTTCGAATTTTAGCGCCAGACGACGAATCTAGAATAATTATCATCACGAAATTATTAGAACACATTGACACAATCAATTCTTTAACTTTGCAAACAACCATTATCCAAACTATTCGTTTAATGGTTAGTGAATTACAAAGCCCATCTTTAACCATTAACTTTAATTTACATTTAAAGCAATATTTGAATTTATTATTAAATAAGAACATTAAAAGAAAGAAATCTGAAAAATATACAAACCTAAAAAATAAAATAATTAAAAATATTGAATTGTTTTCCAAAAAGATCAATAACAAAACTCAAAAATCTGATTCACATTCCTTTTTAATTGATAAAGTTGAAATCAAAAATGAAGAAAATTGTGAGGTAATTTTAAAATTTGTATATCCATTGGTCGATCACATTTCGAAGGCAGAATTGGAAACAAATTTCCATTTTAAAATACTCTTAAAATTATCCCTTTTATCAAATTCCAATATTAGGATTTTAACGAATAAAATTTTTATCAAATTATTTACACCGATAAAAATATTTAGTTACAATAAACAAAAACAAAGAATAAATGATATACCGATTGAAGGTTGGTTGCTCTCAAATAAAATTTTGGAAGAAAATGATGATGGGAACGAAAATGAAAATGAGAGTGAGAATGAGAATGGGAATGAAAATAATAGCAAATCTGAAGAAGAAAATGAAAAAAGCGAGAAACAGAAACAGAAAAAGAAAAAGAAACAGAAAAAGAAAAGAAAGGAAAAAGAGAATAAGAAAAAGAAAAAGAAAAAGCAAATAAGATACAAATGGAATAATATCCAACATTATCTAAACCCCAATTCAAAAAGTAGGATCAGGATCCCAATTAACAAAACAAAAAAGGATCATATCATAAGGGTATGGCTCAAGAAAATAACCGATAATTTATTTCGGCAATATTTAATTGAAAACAATACACTGGAAAATTATTTATCACTATTTGATGTTTTGACAGGGCTATTAAACGAGTTTAAGGAAATGTTTTTGATCAGTGTTGTTCCAATGCTACTATTTTTACAAAATCATATTGAATTTAGACGAAGGGCAGATGATATTTCAGCAGTCAATTTTTATTGTATTGAAAGCTCAATAACAGCCTTTTTTTTCTATTTGGCACAAGCGTACAGGGACAACAAACTTAAGGAATATATTCTTTCCGAAATTGGAGACCTCAAAACTTGGAATAAAATATATCCTGGCTTGAATATTTACATTGAGCCGACCGTTAAATTAACACTGCAAAAAAACTTTAACTTAACTAAAAGCAACAAAAGAAAATTAGAAAAAATTCAACCAATTATTGTGAAGGCGAAAATAATTAAATGCTTATTAGTAGGCTACGATGAGCCAAATAATTGGCAAGCTGAATTAGAAAAGCAGTATTCATTAAGCAAATCTGGGAACAACAAAAGAATAGTGCATCGAACTCAAAGTAAACTTGGTCTGAAAACGGATTATATAAAAAAAAAAAAAAAAAAAATGGAGGCGGAAGCAATGACGATAATGTGACAAGCAGCTCAGAAACTTCAAATTCAAATTTGGAACACGCGAAAAAGGAAAACCATTGGATAATCGGATCTGAAACTGAAGACAATTTTAACGAAAGCGAATATGAGTTACTAAGCCAATCAGAACGAGACGATTACAGCATTTATGAAAGCTCGCAAGTTACAGCCAATTCGTTAAGAGGGATATTGGTTGACGAACAAGAAAATTCACACAAGAACATCAAGAATTTAGATATTTTTGATTCACACCAAGAAATGTCAAAAAAAAGTTTTCAAGAAATGAAGGAATTCTGTCAAGTAAGAAACCATTCAATGGAATCTGGATTAAACTTTAATTTTGATTCCATAAAAATTAATGATTATAATCCATCGCCTTCAATTACGAACAAATTAAATAAAATTGATGATAATGATAATGTGGATTTGTTTGATTAATAGTTTAAATTTTAAATAATGTTTTAATTTTTCCTTTTTTTTTTTTTATTTATTCTTTAATAATTTTTTTTTTTATATTTTCTATTTTTATTTCTATTTCTTTTTCTATATTCCTATTTCTTCTTCTTTTTGTTATACATCATGACAAAAATAATAATAATAATAATTTGATTCAAAGTAATCAAATTTAATTACAATAAAATAAATAACATTAGTTTATAATATCAACCTTTTACCAAGACTTATTATTATGAAAATACTTTTTAGATGTCTTTCTCATCAATTTCGATACTATTTCTACAAAATAATGAAAAGAATAAAAAACTGAAATAAGTCTATCTTCAATCTTGGAATAAATTTCTATTAGTTTTCCAACACGAAATTCAAATTTATCATATTTTTGTAAATAACAAAGTTTTAATAACATAAAATGTTTCAGATTTTTAAAGAAGTTTAAAGAAAAGGATCTAACACTAGATGAAAAAAAATTGAAATTTAAAAAAAAGAAAAAAATGAGATTTATAATAACAGACTTGCTTTAACTGTTATTTTAAGAAATGAATTATTGTTTATTTTTTAATAATTTAGTTGCATTGTTTTCATTTTTTGTAAATTCTAAATTCAGCATATTTTCACAATTAAAATATTTTTTTGAAGATAAATAGAAATCTTCTTGTATGAAGAAATGTAGAAAATTATTCTCTAAAAATAAAACCATTACTTTTTGAGATAAATTATAACAAAAATAGATATTATGAAACAAAACAAATCCAATAATTATTTTTAAATCTAAATTAATCTAATTATTATAATTATTAACTATTAACTAATTAATAATAAAAACCTTATATATTGATGAGCGATAAAAAAAAAAAACAATTCCTTTTTCCTTTTCTTTTATGTTCTTTTTATTTTTTTGATATGAATTGATTTCCAATTTTTTTTATTACATGATATAAGTAATCAAGTAAAAAGGTTGTATTCTAAAACTATTGTAATCTTGAGAATGATTGTAGAAAAAAATTACTGAATATTATTAGAATTGAAGTTGATCTTGAATCGAAGATCAAGATCAACTTTTTTGTTTTTTATAATTAGGACACAAGATTTTGAATTTTTCAATTTTTCAGAAAAAAATAATAATATATTAGTTTTATCTCAAACGAGTATTAAATATTCTTTGATGTATATTATTATCATTATTTCTTATTTATTCTTCAAATTTAAAGCTCATTTATAAAAAATGATATATATATATATATATATATATATATATATATTATTATTATTTTTTGGTACATTTGCTATAAACAAAGTTAATATAATAAATAATTGTAAACATTTCAATTATTTTGCTGTCAGAGTTTAGTATTTATCATTTCTAAATTGAAATGAATATTTTAACAAGAATATAAAGACAAACAGCCGATATTTAAAAAAGAAAAATTTTCATTGATTTATTGTTTTTAACATAAAGATTATTTGATTTTTTTGATATTATTTTTTTAAAAAAAAATCAAATTCTTTTGAAACAAAATATTTAATCAATAAATAAATAAAATATATTTAAGTTAAATATTTGAGTTTATTATTATTTTTATAATAAATAAATAATTTGGAATATATTTACAAATATAATGTTGATTTTGAAATTTTGTTTTTGATTTTCGTTTTCTTATTCTCATTTTCAATAATTGGTTTTATATTCAAAAAAAATAAATTAGTTTGTTTTATATTTGTTTAAAAATAACTATTGTTAGTGATTCTATTCGTTAATTGACATTAAAAAATCGCGTTAAATATTAATACTGATTGAATCAATGAATATAGTATACATTTCAATCTGTTTGTTGGAACATTACCAAAAAATGTAAAAACCCATAGCACCTTTTTTTGTTTAAAGCAATGCTCGTCCAATTTCAATAGAAAACGGGAAATATGGTAAGGTTTCAAATGGTTTTTTCAACAATAAAATACAGTTATATATATATTTAATTCTCTATGAAAATTTGTTGAAGATAAATCAAATTTGAAAATCATTTTTTCGGTCAACAAGAAAATAAAAAATAGAAATTTTCACAACTTAAAAAATATCAGATACAATTGAGACCAAAAAATCAATATCTTCTATATTATAATACCAAGCTTTCAAACAAATTGAATTTTTACATTAAAACCCATAAATGTTTGTTGATGATTTTGAAAACCCTAAATAGTTTTAACAGGATTAAGTTTTATAAAGATCTTTTTATTATAAATTTTTACCCTTTTTTTTGAAAATGGTTAAAATTTTTCCTGATTAAAGAATTTAAAAAATGTTGCAAATAGGAGAGGATTATTTATAAATTCGTATTGGTTTGAAAAAAAAGCAAAAAAAGGAGAACATCTGATTAATTGTTTTAAAGTGATTTTTTTTTTTTTTAAACAAAGGTGGAAGATCCCATAATCAAGACTATTAAAAAGTTTTACATTTATAAATTTTTGAAAAAGTATAATTAACAAATAGTTTCAAAATCAAGAAAAAGAAGAAAAGAAAAATAAATTTTCTTCAAGATTAACAAAAACTCATCTAAGAAATTTAATTAATCCTAAAATTCTTACAATTATCAAAATAAATTTAAAATTTTAGTGTTTCTATTTTGTCAGAACAAAAAAATTAGATTCCCAATCAAGCATTGGTACTTAAGAAACCAGAAACGAATTAAATGGGAACCAGATATTAAGGTATATTGCCCTTTTTTTCCCTCAAGATATTTATTACCCGTTTTTGTAATCCGAAAAGAGAAATTCGATCTAATTATCTGTGTTAAAAAAAAAAACAGAGTTACCTATACTTTTAATACAATACCATTGTTTCTAAAAAAATAAATTACAAATTATTTATTGTTGTATTTTTTTTTTTAAAAAAATTCAAAAATAATTATCTAATAGATAATCAGAGATAAAATAAATAAATAAATAAAAAAAATTAAAAACAATTTTTTTTAATACCAAATTCTTTTTAATAGATCAAAATCTGTATGTGGCAAAACCCAAAGAGAAGGTATTTCTGTTATATTTTCTATTGGTTCTCTGATGGTTCTACCATTTGAAAATTCTTTTAATAATTCTGATTGATTAGAAAGATATTTAATGGTTTCTTGAAATTCTTTTTTTTTTGATCTGATCACGGTTTTTTGATTTAATTGGAAAAGATCATTTTTCCATGTACCTAATATTGTGTCACCATTTTCTAAATGCATTATACCTTGACCATTTTTTTCCCCATCTTTCATTTTACCCTTAAAAAATAATTTATCATTTTTTTCAATTTTGATTAATTTGTTTGGTCTTCCTTCAGACCAAAAACCTGTAATTTTTTGAACTACTTTATTATTTTTATCGATTTTGTCTTCATTTATATGTAATTTTGAAAGGTATACATACAAAGTGCCTTGCCCTTCGGGATAATTATCAACCCATTCACCTTCAAATTTTAAATTGCCCGAAATCAGAATTCCCTTCCCATGCCTTAAACCATATTTAAATTCACCTTTATAAATCTTTACATGACTGTAAGTAATAGAACCATTTCCATGCAATAAATTGTTTTTCCATTGGCCTTTAAATATTCTATTTGTTGATTCTAAAACGCCTGAAACTCTCTATTGAATAATTTTTTTAAAAAAATGGTGGGGGTAAAAATATTTTTTCAAATCAGAAGAAATTGGTTAATTTGATTTTTAAATAGATTTATGAATATTATTTTAAAGAATATGTTCTTATTATATATTGTTATTTATTTATTTTTAATATTTGATAAATAATTTATCTACACATAAAAGCAAAATTATAAAAAAATATGAAATTATTTTGCACATTGTAATGATTTTCTAATCAAAAATATCAAAAAAAAAAATACTAATAAGTAAATATTTACCATATTTTTTTCCCAAATGCCAGTAAAAACTTCATTATTTTTATAAATCTGTTTCCCTTTACCAGAACGGAAATCTTGTTTCCAATTACCAAAATAATATTCAAATTTTTTTGTTATTAAAATACCAAAACCGTGTTTTTTCCCATCTTTTACTGATCCATAATACGTATCACCATTGGTAGATTCCCAGCAACCCTTGCCAGTTATCTGGTCATTACGAAACCCACCTCGGTAAATTGTACCATCTTCAAAAAGAGATGTACCATATCCGGATTGCTCCCCATCTATATAATTGCAAATAAATTGGTGGTTTTCTTTTAATTTTAGTTTACATAAACCATTTGGTTTGCCATTTTTCCAATTACCAATCAATATTGCTCCTGAGGCATATCTAATCATACCCGTGCCATTTTTTTCACCATCAAGAAAATTGCCTTCAAAAATTGTGCCATTTGGGTATTGAAGACTGCCTTTGCCAATTGGCTTGCCATAAGACATTGTACCAATATATTGAATAGTATTAGAATAGGTATAAATTAGAAATCTTTTTTGGTTGCAGAATGGGGAATAATTATCATTATTATTTTGATTCTTTTTTTCAATATTTCCAATATTTTTATAAAAGAATTTTTCCAGATTCGTTAAAAATTCAAAGCACTCTTGAACACAAATAATTTCTGAATATTCTGGAGTAAAAATTTGAAATTTAATCTCATCTAAATTTTGATTATTTTTATCCAATTCTTTCCAATTATTTATATTTATATTTTCTTTTTCTTTTTCTTTGTCAATTTTTATTACATTATCTATAGTTTTGCCTTCATTTTTATTATTATTATTATTATTATTATTATTTCCATCTGTGCTAAATTTTGAATCGTTTTGCATTTCATTATTTATTGGAATAATCCAAGTACCAACAATGGGTGTTATATATTTTATAAAAAATTTTATTTTATTTTTATTAGTTTTTTTAGTTAACCCTATAACTAACAGACTATTTAAAATAATAATTTTAATTTTGATAACTTTATTGAGCTTTTTATCAAAAATTATGCCATCGCAGGTATAATTAATTGTCTTTTTTAATAATAAATTAATATCTTTTTGTAAAATGAAATTATTATTAATAAATGAAATTTGTTCAATTTTATCCAGAATTTTGATAATCCTATTTGAAATGATTTCAATATTGTTACGATCGAGGTGCTTTTGATTGGTAAATTCAGTGAATTTACTAAAGTATTTTTTCCAATTATTCAAATCATCGATCAAATATTCAAATGTGGATTTGATATCCTCGATTTCATTCCATTCTGTTTTGTCCATTATTAATTTCGTAGCGTCCTTGTTGTCTTGAATAAAATCTTCAATCAATTCAAGGCAGCTCTCGAAATTAATTGCAAATTCACAATAACAATTTTCAAACCGATCAAAATATTTGAGAAAGATGTCCCCGATCAATGATTCATAATCCCAATTAATATTCCTTTTTGTGAGTTCCCCATAGAATTGTTGATGCAAATCTAATAATTTGATAATTGGTATAAACATCGTCTCTTTGGAATTCATATTTATGGACTTGAATGGTTTTTTCTTTGTCCTTTTCTTTTCCTTTTCATTTTCCTCTTCATTTTCCTCTTCATTTTCATTTTCCTTTTCCTTTTCCTTTTCCTTTTCCTTTTTCCTTTCCTTTTCGAAATCCTTTTCTTTTTCTTTTTCTTTTTCTTTTTCTTTTTCTTTTTCTTTTTCTTTTTTTCTTTCTTTTGTTTTTTGTTTTGTGATTATTACAATGAAGGGGTGAATGATTCCTTTTGAAAATTTTGTTAACTCACCAACAAGATTATGCTCGTTTTGAATTAGTTGCAAAAAGGTTTTTTCTCTTTCCGTTTTTGGTCCATGTGGCCTTTTGCCGCCCATGACTAACTTCCAATCGTTATCAAGATCTTTAAATAATTTCGAGCGTTTGAATCTAGTAAAGGAATCTGTTTCCATTAATTTATAAATCTCTTCTTGTGCCTCCTGAAAGAGTATTCTTGAGATATCACCTTTCTTAAAATTCGAAATTATTCTATTTCTTGTTTTTGCATCGATGTTTACCTGGTGTTCGGATTCTGAAGAGATATACTTTTTGTTTTTTGTCAATTTTATGTACCAAAGTTTTTTTTTTGTTATGTTTTATGGTTTTTGTTTTTTGTTTTTTGTTTTTTGTTTTTTGTTTTTTGATTTTGATTTTGATTTTGTTTTTGTTTTTGTGTTATTTGTGTGTTTGTACGTTGTTTTTTTTTTTAATGGTCACAGAGGAAAAGAGGAGAAAAAGAGGAAAAAAAGAGAAAATTTATTTTTACGAATTCAATAATCTCTTCAGCAAGAACAATTCTTTCAATTGGGTCAAGTGTGTCTTCGTAGTATTGTGCCCTTTGCCAAAAATTAAAGTTTTCAGAAGAAAAATTTTCAGATAAAAATTGTTGGAAATAAGCCAAAGCCAATTTGTTGACAACAACAAAATCAAAATTTTTAAGATCGAGAAGAGATCTAACTTGAAGTGGGGTGTTTATCTTTTTTGGTGTATTTTCTTTGTTTTGTTCTTTTAATTTTGTTTCTTTATTCAGGATCTTGTTTTCTTTTTTAGAAATCCTGTTTTCTTTTTGATTTGAAGAGAAACCTGTTTGAGATCTTTCTCGAGTAATGAGTTGGGCTGAAGATTTGTTAGGTCTTGTTAATTGGCTTTTTTCACGGTTCCTTCGAAATGTAAATGGTTTTTTTTTTTGTAATTCACTCATTTCATGGAAAAAAGATTTTGAGAAAATTTCGTAAAAAATATAAAGTTTTAAACATTTTTAATACTTACTCAAACCAATAGTGCTTTTTACAATTTGGATACAATGCTATTGAGCGGTTTTTTGATTCCTAGAGTTGGTTTTTGAAAAGATTTAGACATTATATATTTTTCGAAAAATATTTCCTCTTTAGCTTAAAACAAATAGGTTATGTGTTGGAGCGAAATGTATTTTAAATTTTAAACAATAGAATTCGTATTTTGGATATAAATTGGTGTGTTTTATGTTTTTTGGCTTTTGGAAAACAAAGGTTGTAAAGGAGATAAAGCCAAAACGAAGAACAAGGATTTCATAAAATATTTCACCCTTGGAATTACTACTGGGTTGAAGAAACTCTTTAGGAAAAAATAACGTTAAAAGTAGAACACATTTTGTTTTTGTTTAAGAAAAGGGAAAAAAGAAAAACAATTTTAAAAAAATTTCCCTTCTTTGTTGATAAAGGCCTTTGTTTGAAAAGAAACATTTTTGCACTGCTTGATTTAATATTTTTGATTTGGGACAATTTATTGGGTGGTTCAAATGTCACTGTTTTAACTTAACCCCTGAGAAAATTTTTACTACAGATAGTTGAATTGTAAATGGGAAAAAATTTTCATTTTCCTTTTCCAAATTTTTCTTTTTTATAAAAAGAGTTTTCAAAGAAATAGGTACTAATTTAAAGACTCTATTTGAAAAAGGAAATTGGAAATGAAGTGAAAAGTTTTTCCCATTTAGAATTCAATTGCCAGTAGTATTTTCAAATACCAGTAAAGTTTTTTTTTTTTTATTTAATTTTATTGGTGTTATGAAACTCTTTCAGCAGTGTTTTTATAGAATTTCCACCTCTCCTGCTGAAAAAAATTGTGCTTCTAAGAATGATCTTTTTTTTTGAAAGTGTTGTGGTGTAAAAAACGACTATATAAAGGCATTTTGCATGACAAATATTTAATGTTTTTTTTTTTTTTTTTCAGGCTCAGGTATTGGAATACACACAGATATTCTTGAAATATGGTTCGAATTAACTTTAAAGTTTAGATTTTTAATTAATATGAAAAACGTTTCAAGAATATTTAAAGACTTTATTTCCAATAGCTTTTGTATTAACTGTTTTTTATTGATCACTCAATTTTCTGTTAAAAATCAATAAATAGTAATTTTTCTCATTACAAAGTCAAAAAATTATATTTTAATCTTTTAATATCTTTATAATTCTTTTTTCAAATTTATTTATAATCATTTTTTTTTTTATTTATATGTTTTTTTCATCCCATTGATTGGTTTCGATTATATTTAAAGTAAGTAAATATTTTGTAAATAGGTTTCATTTCAATACTGTGTTAAAGTCTAAAACTGGGGTTTATTAAGCAAGATACTTTCAATTCGAAAGAATTTTTAAAATAGATTTTAATTTTTTTTTCTTGAATTTTTCTCATTCAAATTCGTGCTAAAAAAGAATGTGAATTGTAAAAGTAAACAGGCACAGGCTTCCATAACATATGTTTCAAAAAAAAAAAAAAATAATGTTTCTTATTTCTAGGATACCTACACAGATGAATTTATCAAAGAAATGGACTTTAAGAATATATTTTATAAGATATTGATTTCTTCAAACTCTTATATTAAAAAAAATAATTATAAAAAAAAAAGGATCAAATTAGAAAATTCAACTCAAAAAAAAGTGGATATTTTTGAGATTATCGTAGAAAAAAAAAAAAATCACTATATTTATTAATAAATATATAATTGAAAAAATAACCAAAAAAAAATGAACAAATCTAATTCATAATTTAAAATATTCTCAAAAAACTGGGATTTTACCTTAAAAATTGATTTCTACTTATGTATACTCTTGGCTTGTTAATTGGATGCCCTATTGAAATAAGAAGAAAGGGGCATGATCTTTAATTCGAAAAACAACTTTTAGTTCCAGTATAAAGATTTTTTCGTTTTAATATTATTTTTAATCTTTCTTCAGAAAATAATAGATTTATTGTATAGATTTTTATTTTTTTGATAAAAGTTTATTTTTTATTTATTTGGAACCACCAAACGGATTCTGAAAATGTTTTCTTCCCATTTAATTAATCTTATTTTCTTTTTTCTAACGAGTTGGAACTTTTGTTGTTTTTTTTTTTTTTTTGATTTCAAGAATTCAATCCATTTTCTTTAATTTTTGAAAACGATATTTTTTATTTTGTCTAGTTTTGATAACAATAAATAAGTGGGGGAATTTTGAAAACAAAAATCAAAAAACTTTTATTTTTAAAAAATAATAAATTGAAATGTGAAGAGAAATAAAAGGTAATAACTATTTTGCGTTCATTCATATTAAGAAAATAAAGTATAAAAACATCTTTCCAAATATACTTTTTTTGATATATTGTCTTTTTATTCTTGATTTCAACAAGTTTATTTATGAAAACTGATTGTCCTGTTTGATATTAAAAAAGAAAAGGAAAATTGTAAAAAAATTTTGTCCAAATTTGATTGATAATTACAAATTCACTTAAAGGGGTATTTACACCATAAGACATGATAAAAATTTGAGAGGGATGAGAAAAGAGTATTTTATATTAGTGGCGTGTGATGGTAGATTATCTAAAAATTTTTTGAAAAAAATATTTGTTATTTTTTTTGAGTAAGGTTAAACCAGAAAAAAAAAAGAAAAGAATTGATAAAATTGGTTCGATTTTTTTTTTATGTAAATATTTTTTTTGGGAAAAGATAATTTTAAATTCTTAGAATAAAATCTATAGCTGTTTTGCGATTTAAAATTTGATAAAATATAATCAATTACGTTCTCCAATTCCACCTAATTCAAGTGTTTTATAATCGGAAATCAGATATTTTTTGCCATAATTATATTTTTTTTAGAACCCTTCTAGCTATTTAAACCCCAATTCATATTTCCTTTTGTGGTTTTTCAAATTATATTGGTTTTGTTATTTTTAAACAAAATCCATTTATCCCAAATGTCACCTATAAAAAAATATTTCTTATTACTTTTTGTTGTCATTAAATTTTTTTTTAAAAATGATGAAAAAATAACAAATAAAAAAATTAAATGCCACAATAGAATAATGAGATAGGAATAAAATAGAAGTCATTCAACATTTCAAAACACTATTTTATGCTATTTAACTGAACATTCTATTGTGACAATTTCTTCGAGACTTTTGAAAAAAAATTTAAAAAATCTTATGATGAAAGTACTTTAAATAATAAAAACCAATGAGTTACTGCAAAAGTAAAAAATGTTATTTACTGATCTTCTTCAAAATTACAAAAAGTGAATAATTTTCCTTCACCACGACTACCCCCTTAAAACTTCATCAAAGAGTTAACCTTCAAATTTGATTTAACCGTTTTAACTATTGGAGAGTAAATTAGATATCATCAGGGATAAAGAAAAAGAAAAAGGCAGCTTCTACTTGGAAGACGGGTTTGATGTGATTCTTTTAATCACTCTTTAGTCAGTTAAATAACAAATATGAAAAAAAAAAAAATCAATACATTTTCCTTTCCCTTATTCAAGGATAGATAACAAAACACAACCCACTTCCTGGAAAACTCTAATGGTAAAAGACAAATAATGTAAATGAAGTGACAATTGTTTTCCATTTATTCACCAACTAACCCGATAAAAAAATATAAAATGAAAAAACTGATAATTTCAAAACAATTCAAAAAAAAGTTTTAGGGGGTAATCATTTATAAAAATAAAATGAAATCTTGTTAAGATCTTGAAATTTTGTTTTTTATAAGTTGTGTTTCAACTTTAGATCTCTATGATTTAACCCCATTTAAACAATTTATTGATTTGATTCTCTTTTTTGAATTCAAAAATTTGGATGCTTTTAATATAAAACAAAAAAAGTAACCCATTATTTTGTTTAAGAATTAAGTTAATTCTTGAAAATATAAAACATATTTTTTGTTTTATGTTGGAAAGTATTGATTTTGAAAGCAATTTTTTTCATTGTTGTTTCTTTTTCTTTGATTAATATTTCAATTCAAATCTTAGCCAATAAAACGAATTGTGGATTAGGTGATTTAATAAATGAATATTCGGTAGAATTATAACTACAGTTTATCAATTCAATTGAGATCTATTAAGCAAAAAAAAATTTTTTCTTTAAGGATTTAAAAAAGTTGTTTTCTGATTTTCAAAAAATGAAAAAAATTTACAAAATTTTTTTAACAAATTGTTTGATCATATTCAAAAGAATCTTTATAACAATTAAAATCATTTTTGGCAGAAACAAAAATGATTTTGAATTTTGAGGATAAAATTAACTAATTCCCAAATATCTTCAAAAAAATTTCTTTTGAAAAATCGAATTTCATATGAAAACAAAAACAAAATTTCTTAGTAAAATTTTTAAATGACTTAAAAACTTGAATTACTATAATTACCCTTCTTAAAAAACACAATTATTTTTTAATCGTTAAATATATCAATGTTTTGGTTAACAAAAAGTTTTATCTCAAAAAAAAAAAAAAACAAAATATTTATATTAATATTACTGGTAAAAAAAGACTTTTTAAAGTATAATAATGATCAAAATGACAATAAACGGGGCAAAAAAATTGTTATAATGTTAGAAATAAAATGAATTTAAGGGTTTTCTTTTTCTGAATAAATGGAAAAAAAAAATTGATCTAATCAAAACTAATTTTCTTTTATGGCTTTCTTAGTCCATTAGAATTTTTTGACACTTGGCATATACAAAATTTATAAGTTGAGAATACTACCAATAACATATTTTAAAATTTTGCCTTGTTGTTGGAGAAGACTGATCCCTTAAAGTTCAATTTCCTTCTTAAGCTACCTAATACTCTCACTTTTTACACAACCCTTAACAAAGAAGATTTTGAAGATCCACTAACTTTTACAAAGTTTCTTAACACTTAAACCAATAATATGTTTTTTCTTTAAAGCTTTTAGGAAAAAAATTTACAGAATGAAAACCAAGAAAAAAAATTTGCAAACACTTATTTGAATTTATAAGTAATATAAACAATAAAAGAAATTAAACCAATGTTGGGTGTCTTAAAAAGTTGATAATAGGACTAATTATTCGATAAAAACATTTCTATTTGAAAATTTTCACTTATTCTTACTCCCCAAAACAAAAAGTAATGAGCTCAAAATTTTGAGTTCAAGTTAGTTGATTTATAGTTAAGACTATCTCTCCTCAATTTCAAAAAAAGCGGGTTGTTTTAGACAAAGTTACTTTTCTGTTGATTATTTCTTTTTGACAAATAAAAAATTTCTAACTTTTTACAAAATTGAAAAAAAAAAATTTTAAACGATTAATTCACCGAAACTGAAATTGTGATCTTAAAGTAATTTTCAAAATGATTTTTCATTTTTTGATACGTCTCTTTTCTTTTAAAAAACAACTTTTCCGAAATTCTAATCAAAAAATATTTTTTTTAATGGGCAATGCAGACTTGGCGCCAAAAAAGATCCCATCAAGTAATGTAAAAGCTTATAAAAAAATGGTCATAACTTCACAGTACCCAATAATACTTCTTAATGACAAAATCCAAACGCAGATGGTCAATAAACAATTCCTACAACAATTCAAAATAAATTCAAAAAAAAAAATAATCTCCAAGCCCATTATCACATTCCTTTCAAAAATCCAACCACACTTGAAAATTTCAAACGATCAATTATTAGAAAAAATTCGCCAAGAAACCCTGTATTAATTTATTTTTGTTTTTTTCTTTTGTTAATTTTTCATAAATTCTGTTCTTCAGGCTATTTGTTGAAAAATAAATGGGACCAAATCTTCCTGAAACAATCCGAAAATTGTTTTAAGAGATCAAGGTCAAATTTAAAATCTTTAATTCTGTAAATCAATTGTGATTATGGTTTTTCTCTTTTGAGGTTTTTTTGCTTTGGTGAATTCTTGAATTAATTAAAAGCAATTAACTTTTTTGCAAAGCCGAATGAAAATTTTGATACTTTTTATTTTGCAATTTAACAGTACAGCCATAAACCTGAAACTAAAACATTTTGTGATCAGTAATAAAAAACTTTTTTTGTTACACCTTCCGTTCTTTGGCTAATTCCTTTTACTTTTTAATGGAAAATATAACAAATTACCCAATCAAAAATAATAGAAAAAAACAAGGAGACTATGAAATTTTATTTCGAAATTTAAAAGGAAACGAATTTTGGTTACATTGCTGGGTTTGTTTTTTTTTTTTTTTTTTCAAATTTTGAAAATGCAATTTCGTCAGATTTGCAAAATTTGTTCTTTTTCTAATTTTTCAGTTTTTTTTCTTTTTTTTTAATTGATCTTTGAAAAGATTACAAGTTTAAATTTTGCTGGACGAGGGTGTGTTCAAATAATTTTGGAGAAAATAGATCTTCCGAATCTTTTGGAGGACAAACCAGAAAAAATTTCGAGAAAACCACCAGAAAACTCATTATTGCTTCTTTTTGCAACAAATACAAAACCAAACACAAACACAAACACAAACACAAACACAAATACAAACACAAATACAAACACAAACACAAGGGATAGTAATGATTTTAGTTCGAATTTAATGGTCGGTACTAACAAACTGAACAAAATCTGGTTTTTTCGTAAAAAAAAATCAAAAAAAGCACGATCTGTTACTCCACAACTGGTTTTGCAATCCTCACGAAAAAGAAGAAACACAATTAACGTCCTCAAAAATAAGGAAAATGGAAACGAAAAAGAAAAAGAAAAAGAAAAGGAAAAGGAAAAGGAAAAGGAAAACGAAAAGGAAAAGGAAAAGGAAAAGGAAAAGGAAAAGGAAAAAGAAAAAGAAAAAACAGAGAAAAACCAAAAAACAAATAAAAAGAAAAGAAGAATAAAAATGAAAAATAAGTCTATTTCTTTTAACTATGAGAGTTTTCAAAAAAAAAAAAACAAAAAAAGTAAAAGATCAAAAAGAAAAACTCAACCCAAAACAAATGAAAAAACAAAGAAATCTTCAAATTATGGGATGTTAACACTTGGCAAAAAGAATAAAAAAGTAAACTCAAAAAGATCCATCAGTAATGTAGACTTTGATAATAGTTTTGAGTCAATAATGAAAAATTTTGGAACGAGCACAAAAATTAGTAAAAGTCCAAGGATCAAAAAAAAGAAGGAACACTTCAGGAAAAAAAAAAAGAAAAAAATTGGAAGAAAAAACAGACCAAAATCGGAAACATTTTCAATGAATTCTTGGGAACTATCGGGTTTGCAATACCCAAAAAAAGAAAAAGAAAAAGAATCAGAAAAGGCCAAAGTTAAAGAAAAGATAGACGGAAATGAAAATAGGGACGGAAGTAAAAACAAAAACGAAAATGAAAATGAAAATGAAAATGAAAATGGAATTGATCACAATAAAAACAATAGTTTTGTAAAAAACACAGCAAGCCAAATAAATTTGGGGGACACAGACACGGAAAGCACACTTACCAAAGAAATAGATTTTATTAAATCTCTAGTGCGTTCCTCATTCAAACCGGAAATTGAAAAGTCTCTTGTTGAGGTTTTAAATGAAATTTTCAACCATTGCTGCCAAACTCTTTCCAAAAGAGATCAAATCGTCTTTCAATTTTCTACAAAAAATTATATTGAAAATCAAATATGCCGCGAAGAATACCAAAAACTTGAAAGAAAAATCCAAAAAAACTTAAATCAAGTTGGGAGATTAAAAAGAGAAAAACTAAAATTATTAGAACAAAATAACGAAATGAAAATCAAATATAATGAAATAAAAAAACTTTTTTATAAACAACAAGACACAGCTTTACAAATAAAAAAAATTTTCAATTCTACAAATATTCAAGAACAAAATTGAATTAAACCCAATTTATATATATATATATATTGATTTTAAATAAGCGAAAACACTTGAAAAAAAAAAAAAAAGATTAATTATATAAATAAAATTTAAAAAATATCCATTCATTTAATTTACTTTAAATTTAACTTAGTTATTATAATTGTTTATTGATTTGTAAAATTGGAGACACACGTTAAAACATTTAAGAATTCAACACAAATCACATTTTTATCAATTGGTTGGATACAACCATAATCTTTTTTTTTTGTTAATTTTTTTTTTTTTTTTTTTCATTAAAAAACCTAAATTAAACAATATCATAAAGTAGAGAACACCCCAAAAAGTGATTAGAAATTAATTTAATAACAATTAGAAAAATCAAATATAGGTAAAAATTCACTAGTTTAATGGATATTAGACCATCTGTTGTGTGTTAAAGAAAATGGAAAAAATAAACTAAATTCCAAAAATTTGGAAACAGTTTAAACAGTTCAAAGAATAAAAATACTTCACTTTACATTCAATTTGGAAATAATTTTGATTTTACAAACTATTTCATTTTTTATCTTTTTTATTTTGTTTTCATTTCCTTTTTTCCCAGTTACATAATCTTTTTCCTTAGATCTGAATTTTTTTTTCAATGGTTGATCGAAGGTTAGTGCTGAGTTTGTTAAATTGAAAAATCACATGTAATTGGTCGATGGTATCCCAATAATTTGATCGATCAACAATTATTGGCGAAATTTCAACAAATTTACCGATACCTTTTTTGGTTCCGCTTGTTTCATTATTTTGGAAACACAGATTTTTTTTTTTTTTTTGAGTTTAATATTTTTTTATTTTATTTGGATGAACATGATTACTTATAAAACATTAATAAAGGTTAACTTAAATGTGGTTTCATATTATGTTTGGGAAAATATAATAAATTGAGTTTTTTTTTTTTTTTACCTATTTTTGATTTTGGGTGTGTCCAAATTTTTGGAATGGGGTTTACAATTAATCTATGCCAGTTTGTAAATACTAAGCAAAAATACATTGTTTATTTTGAAATTGATATTTTTTATATTATTATTTCCTATCGATTTTTCGACCAAGTATTAATGTTAGTTCTAATTATTACAGTCAGTTCCACTTTTTAAGGCACAAACTTTCAACGAAATTTAAGGCACAAAAAAATCTCAAATTAAGGCACCAATTTTGTAATTTTTTTCTAGACAATTTATTTTACTAGAATCAGAATTTTGTGCCTTAATTTGAGATTTTTTTGAACCTTAAATTTTGTTGAAAGTTTGTGCGTTAAAAAGTGGAATTGACTGTAGGTTAATATTTTAAAATGTTAATGAAATTAAAAAAATGAAAAAAAAAAACAACATTTTCTTTTTATTTCTTAAAGCTAAATAGTTCAATTTAATAGAATTTTATTTATTTTATATTATTCTTTTGATATTACGAGATTTTCTCCCAAAATACTGTTTTTTTCATAAATTTCTCATTTTTTTGAGATTGTTTACATTTTTTTTAAAATGTAATTTCTGGATACTTCTTTTTCCAAAATTAATTATTTAAATAATCTATTAAAATAAATTATCATTATATTTCTCCCCAATTTGATTATTGTTGAAAACTATTTAAGATTAAAAAATAATTTAATTACAAATTAATTAATAATAAAATCTAATTTCATTCAAAGCAGTCCCAACTAAAAATATTTTTTATTTACTTTTTATACAAATAATCCAAACTTAATTGTTTAGAAATAAGAAAAATAATAAAATTTGGGTGAAAGAATATATTAAATTTAGAAATGTGTAAAAAAACTAGAAATTATTGATAAAAATAAAAAATTAAAAAAAATTCTGATCCCTATCATTGAAATCTCACTTGCTAAATTTCACAATTGGTAAATTTCTGAAAATGGGATTATTTGCGAGAAAAACATTTTTTTTTTATTTTGGACCAGGAATCGGGTCTAAACTTACTAAATGTTGACATGTGTTAATATTTTGTTATGCATATCAAAAAAAATTTTTTTAGTTCAATAGAATAAAAAATATTATTTGGTCAAAAACGACAATTTTTACCCAAAAATGCAGATTTTGAAATTTTCAAAATTTGTGAATATTTGCGATTTATTTAACATTTTATTTAACATTTTATAGGGGTGGGTTAGGTAGGATTAATATATTTTAGTTGAGTGACCTACCAAACCACACTTGCTCCTAACTTACTCAGCACATCCTACTAAACCCTATCTAACCTAACCCACCCACCATACACAATTCTCACACTCTTTAACCTATTATGCCTACCCTACCTACCCTACCCATATAAAATGTTAAATAAAATATTAAATAAAATGCTTAATCAAAATGAAAAGATTAAATAAAATTTTTTTAAAAAAATGAAAATGTAAAATAAAATGTTAAATAAATTGCAAATATTCACAAATTTTGAAAATTTCAAAATCTGCATTTTTGGGTAAAAATTGTCGTTTTTGACCAAATAATATTTTTTATTCTATTGAACTAAAAAAATTTTTTTGATATACATAACAAACTATCAACACACATGTCAACATTTTGTAAGTTTAGACCCGATTACAGCTCCAAATTAAAAAAAAATATTATTTTTCTTGCAAATAATCACCTAGCAAATAATCGCAATTTTGGTATATTCCCTCACAATTTCTTGAAGGAATTAAAATTTTTAACCTCAAGATTTTTAAATAGTAAATATATTAATTTTAAAAGGAATTACAAGGTCACAATTTTCTTAATATTTATTTGGTCCTTTAAACATTTTTTTATTGTTTCAAATAAACTTTTTGAAAAAAAAAATATAAAAGAAGAAGAAAAGAAAAAAAAAAAGCAAAAATCAAAAAAAAAAAAAAAATTTTCATATATTTTTTTTTCTTTTTTTTTGCTATACAATAAATATATCAATAAAATTGAAATTCCCAAAACTGTATTAAGGCATATTTACAAATTCTGAAAGTCGATTTGACATGAATAAGAAAAAACAGAGCAACAAAAAACTAAAAAAAAAATCACTTTTACAAATGCTTACAAATAAAATTTAGAAAAATTCAATATATTATTTTTTTTATTTAATTTTATTTTTTTATTTCTATTTTAAATCTAATAATTAATCTAATTTTAAGATTTGGTTTTTCTTTTAAAAATGAAGGAAAAAAATTTGTGGATAAATATTAGCAAATACCAAGTTTTGACAACTAATTTTCATTAATA
This sequence comes from Anaeramoeba flamelloides, assembly GCA_027625915.1. Classification (NCBI taxonomy): domain Eukaryota; family Anaeramoebidae; genus Anaeramoeba; species Anaeramoeba flamelloides. The sequence goes on from JANTQA010000008.1 coordinate 3,774,085, forward strand.
TCAATTTAATAATTGTTTGATTTAAAAGTAATTACATTTTTACAATCATCAGTTATAAGGTCAGCAAATAGACTTGGTATTCAAAATCAAATGGTCTTATATCCTCAAATAAAAAAAAAAAATCAGTAAGGTTTCCAAATTATAATATATAATGTTTTGCAAAAATATACTTTGATCTTTTATAGTTACAAATAATTACAAATTAAGTATTACCCGACAATCCATAAAAATGACATTACTGTTAAAGATTTTTTGACTTCCACTATTTTGTGAAATGTAAAATATAGATTTCATGAATCTATTTCTATTTCGGAGATTTGATTATTGTTTTAGAGATCTTTATTAAATTTGAAAATTACTTTCAAAAGAAATAAAAAGTAAATTTTCCAACAAGAGAACTTCCATTTATCATCAAAATAATCACCCAATATTATATTTTTCCTTATTTAGCAACCCTCTCTATTCTTATTTGCACCTTCAGGGTGTAGTCCTTCAGAGATTTTGAAAATTAAACCCAAATATTTAAATTATTTTTTTTAGTTCTGAATCAATGGATAAAAATTTCGATTTTACAACCTTTTCTAAAAAATGCAGAAAGTATGAAGGGTTTCGTAAGTTAATATAATACTCTTTTTTTCCATTAATTCTTGAGAAAAACTAGACTTAAAAAATTTTTCTCTTTTTTCTCTTCGGTTTGAATCACAAAACAAAATAAATAATTATTGAACAATTTCAGGATCTTCTTACACTGGTCCGTATTCAAAGGAAAAACTTGTTTCGCCAACAGAACGAGAGATCCAAAACAGTAAATCAGTACCAATTTATATGGATTCAACAGGAACACTTTATGATCTTTATTATCTTCCAATCAAAGACAAACCTTTACCTCCAAAACAAAATCAAGAAGCTAGAAACAGAATTACCGGTATTATTTCAACACTAACAAAAAAACAAGACAAACAAACAAACAAAAAAACAAAAAAAAAAAAACGATCTCAAAAATTTTCTTTTTTTAAATTTCTTTTTCTTTTATTTTTTTCTTACAGAACTGAATTATATGGAAACAAAAATTTTAAATAATGATACACATCTCTCGACTCTTCAAGGGTTTTCTTGTGAAAATCTGAAACAAATACCGAAATTTCCAAACCCTGATAATTATCAAACTTTTGAAGAATTTGAAGAGGCATCAAACCAATGGGAATCGACAATTTATAATTTGGTTGGAACTCTTCAGCTCCCAAAAACAGTTGGTGGATATTTCTACAAAATGAAAGAAAGAAGAAAAGTTCGTTTTTTGTTTTTTTTTTTTATTTTTTTTTTTTTTTTGTTTTCCATTTTTTCAAATGAATTTTTTGAACAAGTATAAATCTCATCAAAAAAATTTTTGTGTTTCACACATTTCCATCTTTTTTCTCTTTCATCATTTTGAAATTCTTTCTTTTTGAAACGCTCAATAAATATATTAAAAATGAAAAAATCAATAATTTGGGTACAAAATTATTATAAAAAAGAACGAATAGGAGTCTGCGAAGGAGATCATTGTTCTTCTTTAATGTTTAGATTTATCGGCCTTTTCTAAATTGAAAAAATAAAAAGATTTCGTAAAACATGTTCTGTTGTTTGCTAATTACTTAATTTTTAATAGTGGAAGGATCTATTCCTGAAACTCGTTTATTATTCAAATACCAGTAATTTATAAAATTGTCAAAGAATTTGAAATGGAACCGACTATTGACAAAAACACTAAAATCAAATCGATTATCAGAAAAAAAATATTTAGGAATTTTATTTAAAAAAGAGAAAAATATTTACAAAAAAACTTTGAAAAAGTAAAAGATAATTTTTAAAAATGGAAAGTGATTTTTATCAACAAAATTTAGCCAATTGTAGTAAAATTACAAATGTTTAAATTAATATGCATTAGCCAACTATTTTATGGGCTCGTAATTTTTCATCAAACTCAAGAAGATTTTTACTGGATTTATATTTGAACAAATACAAACGACATAAAATATATAAAAATTAATACTCATCCCCTAAGAATAATTTATAAAACTGAAGCAAAAATTGATCAAATTAGAATTTCAATTTATAAAAGAAGATATAAACTCAAAAAGAAATCAGAAATTCTCGGTTTCAAACACATATATCAGAAAATTTAAAATTTTCAAAAAAAGATAATCAAAATATCAATTGAAAAATAGAAAACTAAAAATTATTAAATGTAAATATGAATCAATTTAGACAGAATTCAATAATCAATACCTCTGGATGGAAAGGTCAAGAATTTTTAAAAAGTAACAGATACAATAATAATTTCAACAAACAGTCGTGTTGTCAAGCGTTGTTAGGTTTTTTTTTTTTTGATTTGAGGAATAAAAAGAAACCTTTTTAAATTTTCTTTTTATTTCTCAAATTAACAAAAAAAACGAATGACAAAAAATAATTTAAAATACAAGTATTTTGCTTCCATATGAAAAATCTGAAATTTCACAAATTACCTAAATAGATCTTCTTATATTTAGGATAAGAATAAAATAAAAATAAAATCTTCCATTTATGCACAAAAAATATTTCAACTTAAAAGTTAGAATAAGGTATCGATCATTTTTTATGTAAATACACATTATTTAAAGAAATGAAAATAGAATAATTCTGGATTAAAGAATTAATTCAAATTAATAAAATCAATAAGAATAATATCAACGCTATCATTTTCTTCTGGGATAGGCTAAAAAAATGACAAAAAATAACATATCTACAAAGATGATTTAATTAGATTATACTTTAGTTCAGCTTCTTGCCACTTGTTTACTCTTTCAATTTTGGCTATTTTCAAATTGTGAATTGTTATTTTTTGTTATTCAAAATAACTATTTAGGATGAAAGAGTTTCGGATTATTAAAAGTAGATGAGTTGTGGTATCAATCAAATTAGTAAATTTTATGTAAACCCTATTCCAAAAATTTGGACATACCCAAAATCAAAAAAGGCAAAAATAAAACTCAATTTATTATATTTTTTCAAACGTAATATTAAATCACATTTAAGTTACCGATTATTAATGCTTTTATAAGTAATAATTTTTATCTAAATAAAAGAAAAAATTATAAAACTCAAAAAATCAAAACGAGTGTGTCTAAAATAATGAAACAATCTGAACAAAAAATGTATTATTGGTAAATTTGTTGAAATTTCACTAACAATTGTTGTTCGATCAAAAGATAAGATACAATCAAGAAATTGTATCTGATTTTTCAATTTAACAAACTCAACACTAACCTTCTATCAACCATCAAAAAAAAAATTCCAGATCTAAGGAAACAGATTACGTAACTACAAAAAAGGAAATGAAAACAAAACAAAAAAGACAAAAAATGAAATAGTTTGTAAAATCAAAATTCTTTCTAAATTGAATGTAAAGTGTAGTATTGTTATTCTTTGAACTGTTTAAATTGTTTCCAAATTTTTGGAATTTAGTTTATATATATAAACTTTTTTTCAGCCCAAGGTTTCCCACATTTTTTTCAAATATCAAACAATTTTTATAAATAACCTTTGAGGATTAAAAAAGAAATAAGAAGAATAATATGTATCAAAGATTAGTTGATATCCACCTGAAACAAAACTTATAAATCAATAGATTTTCTTAAAAATAGAAAAAATAAAATTCTTAAGCCCCTATTGAGAAAAACAACAATGTTCATTTTGATCTCCTATTGAAGATCAAATAAAATTTCAATAGAAATCAAAATTATTTCACTATGATCATTCTCACTGTTTCAATGACATTAGAATAACACGCTTTTACCAAGTGACTATCGATCTTGCAATAAAAAAAAAAATTGCAAATGAATTAAGGTGTAAAAAAAAATAGAAAAAAAAAGTAAAAACTTTAAAAAATGATTTCAATTTTGGATTTTCCAAAATAAAATTTTTTCTTCTAATATCCATTCAAACCCTTTAAGCACATGTAATTCACTCACAACAAACTGGACCACTTTGACTGGAAAATGGTTTATATATAAGGTATTTCCAAAAAAGTGGGGAATTCTTTTTTTTGCATTCCATAAAAAATCATCTTTGTTAGTGAAAATATTCATTAATTGATATTACCAAATTAAGTTTAATAATAATACCAATTGAAAAAATGGCTAAGGTTTTTATTTAAAAATATCTTGGATGAAATATTTCCAAAAACTGAAAAAAAAAATACCACTTTTTTTGGTGAAAACAATGTAGGACCAATTTCAATAAAAAAATGGAAATCTGGAAAGGATGCAAATGATTTTTTAAACAATCAAATGCAGTCATATACCCTCAATTCTATTTGAAAATTTATTGAGATTAAACAAGTTACGAAAACGATTTTTTGGATCAAAAAGAAAATAATAACCTACTAATTTTCACAACTCAAAAAATATCATCTAAAATTGAGAATCAGAAATTTTGATGTCTTTAATCAAAGTAATGACTTACAGATAAACAAATTGAATTATATCTGAATAATCAATTAATAATGAAGAACCATTTTGAATCTTTTAAATAGCAATATCAGAATAAAGTTTAATAAAGATATTTTAAAATAAATTTGCCCTATTTTTTTGAAAATATCTTATATATTAATAATAATGAATATATATATATATATATATATATACCTATTATTATTATTATTATTATTTAACATTAACCTTAATACTTTTTGTATATTAATAAAAAATGATTAAATATTAAAAATATTTTAAATTTTAATATTTTTGAAATAACCAAATCAAAAGAATAAAACACAAAGCTTAGAACAAAATACAGAAACCGAATTAGTCACAGAAACCGAATTAGTCACAGAAACCGATGCTGTAACGGAAATGGAAGGAGTTTTTGAAGAAGATATGGACGAAATCGGTTTTGAAGATGAATCAATCTTATTAAATGAAAATGATGAATTTAAATTATATCAACTTTTAGAGAATGAAAATTCAATAATAGAGTAAGTTGAAAAATAATATTTTTTAATTGTAATTTCTTTTTATTTATTTTTTTTTTTAATATTACATAATAATTTTTTTCGTTAATAACTATACTCTTACTAAATTTAATTTATACATTATACACCAACTAAAAAAAAATTTTTTTTGAAGACCTAATAAAGATAAAATAGTTATTTCACAATATTTTAATCAAAGATTAAATGTTTAGGTATTTATTTAAATAAAATTTCACATATAGTCTATAATTTAAAAAAAAAAAAAAGAAAAAGAAACAAATACAAACAATTTTCAACAATTCTCTTAACAATCATTTGAAAATTAGATCATTAAATCTTTTCTATTAAGTCAATTAACATATGGATTAGAAATTTTTAATTATGAAATTAAAACAATAAAATATTTAAATTCTTGGATTAATTCATGTATTACTGAAATATGCAAAATAAATAGAAACACACCCATTCTGATTTACAAAACAGAATTTAAAATTGAAAATATGATAATTTCAGTAAATAAAAAGAAATTTAAACTCAAAAATAAATTAAGAAAATTATCTTCTTCCTTATTTGGAAAAATTAATAAAATTTAATCAAAGAATAAATAATCAAATTAATTGGGACTCAAAAGATTGAAACAAATTAAAAAAAGAAATTTATAAATACATCGATACTGAATGATTTGCTTCTAATAATTAGAAATGTAGTTCTATTTTCTTGAGTTTTCTTTTTATTTGGAAAATCAATAGATTTTCGTTAGATTTTTTTGAGTTTTCTATTTATTTTGAAAATCCTAGAACACTTCACAAATAAATAGAAAACTCAAAAAAACCTAGAACACTTTACAAATAAAACAGAAAACCTAAAGAAAATCACCGTCAGCTTTTCCATAATTCAAAAGAATAGAGTAAAATCAAAGATTTTACACAATTCTTTTGAATTTCGGAAAAGATAAGTAATGTATTGCACTTGACGGCACTTTTCGTTAAGTTTTCCTGAATTTGAAAACTATTGAGTAAAATCAAAGATTTAAATCTATTCTTTTGAATTATGCAAAACCTCTTTAGCCTTTTTTTAATTTGTGTCTTCTAATTCAAAGAGTGTCTAGACACTAGTGCCTAGAAACAGTCAATTAGACGAATTTTATACTCAATTTAATTTTCTAAAAAAATTTTGGAGATGGGCTAAACAAAAAAATACATTGGTAAAATTGTTAAAATTCCATTAATAAATTATTGATCGATCAAAGGTTTGAGACCATCAACTAATTTTATTTGGGTTTTTCTTTTTAAAAGAACCTGAACTGTATCTTAATATATATCATTGAAAAAAAATATGATTCTTCTAACATAAACAGATGAAGTAACTGGAGAAAAGGAAATGAAAACAAAAAAGAAATGAAAATAAAAGATATGACAAACAATTTTTTTGATCTAACAAAAAATATTACATAATTATTAAATAAACTTTGTTTAAGTCCAAGAAGACCAAAATTTTTTCAAATATCAATTATTTTTTTATAATTGACCTTTAAATTTTAAATAAGAAATAATTAGAATAATACACTCGAAGAATAGTTGATATCCATCTGAAATAAAGCTAATAAATCAATATATTTTTTTAAAAATTAAAATCCTTTGTATATTCAATTAAAAAAAGAACAAAGTTAATTTTGATCTCCTATTGAAGATCAAATAAAATTCCAATAGAAACAAATAAACTCCATTTCAAATAAAAGGGCACAAAAAATTTCAAGAATTATTCATAATTGAATCAAATTAATTGTAGTATCATTCTAAAATCTAAGAAACGCTTTAAAACATGAAAAAACACTCAACCAAATCTTTAAAACTAACAAAAACAAAACAATAAAAATTAAAATTCAATATTTTAAAAATTGATGTTTCCTTTAATTTGAAATGAGAAATCTCGTTTTGTAAATTGTAAGGAAAAGAAAAAAAATTATAAAATCATTAAAAACCTTTGAACAAGGCGAATTGAGAAAAAGTTCTTTACATTTTATTGATAATTCTTTAAACGTCAAACTTTTGTTCTTTAAAGTCTCATTTTCAAGATAAAACCATAATTCGTCTGGTATTTTCTTAGAATTGTTTTTTTCTTTATTTTCTTTTTTCTTTGTTCCATGCACCAATCCAATAATGGTCTTTCTTAATTCCTATATCTAGTTCATTCGAAATCAAACTTAAACTGTTTCCATTGATACACTGGAAGGTTATTTCCAAATTTTTTTCTTCTTATCTTGTTTTTTTCATTTTCCAACTGTTCAATATCCATAAATAATAAAAAAATGAAAAAATGAAAAATTAAAATGAAAATCACCAATAAATAATTATCTTATTAACAATCAAATTCGATAGTATTGATGATTTGAGAGGTGTACATTTTTGTTTGAAAAAGAGTTTAGTATTTCTCTTCAATCATGTTTTTAATGTTTCAATAACATTAGAATAACAATTTTTTTACAACTGAATTTAGTGTAAAAAAAAAATAGAAAAAAAAAAATAAAAATAGTTTCAATTTTGGATTTTCCAAAATAAAATTTTTTCTTCTAATATAAGCTAAATTTCAAAAATAGGGGCAGATTTTTCATCAGAAAAAAATTTGTTTAATTTTTTTTTTTTTTTTGAATAATAATGTATTTTGCTAAAGTCTTTAGAGATAATAACCAATATAGATTAATAAATAAAAATATAGTGTAATAATTTTATTTTTTGAATGACAAAAAATGAAAAAAGAAAAAAATAATAATAAAAAAGTTTGCCCATAATTTTGAAATTTGGCTTACATTCAAACCCTTTAAACGTATGTAATTCGCCCCTTAACAACTGTGCCACCCTTTGACTGGAAAATGGTTTACAATAAAAATCTTGGTCTGATCCTTAATTGAATCAAGTATCTTTTTGGTTGTTTTTTCAAAAGAAATATCTTTTTTTTTAGGATCTGTTTTTGATCAAAAAATTTCTTCTTTTTAAAAAATATTGATGAATTAGCCCAAAAAGACATCAACTGTTATATCACGATTTAATTTTTATCACGATATTTTGACAATTATCACGATTTTTAGACAATTATCATGATTTTATAGAATATCGCGATTTGTGATCTTATCGCAATATTATTTATTATCGCGATTTTCTATAATATCAGGATTTGATAAAGACAATTGCGATTTTTGAAAAATATTCTCACAACTTCGACTCAACAAAGATATACTCAAATCCTCTAATATATTTTAAATATTTAAATAACGTTAAAAATATAATATTTCCCTAATATCCAATCTAAAGTAATAAACAACAAAAGGAAAATGAGAATGAGAGTGGAATTGATTTAAAAAAACTTTTAACAAAAAAAGATCCATGGTATACGAATTTAATTGCCCAAGAGCCAAATCCAAAGCATTATTCAACCTTTGAAGAATATGAAAGATCCTGTAAAAGATGGTCTCAAATTGCTTCAAACGAGCTTAAAAAAATCCCCATGCATTCAAGACAACTTGAAAAGCAAGCTTTATTAAAGCCTTATAAAAAAAAAATTATTCTAAAAAAAAATAAAAAAAAAGAAAAAACGGATTGCTTTCGAGATTACTCAACATGGAAAAGAACAATTTTGGAAAAATATCTACATTTAAATTTAGTTGCTTGTAAATTATTTCAAACAGAAGAAAGTAACAAGACATCTATTACAACAAAAGAAACAAAAAATAATTTGCCTTTTCAACAAAAATCTTTTGTTTGGGAATCTTTAACATTAGAGTGCCAAAATAATATTAATTCAAATTTTGAAAAGTTATCAGAAAAAGTTAAACAAAATAATAAATTTTATATCTCAAATACCTCTCCAATTGTAGGAAGATATACCCCAAGATCAGTGGTAAGTGTAATTTTGAAAATCATCATTATTTAATTATTTTTGGAATTGATAATTATTGAATAATTTTGAAATTTTAATCCATTTTTTTATTTTTATCAACCTTAACAATTTTGCTTTGTAATACTCTTTTTCCAATTTTCTCTTTCCAACAAAATCCTTTACTAAATTTATTTTATAGAAAAACACCACAAAAAAGAAAAAAAATGATTATTATGACAATATTTTAAATAGACGTGATTTAAAAAGAATAATTGAAAATAAAAAATATACATGTGGGAAACAAATTGAAACAGATAAAATTGATTTTTTCATTCCAGGATACGATATAAAACACGATATACCTTGGAAAGGATTGAAATCAAATCAAAAATATAAATTGTTTCGAAATTTGATCAATTATTTAATGTGTAATTACAGATTTAAAAACTTTTTTACCAGTTACCAAATTTCAAAATTTCCTCCAAGTGTAAACAATTTCTTTTTTTTTATATTCTCTTCTTTTCTATTCTTTACCTTTTTTTCTTTATTTATTTTTTTTTATTTATTTTTTTATTTATTTTTTTATTTATTTTTTATTTTATTTATAATTCCTTTCTTTGCCTTTCAATCTAATTATTTATTAAAAAAAATAAAAAATAATAAAATTTTAGTTTAACAAAAAAATGTCAAGTCAAAGAACTTTAATTTATAAACAAGAAAAGATTACAATTTCTGATTTAATTTATTTAATTATGAATAATGAATTTTTGAATGGGTTTAAAAAAATATTTCAAAAAAAAAATAAAGCATTTGCAAAAAAAATTTATTTATTAATTAACAAATCAAATTTTGAGCAAATATTAAATATTTTGACATTCACCCCAAATAAATTAATTCATGCAAAAGTATCGTATTTTGTTGAACAAATTATGAAATCAAGAGTTGGTAGAAAAATTATACAAAATTATATTAAGAAATATAAATTAAAATTATTACAATCAATTGCTTATTGTTTGCTTTTTTTTAATGTTATACCAATAAAATTATTTCCAATCGTTCCTAAAATGGAAGAATTAATTAGAATTGTAAGTTGATCTTCTTTTTTTCTTCTTGTTTTCTTTTTTCTTTCATTCTTTATTATTGTTTATTTTATTGTACTTTTTCATTTTTTACCTTATTAAGAATTAAAAATATAAAAAATTATAAATTCTAACAATATTAATAATTCTAATCCTTATTTAACAATTTTAATTCTTAATTTTTCTTTCTTTTTTTTTTTTTTTTGATTATTTAATAAAAATAGAATCTACCAAAGGAAAAAAAAATATTTATAAAATTAAAAAATGAGATTTATTTAAATTATTATGTTGAAATTATTTATAACCAATTAATGGATGAAAAAATGAAAAATTTTTATAAATATGAGAAAATATTGTACCCATTAATTGAAAATAGTCAAAATTCAATCTTTGAAATTATAAATAATACAAGTATTAATAAAAGTTTTGCTGAAGGGACATGCAATCGATCATCACAATATTCATTTTATTTTTTATTTTTATATTCAAGATTAATTAATTTGTTTCAAAATTTTAAATTCAAAAAGGATATTAATCAGCTAGGAATAAAAGAAATATTTATAAAGGCTCTTTCTTCAAAATTCAATCATTCGGCAAATGCAATAAAAGTAATTATTCATTGTTTAAAAAAAACAAAGTTGATTTCAAAATTTGTTGAAAGCATTTCTCAGGATTCAAATATTGTACTTAATACATTATTTAGTTTTTCCATTGATGAAATTCAAAATAAGAATTTTCAAAAGGAAATAAAAAATCTGAATAAGCAAAAAAATCAGGAAAAAAAAATACAAAAGGAAAAGAAAAATGAAAAAACAAATGAAAATGATAAAGTTGAAAAGGAAAAAGGAAAGGAAAAAGTAAAAAAAAAATCAGAAATTAAAAAAGTAAAAAAAGGAAAGGAAAAGGAAAAGGAAACGGAAAAGGAAAATGAAGAAGAAGAAGAAAGACGAAAGGGAAAGCGTATGGGAAAGAGAAAGGGAAAGGGAAAGGAAAAAGGAAATGAAACGGAAAAGGAAAAGGGAAAGGGAAAAGGAAAAGTAAAGGAAAAGTCTAAGAAAAAGGAAAATGGAAGTAAAAGCAAAAAGAAAAGGAAAGGAGGGGACGAGAAGGGGGAAAACAAGGAGAAAGGAAAAAAAAAAAGAAAGGAGAAGGAGAAGGAAAGGAAAAAGGAAAAGGAAAAAGGAAAGGAAAAGGAAAAGGAAAAGGAAAAGGAAAAGGAAAAGGAAAAGGAAAAGGAAAAGGAAAGGAAAGAAGAAAAAAAAAAGAAAAGGAAAAAGTCCAAGAAAAAAAATGAGGAAACAAAAGAGGAAACGCAAATAGAAAGACAAAAGAAAAAGAAAAAGAAAAAAAGAAAAGAAAAGATACAAGAACAAGAGAAAGAAAAAAAAATTGAAAAACATGAAAAAGAAGAAAAAATTGAAAAACAAAATAATTTCTTAAATAATCCGCAAATAATTGAAGAAATAATTAATTTTTATTCTTTACAAAAACTTGTATTTGACGAATTAATAATTGATAATGTTGAAAGAACCTATTTTGGATGTAAAAATAAAAATAGAAATAATTTATTATTAGTCCCACCATCAAAAGTAGATATAATTTCCAAATTGTTTTTTTATATGTATAATAAGATCTTAAAAAAGCCCAATCTTATCAAATTAAATAATACGATCTTGGTGACTGATAACTTTTATAATGAATTAATTAGTAACTTAAAAAAAAATATAAACCATCATGGACCAACATTAAATTTAATTGGGAAATTTATAAAAACAATGATCAAATATTTAATAAACACAAATAGGGTCATTGGGTCTTATCAAAATAAAACTAATAAAAAAAATTATTCACCAAGAATAACAAACCAAAGCCAAAACCAAAATAAAAAAATTAATAAAAAAAAAATTGCTGCCATAAAGCGCTCATCAAGACCCGGTTCTAGCATTTCAACAAGTTCAGCACAGGATTTATTTATGATAAGCGCTGCCCAAGAAAGAAAAGTAGATTATAAAAGTATTTTGTTTTTTAAAGATCATAAATTATTACAAATTATTAATTTAATTGAAAATTCGCCCTTGAATTACAATTCATATAAATTTAAAAAGCAAATGCTATTATCCTTGTCACATTTAATTAAAGAAAGAACCATATATTTATCAATTTATAATAATGGATTATTTTTTGAAAGCCTGAAAAAAATTTGTGCTGATGTCAAGGATTTTAAATGTAATAAAGTTGCTTGGAAAATATTTTATCATTCAATTTTGTATCATGACGAAACAGTAAGCTATTTAATTAAAAATAAACAATTAACTCACTTTTTTTCTTTACTTTCGGTCACATCGGGTATCGGGGTCGTGAACCAACTGTGTTACATGAATAAACTACTTACAATGCTTTCCATACAAACCAAACTATTCCAATTGAACCATATCTCTTATAAAAGAAATTATTTAAATAATCCAACAAAATCATTTAAAAGGGATACTAAGGCTTTAATTAATTTTATAATCAGTTCCTTGCATTACACTAGATTTTCCCGTTTATTTAAAAGTTATATACAAGAGTTTAATGGTGCACCTTTTATTAATCTTGCAAGGCTTTTTAAAACATTATTAACAAAAAAATATTGTATCAAATTATTAAATGTCTTAAGATCAAATAATGAATACAATGAAGCAGTTATTTTTTTTGAAAATAATTGCTTGATTTTAAATAGTCATGAAAAAAAAAAACCAACGAAAAAAAAGAAAAAAACACTTTACATATTTTAATTTTTTTTAATTCTTATGAATACCATTATTATTAGTAGTAGTGGTGGTGGTGGTCGTAGTATCTGAAATAATTTGGAAATTTTTAAATGAATTAATTGAATTACTAAATCTTTAATTTTTTGATTTAATAATTAATTTGGATACTCTCCATCCTTTTTTTTTGTTTTATTTTTTTTATTTTATTCAATTAACAAGTTATTTATCTTTTTATCTATATTTTTTTTCGTTTATTTATTTTTAATCTTTATTTTTTTTTAAATTTATCATTAAACTTAAAATAAATATTAAAATAAGTATTTTAAAATAAAAAAATTCATTTTTTTTTGTTAATTTTGTTGTATTTATTACAAAAATATTTCTATTATTTTGCTATTTATTCACCTACCAACCAACCGAGCAAATTAATATTGTCTGATATTGAGCTTTGTTTTAAATTTTAAAAAATCATACTAGCCTGAACCTTGATATAGTATAGATAAATATACAAACTCTTTTTCAGTCAAAGGGGTCCAGTCTTATTGAAGAAATAGAACTAATTCTATGAGTTTAATTCATTATTCTTCTAAAACTAAAATTTTCAATTTTTAGATCAAAATTATTTTTTCCCATTTCTCTAATTAGTCTACATTTTTTTTTTTGTTTTTTGCTTTTTTTTTATTTTTTTTTAAAAAATTAAATTAAAAAAAAACCATGTTTGAAACTCCAAATTAACATTAAGAAAAGTGAGGCTTTGTATGTTCTTTTAAAATTCATACATTTACAAGTAAAAAATCTTATTGTTAACAATTTTACTTTACGAAAGAAATTGAAAATTTTTCACGAGAAATTCCAATGAAAAGTACTCAAAAACTTTTTTAATATTTTATTTTTTTCAAAAATTTATAGTTTGTCCAGGCTTTTCTTTGATGATTCTCAACTCGAATACGAAGTTTATTATTTCTCGTATTTCTAAAAAATATAAGTTTGGTTGATTCTTAAAAATTAAGTGACTTTTATATTTTTGGCTGGGATACTTTGAGTGAAATGGAGTTTATATATATAATGGTAAGCCACTTTAAAGCTATGAATATTCCAAGGCAACATGATAAATATCAGAATATGTTATTTTTCATATTCTCTACTTATTATATATATATATATATATATATATATATATATGATCTGTCAAAAAATTATGATCGGACTAAGAAACCCCAAAAAAGAAAATTATTTTTGTGAGATCAAATTTTTCTCAATTTTTTTTTATGAAAAAAGGAAACTATTAAATTGGTTTTTATTTCTTATAATATATTAATTTATACCTTCTTTTTATAATTTTCATCATTATTGCACAACAAATAGTCTTTATTTAAATTAATATTAAGATCAAGATTTTTTTTTTCTGAGATAATTCTTTTGGTTAAACAATTAACAATTTTGTTAAACCTCTTGCTTAATATTAGTATTATTTTAATAAACCTAGTTAACTGAAAACGTTTTTAAAAACACTTTAAAAATTTTTACTGGATAAATTGTGTGTTTTATTGTTACCTTAAATTTAATATTTAAAAATAAAATATTTTAGAACTATTTTTGTGAATTAGGTAATTAGATTCTCAAAATTCAAAATTAATTTTTTTATTATTAAAATGGATTTAAATTGTTATAAGGAATCTTGTGAAGAAGACCAAACAATTTTTGAATAAAAAATTTCTCAAAATTAATAATCTTTTTTTTAATTTTTTTATAATGAGAAAACAACTTTTTGAAAAAATAAATAAAAAAAATACTTAATAGATCTCAATTTAATTGAGAAACTTTTTTCAAACTTCTTTCAAATATTCATTTTGTAGATCCCCCCTATATCTTAATTATTTTTATGGGACTGATATTTGTATTTAAATATCAATTAGTAAAAATAATAAAGAAAAAAATTTTTTTTTTCAAAAGGAATACTTTCTAACATATAAATAATAATATTAAACACAATTTTCAAGAATTAACTGAATTATTAATCAAAAAAAATAGTTTTGTCTTTTTTCTTTTATATTGGAAATATTCGGGTTTAACATTTAAAAATAAAAAAAAATTAAACTCAAACTAAAAATTTGTCAGGAAGGGGTTAACTCATCCTTTCATAAAACCAAAACAGAAATTAAGGAAAAAAAAATTATTTTATGCTTTTAACAAGATTTCATTTTTATTTTAAATAATTCTAAACATTTGATAATTCAGTATTATCCACAAACTCTCTGATAAGTATTATTTTTATTAAAAATGAATTGTTTTAAACATAATATATAGCAAATGGAAAAACACTGTTTTCTAACAATATTCTAAAAAATAAGAACTTTTAAATTGGTTTTTGGGTTAAAATATTACAATAAACTTTTTCTAAATAAAAACAAAATGATCCTTCTATAATAAATAAAAATTAAAATACTCTATTTTTTCAAAACTATTTTTTTTTGGATTCATTAAAATTATTGAGAACTAAACCAAAGTGTTATTTTAAATGACCAAGCACGGGTTCTTTATAACTTTTAATTTATACTAAAAAATAATTTTCGGCTTTTGGTCTGAATTGAGAAAATTATCTTCTTTTTTTTCTATATAAATGGAAACAATACTTATTTATTGATCTTTTATAATTAAATAAAATTAAGTTTGAAAACAATTAAAATTGAAAATTTATTTGCAAAACTGAAAAAAAAAAAAAATTAGACAAATTTTCAATGGATACTTTGATAAAACACTTATAGTTTTGAAAAAAAATACATAACAAGAAAATAAACCCTGTCAATCTATTTAATTCTTAATATTAATAAAATTTTTTTATAATTTCAAATATTTAAAATCAAATCCTTTTTTTATGAATCAAACTTTTAAAACTATAACCCTTCCTCTGATTTGAATGGTGGTTAATCAAGTTACATTTTTTGAAAACAGTATCCAATCAAAAACAAAAATAAAAATTATCATTTTCCAAAATATAGCAAACCTCTATAAAACTCAATTATTTTTCAAAATAAGGAGATCTACAGTGGTGGAAATAACCCGTTCAGACAACCTTTAACCCATTACTAAAATTTAACTCGTGTTTTTTTTTCAGGCTTGGGTAAAGGAAGACCAGAAATCACTAATAGATTCTTGGTTCAGAACCAAATTGACTTTAGAGGTTAGATCTTTGATTAATCAAACTGGCTCAATTTTATTAAATGCTTTTGTTTCAAAAATTTCATCATATTTACAAAATTTGTGAGATTATATGATTTTTTTATAAAAAATCAAAAAATGAAATTATGTTCATTTTTTTAGTCAAAATATTACATTTTAATCTTCCATATCTTCATAATTCTTTTTTAAAATTTATTTAATGAACCCTATTTCTTGTTTATATACTGTTGTCACCCCATTGGTTTGTTTCTTTTATTTCTAGAGTCAGTAAATATTTTTTGCATTAGTTAAATTTTAGTAATGGGTTAAAATAAAAAACATGGGATAGTTACACCACTGTACTTTGGCTATCAAAACATTTACTTGAGTATTCAAGAGATCTCCAAGTTAATGAGATTTAGGTAGGTTTATTACTTTGTTCATAAAAAAATTGGTTATATAGAAAAAGGATTTGATTTTAAATATTTCCAATTCCACAACAATTACCTAATATTAAGAATTAAATAGATTGACAGGGATTATTTTGATGTCAGGTGTTTGATTCGATACTCGACTATTCGGGAAAAAAAGTTCAACCTTATTTTCAATGGTTCTCATTCCTGAAAATGTAAATCAAGATCAAAAATAAAAGACAAAATAAATAATTAAAGACTAAAAAGGGAGATTAAAAACAATAACAATTTTTCTAATACTCCCTTTTGGCAATGGATTTTTCTTTTTTGGGTCAATTATTACCTTTTTTTCAATAACCCGTGTTGACTTTTATATTTTTTCAGCCTTTTAACTTTTGTTTTCCAAATTTTGTGTTTTTAAGTGTTGTTTTCCAGCTTTATTGAGAGTGTTTTAATTTTTTAAATTGCTCTAGAAATATAAGGTTTATAGCAATATGTGTTTATTTTTAAAAAGGAAGGAATAACTGAGAATTATACTGCCATTCTCCAAGTTATAATCAAATTCTTTTCAAATATCCTCACTAAAATTATCATCTTCTAATTGAAAGAAAAATAGAAAGATCTTGATCTAGTAAATGAGAAATTGATCTTTTGAGAGATTTAATTTGCTCTCATTAAACTTATTGAAATAGAATTAATTTATAAATAATTTGGTCATTGAACATGTTCTGGTAGAATTTTAATCAGATACAATACCGGCTAATTAACACTTGATTCAATATGTAATATTTCTTCACTGAGGATTCTTATCTCATCCAATATACCCAAAAAAAAAAGACCAAATAAATAAATAAAGGTATTCAATTTAAAGATCTGATTTGAAGATGATTGGATAAATAAAAAAAGGCAAATGAAAAAAAAATTTTTTTTATTTATTTCTTTTTCAAATAACTTTGAAAAATTAATAGCTCGTTTTTATTTATGTTGAGATACCACTAAAAAAGTTTTTAAGAAACTCTTTTGATCGTTTTCCTTGTGTTTTTTTGTATTTATTCAAATTCCAAAGATATGGTTTTTGTGGATTTTGGTGATGAATTTATGTAAATTTGGTTGAATTAGTTTACAAATCATAAAGATCGGAATTCAAAGGTCGTAGAAAAATGGTTTGGTAAAACAATCACTTGATCACTTGTAAGTTTTGAATAGCTTTAAAAAATTGAGTTTTACTGAACTGTAGATTTCATAAAACAAAATTAAATTTTAAAAACTAAAAACCACAGTTAAAAAATAAACAGAGAATCTCGTAATGAAAAAAAAAACAGCAGTTAATATCTAAACAACATAAAAATAATATTCAAAAACACAATGGAAAACATCAACAGGGGTTATAGAACAACAATAAAAAATTGAAAAAAAACTTTACGATTTTGGAGATCTTCGAAATTAACTGATCTGATTGTGATATAAAAAGGATTTAAATTATTTAAATTGATTTAATTGAAAATAATAAAACGAATGAATTATTCTTTCAAGTTCATTAGTTTCTCTTTTCTGTTAATTTGAATTTTTGTTTTCTGTTTCTGTATTTCTATTAATAACCTCAATTAAAAAATGTTTTGATCTTTTTTCCTCTTTGACTTTTTCTCCTCAATGTAAGTAATTTTGTCTTAGTGTTGTCGAAAATTTTTTCAAAATGTCACTATTTTGAAATAGCGGCGTTTGTTAATGTGGGATCAAAAAAAATCGAAAAGTCGTACCTAAATTGATAAAAATATTTGAAAAAGTTGAGTAAAATATTTATTTTTTAATCTTTTTTTGGTTTTGAGAAAAAAAAAGAATTTAATAAATTTTTATTGTTTTTAAATGGGTCCTAAAGGATCAAAACAAGCCAAAAAGAAACACAATGCCAAAAAACTAAAAAATAAACAAATTGAAGAGGAATTAAAAATTGAAAAAGAAGAAGTCCGAAATCAAGTAAACATCCTTGTTTTAGGAACAGGCGAATCAGGTAAATCAACCTTTATCAAACAACTGCTAATTTTACATAAGGGAGGCTTCAATCAGACCGATCGTGAAACCTATTTTTCTACAATTCGGAAAAATGTAGTAATACATACTGTTCAAATGGTGAGTGCTTGTAAATCGTTTGGTTGGGAGCTTGAAGAAAAGAATCATGTTTGTTGTTTTTTGTTTTTCTCTTTTTTTTGTTTTTCTGATCTTTTTTTTTTTTAGCAAATAATTTTTTTATGTTTGTGACACTTTCCTTTTCATTTTCTTCAACACTACACTGCGATCATTTTCAAACTTTTCATTCTGCTTGTATCTCAATTTGTTACAAAATTATGAATTGTTGGCTTTCTTCATCAACAATAAAAGGAATTAGCACGTGAATTTATGAATATCAAGACAAGCGAAATCAAAGAATTAAAAACCAAGACAGTTACCAAGGTTAGACAGCTTTGGTCAGATCCTGCCTTAAAAAAGGCCTACAAAAACCGACACAAATTCCATCTTCCGGATTCTTCAAACTTGTAACTATTTTTCATTGGCTTTTTCTTTTTCTTTTCTTTTTCTTTGAGATGTAAAACAACCAACTCTCGCTTTTTGGAAGACTGAAAAAAAACAATAATTTTTGTGTTTTGTTTCTCAATTTGATCTTAATTAACTTATTAGTTATCTTGATGATCTAGATAGAATAGGAGATCCAGAATACTCCCCAACTGACGAAGATATTTTATTATGTAGAATCCCAACAACTGGAATAAACAAAATTTCGTTTAATTTCGGAGAAACACCTTGGACGTTTGAATTTGTTTTGATTTTTTCTTTTTTTTGAATTAATAAAAATACTGTGAGAAAAAAAAAAAAAAAACCTTTCCCTATTTTTTCCTTTCAAGAAAATTACCTTGATTAAGGTATATTGCACCGACTATCAGAAGTCTAAAATGAAAGTGTGTTACTATTGTGGGTAAATCATATTAGTGATCACATGGTTCAAATGACTCTTAAAAAATCTATTTGTAAAGTAGTAATAAAAGTTGAAACCGTCAATTAAAAATGATCTTTATATTAGTCGGCAAATTCAACAATTTTAGTAAAAAAATGTGCACTTCGGGACAACTTTAAAGCTTGGTAAATCAATCTAAAGATTTCAAAGTTGAAAAATATCTTTCTTAAATTTATCTTTAGGACTACGTTTCGACCTCAGAGAGTGTATGGTTTTGGTTATTATTTTATTTTACCAAAAGAATTTTCATTCTGAAGAAATTAGATCAAAAAAAAAAACTAATTTCAAAGTTAAAAAAAACACACACAAAAAAAAAAATATTATCAAAATAGATTCTTGAAATAAATTTTTAAATAAAAAACTGCTTTAGGGTGTTTTCAAGTACAATTTCAAAATTTAAAACATTACAAACTTATAAAAGTAACCATAAAAACTGTTTCGAACAACCTTAGCAATTGTTTTGTGTTCAAAGATTTGAAATGGAAATTAAGAAATATAATAGTCAAATTCTGGAATGATCTAAAAAGGTCAAGAAAGTTGAAAATTGTTGGAATTGTGTAAAGATTTTCCATTTTTAATTTTGTAAAAGAAATTCTCAGTGTATAAATTTAATTGAGATTATATAACTATTATAAGAGAGTTTTTTTATACACAATTTCATCTTTTTCTCCTTAAAAATTATTCATAATAATGTAGAATAGTTGTTAAAAAAAATCAACAATTTGAGAAAAATTAAATAATTAACCAAGAGATTATTTTTTCAAATTATTTATAAAATCTTGGAAATAAATTGAAAATACAACCCGTTTTATAGAAAAGAAAGCAAAATAATCAAACTTTAATTTTTTATGTTGATAATTATTGAGTAAACGTTCAAATAAAAAAAAAGATGAGAAAATAATTACTTTTGGAAAATTCTTAAGATTAATTTTTATATACTGCAATAATTTGATGAGTTTTTGTTTCTATCTTTAAATTGGGAAAAGGGATTAAAAAAATTATTCCCAAAATAATAATTTTTAATTGAGATTAATAAAAAATCAAATAATTTAGGGTGATATAATATTTAGAATAGTTTTTTTTGGGTTCTAAAAACATGAAAGAGCTAATGTTATTTACTTTAAGTTACAACCCACTTTAATTCTAAAGAAATCTATGGTGACTCTAACCCCTTAAAAGATGTAAAAATCTATGTCTTAATTTTTTAAAAGTTTTTTTGAATAAATTTGTAATTTTTCAAAAAACTATAACAACTTTTCTGTTTGCAGTGGGGACAGAGTAACTGTTAAAAAAATTGCGCTTTCTAATAGCAAAAAATTTAATGCAATAAAAGAACAAAAATTTTTAAGTTGTTTTGTTTTTTGATTTTTGAAGAATTACAAATTTATTCAAGAAAAACTGAAAAAAATTAGGACATCGATCATGCACATGTCTTCCAAACAAAATATCTTTTTTTTTTTTAATAAATACTTGTGATTTATGAAAAATAAAATTAACCTCCTCTTTTTTCACTTGATCTATTAATAATAATAATATGCACCACCCAAGTCCTATTTAATATTTCAAATGAAATACTTTTTTAATAAAACGATGAGATTTTATGAATGAAATTAGATGGAAATAAAATTTTCAAATGTTTTGGTATTTATCAGTATCAAATAAACAATTATTTTTTATTTTACAAGAAAGTTAGCCAAAGAAATAACAACCTTTATTTATTTTTTCTTTTAAAAAAACATCTCTTATGTTTTCTCAATAATGGGTATAAATAAAAGGGAAATGTGTTGAATATTTTATATTTTTTAATTTTAAAAATAGAAAAAAAAGTTATAAAATCAAAAAGTAAATAATAAATTACGAAAAGAATAAAAAAATAAATTATTTTATTATTAAAAATTAATGTATACTTTTAATCAAATCATTAAATTATTCTTTTAAATTCTATATTTTTAATATAAATGCATAATTACAGAAATTATAGCAACATAAATATATCATTGAGAATATCAATAAAAAAAATAATAGATAAACAAGAAAAATATTATTCTCAGCAAGAAAAATAATATAGTAACCTCGATAGTATAGAATTTTAATAACCACAAAACATTATTATAATTTTAAAAACTAATTCCTTTTATTTTTCCGAAATAATATTCACATCATTTTAGACTTTAGAACTTCACCATTGTGAAAAAAATTTGGATAATTAAAAAAAATTGGTTCAGTCAAAAATTTTTTTTTGTTTTTTTAAATAGTAAATATTAGCAAAATGATTTTTGATCAAAGTAAAATTTTATGAACAAATCTTACATTTAAGAAAAAAAAAAGTCATTATCAATTATAATTTTCAAGAAAAATATTATTTCTTTGCATTTTGATCCTTTGGAATTGCTTTGGAAGGCTAAAAATACAAAAATTGAATTTTAATTGTAAACTTTACTAAAAATAAGAGAACGATTTAGAGAGAAATATTCAAATCTATTAATTAAATAAGATATTTATCATTGTTAAATAATGTGAATTTATCTGGGTTAACCTTAAATATTCTTTTAAACCAAATTTAATCAAATAATCTTCCAAAAAAAGATATTTTTTCAAAAGAGATTGATTTTCACTAATTTTTTACAATCAAAACTTCAAAATAAACAAATATTAAGATTTTAGAAACCATTTAAATTCTAAAAATCCCCAAATAACAAATCTTAATTTAAAAGAATATTTCATTTTTGGTCTCCCAAACAATCACTAACTTGATCTTGGGATGTAATCTAATAAAAAAAAAAATGAACATTTTTAGAAAAGTTTACAATTAAAAATTCAATTTTTGTATTTTTAGCCTTCCAAAGCAATTTAAAAGAGTCGGAATGCAAAGAAATAATATTTTTTTTGAAAATTATAATTTATAATTACTTTGATTTTTCTTAAATGTAAGATTTGTTCATAAAATGATACCTTGATCAAAAACAATTTTGCTAATATTGATTATTTAAAAAAACAAAAAAAAATTTTTGACTGACCCAATTTTTTTTAATTATCCAAATTTTTTTCACAATGGTCATATTATTTTTTTCAAGTATTATTTCAAAATTATCTAATATCAATTGTTACTGATTTTATTATAAAAAAAAAAAAAAAATAAAAATAAAAATTTTAACTGCAATTAGTTCTTACTTTAATTAAAACCATGTTAAATCCTCCCAATACCTTCCTTTAAATTTCTGAATTAACTAATGTTGTTCTTATTACAACTACAGGTAGAAAATTTTATATTATTTGTTAAATTAATTATTAATTTATTAAAAATTTTTTAAATATTTTCTCAATTTTTACCTTAAGAAGTAATTTTTGTAAAATGCAGCACTTTGTATATGTTAGAAATTAGTAGAAACAATAAATTTTCATAGAAAATTTTCTAATAAATTCAAAAAGACAAAATCTGTTTGATTAGAATAGGTAACTTCATTTATTAAGATTTCTTTATAATCTACATCTAAAAGCCATTCCCAAAAATTGGACACACCCAAAATCAAAAATAGAAAAAAAATCGCAATTTTTTATGTTTTTCAAAACTTAATATTAAATCACCTATAAGTTAAATCAGTATTATTAAAATAAAAAATAAAAATATAAAAAACAAAACTAAAAAAAACAAAACTAAAAAATAAAAATTAATGTTTCCAAAATTTTCGAATCATTAGAATAAAAAATTATATTCGTAAATTTATTCAAATACCACCAAAAATTATTAACTGATCAAATGATTTGAAACCATTAACTAATTATCTTATCCGATTTTTCTATTTAACTGAACTCAACTTTAACCCAATATCTATCATCGGAAAGAATTTTTTATGATCAAACAAAACAGATTAGATAACTTGAAAATAAGAAATGAAAAATAAAATGTAAAAGACAAAAAAATGATAAAAATTTTGTTAAAATCAAAATTATTTCCAATTTTAATGTCAAACGGATACCCGTTATTCTTTAAATTATTTTAACAGTTTCCAAAATGCTGAAATTTAGTTTTGAATAGTTGATATTTTCAAAGTAAATCTATTTAATATGTTAATCTTTCCTATTAATTATTTAACAAAAAAAAAAAAAAAAAAAAATTCGGTTGTAATGTAACCTATACAACCTAATGAACCTAAGAAGCATGAACTATTAAAATATAATACAAAACACACCCACAATAAAAATCTGCAAAGGTCTCCAAAAATTATATTTATTAAATTTTTTTTATAAATCAATTTAAAACTAATTTAAACGACAAAATTTTTTGAATGAAAAAGAAAATTAACTTCTTATAAATATATATTTATATTTATCTTTATATTTTTTAATTTATTCTAATCTTGTAATATTCCCAGTGTTGTTGATATTGGTGGACAACGGTCAGAAAGAAGAAAATGGCTTCATCAATTTGATAATGTCACACTTTTAATTTATGTAATATAATTTCTTTAAAAATTAATTTGTATTTCTCTTAAAAAATTAAAAAAAAAAAAAAACTTGCAATAATAATTCTTCAATAACCTTAATTATAATTAAAATATAAACAATAATTCTATTCAAAAATTAAAAAACATCCATTTTTTTATTTCTACTGCAATTAACACAACAAACCACAATAAACAATTGAAAAAAAAAAAAAAAATAAAAAATAACATAAAAAGGTAGTTGCAATAAATGAATTTAATCAAAAATTATTTGAAGATGAAGAAGTAAATAGATTATTAGAAAGTTTGGTATTATTTGAAAAAACGTCAAATGATAAATATTTTAAAGAAAAAAACTGTGTAATCTTTTTTAATAAAATTGATCTTTTTGAATCCAAAATTAATTCAGAAGATTTAAGTCAATGCTTTCCAGATTACGAAGGAGGAAATGATCCTGATGAAGCAAAAAAATTTATTAAACTCAAATTTTTAGAAGCTGGCGAAAATGAATCCAGAAATATTTTTTGCCATTATACATGTGCCACAGATACAAAAAATGTAAATCATCTATTTTTATTTTTATTTTTTATTTATTTTGAAAGGACGTTGTTAATGAACTCTTATAGCAGTTAAGTTTTCTAGAATTCAAATCCAATGAATAAAATCAATTGAATTTATTCATTAAATTTAAAATACGAAAAAAAAAAAGAAAAAGAAAAAGAATGGATAAGTTCTAGGATTCGAAATATTTGACTAAAAATTAGGATTTTACTCTATTCCATTTAAATTCTCGAAAATTGTACCTTATTATTTTTTTTTATTTAAGAAAGAAAATGTTTTTTTTTTAAAAATTATCTGTTTTATTTCTCAAATTAAAAAATAGACTTGAAAAGTTTTCTTGAGTTTTCTGTTTAGTTGGAAAATCAATATATTTTCGTTCGGTTTTTTTGAGTTTTCTATTTATTTAGAAAATCAATAGATTTTCGTTAGATTTTTTTTACTTTAGAAATAAAATAGAAAACCTCAAAAAAACCTAGAGCACTTCACTAATAAACAGAAAACCTCAAGAAAACTCCTTTTAGTTTTTCAGAATTTGTAAGAATACTGGTAAAAAGCTTTGATTTTACTTCATTATTTTGATTTCCATAAAAGTCTTGTTAGGTTTTTTTAAATTTACAGAATTTAAAAGAAAATTTCTTAAATTTTCTTGTTATTTCTTAATTCAAAAAAAAACTCCGTTATCTTTTCCAGAATTTAAAAGAATTGAGAAAAATCTTTGATTTTACTCTATTCTTTTAAATCCTGTAAAATATTGGCACTTGAAGGCACTCTATGAAACTTGGCGGTACCTTACCACACTCTAAGATATTTTCCTTATTTTTAACTTTTTTTTTAGAAATTTCAATAAAAAATTATAATTGTCTTGATCATTAAATTATAACAAGATCAATAATGAATCTTTATTTTGAAAAATATCTTTGATTCTTTCTTCTTTATTTTCAAATTATTTTTATTATTTAGGTTATTTTTTAAAATCCAAAATTGTCCTTCTTTCCAGATGGTAATTTGTCACAGAAATAATCGATTTTTATTATTCTTATATATATTAAGAGATTTAGGAATAACACAAAATTTGATAAAAATACTAATATTCTAAAATCTTATAATTTAAATTAATATTTCTAAAAGAATCTTTTTATCAAAAAATAAAAATCTAAAAGAAGAACAGAATAAAATAAAATTACAAATGATCTTTTCCTTTTCAATACCCATAAAATCAAAAAAAAAAAAAATGTTACAAACTTTTTGGTTCAATTTCTAAGTTTCGTTTTTATATTTGTTTGTTGTAGATTTGAAATAATGATTTTTATTGATTTAAATACAAAGAAACTTTGCCAATTAGTTGATTTTCAATATGTTATTTAAAAATGAAATATTTATGAAGTCAAGTTATGTAATTTTGAATATGTTCTATGAAAGGAAATGTTTTCAAATAGAGTCATCAAATTTTAAAAATGGAAATTGAATTAATATTTTTATTACATTTTTTTGTGTTTATCAGTTTTATTGAAGAAGTGTACATTACACTCTAGATTCACTTTGACTTATATTCCTTTCGATATTTAAATGTAAATTGTAAATTTCACAATTATTAAATAACGAAGATAATTCCAAACTATCTTTGATTTATAATTATTTCATTAAAGAATTATTTTTTTTATTTTGTTTTAGAAATATTAATCTTTATTTTTCATTTGAAGGGCATATTAAGAAAAGTGATCAATAATTTCTATTATTCCTTAATGTTTATATTTTAAACCTAAATAAAAATTATGATTGTTAAAAACTTTTCAAAAAAATTGTTATATATTTAACTTTATGGTTCATTTTTGAGACTAAACTCTGTTTCAGTCAAAGGGGCCAACATTTTTTTCAAATACCAATTATTTTATATAATTGATCTTTCAAGAACAAATAAGAAATAAGCATAATAATGCACATTAAAGAATTGTTGATATGTGTCCGAAAGAAAACGAATTAATCAATAAATTTTCTTAAAAATTGAAAAACAAAATTCTTATGCCCTATTGAGAAAAACAAAAATATTCATTTTGATCTTCTACTGATATTTGAATAATAAATAGGAAACAATTTTCACTTCATTTTCCATACTTTTCTTTTAGAAATCAAGTCCCCAAACGAAGTGTGTTGGGATTTGTGGTCTCTATTTGAAAAAGGAAATGAAAATGAAGTGAAAAATTTTTCACATTTATTAAACAAATATCCTGGTCAATATTGAATAGAATTCCAATATAAATCAATATGATTTCTCAACAATCATTTTCATGGTTTCAATACCTTAGAATAACACATTTTTACCAAGTGAACATTGATCTTGCAATAAAAAAAAATTTTGCAACTGAATTACGTTTTTAAAAGAAAAAAATCAAAAACAAACAAAAAAAAATGTGAAAAAATGATTTCAATTTTGAAAATTTCCAAAATAAAATTTTTCTTCAAATATCTATGCAAACTCTTTAAACACATGTATTTCACCCATTACAACTGGACCGCTTTGACTGAAAAATAGTTTATTTCAAAATTTGGTATTTTTCAAAACTAAACAATTGTACAATGCCACTAATTCCTTTCTGAACTAATTTTCTTCTTTTTACATGCTTTTTATTATCTTTTTATTAAATATCTTTCTTTTTAACTTTAAATAGATTGAAAATGTTTTTGATGCAGTTAATATAAGTATTATAGAAAATACATTGAAAGACGGTGGCTATATGTAAGAATTATTATAATTAAATTTTTTTAAAAAAAAATTAGAATTCCAAGATCAAACCTTGTGGATATTTTCAAATAATTTTAATTTTCTAATTAATTTTTTTATTGTTTTTTTTTTTTTTTTAATTCTAAAATTATCAAATAAATTAAAAACAACATACATATATTTTTTAAAAAAAAATTAAATTAACATAATTCATAAATTTTAATTTTAATTAATTTCGATAAACAATAAAAAAATACAAATAAAAATAAAAATAATTTATAATAAAATTATCCTAACATTTATATTTCAATTAAGGAATTTACATTTTAATTCCAAAAATTTTTTCATATTTTTTTTCAGATTAAATTGAAATATAAAATATTATTTTCTTTTCAATGCAAATTGTTTTTGTTACAAATCAAAAATAATCATTATTGGAGAAAAAACTCTATTTAATATTCTAAAATCTTTTTCAAAAAAAGGCCACACCTCTCAAATCATCAATACTATTGCATTTGATTGTTAATAATATTATTATTTATTGGTGATTTTCATTTTAATTTTTCATTTTTTGTTTTTTTATTTATTGGATATTGAACAGTTTGAAAATGAAAAAACAAGATAAGAAGAAACAAATTATGAAATAATCTATCAGTATAAAAACGGAAACTGTTTAAGTTTGATTTCGAATGAGGTAGATATAGGAATTAAGAAAGACCATTATTGGATTGATGTCTGTAACAAAGAAAAAAGAAAATATCGAAAAAAACAATTCCAACAAAATACCCAGATTAATTTCGTCTTTATATTGAAAATGAGACTTTAAAGAACAAAAGTTTGATTTGTAAAGAATTATCAATAAAATATAAAGAAATTTTTCCCCAATTCACCTTGTTCACGATTTTATTGTTTTTTATAATTTTTAATCTGTACAATTTACAAAACAAGATTTCTGATATCAAATAAAAGCACACACCAATTGTTAAAATATTGAATTTTAATATTTATTGTTTTGTTTTACTGACTTTTAAAGATTCAGGTTGGGTGTTTTTTTTATATTTTAAAGACTTTCTTAGATTTTCGAATGATACTACAATTAATTTTAACCAATTATGAATAATTCTCGAAATTTTTTGTTCCATTTTATTTGAAAAAAATTTTATTATACTTTGAATTTTTTTATAATTAAATTTACTCCAAATCGTTTTTAACAGTTATTCTTGATTTCAATAAATTTTCAATTTTAATAAGCGACGCTCTTAGAGTTTTAAGTGTTTTTTTATCAATAATGAGAATTGAATTTAATTATTATTTTTTTCTTTAAAATAGATTGATTTTTTTTTTACAAAAAGTATTTTGAATTTTCTATTTTTTTTTTTTCATAAAAAGAAAAATAAAAAACTGTTAATTTAAAACAAAGAAAAGAAAAAGAGAAAGAAATGAAAGAAAGTAGCATTTATTGGTAAGGGTTAAGTGCTCAAGAGCTCTTAATCTGTTAAAGAGAGAGTTTTGAAGTAACTAAATTTATGACTCCTAATTCAAAGAGTAGTCAAAATGAATCTTTGTAATTATAGTCATTAGAAGTATTTTATACCCAATACAGTTTTCTGGAAAAAGAAGAAGAAGAAGAAGAAGAAAAAAAAGTGTAAAAAATGAAGAGTGGAAAAAAAAAATTAGATATAAAAATAGTATAAGTATTGAGATAATATATGTTTCTGGTGAGTTGAATGGCTTGCTATTTAGACTTGTATTTTAATTCATGTTTTCTTCGATCATGCTGTTTCAAATAAAAGAAAGTAAAAAAAATAAAAAAAATCAAATTTGTGATAAACTAAAGTAACCTAAATAACCTGTACAAGGAATATGTACACAAAAAAGTCAAGAAAATAATTATTTTACAATAATAAAAGTTAACTAAGCCAATAAAAGTAAAATAATAATAATAATAAATTGATAAAGTGATTAATTAGGATAAAACAAGAAATTAGATTCATATTAAGATACCTGATTATTACAAAATTTCACAAGTTTTGTTTAAAAGATTTAAAATAATATAAATTTAGATCTACATCAAAAAATAGAAATTTTGATCAAGTACTTTATTTTTTCTAAAATGTGTTTAAAAAAATATAATTAAAATTTTGTTGTTTTAAAACAAATTTCTGAAGAAAAAAATTTTTACTTTTATTTCTAATCATAAGACTTTATATGAAAAAACATATTTATTCATATTTCAGCGAGAATACTTACATTTTTCTAATCATCAATCTTTTCAGGGTAAAGTTCATTCCTTTTTTATTTCTAAATAAGCTAAAAAAATCTTTGATTGTTTATTTTATTTTAATTGGATTATTTAAATATCAAATATCTTTATTTTCTTATTTTTTTTTACCCAGATTTTGATTATACTAAAATGTTCAATAGTTCAAAGATATAGTAATTATATTATTGGTATTTTTTTTTTTTCAAACTTCAACAAAAAATAATAATTATTGATTTTTACTTTTTTTTTAAAGATTTTTATTGTTTTTTTTAGAATTTTAACATTAAGAAATTTTATTATTATTCTTAGTAACTCAAAATCTAAATACATTAATCTATTAATCATAAATATAAGATAATTTTGTTAATTTTTTGATAAATAAATTAAATTATAAAAAGGCATTTGTGAGAATATTCATATTTTTTTAAGATAAAATTTCAATAATTATTAAATCAAAAGAAAAATGAAAATTCATTTCTTTAGGTAAAAATTCAACTTTTACTCTGATGAATTATATCTAAAACTTCAATTTAAACAATAGAAAATAATTAAAAAAAAAAATACAAAATAATTTCATTTATTTTATTCAAATTAAATAAATAAATTTCTTTTTTAATAGATAAAGTAATCCACAATATTTTTTACTGAAAAAAAAAAAAAATCAAAATAACTTTTAAATATTATTCAAAGATAATAAAATAATTTTCGAAACGAAGTAAAATTTTTTTGAATTTTGTTATTGCTAAAAATTTGAAAAAAATCTTTCTGAAAATTGAATTTTTCAATCTAAATTAATCCAGATCTTGTAAAATAATTTTTGAAATATGGTCTCTTATTCAATAATATTATTTATTTTGTGTATAGATTTTAAAAAGTCATGTTTTAAAAAATGATAAAAATTTAAAAAAAAAATCAATTATTAATCTAACTCGAACTATTGTCAAAATCATTTAAATTTAAAAAAAATCTTGTTGAAAAAATTTCCAAATTTTACAATGAAAAAAAAATATTATTTTTTTTTCAAATTTAATTTATTTTTTTTTTTTTTTTTAAAATCGTTAAGAATCAAATATATATATATATATATATATATTTCTATTGAATGGTAATCAATAGAAAAAACAAATTTTCTACGTGATATCAAAATATCTTGTACAATGAATAAATAATTTTATAGGTTTTTAGGCAATGTTGGGGTGCAAAGCTCCCTCCCAAAAAAAAAAAATTTCCAGTAGAGTATGATGTGTTTTAAACATTAAAAATATGAAATTTTTGCTATGTATACAAACTTTTCAAAAAAAAAAAAAAATTTAGAATTATTTATTTGGAAAAATAACAAAATCACAATTACCAAGAAAAAATTTCAAATGATTGAAAATTTTTTTTCAAGTTATTTTTTATTGTAGGTAACTATACAATTTTTAAATATAAAATTTTCTTTCAAAGATAATTGTTTATAAATTCCATATTTTATAATCCTTTGATAACAATTTAAATTAAAATTTTTTATTTCAAAGGCTATTGTTATTGGGGTTTCTAATGGATTTAGTTGCATAATAATCAGTTTTTTTACATTTTTATTTCTTTTATTTTCCTCTTCATCACCATCTTCGTCTTCTTATTTGACAATGATTTAAATTCGAGCATGTAAAGTTTTCAAATTTTATTTTGTTCTTTACTTTATGACAATAGAAAAATATAAAAGAAACAACTTTTGAATTTTTCGGGTAAAAAGAGAACTATTAAAAAAATAATAATAAAAATAAAAAGAATTTTTAGAAAATATTCAAAAAAAAAAGGTTTATTTTTTTTTTGAAAATCTTCTAAACATTCTACTTTTTTTATTTTCTTTACTGTTTGGGCTAATATTTGTTGGAAAAAACGGAACTTCTTGGTCTTTAATTTTAACTGGATTTCTTTTCTCTTTTTTCAATTTTTGGAACACGGGTTGATGAGCTTTTAAAGAAAGTAAATTTACCATTTTCATTTGGTCTGTTTGCTCAATAATTAGCCCCATTATCAAATTTTCATTGTTCTGATTATTTTTAAAAATCGTTTTTGAAAACTCAACTGCATCATCTTTAATATCATCTATCCTCAAATTGGATTTATCAATAATATTTTTATATAAGGATTCCAAATTATCATCTGATTGCAAAGAAGGTATTAATGGATTTAAATCTTTAATACTTGCAAGTCTCAATCTTTTGATTAGTGTATAAAACTGTTTTAAATAAATTCTTTGGTGTAAAATGATTTCAAATGTTTTTTTTAGTTCCTTTATCCCATTTAATTCTTTCTTATTGTTCAAACCGCCCTTTTTATTTAGATTTTCATCATCGTCATCATCACCATCATCATCACCATCACCATTAAAGTCAAGATCAAAATCAAAATCAAAATCATCATTATTATATAATTCTGAATTGATGATTTTCTTGATTGGCTTTTCTGGTATTATTGGATCAAGTATATTTGAAAAAAGGTTTGTTCCATTAAGTTTTCCAAACCACGGATCAGAATTGTTTCCATTATTATCATTTGTTTGATGATCAGTAAAAATTTGTGGAATATTATGATTTGGCAATATTTTTACAGATAATAAATTATCAGTATTAAGAAAAGAACTATCTTGATCATCGTTATTAGATTCTTCATCCAACCAAGTATTATTATTCTTATTTATATGATTATTTTGAAATGTATTATCACTACTGTATAAACGACCATTCTTCTTTTTCGAATTAACACCACCATTATTACCATTACCATTATGATTATTCTTAACTGAACCAAGAATATCATATTTATATTTTAATGATTTGAATTCTTTTTCAAATTGTAATAATTTATTTTCCTTTTCTTTTTTTTCATTTTGTAATTTCAAATTCTCAAAGTTTAATTTTTCAATATCACTTTTTAAAGAAGAATATAAATTATTATCATGTTTGTTATCACCCTCATTATTTAATAATTTTAAATTATTTTTCAAATTTTTAATTTTTGTTTTTTGTTGTTTTTTTTTTAAAATCGATTTCTCATTCATTTCTTGAATTAAGATTAATTTGTTTTTCAATTTTTCAATTTCTACTAATTTTTGATTCAATTCATTTTGAATTAATTTTTTAGTTTTTTTTTCTTGACTTAATTTTATTTTTGATTTTTTTAATTTTTCTAGTAAATTGTTATTTTGAAAAGATAATAACGAAGTGTCATTTAATTTTGGAGAAAGTGATTGATTGGAATCAATCTCCTTTTGGGACAATTTATCCATAATATTTTGCAACTCTTGAATTTTTTTTGCTTGTTCAATTTTTAACTGGGAAATTTTGGTTTTCAATTTTTGCTTTTTTCCATTCAATTTGAATTCTTTTAATTTACTTTCCTTGAGATCCGTTTTCAATTTTTCTAAATTTTGATTTGTTTTAATCAAATCTAATTCTAAATTGCTTATTTTTAATAAAAATTGTTTTTCATTTTCTTGGGATATTCTTAATTTATCATTTTGTTCATTAAATTGCTTTTCACTGTTTTGGAATTTTTCTTTTAAAAGTAAATAATCAAAATTTTTTTTATCTAATTGATTTTTAATATCATTGTATTCATTTTTTTTTTCGTTTATTTCCCTTCTTAATTTCAATTTTTCTTTGATTAATTGCTGGTCACCATTATCACGTTTATTATTACTAAACTTGTCTGTAATTTGAAGATTTTGATTGTTAAAAATTGAATTATTTAAATTTTTATCTTTTTCTAATTTTAATTCATTTTCTAGATTTGTGACATTCGATTTTTGATCTTCAAATTTTGATTTGAAATTGTTTTTTTTTTTAATTTCTTGTTTTAGCTTTTTTTCCATTTTTTCAAGTTTATTATTATTCTCTCTCAGATTAGTCTCTTGTTTAATATTTTTATCTTTCAAATATTCTATTAAATTGTTTTTTTCTTTAATTAATCCATTGCTCTGTTCATTTTCATTCTTTAATTTGATATTTTTTTTACTTAATTTTAAATTGCTTTCTTTAAGTTTTGAATTATTGTCCTGAAAGGATATTAACTGCTTTTTCTTTTTCCCAATTTCTGTTTTCAATATCATTACATCATTTTCAAATTTTTCCTTTGACTCTTTAATTTCGATTTGCTTTTCTAGTACTGTTGCCTTTAATGTGTTCATTTTGTGCTCCAGCTGCACAATTTTTAATTCCTCCCCTACTGATCCTGTTTCGCTTGCAGATTTGACAATCATTTGATTGATGACTTGGTTTAGTCTTTTGATTTCATTTTGCAACTTGGTTTCAGATTGGCTCCCATTTTGTAATTGCTTCTGGAAAACCTTGACTTTCTCTTTTTCATTGTGCAAATTGGTCTCCAATTTCCGCTTTTCTAATTGGAAATATTTTTCCTTGACATAAAAACTTTGATTCTCTTCCTCCAATTGCCTTTGTAAACGTGTTAGCTTTTTGTTGCTTGTTTGTAATTCCTCAACCAATTCAAAATTCCTTTTCTCTGTTTTCGTTTGTAATTTTCGAGTTTCAATTAATTTCTCAATTTTGATTTGATAATTTAAATTGTCTTCTCTTAATGTTAAGATCTCCTTTTCCAATTCCTCTTGCTCTTCAATTGAATACAGCCGTTCTTCGTTATGGTAAACACTCTGATCGACTTTATTAATCAATTTCTTTGTATTCTTTTGATTTTCCAGCTGGCGCTGGAATTTGGAGTTGTCAATTTCGTTTTGCACCAAGAGGCCTTCTAAAAATTGGATTTTCTTATTTTTGCGTAACAACTCATGCACCATTTGCTGCTCTTGCTCTTGGATCCCATTTAATTTTCCCAAGATTTCTTTTTTTTGCTTTTCCACTTTACGGTATTTGGAATTGGCCTGTTCTACCTCGCCTTTGATCTCATTATTTTGCGTTCTCAAATATTCGTTTTCTTCATAAAGCTTTTCGGCGATCTCTTTGATCTTTATTATATTTTGCTTGAGTTCTTCATTTTCTTGCTCTTGTTGTTCCAATTCTTGTTTTAGATTTTCGTTTTTTGTTCTCCTGTTAAGAGTCAAGTCTGACTGATCAATATCGCCTAAATCATAATTTGATTTTTTTTTTTTTTTTTTTTTGGTTTTGGTTAGATCCTGAATACTTGGTGTACTTTCTTCACTTGTAAAGGAAATGCTTCTCCGAAGACGTTTTTTTTTTGTTTCTTGTGTTTGGATTTTTCTTGTTATTTTGATATTTGGCTTTTTGCTCATCAAGTTAATTAAAAAACGAAAAAAAATTATTAATTCTTTTTTTGATGAACTAAAAAAGAATTAAAAATCAAAAAATGATCTTGTTTCCTTGTCTAAAGTCCAGAATTTATGTTAACTTAATGTTATTGTTTATTCATTTTTCTTCAAAATTATGTATTCTTATTTTGGAAAAAAAATATTTCACTTTTTAACTTTCGATTTGATTTTATTGTATTTTTCCCTTCTATTTAAGGACAATTCTAATTTTATAGACATCATCCCACAGATATTATTTTATGATTTCAAATCTATTTCTGAACTTCAAAGAATGTTCCGTAGATAGTTCTTGTTAAAATTGCAAATATGGCTTGTTTTTTTCGAAAATTCTTCAATCTAAAAAGCTATTTACTTGGATAAATTCTAATAATTACTTGAAAAGTTCTGATAATCAAAGGTTCATCATATTTATATCTATTCATCTATTTTTAAATATAATAAACTCTTGTGTAAGTAATAATGTTGACTTGATAATAAATTGATTTGACCTTTTCAGAATGTTAAAAAAGAATGACTTTATAGTTAATGTTGAAATGTTTGATAGTGAATAAAAGTTATTTTTTTTAATTTTCCATTAAAAAATCATCAAAAGACAAATATCTTTGCTTTGGTTTGTTCAAAAATTCATTTAATTTTTTCATCAAATGTTTTGATCAAAAATCCTATTATTGTAAGTGTGTGACTTTCAAAGAATTTAAATTTTAAAAATCCTTCTTCTAAGTTAATATAAACCCCGTTCCAAAAATTTGGACACACCTAAAATCAAAAATAGGCAAAAAAAACCCCAATTTATTGTATTTTCCCAAACCTAATATAAAACCACATTTAAGTTACAAGGTATTAATGTTTTTATAAGTAATCATTTTCATCCAAATAAAAGAAAAAAATTTAAAACTCAAAAATAAAAACAGGTGTGTCCAAAATAATGAAACGAGCAAAACAAAAAATGTATTGGTAAATTTGTTGAAATTTCACCAACCATTGTTGATCGATCAAATGATAAGATACCATCTACCAATTGTATTTGATTTTCCAATTTAACAAACTCAACACTAACCTTCTATCAACCATTGAAAAAAATTTCGAGATCTAACCAAACAGATTACGTAACTGCAAAAAAGGAAATGAAAACAAAAACAAAAAAGACAAAAAATGAAATAGTTTGTAAAATCAAAATTATTTCCAATTTGAATTTAAAGTACAGTAATGATGTTCTTTCAACTATATAAACTGTGTCCAAATTTTTGGAATCTAGTTTATTTGGTATTCAACTATTATCTAACATTAAATTCCAATAGTGTTTAGGGTAGTAATAATATTATATATTTTTTTTTCTCAAAGGTAATAGGGTGAATATTTTTACAATAATATACCATTAAGCCCAATAAAAAAACTAGATCTATCAACTTTAGAGAAATTAAACAACATTTTTTAAAAGGGTTCATTTTGGAAATAAATTTTCAGTTAAAAGATCTCAATCCTTTTTGTTTATATTTTTGGATCAATTTAGGAAAAGAAGAACAATTTTCTAAAAATTTTTATTATGATAAAAATCTTACTTTTAATAATTTCTGATTCTTTATATGAACTAATAACACTGAATATTTTAATCTTCTTTTTTTAATACTAAAATTTTAAATTAAATCTTGAATCCTTGAAGATCTAAATTAATTGATGATTTATTTTTTTTTTTAATTGTTTATGGCCGCGATTGAATCATGACCTATTACCCTTGGATGGAAGTGGTGATTTAAGAACTTAGTCGTAGATTTGAATATGTATTTGTAATTAATGTTAGTTAGTGGAACATAAGTATTTTTTTCTTTTGTTTTTTGTTTTATTATTTTTATTATTTTCTAATTCATCATTTATTCTGATCTCAAATATTTTAGTAAGTTTCTTGAAATTTATCAGATTAGGTAATAAAATTTTTCAAATATTAAGAGTTAATAACAAACTGTTATTATTATAATAAGTTATTTGAGAATATATATTGTTTTTATTTGTATTAGAATTATTTATATGATTTGAAAATAGTTTTATTTGCTTTAAAATTTTTTAAAAATAGATAGAATTAATAATAAAAATTATTGATGATCTTCAATATTTGGTTTATTATTGACTTACTGGAAAAAATAAGATTATATTATTAATGATTGATTAAAAATAATCATATTTAAAGGTATTAATGATATTACATATTGAATTTTACAGTTTTTTAAAAGTTATTTTGGGATAATTATTAATTTAATGTTTTGGTTGTTTTTTTCTGATTTTTTTTTTCAAGAAAAAAATGATTCTTACGGTTCTTTAGATAAATTAATTCTCTTTTTTCAAGTTTAAAATTATTATTATCGTTTTTTGAAAATTAAGTTTATTTTAAATACTGAATTATTTTATAACTTAGTTTTTTAGTTTTTATAGTAAATTCAGTTCCATTTTTAAGACACAAATCTTTGAAAAAATTTAAGAAACAAAAAAATCCAAAATTAAATCACTTTGTTATACAGTCAGTTCCAATTTTAAGGCACAAGCTTTC
The DNA here is from genome assembly GCA_027625915.1 of Anaeramoeba flamelloides. Taxonomy (NCBI): domain Eukaryota; family Anaeramoebidae; genus Anaeramoeba; species Anaeramoeba flamelloides. Next base: position 3,811,167 of record JANTQA010000008.1, read on the forward strand.
AACGAAATTTAAGGCACAAAAAAACTCAAATTAAAGCACAAAATTTGTAATTTTTTTTATTACAATTTATATAACTAGAATCTGAATTTTGTGCCTTAATTTGAGATTTTTATTGTGCTTTAAATTTCATTGAAAGTTTGTGACTTAAAAGTGAAACTGACTGTAAATTGTTTTTACCAAATTCATTTTACTCAAATTCGAGTTTTGTGATTTAATTTACAATTTTTTTATGTATTAAATTATATTGAAAGTTAGTATACTAAAAGTGGAACTGTAAATATAAACGAAATTTCAAAATTAGGGGAAAACTTTTTTTTTAATATTTTTTTTCTTTTTTCATTTGCATTTCAAAAAATAAAGTGATTACACTATATTTTTATTTATTAATCTATTTTGGTTATTATCTCTAAGCAATTTAGTAAAATACATTGTTTTTTAAATTAAAAAAAATTAAATAAATTTTTTTAGGATGAAAAATCTACCCCTATTTTTGAAATTTAGTTTATATATTCTTTTTTCTTTTTAAAAAAATACTTTTTTTGTGAGAATTTGGTAATATTTAGATTTTTTCCTTTTTAGAATGAAAAAATTGATTAAACTTTTGAAAATAATAATTCATTTTGAGAAATGGTACTAAAAGTAAGTGTGTAATAACAATAATCAACTTTTTTTATATAATTATTCAATTTCCAAATTAGATGATATTTTTTTTTTGATTTGATATTAAATTTTCTTGACGATTTTTTAATGGGTGAGTTATTTAAGAAATTTATCTTATTTTTTCGGGAACAACTTGTATCATAGTTGAATAAAGATTATAGATATTGAAAAATAAAAATTCATTTATAATACAATTATTTTCAATTTGTAAAATAAAAAAATCTTTTTTTATTTCTAAATTTTTAGATTTTTTAAGGTCTAAAAAACATAAAAAGGTATTAAATCAACCAATGATAAATCATATTTTCAAAGATTTAATTAAGTTACCAGAATAAAATTTGAGATAAATTTTTACTTAGAGAAATTTTCTTTTCACATTAAATTGATTCAGATATTTTCAGTTTTTTAGATAATAAATCAATTTTTTGAAATATTATAAACTTTATTATTTGGCATGTATCATTAATTTTCAATTAAAAAAATTAAAATTTGGTATATTAAAATCAAAAAGTTGTAGATGATTTGATTTTGATTCTGGAAAAAATAATATCATGATTTGATAAGAAATTACTATTTATATCTAAAATAATTCAAGAATTTAAATGAATCCAAATATTGATAAAACTTTAAAATCAAAAAGTTTTAAAAACTTTATATTATTAGTAATGGGTTAAAAGATCAAGAATATTTGAAAATTATTCAATATACAAATAATAACAACAAACAGTCATGTTTTTATTCTTTTTTTTTAATTCTACCTTTTTTTTTTTTTGAATATTATTTTATTTTACTCAGTTCTTTTGAATTCTGAAAAAACTAATCAAGTTTTTTTTTCATTTGAATAATAAAAATAAAATTTATAAAGTTTTTTAATGAAAAAAAAAAAAGAGATAAAAAAATCTAATAGAGCTAATAGTTTAAAATGAGGATCTTCAAAACCAATTTTAAAATGAAAAAAATATGACAAATTATGTAAATAGATATTCTTCCGTTTATGACAACAATTAAATTAAAATCAGAATTATTCAATTTATGTAAAAAATCCCTTTAAAACAGAAATTTTTGGAGATGTGAATCATTTATTTTCAAATGTCCATTCTTTTAATAAAAATCAAATAATTTGGATTTGATATTCATCCTAATAATAAACAATAAAAAATTATATTTTCGAAATTTTTCAAAATAAAAACTATTATTTATGATCTTTTTATTTGGGAATGATAAAGAAAACTACGATTCACTATTGAAATATCTCAATTCTAATTTAAAAATTAAAGAAGTGTTTTCAAGTGTCCTCAAGTGTAATTGTTCCCTGTGGGGTGTCTTGGAGTGCTTATTTTTCCAGGATACAAAAGTATAGGGAAAATCTTTGATTTTACTCAATTCCTTTAAATTCTGGAAAAACTAACGGCAATTTTTTTCAATTTAAGAAATAAATAAAAAAACCTAACATTAATTCAATTCTTTTAAATTTTGGAATGGCTAACTGTGGTTTTCTGGATTTTTTCTATTAAGTCTATTAAGGTAATCTATTTTCCTAATAAAACGAAAAATCAAGAAAAGTTAACGGTGTTCAGAAGAAAATTAATTTCTTTTCAACACTTTAATAATAAAAAAAATCAATAATATCAATTTTTTTGAATATTTCTTACAATAACTAATTAGTTGTACCTGAAAGAAGATTTTTATTCGTTAATTGAACGAGAGTTTTGACAACTAAATGAGTTCTTTTTTAAGATAATTTTTTTTAGAATAGTACCTTAAGGGATTAGCGTCACCATAAATTTCTAAATAATCAAAATATGCTATAATTCGGCGCAAATGATATTAGTGCTAAATGGTTCAAATAATCTCTAAAAAAAAATTTATAAATCTTATTTCAAAATAAATTATTAGATTTTTTACTAATGATCACACTTAAAAATTACCATTTTATGAATTTTTTTTTTTGAATTCCTTTCCCAAATCGAAAAATCGAAACTCAAATTAATAATATTCCCGAATTTAATAATTATTAATCAGAACTTCCAAAAGTAACTAATTTTTAATTTTTCAATTTTCTAAGGTTAAATCAATAATCAACAACACAAAAACCCAGAAACTGATTATTTTTGTTTCCTTTTTTATAAATATAATTACAACATCAATATATTTCCAATATTTCAGAAATAATTGGTCAAAAAAATCTAATCCTTAATTATTTAATTGTTTTTAAAAAATTGAATTTTTTAACAACTAATCTACATTTCGCCAGAAATTTTAGAAAGATATTATTCAACTTTGGGTTCTTCAGATTGATAATTCAACCTTTAAATTTGTGACAAAATACAAATTTTTTTCTGAAATTGTGAATTTTTTTACTACAGTGGTGTAAATAACCTGTGTTGACAACCTTTAACCCATTGCAAAAATTTAACTTGTGTTTTTTTTTTTTCAGACTTGGGTATTTGAAGACCAGAATTCACTTTATTATTCTTGGCTCGGATTTAAATTGACTTTAGAGATTAGATCTTTGATTAGTCGAAATGACTCAATAATATTAAATACTTTTGTTTCAAAAATTTCTTCATATTTAAAAAATTTCTGAGATTATATGATTTTTTTATAAAAATTCAAAAATGATCTTTTTCTCATTTTTTTGTCAAAAAATTACATTTTAATCTTTCCATATCTTCATAATTCTTTTTCAAAATTTATTTAAAGAACCCTATTTCTTGTTTATATACTGTTTACACCAAATTCATTGGTTTCTTTTATTTCTAGAGTAAGTAAATATTTTTTGCATTAGTTAAATTTTAGTAATGGGTTAAAATAAAAAACAGGGTTATTTACACCACTTTAATACATGAGTCTTTTTTAATTGATGAATTTAAACAAATAGTTTCCACTTTACTTATTTAATTTTCAGAGACATTGGAACCACGTGAACCAAAGTGATTTATCCCAATAACAACATATTTTAATCTTCGGCTTCTCCTTGATTGACACCAATCCCTTAACTATGAAAAACAGAAAGGAAAATCATTTTTTTTTCATTCCAAAAATCTCCTAAAAGTTTCTAAATTGCATCGAAAATGTCACAAGAACAAAAAAAAGAAATAAAACCAAAAAAAAAACAAACCAAAAAAAAAAAGAAACAAAACAAATCCCCAAGATTACACGTTGATGGTATCTTCATGGGTTACAGAAGAGGATTGACAACCCAAAAAACAGGCACATCATTAATCAAAATTGTTGGTGTTGCTACAAGAAAAGAAACAGAATGGTATCTTGGAAAGAAGGTTGCCTTTGTTTATAATGCCTCCCGCCATCACAATGGATCCAACGTAAGAACCATCTGGGGAAAGATCACCAGCTCACATGGTAACTCTGGTATTGTTCGTGCCAAATTTAAAAGAAATCTTCCTGCCATTGCCATGGGTAAAAAAGTAAGAGTAATGATGTACCCATCTAAAATCTAAAGTAAGATTATTTTTTCATTTGAAGAAAAAATTAAACATAATTGAGTATCAATTTTATGTAAGTGAAATTAAAAAAAAAAAAAAAAAATTCAAAAACTAGAGAATAGAAAAAGTTATACAAACTTTTTAAAGAATTCTTAAAGTCAAAATAAATAACTTTACATCAAAAAAAAAAGTATTTATAAAAAAGTTCATGCTTTTTTGTTTTTTCTTTTTTATTATTTGAATATTTGCTTTTTTTTTCTTTTTTTTTTCATAATTTTCTTTTTCTTTTTTTTTTAATAACCTCTTAATGTATCCTTTGAGATCTTTGATGTTTTAAAAATTTCAGTGAAAAAACACCACCAATTTTCTTGAAGTAAATTCTGCTTTCTTTCAGAACTTGTTGTTGAATACTGGCCTTCACAAACATAATTCTTAAATAATTTTTTCACAAAATCTCTATTTTAATTTCTTAATCCACCGAATAAACACAACTGATAAAAGAACAAACTTGGCAACAATGCGATTAATGGCGTGTTTCATTGGTTTACCAAGTATCAAAATCGAGTTGTTCTGAAAATTAAAATAAAAAGTAGTGATAAAATTCCCGAAATTTCTCCAAATTATGCTAATGGTAGATGGAAAAGATCATTTTGATCTTTGATCAACAAACCAAAATTAAAAGGGTTTACTCTTTATTCTAAATTTTCTTTTGGATTTCGGATTTATTAGTTCACTAATATTAGGATTTGAATAATAAATGGGAAAAAAATTTAATTTACCATTACATTTATTTCTTTTGTCAACAATAAGAGAGTTTCAAAGAAATAGATTGTAATTTGTGCTCATTATTAATTTTTTTGATTCTTTGTGATATTTATTGTTCCATTTGGTAAACTAACAACTCTAAAAAAAAAGCGGAATTTTGAACTAATTAGAGAGCCCAAAAGATTTATAACGAAATTAGATCAATTTAAAATTCAAATAAGAATAATATGAAAATTTTTGATTCTTTGTGTTTGAATTTGAAGAATTAAAACTGTTTTAAATAAGAAATGGAAAAACAATTGTCTCCTTTTCCTTTTTTTCTCTTATAAATTGAGTTTTCAAAGAAATAAAATGTAATTTGTTCTTCTGATTTATTTGTTTGTTTATTTTTTATTCGATATCTTGTTATTTTGTAATTAGTAAAAAAAGAATCCTAAATTAAAGGAATCTTACAAAATCGAAGAAAGATTAAATTAAGTTGAAATTGTATCCTCGATCCACTTCAAAGGCCCGTATTATTATTGAAAATAATTAATTCAAGAAATAATTCTGTTATAGTTGTAAGGGAATAGATTTGTTAATAATCAAAGAATGTCGTAATTGAACTTAAATTATATTATTACTTTTTGTCTCATATTGAAATAAAAAATCTATTAAAAATATTCTTGAATAATAAATTAATGGTATTTTTTAGAAAACATAATCAAAATTGAATTTTCAATTGTTTTTTTTTTAATTTATTTTCAAATCGAAAAATAGAAACCCAAAGAAGAATCTTCCAGTTTATGATAATTAAAATATAGGTCCAATAAAATTAACTATTTTTATAATTTTTTAATTTCAAAGATTAAAAAATTAATCATCATCATAAAAACCCAAAAGACTGGTTAATTTTTGTTATATTTTTATAAAACTAAACTCTTTTTCATATAAAAGCGCATAAAAAATTTCAATAATCCTTTGTAATTGAATCAAATTAATTGTAGTATAATTCTAAAATCTAAGAAACGTGTTATACAGTCCTGTGTCATTTTAAGGCACAGGAAAAATCAACATATCAGGCACAAAATTTAGTTCACTTTAAGGCACAAATTATTGATTTAAGGCACTTTCCCAATTCCAAGATATAATTTCACAGATTAATTACAGAGTTAGTTTTAGGGTTTTCTTCAATATATATATATATACATATATAATATTACATTATGAGTAACTTGGAAATTTACGCAGAAAAATTGTGCCTTATTTTTACCACTGTGATTTTGTGCCTTAAGGGGATTTTTTTGTGCCTAATTTCTTGATTTTTCCTGTGCCTTAAAAATGGCACAGGACTGGATATAAAAAACACTCAACTGTAGATTTAAAACTCATTAAACCAAAAAAATAAAAATTAAAATCAAATATTTTGAAAATTGATGTGTATTTTATTTGGAATGAGAAATCTCGCCTCTACATTGTTAAGAAAAAAAAATATTAAATCAATAAAATCGGTGAAAAAGGCGAATTGGGGAAAATTTCTTTACAAGTCAAATTTTTGTTCTTTAAAATCTCATTTTCAAGATAAAGCCAAAATTGATGGCACTTTCATTAGGTTTTTGAGAATTTAAAAGAATTATGTAAATTCATAGTTTTTTCAATTTTTAAATCCTGATAAAAGCCTAGGCACTTGAAATTTATCATTCGAAATTCTAATCAAATTACTGTTTTATTAGAAAATTAGAGTATTTTTAAAAATATTAGTTATTATCTATCTAACTAAATATCGCATATTTGAATTAAACTAAAATTAATTTTCACTTTCATTTAAAATTTTCGAACCCAAAAAATACTCTTTTTTGTCTCATATAGAGAATTTTAACAATCGTCATACTACAAATAACAATATATTTCAATACCTAAGAAGTACAGCCTCCCAACCCTACAATGAATCATTATAACCAATGGTTGGTTTGATTTTAAATGAAATTGTTTATTTGGATAATTATCTAGTGAAAAAAGTGTTAGGTTTTTTAAGAAAACTATTATTTTTTTATCATTTGTTAAATATCGAACAAAGATCAACGATTAGCTGAAAAAAAACTATCCAAAATTAAATGTCTTTCCAATAATCTTTTGTCTTGAAGTAAGGAAACTGTTAACTTTAAATTCTTGTAGCAGAGATAAAAAAACTATCAAAAAAAAGATATAAAAAAACGACAGAGACAGGACTCGAACCTGCGCTCCCATAGGGAATTTGATTTCAAGTCAAACGCCTTAACCACTCGGCCACTCTGCCAATAATTTCATTTTCAAGTCCTTTTTCAGAAATTTTAACTAACTAATTGTAATTTATCTATTTTTCATAATTTTTTCAAAAACTTCAAACATTTTTACAATCATAATAAACATCAACAGCAACTTAGTGAAAGTTAGAATTTATCTGGCTTTACTACATACATAAAATACGACTCGAAAAATAATTACATAAACCGAAATCACACTTATCATCATAAAAAATACTTCGAATACATCCAAAATAATACTAGATCTCATACTCAAAAAATTAAAAAATCAAACAAAATAACAAATGGTATCTCTGACAAAAAATCAATACTAAACATCAATATGCTTTATAAATAATTTTAATATAAACAATTCAAATTAAAAAAAAAAAGTATCCAAAGAAAATCAATTCAAAAAACTAAAAAATAACAAAACAATCAAATATTCTAGATTTCCAAAAGCTCAATTTCTACAATTTTTTTTTTTTTAATAAAACTTAACTTTCAATAGATCTATTTTCAATTTGTGAATTTATAATTAAAAATTGATGAAATTTTTAATAATATATTTTGACCGGAGGAAATTAATTTTCTTTCTTCAAATTTCTAAATTATTGTTTCGATATTTTAATACAGATTCAGAATTTTCTTTATCATCAACCAATTACAGAATAAATACTAATTCCAATTTGAATAATCTAAAAGATATTATTTTTATTATTTTTTTTAATTTGGATTTTTTCTTTTTATCCAAATTTATCGATTTTTTTTTTTATAGAAATCGAAATCCCTTAAAAAAAATAAAATTTTCTTCTATCTTAATAGAAATTGTTTTCCATAAGTAAACAATCAATTTATCTCGATTTAATCTGATTTCTGGTTATATTGAAACTGCCTAAATTCAACAAAGTAAAGATTTTAAAACATTTTGAGATAAAAATAACTCATCGGAGAAAATTATGAAAAAAATGAAAAAAAAAATCTTTGAGATCTCAAAAAGATTTAAAGAGAGAGACACTTTAATTGATCACATTTGTTTTCAAAATTGTATATTCAAATCATTCAAATTGGTAATTGAATGTAACTCTCTTTGACTTTTTTCTAAAAATGTCCATAGTTTTTAAAAGTTGATTTTTGGAGATCAATCATACTTTACATATTTTTTCGTTTTTAATTAGTCCTTAGGCACTTTTAAAAATTAGATAATTTTTTTTTTTTCAATTACACAAAAATTTTTTTTTACCATAAGGACTCAACCTTTAATCATTAAATTTATTTCGAACAACCCTACTTTTTTTTTCTTTATCAATCATGTCACCATATTTTACATTTAAAATAAACTCCAATACAAAATTTTTAACACACCAAAATCCAATTATTGAAAAATAAATATCTTATTTAATCAATTCTTAAAGAAAATTCAAAGGATAAAAATTCACTAATTATAATGCTAACACTTGTTTATGAATTACAATTCTCACAAAACAAAAAATAAATAATTATCAATACTAATAAATCAAGAGTGTAAAAAATATGGAGTTCAAGAAAAAAGAAATATATTAGTAAATTTGTTTAAATTCTATTTGGAATATTGATCGATCAAACGATTAGAGACTATCAACTAATTTTATTTAATTTCTTCTATTTTTGATAACTCAACTTTAACATAATATCAATCTTTTAAAAAAAATTTTGATCAAACCGGGCTAGGATTAGGTAATTCAAAAAATGAAATGAAATGCAAACTAAAACTAAAAGATGAAAAAAATAATTATCCTATTTTTACAAAAAATCTAAAATATTTCAAAATTTGAATTAAATTGTATTATTGTTATCTTTTGAACTGTTTTAGTTGTGTGAAAATTTTGAATTTTAGTTAACATAATGAGATTGAAAGAACAAAAATAGAATGATTTGAACTTGAAATCAAGAAATATAAAGAAACCAACAGTTAAGGAATTAATAATGCACTATATTCATCTCTCATAAAACTATATGATAATTAAAGACAAATTTTATTCATCCTCATTAATACAAATTCCCCTAAAAATCTCTTATATGTTTTATTGTGTTTTAAATTATTTTAGATTGTTTCCTAAAGATCACTTTTAAAAAATGTCATTTTTCGAAATTCTTTTTTAATTTTACAATCAGTTTCACTTTTAAGGCACAAACTTTCAACGAAATTTATAGCACAATAAAAATCTCAAATTAAGGCACAAAATTCAGATTCTAGTAAAATAAATTGTAAAAAAAATTTAAGAAATTTTGTGCCTTAATTTGAGAATTTTTTTGGTTCCTTAAATTGTGTTGAAAGCTTGTGCCTTAAAAGTGGAACTGGCTGTATTTCCAAAATCAAAAAAAGAAACAAAAATATTATTCCTGTATTTATAAATTAACATTTAGAACCAAATATAACTGTTTTAGAGTTATTTAAATCAAAAATTTAACCAAGATAATGAATATAAAAATCTAAAAAATGATTGTTTTCATTTCCTTTTCACTGTAACTCTTTGCCTTTTCATATATTTCCTTATAAATCAACATAATAAGTCAAAATAATATATTAGTTTATTATTTAATTATTTCAAAGAATCAAATTTTTAGCAATTAATCTCCATTTCGACCCAAATTTATAAAAAAGGGCCTTTCACAACTTTGAAGTCTGTATATTGTGATTTGTCCGTTAAATTTGTCCCGAAATCCATATTTTTCTCTTAAATTGTTATTTTTTTTTTACAAAGATAAGAATTCTTTTTAATTGGTAAAATAAACAATAGGTATGATTTTATTAATTGGATTTATTGAAAATTATTTGAATTTTTTTAGTTTTTTTAAGATTGGTTATTTTTTATAACATTAAACTTTTTTCAAAAATTAACTCTTTTTTTTGAGAAAAAAAATTACAATTTAATCCTTCCATTTTAAGAATTTCATTTAAATCGTAGACCTTTCAGAAACGAATATGCTGTTTACTTCTTATTTATTGTTGTTTTCTTTCTTGGGCTAATGTGTCGTTCTTCAATAACGAAAAAATACGCTCTTTTTTTTATTTTGAATGAAGAAAATTAATTTCCTCTTACACCGTTTAGGTTTTTTTGTTTTGTAGAAGTTGGAAGAATGGAGTAAAATCATAAATATTGTTCAATTCTTTTGAATCCTCGAAAAGCTAACGTTAAGTTTTTTTTTTAATTTTCGAAAGAAAAAGTAAATTTCAAAAATTTTCTTTTAGAAATACAATGAAACTCTACTGACAGGACTCTACAGCACTTTGCGGGACTTCCTAAGAACATTTTAAAATGATATAAAAGCAAAATTATTTATTTGCAACGCAAAAATATAAAAGTTATCCATCAAGTTCAACAATTTTAAGATTTAGGACGTTTAATAATTGCGTAAATGGATAGTACTATGTAATCAAAAGAAAACTCAAATAAATTTTGCCCTGTATGTTTAAATATAAATAAAATGAAAGAATAGAAAATATTGATCATTTTTTATTGGTATGCCCTTTCTGTGAAAATAATAGATTAATATCCCATAACTAATTAAAAGAAATAAATCTCTAATGAAATAATTTCAAATCAAGACAGTTTGGAATTATTTTCATTAATCAATAATCGTGAAATCTATAATTCCAGGCTTAAATTTCTGAAAGCAGATTTAAATCTAAAGAATATAGAGTATGTAATTTACACTTCTACAATAATAAAAAAAAAAATAATAATAAAGTAGATTTTTTATTAATAATCTGAATTATTTGCTTAATGGACTAGTCTCTATTGATTTTTTTTTTTTGACCCATTTCTAAATAATGATTCCTTATCTAGAAATATATTTAATATTTAAAATAAGCAGGGTTTTCCAAATAAAAATAATTGGCAAATAATTTTTTCAATCTCTATTAAATTTAGGTAAAATAATTTAATAGAGATTAGTTCCTTAAAGAAGGGTGTTTCAAAATTGATTGAATCAACTTTTCCTAATATTTTACTCATCGAATTTTTGGAGACGTTTGCACCAAGGAACACTTATATAATTTACCTTCAATAGTAACATACTTTGATTTTAGACTTCTCTGTGGTAAGCTTAAACCCTTAAGGTGAAACATTTATCAAATGAAAGTTTTGTTTTTTCATTCACTTCGAATCTTTATTCAAAGAGATCAATTTTATTTTCGTTCGCTCATTTTCATCCATAAGCATATTACCTCGTGTTATTAAAAACTAATTTTCTTTTTGTTTTTGAAGCCAAAATGAGATCATTTAATATTTACTATCCCTGAAATTTGAAAGAAGATTATCTTATGTAGGGTGTAATTACTTGTTAATATGGTTCTTAGCTGATTGATCTTGTATTTGGTATGAGTTTTTAAAGTGGTTCAAAATAACAATTTTGGATAATTTATTTTTTTTTTTCCGAAATCGGAATTAAAGAATGTAAGATTAATAGATTGGTAGACGTTTTAGAATAAATTTAAATTTTTGGATTGTAGAAAAAAATTTTTATATACTTTTTTGTCAATTAACTTAAAAAAAAAAAAATTGTTTTTTAAATGCACCAAATAAAACCAAACCTAATTAAAATTTCAATCCACAGCCCAAAAACCAGATTTTATTATAACTTAAGTTCCAGTCAATTAATCTCACACTCTTGAATTCCGATTTCGGAAAAAAAAAAAAAATAAATTGTCCAAAATTGTTATTTTGAACCACTTTAAAAACTCATACCAAATACAAGATCAATCAGCTAAGAACCAAATTAACAATTCACTACCCCCAACACAAGATAAACTTTTTTTCAAATTTCAGGGATTGTAAACCTTAAAAGATAATACACGAATAATGAAAAAGAAAAAGAATAAGAAAAGGATGAGACGAAAAGCTTTTCATATTTAATACAAATCCGAGAAATGAAAACCCCACAAAAACTTGAAAGAATACCAACCAAATTTAATCGGAGATAGTTTTTATCTCTAAATTATCTAATACAAAATTTTTTTGTTTTTCATAAAAAACAACAATACAAGGAAAATTTAAACACCAAAAATTAAAGTTAGCCACAAGTATACATTGGATTTCAATTATACTTCTTTTTATAAATTATTTTTTTAAATTTATGATGATTTTATCTAATAAAAAAAAGATAGCTATTAAACTCATGAAAATCTGAATACCCCCCTTTTCAAAAATACCGACTTTTGAAAAACAAATCTATTTTTTGGGTATTTTTTTAATGAAAAAAGTTGAAATGAATTAATTTTTGATTGAACATTAAGGACTATTCAAATTTTATGTTCTGTGAGGGTTGGAATACCATACAGTAGATGACAAAATTGGTTAAAAGATGATAGGTTTTGCTGAAAGTAAAAATATTGCAATTTTAACCAATTTTGTCATCTACTGTATGGTATTCCAACCCTCACAGAACATAAAATTTGAATAGTCCTTAAGATTGAAAAAAGAATAAATGTTAAAACAATTTGCAGAAAACAATCGGGAATGTATATAAAAACTCAAACCTGGAAAAAAATTAAATGATAAAAAATATCCCAAAAACAGATAAAAAATCAGATTTTCAATTTAATTTAATGATATCTTTTAATTGAAATATTTTGTACTATTTTAAAATTGAAAAATATGTTTCTTTTTAGACTATTAAAAAAATACTTGAAAATTATCTCTCTACTAAGTCAATTAAAAAATTCAAAAATTTTACAATTAAAAATGAAAAAAATATTACTGAAAAATTTCATTTTTTTTTCAATTCCTATTAATACCTATTAAAGTTGTAAACCTTTTTGAAAATTGTTATGTATAATAATGTTTATTATATGAGTGTATTTCAAAAATACAAAATTTAGAGATTTTTTTTATGAAAAAATTTTCCTTGTCTTGAATTGAAGGTTTTTTCACACACTTGTTACAAAAAAAGCAGAAACCAAATTACAACCTAATTCAAAATGAAATCAATGATCCCATCTATTTGACCATTTTTTGTTGAAGACTTTACAAATTTAATTGGGTTTTGTAGTTTTTCAAGCAAAAACTCTTCTGACTCATCGAGCAATTGTGTGATTGCATTTTCTGTTTCATCTTCTTGTTCTTTTGTAAAGCTTGTTGAAGCATATGTTTTATTTAATTGTGCAAGTTCTCTGTTAAACAGCTTTTCCATTGGTTTGACATCTGGTGAGTCAATAAGATCTGATTTGTTGAGAGCAACTAAAAATGGGATTTTTTTTTCTTTTAATTTTTGAGCTGAAAGTAATTTATAAAATAATTCAAAAGTGTCGTCGTCCAATTCTGTTCCATCAACAACCAACACTATCTTTTCGGTAACTGGATAAAAATCAGACAGCCTTAATCGAAGTGATGGTGAGCCGGGCCAGTCAATGAAATGGTATTTTTTTGTTTGTGCTTTGGTGTCTTTGCCTTTGACGAATTTCTCGTGGATAGCAAATGTTGCTTCTTGTTCCTTCATAGAGCGTTGTGTTTCAACAAATTCCCCTTCATTCAGCTGATAAAACAAACACGACTTGCCTGTGTTCATAGAGCCAACAATTAGAATGGAAGGTTCGCCTGACTTCTTCATGCGCCCAAAAAGCTTGATGATTAAATAAATTAGAAGACAAACAACTAATAGACCAGCAAATAAAATTGAGACATTAGCCCAGAGTGGGAATGGCAGAAACGAAAGAATTGACTCAAGAGTTTCTTTAGTACTCATCTTGTTTGAGAGTTGTGAAAAAAGTAAAAAAATGAAAAAGTTATAATTTTAACACGGCAAAAAGAGTACAAAAATTGTAGTCACTTTTTTTACTTTACAACACTTTTGATTTTTTAAAAATTGTCCCATATTTTGAAATGAATTATAAAAGATCAAAATTCAATAACTTTCAAAATAAAAGTTTTTTCAATTGACAACATTTAAAAACAAGTAATTGAAACAACTCTCCACTTTTTGGTTTTCATAAAAAGAGTTTCAGGTTCTTGAAAGTCTATCAAATATTTTTCTTTACTGTAGTCAAAATAAAGTGTGCTGAAAAATTTAATGCGTGTTTCATAAGAAAAAGCGTGTTTTTTTGTTATAGAAGACCTGTACATTAACCAATCAAAGAAATCAATAATAAACCCTAAAAAAATATGGTATTGGTTTCTTAAAGTTCTATTATTTAAAAAGAAATTCTAAAAATGAAGTATCAAATTGCAAAATTTATCTTAAAAAATAGAGTATATTTTTTTGAAAATTTTAATCATCAAAAAAACAAAAAAATTCCAAAAAATTGAGAATATTATTGAAAAATTTTCAACTATTTGCATGAATAATTTAAATTTTACTGAAAATAACCTGACCTTTACTTTCAAAATTGATTTGAACTTAAGTATACTATTGGGTAGTAGATTGGATGTTGCCTTGGTACAAGAATAAAAAAAAGCACGGATAATATTTGAAACACGGATTATAGTTGTTGTGCACGCTTTATTTTGATGACTGTAGATAGTTTACAAAAATTTCAATTAAATTTCAAAATGTTATCTTTTGTTAATTATTATTTTTTACCCTTTTTTTTGACTTGCTGTTGAGAGAAAGATGTTTGACCGAGAAAAATCGTTGGACAGCAGTTTTAATTTTGAACCAATTACTGAAAATGATTTTTATTTTCTTTCATTTGTGAAATAACTAAAGAAAATAACAATAATCTACTTAGTAGAATAACAATTAATGTAATTCTACTTTTTCAAAACCTTATCTATTATAATCTAAAGCAAGTTTAAAAATGACCATTTTCAGAATTAATAGTAAACTTTACCAAAACTTGGATTTTTGTTAAAATAGCATGATCTACTTTAGTTATCAACCATTCAAACGAGAATTCTACACACACCACAGATTAATGAACTCATAACACATTTAAACCTAGATTTATATAAAATTCACCTTGTTATCAATAGGATTTGATTTTCAATTTTACTAATGTTCCCAATTGAAAATGGTTTCCAACCATTTTTCTGTGTCCAACATTTTTCTCTCAACAGTTACAACAAAATCACCCTTTTTTTCATGACGAGTGAGTTTTGAAAAATGTATTACTATAAACCATAATGAACAGGTGAGCCTCAAGAATTTGAAGTTCGGTAATGTTGATTATATTCTCAATCAACTTTATTACTCAGGTGGTTGCGAAACCGATTAATAATTTGTCTAACTTAAAATTTTCAACTTTTTTGTTTCATAAACTATTTTCCAACCATAAGAACCCAGTACAAGTCATATGTGAATTATATATATTTAGGTACTTTTGATGGGTATTAGAAGAAAAAAAATAATTTTAGAAAATTATAAAATTTATTTCATTTTTTCACCTTACTTTTTTTTCCTATTTTTTTTTTTACTACTAATTCATTTGCAAATTTTTTTTTTATTGCAAGATCGATAGTCACAAACTAAAAATGTGTTATTCTAATGTTATTGAAACAGTGAGAATGGTTATAGAGAAATCATATTTCTATTAATTGTAATTTTTTTTGATCTTCAATTAAGAATCAAAATGAATCTTTTTGTTTTTTTTTTCAATAGGAACCCTAAGAATTTTTGTTTTTCTATTTTTAAATAAAATTTATTGATTTATAAGTTTTTCTCCAGGCGGATATCAACTCTTCTTAAATCTTTATTATTCAACTTATTTCTTCTTTATTATTTAAAGTTCGATTATATAAAAATAATTGATCTTTCGAAATTATTTTGGGAAATTTGAAAGAAAGAAAGTTTATTTGTGGGACGGGATCCACAATTGAAAAGGTATTTAATTATTTGAAAAAAACAAACGAAACGAAAAAGCCATACCACAGAGCGAAATAGCATTCTAAGCCGAAAGAAAATAAATTTGGCTTGAATAATGATTTAAAAAGAAAGTTTACTATTTTTTTTTTATTTATTTATTTTATCAAAATTCAAGAAAGACTGATAAAAAAAAAAGAATTCGAAAAGAAACCGGTACTAAAAGAGAAGTCAAAATTTGTTTGGTTTTAAGTTTTACAATGCAAATTGTAAGATAACTTGTCAATTTTTGTTCAAAAAACGAGAAAATCAAACAAAATTGAACAAAAAAAATTCATAAAGTATGTGATTCAAGATTTGACTCATGTTCAATTATTGGATTTTGGTTGACGAAATATAGGTAACAATTGATGATGCAACTGCTAATGAAAGGATATAGTTTGCAGTAGCTTGAAAGATCCAAGTGGTGTAAAAGGCAAAAATTAATACAATAACCAAAAAGAATAAAGAATTGTAAAGAAGCGAGAGTGAAACAGCCTGAGTAGTAATGGTAGACTCAAGTTGTTTTTTTTGTCTTTCCTCTCTTCCCCCACCAGCAACTTTTTTTTTTGTTTGTTTTTTTTGGAAATTTACTCCTGTCTTTTTAAGAAGTCTAAAGATTGATATTTTAATTATTTATTTAGTTTTTTCGATTTTAGTTGGTTTTCGAGGATATAAAAAAAGAAAAAGAAATAAAAGGTTAATTTGAAATTAAAAAGAAAAAAAAAGTAAAACATCCCAAGGAAATAAACAAAAAAAAAATAGGGTCAATCTCAAAGGGATCTGGAATATTTACCGATGTTTAAGGAAGAAAGACACATTATGGTATCCCATCGAAAGGATAATCGAGCAAATTATTGAAACAAACCCAAATAATGGTAAGGATTTGAGGAGATCCATTTCATAGATTGAATAAAAAAGATCTTTTTGTAACGAATATGAGAGTAAAAATGTTAATTAAGGGAAAGGTAAAAGAAAATCAATTGTCAAAAGTAAGTTGAAGTAGTTCTCAAAATAAAAGAAAAACAAAAGTAATTAAGCAAGATGTTACATGTCGGTAGGGATGTCATTATAAAGCCAATAAAAAAATATAGCATTCTTTGTTTTGTTGTTGGCTTTCTTAAACGTAAGGTTTGTTCACGTTCTCTTTCAACTTCAAGAAATGCTCGTTCTTCTCGTTGTTTCTTCTTTCTTTTGTTTCTGTTACTCATTAAAATCTAAGAAATTGAGAGTTTAAAATTTGAGGAATTTAGAAGAAAATAATTTAAAAAAATGTTTTTTATCGTTCTTTGAAGAAAAATTCTAATTACAGTTTGGGAAGTAAATATAGATAATAATTTTGTTTTATTTGAAGAGACTGGTTCTTGTTTTTGAAAGTTATGAAAGAAGATCTTTTTTTCTGATTGTCAAGTAATAAATTTTAATGAATCCCACGAAAATTTCAAAAAATTTATTTTTGTTTTAGAGTTTGTTAAGGCAGAGAACCTAAAGGAAAAAATTTACAAGAAAAACTTGGTTTTAGTGTCTGGTTTTTTTAAGTAGTCTCATTTTGAGATGAAACATTTTTTTTTGTCCGAGAAATTTAAATAGTCTACTATATATTAAACCTGAAGAATATTTAAAAATATCAATGAAAAATAAGGGTATTGACTCACAATTTAATTTTAAAATAGTTATTATATATGTCTTACGCTACAATTTCGGTATTTTTTATTTTTTCTAATTTTCTGTAATTGACACCAAAAATAATATTGACTCATATGTTATTATTAAAAATTGAATGGGAATTGTTGATCAATAAACTAATAAAGAAAAAAATTCACAAAGAGAAAAAACTGAAACATTTTTTGCTTATTTTGAAAACATTATTAAAAATCTATTAATTTGGGATTGAATGAAGAGATACTTATTAAAATTTGAATTTAAAATGGTTAAAAAAGTTTAGATCTCAGTTTTTTGATCATAAGAGATTGATTCAAAATAGATTTATAAAGAAAACTAAATGTCTTGAAATACTACTATTGTTCGAAAAATAAGAAGGTATTTTATTTTTTTGGAATAATTTTGGTGAAAAAAAACCATTTCAATTTCGAATTCTAATGGAAAAAACGGAATTCGGTATAGAGTAAGACTGGAGAATCGTGTTGAATTGCTTTTTTGAAGTGAAATTTTTCATCCAAAAATTAAATCCATAATAGACATCGGGGATTTGGTACTCATTTTCATTCATGAGATTTACTTTTTGAGATTATTTATTACAAAATGGATTTCAAAAATTACAAATACACATCAGGAATAAAACTGTTTGAGGCTTGAATGTTTGGTAGTAATTATATTTTATCTTTTTTTAGTTGAAGAAAAGAACAAAAAAGAGCAATTTTTTTTCTCAACACATAGAAAGAATAGTTTAATTTCAATTTTTGTTTTAATATTGTTTTGTTTTGGTGGAGTGTTTTCCACTCGGTACAAAAAAACAGGAGTTGTATTTTTTCAAGAAAAAAATTTTAAATGAAATTTCCATTTTTACAAAGAAATAAAATGGTTTTCGTTATTTATTCGAATTTTGGAAGAAAAACCAGCAAACTCAAACCCTTATTGACTGGTCTTGAAATGATTTTGATTTTAGTAACTACAAAATAAGAAAACATTGAAAATATTTTTATTTTTTTTCGATTTTAAGTAAAAGATTATGGGGGTTTGTAGAACTCAAATAGTGAATTGGGGGCTGGTTTTAACAATATTCTAATCAAATTTAGCTGTCTATATTCATTAAAACAAATTCTTTAAATAAAACATTGTCCCCGTATATTAAGACATATTCATTATAAAATAAAAAATTGATATTAAAATAATAGTGCCAATAAGTGTCTAGAGTGTTTTAAAAAACTAGTAGGGGTGAATAAACTGACAGGAATTCTTTTATGTTTGTATATCCTGAAACTGGAAAAAAGATTTTTAACATTTATTTTATTTTTTTGATAGAATAATATGATAAACTGAATAATTTGAATAATTATTATGGATTATTTTTTCTTTTTTTCTTCTAATTCATTTATTTTAGAAACTTTGATTATTTGAAAGTTTTAATTGAATTCTTTTGATTTTTTATTTTTTTTTTGAATAGAAAACTACTATTAATTATAAAAAAATATTCTCTTTATTCTTCTTTCGAAGGAAAGGAAGGTATCATAAATTTCACAAAAAAAAATGGGGGGGTATAGAAAAGAAGTAAAAAAATTGTTTCTACTTTTTAAATTTTGGATAAATTCGAGAAATGTAAATAATAAATTACTGTTAAAAATACTTTGGACATGTAGAGTTATGATGATTTTATCAGTTATTTTGGGTTTATTATGAACTATGGAATAATATGAGAAATGGAGACTATCAAAAAGTTCATTCATGTGGTTTTTATTGGTGGAATATAAGCCAATTAGTTACTTCAATGATGGAATAATTGAACATTTTAATTCTTTGTTTTTTTTTTTTTCAATTTTCCAGTTGTCGAGAAAAGGCTATTCCTATAGCCAGTTACTCAAAGTATTTTTTTTTTAAACTAACAAATTGAGCCTCCTTTTGGTATTAATGATTCATTTTTAAATTGTATAAATTCAGGAGATGAATTCCTAAAATATGTAGGAATTCAGTTATTACATTTGTTGAAAAATCACTTTTTTGTTATTATTAATTTTGATTCCTCTTCTAGAATCACCATAATAAAAGTTTCTACTACTAAGAGGGTATTAATCGTTGTTCTTCAAAATCCCCAATATCCTTATATATCAAATTGAACAATCCCATTTTTTTTTATCTCTTCAGATGAAACTTAAATTATAACAATGTGACCGTTTTCAATTCAAAAAAAAAATATAGATAGAACCTAATCTTTCCATTTTTTTTTCATGAATTATCAAATAACTCAAATAGATTTCAAAAAATGTAACTTATCTAAAATAATAAATTGGAAAGGGTGTATTTTTTTAGTATTCCGGGAAAAATTGACAATTATATCTAATTAATAATTCACTTTGTTATTATTATAAAAATTGAAAAGTATGATATTTTACAAATTATAAAAAAAAATAAAAATGAAAACTGAAATAATACAAATTCAAAATTTTTGAAAAGTGAAATATAATTTTTTAGTAATTATAATTCAATGAAAAAGAGACAAAAAGACGATTATTTTTTGGTAAATTTGCCTACTTTAAATTACATTATTCGGCTAAATTTTCATAATTTTATAATTGTTGTTTTCCAGGATCTAATTTTTCCAAATGATCTGCAAAAAAAAAAAAAAAAAAAAAAATTGTGAAATTAGAAAAATGATTCTTATCTAAAAAATAAACATCATTTTTAGAATAATTTTCGGATAAAACTGTAGAAAATGTTCCAATAACAATTTAAGTCGATCAAAATAACTGAAAAATAGTAAAATTCCTGGTATTTATTTTGAATTATAAAAGTTTTTTGATCAGTTGATATAACTTTTATGATTAAAAAGATATGTGATCTCTCAAGAGAATATTTATTCGTGAATTTGTTTAAATTTTGAATTGTTAGTGTTTATCTTAAACACGGTGCAAAAAAGATGACTTGACTGAAATGATTAATTGAAAAAAATGGATCTCCTAGTATTCAAGAACTACGAAAAATTAAATCTCAATTATAATTTACTTTCAAGTCATTATAAATAGATAAAACCATGATATTTAAAGAATTAAATTAAAATAAATCTAAAAAACTAAAAAAAAGTGAATCAAATTTTCTCAATAGAGTGTTACATCTTTTTTATTACTGAATTTTCAGTGAAAAAAAGTTTAACAAGAAAATTTTATACCTACTAATTTAATTCATTTTAAAATGCATTAGATAATATCAATTTTCTAAGTATTTATTTGTCTTTTCTGAGACCTTTTTTCATGTAATATTCCTTAAAACAAAAAAAATTGAAAGGTAAGAAGAAGAAAAAAAGAAAAAGGATTAAAAAAGAAAAATGATCAAAAAAGATAAGCATCAAAAAAAAAGTATCAAAAAAAAAAAAAAAATTGTAAAATGATTTTGAGCTAAAAATTAAAAATTTATTATTATTAAAAAGACGGGACGATATCATAAAAATACTTCTAATGGTGTTTTAAAGTGTATTAGAATGTTTGAAAGGGGGCTTTGAACTTTGTTAATACTGAAAACATTAATTTGAGTATACCCAAGTTGGAAGTTCCCTTGAAAAAAGGTCAAAAAACAAAATTCCATTATAAAAATGTTATTTATGTTTATGTTAAAATTTTATAGAGTTGGTGTGAGGGGTATTTTAAATCTCTATGACAAGGAATTTAAATTCAATTCGACTCTAGGATTTTTGCTTGAATAGATAATAAAGAATAGTTGTGGAAACATTATAATCATTGAAAAATAACTCAAATACCGAAAAAAAAACATACTGATGATAAATATTGTTTGTATGAGTGTTCAGGAATCAAAGTATTCAAGTAAAATCCTATATAAATATATATATATATATATATATATATATATTATTATTATATATATTATTATTATAATTATTACTCTTTTCCATAAAATTCTGGAAAAATTAACGAAAATGTAGGTTAAGTGCTTTAAAGTGGCGAAAAATGATGTAGTGTGCCGTCAAGTACTTAAGTAATTTAATTTAAGGAAAAAAAACCAAATTTAAGAAATTTTATATCAATTTCATAAATTAAAAAAAAATAACAAAAAAATCAAAAAAAAAAATATTTTTTTCAATTAAAAAGAACAAATAATTCTTTCATAATCAAAATAATTGATACACTATTTGAAAGACACTAATTAAATTTAAAATACTATTAAAATATTATTATAACCCCCTTAATTGTAAAGAAAAATTTTTTCTTTTATTTACTCTTAAATTTGAAAAAAATCATAATAGAACCTATATATTTAGAGTTTTCAACTTAAATTGGAAAATATCTTGAAAAATAATTTTGATCCAAGATCTCTTATTAACCAAGGTTATTTATTTTAAGTGGAGTTATTAAAATATGAAAAATTAACAAATGTATAATATATTTTTGAAAAAATTTTTTCTAGATCGTGAAGTGTATTTTGAAGAAATTGGTATGTGAATTTTTAAAAGAGAACAAACAATTAAAACAAAAATACCAGAAAAAAATTCTTTTTTGTCATACAGTGGGTAAAATATTCCATTCATATTATTTAAAACAAGAGTTGAACATAATAAGCCATGTCTGTTTTTTCTCAAAAGCTTGCGAATTATAGGATCAAAGAAACCGATAATAAACAATAAGTAAATAGTAGGTTGGTCTCTTAAAGTTCGACAATGAAAAAGTAAATCCTGAAAAGGAAAAATCAAAAATAAATTTTTTCCTCCAAAAAATAGAGTAAATTTTAAGAATTTTTATATATCAAAAAATAACAAAAAATTTCAAAAAATCTTAAAAAAATTACGAAAAAATTACAAAAAAATTTTAACAATTTTACATAATTGTTTTGAATATAAAAAATAATAAAAAAAGATCAAATGTGAAAAATTTAAAATAACTGTTGAGAGAAAAATATTGGACACAGAAAAATGGTTGCAAACCATTTTTAATTGGGAACGTTAGTAAAATTGAAAATCAAATTCTATTGATAACAAGGTGAATTTTATATAAATCCAGGTTTAAAGGTGTTACAAGTTCATTAATATGTGGTTTGTGTAGAATACTCATTTGAATGGTTGATAACTAAAGTAGATCATGCTATTTTAACAAAAATCCAAGTTTTAGTAAAGTTTACTATTAATTCTGAAAATGGTTATTTTTAAACTTGCTTTAGATTATAAGAGATAAGGTTTTGAAAAAGTAGAATTACATTAATTATTATTCTAATAAGTATATTATTGTTATTTTCTTTCCTTATTTCACAAATGAAAGAAATAAAAATGATTTTCAGTAATGTTCCCAATTAAAAATGGTGTCCAACCATTTTTCTGTTTCCAACATTTTTCTCTCAACAGTAAATTCAATTCAGAATTTAAAATTATCTCAAAATAGCAAGGGGTTAACTTTCAAAATGAATTTGGCATTGGATGTAATTTGGGTAGTTAATTAAATGTTAAATTGGAACAAAAAATGTCTTTCGTTTTTGAAAAGGATTTTATTCTCAGAAGTCATGTATTTTAGTCCACTACAAAAAAATTTATTTTTTTCCTGCTAGATCAAAACTCTCTTCATTACAAATTTGTGGTAATGGGAATATTCTAAAAGAACAAAATATAAAATCAAAAATTAACAGATTTTTTGGATAAATAATTTATTTTAATCTTTGGAAAAAGGACTGTATTAATCTAGAAAAATGAAAGGACCACATTTGTGGTATGTTCTTAGAATTAGTTTCGAACAAACACCCTAAGTTATAAGTTTTTTCTCCAGTAGTTATATTCAAAGTTTTTAACAATAAAGTTGGTCTGAATGTACAATCTTCATTACAATGAAGATCTTCCTCTTAATTTAACCTTTAATTTAATTTTGACTGAAAGTAGGAAACTATTATAGATTTTAGAACTGGTCTCAAACAGTAACTTAGATTATTAAGTCAAAATAACTTGATAAAAAGAAACGATATTTTATTTCAGATCCAAAACACTAAAAACATTTTCGATCACAAAAAGTCGACAAAACAATTTTTGACCAATCTTTATCTTTATTAACATCACTTAAATTTTTTAAAAGTGTCTTAAATTCCAAAAAATAGTTTATAATTTGTAAAATAACTTGTACACATTTGAACGTCAATTAAAAACTCGAAAATAACACATATTGATCCTCACAATTTTGAACAGAAAAGGTTTTTGCATTTTGATTAAAAAATAATGGGAATAATTAATTTTTTTTTTTAACTGTTGGAGTTTACAAAAGAAAAATAGTTTGAACAAATGAAAATTTTCTTTTCGAAGAAACTATCTTAAAGTTCCCTCAAATATTGAAAAGAAATGTCGAAAATATTCTAAAATTTTAAAAAGCTAAAAGATCAACCAAATAATTTTATCAATTGAAAATCAAACCTATTTTAAAAGTTGTTTTATTGTAAATGAATTGATTCAGATTGTTTATGGTCTTAAATCTAATAAAAAATCTGTTAGATGTTTTCGAAAAAATTAGATTACAAGAAGCTTGAAATAAATTGATTTTCAGGAACCAGTAAAATGGCTTTACAATGAAGAAAAACTGTCACAGAGGATTTGTAAATTTTGCAAAAAAAAACACTTAGAAGTGAAATTGATTAATTAAAAAGATTCTAATTATTGTCAATTATTTTTTTTCAAAAACCTTTTTTTAAATTTTTATAAATCATAACAACTATCATAAAGCATTAGATCAATAAAAAACAGAACAAATGACAAAACAACACGACAGAAAAGGTAACAAGTGCTCACATGAGGAATTTCATATCTCTAAATATAGCTGTGCTCTCAAAGAAAAAAGGGGTTTTTTAAGGCAAGGAACGCTCAAGGTGACAACAAAAAACATACATTTTACATCGAACATATTTGGCATTCGAAAAAGAATCACTATCCCAATCACCAGCAAACTTGTGATCATAAAAAAAACCTTACTTTTCTTTCCAAATTCACTATTAATTTCAAATACACAAAACCCTGAAGGCTGGTTTTTCACTTCGTTTTTTAGTCGAGACAAATGCTACCAACAAACAACAAAGATTGTTAGCATGTTCACAAGAGATGATGAGACGAAGAAGAAGAAGAAAAGATCAAGGCACCGCAAGATCAAGGTCCAGGATCAAGAAAAAAACAAAACAAAAACGAAACACCAAAGATCAAGAAGAAGAAGAAAAAGAAGAGTTTCACAGCCTATTAGCAAAATCGATAAGAGTGAGATTGCAAAAATCAAAAATGAATTTTTGAGGGAAAGAAGAAATGAAAATAGCCAAAACGAACAGAATTCTAATGAAAAAGAAGTACTTCTGGAAAATGAAAAATCTACAAATAAAAAATTATTGCGCTCTGTGAGTGAAAATGAATTATTGAAAAAAAAAAAAAGAAAAAAGACTTTTTCAACAACAGACACACACAACAGCCAGGGATCTGAAAAAATCTTAAAAAGAGGCATTTTGGCAATATATAACAAAATTGCAAATGAATGGTTGCAAAGAGAAATAATTATATATAGAAATAATGAGAGCATTGTGTTCCGACTCTCAAAAATTCAACCAAATAAGAAAATCATTGGCTATCTCCCGGTCAATTTTTTTAAAAAATGTAAATTAGAATCTGAATTGAACTTTAATATCAAGCTAATTTCGGGCAAGGTTATTCGTTTGAAGGCAAAAGACAAATTAGATGCAAGTAATTGGATCAATTTTCTTAATTCATTTCTAATTGGACAAGATCAAAATGTGGTTTTTGGAAACGAAAAGAATGGAAACAAAAATATCACCGAGCAAAATGAAAACAAAAATGATCTGAAAAATAAATCTTTACAATCAAAAATGATAGCATTATTTCTAAAAGGCCTTTGTGTATTAAAATCAAAAATGATTTTCTTCACTTTATTCTTTCTTACCTCACTAAATATTATTGGTAAATTTTCTTTTGTTTCTGCTCAAACAAATACTCCCCAAGACATTAATAATCCATATAATAATAAGATCTATGAAAACAATTTGGGATCAAATCTTAAAAACAACAATTTATTTAATATTGTAAACAAGTTCATCAATCTTAATAATTAGTAGAATATCTCTGGGATACGGAGTGGTTATAATAAAAAACAAAAAAAAAAAAAAAAAGTATAATAATAATTTTGCAGTTTCAAGTTCAATTGAAGGCCTCGGATTAACCAAACACCCCCAAATTACAAAACTAGTCTTTGAACCGTTTAATTTATTCATTAAATTAATAATTAACATTACCTGTCCTTTGGCTGTTTTTTGATTTGAAATGTTAGATGAAAATTCAATATAATCAATCCATTCAATATTTTGAATTATGATTACTGTTTTGGGTTTGGTGGTTTTTTCAACAACATTTATGAAACAGTAAAATTAAAATTAAAAAATTCTAAAAATAATATTCCGAATATATTATGAAAATATCTTCAACCTTATAATATTATTTTTTTGTATACATTTTTATTTTTCTTTTTATAGTAATCCTTTTTAAATAAAAATTAATATAATTATTTCTTTTTTAACAGTTGGATTTTATGATTTAAGGGTTTTTTTCTTTCAATGTTCTTATTTTTTTCTATTTTATTTTACAATTCTTTTTGATTAAATTTCTTCCAATGTCATGTTTGGAATAATCAAAAGCAATGTTATTATCTTAATAAGAAAAATATTAAGCCTTTTTTTATGACTCTGGAAGAGAATAATCCTATGTTGGTCGAAAAAAGTTTGCAGTTGAATTTGTGGTGAAATTTATAATTAATAAACTAAAATTACATAATTTTTTATAATGTAAAAGAATTGGAACTCTTACAAAACCATATTTTTATCTAATTAGAAACAATTTTGATATTTTCAAATATATCTATGATTATTAATTATTGGTTTTTGATTTTTCTTTTTGTTTTTTTGTTTTTATTAATTTCGGGGAGGGGGGGTTGGAACATGATTTTAATTAGTAATCTGGCTAAAAAGGGAAGATAAAATTGGTTAATAAAAGAATAAATAAATTAACTTTAAAGGATAGTGTATTATAAACTAAATTCGGAAAAAATTGGAAACTGTTAAAATGGTTAAAAGTATAACAATACTACATTTTAAATTCTATTTTGAAAATAATTTTGAATTTAAGGGTTTAGTCAGATACCCTGAATTTACTCCCGACTCAAGGAATGACCGGAGACTAAAAGGGTATTGTGAAATGACCCTTCTTTGAGTTGACAAAATTCAAATAACAAAAAAAAAAAATTAAACGTAGAAAAATAAGTTTGAAAGAGTTCTCAATTTCAAAAAATTGAAATTTAAGAAAAAAAAAATTCATCTTTTCTCATTTAATATTTCCAAATGGTTAAATTTCTTTAATTCAAAACAAAATGCTTTCTTGAAGTTTTCAATCAATTTAATCCGATTTAATCTGGTTTGTTGTTATTTTGGGTCCCTCTAAATTTAACCAAGTAAGGATTATGTAATATTCTTATGATAAAAATAACCCATTTGAGAAATGAAAAACAAGAAAAAAAAAATCACCAAGATCTCTTAAAAAGCGCCAAAGAACAACACTTTAAAACTGACTTAAACGTTTTCAAAATTGTATATTCTAACTATTCAAATTGGAAATTGAGTGTCTCTCTTTGGCTTTTTTTTCTAAAAATATCCTCATCTGTAGTTGTTGGTTTTTGGAGATCGATCGTACATCATATTTCGGTTGGTTTCTAATTGGTATTAGGGACTCATGAAAATTACGAAAAAATTCCACGATAATGACTCGACTATTAACAACGATTTTTGAATTTTTTGGTTTTTTTGTTTTCATTTCCTTTTTTCCTTTTATGCAATCTTTTTTGTTAGATCAGGAAATTGTTTTTACAATGGCCGATAAAAGGTTAGTGTTATGTTCATTAAATTGTAAAATCACATGCAATTAATTGATGGTATCTAATCTTTTGATTGATCAATTATCTTGGTGAAATTTAAACACATTTACAAATAGGTTTTTTATATTCGGTAAGTTTCATGACAGTGGGCAAAGGGATTTTAATTTTTTTTCGTTTTGTATTTTTTTATTTTATTATTTTATTTGGGTGAAAATAGTTAAAGATGGAACCGGTCATATGGTGTAACTAAAATCTGGTTTAATATCCTGTTAGGAAAAATAAAATAATTTTTTGAATTAGGAGACATAAATTTAGTAACTTTTTTTTTTTTTATTTTTAAAGGGAGGAAATTAATTTCCTCTTACAATCGTTAGTTTTTCCAAAATTTGAAAGAATGGAGTAAAGTAATAGATTTTATTTGATTCTTTTGAATTCTTGAAAACCTGGGCACTTGTCGTTAGGTTTTTTTTAATTTAAAAGACTGGAGAAAAAAAAAGATTTTACTCTATTCTTTCCAATTCTGGAAAACCACCGTTAGATTTTCTTGGGATTTCTGAGGTTTCCTTATTAGGTGTTCTAGGTTTTTTTTGTGGTTTTATGTTTTATTCCGAAAATCTATTGATTTTCGGAATAAATAGAAAACTCAAAAAAAAACTAATGAAAATCTATTAATTTTACAAATAAAACAGAAAACCTCAAGAAAACCTAGATACTCTACGACACTCTACGGCCCTGTCCTAATTTCTAAATTTATGTTTAGAAATTTTAATAAAGAATCATAATTTTCCTTATCATTAACCATTGACAAAATGAATAATGAATCTTTGTTACGAATAATATCAAAGATATTATTCTTGTTGTTTTTGTTAATTTGAATTAGTTTATTAATCCAAATTGTTCAATTTTGTTCATAGAATAGGCAGTCCCATAAATTCTATAGCTTTTAAATTCCTTTTTTACCAGACGAATTGTCCTACACTTAGTTCTTAAAAATAAATTGTGTTTTTTTTTTGTTCTAATTTTGAATTTGGTAAGTCCAAATTTTTGGTCTGCGATTTTTACTTTCCATTTCATATTAGCAATTTCAGACTTAAAAAGTTCTTTTTTTTTACTTAAAAATTATTCAGGGTATAGAAAAGCTTGTAATTATCCCCTTGTCTGAATGTTCTGGGAAATCTGATTTTTAATAGAATGAAACATTATCTACGTTTCTTTTAAGTTAAAAAATACTTTTTATTTATTTTTTTCTTGAAGAATAAATATGAAAGTTTGCTTCTCTTAAAAAACAAAATATAATCAATCAAAAAAAGATATTTATTTTTCGAATATTAAATTATTTTTTATAAAATTTAAGCCGATTTTTTGTGAATTTTGAGTCATTCCATACCGCATAATTTTAATTTATTCCTTTTGCTTTGCATTTCATTTACATGTTTTTTGAGTACTTGTCAAATAAAAAATGAAATTCACTTTTTTAAAATGATAAAATTCTACTTTACCTTCACATTTACTCTTTAATTTTGTATATTATTGTTTTTAATATAAATATTATAATTTGTATTAAAATTTCAATCGAATAATTACTTTTACAAGAATATATCCCATTCAAAATCAACATTCTCTCTTTATAAATGGTCAAAATTTCGGTAACCCCCTTTATTTTTTAACCTTGATAAATGAATTGTAATTTGGTATACTATTGGATAGTAATTAGATGTTATATGAGAACAAGAAGAAATAATAACTAAGGTCTTTAATTTGAAACACTCGTTTTTAGGATATAAGTAGGAAACACCATTTCAAAATCATTGGACAATTTGTAAAAATTAAATTTTACAAATAAATATTTTTATAAATTGAAGTTATCTATTTTAATAAAAAAATTAGAATTTAAATATTCAGTTTTATAAACTAGAAATATTTTTTTTCATCTAAAAAAAATAGTAAAACAAAAAATAAAAAAAATTAATTCATTTATCATGAAATTGAGTTTATATATTTTTTAACCCCTTAATTATCTCTTTAAATGAAAAATAATATTACAAAAAATCACTCTTAATTCCACATACTGTTATTCATAATTTTACAGAGTTTCAAAAATATAGAATTAGAAAACGATATTTTGGGTTTCCAATATGTTACTTTTCTAATTATTTTTTGGTTATTTGACTTTTTAAAAACTAATATTTCAAAATAACAGTTTTTTGAATAACCAATTATTTTTGAGAAGACTTATAAACAAAAGAATTGACAACACTCAAACCTATTTCAAAAAGCTTGAGTATTTTATGTTTCAAACGAATACAAACAAATAACTAATATTTAAGTGAAAACCGCGTACTATTTTAAAAAAAAAAAGAGGGAGAAATCTTCACTTTTTTCTTTTTCAAAAAGAACTTTCAAAGGGCTGTGTTGGGATTTTTATTCCAAAAACAAAAAGGAAAAACGAAAATGAAGTAAAAATTTTTTCCATTTTAGTATTTAAAAACTTGAAATTGAAGTTAAATATGAGACTGTCAAAATTAAGTGGTTTTAAGCAATTAGGTAAAAATTAATGAGCAAAAAAAAATAATTTCGTAATAATCAAAAATAACAAATAAAAAACAACAAAAATTATTTCATTCAAAAGATCTAAAAATCAAACCAAATAATAAGGTTGAATCTAAGTGGTTTGTATTCATTCAAAGAGTTGATTATTAAACAAGATAATACCTCAATAAATTTTACAATTATTTTTGAATCTCGGTTAAAATTGTATGATGAGTTTCCAAAAACATACTCAAAGGTATTCTAAAATCATAAGAAAATTCAAAAATACAACCTAAAACCATACTGTTGATGAATTAGTCAAAATAGAAAAAGATAACAAATCCCAAAAAGATTAGAAGTAATTATTTTTTTTTAATTCCTCTCGAAATTTACACTTTCAAAAAAAAAAAATGGCTACTACTGAGTACTCAACCCAAATCAACGAAATACCAAAAAGAATAGAAAAAGAAACAACTGAAACGATTTTATTAGTCCGCAGAATCTATGAAATATTACTAAAATCAAATTTCTTATTTTTCATTTTTTCAATTCTCAGTTTATTAATCCGATTGATTGTTGGCACAGTTCAATTCCTTGTTTTGTTCATCTGGTCGATCTCAAAAGTTCTACGGAATGCTACTGAAACGGTTCGAGGCTTTGTTCAGAATGTAGGCAATTTCTTGCTTGATCTTGTAGGCAGCGTAAAACGTGACAATCTTTTTGTTCGGATCTTAACATTTGTGCTTCAAAAAACAACCAAAAAAACAACCAAGGACGGGAAAACAGCATTCAAAGTGCAAGACTTAGTTTTAGATAAGGGGTATCCTTTAGAAGAGTATACTGTCAAAACTAACGACGGGTATTTTTTAAAACTCTTCCGAATCCCTTATTCTAAAAAGGAAAAAGAAGAAAAGGAATTGCAGCTACAAAAGTCCAAGCAATCACAAAGCCCAGGACAAGAAACGGAGCAAGAAAAGCAAAGGCCTGTCGTCTTTTTTTTACACGGCTTGATGTCAAGCTCGTCCTTTTTTTTAATTGGCGACACCATTGCGTACAAGCTTTCCGATCTCGGATATGACTGCTGGTTTGGGAACACCCGTGGCAACGAGTATTCGAATACACACGAAACTTTGAGCATTGAGCAACCAGAGTTTTGGGATCACACCTTCAATGAGTACATCGACCATGATTTCCCTACGATGATCAATTTTGTTTTAAAAAAAACACGACAGGAGAGCTTTTCTTATTATGGGTTTTCTCAGGGCACCTCCCAAGGGTTTGCAGGGTTTAGTAGGTATCCAGAATTGTCTCAGAAGTGCAAGCTGTTTGTTGCCTTTGCGCCAACTGCAAACTTGAAGTTTTTATACTCGTTTATAATGAAAATCGTCTCGGCCCTGCCTTCACGCTACACCCAAAAGGTCTTGGGAAAGGGCGCTGTATTCCAAAAAATGGTTCCCCGCGTAAAGCAAATCACGGGCGTGAATTTCTTTTCCCATTTAATTGAAGGATCAATGACCTTCCTCTTCGGATGGCACAATCGCAAGCTCAACAAACAATGGATGCCCCAATACGCTCAGACCCTATACAGTCCAATGGCCACAAAGAACATTTTGTATTGGTTCCAACAATTAAGAAACCAATCCTTTGATCGCTTTGACTATGAAGATGAAAAAATTAATTTAAAAAAATATGGCCAGGTGAAGCCCCCACAATACAATTTAAAAAAAATTACTTGCCCAATGGCCTTATATTCAGGTGCCGCAGACTCGCTGTCCAATCTTGATTTTGTAACAAAGAACGTTTTAAATCCTAAACTTCTTGTAGACGATTTAAGATTGCCGGGTTATGAACATTTAGACTCAGTATGGGGAATTAATTTAGAGAAATTAATTTTCCCTAGAGTTTTGAAATTAATGGAGAAATACCACCCATTACCTTCTTTGAAAATAGTAAATAATTAAATGTTTAGAATTAATCATTTTTTAAATTTGAAATATTTTTTTTGTTTTGGGTTTAGTTTTTTTTTTTTTTTTGTTTTTTTTATTTGTGTTAATTATATTTTTTGATAAAGTTGTTTCAAAAAAGTGCTACAAACAAGGTTTTAATAGAAACTTACATATGGTTCGATTTAAGTTTGCTGTCATAGTACTTTGTATAACACAGTATACGATCAAATATAAGACACAAAACAATCTTATAAGGGACAAGATAAAAAACCAATGACACACAAAAAAAAAGATTTGTAAAAATAACTTATAATCTTTTTTTTTTTACAACTCAAAAAATAATCATAAGGAACTAGTCTCTATTATTTTTTTTTTGATCAATTTCTAAATAAGAATTCCTTATCTAGAATCATTTTAATATTGAAAATAAACAGGGGTTTTCAAATAAAAGTAATTGGCAAAAAATTTTTCTCAATCTCTATTTAATTTAGGTTAAAAAATTTAATAGAGATTAGTCCCTTAAAAAAAAATTTAATAAATTATATTCAATAATTGTAGTTGATAAAAATATTTTTTTTTGTACATTATTTGATTAATTAGTTTATGTTTTAAAAAGTAAATGGGATGTATCAATTATTCTCAAGATAATTTTGAAAAGATTTTGAAAAAGAAAATTAATTTTTCTCAAAAAAAAAAAAAAAAATAACAAATATGGGAGCCAAATAAAGAAAACTACATAATCAAAACCACAGTACTTTTTTTTTAAAAAAAATCCCTTTTTGTTTAAGTGATCGTGTATGAAAATTTGGGATCTAGTTATTTAATTATTGTTTTTTTTTTTTCAAACTTAGGTTAATTTATTTGGTTTATCTTGATAATGTTAACATCTGTATATTTTTATTTCTAATTTACAAAACCATTGTGTTGCAGTATTACCTTATTAGTAGGCAGAAATATGATTTTTTCTCTTTTACGGAACTTCTCCCCTATATTAAGAAAATTAACAAGGCAAAAAATTGAAAATGATAAAAGTTTCAAAAATAATAGACTTTGTTTTTTTTTTGATTAACAATTAAATAAACGAAATTTAAAATACACATAGGAAACCTTGATAAATTGATAAATTTCAATTAAATAATAAATTTCTAATTTTATCAAATGAAGAGATCAAAAGATAATTTGGAACTAAAAAAAAAAAAAAAAGAAATTAAAACAAGAAGAAGAAAAATTATATTGTTAAGTTTTTAAAGGTGAAAAACCTTTTTGGTATTTCAACCCAGTACGAAATAATCGATTTTTTTATTTATCAATTAATTAATTTAAACTTTCTATTTTTTTTATTTAATATACCACTAATTACTACACTAGATTTCAAAAATTAGATCAATGATAATGCAAAGACACTCTTCTTATCTTTCCAGATACAAGAAACGCATTTTAGATAAATTCAAAGCCCTTTTTTGAATCAAAACCAAAAAAGTTTGAATTATTTTATAATTTTTTAGATTTGATATTTCTATGGAAGTGAAAAAAATATTGGAAATGAAAAAATACATGGAAAAGATTTTTAATTGTGAATATTAGGAAAATTATTGTGTAATTGGGAATATTTTCAATCAAATCCTTTTTATAAAAGAACCAATATTTTTTTCTGAGCCCCTTAATAAACATCCTAAATTTCATTAAAGTACGCTATCTCTAAAATACTGAAGTAATTATTTAATAGCATCAGTCGATCTACTTTTTTTCAAAAACAATCTCGTTTTATAGAGGTCTATTAGAGTATGGAAAATGTTAATTTTTATTCCCGTTTTTTGATTGATTGAATGGTGTTTTGAAAAAGTGAAATTTCATTTATCACTATTCTAATAAGTGTATGTGTTATAATTTTAACAGTTTGATTCTTAAAAAAAGGATTTGATTTTAAATAATAGAAATTCCACAACACTTTTACAAATATTCATAATTAAAAATCTTTTCCGGTATTGTTTTTCATTGCTTTATTTAAAATTTGTCAAATAAATGGGAAAAATTTTCTTTTTGTACTTTACTTTTTTTATAAATACAGATTTTCAAAGAAATAGGTTGTGATTTGTATTCTCTTTAAGAAAAAAGAAAAGGAAAATGAAAATGAATTGAAAATTGTTTCATATTTATTAGCTAACTACGAATAAATGATGATTTTAATTTGCTATTTTTTGAAATCTAAAAACAATATGTGCTTCAATTACAATAACTCAACCCTAATAATATACTTTTAAAGGAATTTACAATAATAAAACAAGAATTGTCTTGATAACCTATTATTATACATAGATTTGTTTTGGTAATAATATGATAAGATCCAAATTACTTTTTTTATCTTCTTTAAATTAACTAAAAGTTTTTCTTTGTTGAGAACAGAGCTCTGGAAAACTGAAAAACTAATACTAATTAAGTTTTGATTTGGGAAAAAAAAAAATCAAATTATTTTAGTCTTTTTGTTTATTTCTTAAAAAATGAAATAAAGTCTGATGATCAAGTTTGATAAAATTCACCAAAAGATATTTTTTTATTCAATAAAAATAAATGATAATAATTTCTATTTGTGTAATATTTTTTTGTTGATTTCTGAATACAAAATCACCGTTAAAGGTATTGTAACCAAAATCTTATATTCCATCTTTTGGTAAAAATTTATCATTTTTTAGAAATTTATCAATTGTTCTTTCTAAACCCTTATTTTATTTCAAAGCTAAATTCAACACCTTTCTTGAACCTAATAAACCAACTCCACAAGAAAGTTCAAAACTATGAAAATTTCGTTAGTACCAGGAAAGTCTCTTGGGCCTTTCAAACTTGGTAAGTTAATTCTTGTTTAATCGATCTGTAAAAAAAAAATAAAAATAACACTTTTTCCACTGTTCGATCACAAACAAGAAAAAAATGATCGTTGTTGTGGTGCTTCATTTTTCTTTGACAAAAAAAAAGTAAAAGAAAAAGAATAAAGTATTTAACACTCTTTACATCCCTAAATTTATTCTCTTCTTTTTGAAAAAAAATAAAACACAAAACGAAACAAAACAAAAAAAAATCAAATAAAATTCTCATCAAAATAAAGGAAGTACGATTTCTGAAACGATAGAAATTTTACAAAAACATCATAACAAGCTTGGTAAAGTAGATTTAATTTATTCCTCAGAAAACCCACTTGGTACACCAATTGTATTTAATTTGATTGAGCTGGGGATAAGAATATATTTTTGTCCGATCACCCAAAGGCTTCAATCCATTAAGGTCAATTTTTCACAACAAACCCCAACAATTTATCATAAAAAGACAATTTTAACCCTACCTAAAACATGCCCAACATACGATCATGTTTTACAAGTCGTTGGGGTTTCTTATCCAGGAACTATTAGTGAGGACGAGCAATATTATCAGCATCATTATAATGGCTTAACTTTTTTATTCCAACTAAATGAGAAACAAAAAGAATGGATCAAAAAGAATTCACAAAAACAGAAAAGCAATTCAAAGAACAAGAACAAAAACAAAAGCAAGATCAAGTTTAAGAGTAAAGATAACGATGAAGGTAAGAAGAAAAAAAAACCCACTCTTTCTTTGTCTTCGCAATTTGGATCTTCATTACTTTCGCAATCGCTTATTGTTTACTATGGCTCAACTTTAAGTGAGTTATCAATACCACGAACACCAAAAAATTCTTTTTATTTTGAACAGTTGCTTGTCAATTTAACAAAGGGAATCTATTTTCAAAAAAGAGGATGCTTATTATCCTTTGATGATAGCGCTCAAGATGTGCTAACACATTTGGGGGCGCCTGACAAAGTGTATTTGAAAAACGATTTTGATTTGAGTTCCAATTTTTTATTAGAGGAATTTCCCTCACTAACGGGATCAACAGAATTTTTTCTTGATGAGTCCTCTGAAAATTTAGATTTTGAAAAATCTCAAAAAAATATCGAGGTTTCACCAGATTATTTTTATAATTATTTTTCAATAGGGATTGATATTTTATTTAATGGCTATACACATCGAATTAAAAAATTTGTTTTTCATACAAATTTCCCTTCACACGTCGATTTTAATCACTATTCAAGATGTAATTATAAAATTTTGATTAATGATACAAAAATTAAGAAAAAATGTATTCTAAAAGAGAATAATGAAGATGAAGATGAAGGTATTGAAAAAGATGTTAATAAAGAGGAAGAAAAAGATGAAGAAAACGAAAAAGATGAAGAAAAAGAGAATAACAATCGAAAAGAACAAGAACAAGAACAAGAACAAGAACAAGAACAAGAACAAGAAAAGGAAAAGGAAAAGGAAAAAGAAAAAGAAGATGTAAAAGAAAAAGAAGGAGAAAAAGAAGGAGAAAAAGAAAACAATGACAAGGATCTTTTAGAAAAAAAAGAAACAGAAGGCGAAAAAAAATTACAGACTAACTCAAAAAACCAAACAAAAAAAACAAAAATAAAAAAAATAAAAAAAAATAATCAAACAAAACAAATTCCAAAAATATTTAAAGAACAGAACAATACGTTTTGTGTTACTCCGTTAATGAAATTTGATAAAATAAAAAAATATTTAGGTGAACACACCCGTCCTGTTGTACATGGCGGTGACTTAATAATTAACCAATTTGAAAAAACTGAATTTTTTGGTTTTTTATCTTACAATTTAATTTTTCAGGTGATGAGTGAAAACAAATATATTGCCTCAGTAACAATATTCTCTCCAAGACTTCTGATCAATCATAAAGAAGAAACAAATAATATCATTAAAGAAAAAAAACAAATCATTAATAAAAATAATCAACAATTCATGTTACAATCAATGATATTTGAAAGCAATGAAGAAGAGGAAGAAGAAGAGGAAGAGGAAGATTTCGATGAAGACAAATATTTAAATAGTAATTCTATTCCTCAGAGTAATATTAATTCAAAAGAAATAATTCAAAAAAATGAAAATAACAAAAATAACAATGAAAATGAACAAGAAAACATTAAAGAAAATGAAAATTCAAATGAAAATAATAATAATAAAACAACAAATGATTCAAATTCCCAATTAGATAAAATAAATGAAAATAAAAAAGAAAATGAAATCGAAAAGGAAAAAGAAAATCGTCTCAAAAAAGAAAATACAAATGAAAAAGAAAATACAAATGAAAAAGAAAATACAAATGAAAAAGAAAAAGAAAACACAAATGAAAATGAAAAAGAAAATACAAATGAAAATGAAAAGAAAAATAAAGATAATGATCTTTTAAATTCACAAAACATTATTGAGGATGGAGAAAAAATTGAAAATTTAAATATAATTACCAAATCTGAAAAAATAAACAACATAGAAAACATCCCGCTAAATAGCGATAATATAAATTCAAGTTCTAGTTTAGATGAAGTCAAAAATTCATCATCTAGTTTACTTTCGAGTTCCACTTCTGATTCTAAATCAAATTCAAATTCCGATTCTAACTTTAATAAAAAAACAAACAAAAATTCAAGTTACAGTTCCAGTGAAAACAATAATTTTAATAAAAATAAAATAATTAACAATCTGCAAAGGAAAGGCGCTTCCCCAAAAAATCAAAATGCAAATGAAAACGATTCCGAACAAATAAATGACAATAAGGAAAACGATAGAAAAAAAAAACAAGAAAATGAGAAAAATTCATCATCTTCAAATCAAAATATTTCTCCTAAAAATAAACAAAAATAAAATTTATAATTTTAATATAAATTACATTTTCATTCTTTACCATTTTTATAAATTAATAATTCCAATATAATAAATTACAAATAAAAAAATATGAATTTATTTTTTTTATTATTATAGATTTAGAATAAATTATACTTTGTTGATACCACACAAGTGGAAACATTTTCGAAAAAATTCAAAAATGATTTTTATCCACATACCATTCATTTTTTATGTAGATTTTTTCTTTTTTTTTCCGGGTTCAATCAGACAACTGTATTTTAAATTATTGCCCAAAATCGAAAAAAAGTTGATTTTTAGGCATTTTTTTGATAGGGATTTACCAATGAAATTTTTTTTTTTTTTTTTTTTTGAATTTTTTGATAATTTTTTTTTTTTTAAATACTTTTAATTTCGTTTATTTTGAAACATAATTACTTTTTTTGAGTTGTTTCCCGAAACTTTTTTACCAATTCATCAAAAATAAATTGCCAAAAAAAAAATTTTTTTAATTAATTTTTTGAAAAATCATTTTTTTTTGAATATAAATAAAACAAAACTGGATTTTTAAAAAATTGAATAAAAAATATATTTTTAGTTTTTATTCAGTAAGTAAATAAAATATACCAATTTGATACAAAAAATCAAAAGTTTCATTTTTTTCAAAATCATTTTTTACAATGAAAATTGCGATTTTTTCACATTCTCGAAAATTTTATTCATTCTAATTTTTTTTCCTTCGGAGATTTACTATGGTGCGAGGAGCGCCACAAGTGTAAATATAAAATTGGGATCAAAAAATTTTTTTATTGCTCAACAAATTCAAAATTTTCTTAAATTTCGATTTTTTGTGTGTAGAAGTATATAGGACGTCTAGTTTTCGGGATATTGTCCAAAACCGATTTTTATATACAAATTTTTTAATTGTGATTTTTCACAATTATTTTGGGCAATAACTCGAAAAATATAAGACCCCCAAAAAATGAAAAATTGAGATTGTTTTAATATTGTTTATATAGTGACCCCCATAGATTAAAATAAATTTTAAAGTTTTTTTTTTAATTGTAGATATTAGTACAGTCAGTTCCACTTTTAAGGCACAAACTTTCAACGAAATTTAATCAAAATAAAAATCTCAAATTAAAGCACAAAATTTGTAATTTTTGTTTTTTACAATTTATTTTACTAGAA
Source organism: Anaeramoeba flamelloides (assembly GCA_027625915.1). NCBI lineage: Eukaryota > Anaeramoebidae > Anaeramoeba > Anaeramoeba flamelloides. Next base: position 3,850,046 of record JANTQA010000008.1, read on the forward strand.
TCTGAATTTTGTGCCTTAATTCGAGATTTTTAATGTGCCTTAAATTTCACTGAAAGTTTGTGCCTTAAAAGTGGGACTGACTGTATATATATATATATATATAAACTCGGTCCACTTAATAGGGGCCCAGTCAAAAAATAAAAAAAATAAAAATTGAAAAAAAAAAAAAATCTCATCGTTACTTTAATGTTTAACACCAAAAATTAAAATATTAAAATATATATTATCATGTTCTTTATTTATTTGATGATTTAAACTAAAAAAAAAAAAATTGAAAAAAAAAAAAAAAATTACAGTCAGTTTCACTTTTAAGACACAAACTTTGAACGGAATTTAAGGCACACAAAAAATCTCAAATTAAGGCACAAAATTCAAATTCTAGTAAAAATAAATTGTAAAAAAAAAAAATTGCAAATTTTGTGCCTTAATTTGAGATTTTTTTGTTCCTAAAATTTCGTTGAAAGTTTGTGCCTTAAAAGTGAAACTGACTGTAATTAAAAAAATCTTTAGGTCCCAAAAAAAATAAAAAAAAATGGATTTTATTTTGAAATTAATAAAACCCATTAATACATTCACCATTTAATTCAATTCCTAATTTTAATCTTGTTTCCATTGAATTACATAAATTTTCAATTATTTCCCATTTAAGTGATTTCCAAACGTCTCTACAGCATTTTATTAATTGATTTTTATTCTTTGGGGGATTATCACTTATTTTTTTGGACATAATACCCCATAAGTGTTCTATTGGGTTTAAATCTGGCGAATTTGGAGGCCATTTTTTTAAAACCTGACATTTGTTTTTTAAATATTCGAGAGTTGATAATGATGTATGAGAAGTTGCACCGTCTTGCATTAATATCCATTGATTCTTACCATACAATTCATCCATACCAGAAAAAATTTTTACTTCTTGAGATAACATTATTCTGATATGTTTGTGAATTAATGGTTTTGGGGCATTTTTTCAATGTAGATTGATAAGAAAAATTTATTCCTCCAAAAAACATTACTTTTGGTAGAAATTTTGCAAATTGTTCAAAAACAGAATCTTTGTAAAAAAAAATAGCAAAAAAAAAAATATTTCAAGATACCAACATTTTTAGAACATAGATCTTGAATTTACAAGTGGACCCCAAAAATGTAATTTTTAGAAGATTTTAATTTTTTCATGATCGCACAAAAAAATATGTGATCCGCAACCTTATTGATCTTACAAACAGACTTAAAAAAAAAAAAAGAAAAAAAAAAAGAAAAGAAAACCTACCATCTTTCTCTCCCCGTTGTCTCCAAATTTTTCGATTCAAACCAGTATAATAAAATCATTTTTCGTCTGTGAATATAACTTTTTTCCAATCAATAGGATTATTAATATATTTTCTTGCGAATTTTAATCTTTTCTTTTTTTGTTTGTTTGTTAAAAGTGTCCGTTTCCTTGGTAATAAATATTCGAAATTTAATTCTTTTCTAATCTTCCATACCGTTGTTCTACCTAAAATGACATTAAATTCTTCTTTTAAATATGTACTCAGTTCCTTGCAACTCATTTTCCGATTAGTCTTTGATATATTTTTTATCAACTCTTTATTTTCATCAGTGTGTTTTCTTTTTCTACCCGTTTTTTTGTGTTTTCAATTGTACTAAAAAAAGATAAAAGAAAAAGAAAAAGAAAAAGAAAAGAAAAGAAAAATGCAACTTGAAAATTAAAAAAACAAAAAGTAAAAAAAAAGTAAAATACTTTTTTAAATCAAATTTGCTTTGCCAATATCGAACTTTTTTTCTAGTAATATTTAGCCTTTGAGCTATTTTTCTTTGAGATAAACCCTGATTTCTTAACAATATTATCATTGTTTTTGTTTCTCTTTCTTTTGTATCATTTTGATAATTTGTTAACATTTATAAAAATTCAAAAATCAAAATATTCAATTTTGAAAATAAAATGAATGGAAAAATGAAAAAAAATGAAATCCATAATCCAAAATTTATTAAAAAGAAATTAAATTTTTAATTTTCTAAAATAAAACACAATTAATATTTTAATCTATAAATTATTTAATATTTTCACTTCATTTGCTATAGGATGTTTTAATAAGTTGTTAAAAAACATCTTTTGATTTTATTTATATTTATTCTTTAACGAATAATAAAAATATTTAATAAAAATAATTGGGACCCTTTTTTATGAATTGAGTTTATATATAAATAATTTAAAATCTTCTACTCCACATACAGAAAAAACTACTTTGTTACCAGTATTTATCCGAATTTTGGTACCTTAAGAGGATTTGAATTTTTGAAAAAAAAATTTTTTGAAAAGATTTAAAGGTAAATTCAGGTAGCAAACATGTACACTTTAATTGATCAAATTATATATAAAAAATTTAAAAAAAAATAAAAAAAAAACTATTAATTTAATTGATCTAATCGGGAATCGAACTCCGGTTACACACTTTTCAAAATTTGAGATCTCGGTGCTCTACCGCTGAGCTAATGAGTAATTATTGGTTATTTTAAAATTATAAAAAATATGAAGATAATAAAATTGAATTTTTAATTGAGTAATTTTTCTGATATATTTTTTTTTTGAAAAAAAAAAACTCTAAGTTTTTTAAGATTAAATTTTTTTTTTTTTTTTCATTGTAAAAACATTAACAAATTTAAAATTAAATTATAAAAAACCTATATAATTTTTTTTTTTTTTTGAAAAAAAATATTTTAATAGGAAACACTAGTAAAAATTTGTTTTTAATTTTTTAGCATTTTTTTTCTAGTGATTACACTATCAAAAATTTGAAAAATGATTTTTAAGATAAAATAAGTGGAGTTCTAATAATTTTTTTTTCAAAATATTTGTTATGTGAATTTTTTTTCTGATAAATTAGAAAAAAATGAAATTTTACTAGAGTTTTCCAATTAAAAAAAAATTTTTTTTAAACATTTTTTTTTCAGTTAAAAAAAAAATAAAAATCATTTTTTTGAGATGTTTAAATTTTTTTTTTTTAAAGTGACCTATTTTTACTACATTTTAAAAAAATTTTGAAAAAAAAATTTATTTACATTTTTTAAAATTTTCAATTTTGAAAAAAGTCAAAAACGCCCATTTTAAATACAAAATAATTTCGAAACCACTTACTATCATAAAGTTTAAATTTAAAAACGTGACAAAAAAAATCAAAATAAAAAAATTTTGTAAAAATTTTTTTTTCTATATTAAAAATATATTAATATAGCATTTTTACAACTAATATATAGTTAAACTTATGTATTTTTATATTTAACTTGGTTCAAAGCGAAAAAAAAATAATTTTTTTTTTTTAATGTAATAAAAAAATTTTTCAAATTTAAAAATTTATAACTTTTTTATTTTCAAATATATTACTTATATAATATTTGAGTAAAAAAATATGGGAAAATCAAAAGAGTAGAAAAAAATTTTTCAAAAATTTTTTTTTTTTAAACTTAATATTTTCACTTTTTTTTACCAAAATCATATTTTTGATCAAAAAATACCCTAGTAAGATGTTCTTAAAAATGTTAAAAAATTTTATTTTTGTGTAAAATTGGACCTTTTTTAGAAATGAAAAATTCAAAATTTCAAAAAAATAAATTTTTTTTTGACGAAAAATCGAAAATGGAGAATAACTTCTAAAATATAGGAGATAAAGCACTCTAAACTTGAAAAATCAATTTTTAAGATAAATTTGAGGTTATAAAAATGACTAATTCGTATAGATATACTATATTTAAAATTTTGATTTTTTTCAATTTATACTTGTGAAATTAATAAATAAAATTAGAAAATCATCAAAAAAATTATTTTAAATAACAAAAATTTAGAAAAGAAATATTTTAATTATTGTAAAGGGATTAGTAAAAAACCTGAATCTAAAATCATCAAATTAATTAAAGATTATTATTTTAATAAATTTGAAGACTTGAAACTTATAGAAACAAAAGATTTTTTCTCTAGAAAATATTTATGAATTAATAAAATATCAAAAAAATAAATCAGTTAAAGATTTTGACAAAATAAAATTCTATAAAATGGACCCTAAAAAGAAAAATGAAAAAGAACATCTTTAATTTTTAAAAAGAATTCAACAAACTTTTTATTATTGGATTGATAATCCAACAGAAGAAATAATAAATTTCATTAAAAAAAGAAATATTTTATTTATACACAAAGCCGGAGATGAGGGAATTCTATTCAATAATAGACCAATATCAATTAATACAGTCAGTTTCACTTTTAAGGCACAAACTTTCAACGAAATTTAAGGCACACTAAAAATCTCAAATTAAGGCACAAAATTCAAATTCTAGTAAAAATAAATTGTAAAAAAAATTACAAATTTTGTGCCTTAATTTGAGATTTTATTGTGTCTTAAATTTCGTTGAAAGTTTGTGCCTTAAAAGTGGAACTGACTGTAACACTTTAGCAAGATTTTTTCTTAAACTTATTTATAAAGGAATCGAAGAATCTTGGAATCTAGTATCAGATTCTCAATTCGGATTTTAAAAAAATTAGATACTAGAATTGCTGTATTAAATTTAGTTTTTGAATTAGAGAAACTTAAAATTGATTACAAAAATAAAGAATTCTTTGTGGTTACAATTGATATCAAAAAATGTTTTGATACTATTAGTCATATATTAGTACACTATCCTCTTGATAGATATATTCGAAATGAAAAAATCAAAATATGGCTTAAAAAGTATTATAAAAAGGTGGGATTAGGTGTTTATCAAGGAGATCCTCTTTCTCCTTTATTATTTGGATTTATTAACCATTTTTCAATTGAAAAAATTAAACACCTTGTAAAACATGTTCAGATGTTTGCAGATGATTTGATTTTAATAATGGAAGGACCAATTTCAAAAATTGACAAAAAATTAATTATAATCTTTAAAATAATTCAAGAATTTGGAATGAATCCAAATACTGATAAAACACTAAAGTCAAAAACTTTATCGGAAATAAAATAATTAGGAATTTGGTTAAAAAAGAGAAAAACATTTACAAAAAAACTTTGAAAAAGTAAAAGATAGTTTTAAAAAAATTAAAAAAATTTTTAGCCAGCAAAAACTCGTCAATGGAGTAAAATTACAAATGTTTAAATCAATATATATTAACCAATTATTTTATGGACTTGTAATTTTTAATTTAAATCAAAAATATTTTGACTCAATTGATGTTTGGATAAATAAAAAAGTAACAAAATTTTTAAAAATAAATCCACAGTCTCCAAAAATAATTTATAAAACTGAAGCTAAACTTGACCTTGCCAGAATTTCAATTTACAAAAGAAGATATAAACTCAAAAAAAAATTAGAAATACTTGGGTTTGATCACATTTCACAAAAATTAATATTTTTAAAGAAAAAAGATGAAAATAATAATTGGGAAATATGAAATTTAAAATTATTGAATGTAGACCTAAACAATTTTAAACAAAAGTTAATTATAAATAGCTCTGGGTGGAAAGGTCAAGAATATTTAAAAATTATTAATTACAATAACAATATCAACAAACAACAAAAATATTTAAAATGGATAGGCTCAACTTCCATTTTAAAATTAAGAAATTTCACAAATTATCTAAACAGATATTCTTATGTTTATGATAAAAATAAATTAAAAACAAAATTCTGCAACCTATGTAAAAATCATTCTAATCTGGAAATAATAGAAGATATCGATCATTTTTTATGGGACTACCCATTCTATGAAAAAAATCGAAAAATTTGGATTAAGGAATTAATTCAAATAAATAAAAATAATAAACAATTAAAGAATAATATCCTTGATATTATTCGAAATAAAGACTCATTATTTATTTTATCATTAGTTAATGATAAAGAAAATTATGACTCTTTATTAAAATTTCTAAACAAAAATTTAGAAATTAGGGCTGTAAGAGGAAACTAGTTTCCTCCCTTCAAAATAAAAAAAAAAGAAAGGATCATTTTTAATTGATGAGATCAACAAATATTACTCTTTTACTAATCAATTGTTTATAGACATTTGAACCATGTAACATTTATATCCCTTACCTTCAATATTATAGTACTTTAATTTTAGGCTTCTCTGTCTTTGACTTTAATACCTTAAAAAAATACCTTCTATCAAGATGAATTCTTCCCAAAATTTTAAATAAAACAAAAGAAATAATACTTTTCGAACTAAACTCACCATATTTTCAGTCGACATTCTAGTTTTTGTTTTTTTCCAAATTCCATCATAAAATAATAGACCAACCAAATCATTTTTTGCATTTTTTTCTTTCTTACAAATTATTAAACAATAATTTTTTTTAATATGACTCAATTCAGCGAGATCTTGGACTCATTAATTTTAGAAACTACAGAACTACAAGAGAAAACACAAAATTTTAATGAGATAACAAAGGATCTAACAAAACGTGTTGCTGACTTGAACGTAAATTCTTGTTAAACATTTTTTTTTCTTTTTTTCATTTTCCACCAAACAACTTTACACCTTTTTTCGAAACCCAAATATTGAACAAATTTATTCCTTATGGTTCCTGATAAAATAATTCTTAATCCCAAAACAGAAAAAAATGAAAAAGAATAAGAATGATAAAGGCTTTTCAAAAATTCAAAACAAAAATTATTTACAATCAGATCTCCAAGAATACCAAACGTCACTTGATCTTATTATGAAGAAACACCGAGAAGTGGTTCAAAACAAAAAGCATAAACATCAAAAAAAAATGGATCAAATAATTAAGTTGTGTGATGATTTAGAGAACGAAAACAATCATTTCAAAAAAGAAAACGAATATCTCAAAGAAAAATATAAAGAAATGACCAGTGTTTTGGAAAAGGTAGCAAATGTACAAGATGTTGAATTAAATGAAAAAATACAAGAAATTCTGAAACTTCGAGAAGAAAATCGTACATTAAGAGAGTTAGTTGAAATGTCTGGCTATGAAATTAAAGACAAATAAAGGCATTCAAAAGAAATATGTAATTAATGATTAATTACTTAATTATTAAATTAATTAACCCACAAATTAATTTACAATTAAAATAAATAAATAATACCAATGTTTTAATCAACTAATTAAAATTGCTTTAGTTTTGTAATTTATTTATGATCAACAAAATACAAAAAGAGGTACAATGTAATTTACTACAAAATTACTCAGTGTAAACATATTTATTTTTCTCAAGTGTAAAATTACTATTATACATAAGTTACAATTAATTGACTAATCTTATTTAAACAAAATTAAACTCCAATTCAAAATTTCGAACATACCAAAATCCAATTTTTGAAAAAAAAATCTTATTTAATCAATTCTCGAAGTAAATACCAAATTAGAATCATTCACTAATTGAATTGTTAGCAATTATTTATTATTAACAATAACCCAAAAAAACAAAAAATAAATAATTACCAATCAAAATAAAATAAAACAATAGTTTAACAATTTTAGAATGAATAAAACAAAAAACATATATTGGTAAACTTGCTGAAATTTCTCCAATAATTATTGATTAATCAAATGGTTAGGTACCACCAACTAATTTTATTCAAGTTCTTATGTTTTAAAAGAACTCAACTCTAACCAAATATAAATTAATCAAAAAAAAAATTGTACTCTATTAAAAATTTTACTTAATTGAAAAAATAAAATTATCAGAGTAAACTCCATTTCACTCAAAGAGGATTCCCAGATAAAAATGAAAAATTCAATTTTTTTAAAGAATAAACCTACATAAGATTAATTAGAAATAAGAGAAATAATAATATTCAGATTAGGGTTGATATTCATAAAAAAAATACCTTAATAAACGATAAATTTTCCAAAAAAAAAATAAAATGTTAAAAAAAATTTGGATCATAAGAATGAATCATCACACGCAATATTCCTCAATTTCTTTGGAAATTAAAATTATTGACAATAAGCTTTTTTAATGGTAACCGTATTGATTTGAAAAGAAATTTGACAAGGACTCACTTTTCTTAAAGTTAATTTGGAGTTTTCAAACATTGATTTTTTTTTTCAAATTTAATTTTCAAAAACAATAAAAAAGCAAAAAACAAAAAGATATAGGTAAAGAAAAGAAAAAACAGAAAAAAAAAAAATTAATGAAATTAGAAACAATGATCTGAACTAAAAATTGAAAATTTATTCTAAGAGGAATATTGAATTGACCCAAATAATTTGTTCTATTTCTTCAATATAACTGGGCAATTTTGACTGAAAAATAGTTTAGTTGACGTTCGATCGAAAATTTTTTTCAATGATTGATATTAAGCTAAAGTTTCGATTTCTTCGAAATAGAAAAACTCTAAATAAAATTAGTCTGAGACAATGAACCAATTGATAACACAATAATTATTGGTGAAATTTCAACATATTTACCAATATAGTTTTTATTGTGCCCCCTCGAAAATTTTTTTAAAAAATAAAATTGAGTTTAAACTTTTTCTAATGGTCATATCTAGATCTTAGTATCTAAACACTTTTTGATTTAGAAGCCAAAAATTTATTCGCTTCAAAATTCTATCTTTAACAGATTAAGTATATTTTCGAATGGGTATATTATTAAATTTAAAAATGGGTCAAATTGAATTTTTTCTTTATTTTTGAAGAATTTCTTAATTATTTTCATCAGTATGAAAGTTTTGAATGGTTTTTAAGGGTTGTGGGAGGAAAAATCAAAAAGATTAGTTTACAATTGGTCGATTTTTATTACTTAAATTGTAGAAAATTCAAAATTTTGAAATCATCAATACCAAATATTTTTAAAAATTTGTTCAAAACCCAATTTTAACCACCAAAGTTAAGTGGAAAATTTAATACCCTTAAAATAAGTTACAAAAGTATAATTGGTCTCTTAATTATTTTTTTTTTTAAAATCCAAGCCAAAATTCTCTAACATACCATCCAAACCATCCAAACTTACTCTAACATACACTAGCATACACTATCATACCCCAAAAGGGATATTTTGAATACCTACCACTAATATATTTCAAATAAATTATTTATTTTGAAAAAAAGGAATTTTTTTTTTTTTTCCATTAAAGAGTGGGTCCTAAAAGTCCACCTGTTTGCCCGAATACCTAATTTGAATTAGAGATATTATTGAACCAAGTGAGAGCTGGCCATTTCTCCCAAAAATCTGATCCGCTCGATAAATTGAGAGGTATTTTGTTCCAATTCCGTTCAGTTTTTATAATAGTCAAAAAGATTCAATTCGTTCAAACAATTTCCTCAAAGAATTAGTGGTTCTAAGAAGCATAAGCCCGATTTTTAATTAAAATTCCACAATGATGGGCATTTGAGAAAATAGTAAACAATAAGAAATAATGGTTAAGGGGATAGAACCCCTGCCTTCAGATTGTACATTGGGTTGTGATGCCACTCGCCCATACCGGTTCTCAAAAAAAGAAAATTTGAACAAATTCAAAAAATAATAATTTTCCATTTTCTAACAATTAACACTTAACAATCAATCCTCTCTCAAAATTTTTTTTTTAATTTTGATTGATAATTATTGATGCATTTACTTTGGTGGGTTATTGTTAATAATCAATAATTGCTGAAAATTCCAAGTGTTAGTAAATTTTGTTTCTGTCAAAAGTGCCCAGCATTTTTTTCAAATATCAATTATTTTATATAATTTACCTTTGAAGAACAAATAAGATATAAGTAGAATAATCCACATTAAAGGATTGTTGATGTCCGTCTGGAATAAACTAATAAATCAATCTATTGTCTTAAAAATTGAAAAACTCAAATAATTATGGCACCTATCGAGAAAAACAACAATGTTCGTTTTGATCTTCTACTGGTATTTAAATAATAAATGATAAACAATTTTCACTTCATTTTCCATACTTTTCTTTTACAAACCAAGTCCTCAAACAAAGTGTGTTGGGATTTTTGGTCTCTATTTTGAAAAAGGAAATGAAAATGAAGTCAAAAATTTCTCACATTTATTAATCAGGCTGAGGGTAATTTTTGTAGATTTTTGTAGATTCTCGACATTTGTAGATTTTTTCAGGGCGGTGGTTGTATTAGAGAAACACCTGACCTAGGTTCGATTTCAACCAATTATATTTATTTTTTGAGAAAATTAATGGAAAATTAAAAATAATATACATTTGCTTTGCAAATATCAGCCATTTTAAACCAAGACTAAAAATAAGTCATAATAAATGAAGTGTCTCGCTTCGCTCAAACAATATTTATCATTTTCAAGCAGATTGTGAAAAAAAAATTGTCTACAAATGTCGAGAATCTACAAATATGTACATTTTTCCAATTTTCCCATTAATCAAATAAATGTATCAAAGATTGAATAGAATTCCAATAGAAATCAATATGATTTCTCAACAATCATTTTCACAGTTTCAATAACATTAAAATAACACGGTTTTACCAACTGGCTATTGACCTTGCAATAAAAAATTTTTTTAGCAACTGAATTAACTTTTCAAAAAAAAATCGAAAAAATAAATGTGAAAAAATGATTTCAATTTTGAAAATTTCCAAAATAAATTTTTTCTTCTAATATCCATGCAAACTCTTTATTCACATGTATTTCACTCATTAAAACATGGCACCTTTGTCTGAAAAATAGTTTAGTTCTAATTTAATAATTTTTATAAAATCTATTTAATTAGATTTTTTTTTTTTAAAAAAATTGAATTTTGGTAAGTCAAAAATTTTGAATTGGATTTTAGATTGTTATTATATCATGGTGTCTATTATTTGCGAATAATAGTGCGAAAATATATCTGGTTTGCAAATTGCCATCTTCTCGAGAAAATGGGCAATCTAGAATTTAAACATTTCATAAAAAAGATAAAACAGACTTATCAATTTTTTTTATTATTTTTAATACAAAATATAAAATTTGGAAAAAGGAAATAATTACAAAAAGATTTATACTTTTAGTATATTCTTTTCTTTAGGATTTTAATTTTTTTTTGTTTAAAAAAAAAAATGATTTATTTTTTGTTTTTTTTTTTTGAACTTTCTTTAGTTGGTAAAGATTTCTTTTCAAGGCTATTTTCCAATCTAAAGTTAAACATGGATTGTTCATTTAATTGATAATAATCAACCACGTCATGCAATTCATTTTCCACATTTTGATTTAATAATTTTGCATCAATATCATCTGTGTATAAAAATTTGACCAAGATTGACAGAGTAGAATACCCTTTCCCAGAATAGTCTTTAACTTTTTTTGTGCGTTCTTTAACATTTAAAAACATCCCCCGGAATAAATCACTTCGGGCTAAAAGTACCAATTTATGGACTTTTAGAGATTTCCCCTTTACAATAATGGAAAAATCCTTTGATTTATTGGCTTTGAATAATCTTTTTAAATCATTTATTAAACCTGTCCTTCCCGAGAGTAAAGAATAATCTCCAATATTTAACTTTTGTGTAATTTCCTTAATGATTGTAACATCCCCAACAATTCCCGAATATACCCATTCAAAGAAAACCTTTAATTGCTCTTGTGTAAATTTATTAAGAATTAGAGATATATCATTTATATTTTTTTTCAGTCTATGCTCAAGCCATCTGGTATGCAATTTAAACCCCTTAATTTCAAAATCTGTAAATTCCTCTCTTTCGAACAAATTGAGGAAATCAGTAACGATAGTTGTATAGCTATGTAGGTATTTACAAAGATCAGGGTGTTTACTTTTTAATAATTCGAAATCCTTGGCATCTTTGCTATCCACTATTCTGAAATCTGCACCCACATCAATAAATAATAATAATTTTTCTTTTAGTCTGCTTTGTGGATATCTTATTAAATAGTTTAATGGTGTATTTCCATTTTTATCTTTAATATTTGGTCCACTCCGAATTTGTTTTTTTAAATTGCTAAGTTTTGGATTAAAAGTAAGCACAAAATGGATTTTTTTTAAACCGCTAATATAATCTTTCGATGGTGTATGCCCATTATCAGATGATTTTTCAAACCAGTCATATGCCTTGCTATAATCCCTTTCTACCCCAGTCCCGTTCATATAATTAACGCCTAAATTATATTGCGCATGCTCAGATTCTGGTGAAGCTTGGAGATATAAATCAATTGCTTTTTGAATATCTTGTTTAATTCCAAACCCTTCTTCGTAGCAAATCGCTAAACTATTTGTCGCGTCTAAAAATCCTATTATTTTGTTGTTTGTATATAGTTCAATAAAGTTTGGATTGTTGTTTAGTTGATCAGTTTAATTTTTTTATTTTTGTTTTTTTTTTGTATTGTTTATTGTTTATATAATAATTTAATAGAGAAGAAATAATTTCTTGAAAATATTTTGAAATAAATAAAATATGATAATAAAATTTCTAAATAATAAAATAGACAAAAATTTTAAAATAACCATAAAAATTGCAGTAAATGCCCTTTTGATGGAAAAAATTCTTTTTAATTTTTTTTTTTTTTATTATTATTGATCATTATTTGGCAAAAATAATTTGAGGTTAAATAATAACTTAAAAAATGAAATTGTCTATTTTGAATATTACTTGAGAGCTGAAACTATTTACATTTTTTTTTCATTAACGAATATTCTACTGTCTTTTTCTAATTAATATACAAAAAATGTTTAGTGAGATTTAAGAATTGGTAGTTTTTAACATTCGAAGAAAATACCAAAAGACCTTCACAAACTCACTAAAAAATATAATTAATGAAGAAATTTGGCTCTTGTTAATTGACTTTTCGGGATTACCATTGGGGAAAAAAAGTGAAACCAGAAATAAAGTTCAACACAATTTTTAATTGGAAACGTTAATAGAAACTGAAAACGAAAAGTAAGATCAATTAATAAAAGAAAAAAATAACTAATGATTAAAGATAAAATGGGAGATTAAACACAAAAAAAGTTTTTATAAATACTGTCTTTTAGTCAGGTTTTTTTTTGATTGATCAATTATTAAAAATATGATGAAAAATTTGAAGATTTTTAGAGATCTGCCAAAATAACTGATCTGATTGTGATATAAAAGGAGAACTAAATTGAATTTGTTGGTTTGATTGATAATAATAAAATGGATTATTCTCTAAAGTTTATTTGTTTCTTCTTTTATTTAATTTTACTTTTCGTTTTCAGTTTCTATTAACGTTTCCAATTAAAAATTGTGTTGAACTTTATTTCTGGTTTCACTTTTTTTCCCCAATGGTAAAATGAAATATTTTTTAAGGAGTTACACTCCAAATGAATTCACCAGATAGGTTACAAATATCAACCTTTCATTTTGGCCAAGGTGTTTATGATCCCTTATCCACAAAGTAAAATAATTCTTTTTTTGAGCAAAAAAAGGTGTGTAATGGGAATTTTTTTCGTTTTTATTTTTTGTTCTATTGTAAATACCCACTTACCAACAAAGGAGTAATGAAGAGTGGTATTGGTTTCTGGGGAAATTATTGAATTTTACTCCATTATTAGTACCAAAGTACGTAAACTCTGTTTCAGTCAAAGGGGCCCAACGTTTTTTTCAAATATCAATTATTTTATATAATTGACCTTTGAAGAACAAATAAGAAATAAAGAGAATAATACACATCAAAGAAATGTTGATACATGTCTGAAAGAAAACTAATTAATCAATAGCCTTTCTTAAAAATTGAAAAACTCAAATTCTTAGGGCCCTATTGAGAAAAACAACGATGTTCGTTTTGAACTTCTACTGGTATTTGAATAATAAATATGAAACATTTTTCACTTCATTTTCTACACTTTTCTTTTTAGAAATTAAGCCCTCAAACAAAGTTTGTTGGTATTTGTGGTCTCTATTTGAAAAAGGAAATAAAAATGAAGTGAAAATTTTTTGACATTTATTAAACAAATATCAAGATCAAAGATCGAATTGAATTGCAATAGAAATCAATAGATTTCTCAACAATCTTTACATGGTTTCAATGACCTTAGAATAACACATTTTTACCAAGTGACTATTGATCTTGCAATAAAAAATTTTTTTGCAAATGAATTAGGTTTTTAAAAAAAACACAAAAAAAAAAAATAAAAATGATTAGAAATGTGAAAAAATGATTTTAATTTTGAAAATTTCCAAAATAAAATTTTTCTTCCAATATCTATGCAAACCCTTTAAACACGTGTATTATACCATTACAACTGGGCCCCTTTGACTGAAAAATAGTTTATAACTGATTTTGTAAAAATAATTTATAAATGCTTTCTTAGGTGTATTTTTTTAAAAGACTTGGTCAGGTTTTAAAGTAATTTAGTTTAAAGAGAAATAAAAAAAAGCCCAATAATCTTCTTTTGAAAAGATAATTTCTTTAAATCTTTGAATAAAAGAATGTATTTACCTTTACCAAAATATAAAAGGATGGTTTTTGTAATCATGACAAGGAAAATGATTTTTCAAAAAAATCTCTAAATTTTGTATTTTTGAAATACACTCATATAATAAACATTATTATACATAACAATTTTCAAAAAGGTTTACAACTTTAATAGACATTAATAGGAATTGAAAAAAAAAATGAAATTTTTCAGTAATATTTTTTTCATTTTTAATTGTAAAATTTTTGAATTTTTTAATTGACTTAGTAGAGAGATAATTTTCAATTATTTTTTTAATAGTCTAAAAAGAAACATATTTTTCAATTTTAAAATATAACAAAATATTTCTTTTAAAAGATATCGATAAATTAAATTTAAAAATTGATTTTTTTTTCTGTTTTTGGAATATTTTTTATCATTTTATTTTTTTCCAGGTTTGGGTTTTTATATATATTCCTGATTGTTTTCTGCAAATTGTTTTAACATTTATTCTTTTTTCAATCTTAATGTTCAATCAAAAGTTCGTTCATTGTAACTTTTTTCAATAAAAAAATACCCCAAAAATAGGTGTTTTTTTCAAAAGTCGGTATTTTTGAAAAGGGAAGTATTCGGATTTTCATGAGTTTAATAGCTATCTTTTTTTTATTACATAAAATTATCATAACTTTGAAAAAAATAATTAATAAAAAAAATATAGCTGAAATCCAATGTGTAGTTTTGGCTAACTGTAATTTTTGGTGTTAAAATTTTCCTTGTAGTGATGTATCTTAAGAATTCATTTGGAACATATACCCTTAAATTGAAACTTCGAAGTATCTTATTCAGAAATTAAAATCAAAATACTCAGTGCCGCTTTTTAGGAATAAAATTTCTACGAAATTTAAGGCACAAAAAATTTCCAAATTTGTGGCACTCCCCAGTGTAGAAAAATTAAAATGACACCATTTAAACATTTTTTTTTCGTTTTTCCACTAACTTTTGTTTTTGTATTTATTGATTTCAACAAACAAGTAAAATTCCAAGCTAAAACATAAAAAGAATTTAACCGAAGGATGTAATTGTTGGGTGGTTTTTGGGGAGTGTGAAAATAGAAATGAATTTTCAAGTAATTTAGAGTTGGAAGATTTTTTGCTTGACAAGAGAAAAAAAAAATGTTGAACACGAAACAAGAAAAAAGAAAGCCAAAAAAGCAACAAAAAATAATAAATAAGAAAACAAGAATAATAATTTGAATAAAAAGAAAAATGTGAAAGTTTTCATTAAATAAATACTTAATTCATTTTAAAGAATAAATTAATAATGGGCAATATTCTTTTTTTATTTTATTCTTGTCTGTTTTTCTTTTTCGAAAAAGTTTCTATTTGATATAACTTTTGTCAACTTTTTGAAACTCTAGTCCAATAAAATATGCATACGAATAATTTTAATCACATCCTGATTTTATTTTTCCACTCTCTTAATTTAGCTATGGAAAAATGTCGAATGAATTTGAAAATACTTTATTTGACAAAAAATGTTTTTAACAGAAGGGGGCTACTGCCACCTTTATACCTTTTCTAGAACTTTAAGCACATAAATACGTATTCCAGAAACACAAACTGTATGAAAAAGAATTACCACGAAATGCCCATGAAGACTCTAATCACTTACCGTGGATTTGCTCCATGCTCAAAGGGAGTCTTGCTACCAAAAGGGGTATTGTGAAATTGAACTTATTTTGATTGACACAATTCAAATAACAAACAAAATATTTTGAGAAGATTCTCATAAGGCAAAAAATTTAATATAAAAAAAAAAGTGTAAAGGATTCCAGATTCTCCAAAAATTCAATTTAAGGGACAAGTCTCTATTATTTTTTTTTTTGACCAATTTCTAAATAAGGATTCCTTATCTAGAAATGTGTTTAATATTTAAAATAAACAGGAGTTTTCAAATAAAAGTAATTGGCAGAAAATTTTCTCAATCTCTATTAAATTTAGGTAAAACAATTTAATAGAGATTCGTCCCTTAAATAAAAAAAATTACTTGTTTCTTTTTTTCAATTTTCAAATTGTTAAATTACTTCAATTTAAAACAAATTGTTTTCTTTAAGAACATAATCAATTTATTTCGATTTAATCTAATTTGTGGTTATATTGTAACCCTCTATATTTGACAATGTAAGGATTTTGTAACATTCTTGAGAAAAAAATTAACTCGTTTGAAAAATGTAAAAAAATGAAAAAAAAATCCTCAAGATCTCTAAAAATTTCCAAAGAGTGACACTTCAAATCTAAAACAGTTTTTTTCAAAATTATAATTCACAATGATTTAAATTGGTAATTGAGTATTTCTCTCTTTGTTTATTTTTTCTAAAAATGGCATTGTTTTTTCATTGTTGATTTTTAGATCGATCGTGCATCACAGGTTGGTTGGTTTTTACTGTAATTAGGTTCTCATAAAAATTACAAAAAGTTTTTGTTAAAAATTGAAAAAATTGTTTTTCACCATTGTGAATCTACGCTTAATTTGGAATTTTGTTGTACTTTAACTTGAGTTCAAATTTAGTGCATTAAAAGTGATACTGTTTGTACGGTAGTATGTGTTTTACGAAAAGTTAGTGATTTTGATCTTCTTAAAGTGGTTTTCCAAAGAAGGGTAATAAATAGTTTTTTTTTCACAAAATTTGCTTAACTTCTTTTCAAAAAAAACAAAAAAATTTTTTGAAAAAATATTCGAAAATAAAACAAAATAAAAAAAAACAAATTAAAATAGATCAATTTACCATTAAAGTGTGCTTTTAAATACCAACGGAAAGCAGTTTCTTGATTTTTTACGACAAAAACCCCATACTTATAAGAATAGCCAACATTATATTGAGCCTGAGAATTTTCACCAATCCCTGCCAACTGGTAATATTTCAAGGACTTTTGATGGTTAGCCTCAACACCAAATCCTTGCTCATAGGAATAGCCAAGACTGTTTACTCCAGCTGTGTTGCCCTTTTTTGCAGAGGAACGGAACAAACGAAGAGACCTGTGAAAGTCTTTCTTTGTTCCGATCCCGTTTTGGTAGGAGAAACCCAAGGAATTTTCGCAACGTGAGTCGCCCGAAAAGGCCGCCTTTGTGAGCCACTGGAATGATTTTGTATGGTTCTTTTCCACCCCTGTTCCCTTATAATACTTGACACCGACCAGCCTACATGCTGTGGAGTTGCCAGCAAGTGCGGCCTTCCTTGTGATTTTGAAACTCAGTTTTTCATTTTTCTTCACGCCGTTGCCCTCGGCATACAAAACTCCCAACAGCAGCTGATATTTTGGATCACTCTCCGCCTTTTCATGGATCAACCCTAATGCTAACTTGACGTGCTTTGGCTGTGGCGTCTTGTTCAGGCACGTCTTAATTTCGTGTTCCGCTCTGCTGTTCCCGATTTCGGATGCCTTTAAAAAGATGAAAAGAGCCTTGATCACGTTCCTTTGGCAGGGCCCCTCGCCGTTTAGCCTCATAGCACCAATCCTTGTCATCGCCTTTGAATTGCCCCGTCTTGCAGATCGTTTGAAAAACCGTAAAGCATTTTTGAGATCCTGCTTGATCAAGACACCCCGGTAATAGTATTCGCCAACGTAGTATAGCCCCTCGGGGTCTTGCTTTTTGGCTGCCTGCTTAAACAGACTCAGCGCCTCACTGTTATTCTTTTTCATTCCAATCCCTTCATATAAAAAAAAGCCATACCTAGACATGCTTTTTGGATTGCCTTCAGATGCTTTCGAACGAAGAATATTCAGATCCATTGTATTTTGGTTTTTGATTGATCAATATTAGAAGAAAGAAAAAGTTTCTAAATTTGTATTTTGTTTTTTCTTTTTGAGTTAGAAATTCGTTTTGATTTTTGTTTTTTGAGTTGTTTTTCAAGAAACCAAGTGTGGAAAAAATTGTTTGGTACAACAATTAATACTGTCTTTTTTTTTTTAAATTTGTAAAAGATATCTCGTAAAAAAGTTTTTTTGAGTAAATAGTATCCAGAAACTAATTTAAAAAATGGAATTGTATTTCTCGAATTAATAGATTTCAATTTTCAAAAGAACACACAAAGAACACAGTCGTAACATACTTACTTTTTTGGACTTGCCTTTATTCCTAAACAATTAATAAAAATTGTAAAATTTGTGTTTCAAAGGGTTGTTTTAAAATTCTTAAAGTGCTAATAGTTGGTATTTTGAAAAATGCAATGTTGATCGAAAGAATTCTTTGTAATTTACTTTTCTAATTATGTGGTTAATAATTCCAACTTGTCTGAAAGTTTTTGTGGGTGGAATTAAGGCTATTCTTAGTTGTTTTTAAACCACACAATACTCATAAGGGAATCATGGACATATATTAGAATTTGGTAAATTGCTTCAGATTTATGTTTTATTTTTCCAGTTTATTGGATTTGAAAAATTTATTTTTTTTTGCAAAAAGTACACAAATTACACAAAAGAGTAGTCCCAATGTGACTTCGGCTGAAACAATTTTCTGACAAACCAAACATTTTTAACTTGGAAAACAATTTTATGTCTTTAATTGTTTTCTTTCACTTTTAAAAAAATTAAGGAAAGGATCCCCAACCAAAAACAAAAAAACATTTTTTGATTAAATGGATTTGCGAATAGAAAGGGAAAACTTGAATACTAAAGTAAGTTGTTTTTGGGTTTAAATCATATTTGAATTGAATAGCTCAAATGTTTCGAAAAAAACGATTTGTAAAATATTGCTATTTGTTTATCTCTTTAATTTGAAAAGATACTAGGTATTTGTAAAAAAATTTAAGAATTTTAGTATAAAAATCTTGTATTTCACAACAAATTTCTCTGTTTGGTTACCGATATGAAGACTTCAGAGTTGCAAAATATCTTTCTTAAAATAGTCTGGAAATGTAGAATAGTTGGTGAATAATTCTTTTTCTTTGAAAAATAAATAATTAAGGGATCAGTGCTCTATGACAACAAAGAAAAAATTTTAAAATATGCTATATGTGGCATTATCTACTTACAAATTTTGAATATTCCAAATGTCAAAATATTCTGATTGGCAAAGAAAGCTCAGAAAAAATATTTTTTTTGTTCGATCAATTTTTTTTTTCCATTTTTTCGAAAAAGAAAACTATTAAGGTTTTAAAATCCCTGAAATTTGAACAAAAATTATCTTGTGTAGGGTGTAGTGAGTTGTTGATTTGGTTCTTTGCTGATCGATCTTGTATTTGGTATGAGTTTTAAAAGTGGTTCAAAAAAGCAAATTTTGACAATTTATTTTTTTTATTTCCCAAATCTAAATTAAAGAGTGTAAGAATAATATATCGGAACTTAAGTTATAAAAAAATGTGGTTTGTAGGTTTTTGATTGAAATTTTTAATTAAGTTTGGTTTTATTGGGAGATTTTAAAAAATTTTATTTTTTTATTTAGTTAATTGACAAAAAAGTCAATTAAGATTCTTTTCTAGAGCCCAAAATTCAACATTTATTCTTGAACACCTATCAATCTTTTAATCTTTTAGTCTTAGACTCATAAATGCAGATTTCGGAAATAAAAAAAGTTAAATTGCCAAAATTTGCTTTTTTGAACTACTATTAAAATCCAGACCAAGTACAAGATCGATCAGCTAAGAACCAAATCAATAACTCACTACACCCTACACAAGATAATCTTTGTTCAAATTTCAGGGATTTTAATCCTTAAGGGAGTAGTTATTTTTGAAAATAAAAGGAAATCTCGTCAAGATCCTGTAATTCTTTTTTTTGTAATTTTTGTTTCGACCTATGAAATGGATGAGTTAACCTCATTTAAACAATTTATTGATTTGAGTCTCTTTTTTGAAATTCAATATTTGCATGTTTCCAATATAAAACAAAAAAAAGAAACCAATTATTTTGTTCAAGAATTTAGTTAATTCTTGAAAATGGGAAAAAATTTTTTTTGGCTTTATGTTGGAAAGTATCGATTTCCAAAGTAAATTTTTTATTTGGTTTGGATTTTTAATGATTAATATTTCCATTCAAAATTTAGCAAATAAAACTAATTGTGATAGTGGGTTTTCAATAAATAAATATTTTGTAGAAGGGTAACTTTAGTTTATCAATTAAATTGAGATCTATTAAACAGAAAAAAAAAATTTTTATTCTTTTATGTTTTAAAAAAGCTGTATTTTAATTTATAAAAAATGAAAAAAAATGAAAAATAAATTTCAATTTTGAAATAATTTTTTTAACAAAGTGTTTGGTCTTTATTCACAAGAATTGTTATAACAATTCAAATCATTTTTGACAGAAAAAAAATGATTTTCAATTTTGAGGATAAAATTAACCAATTCCCAAATATTTTCAGGAAAATTTTATTTTGAAAAATCAAATTTCATCTTGAAAGAAAAACAAAATTTAGTGGTAATTTTTTTAAATGACTTTCAAACTTTAATTATTATAACTATTCTTCTGAAAAAAATACAATTATTTTTCAACAGGTTACAGAAAGATTTTTATAATTATAAATGTTTAAAAGCCATTTAAAAATTTTACAAAGAAATTGTGTTTGTGTTTTAAGGGACTAATCCGTAGTAAATTTTTTAACCTAAATTTCATAGAGATTGAGAA
Source organism: Anaeramoeba flamelloides (assembly GCA_027625915.1). Taxonomy (NCBI): domain Eukaryota; family Anaeramoebidae; genus Anaeramoeba; species Anaeramoeba flamelloides. The sequence goes on from JANTQA010000008.1 coordinate 3,870,968, forward strand.
AATTTTTTAGCAATTACTTAGATTAGAAAAACCATGTTAATTATCAATATTAAACATATTTCTAGATAATAAATTTTTATTTAAATATTGGACAAAGAAACAATAATAGAGATTAGTCGATTGAGAAGAAATTCGATTTTTCAAAATAAAATTTTCTTGAAGATATTTGTGAATTAAGTAATTTTATCTCAATATTCAAATCTTTTATTTCTGAAAAAAAAAAAATGATTTGAATTGTTATAAGGATTCCTGAAAATAAAGACCAATCAATTTTTTGATATAATTTTTTACAAAATTGAAAAATTTTTCATAATTTTTTTTCATTTTTTAACAATCTTTTAAAAATCTGAAAACAGCTTTTTTAAAACATTATAGAAGAAAAAAAAATTTTTTTTTAATAGATCTCAATTTAATTTGGAAAATGTTGTTAGGTTTCTATCAAATATTCATTTATTTCACCACCAATGCGACAATTAGTTTTATTTGCTAAAATTTGAATTGAAATATTAATAATGAAAACGAATAACCAAATAAAAAATTTACTTTCAAAATCAAGACTTTCCAACATAAAACAAAAAATTTTTTTCCTATTTTCAAGAATTAACTTAATTCTTAATAAAGATAATTGGTTGCTTTTTTTTATTTTATATTGGAAACATACAAAATTTTGAATTTCAAAAAAGAGACTTAAATCAACAAATTGTTTAAATGGGGTTAACTCATCGAATTCATAGGTCGAAAAAAAAATTACAAAAAAAAAAAAAATTCAAGATCTTAACAATATTTCATTTTATTTTTAAATCATACTAATTCCCTGAACAAGATATTCTTTTGAAAAATTATTTCTTAAATCTTGGGAATATATTGATATACAATTAGCTTCATCTAAAGAAATAAAAAAAAACTAATTAGTTTTGAGTTTTTATGTTTATGACTATTGTGTTAATCTTTTGAATTGAAAATTTATAAAAATAGTTACCTTTTGAAGATCTAAATACTAATTATTAAATATTGGAATACTATTACTTTGAGTTTTCATTTTTAAGTTTGTCAAAGGACTTTAAAAAAAAAGTTCAAAAATAATAATTTTTAATAGTGATAATTAGTAAAAAAAATCCATTGATTTATTGTACAAGAAGATTTATAATAATTTTTTTGATAAATTTATAGAGTCATATGAACTATGTAGCACTATTATCATTTACACCAAAGTATAAAATACTTGGATTATAAACGAATATATTGTAAGAATAATCCCTTAAGAGACTTGAAAACTTATAATAATTTTCTCATAATTTAATATCAAATTTTAAAAAAAAATTACCATGACCTTGAGATTTCAAAAAGCAAAAAATCTGAATATTATAAAACACAAAAATTTCTTTTAAAGCCCAAGTACCAGTATAAAGGCAAAAAAAGAGACTTTTTTTGATTTTTTTTGAAAATAAACCTTTTTTGAATATATTTAAGTTATAGTTTTAAACCATATATTTGGCTAGGATTGAAAAGTAACCATTTTTATATTTCATGCAACCTTTTTTTAGGGAGTTTTTGAACAAAGTGGATATACAAAAAAATTACAAAAAAATGGACATTTTTTGCTTTTATACTGGTACTGGGACTTTAATGTTATTTTCCAAAACAAATAGTCGTTTTTAAAAATTTGATCTATTTTTCTATTTTTTTAAATATCTTTAATTCAACCTAAATTCAAATTATTTCAAAAAATTTATTTTTTATTGAAGTAGAAATAAATATTATTGCTAATGAAAGAAGAGTACTAAAACATTCTTTTAAAAACAAAACCACTATATTTCAAAAAAACTCGGTACTATAAAACCTATATTTAATTTCAAATATATATATATATATATATATATATATAATTATTTTAAACTTGAAAAAAATATTATTTATAGATTCAAACAACATTTTAAATCAATTTTTTCTTTCCGTGGAAACAAATAAATATGAGAAAAACAACCAAAACCTTAAATTAAAAATTCTTACAAAAACATTTTTAAAACCTGAATAAATTAACTTAAAACCTATAGAAATATTATTTATGTTGATCATTTTAAAATAATAGATTCTGGCATAATTTTAGTTCATAAATGAGTTAGTAATAGCCAAAAGATTAACACATATCAATAGACTTTATTATCATTTCTCATTTTTTTAATTTTTCCCTAATAAAGAAAATAAATTCAAATTAATATTTAGAATAAAAAAAAAAAAAAAAAAGATATTATCAAATCTCTGGTTTTAAATAATAAAAGTCCCTTTTTTAAACTCTGAATATTTGAAAAATTATATTACATTAATGTTAAATTCAAAGAAATTCAATAAATGATTGGAAATAAAATAAATGATCAATTTTTCATGATCTAAAAGTATTCAATATTTTATTTGTTTTCAATAGATTTTTTAAAAGAAGATAAAATTTTCAAGATAGTTTGTTCATAAAAACTACCAGAAATTACTAAATACAAGATTTCCTTTAAATTAAAATGTTTTTCAAAATTTTCTTTTTCTTTTTTGATCAAAACCAAAAGGATCAGATATTTTAACTTGAAAATTATCAGTGGGTAATTAAATTCTTTGAAAATGATGACTCGTTTCTCTAAAGCTGATAAGTGATATTTTTTATCGGGTTTTAATTGTATTTTTATAAAAATATTTACTCTATTATCTTTGTTGGCAAAAAATTAATCACATTTACTGATTTCTTAAAGTATAACAGTCTTGGAACTTTTTATACCATATTCTATTTAATCTGATATTAACGAATGTTTGATAAATGATCAAAAAATTTCAATCTATTTTCTTTTTCCTTTATCAAAAAGAGTATTCTCATAAATGAACAACCTACTACCCTGGAAATCTATTTTTCAAAGAAAAATAAAAATAATTGAGTATAAATTTTTTTCATAGCTTTGATGTAAATACCTGTAAAGATTTCCAAAAAACAATTTAAAGGTGTGCTTATTTAAATTAAGATTTTTAATTTTTATTTTTTTTTGAAAGCCTTTGAATATATCAACGAATTTTGGACTTTTCAAAAAATGGAAAAAATGGACCAAAATATTTTAAAACCAATACTCCATTTCTGAAAACCGTATTTACAGTAATAATAGTATCTAAATAATCTATAATTTTTACTTTATTTTTTAATTTATACCTGCCGTAATTTTTTTTTTTTTGAATATGTAATTAAATTGATTAGAACAGAGGTGTTGATGATAACATATATTATCACAATACTAACAATTAATTCACGATGATATTAAAAAATCGTGATTAGTTCTGCTTTATCTCAAAAAATCATAAAATAATTGATATTTCTTTTATTAAAATAAAATCAAAAATTGAAAAAATGAAAAATTATTTTTTTGAAATCGTCATAAAAAATTAATCTCTTTGACTTTTAAAAAACATTGAAACTTTTACAACGCTTTACACATTTAAAAAGGTTTGAAAGTGTTTGTAAGGGTTGTGAATTCTCTTCAAGAGTTTGAAATAATCCAAATAAATATTCCTAATACAACGAAATGAAACTTTTTCTATCGGTAATTCTTTTATTTCTTTTCATTTTTTTTTTTACAACAAATAAAATCTCAAACAAATTTTATGATCATACTAATAATCACTCATTTCAACAATATACTTGAATATAAGATAGATGTGTTTTCTTTAAATGGGGTTGTTACATTCACAAGTTTTATAACCAAAAATTATATAGAGTAATGTTCAATCTTATTAGCGATAGATCAAAATAAAAAACCTAAACTCTAGTTGCTTTGTCTGTCCAATATCAAGATATTAAAAGAAGAAGAATAAGAATAAAATTCCAAAAAATCTTAATAATTGGTGATTATTTGGATAGGCTGTTGTGAAAGCTTTTGAAAAGTTATTCAACTCCTTTCAGCTTTCCATAGAATATTGAAAATATTTTCACCCCAAGAGCACATTCTTGAAAGAATGAGTGAAGTGTTGGTTGTTTTAAAAAGCTCTTTATTTCATTCAACACAATTTCAAACACCACGATTGACTGAGAAAATATTTATTTATCTTTAATTATTATTGTTGTTGATCTAAAGGGATCAATAGGTTTGTAAACCAAATCAAAAGAAAATATAATGAAAACTCTTCATTCTGATCTTTGATTGGATCAAGTATCTTTTTTTGTTCGTTTTTTAAAAGAATAACTTTTGTTTTTCACCTAATCTATTTTTTAATCAAAAAAAAATTTTTTCAAAAAATATTGTGAAATTAGCCTCAAAACCCTTCAGCTATTATATCCCTAAAGCTCTACTTTTTAATCGCGATATTTTAGTATTTATCACGATTTTTAAATAATTATCGCGATTTTCTAAATTTTTAACTAAATAATATTGAAGATCGCTATTTTCTAAAATATTGCGATTTTTTTAAAAGATAATCGTGATATTTGTAACTTTATCATGACTTAAGCATAGATATCATCCAAATCTCTAATATTGATTTTAGTTTACAATTCCCTTTGCAATAAGTATTAAAATAAAATCTTATAAAAATTAGTTTTTCAATGTTATAAATAATGTGAAAAAAAAATGTTAATCAAAAGATTAATTATATACAAATTAAAAAAATCAATAAATAAAATAATAAATGGATAAACTTGGAAAAGAATTATTATTGTTAAAACAAGTTGATGATCCAAAATCATTTTTAATCTCTTACATTTTTAATAAACCTTAGAACATAAAATTAATTAATTATTTTTGTTTTTGTTATTTTTTAATAATTTTGATGGAGAATTTGATTTTGAAAAATCATTTTTTTTTGATTTGTTCTTCATATTTTTCTTTTTTTTATCCACACCAAAATTTAAACGATAAAATGAAAAATTATTGATTAAATACATATTAAAATAAAACAAATCAAATAATTGCTTTTGGAATTCAACAAGAATTTTGATTGATTTGAATTTTATAAATAAATTAGGATTATTAGGGAAATTCAACGCAAAAACTAAGTTATCAGTGTTATTTCTCATAATAAATATACCATTAATTATTTTAATGGAAAAAATATTATTATTCTTACTGTCTTTTCTATTATTTTTGTGTTTATTTGGAGAATTGATAAACATACATTCATTGTTTTTGATATTTATTATAATTTCACCTTTCTTTAGAAATTGTAAATTTTGATTTAAATAATGAATTTTAAAGATGTTTTCATTTTTATTTTCATTTCGAATTAAATCCAATGATTTATTTTTCTCGATTTTATTTGCCTTAATAAATAATTGAAGTTTATTATAATAAGAACTTTTCAAATTCATTATTTCAAACTTTTGTTGAAAAAAAGTAAACATATTTAAAAATTCGATAGCGAGTAAGGAATCTCTAAAGGAAATTACTAATTTATTTTTTTCCTTTAATAATAAATCACAATTTTTTGTGTTTTGAGAATTTATAATTGCTCTGAAATTTTTATAAGAATATTCTATATAGTATTTAGCTGTTATAATAACAAAAGATTTTTTCAATAATTTGATGTATAACCCTTGAACTTGTTTTTTTTTTAATTGATAATGAATAATTGGGAAAATTCTCCCATTATTAATGAAATAATGATTAAATTGCTTTTTAAAAGACCCAAATATCCAAATAAATATTTCTCTATGCTTTAAATTGTTAAAACTAACGAGTATTTTATTATTATTTTGATTATTATTAAAAATGGATGAATAATCATAATTTTTTAAATTGATGATATAATCGGTTTTATTCTTTTCACTTTTATTATTATTCTCAAAAGTAAAAGATTTATTATTTTTATCATTACCTCGTAAAAACAATTCAATAACTTTATTATTTAAGGGGTGATAATTTATTTCAATATTTTGAATAGAATGATAAATAATTGTCCCATTTTGATAACATATTAATATATATTTGGGATAAATTCTTAAAACGCCTTGAGAATAAATAAGATGATTGTTTTTTAAATTTCGGAAATTAATATTAAAGGACAGAAATGAAGTATTAAATTTTTGATTATTAACTAAAAAAAATCTATTTAATTTATCTTCAATTAAAGAATTTTGTAAGGTAACATTTTCATAATAACTTTTAAATTTTTTCATTTTATTTTTAGTTAAAAATTTTAATATTAATTGTGTTTGGCATTGTAAAAATATTCTAACATTAAATTTATTGATATCTGTTTTTTTCTCATTACCGTTATTGATATTATTAATTTTATTATTATTATTATTATTAATTTTTTTTTATTATTATTAATTTTTTTTTTTATTAGTATTAATTTTTTTTTTTTTATTATTATTAATTTTATTATTATTATTATTATTTTCATTTTTTTTATTGGGGATATTACTACTTTTATCAATGTTATTATTATTGTTGTCATCAATAATGTCACTATCATTACTATTAAAAGGCATTACCAAAAATCTAGAATTTGTTGCATTGAAATAATGAATGTTAGATAATTCATTATAGCTTTGATCAATTAATATTAATTGATTATCAGTAAGAATTACATTTGTTAAATTGTTATTAATTATTGCTTTAGTTGCATAAATTGTATTTTCAAAAGAATTCGAAATCCATTTATAATTATTCACATTAAAAGACTTTACAAATTGCTTGCATACAATTGAACTAGGAAATAAAATTTTCATTGTAGGATAATTATTTAAAAAAATAATTTTTGCTATATCTTTATGATTTTCAGAAATCACTGAATGACTACCCAATAAATAAAAGCATTTTAATATTTCCAAATTAGATTTTATTAAAAAATGGTCATAAGATAATACAATACTAATATTTATAGTTTCACGGTCACTTTTTAACATTATCCCATTAAAAACAGATGGAGATGATATTTTATTAGTTAATTGTTTTTGGCAGCGTATTTTAAAAGTTTTCAAAAAATAGTTTAATATCTTTTTATTTGAAAAAGTGAAATTTATATATTGATTCTCATCAAGGTTTAATCTACAATAAAGATTTTTTTTATTATAAATTAATAATTTTGAATATGGTGAATAATATCTTGCAATTTTAAGATTTAAATATTTAAATACAAAGAATTCTTTAAATAAAAATATTTCTGCATTGCCCATATATTCTTCTAGTGAATTAAATAATTGAATATCATATTGAACTGATGAATTATAATTAATTTTTTTTATATTATATTTATAATTTGAAAACATTTTTTTCTCTCTCTCATTATTATTTTCATTATTTGTATTGTTATTATTTTCATTTTGTTTATTATTTCTATTACTACTATTACCGTTGTTTTTATAATTACCACCATCATTATTATATATATTAATATCCATTTTTTGCCCCTTGTCATTTTTTGGGGTGATAAACATGATATTGTTTGTAATTTCTTGGTCTCTTTTAGGATTTAAAAATCGTTTCCTCATATTAAAAAAAATATTGATGATCAAGTCTTTTTCCAAAATATTTTTACATAAGAAAATATATTTATTTCCTTCAGTATCTATAAATAGCATTTTATTTAGTTGTTTGGAGTGTGAAAAAACTTTTTGATAATTTGAATAGTTTTGGTTTAAAATTTCCATTTTTTCTACATTATCATTTTTCACCTTTTCTTCTTTTTTCCTTTTATTTGTTTTATGATTTATTTGATTGTTTGATTTAGTTTTCGAGATAATAATTTTATTTTTTAAAAATATTAAATCAATTTCTATATTGTTAATTTGTTGTTGTGTTTTATTGTTATTAACATTTCCCTTTTTATTCTTCCCTGTAGATAAAAGTGAAATTATTCGAATGTTAAAAATGATTTCATTTGTTTGTAATAATTGTTTTAATTTTTTATTTATCCAATTATATTTATTAAACTTATTTTTTGTATAATCAAGAAATATGGAATTCATTGAATTTTCATTGAAAAATGGGTTATTTATCTGCAAATTCAGAAATTTACTATTGCCCTCACGATTAAAAATTGCAAAATAAGTAGACTGCATTTGATTTTCAGTTTTTGGCAATTCCAATTCTTGTAAAAAATCAATTTCTTTTCGATCACTACCCCCCCGCTTTCTCCCTCTTCTTCCTTCCACCATCTCCTTCTGTTTTTTCTTTTTCTTTTTCTTTTTCGATTTATTTCTGTTTGGTTTTTGATTCTTGTTCAAAGATTTCTTCTTATTGCCAGTATCATTTAATTCGATAAATGAAAATCCTTTGTTAAATTCTGTTTGGAATAATTCAAAGCATCTTTTGATCATTGCTCTTTGATTAAAATCAATGCTTTGAATTTTTAAAATTTTTTGATCAAGTTTTTTTGAACCAATAATAATTTTAAATATTTCTTTATTTTTTTTCGAAATAATGACATCAATATTTTCTTCTCCCCAATAAAAAGTATAAGGTGTATCACTCTCATAATCATTTTTTTTTTCAATTGGTTGAATTAAAAAATATTCTAAGTGAATTTGCAAAATTGAATTTATAATTTTTTTTTCCTTTTGATTGAATAATTTAATGGGGAATGTTGCCTTTCCATTCGTTAAGCATCTTTTTGATATTGTCATTTCTTCATTTTTGAATCCAAGAATTTTACCATTTAAGGACTTCAATTCTGGACAATTTCCATTATAATACTGATACATTTGAAATGTTTTTGAGATGATATTTTTTTCATTTTCTGAATTGGTCTGAAACAAAAATTTATATTCCTGTTGGTTTTTTTCCCCTTTTTTGTCATTTCCATTGTGTTTGTCATTATTTTCACCATTTTCTTCTTCAGGTTCATTGTTTCCCAGATCTTCAATAATTACTAATTGGAAAACATCATCATTTTTTTTTGAAAATCTTACTTTTGATTGAGGAATATTATTAAACGGGAAAATGTGTTGCTTTCCATTTTCAAAAATTATTTCTAAATTAAAAACTTTAAAAAATAATTCTACTTTTTGTGAATCTTGAGGATTGCCAACTATAAATTTGATCTGTTGGTTAATAAAATATTCTTGAATCAATTGAATGTCCTTTGGCACGTCTTCTGTTATGATCGAATCATTTTCATATTCTTCATTTTTTCCACGGTTTTTAACAGTAAAAAATGGAGATATAATGAGCGTATCAAATCTTCTTCGATCATTTTTATTCATTGGAGTTAAAAAAAGCTTATTTTCAATGACTAAACTTTGCGACATTTGCTCTCTTAATTTTCTTTTTTGGATTCTTATTTTATTGCTCTTGCCATTATTTTTTAATTTTATTGGAATTGCCTTTGAATAATACGGCTCAATTCCTTTATTTTCAGATAGTATCGCAAGTTTTTTTATTATACTGATAAGGCTTTTATTGTCAATTTTTTGATTTAAAATTAACAATTCGTTTGCATCAATTCCAAAATTAGTACACCCCTCGATGAAATCCTTAATACGTTCCTGTTCATCCCTAAAATAATAAATTATTTTTCACAAGAAGATTTACCATATAATTTTATTTTTTGAAAATAATTATAAAAAAGAAAAATAATAGATATTTTTTTGATTAGTAAGATAAAATAATAAAAGTTTTCCGACTTTTGAATAATTAATTTGAATAAAAACTTGCCAAATATATCAGAAACAAAATTCAATGATTTAAGTGACTACAATATGAGAAGAAATAAATTTTTTATAAGTTCGGAATGGGTAATCAAAAAACCATACTTTTGTTAAAAGTCCAGATTTATTTCAAAAAAAAAATTATTCTGTTTTTTAAATTTAAAAAAAAAAAAGGAAATATTAAAAATTTAAAAAAATAATTTTTACCAAAAAAAAAAAAAATTGATTTCAATATTAATAAAGGAAATGAAGAATATTTTGATCTCATAAAAAATTTATTCATTAGACAAAAAATTTATTTATAAAATTTTTAAAATTAATTACTAAAAAATGGTATAAATTATTTAAACAAATCAATTATGAATTTGAATTTAATTTAAAATATTGGGAAATTAATCAATAAAATTAAAATGTTTTCAACAAAAATTATTTTGGATAATAAAAATTTAGAAAATACTTTTTTTAATTATTGACAATGGATTAGTAAAAATAAAAATTATCAAATCAATAAAAGAATATTATTTTGAAATAATTGATACAAAAAATCTTATCAAAATGAAAAATTGATTTTAAATTGATTTTTAATGCATAAATATCGTGCATCAAATCTCAAAAAATTTCACAATTAACAGGAATAATTATTTGAAAAAAATTGAATAATACTACTAAATAAAAAATAAATTCAAAAAACATTTCATTTTATATACAAAACAAATATGTAAATCAAGCTTTTGTTTCAACAAAAAACCAAACAATAACTTTCTAAAATCCGAATTTATATTTTCTAAAAGACTATTTTATCAATTTTAGTTTTTGAAATATTAAATGAAATTTTGATCCAATTTATTTTGTTAATTTAACAGTTTATTTGTGTTTTATGGGATGTTGTGCATTGGTTGTGTTGAAAACAAAAAAATTACAATCCTTTCTTATTGGACTTTTTGAATAAATTAAAATATTTTTACTTTGAAATAAACCATATTTTAAAATTTATTAATATTTTTTGTCAAGTTTATTCTATTTAAAATAGTGGAGAAGATATTTTATTCATTAATAGTTTATTTGTGCATTTTTAAAAAGATTTTTATTTATGTCAAAAGTTCTCAATCTTTTTTTTTTTTGCCATCCTAAAATAAAAAATGTGGTTAAAGTGATCCATATTTGACTTAATTTAAAGCAACACTGAGGATATAAAAACACCAATACCAGTATTTTCAATTTAAATGGGATAAAATTTCGTCTGGTTAATCTTTTTTTTCAATTCTGTAATATGACTTTCATATAGGGTTATTAATTCACCCAATATATAAAAATAACCAATATAAACAATAAAAAAAGGTCCAAACAAATAAATAGAAGATCAATTTAGAATCTGTTTCATTGAATACTTTATTTGTCTTTAAAAAAAATAGGAAAATGAAGCGAGAACAAAAGGAAGTGAAATATTTTTCCCATTTATTATGCAAATACCAGTAAATCAATTTTCCAAGCATTCTATTCGTCATTACTTTAAATGTCAACTCTACCCAAGTTATGTTCAGTTAATTATTGAGTTGGTTGTTGTATTCTATAAAAATCTGGAATTTTTGGATTAAGGGACTAATCTCTATTAACTTTTTTTACCTCAAATTAATATAGAGATTGAGAAAATTTTGTGCTAATTATTTTTATTTGAAAACCCCTGTTTATTTTAAATATTAAACATATTTCTTAGTAAGGAATCCTTATTTAGAAATTGGCCAAAAAAAAAAACATAATAGAGCCAAGTCCCTTAATAAAAAAAAAAAAAAAAAAAAAAGTAGAAAGAGTAACTAACAAAAAATGCTTTGAAGGTTGGCAAAGAATTGCAATTTAAATTCTTTGTTCTGTTTTAAGAACAAAAAAGAAATGAAACCATACTGAATGTTTGGGATCATAAAATGTTTGATCTTTAGGAATTAATTTCGATGTTCTCTTACGAGAGGTGACAATTTTTGATTATTTCAAATTTTTTTTGTTGGAAAGGAGAAAAAAAAAAAGTGTTGATTTGCGAGAAAAAATTTACCCTTGTTGCTTCAACTCATATTCAGGATAAATCTGTGAAAGAACAGAACAAGAGTGATCAAATAATTCTTCAGGGCTACACTTTAACGGGATTTTCTTTTTCAGCACTTTTCGAATCCAAGATATTACCTTTAATCTATTGTTGAGAGAATTGCTATTTGCTATAGATCACAGCAATAAGTAAAAGAGAATCAAAGAATAAGTTTAAGTATTTTAATACATTTCAAGAACAATCGAATTGATTTCATACACATTTGTCAAAGACCGTAAGATTATTAAATAAAAAAAAATGATTTTACACTATATTTCTCATTGTGAAATAATTCGCTTTTATGAGAATGTTTAGATTCTTAGATTTCCAATTATGGAATAAAAATTCCAAGAACAGTTTGTTTTTTGATTTTTTATTGATTTCTTCACTCTTATGAATTCTTTTTCGGAACATTTTGCAAAAATGATTTCTAAATTTTTCCATTTTTTTTTATGATAAAATTGTGTTTTTTCATTTACCTGGTGATACTTTTCAGGTGTGGAACAAAAGAGAAATTTGGCAGTGTATTTGATCTATTAAGTCACGATCTATTCTTTTTTAAAAAGAAAGGAAGTGATTTGGTGTAGAAACGTCTCTAGAAAATTGAAAATACTATTTCTAAAAAAAAAAAACAAAACCAAATATCTTCAATAGTTTATTAAATGGAATTTGTTGCCACCTAAAACATCAAAGGAGTTATCAAGTTTCCTGGGTCTTGTGGCGGATACTGGAAAAGTATCACAGTCTATGAAAAAATCACAATTTGATCAAAAAAAATCGGAAAAATTTTCAAATCATTTTTGTTCCTGCTATGTGAACTCCTTTTGAAAACGTTTTGTTTTTCGTTTTTTAAAACGATACTCGAAGGTAAAATTTTTTTAATGGAAGAAACAAAAAAAGAAGGAAAAATAAAGTTGTTTCTTTTATTACTTGATTAGAATCAAAAAAAAAAAAAAAAAAAAAAAAATCTGATATCAAAAACAAGAGAACAAAGATAATAGATTAAAGAAATTTCGTTACTTTTATTGAAAAAAAACAAAGTAAAGAAATAATACGCAACATCTCAATAAACGTTCAGAAAATTTACTCTTTTAGTTTTGAAGCAATCCAATATTTTTTGAGAGGCGCTTTTTTCTTTTTCAAACAAGCAACAAAAAAGAATAATAATGCAATTTAGTCTTTGAGGATCGCGGTAACAAACTCATTAAAATCGATCTTTCCGTCGTTGTTGGTATCAAATTCTGAAATAATTTCATTGATTTCCTCGAGTGTCATTTTTTCACCAATTGTCGTCATTGCATGTCTTAATTCTGCAGCGTCAATTACACCGTTTCCGTCTTTGTCTAAAATTTTGAAGGCTTTACGTAAATCTTCAATGTCTTCTTTGTTTTCATCCATTTCTTTAAGAATTCCCATAAATTGGTTTAAATCAATTAGTTCAATTTCTTCGTTTCTTAATTTTGTTTCCTTTTATTGTGTGAGTTGTGTATTCAAACAAAAAAAATAAAAAAACATATTTAAAAAAAAAAAAAAAAATTTACAATTGCTCATTGGGAAGCGAGTAAAAAGAAGAATAAAGCTTTAAAAATTATTTTTTTTTTTTTTGAGCCAATTCTCGAAAAAGGAAATCCGATCGGAAGAAAAAGGAAATTTTAAGAAAAAAAAGAAAAAAAAAATTTCTTTACATATTCTTGGAGTTGTTTTTCAGTTGGACTACGGCCAAGGCTTCTAGCTACAATTCCAATTTCATTTAAAGCGATTTTTCCATCACAGTCTTTGTCATAAAGATTAAAAGCTTCAGAGATTTCTGAAATTTGATTTTGGTCGTATTCGGTCACTAAAAAGAATCAAAAAAGATCGTTAACAAAATTGTTTTGAAATTGAGACTTAGTGTAAAAGAACGAGTTGGTACACAAGAAGAAAAAAAGTAAATCTTACTGGTTAATTGTTTGATAAAATACAAGTTTGAAAAAAAATGAAAATAGAAAACTCTATTTTGTTAATAAGTCGATACAGTTCCAAAATCACTAGAAGTGAAAGAGTTAAAATACTTGTTTTAGAATTCTCATTATCCTTAATACCTTTCCTGAGAGCGGAAATCAAACAATTGAAAAAAGACACTGGGCTATTGATAAAACTAAAATCTATATTTAAAAATAAATCTTTAAATTTGAAAAAAGAACTTTACGATTTTGTTCACTCTAAACGATAAGAAGTGATGGAAAATTACTTGAATATGGAAATACTATTTGTTACAAAATAAATGGAACAAAATTTTCATTCAGATTTCAAAAAAAAGATTGAATGTTATATTTCGAATTTTTAATTCAAAAAACCAGGATAAATTATTAAAGCCCCTTTGATAATTGGGAACTTTGATGATTTATTTTAGTCTTGGGATGTTTTTTTTGGAAAGTTGAATGAAAATTTTTCATCTTTTTATTGAACAATTAACAGTATTCTCAGTAAGAAAATTTATCAAACAGAGTTCCACGATCTTTAAAAAAGATAGATAAACAAAAAATTTGTTTGTAAAGTTCTGAGGATCTTTTGACACATCAAAAACATTTTTGAAAAATACCAATAGTTTTCAAAACAAAGATTATTGGGAATAACGAAAGTTATAGTTTTGGAAAAAAAGTTCAGCACTGTTTTTAATTAAGAACCTTCCTGAAAATGTAAAGTAAAATCAATTAAAAGGAAGAAACCAATTAACTATAAATAATAATCCATTATATTATTTTCAATCAACCCAAAAAAAAAACAATGTAAATCTACTGATTTATCAAAATTGTGGGAGGTTTTGGAGATCTCAGAATAGTCAATTTTTTGAACAAGTTTTTAATAATTGATCAACCAAAGAAAAGCCCATACCAAAAGATAGTATTCAAAAAACTGTTATTTTTCTCAACACTTCATTTTGTCTTTATTCATTTATTTATTCTTTTTTTAATTGATCTTACTTGGAATTTCCAGTGTTGTTCTCAATTAAAAATTGATGTTGAACTATTTTTTCCCTGTTTCACTTTTTTTCCAGAATGGTTATTTATTTTATGAAATAGAAAGTTCATTTACTTTTTTATCAAGATGTCAAAAAATCTTTTACTTATTACGACATATGAGAGATCTCTTCAAGATCTAATTTTTTGGAAAAAAAGACTATTTTGTCTAGGCTGTTTACTTTCCTTATTTTGAATTTCAGTGGGTTAACCTGACCCTAACTTTATTTTTTATTGGTTACTAGAAAAGGAACTTATAATAATTCATTTGTAAGTTTGCAGGATTTTTAAATGGAAATATCATAAATTGATAGAAATTTAATCAAAAATTAAGAATTAATTATTTTCTATTGAGATTTTAATTTAGGCTTGGTTTGGATATATGTCTCCAAATAAATTTACAAAAATCCGGCTTCTGAAATCATTCCACTAATAAAAGTAATACAAGCAATTTATACACTTTAGTAGGAAATTCAGAAAGAAGAAAAGATTGATTTGGATACATAAATATAAAAAAATGCCTTTGTGATAATAAAAAAAATGTAATCTGTTCTAAATATTATCAGTGCTTTTTTTTCAAGTCAAGGATGAGTCTCTTTGATTTTTTAAATTGATTTATCAATAGACCATTTGAAAAAAATAAAAACTTTTTTTATTTTTTTATTTTATTATCTTTCAATTTAAAAAAATTTTTGAATCACCGGATACACATTCTCAACCGATTAGATAGATATAATCTAACAAAAATGTTAGCATAAAAAAAAAATTAAATAGTTAAGATACAGGAAAGAAAAAATCATGTTCAAATGATCACCAATTCTATCTCAAAATAAATTTTGATAAAAATATAAAAATTATTAAAAATAAAAAAAAAAATAAAATAAAATAGAGTAATAGCCTTTCACAATTATCTAAAAAACCCATTACAATAAATATGAGAACAAAAGGGAAATGAATTTGAGGCCATTTTAAAAGAAAAAGGGTTGTAGAGCCACTTCAAACCAGGTAATCACGATTTAACCGAACTTGAATTTTTAATTTTAAATTAACCTTCCTTAAATTCCTTTCAATTGAAATTTTCTATTATTATTTTGTCCTCAAATCTTCTAGTATGGTCCTTAATATCCAAGAACCCTCAAAACATGGTATTTTTTTAAAATAAATTCAAAAAATGTTAAAAAAAAAAAAAAAAAAGGGGGGGAGGGGGGGGGTTCTGAAGCTTTTCATTAAGTTAATCTTGATTTTTTGGGGTTAAAACCTTAAATTAGTTTAAAGAAATTTCAAAGTCTAAAGAAAGTTTAATGAAAATTAAAAATTCAATTTTCTGTAAAGTTAAACCGCACTTGCCAGATTTGACATGACTGTATAAATTTAAATTAGTATGAAAATTCATTAAATTTTTTAATGATATTTAATGAAACATGAACCATTTGAAATATTCAATGGTAGTAATCCAGAAATTCTAAGAAAATTTTAATTGGAAATTTAGGAATTAAATAAAAAATGTTAAATTTTACTAACAATAGACAACAATTAAAAGAAAATTTATAAGAATTTCAAAGGGTGTTTTTTCTTATTATTAATTATCCCAAAAAAAAAAATAAAAAACCAGAAAAATAGTGGTAAAAATACCAAAAAAATTAAAAGTTTTAAAAATGTTGCAATAAAAAAAGTTTTCAGATACTATCACCAAAATGTATCATCATACATTTGTTTCCTAATTTTTTGCTTCTTTAAATGAGTAAATGTTTAATAATACGTGATCTTTCTATTTATTATTTTAATATTTCCCCTTTGGTACTTTTTAATTTTTAGAGATTTTTTCTTTTATTGTTGTTAAAAGAAGAACAAAAAAACTCTAATGACCTTAAATTAAATCAAATATAATCTCGCACTTTTATTCAAAGTCTAAACAAAAAAAGAAATTCCAAAATTTAAATTAAAAAAATAATAAAAAAACAAAAATCTTTATCAATTTTTCATTAACAAATAATAGATCTGAATGACCACCGAAGATAACAAGAAAAGAATTGGAAATATAACTTGATACAACAAGCAAAATTTACAATTAATAGACCTTTTTGCATTTTTAAATAATCACAAAAGGCATTTATTAGGTGTTTAACTTTATTTTATCCACACCCAATTGTTCTTTTGAATTTCATCATTAAAAATTGGAAACACTTGGAAATTTTGAATTAGTTCTAAGTTCAAGTTATTAAATAAATAACAAAATTTCCATATTTTTTTTTTTTTTCTCATTAACAAAAATTAAGAAAAAAAAAAAAGCAAATAATAATTAATTTAAATACTTATTTAAATATCCTTTTTTTTATTAAAATATAAATAAAAAATAAATAAAAAAAAATCTTTTTTGTGATTAAAAACTACTTTAAAATAATTTTAATAAAATTCTCTTTATAAAAAAGTTATTTTGAATATCTCTTTGTGTGGAAATTCAAAAAGACCCAAATACTCTTTGTTTTGTTTTTTACAAATTTACAAAAAGATTATTATAAATTCTGGTCAATAAAATTAGTAACAAAATTTCATTAATTAAAAAAAAAAACAAAAAAGTGGTAAAGTATTCCAATATAAATAATACATAAAAGTTATTTTCTATTTAATATTATTAAATTTATTGACAATTGTCTATTTTTTTTTTTGTAAAAAATAAATTTTAATTGTTAAATTTTTTTCATAAAAATATCTTTATTTTTTTTTTAATTTTCAAAATATTTAATTTAAAATAAGTGTATTTTTTTACTTGCTAGATAATTTCTTGCAATTTTTTCTATTTCTCCTATTTTATTCTTCCTCCTTTTTTTGATAAGGTTTATCATATTAAAATATATTTCTGTATAAAACATATTTCTAACATAGGTTGTAGTAATAAAATCGCTATTTAGATTTAAAATTACAAATGATATATAATAAAAGAAATAATAATAATAAAGATTAATATAGATAATTGTCATTTACCATCGTGATAATAGATTTGGGGTTTTATTAAATAAAAATATAAAAAATTATTTTGTAATTGAAATTGTTTTTACCTTAAAATTATTTGAGAAATTGTATTATTACAATCAAGTAAATTGTGGGCAATCGAAATATTTTTGTTAAACGAGAAATCAGCCTTGTTTTTTAAGAAAAGTTTTTCACCAAAAATTTCATGTGTATCTTTATTAAATTTATAATGCTTATATTCATTTTTATTCATATTATTGAATTGGTTTTCAATTTTTTTTTCCTTCCAATTTGATAAATTGGAAATTAATTTTATTATTTCTTGGTCATATTGTTTCTATTTTGGTTATTTTAGATAAATTGATATATTTACAAATTTACAAATATATATATATAAGGGTTTAATTAGTGTTTTGATAAAAAAAAATAAAAAATTTTTTGATTTTAATTTCCTAATTTTATTGATAATTATTCTTTTGAAAAAAAAAATAATTTAAAAATCAAGACAAATTTGTAATAAAACGACAAAAAAGTTTTCAAAAGAATCTCTTTTTTAAATGAAAAACTTCAATAGATCTATTTCCAGTACACAATTAAAAAAAAAGTCATTACACTTGTTTGAAATGACTTGGTGTTGATAAAAAAAAGCAAAAAAAGAAGAAAAAAATGTTGCCTTTCAAAAAAATGAATAACCTTTTTTTTTTAATTTTGAAAATCAAATTGTGAGCTTTGGTATAAATGACCAAAATCTTCAGTATTGTTGAAAGTTGATAAGAATTCAAATATCCAACAAAATCTTTTAATAAATCTGGAATCTAATTTAGATGATTTAAACATCAATTACGTAAATATCTTTCCAGTATATTGTATTAAAAATGAAATACTTTAATTTAATTGTAAATGGTCATAAAAATTATCTTTTTCGTATAATACATTTCTTTTATTATTTGTAGTTTTTCAAAAATAGTCCTTAATGTTTAATCAGAATTATTTCCCGAGTTCTTGGGAAATTATGTATTGTTTATTAAGAAATATTAAAGAAAAGGGTCGCTATATCGTTGTATATAGCCCAAAAAATTAGGAAAATATTTTACTTTTTATCTCTTGAGATCCATAAGAACTATGAAATTTCAAATTTTTCTGCAAATATAAAATTATTTCGAAATCAGATTCCGAAATATAAGTTAGCAGTGAAAACCACAAACCCAACCATTATTGATAAACCTCGATTTTTTCAAAGGGTTTTTTATTGGAAACTAGATGATAATTGCCTTAGAAGAAAAATATAGGTTGTATAGATCAATACAAACTTACTTTCAGAATTTGAATTATGCAAATTTTCAAATTCCTAAAAATATCTAATTTCATAATTCTTCTGGATCTCAAGAGATAAAATATAAAATATTTCCATAATGTTTTGGGCTATGTACTCCGATATGGTGACCTTTTTTTTTTAGATATTTCTTAAAATAAACCCATTGTAAAAATAATCAATAATGTAATTTTCCATCATTAATTATAAATCCTAATGAAAAAAATCATTTTTTACTAAATAGAATTAGATCTGTCAATTAAAAACAACAAATGTATAGAGATATAGAGATGTAATTCAAATTATTAATCCTGTATACATTTACATTGAAAAGTACATTTAAAATGAAAAAGATAAAGATCATTCTTATTGTTCATATTGGGTTCTATTAAGATTTAGTTTTTAAAAAAAGTTTTGGTTGTTTATTATAATATAATTGAAGGGTCTTGATAGAATTGGAATTAAGAGAATTTAAGTTTGATATTACACTTATTAAAAGTTTTTTAATCTCCATATTAGTTTATATTAACTTTGAAAATTTTGAGTCACTTTGATCATTTATAACAATGTTGATGATTAAATTTTCAAAATTAAAAAAAAAAATTTACTACTTTTTTAGCAGGTCAGATTTTTTTTTTTTCACAACACTAGTCCTTTTTTCGAATTTACCGTTTGGGGAAATATCCTAAACATGGTTTTTAAATTGGGAACATGAAAAATTAAAAACAAAAAGTAAAATCAATTAATAGATGTTGCAAATTAACTTCAAAGAATAATCCACTATATTATTGTCAATCGAAACTATAAAAACAATTTAAATCTCATTTTTTATCAAAATACCCCAAGTGGTTTTGGAGATCATCAAAAAGAGTCAAATTTTTCGAACAAATTTTTAATAATCAATCCATCATTAGAAAAAACCTTTCAAAAGATTGTATTAAAAAATCTGTTATTGTGTTAAGTCAGCTATTTTATCTTTAATCATTTCTTTGGTATTTGTTATAAATTAATCTTACTTTTCATTTTCAGTTTGTATTGAAGTTTCCAATTTAAAAACCTTGTTGAGCTTTTTTTATCAAATGATTATCTGTATGTTCAAATTTAAAAATTTTAAATTAGATCTAGAGGTTCAATAATGAAGTAAATAAAATAAATGATCTATAATTTTTCATTTTTTATCAATTTCAAAAGCCATTTTGTTTTTTTATCAAATAAATTGGAAAGAACAATTAAGTGTAAAGTAAAATAAAAGTTTCGTATTTGTTAATTGGAAAAGGATAGATCAAATAATATACAAAAATAAATGGGCTTACATATTCTTTTTTTCTACTGAACTGATTGGGTCTCTCGGTTTGCATCAAAACGATTAAATGAATGTCATTTATTTGTCTGATTAATAAAAAGTAATTTAAATCTTGATTTTTTTCTGGTTCAATATCTATTTCTATCTCTATTTCATTTTCCTTTGTCTTGTCTCTCTGTTTTCTTTTTTTCTTCTCTACTAGTTGTTCTTCTTTTGTCCCCTCCCTTTTTTTTACTTTACTAAAATTTATTCTTATTGTATTTTTATTTATCTTTTCTTTTATTTTTTCTTTTTCTTCTACTTTTATTTTTTCTTTTTCTATTACTATTTCTTTTTCTTTTTCTTTTTCTATTACTTTTTCTTTTTCTTTTTCTTTTTCTTTTTCTTTTTCTTTTTCTTTTTCGATTACTATTTCTTTTTCTTCTTCTTTTTCTTGTTTCTTATTTTCTTCATGTTTTTGATCTTGTTCGATTTCTGAATCATTATTTGAGTCTTGCTCAAAGTCAGAATTATTTTCGTATTCTGAATCTGAATTTGATTTTAACAAAGAATCTTCTGAATGGCTGTATTCATTGATTGTTTGAATTTCTTCTCTTTCTTTCCTGTTTGGAAACACCCTTTGAAAGAAAATATTTCCTTTGATAAACTTCTTTTGTGGGTGCATAAAACTCTTTTTTTGAATTAAATTTTCTTGTGTATGGTTAATTTTATAAAGAATCCAATAGATAATATATCGTATTAATTCATAATTGATAGTGTTTATTAATATTTTTTGTTTATATAAAATACAAACACCATGATTACTTTTTTTTGAGTGGATCAGATCAGATATTTGTCTTGCTTGAATAATATAGTTTTTGATCCCAATAGGGAATTTAACATATGCCAAGTTTGGTAAAGAGGTAAAGTAGTTCTGTTTTTGGTCAATAAAGAAGGAGTCTTTTGTTGTGCAAGCAAAAGGTATCAAGAAATTTCCAGCATTTTGAAAAACCCTCAAGTATTTTTCATTTTTGTTTTCTTTGATTTTCTTTTATTTTTGATCAAATAAGAAATAAAAGAAGAAAACAAATAAAAAAAAATTGTCTAAATAAGCCTAATTATTGAAACAAAAAATATCTTATTAACTGAAAGGAATGTTGAAATGGTAATTACTTGGGATAAATATTCAAAGGAGTGAAAAAAAAATTTAAAAGCCTGAATCAAATAATTGTGCCTTCGTTTGATCTCTGAATTACTCATCTTTATTGATCCTTTGTAGACCATTGTGACTTTTTCTTCCAGATGGATATGATATTTTTCTGTTTGTGTTGTAAAAAATTCGAGATCATGCCCAAAAATTTGTTGGAAAGTGGCAAAGTAAGAACATATTTTTTCAATCATTCCTTGGAAATCTTCTTTTGGAATCAAAGGATAAGAAAAGTTATAAAGATCTTCATTTTCAATCTCCTTGTTTTCTAATTTTTGAAACCAAAAAAAGCTTGTTTTTGTTGTTGGTGATTTTGTTTGTAAATTGTTCATCAAACGAAAAAACGAAAAATTATAATATTTTAAAAAATGATCTTTTATGTTACTGAATGATAAACACAAGTTTTGATCCCACAAAATATTTGATGAAATAACTATTATTGTTCTTGTGTTTTCTCTCAATTAAGAATATGATCCCAATTTTGATTATTTTCGTCAAAACCTTTATGTCATTTTATTAAAATCTGATAGAATAAGTTGAAGAAATAATCTTAAAAAATAGACGACTTGTTCTCTATTCTTTTTCAATCAACAAAACACAGTTTTTTAATTTATTTACAGATATTTTATTCAAAAATTCGTCTGATTTTAGACTTTGTTAACTTTTTATTTAACTTTTAGTTTTACAAGAAAGAAAAAAATATCGATTTATTTTAATTTTGTGATTATAAGAAATTAGTTATTACGGTTTAAAAGATTGTTCTGAAATGGAACTGAAAAATCTGTAATATTTATAAGTACTTAATACCAATGAAAAACCAATTAACATGCGATGCAAACAAATCTAAAAATCAACAATAAAAAACGAGGACATTTTTAGAAAAAAGCTTAAAAGATCGACATTCAATTTCCAATTTGAATATTTCTAAATTTTAAAAGCAACTGTGTAAGTTTTGTAGTTAACATTTTGTGTTTATTGATATCTCAAAGATTTTTTTTTCATTTTTTATATTTTTCATTTCTCAAATGAGTTATTTTTATTGAAGGAATATTACATAATCCTTAATTTGGCAAATTATGAGAGTTACAATATAACTACAAATTAGATTAAACTAAATAAATTGAGGGTGTACTTAAATAAAACAATTTGTTTTAAATTTAAGTAATTTAACCCTTTAAAAATTTATAAAATTAGAAATGAGTATTTTTTTTTTAAATTTGATTTTTTGGAATTAAGGGACTATTCTCAATGATTTTTTTTTTTGACCAATTTTTAAATAATGATTTCTTTTCTAGAAATAAATTTAATATTGAAAATAAACAGGGTTTTTCAAATAAAAGTAATTGTCAAAAAATTTTCTCAATCTCTATTAAATTTAGGTAAAAAAATTTAATAGAGATTAGTCCCTTAAGAAAATTTACAAACTTTTTTTTTGTATTGAAGAAATTTAACCCTTTCAGAAAAAAAAAAAAAAAAACGATTTTTTTTTAAAAATTGATTTATTGGGAATTAAGAATGCTTGAAACCCTTTTTAATCGAAATTTTGGACAATGAGGCTTTTAATTTTTTTTGTTTTTTTTTTTTGTAATTTGAATTTTATCAATCAGTAGAAGGGCAATTTCGCAATATCCTTTTTATTCTCCACCTTAATTATGGTGCAAATACTCAGTACATTATATTAATTCTAAGTCGTGTAAATTACACTCTGTGTGAATTTATAATTAAACCATCTTTTAGAAATTTAATTATTAAATATTAGATTACTCAATTATTAATTAATGAAAATAATCCCCGAGTGTTTTGATTAAAAATTAATTCATAGTTTATTGTTTGTTTTTATTTGTTTGGAAAGTTTAATCTATAACCTTTACAAAACTTATATGAAATTATATAATACTTATAAATCGATTGTTTCTTATAAAAGTGTGTTTTATGAAATTGAAAATTCAATTTATATCAAGTAATAAGATAAAATTTCCAATTTCTCTTTTATCATGTTTAATTTTTTCAATTTTTGAAATCCATTTTGATAAAAATTGAATTTTCAGTTGAAAAGTGATACTGGAAACATGGCAGTATATTTAGATTGTTGTATTAAAATTGTATACCCTGGGATTTTTCCACCTTTAGGAATTCAAGTTATAGATTATTCAAGGTCTTTTTTTTTATTTTTTTTTAAGCCAATACCAAAATAAAAAAATGGATAATTGATTTGTTTTTTCATGTAATAGAACTTTTATAATTTATGATAGACTTTTAATTCGGTTTTATGGTTTGATATTAGAGAGGGATGTTTATATTAAAGTTTTTTTTCTATATCTTATCAATTTTCGGATTATGGATGGGGGTGATTAGATCTATGATATCAGTTTGTTAATATTATGAATTTTAAAAAGTGTGATCTTGCTTATAATTTATTTATTTTTGATGGGTGTCATAAGGGTCAGAAAGTGTCATTGGGTTTCTATCTTTTCCATAATCCACATGAATGCAGAAAAATCAAAGATTTTACTCTTTTTTCTCAACTTTGGAAATTCTAAAGACATTACAATTATGGAATTTAACTAATTGTGTATTTTTGTATATGCAAACCCCAATTCGAAATTTTTAATATCACAGAAACACCAAAATTTAATTTTTGAAAAAAAAAATCTTATTTAATCAATTCTCAAACAAATACCAAATTAGAACCATTCTCTAATCGAAATTCTAAGAATTTTCTATAAAATTATAATACTCAGAAAATAAAAAATAAATAATTATCAATACTGATAAATTAGTGGTGCGTTAAAAAATTTGGAGATAGTAAAACAAGAAATTAATTGCTAAATTTGTTTAAATTCTATTAGGAATATTGATTGATCAAATGATTCGAAACTACCAAATAATTTTATTTGGTTTCTTCTATTTTGACAAACTTGCCTTTAATCTAATATCAATCGTTAAAAAAAAATTTTTTTTATCGAAAGAAACGAGTTATGTAATTCAAAAAATGAAATGAAAAAGAAAAACTTAATGATGAAAAAATGATTTTCATATTTTTGAAAAATTCAAATTTATTTCCAATTTGAATGTAATTGTATTATTGTGATTTTTTAGACCATTTTAACTGTGTGAAAATTTTTGAATTTTTGTTTATATTTCTTAACTTTTTTTTTTTCCTTAAACTTTAATATTTTCGTTGATTTTATTATCTGTTCTTTATTTTTGTGTATAATTAAATATTTATTATTTTTGATTCAATTAAATTTTTTATTTTTTTTTTTAATTCAATTGTTTATTTTACAGCTGTTCTTAGGATACCGTGAAATTTTTTCAATATCAAATTTTGATGTTGATAATGGTTTTCAAAAAGTTGAATATGAGAATAAGAAAGCTCATTTTGGAAATATTTTTTTTCCTAAATGAGTATTTATTCAAGAATTTTTTCTGATATTTAAAAAATAAAATTTCAGAAACCAAAATGACACTAGTCGTCTTAAATTCATTGAGAAAGGTCAAAAAATTTTCTCTTAAAAAAATGAATTTTTTTTTGATCATATCAGAAGATTTTTTTTTTTAGATTAGTCCATTTATGTAGGAAAAAATATTTTCAATATGAGCTTTCTTATTCTCATATTCAACTTTTTATAAATCTATATCAACATCAAAATTTGATATTGAAAAAAATTCAGAGTACCTTGGAACATCTGTATCTCAAAAAATAGAAACAAATTTTGATTTACTTTTATCGAAACAAAAAAAACAAAATATTTCAAAAAAATTGAGAGAAAATTACAAAAAATTTTCACCGAATTGCATTCATGGTTTAAATTGTACTGAATATATCAAGGAGTTTTCTTCAAAATTAATTTGAACTTGGGTATACTATTAAGTAGTCAATTGAATGTAGTCTTGGAAAACAGAAGAAAAAAAGGCAGGGATTATATTTTGAAACTTGGATTATAATTGTTGTACAAACATTATTTTGATCGTTGTATATACCCGTAACGTTTCAGTTTTGCAATTCCATAAATTAGCTGTAATTATTTTTTTTCTCTTTGAGACTTTTAGAATTGGGAAATTTGATGATTTTTTTTAATTCTTGTGCTGTGATTTTTTTCGAAAGTTGAATGAAATTTTTGATTTTCTTATTTTACAATTAATAGAAAATAAAATCAAATACACTACATGGTTTCTTGATGGTTGTGACCTTCCAAAAAAGAATTGCCTTTTAAAAAATAATTAATAAATCTAAAAAAAAAACAATAAAAATTCACAAATTATTTATGAACATATGTTGTCAAATTAAATAGCCCAATATTCAACAAAAATCAAGCAAACAAGCAAACTCAAAAGGACTAAAGTACTGTTATTTGAATTATAAATGGGAAAAAATTTTCACTTCAACTTTCCCTCTTTTTCTTTTTCAAATTAAGTTCCAAAAGAAGTAGATTGGGATTTAAAGACCCGGATTGAAAAAAGAAAAATATTGAAAATGAAGTGAAAATTTTTACCATTTCTAATTCAAATATGAGTAAAACATTTAAACAATCCTGATGTTGTTTGTTTTCTCGGCATTGTTAAAAGTGGGTTGTTAAGGTTGATTCTTTATTAATAAAGACATAATTCTAAAAAATATTTCGAAGGAATTGTTTGTTTTTCTTCTCAAGAAAAACAAAAAGAGGTTTACTATAACTTTTTTTAATCTAAATATTTATCCAAAGTCCCCCCCCCAAATCCAACCACTTATCCTCAAAATAATTTTTATAGAATTAATGATAAACCGGGCTTATTTTGAAGTGGGGAATGTATCAAGGTATCTACTTTTATTGATTACTAAATGAGAAAAAAAGTTTTAACTCATCTTGTATTTTTATTTTGTAAAAAAAAATTATCACTTAGAGATAGTAATTTGCGATCTCTACGAAAATGTTTGGAAACTTTTTTCTCCAAACTGTTATGTGGGTGAGATATCCTCACTGAACTCAGATTGTAGAATTGAAAAAAGAAAACCAGTTAAAAGTTAATTCCAGTCAAATTTTAAATTATAATATTTTAAAAAATAAAAACTGATGACAAAGAATCCACTTTCTCCTAATGGACTCTACCCCCGCCAAAAAAAAAAAAAAAAAAAAACAAATTCTCTTATAAAATTGATGAAGTGAATAAAACTATTTAATACAAAAGAATGTTAAAAATATCTTAACCCTTCTCATAAAAAAGTAAAAAATAAAATTTTAACTTTGTAACTGTATGAAGAGAGAAAAGCAAGTTCAATCAATTTCAGAAACTAACAAGCTTCTCAGAAAAACTCACTTCAAAATTGCAGACCAAACCTTTTAATTTGATTGATTTTTTGGGTAAAAGTTATAAATTTATTTGCCTTAAATTTACATTCATCAAATTTTTCATATCGGTAAACCAATGAAAAATCATTGCAAAAAGATCGTTTAGGAAAAATTGTTGGTGTGATAGAGCCACCTTTTTGAATTGAATGAAATATTTTTCATTTATCAAATGATCTCACTTTAGTATCTTTTAAGGGTTATCTATTCAAAATTGTCTTGAACTTTTTTTTCTTGTTTCACTTTTTTTCAATATTAAATCTGTCAAATTCTCTTTCTCTAAACCCAGTAAACCTGATTTGTCGCTTGTTTAGTTTCTGGAAAATCTGAATTTCAACTTTCCTAAATCTCTCTCACAAAAAAGTTAAAAAAATTCATACAGTGTACTTTAAATGAGAGAAAAATTCAACGGGTTATCTTTTTTTCCAATTCAGATATTTTTTTGAATTAGGATTCTCAGAATATCCCAATAATAACTCCTAAAAGTGAAAGTATTGTGTTGTATTGAAAACTCAAATTTCTCTCATTTCTTGTAAAACTATTCTGATTAAACGAAAAAAAAATTAAGCAAAAAGTTAAACCTTTATCTTTCAAAATATCTTGATACTTGTGAAATTGGCCATTTCTTTGACACACCTTTCCCAAATTCAGTTAGAATTAAAACACAGCCGTCTGTTAAATAGCAATCTGTCTTCTCATCTTGATAGTTTGCATTAAAATAATTCTCTTTTTTTTGGAATCAGTAATTGCAAAATTTAGGATCTGACTACATTCAATTGAAGGCCAATTATTCACCCAAACATTTAGGTAAAACATTATTAAAAATTGGAGAGAAAATTATCTTTTTTTTTTTTGGGTCTAATTGATCTTAAAATATGGCAAATAGCGACGAAGACCACAGAAAAAATAACACTCAATCTACAAGACAAGATGATACAATTCCTATTTTTCATTTTTCAAAAAATTTTCTTTTCTTTTTCAACTTTGATAACTTGATAAAATCGTAATAAAATTGAATTTAGGAAATGTAAGATGAATCTCTTTGAGATTTTTTGTTTGCTTTTGTTAAAGAATAGTGCTGTTTTTTCATTTATTGACCGAAAAACGAGGCTTATTGAGATAATTTTGGATTTTTAAGTCACACAATTTTTGAGACAAAATTTAAAAAACATTTTAGGATCTGAGAAAAAAAAATTTAAGAAAAGAAAGTGTTTAGGGTAAATGTGGAATTATTTTTGGAATTCATCTCCCTTTCTTACTTTATAAAAAAAAAAATTAATTATTGTTTTGAATTATAACAGCTCAAAATTACTAATTATTTCTGAAAAGAAAATCTCAATTAAAGAAAAATTTCACAACAAAGTATGATTTTTCCGTATTGTCAGTGAATGATTTCTTCGAAATTAGTCAGAATAAAAAAATAAAATTAACTTTTTTTTAGAAAATTGGGATTTCGAAAAAACCAGGAAAGCGTGCCCACAACACAATACAAAATGAAAATTGACATTAGTATTCATTTATTCCATTTTTACAAATTTTGAACAAATTATTTTTCATTTTTTTTTCAAAAAACTTTTTATCTTTGGCTCTTGAATAAACCTTCTAATATTTTTTGATTATTTTTTTTGTTTGAACAGCCAAGATCTTAAAAACCACACTTCTACTTAATCATCAAACTTGATTCAAAACCACCAAATTATTTTTTTACCCAATTATGAACAAAAATCCATACAAGAAAGATTTTAAAAAAATTTTTGGACTAAAACCAAGAGGAAAATCACCAAAATTTGAAGATTACTTTAAAAAAGAAAAACAAATCCTAAAAAAATGGAGTTTTGAAGATGTAAATGTTTTTTTTTTTTTTTAAAGTTTTTGTGTTGATTGTTTCACCAAATAAGAAAAGCCAAAACAATATTTATTTTTGATGATTTTTTCAATTGTTTTCTTTTTATGTTGAAATAATAGGAACAAAAACTCATAAAACTTGCGGAACAAGAAAAAATGTGCGACTGGGAGGGAATTTCGACACACTTTAATCAATTTTCTTCGATGGACTGTTTTAAACGATATCGACAGGTATTTTATATTTTTAACTTTTTTCTTTTTTCATTTTTCATTTTTCATTTTTAATTTTTCATTTTTCATTTGATTAAAAACAACATATACTTATTTGTCATTAATCCTTAATTTATTTCCATTTTTATTTTCAACAGCTAAAAAGAATTGACTCGATCAAAGGAGCATGGGGATCAGTAGTAAGCTTTTTTTCACATTTTTTTGCAACTATTTTTAACAAACTAATATCGAAAATATTAATTTTTCTGAATTTTTTTTTTATTTGAATAAATTTTTTTTTCATTCAACTTACTTTTAGGAAGATGAAATTCTCCGATCTACTGTCGAATACTTGGGCGACAAGAGCTGGGCCCACGTTTCATATTTTTTACCAGGAAGGAGCTCGAAGCAATGCCGCGAGAGATGGAAAAATCAATTAAGACCCGACATCAACCACACACCATTTACAGTTGAAGAAGAGGACTTACTCTTAGAAAAACAAAAGGAGCTAGGGAACAAATGGAGCCAAATTGCAGAATTTTTCATTGGAAGGCCAGACAATATGCTAAAAAACATTTTCCATTCTGTGTGTGCAAGGAAGGGAATTTCGTGCACTGAAATCGAAAGCAGGATGAAAAACGGAATGAAGTCTTGTAAAGTAAAGACCAAAAAAAAAATAATTGTAATTGGAAGAAAAAAAAAATACAGGCTATCTACAAAAAAAAAATGTCTTATCTCGTCTTGTAAAATTAAAAAAAAGAGCACACATCAGACACAACCCAACAAAAGAAAAAGAACCCACGAACCTAACCACATGGATCAAAAGATCACTAATATCCAGAATAATACTGTCATTATCCCTATTAAATATAAAGTAAAAAAGCATTCTTCAAAAAAAAAGAACAAACACAAACATAAACACAAGCATAAGCACAAACACAAGCACAAGCACAGCCATAAACATAAGCATAAGCACAGACACACACACATTTATTTCCATTCCGTAATCAACACAACAAAAAAAACGAAAAATAAATCAAAAACAATCATTAAAATCAATCAACAAGCACCAATCAAAACAAAAACAGATCACATAAAACAAAATCAGCAATTAGAAACTGAAATGGAATTTGAAACAACAAACTTACCCCAACAAAACCAAAATTTACGATTGGACAAAATAAAATTTGAGAATAATGAATTGGGATTTGTAAAACAAGAAAAAGAATTTTTTTTTGAACAACAACAACAACAACAACAACAACAACAACAAGAAGAACAACAACAAGAAGAAGAAGTAAAGCAAAATATTATTTTCGAAAAAACAGAAAACGAACAACAGGCGAGTAATGATTCTCTCCAATTCACCTGGAAGCCCTTATCACGAGCTTCACAAAAACAAGAATTTAATATAAATGATGAAGAATCATTTAAAAATTGTTCTCAATCACCAACTATTAATGTCAATCTTTCCTCAAATGAAATTAAAAACGAATTCTGGGGCTCTTCCCTTAAACAGAAGAATAATAATATATTTTCAAATAATTTTGATGTTAATGTGGATATGAACATGAGTATGGGTACAATTGGAATGAATATGGAGATTGAAAACACAATGTTTCCACAAGAACATTTTTTATCGAATTATTCTTCAGAAACTATTAGAACAAATGAAAATAATAATAATATCTGGGAAAATGAAAATGAAAATAATGAGATTAATTCCAATTTCATGAATGAACAACCATTTGATTTCTCTTTTTATAACTTTAATCATGATCAATCAGAAATTGGCCAAGAGAATTTTCTATATGATTTTGAAAATTTTGATAATTGAAATTATCCCCTTTCTCTTTTGTTTTCTATTTACTTAA
Organism: Anaeramoeba flamelloides; assembly: GCA_027625915.1. Taxonomy (NCBI): domain Eukaryota; family Anaeramoebidae; genus Anaeramoeba; species Anaeramoeba flamelloides. The sequence goes on from JANTQA010000008.1 coordinate 3,901,681, forward strand.
GAATTATTTGTTCATTGTTTTTTTTTTTTTTTTGATTATTTAATTTCTTTAAATAGACCATTTGAGTTTTCTTTGTTGGTTAAAATTTTTGAAAATAATTTATCAATGAAGATTTCATTGAACATTGTGTATCTAACAAATAAAACAAATTGATAGATATTATTTTTATAATCTTTTTAAATTTTAGAATTGTTAATTTTTAATTAATCTTTAAATCTATTCTTTATTTTTTTCAAAATGTTCCAAATTTTACAAGTAATTCAACGAATTTAATTTTAATATTTTTTAGTTTTGAAATTCTATAATTTAAAAAAAATTCATTTTTTCTTTTTTATTGTCAAAATATAACATCTAATTCAGTACCAATAATATACCAAAGTTCAAATTAATTTTGAATGTAAACCCCTTGAAGTTTTAATCTTTAATAGCGAAGAAACTACCAAAAAATTATATCTGGTGGGTTAACTTCACCATTTCCTCTAAATGAGCGAACAAAGAAAAATATTTTAGAATAAACCATTATTTATTCTATTAGGTTTCATAGACATATGCCAGAAAAAAAATTCATACTTTTTTCCGATTGTTACTAGGCTAGATTTTCTATTTGTTTGGGAAGAAGAGTTATAAATAAAAAACGAACCTTATTAACTTTTTAATAAATATTAAACACTGAATAATTTAGGATATAAAATTTGAAAATATAAGAGAAAAAGCAAAGAAAAAAAAAAAAAAAAAATCTTTTTGAGTCAAAAGGGAACAACATTATTGAAGAAATAGAACATATTCCATGAGACTAATTCAATATTCTTCTCAAACTAAAATTTCAATTTTTAGATCAAAACCATTTTTTCTCATTTAGTCATTTTTTTTTTCTTTTCTTTTTCTTTTTTATTATTTTTAAATTTAATATAAAAAAAAATATTTGAAACCCCAAATTAACATTAAGAAGAGCGCGTCTTTGTATATTATCTTGAAATATATACATTTACAAGTCTAAAATCTTATTGTCAACAATATTCATTTCCTCAAGATATTCAGAAATTTTGGACAAGACGTTTCTGAAAGTGGCTCAAAATTTTTTTTAACATTTTTTTTTTTTTAAAATTTATTGTTTGTTCAGGCTTTTCGTTCATCATTACTGACTCTAATACCAACTTTATTATTTCTCGTATTTTCTAAACAATCAAATTTTGGTTGATTCTTAGTAATAAAATGATTTTTTCATTTTTGGCTGACCCCCTCGTGTGAAATGGAGTTTATAAAGATTTTAAAATCAAATAAAAAAGAAAAAAAAAGAAATCACAAAAAATAGTTTCATCAAAAACGAACTTTCACAAAGAACTATCAAATCTAACTAATGAATCAAAGTACCGTGGCTGGAATTTGAGTTTTCTTAATTAAAAGTTATTATTTATTTATTTTTATTGTTTTTTTTTTTTTGGTAATTACTTCTTATAAATTCCCTATGTTTTTTTCTGTCCTTTACTAGCAATTTATATATTCTTCCACTTTCAATCAAAATACAATTTGGTTACACCATTCTGACTAATAATTTTTAAATCTATTATTTTTATATTGATATTTGTTTTTTAAATTTAAGTAGCTTGGCACCCCATGTGCAATTTATACTTACTTCAGAATAATAATAATTGAAAAAAAAAAAATAGTATTTTTATCACTTCTTCGTTGTAATTAATCTTTTTTTCTTGATAGAAAACCCAATCCAATTGGTTTCTTTTTAACTCTAAAAAATAATTATTTTCTGATTTTTTATTTGATTTTAATTTAGTTTTGTTTTAATGTGTAATAAAAAAAAACATTAATTAGTTAATATAAAAAACACAAAACATACATATCTTTTTAGCTGAGGAATTTGTTTTCCTTATATATAAGAATTATTTTAAAATAAAAAACAAAAAGAAAAAGAAAAATATTGAACACTTTAACACAACTAAAAAGAAGAAAAGACTTCATCCCGACGCACTTATCTTTCAACCCCAAGAAACAGTTATACAAGATAATATAGCAACTAACAAAAATAAAACAAATTTTCACTGTATTTAAAATGTATAGATTATTAATTTTTTTTTCATTATACTATTTATTTTTACATTTAATTTGAAATTTTTTTTGTTTTACAATTTAAAAAAATCATTAAATAATCGATTTCAGAATTAATGATAGCTTGATTCATTTTGAGTAGGATCTCAAATTAACCAAGAAAATAATTAATCTTGGTATTGTTCACCCCGCCTTTTTTTTTTTTTTATTTATTTTTTTTTTCGTGTTTTAATTTGAAAGATTGATTTCTTTTTATTATTCTTTTTTATTAAAAAAATCTTTAGTAAACGAAACCCCTTTAATATTAGTAAAATATACCAACATTTTATACACTATAAATTGATTTGAATAAAAATCCAATCATTTTATTTGTATGGAATTACTTTAATATAAGATAATTAAGTTACTGATCATAATTTTATTTGTCATTTCTTCTATATGAAAATGACTAATTATTTTTTCTTTTTGATCATAAAGAAATTGTTTCATAAGATGTATAATCTTGATAAATTGTCCAAACTATTTTAAAACTTTTAACAACTATTTTATTATAAAAAATCATTTGGAGACGTACTCTATTGTAAATTTTTAATTGATTTTAGTTATACCCCCCCCCTTTCTGTAAAAAAGTGTAAATTAAAAGTATATTTTGGGAATATTTTAAAATACTCTCACTATTTTACTGATTCTATAAATGTTAATATTTCTCCTTAATTGATATGCCCCCACGACCCAAAAAACACTAAAAATCGAAAACTGATCAAACACCTTCCATTAAAAACATTAAAAAAACAAAACGATAAAATTAAAATTAATAAAGTTTCAATTTAACTTTTTCTTGAAAACATTTTTTACCAAAATAATTGAATTCAAACTTGAAATTATGTATATTTTTAGAAACAATATCTTATTTTAACTCATTTACTAAAACAAATTCTAAATTATCGGAATTTTTTTTTCACAAAAAGTACTAATTTGGTCTTCAAATGTTTTTTTATTTTCAAATGATAAAATTTAAAAAAAAAAGTGATTTAAATATACAAACTCTATGGAAAATATTCTAATTTATTTGGGTATTTATTTAGATAAAATTGCACATATAGTTTATAATTTAAAAAAATCTAAAGAAACATATAATAACTGTAAACAATTATTCAATAACAATACTCTGAATAATAGTTTAAAAATTAGATTATTTAAATCTTTTATATTAAGTCAATTAACATACGGATTAGAAATTTTTAATTATCAAATAACAACGATAAATTATTTAAATTCTTGAATTAATTCATGTATTACTGAAATATACAGAATAAATAATAAAATCAGCTGGTATTCAAAAGATTTAAAAAATGAAATATATAAGCACACATTCAATGAGTTGTTGAATTCCAAAAGTTGGAAGTGTCGTTAGGTTTTCTTGAGTTTTCTGTTTTATTTGTAAAATCGATAGATTTTACAAATAAAACAGAAAACCCCAAGAAAACCTAAGCACTTGACGACACTCCACAGAATTATTTTACAATAATTAAAAATCAAAAATATTTATTTAAAACTCAAAAATATTTGAGTTATCCGTCAAGTTCAACTATTCTAAAATTCAGATCGTTTATTAACTGCTTAAATAGATATTACTATGTAATTAATAAAAATTCAAATAAATGTTGTCCTTTATGTTTAAAATATGAACAAAAGGAAATTATAGAAAATATTGATCACTTTTTATGGGTATGTCCTTCCTATAAAAAAGATAGATTAATTTTTCTGAAAAAGTTAAAGGAAATAAATCTTAATGAATTGATTTTAAATCAAGAAAATTTGAAATTATTTCCATTAATTAATAATCGTGAAATCTATGATTTTACGCTTAAATTCCTGAAAGAGGTTTAAGTCTAAGGGCAACTAGAGTGTAATATACACTTCTTCAATAATAATAATAATAAAAAAATATTCTAATTTAATATATGAGATTATTCTTTGATTTCAAAATTTTCTCAACCCCAATTTTTCAAAAAAAAATAAAAAAAGTGCATGGTAATTTCAAAAAATATTTTCGATATTCAAAAGAGGAGATTGTTTAAATTCTAAAAAATTCTATATCAGTGGTTAATTGAATTAAGTTATAAGCTAGATTTTGAAAAATATTAATCAGAAAAAAAATAGTGCTTAATTTTATGAAGGACATATTACCGTTTTATGAATAAAACCACATAATAAGAGAAAATTATTTGAAAGTAAAAAAAAAAATTCCATTTTTTACGAAATACCTTTTATAATTTTTGGTGACAAATCCTATTAATTAGAAAAAAAAATATTTTTTCAAAAAATAATTACAACTCTGATCTACATCAATTATCTTGTACAAGGATACTTGATTTTAAAATGTTCTCTTTAAGTTGAAAATTCCTTCTCTGACCAATACAATACCTATTGAGACAAGTTCCTTGTACAACCTTTTTAAGTGAAAATCACAATTATTAAAATATATAGTATCAAATCTTGAACCAAAATAATTAAAACACTGAAATTTATGGACATTTCTTTTAATTTTCGAGAATAATAAAACTTTATTATTGTAATTTTCAACAGTTTTATCTTTGCAAAAATTCAGTTTTTTTCAAAAAAATCTTGAACTAGATATTTCATATTTAATTCAAACCCATTTTTAGATATTTGGAGAAATTATTAAAATTATGAAATGAATTTAACAAGAAATTTATTTTTTTTTTTTTTAACATGTTTCCAATACATTATATATTTTTTCTTTTTCTTTTATTAAATTGAATTAGTCTTGAAATAAAGATTTCATATTTTGTTCCAAAAAAAATATATATATATAAGAACCAGCACTTCAAGACATAAAATACCACATTTATATATGAATAGATAAATAAATAATTGGATGAATTTATTGAAAAATTAATAATACCAAAAATGTAAAAAAAAAAATTAATATCTGTAAAAATATATAAATTCTTAATCGACAAAATCATATTTAGGGGTAAAGGAAATTATTCCAGTAAATTTAGGATTTTTTACAACTTTTAAAGAATATTTTTTTTGTGGTAATTGGATCTTACCATATTTCCAAATCCAATCTTTCATTGTTTTTATCGAATTACCAAAATCGACCGAATAATATTTAAATAATCTAGGTATTAAAACTGTTTTAGATTTTTCGCTAAATAGGATATTTCTTTTAATAAAGCCGTGGGCGGTCGCATTTAATTGTTGATTTATATGGTCCGAATAAAAAACTTTAACAAAGGGAACGAGCCCCTCGGGGTTTATTAAAGCACAGTGTACTCTAGGATCCTTTGCATTGATTGAGAGTATATGGTAGCCTGATTGCTCGGAGGTATTTGAATTTGGCAATAGAATATGTAAAATATCTGATAAAGAATAAGCCTTTCCGCCAATGTCAAACATTGACTTATTTAAAAATGATTGATAAGAAAAGCTGTCATAAGGAGGCCCATAAATGATCATTGCGTATAAAGTAATAATGTTAAATAAATTTATCATAAAGGCAATTTTTTTCGAATGGCTTAGCTCTATAAGTATCTCCAAATTCAGCGATTGCAGTTTACATGTTGCAAACTCAAATCTTCTAAAGGGGACCGACTGCCTCAGCTTTTCACAATTGATCTGTTCGTTGCTGATGGAATATGAGCTATTGATCATATCAATTAAAGATTCCATAAGCGATTCAACAAATTTACATGGGTGCTTAATTTGCTCCCCTTCGTAATTAATCGAAGAATTCAAAGTTTTTAATGACCGTTCATTATAAACAAATGTTCCCTTCCTTACAGGCAGGCCATTTGTCTTTTGCTTTCGGTTTGTTAAATAGATTCTTAATTCGCTAAATAATTGAGAGTTTTTGAACAATTCAAAGATTTCACCAGATAGATTATTATATACCCTTTCTTGAATTTCATCAAAAATGTTTACATTATCTTTTTCAATTGCAGATTTAATTACCTTTGTTCTGAATTCCACCTCGATATCTAATTCAAAAATTGAATCTGGTTTGATAAATAGTTGAATAATGTCAAAAATCCATGCATTCAAATATCGATATCTATATTTGAGACTTAATTTGTTTTCATTTTCATTTTCATTATCATTGCCATTATCGTTATTATTTTGATTGGAATTCAATTTATGGATAGTTCTAAGGTAGTATTCTTTAAAACTTGACACTTCTAAATAAAATAATAATGGTTCAACATTGTATTGATAAGATAAAAATTCTTTATAAAATTCAAAGGCAATTGGAAGTTGGAATATCTCATCAAAGGTGGGCATGGTATTATTAATGATCCATTTTGGCAGTTTTTTATTCTTTTTAATTAATTCAATACTTTTTAATTCTTTATTTTCCGTTTTTGAATTATTCTTTTGATTAGTGTTACCACCGTTGTTATCGTTATTATTAACACCCCTATTGTTGTTCTTCGGGATAGTATTTGTACTACCACTGCTTAGTTCATCAGATCCAAAATAATTACCCGTTTTTGCTTTTGAAGAATCATCTCCACTACCAAAATCAGATCCAAACTATAAGTGTTTATTTTTTTTTTTTAGATATTTTTGAAAAAAGATTAATTAAATTTTTAATTTTATTTTTATTTAAGATTTAAAATCCAATAGGTTGGAGTAAATATTGATAAATTATATTTAAATTTGATTTTGTTTTTTGATTTGGTTTTAAATTGATAAACCCTTGATTCAAATTTTTTTTGTAATTTTAATTCTTATTTTTATTTTTATTTTATTATTATTTAAGGAGAGCTGTTAACCCCTCCTTTTTTTATCAGAATTCCTAATTTTTTATTTCATAATTTTATTAAAGACTGAAAAATAAATTTAGTATCAACTAGGAAGAATAAACATTACAAAATCTTTTTTTGCAATATTATTATTATTTCTTTAATATATTGGATATAAACTCCATTTAACTTAAAAGGGTCCAGCCAAAAATGAAAAATTCATTTTTTTTTTTTTATGAATCAACTAACAGACGGATTGTTTAGAAAGAATAGGAATAATAAACTTCAGATGAGAGTTAATATTCATGAAAGAAATACCTGAACAAACTATAAATTTTTGAAAAAAATAAAATGTTAAAAAAAAATTTTGGTCACCTTTCATTGGAATGTCTCTGTAAAGTTTCTCAAGTTATTTAGAAAATTAAAATTGTTGACAATAAGATTTTTTAATAGTAAATTTATCGATTTTAAAAGAAATTACTTTGCCTCGATTTTCTTCAAGTTAATTTGGTTTTTTAAATATATATTTTTTTTTTTTAAATTGACTTCTTAAAATAAAAAAAGAAAGAAATCAGATAAAAAAAAACAAAATACAAAAAAAAACAAAAATTGAAAAAATTTGAAAAAATGATCCGATAGATAAATTGAAAATATATTTTGAGAACAATACTGGATTAAACTAATAGAAAATGTCACATTTCTTAAATAAAACTGGAGCCCTTTGGCTGAAAAAGAGTTTATTATTATTTTTTTAATTGTAATATCCAGATTTTGCAAATATTTTTTTTTTTTTTTTTTTATAAAATTAAAATTTGTAAAAAAACATTATTTTTTTTTTTCATGAATCATTTCTCATTTGATTCATTTTTGTCATTTTATTTTGAACCCAATATAATAGAAAATAAAAAAAAATCACCCCCCTGAAAAATAATTTATAAAATAGGAAGTTTACTTCTCTTAAAATCAAATTAATCAAGAGACAATAATTTATTAGATTTAATACGGTTATTTTCATAATAAAAAGAAAATTTTTCTTTCCCTAAATATTTTTCTAATTATGAGATAATGAAAAAACATTAAAATCTTCTCAAAATCAATTTAAAATGAAATTTTTAGAGATTCTTTTTCACTCTTACTTCTTGAACTTTGAGATAAACTTTGAATTGTTTTAATCTGAATTTAGCATTATTTAAAGCATTTTCAATTTTTTTTTTTTCATTTTGTTTCTTGTGTATCAAACAATTTTTTGCATCTATCAAAAAAGATTTTGTTTTTTATTGGAAATGCCAAATTATAACAGTAATAGACCTTTGTAGTTTTCAACTTTTGTGGAAAAAAAAAATAGTTTCCTAACTTTATTTAAAAAAAAGCATATTTTTTTTTGAGATAAGCGAAACATTTCATTTACCTTTCTTTATTTTGAACTATTAAATCAAAATAATTAATATTTGTAATGCTAAAATATTTAATTTTGAACACCTCACATAGTTTAGTTCTTGAAAAAAAAAAAAAAAAAAAAAATAATGGGAGTGAAAGAACGAAGTTCAATTGTTTCTATAATATCATTTTCCAATTAATAAATCAAAACTTTTCTTTCAGTTTCTCAAATATTTCACTTAGAGTCAGTTCCACTTTTAAGACACAAACTTCCACCGAAATTTTCGATACAAAAAAACTTAGAGTCATTCAGTAACATTTTTTGGATTCTAGTAAAATAATTGGTGAAAAAAAAAAAGCAAATAGTGTGTCTTAATTTGAGATTTTATTTGTATCTTAAATTTATTTGAAAGTCTATGTCTTAAAAGTGAAACTGATTGTATTATTAGCTGGAAAAAAAAAAAAAAAAAAAAAAAAAACCAAAGATCATCACAAAACCAATTAGAAATGATATTTATGGAGATTTAATTACACTTCCTTATTTGGATTTGATGTCAAATAGTAATTGGTTTATATTTGATTTTAACAGTTGTCTAAATTATGTGCTAATAATTTAGGTAAAAATAGAAAGGTGTTTAGCTTATATATTTGTAACTTTAACGCATTTAAAATTGAAATTTTCAAAAAAAAAAAAAAACAGTCATAAAAATATCTCTTTGTGTTGGTCTTGAAAAAAAAATAATTTATCAATATTTAAAAAGATAATCTAAGAAAGTATTTGGATTTAAAAATTACATCTAATTCGGACTGCTCTGAAATTGAACTATCAAATCTATTTAATTTGGACTGTGGATTATTTTTTAGTGTAGCGATTTTCAATCTTAATTGATTATTTTTTTGTTTTTTTTTCTGTAATTGCAATGATACCGAATCAAATTCCTTTTTCAATTCTTGATCCAAATGGATATTTTTCACTTTTTCTTTTATTTCATCATATTCTTTTTGAAGTTTTAATTTTTTTTTTTCAATTTTACGAATTTTTTTGTTTTGTTTTTTAAATTCTTCCGAGCTACCGATTTTCTCAATTTCCTGTTCTTTTTTTTCCAACTTCAATTGTAAGTTTTTAATTTCCAATTCTTCCTGTTCAATTTCTTTATGAAGTTTTTCTTTGTCCTCATTTTGGACCTTCTCTTTGCTTTTTAAAATGTTGATATTCCGGATAAAGGTTTGTGAATTGTCTTGACGAAAGACTTGCTCTTTTTGAAATCTCAATTTTTTTAATTGCTGTTTTAAATTTTGAATGATTTTTTCTGCAAATTCCTCTTTTTGCTCTTGCTCTTTCTTTTCACTTTCTTTTTGTTCAGTCTCTTGATCCAGTTGATTTTTCTTCTTGTTTTTCTCCTTCTTTTTCTGTTGTTTTTGTTCCTTTTGGATTTGTTTTTTTTCTTTTTTTAATCGGACGGTTTCCTTTTTCATTCTTTGGAACTCTTCTTTCAATTCAGTGTTTTTTTTTGTTTTGATCTCAATTAGGCTTTCGATTTGATCAACATGTGTGCAGAGCATTTCTTTATTTGTCATATTCTTCTTGTTCGAAAAAAATCGCATCATGCTTGTTAGGGACTCAATTTCATTCAAAGAGCCCAATAATTCAACAGGCTCGCTTATTTGGAAAAGATCCAAGATAAACAAACACTCTTGAGTTTCAGACCAAATAGGTTGTACTTTCAGCGAAAACCAGAGATATCCCCCCTTGATTGTTTTGGCTTCCCAAATGAAATCCGAGTCAAGATCTCTTTTGTGTATATCGTTTTGTTAATTGTATTTGGTTTGTTTTTTGTTATTTTTATTTTTGGTAGGGTTATTTTGACAAAATTGGTTGAGTGGAAAAAAAAAAAATTAGTTCCCATTTTAAAAAAAAAAAACAAAAAACAATAATGAATTTTGGTTGGTTTTAAAAGAAAGATATCATTAACGTTTTCTTTTTTTTTTTCCTTAGAATCTTGGAAAAACTAAGGGAGTCGAAAAAAAATTGAATTTAATTCCAAATTAAAGAGATCAATTCTTCTTAAACAAACTAATTGTGGGCAGACACAGATTTGTCGGGGTAAATGGTGTTATTATTTTCCACATTTCAATATGGTAAGTCTCAATGTAGATTAATTTTTTTTTTGTTTTTGAAAGGAAAAATTATTACACATCAAAAAAAATAAAAAACCGAAGAAAAAAAAAATTACTTTTGTAAATATTTAACAAAAATATCAACACAAGAACGAGATTTACTCGAATAGAGCCGTTGAACTGGCTGTGACAAATCGAGGATTGAGTAATGTAAATTTTGACGATCTTGAATTTCAAATTTATCTAACGCACCTTCCGAAAAATGGTTAATATTCAAAAGTGAGTTTATGACCAAGATTGGTTTTGATTTTTTTAATCGTGCTTGTAATGCCTTTTCATGAAAAAAAAGTTTCTTTGAAACACTTTGCTCAAGGTTTCCCATCTCAAAAACAAATAATAATAAAAAAAAAATAAAATAAAAGTTTAATTAAAAAACGAAAAAAAGACCAACAATTCCAAAAGAAAAGTGTATAAAAAGAACAGCACATCTAGCCATTAACAAGAAAACAAAATTAAATTACAAATAAATTTTTGTCAATTCAATTCTGAGATTCAGACATAATTCAGAAAAGCTTGAATACAATTGCTTACAAATTCCGAGATTTGTCAATAAATAAATATAAAAAAAAAAAAAACAATTCTTTTGCTAACTTCGAAAAAACACTCAAACTTTTTTTTACTTTTTACAATAAGAGACACCCATTGTTTTCTTATTGTGTTAAAATATTTTCTAAAGTTCATAAGGATAATTTTAAAAATTTCGAAAAAATTTACCAATTTTGAAATATTTTTTCAACAATAAATGAGGTTTTATTCATAAAAATCCCTATACCAATTCTAAATAGTTTTTCTCAGAAATAATTGGTTTTGTATTTTGAGGATAAAATTACAAAATTTCCACATGAATCTTTTACCAAAATTTATTGGAAAAATAAAATTTCATTTTTGAACAAAAACAAAATTTCTAAAGTACATTTGCAATTGACTTTAAAACTTGAATATTTAGAACCATCCTTCTGAAATTAATACTAATATTTTTCAATCAGTTGAATAAATCAATTTGTTGGTAAACCAAAAGCCTTATCTCAAAAATGAAAAAAAAACCTTGAAAGTAAAATAACAATTCCTAGTAAAAAACTTTACATTGAGTAATAATGATGGAAATTATAATAAGAAAGAAAATACTATTAACTGCAAAATAAAGGTAACAAAATTTTCATTCAGCTTTCCAAAAAAAAGGATTTAACAATCTTAGAACCTTTCAAATTTTTAATTCTCGAAATCAGTTTAAATCATTAATTTCCTTTCAGAATTGGGAATTTTGATGATTATTAATTCTGAAGAGGTGTGTTTTTTTTGGAAAGTTGAATGAAAATTTTGATCTTATATTTTGCAATTAACAGTACTTTTTATGATGTAAGAAATAGAATGAATTTAAAGGCTTTTCTTTTTCAGAAAAAATGGAAAAAAAAAATTTATCTCACTAAATAAATATTATTTTTCTTGGTTTCTTTGTGAATGAGAATTTTTGAAACTTGGTATGTTCAAAATTTGTAAGTAGAGAAGATCAATAAAATATTTTTTTAATTTTTTTTTAATTTTTTTTTAGTTGTTCTGGAAGATTGATGACTATACTTGTTATTTTAAAATTTGATTTCACAAATTATTAAATCTTAAGGGAGTAGCTACACCATACGACATGATAAAAATTTGAGAGAGATGAGATATCAACATTTTATTTTAGTGGCGTGTGATCGTAGATTCTTTAAAAATTTTTTTAAAAAAATTATTTGATATTTTTTTTTTAGTAATGTTCAACAATTAAAAAAATTGAGATTCTATTGATAAAATAGTTTTTTTTATTATTATTTTTTTATTAAAATAATCTTAATTCCATCAATTTGGACAACGTTTAAACAGTTGGAAAAATAACAATAACATGATTTACATCCAATTGGAAATTAATTTTAATTCAACAAACTATTTCATTTTTTGTCTTTTTTGTTTTTGTTTTCATTTTCAATTTTTCAGTTACAAAATCTGTTTAGTTAGATCTGAAATTTTTTAATCGATGGTTGATAGATGGTTACAGTTGAGTTTCTTAAATTGAAAAATCCACATACAACCGGTGGCTGGTATCTTATCATTTGATCGATCAACCATTGTTGGTGTAATTTTAACAAATCTACCAATATATTTTTTGTTCAAACTCTGTCATTTCAGCTCGTTTCCTTATTTTAGACACACTTGTTTTGGTTTTTTATTTTATATTGTTTTCTTATATTTGGATGAAAAAGATTACTTAAAAAACCATTAATAATATGTTACTTAAATATAGTTTTATATTACATTTGTAAAAATATAATAAATTGAGTTTTTGTTTTCCTATTTTTGATTTTGGATGTGTCCAATTTTTTTGGAATGGGGTTTAGTTTTTTTTTTGGTAGAAGATAATTTCAGATTCTTAGAATAAAACTTGTAGCTATTTTGTGGTTTAAACTTTGATAACATATAATCATATTCACTTCTCCATATTCCACAAAACCCAACGATTTAAAATCCTAACAAGTAATAATTTGGGATAATTATTCTAATTTTTAGAATCTTCTAGCTATTTAAGTCCCTATTATGTTTCCTTTTATGATTGTTTCAATTGTAATGTTGTTGTTCATTTTAAACAAAATCCATTAATCCTAAATGCCACTAATAAAAAAATCTTTCTAATTGCTTTATGTTTTCAGGATTAAAAAATCACAAAAATGATGAAAAAATAAAAAAAGGAAAAAATTAAATACCACAATAGAATGTTGAGAGAAGGATAAAAGAAAAGTTATTCAACATTCAAAACACTATTTTTTGCAATTCAACTCAACATTCTATTGTGGCAATTTCTTTGAGACTTTGAAAAAAAAATTTAAAAAATCTAATGAATGAAGCACTTTAAATAATAAAAAATCAATGAGTTACAACCAAAGTAAAAAATGGTATTTTCTGATCCTCTTCAGAATTGTAAAAAAGTGAAAAATTTTTCTTTACCCTGGCTACCCCCTTAAAATATAAATTATTGAATATTAAAAAAACAGAAAAAATTGTATGGGTATATGTATAGCTATATTAGAGACTCCATTTCACTCCAAGGGTCCCAGCCAAAAATTAAGAATTCACTTTTTTACAATTAAGAATCAACCAAATCGAGGATTGTTTAGAAATAAGAGAAATAATAAACTTCGGATGAGAGTTAATATTCTTAAAAGCAATACCCGAACAAACAATATTTTTCAAGAAAAAAATAAAATGTTAAAAAAGATTTTGGTTCCTTTTTTCATTGGAATGTCTCGTGTAAACTTTCACAAGTTTCTTAGAAAATCAATATTGTTGACAAAAAGATTATTTAATAGTTAATTTATTGATTTTAAAAGAAATTACTTTACTCACTTTTCTTCAAGTTGGTTTGGCTTTTTACATTTTATTTTTTTTCAAATAGACTTTTTCAAAAGAAAAAAAGAAAAAGTACAAGATGGAAAAAAAAACCAAAAAAAAAAAAAAAAAGTAAATTGCTAAATGAGAAAAAAAAAAATTTTCCAAAATTAGAAAAAATGATTTTGATCTAAAAATTGACATTTTAGTTTGAGAAGAATATTGTATTAAACTCATAGAATATGCACTATTTCTTCAATAAAACTGGGACCACTTTGACTGAAAAAGAGTTTATATTATAAATGAATGGCAAAGAATAAATAATAAATTATTCTTATTCTGTCTATCCAGGCTTTTTTTTTTTTTTTACGCCGATATTTATTAGTTATTGAGAAAAAAATAATAGAAATTTAATTTCATGATTTCTTCTTAAAAATTGAAAAAAACCCAAAATAAATAGTTATGAATATTTAAAAAAAATTCAAATAAACTCTTTTTCAAATAAAAGATCAAATAAAATTAAAAGAATTATTAATAATCAAATCAAATTAAGTGTAGTATCAGTCTAGAATATAATAAACTCTTTAAAATATATATAAAAAATACTCAAATGGATCTTTAAAACCCATTAAAACAAAACAATAAAAATTAAAATTCAATATTTTAAAAATTGATGTGCCCTTTTATTCAAAATGAGAAATCTCGTTTTGTAAATTGTAAAAAAAAAAAATAAAATCAATAAAAACTGTTGAACAAGGTGAATTGAGAAAAAGTTCTCTACATTTTATTGATAACTCTTTACAGGTCAAATTTTTGTTCTTTAAAATCCCATTTTCGATATAAAGTCTCTAATTCATCTGGTTCTTTTGTTGGAATTTTTTTTTTTTTTTTCTATATTTTCTTTTTTCTTTGTTACATATATCAATCCAATAATGGACTTCCTTAATTCCCATATCTAGCTTATTCAAAATTAAACATAAACTGTTTCCTTTTTTATACTGATAGATTATTTCCAAATTGGTTTCTTCTTATCTTGTTTTTTCATTTTCCAACTGTCCAATATCCATAAATAAAAAAATAAAAAAAAATGAAAAAATGAATAATTAAAATGAAAATCACCAATAAGTAATTATCTTATTAACGAGCAAACTCAATAGTATTGATGATTTGAGAGGTGTGCCCTTTTGTTTGAAAAAGATTTTAGTTTAAATTTTAGTGTATTAAATTTTCATTTTGAAAAAAACTCATCAGATCAAGCTGAAATTTGGAAAAAATATTTGACAAAAAAAAATATGTAAAAGATTAATTTGTAAAAATTATCAAGAAATTTTTTTCGATAAAAAATGAAATAAAATAATAAAAAGAGACTGCAATTTATTCCGAGATTTTGAATTTTTTTTTTTTTTTTTTTCATAACAATAATAATATCAAATTATTATAATATTAATATATAAATAAAACAAATTTAATAATCTTCTTCCTCAGAATCTGTATAATCTTCATCTGAAGTTGAATAATCGAACTCATCTGCATTATCAGCTGACTCTTTATTATTAAGTTCGATATTATTATTATTATAATCATTATCATTATTATTATCATTATTATTATCATTATCATTATTCTCCGTGTTATCTGGGCTGTTGTTAATATTCTGTTCGACTTCAATTTCTGATTTTATTTCTTTTTCGATTTTTTTTTTGCTTTCTTTTTCAATTTCCTTTTCAATTTCATTTTTCTTTTCCTTTTCATTTTCATTAACTTTTTCCTTTTCGATTTCCTTTTCGTTTTTAATTTCCTTTTCAATTTCCTTTTTGTTTTGTTTTTCCCCTTCCTTTTGTTTTTCCCTTTCCTTTTTCTTTTCTTCCTCTCTATCTTTTCTTTCCTTTTTTATTTGCTCTTGATATTTTTGTATTGAATTTAAGAATTCTAAATTGTTTTTTTCATTCTCTTCTTTCAATTCCTGTGAAATATATATTTCGCTTGTATTTTTATTTTTTAAGGTTTCTTCTTTTTCCTTTTCTCTATATTCTTCAGATATATATACCAAGCAATAAGCAGATTCTGTATTTGTTTCCTTTCCAAATGATTTTTCAAAAAAGTCCTTTTCGTCTATTTCTGTGACCACCGAGTCGTTATATTTATACCATTTGTTTTTTAAATGGTTAAAAACATAGCAAAAGTAATGCCCCGAGCCCACATTCCCCCGATGAATTAAAACCGCATGTAAATAATATTTATGATTTTTAAAATCTTTATACAATAACTCGCTTTCGTTTTCCACCTTTTCCAATTTATTCTTTAATTTATTCATCACATTGTTTACTTTGTTTAATTGCTCTTTAATAGTATTTATAGACTTTACACATTGCTTTAACACTTCAGATTCTTCATCAACTTCAATTTTTTTAATTTCAAGATATTTTTCATTCAGAAATTTTAAAGAGGCTTCAAGAATTGTATTTAAAGAATTATTACTATTTTCATAATTTTGGTAATATCCTAATTTATTTTTCAATTTTTTAATTTTTTTTTTCAAAATATTTGATTTCGACCTTAGCTTTTGAGCAACCTCGAAATTTTCGTCCATATACCTATCCAAATAAATCACCTTTTCAAATACAAATGGGGTGTTTTTTTTCACAGCTTTCCTTAAATTCTTATCATAGATTATTCTTTGTAATAATAAAAATAATACAGGGGGGAATCGTTGGAATACCCTTTCAATTGTTACCAAGGTTTTATGCCCCTCTTCAATTTCATAAGGAATATTCTCATCAATTGTATAATCATCCATAGCAGAATAAATTTCGCCAAATTCTGCATTTAGTATTAATTCACTAAAATCCATTTTGGATTTTCTTGTTATTATGTTTTCTGTTTTCCCTTTACCAGTTAAGATTTGTAACATATCGCCATAAAATAGTTTTGTAATCATTTTTTTAGTTTTAACTTTTAAATTATCGTTATTATTATTATTATTATTATTATTTGTTAATTCCTTTTCTTCGTCTGAATTAATTTCAACTTTAATATTTTCATTTTCATTTTCATTTTTGATTTCATTATTATTTTCTTTTTCTTTTTCTTCTTCATTTTCATTTTCATTTTCATTTTCATTTTCATTTTCATCTTCGTCTTCATCTTCGTCTTCGTCCATATTCATTTGATCTGCATCAAAAATTTTTTCAGTTTCATTGATTTCATCATTTATTTTCAATAGACTATTTTGAGTTGAGCCTTGGTAGCCTTCTTTAATTTTTTGTTTGTTTAATTCTTCAATACAAAGCAAACCTTCTTCAATTTTTTCCCATAAAATGTGATTAAATTCTGTAACATCCTGTTGCTGGCCAAATCTAAAGCCATCATTTGAACCTGTCATTGCATTTAAAACACTTCTTGGATCTACAAATTTTTGATTTGACAAAATCATAAATGAAAATAATCTTTGTAATTCATGAATTAATGGCATGGCTTCCACTTTATCATTTTGATCAGAAGAAGTCACAATTTGCTTTTTCAATATCTCCCATTCCCTTTCGGTGGGCTTAAATTGTAATATTTGGTCTCGGAACCCCTTCAAATGATAATAACTTTGAAGTAGAGAATTCACATAGCATGTATTACCAATATTTTTCAATCCTTTGCTAATACCTTTAATAACCTTTCGATCATTAGGGTTTTCAAGTGGCCGATTATTTTTCTGACTGTGCTTTTCTTGTTGATCAATTATTGATTGCTGGATTGCCATTTCTAAATTGTAATCGAGATTGCTACCCCGGTTAGGCACCCCAGAATATGCCATATCGCCCCCATTACCCCCTCTTCTTCCGTTGCCCCCATTGTTCCCTTCCATTTGTGAACGCAGAATAGCACGGCGATACTCAAAATCATTAGAATTGTATTGATTGTGATGATTCCTTCGAAAAAATCCCTGTTTTTTCTTTTCTAAAAATTTCTGGTGATAATCTTGAAGAAAATTTGTCGTTTTTTGTTTTATATTCATTCTTTGTGGATCTATTAAATGAAAATAAGTTTATATTTCAAAAAAATATTTCGTAATATTAAAATTATAAATTGTTCAAAAGAATTTGATTCATTTCCGTAATTTTATGAAAAAATTGATTTTGACAAGTATTTTACTCTTCTAATAGAGAACTTAAAGTTAATTTTTTGACATTTAGAAGATTCGACGTAAATTTTAGTATAAAAAAAATAAATTATTTGTTTTCATACACTTTTTTATTGAAAACATGTTTTCCTTTTCCTTTCTTTTCTTTTCTTTTTTTTTTTCTTTTCATTTTTTTTATTTTTTTTTTTTTTATTTTCTTTTCTTTTCTTTATTTTTTTTTTCTTTATTTAATATAGAAATGAAATAAAAGCATCAAATAATATCGAAAGTGAAAAAGAAAGTATCGATAAAAAATTAATTTCTTAAATTCTGGAAAAGCTAGACACTTGGCAGCACTCTAACAAAGAAGGAACCAATGATCCAATAAAAATTTTACGACCATAAAATGAAAAAAGAAAATTTTCACAGTCTGTGATAATTAATTAGAAGAAACATGTTGATAGGCTTTTTGAAACCAAAATTCAAAAAATTTAACAAAGTTAAAACAGTTGCAAGAATAACAATAATATAATTTCATTCAAATTGGAAATAATTTTCATTTTTTGAAATAGGGTGTTTGAAATATTCCCGAAAATACCCGAAAATCGAAAATACCCGAAAATTTTTTAACCACATAAAAACACGTTATGTACAACTTCTAAGATTCACTCGTGCCAATATACTCAGTTTAATGGTAAAATAACAATTTTACTTTCAGACAAAATATTTTTTTTTGAATTTTCTACTTTAAACTACTCTAAAGAGTTTTTTGGTACCTTTTGAGAATATTTGAGTAATTGTTGGTACTTATTAGGGTACGTGTATGGTTATGTCATTGTATGCTTGGGTTGTGTATGGGTATGTCAGGGTACCTTTGGTATGTGTTGTGTTTGTATGTTTTGGTAAAACAGTTCCTTTTATAGAATGGGAAGTTAAATAAAGTTTGGCTTGGGTAACCTTATGTAGGATATGGGTATGTGTTTTACGATTAGATATTACTCAGTTATTTTAGGAAAACATTTAATATTACAAAATTATGGGTAATGATACACAATTAGAAATTTTCTTAACAAGGACATTTTCTCTCATTTAGTTAATACCATTTCGAAATGATCAGAAATGTTACAGTCATCCAAGACACTTATTCCTTTCACACAAAATTGGTTGAATACCATTCCCTAAAAAATTTGTAATTTTTTTAAATGAAGAAAATTTCAAAAAAAAAAATTTTTTCGAAAATAAAATTCCAAATTTACCTTTAAACTGAGTATATTGGCACGAGTGAATCTTATAGAAGTTGTTCAATAAGTGTTTTTTCGTGGTTAAAAAATTTTCGGGTATTTTCGATTTTCGGGTATTTTCGGGAATATTTGATAGATTCTTTGAAATATTTTGATAATCATTTTTTTGATTTTTTGATTTTGGTTTTCATTTTATTTTTTGAATTACGTAACCTTTTTCGTTCGATCAAATAATTTTTTCGAATGATTGATATTAAACTCCAATTCAAAATTTTGAACATCACAGAAACACCAAAATTTAATTTTTTTGAAAAAAAAAATCTTATTTAATCAATTCTAGAAGAGATACTAACTTAGAACCATTCACTTTTTGAAATATTCACAATTGTTTATAATTTACAATACTCAGAAAAGAAAAAAAAAAATAATTATCAGGACTAGTAAATTATCGGTGTGTTAAAAATTTTGGTGAGAGGATTTATTGTTAAGGGTTGATTGTAAAAAGAAACAAAAAAACAATTAATCTGTTAAAGAGAGAATTTTGAAGTGACTAAATTTGTTTAAATTCTATTAGGAATATTGATCGATCAAATGGTAAGATACCATCAACTAAATTTTATTTTTTGGGTTCTTCTTTTTTGAAGAACCTAACTTTAACCTAAAATCAACCGTTCGAAAAAATTATTGATCGAACGAAACAGGTTACGTAATTCAAAAAATAAAATGAAAACCAAAAAAACTAAAAGACGAAAAAATGTTTTTCATATTTTAGAAAAATCAAAATTACTTCCAATTTGAATGAAACTGTATTATTGTGATTGTTTTGAATATTTTGACTGTGTGTAAAAAATTGAATTTAGTTAAGGTTAAAGTTGAGTTCTTTTAAATCGAATAACTTTTTTATATTGAGTTTTATTTAAAAGTTGTAAGAATTTCTTTTTCCATTTTCTTTGTATCAATTTCTATATTTCAAAATAACAAAAAAAAAAAAAAAATAATTCTTAATTTGATAGTAATTGATCCATTAATCACATTTTTTACATTTATCTTTTTTTCGATGTGTAATATTCTATTTATTTTATTTTACGACATTTGAATATTTTTTTAGGAAATTTGTAAAAGTTTGAAATTTGAAAAAATTGTTACTAGATTTACATTTTAAATAATTTTATATTTTTTTTTTGAAAATTTTCATTTTTTATAATTTTGGAATATTTCAAGGGGTGCTGTAAAGTGATGGAAAATGTCTAGTTTTTTTCAGAATTTACTATTTTATATTAATTTTTAATAATTTAAGTGTATTCTTTTGTCATATTTTAAGTTACTCTTTATTGCCCTAATCAAAATTTAATGATTTGATTAATGTTTGATAATTTTGTGTTTCTTCATTTTTTTTAATAAATTTTCATTTTCTCATATTAATAATATATTTAATTTGGAATAAAATAATTAAGAATACTTATTATTATTATTTTGGAGTTTTTATTTCTATTTTTTTTTTTTAATTCTTTCACCAATTAACACATTTTAAAAAGAGTGCATTTCTACTGATTGAATAATGTTAACAAATTTTGTTTCATTTATAACGAAAAAGCACTCATATTAGTAATTGAATGTAGTATTCAACCAACCACTTTTCATCATCAAAAATTTTTTTGAAATTTTTTGTAGATGATCTTTTAACAACTTTGCAATGAAATTAAAGAGATAGGAAGGATTTGTGATATTACATTAAAATGATTTTAAATACGATATTATTTTTCCAGTATCGGTATGATTTTGTATTTAATTGTTCTCATCTTTTTATTTTATATTTACTATTGTGGAAAAAAAGTCGAACACGTTATTTAATTGTGAGCATTAATAGAACTTGAAAAGGATGAACTCACAGGAATCACAGTTATTACAGAAATCGCAGAAATCTCAGAAATCACAGAAATCGCAGAAATTGCAGATATGAGAGAAAAAAACAGAAACCTGAAAATGAAAAAGTAAAATCAGAATTAAAAGAAGAAACAAATTAACTCTAAAGAATGATACACCCGATTAGTAATTATTCAATTGAACCAATAAAATCAATTTAGATCTACTTTTTTATTCAGAATTATTTACTTCTTTTCTTGATCTTAAAAATAATCAAAATTTTCAAGGGATTTTTTATAATGGGTAAATCAAAGAAAAACTTTGATTAGAAGATAATATTTGAAAAAACTGTTATTATGATTAATACTTGGTCTTCTCTTTTATCCTTTATTTGTTTCTTTTATTAGACTGATACAACTTTCAGTTTTCCTTTTTTGAGTTGATTTCTGTAAGTCCATATTTTTTATTTTCAGGTTCTATTAATGTTTACAATTATAAAACACGTCTCGCTTTTTTTCCAAGACGTTAATGTTACTGATAAATTCAAATAAAAGTCTGAAAATTTTTATTTCTTTTTTGATTTGATAAATTTTTGAAGATAATTTTAAATAAAGATTTTCAAAAGCTTTAATCAATGTAAATGAAAAGAAACTTTATAAAAATAATTGATCTTCAAAATATTCTGAGTCAAGAACAATTCTAAAAGTAGAATTATTCAATTTGATAAAATGAAAAAGAACTAAAATTGTTTTTATATTTTGAAAAATTTATCAGTATTTCGTTCTTGTTGCGGAGAATAAAGAATTTGAAAAACTAATTTTGTTGATAAATGTGGTAGAAAAAGTGATAATTATTTTTTCAATTGCCTTGAAAAAGAATCTGATTTAAACAATAGTGTGTAAAACTTTTCAATTGGAACACTCTTATAGATTAATCTCCGAATACCGGTATTTGGAATTTAAAATGGATAAAATTTCAGCTGATTATTCTTTTTTCGATTCAAAATTGCTTTCATTTTAAGTTCTAGGTTCTCTAAACGTATACCAAATAAATTTAAAAACAAGTACCAAATCAATAAATATAGAGAACAAATTACAGTCTATTGCTTTGGAATTTAATATCAAAAAAAAAAAAAAAGATCAGGAAAATGAAGTGGACATTGTTTCCCATTTATTAGTCAAATACCAGTAAGTAAAATTGGTGTTGAATTGGATTAGAAAGATTTTTCAAATCTAAAAGTTCAATGTTAACAGCATGGTTAATAAATTACAAAACAAAAAATTTTGAAAGCCCCTTTATTTGGATTAACAAAAAAGAATTAGCCTTGGTTTGACAATCTTTGTTCTCTATTTGATTCCCCATCAAGTATCACTAATATTTAGTTTTCGCAAACAGTGAGTTTACTAAGGTAAAAACTCGAGTTACAACTCTTGGTTGTATTTTATTTTGTTCTACAATTCTTGCAAACAATGGGGAAAATCAAATAAATTAAAAAAAATTTAAGATTTGATTCGCCTAACCAATAAAAGGAATTTGTATTGTAGGCAATTCAACCCTAAGGTTTTTTGAACATTAATTTTTAAAAGAAAGGATCCCGATTTTTTTAATGATTAGATTACTTTTGCTCTTCTGATGGAAAGGTACAAGATCTCTTTTTTTTTTTTAATTTACTTTTTTTCATTTTTTTTTTTGTTTTCGATTTTTTAGAGACCTAATTCGGATTAAATCCTTTGAAGAACAATGAAAAAAACACCCAAATTAACTTTCAATTGCAATGTGAGAAAAAAAAAGGAAAAAAGTTTTTTTTGTTTGAATAAAAAAATTAAAAAGGTTTTTTTTTGGAAATTCTGTGGTTATTGTCAAATAGAGATTTTGAAAAACAAAAAATTTTGTTGCAGGTAATTTTGCTGAAAGTGTAAACAAAATACAAGAGATATAAGATTATGCAAATAAAAAATCATTACCTTGTTGTTTTTGGCTTTCTTGATTGTTTTTGTTTTCATTTTGTTTTGTTTCTTGGTTTGGATTCGAATTCTTATTTTCAGGTTGACTTGCTTGAGACATTTTCTTTTGATATAAAAAAGACGATTTTCAAATGGAATAAAATGAAAGATGATTTGGAAATTTTTGAAACAACCAATTCTATTATGAATGTAAATTCAAATGAAATCCAGTAAAAAGAGTTGACTAAACTCTTTTGTTTCCGAAATTAATTTATTTTACAAGTTTTCTTAAAACAGATTTTTGCTGGTATTCCAAATTCAAATTGAAAGAAATTTCACTTCCTTTTCCTTTTCCTATGTCCAATTCTCCTGAAGAAAATAAATTATCAAGGAAAGATTGAACTAAGGGATATTCGATTTTATTTTTTGGGCTTTTTTTAGGTGATACGTTGTTATTGTTAAATTCAATTTTTTGGTATCCTACTTATTAAATAAACAACCTAAATGATAGATTCGAAGAATTGTATAACCAGAACAAGATGAAGAGAAATATTATCCAATTTAAAATACAAATAACTTTGTCAAATTGGTTTTAGCCTTTTGTTTTCTTTTGTTTTTCAGAATCAACTAGAGGTTTTTTTATGACTTATCATGTTTACCTTGATCTATTTTGTGTAAAAAGGAATTCACAATCAAAAAAAAAATGAATGGATAGAAGAAAAGGAATGAAAGTATAAAATTACAAATGTAGTTATTTAAGAGATTAAATTAATTCAGTCAAAAACTTTATGTGTAAATAATTAATATTTTTAGATGTTTGAGTCAAGCTCTCTGACAATATGTTATTTACCTCAAGTCAAAAATCAAGTTTTAATGATAACTATTTGGGGAAAAAAGTTCAACCCGAGTTTTAATTGGTAGGACTTTATATAACCTGAAAACAAAGTTTAATTAAAAGAAGAAACAAATTAACTTCAAAGAATGATACACTACATTCTTTTATTTTTAATTAAGCCTATAAAACCAATTGGAATCTTCTTGATTATGGAAATCAGTTATAATAGTTTTGGTCATCTCCAAAATAATTCAATTTTTTAAGGGACTAATCCCTATTAAATTTTTTTGCTTGATATATAATAAGGATTGAGAAACTTTTTTGCCAATTACTTAGATTTGAAAAAACGTGTTTATTTTCAATATTAAATATATTTCTAGATAAGGAATCCTTATTTAGAAATTGATCAAAAATAAAATAATAGAGACTAGGACCTTAACAAAATTTTTAAATAATGAGAGAACATTTAATAAAAACCCTTATCAAAAGATCACAATATAAAAGAAGCTATTATATTTTTGACTACATTCTTTCTTGAGTTATCTATTTTTTATTAATTGATCATACTTTTAATTTTCAGGTTATATGAATGTTCCCAATTAAAACTCGGGTTGTTACTTTTTTCCCCGAACTTTTATATCTTTAACGATGAACCGGATTTACTTTTTTGGAAAAAAATATGACATCTTTATTTCAAGAATAATTCAATTTAATCAAAGAAATAGAAAAAAAAAAGATAATATTTATTAAAAAAATATCAAAAAAAAAGTATATATTGATAAAGTACTTAATACCGATTAATTCAGAAAAAAATAAATTTTTTAAAAGTTTCAATTTCAATTTTATCATAAATTCCGAAATACCCTTTAAAAGTATATTGACATAGAATACTTTGAAGATGAACTAATTTCAAAAACTTACATTACATTTAAACCAATAAAAAGCGGAATTTAAATCTAAGGCAAGATAAATTACAAAATGAATAAAGAAGTTACATTATTCACGCATTTATTTGAATTTATTAAATAAAATATCCAAAAAAAAAAAATAAAATCTCAATAATTAAATTTTTTCAAATATCGAAAAATGAATTTGAATTCAATCAAGAAAACACTTTCAAGATTTTTTATAAAAAAAAACTCAGACAATTATAATAAACCAAATTTCATAATAGATGGGCCACTTTTATGAATAATTTTGAATTGCTTTTGTATCCTTTTGAAGTTTTTCCTCTCACAATGAAAAGTTTTCAAGTAAATCTTTTTTTCTCTTTTTTATTTTTTCGACCGTTTTTTGTTAAAATGGAAAATGAAAATGAAAAATTGGAAAGAAGTAACAGATGAATTAATGAAAAATTTGGTTTCAAATATGAAAAAGAGATTAGATTTAGTTATTCAAATGGAAGGTGAATTGATAAATGGGTTTTTTACTTTTTTAAATTTTCTATTTTTTATGTAATGCTTCTTTCATAATAAATGACCCAATTTTTTTAATTTTTTTTTATACTTATTTTTTTATTTTATTTTGAGATTAAAAACAAATATTTCTAGTGTATAGAACTGAATATTATAATTGTAAATTTTTTATTATAATAGATAAATCCAATTTATAAAAATATTTATTTTCAAAATTTGATTTTTAATGGGCCAATGCTTTTGAAATGAAGTTTATATTAGTGTCAAATTCTCTAAAATTACAATAAATGATCTTATACTTTTGTTTATTTAATTATTTTAGTTCCAAATTTATTTCAATGTATTTTAATGATTAGTATTTTCATTTTAAAGTATGTAGAGGAATCTAGGACAGAGATTTTTATTGAAAAGTATTGTACTTTATTTTCTCCTAAAAAAAGTACAGTTTTTTTTTTTTTTTTTTTTTTTTGAGAAATATATTGGAGAATATATTTTTAAATAAAGAGAAATGTGCTGATTTTAATAGAAAAAAATTTTCACTTATTTTTTTTACCAATTAACAACAACTGATAAATAGTACGCTTTATGAAATATGAAAAAAATTGCAAACTTTTTTTGTAAATGTCTTATATATATATATATATTAAAAACTATTTTTCAAAAATTTTGACTCACTTTATAATGTTAATGGGAGTTGTTTTGTGGGTTTATTCCAGTATTCTTTACAAAAAAATATTTTCCAAATTTTTGGATCAGAATCAATCTTTTTCTTTTTCTTTTTTTTTCTTTTCTTTTTCTTTCTTTTTCTTTTTTTTAAAGATCATGTGGAAAAAAAAAGAGATCTTCGAAAAGACAAATAATCACTAAGAAAATTGAGACTTTGTCATGTCTTTGAAAATGGATTTAATTATTCATAAAAAATCTCGTCTTTAACTTTTTTTCAGTGAAAGCTCAGTAATAAAAAATCCGTAATGCTCATTTCAAAAAATGTTACTCACTTTTTTTTAGTTTTTGGTTTTATTTTTTTTTAATTTTTGGAATAGTAGGTTTTTATATATTTAGAATGACTTAAAAGTTAATTATAAATCATATTTAGTTATTAATTGTTCTTGAATACTAAAGGATATTTTTTTTTCAATTAATTATTTCAGGTGAGTCACAATTTTTGAAAAAGAGTTTATATCGTAAAAATAATTGTAATTTTTTTTTTGATTTTACTCTATTCCTTTACATTCCAATAAATAAACAAAAACTAAACTATTTTTCAGTCAAAGGGTCCGAGTTGTAATAGGTCTAATATATGCGTTTAAAGTGTTTGTATAGATATTAGAAGAAAAATTTTATTTTAGAAATTTTCAAAATTGAAATCATTTTTTTATATTATATTTTACACATTTTTGTTTTTTTTTTTTCGATTTTTTTTTTAAAACATCACTCAGTTGTAAAAAAAATTTTTTATTGCAAGATCAATAGTCACTTGGTAAAAAAGTACTATTCTAAGGTTATTGAAACCATGTAAAGATTGTTGAGAAATCATATTGATTTCTATTGGAATTCTATTCGATCTTTGATCTTGATATTAATTTATTAAATGTGAAAAATTTTCACTTCATTTTTATTTCCTTTTCCAATAGAGACCAGAAATACCAACAAAATTTGTTTGGGGGCAGTATTTCTAAAAGAAAAGTATGGAAAATATAGTGAAAAATGTTTCATATTTATTATTCAAATGCCAGTAGAAGTTTAAAACGAACATTGTTGTTTTTCTCAATAGGGCCTTCTCCTAAGAATTTGAGTTTTTATACGAAAAAGTTATTCTTAGAAAAAATACACAGAAACTCTTCAACATGACTAATCAAAATTATGAAATTTACTGCGCTTGTCGAGAATTTTTTCTCAAAGCTCTTATGGTTAGAAAACTTGAGGTAATAAAGAAAAAATAATAAAAATAAAGTGAAAACAAAAAATCTTTGAAATAGTAAAAAATATATAAATTACGGCACTCAGTGCCCCCACTCTGAGAGTCGTCGAATACTCATTATTAATCACTGAATGTAAAATTTTATCTATAATCAATAAACTTTCTATCGTGTTTTGACCCCCCCCCAAGACGTGGATAGTTTCTATTTGGTACTGAAAATGATAAATTTATTTTATATATAGATATTAATTATTTTTCTTCTTCTCTTTTTTATTTGATGATTTTACTTTAATTACTCCTTTCTATAAATAAATAAATAAAGAATTTGAGTTTTTCAATTTTTAAGAAAGTTTATTGATTAATTAGTTTTCTTTCAGACGTATATCAACAATTCTTTGATGTCTATTATTCTGTTTATTTCTTATTTGTTCTTCAAAGATCAATTATATAAAATAATTGATATTTGAAAAAAACGTTTTTTTTTGGATTCCCCTTTGACTGAAACAGAGTTTATAAAGGTGTTAAGAAATTCAAAGATTAAAAAATTTAAAAAGAAAAAAAAACTAAATCTTAGCAGAAATATCTTTGGCTGTTGTAAATATTTTTTTTTTATTTTAAAAAGTAGAAAAAATAGAAATATATAACTGAATATATAGATCAAAAAAATTTTATATATTTAAAATGAGTATTTTTAAATAAAAGTATCATAGAATAGTATAGTATGTGCTTTAAAAGAAAGAAGAAAAACAAAATTAAACTGTAATTTCAGTATCTTTTAATCTTCCAGAAATAATAATTTGCATTGGTACTAATTGTGTTATTAAGAATCTAAAAGTACCAAAATGCGAAATAACATCTTCGCCTAAGAATATAATTATCCATTGATAATAGGTATTTAAATTAACTCTCTTTGTTCCCCCAACTTCTGTACCTCTGCTTATAAAATCATCAACTCTTTTCTGTTGTTCAGACGTTAACGATGGATTCGCTTGAGAAATCCCATCTAACAAACCACAATATGCAGAATAAGCTTTGTTGTTTATTATAAATTCCCAATCTTCTGAATTTATAATATAATCTTTCTCACGTGTCTGTGAATCTGGAAGAAACATAGAGCTTAAAAATGATAAGTTCTCATTCAAGCCTGTTAAATAGGATGCCGATCTCCAGAGCCCAAGTCCACCTGCCGTGATTGGGAAATAAAGCAATGCTTTGGGGAATTTGCCTTCGAATTGAAATCTCTTGCGGATGTTTTGGATTAGTTCAGTATCAAATCTGTTTCCATTAAATAATTTTTTCTCAATTTCAATTGCAATTTTCCCAATATTTGGTAAATGGTCTCTGCTAATTTTAACCATTGGCGCCATTAAAGAGATATAATATTTGATAAAGATATTAAATAAATTGACCTTGGTGACTATCGGGATATTTTTTTTGTTAATTTTTTCTTTCAACCAATCTACAGATTCAAATAATTTCTTTTTATTGATTATGAATGTTCCTATTACTTCTGAAAATATTAAATATCCCCATGTTACAGAGTTTTCTGGCAAAGGATAATTTAATAACTGTTTCAAATTATTGACAACGTCTGATTTGCTCTTCTCCTTTTTTGAGACCAAGACATTAAATCCCAACTTGTCCAAATTCAATTCCATACCTAACTTTTCACAAAAGATTTGAATCGCGTTGTACGCCTTAGATATTTTAATTTGACTATTTGAACATATATACATATCATCCACACATCGGATTATTCGAATTTCAGATTCATTGTAAACATAGATTTCTAACAATGTCATAATTAATTCAGATAATGTATTTGATAATGTATAATTCATTGGCAACCCATTTAAACTTTTTTTAATAATAAATTCTTCTTCAGTCTCTTTTTCCTTTTCCTTTTCTTCTTCTTTTTTTTCTTCTTCTTCTTCAATTTCAATTTCTTTTTCATTTAAATCATTGAGCTTTTTAGCAGGGATTTTAAAAGGTATTTTTAAAAATTTAAGGATCAGCCTGACGACACTTGAAGGGAAGCCAACTAAATGTAAAATTTTTGCAACCACTTGATGATCGAATTGATCAAAATAGTTTTTAAAATCAATTCCAAAGACATAATAATTCAAGTCAGGGTTAATTTCTTTGCTTGCCGTTATTTTGGCATTCAAAAGCTGGATGATCCTGTGGAAATGTGTAATTGTTTTACCTGAACTTTGCATATTATAATCAGTTTGGCTAGAACTACCAAGCGAACTTTTCAAGAGGCCCATGAATAAATCCGAATAAACACTGTGGTTTTTTTTAACCGTCGAGTTATAATAGGAATAATAACTTTCTCTATTTGTTTTATGATTTTTTTGTTTGACAATTTTGTCATCTTTGATTTCGATTCGACGGACAATATTTGACGTGAAGCACGACTTTAAACTGTACCCAATTCTTTCGCCGATAATGTTCCATAGCAATGTTTGGTACAGCCCATAATCGATATAAGTTCTGAATTTGGTTTTGATCCAGATGGTTCTTGTTTGAAGGTATGATGTTTCCAAATTCCAGTCAACAGATTCCAAGTTCTCTAAAGAAATGGTCAGTGCGCCGGCGTATTCGTTTAGTAAGACGGTGTCTTTTAATGTCTTGATCGCAAGCTTTCTGTTCCTGAGGCAATGCTTGTAACTTGAAGTGATTTCGTTCAGATGCTGCTTCACTTCTTCCTGCATTACCTTTTGTGTGATTCTGCTTGGCAGATCGAGCAGCGAATATTTAATGTCGTTGAATGATTTTTGGAGATCTTTTTTCTTTGTTAGCTCCCGTAAAAAGCCCAAATCGGGCTCCTTGAATTGTTTGTTGTTCAGCCACTTTTTGATCGCACCTTGCTCGCAATTAGACCTTTCTTCTTCATCATGGATTTTTAAATCTTCGTTGCTTGCCCACTCTTCCAAAAGATCACTGAAAAAGGTCGCATAAACTGCTCTTCTTTTGCCTTGTTCTAATTTGTTGAGCAGATCCTTCTCCATTTTCTCTAATTTGTTTTCAATTTTGGATCCAATCGAAACCTCAAATTGAATTGGTTTCAAATTTGGTAAATCCTTATGAAGCGGCACCTGTGCAAATGTTGCACTTTCCAAACCTCGAACTAAAAGTCTGATCCTTTTCATAGTGCTTTTTTGATTTTTGATCGTTTTTAATATTCTGTCATAATGCTTCAATAATTTGATACGTTGCAAAGATGACTCTTTTTTTTTAATGTTTGCAATAAATTGGTTTTCACTCATTAAAAATGCTTGTTTTTGATAATTAGGGTTTTTGGTAAAATAATAAAGAAATTGATCTTGATAAAAAAAATGATTGTAGTTTATTTTTTTTTTGTTTTTCTGTTTTTTTGTTCTTTCTTTTTATTGTTCGTGTTATTGATTAAACCCAATTGGTTTTTACCTTAAACAGCTTTTTTGGAAATAAAAGAATTCTCTTTATTTGGTGACTCATTTTATTTTTTACACAATAGAAGCTTTGATATCAGAACAAAAATAGAAAAAAAAAAATCCAAAATAGTACATAGAATTTAGGGTGAATTCTAAATACGAAATTCATTTACCTAACAAAGACCTATCCTCATTTGAATGTGATGAGTAATTGTGTTATTTTACATTCACTTTTCCAAAAGAATTTCCATTATGGAGAAATTGGAGAAAAAATTAATAGTTTGTCAGGTAAAGTATCACAGACAAAAAAAAAAATCATCCAGAATAAACTTTATTTCAAAATCTTACACACAGCTAAAAGTTCCTGAGCAACCACAATTATAACAATTTCATTCAAATTGGAAATAATTTTGATTTTTTGTAAAATATTAAAATCATTTTTTCATCTTTTTAGTTTTTGTTTGCATTTTATTTTAAATTTTTTGAAATACGTAACTTGTTTCGTTCGATCAAATTTTTTTTCTTTACGATTGATATTGTGTTAACGTTGAGCTCTTTCGAAGAGAAGAACCCAAATAAAATTATTTGTAGTATCTAACTAGTTGATCGATCAATATTCCTCATTGAATTTAAACAAATTTACCAATATATTTTTTTTTTCTTGTTTTCGAAAACTAAATAAAGATACAAATACTTCTGATGACTATGTCTATTTTAGATACTCTTTCAATGAGAAGCCACAAATTTAGTCACTTCAAAATTCTCTCTTTAACAGATTAGATGAGGTTTCATCTAACCCTTAACAATAAACCAACCAATATAATTTTTCTGTTTTGCTCACTCCAAAATTTTGAAAACACCGATAATTTCGGTATTGATAATTATTTATTCAATTTGTGTTATGTGAGTATTGTATTTATAAACAATTTTGAACATTCCAATTAGTGAATGGTTCTAATTTGGTATTTTATCCACTATTAATTAAATAAGATTTTTTCTTCAAAAAAATTGAATTTGGATATGTTAAAAATTTTGATTTGGAGTTTATTTATCTATTTTTTTTTTCAATCTATAATTTTTCAATTTCAAGATATGGTATTCTTTTTTAATTATTAACCTTTAAAAAACAAAAAAAAAATTAAAAAATAGATTATTGTTGTGGAAAAAAAGTTCAACACAGTTTTTAATTGGGAACCTTACTGAAAATGAAAAGTTAAGATCAATGAAAAAAAGAATAAATAAATAAACAAAGACAAAATGAAGTATTCAGCACAATAACAGTTTTTTTAATACTATCTTTTGGTATTGGTTTTTCTTTGATTGATCAATTATTAAAAATTTGTTCAAAAAATTGACTATTTTTGATATCTCCAAAACTACACAATTATTTTCGATACATCAAGTAGATTTAAATTGTATTTGTTGTGTTGATTGAAAATAATATAATTGATTGTTATTTGAAGTTAATTGGTTTCTTCCTATTATTGATTTTACTTTTCATTTTCAGTAATGTTCCCAATTAAAAACTGTGTTTAACTTTTTTTTCAGTTTCACTTTTTTTCCAAAACAGTTATGTTTTGGATCTATGAAAATTTTAGAAAAAAATGACTATAAGGGAATATCAACTAGAAGTTCAAATTTGAAAACATTTCAAACTTGTAAAAGCAACTTTATAAAATAATTAGAACAGCTTGTGGGTATATTATTTTGTATTTATTAAATTTGAAATGGAAATAATGTAATATTTAAAATCAAATTTTGTCTTTATTCTGGGTGAAAATAGTGAAAAGTATTGGAAATATCAAAAATACCTTATTTTTCTTTTTTTAAAGAAATTTTCAAGGGTAAATTTAATTGAGATTATGGAATGTTACCAAGGGCGTTTTAATCAACAATTTCACTCTTTTCACCTTGGAAGATTGTCCTAAACAACAATTTCCCGTTTTTAAAAATCAGCTCATTCTTCTCTAGATTTGAAAAGTTCTTCTTCGTAAAGGATTAGTAACCTCAGTATATTCTACGGTGGTGTAACAAGTTTTTTATTGTAACTTTGAACCATTAAAAAGTTTAACCAATGTTTATTTATTTTTTTATTGTACAAATCAAAGAAACATGCCAAAAGATGTCAACAGCATATATACAAGAAAATCGGGAAAATTATTATTTTTCAAATTTGTTAAAATTTTCCCTTTTTTACAAAATAGTCAATTATATTGAAATATATTAACTGTAGGTCTTAAAAAACCCCTTTCACGTTGTTTAAGGTAGGTTTAGATAGGTTAGAACGTTTTAGAGAATTTTGGCAAAGAATTTGAAAATAAAAATAAAGAAAAGACCAATTAGAGTTATGAAACTTGTTTTATGTCGAAAATTTTGATTCCACTTAACTTTGATGGTAAAAATAGGGTTTTGAACAAAATTTTAATTATATTTAGAATTGATATTTTTTATATTTTGAATTTTCTACAAAATAAGAAAAAAATAACACTAATCGAAAAATGATCTTTTTGATTTTTCCTCCCATAATCGTTAAAAACCATTAAAAGCTTATAAATAAACCCCTTTCCAAAAGTTTTGACAAGCTCGAAATAAAAAAATAGACAAATAAACTCAATTTATTATTTTTTTCCAAACAGAATATAAAACCACATTTAAGGAACCAATTATTATTTTTTTTATAAGTAATCAATTTCATACAAATAAAAGAAAAAAAAATAATAAAAGAAAAAAAATTGATAAATGAGTCCAAAATAAGGAAAGGAGTAGAACAAAAAATGCATTGATAAAATATTTGAAATTGAACCAACAATTGACGACCGATCAAATGTTAAGATACCACCTCCCAATTGTATGTGATTTTTTAATTTAAAAAACTCAACACTAACTTTCTATCAACCATTGAAAAATTTTTTTTTTCAGATCGAACGAAACAGACTACGTAACTGGAAAAAGGGAAATGAAAACAAAACAATAATAGACAAAAACAAATGAACTAGTTGGTAAAATCCAAATTATTTGGAAATTTATTATAAAGTGGAGTATTATTATTCTTTCAACTCTTTAAATTGCGTCCAAATTTTTGAAATTTAGTTTTTATAAATATATATATATATATATATATATCACAGGTATGAAGATTTTTTTGATGTAATGAAAGGCGTTTGCGCACGCGTAAAAATCGTTTCTCTGATATATATATATATATATATATATATATATATGATATATTTTTCTGAAGGGTACAACGAAAAAAAAACACGCATTCAGGGGTTAAAAAGACATATAAATATGATTAAAAGTTTTTTTCAAAAAAAAAAAAAACGTTTTTAATTTGCATCTTTATTTATCTTAGACATCTTAAAATCTTTAATAATCGAAACTATAAAAAATCATAAAATAAAAGATAAAAATAACTAAAATAATAGTTAGAATGTTTTATTATATATAATTAATTTAGTTTGTTATCAAAAAAGTAATTATCAAAAAATTTTGAATAAAAATTGATTTTGATGTAATAAAAGACTTGTTAAAAATAAAATTTTATGATCGATCACAAAAAAATTTAGAAGTTTAAACAAAAAAAAATTATTAATTAAATACTAATGATTGTAAATCGTTTATGTCAGATACTTTAATTTAACCATTCTCCACTTGTGAAAGGTAGTTTCTAATTATTATTTTTTGGTTAATCCATTACCACTTGTAATTTTTAAGTAAATATGCATTATAATAGAATAGGTAAATTTAATAAAGTAATAATATTATAATTCTTAAAATTAAAAAAAAAAGTTAAAAGGATTATTACTTAGGTTGACACAGATTTAGAATTTGTTCCCACAGTTAAACAAAGAAATATTTTTTTAAAATGTTGAAAGTGAAAATTTTGGATAAAAAACCAATAAAAGAATTTATAGAGAATTTTGACAAAAGTTAAATAATGAAAAATGAAATTATTTTTTAACATAACTTAATAATTACTCAAAAGGAAATAAAAGTTAAGGAATAATACATGTGACATGGATTAATTAAAAAAAAAATTAGATGTAAAAATGCTTTTAAATTTACAAATAAAAAATAATTAAGTAAATTAATTTTCTTGTACAAAACTTGAAGCAGAGTTGATATAATTAAAATAATTACTGATCACATTTTACAAATTTAGTAATTGTGAAAAAAAAATTATTTTTTATGATAATAATTTACAACAATTTTTTTGTGATCAATAAAAAATTATATTAGGAGATATAATAATATTACTAAAAAAATTGGTGAGCTGATCTAATTTTCAAAAGGTAAAAAAGTGAAATTTTGAACACTTTTCCACCCCAAATAGTAAATTTTAAAAAAAAATAAATTCTTTTTCGCAGTGTTTAAAGAGTTTATAATTTTCAAGAGTTTCATACGAAAGACCTAATTTGTTTTATTTTGGCATTTCTAAAATAGAAAATCAAAATATTTTCAGAGTTTAAAATACCCCCTCCCACCACAACCACTTAAATGTTTAATCACAAATTTCACATTGATTAACAATACTTTTAAGGCAATTACCTCCTTCCTGATTTTTAAAGTTTTTTTTGCTCCCTTTTTTCATTGTTTTTTTAGTTTTTTCGTTTTCGTTTTTTCACATCCCAGAAACGAAAAGTATGATTTCAAAAGAATTCGAGAACTTTTTCAAAAACCAAAGAACGAAAAAAACGGATGAAACGAAAAAAGCATGTAAAAAAGTCGAAAAAAAGTGATTTTTTAAATCTTTCGCTTTTTTCAAACGAAAAAACGTATGACCTGTGAAATATATATATATATATATATATATAGAAGAAAATATTAAAGAAAATCTTCAAAAATATTAAAAAAACAATTTGGGTAATTTTGAAATTTAATAATATACCCAGAAATACAGTTCTTATAATAAATTTGAAAAGAGAATTAAGAAGATCTTGAAGATTAAATTCTAATTTTTAGATACCAAAATGAGAATAAGAATTTTTGTACTTAAATTTGAATATATATAAGTTTTTATTAAAGGAAATAATCTCTATTAATTTTTTTTTGCCTAAATTTAATAGTTAATTGCAAATTTTTTGCCAATTATTAAGATTTGAAAACCCCTGTTTATTTCTAATATTAACATATTTCGAGCTAAGGTATCGTTATTCAGAAATTGGTCAAAAAAAATAATAGAGACTAGTCCCTTAAGAGACTGGAAAACTATAAAACAATCTACTTGTAAATTTAATATCGAAATAATAAAAATATATAGTATACGGTAATTGAAAAACGGGTAAAATCTGATTCATACAATACCAAACCCACTATTAATACTATTTTCAGAAATGAATTCTGACTTTTAAAAAGTTTGATAAATTTTATTCATTGTTGAAAATGTACAAAATACAAATTATTTCCAAATTATGTAAAAAAAAAAAGAAATATTATTGTATATATATATATATGTAGTATATCATAATAAATTTTTAAAATAAAACTACTAAGTTTTGGAATAATAGTTATAAAAAATATAACTGAATTTCAATACGAAAAAAAACTCCAATAATGATTTAAACTTGAAAAAAAAATAATAATAATTTCTTGATTCATAGAATTGTTAAGAAAAATTATTTTCATTTTATTTTTTAAAAAAATATGTTAGAATACAAAAAAAAACATTGAGTTTCAAATTTTCTAAAATTATTTTTTTGAAATGTGTTTAATTCAACTTAGAAAGCAATATGCATACTATTAAATTTTGATTATTTCTATCCAAAAACTAAAAAAATACTCTTAATTATTTGAGCGTTTCAATCCAAGGTTACGAGTATGAAGAATTTTTAAAGATTCATAAACAAATAAAATTATTTATTATCAATAATTTCCCTAAAAACAAAAAATTACCAAATATTCGCAAATAATTAAATTTTAATAATATAAGTTTGTTATTTATTCTCTTAATATTGGAAAAAGAACATCAATAATTATTTAAATTTCAAGAAATTATTAATGAATTATTGTAAATAACATAAGGTGCCATTTTATTTAATATTCAATAATGGAAAAATTAGTTTAGTTTAATTATTAATGGTTTGACACCAAAAATAATTTATTTTCAAAAAAAGGTATTTTCAACGAGTTAAATATAAAGTTTTCTATTCATAGAGTGATTAAACAAAGTTTTTTTAATTTTATTCATTTTTTCTATTATTGGGTAAAAATACAATAAAATGAAGAATAGAAAACGTATATTATGCTTATATAAAACCCATTAAGATAAAAATTTGTAAAAAATTTGTAAAAAAAATATCAAAGAAATCTTTTTTTTCTTATATATAAAATCCTTAGGTATACTACCCCGATATATTTGGGGAAAAAAATAAATTCCATAATTAAAATAACCTATATAGGTTTGGTAAATATACATTCCAAATAAAGTATGGCGTATTTTATTTATTATTTCTTGCAGTTTTTAAAAATAAATTTGAAAGAAATGATTCTAAAAGTTAAAAATGTTAAGTCATTATACTGAAAAATTTTTTTTAAATTTATTTTCTATTGTTTTTTATTTTTTCTGACCTAATTATCTCTTTTTTTATGGAGAGACCTTAATTGGTCTCTAAAATACCATTTTTATATTATAAAAGAGTCGTCATCCTTAATATCTGATGTTAATAAAACTTTCTATTTAATTTTTTTCTGAATTCCAAAATATCTTTTTAAAATCAGATCTCTTTTTTTTCAAAAATTAAATAAATTCTACTTAAATTTAACTTTACCTCTTCCTAAGAAGAATTTTTCTCACCTAAAATTCAATTTTTTCCACACAGTTAAGATGTTTCAAACATTTATAATAATAGAATTTCATTCAAATTGGAAATAAACTACATTTTTTTCAAATATAAAAATCTTTTTTTCAGATTATCTTTTTTTGATTTCATTTTTTTTTTTTAGTTTTACCTAATCTTCTTTCCTTCGATCATTGTTTTTTTTTTCAATTTATATTATTTTAAAGTTGAGTTGTTCAAAAATAGAGATAATCAAATAAAATTAGTTGGTAGTATCTAAACAATTTGATCGATCAATATTCCTAATAGAATTTAAACAAATTTACCAAAGTATTTTTTTGTTTTTCCCATTTCCAAAATTTTTAACATTTTTGATTTATGAATATTTATAATTATTTATTTTTTGTTTTGCGAGTATTTTAATATATAAACAAATGTTAACATTTAAATTATTGAATGTTTTTGGTCCCACTTAATTATAGACCCATTTCCATAAACAAAACACTCCCAAGATTTTTTCTTAAATTATTATATGCTGGGATACAAGATTCTTGGGACATAGTATCAAAAAAACAATTTGGATTTAAGAAAAAATTAGATACACGGATTGCTGTTTTGAATTTATTATATAAATATAAAAAAATTATAGAAAAAAACAAAGAAAAATGAAAATGTATATATAGTTACAATTGATATTCAAAAATGTTTTGACTCTATTCATCATTCATTGATTTATCACTCAATTAAAAAAATTTATCAAAAAATGAAATTTTAAAAATGTTTCTACTTGCTTATTACTCAAAGGAAGGAATAGGTTTTTACCAAGGAGATCCATTATCTCCTCTATTATTTGGTTTTATTTCTCATTTTCTTTTAGAAAAAATCAATTCACTAGCAATACACGTACAGATGTTTGCTGATGATTTGATATTAATAATGAAAGGATCAATGATTGAAATAAATTATCAATTACAAAAAATATATAAAATAATAAAAGATTTTGGAATGAATCCAAATGATGATAAAACAAAAAAAAACCTAATACCAAAAGAAATTTTATATCTTGGTATTTGGTTAGATAAAAAAACTCATCTAAAATTTAACTTTGATAAGGTCAATAATAATTTTGAAAAAAATCCTACATATTTTTTAAAGAAAGGAATTTTTCTAATGGGTTAAAAATTCAATTCTTTAAAGCCGTTTTACATAGTCAACTATTATATGGGTTGGAGATATTTGACTTTACAGAATCCGATTTCAAAAAAAATTGATATTTGGATTAATAAGAAAATCACAGAATCGCTTTTAATAAACCCACATTCCCCAAGACTTATCTATAAAACTGAAGCAAAAATTGATTTGGCAAGAATCACAATTTACAAAAAGAAAATTCAAATTAATTCAAAAATTAAAAATTTTGGGATTTGATAAATTAATAAATCTTCTCCCCTTCAGAGAAAAAGAAACAGAAAACATTAATTGGAAAGCTCGAAATTTAAAAAGAATTAGAATCTGAACTCGAAGTTTACAGAATTAATCAATTAAAAAAATAATCCAAGTTGGAAAGTACAAAATTATTTGAAAATAATTTTGATACAGGGTAATATTAACAAACAGCAAAAATATTTAAAATGGAAGGGTTCAACTTCTATTCTAAAGTTAAGAAATTATACAAATTATCTTAATAGATATTCTTATTTTATGAACAAAAATAAATCACAATTTTGTCAATTGTGTAAAATAAATAAAGATTTGGATATCATTGAAGATTTGGATCATTTTCTCTGGAACTGCCCAGCCTATGAAAATAATCGGAAAATCTGGATTTCTGAATTAGAAAAAAATAATTTTTCACTTATTTTAAATAATAAGAATATTTATAATATTATTAATAAACAAGATTCAATATCTTTATTAGCTTTAGTAGATAATAAGAGTATGTTTGAATCTATTATACGATTTCTAAATTCAAGTTTAGGAATTCGGGCAAACAAGAGGAATTCTAAACTCCTCCCTTAAATTACAATAAAAAAAAATTATTGAATGTTTTTAATTTGGTATTTCTTCTTGATTTGATTAAAGAAGGTTTTTTTTTTTTTTTCACAAATCGAATTTTGGAATGTTTGACTCTTTGAATTCGAGTTAAGTTAAAATTTATTTTCATTTTGATTTCAAAAGTAGATTTTTTGTATCCAAATATGTCAATTAGTTCTTTTTTATCCTTGATTAATTTTTTTTTCGTATTTCTTTGAATTTTCATTTCTTTTTTTCTTTTGGTCGCTTTGGAGCATAATAACACTTGTTGATTTTACATTTGTTATAATATTATTATTCACATAATTATCACTATTTCTAGTTCAGGTTTATTACATTTATACTTCAAAGTTGAAAAATATCTTTCTTAAATTTGTCTCGAAAAGTAAATTAGTGG
Source organism: Anaeramoeba flamelloides (assembly GCA_027625915.1). Taxonomy (NCBI): domain Eukaryota; family Anaeramoebidae; genus Anaeramoeba; species Anaeramoeba flamelloides. Next base: position 3,941,384 of record JANTQA010000008.1, read on the forward strand.
CTAAATTAATTAATTTAAAAAAAAAAAATTTATAATTAGCCAATAGATTTTTTTGACAAATTATTTCTGAAATATTGGAAATAGATTGAAAATTACAACCTAACTTTTTAGAATAAGAAGCTACAGTAATATATTCATTGGGCTGTTATATTGATGAGTAACAAGTTAAATTTTTCTAATTAAAAAATATAAAAAATAGTAACTTTTGAGGTTCTAAATATTAATTTTTAAATTCTCGAATAATATTATTTTGGGTTTCTAATTTTAGATTTTGAAATGGGATTAAAAAAAAAAATTCCAAAAATTAAGATTTCTAATTGTTATTCATTCGGGAAAAATCTATTAATTTATTAAATCAATGAATATTTATCAAAGATTTTGTAGTGTCATTTCAACCATAGAAAACTAGTAGCATTTACTTTCAATTCCAAGATACTTTGTTTTTGGACAAATGTATATTAACACTCGACCCTAAAGATCTAATAATAATTATTTCTAGGGAGAAAAAAAGAAACGAATTCAATAACCTGTAATATAGAACCCTATTTAGTCTCTTGTTCGTTGTTTTGAAAAACAAATAGCCATCGTTTTTTTGAAAAATCTAACAAAAAGTTCTTCGTACAATAAAAATTTTTCAAGTTCAGGTATTATTTGGCATTGTCAACTAAATTAAATAAAGAATGGTGTTTTTATTTTTTCATTTTTTTATTCAAACACAATTCTGTTTCTTTTTCAAAAAATGAACAAAAAAGAATCCCAAAATAGCCAACAAGAACCCAACTCAAAAAAGAAAAAAAATAGTGGCGAATCAGAAAAAGAAAATTCCGGTTCTAATTCAAACTCTAGTTCAAAATCGAATAGTGATACCACTTCAAGTACCAATTCATATACATCAAGTACAAGCACTAGCGATGATTTGTCAAGTAATAAGGGCACATCTGATAATTCATCTGATTTATTAAGCAGCGATCCCTCTTCAGAAAAACAAAAAAAAAAAAAAAAAAAAAAAAAACTAAAGGAAAAACAAAAAAAAATTAAGAAAGATAAAGACACAACCAAGAGTTCATCTGATTCTTTAAGCAGCGATTCTTCGAAAGAAAGTGACAATAAAAAAAAATTAAAAAAAGATAAAGATAAAGAGAAAGGCGTTGTCCCAGACAGTGAAAATACAAAGGATCAAAAAAAACAAAAAAAAAAAAATAATTTTTCGAATTCTTCTGATACATCGAGTGAATCAACATCTTCATTTGAAACGAGTGACAGCGATTCTAGTGACGAAGATTTAAAAAAAAAAAAGAAAACGAAACAAAAAAAAAAAAAAACAAAAACAAAAACAAAAACAAAAACAAAAACAAAAACAAAAACAAAAAGAAAAGGAAAAAGAAAAGGAAAAAGAAAAGGAAAAAGAAAAGGAAAAAAAAAGAGAAAACAAAGACAATTTAAAAGGGCGTAATCCAAAGCAATCAGGCAAAGTACAACAAAACTTCTTTTATAACCAAAACGAAGATCAATGGATTTTGAAGAAAACCACAAAACATCGAAATTATTTTCGTTCGAGTGAAAAAAAAAAACACAGATCAAATTTAGTAACAACCAACAAAGACTTTGGTTTTTCAAACAAAACCTATTTAAGTCCAAACAGCAAAGGTTCTATGGAAAGAAAAAAAAAAAAATTAACAAGGGTATCTTCATCTGTATTATCTTTGGTATCACAAGAAGGGAAGAGATTAGAAAAATATGAAGCGTATTTATTAATGTCTGATCAAAACCAGTTTACAGACGGAGGCATTTCTTCGTGTACCATTAATGCCATTGAGGCCGGGTTCCGATTATTAGGGAAGCCTGAAAAGATCACAAAAGGCCTTATTGACGAAATCATCCAGGTTGGGTCGTTATATAATTCGCAAACGCATACAGATTTTGAAACTTTACACAAAAGCATTCCAAGGTTTAACAAGTCACTTGAGGTTGTTTGTATTGATCAGAAGCATGTTCGCGAAATTAATGCCATCATTGACCAATTGCAAAAATATTCAATGGAAAAAAAGAATTCCATCGCGGCAATTTGCACAAAGGCACCGGAAACCATTGCGCTCTATGCAAACATGGAGGAAAACGAATATGTGGTCTTCGATTCCCATTCAAGAAAGCAGCATAGTGGTGCGGCATTTATTTATTTTATAACCCTTGAGGGGATGATCAAATATCTCAAAAAGCTATTCCCAATAATCCATCTCGACTTTTATGATAACTATCAAGAATTAATGCTCAATTCAATAAACGTAACATACATTAGCCTTAAAAGTGATTTTGTTGGATCCTTTAAGCCAAGCAAGCAGGAATTGAAAAAATTATTATGGGAAATACGCGATTTCGAACAACAAAATTTTAAAGAACAAATCTCAATTTTGAAAAATAAATTAAATCAATTAGATGAACTCCAAAAGAAAAACGAAGTCTTAGAAAAGAAAGTCGGTACATTAAATTTAAAAAATCAAGGACTGAGAAAAAATTCAAATGAATTGAGAAGAAGATTGGACACTGTTGAAAATAATAACAAGAAGAGAAAGAAGCAAACCAAAAATATTTTCAAAAGGGCAAAAAAAATATTGGGCGAGATACAAGCAAAAAAAAAAAAAACCATTTCGGCTGAAGAAGTAATTAAACAAAAGAGAGAAGAATCAAAAAAAAAAGTTTCTGATACAGAAAATTTAAAAAAAAAAAATGAAAGAATTTTAAAAGATATCGTAAAAATCAAATTAAGGATGAAACAAAAGAAAAAGAAAATTCGTTCACATTCCTCTCGCCATAGTAAAAAGGTAAGAAGAAAAAAAGGACATTCGGCAAAGAAACACACGCACTATAAAGAGAGAAAATCATCAAAAAGTAAAGATAGAAAAAAAAGTAGAAGACAAAATGAAAAGGGGAAGCAAGATAAAAAAGTGGGTAAGGGGACGCCGAAGGGGAAGAGAAAGGAAAACAAAACAGAGAACGAGAACGAGAATAAGATAGAGAAAGGAAAAGAAAAAATACAATCAAATCAAGATGAAAATGAAAATAATAATGAAAAGGAAAATGAAAAGGAAAATAATAATGAAGAGGGAAAGGAAAATGAAGAACAAAAGAAAGAGCAAAATCAAAAAGAAAATTCTAAGGAGAACGAGAATGAGAATGAGAATAAGAACGATAAAAGAAAAGAAAAAATACAATCAAATGAAATAGAAAATAAAAATGAAAATGAAAATGAAAATGAAAATGTAAATGTAAATAATAATGAAGAGGGGAAGGAAAATGAAGAACAAAAGAAAGAGCAAAATCAAAAAGAAAATTCTAAGGAGAACGAGAACGAGAACGAGAACGAGAATGAGAATGAGAATGAGAACGAGAAAAGAAAAGAGGAAATACAATCAAATGAAGATGAAGATGAAAATGAAAATGAAAATAAAAATAAAAATGAAAATGAAAATAATAATGAAGAGGAAAGGGAAAATGAAGAACAAAAGAAAGAGCAAAATCAAAAAGGAAATTCTAAGGGGAACGAAAACGAGAACGAGAACGAGAATGTGAACGAGAACGAGAAAGGAAACGAAAATATTCAATCAGAAGAAGATAAAAATAAAAATGAAAAAGAAAATGAAAATGAAAATGAAGATGAAAAAGGAAAGAAAAATAGGGAAAAAATAAAAGAGCAAAATCCTATTAAAATTCCAATGGAAGATTCTAATGAAAAAAAAGATAATTTTTTAAAAAATGAAAAAGCTGAAATCAAAAATGAAAATGAAAATGAAAAAGAAAAAGAAAATAATAATGAAATCAAAAATGAAAATGAAAATGAAAATGAAAATGAAAATGAAGATGAAAAAGAAAATAATAATGAAAAGGAAAATGAAAAGGAAATTCAAAATGATAAAGATCAAGACAAAAATGAAGATCAAGATAAATTTAAAAATGAAAATGAAAATGAAAATAATAATGAAATCAAAAATGAAAATGAAAATGAAAATAAAGATGGAAAGGGGAATGATAAAAACGAAGATGAAAATGAAAAGGAAAAAAAAAGCATCGAAAATGAAAATATAAATGAAAAGGAACAGAAATAAAAAGCAAAATGAAAATAATGTTGAATTAACTAATTCTTAATCATAAAAAAAAATTAAAATTAAAAACAATCAAAATTTAAGGGTGGCTTTTATTTTAATCAATTTATCTAGTTAGAATATGAATTTACAATTTTTTAAACTTTAAAATGATTTTATTCTAAATTTTATAAAGAATCTTAAGGATTTTTTTTCTCTCTTTCTTTTAAAAAATTGTCTTTCTTATTTGAAAATTTATTTTTACAAAATTAATTATTACTATTTTTAAGAATTTTTGAAAGAGAAAAAAATTCCAGTCAAAAGATTAATTAAATAAAAATATTTTCTTATATATATATTATTGATAAATAGGTGTGGCGACTCAACAAAATTGCCTCATATTTGCCATTAGTTTTTTTTAATTTGAGAAATAAATCGAAAATTAATTTTCGGTTTATTTCTCAAATTAAAAAAACAACGCCTAGCTTTTCTTGAGTTTTCTGTTTTATTTGGAAAATCAATCGGTTTTCGTGGGTTTTTTTGAGTTTTCTATTTATTTGTGAAGTGTTCTAGGTTTTTTTTACTTTTTGAAATAAACCAAAAATTTTAATAAATATTCGGTTTATTTCGAAAAGTAAAAAAAAAAAACCACGAAAATCTATTGATTTTCTAAATAAATAGAAAACCCCAAAAAAACCTAGAACACTTCACAAATAAATAGAAAACTCAAAAAAACCCACGAAAACCGATTGAATTTCCAGATAAAACAGAAAACCACAAGAAAATCTAAGCACTCTACGACACCCTACGATGAACTTGATGCGCTCTACGGTGCTTTCCGAAATCCTAAAAACTTATATTTTGAGTTTTTTTATCCTAACTATAATGTAGTACGATTATAACTCATCGGGTGGCCTTTCCTTAAAAAATGGAAAAAAAAAAATTAAATTTTGAACAATAACCAGAAAAAGTGAGAGAAAGACAAGACATGAAAAAGATTACAATAATATACAAAAAAAAGTAAAAACTCAAATTAAAAGTTTTTTTTGGTAACACCGAGTGTTGAATCGGTTGGTGGTTGTTTTCTATTATGTTAAAATTTTCTACCACAGTATTTTGTTTTAATCAAGTGGTCTCAATATTTAATTATATGTAGATCAAATGAAAGTGGTTACTTTATCTAGTTAAAATTTAGAACTTTATAAACTATTTTTCAAAAATTTAGACTTAATTTATAATTTTAAAAGGGGATATTTGAGAGTTTTAACCATATTCTTATCAAAAAAATATTTTGTGGTTTTTCGTTCAGAATCATTTTTTCAAATTTTTAGATTTTTGTATTTCTTTTTCAAATTTTCGCTTTTCCACAATCATTTTTTCTAATTTTGCAAATTTTTCTTTTTCTTTTTTTTTTGGAGACTTTTTTTTTTCTTTTTTTTTTCTTTGTAAAAGATCCTATAGTAAAAAAAAAATATCTTTCCAAATGGTAAATAATCATTAAGAAAATTAAGGTAATTGAATGTTTTTTAAGATGAATTTAATGATTAGGAAAAAATATTGTCGTTCAACTTTTTTTCAGTGAAATTTCTTCCATAAAAAATCAGTAATGCTCATTTCAAAAAGTGTGACTCATTTTTTTTTTAGTTTTTGGTTTTATTTTTTATTTTATATTTATTAAATAAAGTGTTTTTATATTTTTGGAATGGTTTAAATGTGAATTATTAATCATATTTAATTATAAGTTGTTCTTGTGCACTAATATATATATATATATATATATATATATTGTTTTTCAATTTATTGTTTCAGGTGGGTTGAAATTTTTGAAATGGGGTTTTGTTTGAAGGTATTATATAATAGTGTTTTTTTTGATAACATATATTATCATGATATTAACACTAAAATCGCGACAGTATTAAAAAATCGCGATTTTTCCAACTTTATCAAGAAAAATCATAAAATCGCGATATTCAACATTATCACGAAAAAATGAAAAATTATTTTTTTGAAATTACCTTTAAAAAACTATCTAGAATCTTATAACACTTTCCCCTTTAATAAATGTTAGAAAGTGTTTACAGGGTTGTGAATTGTCTTCAAGTGTTTGAAATTTTTGAAAGGCCGAAAACTTCTATAAAGGGAATGAGTTTGTTTGTTGTGGAAATAAAATTTTATTCTTTTCATTTTTTTTTTAAACAAAATATAAAATCTCAAACAAATTTTATGATCAAACTAATAATTACCCATTTCAACAATACACTTGAATATAAGATAGATGTGTTTTCAAAAAATGGAGTTGTTACATTCACAATTTTAAATAGCCAAAAAATATCTAAGAATAATTTACCTTCTTATTAGTGATTATTCAAAAAAAAACCTCTAATTGTGTTTTCTGTCCAATTCAACGATTCTCAAAGGAGAAGAAGAATAAGAAGACAACAATTGTATAAAAAATCTTAATAATAGGTGATCATGTGGCAAGGTTGTTGTGAAAGCTTTTAAAAAATTATACAACTCCTTTTAGCTTTCTGATAATATTGAAAATGTTTTAACCCAAGAAAACATTCTTGAAAGAACAGGTGAAGAGTTGGTTGTTTTAGAAGGTCTTTTATTCAAGGCAATTTCCAACACTAGAATTAACTGAGATGATATTTATTTCTCTTTATTTCTTATTATTGTTGATCTTAAAGGATCGATAGGTTTGACAAAAAAACCAAAATAAAATACAAATAAAACTCTTTGATCTGATCTTTGATTTCATTAAGTATCTTTTTTGTTGTTTTTTCAAAGAATAACTTTTATTTAAATAATTTATTTTTTAATCAATAAAACATTTCTTTGTAAAAATATTTCTCAATTAACCCAAAAATCCATCAACGATTATATCGCAATTACTTTTTAATTGCGATATTTTGGCATTTATCACTATTTTATAATAATTATCGCCATTTTATAGAATATTGGGATAATATTGAATATCGCGATTTTCTGTTATATCGCGATTTGATGGAAATTATCGCGATTTTTGCAACTTTATCGTGAATTAAGCAATTTATCGTGAATTAAGCAATTTATCATCAAAACCTCTATTTATTCAAATTGAAATTAATACAAAGATAAATATTTATAAAGAGGTGGAAAAGATACCTCAAAACATTTCGGAATAATCATAAACAAAAGGTTAAAAGGGATTTTTTATTATAAAAACCCTTTCAAGGTTATTTATTCTTATATTATAGAAATAATATATAACCTAATTTGAAAAAATCAAATAAATAATTTCTGCTAATTAGAAAAAAAAATTAAAACAAAATATTTTTTGACGAATGTACTATCATGAAAATTATAATTTTTTTTTTTTTTATATTTTTTTTTCTTAAAAATATGTTGAAAAATGAAAAAATCAAGAGTGAAGGTATGTAAGATTCACAAAATTTATACCTAAATGGTCCCCTATATATATATATATATAAATATATAAATATTTAAACCTAAATTCATGATTAATGAGCAAAAAACAATGCTATTTATTTGAAAAAATAATTCGGTATTTAATATTTGCTTTCATTGTTATAAAATGATATAAACTTCATTTCACCCAAAGGTTTTAGTGAAAAATGAAAAATTCTCTCTTTTTTTTTTTGCAAGAATCAGCCACTCAAGAAAATTTAGGAAGAAGAGAAATAATATACTTCCGATTAAACTCTATAATCAAAAATAAAATTCTAAAAATTACATAAATTTCAAAAAAAAAAAAGTTAAAAAGAAATTTGGTAATCTTTCAATTAAATGACTCTTGCAAAATTACTCAATTTCTTTTAAAAATAAAATTTTTGGAAATAAGATTTTTTCATTGTTAGTACATGGATTATATAAGAAAATACAAAGCCTCACTTTTCTTAATTTTATTTTGAGGTTCAAACATTTTTTTTTTTTTTTTTTTTAAAAAAAAAAAAAAAAAAAAAAAAAAAAAAAAAAAAAAAAAAAAATTTAAAAAAAAAACATAAAAAAAAAAATTTCTGCAAAATGAGAAAAAATATTTTTGATTTAAAAATTGGTATTTTATTTTGTGAAGAATAATGAATTAAACTTATCGAATATGTTCATAATCTTCAATAAAACTTGGTCCATTTGGCTAAAGAGAGTTTAATTTTTAAAAAAGGGGGAATTTATTTTTTTATTTGTAGAATTGAAGGAAAATTTCAAACAAAATTATAAAAAAAAAAAAAAAAACTGGGTGTTTAATATTGTTTAAAGTAATTAGTACCTACTTAATTAATCAGCGAAGTGATTGTGTGTGTGGGTGGGGGGGGGGGGCTGTATCTTTTTTTATATAAGAACTATACATAATCGTTCCAAGAAACCAACAATAAACACTTTTTGGAGATGTTATTGGTTTCTTATTCTTCTATTATAAAAAAAAATAAATTCTTTGAATGAAAAATCAAATTTTTTTTTTTCGCTTAAAAAAGAGTTAAAATTTTGAGAATTTTTTCCTCTAAAAAAACAACATAGTGGATTTAAAATGATGACATTAGGAAATTTTTGAAAAAAAAATAATTTCTTATTTAAATTTAACTTAAAATTTCAAGGAGTTTACCTTCAAATTGATTTGAACTTTGGTATAGTATTGGTTATAGATTGGGTGTTATATTGAAAAAAGAAAAAAAAAAGCACCGCCTTTATTTTATGTTCAAGTTTTTACGATCATATTGGTGATATAAACTTATAAACAAAACTTCAGTTTCATTACAACAAAACTCCACTTGAGATTGAAACAAAAAATATTTTATTTTGTAATGAGTACCTTTTATTTATTAATTAATTGTATTTGTTTTAAATTTTTTAACAATTGAAAAAGTTTTCGTGAAGTAGAATACTTAACTAACTAGTTTGTTTTCTTAAGCCCTATGATTGAAATTTCCAACAACAAAGTAAATTGAGATCTTTTATTTATTTTTTTGAATTGATCAAATTTCTAATTAATAAAAAAAGTCTATTGAAAAAAAATGTTTTTTTACAAAGAGGTAATTTTAGTCTCGATGAGAAACTTTGCTCGATGATTTTTGGTACATGTTGTTTCTAAACTTCTTCTCAGAAAAGATGATCAGTTTTAAATTGACCACCTTATTGCGAATTAATCCTCATAGGTTACCCAACAAAACCCAAAAAAAAAAATCCAAACCAATAAAAGGAGTTGAAAATTTCAACCTACTTATTTCAAAAACTCTGTTTAGTAAAGAAAATAAAAAAGAAGTGAAATTTTTTTCACATTTAAACTTTAAATCGAAGTACAAAAAAATTTTAGTACTTTGATCATCTTATTATATTTGCAGCAAAAGAATACGTTTGAAATATTTGGAAAGTGATTAAAGTTATGAAAAGATTTGTTCTTTTGTAAACCTAATGACCTGATAAAGCTTGCAATCTTTTAAATTGTTCAAATACTTCCGAATTCTTTTCAAAAGTAAATTTGTAGTCACAGAGAAAAACTTGGTAAAAGTTTCAAGTTTTTTTGGAGTAAAAGTAAAATATGTAAAATCATTTTTTTTAAAAAATTTTAATTTTTTCAAAATTGTGACTTTCAACAAACAAAGCGAAATAATTTAAGAAAAAAAAAGAAACGATCTTTTAGCAATTGCTCTTTATTCACTGATCAAAAATTAGCACTTCGATGAACAACCAAGATTTCTATTTTAAAAAAAAAAAAAACATTAAAAGATCTTATACCTCCTCGATTGATGAATCTGGAATGCCAATGAACACACACAATTTGCACGATCTGCCGTATTACGAAAAAAGTATACAAGACTTTTCAGAAAGTGACCTTCTACAAACAGAAATTTACCCTTCAAACTTTAATTCAAGAGGAAGATCAGCTCTTACATCACACAGCTACAAATTAAGAAGGCTTAATGACAATATTAAAACAATCAGCAGGAGGCCTTCGGCCCCGAAAAACGATACAGCGTCCCTAATTCCCAAAGTACTCCCTTTTTGGATCCCACAAAACCATGACTTGAACCAAGACTTTACAATCGATGATTGTGGCTCCTTCGAGGGACTAATTGATGACACTTTTTTTGAAGAACTAATCCCGATCACAAGCTTTAAATCAACAAGTAAGATTTTCTTGTTTCACTCCCTTTCCTTCTTTTTTACTTCTTTTATTACTTTTTCTTTTTTTTTTTTTTTTTTTTTTGATTCTTTTCTTTGTGATGATTTTTAATTTTTTTATGTTTCCAAATATTTTTTTTTTGTTTTTCTTACATCACTTTTACAATTTTTTTGTGTTTTGTAAAGTGTGTTCTTCTTTTCTTTTTTATTGTACCTTTGTTTTATTCTATTTATTTCCATTTTTTTTATTATTTTTTTGTGAAAAAACTTAAAGCTGGTAACTCTTTAAACACTTTTCTTTCTTCACTTTTTGAATACTACATTTTTTTAATTAAAAAATGTGTTGAATCAAATGTAATATTTATTCAAGTGAAAACTTAAAAAAAAAGTCAAATTTTACTATTTTTCACGAAACAAAAATTAATAATCAACAACAAATTTAAAAAAAAAAACAATACAGAAATTTCTCAGAGTAATTAGTATGTTTTTTTTTTTAAAAAGAAATACTTGAAGTTTCAGTTTTTCTTAAATTTTTGTTCCAAAAAAATTGTAATGATTTTTTTTTTTTGATAAAAAAGTGTTTCCTTTTATTTACCAAACAAAGTTTTTTTTACGATCAATAAAATTATTTTTTTTATTCTTTTTGTTTCTTTTTAAACATTTTTTTGATAATTTGGTGACGAACTGAAATGACAAATGACTACTCTGTGTGTCCAACTAATCATTTCTTTTTCAAATTGTTCAAAAAAAGTTGAAAATTAACACTACAGCTGTTGAAAAAAAGTGCAGCAAAAAGTTTTAAAAGTGTTACCCAAACTGCTTAAACTGTACGGATTAGAAAAGTTTTAGTACCACTTCGAAATCTTTAATTATGTCACTTTTTGAAAACCGATGTAATTTGTTTTTTGTGATTCTTTTCCCATTTCATTTGACAAAACTGTAATTTATGTAAACTTTTTAAAGAACTTTTTTTTTTCTTAAAGAATGAATCAAATTCTGATCAATTTTAATTTTTTGCAACGAGTACATAAGAGCACTCATTTCAACTTAATTTGATCATCTTTTTCTGACTTTCTTTTTATTAATTATTAATATTTTTCTTTCCTTTTTTTTTTTTTTTTTTTCAAAATATTAAAAAGCTGAAATAGAAGAAAGAGAAGAAATCCCACAGAAGACTACACCAAGAAAAAAAAGCAAAAAAAAGATCGAAGGTAAAACGCTTTATCATAATGTGTTATTAAATTATATCAAGAAACTTAGAAGCCAAAACGAAGAATTATTAACCGAATTTAATAAAGTTGAAAATGAACTTTTGGAACTTAAAAATAATTATTTGCAAATAACAAACAACAAGAACAGTAGCAACAGCAACGACCAAGGTGGCATTGTTGACAGTTTGGATGGAATTAATACCCAACTTAATGAAAAAGAAAATTTAACAAACAATTATTAACAAATAACAACAAAACTATTCATAGATAAATCATAAATTGAATTTAATTTGTGTTTTGTAAATAAATATTTTTTCCAAATTAATTTTTTTTTTCTCTTTAACTTTTTTTTTTTTTAATTTTTTTTTTTTTTTCAAAACTAAAACTTTACCAAAATTACATTCAAAGTCAACAAGATGGGAATTTAATGATTAATTTTTTTGAATGGGATTTTGAATTCTTATAAAAGATTTTATGTACAGCACACAATAGTGGGCAAAAGTTTGAGAATTCAATAACCCAAAATACCAAATGACTTTTTTTTTCGATATTTGTAAGTATAACAATTGATTATTTAAATCTTTTTTTTTTTTAACTTTTCACAAATAAAGGACTACCAATCCAAAGTTTTTTTTAGTATTCAAAATTCAGTTTGAAATTCATCATTTTTTATTTTCAAATTCTATAACAAATTATAGGAATAGAGAATGGAAAAGGAAAAGAAGATCAGCAAGGAAATCAATAAATTGGAGTGTAGAAGATTCATTTTCTTGGATTAAATATAAAGTAGAAAAATCCCTTTTGCTGATCCACTGATCTAGACAATTGAAAAATGGGCGAATAAAAAATCGATACAAACTAGCAACTATCAAATATAAAATGTTACAAATTTCAAAAACCTCATGGATCATTTTTTTTGAACAATTAAAAATATGAGAAAAATATGTAAAATGTGATTATTGTATCCAATATCAATAGAGACTTAAATCAATTGATTTGAGAGTGTCAAAATTATATATTTAGCAGGAACGAATGTAAAAAAAAATTGTCAAAAAAATTTGAGAAAAAAATATGAGGAAAATTATTTCTAATGATAAATACTAATAATTTCTTTATTATGATAAATAAAAATTATGAAATTTATTTTTCTTATCTCTAATTTATCATCAAAGCTCTTATGGTTTGAAAACTTAAGGTAATGAAGAAAAATTCATAAAAAATTGAAAATGAAAAATACTTAATATAGTAAATAAATATATATATATATATATATATATATCTATATAAACACTTTTCCAGAAATGGATCTAGTTTTATTAAAAAATAGAACATATTCTTTCAGTTTATTTCATTATTCTTCTCAAACTAAAATTATAAAATTTTAATTCTGATCATTTTTTCTAATTTACTCAATTTTTTTTTTCTTATTGCTTTTTATTTTATTTTTTTTTTTTTACAACAAGTAAATTTGTAAAAAAATTCCTTTGAAACTAAAAATTAACATGAAGAAAATTGATCCTTTGTAATTATTAATAAAAATGAATGCATTTACAATTCAAACATCTTATTTTCAACAATTTTAATTTCCTAAAGAAATTGAGAAATTTTTACACTAGACGTTCGAATGAAAGGTGCACAAAAATTTTTTAAACAGTTTGTTTTTTTTTGAAATTTATGGTTTGTTCAGACATTTCTTTTATGAATCTCAACTCTAATCCGAAGTTTATTATTTCTGGTATTTCTAAACAATCATGATTTTTATACAATTTTATGATATCTGATTCTTAAAACAAAATGAATTTTTCCTTTTTGGCTAGGGATCCAAGAGCGAAAAGGATTTTTTAGATAAGATATTTCTAAAAAAGCAGGGAAAATTTATTTTAAAATAATCTTATTTTAACCCAATTGTCAGAAAAACATTTAAATACATAAAATAATTAACAAAAATTTATTGATTCTTGATATTATTTCAATTTGTTTTTTAGTATGTTATTACTAATATAAAATATATTAAAATTTTCTGATCCCTTATTTATCTGATATTTTTAGTGAGAAAATTACTATTTATTATTTTCTTTTTGATCTAAAGAATATTTTTAAATAGCTTCTTTAATCTCGGGAAAATTTACACGGAATAAAAAACATAAATACAACGGTATTTTATTTTTTTAAAAAAAATTTCTACACTTAGCATATTTCCACATTTTTATTGAAAAGGGACTTACTTGTTTTTCTCCAAAAAAGTCTAATTTTTTGTTTTTTAATTTTTTAGAAATATTTCAACAAATATATTTGGAAAGAAATACCTGGTTATCGATAAAATCAGTATTAATATTAAACCTTATTTATTATTACAAACGAACGAACGATACCACTAACAAAGATGATTTTTTTGAAATGTAAAAAAAAAATACATACAATTTTTGCAAATACCTTATATATACATAGTACAAGACTACAAGAAACTAAATCCCAATTCAAAATTTTTAACACACCAAAATTCGATTTGTGAAAAAAAAAAACTTTTTTAATCAATTCAAGAAGATTTACCAAATTAGAACCATTCGTTAATTGAAATTTTAACACTTGTTCATATATTACAATACTCAAAAAACAATAAACAAATAATTATAAATACAAATAAATCATGGGTGTGTTAAAAATTTTGGAAATGGGGAAAACAAAAAAATACATTAGTAAATTTGTTTAAATTCTATTAGGAATATTGATCGATCAAAGGTTTAGATACCACCAACTAGTTTTATTTGAGTTCTTCTATTTGGAACAACTCAACTTTAACCCAATATTAATGGTTGAAAACAATTTTTTGATTCAACGAAACAAATTATGTAATTAGAACAATGAAATGAAAACAAAAACTAAAAGATGAAAAAATGATTTTCATATTTTTCAAAAATCAAAATTATCTCCAATTTCAATAAAAGTGTATTATTTTGATTGTTTGGAACGTTTTAGCTGTGTGTAAAATTTTGAATTTTAGTTTATATATAGTTTTTTTTAAAAGAAAGAAACAAGTAAAATCAAAAATTTTAACAAATTTTTTTCAAATAAAAAAACCTAAAAAGAGAGGAATACCACTTATTAATCACAGATTTTTGAATATATTTATTATTGATAATCTTTCTATCTAGTTCTTTTCCATCATTTGAAATCTTGGGAATTGTCGTAGAGCGCCTCCAAGTACCCATTTTTCTAGACTTTATTTTATGTATCAAAAAACTATTGCCTTTTTAAACAGAACAAAAATTAAAAAAAAAAATGAATCAGATGTTGTTTTTGAGGATTTCTGATTTACAAGAAAAATAAATGAAATATCTAATCAAAGGTTAAAATCGATAAAAGATAATGGTTTTTTTTTTTTTTTGAATTTAGAAATAAATATAAATTGTCTTGAATTTTTCTTTTTTATTTCTAAAATCAAAGCAATACCCAACAGTAGTAATTTACTGAAATTCAAAAGAATATAGTAAAATCAAAGATTTTACTCTATTTTTTTAAAATCTTGGAAAACCTAACGATAGTGAACATATATTTAATTCCACCATAAAAATGATAGTTATATTTTTTATCTTAATATTTAAATTTTTTTTACTCTTCTTTTTTTTTTATATTGTTAAATTTTCTTTAATTACCCCCCCAATAAATAAATAAATTGATAGAATTTGATTTTTTCAAAGAAAATTTTCTTAAAGATATTAGGTAATTTAGTAATTTTATCCTCACAATCCAAAATCAATTTTTTTATTCCAAAAATGATTTATATTGTTGTAACAATTCTTGAGAATAAGACCAAACAATTTGCTCAAAAAATTTTCCAGTCATTTTTTTTTTTTTTTCATTATTCAGAAAAAAGGAAAACCACTTTCTTCAAGCTTTAAACAATAAAAAAAAAAAAAAAAACTTTACTTAATAAATCACAATTTCATAGATAATTAATCTTATAACTTTTATCAAATTTAGATTTATTTGTTTGTCTGTATCTCCAATTAATTTTATTTGGTGAGATTTGAATTGAAATATTCAAAATTATAACAATGAACAAAATAATTAATTATTTTCAAAAATAATACTTCTACATCTAAAACTAAAAATATCCTCACAATAGTAAAAATTTAACTCAACTGTACAAAAATAATCGGCTACTTTTTTTTGTTTTATATCATAAACATGTGAAATTTTGGATTTCAAAAAATGATATTCAAATCTAATAAATTGTTTAGATGATGTTAACTCATCCATTTCATTAATCAAAACACAAATTATAAAAAAAAAAAAAAAATTAAGATCTGAACAAGATTTTGTTTTATTTTTAAAATATACTCGTCTGAAAAATAATTTTTTTAATTAAAAATTGAAAATTTGTTTTTAAAAGAATAATCGAAAAAAAAAAAAAAACAGAATCGATTATAATTTTTCAATTAAATTCTCAAAAAAAAACACTGCATATGGCTGAAAAATAGTTAATGTGTATCAAAATAATACTGAATTTATCATCACATTATTATTATTCTTATTAAAAAAAATTTTATTATAATTTATCATAATAAATTTTATCAATATATTCATTGTTTAAAAATATATACATTTTGATTTTTTTTTTGGAAATTTTATTAATTATCATTTTTATCATGATCATTTTTTTTCATTTCCAATTTATCGATTTTATTTTGTATTGAATTTTTTTCTTTGGTGAATTGATCTCTTTTTCTCAATAATTGATTTTCTTTTTCCTTAAGAAACCCGATTTTTCTATCTAATTGTTTGACTTGTATTTTCAGATCTTTTTCTAATTGTTTACTTTCTAATAAACTTTGTTGGATTTGTTGATTTAATTTTAACAGATGCAGATCGGAAAATGTTTCTTTTTTTGTAAGTCTTCTTAGCATTTTTTCTTGTTTTTTAATTTCATTTTTTGTATTATATTTTAAGTTCACTTGAACTTTCTGTTGTTGCATTTTTAAGTAAGAATAATATAAGCCAACAAAGCCGATTATCGCGCCCACTGGCCAAAGAATTAAGAAGATTGCGGTATTTAAATATGACAGTGCCAAGGTAATGGCGCCAATGATCATTATATACAATCCGATTTGAGCCTTATCTTCAGCAGCAAACTTTCCCTCGTTTAAGGTCACATCAACTTGGTATGGTTTTAAATAGATCATTAATACTAAGGCAATGATAAATAAAACGAGTAAGAAATAATTTCTTTGTCTAATTCCATCGTCATCATTTGCAAAGAGAATTGCAGAGAGCGCTAATAAAAATTTGATAAAGATTTCAAACATTTCAAACCAATACCGATTTGATTTATAGTTTAAAAAAATCCAACCAACCCTATTGGACCAGAATTTATTAAAATCTGTCCTTTTAGCTTTGATTAAAATGATAATAAAAAACAAGGGTATCCCAACGATATAGATAATAATGGATAAAACAAATACAGGCAAATATTTTTTATATGTGCTATCAGAGGTTGAAATTGAAGGGTCCACTGATAGTACAGTTTTATTGGTAATGGGGTCCTTAGAATAATTAAACGGTTGGAAGGAGATATTTGACATTGGGATGAAAAAATATTTTAAGGATAAACTTAATAACCTCGAAAAAAATATTTCTAATTCCACTTTTTGCACAGAGGAGTCTTTTTTGTCTAAATATAATTTAAACCCAAAATAAAAAAGTAATAATATGGCTAAAATAATTATTGGGATAAAAAATTGGAAGAGCCATTTATTATACCAATCCATTTCTGAAAAGCAATCTGGGTTGGCAATGGTGCCCAAATCTAAAACAAAGATCGAACCCCATTTGGAAATTGTGCTTTTGATTGTCAAAGGCCAAGACAATTTTAAAGTGAATAGGGATGTCGTTAATTGAAGAAAGGTAATGATTATTCTAAACATTGGGAAAGGATCTTCCAAAATCATTCTTTGGACTCTTTTTTTGAAAACAAATAGTAGAATAGATACAAGTAAAATTACAATCACCAGTATAATGTATTGCAAATTACTTGGGCATTTTTGGCAAGATTGATTTAATTCAAAATACCCATTGAAGCATATTTCACAGAGGGTATCTGGGTTTCGACCAGATGAGCATTTGTCCCCACCTAGGCAATATTCTGGGTGAACACATTTTTTGCAGCTTGTTTCCCCAGTCCCATTATTGAAGGTCCCGCTTTCGCATTTAGTGCATTCGGGGCTACCTTCCACCTCTGCATATGTCCCACTTCCACATTTGACACAACTTTGAAAGTTATGTGCAGATTCTGACCCCTCGGGGCAAAGCTTACATTCCACCATCGCTTCTTCGTCGGTATAGCTTCCCAATTCACATGTTTGGCACCCCTTTTCTGTGCCTGCTTGATCTAAAAAGGTCCCCTTGGAGCATGGGATACAAACAGCATCTGAAATACCCCCTTCCGTGTCAGACCAATACCCATCTTTGCAGGGTATACATTCATCAGCAGATTTTAGTCCAGCGCGATTACCATAAGTTCCCATTGGGCAGGGTGTGCATTCATCTCTCGAAGATATTTCTTTTTTATTACTATATGTACCCTGGGGACAATTTTCGCATATAGTAAACCTGTCATTTGAATAAGTACCCTCCCCACAAATTGTGCAGCTTGTGCTATTCTTTTCGGTAGCAACTGTACCCCCTTCACAAGAATTACATTTAGTTGCGCCTTCTTCATCCTGATAAAATCCCTTTTCACATTGCCTACATTCATTAGATCTGACGTTTGGTTGATATGTTCCCGGTTTGCAGGGTTTACAGCTTGTGCTTCCCCTTTTGTCTGAAAATGTTCCTGGGCTGCAATATTCACATTTTGTTTCACCCGTTAATTCCTGATAAGTGCCGATTTCACACACCTTACAACCGGTTGATTGTTCACTGTTTGTGTACGTACCGGCTTCGCATTTATTACATTCATCCTCACCGGTGACGTTACCATAATAACCCAGTGCACATTCACGACAAGTTGTTTGGCCGGATATGTTCTGATAATACCCTGCTTCACAAATACTGCATTCTGATAATTTTACCTCATCTGAATATGTGCCTGGGTTGCAATCAAAGCACTCCGTCAATTTAGTCTCATTTCCAAATGTACCCTCTTCACATTCATCACAGACAGTCCACCCCATTCTCTTTTGAAATGTGCCATATCCACATGGTTTACATTCAATTGCACCTTCTTCATCTTGGTAAGTTCCTGGTAGACATTTTTTACATTCATTCTTGATATAAATTTCATCATTATATGTACCGTTTGAACATGGGACACAACCTTCGTGGGTTGTGGCATTGCCTTCTCCACAATCCCATTTAAAAGAAATTATTTGGCCATCATGATCACCTTTTAAGTTTTATGGTTTTGTATATCAATAATTAAATAAAAAAAATTGAAATTTAATAAAAATAATCAATAAAAAAAAAGGTATTAAAATTATTGAAATATTAATAATATTTTTATAAAAATGTAATTACAAGAGGTAAAATATTTTTAATAATATAATAAGTAGTGTATTTTTTTTTTTTTTTATTTTTTTTTAAAGAATAAAAAAAAAATACAATTATTCATTAAAAGTATTGAAAAAAATTTTTTTCTTTAAAAATCTTAAAAAAATGAATTTTTTGTAAGATACTAATATAAGTATCTCCTAAGTCTGACATTAAAAAAAAACTACAAAAGGTATTTAAGGGGCTAGTCTTCTACGACAACAAGACAAAATTTTAAAATATGTTATTGGTGGTGTTCGCTACTTACAAATTTTGTAGATCCCAAGTGTCAAAAAATTCTGATCAACTACGAAAACCATAAAAGAAAATTAGTTTCGTGAGATCAATTTTTTTTTTCCATTTTTTCTGAAAAAGAAAACTATTAAATTCTTTTTTTTTCTCACAATTTATCTAGTTTTTACACCGTTTATTGTAATTTTGATCACCATTATACTCTAACATTTCTTTGTTACCAGTAATATTAATATAAAGATTTTTTTTTTTTTTTTTTTTTGAGATAAAACTTTTGGTTAATCAAAAAATTGATATATTCAACTGATTAAAAAATAATTGTATTTTTTTTAGAAGAGTAGTTATAATAATCAAAGTTTTAAAGTCATGTAAAAATTTTACTCTGAAATTTTGTTTTTGTATTAAGACAAAATTCGATTTTTCGAAATAAAATTTTCTTGAAGATATTTGGGAATTAGTTAATTTTATCCTCAAAATTCAAAATCAATTTTTTGTCGCCAAAAATGATTTGAATTGTTATAAGGATTCTTGTGAATAAGACCAAACAATTTGTTTAAAAAATTTTTCAAAATTTTGAATTTTTTTACAATTTTTTTTCATTTTTTGAAAATCAGAAAACAACTTTTTCAAAACCTTAAAGAAAAAATTTTTTTTGCATAATAGATCTCAATTTAATTGATAAACTGTATTTAATCTTCTACCGAATATTCATTTATTGAATCACCTATACTACATTTAGCTTTATTGGCTGGGATTTGAATTGAAATATTAATCAAAGAAAAAGAAAGCAGATAAAAAATTTGCTTTCAAAATCAATACTTTCCAACATAAAACCAAAAATATGTTTTCCCATTTTCAAGAATTAACTTAATTGTTAAACAAAATAATAGGTTACTTTTTTTTGTTTTATATTGGAAAGATGCTAAATTTTGAATTTCAAAAAAGAGACTCAAATCAATAAATTGTTTAAATGAGGCTAACTCATCCATTTCATAAGTCGAAACACAAATTACAAAAAAAAAATTTTTTTAGATCTTGACAAGATTTCATTTTATTTTCAAAAATGACTACTCCCTTAATTAATCTTATCCATTTTTGCAAAAATCAAAAAAATATTACAAATGAAAATTTATCTTAAAGCTTGAGACAATTGTAATTGTTTAAGATCTAGAATAATTTTTTCACAAAAGGACAAAGTTTTCTCAAACTCATAAATCGCATATCCCTTAGAACCCCCAAACAACTCTAATTGTCTTTGAAATAAAATTTGTAATTTGGATTGTTATGAAAAGATTCTAAGATATAAAATTTATAAATAATTATCTTAAAAAGAAAATTATATAATTAAAAATTGAATAGATGTATATGATAAAAAAAAAAGGTTTGTAAAAAAATTTTTTAGCATTTGAAAAATTACTAGAGGTTCTTTGAGATTCCAATATTTTTCAATTGAAATTTTGTCAAAAAAAAATAATAATTTTTTCGAATAAAAACTTTGTATAAACATCAAAAAATCCTTAGTTTTAAAGATTAAAACACATCATTCTTTTACTGAAAAATTTTTTTGATGCACTTTGCAACCCAACATGACATAAAATACTTTAATAAATAATTTATTCATTCTATAAAAGATATTGTGACATCACATAGAAAAATTGTTTTATTTGTTGATTATCATTCAATAACAATATATATATATGGTTAAAAATAATTGATAAAAAAAAAATTTAAATTAAATTTTAATAAAAAAATATCAAATTTTTTTCATTAATAAATTTGGTAGTTTTTTCAACAAATATATTTTTTTAATTTAAATTATTTGGCCAATCATTTCGAGTCAGATTAATATTTGATTTTTTTTTTAATATTAAATATTTTTTAATATCTGACTTTTTAAAATCTAGACATATAATAAACAATATTATTCAAGAAGAGAGCTTTGATCAAAAATTATTTTTAAAGATCTGAATTAATTTAGATTTCCAAATTCAATTTTCACAAAGATTTTTTTTCAAATTTCAACCAGCAATAAAATTCAAAAAAAAAAAAAAAAATATTTTTTTTTTTTTGGTTATGGAAATCATTTTACACATGTACAAAAAGTGATGTATTAATATTTTAAGTTTTTTTACTAAATTTGTGATTTATATTTTTTAAATTTGGAGCCGATTACTTTATTCATTCAAAAAACTTTTATTGATTTAGTTCAAATGTAATAAATGAAATTATTATACAATTTTTTTTTATTTATTTCATAAATTATTTTATATTGATTGAATTGATGTTTTCGGAAATTCCACTTAGTAAACTTTTAATTCTGGTCTAAAGCAAATGGATTTCACTTTTCTCTTCATTCAATATTTATTGAACTTTTGTCTAAAAAAAAATGAAAAATTCTCAGTAATGTCCTTTTTAAATTTATTCTATTTATCTATCATATAATTAACAAAATAATTTAATGGTTATTATTAACAAACCAATGTAATGAGTTTTGAAATTAATATAATAATAATAAAATTTCTCATTGGAAAAAAATATCAAAAAAAAAATCTTTTAAAAAAATCTTTTAAGGGACTAGTCTCTATTAAATTTTTTTACCTAAATTTACTAGAGATTGAGAAAATTTTTTACCAATTACTTAGATTTGAAAGGATCTGTTTATTTTCATATTAAACTTATTTCTAGATAAGGAATCCTTATTAAAAACTTGGTCAAAAAAAAAAAATAATATAGACTAGTCCCTTAAAAAAATTGCAAAAATGAATAATTATTTTTTTTATTTCAATATCGAAAAAAAAATAATATAATTTATTTGTCTGTTAACAAATTTAACTTTTCTGTTTATTACTAAAATCCGGATTAAAGATAAATAGTAAAATAAATTTATTAACAAATTACTATTATTTAAAATCTTTTATTTTAAACTTGAAAAATTTTAGGTTAATCTGGGTTGTCAAGATATTAGCTTCTACCAAGGAGAAGCCTAAGATTTGTATAAAATTAAAATATGTTGTTATTGAGTGTAAATCGCATTAGTGCACTAAAGTTCAAATGCTTCTATAAAAATTCGATTAGTCAAATAGTACTATTTGTTGATTTTTTCAATTAAAAAAGATACTAGGTAGTAGTAAACATTCTCAACAATTTTAGAAAAAACTCTTGTATTTCAAGACAAATTTAAAGATTGAATCATCAATATGAAGACTCCAAAGTTGTAAAATATCTTTCTTAAAATTTTCACGAAATTTAGATTAGTGGCTGTAATTGAATTTTATAATGACTATTAATTAATTAACAAATAGATTCTTTTGAAAAGCAATTTTGCACATATTGGAAATAAATTGATGACCACAATTAACTTTATAACAAGGGAACTTAAACTAATCGGTCTTGGGGTTTTTATATTGATGATTATTGAGTAAATCTTTGATAATTAAAAAAATTGAAAAAATAGTTACTTTTGGAGGTTATAAATATTGAATTATTAAATACTGGAATTTCTATTATTTTGAGTTTCTATTTTTTGATTTGGTAAAGGGATTAAAAAAAAAATTTCTAAAATAAAAATTTTTAATAGTGATCATTAGTAAAAAAGCTAATAATTTCTTGTTCAATAATATTTAGTATGGATTTTTTTGAGTCATAGAAACTATTAAAGGCATGTGAACAATGCACCAATGATATTATTTACACACAATTATAACATACTTTGGTTATAGAGAAATATATGGTGGGCTAATACATTATAGAAAAATTTTCAGAAAAAAAAAAAAAAAAGAAAGAAAAGTTGATAAAGAATAATCATATTAATTACCTTGTTGCATATCTTGCCAAGCATTCTGAGTTGTATAAGTTAAAAAATTACTATTGCTGTATCCAGAAAAAAAAAGAGTATAAATATTTTTATTGTTAAATGAAGTTTTCGGGGAGAGTAAAGTGGGAACAGAGATTGTTAAGAAAGTTTCATTAAAATCATTATTAAAAGTTTGGATTGCGCTGTTGTCTCCATAAATATAATCGTATTGTGTTTCTAAAGGACGGTAATCTTGAGTATATATAAGAATTTGATCTTGATCGTCAAGATCAATTGATGCGATAAGGCAATTATTATCATTCTCGTTATTGTAATAATACGAAGCATAGAGGCAATCTTTTTCTTTAAATTTCATAATGGCACCATTTTCAGTTGAAACGGGGCTTTTAAGTGGAAATAGAGCTCCTTCTGATGTTACTAAATCACTTGATGTAGCCGATCCTACAATCCAAATGTTACCTTCAGAATCGAATTTCATATCTTTAAAAGTTTCATCTCCATTAGTACCACCATAAAAGCATACATAATCTATTGACAGATCGTCTTTATTGAATCTTCCATACAGGAAATATTTATTAGCAGCGGGGTTTGCTGATCTTTGGTAAGTACAATTTTCGTGCTGTTTCAATTTTTCTTCTTGTCCCTGTATGTATCCTCCGAAATATAAATAATTATCAAGGAAATGAATTCGAGTGACACTCATTTGGTCTGGATCATTTTCGTCTTCCCCAGCTTCAAAACATTTGCAATAAGATAAATTAGAAAGTTGACTGTCCATGATCCCATAAAAATTATTGTTTGTACTTACAAGACAGTTTATTGTTTCACCATTTTGATCATCTGTTGGGAACTTATCTGAATCCCCTCCTCCTAGAAAATATAATATTGATTCGTCTGATGATAAAGCTAAATTAGTTATCTGATCGAAGCCCTCCCCACACATTACTGTTGAATTAACTAAATCTCCGTCTTTACTGAGTTTTGTGATAAATGGAGTGCCCTGATTGTTCTTCACACAGCCCGTCCGATAAGCGCCCTCTGTTGTTGGAAAAATAGAAGTGGTTTCATTTGCGTCGTAATAATCTGTATAACCACCCAAATAAATATCATCTTTTGAGTCAATAATAACTGTAATTGCCCTGTCATCAATTACAGACGATAGATAACCACTCCAAATTAAATCACAGTCAGGAGATAATTTGAAAACTAGTACATCCCTGTAAGCTCCTTCATGTCCTTCGATGTAAACTAAATCCCCATCGGCAGGAAAATTTCTCGACATAGTGGCACCTATAGATTTATTATTTTAATTCAAAAATTAATGAGGAAAGAAAAAGTAAAGAAAAAATTCAATAGTTTTTTATCTTAATAATCAAAATTATAGATACACTGTGGCCAATACCAGTGGCGAGAAACAAAAGCATTAAAATTTCCAGCATTTAGAAGATTGAAAAAAGTTTAATTAATTGAATTTAGGGGATCAGTCTTTGATGACAACAGGAGAAAATTTTAAAATATGTTATTTGTGATATTCTCTACTTACAAATTTTGTATATGCCAAGTGTCAAAAAATTCTGATCGAGAAAGAAACCTCAGAAAAGTAAAATTAGTTTTGAAATGAGATCAATTTTTTTTTCCATTTTTTATGAAAAGGAAAACAATTAAATTCATTTGATTACTCACATTATAACAAAGTTTTTACCTTGTTTATTTCCCATTTTCATCATTATTACACAATACCAAGCCTTTGTTGACAGGAATATTAATAGAAAGATTTTTTTTTCTTTTTTGAGATAAATCTCTTGGTTAACCAAATAATTGATTTATTCAACTGATTGAAAAACATTTATATTGATTTCAGAAGGGTAGTTATAACTATTAAAGTTTTAAAGTCATTTACAAATTTTGAAAAAAGATTGTCTTTTTTTTTTTTTAAAGATGAAATTTGATTTTTCAAAATAAAATTTTCTTAAAGATATTTGGGAATTTTGTAATTTTATCCTCAAAATTCAAACTGGTTTTTTTTATTCCTAAAAATGATTTAAATTGTTATCACAATTCTTAAGAATAAGAACAAACAATTTGTTTAAAAAATTTAAAGTTTAAAAATTTTTTTTGAAATTTTTTTTCATTTTTTTGAAAACGAGAAAATGACTTTTTACAAAATTTTAAAGAATAAAAAAAATTTTGCATAATATGCCTCAATTTAATTTGTAAAACTTTTGTTAAGATTCTATCAAATTTTCATTGATTGAATCATCTATACATCAAGTAATTTTATTTGCTGGGATTTGAATTCAAATATTAATAATGAAAAATAATAATAAAATAAAAAATTTTTGTTTCAAAATCAATACTTTCCAACATATAATGAAAAATATGTTTTCGAATTTTCAAGAATTAACTTAATTGTGAATAAAAATAACCAGTTGCTTCTTTTTCGTTTTATATTGGAAATATGTGAATTGGTATAAATGAAAATGACATCAAAATTTTTAATATCGTCATAACCCTAATAAAAAAACTTTTTTATAACATCTGTATAACACATTTAGAACACCTTTACAACGGGTGTATAACATGTTATAAAAAAAATTTTTTATTAGTACAATTGCCAAAAAAACGCCTGTTCAGAGCATAAAACACATGTTTCAAATAAAACTTGCTTGTTTTTTTTTGTGTGTGTGTTGTTACAAATAGAACATCTAAGTCAGTATTGTATAGTATACCTAAAGAAAAATCAATTTTGAAGGTTAACGCATTGACTTATTTCGTAAACTTTTAAATTATGAATTGAATTTGATCAAGAAATTTTTCCTATTTTTTATCGAAATTTATTTAAATTATTGTTTTATTGTGAAAATTGTCTCAAAAAATTGAATCTATTGTTTGAGAAAAATTTCACATTTGACTGTCAAATCTAAAACCCGCAAATTTTCAAAAACCCGGTAATTCCATTTTTTTG
Organism: Anaeramoeba flamelloides; assembly: GCA_027625915.1. NCBI lineage: Eukaryota > Anaeramoebidae > Anaeramoeba > Anaeramoeba flamelloides. The sequence continues at coordinate 3,967,346 of JANTQA010000008.1, forward strand.
ATCAATTGAAAATATTAGTAAAAAGTCAAAAATCTACTCCCATTTTACTGACAAATAATCCAATTACCCAGCAACTTATAACCGTTCCAATCGGTGTATTGGTTAAATATTCTGAATCCATCATTTTTAACTCTTTGGTGAATTCAGAAATCAAAAAAATCCAAGATTTGTAAAATTAATTGAGAACATGACTGAAAATTGAAAATCAAATTTATTGCGATTTTCCCTTTAGATAAATTCTAAATTTATTAGAAATCATCTATATAAGAATTATTTTTTTTTTTAAATGTATAAATAAGAGTTTTATTTACTTTATATCTTTCTTTTAATTATTTTTTCAAAATTTTATTTTTCTATTGGGAACCTTAGAGGATTTATTTTTTTACAAAATTTGTTTCTGAATTTCATGAAAATTCGTAATAATCAAACACCTCTCTCAAATTCAAATTCTTTCAAATACTTCAAAATGAGGAAAATGATTATTATTTTAAAATTTAAAATCAAGAGTAGATTTTCAATTTTCAGTCATGTTCTCAATTAATTTTACAAATTTTGGATTTTTTTGATTTCTGAATTCACCAAAGAGTTAAAAATGATGGATTCAGAATATTTAACCAATACACCGATTGGAACGGTTATAAGTTGCTGGGTAATTGGATTATTTGTCAGTAAAATGGGAGTAGATTTTTGACTTTTTACTAATATTTTCAATTGATCAAAAAAATGGAATTACCGGGTTTTTGAAAATTTACGGGTTTTAGGTTTGACTGTGATCATTCATTTTAAAAATTTTTCTTTTCCTATTGTAGAACTTAATGAAATCAATATCATATTTAGTCGTTGTGCTTTATCTATTTCTTTGATAAATTGGTCAATAACTCTTCTTGGAAACAGAAACACGCTTTTCTAGTTGTATCGCGTGTTCTCCAAGTCTGGCACGTGTTATTTTAACAGTACCATTTTGAAAATTATGTTCAGAAAGTATAATTAGCAAATTTAATAACTTGTTTTTAAAAAGAAAAGAGTACTTTAAGTTTAAAAAATCCATATTTTTTCAAGATTTGGTATCAATATTTCAAAATAGATATATTTTTAAACAAATTACAAAGAATTAAAGAATGATCTGTGAAACGGGTATTCCTTACTAATTTTAATTGGTATATTCACTATTATCTTAAATAATCTCTAAAACAATTCAAAGTTTTTGAAAATCTGAAAACCATTCTGGAAAAAAATTGTCAAATCAATTTTAATTTTAAAATAGAAGCGAAAAGGAAAATTTTTCAATAAGTTTTACTTATTGTTTGATGTACGATAAAGATACCTGAAACTGAAATTCCCGGAATAAATAATACCGATTGTTAAAATCTTAATTCCATTTTACATGAATAGTGAAATCAGTTCAATAAAAAATCCAAAAAATTAATTTTACTAATATTCACAATTAAAACTCGTGAACCAAAAATTGAGCATGCTTAATTTTTGGTTTAATTTGATGTTTTGGATTCTATGTTAATTTCAATAATCAATCTAATTTATGAGCTTGATTTTCAGTTTTGAAATGAAGGAAAAAATAATTAAAAGAATTTTTGAAACTGAGAACTTTTTCTTTCAATTAGACAATTGTTTTCCATTTAAGGGACTAATCTCTATTAAATTTTTTTTACCTAAATTTATTACAGATTGCGAAAATTTTTTACCTATTACTTAGATTTGAAAACCCCTGTTTATTTTCAATATTAAACATATTTCTAGATAAGGAATCCTTATTAAGAAATTGGTCTTTAAAAAAAAATAATAGAGACTAAACCCTGAAGAAATATTTCCAGGAATGGTTTCTAGTTTTATCAAGATAAAAAATTTTTTTTGTCTCAAAATATTAAAAATAGATGTCTGTAGCATTAAGAGTGAAAGAAAAAGAAATAGGAATAGTGGGTATTTAGATCTTACCAACTCCAATAAAATTGCCTTCAGAATCAATTTTGAAATCTTGTATTTCATCGGTGTGGTCACCAGCAAAGAAAGTGGAATAAGTAGGATCAATTATTAAGTGCTCTTCTTGCTGTAATTTGTGATCGTTTATTTGGAAGGTAACTGTTTTGGTTGATTTATCTAAATTAAATTTTCCATTTAATTGGATATTATTTTGGAAGAATAATAAGCCTGATTCCTCAAGTATGATTTCGTTTGTCAGTTTTGAAACAAATTGTAAATTTCCGATTCCTGGGGATAGCCGCATTTCTAAGTCTTCACTTGTTTGGAATTGCCATTTGATTTTTGAGATTGCCTTTGCTTGGCTGAGATGAAAAGAAGATTTTATCTTGTCCTGATACCGAAAATCTTTGTTTGCTGTTCTTGTTGTTTCAAAAACAAGATCAACACCCTCAAAGATGCTGGAGTATTTGACACCCTCGTAATTGCTTAGATCTGTTTTCCATTTCGCTTTGAAGCCACCACGATAATAATGTGTTTTGGACTGTGTTTCCTTCAAAGCGTGAAGGTCGCTCAAGTTTGCATTTAAGATTCTCATGTGGATGGTGTGTTTGCCCATGGAATAAATTATTGACTGATTTGAAAAAAACCATGTCCCTTGGCCAAAGGTTTTGCCCAAGAATTTGATTCTTGGGTCGCTCACAATTTGGTTGTTTTGTACAAAAAAATTGGGAATTGTTCTTGGGTTGAAATGTTCATTATTTGGGGTGTGTCTATTGTGTTTAGAGAAAATAGTCAAATTTTGTGGGTTAGTAATGGAAATATGGTTGATTGATTTGTTATTTAAAAAAGGATCATCTCCTTTTGTTACCCAAATATCTGTTCTTTTTCTGGAAAGTTTTGTTCAAGAATTCCAGAGTACTCAATCAACTCTGTTTTTTGGTACTCACTCCTTCCGTTCACTTGGATTGATTTTAATAAAACAACAAAAAAAACTAAAAGATAAAAGGAAAATTTAGTCATTTTTTCAAAAAAAAGTTTTGTTAAAAATGAATTCTTTGATTCCAAAAAATTTTACAAAACTTTCCAAAAGTGATCAGATTTTCTTCTGTCTGGTATTTACATATTTTGAACAATTCTTTTTAACAGAATAAGAGGAGAATTACAAAGATTATTTTTTTCGAATATTTTTCCTGTTGTCAAATTATGTAACAAAAAAGTATTGCAAGTTTTTACAGGTTAGGTGAAAGCAAATAATGGTTTGGAATTAAATTCGGTTTCTTTGATTCGAACCACAATTTTCGAAATTTCGTAAAGATCTTGCGAATACAACATTTGAAAAAATGGGAAAAAATAGGAAACTCAAGTTTGTTGAAATTACTTGAAAGAAACGTTGTGTAAAAAAGAAAAGTTATTATTGTTTACTTTATTTACCACTTTCGAAATCAAAAGTTTTTTTAAATAAAACTTGATATTTGGAAAGGAAGAACACCTATTCAATGCATACCACACAAATATACAATGAAAGTAAATTCTGTTAACTACTTGGATAATAGTCCTTTAAAAAAAAAAAAATTAAATCTTGACAATATTTAGAAAATTATTTATTTGATTTCCTTTTTTGAAAGAAGGAATCTTTTCTCTTCCTACATTTCTTTTCTTGAGGTTAGTACCAAAAATTCACAATTTTTTTTTGTTATTGAAGGTTTCAAATCCTTGTATTGGGATATTGATTAGGAAAAATTTTCACTTCATTTTCATCTACTATTTCCAAGGAGAGTTTGTAGGTTATAGTCTTCTACTTTTTCAAACCCAATTTATAAAAGAAGAAAAAGGTAAATTAAGTGAAAATTTTGTCAAATTTATATATCAAAAACCAGTATTCCAATTTCTTTTTGTTGCTTTCATGAAAAAGTTGAGTTTGAGAATTTTTGGAGAACAACCTTTTATTAAAACACTATAGTTAAACAGATTCTGGCAAATGACAACCAAATATTTTTTCTGGTTAATTCTGATTGGTATTCCATATTTCCAGTTTATCGGAACCACCAGATTACTTTTTTTCAAAACTAAAACCTCCAATGGTTTTGGATTCTAAGATCCCCCCATTGAACTCTCCAAAAATATAACACTAAAAAGTACAAAAAAAAATAAATAGAGATCACAATCTTTTTCCAAGAAAAATCTAATTTGTAAGAGGGTCAAAGAGGAAGTCAAAATTTTTTCTGATTTATTTTCAAATACAATGTTTTGTGGTCAAAATTTACCGATTTTTGATGCAAATTTGTATCTAAGAGAGATTCTAATATTCGCTGATCAAAATATACTCTTTTAATTTGTTTAAATTCCATTTCTTAAAAGAATAATGAGTCAAGTAATCTTGTTAAATTTTAAGCATTTAATTTTTTTCGACAATTTTAAGCGGATGACAAATCCTTTTGGGGAGGAATTTATCAAATTAGACATTTTTTTACATCATTCTAATCAAAGAATTCCATGTTATTTTCTTTTGAATTTTTTAAGTAATAATAATCGAAAATTTTCTTTTTTGAATAAAATTTGATTTGAGACCAATTAAAGTAATGATGAAACTCTTTGGGTTGCAGGTTTTCTATTTTATAATATCCAACTTGCCTTTTTTTCGAACCTAATAGAAATAGTGTGTAAATGGAAAATTTATTTAAAAAAAGTTGAGATTAGGCATTTTTTATAAAAGAAAATAACTTCTTCATAAAAATATGTTTTCGAGTGCAAAACCATTTTGCTTCTTTTTTTATTTTGATAAGATTTTTTTTTCTTGAATTTCACTCATTCTGATTTCCTTTATTTTTAGAATTCAGATTCTTTAGGTTTGAAAAGCGACCAACGTACTGTGTGACCAAAGGCTGTATTCCTTTTTCAAAATAAAATACCTGCGTTTTTTTCTTTATTAAACTTTATTGAATTCACAATCTTATAACGAAGCTAAAATCAAATTTTAAAGATAACTAATAGATTTTTGAGTAAATTTTAAATTATTCCTGCAATTTGTTCAAAAATGTTCAAAAATTTTCACAATTTTTTTGTTTTTTAGCTTTTTTGTTTGATAAAAATTTTATCTTAATTAACGCGATTTTTGAGATCAATTTTAATTTTTGATCTTTAATTTTTTGAATTTCTTTTTTAATAAGAGTATTTTGAATGGGTCAATCTATATTTACATTAGGGTTAATCGTTTGTTTATTGGAAAGATTAATGGATAGCTTTTCAATAAAAAAAACAGGTTTTTTATTGAGTATCATGGATTAAACATTTATACTTACATTGTTATAAAGACAATAATAATTTGAACAGAATTTTTTTTAGTCCTTTCCCAAGAATCAGTACATTAAAATGAAAAGTAATTTGGTGAGAAATTACATTTATTAAAAGGTTATGTTTAATTATTTTCGACAAAGAATTGTAAATTTTCCCAAGTGGTTAGATAAGAATTAGAAATTAAGAAATTAGAACCTTTACAATGAGGTACTCATTTGATATACTTTGCACCCATTACTTTAGTAACTGAATTTGGAAATGAATAGTATTTTTTAAGGTGTACAGTGGTGTAACTAACCCGTGTTTTTTATTTTAATTCATTACTAAAATTTAACTCATGCAAAAAATATTTCGTTGACTCTAGAAATAAAAGAAACAAATCAATGGGGTGAAAACAGTATATAAACAAGAAACAGTGTTCTTTAAATATATTTTAAAAAAGAATTATGAAGATACTGGAAGATTAAAATGTTATTTTTTGACAAGATAATGAGTAAAATTTCCTTTTTTGAATTTTTATAAAAAAATCATTTAATCTCACAAATTTTGTCAATATGATGAAATTTTTGAAACAAAAGCATTTAATATAATTGAGCCATTTTGATTAATCAAATATCTAACCTCAAAAGTCAATTTGGTTCTGAACCAAGAATCTATAAGTGATTTCTGGTCTTCCAATATCCAAGTCTGAAAAAAAAACAGGAGTTAAATTGTAGTAATGGGTTAAAGGTTGTCTGAACGGGTTATTTCCACCACTGTACATCACAAAAATTTCTAGATCCATTTCAAGGGGTAAGTTGTAAGTGAGTTGTACGATCTATATTATCAATTCATAAGTTTAGAACTTTGGCACTTAGATCTTTCTAATTTGAAAATGGAATTTTAACAATTGATTTCTTTTTTTTTTTTTTTATCCCAAAAGGAATTAGAAATGGAATGTGTTTCTACCCTTTTCGAAGCCAGTTTATAAAAAATAATTTAATACTTGCTAAATTAAAAAAATAAATATTCATTTCAAATCAAAATAAAAAAAATTACTGTTGTCAAAATTAAGTGTACAGTAAAGTTTAATCGGTATTTCCAAATAAAAAACGTGTTTTTTTTATAGAAGACACAAACATCAACCTATCAAATAATCCAACAATAAACCCGAATTAAATTTGGTATTGGTTTCTCAAAATTCTATTATTCAAAAAGAAATTCTAAAAAGAAAGGATCAAATTAATAAATTTATCTTGGAAAATAAAGTTAATTTATTTATTTATTGTGAGAAAGGAGTAATCAAAGAAAATTTACTAAATAAAAAAAGAGAAGAAGAAAAATAATTAAAACATTAAAGTAAAAAAATATTATATCATTTACATGACCAAATTAAAAATTATCCAAGTCCTGAAACAGGATGAGTAAAAACCCGATAGAAAGATTATTAATAATAAGATTCCACAAACTGTGATTAATAAATTGGTATTCCACGACTCCGAAAAGTGGGGCACTATTTACCCGAATTTGTATATTTTTTTACAATTTTAGGAATTTTTTTATTTTCTATTTTTTTATTTTCATTTTTTCTTTATTACTACAAGTTTTCTAACCATAAGAGCTTTGATGAAAAATTCTCTACAAGAAAAATAAATTTCTTAATTTTGATTAACCAGATTAAAGAGTTTTTGAGTATTTTTCCTAAGGATAACATTTTTAAAAATAAAGTTAATTTAAGATAAATTAAATTTCATAATAAATAGCCCATCTTACATTTGAATAATGAATTGTTTTTGTATCATTTTGAAGTTTTTCCTCTCACAATGAAAAGTTTACAAATAAATCATTTTTTCTCTTTTTTATTTTTCAACAATGTTTTGTTAAAATGGAAAATGAAAATGAAAAATTGGAAAGAAGTAACAGATAAATTAATGAAAAAATTGGTTTCAAATATGTAAAAGAGATTAGATTTAGTTATTCAAATGGAAGGAAAATTGATAAATGGGTTTTTTAACTTTTTTAAATTTTCTATATTTTATGTAATGCTTCTTTCAAAATAAATGTCCCAATTTTTTTCAACTGTTTTTTTTATTTTTCTTTCTTTTATTTTTAGACAAAAAATAAATATCTCTTGAGTATATTATTGAATATTAAAATAGAAATTTTTATATTATAATAGATAACTTCAATTATTCAAAATGTTTTTATTTAAAATTTGATTTTTAATCCGCCAATTATTATGAAAGATGGTTTATAATTTTTTAACAAACAAAAAACAAAAAAAAAATAAAAAATTTAGAAAATTAGGAAAATTCTTGAACAAATTGCACGAATAATTTAACTTTTACTAAAAATATCAAAGAGTTTTACTTTCAAAACCGATTTGATCTTAGGTATACTATTTGGTAGTAAATTTGATGTTGTATTGGAACAAGAAGAAAAAAAAAAGTACAGATTATATTTTGAAACAGGGATTATATTGTATGTTCACGCGTTTTTTTAATCACTGTATTTTAAAGTCCAAACAAAAATGGGAGCTAATAATTTTTTTTTAAATGATTTGAACAATCAAAATTAAATTGTTTAGTCAAAAAAAAAATATTATCTTTAGATCATCTCCAAAAACCAAATTTAAAATTTTTCCAATTTTCCCAAATCCACTATTTACTTTCATATTTTGTTATTCCAAAATCTCTCACTTCTAACATTCAGAAAAATTATTTTGAAAAAACACACAATTCACCCCAAAACTACTAATATACTTGAAAATAATTCTGATATAATCCAGCAACGACATCTAAAAAAAAAAAAACATTTTCAAATTTACCTTGTTTTTTTAGAAAATTCATTCAAATTTTGTATCAATAAATATAATTAATTTTCCATCTAATATAGAAAAATCAAAAATTCGAAATATTTCAGATTTTTCATCCAGATATATCCAATTCAAAGTATTCTCACCCTGTAAAATAATTTTTCAATACCCAGGCGGTATAAAATGGGCATAGTACTCAATTGTAAGTTAGTAGGAGTGTTCAAAAAAACAATTTTTATTCTCTGGCAAGTGCAATCTGGACTAGAAACATAAAATTTTGAAAGATTTTAAACAGTTGAAATTATAAAAATATCTTAATTTACACCCATTTAGGAAATTTTTTTACAGTCGGTTTCACTTTTAAGACACAAACTTTCAACGAAATTTAAGGAACAAAAAAAATCTCAAATTAAGGCACAAAATTTGGATTTTTAATTTTTACAAATTATTTTACTAGAATTTGAATTTTGTGCCTTAATTTGAGATTTTTTTTGTGCCTTAAATTTCGTTGAAAGTTTGTGTCTTAAAAGTGAAACCGACTGTAGAATTTATATTTTTCCTTTTATTATTTTTGGTCTTTCTGGTTCGTTTTCATTTACTTATCCATTTTAGTTCATCATTTTTCAGAGCTGTTTTTTTTATAATCATTGATGAACTGTTAAAGCCAAGTTTTGTTAATAAAGTAATATCATATAAACCCACCCAAACTTAAGGTAAAAACTTTGAACAAAAATTAAAGCACCCAAAAAATTCAAATCAAAACCTGAAAATGGGATCCTCATAAAATAATTTGTATAAAAAAATTACAAAAAATACACCTCTATTTTAGATTTTTTTGTTTCGAAAAATTTGTTGAATTTTATTTCTTTCATAGTTGAACTGGCTATAAATAACATTTTCTATATTCAAATTTTAAAATTAACCTTCACATAAGTGTAAATATTGAATGTTGTAAAAACTCGTTTTTTTACAACATCCCATATTTAAACTACACGATCATCAAAAATTTTTTTCAAAAAAAAATTAAACATTTACGAATTTTTTACTTTTTGATAACTTCTCTTTGAATTAACACTATTTGTTCATAAATGATCTGGGATTAAAAATTATTTTTCAAGATATTTATCAAATTAAGTTTGAAAACCCAATTTCTGGGGGTTCTAATAATATTTTTTTTAAATTTAATAGTAAAAAAGATGATTTTTTTTTCACTGCCAAGAAGTCTTAATCATATATTTTAAAAGGATTTGAAATTTCATCAATATCCATCAAATGGATAACCAATTAAACTTCTTTTCAATTAAAAGGACATAAAAAATTTCAAGCATTATTCATAATTGAATCAAGTTAATTGTAGTTTACAATATAAAATATAAGAAACTCTTTAAAACCGAAAAAAAAAAACACAACCAACTTGAATCTTTAAAACTCATTAATACAAAACAATAAAAATTAAAATTAAATATTTTGTAAACCGATGTACCCTTTTATTTGAAATGAGAAATCTAGTTTTGTAAATTGTAAGGAAAAAAAAAAAATTATATAATCAATAAAACCCTTTGAACAAGGCGGATTGGGAAAAAAATCTTTAAATTTTATTGATAACCCTTTACACCTCAAACTTTTATTCATTACTATTTGTTGTAAAATAAATGGAACAAAATTTTCTTTCAGCTTTCCAAAAAATGATTTTAAAAGAATACCTTTCAAATTTTTAAGACTTAAAATAAGCTTAAATTATTATTCTTTTCCCTTTTAGAATTGAGGTCTTTCTAGATAAACTCAATTCCAAAAATTGGGACACACCTTCAAAATCAATTTAATTCCAAGAAAAGTGATATTTGACTCTTAAATAGAAACATTAGATATTAAAAATCAATGTAAATAATTTTAAAGTTAATTATTTATCATTTTTTTTCATTATTTTTTGATTTTTGATTTTCAATAATTTTTTTGATTTTTTTTTGTATTATTTTTTTTCAAATAAAAAAAAAATTTTCTTTTTTTTTCAAAACTTTTCGAAAATCTCAAAATCACTTTAAAATGAAATTTAAAAGTTTTCTTTCTGATCACAAAAAAAAATTTTTTTTTTTCTCTCAAAAAGAAAAAAGATTCTTTTTTTATCGAGAAAAAATTTTTTTGAAAAAAAATCATGTCTGGCGTGCTAGGGCACATGGCCTACAAACAGACCTTATTATCATTAATGGAAGTGTGAATACTGAATGTATTATTAATGATATTATCAAAAAAATCAAAGAAAATTCAACTCGCTAATTCAGAATAGAGTAAGTTGAAATGGATTTTCCAAAAGGATGGAGCTTGTCCACATACCTCAAAAAAAAAAACCCAAACTTACTTAAATCGGGGATTTAATGTTCTGGACCCTTGACCCCCAATTCCACAAGATTTAAATCCAATTGGGAATTTTTGGATACTAAACTGAAAAATTGTAACCAAAAAACGAAGAAGAATTTTTAAAATTTTCACTAATGTAAGAAATACTTTGAGTTGGGAAACCTAAGATAATTAGTAAACTCTATATTTAAAAGGATAGATTTAGTTATCAAAAGGCAGGCTGAATCTATTGATAGTTTTTATTAATTTTTCTTTCAATAAAAATGGATTTTTTGGTAACCGTGTTCCAAAAATAGTGGCACACTTTTTTTTATTTTTTCTTTTTTATTTTTCGAATTGAATTTAAAATTTACTATAAAATATATAAATAGTATTAATTAAATATTTTCGGGTCTTTTATTATTTTAATGTTCAAATATCATGTATTTTGGAGTATATTTTTATTAATGTAATTTTTGTTTTGTGTCCCATTTTTTGGAATTGAGTTTATATTTTAATTCTTGAGAGGCGTTTTATTTTGGAAAGCTGAATGAAAATTTTGTATTCATTTATTTTACAATTAACAGTAAAGCCCCATTTTAAAGACAAAGGCAAAATTCATCTGGGTTTTTGTTGGAATTTATTTTTTTTATTTCTATATTTTCTCTTTTCTTTGTGCCATACATTAATTAAATAATGGTCTTTCTTAATTCCTATATATAGACCATTTCAAAATCAAACTTAAATTATTTCCATTTTTATACTGGTAGACTATTTTCAAATTGGTTTCTTCTTATCTTTGTTTTTTCCTCTTCCAATTGTTCAATATCCATAAATAAAAATCAAAAAGAAAAAAAAGAAAAAATGAATAAAACTTTTCAAATATCAATAATCATTTATCTCTAAATCGGAATTTTTCAAACTTAAGAGATGCTTCATTGAGTGGGTGTAGAGTTTTTATATTTGTTTTTGGACCTTAAAAAAAATATCAAATTCCTATTAAAGTTTTTCAATGAAAATATTTGTCTTGATCTTTTGAAACACGTTAATTCTGGAAAAGTACAACTCTTTAAAATAAAGCAGATCTGCAAGAATAGTAGTGAAAAGAAAGAAAAAAAACAACCATGAAAAAAGTCAAAGAAAAGAAAATTGAATACTCTGAAATTCAAGAAGGCAAAACTTTTCTCGGCTGATAAAAAACTAAAAAGATCACAAAGAAAATAAAAAAGAAAAAATTTGAATTTATTTGAAATTCTCTTACCTTTAACAATACAAACTTACCAATGAATGAAACTCCAAAGATTTAAAGATCACTTATTCAAGGAACAATAAACTTTTTTTTTCAAAAAAAAATGCGTTAAATAAACAAAGAAATATAACAAAAAAAAAAAAAAGATAAAAAAATTTGTTTTTTTATTTTAGCATTCTCCTTTATGATTTTTTTTTTTTTAATTCAAGGGCTATTTATTCGGTTATCAGAATTACACTCCAAACAAAAAACAAAAAAAAAAGAATAAAAGGGTCTTTATAAGTTTCAATTATCTCTGTTTGTTGTGCAACAACAGCTGGAATAGTGTTGTGATCAATCTGTAAATAACCCTTTGAAAGATTAACTTTTTACGATGATAAAGGAATATTGCCTACAATGAAAGAAATTTGTGGTTGGTTAATCGCTTCCATCGTCCCAGTTTTCTTGGCTTGAAGGCTCTGTTATTTCATCTTCGTTAGGCGAGCTTGATTCTTCGAAGTCGTCTTCGTCTTCATAAGCGTCTTCGGATTCTTCAGAGTTTGGTGGTGGACCAAAGTCGTCATCTTCTGGATCTGATTCTGTGGGGGGTGAAGAGATTTCGCCTTCGTAATACACAATCTTCTGCTTTGGTTTTGGCTTTGGCTTTTCTTCTTTTTTTTCATTAGTTTTTTCTTCTTCTTTTGTTTCTTCTTTTTCGTTTTCTTTTTCTTTGTCTTTTTCTGGTTCTGGCTCTTTTGTTCCTTCTTCTTTCTTCTCTTCGGTTTTGGTTTCGGTTGAATTTTCGATGGTTCTTCGTTTTTTAGGATCAGTGTCTGGATTAGTTGTTTCCTTAATTTCGTCAAGTTCACCCCGTTTTCTTTCGAGTGGATCGTTTGTAGATGTGGTTGTCATTTCGAAATTTATTAATTATTGTTGAAATAAGTTTGTATTTTTTTTGAAAAAAGTTAATAAATGATTAATAACTTTTTTAATTTTACATTGAATTTTTTTAATCCTTATTTAATATTCAAAAGAAACAGGTTTTATAAATACAGTGATACTTGCTCTTTTTGTTTTTTCATTTTTTGTTCACAAATTTAATCATAACCGTCAAATCCAAAATACAAGAAAAACTAAAAAAAACGCTGGAAATTCAATTTTTTTTGATCATTTGAAACTCTCAATAAAAATTTTACAATATACTCTCCTTTTACAGACACATATACGTAAATCATTGAGAAGCTATTAACTGTTTTTCTTTGAATATTGATTAAATATTCTAAATATATCAATTTTCACACTTAAAAATAGGAAATTAGAAAACAACCAATTTGAATAATTAATAGAGAAAATGATTTAAAAGGAAAATGCAATTTGATATGAAATTCTAAAATCAGAATCATTTTTACCAATTTAAAAAATTAAAGGATTATAATTTGAGAAATGTTTTTGACACCTTTGAATTTGAATTAAATTAAGGAAAATTATTTAGTTCTAAAAAAGTTCCTAAAGTTCATCAATTTAAATGTAAAATATTTAAAAAATTATTAAAAAAAAAATCTCAAGAAAATCAAATTCTTTTTTTTATAAATGTAAAAACAAAGTAAAATTTCATAATAGATGTTTTCTAATTTAATTTATTAATTGTTAGCCAATATATAGCAGAATAGATTAAAATTTCAAAAATTTTCTCTATCAATTATTCAAATTGGTTGTTTTCTAATTTCTATATTTAAAGTGAGAAAATTGATATATTTAGAATATTTAATCAATATTCAAAGAAAAAAAGTTCATAACTTCTCAATGATTTACGTATCTGTATCTGTAAAAGGAGAGTATATTGTCAAATTTTTATTGAGAGTTTCAATTGATCAAAAAAATAGAATTTCTAGCGTTTTGAACTTTAAGGGTTTTAAGTTTGACCGTTATCATTTAATAATTTCAATTTTTTTTATAAATAGATTGATATATAATTGGTAAACAAAGAGATAATATAAAGAAACTAACACTATAAACAAATTTCCAAAATTTTATGATTAATGCACACCGAATATTCCACTTTTAAGGTACATACTTTGAATGAAATTTAAGGCAGAAAAAAATCATCAAATTAAGGAAAATTTTTTTATACAAATTCTTTTACAAGAATTCGAATTTTTTGCCTTAAAAATACTCCTTTTTTGAAATTATATTGTTGTAAACTAAAATTCACAATTTTCTACACAGTTAAAACTGTTCAAACAATCTCAATAATACAGTTTCATTCAAATTGGAAATAATTTTGATTTTTTAAAATATGAAAACCATTTTTTCATCATTTAGTTTTTTGTTTTCATTTCAATTTTTGAATTACATAACTTGTTTCGTTCGATCAAAAAATTTTTTTCAAGAATTGATACTAGGTTAAAATTGAGTTGTTCCAAATAGAAGAACTTGAATAAAATTAGTTGGTGGTATCTAACCTTTGGATCGATCAATATTCCTCATAGAATTTAATAAATTTACCCATACATTTTTTTTGGTTTTACTCTCTCCAAAAATTTAACACACTCATAAAACATTAGTATTGATAATTATTTATTTTTTATTTTGTGACTATTTTAATTTATAAAAAATTGTTTACATTTCAATTAGTGGATGATTTGAATTAGGTATTTCTTCAGGAATTGATTAAATAAGATTTTTTTTTTTAAATTAAATTTTGGTGTGTTAAAAATTTTTAAATTGGAGTTGATTTTATTTTAAAAGATAAAAAAAAGAATTTTAGTTATTTCAAACCAATCCTTTGATTAAATAAGATCGATAAATTCAAATTCAAATTCATATTTAAATAAATATTTATATCACAAAAGGCACTTTTTGCAAAAATAACTAATATTGTAAATCTTTTTTTTATATTCTAACCCAAAATGCTCAAAAAATGAAAACTTTAATAAATAACAATACATATTAAATAAATAATATAAAAGTAAAAATCACCAATTAAATGACAAAGTACCCCATTCTTTACTTTCCAATTGTTACTACCATTAAATTACTTAAAAGGGAAACATATTTCAAAAAAAATTCTATTAAAATTTACTACAATATCTCAAAATTGAAAAATTAACCAAAAACCACATTATTACAATATCTCGCACACTATAAATAATCTTCAGAAATCAATAGCTTGTTTTAAAGGTTTTCTCCCATTTTTTCTTATTTATTATAAAACTTAAATTTCGACTTAAGTATACAAATTAATACAAAAAAAAATAAATAATAACTTTCCTTTAAGCCCGAAAAAACTTATTACTGGTGAAGGAATTATACATAAATATATTTTATAAAAATTAATAAGGAATTTTTAAAATAATTGTCAAGAAGAAAAATACCGAATCTCAAAAAATTACAATCATTATAAAAATGGGGTATTTGAAATATTCCTTTTAATTCCCAAAAATCTAAAATACTTGAAATTTTTTTAAATACTTAAAAACACTCCTTTACGAACTTTCAAGAAACTGTCGTGTACAGAGATGTTTTTTATGATAAAATAAAATTTTTAATTTTAGATAAAATATATATTTTTTGAGTTTTTCTACTTTAAACGACTCTTAAAAGTTTTTGGTACTTTTAAGTAGATTCGAGTAATTGTTAGTACTTGTATTCCAATGTATGTTTGGGTTTAATATTGGCTGTTTTGGACATGTTAGGTTAATTTTTCTTATGTGAGCGGGGTGTTAAATCATATTTGATTTGAGTAACCTTAGACATGTAGAATACATGTGTGCGAATTGTACACTCACATATTGCCTGGTTACTATTAGAATGCTTTTAAGATCGCAAAATTTTGGATAATAATACCACTGAGAAAGTTTCATTACAAATACATTTTCTCACCCGATTTCATATCATTTAGTAACGAAAAGAAATGTTACAGGTATTTAAGACAGTGATTAATTTTACATAAAATGCGTTCAATACTATTCGTAAAAATTAGTAATTTTTCACATTTAGATTTTTCAGCCAAAAATAAATTTCTTTTA
Organism: Anaeramoeba flamelloides; assembly: GCA_027625915.1. Lineage (NCBI taxonomy): Eukaryota > Anaeramoebidae > Anaeramoeba > Anaeramoeba flamelloides. The sequence continues at coordinate 3,982,959 of JANTQA010000008.1, forward strand.
TAAAATACGAATTTTATAATTGAACAGAGTGTATTGTCACAAGAGTTTCAAAGGTGTTGCTCAAATTTTTTTTTTAGTTTTGAAAAAAATTTCGAGTCTTTTAGATTTTTGAGATATTTTCGGGAATATTTGATAGATCTATTAAAAAGTTGAAAATAATTTAATTACTAGATTTAGAGATAATTATGAAACAATTTTTTCTTTTTTGTTTTGGTAAAAAAAAAATAATCAAATTAGAAAAATATTTTTTATGATTAAATGTTTGATTTTACAAGTTTTAATAAAGTCTGATGGGAGAATTTTTTATATTTTATTGTGTTTTTTCTTTTTTTTTTTTAATAATAATTAATAATTAAATCGTAATTATTTATGTCATATAATAAAAAATCAAGATTTATACACATATTTAATTTTTAATCTTCTTTCTTAAAATTTTATCTACATTATCATAAAATAAAACTATCCTCAATCAAAAATTCAAATTACTATAAATAATAAATATAATTAAATAACTTGTTAAATCAATATAATTCGTTATTTAGACACTTAATAATTATTTTTTACCAAAAATTTACAAAATTATTGGAAATTTAACAAAAGTTCTATTTTTTGTTTTTTTTTGTTAATCTTCAATATATTGATTTTCGATTTCATTTCATTTTTTTTTTTATTAAAGATGAAATTTTCAAAGTTTGTTTGTAAAAAAAAAAACTATCAACATTTACAAAAATTGGAATTCATAAAAAATAAGACTACTTTGTAAAATTTTCCTTTTTTTTTCCAAATTCTAAAAGTCAAACACAAAAGGATCAGATCTTTTTACTGACTTTTAATAATAAAAAACCAACTCTTTAGAAAAAAATTTATTTCGTTTTTTCATCTATTAATTCAGGAATTTTTGATCAAGTTCATTTGAATCCAATTGAAAATATATTTACTTTTATTCTTGTGGAAAAGTATAGAAGATTTACTTACCGTCCCTGAAAAATTTTAAGTACACTGTAAATAATCAAAACAGACAGAAATTAAACTATTGATTTTCTGTGACAATTTCCAAATCAAAAGTATCTAATTATTTTTAAGATTATTGTTTAAGTTAAAAAAAAAAAAGATTTATCTTATTAGGTGTATCTGGATTTGTATGTTATTGGCTTTGTGCTGTACTTTCTTTTGAATTATATTGGCTTGTGTGCACCAACAATTTCAAGTACATTAATCCCTTAAATGACAAAAAAAATCTAAAGATTAACTTTATTTGATCTTACATGGATAAATTATCTTATTGTTTGACAAACATTCTCTACGAAAAGGTGTTAAATGAATTTTAGTATACATCTTTTCAAATCAAATTCAATGATAATTATTTTGAAAAGAACCCAAGATTTCTGACAAATTATTTATTCATTTTTCTTCAACTTATGACACAACAATTCCCACAAACCTCATTCAATGTTTTAGATCAACTCCTAAAACAAGTTAATTATAAACAACCATTCATTGTGAGAAAACACTGTTACTCGCTTTTAATGAAATACAAAACCCTGCAACCAAGATTGGGATTTTTACCACCATTAAATAAACAAAAATGTCTCTTTTTTTATGGAACGATCCCCATTTATTACAAAAAAAAGCCTTATAACATCCCCATTTCTTTTTATATTTTGCCCTTTTACCCAAATGTGCCACCTCTTTGTTATGTTGCACCATCACAGTCAATGATGATTACTCCCAACCATCGTCATGTCGACAAAAAAGGAGAAATTTATCTTACATATTTGTCTGACTGGAAGCTGTCCATGTCGAATCTCGTTGGGCTTGTTGACAGCATGTGTATGGTTTTTTCTCAAAACCCTCCTTTAAGATCAAAGCCAAGAAAACAACAACTACAACAACTGCAGCAACAGCAACAGCTATTAAAGCAACAGCAACTACTAAAGCAACAGCAACTACAAAAACAACAAACCTCAATGAACCAATCGTCTCAACAAAGAAGGATGATGATGGGTAAGATGATGACGATGAATCAAGGAATGGGGAACAATATGTCGGGAAATAATATGTATTTACAAAATCAATACCAACTACAAAATAAAATGAATTCGTCACAAAGCCAACCTACCTTTGAAGATGTAATGATCTTTCTTTTGTTTTTTCATTTTCTTTTTCATTTTCTTTTTTTCTTTTTTTTTGCCTTTTCTTTTTTACGTTTTTCGTTTGATTTTTTTTAATTTTTTTTCTAAAATAAGACAAGTTTTGAGTAATCTTTTGTTCAACGAAACAAATCTGACAAAAAAATTCTTTCAAAGGTTCCCAACCAACTTTAGTGAAGAAAAATCTTGTGTTACATTTGGTTTGATTTGTTTTTTGTTTTAAGGGATTTGTTTGATCCTTAGATTTTGAAAAATAAATCTCTAACCTACTAGTAACACTTCAAACCTAAATATAGTCTCTGATTTAATCTTTTGGTTTGATTTTTCAAAATAGTTAAGAAAAAAAAAAAGAAAAAACAATCAATTTTCTGTTGGTTTTTCACTGACACTTTTTTATTTTATTTGCCCTCACCAAAGTTTAATTAATTGAACTACAGTGCTTTTTCAGTGATGCTATTTAGATTTCCAAAATTTCAAAAGTTGTTTTTCCATTTTAAATTTTCTTTTTTCAGAAAAAACAATTTTTGGATTTTTGAACAAGTAATTTTCGATCAAACTCTAAACATTCTTTTTTCATTTATTGTATCTTTGATAAAAAAAAGAATTGTTTGATTCGTTTCTTATTGAAAATATGTTGTGAAAATTGGATCATTTTCACTTAATCACTCATTCTTTTCAAACTTTTACTTACAATTATTTGATTATTGTATCTTTAAAAAATAAAAAGGAAGACTATTCCAAAAAAAAAAATAATGATGAAAAATTCACATTTCAGAAAAAAGTCACAGATTTCAGAAACAAAAACACAGAAATCTTAACCAAAATTGTTTTCGAAAAAATAGAACCTTCATGTTTGTCTGAAACAAAAACACCCAAAAAATGATGAGTACTCTTTGTTTTTTTTTTTTCTGGAAAGTCTAACATTCTCGAAATTAACATAAACAAATCTTCTCTATTCTATTAAACGAAACTAATTTGGTGCTTTGAGAAGATATTTTGTTAAAAAAAAAAGTTTCAGTGATTTCTATGGATATTTTTCTGAATGATCGATAATATTCTCCAAATTAACATTACCAAATCTTTTTCATTTTATTAATAGAAACTAAAATGAGACTTTTCGAAAAGCCTGTTGTTGAAAAAAAGGTTTCAAATTTGAAAATTTCATTTTTTTTATTTTCAAACAAATCCCTTAACACTCATTTATTTGTTTCTTCCAAATAAAAACACACAACAAAAATTATTAAATTCCAAAATTGTCTCTCTGATAAATTAGTCAAATTACTCGTGACGAACAGATCGGATTTTTCATTTTATGACAAAGAAAGTTAGCAATTTAATTCATATTTTCTCTATTCTTTCTTTGGATAAGCTTAATATTTTTTTAAACAATTTCAAATTTTGTTAGTTTGTTGTATAAAAAAAATTGTGGAATGTCAAAAAATGTGTTGAACTTTTTTTAATTGCAAGAATAAAGAGATTCACAGAAATAAATCAAACCTGGAAAATAATAATTTTTTCGCTATCATAATGTCTACTCTTTTAACTATTATTTCAAAAATTAGCTTCAAATGGTTTAATAATTTGAAATGTATGTTCTTTACTTTCAGATTATACCGTTAGTATTCTTGATATTTAAATACATTTTTTTTTTTAGAAGGTTGTTTTAACAAAGTATGATTAAAACGGTTTTTTATAAAACCATGGAATTGTGAATAGGTATATTTATTTTTATAAACTGTTTTAGAAATACTTTTGAATAACTTTTACATCCACAGCTTTTTTAAAATGACTCTAATAGATTTTTTAATAAGATTTTTAATTAACAGATGACAAAAAAATTGAGCCACTGTTTTATAATTGTCAAATAGAAATAAAACTTAAAATTTTTCAAATAATTATTCTTATCCTTTTTCACAGATCAAAAAAGATACCTGAAATTAAAATTCCCCAAACTGAAATAATAGCAATTGTTAAGCTCTTTAGGCTAATTTCACATGAATATAAAAATAATATCAACAAATCCCAGAATAAGTCAATTTTACAAAGGTTTACAATTAAATCTCAAATTCGGTGAAATTGAACCATGCTTAAATTTTGGTTTAATTTGATTTTTAGAGTTCTAATTTTATTCTAATAAATCAATCTAAAATTTTAGATTTTAATTTTTTTTTAACAAGAAGGAAAATATAATTAAAAAAAAATATTTGAAAATATTAATCTTTTACTGTCATTTTACATCTAAAAATAAATTTGACTCTTTTTTTTTTTTTTTTGTCATCTGCAATTTTTGGAAATTTCAAATTATATCATTTTTATAAACTCCGATTTTACATCAATAAAATCAGAGTTTATAAATAGTACCAACAACACAATTAGTATTAAATATAAAGGATTGCTTCTGAAGGTTATAATTTATAAGATATGAATTTTCCCAAAAAAAAAATTTTTTTCGTATTATCAAGTTTATGAAATTTCTGTGATTTTTCTTATTATTTACAATTAAAAAAAGATCTACACATTTTTTTGACATTCCACAATTTTTTTTACCAAATACTAGTGTGATTTTGAGAATGTGTGATAAAAATGTTTCTCAAGGGTTTCTATAAAACAGTTGATAAGACTTCAATAGACCTATGTTCTGGAATATAATCTAAATTTCAAAAATAGTGGCAGATTTTTCATCAGGAAAAAAAAAATTTGTTTATTTTTTTTTTAATAATAATGTATTTTAATAAAGTTTTTAGAGATAATAACCAATATAGATTAATAAATAAAAATATAGTGTAATCATTTTATTTTTTGAAAGACAAGTGAAAAAAGAAAAAAATAATAATAAAAAAGTTTGCCCCTAATTTTGAAATTTGGCTTATAAAAAACCCTTTTGAAAACTCTTTTAAAAACTTTTTATTAAATTCAATCATAATATGACATTTAAATACCCCGAATTATTATTCGTTATCTATTTGTTCTCAAGATTAATTTGATTTGTTTATAATAATTTTCTTTAATAAAAGAGATTAAAATTTTTTTGTGTTCAATTTTTAACGAGATCTTTTTTGGTATGAAAATGATGTTTTTTTTTTCTTTTTGAAGTTAAAATTTGTTTTAAAAAAAAAGAGGTTTAGTCTTGATAAAAATTTTGAATTGAATGAAAAATTTATAACTGTATTTTATTTTTTAGAAAATAATGTGGATCCTTGCCATTTTGTCTATTTTTTATCAATTTTTATTTTAGATCATTTGATCAAAAAAAAATTATTTAGTTTTTTTTTCATTTTTTCGTGACTGGAAAATTTTTTGAATAGAATAAATAGATACCAATTCAATCGGTATTGATGTTTCACTTTATTTTATTTGACATTTTACTTCTAGGATTATAATCCAAAAAGAGAATATTATCATGAAAATAAAAAAAATTTCATCAGCTTGTTCGAAATACCTTATATAAATACTATATTTTGATATTATTATTTTGACATTAGAATATTTTTAATTATTTTTCTTCTCTCTTTTTTAGCTTGATAATTTTTCTTTAATTAATCTTTTCTCTCAATAAATAAATAAATAAATACGAATATAAAAAATCACAATTTGTTATTTTTTTTATTTATTTTGAAGAGGGTGAATTAATTTCCTCTTACAGCAGTTAGTTTTTTTTTTAATTCAAAAGAATAGAGCAAAATCTTTGATTTTTCTCTATCCCTGTGAATTCTAGAAAAGTGACGTTAGGTTTTCTTGAGTTTTCTGTTTATTTCAAAAAGTAAAAAAAACCTAACGAAAATCAATACATTTTACAGATAAGACAGAAAACCCTAATAAAACCGCCTTTAGGTTTTCTTGAGTTTTCTGTTTATTAGGAAAACACATAAATTTTACAGATAAAACAGAAAACCCCAAGAAAATCGGGTATCTTTAGATTTTTTTTAATTTGAAAAATAAAAAAAAAAATTATTATATTTTCTTTTTATTTCTCGAATTAAAAAATATCACCATTATCCTTTTCAGAATTTAAAAGAATAAAGTAAAATCCTTGATTTTTCTCAATTCTTTTGAATTTTGTAAGAAAAGCTAGGCACTTCACGGTACATCCCTACTTTCTAAATTTTTGTTTCGAGAAATTTCAATAAAGAATCATGATTTTCTTTATCATTTACTAACGACAAAATGAAATAATGTGGTTACCATTATTAAAATAACATTTACAAAGAAACAGAGAAACAAGTAGTTATTTTTCAAAAATAACTTTATTCAATTATTTTCATAATTTCTTAAAAATAATATTAATAATTATTGTTTACACATCTATTTTTCTATTTATATAATAATTCACTTAAATAGACACTACGTAATCAACTTACAGCAAAATTACAACAACGGTTTTTAAAATACAACGAAGAAACACCAATCAAATTAAAAAAAATTATTAATCAGCAAGCAGAATTAACAACTAAAAACAATGAAGTTAACAATAATTTTAAATATGCCAAAACAGAAATTGTAAACGATTTTCTTTAATTTTTTTTTTATTATATTCATTCTTTTTTTATAAGAGGCATTTTTTATTTTACTTCAATTCTTTTCCCAGTGTTTTGGTGAGGTTATATAACAAACGAATTATATTTAAAATTTATATTATTTCTTTCAAAATAATAACAACAATAATAATATATAGCAAAGAATCCAAAAAGAAACTAAAAAAAATGAAGAACAAATCAATGCATTAACAGAAAAAATTCAAAGGCTAGAAATCGAAAATCAAGAAATGAATAGCAATAGTTTGGATATTGATAAATTGACAGAATCCCCAGATGTTTGGTTTGAACAAATACAATCACTTGAGGCAAAAAATTTTGTATACGCTGATTTAATGTATCATATAAATCAACTTCTTCACAAAGGATTAATAGATACAAAGACCTATTTACAAAATATCAGAAATTTGTCAGCAGAACAATATCAAGTGAAACAACATTCGTATAAAATTCAACAAAGATTGAAACTGGAAGGTGATTTCTAATTATAATGTGATTTAAATAAAACCATTTTGATACACATCAATATTATTCCTTCTCATATTTTATCTATTCAAATATTTATTATTATTATTTTCTTTGGTTATACCATTTATCTTTTTACTTTTATTTTTAATTTATTATTTTTATTTTTTTATAATTTTGAAAAAAATGAAAAAGAAAAAAAAAAATTTTTTTTTATAATTTTGAAGGGAGGAAATTAATTTCCTCTTAAAGCCGTAAGTTTTTCTTTAGTTTTCTGTTTTATTCTGAAAACCAATGGATTTTCGTTACGTTTTTTTGAGTTTTCTATTTATTTGTAAAGTGTTCTAAGTTTTTTTGAGGTTTTCTATTTTATTTGGAGAATCAATAGATTTTCGAAATAAAATAGTAAACCTCAATAAACCTAGAACACTTCACAGAAAAAAAAAAAAAGGAAAATTAAATAAAACCGCCGTTATTTTTTCCTGAATTTAAAAGCATTGAGAAAAATCTTTGATTTTACTTTATTCTTTTGAATTATGAAAAAGCTAGGAACTCTACCGCACTTGAAGGCACTTCACGGTACTTCCCTAATTTCTAAATTTTTGTTTCGAGAAATTTTAATCAAGAATAATAATACGCTTTACCATTAACAAATGGAATGATAAATAATGATCCTTTATTTTGAATAATATCTAAAGATATTATTCTGAGTGTTTTTGTTGATTTGAATTAATTCTTTAATCGAAATTATTCGATTTTCTTTAGTGGATTAGCAACCCTGTTAAATCTAATCGATATATTCTATAATTTCCAGATTAGAATGGTTTGTACATAAGTTGCAAGATTTTGTTTTTGTTTTATTCTTATCATAAATATAAGAATATCTATTTAAGGGACTAGTCTCAATTAATTTTTTTTTTGACCAATTTCTAAATATGGAATCCTTATCGAGAAATATGTTTAAAATTGATAAAAAAATAGGTTTTTTCGATGTTAGAACTTTTAGTTCTTGTTTTTTTTTTAAAAAAAGTTTTATAATTAGTCAAAAAAAGTGTATTTAAAAAACTTTTTTTTTAAAAATATAATTAACTGATGAGAATTTTTTGATTAATTTTGGATTTAATTATTTTCTCAAAATTAATATTTATTCTCATTTTGAAAAAATGAAAAATAATTTAAAACTGGTGAATATTTTCTTATTAACTTCTTTTTATCCAACTTGAATCTATAAAGAACCCAATTTGTTTTATCAATAATTACTTTTTAAAAAAATAGTTCTTATTCATTTCTTTTATTTTTTTTTGGACTCTGTCAAAAACTTTTGGAATGGTAATTTGGGAATACTTAAAAAAACTTCAAATTCAACAAAAAAAAAGATTATAAACTCAAAAAGTAGATTCAGGAAAAAAAAAAAGAACAGCACAAGGAAAAGAAACAAATCTTTTATTTTGAGTAAAGCATATATTGCATATTTTTTTCGAATCAAATTGTTTTTTTATGCAAATCCAAAAAAAAGCTTTTCAGGTTTATTTTTCAAATTATTTTTTGTACTGTCTTCGACAAACACAACAAGGTTTTGCTTTCTTGCTCATATTTTTTTTTATTTTTTGTATTTTTGCGAAAAGTTGAAAAAAAGCAACTTTCAATAAAGTGAAAAAAATGAAAAAATTTTTTATTTCTATAAAAACCATAACTAAATTTAATGAATGTAATTTAGCGAGATTTCATTAATATACTAAGAAGTTTTTCACTTTGATTTGAAATCTAAGTAATTGGCAAAAAAAAATTTCTTAATCTCTATTAAATTTACCTAAAAAAAATTAATAGAGACTAGTCCCTTAAATAATTTGTGAAATTTCTTAGTTTAAAAATGGAAGTCAAACACTTCCATTTTTAAATATTTTTTTGTTTTTAGGTATTTTATAATTTGAGAAATGGAAAGAAAATTTCATAAATTTTCTTTATATTTCTCAAATTTTTAAAAAACTGCTGTTAGCTTTTCCAGAATTTAAACTTATGATTAACTATCACTACTATTACTTTACCAAAAAAATTACACCGTTTTCCATTGTTGATTTTTTGAAATCTGTTATATTATGAATGCTGGTTTGTTTTTAAGATTCATTTTAAAATCTTAATCATTTAATTGGGAAATCCAATTCATAATATTTTTGTTGTAATAAACTTTCATATTAATTTAATGTTTCAGTATATGTATATAATTATAAATTAAAAAAAAAATAAATAAAAAAAAATTTTTTTATTATATTCCAAAAATAAAGTTAATAATTAAAACCAAAAAAATCTCAGAATATTTTTTTTTAATTTCTTAAAAAATATATAATCTCACCATTTTCTAAGTGAACTTATAAATTTTTTATTTGCAGAATGGGAATTTCCAATCACTATTTTTTCTTCAAGGTTTAGTACACCATTTTTATTTTGCGTTGATGATGTGCTTTTTTTTGAAGATGAAGTTTTCACACCATACATTTTTGCAATTTCTTCTCTTCTTCTTTTATTTTCTTCCATTTTTTTTTGTTCATATAAACTTAATTTTTTTTCTACTTTTTTTTCAGATTTATTATTCTTATTTAAAGAGGCTAATTCGTCATCATATTCTCTTAATTTTGGATCATTTCTTTGGTGTTCTTCGATTCTATATGAATAATAATCCGAGTAGTCATCCATTTTAGGTTTGTTTCTTCTTGAATTGTGACTGCGTTGTTCTGAAGACGATGAATATCTCTCATTTCTAGAAGATTTATAGTCATCAGAATAATTTGATCTACGGTTATTATATCGATAGTTATCTCTATCTCGGCCTCTATCCCTATCCCTATCCCTATCTCTAGATCTGTATCTGTCCCTATCTTGATTGCTGCCTCTATCTCGATCTCTATCTCTATATCTGTCTCTATCTCTGCCCCTATCTCTATCTCGGTCTCTGCCATAATCCCTAGATGTATACCTATCATTATATCTTTCCCGCCCCCTTTCCCTCTCTTTCCCTTCCCCTTTTCCTTTTCCTTTTTCATTTTCATTTTCATTTTCATTTTTTTTCTTTTTATTTATGTATTTTTCTCTATACCTATTTCTTCTTCTTTGTTTTTGATAACCCTTTTTTTCTTGTATTATGTTTGTGGTTGTACTTTCCCCAATCTTTTTCTTATTTTCTTCTTTTTTTGTTGATTGGCTATTAATTTCTTCAGAATTTGAAACTATTGGAGTTTTACGTTTTCTTGTTGTTTTGAATTCCAAACTGAAATTATTTGAAGTAATTTTGTCAATTGTAGGTTTTTTAGTGTTATTCTTTGAATTATCATTGTTTTTTTTCTCAGTGTTTGAGGTATATTTTTGAAATTTATTTGGGTTTTCATTTAATCGATTAGGCGAATTTGATCTGGATTTAGAACGGGAACGAGAAGAAATACGAGACTGTGGTTTAGAATTTGAATATGAACTGAATCGTGTATAAGAAGGAGAACGGGAACGGGAACGAGAACGAGAACGAGAACGAGAATAGGATCTTGATCTTGATCTTGATTTTTGATAATTTGATGATTTATAATTTTTCTCAGAATCAGAATTTGAATCGGAACTTAGACTCCACCTCCTATTTCTTCTTTTCTCATCCTCACTTTGTTCCGAATTTGATTTGGACCTTGATTTGGACCTTGATTTGGATCTTGATTTGGTTTTTGTTTTGTATTTTGATTTTGATTGGGATTTTGGGTGTTTGCTTCTTTCTGGGCCTACCTCTTTCTTTCTTTTTTCGATTGGATCATTTTTTGGATAATCAGATTTTGCAATCTGGTGACGAAATTCGATTTGCATTTTGGGACTAATTTGGGGTAAAAGAAGATCAAAATGCCTTTTTTTGAATAACAAATCACGTATAAACTGTGACAAGGTGATTGTTCCTGAATTCTTGCCTCCTAAAACCAATTCACGATGGTCGTTTAAATAAGGACCCAACCAGGACAACAAAAGTTTTGATTGAAGGACTAAACGCAAATATAGCGCACCAAGCGCTGTAAGATATGGCGATCTTTTGGAAGTCAAAATTGAACGCATTTGTCTCTTCGTAAGCCGCAATTTGTGAAGTTTAAAGAGAAGACAAAAGCCAGACGTTGGTTGACGAGAACCTGTTTGCCAAATGCTTAACGTGTGGACTGATTCAACAATCTTATTTACAACCTGTTCAAAATTTGTAATGTCTCCCAAGGATTTGAAATATCTACTTGTTTGAATTGGTAGCAAATGTGGCCTTGGAATGTTCATTGTTTTTTTATTCCCTCTTAATTCTAAGCTCATTTTTTTCGTTCAATCTTAAGATATAATTTTAGAAAAAATGATTTGCTTTGAGATTTTTTTCAGATTTGTAATTGTCAATTATTCATTTCTAAATTGAATTTGTTATGAAAATTCTTTCAAATGAAAAAATCTGTGACAATTTGTATAAATAACAAAAACCCATTCTTTTCTTATGTAATTGAAAACATAAAACTCTTTTCATGTAACTTCAACAAATCCAAAATCAAATAAAATGAATTTATTTAGTAAAAGCTTTTCAACACTTAGACCTTGTTTTTCAAACAAAATAAAACACCTTTTGTCATGAGCATAGTTGATCTCTTTTGATATTTAAATAATTTGTTGAACATTTTTTAAAACAAAGCTAATTAAAAAAAAAATGTAAAAACTATGTCAAAAATTATTGGATTACATTTCTCAAACAAATCTCTCTTTCAAAGATCAAAGAAATTTCATTCTAAACCAATGGGGGTTTTATATAATTGTCCTTATTGCTTTAGTAACATTAGAAAAACACCGTTTTACCAAGTGACTATAGATCTTTGAACAAAAAAAAAATTGTCAAAAAAATTACGTTTTAGATGTAAATTAAAAAATAATAAAGTAAAAAGGTAAAAATGTTTTAAGATGATTTCAATTTTGAAAATTTCCAAAATAAATTTTTTCTTCAAATATCTATCGAACTTTTAAACATATCAAGCAAATTCGCTATAACTGGACTAAAATTATATCCGAATATTATTTTTTATTCTGCTGATCCCAAAACTTTTGAAGGGATCAGCACTCCCGAGAATACAACAAAATTTTATAATATATTATTGATAATATTCTCTACTTTCAAATTTTGTATATACCAAGTTTCAAAAAATTCTGATTAACTAAGAAAGTCAAAAAAGTAAATTTTTTTAGTTTTGTGAGATCAATTGTTTTTTTCCATTTTTTCAGAAAAAGAAAAGATTTAAATTCATTTTATTTCCCAAATTATCAAAATTTATAGCCTTTTTATGGTAATTTCCTTCATTATTACAAAATACCATGACTTTGTCCCATGAATAATAATATAAAGTTTTTATTTCTTTTTTGAGATAATTCTCTAGGTTAACCAAAAAAAATGATTTATTCGACTGCTTAAAAAATATTTTTATTGTTTTAAGAAGGATAAATATAATTATTAAAGTTTTAAAGTCAATGGGAAAAATTTTTCAAAAGAAATTGTGTTTTTATTCCAAGATAAAATTTGATATTTCAAAATAAAATTTTCTTGAAGATATTTTGGAATTTTGTAATTTTATCCTCAAAATTCAAAATCAATTTTTTTCTGACAAAAATGATTTGTGTTAAAAGGATTTGTGTAATAAGACCAAACTATTTATTAAAAAAATTTTTCAAAATTCATATTTTTTGGGATTTTTTTTCATTTTTTGAAAACCAGATAAGAACTATTTTAAAGCTTTATTTTATAAAAAAATTTTGTTTCATCAACAGATCTCAATTTAATTGATAAACTTTTGATAAAGTTCTATCAAATTTTCATTTATTAAACCAACTATACTTCAATTAGTTTTATTGACTGAGATTCGAATTGAAATATTAACAATTAAAAATAATAACCAAATAATAATTTTTCTTTTCTAATCAAGATTTTCAAACTTAAAATATAAAATATATTTTTAACCATTTCCAAGAATTAACTGAATTGTTAATAAAAATAATTAATTACTTTTTTTTTGTTTTATATTGGAAAAATAGGTATATTAAATTTCAAAAAAGAGACCAAAATCAATAAATTGTTAAAATGAAATTAAATCATCGATATCATAAGCCAAAACAAAAATTAAAAAAAAAAAATTTTCGAAGATCTTGACAAGATTTCATTTTATATTTAAAAAATACTACCCCCTTACTAGTTTTTTAATTAAAAGAAGTTAAGGACTAGGTCACATAAAAGGGAGAAAAGATTATTTGTTTAGGAAGAAAATTTAACAAACTGATATTTTCAAAGTAAGCAATTAATTGAAGAAAATCGATTTTTTTTAAAAAAATAAGAAATCAAAAACATTATCATAATTCGATAATGTGATTAAAAACTTTTTACATCTTTTAAATTATTCACTTCATTGGAATTAATTGGTTCTTATCTTTTTTTTTATCTTCAATTTTCATTTTTTCGTTTTAGATTTTTGTTTTTTTGTTTTTGATTTTTTATAAAAGTCAATTTTGAAAAAAAACTTTTAAAAATTCTAAACAAAAATAAAAGAAAGTGAGACGATATAATCATTTTTTCAAGATTATATATTTATAAACTAAAAATATTCTTGTATAAAATGATAATTTTCCAAAAGAATGGATAAATTCTACAAAAAGTTTCAAGGGAAAACAACAAAAAATTTTTTCAATATTTTATTTTTTCAAAAATTTATAATTTATTTACTCATTACTTTTTCAGAGAAAACTTAAATTTGAAGAATATTATATATCTTATTTCTTTTAATATTTTTATTCGTTTATTCTTATAAAAAAAAGTGAATTTATCATTTTTAGCTGGTTTCTCTTTTAGTGAAATTGAGTTGAGTATAATTTTAATATATTTAATTAAGAACTGGTATTTCAACTCTTATGGTTTATTACTAGTATTTGATTTAGTATCTTTTTTATATTACATTATTGGATAGCTTAATTATAATATATTTAAAACAATTGAATACATTTTATGAGAAAAAGATTTTGTAATATTATACGATCCACTTAATGGGCCATACATTAAAATTGACAAAATAAAAAAAACGAAATTGTTAATTTTTGCTTTATTTTAAATACAAATCTTTATTTTTTATTACTAATATTCAATTTTATTAAATAATAGAGATAAATATATAATCATACAATTATTTCAAAGATTGAATTTAAAAATCTAATATCAAATTAAATTTAAAAATTAATTAATAGATTTTTTATCAAAATTTAAATTATACATAGATCAACATTCTTATCTTTAAAATACAAATTGTTTCACTAATAAACATTATTTCGTTGATAAAAAATTTTAATGAATACATTATTTTTATACAATAAACTCTGGGTTTCACCAAAAGGTACTTTTTTATACAAATAAAACACATACAATTCTTCTATTTGTTGAAAAACAATGAATTAATTCAAGATCTTATTGTTTAAGATTTTTAAATAAAAAAAAATAAAAAATAAAATCAAAATAAAAGATTAAAAACAATTAATTGTACTGATATTAATAAAGTTCAATTCAAATAAAATAGTGGAAAAGTAAAAGAATTTTTTGAAAAAATAATCAAAATTCCAAATTTTGAAAAAACCAATTAAAAACCAATTGAGAAAAAAATTGGCGAAATCCAAGAATAGTAGAGTTTTTTTCAAAAAGATATTTTGTATTCAAAAGTTAAATTCTCAAGAAAAAAGAGAAATTTCCACGGAACCTTAGTGACCAATTTTAAAAAAACCATTCAACTAGTGTTTTTCATTGTATATTGTAAAATGTAAAGCTTAGAGAAGAAGAACAAAAAGAACAATAACAAAAAGAACAAGATCAAAAAGAAGTGAATATATTTTACAAAAGTTAATTTTCCTTTTGTGACTTTAAGATTTTACTATTGAAAAGGCTATAAAAATGAATAGTATCCTTTATTGTTTTATATACTTTAGAAAAAAAATTTTTTGTAAAATACAAAAAATAGGATTAATGTGTATGATAGTATCCCAAGCATTTTATTTTGATAGTAATTCATAATGATAATATAAGATGGTGAGATCAGAATTAACACAGAGTTTTTATTTAAGTTGAAATAACTATTACAGCCGTTCCAAGGCTACCATAAAATTCTAAATAAAACACAATTGATTTTTCTATTCCTTTTTTCTATTTTCAAAAAATTTGGAAATAAGAGTAATTATTCAAAAAAAATTTCAATATGCGAGCTATTATTCAAATTTTTGAAAACACCAAATATAAAATTCAAGATCACATGAAACTTAAAAATTATTTGTCTAAAAGAGCCCCAAAAAATATCAATATTGACTGATCTTTATAAATTTACCTTTTTTGAACTATATTTTAAAGTGCTTCATGAAACTTGAAAATTTTTTTTTTTAATGTTTCAAAATTTTGAATAATAGCTCATATATTGAAAATTTTTTTGAATAATGACTCTTATTTCCAAATTTTTTGAAAATAGAAAAAAGGAATAGAAAAATCAATTGTGTTTTATTTAAAATTTTATGGTAGCATTGGAAAAACTGTAACAAATTTACTAATCAAATAAAAACAAAATCACATCATTGTTTTTGTTCTGAACATTGATGTATTTTTAAAAGTGTCCAAGTTATTGTAAAAAAAAAAAAAAAAAAAAAAAAAAATTATTAATAAGAACTGGTTATTCAAAAAAAGCCTACAACCACTGAATTGGACTTGTATAAATAATTTGATTAATCAAATATTTTTTTGTTATGAAAAAATAATAAGATTTTTAAAAAAACTTTGATATGTTTGAAAAAATGATAATTATTTTAAATAAAATTAGATACTTTCTAATTAATTTTTGATTAGAATTAACTTGTTTGAATAAAATATTTTTTTGGCAAAGAAGTGGATTTAATATAAAATAATTAACAGTTAAACAAGAAAATTACATTATTGTGTATTCTAGACTTTTAGATGAAAAACTCAAAAAATACTCTCTCTCTCTCTCTTTTTTTTTATTGTTGAGCAGATTTGATTCAACAAAATTACCTCCTGTTTGCAGTTAGGTTTTTTTTAATTTAAAAAAATTGAGTATAAACTTTGATTGTTCTCTATTCTTTTGAATCCTGGAAAAGCGTTGTTATGTTTTCTTGAGTTTTCTGTTTATTTGGAAAATCGATTGATTCAACAAATAAAGCAGAAAACCTCAAGAAAACCTAGGCACTCTACGGCACTTGTGACACTCCCAGAAACTCTAAAATTGTATTTAGGGTTTTTTATCCTAACTTTAATGTAGGCAGGATTACAGTAAAATACTCTGTTTTTTAAAATATTTGTGTTTTTTTTTGAAAGATAATTTACCACAAACTCTGATCTAGACAATTTAATATTTAATTTAAATATTATTTAATACCAGAAATATTTTTTGTTTCTAGAAAAATCCTAATAAAAAGAGTAAAACAAATAAGGTTAAAAAAATAAAATTCGTTGCTTGTATTATAAAAAAAGCGTTAATTTAATCAACAAACATTAAATAAAAATAACAATATACTAAAAAAAATTTTCTATTAAAAAAAAAATTATTAGAAATAAAAATAAAATTTATAAATATTTTCAATAAATAAAATTTCAGTATTAAAATTTAGAAATAAAATTAAAAATTAAAAAAACAAAATAAAAACACCATCATTTTGTATCTTGGCATTACTTCTGTTTTACCGATTCTTCCAATTTTTGTAAAAAACTAGATTTTGGATTCATTTGATAATATTCTATCACACCATTTAATTCATTCATAATTTTTTTAAAATTTAAATTAGGAGATAGAATTATTTTTCCGGTTACCCAATAGTTCACAATAATTTGTAAGGAATCAAGTGATCTTTTTGAATAATCGATGAATATTAGATTTTTTTTAATATTTTTAAATTGTAAAACCCAATTTCGAATAAGTTTTGATCTAACCAATGCTATTGCCAATGGCAATTTAATATGATTTTCTTTATTATTACCTTCCACTTCAACCTCATCTTCCACTTGCACTTCATCTTCATCTTCATCTTCATCTTCATCTTTATCTTCATCTTTATCCACGTCTTCGTTGCCATTTTGATTATTTTTTATTTTATTCTTCTTCTTATTATTAATTTTAATTGTTAAAAACACAATATTTTTTAAATTTGATATTTTTTTAGGGTTAAAAAATGGATAATTTTTAAAATAATTCAAATTTCTTTTTTGAGGCAATTGATTATTAAATATCTTCAATTTGTTATCAAAAACAAAAACGCCAGTTAAAATAGCAAGTATGAATCTTTTTGTTTGAATTTTATTTATATTATTATTATTGATAATTTTTAAAAATGATTGATAATATTTACCGAATTTTATTTTTAAAAGATCAGTATAGAAGTTTTGTAAATATTTTTTTCTCTTTATCTTTTTCTTTCCCTGTCCATTTCCTGTTTCATCATCATTATTATTAAAATGAAAAAATAAATATAAATCTTTAAGAAATGGATTGTTGTTTATGATATTATTACGAAGAATAAAATTATTAATAGATTTAAGTGTTGAAAGCTCAATAATATCTTTATTTGCAAATTGAACGAAAAGAACATCCCAATTATTTTTAAGGAATTCTAATATTAACAATGCGCCTTCAGACCCGACCAATCTATTAGTTAAATCTAATTTATTGATTAAAATAATTTTTTTTGATATAGAATCACAAAGTATTTGAATTTGTTCTATAGAAAAGAATTTTGTATTATTATAATTAATACTATTCTGACTATGATTCTTATTCCCAATATTAAGACCATGATCGTTTTTAATTTGGTTTATATTTACATTATTTGCCTTATTATTATTCTGGGTTTTTTTATCACCATCATCATCCCCACCATTTTTTTTTTTCTTATTAAGATTTATTGCATCAGTACTTTCATTATTGTCTTCATAATGATCACAATCTTTATTAATTTTTAATTTTGTATTATAGTTTTGATTTAAATTTAAAAATTTTTTATCGAGCCCTTGAAGAATTGGCCCTGCATTCTTTGCACTCATAATGGATTTTGGTTTTAGATTCATTGCATTTTGAAATTTTTGAATTGAAATATATTTTTCGCCTTGTCTATTTAATAATTTTGATAATTGTAATTGACAATTTGAATTTTTTGGATTTTCATTACTTAATTTTTTAATTGCTTTTATTGCAAAATTCAAATTAGTTTTTGATTTAACGACGGCTAAATATAATTTCGCTTCAAAATTTTGAGAATCTTTTTTTAATACTAAATCAAATCTTTCCTTGGCTTGCTTATAATCTTTTAATTTCAAAAATATTTTTCCTAATGATAAATTTGTTTCAATAATTAAATTATTATTTGTTTGATTAACTTTTTTTCTTTCTTTTTTATCATCATGATCATATTTGTCATTGTTGTTGTCGTCATCATTTTTATTTTTATCTTGATATATATATTTCTTATTTATTGAAATATAATTATTGTTTTTTAATAGAAATTCGCTAAAATAATACACTGCTTGATTTAATTCTTTTTTATACTTTTTTTTAAAATAACTTTCTTTTAGTAATTTACCAAGAGTAAATAGAATTTTGAGACGAATTTGTTCAAAATCTTTTGTTTTTTTTTTGAAAAATTTATTTTTAAATAGAAATCTATTTCGGTTATTTCCGGAATTATTATTATTAGTGTTATAATTCTGGTTAATATCATTTTCATTCTCAATTAAAATATTAGTATTCACAATTAAATTATTATTTTTTTTTTCGGGATTTATTAAATTATTTAATTGATCTAAAGCAATTTGATATTTTGTTATTGCCATTTTATTTTTTTCAATTTTAATGTAAATTTGTGCTGATTTTATATTGGGTAAAGGATCTAAAGGATCAATAGATTCAATATAAACCAACCAATCAAGAGCCTGGCTATATAAATTATTTTCTTTCATAATTTTTGCTATTGCTAATGCACTCTCCTTATGCTTTGGGTTTTTTTGTTGGATGTCTAAAAAGCAATTCAAGCTTCCATTTTTATCGTCCAATTCAAGTAATATCATACCTAAGTTATATAAAATGGATAAATCAGTTGGCCTTAATTTGGAAGCAATTTTAAAATGTTTTCTTGCGTTTTTCTTTGTTGAAAAGGAAGAGCAAAGGATTGAAGCTAAATTGTTGTGGGCACATATATGATTGGGATTATATTTTAAAGTTTTTTTATAACAATTTATCGCTTCATCAGATTTCCCTTTTTTAATTGCAAAATTCCCCAATTGAAAATACAATTGCGCATAATCTTTTTTCGAACTTTTTGATGTGTTTCTTGAACGACATTTATTTAGTCCCTTTTTAAAGATTTTAATTGCTTTTTGTTCTTCATTTTCTTTTCCTTCATCACTGTCTTTTTCTTCTGAATTGTTCTTATTATCTTCTTCTTCTTCTTCTTCTTGTTTTTCTATTTCCATTTCTTTTTGTTTTTGTTTTTGTTTTTCTTTTTCCTTTTCTTTTTCTTTTTGTTTTTCTATTTCTTCTTCTTCTTCTTCTTCTTTTTTATCTTTTCGTTCCTTTTTTTCGTCTTTTTCAGTCGAATTTTTTTCTTCCTTTTCTTTTTCTTTGTTATTAATTACCCAAATCCCATAAAGTAAATAACCTTTAGGATTGTCTTGATAATTTTTAATTAATTGTTTAAAACACATTTTTGTTAATTGGTTTAAATTAAATTTATCAAAAAAGATGGACAATTTTTCAAATAATTCAAAACTTATTTTTTTTTTCAATAATAAAAAGTTCGTAAAGGCTTTTGAAGCCTCTGAAGATTTTAAATAATCTTGGTCCAAATTAAAAAAATTTTTCCAAATAGTTTCTTTATTTGGTAACTCAAAAACTTCATTTAAGTAACTTTGTAATTGTGAAGATTTAGATCCTTCCACACATTCATCTGATCTAAATTTATGAAGATGATTTTTCTTTAGATTTTTTGGAGTGTAAACCACTAATTCAATATTCTTTTGTTGTTTTGTTTTTTTTGTTTTGAGTTTAGATGCTAGAGTGGTATTGTTTCTTGTTGTTTTTTGAATTTCTTTTTCTTTTTTTTTATCATTTTCTTCTTCATTACTACTTTCCTCTTCCTCTTCATCGCTATTACTTTCTTTGTCTTTCTTTTTCTTCTTCTTTTCTTTTCTTTTTCTTTTTTTTTTTTTCCGTATATCTTCTTCACTACTACTTTCCTCATCTTCTTCATCACTATTACTTTCTTTATCTTTCTTTTTCTTTTTCTTTTTTCTTTTTTTTTCTTCACTTTCATTATTTGCATCTTTCTTTTTCTTTTTTTTTTTCTTTTTTTTTTCGTTTGTCTTTTTTTTTTT
Source organism: Anaeramoeba flamelloides (assembly GCA_027625915.1). Classification (NCBI taxonomy): domain Eukaryota; family Anaeramoebidae; genus Anaeramoeba; species Anaeramoeba flamelloides. Next base: position 4,003,529 of record JANTQA010000008.1, read on the forward strand.
TCCGTTTATCTTCTTCACTACTACTTTCCTCTTCCTCTTCATCACTATTACTTTCTTTGTCTTTCGTTTTCTTCTTTTTTCTTTTTTTTTTTTTTTTTTTTTTTTTCTTCACTTTCGCTACCTTCGTCTTTCTTTTTTTTTTTTTTTTTTTTAGTTTGTCTTTTTTTTTTTTTTTTCGTTTATCTTCTTCACTACTACTTTCGCTATCTCCATCACTTTCACTATTACTTTCCTCATCTATTGCCTCAGCACTATTACTTTCTTCCTTACTAGAGTCTTCTTCATCACTTTTACTTTCTTCACTTTCGCCTTCTTTTTTTTTCTTTTTTCTTTTTTTCGTTTTATCTTCTTTGCTTTCGCTATCTCCATCACTTTCACTATTACTTTCTTCATCGATGGCCTCAGCACTATTACTTTCTTCCTCACTAGAGTCGGCTTGATCTTTTCTTTTATTCTTCTTCTTCTTTATTTTTTTTTCTTTTCTTTTCTTTTTCTTTATTTGTTTTTCTTCTTCGCTCTCACTATCTCCATTACTTTCACTATTACTTTCTTCATCCATAGTCTCAGCACTTTTACTTTCTTCCTCACTAGATTCGACTTGATCTTTTCTTTTCTTCTTTTTCTTTCTTTTTTTTTCTTTTCTTTTCTTTTTTTTTATTTGTTTTTCTTCTTCGCTTTTGCTCTCTTCATCACTTTCACTATTACTTTCTTCATCGATGGCCTCAGCACTATTACTTTCTTCCTCACTATAGTCTTCTTCAGATTCACTTTCCTCTTTTTTTTTCTTTTTTTTTCTTTTTGATCTGCGATAAGGATCTTCTTTCTCAGCTTTTGTTTTCTTTTTAGGTGTTTTTTGTTTTTGTTTTTCTTTTTTTTTTTTTTTTTTTTTTTTTTGCTCATCCAAAATTGTAAAGTTAATCAAAAAAAATGAATAACAAAACATTTCAGTAAGTCATATAACTACTTTGTATATAAGATATCTTAATATTTTTAATATTGTCTTTTTGATAATTAGTGTTTACTAAAAAAATTAGATTTGAGTGTTGGTTTAGGAGCGATATAAAAAAATTGTTTTCTGTCTACAGTGGAAGGTTTTAATTTTCTGAATAGTTTATTAACTAAAACTCAATTATTAATGTTATAATCGTTATATGGTATTCTTGGGTTTTCAAAAACTAATATAGTATTTTTCAAATTAGAAATCTATATTCTTAAGGTTTATTGTACTTGAAATTTGAAAAAAAAGATTGTACTGTGGAATCGGTGAAAAAAACTGGCTATTTTGCTATTAATTAATAGATCTAAAACTTTATTTGACTTTTAAAGGTTGCTAAAAATGGAATTATAGGAATGGAGGTTTATGAATTCCAAATTTTTTCTGAATAGTGTAAAATAAATTCAGAAATCCTAGATAAAAAAAGTGGATAAAAAGTTTTATATTGAGATTCCAATACTGTCTTGGTTTTACTATTAATTGTAAAATAAATCGGACAAAATTTTCATTTATCTTTCCAAAATTAAATTATGATTTCAAAAATCCTTTGAATACAGAATTTTGATAGTCCCGATCCTCTAACCACGTTAAACACGTTATATGGTTGAAAAATAATTCGATTTTCAAAGATTATTTCAAAGATTTTTTTTGGAACGATGAATGAAAATTTTGTCCGATTTATTTTACAATTAACAGTATTTGGAATTTTTATAAAAATTTCAAATAATTGTTTTTTAAAAACAAGTAATCATGGAAAAGAGACATTCTGATCATAAATTTTTTTCATGTGGATTAAAAAAAACAGAAATCTCTAATTAATACACCTAAAATAATAGAAATATTTTTGATATCAAAAAAATTTAATTGTGAAGATGAAAAAATTGGATTTTTTTTCGAAGAAAAACAGTTTTTATTTTAATTTGTTATTCTAAAACCGATGGGTTTTTAATTACTCTTATTTGTCCAAATAACTATAAGAATTGTTTTCATTGTATTTTTTCAGGTTTAGAATGGAAATATATATATATTTTTTTGAATATTTACAAGTAGAAATTCATATTTATAAAAGTTTAACATTCAAAATTTAGGATAATTTTTTTTTTTCAAAAAAATTTAAAAATTCTTTTCCAACTAGTAATAAAATAAATTTAAATTTTAAACCTAAACTAACATCTCTCACTTATAAATAATAGCAAATAGTAGCCAAAAACAAAAAATCAAAAGTGTGTCATGAATAGATAAAAAAAATCGAGCTCAAACCAAATAAAAATTATAAAAAATAAAAAATACAAAATTATAGATAATTTTTTCAAACCTTTAACTCAAAGAAGATCTTTTAATAAATACAATCAATAGACATAATACATTGAACTTAAAAATATAAAAATAATAAATTGTTATGAAATATCCAAAAAGAAAGAAGAAATTGAAAATGTAAATTAAATTCCCAAACAAATATTAATAGTAAGAAAGAAAGAAAGAAAAGGATACATACCCCAAATTAACAAATTTTTTATTCTATCATAATTAGTAGGTGGTTCAAAACTCTTATTATTCAAATTATCACACCCAAAACTTCAATTTTAAAGGTCGGGGATATTTTTTTTTTTCATTTTTCTGCTCTGTTATAATTAAATTAAAAATGTATGTTTTATCCATTTTTATTTATTTTTGATTTATTTCATCTTTGAATTAACAAAAAAAAAAAGTGTATTTCACTAATTTTTTTTTCTTCTTTAAGATATTTGAAACAAATTCTTATTCTTAAAAATCAGAACTTTGTAAATATTTAATATTAAGAAGGTGCTAATCTAAACAAAGAAAAAGTAACAAATTTCATTTGGTCTAAAGTTTATCAAATATTTAGACCTCTTTAATAAATCAAATTCAGGTGATGATCAAGAAATTTTTCATAAAAAAGGAACAAAAAAATCAGCCCATTCAGCAATCATGGTGAAAAAAAAAAACCTTTTTTTATAAGTTTTTACTTTTTTTTAATTATTTTTTTGATCTCTTTCATTTCTTACTTTGTTTTCTCTTTTTCTTGTCTTTGTTAAACAATAAACCTTTTTTCCTTTTCTATTTTTTTATAGAAAAGCATTCTTGCCGTTATAATCTCATCGATATTATAGCACAGATAAAAAAACTCTAAATATAAGTTTTTAGGATTCAAGGCAAAAAGGTAGTACTTTTGGTAAATCACTTCTCTTAATTAAAAATAAATATTAATAAAAATAATCTGAATTTTTTCATAAAAAAAGAACATCCAAATTTTCAAGTGTTATCTTTGTAAATTTACCCCTTTTTTCAATCTTCAGAAATTGTTTATTAAACTAAAAATGGTAAAAAAAATCTATCATTTTTCGACTAACAATTTTTTGAAGAATCAAAGGTTATTCTAAGAACTGAAATTAATTTTAAAAAAAATTAAAACAAAATTTTCATTTAGAATCATCACCAAAAGAATAAATTTTCAATTGTGGGTAAGGTTAAATACAATTTCAAAAAATGAATTGGTTGTGGTTTAAAAAACTTTGGCTGTAAGCCTTAAATTAATCATGGAAAATAAAAAAAATTTAATCAGAAAAATTTTATATTTTAAATTCAATTGTTGTTTTGGTAAAAATAATCTTTTTTTTTTTTGAGGCAAAGCCTCATAATTTGTTGTGTTTTTAGTATGATAAATATTTCTTTTTTAAAACAGTGATTAATTTTTTGGAAAGTTCTTCAATTCTTTTAAACTTTAAAGGCTTTAGATTTTCTTCTTCCTCTTGCTTTTTCAAATTTTCTTCCTTTGCTTCTGACATGTGGCTTAGCGTGGCTCCCTGGTATACCTGTTGCACCAAAGTGTTTTACTGCTTCTCTTGATTTAACTCTTCCTCTTAAGAGAACGGTGTTGGATCCTTTTGGTCTGAGGAGTGCTAATTGATCAAAGGTTAAACATTCACCTTTTTTGTTTGTTTATTGATTGTTTATTTTTTTATTGATTGTTATTTATGAAAGTTGAAAATTGGTTTTTTAGTGGAATTAAATAAGACTAGACAAAAATAACAAAAGGAAAATAAAAAAAAAAAGAAAGCAAATAAAAAATATCAAAAAAAAAAAAATTTCTTTTTTTTTAAATTCAAAATATTTACCTCCAGCTTTGGTAATTCTTGCACGAGCAGTTTTGGTAAATTTAAGAGCACAAATTGACATTTTTGGTACTGTGAAGAATCTTTCATCGTTTGTTACTGTCCCAACAACAACAACGATCATTCCTTCACCTTTGACCATTTTCATTTTTCTTGCAATTCTCGAAACTGAGACTGGTGGTCTGTTTGTCTTTGAAAGACAAAGTCTTTTTAAAATTCTTTTGTTGAATTTGGAGTTTGTTCTTCTTGCTAAGAATCTATAAAGTTTAATTAACAAAGCTAGATAATTGTCAGTTCCTTTTGTGTTTTTTCGAACAACTTTTCTTTTGTGTTTATTTTTGATATCGATACCCATTTCTTAAAATTCTAAATAAAAAAAAATGATTTGCAATCAAAATTCATATTTCTTTTTGAGAACCTCTTCAATTTGAAACGAAAATAAAACTGTTTACTGTTGAAAAGGGTTATGGTGACTTTATAGTTAAGTTCGGATTATCTAAAATTTTGTTCCTTTCAATTTATTTTTTTAAGGTTGTTGTCTCTTTCAACTTATTTGTATATTATTCTTCACTAAAAAAATACTCCATTGAATTTTTCAACACTTGTCAATTAAACTGACATTACAATGATCCAAATAATGTATGCCCAAAGCCTATAATCCGTGTTTAAAAATATAAGACATGCTTTGTTTTATTCTTATTCCAATGTAACAGCCAATTCACTACCCAGAAGTATACTTAAGTTCAAATCAATTTTGAAGGTCAATTAAATGATTTTTCAAGTAAAATTTTAAATTAGGAATCGAATTTGTTAAAACTTTTTCGTAATTTCTCATTTTTCTGAAAATATTTTTTTTTGTTTTGGTTTTTTTTTTCATGGACAATTTTCTCTTTGAGAACTTAATTAAGATGTTAAGATAAAAGATAAATTTTCTCTTTGAAAATTTTTCATGAATTGATGAAAAATTTTTTGGATAAAGTTTTTTTAATGTTGAAAATATATTCCAAAAATTTAATCTATTTTTCAAGATAAAAGTTCCTATTTAATCTTTTATTTTTTTGATTTCTTTTTAAACAATAGAACTTTAAGAAGTCAGCACCAAATTTATTGTGTCTTATTGTCAGTTTCTTTGATATTTTAATGTATAGGTCTTCTATAACATAAAAAAGAAACACACCTTTTTCTTTTGGATCATAAATTAAACTTTTTTGCAAGAATTATTTTGACAACGTATTTTCAATATTGTTAAAAATTTTCTGATCATATTCTTATTTCCAATTCTTAAATATTCCTTTCATTTAGAATATTCAATTCAATAGAAAATCTATCAGTTACTCAAATAGAAAGGGATAATCAATTGTATCACTTCCCACTTCAGATATTTGTAGAAAAAAAGTGATAAAATTTCCATTTTATTACCATTTTCCATTAACTTTTTCAAATATCCATCGATAAATACAGATTATTACTTAAAAAACTTGATTTGGTATGTAAAAGAAAAATAAAGAAAATCAATTGAATTTTTTTCATCATTTATCCTGAAAAGACCAGTAAAACCGAATTTGTCAAAATAAAAATAAAATGAAGATGGTAAGAAATAATATTTCAGATTTTTCTGTTCTAAGCAAGTGTTTTTCAGAAGATTAAGAGAAATCATATAATCTAATCTTCTAAAAGGATATTAAAAAAATATAAAATTGTAGGTAAAAAGATGGGAATTACAATGAATTTTTACTTTGACAAATTTATATGATGAAATAAAATTTTTTTCTATTTTAGTATATTGGTTTTATGATAGATTTTTTTTTGTTTTATGCAGCTAAAGATAAAAAGATGGTGCTTTAAAGGCAAAATACACATCAATAATTGAAAAAAAAAAAGTTCAAATAATTATTGAAAGAATAATTTTTTGTAAACAAAGTTTTTTCTGTAAAAATCTTTGTTTTATATAAAATATTTGAATGATTATGGTAACTTTTTTTCAAAAAATTCAACTTAATTTATTATGTTAGTAAAATTCATTGTGTTTGGTTTTATCCAATATTCTTATCAAATTAAATTTTAGTTTTTTCATATCAAAAATATTTTTTCTTTTTCAAATTTTTTATTATTATTTTATTTATTTTATTTTTTTTTGTTTTGTAGGGATGAAAGTAATTTCCCCTTACAATTCTAATTTAAATTTTTATTTTTTTAATTAACATTTCTTTTTTTCCTTTGTTTCATTTTTTAATCTCGTTATTTTATTCTATTTTTTTTTATCATAAGAAAAGAAAATGAAAATTCTAAGAAAAAAACAAATAATTAAGAAAAATAGTGTTATATAATGTATTTGAAAGTGAATATATTTATTAGTAAAATAATCTTCTTATTAATATTTTATCACTAAAAGTTCAAAATTTAAAATTCCTTTATACTCATTAGAATAATATAGCTTGACTTTATTTTAAGGTTTTTGTTCTTATTTTTTTTTTTTAATTTTTCTAATATTTAAATTTTGAAAGTATATACGAATTAAAAAAAATAATAAAATATTATCAATATCTACAAATTAGGTGTCATTCAATACTTATGGATATATTTTTATAGAAATTTCATATTACAAATGTCTCAGAAATATTACAATATTACTGGTTATTTTTTCTTTCATGTATTCAAATTTACTTTAATTTTTTTTTCGTTTTTTTCCGATAATAAAAGAAATACTACATATTTATTAACCCACCCACCCTTTTTTTTTATTGGGGTTAATAAATTCTTTCTTTTTGAAATTTTTTCTATTATTCATTAATATACCACAACACAATTAGTTTAAATGGTATATCTTAATCAAAAAAATCATTATCAGAAAGAAGAAAAGTTCACCAGAATGGAAAATATTTCAAGTTTTTTAAAAAAAATATAGGGAATTTCTTATACTTAATAAATAATTATGAAAAAATTAGAAATGTCTCAAGGTGGTATTACTAAACTTAAATAAACTTTATACTCTACTTGAAATTAATGGTCCCAATATAAAGTTCTCTCAGAGTTATATATAATAAAATATAAATTATAATAAATATTCTTCATCGCGATAGACATACAACCCTCTTTTTGGTGAAATATTTTGAATTTGGATGATCACATTTTATATTTTAGTCCATCTGAAAAAAAAAATTATCAAAAGATAATTATATATAAAAAACCCATGAATGGTTAGTAATACCAAAATATTTATATTTAAATAAGAATATGAGGTGTTACCAAGTTGGGAATTATTAATTATCTCGAAAGATTTTTTTTTGCAACTAAGATTTTCTAATAAAATGTCTACTCAAACTATACCTAAATTTGACTGTCTATTAATCTCTTCGAAGCTTTACTTTTTTCTTCTCCTTTTTATATTACATTGACTTGTATGTGATCAATTCTGTCGAGTAATGGAATTACCTAAACAGTTGGTATTATTATGGTAGTGATTTAGAAATCTTACACATTGAAGGAAAAAGCCAACAAATCATTCAACACACGAGATACAAAAAAAAAATTACAATCAAGTTTTAAGTGTCTTGTTTTTTTTTATTTTTTTAATCTTTTATTTCATGCTTTTATCTCTTTTTCTTTTCTTTGCTCAAAAATAATTTTTTTTTTCTTTTCATTTTTTAAAGAAAAAACTATCCGATGAATTATAATCTTCCCTACATTATAGTTAAGATAATTTTTTTAAAAATAAATTTTGAGTTTAAGAAAGCGCTTCCAAGTGTCGTAGAGTACCTGGGTTTTTTTTAATTTAAGAAATAAACGGAAAATTAAATAATTTTTTGGTTTATTTCTCAAAGTAAAAAAAAACCTAACGGTCCACATTCTATAATCTTGTTTAATCTCTTCTCTTCTAATTAATAATAAAAAAATATATTTAAAACTTTTTAATAGGAAAAAATTTATTTTTTAATTAAACAATTTTATCAAAACACATTTTTATTGTTGTTATTTTTTCTCCTCAAAAAGATCGTCAAATTTTTTTATAAAAATCAACAATTTAAATAATTGAATGGTTTAAAATAATGCAATCATAAATATTATGCTAAGAATAATAATCGTGAGAAATATGATAAGACTATATAATAATAATAAAAGATGTAATTTATAGATTTAATAAACACCAATTTTTTGAAAAAATTTGAGTCTAATTTGTGGTGTAATTGACAATGTTAAGGAATTTAATTCATAAAAATATAAACTAAAGGGGTCTTCAAAATTAATATATTTTCTGATCCATAATAAAATTTGCGATTTATTGGAACCGAAATGATTTTGATTTTTTTCAAATAATTTTGGCAAAAATATTTGATTATATTCTGGCTCAGTCAAAATATTTCTATTTAAGCATTCAATTGTATTTTTAGATAATTGTGCATCAAGGCGTTTGTAGTCATAAATTGATAATATGGGTGATTGGTTAGTGAAATTAATCAAAGAAAAATGAATTTTGGGATCAATTTTTTCAAATTTACAATTTTCTACATGTGTTGAAATTGAATAATTTGAAGAGATTGTTGATTCGATACCAAAAACACCAAATTTAATGTCTGCCAGAGTATAAATATTACCACCAACATTATATTTACTCATATACATGAAATTTTCTAACGTGTTGAAATCATATGGATGGTGATTTTTGATTAAAGAATGTACAAATAATAAATTATAAATATTAATAAAAAATGCTATTTTTTTATTTTCAGTATATTTCTTTAGCCTATTTAAATCGATTCTTTGCAAATTTGCAGTTAATTTTTCAAATTTATAAAAAGCAACCGTTTTGGATAAATTCATGAAATCAATACAATCTCTGCTAAAACAAGTATTTGCCTTTAGAATATCAATTAATATCCCCAATAATCTTATACTCAACATACCTTCATCTTTCACTGGTTTCGGTTTTTTCTTCCCCTTTCGACTTCTAGAATTTCTATTAATCACATTTAGAATTTTATTTTTTTTTTCATTTTGAAATAATTTTAATTCTAAATGTTTCTTTGATTCTAAATGTGTATTTTCTTTCTGATCGGTATCTAATAACTGAAAAAATAGATTATCCAATCGAAATAATTTAAAGAAATGCTTTGAAATTATTTTTTCAACCATTTGATGAATTTTATCATATATGTTTATATTTTTATAATTTCTCAGATTTGATTTCATGTTTTGAAGTATCGAATATTGAAATCCAATTGAAAATATACCAGTTGATTTAAAATAAGTATCAAATATGTAATTAGTTATTTCTTTAGAATTCTATGGAAAATATTATTTAAAAAAAAAAATGAAAAAAGAATTTAATATTTTAATAGAAACACAAATTTAAATATTTCCAAAAATAAAGATATTTACCTTGGAAGAATAATATTTTTTAAAAAGTCCCATATCAAGATAAAAGAGAAAAATTTCTGAGAGTTTGTTTTTCGATAAATATTCCAAATAAAACATTTTTGAAAGTGGGTAATTGATAATATCTTCAAATTTATTAAATTTTACTATTTGCTTCATTTTTTTCGTTCTAAATGCACTTTTCCTCGAAAGTAGCCGGTTAGCAGATCTATTTCGGATTTTATTTATTTGTTTATTATTATTATTTATTTAGTTATTATTATTATTATTTATAAATTTTGGAGGGGTTGTGTTTATGAATGTATTGAAAAAAATAGGAATTCAAAGAAAAAGAATAAGAAAGTTTTTTTTATTAATTATATTAAATCAAATTATAATGACATGAATCCGTAATAAGTTGTTTTTTAGTTTTCTTTTCGTTTTGTTTTGTTTTTTAATTTTGGAAAAAAAAAAAAAAAAGGGGGGGGGGGATTGAAAGATTTTCTTTATTTTTTTGAATTAAAAAAAAAAAGGGTTTACAAAGTCAGTTACTATTGTATTATTATTTAAAAAAGAGAGTGAAATTATAATCCTTTCTTTATTTTCTTAGCGGTAAAAAAGGGTCAAAAGTAATTGCTACATCATGTATACATTTATTTTTGTTAGACTGGATAAATGATTTAGTATAACTGAAAATTAAAAAAGTTATCATTTTTTTTTCAGAGCTCGTCTAAAAAAAATTACAAAAAATAACATGTCAACAATGATGATTTAATTAGCTTAAACTTTCGATCAACTTTTTGACGCTTGCTTACTCTTTCAATTTTAGCTATTTTCAAATTGTGAATTTTTATTTTTTGTTATTCAAAATAACTTTTTAGGATGATGGTGAGAGTTTCTAATTATTAAAATTTGAGGAATTGTGGGATAAATCAATTTAGTAAATTTTTATGTAGATCAATTATAGCAACTTATACTAATTTTCAAAAAAAGTGAAAATTAAAAGAGTCTTTTAATCATCTGACTCATCCAATTTGAATGTTTTTAACAAACGATAATAATATAAAATTTTCGAGTTGAAAATTTCAAGATCAAATTGATCAATTTGTTTGATTTTGGTACTTTAAAGTTGATTTTTGGAAATTCTATAATCGTTATAATTTTTCAAAATTATTTAAAAAATTAATAGAATTTATTCCATTTTTTTTTTATTTATATTATAAAAGAAAAAAATTTTAAATAAACTCTGTTTCATTCAAAGGGGCCTAACGTTTTTTTTCAAATATCAATTATTTTATATAATTGACCTTTGAAGAACAAATAAGAAATAAACAGAATAATACACATCAAAGAATTGTTGATATATGTCTGAAAGAAAACTAATTAATCAATAGATTTTCTTAAAAATTGAAAAACTCAAATTATTATGGGACCTATTGAGAAAAACAACAATGTTTGTTTTGAACTTCTACTGGTATTTGAATAATAAATATGAAACAATTTTCACTTCATTTTTCATACCTTTCTTTTAGAAATTAAGCCCCCAAATGAAGTTTTTTGGTATTTGTGGTCTCTATTTGAAAAAGGAAATGAAAATGAAGTGAAAATTTTTCACATTTATTAAACAAATATCAAGATCAAAGATTGAATAAAATTGCAATAGAAATCAATATGAATTCTCAACAATCATTTCCACAGTTTCAATAACCTTAGAATAACACATTTTTACCAAGTGACTATTGATATTGCAATAAAAAAATTTTTTGCAACTGAATGACGTTTTTAAAAAAAAATCGAAAAAAAAAAACAAAAATGTGTAAAAATGTGAAAAAATGATTTCAATTTGAAAATTTTCAAAATAAAATTTTTCTTCTAATATCTATGCAAACCCTTTAAACACATGTATTATACCATTACAATTGGGCCCCTTTGAATGAAAAATAGTTTATATTTGTTTATTTTTTTTGTTTTTTTTTTATTTTATTTTAATTATTGGTATTAATTATCCCGTTTATCATAATAACTCTTGCACTTTTGTTCATTTCTCCAAGATAAGAAAATTATAATTCTCTTTATTTATTTATTGAGAGAAGGGAGTAACCAAAGAAAATTTACTAAATAAAAAAGAGAAGAAGAAAAATAATTAAAATATCAAAGTAAAAAAATATTATATCATTTACATGACCAAATTAAAAATTATCCATGTTCTGAAACAGGCGGAGAAAATTATAATTCTCTCTTGGTGATATTATAAATATCACCTATCGAGAATTATAATCTGCATATTTTTTTGAATTCTCTAAAATAACGCCAGATATCATCTTTTGGGATACGGCCTGAAAGAGAATAAGACATTGATTTTTTTATAAAAATTCAAATTTGTTATTGTCCAATTCTATTAAACAGTTTAAACATTTAATTTTATAGCACATGATTTTTTTCTTTCTTTCTTTCTTTTTTTTTTTTTAATGATTAGACCTGTAAAAAAATATCTTTCACATAATTATTGTTTAACAATTATTTTTTGAATTCATATTTAAAGTTTAATTGGAAGAGAGAAAAGCATTAATAATAATCAATTTCCATTGGGTATATAGAGAAAAAAGAAAAAACGAATTATTATTTTTAAAAAAAAAAATAAAATAAAAAAAAAAAAATCTAATAATTACAATGGTTTCTGTTGAGAAAGAGTATTGTTTTGATTTAATTGATTTTCTTTATCTTGATTTATTTTTGATTTTTCAAAAAGATTTTTAATACCATCCTTTGATTTTTTTGTTTGTTTTTGGTTATGCTCTGATACTTTTTTTTTTTCAAATAATGTGAAAACTCTTTTTTTTGGTTGTTTTCTTTTTATTTCTGGTGAAAAAATTGATTCTTCAATATCACTTCCTGTATCCACCTATTATAATTTAAACAAATTTAGTAAAAAAACGTTAAAATAATATTTACAATATAAAGGTTACAAATTATTTATTTTTGATTAGATATGAAATTATTTTGTTTAACATTATAATTTATTTATAATTATTTATTTAATTCTAAATAGGAATTTTGAAATTAAATTGTAATTGTTTTCTCAAAAATTAAAAGGTATTTTAGTTTCAATTATAAAGTTTAAATTAACAATAATAACCTGATAATTATTATTAGTTGATTAGTTATAAAAAATCAATTAAAAAATATTTGAACCATTAATTTTTTTCGGTTTTTTTTTAAAGTTACAATTTTAATTTAAACAAAAAAAACACGAAAAAATTAGAAATTATTTTTAAATAGTCGATAATTTTATCATCAACAAAATAAAAAAAAATACCAATTTTTTTATTCAATGATTCATTTTTAAACTATTTGGATACTTTTGGTTCAATATTTGTATAAAAATATATTTATATTTACTGAAATGTTTAATTTTAAATTGGATGTTTTTGGAAGTTTATCATTTTTTTCTTTTTGTTCAAAGAACCGAGACTTTTATCTATTCACTTAAATCAAATCTTCTTAAACTTTCCAAAAAAAAAAAAATGTTTAAACATTTATTTACATTTATCGGTAAACAAGTATTTTTGGTTTAAAAATTTTATTTTATAAAATATGAAAAAGCAATATTTTATCCCGATTAAAACCCTTATTCGAAAGTCTATTTAATTTGAATTTGAAAAAACAGTAGATCTAAAATTTCAAAGTTTACAATAATTTCAAAATTTATCATTTTTAATAGTCTTTTATCACTGGTTTGGAATTAGTAAAATATCAAAGTAAATGAATTGATCCATGAGAAATAAAAATCAAAAAGTTTGTCAATATTTAAGATTTATATTTCTGTGATTTGCTTTTTTCAAAAAGTATGAAAAATATTCTATCTCCTTTCTAACTTTTAGAATTAACGATCTTCAAAGATCATTATTTTTATTTTTTATTATTTTAAAGTTTGGTTTCTCAACATTAAGCCAACTTTTTAAAAGAAATTTGTTTTAAAAATTATTTTTTTTTTCTTTTTCGAACTTCTGAAAACTTTTTAATATAATAAGTTTTTTAGATCTCCATGCCATTTTCAAATTTAGTATTTCTGGATTTAGTATAATTTATTGAAGGATTTTGTTGAGTTTTATCTGAAAAAAAAAAAAAACGAATTCAATTGTATATACAATTGAATTCGATTGTATTTTGAAGATGAAGATTCATATAATTTGAGAAGAGATCAAAAAAAAAAAAAAAAATTCGAGTTATTTTACATTTGCTGTTTTATATTCCGAGATATTGGAAAATATTCTTTGATTTTTTTATCTTACTTTTGCTCTAACTGAAGATACTTTTTGAAAGTAAACCATAGAGTTATTTTCTTTTGTTTTGTATGGTAACTGTATAAAAATCTAGAATCTATTCAAAGAATTTGTTTTTGGGGTTCAATTTAAACTTTACCACTTGAAAAAACAATTTCTAAAATGGTAAAGTAACAGATTTTAACATTATCACAATGATATTAAAATCAAGATAGCTTAATTATATTTTCATTAAGGTTATTTTTTGAATTCTTTTGGGTTGTGATGAGATTTTTTTTAACATCAAGTCACAAATAGTACAAAATATTTAATATTCAAAATTTGTACACAAAAAATTTGAATGGTTTTAAAAACAAAATTATTTTGTTTCAAATTTATCTTTGAACATCAAAATATAATTTTTTATTTTTATTCTGGTCTTAGTAAGAGATATTTTTTGATATTTGCTTGTATTTAACCTTTTAATGAGAAAAATTATTTAATTTCAAATTCTTTTATCTATTCTAAGAAAAGTGTATATTTTTAATCTCTTGTTGAACTCAAAGATAGTGAATATTAGGAGTTAGATTTAAAGTTGTTTCAAAGAATTAAGGGAGATAAAAAAAAATAGATTTTTTATTATTATTTTCCCATTTACTTTTTTTGAGTTTCCTTTTTTTTTTCACTATAAAAAAATTTTTCTTTGAATTTTTTAATTAAAAAGTAGAGAAGAAAAATAACCAGCGATCTGGTTCTAATTTGGTGGGAAAAATATTGAAGAAGAAAAATGGTGGTGGTAATTTATCTTCTTCTAATATGATAAATGCCTTGTAATAGGATTAACTTTTGGCTAGTTCGGTAATAATTCTTTTTACTGTTATTAACTTCTACTATGTACAATATTATGTAAATCAGGCGAGGTGATTAGAAAATTTCGACATAATTAACTAAAAAAGGAAACAACCACCAACCCATTTGGCACTTTGTGGCACAAAAAAAAACTTTTAAGTTTTTACTTTTTTTTGTCTTATTTTTATAATATCTTTTATTTAGAAAACTAAATTGAGTTAAAAATACTTCTAATGACTGTAATTAAAAGGTTATTTTGACTACTCTTTGAATTAGGAGTCACAAATTTAGTCACTTCAAAACTCTCTCTTTAACAGATTAAGAGCTCTTGGGCACTTAACCCTTACCAATAAATCCTAATATCTTTTATTTCTTGATTTTATTATCTCTTTTTCTTGTCTTTATTCAAAAATATTTTTTTTTCTTTTTTTTAATAAAGAAAAAATTATTCTATGGGTTATAATCTTGCCTAAATTATAGCTAGGATAAAAAATTCAAAATAAATTTAGGGTTTAATAAAGTGCTTCTAAGTGCCTTAGAGTGCCTAGGTTTTTTTTAATTTAAAAGAATTCAGTAAAATCTTGGATTTTTCTCTATTCTTTTAAATTCAAGAAAAGCTAATGGTAGTTTTTTTTGATTTGAGAAATAAATAGAAAATTTTTGAAATTTTCAGTGAATTCTTTTAAATTAAAAAAAAAACAAATGAAAAATAGAGGGTAATTTTGTTGAATTGTCTTTCTTCTAATTAACAATAAAAAATAAATAAAAAAATCTTTTTTTATTTCAAAACAAATCTAAATTCAGTTCTCATTTGAATTTGCAAACTCTTGTAATTTCCGCTGACTGGAATTAAAAGGTTAAATAAACAGTTCCCTAGCCAACGTACCCCAGTTTTGATGGATGGGTACGATGTATTTAAAGGATTTGAATTGATATTAGAAGAAACAATTTATTATTTCATATTTTCAATATTGAAATCATTTTTTCACATTTTTTTACATTTTCGCTTTTTTCTTTTTTTCAACTTTTCATTGATACGTAATTGTTTTGCCAATTTTTTGTTTATTAAAATATTTATAGTCCCTGTGTAAAAAAGTGTTGTTCTAATGTTATTGAAATAGTGCTAATTTATATTGGTTTCTATTAGAATTTTCTTTGATTTTCAATTGAAAATCAAAATGAACATTGTTGTTTTTTTCTCAACATTTTCTCCGAAGAATTTTGGTTTTTCATTTTTTCGAAAATTGATTGATATTATTTTAAGAGAAGTAAATCAGCTATTCTTTCTTAAAGAAAAAATAATAATAATAATAATAAAAAGTATTTTGAAACCAAAAATTGAAAAAAAAATCATTTTCAAGTAAAGATTGTTATAGTGTGAAAAAGTTCATTTTTCACAGAAAATTATTTGTTTATGATTGGAAAAAAAAAACAAATTACCAATTTTTGTTTTACTTAATTTCGTGATTTGTTGGATAAATTTAAGAAAGATACTTCTCAAATTTTATAAATTTTAAGAAGGAATCCAACAAAAAAAATGAATTCTTTTAATAAATTCTACGAAATAAAAAAGTTAAAATAATGATCATAGTTTAAGATTAAATATGATTACCAAAAAAAATTTAAATAGAAATATTTGTGTTCAAAAATTTCTTAATTGTGAAAGTTTTTAGAAATCAAATATTGGTTGGGTATTGGTTTTGATGGTTTAAAATATGGATTTAAATTTGATTCTAACTTGAATTTTTTAAGAATTTGAGAATTTGAAAATAAAAATAAAACAAAATATAAAATAATTAAATAAAAGAAAGAAAAAGAAAAGAAGAATAAGGCGAAGATTAAACTTACAGTGGTGATATTCTGGTTTGACATTAATGTGGATTGGGATTCAATTGAATTCAATTTATTAAGTTGATTTTCATTCTCAGACTCTTGTTCGTTCTCGTTCCTTTTTGCATTATCATAATAGTGATTTAAAAAGGGATTTATTATTCTTGATAAATAGATATTATATTGTAAATCTGTTATTTTTTTTTCATTATTTTTGATTTGTTTCTTGTGATCGTTTTTTGTTGTAATTAAAATTTTAAATTGTGTATTTTGGTATATTTGATTTGAATTTTTTTGAAATAAATTCTGTCTCACAAGATTTGTTTTTTTAATTTTTTTCTTCAATTTTAATATTGTTTTTTCTAATTGGCTCTTTTCCAATTCAGTCTTTTGTATATTTCTTTCGGTATTTTGAAAACTCGAAACTTCGTTTTCTGGGTCTGTATTTGAAAAGTTTAATTTAACATGGGATTTAACGTTTCGCTCCATTATTGTAAAACTTTGTAAATATTTTTCCACTTCCGTTTGGGATATTTTATTCACCTTCTCTCTTTCTTTTAATTCCAACCTAATTTGAGTGATTGCTTTTTGGGTCTCATTTAATTGGTTCTGAATTTGTTGATTTTGTTGAAGAATTTTCTTGGTAAAATTTTCATCTTTCATCTTTTCTAAATGTTCTGTTGAATATTTATTTTTTTCCTTCGAATGAATAATTTCCTCTTGTAATCGTAAATTTAGTTTGTTATATTTGATAATTTCCTTTCTTTTTTTCACGATTTGGGAAACATCTTTGTTTTCATAAACCCAGATTTCAAAAACCATTTCTTTTTTAATCAAGATCGGTATGATTCCAAGATAACACCAAATATTTTGAATATTATATTTATGATCCTCCAAGACGTTATTCAAGCCTTGGGTTTGAAAGTTTTGCCCACCCTGGCCACCACTTCCTTCTTCTTCCTCTGAATTTTCAACCAGCTCATCTTCCTCAGATAAAATTGTTAGATTGACACCGCTTTCTTCGAAAAAGTTATCAAAAGTATCAATTCCTTCGTTTGTGTTTGTTTTGGGTGTTTGTTGTAGGGAACTGTTTTGTGTTTTGTTCTCTAAATAATTTATGTGATCTTCTTTGTTTGGTTTTCTTTGTTGATCTCTTTCTTTGTTCGAACTTTGATCGTTCGTGTTTTTTTCTTCGATCTCTTCTTCTGAAGAGGACGTGCTCATAGAGTTATTATTATTCAAAAAGATATTCTTGATCCTTTTTTTTTGTTTTTCGTCGTTTGTTTTACGTGGCGGTAAGGGCTTTTTGAAGCACCATACAAGATCTAAATTGTTATTTTTACGAAATTGTTCCGTAGTTGGTAATTCTTTGACAAGCCTTGTTGTAGATTCACTGTATTGTGGTTGATCAATTGCACACAAGTCAGTAAAAGGCCGATCATTTAAAGTTTGGTAATCGACTTCAAAAAGTTTGCAGCTTGATTCGTTAACGTGAGTTACAATTCCTTTTTTGTTAACATACAAGATCGGGTTTACTGAATTCGATGCAGTTTTGACTCTTTTTTTGAATTTATTTCTTTTCAGTGGGAGACACGATTCCTCAGAAACCAAATTGTTGCCCATTTAAAAAGTTGTTGTGTTGGTAAAATATGAAAAAAATTGAAAGATTAAACTATTTTTTTGATAACCTCTCAAAGTTACGGGTTTGCTTTTCTTAATATTTACTTTTATAAGAAAACTGGTGGTTTTGTCAAATTCAAACCAAAGAAAACTCACATGTGTCCAATCATACAGAAACTTTAGTTTTACCATCAAAAGTATTTTTATCTTTTTTAGTTTTTGAAAAATCTCTATTTTCCCATTTAATCGATTTATTTTTTTCATTTGACTCCAAATTTCAGAACTTTAAGGATTTTAAAAAGAAATGATAGAGCTTAAATTTTGAAGTGTTTTATTTCCAAATATTTTGCCATTTTGATACAAACTATTTTACAATTTAAAGTAGAAAATTTCCTTTTTGATGTTCTCAAACACATTATCATGATTTCAAAACTCTTTACTCACAACAAACCCTGTTGAATTGGATAAGGGTAAATATTATTAGAATAGAATTTGATAAATAATTCTCGTTAAAAAAAGTTGTTGATTCTATTAAAAAATAATCTTTTGAGGTTTTCAAGAACATTCTCAACTCACAACTTTTGTTTGGGACTAAAGCTATTTAGGAGAGGTGAAAAATTGTCCAAAAAATTCCCTTAAGGGACTATTCTCTATTATTTTCTTTTTGGCCGATTCTCTAACTAAAGATTCCTTATCTAGAAATATAATTAATATTGAAAATAAAAAGGGTTTTTCAAATCGAAGTAATTGGCAAAAATTTTTATCAATCTCTATTAAATTTAAGTAAAACAATTTAATTGAGATTATTATCTTAAGGGAATAGTAAACCAAAAAATCTTCAAGTAAATTTAATAACCAAATCAAAAAAAATTTACAATATCATGAAATAGTAAAATAGAGTAAAAATCCGATTTTTTCAAAACCAAACTTATTTCCAAGTTATTTTCCAAAAATGAATTTGTTGTTTATAAAAATTTGGATCCATTATCTCATTTTTGTAAAAGTTCAAAATTCAACAAATTTCCGAATTATTTAAAAAAAATATTTTCTTTCAAAGAAGAAAGAAATCTAATTTCCTTTAAATAAAATGTACAATATTACACTTTAAAAATGATACAACTAAGTTTTGAAATAACTACAGTATAAAAAATCTACTTAATTTCAAAAAAAATATAATAATTACTTTAAACTTAAAAAAAATATAATTTATTGATTCACAAAGAAAAGTTTATATCAATTTTATCTTTTTTTTTAAACAAAATATACGAAAAAAAAAACCAAACATTCAAATTAAAAATTTACCAAATATACTTTTTTTTATAACCTGCAAAATTCCACTTATACCTAAATGAATACCTTTTAATTTGATTATTTTTAAATCAAAATTAAGAACCCATTTTTAATTTTATCCAGTGAGTTATTAATAACCCAAAGATTAAATTTATCAATAGACTTTATTATTATTTCTCAATTTATTAAATTATTGGCAAACAAATAAAACAAATTCAAATAAATAATTCTAATAATAAAAAAAATAAAAGATATTACCAAATAACATGATTTTAAGGATGATATTCCCTTCTATATAATATGAATATTTGAAAAAGAATATTGAATAAACTTTTAAATTTCAAGAAATTTAATAAATAGTTATAAATAAAATGTTGATCAATTTTTTCTAGATCTTCAATGATTCAATATTTAATTCATTTTTATTTTATTTTTAAAATAAGATTAATATTATAAGGTTATTAATTCATAAAAACTTTCAGAAATTAACTAAAAGTGAGATTTCAATAAAAATTACAATTATTTTCAAATTTTTCTTTTTCAAATTTGATCGGAAAATCCTAAGAAACAGTATCAGATATTTTGACGGAAAATTTGATTTGGGAAAATTACCTCTTTTAAAAATGATAACTCATCTCTCTAAAGTTGATATATAAAATTTTATAGTTTTGTATAATTATATCCTGGTGTAAATAATTACTCTAATATCTTTGAGAAAAAAAAATACGGGTTTCTAGTCCCTTAACAAAATGTTTTCGACATATCTACTCTTTTTTTGTTAATTTTTAGAAATTATAGATGAATCTAGCCCCTTAATTTGGCTTATTTAACAGTGAATATTTTGGTTTGTTAGGAAATATACAGTCTGTCGGGAAAATATTTTTTAAATTTTTATATAAAACGAGAAAATTAAAGTCATAATTTGAGAAAATAAAAAAAAATTAGTATATGTCCAATATAAGATAATAAAAAATAATCTGTAATTTTTACTAACAATTAACCAATTATTAAAAGAAATTGTTAAATTGGTTTTTTTTTTGTAAAATTGGGGTTAAATTTATTATTTTTAAATATTTTTTACATATTTTTTCAGTCCGTTTTAACAAATCCCAATCCAAACAATTCAATTGGTAATCTTGTTGAAAATAGAAATCAAAAAATCAACTTAAACGATAATTTAAGTATAATCCTTTTTCTAAATTTGAGGTTTATTTGTAAACATTAGTTAAAAGTCAATTTTTTTTTGATTTTTTCTTATTGTTATATTTCTTTTTTTGGTTAAATTGGATTATAGTTGGAAAATTCATACAAATTCACTTTCAATAACTTCATTTTAATATGTATATAATTATCAATATAATTATTTAAAAATATTTTCCTTTCGATTAGCAATTTTACAATTTAAAATCAATTTGACCTTTTTTCCAGCTGACAATTATTTCACGGATAATAAGTTTAAACTCTAAACTGGTTTACATTATTTTAGCTTTAGTATTTACAATTATTAACTTTTATAGGAAAATTTTTATTCTTATAAGATTTATAATAATTAATATTTGAATTCAGATTTAAACTAATACGAATATATGTATAACTGATTAAATAGAAGAAATTATAAAAGAATTTTTAAAAAAAATATCAATGAAATTTAGATCTATTAAATAATTTATGTTATTCTTTCAAGTTTTTAAAAAAGATATTTTCTCTCATTTAAAAAAAAAATAAAAAAAAATGTAAAAAATTTCAAATATTGAAAATTTTATTATATAATTGTTTGGTGTTATTCATAAGAAACCATAATAACAATTCAAATCATTTTTAGAAT
Source organism: Anaeramoeba flamelloides (assembly GCA_027625915.1). Classification (NCBI taxonomy): domain Eukaryota; family Anaeramoebidae; genus Anaeramoeba; species Anaeramoeba flamelloides. The sequence continues at coordinate 4,024,685 of JANTQA010000008.1, forward strand.
AAAAAAAATAAACAAAATATATGTACAAAAAGTGATTATTTTAAAAAATGTAACTTTATGGGCTGGTAACTTACTTATAAATTATTAAATCAACTATAAATTTCCTAATTTTCTAGATCTTTGTTTCAAAATATTTAATTTTATTAAAGGAAATTATCTCTTCACCAAACACAAAAACTTTTAGGGAAGAGAAATTAATACAATTTTTAAGATTTTTTTTACATAAACTTGATAGATTTAACTTTTTTAATTAATAGTATGTATTTTATTATTTTTTTTTAAGAGAATAAATAAAGTGTAAATGATTTTTTGGAATTTTCTCTTTATAAAATTTATTTTTTTAAAAAATTTTTCATTCAAAGTTTTAATAGTAGTGTTTAGAAAAAAAGAACTAGATTATCAAATCCAAATATTTCTGTTATAGATCATCTGAAAAAGATAATGTGTAGGTATTTTGAAATAGATGCCATTGTGTTATCTAAATAAAAAAAAACATTTACATTGTTTCTATTTTTAATCCCCATGATAATTTGGAAATAGATAGGAAGGTTACAAAGAATATATTCAACTTGTTCAGATAATATACATAATAAATCATAACTTGTCAGAAAATAATTGTTAAAAGCAGATAATTTCTTTCATTATGTTTACAAATAAATTGGTTAAAGGATTAATTTTCTTCGGATATATTTTGTAAGAAAATTATCTTCATTAGATCTATTTCCCTAATTATTTCAATTTTAGTCTTCAGAAGATCCTTTAAACACCCAATCCATGAAATTATTCTGTAATCAATTGAAAAAAAATATTTATTTTCCACGTTTATTCTATCATGCATTATTATTTGTTATGTCGTAAAACCAACCAAGTTCAATAAATATACTTGAGTTTGCTTTTTTTCGATTAATCATATCTTTTCTCCATTTTTCAGTAAGCATTTTTTATGACTATTTTAGGTGGTTTTTTTTTTGTATTTTTGAAAATTTTGAGTGTATTTTTTCGATTTTACATCTTTTGTTTATCTCTAATTGAAAGAAATAAAATGAATTCTAAAATTTTCTTATTCAGAAAAAAGGGAAAAAAAATTTGATCTCACTGAAAAATTTACAATTCTAAGTTTCTTAGTCGATCAGAATTTTCTGACAATTCACGTATCCAAAATTTTGTAAGTAGAGAATATCACCAATAACACATTTTAAAATTTTGCCCCTTTTCCTGTGAAAGACTGATCCCTTAACAATTAAAAATTAATAAAAGAATTTTTTTTTTTGTTTTTTTTATTTCTGATTGTTTTGAAAATAGATGACTGGATTAATTTTAGTTTGTTCTAATTAAAGTCTTCAATATAAAAAAAGATTTCAAAATAAAGTACCTAAAAACAATTAAATGAAAAAGAAACAAAAAAAGAAAGTTCGAATAATTAAATTTAAAAATAAAGTAAAAAGAAAAATCAAAATAATAATAAAAAAAAAATTAAAAAAAGCAAATCAAAAAGAAAAATTGCTCTAAAATATCCTTCAAAAAAAAAAAAATAAAATTAATTTTCTTCTTCATTATTTTTGTTTTCTTCTTGTTTTTCTTCTTCTTGTTTTTCTTCTTCTTGTTCTTCTTCTTGTTTTTCTTCTTGTTTTTCTTCTTCATTCTTTTCAGTTTTTTCGTCCTTATTTTTATCTTTTTTTTTATCTTTTTTCTTTTTATCTTTTTTTTCTGGTTTTTTCGATTTATGTTTGCCAGTTTTGTTTAAAAATTGACCAAATGTTGTAGCTTGGTAATTAATTTTAGTTTTATAAGGTCTAGAAACCCAAGAAGGAGTGTTATTACACATGGCCAACGCTCTATGAACATAAGACATTTCTTTACATAGATATTTTTCTGGTTTACCGTTTGGGTAGTACATTAACCCGGCATAGGGAGGCTTTGCCTTAGGCTTCAAATATTTTAAAAACTTGCCACCGCCCGGCATGTCGACACCGAGGTCAATATCTGGGAGGCTAAGGGATGGCAATTCAATACCAAAATCTATTCCGAGGTCGCCAACAGAAACTGAAGGCAGGTCAATTGACCCGATCACTTCATTAATAATTTTGAGCACTTTTAAAATTTTTAATTTCTTTGGGGCGGGGAAATTGATTTCTGGGACATTTTGGGAACTCTTGATACACGTTTCAAGAACCTTGTTCATTTTTGGTAACTTGAAACCTGAAAATTTCATTTTTGGCAATTTTTCATCATGGTTTTCTAAGGACTCCACAATGATCGATAAAAGATCTGATAATGGGATTGGGTTTGGCGAGGGCAATTCAATTTCGTCGAGTGCTTCTTCACCCTTTTCCTCAAGGTCCCTCAAAATGTTTTTAAAAAAGATACTGAGGCTTGGCTGTTCGGGGAATTCCAATTCTAAATCGTCCATTTCTTTTAAGACTGATAGGCAGTTTTTTAATAGCCATCCGACATTGATGACGGGTAAATTTGGCAATTTGAGTTTGGGTTGGTTGGAGACGCCATCCCAAATTTCCTCAAGTACAACCATAATATCCAAAATGGAGGCCGGTGGGTATTCACCAATTTGAACAAATGGCAATTCCCCCTTTTCCTTTGATAGGGATTTGGCTACAATCTTGAAAATGTCATCCAATTCAAATTTTGGGTTTTCTGGAATGTCAATTTCGGGTAGCCCCTCTCGTCCATCAATTTGGTTTTCAACCAACTTGTCAAAAACCATCAAGATCTTTTTCCCCAGTTTTGCTGCTAGTTTTTTTAAAACTGGGTTTGGTTTCTTCCTTCTTTTCGATGTCACAAACCTAACACCATACTCTTCTTTGCCGCTTATAACTTCTGCTATTTCACCCACGCCCTCACTGACCTTTTCTAATTCTTCACCCCCTGCTGCCTTGGCAAGTTCAGTGCCAAATCCTCCAGATGTGCCTAATTCTCCAAATTGGCAATACCACCATTCGCTATGTTTAAATTTGTGGATAGTCTTCTCTACTACCTTCTTTTTTTTATATTTATAACCAAAGGTGTACATTGCCTTGTCTGTGATTACTAACATTCGATCTTGCTTGGAACCTCGATGATTGACCTTTTTAATTGGATAACCATATAATAATTTTTCTTTTTTGTCTTTCTTTTCTGTTTTTTTTTCCTTCTCTTTTTTTTTTTTTTCCTTATTAACATACTTGGTCATGAAGATCTCAAACGCTTTTTCATCTAATTTGTCAGGTTTAAGAAATACAGGCGAAGATAAAATCGATTCTAAATATTCAAAATGCCCCTTTCTAATATAAAAGGATTCACTAACATCTTTTAATAATCTAATTTTCTTTTTCTTTTGTTCCTTTCCAAATTTATTTTTTTTTAATTTCTTTTCTAATTTAAATAACTTTACTGAATGTCTTAAAAGTGACTATATTAATTTATTTATAGTTTTGTTTATTTATATGTTTGTTAGTTTGTTTGTTCGTTAGTTTGTTAGTTTGTTAGTTTGTTTGGTTGTTTGTTGAAAGTGTCAAAAAGAATAAGAAATAAAATGAGATTTAAAATATTAAGATGATAATTTTTAAAAGTTTTTTTATTTTGGTTACATTTTCAGAAAATTTATTTTTTCCTCAAATTATCTTTTAATTTAAGAATGATTTTTGGTTTTTAAATTTAATAATGCTTAATGAAAAAACTTTAAATTTTTTTTGGTACATTAGAGTTTTATGTAGTGTTTATATATTCTACTTTACATAACTTTACTACATTGCACCTTATGATCCTTTGAATTCAACTAGATTTTCATTTTCGTTAAGGCATTCATCAGGTTTTAAAATTATTAAAAAAAAAAAAAAAAATCAATTGATAAAAATTCTCTTTTTTTGCTTTATTTTGAATTAGATTTATAACTTATTAAATTTTGAGTTTCAAATAGAGAATATATGTAAACTTTGGGTTCAAACTTTTTCACTTAGTACGTTATTTTCTATCAAAACAAAAAATAAAAAATAAAAAACAAATAGCAAAATCAAATTATTCCCCAATAAATTAAAAATGAATTTTGAAAAGAAAAAAAAAAATGAAATAATTCAGGTTTAAAAAATCAAAATAATAAAACAATAAATTCTATAATTGAGAAAGTTATCATCACAACTTTGTTTTAATTCAATTTATAGATAGAATATGATTGTATTTTAAACCAGAATTTTTTCTTTCTCTTTTTTTGACTTTGTTTAAAAATAAATTTTTTTCTTTTCATTTTTTTTTAAACAAAAGTTATTCTCGGAGTTATACTCTTACCTAAATTATAACTAAATTAAAAAACTCTAAATAAATTCAGTGTTTCATACAGTGTCGTCAAGTGATGTAGAGTGCCGTAGAGTGCCATAGAGTGCCTAGATTTTCCAGAATTCAAAAGAATGGAGAAAAATCAAAGTTTTTACTCAATTCTTTTAAATTCTGGAAAAGCTAACTGTGGTTTTTTTTAATTTCAAAAATAAAAAGAAAATTAAATAAAATTTCGGTTTATTTCTCAAATTATATAAATTTTCTTTTAATTTCTCAAATTTAAAAAAAAACTAACGACAAACAAGTAGTAAATTTTGTTCAATCAGCTCTCTTCAATAATAATAATAAAAATAAAATTCAAAGTTCCTTTTTTTATTTATAAATATTTCTTAACTTTATCAAGTATAGATTTTTTTTTTTAACTAAAAATGCTGCCAACCACAAAAATAAAATAAGAAATTTCTTAAACTTCAATAAGTTAGTTTTATATTTTGTATTTTTTTTTTTCTTTATCTTTTACTTTTATCACAAATAAGAAGAATATAAAATGGAAATCATAATAATTTTTTTTTTTACAAAAAATGATTGTTTTAAATAGGTTGAACAATTGCATTTTGATACTATAATTTGTGCTTTAAATTGAAAGAATTAAAATATAAATTGATATTAAAGTGAATTTGTTTATAAAAAAAACTTTTAATAAATTATTTTCAAGTTTTAGATATTAATAATTTTTTGATTTTTATTTTATCTCCAAAAATTAATTAAAATCAAATTAGCGCTATATATTTATATTAGGAGTTATTTTTTTTTTTTTTTTGTTTCATTTGAGTGGCAATTTGATCTTTGAGAATATTTTTTTATCCGTTTTATTTTTTAATTTAAACATTTTTTTTCTTCATTGGTTATGCCAATATACGTTAATTTAAGGGTAAATGATTCGAGAAATTCTGATGAAATCATTGGATTTATGATATTTTTCAAAAATTAAGAAATCTTTTTATTATGTGAAAACTAAATTAAGTTTAAAATACTTCTAATTACTGTTCCAAGTTTATTCGCTCTTTGAATTAGAAGAAACGAATTTGGTCGCTTCAAAATTCTCTCGTTAACAAATTAAGTATTTTCTTTTAACGTTTAACACTTGACATAATAAATCCAAAATCTTTTTATTTCAGATATTTTTTGAAAATTTCTGAAATTGATAATGGTAAATAAATTTTGTTAAATACTGTTGCCAGCCTTGACACAACCTTTGGTATAAATATGCCTATATTTATTTTTTTTTTAAGACTGATTTTAGTTTCAAATTTTTGGATTTGTGGAATTTTTTAATATTCCAAAAAAAAAACAACAAATAAAGTAAATTTTTAAACAGAAATTAGCTGAGTAAAATTATTAATGATTATTCAAAATTAGAAATAAATGTTAAATTTCTTTTGAAATGTAATTATAAAGTCATTTTTAAAAAAGCGTGTCCAAATATTTTTTTTTGATACAGTCGTGAAAATAGTTGAATCTAAGTTGTGTCAACTGCTTTACAGATACTTTTTTGAAAAGTCTTTTGTCACATACTTTGTTGGAACAACAAAATTTGTATTTTTTTTTGTTATTTATCAAGTATCAGTTTCTTAAGGTTTTGGTTTTCTTGATCTTGTATTGTCAGCATTCACTAAGACAGTTTAAAAGGAAAAATCTTTGTTTCAATCCAGCTCAAGAATAATTTCATATCTTTAAATAAATAAATAAAGAAATATATAAAAAATTAAAAAAAGAAACGAAAAAAAAAATAAAGTAAAAATTTACTTGAATATCATAGGTCCTTAAATTGCCACCCCACCAGCTTTCCCATTGTCCGTAAATTTTCAAAGTTGTTCCTTCAAGGAAGGCCTTTTTTTTGTTATAACCTTTGCCAGGGATGTGAATAAATTCAACTTTTTTTACTAATGCTTTTAATTTTTTTTTCGAAAGCTCATCATATTGCACACCATATCTAAATGCACGGCTAACATTACTGAATGAATACCATCCTCTTGAATATGTAAGATTTGATAAGGCTTCTGCAATGTCTGTGCTGCGTTTAAAGGAATCCCAATCAACAACAAATTCCATCGTCTCGTTATTGTCAAACTCTAAACAATCGTTTAATTCTTTAATAGCCCTTGGGATACACTCGTCTTCAATGAGTTTCATATAAGATTTCATTGTTAATCTAAAGAGCCCACCAATGAGCTTTTTTAATCTTTTTTTTTTAATTGCGCCCAAAGATCCTTTTGTGAAATTGGATTTTACCAAGAGAGTCGTGCCATTCATTTCTACTTTTTTTCCCTATGAAAAAATAATTGTTGTTTTTTTTTGTTTGGTTTGTTTTATTTGGTTAATGTGAAAAAAGTTTTTAGAATTTAATCGGAACACATTTTCGCTTCAAACACAATTGAAAGAAGGATCACTCTTTACTCAGACTATTTATGATAAAATTAAAGCAATTTCCAAAAACTGAAAAAGGAAAAGTATTTAAGAATCGATAACAAAAATCTACTTTTTAATACTCGTAAGCCTTTTTATGTAAAATTTTGAAAAACTTTTTGTTTTTCGCTTTTTGATAATTACTTATCATCAAAAAAAAAAAAAAAGTTTTTTTTTTTTTTTTTTCATTTAAAAAATAAAAGAAGAAAAAACTCAAAAGAAAAAGAATAAAAAGTTTTCCATTGAAGAATTACTTTAGAAATATTTTGAACAACAATTGCATCAAGGAGTTGCTGGATGTCTGATTTCCCTTCGTATTTAATTGCGTATTCTTGTATAACTTCAATTAAACGTCCAAAAACAAAATAACCCTGCCAGGAAAATAAGGCTTCGGCGGCGCGCTGTGGGTTGCTTGATTCTGTAATGCTGTCCCAATCAACTTGAATGCTAATTTCCTTTTCAAGGATGTTAAACAATGCAACAGCATAATTGTTTACGTATCCATTTACTTTTTCTTGGATTTGTTCAAGAGAGAGTTCCATTATTTCTAGTTAATTAAAGAAGAAAAAAGAAAAAATGAATTTTCTTGTCTTCATTTTGTCCTTCCAATTGTATGTATGAACAAATTCAGACCCGTTTGCATGCTTTCTTTGACTTACCAAATGTTTTCAGAATTTTGAAAGTAAAGTAGATCTGTTAATAGAAAATATATCGTCATTTGATTATAAAACTTTTCTTTTTGATTTTTTTTAGCGAATTGTTTCGGTTTTTTAGTTTTTTTCATTTGTAAATTTACTTCTTGTTAAATGGGATATAAGAATTTTAAACAACGAACACACACTTAATATCAAAATTATTATCTACAAAAAGGCAAAGTAAAATGGGTTTGAGAAAAACCCTCTTGATCTTAATTCAAATTCGTCTTAGAAAATTTACAATTGCCATCTTCAACAAAAACATACTGGCTGAATATATTCCCGTACTCTTGACAGATCTGGGCAAATATTAATCACAGAAACAATTGTATATTTTTCATATTTAACAGAAAATTTCGAACAACCTAATATAGTTAACTGTTAGAAACCACTGTTACTCTTAAAATGCTGAAAAAGGTTAATAATAATTCGACTTGTAAAAAAAACTCGAGACCTTCAACAGGCAATTTGAAATTTTTTTTTGGTTGTAAAAAAGAAGACAAATATATAGAGTCTTGGTGTATAATTAATTGTTTTTCGATTTTTTAGCACTACTTTTCTTCAAACAATTTTTTGATTGATGCAAAAAGATTCATTTGGTTACTTATATCAAAATTAATTTTCCTTCAAGATCTTCTCTAATTCTTTACTGGGTGAGGTTACACAACCTATTTACAATTTAAAAAAATATATTAAGAGTAATTTAAGCAAAGAAAAAAAGAATTTTTCATTCGATTGATTTTTTAGGTTATTAAAAAAATTAGTAAAAAAGCATTGATAAACTCAACTTTCAGAAATTTAAAAACAAAAAAAGGAAAATAAATTTTGTAGACTTTCCGCACATACTTTCTAATCTATTTTCTTATACATTTATACTATTCTATAAAATCAATCTTTTATATTTTCAAATGAAGTGGTAAGTCAGTGAGTGAATCGAATATTGATTTTCGAACCTTTTCAAATGAAATTTTGAATTAGGTTTGAAAAAAATATCTTTATTCAAATTACATATTTTCAAATAATAACCACTAATTTTAAATATAAGCAAGATCTCTTAAGGTTCTAGTTACTTATAGTGGGGTTAATTCATACCCAAGGAGTGAATTGACACTTAAAAGGAGATTGTGAAATTATACTTCTTCTGAGTTACAAAATGCAATTAACAAAAAAAAAACAATTTGTACCTGATCTGAATTAAAAAAAAATTTTTTAAACAAAATACAGTTGAAAAGGGACTCAATAACAAAAAAAATTGAGAAAAAAAAAAGTTTCAAATGATCCATCATTTTCAAAAAAATTCAATTTACCATTGTGAAAAAAATTTGGGTCATTAAAAAAAATTGGGTCAGTCAAAAATTTGTTTTCGTTTTTTAAATAGTAAATATTAGCAAAATGATTTTTGATCAAAGTAAAATTTTATGAACAAATTTTACATTTAAGAAAAAACCAGAGTCACTATCAATAATAATTTTCAGAAGTAAAATTAAATTGTTGCATTTTAACCTTTTGGAATTACTGTGGAACTCCAAAAATACAAAAATTTATTTTTAATTATTAACTTTAGTGTAAATAAGACAACTATTTAATAGGAAATATTAAAATCTCTTAATTCAATAAGATATTTATCATTTTTAATGAACGCAAATTTATCACGGTTAATCTTAAATATCCTTTTAAACCAAATTGAATAATAAAATCTTCCAAAAAAGCTGTTTTTTCCAAAGAGGTTGTTTTCCACTATGTTTACAATCAAAACTTCAAAATACCAAAATATCAAGATTTCAGAAACCATTTAAATTCTGTAAATCCCGATAGAAAAACTTTAATTTAAAACGGTTATTAATTTTTGGTCTTCCCAAACAATGATTAACTTGATCTTGGAATGTAATCTAATAAAAAAAATCAACATTTTTAGTAAAGTTTACAATTAAATGTAAATTTTTGTTTTTTAGAGTTCCACAGTAATTCCAAAAGGTTAAAATGCAACAATTTAATTTTACTTCTGAAAATTATTATTGATAGTGACTCTGGTTTTTCTTAAATGTAAAATTTGTTCATAAAATTTTACTTTGATCAAAAATCATTTTGCTAATATTTACTATTTAAAAAACGAAAACAAATTTTTGACTGACCCAATTTTTTTTAATGACCCAAATTTTTTTCAAAATGGTTAGAATTACAAATTAATCTTTTTTTTTAGAATTTCCCCAAAGAGTTAAATTTCTTCCATTTAGAACAAATTGTTTTCTTTAAGCACAGAATCAATTTAATTCAATTATGTCTGATTTAAGGCAAATTTCTAACTCTCGGTATTTGACAAAGTAAGGATTTTGTAACATACTTGAGAAAAAAATAACTCATTTGAGAAATGAAAAATAGATAAAAATGGAAAAAAATCATAGAGATTTCAAATGGAGTCAATAAGAAACCCACCGAACTTAAAATAGTTATTTTTTTTTTGAAAACATAGCTAAAAATTTTGACAAAATATAACACTAATTTACCTGGGACATTTCCATTGCTTCTTTTTATTTTTTTTTTTTTTGGAACAATCCTCACCTCTTCAACAAAAAAAAACTCACACAATTTAACTCATTGGTTCAAAAAGGGGAAAGACATGTTTTTCTTTAAGAGTGTTATAAATATCATCCGATCAAGAAAATATTTTACTTATTTTCAAAATTCATTCATATAAAGACAATTTTTTTCAAAATTGGAATTATAAAGATGTTTTTTTAATGTAACTCAATTCTATTGGATAATGAGACAAGAAAGAAAATAACTTTGAAAATGTATTTCTATCTTGAAAATTTCGAATTTTTTAGTTAAGATAGCGGATTTAAATTTTATACTTTCAAAATTTGAAATTCGTCTTGCTGATAGAGATTAAAAATAAAAAAAAATAATAATATTTTTATAATTTTAAATTTTCAAATTATTTTTTTTTTTTTAAATGTAATAAATTAATTCCAAGTATTCAATAACTTGTTCCATTAGGACCACAATTGAAAAATATCCATTTTTTCTTCTTTTTGTCTAATATTAAAATATTACACCCCTAGAAAAATATATTAGATATTTTTTTCATCCCCATTCAAATAACAATACACATACACACATATACACATATATTTATATCGAAGCCAAATTTGAAAATGAGGTGCAAACTTTTTTTAATTATTTTTTTTCTTTTTGTATTGGTCTTTTAAACAATACAATGATTACACAATATTTTTATAATAATAATCTATATTGGAAATTATCTTTAAAGACTTTATTAAAATACCTTGTTATCCAAAAAAAAAATAATTATATTAATTTTTTACTGATGAAAAATCTGCCCCTATTTTTGAAATTAAGCTTATATATCATGAAAAAAAAAAAAATGAAGAGATGAGGGAGGAAAACGAATAAAGAGAGAAAATTGGTTAAGAAAAAGAGAGAGATATGTGGTAGTAATGAGACCATGGCGATAACTTATGATTATACATTATATTCACATTGGGGATATCTAATATAAAAACCCTTGGATATTCTTAATATTCATAATTATTAAGAACACACATGATGGGAATACTATCTTTTTTGTTCATCACAGTGGAAATTCTTGTTTTGATTTTTTTTCTTGAGTTTTATTGAGGGATTTTTTCCTATTATTTATATAACTGTCCTAATTAGAATATCCACAAAGAAATTATCTAAATTCCGAAGAACAGTTTTGGGTTTTATACTTTTAAACAACAGGTATACATTTTTAAGTTATTTTCATTTAGAAAATAAAAATATCATTTTAAATGTTGATAAAGATCAAAATTTCGATATTTTTTTAGAAAATTCAGATTTGGATACCATCTTTGTACAAATCTGGATTTTTCTGGCTATTCAATTTTTAGTTAAAATATTCAAAAATTTTCTAACCTTTATCTTAATTAAGAGAATTTTTGAGACAATTTTTCAGATTTTTTATCTAAAATCTTAAACCCCGTTGCTACTAAAGGTACCCAACATTTTTTTCAAACACAGTTGTTCCACTACACGGGTACTAATATTGTACCAATATTAAACAAAAAATTTTCAAAATTGAAGTACAAAATCCAGATTCAAAAAGTATTTATACTAAAAAAAAAATCCAAAAAAAGTGATTTAATATCACTTTTTTTTGAGACTTTTATTAGTTTGAAATCTTGTACCTTAGAAGTGAAACTGACAATTCATTTTTTTTTATAAATGAACTTTGAGGTATGGATAAGAAAATAAATTGAATAATACATCTTCAGAGAATAGTTAATTACTATTAAAGTAAAACTAATAAATTTATAGGTTTTCTTTAAAATTAAAAAACTCAAATCTTAGGAATATATTGAGTCGAAAAAAAAATGTTCATTTTGATCTTCTAATTAAGATCCAAATTAAATCCCATAGATTTAAATACGATTTCTATACAATCTTTTTAACCATTTCAATATTCTTCAAAGAAACAGCTTTTACCAAGTAACTATTTATATTATTATTTGAAAAAAATTTTTTAATGTATTATATGTCACAAAAAAAAATGAAAAATATGAAAAAATTATTTCAATTTTGAAATTTCCAAAATTTAAATATTTTCTTCTGTTATCCATTTTCAACATTTTAAACATACATAATTCACTATTCCCACAAAGGACCCCATTTGATAGGAAAATAAACTAAAATTCAAAATTATCCACGCACTTAAAAAGGTTCCCAATTACCACAAAAATGTAATATCATTCAAATTGGAAATAATTTTGATTATTGAAATATATGAAAATCATTGAATCGTCTTTTATTTTTTTGTTTTTATTTCTTTTTTTGAATTACCTAACTTTTTTTTTTTCGATCCCTAAAGTCTTTTCAATGATTGGGATTAGGTTAAAGTTGGGTTGTTCAAAATAGAAGACTCACAAATAAAATTAACCAATGATATTTAATTATTTGATCAATCAATAATCCTAATAGAATTTAAACAAATTTAAAAAGTATTTTTTGTTTTGTTCTCGCCAAAAATTTTAAAACACTCTTGATATGTTATTAGTATTAATAATTTTTTTTTTTTGGTTGGTGGGTATTGTAATTTATAAAAAAGTGAAAATATTTCAAAAAGTAAATAGTTCTAATTTGGTATTTCTTCTAGAATTGATTAAATTTGATTTTTTTTTTAAGAATTGAATTTTGGTGTATTACAAATTTTGAAATGGCGTTTAGTCCATACTTAGTATTTAATTTGTTCTGATTTTTCAAGAATTATTTTTATAATATTATAAATTTTTCAAACCTTTATGTAAATTTAAAGATTTGTTGCGAATTATTTTCAGAAAATTTTATTTAAATCTTTGTATCTGGGTTTTAATTTGTACAATATTTTCCCTTTTATTCCAAACGATATCAATACTCCCACCCCACATATCTTTAATATCAGAATTTATTAAGTCACAATTAGTTTGTACTTTTGTTTGTAGACTTTTTCAAAAAGTTCAAACTTTGTTTTTTTAATAATTAAATTAATGCCAACAAAAAGCATTCAAAAATAACAGGCCTATTTTAACCTTGTATTGTGAAATAAAGTTAATAACCACAAATCTTTTTTATTAAATCCTAATAATTAATTTAATACTTATCAAAAAATGTGTTCGCAAAAAAAAAGATTTTGGTTTCCAAAGAATTATAAATTTATTCTAACTTTTTTACAACACCAAAATATTATGATACCTTCAAAATATTCACACACTAACTCATATTTTGAAATATTCAAAAACATTTTTCTTTATTCCAGAGACTAAAAAGGATTCTTTATATAATTTAAAATTTCAAATTTGCTGAGGAGTAAAAATATTACAACCTGTGAATTTTCTTGTTATTAACCTTTAGGAAAAAAATTTAACTTTAAACAGAATATTTGATCTTAAAAATATTATTTTTTTACTCGTTATTTTAACTTTTCTGATTACATGCAAAATACAAATTAACTTCTAAAATATTGTAACTGAACCAAAATGAAGAGAAAACAATATTTTTATTTTCATTAAAAAAACTACCATATTACAGAAAATGAAAATAATTCTTTGAATAAATTCAAGTCCAAATTCACTGTCCAACATATTTCAAAAACAAATCTATTTTAATTTATTAGTTCTCCGAATATTAAACAAAATATTTGTTTTCGTAATTTAAATCGAAAAAGAAATAAGCAGAAAAATCTGTAAAAATTGATTGTGATCATATAAAAAACACTCTCAATTTGACAGGGTAATTCTGCATGTAAAAAAAGTGAAATTCATCTTCTGAACAAAAAGAAAAGAAATAAACCCACCCATTAATTTTATTAAATTTTAATTGATTGTTCAAGACAAATTAAAAAAAAAAAAATGAAAAATCAAAAGAAAGTAATACACATAATCCTTCTGTTCCTTTCTTTTTCTTTCATTCATAACAAAACAGGGCAATTTCTTTATATAACTGATGCACACATCAGTTTTTGTTATTTGCCAAACGCGTCCAACAATATGCAGTGTGAAACAAACAATGGAACTGCAGGGCTGTTTGGGGACTATTATTGCAACAACCCGTTTTGGTTGATCGAGGATGCTGTTCGGGAAATGAAAAGGCTCGCGCCAAACCCAGATTTCATTATCCATGGCGGCGACACGAACGAGCAGTTTTACCATGACGAATTTGTAATAATTGAGTCGATCAAGTTTGTTAACGAGCTGTTTGAAACATATTTCCCCGGTGTGCCGGTTCTTTTTACAATTGGGAACCACGACTTCTTCCCAACGCACAATAGTCCATATTATAACACACCATTTTTGACAAAGCTGTCAAACTCACTGACCGGGCTGACTGATCAGGCACGTGCAACATTTAAAAGGGGTGGGTATTATTCCACAAACGTGAACAATTTGAAAATCATCTCTTTAAATACAATAATCTGGTATAAATCGAATGCTTTGACAAAATATCTGAAAGGAGATCTCTCTAAGCAACTAAGTTGGGTCGACTCAGAACTAAAAAGAGCGCAAAACGAGGGCCAGGGTGTTTTGTTTGTTGGGCACATCTTCCCGGGCGTAAACCCATTTACTCTCAAGCCTTCATACACCAATATATTCCAAGACCAATTTTTGGAACGCGTCAAAACTTGGCAAAGGAAATACGGCTCCTTAATACTGGGGTACCTTTATGGTCACAAGCATCGTGACACTTTTTCATGTGGACCAAAAAATTCAATCCATCTTTTAAATCCTTCCCTCAACACCCGCAAAAGGATCAATTCTGTATTTCGGATTTTCAATTACTCTGACACAGCTAAGGTCCTTTATGATTATACCCAATACCATAACAGTTTAACAGAGACAAACAAATACAAAGATGTCAAATGGAGGAAAAGCTATAACACAAAAAAATTTCCGATGAATGTGAAGAAGCTAACTTGTAAATATTTAAGGAGATGGAACACAAAGCTAAAAGATAGTAACGCTCTGTTTGGTTGGTTTTTGTTCCATTACAAAGCAAGATACCTTCCAATGATAGGCTGTGGCGCCAGTTGTAAAAAGAGATTGTTGTGTGCTCAAGTAAATTTACACAGAGACAAGATGGTTCGTTGTGTAAATAATAACAAAAGCTAAACTGACATTTTTAGAATCTTGAATCTACTCTGCTTCTTTTTTCTTTTTCCTTTTTCCTTTTTCCTTTTTCATTTTTCATTTTTCCTTTTATGTTTGTGGGCTCTTTTTTTTATTTTAATCTTATTTGGGTGTGGTTGCAAATAATTAGGAGTTTGTGTAAATAAGTTGACTTTTTTTTCCTTCTTTTTTGTTGTTGAAAATAAAAAAATAAAAAATTTTTTATGAATTTCCAAAGTTTTGAATTCAATTCGGAAGAGTTTTTGTGGATATTTGTAAAAGCAAACAAATAAAAAGGAGTTAAAATGTATCTTTGGTTGTTGTTTTGAATTTTCATCATTCTTTTCAATACTTGTAAAATTATCACCAAAATGATAAAAAGTCTATTCACATTTATTTTTCCTTAATTTTCAATATTAAGTGAACAATGAATTACAAAACACTTTTAGAACAACTAGAAAGTCTTGATAAAAAACTAGAAGACAAGCCAACTTTAAACAACTTAACACACGATCAAAGTATTGATGATCTCTTGCTGGAGCTTGAAATAAAAAAAAAAGAAGAAAATGAAGAAAATTATTCATCCCAAAGCAATGACTACATAATAACAACTACACTTACCAACATAAGCACGTCCCCAAAATCGTTTCTCTCTAAAACCTCAACTTTTCCTGATCTGCTTTCTTTTGAGACTCCTTTATCATCTACAAAAGTAACACAAAGCAAAAGCCACCAAATTAATCTTGAATTTGAAAACACCGATTTTGATTCTCTTTTAAACCAACTAGAGGATCCTGAGAATTTTAATTCCACAAACAAAACTACGAATCCAAATAGAAACACAAACACGAACACAAATACAAATACACACAAAAATACAAACACAAATACAAATCTCAAAACTTTCCAAAATTCAAACAATTCACCCAAAAAAGAAAACAATAATAACTCAAGCACACACTTTAATGACGATCTTGACTCTCTTTTACAACAGTACGGTTTTTCTTCAAATATCAAGAAATCACATTCAATCAATAATCAACTTAATAATGTAATTTTGGAAAATTCAACAAATTCTGCAAATTTCTCAAGTTCAACTTTAAATTCACAATTTTCACAACTTGACTCCTTACCGTACATTTCCAAACAAGTGCAAAACAAAAACGAATTAGAAAAGGAGAACCAAAAGAACAGCGAAGAAATTGATTTCGAAAAAGAGCCAGATTTTGATAATTTACCGAATTTTAACAAACCATTCCACGAAGCAAACCAATATTTGACCTGTGGGAAAAGGCTTTGGAAGAAAGGAAAAATCTCTCAAGTGAAGCCAGAAACGGATCTACATGAGATTATACGCCGATCTAATGATGGCGATGTCATCCAAATATACCCAGGGAGCTACCATTTAAGTGTCAAATTAAGCAAATCGCTGTATATCGTTGGCATTGGCGACAGCCCAAATGACATTATTTTGAATACCATAAGCAGCGGCTCCCCGATCTTTGAAATCAACACAAGTTATCTTATTCTTGAGAACCTTAAACTCGTCTCCCAAAAAAATGACCCTACAATTCTTTTAACAAAGGGGGAACTATTGGTCGAGCATTGCCAAATCTCAAGCCAAGGGGACTGCGGGATATTGGCGTATGGGGACGAATCTAAAGCAATAATTTACGCATCGCAATTTATGAATTGCAACAAAGTTGCACTGTTATTTTGCTCTGGTAGCACCGGTGTTGTATCGCATTGCATTTTCCAACCGAGTAACCAGAGTGATTTAGAAATTAGTGGGAAGGGCACTTCTCCAAAGATTTTAAATAGTGAATTCAATAATGGTATCATTTGTCACGACTGTAGTGCGCCCTTAATCAAAAATTGCAAAATTACTTCATTGAACTCGAGTGGCATTATTGTAATGACAAAGTCAAATCCCAAAATTTATCAAAATTTGTTTATTAATTGTAAAAATTATTTGTTATTGATTACAAATTCTGGCAAAGGGGAGATCATGAATAACAAATTGGTTGATAACTTCCAATTTGACAATCTTGCTTTAATTTTAATTGACGGTTTCCAAACTATACCTTATTTGGAAAAGAATCTCTTAACTTTTGAAAAGAATATAAACAATGAGAATCAGAGTAGTAGTAATAAGAATAATAACAAGAATGATGATGATGATGATGATGAGAATACCGTTAATGGTCTCAACATTTCAAAGAATACCAAAAGAAGAAAACAGGACTTGGAAAATGAAATAGAAAAAGAAAAATGCAATGGCATTTGGATCAAAAACAATTCAAAGCCAATAATCAAATTAAATCAAATATATAAAATGAATGGGCATGGTATAATTATTTCAAATCAAAGCACCTGCAAAATTGAATCTAATAAAATCAAAAACTGTAACCAAAGTGGGATCGTGATTTCCAGGAGTAATAGTTTAGTACTCAACAACGAAATTATCGGATCACTTTTAAATGGCATCGAACTGATTGACAATTGCACAAGCACATTGAAGGAGAACAAAGTAATGCGAAATACCCATTCGGGGCTATTAATAACGAATGGAAGCAAGGCAAAGATCATCGCAAATGAAATCTGCAACAATGGCATTTCAAATGTATATATATCCGATGAAAGCACAAAGCCAAAGTTAAAAAGTAATCAAATCCATAATTCGTTAGGCAACGGAATAATATTTACCAACAAGAGTAGTGGCATTTTGACTGAAAACAAAATTTATCAAAATACGGAACATGGCTGCTACATTGACAAGGGCAGCCATCCGCGAATAATCAGCAATGATTTTGAACACTGCAAATCAATTTCATTATTGGTCCGTGATCAATCAACGTGCCCAGTTATCATGAAAAATAACTTTAAAAAAAATAATGACATAAGCCTCTTAATTACCGACCACGCAAATGGAACATTTGTTGAAAATACCTTTATCAAAGGAAACGGGTCTGCAATTTGTGTAACCAACGGCGCCCACGGCCAAATTAGAAAAAATATCATCAAAGAGCACCCGCAAACTTCAATAATCATCGAAAACGCTTCGCCAAGAATTGAACAAAATCAAATCTTTGATTCAAATACAGTCGCTATTTATGTCAATAATGATGCCGAAAATTGTCAAACAAAAATTATTGAAAATAAAATACACCATTCAGTAAATGCGGCAATTGAAATTAACTCAGGAAACGACACAATTGAAAGAAATTTTATCTCGTTTAGTCATGGATTTGGTATATTAATTTTGGGGAAAAAGACAAACCCGAGAATAATAATGAACGAAATTTCTCAAAATAAACGTGCCGCCATTTTGATAAATAAATTTTCTGATCCGTATATCATCGGTAACCACATTTTTCGCGGGAAGGGGCCAGGTATATCATCAGTGAAAGGTGCCAAGGGGAAAGTAGAACAAAACAGAATTCTAAATAATGAAGGTGGTGCTTTTAATATATTTCCTGGATCAAAAACAAAAATTGGAAAAAATTTGTTATACTAATTTCGAATTTTTTTCGTTTTTCTTTTTTTTCTTTTTCTTTTTCTTTTTCCATTTTCTTTTTCTTTTTCCATTTTCGTTTTCTTTTTCTTTTTCTTTTTCTTTTTCTTTCTTTTTTATTTTACAACTTTTTATGACCAATTTGTAATTTTTTGATAATAATAAACATTTATTGAAAATAGATTGTTTAAAAAAATTTAAAAAAACAAAAAATTCAATTGAAATAAATCTGATTCTAAATTCAGAAAAATGTAAAATTTGGTGTTTGGAATATTCCCGAAAATATCCAAAAATTTTTTTAACATAAAAACAGGATTATGGACAACTTCGAAGAAACTATAGTGCAAATATACTCAGTTTAACGGTAAAATAACAATTTTAATTTTTGACAAAATATTTTTTTTGATTTTTTCTACTTTAAACCCCTCTGAAGAGGTTTTGGCACCTTTTGAGCATATTTGAGTAATTTCTAGCATATATTAGGGTAAAGTGTATAAGTATATCAGGATATTGGTATGAGTTGTGTTAGGTTCGGAATTGTGTGTGTTTTGGTTAAACCAGTTTCTTTTATGGAATGGGAAGTTAAAATAAGGTTTGGTATGGTTGGGTCACCTTGTGTAGGGAATGGGTATGTATTGTACGATTAGATATTACTCGGTTATTTTTGGATTTTATTTAAGATTACAAATTTATGGGTAATGATCTACAATTAGAAAATTTTTTCCAAAGTACATTTTCTCTCATTTAGTTAATACCATTTCGAAATGATCAGAAACGTTGCAGTCATTTAAGATACCAATTCCTTTCACACAAAATGAGTCGAATACTTTTCCATAAAATTTAAATTTTTTGAATTTTGATATTTCGATATTTTTCAACCAAAATAATCTAAAATATTAAACAGTTGAGATTAATGTCAAAAAATCAAGAAATAAATTAATTACAATATTCTATAAAACCACAATAAATTTCAAAATATCATGATAAAAAGTAAGTTATATCTATATAATAATTGATGAATGATGGTGCTTATTCAATGATATTATATTATAAAGATTTTTAGTTGATCAAAAACAAAGATCCTTGATAGGAAAATTATTTTTATAAAAAACAAGAAAAAAAAATAATTAAATCAACAATGGGATCCTGAGTCTTATAAGATTTTGTTTGGATTTGGTTGACTTATAAATGGAACCTTTCAATCAACAAAATTAATAAATATATCTAAATCATTGTTTACTAGACCAATTTTGGTACTATAAATTGATCTAAACATCAATACTTAGAAAACTTATCAATCTTATATTTCATTCTTTAAATATTTTCCTCTTCGTTAAAAAATTATTTTTATATAATATTCAAGTTTATATGAGATGATCAACTTTTCAAAAGTTTTCTCAATAAAATAACCAAATTATTACTAATGATAAAACACTATACATATATATTATCCTTCTGATTCTTTTTTGTCTTATAACTTTACATTTCTCCGAAGAAAACATAATTAGACCTTAAAGGAGTTTTACTAATTATTAATAATAAGAAAGTTTATTATTGTTTTGTTTTTTTTTGGTCATAATCCTTCGAAAACAATAAACCATTTTAAAAAACAACATCTATTATATTTTCAAGTGTATTTTTTGAATTTGGTTATTATTGGTTTGATCATAAAATTCAGAAGAGATTTTTTTTTTTGTAAAAATAAAAATGATTAAAAAATAATTTTCTTTTTTTATAATGATTTGATAATTTTTTACAATGGTAGGATTTTTCGAGATAAATTTAGTTAAATCTTTTATTTCTAATATTCTTTCAAATTTAAAGCTAAATAAACACTAATCCATAATATTATCATAACTCCTTAATCATCAAAAGAAAACAAACAACATAAAATTCTTGTATCAAACAATCTAATATCAATATTTTAATTCGAAGAATAATTAAACCAATTATATTTCGATTTTAAAAAAATATTTACCAATATAAATGAATTTTTCTTTATATTGAAGAATTGATTTTTTTTTGCTCAGATCGGAATATCTCAAAATTTTATTATATAATTCAAAATAGATTTTTTTGATTATTTTTTCAGTTACTTTTTTTGAGTAACTTTATTTTTCCCTAAAAAACGAATTTCTTTTTTTTTTTTTTATCAAAAATTTTAAAAGAAAAATAATAAACACTTTGGTTATAATTTGGTGAGAAAATTATTGAAAAAGAGAAATGATGGTAACAATTTAACTTCTTTTTATATACAAATATGTTTCACTACCATTAATTTCAGGGTGGCACAGCAACAATACATTGCGGTAGAAATAAACTTCCATAAAAATAGGGTATTATACAAACAGGTGGTATTATTGTAGTGATTCAGAGAAAATTCCGACACAATCAGCATAAAAGGAAACAACCACTAACCCACTCAAACTCGGGAGTACAAAACTGAAATTTTAATTAAGTTTTTACCTTTTTTCTTATTTGACTCTCTTTTCTTACTCAATTTTATTTCTTATTTTTTGTCTTCAGTATAAATATATATATATATATATATTTAAAGAAAAGCTATCCAATGAGTTATAATCTTGCCTACATTATAAATATGATAAAAAAAACCCGAAAATAAATTTAGTGTTTAAGAAAGTGTTGTAGTCTACCGTTGAGTGCTTAGGTTTTCTTGAGGTTTTCTGTTTTATTTGTTAAGTGTTCTAGGTTTTTTTGAGGTTTTCAATTTATTTGTGAAGTGTTCTAGGTTTTTTTTACTTTAGAAATAAAAAGAAAACTCAAAAAAACCTAACGAAAATCTATTGATTTTCCAAATAAATAGAAAACTCAAAAAAACGTAACGAAAATCTATTGATTTTATAAATAAACAGAAAACTCAAAACCTAAGTGCGTTTTTTTTTAATTTAAGAGAGAAATCGAAAATTTCATAAATTTTCTTTTTATTTCAAAAATTAAAAAAAATTTAACGGCCAATATGAGGTAATTTTATTGAATCACCCCTCCTAATAAACAATAAAATAAATACTTTTTAATCAACGATAAATTAAAACATTTTTATTTATTATTTAAAGTTTTTTCTATTTCCAATTCAAGGTCAAATCCAATTGAATTAGAGTTGAGAATCAAATGCTTCAAAGTGTTATTCACTTTCAACATTTCAAGTAAATATTCTCCCCCTTCTTTTTTTATATTATTTGAGGACATATTTAAAGAAGTTAAAGTTCTATTATTACTTTTAAGAACGTTGGCAAAGGCAATTGCTCCTTCGTCCTTTGCATAATTTTGTGTTACATTCACACTTTTTAACAAATTATTTGTTTTTAAAATCTCTGCTATATGTGTCACCCCATTTCGCATAAAATTCCAGCTTAGATCCAGGTGCTGTAGACTGTGATTATTTGGAAGCCCCTTTAGCATAATTTCACCCAACGAACTACAAAAGTTTTTCGATAGGCTTAAGGATTCCAAATTAGGAAATTTTAATATGATATCAACAATATCGATAATATTCATTTGCCCACAATTCCTTAATGCGCCTGTTAAATTGATTGATCGCACATCGCCGATTGACTGAAAGACGGAGATCAACTGCCTTTGCTGTCGAAACCGTTTACCAGAAAAGTTTAAATTCGTGAATGGCATTGGGCTGTTTTTTAATAGTTTAATAAATCTTGTGCAAACACATGCCAACCGAAATAAATGTTGAACATCCAAGTAATCACATATTTGGAACAATAGTTTGTCTTCAAGTCTTAGCAATGGTGAAGATTCTAATGATTTTGGATTTATATTTGAAGTAGTCCTTGTTTTCGTGCGAACTCTTGTTTGTTGCTTTAATTTTTCGTTCATCAAATTGCTTGGCTGATTTTCTTTAGTGGTGTTGTCAGTTTTGTTTTTTGCAATTCCCGTATCGGTTTCTTTTTCTTTTTCTTTTTCACTTTCAATTTCAATTTCAATTTCAATTCTTTTTTCTCCTTGCGTTTCGTGTTTATTATGAATCTCTTTCTCTTGATTATTGTTGACCAAACTATTATTTGTAATAGTGGTTTGATTTGGATTGGTATTTGTGGTGTTATCATTAATGGCTTTACTCTTGTTTACACTTAAATTGGGTTTCTGCTTCGTCAGTGTTTTATACAAAGGTGTAGTTTTTTTTAATTGAAATTCCTTGTCAGTCAAAACTAAAGAACTGACTTCTTCAAATTGGTTGATGTCATATTTCAATAAGTCAATTTCCTTTTGAAAAATTTTTAGCATCGTTTCAGATAATTCAGAAAAAAAGACCAAGCCTCGCACCTGATGGTAAGGACAATTTTTTAAATGTTGTTCATGTTCGTCTCGGGGAAGAATTTTGTTACAGCCATTGGACGAGTATTTACAAGGCTGGGGGTATTTTGTGCATTTTGTTTCAAAATGCTGTTCTTCAAGATCGCGCACAATCAATTCATTACAATACTTGCATCGGAAATTTGCTTTGACACACTCTTTAGCGTGTTCGTCAACGTCTATAAAGATGATTTCCTTCTCGCACCCAAAGGGACATTTGATTGTCCTGAAGACACATTTGGAAAGGTGCTTTTCGGCGTCTTTTGCAAAATATGAGTTGTCACATGGGAAATTCGGGCAATGGACAATGTTGTAACCACAGTTATGCCGATGCTTGTTGATCTCTCCTCTTTTAAAGATTTCATTGCAGCCTTGTTTCTTGTTTGGGCAATAGACCTGCAACTTGTTTAACAATTGACGAACCGAATTCGATGACTCGGTGCATTCACGACTGATAAAGGGAGTGTTGCATTTGGGACATGGCTTGTTGTTTCGAATAAGGTGATCGAAGCATGCTCGGCAAAAGGTATGATCACACGAAGAATCAACAGGATCTTCAAATGGATTTTTACAATGTGGGCATATTAGAGTCTCTTTGATTTGTTTGGAGACATACAAGTATTTTGGTTTGTGCATATGGAAGGAGACTATTTGTTATTTTGTGTTTTTTTATTCAAATTATTTCGCAAGATTTGTAGAAAAAAAACTAGTATCAAAAAATGATAAAAACAGAAATTTCACGAATCTTCTTATTTGGAATACTTTTCGTTGTTTTTTATTTGAAGGTACAATTAAAAAGTTATACTGTCAACAAAAATTCGTTCTTGTTGAAACAATTTCTGAAAGAGTCTCGGATTTTGTTTTTAAAAGTTGCCAAATTCCAAAATTTTGGTACAACTCACCCAATTTAAAATTCATTTAATAACTTGATCCTTAGACTAAGATAGAGAAACAGTCACCGAATGAGAAGACACAAATTTATTCCTATAAAATTCTCTCTCTAACATATTAAGGGACTAATAACCCTTATTTATTTTTAATTAAAAAGGTAATAGAGTAAATTATGTGCACAAACAATACGATTGTACTTGATACGCAACTCCACTTATCAACTTTAGAGAAATGAGTTATCATTTTTAAAAGAATTCATTTATCCCCTTTAATTTTTAATAAAACAGATCAGATCCTTTTTGGTTGTGTATTTTGGGATTAAATTAGAAGAAATTAAAATTTACAATAAAAATTTATTTTAATGAAATCTTACTTTTAGAAATTTCAGAGAGTCTTTATTGAAAAAATAACTAAAGAATCTTTAATTTTATTTTTAAAAATACAACCAGAAAAATAAAATCAATATTGAATTCGTGAGGATCAGAAAAAATGAACATTTATTTTATTGACAAATATTTATAAAATATCAGGAAATTTAAAAAATTATGACATATTTTTTATAAGCATACAGAGTATAAATAAGAAAATAAATTATTATTATTTAATTTAGTTATTTTTGATTAGTTATTTTTTTTTATTTGAATTATAAATTTGTATTAATTTTATTTGTTTGAAAATATTATATAAAATTGAAAAATAAATATAAAATTTATGGAGAAATATAATATTGGTGTTGCTAATAACTTACTGAAATAATTAAGATTGGGTTATTCATTATTAAATAAAAATAATCAAATCTAAAAGTATTTTTAATCTTTATATATTGATTTTTATAGGTTCTAAAAAAGTATTTTGGAATATTTTTAATTTGATTGTTTTTTGTTTTTTCTCATATTTTTTTCAAAAAAAAATTAAAAAATTGATTCGAACTTTTTTTGCAATCAACAAATTATATTTTTTCAAGTTTAAAATAATTATAATTTTTTTTTTGAAATAAAGTAAATTTCTAAAACTGGGTTATTCCCAAATTTAGCGGTTTTATTTTGAAAGTGTATTTTGTCACCCTAGATTTACATACAATAACATTTCTTTCTTCTTCAACAAAAATATTTTTTTTTTTAATAATTTGAGAATATTTTGGATTTTGAACTTTTATCAACTGAGAAAAAGGGATCAAACTTTTTAAAAACAATAAATCATCTCCAAAAATAGTATTAAAGGTAAGTTGGGTTTTATAGTTATCAGATAAATACTTTTTTTGAAATTTCAAGATATGTTAACATTTTTTTTCATTTACTAAGAAATTTACTCGAAGATTCCAATTTGTTTACTATTCCCTTAATCAATTTTTAAACATTTAATATTCAAAAAAAATCCAATAAAAGATATTGTTTTCCTTTTTTATTGAATCTACACAATAAAAAAATAAATATATTTGAGTGTAGAAAAAAGTACAAA
Organism: Anaeramoeba flamelloides; assembly: GCA_027625915.1. NCBI lineage: Eukaryota > Anaeramoebidae > Anaeramoeba > Anaeramoeba flamelloides. Next base: position 4,049,944 of record JANTQA010000008.1, read on the forward strand.
AATCTTTTAATAAATTAAAGAACAAATTAAAAATAATTATACCATAACTTACATTTTCATAAAAAATATAAAGCAGATTTTTACAAGACCAGTTACCCTTTTTAATTTTTCAAATCTGAATTATTGTTTTATTAAAGGTTTATAATTTTTTTACACATTTATGTAAAGTACAAAATTCAACATATATTAAAATTCTTTAAAAAAAATTATTTTCTCTGAAAGTAGAAAGAAATCTTATTATGTGTGAATTAAGTCTTCAAAAACACTCTTTAAAAATAAAAATCATAAAGTTTTTAAATTTAAGAGTCTAGAAAATATACTAATTATTTCCTAAAAAACCATTTTAAATTTGAAAAAAAAATATTATTTGTTGATTCCAAAAAAAGTACGAATAAATTTTTTAAATTTTTTCTTGAACAAAAAAATATTAGAAAAAACACCAAACAATCAAATTAAAAATTATCCAAAAATACTTTTTTAGAACCTGTAAAAATCAAAATATAAAGATTAAAAATACTTTTAGATTTGATTATTTTTATTTAATCAATAATTAATAACCCAATCTTAATTCTTTCAGCGAGTTATTAAAAACCCAAATATCAAATGGATAAATAGACTATACAATATATTCTCAATTTTTTAAAGATTTTCAATCAAATAAAACTAATTCAGATAAAAAATACCAATAAAAATAAAAAAAAAATAAATATTCCCAAATAAGTTATTGAAATACAAACAGTTCAACTTCTTGACAACGAATATTTGAAAATATATTTCCATTTTTGATAAAATTACTGAAATTTATTAATTTTTGAAAATAAAATCAATTATCAATTTTTTGATCCTAACAAATTAAAAATTGATTTTTTTTCTTTATTTTAATTCGTTGATATTTCAAGGTTATTTGTTCATCTATACTATCAAAAAAATTTAAAATGTGATTATAATCAAATAAAAATGTTTTGAAAATTTTTCTATTTTACTATCCAAAAAACAACCAAAAGCATCAGGATCTTTTTACTGAAATTTAAATGGGGAAAATGAATCCCCTTTTAAAAATGGTCCTTTATTTCTCTAAAGTTTCTAAAGTAGTTATGTCTCAGGTTTAATTGTATTTTTGTCCAAAAAATTATCCTATTGCCTTTGGGAAAAAAAAATTAATATTGGTTTTTAGTGTCTTAAAAATGTTTCTAAAATTAGAAATGCATTCTGAAAGGTCAGTTCAATTTTTTTATAAGACGATATAGTTTAGACTGAGGTGAAAATAAACTTTAGAATAAAGTGGAAACTCTGAGAAGTAAGGGATTCCTTTAAAAAATATTTTAAATTTTTCCTTAAAACATTTGCCTTCTTTTCATTTTTTGATAGTTAATTGTTTTCTCAAACACTCAAAAATATCAAAATACCAATATTTGAAATAAACTACAATTTACAAACTTTTGAATAATATTCGTTGTGGTGTTGTCTTTCAGGACTCATATCATTAAAAATTCCAAAATACCTTAAAAAACTTTTCAAATAAAAAAATCATTTTTTTGGTTTTATTTCTCTTTTTTTCATAATTTTCATTTCTTTTTCTAGAATTAGATAAAATCAAATGTTAACCAAGACTACAACGAAATCAAAACGAGTTAAAACGATTAGTTTCCACCCTAAGAAATCACTAGTTGTCATTGGCCTTCATAATGGGATAATTCAATTATTTAATTATGAATCGAATGAGCTGCTTAAGGAATACAACGATCACCAGGGTGCTGTTCGAGGGGTTGACTTCCATGTAAGCGAGCCATTTTTTGTTTCTGGCGGAGACGATAAGATTGTCAGGGTATGGTCTTATAAAAGCCACCAGATTAAATATTTTTTAGAGGGTCATGCAGATTACGTTCGTTGTGTGCAGTTTCATCAAGAGTATACATGGCTTTTGTCCTGTTGTGATGATATGACCCTTCGCTTATGGGACTACCCAGAGGAAAGGTGTATCTCTGTGATTACTGGCCATGAGAATTTTGTAATGAATATGTCATTCCATCCCACCAAAGATTTAATTGTCTCCTCATCACTTGACAAATCGATACGTATTTGGGATTATTCGGGACTTGAAGATCGGCCACTAGTCAAGGATGTTTATGGCGGTGGCTTAGGCAACGCTACTGATTCCCAAGATCATAAGAAAGAGAAAGGCACTGAATACATACGCTCAAAGTTTTTAAATTTCAAAATATTTCAAATGTTTAACATCATTCCCAAGTTTGTTTTGGAGCACCACGAAGATGGTATTAATTGGTCGTGCTTTCACCCAACCGAGCCTCTGATTGCCTCTGCAAGCGACGATCATACTATCAAGCTTTGGCAAATTTCTGAAGATAAGGCATGGCTTGTAACAACACTCTCTGGCCATTCGGATGCTGTCTCAAGCGTAATGTTTGATCGTTTTGATAAGGACATTTTAATTAGTAACAGCGAAGATGGGACAATGAAAATATGGAGCATTTCAAAGCAAAAATGTATCAAAACAATACACGACATATCGCCAGATAAATTTTGGTGCCTCGCCCATCACCCTACAGTGCCTTTGTACGCCTGTGGACACGATAATGGTTCCATTTTATTCAAATTAAGAAAGTCAAAAACCCCAGTGGTTGAAACGAAAAATGGGGTTATCTATATCTCTGGAATGGTTATCAAAGAATTCAATCTCAAAACTGACGAAACAACAACACTTTTAAATTTAAAAAAACGATCCTCTTTTGGTTTTGTTGACCAACTTTCAATTTCTTCAAAATCAGACGCTTACGCTTTAGTGTCAGAGGGCAGTTTTGAAGTTTTTTATAAAATGAACAATTCATCAAAGCATCAAAAATTTGTTGGTGATGGTAAGGAGAAATTTTTTTTTTTTTTTCTTTTTTTAAATTTTCTTTCTCTTTGGACTTTTTGCGGTTCTTCTGTGATTTTTTTATTTTTTATTAAACCGATACAAAATCCGATTTTAAACGCTTTTTTTTTTTGATCCACAACAAATCTTCTTTTAAAAAAAAATTACAAAATACACCTTACAAACAAAAACACTCACTAAAACCTCGTCAAAAACCACAAAAAAAAATAATTTAAAAAAACACACACACCATTGGAATCAAACAAATGAACTCTTCCTAATCAAAAAAAACAAAACAAATTCAAAAACATAAACAACAAAAACCAAAAACCAAAACTCAAAAATCAAAAATCAAAAACAAAAACAAAAACCCAAAGGCAAAGATCTTTTTTTTTTAAATCCAACAAGGATCGCATTTTTATCTAAAGAAGGGAACATCTCGATTAAACAATTAAACGAAGAAAAAAAAATAAGGATCTTTAAACAAAAAGAAATACATTATAATCGAATTTTTTCTAGTTACCCAGGAACAGTCTTGGTATATTCGTCTGGTAAATTGGGCATTTTAAATCTTGAACAAAAGATGATTTCCAAAAAGATCCCGATTGAAAAATTAAAAAATGTAGTCTGGTCTCAAGACAAACAATACTTGGGACTAATTTCCAAAACGGAAATTGTAATTTGCAATCGCAATTTAAAACGGATCACTTCAATTGAGGAAAATCAAAAAAAAATCAAATCTGCGAGATGGGGCAACATCAATGCAATATTTTACACGACAAAATTACAATTAAAATATTTGCTATTAAATGGAGAAAGTGGAGCAATCAAGTCGTTAGAAAACAGCCCATGCTATGTTGGGAAAATCGATAATAATGATATAATTTATTTTGATCAGAATCAAAAAATGTATGTCACGAAAATCAAATCGAATGACTATTTATTAAAAATGGCCTTAGAAGAGAAAAAAACAAGTCAAATCAATAAACTAATGAAGGAAACAAAGTTTCCAGGGCATTCGATGGTCAGATACTTAAAAAATAAGGGGTATCCAAACATTGCCTTGCCACTGGTTAAGGATCCAAATATTAAATTCGATTTGGCGATTTTGTCAAATGATTTAGAAGTAGCCTTTTCATTGGCAAAAAGATTAGACAATGAAATTTATTGGAAAAGATTGGCAACAGTGGCAATGAAAAACGGGAATATCGATATGGTTGAAAAATGCTATCAGAGATCCAAAGATTTTGGAAAGTTAAGCTTTCTTTATTTGATTAGCGGCAACACTGAAAATTTAAACAAAATATATAAAATATGTCAAAAGAAAAATTTACCAAACTTAATTTTCCAAAATAGTTTATTTTTAAATTCAATTGAAGAAAGAATTGAAATGCTAATACAAAATGGTAGAACATCTCTTGCCTTTTTGTTAGCTAATAATAATGGCTTATTGGAATTAGCAGAAAAAATTAAAAATGACTATTTAAATAACGATGAGAAAAAAATCCAAAATCTCTTGAAATTTCAAGAGCAAAAAAAGCAACAATCGAATTTATTATTGACACCCACTCCAATCATTAAAAATACAAATTCGAATAATAAGAATGAAAATTATAGACAAAATAAAAATAATAATAATTGGCCATTATTAAGAATAGAAAGAGAATCCAAAATAAATTTGTCAATGGATTCAAATCTAAACGAACAAACCATTGAAAAGGCCCAGGGCGGCTGGGGGATGGATGGGATGGATAATTTGGATAACTTACAATTTGGACTTGACTTTGGCGTTTCAAATAAGGACAGCGGAAATAAAAATATGGAAGAAGAAGAAAGTGGTGGCGGCGGTGGGGGATGGGATATTGATTTAAATTTAGAAAATTTAATCCCAAAAGATGAATTAAATGAATTAAATTCCTCCTTAGAAACAACAAAGGAAACATCATCATTGGATAATGATCTATTTATTGCGCCCACCCACGGTAAATCTCATTCAGAAAAACTATTGGAAACGTCTGAAATACCTGCAGAATTTATTGCTTCTGGGCAATTTGATATAGCAATGAAACTTTTAAATCGGCAAATTGGAATCACTAATTTTAAGCCATTAAAAGAAATTTTTTTAAAAATATATTTATCTTCGAATAACACAATAAAATATTTCCCATTATTAAAGTCCATTTCCAGCCCAATTATTAAAGAAAACAAAAAAAAAATTATGAAATCAATCGTGCCAATAGATTTAGAATTTTTAAAAAATGATCACTTACAAGACGCTTATAACGCAGCATCGAAAGGTAATTTTGGCCTTGCACTTGAAACTTTCAGAAATATTTTATGTTCGATCCCATTTTTAATAATTGAAAAAAGAGAAGAACAACAGCAGGCTAACGAATTAATTAAAATTTGTAAAGAGTACATCAATGGATTTTCTTTAGAAATGGAAAGAAAGAAAATCCAAAATAAAAAATCCAAAAGAATGTTAGAAATGTCGGCCTATTTTACTCACTGTGATTTACAACCTTCACATTTAACTCTTGCCCTGAGATCAGCAATGCTACTCTCATTACAAGTTGGTAATCGTATAAATGCCTTGTCCTTTGCGAAACGGCTTTTAGAAATTTCGACACTTAAATCCTTTTCAGACCAAGCCAGGAAAATTATCCCCTATTGCAAAAAAAACCTTTCCAACGAAATTGAAATGGATTATGATGAAAGAAATCCTTTTGTTATTTGTTCATATTCGTACACACCAATATACAAAGGGTTTGAAAAAATCAATTGCCCTTATTGTAATGCTGATTACTTGCCTAAATATCTTAATCAAATTTGTAATGTTTGTAAATTATCCAAAATTGGTATACAATGTGATGGATTAACTATTTTAAAAACTCCTCAAAAATTTAAAAAATAATTTTTTGGTTTACATTTAGTTTTGTTTTTTCCTTTTCCTTTTTTTTCTTTTACTTTTTTTCTTATCTTTTTTTTTTTTTTTATTAATTTTATCCTTTTTTATTTTTTATTATTAACATGCTTTTCAATTCGTTTCAATTCATTTTTAATTTAATTCAATTTAATTAAAGCAGTATCATAACAATAATAATCATAAATATTTAAAACTAATTTTTTTTTTCTTAAAAAAAAATAATATTCGATTTTTAGGTTTGGTTAATATCATATATTGTATTAATTAAAAGTTTTTTTGCTAATAAAGAAAATAATAATCATAATTTGAAAAAAAACATTGATAAAAATATATAATATATAATATATCTATATTTATCTATCTATCTATCGATATATTTATTGATCAATATATATATATATATATATATATATATTGAATCAACAAATGACTAATTTATCTTTTTTAAAAGTGATGTTAAGAGAGGTTGAATAGATTTATATCTATTAAAAATTATTTTTTTTAGAAAACCTAAAATTTAGATTTGAATATAATACATTGTTTTAATAATATGAATTAACTTTTAGAATAAAATATTAAATTTTTATTTTAGTTCTTATTCAGAATTCAGTTAAAGATAATTATAATCACTAGATCTATTTTTTTAGAATGGGATAGTATTTTCGACAATTGACCTAATTATTTCTATTAATTTTTTTCAGCATTTAAATTTAAATTCAAAATTAAATTATTTATCAAGAGTTAGAACCTTATCGGATATGAGAAAATATTTTGAAATTTCTGTTTCTGAAAAATTCTTAGTTTTAAACGAAATAATTTATTTTTGATAAAAATAAAATGTGACTCAATACTTTTTCAATGAATCGTGAAACTTTATAATATTTTCAAATTAGAGAATAAGTTAAGGATAGTTTATAATTTAAGTGCTTTTGAATGATTATTAAAATAACTTGTAAATTAAAAAAAATTTTCGAAAGTGAAATAATTTTTTTAAAAAAATTACCTTAATAGTAATTGAAGTACTTTTCTATCTTATCTCTATTTCGGGATTTAATAACAAATTTTAATGAACAAAGGAGCTTCTATCAAAAATTTAATTTTTAACTTCCTTGGTTATTTATGAATTTGTAAATGAAATTTTTATTTACCTTTTCCAACTTGTAATAAAAACCTAAACTTGGGAAAACAATTGTTAAATGTTTGAAATTTTGACCATTTGATCAGAAATTGAAAGATTTTTTGTTCAAAATTTACAAAATTGAAGTTACAAAAATTATAATTTTGAATAGTTTTGCTGAAATTATTATTAATAGTTGATTTAAATCAATGAATAGTAAAATTAATAAAGCATTAAAATGTAAAATCGTAGAAAAGTTCATATTTTCGATTAATTTTTTACTTTTTTTTTTTATTTTTTCAATTTTGGTTTATCTATCTTAATTAACTGTTTTAACAGAATGATATAATAAATTATTAATTTTTTTTTTTATTAAAAACCATTTGAAATCACAGTAATATATATATATATATATATATATATTCATTTATTTTCAAATTGATTTTATTCAAATTAAAGTTAATTGGTAAAGATATTTTGTTGTATTTTTTCCAAAAAGTGAATTTAAATTTTTTTGATCTTTTTTATTTTATTTTTATTTTTATTTATTTTAAACAGTAATGAAATAGTCAGATAATATAAGAAGAAACTATAAAAGTATATATTTTATTCATGTGTTCTATATCCATAATAATTTATAAAATGGATTTTGTAAAATTTTCTCTTGGAGACGAATTAAAATTAACATTAGAATCCTATTATTGTTCAAAACGTGTGAATTCATGTAATAAAAGGTTAAGAAAAAAATCAAGGATTTTATAAATTTCAAATTTATTGTTGTTGATCTAGAAACCCGTAATTGATATAATTTAATTCTTGTTTATTTTTATAAATTCAGTGACAGAAATTAACTTACATTTTAATATCTTATGTTTTATAAAAGTTACCCTAATTACATGATTGATTTATGTAAAAAAAAAATATTTGAATGAAATTGGAACTTTACCATTGAAAAAACAATTTCCAAAATAGCAAGCTAAACAATTTTTAAATTTATTCAAACTGAAAATTAAAAATAAATTAGTTTAATAAATTTAGAATGTTTTTCCTTTCAGATTTATTGTTGGCTGTAAGGTACTTTTTATTTTATATCAATCCCAAATTGGATAAAATATTTAGTATTAAGAATATATTTAATGCAATATTTTTCAAAATATGTTTAAAAATATCTTTTCTAATACTTCCTATAAAAAATAGACAATTTAATTATTTAATAATATTAATAACATTTTAAACAATGAGAGTTAATTATTGAATATTTCTCAAAGAGTATCAATTAGAATAGGAAATTTATATCACAAGTCCAAATTTCAAGACAATAAAAAGTAATAAAATATAAATCACAAAAAATCCCAAATTAAAAAATAATAAATAGATTCTATTAATATAAACTGTGTAAAAAAAAAAAATTGTAAAAAAAATTACAATAATAGAACATCATTTTTTTACACCTGTGATATAAAATCTTTAAAAATAAAAAAAAAAAAAAAAAAGATATTCCTTTCGCCAATGATTCTTGGATATTATAAAATAATTTAAAAATCCAATTAAACAAATGTGTAATTTTTATTGTAGGAACTTCATTGGCCAACCTCAATTTTTTTTGAAATTCTTTAATAATAAACCAATTTTGATAACATTTTAAAATTGATTTTCTTATCCCAAATATTATCATAATTATAAGAATAAAAATACAAATATACTATCAGTTCTTCAAAATATTAATGAAAGGGATTTTATTATAAAATTATCTCATTCTCCTATCTCAAAAAAAAATTAATAATTTTTATTCTTATTTATCTGAAATAATTCTTTTAAATACAAATTAATTAGATCTCAGTAAAAGTATTTTGAGAATTTTTTTTTTTCTAAATTTCAATTTTTAAATTTATTTGTAAAATTAAAAACTTTTACAAAAATCAAAAGTAATTTTTAGCAAATACAAATATCGAAAAAACAACTAAATTTTCAAAGAGAGACAATATAAGTACTGTTAATTGTAAAAAAAAAAAAATAAAAATTTTCATTCAGCTTTTCATAAAACCCCATTCCAAGAATTAAAACAAACAATCAAAGTTCCCAATTCTCAAAGACACTTTAATATTTTATGCTTGTTTTAAGAATTAAAATTTTGGAAATGGTACAGAATTTCATAAATTAAAATTTTTAGAAAGTTGAATGAAAATTTTCTTCCATTTATTTTGCAACAAATAGTAATCTTATAAACTCTTAGCTAATAAACAACAACTCTAACAACAAATATTACAACACACCTCTTTAAATATTCTTTGAGTTTTGGAATATTTCAAAGATCAGAGAAAAAAGCACCGTATGGATAGACACTAAAAATTTAAAATGAAAGTATAACTTTGATTATAAATGAAAAAAAAAGTCCATACTTTACCAATCAAATCATTAAAGAGAAGAAACTCACCCAAACATTCGTCTCTAAACAAAAAATATCAAATTGTCTCCAAACAGAGCAAAACTGATCCAAAAATTTTCTTCAGACTAATTCATACAAAGATCATTTTTTATTTATTAATTTGTCCAATTTTTTTTTTTTTATTTATCTTTTATTTCTTCTTTTTATTTATTTTCAAAAAAATCTATCCCGTCGAAAGAACAGACTTTCAATAAAAATTTAAACCAAACTAAAGCAATGAGCAAATCCAAAAAAAGAAAATCCAAGCCAAAATCAAACACTCGAGCTAAAAAAACAAAAAAAGTGTTCCAGGTTGCATTAATGGAAGAGGATTATATTAATATGAATATTATTGTTGAACTAAAAAAAAGATCCTTAGTGATAAAGTATCTAAATGCTGAAATGGGTGATCTTAATGTTGAAGAGGAAGTGAATGAAAAAAGTGTTGAATTTACGGAGGTGTATGAATACTCGATCTTTTCAAGGATTCATAAAAAAATGGAAGAAAAAAACACACTGCAACTACACTTATGTTCCTCTGATTTGATCGATAGCGAATTAAAAAAAACGGAAAAATCAAAAAAACAAAGAATCTCCATATCAACAATCTCGTCACCTTCCCTTACAAACTTACACAAACAAAAAACCCTCCTCAAGAAAGGCAGTAACTCACGTAATAAAAAAAAGCAAGAAAAAAAAACAAGGATTGTTTTTTTGCTATTCCTCAACTCTTTCCAAATGAAGCGATTTGAAAAGACATTTTCAAAAATTAAAAACAAGAATTTGATGGAGTCCTACAAATTCAAGTTCCCCGAATTACCAGTCTCACCATTTCATGAACTGAAAAAGGTAATTGAATTTGAACAAGAGAATTCAACGAGGGTTCTCTTCCATGGCGAAACTACAAGTAAATCGATGCACGTGGGTGCTAAGGAGATGAGCCTTGCGTTTTGCAATTCATTCATTACCTTTTTCAGCATCGCGGGAGTTTCCATCCATCGTGTGAAAAAGAGCACAAAGCTACAAAGGGACCAAATCAAAAAGACCTTAGATTTGCGCTTTGCAGATGGCGCCAGGTATTCCTTCTTTTTCCCAGACGTGTTTGAAATGGATTTAATTAAAAAATTAGTCTCCTCCATCGTCAAATCGAAAAACAATGAATCAGATTATGACCAACAGCTGCGATATTACCCCGTCATGCTTACAAAAAATTTAAAGACGTCCAACGATTTAGATTTCCAATTGTCCTCTTTACAGGTTTTTGGCTACCAAATGAAATTATTTTGGAATTCCGAAATTATAGATTATTCCTTTAAGGAAAATACCAGAATTAAATTGTCAAAAACAAACCATTTACTCTTGCAATTAATCCTTGACAATAAAAAGGAAAATAAATATCTTGCCAGATTTCATTCAGAAAATGCAAAAATCGAGTTTTTAAAAGCTTTTTTCGAAGTGAAAAAGGCAAACTTCCCAGAGACCCAAATTAAACCACAGTTCCAACAAATTATGAATTCCAATTTTAGATCCAAGAAAAAAAATAAAAACTATGATGAGGATGAATTATCTAAAAATTAATATGTTGTTAATATTTTTAAAACGTAAATAGGGTTTTTTGTTTTATCCTATTCTTTTCTTTTTTCTTATTCTCATTTTTATTTACATTCCAAATTCATATTCATCTTCGTTTTTCTTTTTAACCTTTTCCTTTTTTTAAGAATCAAAATTAAATATATATATTTATACTAAAAGAAGTATACATACATACATACATAGATAAATATATATCCAGTAATTTTAATAATAAAGAGAACACAATATTTATTTATTTATTTTTTTATTTATTTTGATGATAAAAATTAATTTTTAATACCATTTAATAGTTCTAATAACCTGATACTTCAAAGTGTTGAAAAATAATAATATAAAATTGTACAACATCCTTAATGTATTTTTATCAATTAAATCCAAAATTTCTTTTGAATTCTAAACCCCAATTCAACATTTTTAACACACCAAAATTCAATATTTGCAAAAAAAATCTTATTTAATCAATTCTCAAAGAAATACCAAACTAGAACCTTTAACAATTAGAAATGCTAACCATTGTTTAGAAATATACTGTTGTTCAAAAATAATTTGTCACAAACACCAAAAATAAAAAACATGATTCTTTATCATGACAATATTTGAGTATTTTAACAAGTATTTGTATTTTCATATTTTGAAATATACATTTAATCTAAAAAATTATACATCGTTGACTATGACTTTTGGGATTATTATTTTCATGTGTATAATCTGTGCCTGGATTATTTGCACTTAATTTTTTATTTCATTTTTTTTTATTGAAAATTTGTTTCTTGGAGGTTTGATGAGTGGATATTGCTGTGTTAATTTGATTTTTTATTATTGGTATGAGCTTTTTTGAGTTTTTTTCTGATTTTGTTGGAATATCTTATTCGGCTTTTTATATTCCTCATTATTAAGGATACTTTTTCGTACTTTGCCCTTCCATCTCTTCAAGTTTCCTGAATCAAACTTTTTATCCCAATTTTGTATTATTTGAACTGGAATATTATTATTATTGGTTGAAGTTTTGATTGAATTCCATTCTAAAGATCCCTTAATATTCAATATTTCACTTCAAAGAGGTTTATCGTTTTTTGTCATCTTTAGTGGCCAAAAAAAAGATTTGAAATGAAATGAAAAAAAGTAGAAAAAATTGATAAAATCAGATATGATAAATCAATCTTTTGATTCGTTTACAAATATAGTATCTTGATACTGTGTTGGAAAATTATCAGAGAGTTTAGAGATAAATTATTTTTGAGCACCTCTATATATATATATATTAAATTTAAACAGATTAAAAGGGTTGCATTTAAAAATATTAATCCTAAATAAAATTTATTTGATTTACTATTATGTTTTGAAAAAATAATTAAATTGCGATTTTGTTTACCTATTTCAGTATAAGTTTGTCAAAATTTTTGGAATGGAGCTTAATTGTAAAGTCATAAATCAAAATTTTACTTTCCTTCAAAATAAACAAAAAAAATTTGAAATATTGATTTAAAGTTGATAAGAAGCTTTGGAATTGGGTTTATCTAGTTTTATATTTCGACGAGATAAAGGTTTTCAAAATGAATTTAATATTAATTCTAAAAATGGTTTAAATTAGGATTCAATTTAATGCTCAACTATTAACTAAATAATCAACTTTACGTTTTTATCAAGTAGACTTGTTTACTATTTAAGGGTTTAATCACTCGCAATAAATTTCGTCTTTATCCAATAAGTGACTTTACAAGCATAATGGTATGGTGAAATTGAAATTTTTTTGGTTTCAAAAATTCAAATAATAATAATAAGAATAAATTTCACCTAATCTAGATAAGAAAAATCAAAAAAAAAAAATTCAAAATGATAAAAAATGCAATTATAAAAAAAAATTAAAAGGATTTCCAAACTAACAATAATACAAATTTAACAATAAAATGTTTACAGTCAGTTTCACTTTTAAGGAACAAACTTTCAACGGAATTTCGAACACAATAAAAATCTCAAATTAAAGCACAAAATTCAGATTCTAGTAAAAATCAATTGTAAAAAAAAAAATTCCAAATTTTGTGCCTTAATTTGAGTTTTTTTTGTGCTTTAAATTTTGTTGGAAGTTTGTGCCTTAAAAGTGAAACTGACTGTTAAAGGATCTCATTTCAAAAAATTCAAAATTCCAAAAAAAAAAAAAAAAATCATCTTTACTTGTTTTATTATTTTCTAAGGGTTAAATTTCTTCAAGTTAAAACAAATTCTCTCTTAATTATAATATTAATTTTATTTGATTAAATCTAATTTGTGGTTATTTTGTAATCATTCGTATTGGGCAATGTAAGGATTTTGTATCATTCATTGATTAAAAAAACTGATTCTAAAATGAAAAAAATGAATAAAAAAAAATCTTTTTCCTGTCTCAAAGAGTACACCAAATTAATGGTAATAATTCAAAATTAACACAGTTTAATTCTTTTGAATTATAATTCATAATCAAATTAAATTCATAATTTGAGTGATACTCTTTGTTGCTTTTCTCTAAAAATATCGAGTTTTTTCATTATTCGTTTTTAGATATTGATACTAAACTCTTTTTCAAATAAAAGGTATCACAAAAATTTCAAGAATTATTCATAATTGAATCAAATTAATTGTAGTATTATTAGAAAATCTAAGAAACTCTTTAAAACCTAAAAAAAAAACACTCAATTGAAACTCTAAAACTCATTAAACCAAAAAAAAATAAAAATTAAAATTCAATATTTTAAAAATTGGTGTGCCTTTTTATTTGAAATAAGAAATCTCGTTTTGTGAATCGTAAGGAAAAAAAAAATTAAAATCAATAAAAACCTTTGAACAAGGCGAATTTGAGGAAAGTTCTTTACATTTTATTGATAACTCTTTACATGTCAAACTTTTTTTCTTTAAAGTCTCATTTCCAAGATAAAAACGCAATTCAGCTGGGATTTTGTTGGAATTGTATTTTTCTTTATTTCTCTTTTCTTTTGTTCACTGTTGCAATCCAATAATGGTATTTCTTAATTCAGTTATCTAGCTCATTTAAAATCAAACTTAAACTGTTTCCATTTATACACTGGTATATTATTTCCAAATTGGTTTCTTCTTATCTTGCTTTTTCATTTTCCAACTGTTCAATATCCAATAAATAAAAAAAAAAAAAAAAATGAAAAAATGAATAATTAACATGAAAATCACCAATAAGTAATTATCTTATTAACAATCAAATTCGATGGTATTGGTGATTAGAGAGGTGTGCCCTTTTGTTTGAAAAATAGTTTACATTATATGCTAATTTATTTTTCATTAATAAAAATCTCTCATAATAATTACTAAAATACTTTTTTCATTTTCAAAAATTATTTTTCATAGTAATTAACTCGATCCTTCAGAAAAAAATATTTTCTTTCTAATAGATAGATATTAGATGATCTAAACTTTTTATATACCAATTTCTTTTTCTCAAAGAATTAATTTGATGAATAGTTAAAAAAAAAATATTGTTCTAATCTTTTTATTTCTAGAGATTAACATATCAAAAAAAAAAGAAATGAATAAGTAAAAAAAACGACATATTGGTATTTTTCTATAAAAAAAAAAAAAATAGTTCAAAAGTTTTTGGAATCTAGTTTATTTCAAAAAAAAAAAAAAAATATCAAAATAATATAAAGAATAATATTTTTTATTTTTTTTTAATACTACCCTAATTTCCAAAATCAAGTATTGACAATTATTTACTATCATATAATAATTTTTCATAACAAAAATTAAATAAAAAAAATAGGGAAATAAATTAATTTATATTTTGAATTATAAAATTAAAAATAATTATATAACTTGTGAGAGATCGACTAGATTATTTCTTTTGATGAGATGATTGATTCTGATTTCTAAAATTTTGATTCCTAAATTGAGGTTTATAGCCAGTGTTTTGTAAATTTCTTGAAGTATGATTCGTATTATTTGGAATTGTTTGGTTCCATTGACGAGATTGAGAATAATTTTGATTTATGGGGATATTTTGACGGAAATTATTTTGAAAATTATTTTGGTTTATTCTACTACTATTATTATTATTATAATTATATCCACTTCTGTTATTATGACTCATTTGTTGTTGTTGTTGTTGCTGCGGCTGATGGTGGTGGTGGTGGTGGTGATGCTTCTGTTGCTGTTGCTGCTGTGGTTGTTTTGATCTTCTCGAAAATTCCCGTTTAAACCATTCGATCATTTTTTCAACAGTAAGGTGTATTACTCTCTCGAGTCTAAATCCCTCCGGGATAATTGAAATGTAATGAGTCTTGACAGATTTATTGGGCAAGATGCATAATTCGAATTTTCCAAGGTATTGCCTGGAGATAATAATTTTATAAGGAATTCTTTTGGGTTCTTCGATTTTTTTATTTTGCAGATATTTGATGCAATCTGGTTTATTCATGTCCAAATAATGCCGACTGTCCATTAGATCACGAACGAAAATGGACATTGGTTCGATAAACCCAGCATTGATTTCATCCAAGTCTTCATAATTAATGTTATTTAATGTTAACTTTCTGCCTATGGTGAAATTATTTGGCTTTTCTTCTTCTAAGATATCGTAATGAAGAATGATCCCGTCAGCGAATTTCCACGATAGAGTCAAATGATCTACTCCCTTTGAGCTTGGCCGGAAAAGGAACTCACCTTGCTCTCTTTTATTCAATTCTTCAATTGTTTGTTCATAAGAGATATTTTTAAAATGGGGGTGCTTTATCATTCTTCTGATGTACTCTCTTTTTTTAACTTCGGGCTTGATCGAATCAATGTAATCCTTCATTTCGGAATCCTTGTCGTAGTATTTATCGTAATAGGGCAATATGATATTATTTCTACGATTGCTTTTGCGTTGATCGTAATCACTGCCCTTTTTCTTCTTTTCGTCCTTTTTCGTATACAAATATTCATTTGAAACCTCCTGTTCACGAATAGTTAAATTTATTTTAAAAAACTGATAATTAAAAGAAATGATTTTTGCTTTGACGATTTCTCCCTTTGTCAAAATTCTATAATTATTCTTATTTCTTTGGTCAACGATTTTCATTCTCTCATTATCGTCGATCAATTCAATATTTGTTTTCCAATAACTTAGTAAATGGTTAGAAAAAATATGAGTAAATAAGCCATTCGAAAGAATTTTTACAAATACTTTATAATTCTCTATTTCCTTTTCCTTTTTTTCTTCTTCTTCTTCTTCTTCTTGCTGATTTTTTTGCACCTTATTTTCCCCAAGTCTATTCTCATTTTTTTCATTTCTCCTTCGAATTTTATCGAACCGCATTACTTGGCACTGAACAATTTGCCCAACTCGCATGGAATCCGCAGTTTCCCCGGTGATCATATAAAATAACTCCTTTTCATTCGGATCTCGGTAATCCTCTCTAGTGTCCCTAAAGGGATAGAAAAACTCTTGAAGTATCAAATTAATTAACCGCTGATAATTGTCAATACTGTTACACCTTTCTAATTTCTCGGATGAGAAGTTTTTGTTTGATTCTTCAAATATTTTTGATTCGTATATTTTCTTGATAAAATTCTTTAAATCAAAATTTTCAATCAATTTGCTCCTCGACAATAATTCCATTATTTTTTTTTGAACGGTCTGCTGCTTTGAGAATTGATTATTCTTGATGATCCTTTCGCCAATATCGTTTACAATCTCGTCTAATAATTTATATGCAATGAGATATTTGTCTGGGTGGATTCTTGTCAAATCCAAAATGTTTGGTGAATTGATGAATTTTAAGAACCCAATACAATTCGTCTCAATGCACTTATCAATGATATTGCTTTCCAAAAACTCCTCTCTTGATACGTTCCTTGTGGAAAATTGCTGAATGATCGACTGAGACTTTCTTGGGCCGAGACCGCTCACGAATTGTAAAATGGATGACTTATGCTTATGGATGTAAATTTCATCAAAATTGACACCCACTTTATTGACCACATCTACAAAGGCTCTTTCAAATGCACGATTTAATCTCTTTTTGGGCACCTGGTTTTGCAGTGGGTGCAATTTTAGCGCCCTCAGGGTATTCATGTTCTTTGAGCAGAGCCTCGTGATTTCCATTAACGGATTTTGAACCCTCCTTCCCAATGAGATTGCATGCTTCATGGGCCTCGACAAATTTGGAAATTCCTCAGCTCCAGTTTTGCTTTGCATATACAATAGCGCAACGTCTGTTGGGACGAAGGTAATGTGTGGCACTTTCAGGTTTCTCATCCTTTGCGTTAAGGATAATAAATAGGTATATATTCTTCTTGACTTGAATGAATTGGCTGCAATGGAAATGACATCTGGCAATTCGTTGCGTATGAAGGAATCCAATTTTAAAATATCCTCAACTTCGTTCTGCGGTATTTCTCTTTTGACATTATCAAATTTTCGAAAGCTTAATTCTGTTAAAGTAATAAATTCGCCCAAATTCCCATCCTGATCAATAATTACACACATCACAGGATCCATATCCGATATAAAGCTAACAGACATCACAATGCTTGAACCCCTTTTTGGAAGATTCGTTGATAGATCCATTCCTTGATTATCGGCCATATTCGGCTGGAATGGACCCTTTTTAATCATTTCTAATAGCCTTCTTGATGACTTTTCTGCTACTAATTCAGTGGCTTCCTTAATCAATTTTGACCTGACTTCTGTTTCAAAATGTGGAATTAAATATTTGTTCAGTACATTATATAAAATTAACGAGCGAATCATATTCCACTGTCTTGATATTTCAGTTTTTTCTTTATTAAGATAAAGCTTTTCAAGTTGAGTTAATAAAACATTATGTTTAAATTGACTTCTTTTTTGTTGTAACTTTAAAAACTCTTCCTTATATGTGTTGTTTTCCTTATTAGATTCTTTCCCATAAAATGCTTGGAATTCTTTTTCTATATTGCTATGATTTGGATTATTTAGATTTATATTATCATTATTATTATTTACATTATTATTATTATTATTATCATCATCATCATCATCATTATTGTTGTTATTATTTTCATTATTAATTTCATTTTCATCTTTATTCCAATCTTCCTCTTCTTCGTCTTTATTAACACCCCATCCATCCTGATTGGCAGTTGATGTGCCCCAATTATCTTCTAACTTCCAATCATCGCCATTTTCATCGTCGTCGACATTGTTGTTGTTGTTGTTGTTGTTGACATCTTTAAGTTGTTCTGTTGAATGATTATTGTTTTTATTTAATAAATTTAATTGGTCAATATTATTACCTAAAGAATTACTTTTATCATAATCATCATAATAATTAGTATTATCATTATTTTTAATTGGTATTTCAAAGCTCACCGTAACTAAACCCTCTTGTTCTGCTTTCGATATCAATAAAAACTGTTCGTTTAAAAAATCGTGGATTGGCTTTGCCTTTATATATTTGATCCCAGCATAGGGATGGGAATAATCAATATCATTTTTGCCCTTTTCTGTTGGACTTACATAGACTCTCGCGAATTGTAAAAAAATGTGTCTAATGGCTCTTCGTACCGTAGGCTCTGAAACAATCTGTTGCTCTGTAACAAAACGAATTGCATTTATGACTCGTGAAGGCGTGGAAAATCTTTTGTCAATGAATTTAAAGGCTAAATTTAAAGGCATTTCCGTTGGATTAATCACGGGATTGTATTGACTATTAAATTCCAAATTCTCACCAAATTGTGAAGCCGAAATACCAAATTGATGAATTAATTTATAATGCTTTGATAGTGAGGACCTTAAAAACTTTGTTTTCATATTCGATATTGCCATTCTGTTCATATTTACTTTATAGCAAATAAACATATCATCCAACTCTTCGTTAGTTTGGCATTTTTTCAAATAGTCTCTTAAAGTTTTAAATGTTTCCTCATTGTGTGACACCAATCCAAGGAGATTATTCTTGCGACTCGAATTGTATTTTTTGGAATAAATTAAAGACAAAATTTCCTTTCTCGTTTTAAATCTATCGAACATTAACGATTTGTTATAAATGGTCCAAATGTCCGAATCATTTAATTTGCCAAAATAACACCCATTTTTATATCTTTGAATATAAGGGATATCAAATTTTTTGACTCTTAAATAATATAAGATGGGAATGATAATGTTTACATATTCTCGAAAGTTCTCATTCGAAAACATTTGATAACTGATCCATTGCGCCTCTTCGATTATTTCCTCTTCAGTGTAATCCTTTTCATCAAATGAGGGGAATTTTAAGTCCTTAAATTTGGTTATCGTTTGAAATGTCCCACGATGTAATTGGAATCTTTCCGGAATATCCTTCTGCTGAATTAATGCATCTTTAATCGTTAAAAACCTTTCTTCTAATTCATACGGATCAATAACCTTTTGATATAATTTTAATAATTTTAATTTTACATTGGCCTTTTTTTTTTGTGTTTTTTTTTTTAATTTTTTTTGGATTTGATCTTCTTCATTCAGTTCATCAGAATCCTCTTCAGAACTTGCTTCGCTTGACTCGGAACTTGTTTCTTCTTTATTTTCGTTGTCGGATTCATCTTCACGATAGTCTTCATCTCTTTCAGAAAAGTCTTCGTCACCAGAAATGTCAGAATCCATATTTCCAAAAATATCTAAAATAGTTTTTCTCTGATCGTTTGATGCCCTGTTTAACATTGAGTTATTTATTTCTGATTCCTTAAAAAGATCTTGTGATTCATTTAATTTGAATTTTTTTTTGTAATCTTTTTTTTCTCGTTCTTCATCTTCAATAAAACCTTCCATTTCATCTTTTATTAATATTATAATATAATAATTAGTTTTAAGTTTTTATTATTTGAAGTTTGTTTAAAAAATATCATTTAATAAAATTATGTTAATGTAAATTTTTTATTCATAAAATTTTTTAAAAAAAAAAAAAATAATAATGTATCTGATGGAAATACTGATCACAATAACAGAAATTTAAAATAATTTTTAGAATACAATTATTCATTACATATTGGACAAATCTTCATTATT
This sequence comes from Anaeramoeba flamelloides, assembly GCA_027625915.1. Taxonomy (NCBI): domain Eukaryota; family Anaeramoebidae; genus Anaeramoeba; species Anaeramoeba flamelloides. The sequence goes on from JANTQA010000008.1 coordinate 4,069,878, forward strand.
ATTTATATTTAACAATTTTAAACAAATAAAAATAAAAAAATAGATTATTCCTTTTTAAAAACAAATGTGGAATAGTATATTTTTTTTGTAGAATAAAAATTGAATATTCAGAAAAGTGTATCACGTATCTGGGAAAAAGGTAAATTTAAAGAAATTGTTCAAAATTTTTGGAAAAGGTAAAAGTTTAGAAACAGAAAATTTTCCTTGTCAATATCTTTCTTTTGAAAGAATTCCTTGTTATTCTTATTATTCTTATTATTAGAGAAGGAAGTGTAAATTACACTCTATATGCCATTAACATAAATTCGCTTTCAGAAATTTAAGCGTAAAATCTTAGATTTTAAGTTTATTAATTAATAAAAATAATTTCAAATTATATTGGTTTAAAATTATTTCATGAAAGTTTAATTTCTTTTTGTAGACCAATCTATCATTTTCATAGGAAGGATAGACCCATAAAAATGTGATCAATATTTTCTATTATTTCTTTATGTTCATATTTGAAACATAAACGACAAGAGTTATTTGCAATTTTTTTTTATTACATAGAAATATATATTCCAGCAGTTAGTAAATGCTCTGAATTTTAAAATTTTTGAACTTGAACGATAACTTAAATATCTTTGATTCATAAAATATTTTAAATTTTTTTATTATTTTAAGTTATTCTTTTGAATTTTGTCTACAAGTTGGAAGAGTGCCTTCAAGCGCCACGTTTTTTTTTAATTTTAGAAATAAAAAAAAGCTAACAGCGGTTTTCTTGAGGTTTGCTGTTTTATTGGAGAAATTAAAAGAAAATATATTTAATTTTTGGTTTATTTCGAAAATTAAAAAAAAACAAATGGTGGTTTTTCACAAAATCATAAGAATAGAGAAAATCTTAGATTTTTCTTAATTCTTTAAAATTTTGGAAAACATAACGAAAAGTGTGGTCAAGTGTATAGAATGCCTAGCTTTTCTTGGTTTTTTCTATTTTATTTGTGAAGTGTTCTAGGTTTTTTTGAGTTTTCTATTTATTTGGAAAATCTATTGATTTTCCAAATAAATAGAAAACTCAAAAAAACCTAACGAAAATCTATTGATTTTCCAAATAAATAGAAAACTCAAAAAAAACCTAACGAAAATCTATTGATTTTCCAAATAAATAGAAAAATCAAAAAAACCTAACGAAAATCTATTGATTTTCCAAATAAACAGAAAACTCAAGAAAACCTAACGAAAATCTATTGATTTTCCAAATGAATAGAAAACTCAAGAAAACCTAACGAAAAGTGTCTAGGTTTTTTTTAATTTAAGAAATAAACCGAAAATTTCAAAAATTTTCTTTTTATTTCTTAAATTAAAAAAAAAATTAACGACATTTCCAACTTGTAGAATTCAATAACTTGTTATTATTATAATTAAAATTTTCTTTTTTAAGAATGATGAAATTTTCTGAATCCCAGCTGGTTTTATTGTTTATTCTTTGGTTGAATTTTATTAATTTTTAAAGATAAGGAAGATACAAATTTTTTAATTTATTTTTGAATTTAATTTTCTTTTGATTTACCGAAATTGTCATATTTTCAATTTTAAATTCTGTTTTAAAAATAAGAACGGGTGGATTTCTGTTTATTTTACATATTTCAGTAATAAATGAATTAATCCAAGAATTTAAAATAATTTATTGTTTTTATTTTAGAATAAAAAATTTCGAATCCATATGTTAATTGACTTAATAGTAAAAGATTTAATTCCATAAATTTCCAAATTGTTTGTTAATAAATTATTAAAAAATTGTTTATAATTGTTATAACTTTCTTTTGCCCTTTTTTTTAGATTATAGACTATATGTGAAATGAAGCAATTCTTTGTTTACATCTATTTTAAAAAAGTGTAGCAACTAAATATAGTTATTTCAAAACAGTATAGCTAAAAAGTTTTCAAAAATAACTTGAAATAGTTCAAAAAACTTCTGGAGACCAATTTTCAGATACGTGTTAAAAGTTATTTTCATACTTTTTGAAAATATTTGTATTCTTTTGCGGTTAATTTATATAGATGTTTTTAAAAAAAAATGTGAGATACTGAAAAAAAAGTGGTTAATTTTATTTTTTGAAATTTTAAAAGTTTAATTGAGAACATTAGTAAAAATGATCTAAATCACGAGTATTTTTTAAAAGTAAATCAGAATTCAAATGGGATTAAAACCTTTTAATAAAAATGGTATCCAAATTATATTTTCTTAGTTTCTCATAGATCGTTTTGGTAGATTGTTTTATAAACAAAATACTTTATTATTTTTTTTCCATTTTTTTTATGGCTGAATTTTCAAAATATTGGGATGAAGAGTTACAAACGAAAAACGATCAAGTGATTACTTGCTAATACTGTGGCACGTATACACGAAAGTATGGATAACTGGAAAATATAAAACTAAAAAGCAAAGGCAAAAAATGACCAAAGGTTTGAAAGCAAATCAGATCAAAAAAAAAAAAAAGAAAGTACAACAATTAAACAACGATCCCCCAAATGAACATTCATGATCAATTGACAAACTAAATTAAATTAACCAAAAGTAGAGTTGCTTTGATTTTGGGTTTTCTTAATTAAAGATTGCATTGATTTTTTTTTTTGATTTTGTACCAATTGCTTCTTCTAAACCCTTTTTTTCTTTTTTTTTTCTTTTTTTTTCTTACTTTTTTCTTTTCGATTTTTTGTTTTTGCTTTTAAAACATAAAGAAAATTTGGGTATGTATTTCCCTTGAATAATTGTGAAATCTAGGATTTATTGCCTAAATTCACTTTTTGAAATTTATGTGAAAGGACATTTAGAGTGTAATTTACACTTCTTCAATAATAATAAATAAATAAAAAATAAAATACTTTATTTTAAATAGTGGCTTAAAATGAAGAATTATCACTATTTTTTATTTTTTAAATTAATTCTAAATGTTATTTTTAATAATAAGTGTTTAAAGTTTAGTAATTTGGATTTTATATCAATTTATTTGGGTATTGTATCTTTAATCTTGATATTCAATGTAATGTTTTTTTAAAAAAATTTATTTTTCAGGTTCTAATGGGATTTACTTTTAAAAATGGAAAATTCACAAATTGATCATTTTCACAATCAGCTTGTCTTAATAAGAATAGAGTTTTTCTCAAGTACTCTCAAAATAAATCAGATTAAATATTAAGGGTTATTTCTGAAAGCCGGTAATTTACCAGATATGAATTACCCGAAAAATTTACTTTTTACTCATTTTTGCCACTTTTTACAATCAAAAATAAGAAGAATTTGATTTTTAAGTCATTCTACCAAAAGGATCTTGATGAAATTAAGAAAATATAAATTGGATACCATTTTTATTAAAAGGTTTTAATCCCATTTGAATTCTGATTTACTTTTAAAAAATACTCGTGATTTAGATCATTTTTACTAATGTTCTCAATTAAACTTTTAAAATTTCAAAAATAAAATTAACCACTTTTTTTTCGGTATCTCACTTTTTTTTTAAAAAAAATCGATATAAATTAACCTCAAAAGAATACAGTCATTTTCAAAAAGTACGACAAAAAAGTTTTCACACGTATCTGAAAATTGGTCTCCAGAGGTTTGTTTAATTAAATATAGTTATTTTTGAACGGTCTAGCTAAAAAGTTTTCAAAAATATCTTGAAAATAGTTATCAAACTTCTGGAGACGGATTTTTTGGGAAGTACTTGGAAAAAATATTTTGGTTAAACTTTTTTTAAAATGAATTTACTGATTTAAAACAGTTGGTAGACTTCAATCGAACTATTTCCAGAGCTGTATTAAAAAAAGTGTTGAGAACAACTTTACTTTGTTCTCAACAAGAAAATTGAATTAAACCACAAAAAAAAAAAAAAAAAAAAAAAAAAAATAAAAAAATAAAAAAAAAATTTAAAAGTTAAACCTTCAGAGTCCCAAGAATCTTGTCTCATTCCAACAAGATACCCTTCATTGTTTTCGTCACCACTATTTACAGAACGTTCATCATTATTTGTGTCTGATCTGTTTTCATCATCTTCATCCAAATTGTCAGTTTCAAATAATGCTTCAAAACCTTTTGAAGCATTTTTTTTTTTGTTCATTTTGTTTGTTCGTTTTTTTTTAGTAATACGATCAAGATTTTCGTTTTCTTGAATAGAGAGAGGATCTGAATCTGGAAATATATCTTCGTCATTTGAATTATTGTCAACTAATAGATTTGCAAGAAAAAATTAAAACAAAAAGGTATAACAGTTAACAAACAAAAAAAAATAAAGTATCAAAAAAGAAAGAAAAAATACTTTTTTCTTTTTCTATTTCTTCTTCTCCAGACGAACTACTTGAATGGAAAACTCTTTTTCTGTTTTTAGACATTTTTTTTGAATCAAGTACAAGATAAAAAACAAAATGATAAAAAATGATATTCATTTTATTATTTTCAAAGTTAACTATTCTTTGTCTCAAAAAACACACCAAGACACAAGAAGAAGTTGTTCTTTCAAAACTAGTTTTTTTCAGGAAATATTCTATGGAACCTTTGAATTTGCAAAATTGTCTTGGATCAAGTCAAATACAATCATTTCGAAAAATTTAAGATATGGAGATTTTGTAAGGAGAGTCATTGGGGAGAAATGAAAAATGATATTTTCTTCATTGTTTCTTACTTCGATTATTGGGAAATGAACTTGTGTTAAAATTCGGTGAAAAGTTTTTTAAAGAAATTTCTAGATTGAATGCATTGGAAACTTTTTGAACTGAATAATTGAAAAGGTCAGGAGATTTAGATATTAGGATTACTAGTTTGAGTGTCAAATTCATTTTCTAATTAAATCACATTTCAAAAAATAAGACTCATAAATTAAAAAATCTGTTTATAAAAAGTTTTATTTCAATTACATTTTTTAAAAGTTATTACATAGAGCTGAACAGAGATTTTGTTGGTTTAAATGTAAAAAGAATGTTAAAAAGAGTTGATCAATGGAATGATCTTTGTTATGAAATGTTTTTAAAATAGAGTAACGGAGATTTAGAAAAAAGGAAATTGATTGAAAAAGTTTTTACATTTTTATGAATTTATTGCTTTGTAAGTGAGTACTTCTTGAACAAAAACGGTATTAAAAAAAATCTTGCTGAGTTCTAAAATCAATTTGGTTTTTAATTTTGAATTTGAAATAGAAATTCAAGTGTTTTTTTCGATACAGATCCTTGATAAAATACAAAACATGGTATATAATTTGAAGAAAAAAACCTCAAATAGATACATAATTTTAATTCTATTTTTAATTTGTAGTTTCTTTTTTTTTACACACAAGACATTCGCCAAAACTGGTTGAAGATTGGATTGATTTTTTATAAGATTTCTGAAAAATATAAAATAGCAAAATTTTAAAAACCCTAGAAATTCATTTTTTTCTGTTTTTTTCAAAATATTAGTTGCAATTCCAAACATATATATCCTTAATAAAATTAAGCATTATTTTTTTCTGATTGATATTTTTCGAAATTAAGTTTATAAATTAATTCAATTAACCCCTGGGATATATTTTTTTGAGATAAAAACACTCTCAACTTTTGAATATCGAAAATATTTTTTGAAATTAGTGTGCACTTTTTTATTTTTTTTTGAAAAATTGGGGTTGGGGAAAGCTTGAAATCAAAGAATAAGTTAATATATTAAATTAGAATGCTTTTCCAGAGAGTTTATCTTTTTCAGTTTAACTTTTATTTTTAATTTATCCATTTAAAACTAAAAAAAACATTTGAGGACCAAATTAGTTCCATTTGAAGTGAAAAATTCCGATAATTTAGAATTTGTTTTAATAAATAAGTTAAAACAAGATAGTGTATCTAAAAATATACATAATTTCAAGTGTGAATTCAATGATTTTGGCAAAAAATGTTTTTAAGAAAAAGTTAAATTGAAACTTTATTTATTTTTATTTTTTCATTTAGTTTTTTTAATTGTATTAATGGAAAGTATTTGATCAGTTTTCCATTTTTAGTGTTTTTTGGGTCGTAGGGAAATATCATAATTTTTATATTAAATATAGAAATAATTGTTTGTAAATATTAATCATTCTAAATGGGATTATTGTTGAAGAATAACCAATTTATCAATTGTAACACTTTGGCCAATTTAGAAATCAAAAAAAAAAAAAAAAACCTGAAAAATAAATTCTGAAAATAGCATAAAATGTAAATCTAATTGTCATCTTTATTATAAAAATAAAAATAATTTTTCTCAATACAAAATTTAAAAATATTTTTAAATTGTAGAAAGGTGTTTGATTATTATGAATTTTACATTAGATTAAGTGAAAATATTTGGTAAAACATAAAAATTCCCCTTAATTTATCAATTTATCTATAAAATAATAAAAAAAAATATAAAACAAAAGTTCTGAAGAAAATAAAACTGATTTATGGGAAATGTTAAATAAAAATTAAATTTTGATGATAAAGTTTTTTAATCTATTTAGAATTTATCTATAAGAATAATAACATAAAGTATATTTTAATTTTTAGTCAGTTCCTGGTTTCATATTCAAGAATTGTGTTTTTTTTTTTTTTTTTTTTGATTTCTTCATTTATCATGTGATTAAAATTGATAAATTTAAAATAATTAAATAATATCTCTTTATAACAGTTAACCGTTACTGAATATTTTTCATATTTGCCTTTATAATGGGTGGATATGTTCCGAGTTGTCATTAATATTTTACATTTATCAGAAAAAAAGGAATGTCTAGGGTTTTAAAAATATCCTAATTTTACATTTTGAGTTTGGTTAGGAATAATTATTTTTAATTTTTGATTATTTCTCATTTGAGATTGTTCTTTTAGTGCTTTAGGTATCAACACATACTATTACTCGGGTTTTAGAACTCTTTTATTAATATTTTAATTTATTTTTATTCATAGGTCGGGAGGTTAAAGTTTTTTGATCCTGTTAATTTATCAAAAAAATAATTTTAAAAATTGTGTGATATGATACTATTTTTTTTTGTTTTTGTTTAATTTAGTTAATTTATTTTTTTTTCTTATTTTCTATAAGAAAAATCTTTTTTATTTGAATTTTTTTTTTCAAAATTTTGATCAAATTACAAAAAAAAATCACTTTATTTAAGTACATTGGATTTCCATTTTACTAAGTTTTTTTATATTTATTTCTAATCTGTAAGTTGTGTGGAAATGATATTTAAAAGAATTAATTTTTTTTTTTGTAATTCATGATTAAAACAAAAATTTGTACTCTACAGTCAATATACTTTTTTTGAACACTTTTACCTACCCCCCTCTAGTAAAAAAATATTTTAAAATCAATTTATTGTATATTTATAACAAATTTTTCTGAATTTCTTCATTTCTTATCCAATGGATAAGACCATTTGGACGAAAAATATTTTTATAAATGTGCAAAAAAAAAAAAAAATGGTGTAATTTTTATATAATTTTATATCCATTAAAAACAAATCAAAATGTAAAGTTTGATCGATCTATAAAAATCAACCATGAAACAAGAAGAGATTTTGGGAAAAAATTGAAAAGAAAAATGCTCAATTTTAAATTTAAAGAGATGCGAATAGATAATTTTAAAAACTGTTATGTTAGTTTTGAAATTCTCCCCTTTTAACATTTAGAGAAATTCAAGATTTTTTTTCATGTTCTCAATTTAAAAAAAAAACTAATTGAAAGTATCTGAACTTATGATAGTCTCGATTTTTGAAAAAATAATAAATAATAAATAAAACCTTGATTTCGACAAGATATAATAGTATCATTATCAGTTACTATGTTATTAAAGTATTTGGTGTATTTTTTAACTATTATTGCTAGAATTTGTTCAATTTGCAAATATAACAACTATAAAAATATATAATATTTAGAATGGAAAAAATACACTAGATTTTTGAAAGGAATTCTTTTTTTTTTTTTTTTACTTCATAAAAAAATCCCCTTATCCAGAAAGTTGAAATCTTTATATAATAATAAAGTTAAATAATAATAATAGTTGATTCCAGGGTTATTAATGTTTAAAAGATGAAAATGCGAACCTTCGAAACGGAATCCAGACATTCAATTTAAAAATTGTTTTTTTATTTTAAGTTGGGTTAAATCAATCGCTATTCACAGATTAATATAAATTATTTCTTCAAAAAATAATTTGTATTTTGTTTTTATTGTGGTTTTCTAGTAAATAAATAAAATTGCAAGTGTTAATTAAGATTATAAACAGTTCAAATTTAAAGGTAAAAATGTTAAACGGGGATTAAAGCACAAAAAAATCACATATTAAAGTATATAATTAGTATTCTAAACTCAATTTCAAAAATTTTGAAACACCTGAAATAATAAATTGAAAAAATAAATTATTCTTTTATATTTAGAAATAATAATTATTAAATCTCATTTGTAATTCACTTTTAAATCAATCGAAAATTAAAAAAAATCTTGATATTTTAAAAATTAAAAAAAATAAAATTAAAAACTAAAAAAAAGTTTGTCAAAATATTTGAAATCATCATTACGCACTTTTTATTACTGAACTTTGACTGAAAAAAAATTTAACAAAGGTGATTTTTTACAAATGATTAAATTCATTTTAAAAGGTATTTTATAATCTCAATTTTCTTAGTGATTTTTTGTCTTTATGAAGATCTTTTTTTTTTTCACAAGATATTTTGAAAAAAAAAAGTTCCGAAAAAAAAAAAAAAAAAGAAAAATTTGAAATAGCACAAGTAAAATTTGCAAAATTAGAAAAAAAGATTTTGATCCAAAAATTCATAAATTTTTTTGATAATAATCTAGGATAAATTCTCAAAAAAAATTCCATTAATAGTATAAAGTGGTTCTAAATTTTTGAAAAACTATTTTGTAAAATAATTTGTATAAAAAAATTTTCAATAAATATTTTTTAATTTTGAGATTATTTTGTGCCTGAAAATTTCTTTCAAAGTTTGTGTCTCAAAATTGGAACTTACTGTAGTATTGAGATAAGTAGTTTTTATTAAATTTCCAAGAGGTTATTAATTTTTTTTAATGTTATTAGTATTTGTGTACTGACAAACAACTTTAAAAAAAATAATGGAATATAAATATCTTCTTTGATGAATTTTTAAGGACTCAGTGAGTGGTTTTTTAAAGTATAGTATTGAAAAAAATAGGTGGCATGAAAATATTTCCTTCCAAGATTTTTAATTGTTAATATTAGGAAATTTGCTGTGTAATTTCTTTTAATTTTAAAATCAAAACTTTTTGTAACAAAACAGATTTTTGATGAACCGGGGTTATAAACTTATCTAAAGTTCACTAAAATAAAGTATCAATAGAATACTCAGTGAATTACCCGATTACCGAAAGTAGATCTGTTTATTTCAAAAAAAAATATCGAGTTAAACTGAGTTTCGTCGATGAATTTGCAAAATGATAATTTTTTAATTTTTGTTTTTTGCTTGATTGAATGGTGTTCTCAATAATAGTAATTTACTTGATCATAATTCTAATAAGTGAATCGAGTTATAATTCTAAAAGTTTGTTTCTTAAATAATTATTTAAATTTCAATAAAAGAAATTACTCAGCAATTTTGCTAATATTAACAATTAAAAATCTAGGAAGGAAGTATTTTCATGTCAGGTATTTTTTTCAATATTGTACTTTAAAAAACCACTTACTGGGTCCTTAAAAATTCATCAAAGAAGATATTTATATTCCATTATTTTTTTTAAAGTTGTTTGTCAGTACACAAATACTAATAACATTAAAAAAAATTAATAACCTCTTGGTAATTCAATACTAATTGTAATTCCTGTTTTGTAGTTTTTAGGTATTTACAAAAGAAGCAAAAAAAAAAAACAGATAATAAACTCCATCTTTTTATCAAAAATAATTAATTTTAATGTGTAAAAGATCGTTTTAGCTTAACCTAAAAGAAAACGGTAGTTTTTGAAATGTGTATTCTCAATTCGTTTGGGATGCAAACACTCGTAATTCCATCAATATTTAATAGGTAAAATTATTCTTCAAAGAAGATCGAAAAATCTACAAGCGTACCCCTCTTCGAAATATCAAATTTTCCAGACTCTAAGGGTAGAATTAGATCATGTCAATATTTTGAAAATGCGAGATGGTCTATCAAGGGAGGGTAAGAGATTTAGGTTAGTTGAGTGTTTTATTAGTGAGAAAATGCAATTTGTATAATGAGAAAAAAAAAAACGAAAAAAGTGTGTGAGATTGGGTTGTTGGGTTCAGAAATTGATAGCTTTCAAAAAATCTGACTATTGTTTTTTTTATGTTTTAAAAAGTAAAAGGAACAACAAACAAAAAAAGAGAAAAAAAAACTTTATTGAAATCAAAAAAATGAAGTCCAATTACTTTTGCACATTATAAAAAACTAAAAAAAAAAAAAAGTTAGTTTGTTGAAATTTCAATTATTTCAAAATCTCAGTGGAACAATATAAATCAGAAAAGAAAATACCTCTTTTGTTTATTTTGAATAAACAATTGAGAGAACAATGATGAGAATAATTGCAATTATAATAAAAGCTATGAGAAAAGTTAACTAAAAGAAAGAAAAATATTAAAAAAAATAAAAGAAGGAAGTTTCAAAATGAGAGATCGAAATTGGTGTAAAAAAAGAGATCGAATAAAAATAAAAGTTTGGGTTAAAGTTTTTAAGAATTAAAAAATGGTGTAAGTAAGAGAAAATACTTTCAGATTTTGTAAAAACATAGTTTTTTTTAATTTTGTTGCACCTTTTTTGAATTGGTGTGAATCTTCATTGAGTTTATCTGATCTTACTTGGAGGTTGTCAAGTTTTTCTTCCCGATCAATGACCTTGTCAATATTTTCACTCATTATGTGTGTGACTTCGTCTACTTGTTCTTGTGTTTTTTGGATACGATCTATGGACATCTTCAATAAACAATAATTACTTGTTAAAAATAACAAAAAATGACAAACAGATACAAAAAATTCAAATTATTACAAGATGTAAAAAAGTGTCAAATTTCTCTGAATTGGACATAAAATTGAACAAAATTCATAGGAAAGTCTCAAAAATCAAAGACTTTTAAAAATAAATTAATCATAATGAATAAAGTCTAAGAATTCCACAAGAGAAAATCATCATATAAACATCGACTTTAGGTTTTCGGGATCTTAATTTTTCTTATTTCGTGTTTATATTTTTTAGGAAATCATGAGAACTCTCTTGGTTATAGTTTCTTTTAGAACTAAAACACAATGCAGAAAACCTCGAAATAGGGGATTTGTAGTTTGTTCTTATCGGTCAATTCTAAAATATTCCAAATATTTGTTTATTTTCTGATTGTGAGAAAATAGAACGAAAATGAGATGAAAAGATTTTGATTAAAATTTTCAATTCAGTTTTCCTCTGTTTGGAAATAATTTGTTATTTTTGTTATAAAAAGAAAGGAATGTTTGGGTGAATTTCTTCTCTTTAATGATTTGATCAGTAAAGTATGGAACTTTTTTTTAAGTCAAACAAAACTATTCTCTGATTTTCTATTTTTAGTATTTCATTCACATAAGTAATAATTCCTCTAATCTTTAAAATACTCCAAAACAAAACCAATACTAAAAGAGGTGTGATTATTCTAGTTGTTGCTGATCAAGAGTTTTGAAGTATCTTTTTATTGTCTCTCTTTGAAAATTTAGTTTTCATTTGGATTTTTTTATTTGTTCATAAATTACTTTACTTTTTAAAAAGTTTTTATATTGACAAAATAATTTTAAAAATTGAATTTTAAAAAATAAAATAACCAAAAGGATTTCTACTTCGAGGAAATTAAATTAGTATATACAACCGAATTATTTCAGATATTTAAGAATAAAAAAAAGGAGATATTTTTTGAGATTGGTGACTCTGATATTATATTAGGGAAAAAAACCTTTAATTAATATTTTGAAGAACTGATAAACCTGGGATTTTTATTCTTATAATACTATTAGGCAATGGTATAATAAAATCAAATAGAAAATTTTATCAAATTTGGTATCATTATTAAAGAATTTCCAAAAAAATCATGGTTGGTAAAATAAGTGTATTAAAAAAAAAATGAAATTTTATTTATAAAAATATTATTTTTATCAGAATTTTTGTTCAAGTTCAGTAAAAATATTGCTTAGACGGAGCCATTTTTAGTATTTCAAACTTGTCTCCAAATTATTCTCAATTTTTTTATTGAAATTTCAGATCTTGAACTTTTTTTTAAAAAAGACATTCAGAGTTTTCATCTTAAAAAAAAAAAAAATTATAAAATTTATACGATCAACTTACTTTATTTTGGTTCATAACTTCCATGAAAGAAATATTTTTTTGGTTTAAATAAAGAGGATATTTGAAAAAGAAAAAGGTTAATATTGGACATATATATTGAGATGGGCTTTTTTTGGTACACTCCATAAACATTTCTTAAAAAGAAAAATGAAAAAAATATTTAGTAACATGATACGAAATTAGCAGTCAAGATGAGATCGACCTTTTGAAAAGATTTAATAGATATCAAAACTGACAGTATTTCGAATTTATTTTTATTTGTTATTATCAGTTTAGTTGATTCTGTTGCTTGGGTGAAAACCAGTTGATAATAAACAAATTGGGTGATTTAATTAGTACTTTCTTTCCGGAGAAATACACTGATAGAAAGTGAAAAAATGAAATATTTATTTCCAAAAAGTTCAAAATTTTATAAAAATGGGTTTTTAAATCTATGAGTCAATATAAAATAAATGATTTAAATGTTAAAAAAAGGTATAAAGTTTTACAATAGTATCCAAAATCTTTTGTTCAAAAATTCAAAACTTGCAAAAATGATTAAAAAAAAATTTAGAAACAAAATTCGCTAAAAAACCAAGAATTTAAAAAAAAAAAAAAATCTCTTTATTTAATAAAAAATTTTCAAAAATATACAAGGAAAATTAGTATTTTTAATAACTCTATTATGTAACTTTCAAAAAATATTTAGGTAAAGAAAATATGGTTATTTTTCCTTTATAGTAAAGGATATTTCGAAATAATAGTCCATTCCACTTACAAGATACAAAATTCCAAAAAAAAATAAGGCACAAAAAGTAAAAAAAAAAAAAGAATTAAAGCACATTTTTTGTAAATTTTTTATACTCAAATTATTTTAGTAAATTCTTAATTTTATGTATTAATTTCGAATTTTTTCGGTATAATAATTTTTATTGAAAATATGGGTGTTAAACAAAGAAATGAATTTATAAATATTTATATAAAACAAATCTTTTCCAGTCAAGTGGGTGGGGTGGAGGTATTGAAGAAAAAGTAAATATTATATCAGTATAATTCATTATTCTTCTGAAAATAACTTTTCAATTTTTAGATCAGATCATTTTTTCTAATTGGACAATTTTTTTTTTTTTGTATTTTGCCCTTTTTTTTTTTTTCTTCATTTTTTAATACCCAATTTAATAAAATAAATCCTTTAAAACTCTAAATTAACATTCAGAAAATTGATTTTTTGTATTTTCTATCAAAACGAACACATAGAAAAATTAAAGAATCTTATAGTTAAAAATTATAATTTTCTTGTGAAATTCGGTAATTTTGTACTAGACTTTCCAATGAAAGAGGAACCAAATTTTTTTTTAACATTTTTTTTTTTTTTTGAAATTTATGGTTTGTACAGTGTTAATATTGGAATTAAAGTATTAAAATAAATAATTACTATTAAATAATATAAATATTAATTTTTCAATTGTGTGAGTGGGTTATTTTGGTTTCTCTTATTGGGTGTGGAAAATATAATAAAAAAAAATCTCAAAATCACACTTTTAAATGAAGATATTAGAAAAAAATACCATATATAATTATTCAATAATATTTATTAATGATATTTTTGTGTTTTTTTGGACCATTTAACAATAATTTAATTTTCCCTAAATTATAAACACTTTTAAATCAATGAATCAAAGTAAGCACTGATAATTTACTTGTTATAAAAACTAAATCAGTTGTAGATGTAAACCAAATTTCAAAAAAAGGGGTAAACTTTTTTATTATTGTTTTTTTAATTTTTCATTTGTCCATCAAAAAATAAAGTGATTACAGTGTTTTTTTATTTATTAATCTATATTGGTTGTTATCTCAAAACACTTTAGTAAATTACATTATTATTCAAAAAAAAAAAAAATAATTAAACAATTTTTTTTTTTGATAATAAAACTGCACCCATTTTTGAAATTTAGTTTAGTATTTATAAAAATTGATAGCATTTTTGTTTTATATGATTACTATTTTTCAATTTAATCCCCAGCGCCAGTATAAATGCTATAAATTTCCATATTTTTTGCCATTTTTTTTCAATCTCGTTTTTCCAAAACATATGGACAAATCTTTACATGAAATATAAAAATGATTACTTTTCAAACCTATATAAATAGTTTGTTCAAAAGTATAACTTAAAGATATCCGTAAAAAAGTTAATTTAAAAAAAATAACAAAAACAAAAATTATGATTTTTCGAATTTAGAGTGGTACTAGGGAATTTAGATTATAATTATAGGTTTCAAATTCCCAAATATTTTTCTAATTGATTAAAAAAAAAAACAAAGGTCTTTTCAAAATTAATTCAGACTATATTCTTTAAGATTGCATTTGAATCTTCTAAATTGGATTATGAGATATTATTTGAATTCTTTGAATTTGACTTTTAGAAAGAATTTTTAAAATAAATATATTCATATAGTCAAAGACATCAAAAAAAAAACAATTATAAAATCAATAAAAATGGTTTAACTGTAGTCAATGATACCGTTTTTTGTGAAATAAAAGCCTCGTTCATATATAGTGATCAAAATAATTCGTGCCTATTGACTTTAATCCATTTTTCAAAATATAGTCCTTGCTTTTTTTTCTTCTTTTTCCAGTGCAACATCAAATTTATTACCTTATAGTAAACCTAAGTTCAAATCAATTTTGGAAAGTAAACCCCCTTGATATTTTCAGAAAATTTTAAATTAGGAATGTGATTAGTTGAAAATTTTCCATAATCTTCTCAATTTTTTTAAAATTATTGTTTTTATTTAATGATGAAAATTTATCCGAAAAATTAACTCTATTTTTTGAGATAAATTTCCAATTTGATCCTTAATTTTTCGAAAGTTCTTTTTAATTAATAGAACTTTAAGAACTCAACACAGATTTTTTTCTGATTGAGTGTTTATTTCTTTGATCGTTTAAGGTATGGATCTTACAGAACAAAAAAGCACGCTTTTTTTAGGGAAACACAGATTTAAAATTCTGTACCTTTTATTTTGACAACTGTAAAACCTTATTTTTTTTTCATCTTCTTCCAGAACAACATGGAGTTGACACCTCAATAGTATACCTAAGTCTCTAGTCAATTTGGAAGTTCAACTCTTTGATATATTCAGAAAATTTTAAATTTCAAATCTCATTTGATTAATTCTTTTGTTTTTTGAGCAGAAAATTTGAATGAATAAATTACATATTTTTTGAGAAAAAGTTTCAATTTAGATATGAAATTTTGATTCTCTTTTTGAATAATAGAATTGTAAGAAACCAACCTTAGATTTAACTGAAGGTTTTTTTGGATCACTCAGTGTGTAAGTTGTCTTGAAAATAAAACATGTCTTTTAATTTAAAGCATAGGTTGACAAAAACTAAGTAATTTTAACAAAAAAGAAAAATCATTTAATTTATTGTTTCAAGAAATAATCAACACCTTTTTATTACTCGGTTACAAAAACTTGTAGCAATTTATTTAAGAAAGAATATAAACGAAAACTAAATTTAGAATTTCAGATAAGTGGATTATTTTTTCATTTACTTTTTTTTTTGTTCTCTGGGTTTGATTAAAATTAACTTTACTGAGTTTTTAATTTCACAACTTTCTTTGAATTCACATATTTTTTTCATTTTTTTTCTTTTTGATTTTTTATTTAATTCTCTTGAACAAAAAAGACAAAAAAGGAAATGGATTTATTTGATTGGGAAGGATCAAGCTGGTTGCTTGAGCAACTAGATCGTGTAGATTATCTAAAACCATCAAAAAAAAGTATTGACAATATTGCAAAATATGTAATTAAGCATGAAAATGTAAATCTTTGAATAAATTCTTTTTATAACCATCACACAACAAACCCAAAAAGAAAAAGAAAAAAAAAGCCAAAACTTAATAATTTTGCAATTCCCCTCTATCTTTTCTTTCATTTCGTTATTTTTGACTTTTTAATTCCTATTAACAAAAACAAATTACCTTTCAAACTAACCACCAATTCGCGTAGTATTATAAATTTTCGGTTAAATTAATAGAAAAATTTTTAACAAAAGCAATTAAGGAAAGATATTTAATTATTCTTTATGTAATAGATTCAATTGTAAAACACGCACAATCAAGAAAATCTAAAAGCGATAGATTCACTGCAAGATTTGAAATTAATTTAGAAAAAACACTAAAAACAATACTAACGTATCAAGAGAAAATGGTATTATTTCTTTTTTAAAATTTTTTTTTTTTATTTTTTTTTTTTTTATTGTTCTTTTTTTTTTAATCTTTACTTGGGGTCTTGGAATCTTTCTTTTTGATTTTGAAAACAAACAACAACCCATAATTTCTGTCTTTTTTTTTTTTTTTTTTTTATTTTTTTTTTGGTGTGTTTGCTTGGTTTGCTTGGTTTGCTAATAAAAATTACTTTTTTTGAGGATCTTCTTTTTTCTTTTTGTTTTCTCAAAAAATAATAAAAAAAACCTATTCCCAATAGAGGCCGATCATAAAAGTTATAATTTTATGGAAAAAGAATCGAATTTTTAAAGAAGAAATTGTCAACAAAATCCTCGAATTTTCGCTGTCGAAAGGGGCAAGGGAGCACTTTAGTGAATTCCAATTTGAAGAAAGCAGTATTTATACCATAAGCAGTAATGAAGATCAAATAAATCATCATGAAAATAAAAAGCAAACAAAAGGTTCGTTTCAAGGCTTTGTGTCTGTTGTCCAAGAAAGTACAGCCGTCCAACAAACTAAGCCCCTTGATCGTCAAGACAACATTAATTATAATAATGATGAATTTTTTAACAATAAATCTGGAAATTTGGAAAACAATAATAAAAATTTTAATGAAAGAGAAAATGAAAAAGAAAGAGAAGGGAGAATGGGGCGAGGGAAGGAAAGAGAGAGAGGAAGAGAGAGAGAGAGAGAGAGAGAAAGAGAAAGAGAAAGAGGAAGAGGAAGGGAAAAGAAAAGGGAAGGAGAAAAAAATCACAAAAATCAAGATTATTCTAACAAAAAAAAGGGTGAATCGTCTATTGTACGTAAAAGGGATTCAAAGTCACGAGAAAAAGACAGCTCAACAAAAATAAGAAGAACTTCTGAAAATAGTGTAACAACCCTTGGTGAAGAAGATGAAAATGCACTTACAGATAAAAATAAAAAAGAAGAAAAAAGAAAATCGCACTCACACCGATCACACAAATCCAAAAGATCACGTCGATCAAGCCGATCTCATCGGTCACGCCATTCCAAAAAAGATGAGGAAAGTGATGAAAAGGACGGCAAACACCACAGACACCACCGAAAGCATCATAGACACCATAGGCGACATCGTCATAGTAGTGGCAGTCGTAGCAGTAGCAGTAAAAGAGGATCTAAAAATAGGGACGACGTAAACCAAACAAAGAAATATTCCTCGAGTACCAACAAAAATGAAGAAAACGATCTTGAATTGGACGAACAAGCATTAACATTAAAAAAAACGATTTCTGTTGTTGACATCCCCAAATCTATAGACTCAGAATCACTTTTTAGTTATTTAAAAAAATGTGGTGAAGTCACCGATCATTACATTAAATTAGACGAAAATATGGCCTTTTTTACTTATCAAACGGTCAAAGAGGCTGAAGACGCTATCCACAAAGGGAAAAAATATCCTTTAAATGGTGAATATCTGACCATCATTTCCTCATATAATAATAATTCCAAAACTACAGAGAACAATGATGATGTCAATCATAATCAGAATAATTTTGAACAATCAACTAGTTTAAATGAGAGGTGGGATGATTATTAATAAAATTTATATTAAAGCTAATTATAGTGCTGTGTTGTTTTTGTTTTGTTTTTTTTATATTTTTTTTTGATCATTTATTTCTTATTAATTATCCATTCACCAATTTAAAGCCACAACGAAGGTATAAAAACAAAAAACATCACATTCAGCTATCTTAAAAAAGTGAGTAATTTTTTTTTTTTTTTTAAATACAAACTTTTTCAAAAAAAGAAGTTTTTAAAAAAGTGAAGACTATTTTTTATAAAAACCATTTTTTTCTGATTTTTCTATTTTAATAAATGGAAATAATAAAACTTTTAAAGGTGTGATAGGGGCTGGAGTGGGAATAAAAGTGCTTTTAAAAATTTTGAGAACTCACTTTTTTAAAACTTAATTTTTTTAAAACAGTTTGTATATGTACTTAATAAAATTAAGCACTATTTTTTTCTGATTAATATTTTTCGAAATCTAAGTTTCATACTTAATTCAATTAGCCACTGTGATATATTTTTTTTGGAATAAAAACACTCTCAACTTTTGAATATCAAAATTATTTTTTGAAATTACTGTGCACTTTTTTATTTTTTTTTGAAAAATTGGGGTTGAGAAAAGTTTGAAATCAAAGAATAAGTTAATATATTAAATTAGAATGCTTTTCCAGAGAGTTTATCCTTTTCAGTTTAACTTTTTTTTTATTTTTCTATTTGAAACGAAAAAAAACATTTGAAGACCAAATTAATCCCTTTTGTGAAAAGAAAATTCCCATAATTTAGAATTTGTTTTAATAAATAAGTTAAAACAACATAGTGTATCTAAAAATATACATAATTTCAAGTGTGAATTCAATGATTTTGGCAAAAAATGTTTTTAAGAAAAAGTTAAATTGAAGCTTTATTTATTTTAATTTTTTCATTTAGTTTTTTTAATTGTATTAATGGAAAGTATTTGATCAGTTTTCCATTTTTAGTGTTTCTTGGTTCGTAGGGACATATAAAATAAAAATCAAAAAAAAAATCCTCGTTTCTCAAAGATAAAAAACTTGAAAAAAGTTTGAATTAATAACTCGAATACCTTTTTAAATAGCTGTAGCATAAACAAAAACATTTTTTTTTTTTCAAATTTTTTTTTTTGAATGATAAAAAAAAATTGAAAAATTTGTTTTTATACCTCTGTTAGTCAGGGATTAGAAATATAAGAAATAAAATTAATAAAGGAATCTAATTTTAAAAAGTTTGATGGTTTAAAACCAATGGACATAAACGAGAGATTTTTTGATTTAATAAAATATTTATGATTTAATAAAATCTCAAAACAAAAAATCAGTTGAAGATTTTGACAAAATAAAATTCTACAATTTGACACCAAAAAAAAATATTGATAAAAAATTTCTTCTTTTTAGAAAAAATTATTCAAAGAATATTTCGACATTGTATTGTTAATCCAATTCAAGAAATAGGGAAGTTTATTAAAGAAAGAAATATTTTATTTATCCATAAAATTGGAGACAAAGGAATTCCTTTAAATTATAAACTTATATCAACCAATAACACTTTAGAAGGGTTTTTTCTAAAACTTATTTAGAGATGGATAGAAGACTCTTTGAATCAAGTATCAGATTCTTAATTGTTTATCAAAAAAAAAAAAAATGAGTATGGATAGATGTGGATAATAAAACTTGTAAAAAATAAAAAAAATTGGAAATGAGCAAATATTCAAGTATTTTTTTTTAATATTCAAAAAAAAAATTTAAAATCACAAATAATTTTAAAAATCTACAATTCTTTGAGGATTGAATTAATATTTTTTCTTAAAAAAGAATTAAACAATTTTTGATCGGATCACAAGATTATGTTTCAGTTGAAGGTATTTAAGGGGTTAGATTCTACCTTTAGGGGGTCTAAAATAAAAGTTTGTTGTTCTTGAATAAAAATTATATTAGTATAACATGGTCCAAATATCTCTAAAAATTAGATGTGTTGGACAGTTCAATTTATTTATCTAATCACTGAAAATGAATTATTTTATTAGTATAAAAATCCCAAGAATTTTAGACAATAATCTAAATGATGACACGAATTTAAATGTTGAGTTATCAATTTTTAGACTTTGAAGCTGTAAAATACCTCTCTTAAATTTTTCTCAAATGGTTAGTAGTTTTCAAAAAATTCATTTTTTGTATCTAATTTTATAATTAACAAATAGATTTATTCTTTCATATTATTTTCAAATTTTTGAAATATATTAATGTTACAATTAACTTTAAAGGGAGAAAACAAATATAATCAGTCTTTATGCTTTGTTTGTCAATTATTATTCAGTTAACCTTCTAAATTTATTAAATTAAAAAAATGGTTACTTATTAATGATTCTAATTATAATTTTTTAAATACTTGAATACTTTTATTTTAAATTCTATTTTAATATCTGTAAAAGGAAAACAAAACAATTAAAAAATAATAATTTTTAAACTTAATCTTTTGGTCAATAATCCAATAATTTATTTTTTAATACTATTACTAAGAGTTTTTTTTTTTGAGTTATAGGGTAAAGGCAGCACTAATATTATTTATACCCAATTACATAATACTTTGATTATCTGGTAAGGTATTTTTAGCCACATTCTCCACAGACTAGTCATATACCGCTGAAATCTATTTACAGGTGTTTACTTGGCTCTAATAAGGGTATTGTGAAAATGTACTTCTTTTGGTTGGAAAAATTAAATCTAAATTATGGGGCTAGTAACTCTTATTCATTTTTAATAAACCGTAATAGGGTAATTATTTACACCGGGATACAATTAAACCTTATACTCAACTTCTTTTATTAACTTTCGAGAGATGATTACTATTTTTACAGTCAGTTTCACTTTTAAGGCGCAAACTTTCAACGAAATTTAAGGCACAAAAAAATCTCAAATTAAAGCACAATTTTTTGGATTTTTTTTTTTTACAATTTATTTTTATTAGAATTTGAATTTTGTGCCTTAATTTGAGATTTTTTTTGTGTCTTAAATTTCGTAGAAAGTTTGTGTCTTAAAAGTGAAACTGACTATAAAAAGAATTCATTTTTCTCAATTAAATTTTCAGTTAAAAAGAATAATCCTTTTTCTTTGAATTTTTGGTGTTTAAATTAGAAAAGAAAAAATTGTTCAAAATTTTTTTTTAAAGAAATCTCACTTTTAGTAATTTCTGAGAGTCTATATGATCTAATAACCTTGGAAATTTAATCATATTTTAAAAATAAAAATACAAATAAATCAAATATTATCCCCTGAAGATGAAAAAAAAAATATTCCTTTGTTTTATTCGCAATAATTTGTTAAATTTCTTGAAATTTGTAAGACTCGAATATATTCTTTTTCAAATGTTCATGTATAAACAAGGAACTATTAGTAAGAAAGTAAGTTTTTTTATAATATTGATGATTTTTTTATTTATTCTTGGCGAATTTGAATTAATTTGAGATATTTGAAAATTATTTAAAAAATTGAGAACAATTAATAAAGTCGATTGATACTTTTAATCTTGGTGTTGTTAATAACCTTACTGAAAAATTTGAAATCTATTATTGTTTATGGGTGTATAAATATTCAAATTAAAAGGTATTTCTTGTAGATTATAAGTTGAATTTACAGGTTCTAAAAAAGTATTATCGGGTTTTTTTTTAATTTGATTGTTTGTTTTTTTTTCTCATATTTTTTGAGTTCAATAGAAAGAAAAAATTGATTTGAACTTTTCTTTGAATCAAAACTATATATATTTTTCAGTTTGAAATAATTATAGTAATTTTTTTGAAAACGGGTGGATTTTTTATACTGGGCTATTTTAGAACTTTGTAGTTTAATTTTTATTGTCAATATTTTACACCTTTCTTTGCAGTGCATAAGATTTCTTTCTCCTTTCAAAGAAAATATTTTTTTTTAAAAATGATTCAGATATATTTCGAAATATGAATTTTTCAAAAATGAGAAAAATAGATCAAACTTTTCAAAATAATATTTCATTTCTGAAAATAGCTTTGAAAGTAAGTTTGATTTTGTAATAATCAGATTTATGCTTTTTTTGAAATTTTAAAATGCGGAAAATTTTTTTGAATTTGCTTTATTATTTATTTGAAGATTTTTTTTTAGGTTTTCTAGTCCCAGAATAAAAAAATTTTGAGTGGATCTTCATAGAAAAAAAATAGAATTAACAAAGCAAAGTTTCAGAATCTTAATTACACAAATTCAATAATAAAAAAGCAAAAATACTCTTGATACACATTGATAAAAAATACAAGCTAAAAAAAAATTCTAAGGATCTCAATGGCAAAAAATTCAACAAAGAAAAAAAATAAAAAGATCTCAAATTTTGAAAAAAATTAATTTTTAAAAAAAATTCAAATTGTTTGATCTTTTATTCTTCCAAAGGGTTAAATTTCTTCAATTTAAAAGAAATTGTTTAACATTAATTAAACAATCAATTTTATAAGATATAAAATAAATTATATGTATTTTATAACTATCTACATTTTAACACGTAAGGACATCATTACATTCTTGAGATAAAAATAACTCTTTGTTCAGGAATGATATGAAAAAATCTTGGAGAGATCAAAAGGTGCCAAAGAAAGATATTCTAAACTAACAATGGGTGTTTTCAAAATTATATTTCATAGTTATTAAAATTGGAAATTTATGCCTCTCTTTGGTGCCTTTTTCGGAATATTTCTTCGATTCTGATTGTTACCTGTTAGTTATCGGCCATCACTTCACATTTTGATTAGTTTTTTTTTTGTTATTAGGCACTCAAAAAAATTATAAAAATTTTTTTTTTCTATTTCAAAAAATTATTTTTGGCCCTAAATACTCTTCCTTTCAGAACAAATTATTTAATATGTTTTTTTTTGGTTCAACATTCAACTTTTTTAAAAATCTCTGTCAGAAACAAAACTTTATATACAAAAAAAAAACTGTTTTATTAGAATTATTGTATAAATTTAGTAAATAAAAAGATGAGGAATACAAATTTTTTTTCCCTCTTTATCTTTGAATAAATTGCAACTTTTTTTAATAAGATTTCAACTTTTAAAATAAAAAGTAAACAGTCCCAAAACTTTCATAAATTTAATTTAAACCAAACTTTTTGAGAGATAAACAAATGCCTGAAGACCATTTTCTCAGTAGAAAAAATACAAACAAGTTTAAAATTTTTTCACTTTTGAATTACAAATACATGTGATGTAATAAAAAAGTCAAGGTTTGTAAGGGTAAACGTTGTTTGTTTAGACCCTTATGTAAATTAATAGAAAATCTTTTTTTTTTTTCTTTTGTTGATCTTTTGAAGTTAACCTTAGAAAAATATCCATATTTAAAATTTCAAAAGGGTTATTTCCTTTTATCGTTTTTTTTTCTTAAATCTTACTTTCATTGTAAGTATGAGTTTACTAATTAAAACCACAATGGTAAGTAACAAAACAAATGGATATCAAATATATAAAGTGATGTAGATCTGAAAAATATAGTATCATTTTTTAATTTTTTTAAATATTTTTGCCTGTGAAAAATAACAGAAATTAAAAGGAATTCTCTGTTAACTAAATTCAAAAGAAAAAGAAAGTGAATCTGGAAATGAAGATTATTTCCTCTTGATTATTTAAAGACAAATAAAGCAAGTATTCTTTAATCAATTGTGTTGAACATTTAAGGCTTGGTGAAAGAATTTTTTACTCATTAACCTTTCTTCGAAACAGAAATTAGAGTTTTTTAATACAAAAATTTCAATTTCAAACTTTTTTTTAAAAAATAAACACAAAGAACTATTAATCCCATGACAACAAACCTCAATTCTCCAGTGGTTTTATCCTTTTAAAGTGTTTGAAAGTTTTGGAGAAAGTATAAAAGAAGGAAAGCTTTTAAAATTTTCCAAGTTTGAACAAAGTATAGATTTTTGGTTTTCCCAAACTCTGATTTTTGTTCCAAAAATTAGCCAACCCCTAAAAAAGTGATTACAAACCAACATAAAGAAACCAAAACCAAAGAATACAATCTTGAGTTTCTTAATTTGTGTCAACCTTTCCTGAGAAGACTATTTGCGAAAAAAATAGTTATAAAAAAAGGAATTGCAATATAAAAAAGCATAGAAATAGACCTGTAATTTGAAAGGGAAGCAACCAAATATGTTAATGTTTTGAGTTTTGTACCCTTAATTGTCCAAAATAAATTTTGTTTTCGAATTGAAAGATTAATTCAAATAAAGAAAACACTGGTATTTGGTAGGGTTTCCATTTTACAACTTTTTAGTTTTCTCATGATTTGTTTAATCAACAAAAATTGTCAAAAAAATCTTTAAAAAAAAAAGAAAATACCCCTTTCTTTCTCATTCCAAAAAAGTGTTTTGTTTTTGCGAAAAATACGAGTAATTCGTTAAAGCGTTAGTATATGAAGTAGTGAAATAATTATTCGTTTTGCAAACAATTGAAAAAATTTATTTTTTATTATTAACTCCCTTTTTTTGTTTCAATTTTTTGATTATAAATTTTTCCTTTTTTAATTTTTTTTTCTTTTTTTATAAAATCAATTGCTTTTCTGTGTAAAATTAAATTCTTATATCATTATGACTTCCCAACAACAACTCTCAAGAAGTAAACGATCAAACAACGGAGTGTTCGAGAATAAACCATACTTTAACCAAAGAACACTTCGTGAACAAGAAGCATGCATGTCATTGATGAGTCTTGGTCTACAACAGCAACAGCCAACAATTCGCACAAGTTTGCCTCTATCGTTTCAATCTTTAGAGCAATTTTTGAATGTAGAAAATCTGAACGAAAGCCCAAACACGAATCGCAAAAGAGTACATCTTGAAATTAGCTCTGAGATGTCTGAGACTTCCGAGTCCGATCCTGAATCTTTCGAAAATGAGCTTAAGCAAAAAACAAGATCAATTACAAGGACAAGAACAAAAACCAAAAGCTTCAAAAGAACAAGCCGAAGCAAATTGGTTTCACAGAAGAGGATCATTTTGAAGCACCGAAACAAAACGAAGTCCACCATCAAGACCACCACAAGGAAAACTCAACGATCCAAGAGCCAGGAAACAAGGCCAAAGGCATTCGCACACCTTAGGGTTTTCTGGAGCAAAGAAGAGTGCTGCTGCCTCATCGATGGCATTAATAGATTTGGCGTCGGCAAGTGGGCCAAAATCATGAGACAAAGCGAATACAGTTTCCACATCAAAAGAACACCCCATGATCTCAAGGACAAATGGAGAAACTTGACAAAGTTTGAAGATAAGGAAAGTATTCAAATCAAATACAAATACAAGCAATGGGTTGAAAATAGACAACTCAACCAACAACTTAATTAATTATTTCACGACGATTCCTATTTTGTTCCCTCATTTCATTTATTGTTTCATTATTTTTTTAAAATAGTTTTTTTTAGACTTACTCCCGAAAAGCAATTTTTTGAATTCTACTTTTGTAATATCCTACAGACCTTTTTTTAAATTTTATTTTTATTTATTATTTTTTTTTTTTTTATTTATTTTTCTATTTTTTATTTCCATTCTTTTTTTTTACAAGATTAATTGAATTTCCTTGAATGTGAAATCAATATTTTGCACCATAAAGATGTTAAATTTTTTTCTAACTTCTTTACTTTATACAGCTTTTTATTTTTTTATTTTACTTTGATATTTTAATTAAAAAAAAAAAAAAATTATTTTTCTTATTTGATTTTTTCTTCCTTTATTTTTACAAGTTTGTTCCATTTGTTATTTTCTTTTTTCAGGGTTTTTCTTTCCAAAATATTTTTGTTTTTTTCACAAGACAATGCTTTTGGGACAATTTTTTCGAAAGAAAAGTTTTTTGACCTTATGTTGAATGAGAAATCCTAAAACAAGATCATTTAATTAAATTTGATTTTTGGGGTAATTTTCTAATTTTTATTGGTGTTGGTTACGATCAACCAATTTAGTCACAACTAACACCATTCTTCCTAAGTGAACATTGATCCAAAAGAAATCCACAATTTTCGATTAGAAAACTTTTTTTTTGAATTTTTTTGATAAAGGGGGTATGTAAATTTTACTTTTTTTAATGTGATGTCCTAATCAAAAAAAAAGTTTTCAAAAGATTTCTTGAACGAAATAAATTAATATTTGAATAAATAGGGTGGTGGAATC
Source organism: Anaeramoeba flamelloides (assembly GCA_027625915.1). Taxonomy (NCBI): domain Eukaryota; family Anaeramoebidae; genus Anaeramoeba; species Anaeramoeba flamelloides. The sequence goes on from JANTQA010000008.1 coordinate 4,096,092, forward strand.
TATCATAGTATCATATATTTTCATACAAACTTTAAAAATAAGGAGATCAAAAAATTTTAAAATTGATCTCGAAACAATAAAAAAAATCATTTTTTTTGATCTGATCTGTAAAATTTGATACAATTGTTATTGTCAAAATAATACATCGCGGTTAGTTTAGTCCATACTTCTTTTTTATAGAAGACATATACAGTAAAGAATCAAAGAAACCTACTATAAATAATAATTAAATATGGTTATGGTTTCTAAAATTTCTATTATTTAAAAAGAAATTCGAAAAAAAAAGGATCAAATGGAAAAATTGTTCATTAAAAATATACTTAATTGTTGATAATATTTAAATTATCGAAAAAACTATATGTCTCAAAAAAATTTATTAAAATGGAGAAAAGTGTAAAATTTTATACTAATTTCAGTCATAATTAAAAATTTTACTGAAAATATCAATGAGTTAAAAATTAAAAATTGATTTGGACTTGGGTATACTATTGAAGAGTAAAACGGATTTTACGCCGAAACAAAAAGAGAAAAAGGAATGGGTTATATTTTGAAACAAAGATTATTTTCTTTGGGAAAGAATTCTATTGATCATTGTAAAATGAAATCAAAAAAATGAAAAAACCAATCAAGAAAAAATGTAAAAAAATCATTTATTTGTTAATGGTAAATTTAAACTCTATTTCAAAACCAGTTGCCCATTAAATATCGAATTTTAAAGAAAAATATTTTTAATAATTGAAGTTATCTATTATAATATAAAAATTTAGATTTTAATATTCAGTTCTTTACTCGAGAGATATTTATTTTTTACCTAAAAATAATATGAAAAAAAGTAAAAAAACCAATTAAAAAAAAATGGTATTTGTTATTTTGAAATAAGTATTACATAAAAAATAGAAAATTTAAAGAATTAATACAACTCATTTCTCGATTCCTCTTCCATTTGAATGACTGAATCTAATCTCTTTTTCATATTTGAAATCATTTTTTCCATAATTCATATGTTACTTCTTTCCAATTTTTCATTTTCATTTCCCATTTTAACAAAATATTGCGGAAAAAATAAAAAAATGAAAAAATGTTTTATTTTCAAACTTTTCGTTGTGAGGGGAAAAACTTCAAAACAATACAAATTCAATTCAAAATTCAAATGTAATATGTGCCATTTATTATGGAATTTAGTTAAAACTTTCCCCCTTTTTTTTTTTTTTTTTTTTTTATTCAGATTTATATTTAATATTCAACGGAAATAATCTTATTTGATAAATTTTTCATTAGCAAATTACTTTTTATTTCTCAAGAATTATCTAAAATGAATTATGATTTATATTTTCATTTAGTTTCTCTAATTTTAGATGGATTCAGAAAAGAGGATATTTTTTAATTTTTTTTCAGAAAAATAGATTTATGGAATGGGTTTTATTGGATTTCTAGCTGAATAATGTTTTTTATCTTTAGAAAAAACTTATTTATCTTTTAAAAATTAAGAGTTAAATAATTTAGGAAGAGATCAAATGAATCTATTATCAAGTTACGTGAAAAATATTTTTAACGTTAAATTAAAGGTTTATTATAACAGTCTGTTTCACTTTTAAGACACAAACTTTAAACGAAATTTAAGGCACAAAAAAATCTCAAATTTTGGCACAAAATTCAGATTCAAGTAAAACAATTTGTAAAATAAAAATTCAAATTTTTGTGCCTTAATTTGAGATTTTTTTGTGCTTTAAATTTCGTTGATAGTTTGTGTCTTAAAAGTGAAACAGACTGTTATAGTTTTATTCAAAAACATATTATTATTATTATTAAAATTAATTAATTTGAAGGGGGGGGGTATTTCCTCTTACAGCTGCCTTGGGGTTTTAATATCAAGTAATAGAATATAATCAAAGATTGTTCTGTATTCTTTTGAATACCGGAAATTTAATATTGTCTTTATTTTTTGATTTTATAAATGCAAAGAAAATTTCAAAAAATAACTTGATTTTAAAAAATAAAACATCAAAATCAGGAAAACCAAAAGTTTATTTTTTTTTTTTTAATTAAAGAAAGTAAAAGAAAATTGTTGAAATTTTCTTTGCATTTATAAAATTAAAAAATAAAGACAATATTAAATTTCCAGTATTCAAATGAATTTATGAAAACCTTTGATTTTGAACCTTTCTTTTAAATACTAAAAAAGTTTGGCAACTGGTAGAACTCTACCACGCTTGATAAATGACTTTTTATTTATTTTTTTATTATATATAACCAATTTTTAACCCATTCTTGGTATTTTCATCAATAACTATTTATTATTAAGTTTTCTTTAAATATGTTTAGATTTGCATTGAATATTTTAAAAATTTCAATTTTCCAATTAATATTTTTGTTTTCTTTTTTTTTTTTGAAAATTTTAAATTTTTTGATACACGAACAAAACCAAAAATTTCTAATTTCGCTTTGAGTTTATATCTTCTTTTATAAATTCAAATTCCCTCTTTTCCTATTTCCACTTCATTTTTATTTATTATTCTCGGGGAATGAGGATCAATTTTTAAAAAAATTGTTTTTTTTTTATTTATCCAAACATCTATTGCGTTGGAATCTTTTTGGGTTAGATTAAATATAACTAATTGATAAAATGAACGATCAATACATATTTATATAAACATTGGTACTTTTACTTCATTCAATACTTTTTGTAACAATCATTTTGATTTTTATGAAGTTTTCTTTTACTTTTTTCATTTTTTTTTTTTGAAAATGTTTCTCTTTTTCAAAAAAAATCAAAAAATACCGAATTTCCAATAATTTATTGTATTTTAAGGTTAAATTGAAAAAATATGATTCATTCCAAATTCTTGGATAATTTTTAAATTATTATCAAATTTTTGATAATACCTGGAATAGACCCTTCGAATATTAGAATTCAGCCATCTGTAAACATATGTACATAGTTCACTAAATATTTTAGTGAACCAATTAAAAGGCGACTGATAAATCTAAAAAGTAATAGTGGAAGTTAACCCATTTGATAAACTCCTATTTCTTCCTTTTTATATTATTTTTAACTGAATTTGATTTTTTTCTTTTTGTATATATTATGTTAGTGTATGATAAATTACCAAATAATTAATTGTATCAAATCATTCGTTTATATCTACACTGAGAATAAATAATTCAATATATATTGATTTTTACAATTAAAATAATAAATACATACATATATTCTTAATCTATTTTTTTTTGAATAAATTGAGAATCTTAGATTATGCTACATGAATATTAAACCTCTTAATAAACACATTTTTGAAAAAAAAAACACTGAACTATATTAATTGATATTGGTTTATAATATAAAGGAATTCACCATTCTCCGATTTTATAGATAAATAAAATATCATTTATGTTAAGAAAATTAATTATTTCTTCAGATTCATTATTATTAAAATGGAAAAATATTTCTGTAGAGTTTATTAAAAAAATAAAAGATTCTTATAAATGATTAAATTTGCTTTCAAAAAATTTTTCTTGTCCCTAAGAATAAATGTTCTAAAAAAAAATTTCTTTAAGATTCAAGAATGACAAATTATTTAACATTATTCATAAATTATTGTTTTAAATTATTCGATAAAATAAAAAACCTAATATTATAAAAATAAAATAAAAGGAAATTCAAAACTAAAAAAGAAGCGAGTCACAATTTTTGAAATAATCTTTTATGGATTTTGTCTATAATTGAACTTTCATTGAAACGGGAAACAAGAAGTTTTTTTTTATCTAATGAAGGTATTTTATTTTAAAGTATATTACATTGTATCATTTTTACTAATATTTATTGGTATTTTCACGGAGATATTTTTACTTTTTGACATGATCTTTTGAAAAAAAAAAGTAGCAAAAAGAAAAAGAATAAGAAAAAGAATCAGAAAAAGAAAAGATCAGAATAAGAAAAAGAAAAAAAAAAAAAGAGAAAAGCAAAAAAAAAAAAAACAGAAAAGGAAAGAAAAAAAGAAAAAAAGAAATGAAAAAGAAAAATACAAAAATTAAGAAAAAGAAAAAACAAAACAAAAAATTTACAAAATTAGAAAAAAAGAGTCTGATTTAAAAATTTACGATTTATTAAGATAAGAATAAGGGATAAATTTGTACAAAAAACTTTGAAAATTATTATAAAATAATCAAAATTTTTGAAAAAGAGAATTTTTTTTAGTTTCACTCCGTAGAATTGTATTTTATCAAGCACTTAAAACAATTTATTTTCTTGATATTTGATTTAATTATAAATAAACATCCGACATTATTTTAGTGAATTTGAAAAAAATATGATGATTATAATTCTCTCTAGGTAACATTTAAAATATCACCTATAGAGAATTATAATCAACTTATTTTTGAGAAATGAACAAAATTACAAGAGTTATTATTTGAAAAGAGCTAGTTAACACCAATAATTAAAAGAAAACAAATAAACAAAAAATATATTTCCAATTTTATACTGGAAAATAAATAACAAAAAATCTAAAAAATCCTATCTATTGTTTAAATAAATTTGAAAAATTTTCACTCAATACTAAATTTCCCAAATTAGTCTTTCTATTTCCAAACTCAAACAAATAGATCAATTAAATCTTGAAATTTTCAACCTTAATTTATTATTTTATTGTATGTTAAAAACATTCAAATTGGATGATTCAGATATTTAAAAAACTATTTTAATTTTCACTTTTTTCGAAAATTAGTAAAGCTACACTACTTGATCTACATATTTACTAAATTAATTTATCACTCAACTCTTCCAATTTTGATAATTATAAACTCTCACCATCATCTTAAAAAGTTATTTTGAATAACAAAAAAGAACAATTCACAATTTGAAAATAGCCAAAAAGGAAAGAGTAAGTAAGTGGCAAGAAGCCGATCTAAAGTCAAAGCCAATTAAATCTTATTTGTATACATTTTATTTTTTGTCATTTTTTTTTCTGATCCCAGAAGAAAATGATAATTATTTTATCATTACATCTCTTTTAAAAAGGCATATATTAAAAGAATTCAAGGTGATACCCCCAAACTGTCTAATTAAATCACATTAAGTAGTTTGGGTTATAATTTAGGAAAATTTGGATTTTACACTTTGTGAAATCAGCAATTTATTCAAATAATTTTTATTGTATCTACCTGATTTCATTTTTCAATAATTGTACAATATTAATTACACAATTTATTTATGTGTATACATTCACCATCAAAAAAGAGGAAGGATCTCTACCGACAAGGAATCTATGAATCAAATCGAACACTATCTCGTTTAATTGTCAATTAAAATTAAATGTCAAAGTCAAGAGATTATTTATTTTGTTATGAAATTTTAAATAAATAAAAAGGATTTACTTAATAAAAGTATTACAAAGAAGGGAAAAACAAAGAAAAGAAATAAATGATCTCCTACATATTAAAAGCAAAATTGAATTTCAAGGGAAAAGTAGAAGGGAAAAACCAAAAAGAAGCACAAAGAAAAAAAAAAATAAAAAAAAAAGATTTGCTTTTGAATAGAATCTTAATTTAAAATTCGAGCCAATTTTTGGATTCTATTGAGCATTGGATCACCAATTTTAATAATTTCTTTGTATCCTTCATTTCTGGAATCTGCTCTAGTAGTCTCTACAACGCCACCAACTTTATCAATTTTCGCATGAATTTTGCCGCCCGAAATGAATCTGCTGAGTTCCTTATCCAAAAAGGTGATTGAGACGCCAAAGGTTTCGGCCATAGATTTGAGTGTAACTGAACGGTATGCTTCTAAAAATTGTGAATAGGCAATAATTCTCATTTGCTTACAAAAGAAAAGGCGATGCTCAGAAAGGATTTTGTTGAGCTTCATGCCGTCATAGATTGCGATTAAATGGCGATAGAAATCTTTATATTGGCAATCATAAAGCGAGTTTAAAAGTTCACTTAAATGAGGAACCTCTTCAATTGCAGTCAAAATTTCTGGTGCGTCGATTACCTTTTTTTTAAGCTCTGTTCTTGGAAAGGAAACGATGCTTGATAGGACTGAATAGTATACAAATTTTGTATAGTCAAATAATTCGTTTGCAGTAAAGGTTGCAATGGAGTCCAAAAAAAAATTGGCAGCTTTTTTAAATTGCCTTAATTTAAGGCAATGGTACCCTTCATAGACCTTAATACGGTTTTTCCTTTCCCAATCGGAAGATTTTTTAAGAATTACCTTTGCTGAAGTGAGGTTTGTTTCGACAAGTGAAATGTCATCAAAAAAAAATCCCATTCTAATTTTGGTCATTAAAAGATCTACTTTTTGGCCAATGGAGACTGTTTTATTAAAAGTTTCATTAAAAAGTTCAAGTGCTTTTTCCTAAGTTTTTGTTTTGATAAGTTTTTTTTTTTGTTGTAATTAGTTTTTTTTTTTGTTGTAATAGTTTTTTTTTTTTTTTTTGTTGTAATTAGTTTTTTTTTTGTTTTGTTTTAAAAATAAAAAAATAAAATTCTGTTTCAGTATTTTCTATTTATATAATGGGATATCAAAATAAAATTGTTTAGAAACGTGAAGTGGTTTTTCATCTCATTTATTCCCAAAAGCAATTGAGTCAAACGAAAAAATAAATGAGTAATTGACTTGAGAATCCATTCGATCTCAATGTTTTTTTAAAATACTGTAATTTTCCCATTAAGAAAAGAAAATTTTTATTTCAAGTTCTCGATTATTTTACATACACTGAGTTGAAAAAACCACAAAGATCTTTCCAAAATCAATCAGAATCGAAAGTTCGAAAGATTTAATTATGCCTCCTTTAGAAACTTGGAGATCAAATTTTAATTCGGGCAATTTGGTTTTAACAGTATTATTTTGTTAACAAAAGAAGTGAAACAATTATTCAAAAGTGTTAATTTAAAGATAAGAAATCAATAATGAACACCGATACTTGAAAAATTTTTTGTTTCTCTTTCCTAATAAATTATTTTAAATGAACTTTGGAGAAGTGTATGCTTTTTAATCATTTGTGTTGGGTGTACTCTCGAGTTTTTTAAGATTTTGATGTCAAATAATTCGAATACCGATGTTTATTTATTCTTCAGATTGTCGTTTTTGGGAAAAGACAATTGAAAATTTTGAACATTTTATTTTGCAACTAAAAGGAATATTAACTGGTGTTTTTGATGAGAAGAGGTTACGGGTTTGTCTTTTTTCAAAAAGTGTCTTTAAAAATTTTAAAAATTTCTTTCAAAATTCAAAAAAGAAAAAAAAAGGAAAAAAAAAAGATTGTCATAAAAAAAGAAAAAAAAAACTAAAAAAAAAAAGAAAAAAAAGATGAATAAAAAAATTATGTACCTTTTCACCGATTCTACAATAAAATGTTGATTTATTCAAATACGCTTTACGTATTTCTGATTCACCATCATTTTCTTCAGAGTTTTTAATTAGTTCATTTAATTTTTTTAATTCTTCAGTATTTGATTTTTTTAATGTATTTAAGGTTTCTTCATCAACTTCCCAACCAAATTTCTCACAAACTCTTGAATAATAAGGGGTCATTTCTAATATTATTGTTTTTAATTTATTGTAAGATCAACACATTGAAAAATAGTATTATTAAATTTGTTTTTAATAGCAAGTTCGATGGTTTTTTTTTTTTTTTTTTATTTTTTTGAAAAAAAGAAAAAAAATGTATTTTTTAAAAAAAGAAACAAAAGTAAAAACCTTTTTTTTTGAAAGAAAAAAGGTTTCACAATAAGGTGTATGCTGTTTTGAAAAAAAAAAGGAATTACTGTCTTCAATTGCGATCTTTAGGATTTTCTCTTTAAGCTCTTTTTTGTTTGGAACAATTTCATCATCAAGTGTCAGGAGGAATTTGTATTGAATTAGTTCCATTCTTGGGGTCAATTTAAGTTGTTCTTCTTCTTCAAGCATTGTTTTGTTTTTGATTTAAATCTTTAATAAAAAAGGTGTTTTGAAAGTAAAAAATTTGAAAAAAATGAAATTAACAGATTATTATTATATGGAGGAAAAAAAACGAGTTAAGTGGTTTGAAAAAGAATATTTGATACAATTTATTCAAACACACCTTTTATATATTTTGGAATAATTCTGAATACAAAAAATATTCTTTAATGTAAAGTCAACTTAAGTTTCTCAATTAAAAACAATTCTTATATACATTCCAGTAATTGAATTTATCTTTATTTTAACATTTTAGTTAAGATAGTCAAAAAAAAAAGTTCTACAATTTTTAGAATAGAATTTATCTATTAACACCACTTTTTTTCTAAAAGAAAAAGTTTCAAATTGTTTTACTTGAATTTCTATTTTACTGGTCTTTGAATTATAAATGGGAAAATACTTTCACCCCCTTTTTGATATTTGTCTTTTATAAATTGTGTTTTGAAAAAAGTTTGAGGTTATTTGTGGCTTCATTTCTAAAAAGAAATTGAAAATGAAGTAAAAATTTTTCCCATTTTTAATTCAAATACCAGTATTATTTTAGATGGAAAGGTTGTCTTTGAAAAAGATTTTCATGTTATGAAATGTAAAGGTAGATATTTACAAAGGTGAAGTTTCAAATGTTACCTTTTAAGGGACTAATCTATATTAAATTTTTTACCTAAATATAATAGAGCTAGAGATCATTTTTTGCCAATTCTCTTAGATTTGAAAGACCCTACTTATTTTCGATATTAAATATAATTCTAGAGAAAGAATCCTTATTTAGAAATTGGTCAAAAAAAAAATAATAGAGACTAGTCCCTTAAGGAAGTGTTGGTGGTTACAATTATGATTATTATACCAACAATTTCGGATATTTTTAAGGGATCTCTCTGTAATTTTCAGATTTTGAGGATATTTTCTTATTAGTCTTGCAACTTTCGATTTTTTGGTTTTTTTTTCCTAATTAGAAAAACTATTGGCATTTGAAAATTACATTGGATAAAATTTCTGTTGATTTTAGATCTTATAATTCTGAAATATTACTTTCATTTGGGGTTTTTAACACACCCAATATTGAGTAACAAAAGTACCAAAGAATTGAATCTAGAATACAAATAAGAATCTATTTCTTTGAAATTTTGAATGATTAAAGTAAAATCCCATTTGTAAAATGAGTTAATTTTATGCCCTAAATATTCTTCAAATATTATTCATCAGAATTTTAATTTAAGTGACGGACCACCTCTTAAATTAATGTTTTGCAGTGTAAATACTCACCATTTATTTTAGTTTCAATAAATATGATCTTCTTTTGGGAGATTTTAAAAAATTTTTGTGAATTATATCTGTTTTTTTTTTATTAAATACCTAAGCTTAATTTCAAAAATAGGGACAGATTTTTCATCGTTAAAAAATTTGTTTATTTTTTTTTTTTTTCAATAATAATGTATTTTATTAAAGTGGTTAGAGATAATAACTAATATACATTAATTTAAATAAAAATATAGTGTAATTATTTCATTTTTTAAAAGACAAACGAAAAAAGAAAAAAAAATAGAATAATAAAGGTTGCCCCTAATTTTGAAATTGGGCTAGAAATTTTTTTTTTTTTTTTTGATTTGATTAAATAAGTAAAAACTATTCAGATAAAATTATATTTTCCAGATAAGAAATAATTTTCACAATATTTACTAATTCCCATTTTTTCTTCAGATTACATTTCCTTGTATTAGGAAGAATCTGTTTTCATGTAAAAGGGGAAAAAGTTACTTCCTCATATTTTGAACAATGAAAGAAATGAGTGTAGTCACTTGAATTGTAAAGAAGAGAAAATTCAAAAATAAAGAATATCAAGAATAAAAAGAAATATATCAAAAAGTAAATGGAAATGGAAAAAATAAAACAATTACCTTGAAATAGACTAACACGATCAACTATCACAGTGAATAAAAATATAAGGAAAAACGCTTTGTTGTAATTTATATGATATTATTTCAAACAAAAGAATTATTTTATTTCATTTTTCATCAATTATTTTTAATAAACTCCTACAAAATGTTTTTTATCTTTTCTTTTTACTTACATGCTTATTTTTTATTTTTGATTTATTAATCAGAAAGATAATTTTGGTGAGAAATACAATAGATAAAGGTACAACATATTATTTTTTCCTTAAATTATATTAAAGAAATTTAAGAAAAAGAGCATTTAGAGTATAATTCAATGATTTTTAATAATGATAATAATATAATTTTTGTCAATTTTTTTTTTTTTTTTTTTTGTTATATTGCAAACATCCTGCGACCAGGGATATAATACAAGATTTTCAGTCAGAGACAAAAATATAATAAAAAAAATATTTTATAAAATCAATTTGATGTATTTAGAACTCAAAAAATAGTATGAAAATTAGATTTTTTTTATTTTTCTTTCAAAAAATATATTTTTTTCTGAATTTTTTTTTATTGAAAAGTAATTAGATAAAAATTTTTTGAGTTCTTTTGATTGTTTTTTTTAAAATGTGTACTATTTGAAAATGATTTTTTTGTTCAATTTTATGTTTTTCAAGTTTAATTTTCATCTTATCTAAAACAATCGATAAAGTTGAAGATTCGGTTATTGATCTTAAAAATGGAAAAAATACTTAAAAAAAATAAAAGTAATTTGTTGAGTGAAAAATTATTGTGAAATATCATAGTGTATATTTTTCTGTAAAATAGTTGTAATTTTTTTTTTTTTTTTTTTTTTTTTTTGATGAATAATTAATGGACTTGATTCAAATCACATTCTTTTTGACACACTAAAGAAAAAAGTTAAAAAAAAAAAATGAAAGAAGGTAAAATAATTTAAATTGTTTAAATATATAAAAAATTCTGTGTTCAAGAAGTTGGAAATAGGAAAATTGATTTTTTGATTATTATGTTTTCACTCCAAGTATATGTATGCTAATATTAATGAAATAAGAAAGTTATCAAAAAATAATACTGAATACAATTCTTTGTGAAAATATTATAATAATTATTCTGGATATATCAAACAAATCCACAAGTACCTTTCCCATCTTTCAAAAATTCATTTTTCCTAATTATGATTTTATGAATCAATGACATATACTTTTTTTATTTTCCTTTATATTTTACATAAAAATCTAATTCCATTTTTTGGTTACTAATGGGGAGAAGTGATTCAACAGCAATTCCTTCTCCTTTTCCCTTTATCTTTTTTTTTTAATTTTCATTTTGAATAAAAAATCAATAGATTTTCGAAAAAAAAAAACAATATTAAAAAAATTGTTGTTAGTCTTTAAAACATTTTAAAGAATTGGAAAAAGTATTAGATTTTTCTATATGTTTTTTTTTTGTGAATTATGGGATAATATAGTTAAATTTTGTTGAGTATTCTCTTTTTTTTGTAAAATCAATAGATTTTATAGATAAAAAAAAGCAAAATAAAAAAAAAACAAATTAAAACTATTTTACAGAAAAATATACACAATAATATTTCACAATAATTTTTCACTCAACAAATTACTTTTATTTTTATTAATAGGTATATTTCCATTTTTTAATTTTAACAAACAAATCTTCAACTTTATCAATTGTTTTTTCACCAGTTTAAAATAAAACTAAAAATCAATAAAATTGAAAAAAAAAATCCATTTCAAATAGTAGCCCAATTTAAAAAAAAAAATCAAAAGAATAAAATGAAAAAAAAAAATTCAAGGTTATTTTTTATTGAATTTAATTAATAGATAAAATTATTAATATTTAAATATTTTAAAATATGTTTATCAAATATAAAAAATAAGTTATACAATTTACGTACAAAATATGTCAGAGGATAAACCTATATGACAATAAGGATATGAAATAAAGTTTATTATACTCAAATCCAAATCAAAAGAAAAAGATAAAGAAAACAAAAAAAAAAAAAATAAAAAACTTATAGAGATAAAGTATCAAAGTAATATCAACAAAAAAAGTTTTTAAAAAATATATTAAACTAAATTTATTTTCTCTCATTCTCATTTTTCATTGAATCTTGATATTTTGAAGATCTTTTTGACCAACCAAATCTATAAAAAATATCTTCGGTTTCTTGTATATATTTGGATTCCATTGTGTCTAGTCTAAATTTCTGTTCTAGTTCATTTAGAATCAAAATACTCTGTGTAGCTTCTTCGCCACGTTTTTTCCATTTTTTGGAATTTCTAGGCAAAAAAATTTGTTGTTTTATAATGAATTCATTATCGTTGATTTCATCCACCGCTCTAAATTTTGACAAAATTTTTTCATTTATTCTTTTATTTTTTTGCAAGTCGTTTGATAAATCTTTTTCTTTGTAGATTTGGTTTTCAACTAAATTAATATCAATAGTATATAACAGATTATTGCGGTCATTTTCATCATAATTGCCACCAAAGCCACCACCACCACCATTATCATCGCCCTGGTTATCATTTTTTTTCTTTTTCTTTTTCTTCTCATTATTATACAAAACATTTAATTCGAATTTAAAAAAATTCTGTGAATTCATTAATACACTACAATTTGACATATAAACATTTTCGATAATATTTTCATTATTCCTTTCAAATTTATAAAGTTTTACCAAGTTATCTGTTTTACCATCAAAAATTATTTTTTTCATTTGAGAAAGGATCAACAAACAAAATCCGCCAATTTTGGAATATAAATAAGATTCACTACCAAAAAATTGTTTCCAAAATTGATTAAATTTTGTCTGTGTTGTTTTGCCTTGGATTAATGAACAAAATGCATTTAAAAATTGTGGAAAGCCTATTTTTTCTTCCAAATCATTACTATTATTATTACTCTGGGTAGTAGTAGTAGTATTGCTTTGATTTTCTAGAGCTGTTTTAATTTGTTTTAAAATCCAATATAATTGTTGATGAAGATAAAAAAAACTATAAAATTCCATCCCAGCAAAAAGAATTTCTCTATTTTGAAGTTTTTTTGATTTTCCATTAACATGGATGTCTTCTATTTTAATTGGTTTCTTATCATCGCTATCTTTATTATTGTAATCATCATTATTCTCACTACCACCATTGGCATCAGATTGGTTTAAATTCTGATCTTTGTTCATATTTTCTAATTTTTTTGAAAATAAGGTTGGTGTTTGTATTAATTCTTTTTTCTCATTTGGTAACTTAAAAAATGTTAACAAAAAATTATCAATAAAAAATTTTAATTTATTAATTATTGGCTGATTATTAAAATAATTCATTTTTTTTTTCAAAATTTCTTCATTTTTATTATTATTATTATTTTCTTCTCCATTTTGTTCTTTTACAATTCTAATATTTCCATCTTTTTGGTTATTTCGTTCTGGTTCAACCATTTCATTGTTCGTTTCTGTTTCCATTTTATTGCTATTGTCTTTCATTTTTTTTTGAATAGATTCCATTTGTTGTGTTTTAAAATGCATATCTAGCATTCCATTTGAGCAAAAACTTGGATTTTGAATTATTATATTTATTATTTTAAATGTATCTTCCAACAATGGAATGTCATCATAAACAAAAGTAATTTCATTCATTAAAAATTCTGCAAATAGTAATTTTTTTTTTAATTTTGTTCTCATTATAGATTTTAATTTCATTCTTTTTTGATTAATGATGTTTTGCAAGCTTTGTAAATGCGCTTCCATTAAAAATTTCTCAATCTTTTTTTTCTTTTGTAAAAGTTCTTCATTTTTCTTTTTTAAGCGTTTTAATATGACCGTTAATGAATTAAAGGGATTCAATTCTAGGCCTTTCAAAATTTCCAAGTAATTTTCTTGATAGAGTATTTTTAAACATTTAATATTTAATTGATCTTTTCCAATTGCAGTTATTTTATTCCTGGTAACGTTAATATTGCTATTGTTATTATTTGATTGTTTGAATAATTCTTTTAGTTGTTCTAATTGGGATATAAATCTTGAATTATTTTCAATATTTATATCAAGATTTATTTTTGTTTCTTCAAGTTTAAAAGCTAACTTTTCTTTCGAAAATCTTATATTCTCTTTACCCCACCTTTTATTTTTTTTTGATAATTGTTGAAAGTTACTTTCAAATTGATTATTATTGTTTTCCCCAAAAAGTTTTGAATTTTTCAATATAGAATTCGTTGTTGAAAACCATTCAAAATTTAATACACTTTTTTCCAATTCATTCATTTCATTTGAAGATCTTTTATACTATAATTTTTAAAAATAATTATTTATTAAAGTAAGAAAAAAAAATTTTGAGAATAAATTAATGGTGATAAAATTAAAAAGATAAATTAAATTTTTTAATTATATTTAGTGGTCATCAGACTAGGGTATTATTCTGTTTTGATCGCTAATTTACAAATCATTTGCAATTTATGAATAAAAAATTTTTAATTTTAAAAATGATTTGAAGAATTGAAATAAAAATCATTATAATAATTAAAGTTAAAACCTTTTATTTCAATTATCACTTTTCATTGAACTCCTTATTATTGAGGTTTTGAAAATATAGGGATTTCTCGTGCATACTAATAATTTTAAATCTTATTACATTTTGTAATTTCTAGTTATTCATTAAAGACTGTTGAATTATTAACAAATTCTGTTCTAAATCATTAATATTAAAATTTTCTCTAAAATTCAAGTACAATAATATAATTAAAAATTTCTCTTTTAATCAAATTGAATATCACATTTATACTATTTACTTCAATTTATCCAAAATTAATTTCCCAAAGTATCATTTAACTAATCTTACTCTTTATAGGTTAGAATTTTTTACCAAAAAAAAAAAAAAAAAACAAAAAAAATCTACAAAGTATTTAAATTCAGTGATACTAAATATTCAACTTTTGAAACATTTAAATCTAAAAATTACCCCCTTCTCCTTTTGTTACGTTAACTTAATATTATTTTTTTTTCCATTTTTTCTCTTTGTGAATTTTCTTTATATTAAGAAGAAGAGTTACAAAGGAAAAAGATTAAGTGACTGACTCGCAAATACTGATATACTGAAACATGAAAATATGAGTAACTTGAAAGTAATTAAATAAAAAGCAAAGGCAAAAAAATATCAAAGTTTAAAAAAATACTAGGTCAAAAAAAAAAAAAAAATTACAGCAATTAAACAACTAATTCCTAAAAGAACTTTCATGATCACCTATCTAACCAAATTAAATTAGCCAAAAGTATTGTTGCTGTGATTTTTGGTGTTTTTAATTTAATGATAGTATTGTTTTTTATTTTCATTTTTTTTGATAATTGCTACTTATAAACCCTTTTTTTAATTTTTAATTTTTCTTTTTTCTTTTTTTCTTGTTTATGTCAATTTTTTGTTTTTCCCTTTCAGTAATAAAAATAATTTGGATGTGCCTTTTTTATAAATAATCGTAGAATCTATGATTGTACACTTCAATTCCTAAAAGAAAATCTTAAGTAAAAAGGCATTTAGAGTTTAATAGTTCTTTATCCAAAAGTAATTTGTAGGCTTAACGGGTTTAACCCCCCATTAAAAGTTATTTAGTATTTACTAAAACCTTGTTATTATTTCCATGGATTAATTACTTGAAAAAATTGATTTTTAATCAAATGAAAAATCATCTGAAATCCTCCTTTAATTTTAAAAATGCTTTTTATTTATTTTTTTCTTCCCAAAGAAATAGGAAGTTTACTTCTCTTAAAATAAAATCAAAAAAACATCTAGAGTTTAATTTCTACTTCTTCCTTAATAATAAAATTTATTTAATAATTACAAAAACATTTGAAAGGCAATTGGAAAAATAACTTTGGTATATTTTTTTTTTGAAACTTAATACATTTTATTTGAGAAAATTTAAGTAAATAAAATTTGAATAAATACAGATAAGAAAGTGATTGTTTCTCAAAAAAGTTTAGTTTAGTACTGTATTTAATGTGGAAAGATTTTGGGAAAACTTTATGTTATTAGGCAAAGTTGGATTATTTTCTGTTCTTTTTCGTTTTTGGAATTCTAATTAGGTGAATAAGATGTATTTGACTATCAAATTCGACTGTAGAAATGTTATTAAAAGTTATTTTAGAACACTTTAAATAATTTTTTGGGAAGTTTTAAATCTCATAAAATCCAAAAGAAGGCCCGTCCCAACTGTTAATCTCTTTGAACACATAATTTGGTTCAAAGAAACAAATTATTAATTCAAATAGAGTTCAAAAAAAAAAAGTACATCATTCAATCACTACTGTTTACAAACCGAATAAATTCCATTTCTTTTATGAAAAAAAAATGTCTAAATCCAAACATGATTTTTGGTTTTTGTTTCAAAAGAAATCAATATCATTTTTAGAAAAAAAAAATAAATTGTTTGGTTTCTTTTTTTTTCAAAAAAAGAGAAGAAATCAATAATAAAAAAATTCAAAAGGGTAAAAAAAACAAATCTACAAATATAAAAAAAAATATATATATAAAAAAAAATTTTTTTACAACGTTGCAGCCAAGAAATTATAGAGGAATGTTCAAAACCATCCATTGTTAAGAATACCAACAGGTGCATGTAGGTTTTTATGTCTGAGTGTTTTTGGAAATTGGCTGACAAACGGAGAAATCAAGTTGAAAAAAGATCTCATTGAAAAGTTGGAAGATCTAGTTTGTCTCTTTAAAATTTATTAAAAGTTTTGTCTCTCGTGATAAAAATGTAAAATTTAACCCCAATGTTTTTGTTAATTTCATTGGGAGAAAAAGATCCTTTGAAGTATAATTTCTTCAAAGTATCATTGAAAAATAACAAATTATTTTTTTTTTTTTTGTTTTTGTTTGTATTTTTGTTCTGTAAAGTTAGATCCTGAGCTGAAAAAATAAATAAAAACTCATATTGTTACATTTTTTCAACAGTCTCCTTGTTATATTTTCTCGTTCTGGGTCTCCTCCCAGACTCAAAATAATGATATTGTTCTAGTGCAAAGATGGTATCCATCATCGTTCTTCGAAGAAATTCACAATATCATCTTATATCTCTTCGAACAATATCATATTTTTTCGTTCTTCCATGCCAAACCCGTCACAAAACAAGGTTATTGCTTCCAAACCAAACCAATAAACACTGGTATCGTTTAGGATTTCAAATTTTAAAAGTAAAATATTTTGATCTTAAAAATGTAAACTTTGTTAATGGTTTTTTCTTTTTATAAAATGGATGATCGAAATCGGATTTGAGAAATCATATAAACAAAAATTATATTGAATTAGCATGATGAAATCCTTTGTGAAAACGATAGTATATTTGGATATAAAATTAATGGTTATTGATAAACTCCTTAATTAAAATTAATGTTACATACCATTCCTGAAAAGCCTTGTAAATTTTGGCCAAAAATACTTTCCCCACAATTTTAAAAACATATCGCCACCCGTCAAGTATCAAATCCAAAAAACTTGTTGATAAAAAAGTACAAAGAAAAAATGAAAATATAATAATGTTTTTTTCAAGTTTCTTTATTTAAATAAATTGATTTTTCAGAAAACAAACGAGGATAAAGCAGTCCTTATGATAATAGCTTTTAATATTTGTCACACAACCAATATAAATCACATTCTAATATTTTGGGCACACCCAAAATCAAAAATATACTAAAAAAATCCCATTTTATTATATTTCTCCAAACTTAATATTAAAGCACGTTTAAATGACCCAGTATTAAAGTTTTTACATGTTATCATTTTGATTCAAATAAAAGAAATAAATATAAAACGAAAAAATCAAAATTGATGTGTCCAATATGATGGAACAAGCAGAAAAAAAAAATGTATTGGTAAATTTGTTGACATTTCACTAACAATTGTTGATTCGATCAAATGATAAGATACCATCAACTAATTGTATGTGAATTTTCTATTTCGCAAACTCAATATTATAATCCAAAAGCAACCATTGGGGAAAAAAATTACAGATCTAAGGAAACAGATTACTTTACTGGAAAAAAAGGAAATGAAAACAAAACCAAAAAAGACAAAAAATGAAATTTTTGTAATTTCAAAATTATTTCCAAATTAAATGTAAAGTGTAGTATTGTTATTCTTTCACTGTTTAAACCATTTCCAAATTTTTGAAATTGAGTTTATTACCAGAATTTCTTTTTTTTTAACTTCAACAATAAAAGAAATATCTTGTTGGACTATTTCAAGTCAAGATTTTTTTACTATTAACACCATTTACCTTTACATGACTTGCACCTATCGCTAATTTAAACAAACAAAAAAAAAAAACAGCATTGTCAATTGGTTTTGTAACTATAGATCCGTAAACCATCTTTGTATTAGGAATTTACATTTTAAGGGGATAATACACAATACATACTTCCAAAAAAAAATTCAAATGTTTAAAAAGATAAGCAATCACACCTCGGTCTATCATTCAACAAATCCACACTGGTTGTGGTTGTATAACCAAGAGTTTTATTTTTTTTTTTTTTGTTTTTTAGGATTTCTTCATGTTTGTTTATCTTTCCAATAGAGTTTTTTTCTCATTACATTCGTAATTTATTTTTTTTTTGATTTTTAATTAATTTTTGGATTTTAGAAAAGCAAAAAAAAACAAAAAAAATAATTACCTCCAAAACATTCAAAAAATGTTGAATTTTACAATTTTTATTAGAATTGTTTGACAAGATAAACCTCTTTAGATTTAAGAACAAAGAGTAAAAAATTCAAACATTACACAAAGATATTTTAGCAAATTTTTTGGGAAAACATTAAATCTGAAAAAGTAGATTGAAATTTTCTTGATTAATTCATAAATGGAAGAAGAAAGTAAAAAAAAAAAAAAGTGCGATAAAGACTATTTCGAACAATTAGATTTGTTTTTAAACCTCAAAAAAAAGAAAATATTGAAAAAATTTCATCAATTGTTCTTCAGGTAAATTTTGTGATAAAAACTTATTAAATTTTTTAGAAAATTAAATTTATTTGTTCGTTATTTTCAAAATCATTAAAAGGCCATTAGATTAGAAAAATATTCCTAATCCATTATGATTTTAAAATATTATTTAGTTTTTCAATTTTGTTTAAAATTATGTAAATAGGATTTTACTTTTTTCTGTGATTTCTGTTATTTCTGTGATTTTCAAAAATATGAAATATAAGAAATCATAGAAACCAATTTTTCAGGATAAGAAATTTCAAACTTTCAACCATACTCAATAAAGGCCTAACCCCTTAGAAATTAATTTAATTTTCAATCAGAATCTAAATCATGAAAAATAATTTCTTAAAAAAAAAGTAAGTGAATTATCAAAAACAAAATATAATTAAAATAAATAAAAATAAAAAAAATATTATTTACTTGATTTGGTAATTTGCAGTAAGATGGCGAGCATTTTTCTAAACTTTGTTTATCAATCTCCTCCATTGGTATTAGAACACCATCTTGCCATTGTTCAAAGGATAAATCTCCATAGAATAATAACTGTTTAAATTTTTCCAAATAAATTGAGGAATTATTTTTAGTGTTGTTTTCAAAATTATTAACATTTTGAAAACAAGTAAGTATTGGTGTTACTAAATCAATTAATTCGGATTTTTGTAATTTCTGATTTAAATATAAATTAATTGATTTTAAAAAATCAAAAAAATCTTTTTCATTTAACTTTTCTTTTAGTTCTAGAAAAAATTCTTTTTTTTTATATATAACATTTCGAATTGCCTTTTTGTTATCCATTACAGTTTGATTTTCAGCTATTAAATCGATCTTCTTCTTCTTATTTATTTGGCTTTCTTCTTCTTTCATTTTCTTCTTTGAAAAATTATTTTCATCAGATCTTTCCTGTTGTTTATTAGTATTAGTATGTTTATTGATTATATCAACCAAATGCTTTTGTATGTAATTTTGGCTTGTACCTAAATTTTGGTTTTTTTGATTAAGTTGTGGTGTTTCATCTTCAAATATATCTTCGTCTTCGTTCTGATTTTCTTGTTTAATATAACTTTTTAGGCGATTTTTTCCTGAACTTCGTCTTGAACTCCGCCTCGGTGCAAAATAATCACCTTGATTAAAAGTATAATTATTTGAGATTACTGCCTCTCTATTTTTGTTCATTTCATTTTTCGTTCTTTTTCGTGGATTGTTATCATTTAATTCAAAATTATCATCGCCATTGTAGTCATCTTGGCCTTTGTTATTATCATTTTTATTGCTGATAGATTCCTTAAAATTATAATTATTTTGTCTCTTTTTTTTTTGTTGTTGTACGATTTGTTCTTTCTGTTGTTGGTTTTGTTGATCCAATTGTTGTTGCTGCCGGAGTTGTTGTTGCTGCTGCTGCTGCTGCTGGAGTTGTAGAAATTGCTGTTTCCGTTCCAACTGCTGTTGTAATAAAAATTGTTGTTTTTGTTGTTCTATTAATTGTTGTTGTTTTAATAGTTGCTGTTGTTGTTGTTGTTCTAACTGTTGTTGATTATTAAATTGCTGCTGCTGTTCTTGTTGAAAATTATTATTATTAGATTGTGTTGTTTCTGATCTAGACTCGTGCACCATATTAAGTGATGGTAAAAAGGCACCAAACTCATTTATTAAATCTTCTTCACCAGCAAATAATTTTTTCACTTGTTTAAAAACTTCATCGATAGTAATTAATTCTTGTTGGTAATGTTGTAGGATATCTAAAAATGATCGATAAATAACTGAATTACTTTGGAACCTAGTTTTAATTTTATTAACATAACTAATGGCTGTGTCTAATTCTTCGACTTTTTGATAAATATCGGATTCCTGTACTTTATATTCCTGGGGCAAAAATTGATTAAATTTTAAAATTAAATCTTTATGGTTTTTAAATAACTGAGTAACTCTGGAAATTACTTCTGGTGT
Organism: Anaeramoeba flamelloides; assembly: GCA_027625915.1. NCBI lineage: Eukaryota > Anaeramoebidae > Anaeramoeba > Anaeramoeba flamelloides. The sequence goes on from JANTQA010000008.1 coordinate 4,116,855, forward strand.
GTCGATAGTTTGATCTTTAAATTCCTTCATTATTGTTAAAAATTTTTCATATACTTGTGGGTTTTTTGAAAATTTTTGTCTTACTTCGTCCAAATATAATAGCGCATCATCAACAGACATATTTCCAATTTGATCTTGTTGGGAGTTCGTAGGCATTTCTGTTTGAATTTGATTTGAAGTAAGTGGGTTTTGTTGTTGCTGATGTCCTTGATTTGATTCCAAATGTATTTGTTCATGTTCAAATTGCTGCTGTTCTAATTGTTGTTGCTGCAATTGTTGCTGCTTTTGTTCAAATTGTTGCTGAAGTAATAATTGTTGTCGTTCTTCAATTTGTTGTTGCTGCTTCTGTTCTAAATGTTGTTGGTTATTAAATTGCTGCTGTTGTTGTTGTTGCATTACATGATTTTGTTTTTGCTTTTCAACCATTGCTTCTTCTTTGTTGCTAGTGATGTTTGGATTTTGTAAGCCAGTATTTGGAATTCCCATTCCTCCGTTCATCGGCATCCCCCCACCAAAATTCATTCTTAAATGCATAGGCATGTGCATATTCATGCCCAAAGGAATGGGCATCCCCATCACGGGCATTGGCATTGGCACCCCCATAGGAATTCCCATTGGCATTGCAATCGGCATCCTCATTGGCATTCCCATTCTCGTCCCCATGTTAGTTTGAGTTCCAAAATTTCTTCCATAAGGATCCATCATTCCATTCATTCCGTTCATTCCTATATAATCCCGGCCCACTTGGGGCTGTTGTTGTTCTTTTAGACTTTCTTGTACATTTCTTGTTTCGGTATTAGTCTTTGGTTGGAGTTGTCGTTGTCGTTGTCGATCGGAAAGTTGCGACTGTGTTTGTGCCTTTTGCTGTTGGAATTGTTGGTAGAGGGTTTGTAAAGAATTTAAATATTGTTGCTGCTGCTGTTGCCGTTGCTTTAAGAGTTGGCTTACGTATTGCTCTTGTGGATCCATTGCTTGTTTTTTTTCATTTTGTTCTTTTTGTTCTTCGTGCTCTTTTTGCTTCATGGATGTTGTTGTGGTTGTTTGTTGTTGTTGGTTTTTTTGTTGCTCCAATTTCTGTTGTTGAAGCTTTTGCTGCTGTAAATGGAATTGATATTGTTGCTGCTGTTGTTGTTGTTGTTGGTAATATTGTAATTGCAAATAGGCTTGCCTTTGTTGTTCAATGTACATTTGGTGTTGGAATAAAAGGTTATGATCCTTTTCATCCATTTGAGCCATTTGGCCTCGTTGGTCCATCTTTCCCGTTTGGACGACTTGGCCCATTTGGCTGGCTAAATTTGGTTGAAATGTAAATTGTTGTTGTGGCAGTAGCTTTGGTTGTTGTTCTGTTGGTACCGTTTGCTGTTGAAGTTGTTGTTGTCCTTGATTTAGCTGCCTGTTGTCCATATTGGCGTTATCTATAGGAAGGCTTGTGCTTGTGTTTTGGTTCGTGCCCATACCCCCAAAGTTTGTCCCAAATGATGTAGGGAACGGACCCATGCCTCCTGTTCTTGTCTGTTGGTACATTTGCATGGGCTGTAAGTTTTGGAAATTTCCACTTGATCGCGTCATATGTGTAAGTTGATCATAATTTTCTCCTCCTGTAACAAGGCCCTTTGTCAAGTTTGCCACTCTAGGATCGTTCGTCATTGTGGAATTATGGTTTGTGTGTATTGGAATTTATATTGATTTTTCAAGTTGCAATTTTATTTCGAGAAAAGGAAAAGACAAAGATTTGTGATAAAGATTCTTCTTTATGAAACAATTAATCTCTCTTTTTTGTTATTTTTTTTGTTTATTTTATGGATAAGAGGAAAAAGATATGGTTAAAAAATAGTTTATTTATTCAGCCAATTACAAAGTAAAAAAAAATGAGAAATTTGTGGTTTCATTGTTTAAAGAGCAAATTTGATTTCTTGGGTTTTCATTCTATACTGCCATTTTTTCAAAGAAGAGAAAAATTTTTTACAAAAAGTAATTCAATCATTTTATTTTTTAATTTGACAAACAAAATTCACCTTTTGATAAAAAGTTAAGAAACCACTCTTTTGACTTATTTTTTCAAAAATCTGCTTTTTTTTAAAAATTTCAGTTTGGAAGACTAAATCAACATTTTAAACTTTATTTTGTTTAATTTTTTTTGCTTTTTTGTAAATGAGATCAAACTGTTTTGACTTTTTTTGTAAGTTTTCATATTCTTTTCAGTGTTGGTTTTATTTTTTTTCTCTTATTTCAATCAGAAGCAAAATTTAATTAATTTTGTCAACTGTTTTGAGAAAAATACTTGACGAATTATTAAATCTGATTTTATAATTCAGAAATTGACGGGTGGATCATTTTCAAAGATTCTTATCAAATTGATTTTTTATTTTCTCAATTGTCAAGTTATTTATTTTTGCTAAAAAAAATTTGGATAATTTTATGGTTTTTCAGAAAACCGTAGAATTGTAATTACACTTTTAGTAAGACAAATTTTGATCACCAGAATATATTTTTAACAAAAAGGGTAACTAAAAATTAATTCGAAAATTTTTATAATTGAGTAAAATCGTATCTTTTGATAAATGTTTTGAGATCTTTAGAATAAATTATTTTTTTTTAAACCATTTTTAAAAAAAAAAAATTTATAAAAGTGATCAAATAAAGTATTAATTTTAATTTGTTTTTAAATTAATAGATGAAAAAGAATTGATAAAATGAAAGGTTTCCAGGGATTAAAATGAAGAACTATCAAATCTACCATAATTTTTTCTTAATTTACGATAATATTCTCATGTTTTCGAAATATTTACATTTTGACAAAGCAAAGAAATATTTTTTACAATTTAACACTAAAACAACTGATCAACACAAAGAACATCTATTTTTCATGAATTGTTTCAGTAACCGAATACCTTTACCATCATTATCGAGTGTAAACTTTTAATAAATTGTAAAAAAAAATTAAAAATTTACGTTTTTACTATTTTGTTAAATACAGATCATAATTTATCTGTAAGCACGATTTTTTTAATTCCTATACTTTTGAAAAATCAAATTGTCTGTTATTTTCATTATTGGTTTACAACTTCCTGATAATAATTGAATTAAAATTTTTTACATGATGGAAAAAAGAAAATTTGGCAAATATCTCGTTTACTAAAAAAGTAGAGAAAAATTTTTTATTTGGAAAAACTTACTTTTTTTTTCCATAAATGGTTGGACATATTTTTCAATTAACAATATTTCATTGTTCTGACTGAAAAAAATCCAAGTTGGATCGAATTTTTGGACACAATTATTTATTTAATAAGAATAATAAATAAAATATTTGATTTTCTTGACATGTTTATTGGCTATTTTTGAGAAAATAAAATTCGCAAAAAGATGATAGTATTTTCGTAGTCTGGGAGAAAACTGTCAAATACAAGCAATGTTAGTAAACTTAATTTTTTTTTTAAAATAAATAAATATTAATTTGTATTTGTATTTATAAAACTAATCAGGTTTAAAGAATTGGATAATACGTTTCGTTTTTTCAATGTTCTTCATTGGATGGTTTTTTACATTTAAATGGGTCAAAATTTCAAGAAATCTTCAGTTTTACAATTCGTATAAATTCTTTCTCTAGGTATTAGTCGTTTACCCCAAAATGAGAATATAAAAGTGTCCAAACAAAGAAATAGAGAGACCAAAGTGTACATTCTATACATTTTAAAGGTTCTTTTGGTTAAAAAAGAATATGGAAGTGAAACTTTTTTCTTATTTTTTTGCAAAAATGGGTGTATGATAGTAAAAAAAATAAAAATATTTGTCAGATTTCCATTTCTATTGGGTTTTGAGAAAACACTTAAAAAATTGATACTATACCTTTGGACTTCAAAACTAATACTTAAATATTTTACATTTTCCCTTTTTACAAATGAAATAATTATAAATAATCTTCAAAATAAGGATAAACAGTGTGGAAAAAAAGCGAAACAAGTAAAAAAAGTGAAACACGGTTTTTAATTGTGAACATGAACATTACTGAGAATGAAAAGTAAGATCAATTAAAAAAAGAAGAAATAAATAAATAAAGACAAAATGAAGTATTCAACACAACAAAAGTTTTTACAAATACTACTTTTGGTATGGGCTTTTCTTTGATTGATCAATTATCAAAAATTTGTTCAAAAAATTAACTATTTTTGGGATCTCCAAAACTACACCCTGAATTTCAATAAATAAAGTAGATATAAATTGTATCTGTTTTTTTGATTGAAAATAATATAATGGATTATTTTTAAAAGTTAATTGGTTTCTTCTTTTTATTGATTTTACTTTTCATTTTTAGTAATGTTAGTAATGAAAAAAGGTGTTGAACTTTTTTTCCAAAACGATATATTATTTCTAACCACATTTAGAAAATATTTGAAAAGTGTCGAAAACTCAGCAATATTGGAAGAATAATTACATACCAAATATAAAAATTGCGAAATATTTAAATATCCCAACATAGAAATTTTTATCAAATACATTGAATAGAGCGCACTAAAAAAATACAAACTTGGACATCAATCCAAAATAAATCAAAATTGAGTTTTTCACTAAAAAAATTCTATTTTTTAATTTATAATTATGAAATAAAAAATCAATAAATCCTATCTGATTATTGCCCAAAAAAAAAAAAAAAAAAACAATAGATAACCGTGATAGCCAACTAACATAATTTTTAATTATAATTTGTAATTGTAAAAATACTAAATAGAAGCTTTTATAAAAATAAATTAGTTTTATAAATTTTGCCTTTTAATTACCCCAATACTAAAAATAAAAAAAAAACCACCTAGTATCAATTTGCTTATATCCCCTTGAATTAACATTTCGTATTCTCTAAAATAAATTCTATGCTTGGAAAATAAAAAAGCTGAGATTAAATTTTACATTTTTATGTGTTATTGTTGGATACAACCCGCTTTGGCAGTGTTAATTTGACACAGTTTGTCCACTTACCAAACCCTTCAACCAATAAAATACACCATGAATTTGATATTTATATCATAAATACATTCAAATGATTAAAAACCGACTGTTTTAATTCAGCCAAAATAAATGTATTTTGGAAAATAATGTGTAATATCTGACTTGTAGTGAAAAAACAAAAAATTGATCAAAACTCTAATTTAAAATGATTAAATTACCTAAATTCAATTTTTTTGAAAAATCAAATCTTATTTATTCAATTCCAGAGAAAATAACCAATTAGAAACATCTACTATTTGGAATATTAACAATTGTTTATAAATTACAATACCAAAAAAAACAAAAAAAAAAAAAAATAAAGAATTACCAATACTACAAATTTGATTTTTAAGGTACCAACTTTCAAGAAAATCGAAAACAGCCAAAAAATCACAAATTTCAACACAATATTTACAATTGTTTGCAAAAAAATTATATTACTAGAAATGGAATTGTGTACTTAATTTGTGAATTTTTATATACCTTAAATTTAGTTCAAAGTTTACACATTAAAAGTGGAATCTACCTTTCTCATAAATCTAGATTGTGTTTAAATTTTTGGAACGAGATAACAGAAAAATACATTTTTGTATTTGTTTAAATTCTATTAATAGTTATTGATCCATCAAATAGGTAGATTTCAACAACTTATTCTATTGGGTTTATGTGTTTTCAATAATCCAACTTCAAAGTCCGAGCCCCAGTATAAAAACAAAAAAACGGATTTTTTTGTCATTTTTTTTTAAATTATCTTTCTTGAATATCCAAAAGCAATAGTTTTAAACCAAGTATTCAATTAGGCGTGAATAGTAATTATTTTTACATTTCAGGTAACTTTTTGTTCATTGTTCTTTTGGAAAAGGAGATTGAAAAAAAAAAAAATGTCAAAAAATTAACATTTTTTCTTTTATATCTACTAGGCAAACTTATATTAACTGTTGAAAAAAAATTCAATCAAACGAAACAAGTTACACAATTTTAAAGATAAAATGAGAAGAAAAAACTTAAAAGATGAAAAAATACCTGCTATATTTTTTAAAAATCAAAATTATTTCCAATTTGAATGAAATTGTATTATTGTGATTGTTTGAACTGTTTTAACTCTGTGAAAAATTTTGAATTTAGTTTTTGTTAAATTTTTTTTTTACATTCAACTTGTCACAAGGAAGGCGTTTTGTCATTACGGCCAAAGATTACCAACATTAACAAGAAGAGCAATTTTCCAGAATTTAAATGTAATTATTTAGAATTCAAATATTGTCTTTTTTATTTTTTTATTTTTTATTACAGTCAGTTCCACTTTTAAGGCACAAATTTCAACGGAATTTAAAGCACAAAAAAAAACTCAAATTAAGGCACATTTTTTGGATTCTATTAAAATAAATTGTAAAAAAAAAATTACAAATTTTGTGCCTTAATTTGATATTTTTTTGTGCCTTAAATTTCGTTGAAAGTTTGTGCCTTAAAAGTGGAACTGACGGTATTGAATAGAGGATATATCGCAAGAAAGTCCTATTTTTGTATTTTTTTTCATGAATTCAAAAGAATTGAGTAAACTATTAGATTTTTATCTATTCTTTTGAATTCTGGAAAACCCCCGTTAGGGTTTTTTCATTTGAGAAATTAGAAGAAACTTAATTAAATATTCTTTCTATTCTTTTTTATACAGTAAAACCTAGTCACTGCACAACACTCTTCAACACTTCCTCAAAACCAAAAGTTGTATTTGGATTTTTTATCCTATATTTAAAGTTATAGAGATTATGACTCATAGAATAGATTTTCTTTAAAAAATGAAAAGAAAAATTATTTATTTCTAAAAAATTACTAAAAAAAAAAAAAAAAGAAAATAGTAAATGAGAGTAAAAAATAATAAAAAAAAGTAAATAATTCGTTGATAAGTTTTTTTTTTTGCAGAAATCAAGTGTTGAAAGGGTTAAATATTGGGATTTTTAAAATATTTTCTTAGTTAAAAAATGGAGAACAAATTAATTTAAGAATAATAATTTAATCACTGTTCAATTTTTTTTACAAATATAGAGATCACCGACACTAAAATTATCCACTTTAATTTTCTTGACGATTTCTCAGCATTCTATCCCAAACGGGACTTTTTTTTTTTTTTCAAATAATTAAAAAAATAATCAATTATCAAAAATTTTGAAAAAATCTGGATTTTGTTTAGATTTTTGTTCTTTAACTAACCAATATCAAAAAGTATTAAAAGAAAAATAATTAAAGTTCCCATTGTATGAAAAAAATGTGGGAACAGGTAATTTTATAAAAATTAGCAGTGTTCGCCCTTAAAATAGTCATTTAAACACTTTATTAACTCATTAAAAATTTTGAAGAGGATTCTTCGTGTTTTTATAAAGGAAAATATGAAGTCGATCTTTTTTTTTTTTTAAATGTTGTAAATTACAACTTTGTTTCATTAAATAATAGATTGTATGTAAATTTAGGTAAAATTGTAAAATGCAAAATATATATGAATTGATCTGGAATATATTGTTGCGTGTTGTATAGGTGGTGTTGTCGTACAAAACCATTCAATTATAGATTCTGTAGGAAAGAAACAAATATCAAGAAGTTATAAAAAATTAAAAATTATTAGCTTTTAAAAGTTAAAATTGTATACTTTATAAAAAAAATAATTCTATTTTAATTATGTAGAATAATAAATATTATATTTTTAAGACCTTTTTAACAGAATTATTTAATTCTGTTATATATTGAAATTTTTAATTTTTTAAAGAGAAATAATAAATAAAAATTAAAAGTATTTTTTATCTATTCTTTATTATGTCGGAGAACTCAAATAATTTTTTTAATTAAGCTTAATTATTTTTTTTTCTTTTCTTTTTGTTTTTTTTTTTAATATTCTCAGTTTTGATAAGTTCTAATTTAAATTTTTACTTTTATTTTAACATTTTTAAATTGACTGGTAAATATACACTTTTAAAAAAAGACTTTTAATAAAAATAAAAATTGTACATTTACAATCAGTATCACTCTAAAGGTAAAAACTTTGAAAAACATTAAGGTATAAAAAAAAATCCCTAATGAATTTTTAGAAATTCTTTTCATAGTAAAATAATTTTACAGATCAATAATTACGAAAAAGTATAACTTAATTCGAGAATTTTTAATTACATAAATTTTGGAAAAATTATTATCTTAAAAGTAGTAAAAATTATCATAATGATAATTTTAAAAGTAAAATACTATTTTGAATAAAGAAAATTTTCTGTCTACTTATTTTCAATGAATTATCTATCTTCCCCTATTTTTTAGGCAACATCAAATAAAAGTAAAATTATGTATAGATTTATTGAATTGAATTCAATCATTTTTTTTTTACATTTTTTATTTTATTTTACTTATATTAAACTCAATATATAAACTCTTTTTTTTTTCAATCACTTTTAAATTTTAAAAATAAAAATTTAAATAAAAGATCCAAATATCAACTGTTACAAATTAAAAACTCACTAAAAAATTATATAAAAAAATCTTATTTATTAAAATTTGTTGACTTAATTGCTTTGATAACCCACAAAGAACCCTCTTTTAATTAAAAGACAAAGAAAAGCTTAAAATTTTCAAAAAATGAATATTTTTTTCGAAAAATCGGTAAAAAACGACAATATTTAAACACTGAAAAAAGTCTTTTTTGGTTTTTAAAAAAGAGATAAAAAATACATTTTTATCGAATAAATACAACCCTCATAAAATCAAAATAATTGATGTTTTTTCTGTTACTATTACATTCTGAAATCTAAAATTTGAAAAACTCAGGTTTCAGTACATTATCAAAAATTTTTCAAAAACATTTCAACTTTTACCCGTAAATTCTTGGAATTAAAAGATAGAAAAAATAGGTACTTTTTAAATATCTAAATAACAATAGTTAAATTCTGATTTATTATTATTATGGTTTCTATTTTGTGATTTGGAAAGATGGTTATTTGAAAAATCTAAAACCTCAAAATACTTAAGGTGAGACTTGATAAAAATTTATTAATTTTATAGACTGTAATATTTACAACAACTTTGATAGATCAATAAGAACCATTACAAACTTGTATAATTCGCTTTTAATAATGATATTCTTAAAATGTAGACAAATCTCTTATCAAAAGAACTCGTACATTATTCTTTCAACTTGTAACAAATATTTTCAAGATACAGAATCGTTTTTAAAGTTGGTCTCTTGAATGGAAAAAAAATGCAGTTTAAAGATCATTACGGAGACCGAAATTTCTTCACAAGATATTTCTCTGTCATTTTTTTGATAAACCCTTTAATGTCAAGTTTCGAAAAAAAAAAACAAGAAAGACTTCTTGTAATTTCATGGATAAGGAATGTAACAAATCAAAAAATACCAACCAAGCCTAGTAAAGATCAATTGGTAAATATGTGCTGTAAAATTATCAGTATTATTCAACATGTGGAAAAAGTCAATTATTCCGAGTAAGTTTCTTAATTCACCAACAAAATTGTGATCGTATTTTCTTTCTTTTCAAGTTTTACCAAATTGACTGATCTAAATCAAAAGTCTATTCAAGAAAGCAAATTAAATCTATCTGTATTCAATAATCAAAAAAAAAAACAGTTGATTTTTCTTTGTTGGCTTCGTGGGCTAGTTTACTTTGTTTTTTTACAAAATTTTTTATTGCACCCCAATCTCTTTGTGTTGTATTCTTGAATTTTCTAAAAGTGACCTACTGAAAAACTCAAGCCTACGACCATTTTAAAAAACAATCTGAAACTAGTGTTCATAAACTGTTAATTCAAAAGAGTTTGAAGTCCACAATATAACTATTTGTTTAAACACTTTTTTCAAATAACAAAAACGAAACAAAAAGAGGAATGAAAAAAGAAAAAGAGAAATCTTTCTTTTTGCAATTGTTTTTTACTAAGCATAAAATCCCAAACAACAAATTTTCTTTTAAAAAACTTAATTGACAATTGATCTTGGGATAATTGTTGTTGATGAAAATTAAGTTCTTCTGTTTTTTTTTCATGGCATGCCCAGAAAAATGAAACAGGATCAAGGAAATAATATCATTGAACTGTAAGTTAAACATACTGAAAGAATAAAAAGTGTGTAATAAACCGAAAATAGCTGGCGAAAATTGATATTCTTTCAACACTATTAAGCAATCATTTTAAAAGGATCATTTTTTATATTTTTAAGGGGATCCTGTAATGAATTTCAAATCTACAATCAAAATTTAAGGCTTCCAATCCCTGAATAATGAAAAAAGATTATCTTCCGTTGAGTGTGATTACATCTGATTTTGGTTCTTAGCTGATTAATACTCGACTTATTATGAATTTTAATAGAGGTTAAAAATGAATTTATTTTTCTTGATCTTTTTGGAAATCGGAATCAAGAGTGTAAGATTAATAAATTTGGAAATAATTCATAAAAAAAGGTGATTTGTGGGTTGTGAAACGAACTTTTTATTTCGGTTTGGTTTTATTTGGAGCTTTTTAAATATTTTTTTTTTGAGGTAATTGAGTAAAAGGGAAATAAATATTTTAATTTACAATCCAAAAATCTAAATTTTTTTTAATAAATATCTAACCTAACTATATAGTAAGACTCTTCGGTTTGGATTTCGGAAAAATTAAAAATAAATTTCATTTTTTAACAAACAAATAAAATTCATAACAAGTCCAAGTATGATCAGCTAAGAACCAAAATAACAAGTCTTCACTCCTAATAGAAGATAACCCTTTTTTCATTATCCAGGAACCTTGATCCGTAATAAGATATGGATTTTTTTACATGTATAAATAGATTATTTGAAAAGTAAACCAGATTATAACCGTTTTAAATAAATGAGTCAGATAAGTTTTTAAAAGTCTAACTCAGATTGCTTAAAAGAGTAAGTCAAACTGTTTGTCAACACTTTTGAAAACTCTTATTCCTCACTTTTTGTAAATGGTTGTAATTTCAAAATTCAAATTTTTTCTTAATAATACAAAGTTTTTTTTTTTTGATAATTTGTTACTATTTCATTTCAGATAAAACAGTAGTATTGTGGTGTTCCAAATATTTTTGATTCTTTTAATAGCATGATACTAACTCTAGAAATTTCTTCAAATTATTTTTATCAACTTTCATTTCAAAAAATCAAAATTTTTTTTTAAACATCACATTCACGTATTAATATGATCTTACTTTTGATAATCCTGGGAAAATTTTATCTTAAATTTAAAACGTTCCTTTGAAGAAATAACTTGTTTCACCGGAGCTAAATAAATAATATATTCAAAATAAAAGTTCATATAAGTTTTTCGATTTGAGAAAATGTTGACATGGAAAAAAATAAACATAAACAATAAAAAATGAAAATTTTATTTCTTATTTTTTAAAAATAAACTAAAATTCAAAATTTCTCATACAATTAAAACAGTCCAAACAATCACAATAAAATTTCATTCAAATTGGTAATAATTTTCATTTTTGAAAAATATGAAAATCATTTTTTTCATCTTTTCATTTTTTGTTTTCATTTTATTTTTTGAATTATGTAATTTGTTTCGTTCGATCGAAATATTTTTTTCAACTATTGATATTATTTTAAAGTTGAGTTGTTCAAAATATAAGAACTTAAATAAAATTAGTTGATGATATCTAATTATTTGATCGATCAATAATCCTAATAGAATTTTTACAAATTTAGAAATATATTTTTTTTGTTTTGCTCTCTCCAAAATTTTTAACACACCGATAATTTATTAGTATTGATAATTATTTGTTTTTGTGTTTTGTGATTATTGTAATTTATAAACAATTATTAACATTACAATTAGTGGATGGTTCTAATTTGGTATTTCTTCGAGAATTGATTAAATAAAATTTTTTTTTTTTCAAAAATTGAATTTTGGTTTAATAAAAAATTTTGAATTGGAGTTGATATTTTTTTCAAAATTATTTTTTAAATGATGGTTTTTTTGGTTTTAAAAACAAAAATTAAAATTTTCAATTCTGTCATCGAATATGTCATTAAGAATACATTTTTTCACATTTTTCTTTTATTCTTTTTTTCTATTTTTCATTTTTTTTTTAAAGTTTTTTTTTATTTCAAGATCTATGAGCACTTGGCTAAAAACATTTTATTCTAAAGTTACTGAAACAGTGAAAATGGTTTGTAAAAAAATCATATTGGTTTCTATTGGAATTTTATTTGATTCTTCAATTGAAGATCAAAATGAAATATGTTGTATTTCTCGATTTTCTTCCCCTAAGAATTATATTTTTTCAATTTTTAAGAAAATCTATTGATTTATTTTGATTTTATTTCATAAACATACCAACTATTCATGTTGTATATTATTTTACTTATTTTTTATTTTTTCTTTAAAGGTTAATTATAAAAAATAATTGATATTTGGAAAAAAAATTTTGGCTTCTTTGATAGTAATAAAGTTTATTTTAAAACTTTTTCATCAAATTACTCTAAAAAATCCCTTAGAAATATTATTGAACAAAAAGTTATTGAATTATTTTACAAAATACCACTATTACAAATTAACAATTTTTTGAATTTTTTTTTTATTATTCCTTTTCCAAATCAAAAAATAGAAACTCGAAATAATAGTATACTAGTTTTTAAAAATTACTATTTAGAACTCTCTAAAAGTAACCATTCTTTAAATTTTTTAAATTTCAAGATTTAACTCAATAATCATCAACATAAAAATCCAAAGATTGATTACACAAAGTTTCCTTTTCTCTGAAACTATTTGCATTTTAAATATATTTCCAATATGTCTGAAATAATTTGTCAAGCAGATCTATTGGTTAATTATTTAATTTTTTTTATAAAAAAAACAAATTTTTTAGAACAAAATACATTTTAAGACAAATTCAAGAAAGATATTTTGAAACTTTTAAGTCTTGAAAATTGATATTTCATCCTTTAAATTTGTCACAAAATGCAGATTTTTTTCAAAAATTGTTGAAATATTTTCACTAACACAAACATCATTTTTAATTGATGAGATCATCTTTTAATCCTATTTTTTAATAATCAAAATTTTTATAGACATTTGAACCATGGTAGAACTAATATATTTTTTGTTCAATAACAACATACTTTAATTCTAGACTTCTCTGTGATAGATACTAATCCATTAACATAAAATTAATGCTAAAAACAAAAATGAAAATTTTATTCTAAAACATCTTAAATGAAAGTAAAAAAAAAAATCAATTTTTATAACTACTGATTGAATAGTTCAATTTTGTATTTTTTTACAAAAAATATGGTGATAAATAAAAAGGGGGGAATTGTTTTGAATGTTAATTTTTAAAAAAAAAACACAATAGAATCTCAAAAATAAATTTAGAATTACTAATTTACTCAAAATTACAAAATATATTAACAGGTCCATTGAATTCCAAAAACTATTCCGAACCCAGTATGATATTTAATAATTTTGTAAAATTTTTATATGTATTTTTTTTTTTAAAGAATGTCACATAACTTTTCTATTTTTTTGGATAAATTGATAAAATTTGTGAAATTCTCAAAAAAATACTTTGAAAACTAAAAATATTAATTATCAAAAAAGAATCCATATATTAATAACTTGTTCTTATTTTTAATTTTGAAGTTAAATATTAAAAAAATATTTTTAAAACAAGTACCACAATTGCCCTAAATGATATATGTACATATATATTTATTGTTTTTCATATTATATAAATTCTTTAATTTTTATAGTTCAATTTTGGAAGAAAAATTAATTTCAATTTTTGATTGGTGTGAAAAATTTCAAGTTATTTTACCTTTATCTTATTCCATTTCTTCGTTGCTCCAAACAAAAAAAATTGAAAAAATTATTCATTTAATATATTTAATTGCAACAAATGCCGAGAATAATGGTTTTATTCCAAAAATATCTTCAGCCGTTCCTATCAAATTAAAAAATAATTATAACCAGAAAAAATTAAAAACAACTAGATTCACTGATTTAACCCCCAAAAAAATTGTCAACAATAATGATAATAACAATATAAATAATAATAAAAACAACAACAACAGCAGCAGCAACAACAACAGCAACAACAACAACAGCAGCAGCAGCAACAACAACAACAACAACAACAACAACAACAACAACAACAACAACAACAACAACAACAACAACAACAACAACAACAAAAATGACTATGAAAATGAAAATAATAATGTCGGTAAGAATAACTATAATGAAAAATATAGTAATAGTGATGATAATATTAATAATTTTAGAAAGCAAAATGATGAATTATTTGTTAAAAAGCAAGAGATATGTTTGACTGAAGAATCAAAAGCACAACTAATTAATATTCATTTAAAAAAATATATGAATTTCGAGAACAAAATCCAAATGAATTATTTTTCGATTTTTAATTTAAATGGCACACCTTCAATTTTGCAAAGAAATGATCATTTTCCATTTGATTATAAAAATTGTTCATATTCTTCTTTAATTATTAACAACAATACAAAAAAGAATTTCAATGATCAGTTAAACTTACAAATAAGTAAATTTTTAGATAAGGGCAAAAAAATGTTTCAAATATTTAGAATTGTCAATAAAACGAAAAAAAAAATTACACAGAAAAGGAATCGGGAAAAGGAAAATAAATATGATTTAAATAATAAAATGTTAGTGCCAATTTATTTTATTATAACAAAAAATAAGTTTATTCTTCAAGAAATAATCCAAAATTCTAACCATAGAAATAAAAAATTACAAAATATTAAAATTAAATCTATTAAAAAAAAATCCATTCATTATTCTAAAACACAAAAGATCTTTTTACATCCATTCTATTTAAAATCATTTATTATTATTTTAGAAAATGGAAATAAATTGTTATTTAAATGTAAAAGTTCAGTTTCACGAGATTTGTTATGTAATACGTTTATTGCTTTTAAACGGGCGTTTTTAGAACCTGGAAAAAATAATACATTTCATTCAAATATTACAATTTTATCACCATTGAAAATTCTACAAAATCTGATTGTTTCTAATTTAAATAAATCTAAATTTCGATATATTTCAAGTGAGCAAGTAGTAAATGACGGTAACAATATAAATATCGGTTTTGGTGATAATGATGAAGATGGTAGTGATATTTTTAATGGAAACAAAGATGACAAATGTAATAATGATGATGATCAAGATGATCATATTAAAAATATACATGGAATTGATTTATTAAATTCATTTTATGAACCAATTGGAAGTTGTAACATCATTCTATTTAAGGATCATTTCACATTTCAATTTAATAATGTCATAAAACTAGAAAGAATTTATTCCATTTATTCAAATATTTTTTTAAATAATTTCAATATAATTAGATTTAATTTGGATGAAAATTTTTTTATTTTTTTAAATATTAAGACAAAATCAAAAAAAACTGAATTTATTAGTGAATTTAAAAAATATAAATTAAATTATTTAAAATATTATTTTGAAAATACTATTAATTTTGAAACCAAAATAATTGATACTAATTTAACTAATACCAAGGCAACTTTTATTATTCGTGATTTTGGATTTCAAATAAAAACAAAATCTAATTCTTTAAATTGTGATTATTATCCTGGAAACAATTTAACAATCAATGGCAAAATAATAGACATCATTTTGGGTAATGGTTATGGGAAAATAAAATTATTGTTTTTTTCAATTTATCAAATCAAACAATTTATTCAAATTTTTTTAAATAAACAAAATCGTTTTTTATCATTAGCAACAAGTGGTTCTTTTCGAAAATTTAATATTAATACCAATAATTTGATTTTAAAAATTTTTTTAACTCAAAATTATATTTCTTATACAAACCAAAATGTTTTTTACTAAAGGTAATAATAATAATAATAATAATAATAATAATAATAATAATAATAATAATAATAATAATAATAATAATAATAATAATAATAATAATAATAATAATATGAATATGAATAATAATAATAGGAATAATAGTAGTAATAGCAGTAGTAAAAAAATGAAAACGAGTGAAAGGAAAGAAAATACAAAGATAAAAAAGAATAAAGTAAAAGCTATAAAGTTTTATAGATTTTATACTAAAAAGTCTAAAATTTTATTTTCAAATAATAAACAAAAGAAGAAGAATTTAGTAAATATAATTTTAAATAGTAATAAAAAAATTAGTTTTCATTTTGATTCTTTAAAAAAACAAGGAAAATTTATTAAATATTTTCAAACAATTTCTTTACAGCATAAAGGATTTATTAAATTGTATTATATTAACAAATTGTTTGGAAATAATTCAAATAATTTCAATCAATTAATAAATAATTTCCATATTTCTTTACATAATTTAATTAATTTAAATAAAATTAGAATTGATGGAATATTAAGCTTAACCCCAAAATTTATTATATTAACTACCAGTGATAATAAGCTGTGGAAATTTAAACTATATAAAATCAAACTTTGCGCAATCCAATCCAATTTATTAGAAATAATCCCACAAAAAAATCATTTAATATTAATATCCTTTAATAGCCCTGTTGAGAAATCTAACTTTATTTGGAAATTTGGACAGTATAAGCGTTTAACTGAACCGAAATATTTAATAAATTCAACTAGATTTAATGTTTTTTGTTCTTTGTTTGATAATACAGACATGGACCAAAATAAAAAAAATAAGGTTAATGATGAGAATGTTGTAAAAAAAGAAGAAAATAATAATAATAATATCAAAGAATTGGGAATGATCCAATTAAAATTAAATGAAAAATGTTTAAAAATAATTGGAAATTCCATACAAACAAAACTTTTATATAAAAATATTATTGTAGTAATAAACCCAAAGAATTTTTTTGAATGCTTTTTTTATTTGGATGAAAAGCATAAACTTATAATAAAATTTCAGGATAAAACCTTAAGAGAAGAATTTTTTCAAATGATCAATTGGCTAGTTAAATTTGGAAAATCACACAAATATAAAAGATTTATGAAAAACTTTGATGAATATAAATTAAAGAATCCAAATCTTCAAAAAATAGAAACTGATTCTAATCTTAAAATTGTTAGAGATGATGTTGATGATAATGATAAAAATGAGAGTTATGATGTAAAAAAGGGGGGTGATGAAATTAATGATGAATTAAAATATACAAAAACTAAACAAACATTTCCAATAACAATTTTGGATAGCAATTTAAATGAAATTGAAAGGGGTGGGATTTATATAAATTTATTTAACCAAATCATTATTTTTTATTTTTTCAAAAATAAAAATCACATTTTTATTAACGATATTGATGAGTTGATATTAAGTTTAGCTGATAAAAGAAATAATATATATCAAATTAATAACCTTGAAGAAATCCAAATCATTTTTTCAATAAGTTCACAATATGATTCTCAAAAATTTCTTTCTGCCTTTCATAAATTAAAATTATACATTAAACAAAAAGATCAAAAATTTTCTTTACAAAGACAAAATAGAATTTTGCAATTTAAAAGCAAATTGGTAAATCAAAAAAATTTTTTAAATTCAAAACAAAAAATCCAATTAAATGAAAAAAATAAAACGAATAAAATAAATGCCTTTCAATTCAAGAAAGATCTGAATAGCAAAAAAAATATAAAAAAAAATCATAATATCAACAATAATACAAATGAATTTATTCGTGAAGATAATCAAAAAACAAACAGAGGAGGGGGTGAATACGATAAAAATATTGTACAAGACGAAGGTGGGGTCAATAAAAATAAATTTGACAACATCCAGTCAAAGTTGTTAGTTATCGATGTAGAATATTTAAATAGAATTGATGAACTCATTTCCCAAGGTTCAATTATAGTTGATATCGAAAGATTTCAAATTATTTTAACTGGTTATCACGAGCAGAATGATATAATACTAAACGATTTGACAAATTTAAAAATTATGTTTAATCATGAAAGACAGTTATATGCTAGATTATTCTTCAATGATTATGCTTATACCTTAAAATTTTTTTCATTAAAAGATAAAATTAATTTTGCTCAAGCAATCACCACAACAAAACGGCTTTTTTCATTAAATAATAAGAACGATAAGACAATAAATAATCAGTCTAATAATATACATTACAATGAAGAAGATGGAAGTGAAAGCGATATAGACTCGGATTCGAGTTCTGGTTCCAGTTCTGAATCTGTGTCTGATTCGGAATCTGTTTCAAGCTCGGACCCGGTATCTAGTTCCAGATCCAGTCCCGTCTCTAGTTCTAATCCTGAGTCTATACACGAGTATGACTACACTTCTAGTTCTGATTCTAATTCAGAAAATCAAAGTGGTGATGGATTAAAAAATTAATAACAGCCAAATTATATCCATATATATTTCAAAAAAATAAGGAAAAACAATTAATTTTTTTTTGTAATTTGTCACATTAGAAAAGTATAGTTTTTATTAACTTTCTACAAATCAATACGATCTAATCTCAAAAGTGATCAAAGTTACAAATAATAAAACTGTTTTCTCTTATTAATCGGGTATTTGGAACAGGTGTAAAAATTTTTGCAATCCGTGATAAATCATGATGTTTTGAATGGGTCTGAAGAAAGGAAATATTAGAACTCAAAGTTATGAATATATGTCTTTTTTTTTTTTTTTTTCTTTTTTTCCGACTTTGAGTTGGGTGGGTTTTGGATACTCTGAAAATAAATTTCCTGTAATGCACTTTTTAAAAAAAGTGTGATGTATTTATTTTTTTTCGTTTTATTATCTTTTTTTTGTGAAGTTCAATAGAGAAAAAGAATTATTAAAATTTCTAACAGAAAAATCAATTTGATTCATCTTGATAATCCTAAAAATGTGCTCTGAAAATCAAATAAACTATCAAAATTTTGAATATTTTGGTAATATTAAAAAATATTCAACTCAACCAAGTAAAAAGATTTTAGATTATATCAAAAATTTCACAATACAGTCAGTTTCACTTTTAAGGCACAAACTTTCAACGAAATTTAAGGCACAAAAAAATCTCAAATTAAGGCACAAAATTTGTAAATTTTTTTTTTTTTACAATTTATTTTTACTAGAATTTGAATTTTGTGCCTTAATTTGAGATTTTTATTGTGCCTTAAATTTCGTTGAAAGTTTGTGTCTTAAAAGTGGAACTGGCTGTAAAGAATCTGAAAATTTTTACTATTGATATATTTTTCCAATTAAAAATATTACAAAACACTATGTAAAAATTTGAAAAATAAATACACTTTGATTTGATCAAAAAATTGAGAATTTAAAATTTATCCTTATAATGATATCATTGATTTAAACACAATTGGAAACACAAAATCTTAAAAATATCTTATTATAATTCATAATATTTTTAATAATCACTTTTCTAACCTCAACAAGAATAAAATTGAAGATATCTTAATAAAGGTCAATTTTATTCATTGGTGTGAAAAGGATAATAAAGTATCATTTTATGTAATAGTACTATTCCGAAAAATCAAAGTTTGTCAGGATTATTTATTTGATGTTTTAGCAAAGGAATGAATCTTATTGAAAAGTTATCAATAAATTTCAATTTAAACTCCATTTCACTCAAAGAGTCCCAGTGAAAGGGTGTAAAATATACTTTTTAATTAAGAATAAAGGTAACTGGGATTGTTTAGAAATAATAAACTTCAGATTAGGTTTGATATTAATAACAGAAATATTGAACAAAATTAAAATAATCGAAAAAAAATAAAATGTTAAAAAGGATATTTTGTACAATACATTGGAATTTCTTGTGTGAAATTTCTCAATTTCTTTGTAAAATTCAAATTTTTGACAATAAGATTTTTTAATTATTAATGTATTCATTTTGAAATGAAATACAAATCCTCACATTTATGAGTTTTAATTTGGAGTTTCAAACATTTTTTTTATTTTAAATTATCTTATTTCAAAAAATAATCAAAAAATACAGTCATTTTTACTTTAATGACACAAACTTGTAATGAAATTTACAATTCAATTAAAAATCATAAAACAAAGTACAAATCTTAATGTTTTTTTTTTTTACAATTCTTTTTACTAGAATTTTAAATTTGGGGTCTTAATTTGAGATTTTTTTTTGTCTTAAATTTCGTTGAAAGTTTGTGTCTTAAAAGTGGAACTGATCGTAGAAAAGAATAAAAAAAAAATAAAAACGCGAAATCAAAAAAAAAAAAAAATTCAGTAAAATTCACAGATCTAAAAATTTAAAATTTATTTTGAGAAAAATAATAAATTAAACTCATAGAATATGTTCTATTTATTCAATAATACTGCGCCAGTTTGACTGAAAAGGTATGTATGTTATATATATATATATATATATATATATATATATATATGTGTGTGTGTGTGTGTGTGTGTGTGTGTGTGTGTGTGTGTGTGTGTGTGTGTGTGTGTGTGTGTGTGTGTGTGTGTGTGTGTGTGTGTGTGTGTGTGTGTGTGTGTGAATGTGTGTGTGAATCCAAAATCATTTTGATGAAGAAATTTGACATATTCCAACCCCAAGTAAAAAGAATTGTACTTCTTTTTTTATTTTTTTCTTCCTTAAGAAAAAACATTTTTTTTGAATAGTTTTTTTTAATTTCATAACAAACTAAAAAAATAATATTTTGTTATTAATTTAATTTAAACTATCAGTGAATTACTTATTGCAAATTTTTTTTATAAAAATTTTGCTTTAAAAAGAAAAATGGATAAATTTTTATCTCTTGTCTTTTTTTTTCTCATCATATTTCTTTTTATTTCAAATTTTTTAAAGGTGGAAATTAATTTTTATTAAAAAGTGATTATTTGAAAATACATAGAGAAGAAAAAAATTCTATTAATTTTTCAAAAAAAGATTAATGATTTTAAAACAATGGCAGGGTTTACTTTTATCCTATTAAAAGATTTGTTTCTCTGGGTTACTTCTAGAATAAAAGAATACTTTAATTAGTTATCATTAATGTTAGTAATCTTTTTCTTTCAAATTGGTATGAAAAATATATTCTAAATATTATTGATCAATAAATTATTAGATTTTTTTACAAATTATCACAATTAAAATCAACTTTTATAGGATTTAAATTTTTTTACAAATTTACAATTTCAAAATATTAACAAAAAAAATAAATAAATAAAATAACTTGATTTAATAAATATAATTTGGAACTTCCTAAAGTTACAGTCAGTTTCACTTTTAAGGCACAAACTTTCAACGAAATTTAAGGCACAAAAAAAATCTCAAATTAAAGCACAAAATTCAAATTCTAGTAAAAATAAATTGTAAAAAAAAAATTGCAAATTTTGTGCTTTAATTTAAGATTTTTTTGTGCCTTAAATTTCGTTGAAAGTTTGTGCCTTAAAAGTGAAACTGACTGTACTCTTAATAAGATATTTTCAAATTAAGGTGAACCTAATAATTATTAACAAAAAAAAAACTGAAAGGTTGATTATTTTTGTTTCCTTTTTATCAATATAATTGTAAAATCAATATATTTTCAAGATTTCAACAATATTTTGTCAAAATAATCTATTTGTTAACAATTTAATTTTTTAACAAGTTATATAATTTTGAGATAAATTTAAAAACAATATTTCCGAATTTTAGAATCATAATTTTGGTGGTTTGGTGTTTAAAATGTCTCTTGAAATGCTGATTTTTTTCTAAAATTCTTAAATTTTTTATTAATTTTTGTGATCATTGTTAATTGATCAGAGAAACTTTAATTACCACTTTAATGTTCGTTTTTTTATTGGGGTTTCAACCAAGGTTGCATTAATATGGCTTATATTCAATAACCACATACTTTCATTTCACACTTCTCATTAGTAAAAAAAATAATCTCTTAATAATTGATTATATCAAATAATAAATAGATTAGGAATAAAATATATCTTAAATTTGAAAAATGATGCCAAAGTTATAATCATTAGTAGGAATTTTATCAATATAAAAATAATACACAAGGATTATAAACTCGGTCCACTTAATAGGGGCCCAGTCAAAAAATAAAAAAAAATAAAAATTGAAAAAAAAAAAACAATCTCATCGTTACTTTAATGTTTAACACCAAAAATTAAAATATTAAAATATATTTTATCATGTTCTTTATTTATTTGATGATTTAAACTAAAAAAAAAAAATTGAAAAAAAAAAAAAAAATTAATTAAAAAAATCTTTAGGTCCCAAAAAAAATAAAAAAAAATGGATTTTATTTTGAAATTAATAAAACCCATTAATACATTCACCATTTAATTAAATTACTACAGTAAGTTTCACTTTTAAGATACAAACTTTCAACGAAATTTAAGGCACAAAAAAAACCCAAATTAAAGCACAAAATTCAAATTCTAGTAAAAATAAATTGTAAAAAAAAAAATTCCAAATTTTGTGCCTTAATTTGAGATTTTATTGTGCCTTAAATTTCGTGGAAAGTTTGTGCCTTAAAAGTGAAACTGACTGTAATTTTAATCTTGTTTCCATTGAATTACATAAATTTTCAATTATTTCCCATTTAAGTGATTTCCAAACGTCTCTACAGCATTTTATTAATTGATTTTTATTCTTTGGGGGATTATCACTTATTTTTTTGGACATAATACCCCATAAGTGTTCTATTGGGTTTAAATCTGGCGAATTTGGAGGCCATTTTTTTAAAACCTGACATTTGTTTTTTAAATATTCGAGAGTTGATAATGATGTATGAGAAGTTGGCACCGACTTGCTTTAATATCCATTGATTCTTACCATACAATTCATCCAAACCAGAAAAAATTTTACTTCTTGAGATAACATTATTCTGATATGTTTGTGAATTAATGGTTTTGGGGCATTTTATCAATGTAGATTGATAAGAAAAATTTATTCCTCCAAAAAACATTACTTTTGGTAGAAATTTTGCAAATTGTTCAAAAACAGAATCTTTGTAAAAAAAATAGCAAAAAAAAAAAATATTTCATGATACCAACATTTTTAGAACATAGATCTTGAATTTACAAGAGGACCCCAATATTGTAATTTTTAGAAGATTTTAATTTTTTCATGATCGCACAAAAAAATATGTGATCCGCAACCTTATTGATCTTACAAACAGACTTAAAAAAAAGAAAAAAAAAAAAAAGAAACGAAAACCTACCATCTTTAACTCCCCGTTGTCTCCAAATTTTTCGATTCAAACCAGTATAATTAAACCATTTTTCGTCTGTGAATATAACTTTTTTCCAATCAATAGGATTATTAATATATTTTCTTGCGAATTTTAATCTTTTCTTTTTTTGTTTGTTTGTAAAAAGTGTCCGTTTCCTTGGTAATAAATATTCGAAATTTAATTATTTTCTAATCTTCCATACCGTTGTTCTACCTAAACTGACATTAAATTCTTCTTTTAAATATGTACTCAGTTCCTTGCAACTCATTTTCCGATTAGTCTTTGATATATTTTTTATCAACTCTTTATTTTCATCAGTGTGTTTTCTTTTTCTACCCGTTTTTTTTGTGTTTTTAATTGTACTAAAAAAAGATAAAAGAAAAAGAAAAAGAAAAAGAAAAAGAAAAAGAAAAGAAAAGAAAAATGCAACTTGAAAATTAAAAAAACAAAAAGTAAAAAAAAAGTAAAATACTTTTTTGTATCAAATTTGCTTTGCCAATATCGAACTTTTTTTCTAGTAATATTTAGCCTTTGAGCTATTTTTCTTTGAGATAAACCCTGATTTCTTTACAATATTATCATTGTTTTTGTTTCTCTTTCTTTTGTATCATTTTGATAATTTGTTAACATTTATAAAAATTCAAAAATCAAAATATTCAATTTTGAAAATAAAATGAAAAGAAAAATGAAAAAAAATGAAAAAAATGAAAAGGAAAAAAATCCATAATCCAAAATTTATTAAAAAGAAATTAAATTTTTAATTTTCTAAAATAAAACACAATTAATATTTTAATCAATAAATTATTTAATATTTTCACTTCATTTGCTATAGGATGTTTTAATAAGTTGTTAAAAAACATCTTTTGATTTTATTTATATTTATTCTTTGACGAATAATAAAAATATTTAATAAAAATAATTGGGTATCTTTTTTATGAATTGAGTTTATTTAAATATTTGAAAAGATTTTGAAATATTCACCATATCTTAGAATAAGGTATTTTTTTCATTTCAATCAAAAATATAATTGGTTTGATACATTTATCTTCTATGTGCACTTTGAAATATAATTTTTTAAAAATAGATTTTTAGAATTTAAAAAAACAGAAAATAATCAACAAATTTTTGTTAATTTTTCCTTTTTAGCAGTATCTGTAATTGTTTTTTTTTTATTTTTAAGACTTTTGTTATATGTTTACTGTATTGGAATCTGTTTTTTTTTAAATAAAAATTAAATACAATGACCCAAAATAGCCATATTCAAAGTATAAAGCCAATGTTACAATATAAAAACCTTGCTTTTTTTTCTTCTTGTTCCAGACAATATCATATTCAGTACCCAATAGTATATCTAAGTTTAAAACAATTTTGGAATGCAAGTTCCTTGTTTGAGTATATTTTATATTAGGAAAGGGAATTTGCATATTACTTTCTGTAATTTTCTCAATTTTTTGATAAAATATTTTTTAGTTTATTTTGGTGTTTTATCATAACAGAAATAGACTCTTCATTTTGATAAAAACAATTTAAAATTTGATCATTTCCTTTTTTAATCACAGAACTTTAAGTAAACCGAACCAACTTTATTTATTGTTTATTATCGATTTCTTTGATCTTTTAAAGTGTAAATCAACTTTGAAAAAACAACACATGTCTTTTTATTTTGAAAAACCTATTCTGTCAAGTCGAAAATGTTTTTATTTGGTGATTATTGTTGTATTTCGAATAATTCTAAACCTTAAAAAAAGAAAAAAATTTAAACCAAGAACTTGGTTAAAGCAATCTTTATGAAATAATTGGATTAAAAGAATTTAATTAACCATTCACTTTGAATTTTCGAAATTCAAATTTCATTTTTTTACTTTGAAGACTTTTTTGTAAAAAGTTCAATTCACCTTTTGGATTTTATCGAATAATTTATGGATCTTACACAGAAACTTAGGACACTAACTCAACAAAAATTCCCCAACTCACTTGAAGAACTTAAAAACACAGGCGAGAGTATTGAAGAATATGCACGATTTTGCGAAGAAAAATATTCTAGCGATCCAGACAAAATTGTCGAGAAATCAAAAAAATATGTTAATTCATCGCTAGAAAACCTTACCCAACACATTTTGAATTTATCAAACAACCTAAATAGCTTACTTGGTTGCCAAATTCAAGAAATGGAAAAACTTCATCTTGAAATTGGATCAACACAAACTGTAAAAAAAACTCCTTTTTTTCATTATTTTTCTTTTTAAAAAGAAGAAGAAAAAAAAAAAATAAAAAAATTTTTTTGAATAAATAAAATTTTTTTTTTTATTTTTAATCCACCTTGAAAAAATCCACACTTAATAGCGTCTTAAAGGTGCAAGTCTTCATGTAGGGCAAAGGGGATTAAAAAAATTATATAAAAAAAGAGAGATTATCACTGGCCCACGACAAAAAACAATTGAACACAACTTAATTGCCAAAGAGTACCAACAAAAATCCTCTTTTAAAATGAAAGGCAAGTCAATTAACTATGGTGCACTTGATTCTATTGGAACATTTCCCGAATCACAAGAGACCAAGGAAAGCCTCAAGATTATCAAAAACCGACATGTCCCATTTCTCAAAGATCTTTTTGGTGGGGGATATAGCATCGTGAACACAATTGAAGAAGATGAGGAAGAAGAGAACCAGGAAGTAGAATTAAGAGAAAAAAAGTCAAGGGATAAAAGAAAGCGAAACAAACAAAGAAGAAAATCACGAAGAATGGCGAGAAATAAAAACACTTTAAATATTGACAATAGTAAAATTTCCGTTTTTGCTTCAATTTCTTTTCTTTTTAAATTTCAAAATTGTTTTTGTAATTCTTGAAGAAAGAATTTAAAATATATTTGTTGTCTCCTAATATGGACGAAATAATGTTATTCAAATTGAGTCTCAAAATACTACTTTTTAATTTCTTTTTCAAAGAAAAGATAAGTCCAGAATAGATCTTAATGCTTTATGAGAGAAAATTTAATATTATTCTCTTTGGTTATCAAGAAAAGAACAGCATGTTTTTGTGCAAGGAAAATTAATTGCTTTTAAACCAAAATATTGTGCAAATCAAAATTAAGTTTAAAATGTAAACTATTTTCCATGAATTCTCGAACAACTTAAAATGATTAAACAAATCAAACGGCCATTTTTGAGAGAAGGCTATTGATTTAAAATCTTTACACATTCTTGTAAAAATGTTCATTTAACTCAGGTTTGAACACGAAGTGTTGTATTTTATTCAAAAAAAATAATTTTTAAAGAATCCAAAAATGAATTCGAAAAAAAATTTTCTCAAAAAAAGGAAAACTAAAGTGTTTTTTATCACACATTTTAGATCCTATTTCTTTTATAGGTGCTTTATACACTAACTTTAAAGTGTTTTTTCGGGCAGAATGAGTTCTATAGTTTTATAATCATTATTCAAACAGACTGGATTCAATCATAAAAGTAATTGAGAAGATGTATTTTGTATTAATTTTTTTTTTTTTTTTTTTGTAAACATTAAAACCAAGATAATTCGCAAAAGTGAGTGAACCAAAAAAGAAGATGGTTCCAAAAAGAAAGTCAAATCAAAGGTTTATTTTTTTTGTCTTTTTGAGTAAATTTTCTTAGATATGATTTTTTTGTAGATAAGAACTGCTTGTTACAACACAGTTGGTGTCGATTTTAACTCAAAAAATATTTTCTACACATAATAAAAACAATTATTAACATCGAGATTCATTTTATTAATCATTATACTCATTAAGTACCGTTATGCTTTGTAAAAATCTAATCAATACTCATTTTGATTAATTATTGATTATTTTCAATTCTTGAAAAGAAAAATATTGAGTAGAAATAGACAAAATAATAAACTTTTTCATTTTGTTCTTGGTTGCCTTTGAGATAAATTTTAAAAAAAGAAAAAAGAAAAATTGCGTACATAGGGGAAGGAAAATTTGATTAAATTTTGGTTTCAATGTGATAAGAAATCATTTATAATTGTAAAAAAAAATGTATTCTTTTATTCTTTTCCCTTTTTTATATCTAAGAAATTGTATTTGTTACATTTTTTTTTTTTGAATTGAAAAAAACATCACTAGTTAAAGATAAATTTCTTTAGTTCTATTTATTAAACCCCTTTATCCGAAATCTTTGACAATAACAACAATATATATTTTGATCTTGAACTTTTTTTTTCAAAAAGATCTGATATAAATTTGAAATAAATTTAATGGTAAAAAAAACAATGATATTTCAAAGATATAATTTTATACTTTGGAGTAACAATGCTATTAACTTCGTAGATGTCTTTTTTTTATGGGCGTTTTATAAGAATATAGCATATTCTAAATCAGTCATCTTCATGTAAAAATGGTCAATGGTATTAATTTAAAGTTCAATCAGAATGAGATCAGGTCAATTCTATATCTTGAGAAATTCTATTTCTTTTTTGATCTTATTTATTTTTTTGATATTTTTTGTTTTATTTATGTTTTACAATTTTTAAAACAACCAATACCCCTTTTAACTGATGAAGAAATTTACTTTGAGGTTTTTGTTTTTATCATCATAAATGATTATTCAACTTGGTGATACAAAACAATAATGTTTTGATCAATAAAGATCGATAAACACTACAACTTTTTTTAAGACAAAATGCAATCAAAAAGTAACTCAATTTTCAAAAAAAAAAATAAGAATTTTTATATTTTTATGATCAGAAACTGGAGCCAAGAACAATAAGAAATAAAAATTATTGGATAAAATCAATACTAATTATGAAAGGTTTAACAAAGTAAATTTGTTCAAAAAAAAAAAAATAAAATAAACTATTTATTCATTTCTATTTTTCAGGATAAAGAAAAATGGAAATGGGAAGCCTAATTTCAAATTAAGATTTTCTAAATATCTTTTTCGCTCTTTATAAACATTTTTATTATTATTTTTTCAAAAATAATATTAATATTAATTTCCAAATCTTATATTTATATATATATATATATATTCATATAATATTATTAGATAAAGATTTACCAACAGATTTACCAGATTTTGAAAATTTAGATGATTTACAAGATAATCTTCCAAGTGATTTAGAAACTGGATTAGATGAACTTCCTGAAGAATTGCCATTTGATCTTCCCGATGAATTACCAGAAATATTACCAGAAGGATTATCAGACGATCTCCCCAATGAATTACCAGAAATATTACCAGAAGGATTATCAGATGATCTCCCCGATGAATTACCAGAAGAATTACCAGAAGAATTACCAGAAGAATTGCCAGAGGAATTGTCAGAGGAAATATCAGAGGAATTATCAGAGGAATTGCCAAAGGAATTACCAGAGAAATTGCCACCAAAATTACCTAATAAAAAATTACCCAATTTGCCACCTCCATTGCCAAACAAAAGAACTACAGACGGCCCCCCACCCCCATTACCAAACAAAAGGTCCACAGAAGGCCCTCCACCCATTCCCCGAAGAAATCGCAGGCTCCCACCCCCATTGCCAAAAAATGATGAGGAATTAGATTCAGATGAGTTACCAGATGAGTTACCAGATTTTGATTAAGTCTTTTTTTTTTTTTTTAATCTTTGAAATTTTGGTTAAAAAATTGATCATTTTTTATATTTTATTTTAAATTTTTTGTTTTCAAATTCATTATTCTTGACTTTTCTATTAAAATTGTTACTGAACTAATTTTCAAAATTGTTTTAACTTGTTAATTTTTTTTTTAAAAACAAGTTAAATTGTTTATTTTTCATCTCTTAAAAAAAATAATAAAAATAATAATTGCCTTGAAATCGAGAAATTTTTGTAAAATATAAAATACAATATTAATACTAAACAAGAAAAATCATTTCAAAAAAGGATTAAGCAAATTAGTGTGAAGGATTATTAAAATAATTGAAAATTTTATAGTCATTTATTTTTTTTTTTTTTTTCCAACAGTTGGATAAAGAAATTGAATTTTTTTTTTATTGTTGTTAATGAAGAGAAGAGATTCATTTAAAGTGCCACCTGTTTGTCTTAAACACTAAAATTTATATAAAAGTCTTTTATCTGTACTGTGATTTTTAAAAAATTATAACTCTGAGGGTAGATTTTCTAGTTCTTTCAAAAATGAAATAAAAAATTTAATTTTAAAGCAAATACAAAAAAAAAAGAGAAAAAAAAAAGTCATATAGATCAGAGATTAAAAAAATAAATAAATAAAAGGTAAAACTTGTTTGAAAAGTTTTTTTTTTGCAAACTATATCTTGGATTATTATTTGTTTTCTACGATATTGGCTATTACTCTGTGGTTTAATTAGATCAAAAATTTCTAGATCACCACAAAATACTACATACTTTGTATGTGGCCGTGCTTGGCAAAAGTTGATCACATGACAAGGCATTATAGCCACACTAGACAGAAGTTTATTTTTGTGAAAGAAATTATTAGAATACTTATCGTTGTTTAATACCAGTATAAAACGACTGGATTTCGGATAAAGTTAAATTATCATCACCATTTCTCTTTTCTGGTACTTTGCACACAGATTAGAACCAAATAATTTAATATATCACTTATCTTCATTTGAATTAAAAAGAAAAATAGTAAATAAATGAAATTTTTACAAAATAAAAAAAACAGAAAATTTGGAAAAGAAATCTATATTTATTTTCTGGGCTTTTGTTTATATAGTAAGCAAGAGTGAGAAAACAATAATCAATCGGGATCACTCAAGAAACTTGAATACTCTTAAAATGGATATCACCATAATGATTTTCAAGAAAACCAAGTTATTCAATAAAACAATACTCAATTAAACAATAGTTTATGTAAAGTGTTTTCATAGATAAAACATAATAGTTTAAAAATTTAGCCAAAAATTGTTTATAAACAAATCAAAATAGTATTAATTGTTATTTTTTTTGAAAAGGTACTAAATTATATACTAAAATTGGAATTTTTTTTTTTTTTTTTTCGATCAAGGTATAAACGAATGCATAATTTGGATTGTTTTTAAATTATTTAGAATCGATTATAGATATTGTTATTGAAAGGTAATCAGTAAATAACACAATTTTTCTATGTGGTGACAAAATAACTTTTGTAATGAATAAATTATTTAATCAAGTGTTTTGGCAATTTTGGGGTGTAAAGGTCCCCAAAAAAATTTCCAGTAAAGTATATTGTATTTTAATCATTAAAACTAAGAGGCTTTTGATGTCTAGACAAACTTTTCAAAAAAAAATTGTTTTTTACCAAAATTTGGAGGGAAAAAAATAAAATCACAATAAACCAAAAAAAGTTTTCCAATGTCGAAATTTTTTTTTCAAGTTATTTTTTTATTGTAAGTAACTATACAATTTTTAATTATAAATTTTTCTTTCAAAGATAATTTTTAATAAATTATATATATATTATATTCCTTTGATAACATTTCAAATTAAAATTTTTGGTTGAAATGTTATAGTATATTTGGGGTGCTACGGATATATATATATATATATATATAACAAATTCTTATTCCAAAAAAAAATGCACGTTTTAGGTGTAAACCTTTATCTATCCAGTTCAAATACAAAAATTAATAAAGTAACATATTTCATTTGATCTATAGTTGTTCAAATATTTAGACCTTCTTGTATAGTCGGTTTCAAATTTAAGGCACAAACTTTCAACGAAATTTAAGTCAAAAAAAAATCTCAAATTAAGGCACAAAATTTGTAATTTTTTTTTTTCACAAATTATTATACTAGAATCTGAATTTTGTGCCTTAATTTGAGATTTTTATTGTGCCTTAATTTTCGTTGAAGTTTGTGTTTTAAAAGTGGAACTGGTAGTAAACGGATTGTGGATTCATACATAATTATTCAACATGTAAGGAAACGTCCACTTATCAATCCAATATATAGGCCACAAAAAAAACTTTTTAATAAAGTTTATGCTTTTTTTTAAATTAATTTTTTTCTTTCCTTTATTTCTTCTTTTTCTTTCTCGTCCTCTGACCTACGATTAAAAAAAAATAAAATGTTATTCATTTTTTAAAAGAAAATCTATTGAAAATGTTATAATGTTAGCGACATTATGGCTTGAAGAAAAAGGCCCTAAATAAATTTTTGAGTTTACTAAAGTGTTGAAAAGTGTCGTAGAGTGCCTAGGATTTTTTTAATTTTTGAAATGAAAAGAAATTAACGGGGCTTTTCCAGATATTAAAATAAAGTTTTCATAAATTTTCTTTTTTTAATTTTAGAATTTAATAAAAACTAATAATGTCTTTCTTGGGATTTTCTGTTTTTATCTGTGAAGTTTTCTAGGTTTTTTTGAGGTTTTCTGTTTTATTTGTGAAGTGTTCAAGGTTTTTTTTACTTTAGAAATAAACAGAAAATTTATTAAAATTTTCGGTTTATTTCTAAAGTAAAAAAAATGTAATGAAAATCTATTGATTTTCCAAATAAATAGAAAACTCAAAAAAACCTAACGAAAATCTATTAATTTTCCAAATTAACAGAAAAATCAATTCTTGGAAAACCTAACGAAAAATGCTTCGATTTTTTTCACTTTTTGTTTTTGTTTCGAAAATCTATTGATTTTCTAATCAAAACAAAAATTACAAAAAACCTAACGACAAACAGAAGGCAATTTTGTTGGATCTCCTCTCTTTAATAAAAATAAAAAAAAATTATCACAGTTTTTTATTCTAATATAACGATTTTATAAAATTATCATGAGTTCAATAGAGAAATCATCACTTTGAAGTAATATTTTTTTGTTTTTTTTATTTATTTTTAGTTTCAATTGCCATCTTAAAAAAATACAGTATTTGGATGTGAAAGTGATATTGTGAATTAATAAAAAAAAAAAAAAAAAAAAAAAACTTTGTTTTTATTAAAATTTATTTTTAAAAATAATTAATAGAATGATTATAAATTACAAATTGACCATCTCTAAAATAAATTTAAATTTTTATTTTTTATTTGGCAATTTTTTGGAATAATAATCCAAATAAATATTTACATAATTTTAATTTTCAAAGTCAATTTCGCATCCAAATTATTATTACTATTAATGGTTAACTAAATACATTTTCATCTCTACATCCTATTTTTAGAATTAATTTAAAAGTTACAAAAAAAAAAAAAAATAGAAAAATAATTTAGAAGTTTTTCAATGTAATTCTGGTTTTTTGGTGAAAACAATGTAAATCTAAAGATTATATTTTATTAAACTTTATTAGTTTTGATTTTATTTTTTATAATTGTAATTTTTTTTTTATAAATTGATTAATTGACACTTTCTTTAAATGAGAAGATGATCAGAATCCAAAAAATGAATATTTGAAAATGTTGTTTTTAATACTAGTATTTGAAATTTAAATTGGATAAAATTTTCAGCTTATTATCTTTTTTTTTAATTCTGAAATATTTCTTTCATTTAATATTCTTTAGTTCACCCAATAAATCTCATAAAAAGGGGACAAACAGACAAATAGGGATCACTAATTTCAATCAACTTCTTAGAAAACTCTATTTGTCTGTAAAAAAAAAATAGTAGGGAAATGAAGTGAATATTTTTACTTCATTTAATTATTCATTCAACAAGCAATCCAATTTTTTCCCCCATGTGTTATTTAAATACCAGAATCAAGGGGTTTTTCTTTTATTTTTTTTTTTGTCTGAAATAATTTTTGAAAATGAAATAAAAGATTTTGTTTGTTAATTTAAATACGGTTGTGTTTTCATTTCTTTCTCTTCAAGTTGCAGAAACAAAAACTCTACTTTAAAAAATGGAATTATCATGATCTTTTTAAAAATTTTCATTAAGCTTATAATCACTGAATGTTCACAAATTTTTTAAATTTTTAATCTTAATTCTTTTGTTTGAGTGTTTTTGTTTTTTAATATATTTATATGTCTGGGAATTCGGTTACTGAATAGATACCATCCACAGTCATCCCTGTGTTTAAAAAAATGTTTAAATTGTAATTTCAATCATGCAATTAAATTTTATAATAATTGGAGATGTATTTTTCTCTTGAGAAATTTCATTTTATGGAAGAGAAATTTTCTCCAAAAAACAACGATTTTGCGTCCAAACTGAGTTTACCATACGTATTCAATTGGAGTCTGAATTCGTTGTTAAACTGGATTTATTAGAAAAAAAAAAAAAAAAAAAAAAAGCACAGGCTTTTCTGAATTTTTGCACCGATAACCAAATTTTAAATTTTATTTAATTGAAATGCAATTCATTTTTTTTTTTGTTATTTTGTGACAAGGCCTTTGAATTTAGAAGTAAAGGAGCAAAATCAATTTGTATTAGATATATTAGATGATTTTTTATTGTCGATAAATTTCATTACTTTTTAAAAATGGATAATTGTGTTTTAAAAAAAAATGCATCATTATTTTTTTCAGATCAATCAATCAAAATCTCAAAATAGACTTTTGTCCTAGAATTTTAGCCCAGTACATAATTTAAGAAATGTTGTTCCAAATTTTTTTAATCTTTTTTTATTTTATTTTTCTTAAGGCTCTAGCCATTTGCCGTGGATTTACTCCATACTCAAGGAGTGACTTGAAACCAAAAAGTTTCATTGTGCAATTGAGCTTCTTTTGATTTATAAAATTCAAATACCAAATAAGTGACATTGTGAAATTGCCCTTCTTTTGATTGAAAAAATTCAAATAACAAAAAAAAAAATTTCATTGGATCTATTTGACAAAAAATTCAATATGAAAAGATCTCTAAGGGAAAAAAATTCAATTTAAAAAAAAAGTTTTCAAAGTATTCCCAATTCCAAAAAATCAAAATTTTAAAATTAAAATCAAATAGTTTCTTATTTTAAATTTCCAAAGGGTTAAATTTATTCAATTTAAAACAATTTTTTTCCTAATGGTACACAATCAATTTAATTCGATTTAATCTGATTTGTTGTTATTTTGTAACCATCTCTATTTGACCAAGTAAGGATTAGTAATATTCTATCAATAAAAATAACTCATTTGAAAAAAAAAAAAAAAAAAAAAAAAAATCTTCGAGATCTCAAAAAGCGCCAAAGAGTGACACTTTAAAACTAACACAGTTGTTTTTCAAAATTATACATTCCAATCATTCAAATTGGAAATTGATTATCGATCTTTTAAGTTTTTTTCTAAAAAATGTCCTCAATTTTGATTGTTGATTTTTGGAGATCGACCATACACCACATGTCGGTTAGTTTTTGATTAGTATTAGGTACTCATAAAAATTACAAAAAAAAATTTTTTTTTTCTGAAAATTATTTTTCACTGTAATGACTCTACCCTTAATAAATAAAAATTAGCCTATGAAAGTATCAAAATAGATAAGTATACTCAAGACAAAATTTTTTCTTATTTTCAAAACTTGATTAAAGAATTTTTTTTTGAAAAAATAGTGCTTTTTGATTTTTTAATGGGATGTAAATATCGGAAAAGAATTCATTAAAAGAGATTTTTTTTTTCTTGAAAAAAAAAAAAAAAACAATTATAACAATTTCGATTCGAATGATTTCAAATTATTTAAAAGTTTAAAATGTTTGCCTTAAAAAACAAAAATTAAAGAAAAAGAAAAAGATACAAACCTTTTGTAAAGACGAGAGAAAAATAATTTTTGGAAATGTTGTTTGTTCAAGATTTGTTGAAGGACCCATACACCTAAAACGTTAATAAATAAGAATAAAAGGGCATAATGGTGAAAACAAGAATTAATAATTATTTATTGGTTTCTTGTTTCCTAATACCTTTTTTTCATTTCTTGATTTATCTTTTATTCGGGGTGGGTGGGGGTTATTGATCGTCGGGTTCTGATTAGTTATTTTCTAAAATTTTATCATTGATACTTTTCTTCACACGATGTTTTTGAAAGGTTAAGGATCTTCGGCTGAATTTTTTTTGTTTTTGGGTTGTGTTTTGAAGTTGGGGATTTTCCAATAAGCTATCCTGTGATTTTTGGTTGTTTTTTTTTAATTTCGTATAGTTTCTTGCCTCCAAATATTCAAATTCCTATTTATATTTATGATAATATTTGGGAAAGTAGAAGAGTAATATAAGAAAAATTATTGTTTTTTTCAAAATAAAAACACATTTATAATTTCATTAATGTATTATTGGGGAAGAAACTTTTAATCATTATTATTTTTCAAAAGAGATTTCAAATTTCGTTTAGGACGATTGAAATTTGTATGTCATGTGGTATTGAAATGACATGCCTTTGCCAATAAAAATGATTTAAAAGAATGGCAATTAAAGGAAAGTCAGGCTGATGATAATTTTTGTAGATATCAATAGATTTTCGACATTTGGAGATTTTTCCTGGGCTGTAATTGTACTCTAAAATACCTTGCCTGTGTTCTATCCCTACCAAGTGTATTAATTTTTTGAGAAAATTAATGGAAAATTAAAAATAATATACATTTGCTTCGCAAATATCAGCCATTTTAAATCAAGACTAAAAATAAGTCATAATTAATGAAATGTCTCACTTCGCTCAAACAATATTTATCATTTTCAAGCTGATTGTGAAAAAAAAAATTGTCTCTCCAAATGTCGAGAATCTACAAATATCTACATTTTACAAAAATCCCTGAAAGTCAAGTTATTTCAATTTTTAGGATTTTTGAGATGTGAATAAAAAATATTTGTTAATCCATAAACTAAATTTTATTGAATTTTCAAACAAAACAATATAAAATTAAAATCGTTTTTTTGTTTTAATATTATTACTAGTTCTATCCAAACTATTTTCAAGTGGATTGATACACTTGAAGTAAACAATATGGCGATTGAAAAAATTTTGATAGAACT
The DNA here is from genome assembly GCA_027625915.1 of Anaeramoeba flamelloides. Taxonomy (NCBI): domain Eukaryota; family Anaeramoebidae; genus Anaeramoeba; species Anaeramoeba flamelloides. The sequence goes on from JANTQA010000008.1 coordinate 4,152,821, forward strand.
CTGTGAAGCGGTTAATTTTGATTTTCAAAATTTGAAAAATGGAAATTTTTAAATTCCAGTTTTCTGAAAATGGTTTTTGCGCAAATTATTTCTTAAAAAACCAAAATTTTAAATTTTAAAAAGATAGATTTACTCTGCTTTCTTTGAAGTTGACAGACGTGTTGTTAGGAATTGCGATACTCTTCGCTGAGCGTAAAATTAGGTTAGACCTTAAATCATTATTTTTTTTAATTCCGACATTTATCCTTTTTTTTGAACAAAATAACAAAAACAGATTAAGTAAAGCGAAAAAGAACAATTTTTCAGGTAAAATTCATAGAATTATGTTTTGTCTTTCAGATCTCACAACCGTTTTTCTTTTAGAAAATGTTTAATTCAACAATCGAGAAAGTGAGAAAAAAACTCTATTTTCAAAATAAAAAGAATTGAGGTTGTAATGTTCAAAAAAGGCGTTTGGTCGAATTTAGTCAAGAGAAATGTTGTTTGTAATTAATTGTTGAATTCAGTAATAATTTTTGTGGAAGGGAAAAAATCTTCTCTTGGGTTTGTTTTTGGTTGTGTAGAATTAAACACCTGTAATGGTGTTTCTTTTTACGTTTGTAAAAAAAAAAAGTAAAATTCTTGTATGTTTTCATTCTTGTTAGTAAAAGAAATTGGAAGAAAAAAGGCAAAAGCAAGAAGGAGTGCAAACCTTTGATAGAGTGTTGATTTGTTTCACCAAAGTACTCACCCAAACTTCACGATCACTTTCAGACTTGCATTTAAATTTCCAGGACTTGGTTGATGATTGTAGAAAAAAAATTGGGTATTTTGTTTTCTTTTTATGTTGAATTTTTACCAATTTTCTGCAATCCGTTAACAAAACAAGGCCTATTGGCTCAGACTATGTGTAAGAAGTCAATAATATAACAAAAAAAGTGACGGTTAATTGAGAGCAAAGTAAAGAAGGTAAAAAGTTGCAAAAAAAAAAAAAAAATTATATTTCACAACATTTATTGTTTTGTGTTTTGAAAATTAAAGCAAAAATTCAAAAATTGAGTAGAGTTCCAAAGAAAAAGGAAAAGGGGTGTTACATTTAACTTTTTGTTCCAGCAAAGAGATCGAGGATACAATTGGACGTTTCGTTTTTTCCAGGATTGGAATTTGGAACGGCGTTTGGACAGTGAACCCTTCAGGATTGGTTGGTCAAGAGGAGCGTTCATAACCCAATTTTCATCATATTGTTCAACAATTCTTCGTGGGAAAATCCCTTTTTTATTGTTACCATTAATTTTACCATAGCAAAATCCCTTTTTTAATTCTTGTGTGATGGAAACAAGATCTCCAATATTTAGTGTAATTTCTCCTTCTTTTTTGGATTTGTAAGCATGGAGAACAAGGAATGTGGTGTCAGTCATTTGAAATTTAAATAATTTGATCAAAATGAGAAGGTAAAAAAAATAACTCTGAAAAAACACTTGAAAATTACTCTTCATATTTTCAAAATCACTTTGAAATGATTTGGGCGAATGAATTTAAAAAAATTCAACTTTTCACTTTTAGAATTCAACTTACAACAATAATTCGCTTTTGGTAAAAATTTAATACAGTTAAATTATCAAAACCTGTTTAAAATTTTATCACAGAACACTTTTTTTTTCAAATAGTAAGGTATTTTGTTGGAAAGCTCTTGTGTTTTTGAATCAATTCAAATTATTGTCAACACTTTAAACTATTTTATTTTTTTTTTCAAATATATTTTTGACACTAACAGATAATTGTGATCGAAATGTCAAACAAAAGGTAAAGTCACAAAATCAAGGAAAAAGGCCTTTCTTATTGGTAAAATCTTTCTTTTATTTGAAATTACAGTCACAAGAATCAGGTATGAGATGTAAAAATTTGTTAAAAAATTTGAAAAGAAAAAAAAAGTTAGAAATTCTGCAAAGTGAAAAACAGTTTTTCCTTCACTTTATATTAATTTCTGGACTCTTATTCAAAATTCCCTTTCACCTATCAGTTCCTTTTATTTTAAAATTATTTCATTAAAATTTTCATATAACTTTCCTAACCCAAAAATTTTAACAAATCAAAATTAGTGAAATTACAAAGTCTAATTTATATTTTGAGTTATCCGTTTTAAGTTGGGAAATTTACAATTTCATTAAATGAAGTTTTTTTGTGATTAAGGGAAGGTAAATGAAAATTTTGAGATGTATTTTTCAATCAAACGAGATCAACAATGTTTTTGTATTAAAACAGAAGTATATTCTTCCTTTGCAATAAGTTAAACAATCAAGGGAGTAATAACCAAAATAAACATCAAAGATCTTCTTTAACCTGTCCCAGAAAGTCAGAAAAACAACCTTTTTTGCATTTTTTGCCTTTTTTGCTTTTTTTTATTCGAAATACTTTTGGAAAATAATTAACATTTTTTTTATTCGGAACAACAAAGTAATTGCCCAAATACAATACAAAGTTGAATTATCCGATCTACTTTGTGAAGGGTTAAATGGTTGTTGTTTTATTTTGATCTCAAAGTTCCTATTGTCTGTGTTGTATTTTCTAATTGAAAAAATTTTTAATTAATCATATTTATAAAAACACTTTCAATGATAAAAAGTAAACAAAATGAAAACGTAAGATACAATTCAGCTATTTGGTTCTATTAAAAATCATTAAAAAGTGAAATTCTTGACTTTAGTAATAACACTATTACTCTAATTGAATTTACAATTTTCTCTAAAATCATTGGCAAATTTTTATCATTTGGTTTTGCAAAAATGAATTTTCTAGGTACATGCCAAAATGTAACTCATATTTCTCCAAACCAGTTGTATTTTGAATTTCCTTTTTGAAATTAGATGGATTTAATAGTTTTATTTAATTCTTGTTTTTGAATGTCTGAGAAAATTCTAGGGAAATTTTCTTCCTTTTTTTTTTGCAAATCAGAGTATTCAAACATTTAAAACAAAGCAAGAGGACCAGAGAATAAAAAAGAAATAAAAAGTGAGACAAAGATGACAAATGATCTTTTAATTTATCATATTTTGTATAATCTTTTTGTGAAATATTTTGAATTTTAACTGTTATTTTTTTACAAGAGATGATTCAAAAAATCATTTGAATCAAAGAGAAACAAAATTTTTAAATAAATCAAAAGGAAACAGAATATGCTCGTTGAATATACATTATTAGTTGTATCTAATACGATAATAAAGTTGAAAGTCAAGGATTATCTCTTTATTGATTATTATTTCCGATATAAAAATCCTCTCAATAGGCTAACTAGAAGGGGAACCAAAAGAAAATGTATCTATTAATCTGAACATTGATTTATTTACTTTCTTTGGAATTATTTTTCAAAATTTTAATTGTTTCTTTTGAAGATCTTAGGGTATACTCAATTTATAATTTTTTTTATTTATATTATTTTTAACTTAGCCTGGAATTAATGAACCCCTTGTATGGAATTATTATTTAATACTAATCTGGAAGTGAATGTATTACTTTGTCAATTGTGTTCCTATTTGTATAAGCCCAATATTCAGAATAAGTAGTAATTGCTTTAATTAATTAGGAATTGAAAAATAAAAAATTAAATACTCTTTTATATTTAAAAGAAAAATTAATAAAAACTGAAAACTTTTTTAAAAATTTATTGTTTTTTTGAAGCATCTTTATGTGGTCAGATTATTATTTTAAAAATTTAAAATATGTCAAAATTACTAGAAAAGTCACCAAATATTAAATTAGAATTAATTTTTAATACTGAATGAGTATCAAGATCATGATTTACAATTTATCTTATAAAATAGAATTTTACAATTCCGAATAATTAAACATTTTCCAAAAACTGATTAGGATTGAAATAAAAATTCATAATAAATCTTACATTGAAACGAATAATTATTATTAATCAAAAGTAATATTTTAAAATGTACAAAATAAGAAATTCCAGAGAAAGAGTACTAATTAAATTTAATTTTTAATTGCATCGTTCAGATACATTCTGTTAAATTTATCAGTTCACAACAAGTAAACATTTTGTAAAAAAAAATTTTAAATAAATAATAGCTTAGAAATTCTGATAAAATTAGCTATTTTCAGTATTTATTCATATTCAATAGAATTATCTAGAAAAATTTATGTAATTTTTCCAAGATAAAAATTATATATTGGTTTATTATTTTATTAATAATTAAAAAATTAGTAAAACTAATGAAGAAAAGAAGATCAAAAAAAGAAAACATTTTAATCAATTTGTAAAAATTTGTGAAATAATATTGGAATTCAATGACCAAATAACCTTACTTAAAAAAAGGAAAAATAAACACAAGAAGTTTTTTACGGGGGAATATTATGAAAAACAATCACTATGATATACATATAAAGGAAAAGATAAAAGATTCTAGATAAAATGGAAAAGCAAACACCAGCTGACATTATTAAACAGGATCTCTTTTATGTTTTTTCTTTGATTTTTTATTAAAAATTTATTCAAAAATTGAGTTTTTTTGAAATCTTCGAAATTAACTTTAGGAACTCGTAAACTAAAAAAATTCTTCTAGTAAATTTAATAGTAAACCCCAATCCAAAAATTTAGACACACCCAAAATCAAATATAGGCAAAAAAAAAAACCCAATTTATTGTATTTTTCCAAAACTAATATAAAACAATATTTAAGTTACCTAGTATTAATGTTTTAATAAGTAATCCTTTTTATTTTAATCCAAACAAAAGAAAAAAATATAAAACTCAACAATAAAAACAGGTGTATCTAAAATAATGAAACGAGCGCAACAAAAAATTTTATTGGTAAATTTGTTGAAATTTTACCAACAATTGTTGATCGATCAAATGTCAAGATACCATCTACCAGCTGTATGCTATTTTCCATTTTAACAAACTCAACACTAACCTTCTATCAACCATTGAAAAAATTTTTCAGATCTAGGGAAAGAGATTAAGTAACTTGCAAAAAAGGAAATAAAAACAAAACAAAAAAGACTAAAAATGACTTTGTTTGTAAAATCAAAATTCTTTCCAAATTGAATTTAAAGTGCAGTAATAAAGTTCTTTCTACTGTTTAAACTATGTCCAAAATTTTCAAATCTAGTTTACATTCAAAAAAAAAAGCACCACATCTTGAAATCGAAAAACAGGTAAAAATCTGATAACTACAAATTCAAACTTACTTTTAATATTATTTTCCGAAATGAATTATTGTTTTTTTTACAAGTCTAATCCATTGTTCTGATTTTTGAAAAGTTCCGAATTCAACATATTTCTAAATTATTTTAAAACAAAAATATTTTCTTTGAAAGAAAAAAAAAACTTAATATATGTAAAAAAAGTGTACTAAAAAATACCCTTTAAAAATAAAACCACTAAGTTCTAAAATATAACAATTCAATTTAAAAAATCTACTTAATTTCAAAAAAATTATAATAATTAATTTAAACTGGCAAAAATATAATTTTTTGATTGAAAGAAAAGTTTAAATCATTTTTTTCTTTTTATTGAATAAAAAAAATCTGAGTAAAAGAATCAAGCAACTAAATTAAAAATTATAACAAAATACTTTTTTAAAACCTGAAAAATTCAACTTATAATCTCAAGTAAAACTTTTTAATTTGATTATTTTATAATGAATAATTAATAACCAAATTTTAATTCTTTCAGTGAGCTATTAACGACAAAAGATTAAATATATGAAATAGACTTTACAATTATTTCTCAATTTTTTGAGGTTTACCAACAAATAAAATCAATTCAAATAAATTAATCTAATAAATAAAAAAAAAACATAGATTTTATCAAATAACTGATTTTACTATTATTTTCCAATTAAAAAATGAAAATTTTTAGTTCACATTCCAAAATATTTTTCTGTTTTTTAAGCTGAAGAAAATTCAAAGATCTTTACAACATCTTATAGAAATGATATTTTGAGACAATAACATAAAATACCTTAGTTAACTCGTATACAGAATTGTTAGTCTGGTAATTTGATTGTAGTAGTAATAATTAATATTCATTTTCCAATTAGTAAATGAAAATTTTCATTTATTAATTGGAAAATAACAGTAATATAAACTATTCCTTGTTTATACTCTGAATATTTGAAAAAGGATATTTCCCAGTCTATTAAATTTCTTGAAATTTTAGAAAATTTAGAGATTAATAAAATAGAAGATCAATTGTTTTAGATCTTAAGAATTCAACATTTGATTTATTTTTATTGTATTTTTAAAATAAGATTATAGGTCCAAGGTAAATTATTCATACAGACTCTCAGAAATTATTTCAAGTGAGATTTCTTGACAATAAAAATTTTTTTGTAAATTTTTCTTTTTCTCAAATGGGATCCGAAAAATACAACAAAAAAAGATCAGATCTTTTTTTGACTGGGAATTTTCATTGGAGAAAACGAATTCTTTTCAAAACGATAACTCATCTCTCTAAAGCTGGTAAATGAAGTTATATATTGTGGTTGAAATGTATCTTTGTGTAAATAATTACTCTAATAGCTTTGGGAAAAAAAAATAAATTAGAGTTACTAGTTCCTTAACGGAACTCAATGTATTGTGATACCCAAGGACGTTTAAATTGCGATTGTTTAAATGGTTGATAATAATGAAAACCTTTTATTCTTAAAAACTAATTTAGGTTTCCTCTCTTAATTAATTTTATTATTAATTTTTAATAAAGTTACCAATTAAAACTCTAGTTGAACTTTTTGATCTTTTTACTTTTTTTTGAGAGAATGTTAATCTTTTTACGATAGACTACCAAAAGTCTCGAAAATTTACAAACCCTTCAACACGCTTAAATCATTATAAATTATTTAAAAGGTTTGGAAAATGTTCATAGATTTTGTTTATTGAATAAAAACAAAAACATTATCATTTTTTACTCTTTTTATACTTGTTATTTTCAACAACCAATGAGCAAGAAACTAAATTTTCTCGAGTCTTCTTTTTGTAAAGTATTACGTCCACCACAATTAAATTTAAGAATAATAAAACCAAGTTCAATGGCTGTTTTTGCTTTTGTCTTATTTGCGCTTTTTATTGTTTTTGCTGGGTAATTTAACATCCCCATTAATAAGTTTACTAAATAAATAAATAAATAAACAAACAAACAAAAAAAAAAATTCAACTATAACCAACCATTGTTTCTGTCTTTTTTTGAATTTTTTAATAGTATAATTTATGATTTAATTGTTGAACCACCTTCAATTGGAGTTGAATATGGTAAATTTTCGTTTGTTTTTTTTTTTTTTGTTCTGATTATTTTTTTTATCTCCTTTAAAATGTATAATTCCTTCTCTTAAAAAATAAAACACAATTAATTGATAAAATATTGGCACTCAAAATCTTTTGACAAAATTAAACTAATTTTCAGATCGTAAGTGATTTGTTTCAATTTTTTTCTTCTTTTTTCCTTTTTCATCTTGACGGAAGTAATGTAGGGTTTGATTTGAATATTTTGCTTTTTGTTTCCCGAAAATTATTTTTTTTTTGCTGTTTCTTTGTTCGTTTCAATTGCTAACTAATTGCTACTTGCTTATTACTTTTTTTTCTTTATTTCTTAAGGGTTTGGAAATGAAAGACCTGTAACAATTTTAAAAGGACGACTAAATTCACAATACATTTTTGAAGGGATCGATGGCGCATTATTTTACCTTCTTGGATCTCTTGGCCTAATTTTAATTGATCAAGCACTAACAAAAGAAAGAAGAGAAAAATATGGAAAGATCATGTTCTATACAGGTGTTGGTCTATTTGCTTGTTCTTTTGTTATCATTATTTTTTTCATCAAGCTCAAAGTACCCGGTTATTTAAAAAGATAAATTAGTCTTTTACCAAAATAATTTGAAACAAATTAGTTTTTAAAAAAATCATTCCAAACAACAAACAACAAATAACAAACAACAAACAACAAACAGCAATTGTATGAATTGTTTATTTTAAAAACAAGACAACCAAAACCAATAATCAAATATCATTAAAATATCATTTTAATTGGTTTATTTTTGATTTTCTGTAATTTTATTCTCTCTGATAGATTCCCAAAGCCCTTTCCAAAATGTTAGTCATTTTCAAAAAGTGTTACCAAATGGTTTTTGTAAGTATCTATCAAACAGCCAGCAAATTACAATGGACCTATTTATATATCTTTATAAAAAAAAACTTTTATGATCACACATTTTTAAAATACTGCTAAATTCAAATTAAAGAAAATACAAGTTTATCCTAACAGCTCAATAAGGAAGGTGCTTAATTCATTCAATTAGAAATATCATTTCTAATTGATTTTGTAAAGATCTTGGACTTTTCCATCCAATATTTTGGTAAAAATATTTTGAGAACTTGAAACAAAATTTTTTATTTAATTAGTCATTGAGGGTGTTTGTATATTTTTAAACAAATTATAAGAAAAATATATTTGTGGAAACATGAAATAAAAATTTTCATTTATTAAAGGAAAAATGATAGTATCTTTAGAGCCACTTTAAAAGGATTTTACAGAAAAGTACTTTCAAAAATGTAATTTATTTCCAGAAAGTGTCACCAAAGGGTTTTTGTAAGTTTCTATAAAACAGATGCCAAATTTGAATAGATCTTTTTTCAGGTCTTTTTAAAAATCTTTTTTTTTTCACACTTTTGGTAAATTGCCTTTCCAAAAATTTTTAATAAATTCTGAAAAATAGTCTGATTGAAGTATATCAACTGTTTTAGAGATCATTTTGAAAAATTTTTATTTTCAGCCTTTTTTAAAATGGCTTTAAAAAAATCTTCCGCTTATCATTTATTACGCTTAAATTTCAATTTAAAAAAATTTTAATGATATCTCAGAAGATCAATAAAGAAGAAGCAAAATCTATATAATACAATTGTTGTTTTTAATTTCTTGTGAAGGAGTTGGTTTTTTTTTCAAATCATTACATGCAAGATTATTTTGGGGTATTGAACTTTAATTTTTTTTATTTATTATCTGGAAATTGAGAAGGTTTGGATATGTATCAAGAATTTTTTTTATTTTATTTTTTCCTCAAAATTTAAGTTTTTTATAATAAGGAATAAGAACAATTTACATTTTTTGAATCTTCAAACCAATCACCAAAACTTAATTATATTATGATACAAGTTAATGTTTAAATTGTCCCTTTTTTAATACTTAGAGAATTCTTTATTTTATTCACCAGTGAAGGTATAAAAAGAAAAACTCTCTCTTTCCTCTAAAAAAAAAAATTTTTTTTTATTTTACTTTAATTGTTTGGTAAAGAGAACAACCTTATATAATCAGGTGTTTTGATATATTTGTGATTATTGTATTAAAATATGTTATTGAGAAATTTAAAATAAAAAACCGGTAGCAATTGAAACTAAATTGTATATGTTTCTCATGTATCAATAGTGTCCAAAAAATCTATTTACAAAATACAAAAGTTGTGTAAAATCATTAATTCAAAATGAGACTTTTTTAAATAAAAAAAAAATTAAAGGATTTACCATAATAATCTTGATTTCAAAACAAATATACCAGTAAAATTTTAATCTAAAGAATTCTAAACAAAATTTCAAATTTCTACAATACATAAACCCAATCAATTTGGTAAAAAAATGTATATATTCGAAAATTTTTTGTTTTTTTTTTGTTCATTTTTTGATATTTCGAAAATGTCTTTTTTAACAACTCTAAAGAATATAATTTTTTTTTCTTTACGATCTGGGGTTCATTTTTGAATTTTTTTTTAATTCGATCATTTTTAGTTTTTTAATCAAATGCGCTCCTATTAGTTGTTTATACTGTAATTTGATTGTAAATTAACAATTAAAAATACTAACCGAATATTTTTTTTTTTTTTTGTAAAAAAAAATCAAACCTTTCCAATAAAAATCTAAAAATTATTTATACTATTTTTGAAAATTAACTTTATTGTTAATAGCAATAATAAGTTCCATTTTTTTTTTTTTTTGGATTGTATTTTGAAAATATACAAAATTTATTTATTTATTTATTTAGAGAAAAGGGTAATTAATGAAAAATTTATCAAATAAAAAATGAGATGAAAAAAAAATAAATCAAAATATCAATAAAAAATATGAATATCATTTTTATTTACAGTTTAAAAATGTTTCCACTGTTGTTAGGTTAGCCAGAAATTGTAAAATTTGAGTAAAATAAAATATTTAACTAAATTCTTTTAGATTCTATAAAACGTCGAAACTTGACTTAACTCGACAGCTTTGAAGACATTTCACAAGAATTCAGAGGAAGAGAAAAAACACGATAGAAATATTATCATTATATATAAAAATTACACAATTTGTGATTAATAATTGGTATTCAGACTGTTACTGTTTTTTTTTTAATTTGAGAAATAAAAAGAAAATTTATTAAAATTTGGGATTTTATTTCTTAAATTAAAAAAAAATCACTATTAGCTTTTCTGGAGTTTTCTAATTATTTGGAAAATCAATAAATTTTCGTTATTTTCTATTTATTTCAAAAATTAAAAAAACTGTCATTAGGTTTTCTAAAGTTTTCTATTTATTTCTAAAGTAAAAAAAACCTAGAACACTTTACAAATAAAATAGAAAAAAAGAAAACCTCAAGAAAACCTAGGCACTTGTTGATACTTCCTGAAACACTAATCCTTTAAATAGAGCTTTTACCCTAGTTATGTTGCTGATAGGATTATAACATATATGATAGATTTTCTTTAAAGTTGACAAGGGAAAGGTATTTTTTTTTGGACAAATATAAGAGAAAGAGAAATAAAAATTAGAAATAAAAGTAATTCAAAAAATGATAAATAAAGTAAAATTTTTAAATTAATTATTTTTTGTCTACAAAGTATTGAATGTATTGTTATTTGTTCCCTTTTATTCCATTTCTTTGATTTTTTATAAATCACTTCCATGATATCAAACTTTCATGTACTATCCTCCCCTCTCCTCATAAATTGTTCCTAATGCAAGAAATCGTCATCATATCCCCCAAGCTGATTCACTAATAATGCATGGTAGATTAGACAAAACCAAATTGTCGACACACTTCTACCCCTTCATTATTTTACCAACCAAATTTCAATCAGGGTATTTTTTTTTGTTTTTTTTTATTTATACCCTACTTAAAATTTCATTAAATATAAACCAAACAAAAAATTCTTTTTTAGAAAAAAAAAGTAAATTTGAAAAAGTAAATGGGTATTTAATCAAAAAATAGTTTTTTTACAAGGAATTTTTATTTTGATAGTTTACGAAATTTTTATATTGTGTGATCTTTCATTTTTTTATCATTGGTTTATTATGCTAGAAATTCATTTTAATTTTTTTCAATTTATTGGATTTACAATTGAATTTTCAATGGGTCAAAAAACAATTCATGGGGTTGAGCTTTTTTTTCTTGTAAATATTTGAAAATTCTTTAAAAAACAAAATTCAAATTATTTCTTTTGCCTAAATTCCATTTTAATATTTTATACTCATTTTTTCAAAAACTTGTTTAATTTTTTTTTTTTATGAATAATTTGTGTCGCAATTAAAATTATTTTCTTTTCAACAAGATGAAAGAATAAGATAAAACATAAAAAATGAATAAAGTAAAAAGAAAAGAAAAGAAGAAAAATCCTAATTTATAGTTTAGGAAACAAAAAATCTAAAAAATGATCAATAATTATTATATTTTCTCATCAAATGCTGTAATTTTTGTTATAAATAACAAAAAAAAAAAAAAAAAAAAATTGAAAAATAATATCATGAAATTCTTTGTAAAATATTTTAATAAATAATATTTTTTTATTAGAAAGCTACAAAATATCCTTTACTCTTACAAATATCTTTTTTTAATAATGAAAATTTTAAGTATCAATATATCAATTAATATTTTATGAGGCAACTAAATGAGTAAAAATTATAAATTTTTATCATAATGAAACCTAATTGAAATTAATCTATTTCATTATTCTATTTAAATTAATATGATAAAATTCTCAGTTATCTTCTAAAAAAACATGAATAATATAATACAGGCAAATCCATAATTAAATATTTTAAAACTATTTTACAATATTTGTTTAAAAAATTATTTGTTATTCCAAAAGTTTTTTAGAAATTATAAATAATTAGATATTAATAAATTATCAAATATTTTGAACAAATATCAAATTTATTTTCATTAAACAAATTTCACTTAATTTTTTTTATCAGATCTCATATTCAAAGATTTTTGTTTTTTTAAAAAAAAATCAATTTTTTGTTATAAATAAAGTTCCCTTAAGGTTTACAATCCCTGAAATTTGAAAAAAAGATTATCTTGTGTTGGGAGTAGTTACTTGTCGATTTGGTTCTTAGCTGATCGCTCTTGGATTTGGTATGGGTTTTAATAATGATTCAAAATGTCAATTTTTGACAATTTATTTTTTATTTTTCCGAAATCCAAATTAAAGAGTGTAAGAATAATATATCGGAACTTAAGTTATAAAAAAATGTGGTTTGTAGGTTGTTGATTGAAATTTTTAATTAAGTTTGGTTTTATTAGGAGATTTTAAAATATTTTATTTTTTAATTTAGTTAATTGACAAAAAAGTAAATCAAGATTCTTTTCTACAACCCAAAATTCAAAAATTATTCTTGTACACCTATTAATCTATTAATATTACACTCTTCAATTCGGATTTCCGAAATAAAAAAAATAAATTGTCAAAATTTACCATTTTGAACCACTATTAAAATCCATACCAAGTACAAGATCGATCAGCTAAGAACCAAATCGACAACTCACTACACCCTACACAAGATAATCTTTTTTCAAATTTCAGGGATTGTAATCCTTAAAATTAAGATACAAATTTTTTTGTTTAAAAATTTGTGAAAAAAAAAGTTCAATATGGGTTTTAATTGGCAACCTAAACTGAAAATGAAAAGTAAAATCAATAAAAAGAAGAAATAAATTAACTTCAAAGAATATTTGGTAATATCCGAATCAAATTAACTAAACAAAAATTTAAATCTCTTTTATTATCAAAATATAGTTAAACTGGGTTTTGGAGATCTTAAAAATGATCAATTTTTTCAATAAATTGTTTTCTGGTAGATGAACGAAATAAAAACCCATACCAAAAAGATAGTATTAATAAAACTTAGATTGAGTTTAATCCTTTCATTTTGCCATTAATCATTGAGGGTATTATTTATTAATTGACCTTGCTTTTTATTTTTTGGTTGATATTATATTTCCCGTTTAAAAAACATATTTAACTTTCTTTCCCTCTTTTTTCACTTTTTTACCCAAACGACAATTGATAAAACGATAAGGGTTGTACATCTACTTTAAAAATGTGCATATGAAACTTATTATCAAATACTACTCAAACTGCTTAAAATGAATGAACCAAACAGTTTGATCAACACTTGATCAAATTTTTCATCTGTACCTTTTTTAAAACAGTTTTTGAAAATAAAAAAAATCACTAATTTGATAAGAATCCAAATTTTCCAATACCAAGAAAATCTCTTGTACTATAATTCAAAGTTGAAAGATTTTTTAACAGAAAAAAGAATTTTGACTTTTAGTTGAAAAATTGTAAGAAATTTGTTAATAAAAGAGTGCCAATTGGATGAAAAAATGAAAAAAAACAAAAAGTTTAAAAACAGGTTTTTTCTCTTTTTTGAATACACAACACAAATATCCAATACAATAATTCGTTCAAAAAAAATATTTAAATAATCTTTTGTATTGATATTTGGTGTTTTGGTGTATTATTTTTGGTTATTTTTATTTTAATTTTAATAATTAAAGAGAAGTTTGGTTCGGATTAATAAAATTTAAATCCAAAGACACATACAACAAAAAAAAAAAAAAAAAAAAAAAAAAAAAATCCTATAATCACAAAAGAAAAAAATAAAGATTCACAACAAAATAAATTCAAGATAGAAACTGATGACACAAAATAAAAAAAAATCGGAAACAGCCCTTTTCTCCAAAACAAAAAAAAAGAAACAAAAAATAGCAAAGGGAGGAAGGGGAGGGAGGAGAAAGGAGAAAGGAGAATGAAGAAAGAAAAGGGGAAAAAAAAAAAACAAATGGTTCAAGAATTAAACAAAATTGAAAAGTATCATTGGAATTCCTTTCAAGTAGAAATTATGAATTAGTAAAACCCAAATTGTGACTCATCATTTGGAAACGGTATTAAATTACTGTCAAAGTCATCAAAAATGTCATCCATAAATGGAGCGAATCCATTTTTCAAATTTGGAAATTCTTCTGTAAATAAGTCGTCTGCTTCTAAAATAAATTGTAACCCTTTATTTGAATTGTCAACTTGAACAGTGGATGGAGAGGAATCGAGTATTGGAATTGAAAACATTTCAAGTGTTTCCTCGATTTTAAATCCTAAATTTTGTTTGCCGTCATTCGTATCAAATTTGTGCCAATCCTCGGCATCCTCATTTTCCTGATTTTGTTTTAATTGTAAGTGGATGTGATCCTGTATTTGGCTTGGAATTTGTCCAGCTTCGTTTTCATAATCATCTATTAGTTTCAGTTGTTCTTGTTTTACTTCTTGCCCTTGCGTCTGTTCATATTTCGGTTCTTGCTTCTGTTCTTGTTTCAAGTCTCTTTCACCTTGAAGGTTTTCTTTTTCTTTCAAAAATTTTTGATAATTATTACATAAAACAATTTTTTTTTTGAATCTCTTTCTTCTTTGTGCTTTTTTTTTGGAATTATGTTTGGTCTTTTTGCAAATTGGTTCTTGCAATAACTTTTTTTTTGTTTTTTTTAATTTTCTTTTATTCCTTCTTCTTTTTTGTGATTGGAATTTTTTTTCCAATTTTTGCAAATCTAAAAGACTAATATTTAACTTTTTTGTGTTTTCGTTCGAAAGTTGTTCCTTCAAATGTAGTGAAGTATAATATTCCAGCCCACCATTCAAATTTTTACAAAAATTTATTTTTCCAGATTTTTCACTCTGATCAATTTTTAATGGGCATTCCTCAAGCGAAGAGAAACCCCCAAAGTTCTTGAAAAAAATTTTTTTTTGGTATTTAGGATCCTGTGATTTTTTTTCTTGGCTTTTCATGACTAATTTATCCCTTTGTTGGTTTGTTGATGGATTACTATTTTTTTTGTTTTTTAATTTATTTGATCGCTTTTTTTGACTTGACGCTTTTGATCTCTTTGATCTCTTCAATTTGGTCAATTGTTTTGGTTGGTTTTGTTGTTCGTCAAGTTTTTTTTTTTTTTTTTGTTTTTTTTGCATTTTTAAAAATTCTTTTTGAGGTGCAAAGATTAACCATTCTCTCGAATAATTCGAAACGTTCTTTAACGAGAAATATTTTTTAAAAAAAGTTGAAAGTCCTCGTTCGATTGTTTTTTTTCCTTTCGAACACAACAAGACAAGATCAGTAATACAGTCACGCTTGATTTTAACTTTAGTTGGTAACAGGGCTTTGTTTTTGTCTTTGACATACTCTTTTCTTAAGTACCTTGGAGGCAGTCCCTTAATGCAATTGGGTCTCCATTTTTGTAGTTTGTTTAAGCGTTCACTAAAAGAAGTGACCCCTTTGAAATCATCTTGAATTTTGACTAAATCTTGACAAGCTAATTCAGCAGAAAAGGAGTATTTGTTCATTAAGAAACCAACTATAAAAAAGGAGCATGTTTAAGAAAATAATTTTGAGAATAAAGAGTAAAAAATTGAATAAGCCTAACGAGAGGAACATTTTGTCAAAAAATTAAAATAAAATAAAAAAAAAAAATTAAAAGAACAATTCGTTACAATTAAGAAGGCAAAATAAAAAAATGATAATATTCAAAAAAAAATGCTCAAGTTTCAGAAACCGTTTTGAGTTTCGTAACAACTGTTGTGTTGTTTCCTGATTGGTTTTTACAAAAAACCAAGATGTTTTTCAATTACTACGGAATATTATTTTGTCCCAATTATTGTAAAAAAGTGTGAAATAAAAATTTTTCAAAAATGATACCCAAACCACTTTAAATCACAAAAAGGATCGTTTGGTTTCCAACTTGAATAAACTCTAAATCCATACTTTTCCAAATTAAGTTTTTATGTTGGTTTTCAAATTTATAATTAACTCTTGATTAATAAAATTGGTTGACCTTTCAAGTTTAAAAATCAAACACTAGAAATCAGATCAAGTGTTTTGATTTAAAGTTTGTTTATTTTCGATTTTGTAAAAATTTTTTTTTGACTGGAAAATAAAACAGTTTAACAAATTTTACACTTTTTTTTTATAATCACACTTCTTTTAATTTAGGAATGATGGAGTTGACAATTAATTGTGTTTGTTTACAATTTTTCTAATGTTTACAGAATAAATAATCGTTTCCTTTGTTGAGATTATTATTCAGACATTTTCTTTTTATTATATTTTGAAGGGAACAAATTTGTACCAAATGACTGACATCAAGAAATTACTCTCAAGTTCGATTCCTTGAAATTTTAATGCTTTATTATTCGTTAAAGCGTTTTGAAGAATTTCTTCACGAAAATTAAGTTTTTTTATGATTTTTGAAATGAACAAGTTTGATCCTCGTCCAATAAAATGGGTTAAATTGTGGTTACTTGTTTTATTACATCAAGCTTAAAACTCGATTTTCCAAAAAGGGTTAATCAATGAAAAAAAATCAAATAAATTATAAAACCAATTCCAAAAAGGTTTTTAGCAAACCTGGAAATTGAAAAAAAAAAGTAAAAATATGATTATGACAAAACCAAACTATCATTTAATGTATTTTTCAGAAACAAATTTGTATTTTTCAAAAGATTGATATAAACTTTCCATTTTCTAAAAGTTAACATTTCAACAGATTTCTAAAATCTATCAAAAAAAATTATTTTCATTGAAAGAACTTTGAAAACTTCTTATTTTTGAATAGGGTGGACCAAAATACACTTTAAAAATAAAACAACCAATATTAAAAATCTACTCAATTTCAAAAGAATTTCAGTAATTAATTTCAGCTTTAAAAAAATAATTTTTCTTTTCAAAGAACATTTATCAAAAACATTTTTTTTGTGTTTAATTAAAATAATTAATATAAAAATCATAACTTATTTTCAAAAAATAACAATAATTTTTTTCAACTTGAAAACAATGTAATACAAAGATCAAAAAGTGATGTCTTAATATTATAAGTTATTTTAAATTGATAATAAATATTCCAATCGTGATTATTTCCTATTGGCTAATAATAATCTAAATATTAAAAATTTGAATTATATTTGACTTTTTTATAAGAAAAATTTTTTGGGAATTTCAAACATATAAATAGAATTTAATTTAAGAATTATAATCAAAAGCACTGAATATATATTACCATATAAAATATTTTTATAATTAATATTGTTGTTTATACCTCCAATGTTTTAGAGGGATTATTATACAATTGTTATAATTATCAAAAATTAAATCAAAGATCATTTATTTAATTTTTGATCAATTTTTCTGATGTTCAGGTATTCAATATTAGATATATTTTTATTGTATTTTCAAAATAAGATAAAATTATAATGTTATCTACTCTACAGTAATACCGGCGAATTATTAAAATAGAGATTTCTTAAAAATAAAAAAGTTTTGTAAATTTTTCTGTTTTTAAATAGATCCAAAAAATTCAAACAAATAGAATCTATATAATATACACAGTAAATTAATTGTAAAAAAATGAATTCTTTTAAATCTGTGAACCTATAACCACCTAGTACTCAAATATCCCTGCTGTTTATAAATAAATAAATATTACTAGCGTCCCCTCTTTTGTTCTCATTCCAATATAAATTTTTTACCTATATACACACCATTTCACATTACACTTACCTTTAATTATATTTTTTTTAAAACAATTTGTATTAAGTTTTGAAATGGTCCAATGGACAGTATTCAGCTTTGGGACATTTTTTCGAAACTAAACCCAATTTCAAAAATATGGACCACTTAAAATAACAAATTGAATATATATATATATATTCTAGAGTATTCATTTACAACTAATCATTAAATCCGTTTTTAAATCAATTTAAAATCATTCTAAAGATTTAAAAATCTAATATTTTATAAGTTATTAAAAAAAAAAACCAAAAACTAAAAAAAAATGAGTTACAATTATTGAATCGGTGTTTAGATTAACGAGAAAAAAATAAAAACCCCTTGATAAAACAATACAGGCAACATTCAAAAATCCACATTCAAAATTTAACTCACTTGAATTTTTTCTAAAAAGTTTAAAAATTAACACAAAAAAAGAAAAAGGTGATTAATCACTATTAAAAAATCTTATTAATGATAGAATTTCTACAATTATTAAAGTAATCTGGAAAATTCCATTATCAAATTTTTTTTTTTTCATAAATAGAGTGATTTTGAGAGAAAATTTCCATAAAAAATAATAAAATTTCAAAATAAAAGGAAAATTTATGAAAAATTTAATGGATTAATAAGCTGATATATATTTTTTATTAGTATAAAAAAATTAACCCTTAAAATTGATTTTGATTTTTTTTTAAATAATTACTCATTTCATAAAGGTCAAAAAGATTTAGATAAAAATTATTTTGATTTAAATATCTTATAGCTTTTCAAAATTACTTAAATATCAAAATAAAGATTCTAAAGAATTTTTTAAATCTAGTGAAAAATATTTCAAAAAAACGTTAATAATGATATTTTTGGAAATTAAAATATTTTTAAAAGTTTGAAAAAAGTTTAAATTATTGAAAAGGGAAATTTCCTGTATTGTTGGACAATTTTCAAATAATTTTTATTTTACTATTTTTGCAAAATAGAGAAATTTGGAAAAAAGGGTAAACATGAATTTTTTAAGTTAACAGTAATTGAACCCATAAAATGGCAAAAACCATTCAAATAGGAAAAATAACTTTTATTATAATTTTTCGATTATTATCAGCCAAATTCAATTTAGTTCCACTTTCAAGACAAAAAATTCAACAAAATTTAACACACAAAACAAAACCTCAAATTAAATTACATTCATTTCCACCTTTCAGATACAAACTTTGAACGAAAATTAAGCTATAAAAAAATCCGAAATTAAAGAACAATATTCAGATCTTGGTAAATTAATTTTTTAAAATAAGAATTCAAAAAATTGTACTTTAATTTAAGATTTTTTTGTGCCATTAATTTCATTGAAAGTGTGTACCTTAAATTTAAAACTTAATGTAATAAATACAATTTAAATCAACTTTTTATTGTAATATGATTGATTTTGTTTTGGAGATCTTAAAGATAACCAAAAATTTCAAACACTTTTAATAATAGATAAATAACATAAAAATAAATATTTAAAAGTGATATAATTAATAAAAAAAAATATTATAGTGTTAAAGCTACCATTTTATTATAAATTACTTATTTTTCCCCGATAATAATATTTTAATTTAATTTCTAGTAAGATTTCGAATGTAAAAAAAATATTTTACCTTATTTCCCCAATATTATAAATTACAAAAATTTTAAATTTTTATTACTGAAAAACCCCTTTATGATTTTTGTCATAATTTTTAAATAAGTTATTAGAGGTTTTGATGATAACATATATTATCCTGATATTAACAATAAAATCATGATATTATTAAAAATCGCGATTAGTCCAACTTTATCGCGATATTCAACATTATCGCGATAAAATGAAAAATTATTATTTTCATTTCATTTTTAAAAAAAATCTCTTGACTTTTACAACACTTTCCCCCTTTAATAAATGTTTGAAAGTGTTTGTAAGAGTTGTGAACTGTCTTCAAGTGTTTGAAAGTTTTGAAAGACAGAAAACTTTTTTGAAAGGGAATGAGTTTGGTTTGTAGTGGAAACAAAAAATTTATTTCGATTCATTTTTTTTTTAACCAAAATATAAAATCCCCAACAAATTTTATGATCAAACTAATAATTACCCATTTCAACAATATACTTGAATATAAGATCGATGTGTTTTCAAAAAATGGAGTTGTTACATTCACAATTTTAAATAGCAAAAAAGAATAATTTTCCTTCTTATTGATGATCGGTCAAACAAAAAACTCTAAGCTTTAATTGTGTTTTCGGTCCAATACAGAGATGCTCAAAGAAGAAAAAGAAAAAAACGAAGACAAATCTAAAAAATCTTAATAATTGGTGATCATCTGGCAAGGATGTAGTGAAAGCTTTTAAAAAGTTTATCAACCCCTTTTAGCTTTTGGAGTATATTGAAAATGTTTTAATCCAAGAACACATTCTTTAAAGAACAGTTAAAGGGTTGGTTGATTTATTGGCTAATTATTCAAAGCAATTTCCAACACCATGATTAACTGAAAAAATATTTATTTCTCTTTAGTTCTTATTGTTGTTGATCTTAAAGGATCGAAAGGTTTGTCAACCAAATTAAACGAAAACAAAATAAAACTCTTTGATCTGATACTTGATTGGATCAAGTATCTTTTTTGTTGTTTTTTCAAAGAATAACTTTTTTTTCCCTCAGCTATTTTTGATCCAAAAAAATTTTTTTGTTTAAATATTTCTAAATTAACCAAAAAACCCATCAACTGTTTTACCGCGATTACTTTTTAATCCCGATATTTTGGCATTTATCGCGATTTTATAAAATTATCGCGATTTGTTATATTATCGCGATTTTTGTAACTTTATCGTGAATTAAGTATGTTATCATCAAAACCTCTATTGGTGATATTTAGTATCTGCAAATATTCTGAAGAACCAAAATATTATGATCACGTTATTACTTAGAAAAGAAAAAAAAAATTTTCAGGGAGATTAAACTTTTGTTTTACTATTTTTCAAACAAAGAAAAATTATGAAATTGATTTTATTTCTCACATTATAAACAATTTTTAATCTTCTGGGTTTATTTTTATTACTTTTACATTAAGTTTAATTTCAAAAATAGGGGCAGATTTTTCATCAGAAAAAAATTAGTTTAATTTTTTTTTTTTTTTGAATAATAAGGTATTTTACTAATTTTTGGACAGAAAATAACAAATATAGATTAATAAATAAAAATGTTGTATAACCATTTCATTTTTTGAAAGACAAATGAAAAAAGAAAAAAATAATAAAAAAAAAGTTTGCCGCTAATTTTCAAATTTGGCTTATAAAAATTTTTTTAGAACCTTAATATTACTCAAAAGATACTTTTCTTTATTGATATAATTTATTCGGTTAACCCAAAAAAAAACATTGATTTATTTACAATATTTTAAATATTAATCTTATTTTAATAAAAATAGTATTCATAATTTGATTTTTTCAAATAATTCACAAAATTTTCACAATACCATATATTTATTTTGAGAAGAAATTTGATTTTTTTAGGATATCGTTTGATAAAAGATATTTGGGAATTAGTTAATTTTCTCCTCAAAATTCTAAATCATTTTTTTTTCTGCCAAAAATGATTTAAATTGTTATAAAGATCCTTGTGAGTAATATCAAACAATTTATTAAAAAAATTTCTATCAAATAGGAAAATTTTTTGTTATTTTTTTTTTTTTTTATTTTTTAAAAAGCACAAAACAACTTTTTTTAAAACTTTAAAAGACAAAAACAATTTAATTAACGAATCCCAATTTCATAGATAAATTTTTGTTAAAATTCTATCAAAATTTCGATTTATTTAATCACCCATACCACTATTAATTTTATTTGATGAGATTTGAATTGAAATATTAATTATGAAAAAGAATAAAATAAAATAAAAAATTATCCTTTCAATATATTTTTTTTCCAACAAAAAACGAAAATATTGTTTCATCGTTTTCAAGAATATAACTTAATTATGAATAATAATAATAGGTCACCTTTTTATCTTTTTATATTGGAAAAATGGGATTTTTTAATTACAAAAAAACCACTCCTAATAGATAAATTAATATGATAATTCTCAATCTTTCATTTTATAAAAAAAAAAAACCAAAAATTCAGATCTTAACAAGATTTCATTTTATTTTTAAAAAATTATTACTCACTTTAACTTTTTTTCTTTTCTATCACCCCTCATATATTCCAATAACTTTTTAAAAATTTAATTACTAACATTCCTATTGTAACAAAAAAAATCACCATTAGTACGATCTATTCATTTTAATATTATTACATTCAATATATGAAAATATTAGAACTACAACAATGGTGATCTCATTATTTTATTTTTATAGTAACTGTTTCAAGATAAATTATTCCAAAGATCCTATGATTTCTCTTTACTTAGAACCAATTAAGTTTACTGGGCTAATTTCTTATACTAACAGTTTTTATTCTCAGTTTGAAATTAAATTATATTGTATTATATCCTATTTTATTAGTAACTGATATTTTTTAAATTTTTCAAAAAAACATAATTAATAATAAAAAAATGAAAAAATAAAATTCAAATTTTTTTTTTTTTGAGAAAGGAAAATGTTTTGTACTTTTATAAGAATAGAATTAAGATATGTGTATATTTATAATTATAATATCATATTTCAATATATATATATATATATATATATATATATATTATAACTGATTCAATTTGAAAGTTATATAAAAAATTATGATTTATCGTCAAATTTGTGATAAACAAGAAATTTTTTTAATCTTTTCTAGTTCTTAAACGTTTTGTTGTGATCCCATCTTTTGTTAAAACATGCACAACTGATCCCCAACCAGATAAGGCGTCTCTGTCTACTGCTGCGAGTAAACATTGAGAAATTACTTCGAAAAGCTCGTCTGGCTCCATATTTTCTTTGTAAAAGGTTTCGCAAACACCCATTAATGACTCCTCCCCTGTTCCTGCAACGACAAAGCTTTTTGGGAACTCCATTGCTCCGATCAAGTCTGTTGCACACAAAAAGGGTGTGTAATCCTCTCCTTCAAGACCAGCAATAATTGGTGTGATAAAATATGGGCCAAACCTTTTGGAATATAAGGTTTGTGCAACGTTATGAGCAAAGGTTTTTGGTGAAATTTCTCGTTCTTCTTCTAAATTATACAGATTCATTTGAAATTTGAATGACTCCCTTAAGGTTAAAATATCTGTATTTAACCCAGTCATCCCAAAAAGCGTACGGTTGTTAATTTTGAAAATTCGATTCGAGTCGAGTGCTACTGTTTGATTCCTGACACCAAACCTCGTGTCGCCTGCAATCGCAACACAGTTTTTTCCTGCCATTGCTACAATAGTGGATCCATTATATTGGAAAATACTCACTTTGGTTCGTTTACAACAAGATAGGTTTTTGATCCAATTTGGGAGATCATTGGTTTTTGTTTTTTTTTAATTGGTTTTTGTTTTTTTGTTTTTAGTTTTTGGTGTTTTGTTTTTTGTTTGTTGTTTTTTAGTTTTTTTCATGTCAAAATAAAAAAAGGAAAAAAAAGTGAAGAAAAAAGAAGTAAATTCTAAAATGTAGAGTGAAGAAGTAAAAAATTAGAGTATACTTTAGGTTGGTGTTTAGTTACTTTATTTAAAGCTAAATTCAAATTATTAAAAGTTTAAAAAAATGAATTTTTACACTTCACAACATTAATCTCAAAAATATTTAAATCAAAATAACTTTTCATTTAATTCTCATTTTTGAATACCTTTAATCCAATAGCTCAATTTTTTGTGAATTGATTTTTATAATTTGAAAGAATAAAAGATTTAGTTGAACCAATTTTTCTATTTCTCTTTATTTATTGTTTTCTGATATTTTTGATTGAATACTTTAAAGATACAGATTTTTCAATCTGAGACTGGAACTATTTTTTGAGTTTAATATGTAATACACCACCAATTATTACTGTTTTAAGGAAGGAAGTGAAATTTGAATTTTTATAAAATTGTTAATTATTAGATCATTACTGAAAAATAATTTTTTAAGTGTCACGAGATATTGATACTTTGA
Organism: Anaeramoeba flamelloides; assembly: GCA_027625915.1. Taxonomy (NCBI): domain Eukaryota; family Anaeramoebidae; genus Anaeramoeba; species Anaeramoeba flamelloides. Next base: position 4,176,712 of record JANTQA010000008.1, read on the forward strand.
AACCAAAACAACCACTCGCTGCTCTATTTGTGAATACAAATGCAAACCAAATTAAATAAGAGTTGAATCTTTAATTTTTTAAATTTTTTTTGATTAAATTTTTGGTTTGAATTAGAAATGATGTTTTGAATTGAGAAATGAGTTAAAGTGATTGAGTGAAATTATTTAAAGAACAAATCAAAAAAAAAGACTGGGTAAGATGTGTATTTTATCCAGGCCTTTTCTTTTTGAATTCTAAACAAGAAAAATACCTTTCCAAATATATTTGTTGAAATCAAGAATTAAATAAAAAATTTCTACCGTAGTCATTTTTCTGAATGTTTTTCTTCTTTATCTTCTTAATTTATATGAAATGAGTATCAATAAACGATTGAATTGAATTTCTCACATCCGTTACTATTTTAGTATTTTAAGAAAAACTTGTTTTAAAAATTTATTTTAAGGAGTGTAATTAAGGTTCAAAATAATTTTCTGAAATGTAGAAAACAAAAATTGTAATTTTTCTGGGTGCTTAATAACTATCAAAAACTAACCAACAAGTAAAGAGTGATCTATATTAAAAAATCAACAATCAAAAAAGAGGTAATTTTTAGTAAAAAGTGCCAAAGAGCGTCATTCAATTACCAATTAGAATGGTTAGAATATATAATTTTGAATACAACTGTGTTAGTTTTGAAGTGTCGATATTTGGCGCTTTTTTGAGATCTAGAAGATTTTTTTTTTCTTTTTTTTCATTTTTCAAATGAGTTATTTTTATCTCAAGAAAGTTAAAAATTCCTCCCTGTCAAATTTAGAGGGTTATAAAATAACCACAAATTATAATAAATCGAATTAAATCGATTTTGTAGTTAAAGAAAACTATTTTTTTTAAATTGAAGAAATTTATGAACTTTGGAAATTTAAAATAAGAAAGGAATAAATTTTTTTTAAATTTGATTTTTTAAATTGAAGAAATTTAATCCTTTATGAAATTTAAGGCGAGAAACATTTAATTTTTTTTTATATAATCAGATTTTTACGGAATTGAGAAATTTTTAAAACTTTTTTTTAAATTTGAATTACAAACAACATGATCCTCTCAATTTTTTTTTTTCAAAAAAAAGAGTTGACCAAATCATAAATAGATTTCTAAATCAAAATATGAAAACAAATTTCAAAAAGTAAGGACAATTACCTATGTAAATATAAAAAAACTATTACTGTTAAGGACTTGTTTTTTAGGTGAAAAAGGTGGAATAATGTATAAAATCACCCTTGAAAGAGTTATATAATCAATGTAATATTTGTCCATGGGGAATTTATTTTAGAAAAAATGTGAAATTTTCAACAATTTTCACAATTTTTAAATTGCTAGACGATGATAAAATTTTGATTTTAATATTTTAGAATTTCAATTTCAACTTTCTGGAACTCATAATCTATTCTTGGGCTGTTCTACATATGTTTTAAATTTGCTTTTACAAGTTCGAAATGTTCTCAAATTTGAAATGCACTTGAAAATCCTCAAAAGCCATTTTTTGCAATTATTTTTTTGGTTATTTTCAATTTTCCTTTTTATTGAAAAAGAAAAAAAAATAGCCAGTGTGAAAAGATAAGGGGTAACAATTTTTTTTTTGTTTTTTTTTGTACAATTTCTTCAGATTGACAATTCTTTTTGAGAAGCGAAAGTGAAATAACAAAATTATAAAAACCCCCTCAAGGATGGAAAAGTAGTTCTTAAGGGAGTATCCAGGATAAAGAAAAAATTTCCACTTTTTGACAATTCTGGAAAAGATCAGAAAATAACTTTTTTTACTTTGGTTTTACCTCATTGATTTTTATTATTTAAAGTACTTCATTCATTAGATTTTTTAATTTCTTTTTTCAAATTCTCAAAGAAATTGCCACATATAATGTTGATTTGAATTGCTTAAATTAGTGTTTTGAATGTTGAATGATTTATCTTTAAACTTTCTCTCAACATTCTATTGTGGTATTTAATTTTTTCATTTTTTATTTTTCATCATTTTTGAATTTTTTTAATCATAAAAACATAAACAATTAGAAAAATTTTTTTATCAGTAACATTTGAGATTAATGGAAATTGTTTAAAATGAATAACGATATTACAATCGAGAGAATCATATAAGGAAACATAAATGTGACTTAAATAGCTAAAAGAATTCCAAAAAAAATAATAATTATCCCAAAAGATTACATGTTAGGATTTTAAATCGTTGGATTTGGTGGGATTGGAGAAATGTATATGATTATATGTTATCCAAGTGTAAACCACAAAACAGCTCTAAGTTTTATTCTAAGAATCTGAAATTATCTTTTCCCAAAAAAAAACTATATCTCATTCCAAAAATTTGGACACACCTAAAATCGAAAATAGGATAACAAAAACTCAATTTATTATATTTTTTTCAAAATTAATATAAAAGTACATTTAATTAACATAGTATTAATGCTTTTATAAGTAATCATTTTCATCCAAATAAAAGAAAATAATATAAAACGAAAAAAAATCAAAACAAGTGTGTCCAAAATAAGCAAACGGGCTGAAATGAAAGAGTTTGAACAAAAAATGTATTGATAGATTTGTTGAAATTACACCAACAATTGTAGATCGATCAAATGATAAGATAACATCAACCAATTGTATGTTATTTTTCAATTTAAGAAACTCAACAGTAAGATTCTATCAATCATCAATTAAAAAATTTTCAGATCTAACGAAACAGATTTAGTAACTGGAAAGAAGAAAATGAAAACAAAAACAAAAACGATAAAAAATGAAATAGTTTGTTAGAATAAAATTACTTCATAATTGGATGTAAATCATGTTATTTTTATTCTTTCAACTTTTTAAACTGTGTCCAAATTTTTGGAATTTAGTTTATAATATCATATATAAAAAAAATAAAAATCCAAAACTATTTTATCAATATAATCTCTTTTTTTTTATTGTTTAACATTACGAAAAAAAAAAATATCAAATAATTTTTTTAAAAAATTTTTTCGAGAAACTACGATCACACGCCACTAAAATAAAATATTCTTATCTCATCTCTCTTAAAATTTTATCATGTCTTCTGGTGTAGCTACTCCCTTAAAATCAAAATGCACAAATTACAATAATATCTCTAACTTCAATAAAGGAACATATATGTATCTCTCGGAATAACATTGGCAATTGATTTAATAAATACTCACTTTTGTTTAACTAATTATTTGTAAAATATTTTGTAGATCTGAAATAAAAATTTTCGTTTTTTGATTGATAAATAAAAGTATTTGATAAAAAATCAAAAAATAGTTACCATCTGAAAAGTGAAAGAGTAGGAATTAGTTGTAATTTGGTTTGCAGAAAAATGATTTTGGCAAAATTAACTTTTGAAAAAAAAAAGTTCAAAAACGAAAAAAAAATTTTCCAATTATCTTCACTTTTTGAGTAAAATTATTTGAGCAAATTTATTTTAATAAGTGGACGGAAAATTATAAAAGTAAGTTCGAGCATACTTTTAAACTCAAAGTCTGTTTCATTGTGGAAAATTTTACAAAAAAAAATTACAGTAAAATTCTTAATTCTTATAAAATTAGAAAAAACCACTGAAATATGGTGTGTGAAGTGGGTACATAACTTCAAGATAAGAAAAAGATATAAAGTTCATTTTTCTCTTTTGTTTTTTCTACAAATATTCTTTTTTTTTAACTTTTCTTATTAATTATTCTTTTTCACTTTCTTTACTTGCAAAGAGAATTTTGGTTTACATTCAATTTTTCAAATAAATCCACTGCACAAACACAGACACACAATCAATGATGGAATATGAAGAAGATGAATACACCATTTTTATAGAGGATCACGAAGGGGATCCAAAATGCTATGGCCTCCAGCCGTACACCAAACAGAAAAATACTGAATTGTCCTTTGATGAGGGAGAATTGATTTTTATAACAGGAAAAAACGAAAGCGGGTGGTGGCAAGGAGAAACCGTCAACGACTTTGGAATCTTTCATGTGTCAATGGTTAAATTGGCTGAAGAGGAAGAAAGTACCACAAATCTGGACTATCTTTCTGACATTTCGGGAATCAATTTCACAAAAGAAAATGTTGTCCCTATCAATCTTCCAAATAAGAACAACAACAATAACAAAAACAAAAACAACGGGTTCACAGAAATTAAGAGTGTTGAAGAAAATATGAAGGCCAAGAAACCAAAAAAAGAAAGAGTGGAGGTTCTAGAGAAAATGGAAGACGAATATCTTGGTGACGAAGATTATGATCATGAGGGAGATCAAAGGGCACGGGCATTGTGTGACTATTATGGAGAGAAGGAAAATGACATTTTTTTCAAGAAAGGTGAAATTATATATGTTTATGGAAACTCTGGAGAAGGGAAAGTCCAAGCAGAAAATTCCCAAAAATTCTTTGGAGATGTTCCTGTTTCCTTCCTTGAATTTGTTGATGATAATGGAAGCGTTACGGAGAACCCTTTTGAGGAACAAAAGCCGATTATAGACTTTTCTGAAGAAGTCTCAATGGGGTACATCCCAGTGAGAAGAGACCTCTCAAAAAGACAAGACATTATTTCAAATTCCAATGTAAATAATTACCAAGATAGCCAACAACAAGTAGAAGAAGAATATCCATACGATCCAGACGAAGACCATGAAGACGATATCAAGGCTATTGCATTATGTGATTATACTGCAAAAAAGCAAGGCGAATTGTCTTTTAAAAAAGGACAAATTATTTACATCACAGGCACAAACGAATCAGGTTGGTGGCAGGGCGAAACCCGTGATTTTTATATTGGGAATTTAGATTCTACAATGATCGAAATAATTGATCAAGAAAATGAAAAAGAAAATTCTTTATCTGAAATTTCAGGGATTGAAAAAACTTTTGGTTTATCTGACAAAAAAAATGAAAATGAATTTAAGGAAAATGAATATAATGAGTACAATGAAAATAATGAGCAAAATGAATATAATGAAAATGAAAATCATGAAAACGAATTTGATGAAAATGAATACAATGAAAATGAATATAATGAAAATGGATCCTATGAGTATAATGAAGAAAACGAATTTAATGAAAATGAAAATCATGAAAATGAATTTAATGAAACTGAATACAATGAAAATGAATATAATGAAAATGGGTTCAAGGAGTATAATGAAGAAAAAGAATTTAATGAAAATGATTATAATGAAAATAAATTTAATGAAAATGAATATAATGAAGAAAACGAATATAATGGAAATGTTAAAAATGAAAATGAATCGAACGGAGAAAAGGAACAGAAAGAAAATATTGAGAATGAAAATGAAAACCAGCAAGGGTCAAATAATCAAAATAATAACAATGACGAAAAGGAAAATGGAGGTTTTCTCCCACCAAAATTACCGAAAAGAAATAATATTAATGGATCAGATAAAGACGAAAATTCATCAACCGTGAAAAGAACTAACACCCCAACTCTACTCTTAAGAAAAACAAGAAATTTTAAAACAAATAATAATAATTCGACTACTTTTGGGAATATAAATAATTTGAATTCAAAAATGCTACCAAAAATACCACAACGTGGAGGGTGGTCACAAAAAAAGACAGTAAATCAGAAAATAAATAATATTATATCAGAAAATAAAAATAAAAATGAAAATGAATCTTTTGAAACACAAACAAATCCATGGAGAGATCCTTTAAGAAAAACCAAGATCACTCCAAAAACAAATGACAAACTGAAAACAAACAATTCACCAAATATACCCAACAAAGATATTGAAAAAGTTAACAAAAAAAACCAAAAATTCCAAAACAATCAAAAATCAACACAACCAATATCTTCTCGCGGAAGAGGGGTTCAAAAAGGGTGGATTTCTAAAACACCAACAAAAACAAAACCCAGCACACCAAATTCTTCAAAAATGCAACCAAAAACATATAATTTTCGGGGAGGATGGCCACAAAAAAATAAATTGAATAACAAAATTACCAATGTAAAACATGAAAATGAAAATAAAAACGAAAAAGGATTTTCTGAAACACAAACAAATCCATGGAGAAATACTTTAAGAAAAACCAAGATCACTCCAAAAATATATACCACACCAAAAACAAATATTCAACCAAAAACAAACATCCAACCAAAACCCAATCACACTCAGAATACAAAATACACATCAAAATACAATAACACGCACAATGCAAATAATCAGCCAAAATCGAATAATTCATCAAATATACCAAATCGTGATCATGGAAAAGGTAAAATAAAAAACCAAAATTTTCAAAAAAATCAAAAATCAGCCCAATCAATATCTTCTCGTGGTTGTCTTACACGGAGTAACACCATAAATAACAAAAATTCTCTTATAAATAATAATAAACCTAATAAGGAAAATGAATCTTCTGAAGCAAAAATAAATCCATGGAGAAATACTTTAAGAAAAACCAAAATCACTCCAAAAACAAATGACAAACTGAAAACAAACAATTCACCAAAGATACCCAAGCATGATATTGAAAAAGTTAGTAAAAAAAACCAAAAATTTCAAAAAAATCAAAAATCAACACAACCAATATCTTCTCGCGGAAGAGGGGTTCAAAAAGGGTGGATTTCTAAAACACCAACAAAAACAAAAACCACAACACCAAGTTCTTCAAAAATACAACCAAAAATACCTAATCATGATCTTGGAAAAGGTAAAACAAAAAACCAAAATTTTCCAACAAATCAAAAATCAACACAACCAATATCTTCTCGTGGGGGATGGCCACAAAGAAAGAACTTGAATCAAAAATCAACGAATAATGTTGTTAAACAACAATGGAAAATTAACAAAGTCCATACCAAACCCCCCCCAAATCTAAAATCACATCAAACAGGTAAGAATTCGATTCAAACGGAAACAAAAAGTGTAGTTACTAGAGGGAGAGGTGGAAGAGGCACAATAAGAGGAAGAGGTGCTGTAAAAGGAAGAGGTACAGTAAACGGTAGGAGCGCAGTAAGAGGAAGGGGTACAATAATAGGAAGGGGTACAGAAAGAGGAAGAGGTATTAATATGGTCAAATCATTTCCAAAGCCAATACAGAATTTTAATAGAGAAAAATCAAAAACTTTACAAAAAAATCAAAAAGCTGGATGGGTAAAAAGAACAGAGACTACCAAAAATCAAAACAACCAAGCAAAAAATATAAAAAATGAAGAAGAATTTGGAACGGTTTCTGATATGCGTTTAAAATTTCAAAATAATAACACTCAAAATACAACAAAACAAAAAATACAAAGAGGAAACAGTTTTAATCAAGGCATCACAAATTCTCAAACCCAAAATCAAAAAAAAACACCAACAAGAGACGGTTTTAAAGTAAATAGAAATAATTCATTTACTCAGCCCAATAGGAATTTTTTTAAAAAAAAAGGTGATCAAAGTTGTAATGTCGGTAATAGATGGGGGAAAAAACAAACACCTCCAAATAGAGGTGGACGAGGAACAGGGAAGGAACCATTCACAAAATATCTAACAAGTGTGAATAATCCTAGAGAGTCAAATCATAGAAATATAGCACTTACAAATAATCCAAGAAAGAAGCAAGGGTTTTATAATTAAATAATTCTAAATAATTTATTTTTATTAAATTAAAAATTAAATCTTTTCTGAAAAAATAAATATGAGTATTCCAAATTTTAATTTTAGTTTATCTTTTAATTTTTATTGTTGTAAGATTAAATATTGCTCTGAATAATTAAATTTTAAAAATCAGGACAAAAAAGTTTTCAAGGTTATCTACCAAACAGTTAAAAATACTTCAATTGTCCCCTTTTCAACACCAGATCAAAAAAAAAATAATTTTTTTATTTCACACTTTTTTCAAATAGCTTTATTCCTTTAATGTTTAACTAGATATTTAACAAATTTAAAGAATTTCAAGTAAATGGAAAGTTTAAAAATTGGATTTTTATTGTTAATTTTAGTAATAACCCCTTTTTCACTCAAAGTAGTCAAGCTAAAAATGAAAAATTCAATTTTTTTAATGAACCAACCAAACTAAGATAATTTAAAATACAAGAAACAATAATCTTCAAAATTAGAGTCCTTATTCTGAAAAGAAATAACTCAAAAATATTCAACAGAGGAAATAAAATTTGGTCACTTTCATTGGAACGTTGATGTAGCATTTCTCAACTTTTTTTGGGAAATTAAAATTTTTACAATGTGATTTTTTAATATTCGATGTATTTATTTTTAAAAAAAATCATATTTTCTCAATTTTCTGAATTTTAATTTGAGGCTTCAAAGGATTTTTTTTTTTCATATTTAGTTTTTAAAAAATTGAAAAGAAAAAAGAAAAAGTAAAAATAAAAAAATACAAAAACACTAATAAACAAATGCCATTATACACATAGATGGATACACACATACACACACACACACATACATACACACACACACACACACACACACACACACACACACACACACACACACACACACACACACACACACACACACACACACACACACACACATACATACATACATACATACACACATACACACATACACATACACACACGCGCGCGCACGTATATGTTTTATATATATATATATCTTAGAACCACAAATATACTAATTTCAAAACAAAATAGTTAATTTGGTTGTTATCAGAGGATTAGAAGATATAAATTTATAAACAATTATCTTAAAAAGAAAATTTTATAATTAAAAATTATATAGTTACCAACAATAAAAAAATAACTTTAAAAAAAAATTTTAACATTTGAAAATTTTTTCTTGATTATTGTGATTTTATTATTTTTTCCAGCCAAATTTTGTCAATTTTTTTTTTTTTTTTTTTTGAAAAGTTTGTCTAGACATCAAAAAACTCTTAGTTTTAAAATATTTAAACACACCTTACTTTACTGGAATTTTTTAGGTCCCTTTGCAAACCAATATTGCCCAAAATACTTGATTAAATAATTTATTCATTATAAAAGATATTTAAACATCACAGAAAAAATTTATTTTATCTATTGATTACTAACCAATGGTAATATATATATATATATATATATATATTTGATTCTAAAAAATTAATATATATATAAATAATTTTTTAAAAAAAATCAAATTTTTTTTCATTGCAAAATTTTGAAATTTTTTACAACAATATTTTTTTTCAATTTTAAATGATTTGGCCAAGAGTTCGAGTCAGATTATTATTTGATTTTTTTTTTTAATTTTTACTATTTTTTAATTTTTGATCGTTTAAAATCTAGACATAAAATAAACAATATTATTGAATAAGAGACCAAATATCAAATTTTTTTTTACATATTCAAGATGAATTTAGATTGAAAAAATCAAATTTCACAATTTTTTTTAAACAAATTTTCACTGATAACAAAATTCTTATTTTTTTTTTTTTGGTTCCAAAGATTATTTTATTATCTTTTAATAATGTTTAAAAGTTATAAATATATTTATATTTAAAACTTTATAGCTAATTAATTTATCTATTAAAAAGGGTTTTACTTGTTTAATTCCAATGTCAAAAATAGAATTGAGATTTTTATAATTTTTTTTTTGTTTGTTCATATATTTTCTATTAGTCAAACAAAATTTTTTGACGATTATTCATATTAAACTTTTAATTTTGTCATAAAGAAAGGAATTTCATTTTTCTCTTGATTTAATATTTATTAAAAATTTATCTAAAAAATTTTAATTTCTGAGTAATATATTTTATTTTTTTTTATCATAAAATTAACAACTTTATTTGATTTTTTTTTTATTAATAAACCAATGTGTTGAGTTTTGAATTACTATTATGGTAATAAATTTTCTTATTAGGAAAATTAAAAATAAAAATAAAAATCTTTCAATATAATGTAAAAATGAATAATTATTGTTTTTTAAAAAAATAAATAAAAAATACAATAACTTAACAAAACCAACTAAGAACTATTTTGGGTTTTTTATTATAATCCAATTCAGGATTGGAGATAAATAAGAAAATTAATATATCCAAATCAATATCATTTTAAATCAATTATTTTAAAATTGATGATTTTTCGGTTAATCTGGTGGACGCTTTAAGAGGTATATTTATATCTTCTAGTAGTTGTGTCTCCCATATCTAGTTGACAAATCATAATAATAAGTCTACATTCAAAAAAAAAAAATAATTGGAAAAAATTACAAATTAAACAAAAGTAATTTTTGGAAGTTTTCTAAAATGTTTAAAATTAACGTACAAAAAAAAGCAAAGTTAATTTGTTGAATCTTTTAAAGATAAATATGTTAACTTTTTTGAGTGTATTTTTTTAACTTGACTTGACTTTAACAAATTGAAAGTATTCCGTTTAGTGAATAATTAACTTCTTTTGATGATAACTAATTAATTACAAAAAATTAATTATTTTTTTTTATAGTCTTGAATATTTGATATAAACGTATATACATTGTTCGGCTTTAAATTGGTTTTACTGGTGATATTTTTAATTAATGAAAATAGTTCAAAAAATTTTTTTATTTTTTTTTATTTTAATAATTTCAAAAAATATACCGTCAATTTCACTTTGAAGACACAAAATTTCAACAAAATTTAACACAAAAAAAAAAAATCCAAATTACACTCAAAATTCTGATTTTTATAAAATAATTTGGGGAAAAAAAATTCTAAAAAATGTACTTTCAATCTGTAATTTTTTTATACCTTAAATTTCCTTGAAAGTTCGTGCATTAAAAGTGGAACTTACTATATATTCTTTGTGGAACCGAATGTTATTTTATTTAAACGATAAAAATTACAATTTTCAACATTTTTTGCCAAAAAAATTACAAATTAATTTTTTAATACCTTCTTAATTCTTTTTTTAGAGTTTATTTCAATATACCAGTTTCTTTTTTAGATTCTGTTAACAGTCTATTGATATGTTTCTATGGATTTTCAGGGGTTCAATATTTTTTTTCAATGTTAATTATTAATTTTGGGTTGGGGTTCAAGCTACAGGAATTTATGCCACTGTGTATAAATCATTAACTATTGTAGTTTTTTTAAAAAAAAAAACATGGCAATTAACTTTACATCAAAAAAGACTTCAAAAAGAGGTAACGAAATTCAAAAAACAAAAAGAAAAAATATTCCGGTACAAATTTTAATCCAAATATTATTTTTTTTATTTTTTTTTTTCGAAAAAGATAAAAAATTAAACCTTTTTGAGTTTTTGATTGAAACAAAATAATTCTTGTTTTAGCTGAATTAATTGTTTGGTTGAGGATTGTTTAAAAAAGTAAAAATAAAAACACAGTGAAAACAAGAATGAAGTGAAAAATTTATTCATAATAAAGATCGATCAAAATAGAAAGTTGAACTAATAAAAAATATACAGAACTAAAAATTTCAATTTTATTATCAAGTTTATTTATCTAACAATCACACATGGAAAGAAATTTGACAATTATTATTTTCACTGTTTGCAAAGACAGTTATGTAATATTAGTTATGAAAAAAAGTATTTATCAAAAAAGAAAAGAATAAGAAGAAGAAAAGAAAGGAAAAGAAGATGATAAGAGAAGAGAAATTAGCCTAATCGGTTTTATTAAAGCTTAAGTTTGACTTTTTTCTTTTAAAAGGTATTGGTTGTTTAAATCTGTATGAATTTTGTTTGAGTTGAAAACTTTTGTTTTCGTGGCTAAGGTTATTTTGAGTTTTGATCACATTCTCGCTTTGTTTTTTTTTTTGCTTTTTCTTTTTCTTCTCATTTTCCTTTTTAATAAACCAATCAGCTGAATCAAAAGTCTTATTTTTCTTTTTGAAATATGATTATTTAATTCCAGAGTATAAAGTGTGGTAAACCATAAAAGGGGTTGAGGAATTAGTTAATAAGAAATATATTGATCTAAAAAAGACTTTTATAATAAAATAAAAAAAAAAATTTCTTACTTGTGATCCTAAAGAAACAAGATATTTAGCAATATTTTCACCTTTTAATTTATAAAATTCATCTTTGAATAGGTTTTTCTTGTCAACCTTGTTATCTTTTAATGAAGAAGTACTTTCTGTCATTTGGTTTTCTTGTTTAAGATGACTCATTTTTGATGAGAATTAAAACAAACAGATATTTAACAAAAATGATTTTTTCAAAATCAAATTTTAGTAAAAAAGAATATGATCAGTCAAAACCACAAAATTTTAAATAAGGGGTATTTCTTAATTAAAGTTCACATTTGTTTGTTTTTTGAAAAGTATAGAGAATAGTTCCAAATATAAATTAATTTCTTTTTCTCTTGCATAGTCAAAAATCCAAACAATTGAAATTATATTTTTTAAGAGATAATTTATTTTTGTTATTAGAATTAACAAGTAATGGAGATCAGGTTTTTTCGGTTTATTGCTTGACATTTTACCGAGAGTAAAATATTTCAAGTTAAAAATTTCTTTTGAAAGCGTTTGGTTTTCGAAAAGGGAAACACTCTTTATTTTAAGAAATGGACCTGAAAATAAAATCAATTGGTTGAGATTCAATACAGTATAAATCCTTGGTAAAAAAAATTGATTTTTAAAGGGTTAAATTTCTGATTGAGTTCTATGTTTAGAGATTTCATGGGATCTCAGGTGAATTTTTATTGATGACAAAGATTTTTTCTCAATTTGATCAGAAATATTTCCTAATTTCTAATACAATAATTGGCCTGATGAAAATTAATTATCTTACCTTCTTCAAGAATAAAACAAAGAAAAATCAGAGAAGACTTTTGAATTATGTTCAGATCTTTCGAGTTTGCGAACAAAATTTGAGGTCTATGAAGAGTTTTGTAAGTTTGTTTCAAATCACATTTTTAACAAAAATAAATCACAATAGAAAATAAATCCAAGATTGAAAAATAGAAAATAAAGTTATTATGAATAAAAAAAGGTATCAAAACTAACAACAAAACTGTTGAAAAACTCTAATTTTCTTCTTTTGAGGACTATATTAAAAAATTTTGACAAATTTTATTAAATTCATTTGTTGACTAGTATTTGAATTATAAACAGGAAAAACTTTCACTGCCTTTTTTTATTGCTTTTTCAAATAAGTTTTTAAATTACACCCTACTTCTTTGAGTACTCGATTTATAAAAGGAAAAAAAATAGAAAAATGAAGTGAAAAATTTTTTTCCATTGATAATTCAAATGCTAGTAACTAGATCCAAAATCTGAAAATCATTAAAGTAAAGTCTTTACTGAAATCTCATTAATAAGAAGATTTTTATATGATTTTTTAATTCTTTTATTAATTTTCTAAAGTTGTTCATATTTTTTAAAAATACTGTTATTTTCCAATTAATAAATGAAAATTTTTATTTTAAGTTCCAAAATGAAGATTAATTATTACTTCTACAATCAAATTAAAAGAGAAAAAATTTTATCTTAGAGTTAATAAAGGAAGTTTAAATTAAATGTCTAAAAATATCCTTTCTAAAAGATGTTCTAAAGATCTTTTAGTTTTCTTTCGGCTTTATAACTAGAAAAATATTTTGGAATATGAACTCAAAATTTTCATTAGTCAATTGGAAAATGATAGTAAAATAAAATCTTGTTGAGATCTCTAATTTTTTTTTTTTTTTATAATTTATGTGTCGGTTTATGAGATGGATGAGTTAGCCTCATTTATTCAATTTATTAATGTGAGTCTCTTTTTTTGGAATCCAAACACCATATATTTCCAATATACAATCTAAAAAAAAGTAACCATTTTGGAAAAAAAGTGAAAAACATTTTTTAATTAGAAACATTAATAGAACCTGAAAACTAAAAGTAAGATCAATAAAAATAATTAAGTTAAGGAACCAATTAACTTCAAATAATAATCCATTATATTATTTTCAATTGAACCAACAAACACACTTTAAATCAACTTTCTTATCAAAATCCAAGGTGTGGTTTTCGAGATCTCAAAAATAGTCAATTTTTTGAACAAATTTTTTATATCTTCGATTAATCAAATAAAAACCCCATACCAAAAGATAGTATTAAAAAAAATTGTTATTGTGCTGAATACTTCATTTTGTCTTTATTTATTTATTGTTTTTTTAATTGATCTTACTTTGAATTTTCAGTAATGTTCATGTTCCCAATTAAAAACAGATGTTGAACTTTTTTTCCTGTTTCACTTTTTTTCCACAATGCTAAGCTATTATTTTTATCACAATTAAGTTAATTCTTGAAAATATTGAAATATATATTTTTTCCTTTTGAGTCCGAAAGTCTTGATTTTGAGAGAAAATTTTATATTTTATTAATTTTTTTAATTATTAAGATTTCAATTTCAATATCAATAAACAAAACTAAGTTTGGTATATATGTTATTTAATAAATCTAACTTTGATCAGATTATAATAAAAATTTGTACAAAATTCAATTTAGATCTAATAAGCAAACATTTTATTATTCTATAAAGTTTTAAAAAAGTCATTTTCTAAATTACACAAAGGAACAAAATGACAAAATATTTTGGAATTTGCAAAATTTTATTTCTTCAAAATAGTCGGTTTTATTCACAAGAATTGCTCGAATAATTTAAATGATTTTTTTCAAAAAATATTGATTGCTTATTTTTAGAATAGTTTTTTGGTGAATGTGTAGCACAGATGATCAAGGGTTCAGTTGATCTTCAAGTTTACTTTGTTGATGAAATTGAAATAAAGTTATATAATTTTAGATTTGAAAAAGTAAAACGATATAGATATAATATGTGGTCTAACATAAATATAAGGGGAATTGAAAACCATCAAAAAAAAAGTGATTTTTTCAATTTTGGATTTGTCATGCTAGTGAATTCCTTATTATCTTTACAAAAATTTAATTTGAAAAAAACAAATTTCATTTATGAGAAAGAGACGATTTTTGAAAAAAATTTGGTAAATTGTTTGAAAATTATAATAAGTAAAACTATCCTTATGAAAATGTTCTTCATATTTTTCAATATGTTGAATAAAACATTTTTTTTTAATAATCCAAAAGTATTTTATTAAAAATAAAGAAAGATAATTCAATATTAAATATTTATTAAAATAAAGTATAATTTAGTGTTGTAAGGATTTATATGTTCCCAATGATATTAAAAAAAAAATTATAATCTCGGATATAAATAATTAAATGATCCCTTTATTCTTTATCACATAGGAAAAAAAATTTATCTCGTTAAACAATATTTTCTTTAATAGGTTTCTGAATAGAATATAATTTTTTCGAACTTCACGAAAACAAAATTTGTATTGAAAAAAATTTTTTAAATGATATAATAAAGTTTTTTGCACACTTTGCGTAAAATTTTATTACTTTAATCTTTGTTATTTTGTTATTACTAATAATTGTTTTCAAATAAAAAAAAATTGGAGAAGTAACTAATTAATTTTAAGTGTATACACATATTCTTACATGTGATGATAATAAAGAAAAACTTGTATCATTTACTCCAATAAAATATAAAGCCCATGGGGGGTGAAGATGAGTGTTTTGTGTGGTAAAGTAGTGTGTCAGAGAGTACAAATGGCATTTTTGGTTTTTTTTTTTTTGAATTTTTACTATTTTTTAATTTTTGATCGTTTAAAATCTAGACATAAAATAAACAATATTATTGAATAAGAGACCAAATATCAAAATTTTTTTTACATATTCAAGATGAATTTAGATTGAAAAAATCAAATTTCACAATTTTTTTTAAACAAATTTTCAGTGATAACAAAATTCTTATTTTTTTTTTTGGTTCCAAAGATTATTTTATTAACTTTGAAAAATATTACTTAAAAGAAATTATTTTTGATTATTTTAAATTTAGAGCTGATTGCCTTATCCATTAAAAAAAGTTTAGATTAATTGCATTCCTTTATATATTAAATGAACATTTTATAAACTTAATTTCAAAATTTTCCACATAGCTATAACTAACCAAACAATCACAATAATACAGTTTCCTAAAAATTGGAAATAATTTTGATATTTGTAAAATATGAAAATCATAATTATAATTTTTGATTTTTTGTTTTAATATTCATTTTTTGAATTACGTAACCTATATCAATCGATCAATGGTTAGATACCCTTGGCTAATTTTTTTGAAAAATTGATTTTAGGTTAAAGTTTAGTAGTTCAAAATAGAAAATCTCAAATAAAATTAGCAAATTGTATCTAACCATTGATCGATGAATATTCCTTGAAGAATTTAAACAAATTTAGGAAATCCATTTTTTTGTTTTGCCCTCTCCGAAATTTTTAACACACCATTGATTTATTACAACTATTATATTTCAATTAAAGTATGAAAATTTTTAGTTCACATTCCAAAATATTTTTCTAGTTAATAGACCAAAACCCCTAAAATATTTAACTAATCTTTTAGAAATGATATTTTTAGTCATTTAATTAAACCTCATTATTGAACTCTAAAACAATGGTTTTACTCTTTTAATTTGATTGTAACAGTAATAATTAATATATATTTTGGAAATTGAAATAAAAATTTTCATTTATTAATTGGTTTATAACAGTATTGATAATTATTAATTTTTTGTTTTTTGGGTGTTGTAATTTGTAATGAGGTGTTAACATTTCAATTAGCAAATGGTTCTAATTTGATATTTTTTCTAGAATTGATTAAATAAGATTTTTTCCAAAATTTGAATTTTGGTGTGTTAAAAATTTTGAATTGGGGTTTTAATTATCAACTTTTTTCTTCATTTTTTGTTACTTGTGAAAAGATCTCAAAAGATAAATGTCTCTTGAGATAAGCTAAATACTTCACTTATTCTCATTTGATTTTTTATTCAACTCAAAAATGAAAGGTATATCTGAAATAAATGTATCCTATTTCTAATTCTTATTTTTTTAAAAATAATGTGTTATCGTATTTTTGAAATTCAAAATCAATTAATCAACTTTTCAAAGAGCGTTATATAAAACTAAATAGTTATTTTTTTAAAAGCTTGTTTAACTCGACTCAATTAGTAAAGTAAATTTGTTGAAATGATTTTTCTACACACAACAATCTCAATTATATAAGATTGAAAAACCCGAAATTTTTTTTAGGTTACAAGTATTAAATAGTTCTGTTCAAAAAAAAAGAAAAAACCTCTTGTAAATTTAACTTTCAAAATAAGTAACATTGAATCACCACAGTTTGTTTTCTCTTTATCTATAAAATTATCAATTTTATTGCAATATTCTTATTGGGGTATTTCTACTGTAGTCAAAATAAAGCGTGCAAAAAAATTTAATGTGTGTTTCAAAATAAAAAGCGTGTTTTTTTGTTATAGAAAACCTATACATTAACCAATTAAAGAAACCAATAATAAACACTAAAAAAATATGGTAGTGGTTTCTTAAAGTTCTATTATTTATAAAGAAATTCAAAAAATGAAGGATCAAATTGTAAAAATTTATCTCAAAAAATAGAGTTAAATTTTTATGAAAATTTTAATAATAAAAAAAACAAAAAATTTCCAAAAAATTGAGAATATTATGAAAAATTTTCAACTATTTGCATTCATAATTTAAATTTTACTGAAAATAACCAGACCTTTACTTTCAAAATTGATTTGTACTTAGGTATACTATTTGGTAGTAGATTGGATGTTACATTGGTACAAGAATAAAAAAAAGCACGGATAATATTTTGAAACATGGATTATAGTAGTTGGGCACGCATTATTTTGATCACTGTATCTTTGAAAAACATTTTCCAAAATGGTCCATTATTGTTGACATAATTCCTCTTTCATGGAATTTCATTGGAGATATCCCAAAAAAAAGTGAATTGTCATTAAAAAAAATCAATGACCAATTACTTTTATCGTTTCTTTCAAATTTGTAGAATAAAATTTTTCATTTATCTTTTGAAGGTTACATAGGATATAAAAAAACGACCCTATCATTTTTCATTATTAAAACTTGAAAAGATGAAGTGAATTTGTCAGTAAAAAACATAATCACAACCAAACTTTTCTATTGTTCATATTTTGAACACCAAAATAGAAATTGGACAAGATTAATTCAGATCTTGGTTTTGGATTGAAAAAAATGTAAAAGATCTTGAATAAAAATTCTTGTGAAGTACTAATTGATGAGAAAAGCAAAAAATTCGAAATCAAAGTTTGTTTTCAATTCCAATAAAGAAGTTTCCTTAAGTTTTTCAAAATGGTTCTTGGAAGATCTTCAGGTTTATCAACCAATAACGGGTAAAATATTTAGCACATTGGAATTTAGAAAAATTATCTTTTAGAATTTGAAAAGAACAACATTCTATCGGTGTGATGAAAATTCAGATAAATATGTAAACAGTCAGTATTGTTGTTTTTTTTTTCCAAACATAACATAAAAAGTAAACCAAAGGTCTAATTGAGTGAATTAAGGTGAAAAAAGAAATCTCAAAAATTCTTAAAAAGTGGAAAATATTATAAAACAGGAAAGGACAGCCCATATCTTATCGATGAACGGATGGAAGAATATTTACCAAAAAATTTTTATCAATTTTTTTATTTTCGATTATCAGGAAATGGTTTGTTTTGTTTTGTTTTTTCTTTTTTTTTCAAACAACAATTAACTGTCTGTTCTTACTTTTCTTTTTTCTAAAAACCAACACACATAGGCCGATAATCCAGTTGTTCAAACTGTTCAATTCTTAACAAATGCTGCAGGGTATGTCTGTGGTTTTGTAGCATTACCTGTGATAAGTTATTACCATTATTCTGCAAAGTTTGTCTGTGGTGATATCTTTTCAAACGAGCCAAGCGGAAATAGACTGAGCCATGCATTTTTGTGGCCTTTAAGAATCCTGCTGATTCTTTTAGGCCCGTGTGTGTTTGGCTTAGAAATCTTTTTGTCCATTCTTCCTGGTATGATAATGGAATCAGCGGCAGTACAAGCTCTATCAGGAA
The DNA here is from genome assembly GCA_027625915.1 of Anaeramoeba flamelloides. Lineage (NCBI taxonomy): Eukaryota > Anaeramoebidae > Anaeramoeba > Anaeramoeba flamelloides. The sequence goes on from JANTQA010000008.1 coordinate 4,195,633, forward strand.
TATTATTTGCAAGTAAGTAATCCATTTTCTTTTTCTTTTTCGTTTTTTTCTTTTTTTTGTTTTTTTTTGTCTAAATAGATTTAGGCAATAATTTTTCGTTTTTTCTCTTCATAAAATTGAAATAAAATCAACAAAATCCTGGGCAAACACAAGAAAAAGGATCAAAAATCAGAAACTTGTGATAATTTTCTAATATAAAGGAATTTTTTTTTCTTTGTTTTGCTTCTCAAAATTTGGAAGGGATCTTTGTTTATCAAAAGTTTCTTTATTTTCTTTCAAATTCTTACTCCACATTCTTATTTTCTTCAAAACTTTTTTGATGAACGAAAAAACCTCTTTTTTCATAAATCGATTTTTGCTTTCTCATTTTAAAATGTTCGACAATCCAAAATTTTTTACTTGATTGGATGAAACCGACTTTTTTTAAATAGTGACTCTTAAAAAACCCCTTCTTAAAACACAACCCAAAATAAACTTTTTACTTTTTCACTATGAAAAAATAATTGAATCAAAAAAAAACCTAAAAATTTTACTTTTTTCATAATTTCTCAAAAAAATCTTGTTGGTTCGATCTAATCAAAATAAAACAACTTTCTTTGTTGTTTTGTTCTGGAAATAATCACCTTGTGATAATTCGAGCTTGACTTCAAAAAACGAAAAAAATGTTATAAATCAAAATAAAAAAAAGTTTTCATTTTGTGAAATAGTTAAAAAAAGAAAAGCATTATTAGGTACAATTTACATTTCTAATGACACTTTCGTGAGAAGATGGCCGATTTTGAATCAGGCATATTTTTTCAAAAAATGTTCATTTAATACACGCTATAACTCGAACTGTTCTATTCAAAGCGAAAAAAAAATATGAAGAAGAAAATCAAACAATAAGTGAAATTTTATCATTATAAATAGTAATTTCGATTTTTTTATTTCAAAAGATTAAGGAATATTTCTGTTAAATTTCAAACAAAAAGCATAAAATAAAATTGCTTGAGTTGAAACATGAAATTTTCAAAAAAATTGGTTTAAATCTGATAAAAAAATCATAAAATATCAAAAAAAAAAATGAATTATTTTTTACATATACCCTTTTGTGAATGGAATAACTTGTATTTGTTTCAAAATTTTTTTTTCTGAATTGAAAAGTCTTCATGAAGTTGAAGAAGTATCTCTTTAGTTCGATCTCAAAAACTCTTTCTTTGAAATTTCCCACAGCAACATCAATTTAAATCAAGATCTTTGATTTGTTTTTTTGAATTGGTCACCATAACTGATAAATTCAAAAAAATCACAAACAATTTTTAAGTTCAATTTCCATTTTTGTTTAAATCTTGTAAACTCTACTTTTGTGGCATTCCTTATAAAATAATTCTTGTAATAGAATTTTTTGAAGGACTAACTCATTTATATGTTTCTTAGCATTTAAAGGAATGAAATGATTTAAATCAAAGCCAAAGTAAAAAATTTTACAAAATGAAAAATGAACTAAAAATTTTCAAACATTTATTTGAATTTAACAGTATTTAAATTAAAAAAAAAATAAACAGTTTTAAAAAAAGCTTTTAAAAAGAGATAAGTTTGTCCTTATGAAATGCAATACTATTAGATTATGAAGTGTGTTGTTAATGACTATTTTTTTGATAATATGTCCAATTTATAATTGCCACCTTTTTGCAAAAATGGTCAATGGATCTATAAATTTTCTGTAGTTTTCAACTACTTTAAGTGAGTAGTATTTTTTAAAAATAAAATGAAATCTTGTCAAGATCTTGAAAAAATTATTTATTTTGTAATTTGTGTTTTGGTTTATCAAATGAATGAGTTAACCTCATTTAAACAATTTATTAATTGTAGTCTCTTTTTTTGAAATCCAAAATTCTCATATTTCCAATATCAAAAACTAAAAAAAGTAACCTATTATTTTTATTAACAATTAAGTTAATTCTTGGAAGTGTCGAAATATATTTTTCGTTTTGATTTAGAAAATATTGATTTAGAAAGAAAATTATTTATTTTTACATCATTTTTAATGATTAATATTTTAATTCAAATCTCAGCCAATAAAACTAATTGAATTATCGGTAATTTAATAAACGAATCTATATTTGATAGAAGATTGACAAACAGTTTATCAATTAAATCAAGATCTATTAAGCAAATTTTTTTTATTCTCTAAGGTTTTAAAAAAGTTCACATGTGCAAAAATAAAAAAAAATTGCATAAAATAATTTGCAATTTTGATAAAAATTTTTTTAAACAAATTGTTTGGTCTTATTCACAAGAATCCTTATTACAATTTAAATCATTTTTGTCAGAAAAAAATTGATTTTGAATTTTTGAGGATAAAATTACAAAATTCCCAATATCTCCAAGAAAAGTATATTTTGAAAAATCTAATTTTATCTTATAACAAAAATACAATTATGAAGTAAAATTTTGAAATTGATTTTAAAACTTTAATGATCATAACTATCCTTCTTAAAATAAATTACACTTATTTTTCAATTGGTTAAATAAATCAATTTTTTTGGTGAACCAAAAGAATTATCTCAAAAAAGAAAAAAAAATCTTTATATTAATATTCCTGATAACAAAGACTTTTTATTGTATAACAATGACGGGAAATGACAACAAACAGGGTAAAGACTTGTTATAATGTGAGAAATAAAAATGAATTTAAATATTTTCTTTTTCTGAAAAAATGGGAAAAAAAAAAAATTGATCTAACAAAAAAAATTTTCTTTTTTGGGTTTTACTAATCAATCAGAATTTTTTGACACGTGACGTACACAAAATTTCTAAGTAGAGAATACCACCAATAAAATATTTTCAAAATTTGCCTTGTTATTGTAGAGTACTGATCCCTTAATGTAAAATATTTTGGGAATTTGAAATAAAAATTTTCATATTGATTTTTGGAAAATAACGGCCAAACAAAAAACCCTACAAACACAACAAAACACTCTACAAATAAAACAAAAAACTCTAAAAACAAACCCAAACCCAAACCCAAAACCAAAACAAAAAGCATAAAAAATATAAAACCAAAAAACCAAAAAACCAAAAAACCACAAAAATATAAAAAACAATCAACATAAAAAAACAATCAACATAAAAAACAAAAAAACAACAGTTTTAATTATTATAGGAATTGCTTGGTATAAAAGAGAAGACGGACGGTTTAAGTTTTTACCAGACTTTGAATTACCAATTTACTTGGAATCGTGCACAGATTCCGCGTTAGATTTCGGTGCCTTTTTTTGCTTTTGCTTTGCAGTTCTTGGTGTTGTTCGCTGGAAGGCATTACATCGGTTTTATCATGATCAAACAAAATCGTTTCGCTCAAGGCTGCCTTACGAAGTACCAAACACCCTTTTCCAATTTCTCTTGATTCCGTGTTGGCTGCTCATCTTCCTGTGCCATTGGCGGTGGTCGTATTATCGGAGCGAAATCAAAAAGGCCGCTGATGAGAATGAGGAAAGAGAAATTGCGATGCAGCAGGCGCTCTATTGTCTTTTAGATCTGCCGTTTTACTTTTTAGGATTTTTGTCTTTACTCTTTTTTTGGAGGTTTTCCAAGTTTATCGAGGATTATAAGAAGGTCATTTTGGACGAAAGAAAATACATTTGCTCCTCGAATTTTTTCAATGGGCTATTAGACATCCCGGTCATGCCATTGCTGTTGGTCCTGTTCTGTTGTCGGTGGAGGTACCCAAAGTTTAAATCCAAATATGACGAGTATGAAGAAAGTGAGAAGGAACAAAGGATTTGGATCCTTCAGAACATCGGCTATCTCATTTTTGACCTGTACATCGCGATGGTTTGGGTGCTTATCTTTATTACCTTTAAAAGGAGGCAGAACCTGAAGGAAAGTCTCGAGAGAGTGGACCAATATGAAGAGTGGGATCGAGTTGTTGCCGCCACCATGGAGCTCGGATATTTATTTGCCGATGGGCTGATGCTGATCCTCCTCTTCCTGAGTTTGCCGTGCTATTGGCGCTCCAAATGGGTTCTTCAAGCGCTCCGGGAAAAGAACGTTGATGAAAAAGAAAAAAGGATCCTCATCATGGAGGGCTTTGCCAACGGCTACTTGGATTTGCTCGTTGCGATCCCCTTTTGCTTTCTGATTTTCCAGCCCCTGCGATACAAAATATTGATCGCCAAAATCAAGGCACTTGACGACAATTGGGAAAGACGGTTCTATGTCCTTGTGAATTGTCTGTTTATACCAGCCGATTATTTGGCACTCATATGCTATGCGCTTTTATCTATTAGTTGGAGAAGGAGCAAAATGAAAGAGGAATGGGATCTTGCCAAAAACACAAATGGCAAAAGCTTTTATGAAGACGAGTGGAGCTTTAAAATGATACTCTATGTAAATTGCCTCCAATTAATCTTTCTCGATGTGTTTACAATGTGCATCTTGGCGCTGATGATTTTTATGCCCTGGAGAATATACCTTGCCAACAAAGAAAAAATTAGCAAGGATGTTCGATATTTCACTGCTGACTGGACGGTGCTGGTCCTTTCGCATTTTGGTAACGGCTTTTTCGATTACCCATTTTTAATGAGCTTTCTATTGATATACATTTGTAATTGGAGGTATAAAATCGTACGGGATATGATTAAAAACGCAGACGCCAACGATTGGCAAAAGCGAATCGAAATTTTAATTCAATCAATACATGTATTCCCAGATTTATTTTGCATCTTTTTAATTGCCTTCCCATTGCTATCCTGGAGGCATAAGATTACCAAAAATAGGATTTCTGAAATCAAGAAAGAAGAAGGAAACGAATTACAGGAAAGATACCATGCATTAAGAGTTATGGCAGTTATGGAATTTGGCTATTTATTTTTGGATGCATTGTGCATGTTTCTATATACCATGATCACAATCACCATTTGGAGAGCTAAAACCGTGCATAACAAGGTCTTTAACGAAGCCCAAGATGACAAAGAGAGAAGGGCACATGTATATGATCAATTTAAAGAATGGGCGATTGATCTACCCTTTGTATTATTAGCCTTTGTAATGATGTTCACGGTATACAGAGGTATTCTATTATTGATTGACTTAACAAGACACGCAAAGAATGCCCAGGAACGCAGAAAGGCCATTTCGCAGCAAGCTGCTTTATTCTTATTAGACATTATTTGCCTAGTTTTAGTGATCCCATTAATTGCCACAACTTATAGATTTTGGATTTGGCTTGAACATATCAAGATCATTGGCTTTGGACCATTCCATAGATTTGAAGCAGAAAACAAAAACAGATTTGCACCACATTATGATATAATTAACCAGTTTCTTTTATTTTTATTTGATTTACCCTTTTTCGTCTTATTTCTATTAACATTGCCATTTTTCTGGAGATCACAATGGTGCATTAAATTATTAAAAAATACAAATTCCTCAATTTCGAGAGCCAAAATTGTATCAAAGCAATTTTTATTAGTCTTTTTCGATTTGCCATTCATCCCCCTTTTCATAATTTTAATAATTACTTATTTAAGATCAAGACAATTATTAAATCATTTAAAAAGAATTAGAAATCGAGAAATCAACCACACTTTACATCGATATATTCTTCTTGAATTTATCAAATTATTAATAGACATCCCCTTTGTACCATTCGCCTTATTATTATTATTGTGCCCCTGGAGACATTCAAAATTCAGAAAGGAATTCCAAGATATTCCAATAGAAAACGATAAAAAAAAACGAAAATTAATTATTGTCCAATTTTTATATTTGCTTTGGGATATACCAACAATAGCTTTATTTTTGGTGATTACGATAACCTTATGGAGAAGACCAGATTTATGGAATAATTTACGAAAAGCCAGGAAGGCAAAAAAAGAAAAGCAATTGGCCCTAGAAAAATTACGAAAAAAATTGGAAAGACAGAAAAAGAACAAGAAAAAGAAAAAGAAAAAAAAAAAAAACAAGAAGAAAAAGGCAAAGAAAGACGGTAAAGAAGATATTGAATTAAAAGAAACAAACACGAAAAAAAAAAAAAAAAAAAAAAAGAAAAATAAGAAAAAAAAGAAACAATCAAAAAAAGAAGCCAATGGTGATCAGAATGCCAATGAAGAAAAATCTAAATCAGAATCAGGAAATGAAACAAAAAAGGGCATAGAATTAGAAATAGAATCAGAATTGGAAACCAATCCTATAATCAAAGTTGGAATTGCAAATGAAAACAATGAAGATCTCAAAGAGCAAAATGAAGAAAAAGATCAACAAGAAAAAGAAGTAGAATCAAAAGAAACAAAAGAAACAAAAGAAACAAAAGAAGGAGAAGGAGAAGGAGAAGGAGAAGGAGAAGGAAAAGGAAAAAACAAATGGTCAAGATTTAAAAATCATTATCACATTATTGTTTGGAAAGAATTTTGGTTTCTATTTATTGACATTCCAATTATTATTTTATATTTTATATGTCATCTTTTCTTTTGGAGAAGAAAATTGGTTAAACAAAGTTATGATGAAACTGGTAGCAAAACAACAAACAAAAATAGAAAAATCATTGTAATACAATCGATCTTTGCAATCTTAGATTTCCCCTTGATCATTGCATATATAGTAACGATGTTTACCTGGAGAGGCTTCCGGCTACGGAGGAGATTGATGGAAATTGAAATTGGCACTGATGAGTATGAAGATTGGAAAACGAAATGGTTTGTGCACAAGATTATCGACTGGGTTGTGTCTACACCGAAAATTATTATCAAGTCGTATAAAGACGATCGGCATAATGTAATTTTCCAGGAATTTTTTGGGATTTTTTCTGATCTTCCATTTATTGCGCTCGCTGTCTGTTCGTGTTGGCGACTTATAGTTATAATATATGTAATGCGGAAGGAACCCGAGGAGGAAAATATCAACTCACGAAGGAAATTAGTCGGCCGAGAATTTTATAATTTCCTCATGGATATACTTTGTTTACCCTTATTAATTTGCTTAATCGTCACCTACTGGCGAGTGCATCTTTTATGGAAATTTTTAAAGCAATACGACAGATCGCAAAAGGAACACAAATTTATTACCAAGCAATTTTTCAAATTATTAGCCGACTTGCCATTTTTATTTTTATCTCTTTTTGTAATCTTCACATATTGGAGATTCCCACTAATGAAATACCAATTAAGCAAACATAAAACAGATATGAAAAAAAGAAAAATCATGGCCAAACAATTTGTTAACTTGCTATTAGATTTGCCCTTTGTACCATTCGCAATAATGATTCTTTTGACCGTTTTTAGAATTAGAATCGTGAAGCTGCAAATTATTTCAACAAAGTCCAATTCCAAAAAACGATGGATCGTGTTCAAAAATTCAATGCTATTATTTTTGGATGTTATTTGCCTCTTCCTTTCGTTAATCATTATTTCGTCCATATGGAGATATCGAATATATTTCGAACAATTGAAGCTTTGCGATACCGAAATTAAAATTCGAAAGGTCATTTTTAAACAGTTTTTTTACCTCACGGTGGATCTACTTTGCTTCTTTTTGTTTCTAATTTGCTGTTTCATTGCCCTCTGGCGCGCCATCACGATCAGAAAGCAATTTTACCAATATCTGGATCAACCAAAGAAACTCTATAAATTGGTCTTCTATCAATTCTTAATGGCAATTCTGGATGTGCCCTTTATTTTGCCATACATTTGCGTTTTCCTTTTGGCACCTTGGAGAATGAAATCAATCAAGGTTGTCATGGAAGAGAAAAAGGAGAGCTTTTTACAAATAATACCACGACTGTTCATTTTTTATAACTTTGCCCTCATCTTCACAGACTATATTATGATTCTACTGAGTCTAACTATTTTAATTACATGGAGAAGGCATTGGTTCAAGAACGATTGGCTAAATTTAGATACCCTGGAGCAAGTCAATTTTGGAGAAGGGTTTAACATTTTGAATTTAAATTATTTTAATAAGCAATGGAGAAAGTATCTCTTAATATTAAAGCAATTTGTATTGATCATCCCAGACACATTTTGTATATTCATGTACGCGATACTTAAACTTACAATTTGGAGATCCAAAAGAATTACTCGCTTTTTTGATTATTTGAAATATAGCAACGCCAGCCAATGGCTAATAAGAAAAGTAATTTTATTCCAATTCTTAATGTTATTTGCTGATTTCTTTATTGCATTTATTGCATTATTCCCGTTATTGTCATGGAGAAGTTTGAAATTAAGAGCAGAGCTAAAATCTTGGAAAAAATATTATGACGAAAAGCAAGCAAAGACTTTAACTGTAAACAATTTAACTATTGACAAGAAAAAAAAAAAAAACAGAAAGGATGATAAAGAATTAGAGAATAATGTCCCCTTAGATTCTGATGGCAACCCAATACCCCAAGAAGTCTTAGATCAAGAAAAAGATGTTGAAAATAATAATTCATCCTCATCCTCATCATCATCATCATCATCATCATCGTCGTCATCCAATTCTTCAAGCCATGAAGAAAAAAAAACGAAAAAAAAAAATAAAAAGGAAGAGGAGAAGAAAAAATTAGAAACCCCTGAAGGATATGAAGCTTCTTATTTCTATCTCCATTTAATTGTGATTAAAAATTTCTTATTGCTATTCTTAGATTTTGTAGCAGCATTTTGTTATTTAATGATTGTCATTACACATTGGAGAAAAAGATATTATAATGAAAGTATTGAGCACAACAAACCCAAAATCAAAAATGATGTATATTATATCAAAATAATTCGTACTAATAATGCTAATGAATGGAATTGGAGATTTGTCTGTTATAAGGAATTTGCGAATTTATTGCTAGACATACCAATAATACCATTTGGAGCTGTTTTGTTGGTCACCTGGAGACGTAAAATCGTTATCAAATATTATAATAGAGAATTAAAAGACGGTGACTGTAGCAGAAGAATATGGATAATCGCCCATGCGGGATTATTATTCATTGACTTGGTCTTGATAACAATTTTTACTGTTTTGTTCGTATTCCAAGTACCACTAATTTGGCGCTGGAGAAGCTTATCAGCCTTTATTAAAGACGCCCTAAATGAAGAAGAATTTGTCGTAGACGACTCATACATGGTGCCAAAATATGTCAAATTAGCAAAGGGGCTCGCCACAAATTTGCTCTTATCAATTTTCGATATAGCTGCCTTTATGGGAATAGTCTTCATTTATATGATCATCATCCAAGTACCGGCCTATAGAGCAGCAAAGAGACATTTAACACAAGCCAGAAACGATCCAAATGCAATTGACGAATCTGTCCGCGAAATTAAACCATCCTGCGACCACATGGTCGAGAAATTTGAAAAGCCTGATTTCCCTCTCTCAATGACTTACTATTACCCCCTGATCATGCTATACGTCAAATTGTCATTCTTAAAATCGCACCATATTTTATTATTGCCATTAAAATTCTTCGGCTATTGCTTGAGGCCCATTATGAGCTATTTAAATTGGAGATTTACAGACGACACTTTGGAAGACTCCTTATCGCCACTAGCGAAGCCATTGTTTGCCTTGAATAAAATTTCAAATGAAAACCAGGACTTTTGGACCTTACATGTTGCATTTTTCACAGAATTTATTTCCGTCCCTATTGTCATACTTAATGAAATTTCAATTATCGGGCTCGTATTAAATTATTGCTTTTTCTTCATCTTCACGTGGGGCGAGCCAAGGAAAAAAGACAAAAACCAAATTGTTAAGCCATCTAAGCATTTAAGAAACGTGATCCTAATACCCATAATCCTATTTTACCAATTCCTGTTATTCTTCTTGCCCACGCTATTGTTCGGGCTTTCCTTTAAAATGGCAGAAACCTGGGACGATAAGGGATCAGGCATATTTTGGGCAATCCAAGTTATTTGGTTCGCTTTAATAGCATCAAGTTGGTTTTCGATAAAAAGAATGATAGTACGCCATTTCCCCTCTCTCCAATTCGTCGATTCCTGTGTTTGGGCAGCTAATGGCTGTGAGGGATTACGAGCCCACGAAAACCCCGTTTGGAGATACTATAAAGCCTCATTTGCTTACCCTACCTACCGCTGTTATAAATGGAATAGAGACCATGCATGCATCTCCAATTTGATCTTCACCCTCTATTTCATCCTTTGGTTTGCTTGGGTTTTGATCGTGAATTTGATCTTGGCAAAGAATAATACAAAGCTGTATTTCGGTTTAATTCTTACAATACCTTTAATGTTCGCTCAAGCTAAATTGGCAGTGAAATTAACTAAAAGAAATTGGTCAAATAGCCCAGAAGATTTACTTTAGTTTATTTATATTTTGTTTTATTCTCTATCAATTTTTTTATTTTTTTTTTTGATTCTTAATCAATTTATTTATTTTTTTTTTTTCTAATTAAATTCTTTTTTATTCTTTTTTTAATTTATTTTTATCTTTTATTATTTCTTGGTAATATTTGGTATTTAATTATTTTATTTATAAATTTTTTAATTAACATTATATTATATATTTAAAAAAAAATTATTTATTGTTTTTTCTTTTAATAAAACTATTTCAAAAGTTTAATTTAATGTTTATTTTTTATGATAAAGAATATCATTTTTTGACAATTTTAATTTTGATTGGCTTTTGTTCAACTAAAAGATACATTAACAAAAAGATCATTATTTTTTTTACTTTTGACCGAAAGATAAAAGGGTATTTTATTAAATTTCAAAATTGGAGAAATTGAATTTTTTCGTATTTTTGATTATTTTCTTGATTATTATTATTATTATGAAAGTTATTAATGTTTTTTAATGGTTGGGAGAGGAAAAATCAAAAAGATTATTTTGTAATTTGGTAGTATTTTATTTCTTAAATTGAAGAAAATCCAAAATGTTGAAACCATCAAAACTACTTATTTTTTAATATTGATATGAAAACCTAATTTTAACACAAAAAAATAGTGGAAATTTTTTTCTCTTAAAACAATTTTTAAAAAGTCTAATTCCTATTTTAATTATTTTTTTTTTCAAAATCTTTCCGTATATTCCACAGAATACCCCCCCCCAAAGAAAAAAAAAAATATTCTCCATCTTTCTCAACCTATCCTAACCTACCCCAACACCCCTTTACCTACCCATAAAAGAGTGTTTTTAAATTCCTACAGTAAATATATTTCAAAAAAATTGACTATTTAAAGTGATCAATTTAACACAAGATATATATCATTTATACAATTTTAATCTAAACAACACATATACTAAAACAATAAATACTTGAATTAAAAAAAACCAAATAAAAAATTATAAGTTCAGATAGGCACACGAATATACATTATCTAATGAAAAATATTTGGCCCTACCCTATATAAACTGGAAAGTATCAAGGAGCCTATTTAAACTATAACCCCTTTCTAAAGATTTAAGTAGATACACACTCACAAGATAAAAGAAAGTCGTTGATAAAAGATACATGAGTTCAAAAAAAAAAAATATCAATGATATTAATTACAGCATATGGTGATATAAAAGATATGAAAAAACTAAGAATACAACAGAAAAAAAATCATAAAAAAATTAATAATTTTGATTTTAAAATTGTTGCATATCATAAATAAAAGAATTTCAACCGAAAATGAAAATAAAATAAATTTATAGCATAAATATAGAATATTTCTTTACCAACATGAATCAACACGTCCTAAGGAAGAAATAAATACACACACATATCAATTTTAATCATAATGCCACACAAACCCATCCCTCTTTCAATGGCCACAAACATTTATCCTCTCTGTTTTTTTTTCAATTCTTTTTAATATTCTTTTTTTTTTATTCTTTATTTCATTTTTTTTTTTCTAATTAATTTTTTTTTTATTCTAGGTTTTATCTATTGATTCTTTATTATAGAAAAGTAAATTAAGTTTACAATTCTTCCTTTAACCTGTTTTTTCCACTTTTTAAATGAGAAGTTACTAATCTATTCTCTTCAAAATTCCCCCTTGAAAAGATAAACTGTTTTTTCTGAACACTACTCCCTTAAAAATAAATCAGAAAACAATATAAATTTTGACAATTTAATCTATTATCATTTCAATAATGAAATATCTACTTTAACTCTTAATAATAAATTAACCAATATACATTCTTTCTAAATGCTTTCCTTTCTATCAGGAAACAAAAAACTCCAAAAGACATAACGGAATTAATAAAGTCTTCATTAATTGAAAAGAATCGTATTTAATCTTGAATTTTTAACTAATTTGTTTAACTTTTTGAAAACCTAAAACCGAATGGCGATTGGTTGAAAAATTGTTTAGATAGTCTTCTTATACTTTATATGGGATAGTTTTGATTTTCCAAATGATATATTAAATAAACTTTCTTTTTTTTTGTTTTGTTTTGGTTTTGTTATTTTTCCATAAAATATTTTCTTATTCACATAATTTCTAACATAAACCCTTTTTCAAACAAAATGGCACACCTCTCAAATCATTAATACTATTAAATTAGATTGTTAATAAGATTGTTACTTATTGGTGATTTTCATTTTAATTATTCATTTTTTCATTTTTTGTTTTTTTTTATTTATTGGATATTGAACAGTTGGAAAATGAAAAAACAAGATAAGAAGAAAACAATTTGTAAATAATCTAACAGTATAAAAATGGAAACAGTTTAAGTTTGATTTCCAATGAGATAGATATAGGAATTAAGAAAGAAGGTTATTGTATCGATACATGGAACAAAGAAAAGAGAAAATAAAAAAACAATTCCACCAAAATAACGGATGAATTGCGGCTTTATCTTGAAAATGAGACTTTAAAGAACAAAAATTTGACCTGTAAAGAGTTATCAATATAATGTAAAGAACTTTTCCCGAATTCGCATTGTTCAAAGGTTTTTATTGGTTTTATATTTTTTTTTTCATTTCAATTTACAAAATGAGATTTCTCATTTCAAATAAAAGTCCATACCAATTATTAAAAATATTTAATTTTAATTTTTATTGTTTTGTTTTAATGAGTTTTTAATCTTCATTTGGGTGTTTTTTTTTTAGGTTTTAAAGAGTTTCTTAGATTTTAGAATGATACTACAATTAATTTGATTCAATTATGAATAATTCTTGAAAATTTCTGTGATACCTTTTATTTGAAAAAGAGTTTATATTCTTCAAAATGTTATTACTAATAAAATAAAAGAAATTTAAACTCAGAAAAAGCAAATATTACAAAAATTAAAAGCAATATAAAAACATAAAAGTGTTTGTTTTATGGTTTTCATTTAGTAATTTCCCAAAATTGATTTGATCAAAGAAAAAGAAATGTTTGACATATAAATTAATTAATAAATAGACATCCTTTAAAACATACTATTTTTTAATAATCGTTTTAATTCCATTTCTAATTTGCGATTTTTCCTTTTTAAGACTGTTGTTTTTTTTTTAATTTTTTCTGTTTGGTAATTCTTTTCATGAAGACTTTCTCTTTCTTGTATTATTTCCCATCTTTCTTGTTCAATATTTTTTTTATCAACTTTCATTTGTGCAATTTTTTCTTTCAAGCTGGAATATTTTGCTAATAATTCTTTATTTTTTTTTCTTTCTTGTTGTTGAATTTTTGATTCTTGAATTAGATCTTCTGTTATTTTGGCATACTTTTTATTTCCATTTTTTATTGCAACATCTATTGGTGTTAAACCCTATATTATATTATTCATTTATAAAAAAAAAAAAAAAAAATCATTAAATGTTAGTAAAGAGAATATTTTCAAATTTAATATTAAAAAAAAAAAAAATGAATTAATATTTACTTCCTATAAGTATTTAATGCATAATTAGGTATAATGATATGTTTATTATTTATAGGTATAATGGTAATCAAAAAAAATCAATTACAAAATAAAAAATTTTAGAAAATTAAAGTGTTAAATAAAGAAATTAAGAATTCTCATTGTTTCTTATTTTTTCTAAAGTTGTAATAAGATCCATTAAAAATTTGTAATGGGTGTACTTTAGAAAAAAAAATAATTAAAATTATTTTAAAGGTGATGCTTTTTTAAACATTGAAAATAATGAAAAAAAAAGCACCAGGAATTAAAAATTAAAGTTTGAATTTGCAACAAGAATTTCTATATTTCTCAATAAATATATTTCGATATCAAAAGCTTACATTCTATTTAATGATAATATAAGAAAATATAATAAAAAAGATAAACAAAAACAAAATTGACATTAGAAATAATGAATAAAAAAAGATTAAAAGAAGATTAATAAATTTAAAATAATTGAACTGTTATTTGTTTTTCTGTAATGTAAAAGTACATTTTTCTTTTTAAAAATGATTTTGTTTTTTTTAGAGAATTAGTCTTTTATTTAATACAAATTTTTAAAATAAAACACAAAAATGAAAAATTACAATAAAAATAAAAATAATTTCCATTATCCTTTCTGGTGGATTTGGACGAATATTGAAAAAAATAAAATTATAAAAAAATTATTATATTAAAAATTAAGATCTTGTTTATTGTTTATTTTTAAAAGAATTAGCATATCTATCAAAGATCATATTTATTTTTAATCTAATCATTTTTTTTTAAAAAAGTTGAGTGTTGTAAAAAATGAATTATTATATAGATATTACATTTAGTAATTTCTGGTAATATTGCACAATAGAATATTTATCAAATAAAAGCTTTTTACCATTACAAATAATCAGAGATATTTTATTAAATGAAAAATTAATTTCTAAATATTTTTGTTTCTTTCTTTGAATTTATGCTTTTTAAAAGATCTATGAAATCCAACTTTGAATAGTCTTGAATTTTTCTCCATTTATTTCAATTTTCTATACAAAAAAACGAATTTTTATTGTAAAAAGTAACTGAAAAAAATTGTAAACTCCATTTCACTCAAAGGGGCCCAGCCAAAAAATGAAAAATTCACTTTATTTTTAAGAATCAGACAAACGAAGATTGTTTAGAACTAAGAGCAATAATAAACTTCAGATTAGAGTTGAGATTCATAAAAGAAATATCTGAATAAACCTTGATTTTCAAAAAAAAAAAAAAAATGTTAAAAAATTTTTGGGACCCTTTCATTGGAATGTCTCGTTCAAAATTTCTCAATTTCTTTAGAAAATTAAAATTGTTGACAATAAGATTTTTTAAATGTATGAATTTTTAAAGGAATTACAAAGCCTTAATTTTCTTAATGTTAATTTGGAGTTTCAAACAGTTTTTTTTTCAAATTTTCTATTTTTAAAAAAGAAAAAAAAAGAAGAAAAACAAAAGCAAAAAGCACAATGATCAAATGAGATAAAATGTTTTTGATTTAAAAATTGAAAATTTTATTTTGAGAAGAATAATGATTAAACTCTTAGAATATGTTCTATTTCTTCAATAAAATTTGGCTCCTTTAACTTAATAAGAGTTTGGATCAAAAAGAAAAAAAAAATAAAGACCAATTTTCAGAATTAAAAAACATCATATAAAATCGAGATCAGAAACTTTAATATCTTTTTTTTTAAGTAAAGTAATACTTGTAAACAAAATTGAATTATTATGAAGACTTAATAAATGATGAATAACAATTTTTGGATATTTGTATAGTTTTATTTGTGAAACAAGTTTAATAAATATATTTTAATATAAATTTGCCCTACTTTTTAGGAAATAGCATATCGACAGATAAAGAGTAAAGCCGTTTTAAAAAAGTGTTTCACAAATAGTTTTTTAATAATGTCCTGAAAATAGATCTATTTAAGTTAATCAACAGTTTTATAAGATACGTTTGAAAGCTTTTTTATCATACTTTTTTAGAATAACAATATTTAGTTCAACAAAGTTCAGTAGACTTATTTTTAGATACTGTATGAAAAAATTTTTTTGACAATTTTTTAAATACTGTTATTTTCTAATTAATAGAGGATTTGGTGATATCTTTGTTTATTCATGATAAAGCTTCAAAAATCGTGATTATTTTTTACAAATTACGATATTTTAGACAATCGCGATTATCTCAATAATATCGCGATATTCTATAAAATCAGGATAATTATTTACAAATCTTGATAATTGTCGAAAAATCGTGATTAAAAAGTAATATAGATGTAATAGTTGATGGGTTTTTGGGCTAATTAAACAAGTATTTTTAAAAAGAAAAATTGTTTTTGATCTTAAAAAACAGATTATGTGAAAAAAAAGTTATTCTTTGAAAAAACAACAAAAAAGATACTTGGTTTCAATCAAGGATAAGACACAAAGAGTTTTTCAGTTATTTTCTTTTGATTTGGTCGGCAAACCTATCGATCCGTTTAGATCAAAAAAAGTAATAAAAAAAGGTAAATAAACAGTTTCTCAGTCAATTGTGTTATAAATGGTGTTGAATAAAAGAGGATTCTAAAACATCCAACCTTTCACCCGTTCTTTAAAGAATGTGTTCTTGGACGAAAACATTTTCTTCGTTCTCTGAAAGCTGAAAGTGGTTGGATAACTTTTTAAAAGCCTTCACAACAACCTAGCCTCATTATCACCAATTATTTTGATTCTTTGTCCATTTCGTTTTCTTTCTGTTATTCTTCTTCTCGTATCTTTGTATTGGACAGAAAAAAACAACTAGAGTTAAGATGGCTTTGTTGAATCACTCACCAATAAGAAGGAAAATTACTCTTTATTCTTTTTGGTTGTTTAACTTGTGAAGGTAATAACTCCATTTCAAATAAAAAAAAACACATCTATTTTATATTCAAATAGATTGCTGAAATGGATGATTATTTGTTTGATCATAAAATTCACAGGAGATTTTACTTTTTAGTTAAAAAATAAAAAATAGAATAGAAAAAAAATTTATTTTTCGACTCCAAACCAAACTCATTCCTTTGAGAAAAAGTTATCTGTCTTTCAAAACTTTCAAACACTTGAAGACACTTAACAATCGTTTCAAACATTTTCTAACATTTTTTAAAGGGGAAAACGTGTTGTAAAAGTCTCAAGGCTTTTGTAAAATTCAAGAGATTTTTTTTTGTAAAGTGATTTCAAAAAAATAATTATTCATTTTTTTGTGATAATGTGGAATATTGCGCTTTTTTATGATTTTTTGTGAAAAAGTTTACCTAATCGCGATTTTTCCAGATTATCGCGATTATATTGCTAATATCATGATAATACAAGTTATTATAAAAACTCCTAATAACTGAATTTGACAATGTATAAAAGCTCAAAATATTTTACTAATTCTTGACTGAAAAAAACCCCAAGATCTTTACAAAATCAATTAGAAATGATATTTTTTGAAATTTAATTGACTAAGCTTCCTTTTTGTGATTCGAGATCAAATTACAATTTGCTTAATTTGAATTTAACAGTCTTTTAAAATAAATAAGAAAAAAAAACAAAAAAGAAAAAAAGAATTTACGTTTTTTAATGTTATATCTGCACCTTTGAATATTAAAAACCTAAGGGTGTCTATATTGATGTTCTCATTTTTGAAAAGTATATGTAGAATGGTATCCCCTGAATCTGTTTTTTCATTGATTGTGATAATGTTACCTAAAAGTGCTTTAAAGCAATTGGTTTGTGCATGGTACCTACATAAGAAATGCAAAGGTGTCCAACCGGAGTCTGTTTTACAATTCGTATTTGCGCCATTGGAAACTAAGGTCTGTATTGTCTCAAGATCTGCGAGGTATCTACAGACGTAATGAAGAGGGCTCCAAAGTTGTCTTGTTTGTGCATTTACGTTTGCGCCTTTGGAAATCAAATACTTGACGATATCGGAATCAAAGTTGTACATGCAAACCAAGTGCATCACAGTCCATTCCTTGTTCGTTGTTTGATTAACGTTACCGCCGTTTTCAACAAGCGCCTTGATCGTGTCAAGCTTGGCGTGGTATCGGCACAAATGATGCAGAGGTGTCCATTGCCCGTCAGTTTTAACGTTTGGGTTTGCCTTGTTGTCGAGCAAATAGGTAATGATCTCTGGGTCTGGGTGGTATCGGCACAGGTAATGCAGCGCTGTCCAATCCTCCTTATCCTTCGCATTGACATCCACCTTTTTGTTGACAAGGATCTTGATTAATTCCAGCTTGGGGTTATGGTGGCACAACAAATGCAGGGGCGTGAACTCTTGCTCGTTGACTACATTCACATTCGCTCCTTTGTTTACAAATAATTGGAAAATTGCTTCCTCGTTCATTTGATCTTGGATTTCTTTATTCAAATTGTTTTTTTCGTTGTTCGAATTGTTCTGAATTTTCTTGTTATTCGATAACAACACGATATTGGTTTTTTCTTCATCCTTGTTTTCTTTTGTTTCAAGCTTTTCGAGTTCTTTTTTTTTTTGTTCTTGTTCTTGTTTTTGTTTTTGTTTTTGTTTTTCTTTTTCTTTTCTTTTTTTTTTTTTATTTTTTTCTTCGTCACCAGAAGAGCTATCCTCATCAGAGTTTTCAGAAGACGTCAAATCCTTTCTTCGACTTAACAAATGAAGCGGTGTCGATTTGTCTTCAGTCCTCGCATTAAGATTTGCACCGAGGTTGATCAGATATTGGATGTGTTGTAATTGGAAATTGTTTTCTAATAAAAGATGTAAAGGCGTCATCGAACTCGAGGTACGATAGTTGACATTCCTCTTCTTAATTACTCTTTTAAGGTCTTGTAAATTTCCTGTTTTGATTGTTTCGATTTCTTTTTTTGAAAGTCGGTACGCCATTTAAAGAAAGTTTTTTTTTTTTTTTTTGGTCGAAAAAGTTCGATCTTTAAAAAAGTAAAATCTTTTTTTTTTATTGAGAGAGAAAGCAAAAAAAAATGAAATAATTAGATGCAAAATTATTAACAACACAGTTGAAAGAACTATATGACAAACTTTTTGTCAAGTTTGTACACTCGAGAAAAGATTTTTTTTCCTAAAATCTTTCATTTCTTCCGTTTTTTCCAAAAAAGGGATTTCAAAACTATTTTGTTGAACAAAAAGCAGTGAACTGGAATATCTCCAATGAGATCTATATCCTGAATTGAAGGAAAACTTTTGATAGTTAAAAATTTTACGTTTTTGAAAAAAAATAAAGAAAAATAGGTTCCAGTCACTATAAAGGATTTGATCCAGAAATAATGAGGTATCTTGAAACCAAAAAGGGTATTGTGAAATTGAACAACTTATGATTGAAAAAATTCAAATAACAAATAATAAACTTTGAGAGGATATAATTAGCAAAAAATTCAATTAAAAAAAAAAAGTTTTAAAAGCGTTCTAAATTTTAAAAAATCAAATTTATTAATAAAATTTTAATTGTTTATTTTTTTAAAATTTCCTAAGCGTTTTATTTCTTCAATTTAAAACAAATTACTTTCTATAAGTACACAATCAATTTAATTCCAATTAATCTAATTTTTGGTTACTTTAACGCTCGAAATTTAAAAAAGGAAGGGTTTTGTTATATTCTATCTAAAAAAAATAAATTATTTGAGAAAAAGAAAAAATTGAAAAAAAAAATCTTAGAGATCTCAAAAAGTGTTAAAGAGCGACACTTCAAAACTAACACAGCTTTTATCAAAATTATAATTCACAAAAATTTCATTTGGCTATTGAGATCTTCTCTCTGTGTTACCCCTTTTCTCAAAACATTTTCATTTTTTATCTTTTTGATAATGCAAAAATTTATTTTTCACTTCTTGTTGATTTCTATTTAATTACTACCATGCACTTAGATAAAATTTTTTCTTGTAATTTCAAAAAAAAAATTATCAGTAATCACTCGGCCATTAAAACAACATTTTTTTTTTAAACTTTTTTTGAATACTTTAAACATAAGTCTTTCATCTTTAATTTTTTATTGTTACATCTTTTAATAACTCTTACATCGACATTTAAAATTAAATTCAAATAATTGATAAATTAGTGAGAAATATGTGTATAAATAATAGATAAAGTGAATAGAATATTTATATTCAAGTAAATATTCTGATTTTTTTTTTTTTTTTTGATAATACTTATTATTATTACGATCCTTTTTAATTTTTTGAACTAAACCCCATTCCACTCAAAGGATCCCAACTAAAAAACAAAGATTTCATTTTTTTTTTTTCGTAATCAACTAACTTACTATTATATAAAAGGTAGAGAAATAATAAACTTTCGATTCAAATAGATATTCATAAAAGAAATGCCTAAACAAATTATAAATTTTTGAAAAAAACTTAAATGTTAAAAAATTTTTGGGTCATCTTTTATTCAAATGTTGATGAAAGAATTCTCAATTTCTTTAAATAATTGAAATTTTTAACAATAAAATTTTTGAATAAAATCAGTTTCACTTTTAAGACACAAACTCGATACGAAAATTAAAGTAGTTAAAAAATCTTCAATAAACACACATAATTCGAATTTAGTAAAATGATCTAGATAAAAAAAAAATTGAAGGATTTTGTTTCTTAATTTGAGTTTTTTTTTTATACCTTAAATTTGGTTGAAAATTTGTTCCTTAAATGTGAAACTAGTTGAAGTAAATATCTGGATGTTTTAAAAAAAGACAATTTGAAAAAATAATGTTGTAAATCGAAATTAACTATAAGAAAATTTATTCTTTAAAATTTGAAAAAAAAAAAAAAAGAAAAAACAAAAAGAAAACAGCAAAAAGTAAAAAAATGTAAGAAAAAATTGATTGAATTAGAAAAAATAATCAGATCTTAAAATTAAAAATTCATTTTGAATAGAATTCTGGATTAAGTTAAGACAATATACTCTATTGATTCAATAAATTTGACACTATTTACTGAAAATAAGTTTATGATATTTGAAAAGAAATTTTTTAAAATAAAAATCTGGAAAAAAAAATATATATA
Source organism: Anaeramoeba flamelloides (assembly GCA_027625915.1). NCBI lineage: Eukaryota > Anaeramoebidae > Anaeramoeba > Anaeramoeba flamelloides. Next base: position 4,216,419 of record JANTQA010000008.1, read on the forward strand.
TAATTTAAAATTATTCGTTATTATAATTTTTAAAAAAGAATGGATTTATCTCATTTTTTAAAACGGTATATATATTACAAAGGTTTATTCAAAATTCTTTATGATTATTAAAATATTGAAGAGATAATTAAAATGATTTTTTTTTATTCGAATAAACAAGAGAAATTGGAAAATCTCCCGCCCCCCAATATACAAATAAAAAATAAAATAAAATACAATATAGCCACTTCCACTTTTTAGGTACAAACTTCAATGAAATTTAAGGCACAAAAAAAAAATCTTGAATGAAAGCAAAATTCAGATTCAAGTAAAATAAATTGTTAAAAAAAAATTACAAATTTTGTGCTTTAATTTGAGATTTTTTTGTGTCTTAAATTTCGTTGAAAGTTTGTGTCTTAATAGTGGAACTGACTGTAAAATAAATTTATTTTTTTGTAATTAATAATCTAATTTTAAATTACCTTTGACACTTTTACAAATACTATTTAAATTTCACAATTTATATAGATATATTTAAAAAAACACCTTTAAAAAAGAGAATGTTATTTTTTTTCAAAGAAAATATCCCCTCAATATGATATATACTTTTGAATATTATCAATAAACATATAATATAACATTTTTAACTTTATTTTAGAATTATAAACCAAATAAAATTATTAAAGTATTGAAAATTAAAGAAAATTGTCAAATAATTGATATCATGACAAATGGAAAAAAATTACAAAACCAGTAAACAATTAAATTTAATATTTATTATCATATAACTTAAAAATCAATCTGAGTAAATAATATATATCCAGTCAAAATGAAGAAATATAAATGAATATCTTTCTATTTAGTAGATAATGTATATTTATATATCAAAAAATTTCTTATAATTGTATATATTTAGATATAAAAAATATTTAAAAAAAAATTATAGAATTTTAATATTTTTTCTATTTTTCCCCTGACTGAATCTTCTTTATATCAGATTTAATAGTTACAAAAAAAAAGATGAAGTTGTTATTTTCTAATATTGTGATACTTAAACATGGAAATAGGGTTAACTTGAAAATAAGTAAAAGCTAAAAAATAAAAGTTAAAAATGACCAAAGGATTAAAGTAAATCCGATCAAAAAAAAAAAAAAAAAATAGAACAATTAAATAAAGATACCAAGTGAGCATTCAGGACCAATTACCTAATTATTAAATATACCAAAAGTATTTTTGTTGTGATTTTGGAGCCCTGATATCTAGATATCATTGGCTTTATTTATTTTTTTTTGATTTTTTACCAATAGCATCTTATAAACGAATTTTAAAATTTTTTATTTTTTTTCCGTTTTCCTTTCTTCTTTTGTTCTTTTTAATTTTTTGTTTTTGCTTTGTAAAAATAAAAAAAATTGGGTGTTTATTTCCTTTGAAAAATTGTGAAATCTATGATTTTACACTTAAATTATTTTTAGGAAGATTAATTAAAATGATATTTAGTTTTTAATTAACACTAAATCTAAAAATATAATAAATTATCTAATTTTTTTTGTATTATTCATTTTTTTTCATCAAAAACAATATTTTAACATTTTTTTTTTATTCAAAAAGATTATAAAGTCCCAAGTAACTTCAAAATATGAACCGATAATAATAAATTTTTGTAGTTCATTTTGTATTTTATTATTTAATTTTTTTAAGATTTACTATAAATTGTATTGTTTATTATAAATTTGATTAGTTTCAATCTTTGACTTTTTATAAAAAATAATATTTGTGAAATTATTTATAATCTTTCATACATTCTACAGAGGGTAAAAAACTCTTAATATGGGTTTAATATTTAATTCAAATGTGGGGTTATTTTATTAGATCACTCCCCCCCAATTAATTACTGTCCAAATTCCATATGATATAGAAATACTTTTTCGAAATTTAAAAATATTTATTAAATGAAAAGTGTTGTGAGTTAAGTGATCTTGTTAAAAATTTAAAAATTCAGATTGGTTTCCAAAAAATATTCAAATTTCAGAAAATATATTTTTAATATCCAAATTCATAAATCACCTTGAAAAGTGCCAAAAATCAAAATTTTCTTATATACTGCTCATATCACTTTCCTTATCAGAATTTTTGTATTTTTGGGTCAAGATATAAATTTATTTACGGAAAAAGTTCGTTACTGTTTAGTTAAGAGATCAAAGAAAGTTTATTTCCATTTTACCTACTGTTGTTTGAAAATTTTCAAAAGTGCTGTTGTGAATCAAGTTTTTAAGGATAAAATCCCAAAATGTGAAAAATTGTAGCATTTTGAATTTCCTTTAATTGGCAACCTTTTAAATTTTTTTTTCTATTTAAGGTATCATATTCTATCTAAGCGAACATTAAATTCAGATATTCCGAAAAAAAAATTAACAAATTATTAACCAAAAGTATTATCATTGATTTCTCAATTCTATTCAGCATCAAACTTGAAGACGTGTCGAATTTCAAATAATCCTGTAATTCCATTCTTTGGATCAATTTAAAATAATATGTATAAATTAAAAAAATATTTCCTTGATAATTTAATTTATTTGAATGTAAAATAGGAATATATTTTTTTAATTTAGATATATATTTTCAATTGATCTAAAAAATGCAATTTCAGGATTACTTTAATTTCCAAGAGGTTATTAAGATTTAATACTTAATTAAATTGAGAATTTTTTAATACTGGTATTTGAATTCTAAATGGGAAAAATTTTCACTTCATTTTCATATTTTTCTTTTTTAAAAATAGAGCTTTCAAATTACAACCACTTCTTTTGAGAACTCTTTTCATAACAAAAAAAAAAGATTGGAAGTGAAAATTGTTTCCGATTTAGAATTAGAATACTAGTATTACATTTCAGGAATGATTGTTTTTAACTTTTTATTCATTTTCATTTTTAAAAAAAAACAGAGTTTGCCGATGAAAAAGATTTCTTACAGTGATCAAAATAATGCGTGCACAACGACTATAATCCATGTTTCAAAATATTATCCGTGCTTTTTTTTATTCTTGTACCAAGGCAACGTCCAATCTACTACTAAATAATATACCTAAGTACAAATCAATTTTGAAAGTAAAGGTCTGGTTATTTTCAGTAAAATTTAAATTATGAATGCAAATAGTTGAAAATTTTTCATAATATTCTCAATTTTTTGGAAATTTTTTGTTTTTTTGATTATTAAAATAATCTCAAAAATTTACTCTATTTTTTAAGATAAATTTTCCAATTTGATCCTTTATTTTTAGAATTTCTTTTTAAATAATAGAACTTTAAGAAACCACTACCATATTTTTTTAGGGTTTATTATTGGTTTCTTTGATTGACTAATGTATAGGTCAACTATAACAAAAAAACACGCCTTTTTATTTTGAAACACACATTACATTTTTTTGCATGCTTTATTTTGACTACAGTAGAATATCCATTGTAACTCGTGTATCTAAGAAACCTTTTCATTGAACAAAATTAGTTTGATTTTTTGTTTTTAATTAAATTAGAAGAATTGGGTTACTTTTAGAGAATTATTTCGAAATCTAAGTCAATTTTTGTCAGGTATATATTGAGACACCAAACTCCAAATAGCTCCAACTAAAAATTACCTTCTTCCCAAATACAAATAGTAAAAACTTGATTTTCAAAAAGACAAATATTTTAATTTTTAATCAATAGCAAATTTATCTGCATGAAACACAACATTAATCCATAGTGGTATTAGAAAAACAATTAACAAAAATTGAGATTAATTTTGAAGATTCACTTTATTGACGAACCTAAATTTAAAATAAAAAAAAATTGTATTTTCATTTTAGTTTTAACGAAAATAATGATTTCTTTAAAACATTATACATTATTTAATTGGTTTATGGGATTAATTACAGTACAAAGAAATGATTGTGGTTCTATATATTCATAACACCAAACCCATTTAAAAATTACGAAATACATTTAGATTTTTCATTTTTTTTAATTAAATATTAATTTTTAACTATTATCAAAAATTATAAAATGAGTTGGTTGTTTGGAAAAAAAAAATCTGCAGTATGTTACCTAGAAATTGTCTTTACCGCTTTTCTTTCTCTTTTTCATATTAAATGTCTAATTCTTTATCTTATAAAATATAATTTATTTTTTTTTTATAATATTTTTTACCCAAAGGAAGAAATGTTAAAGGAATATCAAAAAATGTTAAGAAGAAGTCAAAGGGAAATTGAAAGAGAAAGAAGAAAATTACAACGACAAGAAAAACAAATTATTCGTGAAATGAAAAAATTAGCCAGGGAAGGAAGAAATGTTTGTATTTCTATTTTTTATTTGAGATTTTTTTCCTTTAAATTTTTCTTCTCACATATAACCTTATCATTAAATCATTTTATTTCTTCCATCTTCTCTTTTTTTGATAACTTGTTGTATTTTCATTTTACTTCTTTCCTGAAAAATTGCTCAAAAAAAAAATAAACGAATAAAATGCAATTTCCAAACGAAACACAATTTGCTTTTTGACCAAAAGAAAATTTGTCGTATTATGGCTAAAGATCTTGTTCGAACAAGAGCACAAGTCCATAAGTTTTATAAAATGAAAGCACAGCTTCAAGCTGTTGGGTTAAAATTACAAACCCTCAGATCAACACAAACAATGACAAATGCTATGAGGGGAACAGCAAGGGTAAATTTTATCCAAAAAATTTTCAAGTTATTTCTTCCTGTTTTGTTTTGTTTCTCATATTTCCTTCTTTTCAAATTTGTTTTCTTTTCCTTTCTTTTCTATTTTATTCTCTCTTCTAAATCTTTGTATTTTAATTTCGATTTTTGGTTTGTGAATTTTGAATTTTGATCACCAACAAACACAAATTTTATTACTTTTGTACACCCTGAAACAATAACAAAAAAAATCCTTGTTCAATTTTAGGCCATGGGAGCAATGAACAGAAGTGTAAATCTCCCAATGATGCAAAAAATCATGATGCAATTCGAACAACAAAACGATCTTATGGATGGAAAACAAGAGGCAATGGACGATGTTTTGGAAGACATCTTTGAAGACTCAGGTGAAGAAGAAGAAACAGAAGAGGTTTATAATCAAATTTTTGATGAGCTTGGTCTTGAAAACCTAAAAAAAATGGGGAATGTACCATTTGAAGAACAAAAAGAGAAAAAGAATCAACAACAAGAAAATTTAGAACAAAGACTTGCCAATCTTAAAAATATTTAAAGATTATTTTGTAATCTTAAACCCTTGGTTTATTTATAAATTTTTTTTTGATGTCTTTTTTCTAATGGGTTTATTGTTTATATGCTTAATTCAGAATTCATTCCCACAATTGTTTATCAAATATTTTTTGTATGGTTGTCTTTCTTTATTTCTTGTTTTATTACTTCAAAATATTTGCAAATTAATTGGATCATTAATTTATTTTTTTTCCTTAATTTGACTATTTATGGTTTCTTATTATCTTGATTTTATTTTTTTTTTTGATTTTTCTTTTTCTTTTGCTTTATAACAAATTGAAAAAAATAAACTTAATTTAATATATATCTATATATAAATATTAATATTTTAATATTTTAAAAACGGTTTACTTAAAATAAAAGAATTGTAATTTTTTTTATTTGGTACTTTATTAACAAAACTCTTTTTTAGTCAAAGGGTACCGATTTTATTGAAGAAATAAAATATATTCGAAGAAATTAATTCATTATTCTCTCAAAATAAATTTTCAATTTTTGGATCTGATCATTTTTCAAATTTAGTAAATTATTTTTTTTTTTTTTTGTATTTCGTTATTAGCTTTATTTTGTGTTTTTTTTTTTCTCTTTTCTTTGTCTTCTTTCTTTGGTTTATTTTTTTAACTATTTAATTTAAAAAAAACATTTATGGAAAAATTGAATTAACTTTAAGAATATTGATTCCTTGATATTTCGCTAAAAATACATTGACTAATAAAAAAAATTATTGCCAACAATTTTTATTTTCTAAAGAAATTGAGAAATTTTGAACAGATGCCACAAGAAATGTGAAAAATATTTTTTAAACATTAGAGGTTTTGATGATAACATGCTATAATTCATGATAAAGTTAAAAAATCGCAATAATTTCTATCAAATCGTGATATATCAGAAAATCACGATATTCAATATTATCGTGATAATATAACAAATCGCGATATATCTATAAAATCGTGATAATTATTCAAAAATCGTAATAAATGCCAAAATATCGCGATTAAAAAGTAATCGCTATATAATAGTTGATGGGTTTTTGGGTTAATTGAGAAATATTTTTAAAAAAAAATTTTTTTTGATCAAAAAATAGATTTTGTGAAAAAAAATTATTCTTTGAAAAAACAACCAAAAAGATAGTCGATCCAATCAAGGATCAGATCAAAGAGTTTTATTGTGTTTTCATTTTATTTGGTTGACAAACCTATTGATCCTTTAAGATCAACAACAATAAGAACTAAAGAGAAATAAATATTTTTTCAGTTAATCATGGTGTTGTAAATTGAGTTGAATAAAAGACCTTCTAAAACAACCAACCCTTTGTCTGTTCTTTAAAGAATATGATCTTGGGTACAATATTTTCATTTTTTCTCAGCAAGCTAAAAGGAGTTTGATAACTCTTCAAAAGATTTCACAACACCCTTGCCAGATGATCACCAATTATTAAGATTTTTTATACAATACTTGTCTTCTTCTTCTTTTTCTTATTTGAGAATCTTTGTTTTGGACAGAAAACACAATTAGAGCTTAGTGGTTTTTGTTTGATCGATCACCAAAAAGAATGAAAATTATTCTTTATTCTTTTTGGTTATTAAAAATTGTGAAGGTAACAACTCCATTTTAAGAAAACACACATAATTTATATTCAAGTGTATTGTTGAAATGGGTAATTATTAGTTTGATCATAAAATTTGTTTGAGATCTTCTATTTTGTTCAAAAAAAAAATGAAAAGAATAAAATTTTTTACTACAACAAACCAAACTCATTCTCTTTATAAAAGTTTTCTGTCTTTCAAAACTTTCAAACACTTGAAGACGGTTCAGAACCCTTACAAACACTTTCTGGCATTATTAAAGGGAAAGTGATGTAAAAGTATCAAGGCTTTGTAAAATTCAAGAGATTTTTTTTAAGATGATTTCAAAAAAATAATTTTTACATTTTTTCGCGATAATATGAATATCGCGATAATGTTATTTATCGCGATTTTATGATTTTTCGTGATAAAGTTGGACTAATCGCGATTTTTTTAATACTATTGCGATTTTATTGCTAATATCAGGATAATATATGTTATCATCAAAACCTCTATTAATTTTTTTGAAATTTAGAGTTCTTTAAAGTCCTATTACCAATATAAAAGCAACAAATATCCTTTTTTTTTTTTTCAATCTCCTTATTCAAAAACCTCATAAACCGAAGGTTTCCTGTAATATAAAAATAATTACTATTCAAATATAGCTCGAATATAGGTTCAAAACTATAACTCAAAGATATTCCAAAAAAAGTTAATTTCAAAAAAATGACAAAAAAAAAAAAAATTGGGCCATTATTTGCTTTGATACTGGTACTAAGCCTTTAAGGTATTGATTTTATAAATTCCAAATCAAATCTAATGATTATTATATATTTCTAAACAATTATAAGTTGGGTGAAATATAAAAAAAAAAGATAGTGAATTTTCCCTTTTTAACTGATCTATTTTGTATGAAAATGCAGTTCCTAATTGAAATTATTTGACAACCAAAATTCAACTTTTGAAAAACAAAATCTTATGAAATAAATTATATAAGAAATACCAAATTATAACCATTCATGAATTGAAATGTTAAAACTGTTTAAAAATTACAATGCTCACAAAACAATAAATAAATAATTTATCAATACCAATAAATCAGACTGTGTTAAAAATTTTTGAGAGAGCAAAACAAAAAAATACATTGGTAAATTTGTTTTAATTCTATGAGGAATTATTGATTGATCAAAGATCAAATAACATTGACTGATTTAATTTGAGTACTTTTTTTTTGGTGAAGGAATCAACTTTACACTCACATGAGTTATTCAGAAAAACTTTTTTGAATCAAATATAAGCTATTATGTAATTTTAAAAAAGAAATTAGAACAAAAAAATAAAAAAAGTGATAATGATTGAAATATTTTTAAAATATAAATTCTATTTCATAATTGTTTTAAAATACTAGATAATGATTCTACTGTAACTTTCAAAAAGTTTGAAATTTATTGATTAATTTGTAAATAACAAGTGTATTAACATTTAAATTGTAAATGTGAGAATTTTGAAGTGACCAAATTTGTAAAGTCCTTTTCAAAGAGTGGATAGAAAGATTCATTGCAAGTCTTGTAAACTTGATTTAGTTTTCTAAAATAATTTTAATAATTTTAGAGTCTCTCAATAAAAAAAAAAAAAAAAAGTGTATAATTAATAAAAAAAAAAAAATTGCAAAAATAGATACAGAAAAACAATTTATAGTTATTGAATCAAGATAAATTTGCACGACTCTATAAAAAAATTATCTGAATTTAGGAACCCCCCTTCAGCATGGTGTTTTAGATTGGTCAAGTCGATATTCTATAATAATAATCAGATTTTTGATATTTTATTTTCCTGGGAAATTAACATATATTTTTTTTTCAAAAACAACCTTATTGATTTTTTCATTGAGATCTTTTTTGTATAGTTTTAGGGGATATTATTATCTAAATTATTCCAATATGAAGTGTAATGTATCATCAATTTTTTCAATATTATAGAAATATTTTGGAATTTACCAACTTTTCATATTTATATTTGTATCTATTTAAACCATTTGAAAAAGCCAGTTGGTTTGAATAGAGCTGTTGATGATTTCCTCTTAATATATGGTCTTTTTTTCATCTAATTTTCCTGTAAATTTCCTAATTTTAATATATCTTTTGACTTTCTTTTTTTCTTTATCTTTTGGTGATCCTACTTTGTTTTGGGATTTTTTTAGTCTTTTATCGACTTGGCATAAGTTTCTTGGGGTTATTTCTTGTGCACATCATTTATTATGGTTTTACATCCAATGTTTGGATTTTGTCAATTTTTTAAATTTCCAGGATCGATGACTTAAGACTAGTGATTTTTAGACTTTTAGCTTATACAACTTTCCTTCTTCAAACCGTTTATTGAGGGGGATAAATTCTAGCTACTCATTTGAAAATGTCTTGGGCTTGGGGTTGAATTTTTGTTTATTTGTGGATTATATAAAAAGAAAAATTACATTCTAATAAAACAGAATTCAAAAAATAACCTTAAGTGGTTTACCTTCTCATAAATCATCAATAATTCATTTCTATGATAGCTGAAAATAAATCACATTAGAGAGTGCTAGTTCAAATGATAATGGTGACTCAAAAAAATCTATTTTTTCAATATTTGTGAATAAATAAATTTATGTATTTTTTACTTAAGATCAGCATTAAAATTATGTGGGTTTATGAATTATTTTTTTAATTTCTTTTCCAAACCTAAAAACAGAAAACCAATTCCAAAAGAGAATTCTGATTATTTAAAAATTTGTTTATCAGTTTTTTCTAAAATTAACTTTATCAATCTTTTAATTTCAAAGATTAACTCAATAATCATCAACATAATAACTCAAAAACTGATTAACTTTGTTTCCTTTTTTATAAAACTAATTGTAACATCAATATATTTTCATTATTTCAGAAATACTTTGTAAAAAAATCTGTTGGCTAATTTATTTGATTTTTTAAAAAAATATTAATCAATTTTTTCAGAATCTTTATCTTAATTTCACAACAAATTTAAGAAAAGTATTTTTAACTTTGAATTCTTCAGATTGATGATCCAACATTTAACTTTGTCTAGAAATGCAGATTTGTTTTCAAAAAATCCTTTAATTTTTTCTGAATACAAGGATCATTTTTTTGTTTGATGAGATAAACTGTTGATACTATTTTATATGAAAGATTATTTTCCAAGACATTTGGATCATAATTTTACATAAATAATGTCTCAATAAGAATAAGGAAATTAAATTTTAGGTATGCCTCTCTTAAATACTATCCCATAAAGATCATAATACAATTGAAGAATTGTTGACAAAAAACCAGATACATTTGTTTCCAACATTTTCTTAAAATATCAATTATTATTTATAATTGACCCTTGGAGAGTAAATAAGAAATAATTAGAATATTCAATTTGCCCAAGAATGTTTAATTATCAAATTTTAAAAAATTCAAATAAATCAAAGAGCGCAACTTACCTCTCTCATGATAGTAGCATTTTTGTCCTTCAAAAGTGAAATATTCCACATTTAACAATTTCATTTTTTACCCTTTTTCCATTCTATCTTTGGTTTCTTTGTAAAATACCTAATCGTCTATTATTCACAAAAACAGACACTTTCAAATCAAAATATGAATGAAAAATTGAGTTCTTATCGCTTTGACTTTACCGATGTTCCTCTTCACCTTTCTGCACCACTTGAACTGCTTTATCAAAAATATGAAAAGACACCTTCTGGTGACAATGGGAAATCTCTTCGCTTTTCTGTTGTGCTGCCGAAAGGGTGGATCGCGCAGTCCCCCATTGGCGATTCGTCTGACACATTCCCAAAGTCTAGAATTATTGGGTTGTTTGCAGAGCCACCTAAACAAGGAAGCGGGCAGATTGTTATTGTAACAACGAAATTGGAATATGAAATAGATACTTTACAATGGGTTAATTATTTTTGTAAGATGTATGGTTGGAACCCTCTTGATTTAAAAAAATGGCAAACATCAATCAAAGGAATGGTTTATGATATTATGGCAATTCGTAGTATGTTTAATAATTTTTTATTTTTTCTTCTTTTGGGCTCTTATTTTTTTCTTTTTCGTTTTCTTTTTCTTTTTCTTTTTAACGCTGATAAATTTAAAAAAGTCTTCATAACGTTTATGTTCGTTTTACGTTTTAAGAAATTTGAGAACCTCTACTTTCAAAACACTTCATTTCAAGGAACATTTCAAAGCTCAACTAATTTTATAAAAGTTTCTGATCATTTCAGCCAATAAAAGAGCTTTATTCAATGCTTGTTAGAATCAGTTAAAAAAGGAAAAACAAAGTAAAAATTTTAATAGAATTATTTGAATTTAGCAGAAGCCTATTTTTTGTTGACTATGAAAAATAATTTACCATATTAGAACACTTTCATTACAAAAACGCTTCTTTTTGCAAATAACAATTTCCTTAAAAACCTGAGATCACTAACATTCAAAAATAAAATTGAAAATTTTGATTTAGATAAAACTAATAATTTAATTAAGCATTTTGTCATTGGCAATAAAGTTTATTTCCAATAAAACCAAATTCCAGAATTTCAAATTTTGAGTGTATTGTATTTATTCTTCTTAGTAGCACTACGATTTTTAAAAGACTCTAGTTGAGAATTAAAGGTGTATTTTTGGGTAAAAAATTCCAAATAAAAGGAAGGATGAATTTTAGTTAAATTCAACTTGGCGATATTTATTTGAATATATAATTACGAATAGTTTTTAGAAATGCTCTACTTTTTTAATAAAACTTAATTATGGAAAAAAAATTACTAATGATAAATATTTAAGTTTTCTGGGTTTTCCAAAATTCAAAAGAATCGAGTTAAATCTCTGAATGTGCTTTATTCTATTAAATTCTGGAAAACCTCCGTTAGATTTTCTTGTGTTTTCTGTTTATTTGGAAAATCTATAGATTTTTAGAATCAAGCAGAACATTTGACGACACTTGACGGTACTTGATGAAACTGCCCGAATCACTAAAATTTTATTTATGGATTGTATTAAAGACTTAAAAATATATTTATTAATCACTAGGGATAAGGAACACGATAAACCCTTAAAATTTCAAAAAATTGACTTTCTACTTTTTGAAATTGGATAAATTTAAAACATAGTAGTGAAAAAAATCCCTGACAAGATTTTTAATTGTGAATATTAGGAAAATTGTTGAGTAATTTCTCTTATTTAAAATCAAATCCTTTTTATAAATAACAAAATTTTTTTATGAAATTAGTAATAAACCTACCTAAAGTTCATTAAAGTAGGCTGTCTCTAGAATATCCTCATAATTATTTGATAGCCTAAAGCAGATCAACTTTTTTTGAAAGACAATCGAGTTTTATTCGAGGTTTACCAGAGTTTGGAAAATGATGATTTTTTTAATCTTGTTTTTTGATTGATTGGATAGTATTTTGAATAACTGTTGTGGAAAAAAAGTGAAACTGGAAAAAAAAGTTCAAACGGTTTTTAATTGGGAACATTAATAGAACCTGAAAATGAAAAGTAAAATCAATTAAAAGAAGAAACCAATTAACTTCAAATAATAACCCATTATATTATTTTCAATCAACCCAACAAATACTATTTAAATCTACTTGATTTATCGAAATTGTGAGTGTGGTTTTGGAGATCTCAAAAATAGTCAATTTTTTGAACAAATTTTTAATAATTGATCAATCAAAGAAAAACCCATACCAAAAGATAGTATTTAAAAAACTGTTATTGTGGCAAATACTTCATTTTGTCTTTATTTATTTATTTATTGTTTTTTTCATTGATCTTACTTTGAATTTTCAGTAATGTTCCCAATTAAAAACCGTGTTTCACTTTTTTTCCAGTTTCACTTTTTTTCCACAACGGTAAGTGTAATTTCATTAACCATCATTCTAAGAAGTTGATGAGTTATAATTTTAAAAGTTTGACTCTTAAAAAAACGGATTTGATTTTAAATAAAAGAAATTACACATCAATTTTCCAAATATTCACAATTAAAAATCTTTTCAGGGGATTATTTTCATTTCCGATATTTTTTTCACTACTTTAATAGATAATCTGAAAATGAGAATAATGTTCATTAAGTATCTTCAGTATTGAATAAGTGCATTAATTATTTATTTCTGAAAAAAAATCTTTGTTTTTCAATTTTCCCAATAATATCATTAAATTAAAATTTTAGTGGAGGATCATATCAATTCCTTGGGGTTAATATAAAAATTGAATTTATTCAAAACTATTTTTTATATTTTTAATAAAATTTTAATTTTCAATAATGTATTTATTTCGATCGCTTTATTTATATAATGCTAGAGTATTTTAAAGAAATAACACCAAACAAAAAACACGAAATAATGAAATGATAGTAGTTCTTTGATTTTTGGTAAAAGAGTATTTGAAAATAAAAAAATATAAAACCTTAATTGGGATCAATATAATTAATGTGAATTTAAACTCTTTTCCAATAATTACATCCCAATTCAAAATGAAAAAACAATTATTATTTTTATTTTTTTTTCCATTTTTAACCTGGCTGAATCTTTTTTATATTGGGAAGAAAAGTTACAAAGGAAAAAGATCAAGTGGTTACTTGCTAATACTGGAGACACTGAAACACAAAAGTATGAGTAATTTGAAAATTATAACAAAAAAGCAAAGTCTAAAAATGACCAAAGGTTTAAAGTAAATCTAATCAAAAAGAAAAAAAGAAATTACAACAATTAAACAACGATCTGCAAGTGAACATTCATGATCAATTATCAAATTAAATTAAATCAACCAAAAGTATCGTGGATGTGATTTTGGGAGTCCTTAATTAAAGATAGCCTTGTTTGTTTTTTTGTGATTTTTTCCCAATTGCTTCTTATAAACCCTTTTTAAATTTCTTTTTTTTCTTCTTTTTTCTTTTTTCCTTTTTCCTTTTTTTTTCTTTTCATATTTTTGTTTTTGCTTTTTAAACATAAAAAAATTTTGGGTATGTCTTTTTCTTGAATAATCGTGGAATCTCTGATTTTATGCTTAAATTACCTTTGAGGAAATTTAAGTAAAAGGACATTTAGAGTCAATTTACACTTCTTCAATAAGAATAACAAATTATTATTTTTTTTAAAAAAAATTTCTTTAATCTTGTTGTTAAAATAAGAAAATATTTCATCTTCAATATACTTATTTCTTTCTTAATACTTGAGTGATTTATTTTTTTTATTTTCAAATAAATATTATTAAAAATAGAATCAATAAAAGGGATAAAATTTTTAAAAGAACATCTCCCAAAATTTTGCTTTGATAAAATGATTTTTAAATAGTTTTAATAAAAAAATTTGATTTTTTAGAAATTTTATCCGAAATTTTTACGAACTTTTTGATATCGATATTTTAAATAGCTGAGTATAAAAGTTTTAAAAAGTGTTATTCATATTACCCAAAGGGGTTAGTCAAATCATTTGAGCTATCATTTTTGAAATATTTATAAATCACTTTTTTAAAAATATTTAATATTTTTTAAAAAACTTTTCAAATTTACATCCAGATTCATTCATAAAGTTTTTTTTCTTATATTAAAGGCTAATTTTATTTTTTTATTTTCTAATTATATATTTATTAACTATACACAATTTCCGTATTTTTTCTTTTTACTTAGAAAACGGTTTTCATATTGAAGTACTACGTGGAATGGCATTTCTTGAAAAGCAGAGAATCTTTTTTATTTTGTAAATTATTTATTTTATATTTTTTATAAAGAGTTCAAATTTGTCTTTTATTCTTACATTTAAAAAAAAATTATTATTATTATCAATAGTGGGATTTCTCCTTCACAAGAATATAATTTGCATAAAAATAGCTTTTATATTTGTTGCACAACATTTACCATTATTGAAAGTTTTCAAAAATGTATTGGTATCACCGAAGAACTTCAAATGTGGGAAAAAGAAAACAAAAATCTCTCATTTTCCATACCAAAATCGTTAGATGTAATCATTTATTTTATTAAATACTGTTATTTTATTTGACAACCACATCTCACATATTACTTTTTTTAATATTTTTTTTTTTCAAAATTCTGAAATTTGAAAAATCCTAAAAAAAAGTTTAAATTTGATTTTTTACAAACATTTATTAAATGAAATAAATTTTGATATTGTTAAATGAATTGATTACAATTTTTGTATTTTTAATCAAGATTAGGTTCTGTTATTAATTTTTTTGTTTTTCAAAAACAACGAAGAATAAAAAGAAAAAATATTTTTATCGAGGTCTATTTTACAATCACTAGGTAAATTAATTAGTCTAAGAGCTAGTAATTGCCGAGGAGTGTTTCAATTTACAAATTTAAAAAAAAATTTTCGTAAATCAAAGAGATATATTAAATTATTTTTGAAATACTGACATCTTCAAAATAAACTCCATTCCAAAAATTTGAAGACACACCAAAAATAAAAAATAGGCAAAAAAAAAATCACAATTTATTAAACTTTCCAAACATAATATCAAAAACCACATTTAAGTTGCCTAGTATTAATATTTTTCATAAGTAATCATTTTTATTGAAATAAAATAAAACCAAAAAAATAAAATCCCTGTGCCCAAAATGATAAAACGAGAAAAAAAAAAATTTATTGGTAAATTTGTTGAAATTTCATCAACAATTATTGATCTATCGAATGACTAGATACTATCAACTAATTATATCTGATTTTTCTATCAAAAAAACTCAACACTCACCTTCTATCAATCATTGGAAAATTTTTTTTTTCAAATAGGGAAACAGATTATGTAACTGGAAATATAAAAAAGAAATGAAAACATAACAGAAAAGATAAAAAATGAAAAAAAATTTGTTAAAATCAAAATTATTTCCAAATTGAATGTAAAGTGTAGTATTGTTATTCTTTCAACTATTTTAATTGTGCACAATAATTTGGAATTTAGTTTACATATAGATATATAACCCAACTTTTTAGTGAGATACAATTTTATAAATTATATTTAAATTTATCCTTCTCTTATATTCTTTTTTCGTATATATTTATTTATCTATTATTTTATTCAAAGATTAAAAAAACATTTGAAACACAAAAACGAATGGATTTATTGGTTGAAATAAATGAACAAGAAAAATTAAAAGCTTCAGTTATTATCAAATTTGTTATGAAGGGAAATAAAGAAATTTATTTTGTTAAAATGATTGAAAATGCATTAAGTGTAATTCATTGATTTATTTTTATTTTTATTTTTATTTTATCTTTCTTCATTCTTATTATAATACCCATATTTGGAATATTAACAATTTTTTTTTATAATTTATTAAAAGCTTTGAAAACTTTACAAAAAAAAAAAAGGTTATTTGAATTTATAAATTTTCAGTAATTAAAAAATAAATGATTCGTAGAAATTAAATAAAAACTATCGTCTCAGTACTTCTATTTCTATGAATAATAAATTTTTTATCAGAATCAGATAGACAGCTACTCTGAAAATCTAAATATTTTCCTAATGAATAATTTTTAGATAAATTATTTAAACATCATTTAACTAATATAATAATAATTAACCTCATAAGCCAAATTTCAAAATTAGGGGCAAACTTTATTATTATTATTATTATTTTTTTCTTTTTTCATTTGTAATTCAAAAAATAAAATGATTACACTCTATTTTTATTTATTAATCTATATTGGCTATTATCTCTAAACACTTTATTAAAATACATTATTATTAAAAAAAAAAAAACAATTAAACAAATTTTTTTCTGATGAAAAATCTGCCCCTGTTTTTGAAATTTAGCTTATATAATTAATGGTATTAAAAATAGTATTAGTTTATATATTAAAATCTTTTAGTTCTTTAAATAATTTTTAAAGTATTTTCTTTTTCCTAAAGATTAAAAATTGTTTTGGAAGAAAAATATTATTTTTTTTGAATAAAAAAAAGTTAATTTTTTTATTTAAAAAACAAAGTATTTATGATACTCCCAAAAATCGTTAGATTAGAGGATTTGACAATCTCTTTTTGAATCCACAATAAAGTTTAAAAAATCGCGATTAAGGAGGGACGTTCTAAATGAATTCTTCAGATACACCACAAATACTCCTTTCGTTTTGGTTAAGACTCTTAAGATCCTTTATCCAAAGATAAAAATAAATTTTTTGACAAAAAAATGGAGTTTTTTTTGGTTTTTATTTTTAATTCTAATAAATATCCACTTACCATAAAGTAGTAATGAAGAGTTGTATTGAATAATGGGAAAATTAACCAATTGTATCAGAGTTATTAGGAATTTTGTACGAATAACTGACCGAAATGAAAAAAGAATTGAATACGTATCTTCTTAGGTGTATTTCTAAGAGCTTTGTTAAGTGAGGTTTCAAAGTAGGACCAAAAATAAAAACCAAAAAAAACTCCATTTTTTTGTCAAAAAATTTATTTTTATCTTTGGATAAAGGATCTTAAGAGTCTTAACCAAAACGAAAGGAGTGTTTGTGGTGTATCTGAAGAATTCATTTAGAACGTCCCTCCTTAATATTATTAAGCCACGATGGAGTACATAAAATCTTGATAATCGATAAATCTCGTGATAAAAAATTAATCGCGATATTCTATAAAATCACAATAATTGTCTAAAAATCGTGATAAATGTCAAAATATCGCTAATAAACAAGATATCTATATATAATAGTTGATGGGAATTTATGAGACTAATTCATCAATATTTTTAAAACCAAAAATTTTTGTTTGATCAAAAAAACAGATCCTTGAAACAGAAGTTAATTTTTTCAAAACAATAAAAAAAAAATTGATTCAATCAAGGATCATATCAAAGAGTTTCGTTGTTTTTTATTTTGATTTGGTTTGCGTATCGATCGATCCCTTTAGATCAACAACACTAATAACAAAAGATAAATAAATAGTTTCTCGGTTTATCGTGGTGTTATAAATAACGTTGGAATAAAAAAACTGCTAATAAAACAAACAACCCTTCAATACGTTCTTTACAGAATGTGTTCTTTGATTAAATTATTTTCTTCGTTCTATGAAAGCTGAAAGAAGTTGGATAACTTTTCAAAAGCTTTCTCAACAACCTAGCCACATTATCACCAATTATTAAGATTGTTTGTACATTTGATTTCCTTTTCTTATTATTCTTCTTCTCTTCATATCTTTGCATTTAACAGAAAACACAACCAAGAGTTTTTTGGGTTTTTTTTTAATCGATCATTACCCAAGAATGAAATTTCTCTTTATTCTACTTTTTGATGATTTAACTTTGAATGTGATAATCTCATTTAAAAAAAAAACACATATATTTTATATTCATGTTAATTTTTTGAAAGGGGTTATTATTAGTATGATCATAAAATTCGTTTTAGATTTAATATTTTATAAAAAAAAAAAAAAAAAAAAAAAAGGAAGGAGAAGTAACTAAAAAATAAAAAAAATAATGTTCAAAATAAATAAAAAAAATTGAAATTAAATTCACAATTTATAAATATTACAGGGATCTAATTAATTAAAAGAAATAATATAAAATGGATTTGGTAATTTATCTGTTATTTTATTTTTGAGTTAATATTGTAAATAAAATTTCTGGATCTTATTGATCTTTAAAAAAACATAACTTTGCTGAAAATAGTTCATCAAATTTTAAATATTTGGAGGTTTATGCTAAATATTCATATAAATCCATATATATGTATATGTGTGTCTGTATATATGTTATTATAATTTTTATTATATTCTAAATAGGATCTTAAAGAATTAGGATTTCAATCCAATGGATTAAATATATTTGTTTGTGGAAAAGCATTCACAACTTCCTTTTCATTGGAAGGATGGATAAATGGTTCTAATTATTTAGATCCACAGGCTCAACATATTAAAGGTTATCTTGGAACTGGTATTGTTTATGGCACACTTGATAAAACAAAGGTGCAAGTTAAAATTGGAATTAAAAAATTAAAAAATTTGCTATGTTATATTTTATTAATTACTTTAATGGAAGATGACCAAAATATTAAAAATAAAATGAGGGCAACTGAAGTATTTAATTTAATTAGAATTTCTGTCACAGATAATCCGAAAAAAAAATGGGAAAGGCTAGTTTATACTTTAGCAACTTCGATTGAACAAAGCCAAAATAAACTTCAATATGGACTTAGATGTACGTAATAAACTTTTAAAATTCTTTTTTAGAAAAAAATTTATTCATTATTAAAAAAAATATTATTATTATAAATTTACAAACTCTATCCTCATTTCTTCATTTTTTTTTATAATTAAAGATTTGATTAATTCTTAAAATATTTAAATTTTAAGAATTCCATTTTTACTTAATAAGATGTAATATATATATATATATATATATATATATATATATATATATGTGTGTGTGTGTGTGTGTGTGTGTGTGGCTTGAAAGATATAAATTTATCTCCAAAAATGATGATGAATTTATTATAAATGAGTTGAGTAAATACAACATATTTGGTATGAAATAATAGAATATTTGTTTATTTTATTATTGAAGAAGTGTAAATTACACTCAAGATATGCTTAGACTTAAATTTCTGAAAGGAAATTTAACCGTAGAATCATAGATTTCATGAGTATTAAGTAATGAAAAAATTTTAAACTGTCTGGTTTAAAATTATTTCATTAAAGTTTAATTTATTAATTTGTTTTGAAATATTAAACAGTCGATCTTTTTCCTAGGAAGTACATACCTATAAAAAATGATCAATATTTTATATCATTTCCTTCTGTTCACATTTTAAACATAAAGGTACAAAATTCATTTGAATTTTTATTTATTACCTAGTAATATCTATTTATGCAATTAGTAAGACCTAAATTTTAGAATTGTGAAACTTGGTGGGTAACTTAAATATCTTTGAGTTGTAAATAAAGAATTTTGATTTTTTATTATTCTGGATTTTTTTTTTTGGGGAGGTGTAGTGAAGTGTCATTGAGTACCCATCCTTTCCAGAATTCAAAATAATTTGGTAAAATCAAAGATTTTACTCTATTCTTTTAAACTTTATTAAAATTTAACAGCGGTTTTCCTTGGAGTTTTCTGTTTTATTCTAAAAATCTATTAATTTTAGTTAGGTTTTTTTGAGTTTTCTATTTATTTAGAAAACTCAAAAAAACCTAACGAAAATCAATATATTTTTCTTTAGGTTTTTTTTACTTTTCGAAATAAACCGAAAATTTATTAAAATTTTCTGTTTATTTCAAAAAGTAAAAAAAAAAAACCTATAACACTTTACAAATAAAATAGAAAACCTCAAAAAAACCTAGAATACTTTACAAATAAATTGAAAAGTAAAAAAAACCTAACGAAAATCTATTGAATTTCCAAAGAAACAGAAAACTCAAGAAAAGCTAACATCAAATAAGAGGAATTAAAAACTCCCCCTTTAAACAATAAAAAAAAATAAATATTCATTTTTTAAAGAGCATTTAACCAAAATATAAATTTTGGCTGTAAATTGATCAAAGCCATTCGAAATGTTAAGATTTTGATTCTGTGATTTGTTTATGACCATTTTATTTTTAAAAAACAAACTGTTGAAAGTACTCAAATTTGAAAATATTTGCTAACGGGGTGCACAAGTGGAAACAGTGCTTTCTCAATTTTTTAGAGTTTTTTTGGTAAAAATTGATAGGATAAAGTAACTGTAGTAATTGTGTTTAAATTAATTATTTTTCATCCTCGTTCCACAAGAAAAATTTAAATTCTTTTATTTCCTTTAATTAATATTTTACAAAATATTTTTTGAAAACATTCTAGTTTTAATGTTCATTTGTTACTAAATATGAGATTATTTTTTTAATGAAGTAGGTAAATTTTATCATTTTGAAAATTTTTTAATTACGAAAAACTTACTCAAAAAAGATTTTTTGAGTACCACGGGACGTTGAATCTTTGAAATCAAAATGATCTTCCACTACTCTATTTGTGAAAAGTACCCAAATCCAAAGTAAATCAGAGTTAAATCTTTCATTTTTCAATTTTTTGATCATTTTTTTGATGAAATTTTTGGTTTTATTAAATTAGGTTTTGGATCTAGAAATGTTTTCAGATGAATACTTGAAATTAATCAAACAGTAATCCAAAAAAATAGACCTGAAAGGGTGTGTATTCAAAACAAATCTTTTCTTTTTTGAAGAAAGAACATAAAAGATCACCTTTTCAGATAAATATTATTGAAATCAAGAATGAAAAAAAAAATTCAAAGTATATTTTCGAAGATTTTTTTTCTTTATCTTCTTCATTTGTATGAATCCGAACAAGTTATTGCCTTGATTTTCTTGCCCCATCCCTATTTATTATTTAACAAAATATTTTTTTTACAAATTTGTTTTGAGGATTCTTTTTTCAAATTTTTTTATCAAACTAAGCCAAAACAAAGAATATTGTTTCAAAAATTAAAATAAAGGGATAGAATTCTTGAAATCAAAAAATAACTAAATAAGATTCAACCCAAAATAAAAGAAAAAATTTGAGAAAAAAATTAAATCATGATTCAGAATTATTTTGAGTTTTCAATTTAATGAAAAATAAATATTATCAAATTAAACCAATACAACCAACCAATAAATCTTTATTTATGAAGTGGAATTCAAAAAATAACAAATTTTCTGAAATAAAACTATGAATTAAATGAAAATAGGAATTTAAAAATTCATTTTGGAAAATTCTTTAGAAATACCGAGTAATTTGTTTATCAAAAATTTTCCAAATTAAATTTAACCAGGAAGAATTAAAAATAGAAAGAAAAGTAGAGAAGAAGTTATTTTATCAAAGTTTACAGATAAGAACATGAAATAAATGATTTTTATTTATTTTTTCTTGATCAATTTTTTCATTATTTTGATTTACATTTTTTGATTGATATGTAAATATATTATACTACGATATCTGATACTCTCATATTTATTAAAATATTAATGTATTTGGTAAAAGAAATATATTGAATAATTCAGTTTTGCATAAATGGTGTAACTTAAAATTTGAAAAAATTACTTACTCCCCTTAAATAAACACTTTTTCAAAGATTTTGATTCACTTTAAAATGTTATTGGGAAGTATTTTTGTGTGGTTATATCTCATATTCTTATCAAAAAAACATAATTTTAATTTTTAGATCAGAATCATTTTTTCTAATTTCTTCATGATTTTTGTTTTACTTTTGTTTTTCTTCAAATTTTTTTTTTCTTTTTTTTTCCTAAAATTTTTGTTTTGGTTTTTGATCTTTTTCTTTTTTTGATACTTTTTTTTTAATCTTTTTTCTGATACTTTTTTTTTTTAAAAAAGAGCCTGTTAGAAAAATACAAAAACTTAGAAAATACAAATAATCACATAAAACAATTGAGACAATCATACTTATTTAAAAATGAATATCATTATTAGGCAAAAATCTTCTTGTTAATCTTTTTTCAGTGAAACTTCAGTAATAAAAAACCCGTAATGCTCATTTCAATAATTTTTATTCACTTTTTTTTTTGTTTTTGATTTTCTTTTTTTTTCATTTTTAAAATAACGGGTTTTTATAATAAATTTAGAATGAATTAAAAGGTGAATTATTGATAATATTTAATAATTAGTTGTTTTTGAATATTTAAGGATATATATTTTTTTTTCAATTTATTATTTTAAGTGAGTCACAATTTTTGAAATGGGGTTTAGATTTAAATCCATAGATTGATGAATTGAAAGGTTGATATAAAAATTGGATCATTTCCAAGGTTTTAATTTTTTTAGAAAGTTAATGTATTTGTCTAATAAAACTGATTTTCTTCAAAATTTTTTGAAAAACAAAATGAGGATTTAGGATAGAGTCAAAAGGTTATTGTTGAATCACTTATAATTATTGTGTAATTAAATTTTTACATTTTATTAATATAGATTTAGGATGGATTCTTTTATATCAATTGCATTTTGACAATTGTTCTGATCCTAGATTTCCGACGAAAGACCTTCTTCCAAACTCGAAATGGATAATCGATGATGATGTTACTTGTTGTATGAATTGTAAAAGAAATTTTTCAATGCGAAAAAGAAAACACCATTGTAGGTAAGTATAACATACATATTGTAGATAAAATATTAAACATTCCATCTCTATTTTTTGTTATTATTTGATTTATTCTTATATATAAATCATATTTTTCAAATTTTGATATTCTCTATCAAAATTTCTTTTTCTATCAAATCAAATTATTAATATTATTTATATAAATATTTCATAATTTTATTTTTCAAAAAATCTAAAAAATAAAATAGATCATGTGGATTAATTTTTTGTTCTGAATGCACCTCTTATAAAATTAAACTTACCTTATTTGGAACGAGCGAAATAAATAAAGTTTGTAAAAATTGTTCTGTTTTATATGGTAATGAAAATCAAGAAGAAAGCAAGAACAAAAATAAAAATAAAAAAATTGAAAGCAAATCAAAATCGAAAAGTAATGAATTTGATAATTTATTGGAATCAGAAATCCGCTCAACAGAAAAAAGCCCACAAAAAATTAAAAAAAATAAAAAAAATAAAAAAAAAAAATCAATCAATGATTTGCATTTCTGGTTTAATTGGAAAGAGGGCTCCTTTATTGAAATCGAAGTCTCAAAAGATCAACAAAAAATAGAAAAAAAGAATTATGTACATACCCTCAAAATAAAAAATATTTTTTCTTATCTTCTTCAAGTTAAAGAAAAAAATTCGGAAAATATCATGGATGTGAAATTCCAAAAATTTGATGGTACCAATATATTTGAACCCATTTCCCAATTAAATATCCTAATTGGTACAGAAATTATCAAATTGAAGAATAAATGGTATAAGTGCTTGGTTTGGAAATCCGAAATAAATAATAAAAAGAAAATTACAAAATACCAATGGTTCTCCCCCCTTTTTAAATTGCCTATCAAAATGATGACAATCGACAATAAATTGGGTGATTACTCTGAAAGCTTAATTCAAGACTTTCAATCAATTATTGAAATTAAACAAAAAAAAATACAATGCGTACATTATTCGGGAACCATAGTTTCTGGAAACAAACAAAAAAAACATGCTATGTGGGTTTCTGAAAATATACCCGGTGGTATTGTGAAAATTAGAGAAGAGTGCAATGGCGCTATTGAAATTATACAAGTTGTTGATTTCAAAGGTTCTAAAATAGATATGTTAAAATAAATTTAATAATGTTATTTGATTATTTTAGTTTGTGTTGTTGTTATTTTTTATTTTATTTTATTATTATTATTATTTTACCCCTTATTTTTTTTTTTAGTATTTATTAGAAAAGATGTAATATAATAGAGATTTTGATAAATAATGAAAAACTTTCTAAAAATGATTATATTCCGTAAATCACAAAAAAAAAAGTTTTTTTTATTATTGATGGAAGAAGTGTAAATTACACTCTAAGGGTACTTTTTACTTAAATTTCCTTAAAGGCAATTTAAGCGTAAAATCATAGATTCCAAGATTGTTGATAGTTAAGACATACCCAATATTTATAAATGGAAAAAAAGTAAAAACAAAATATTGAAAAGAAGATAAGAAAAAAAAAAAGAAAAAAAAAAGAAAAAAAGGGTTTAAAGAAGTAATTGGGAAAAAATCAAAAAAAAAAAAAAAAAAACAAGGCTATCTTTAATTAAGGACTCCCTAAAATAACAGCAACGATACTTTTAGTTGATTAAATAGTTTGATAATTGATCGTGAATGCTCACTTGGGATCGTTATCTAATTGTTGTAATTTTT
The DNA here is from genome assembly GCA_027625915.1 of Anaeramoeba flamelloides. Lineage (NCBI taxonomy): Eukaryota > Anaeramoebidae > Anaeramoeba > Anaeramoeba flamelloides. The sequence goes on from JANTQA010000008.1 coordinate 4,241,015, forward strand.
TTTTTTTTTGAAATGATCAGCTTTAAACTTTTTGGTCATTCTTAACTATTCTTTTTGTTTTTTTTTTATAATCAAGTTACTCATACTTTCGTAATCAGTGTCACAATATCAGCAAGTAATCACTTGAACTTTTTCTTTTATGACTCTTCTTACCAATATAAAGAAAAATCAGTATGGAAAAAATCGAAAAAAATAAAAAAACTAGTTTTTTAATAATGAATTTGGATGAAAAAAAAGATTGAATAAAATTTTTTGTTAAAGAATAAAAATAGAATGTTAAAAAATACGAATTTACAAAAAGATATATTTGTAAAAAAAATATTTATTTTGTTTTATAAAAAAAAAAACTTCAAGCAATTAAACTCTAATTTAAATTTTTTAACACACCAAAATTCAAATTTTGGAAAAAAAATCTTATTTAATCAATTCTAGAAGAAATACTAAATAAGAATCCATTCACTAATTTAAATGTTAGCAATTGTTTATAAATTACAATACTCGCAAAAACAAAAAAAAAATAAATTATTTATCAATACTAATAAATGAAGGATCTGTTGAAAAATTTGGAAATAGGAACAACAAAAAAAAAAGTCTAGTAAATTTGTTTATGTAATATTAGGAAAGTTGATTGATCAAATGGTTAGAGACTATCAACTAATTTTATTTGATTTATTCTATTTGGAACAACTCAACTGTAATGATATATCAATCTTTGAAAAAAAAAATAATTGATCGACTGATACAAGTTACGTAATTCAAAAAATGATATGAAGACAAAAAACTCAAAGATGAAAAAATGATTATCCTATTATACAAAAATCAAAATTATTTCAAATTTGAATAAAAATATTATTGTGATTGTTTTTACTATTTTAATTGTTTGTGGAAAATTTTGAATTTGGGTTTATTTGGATGTTAATATAAAATTTCTTGAGTTATTTCTATATATATTTTTAATCGGTAAAAATTCCTCAAAATCATTTTTTAAATTGTTTGAAAGCATAGTATTGGTTGAGGAATTTTCCAAAATTATTTAATTTTTTTTTTTTTAATTTTATTAAATTTAAGAAAAGAAATTGACAGTTTTTGAAGTGGATATTAGATTCTATACAAGTAAACTCAATTCCAAAAAATGGAACACAAAAAAAAATTACATTAATAAAAATATACTCCAAAATACACAATACTTGAACATTAAAATAATAAAAGACCTGAAAATATTTAATTAATACTATTTATATATTTTATAGTAAATTTAACATTCAATTCGAAAAATAAAAAAGAAAAAATAAAAGAAAGTGTGCCCCTATTTTTGGAACACGGTTACCAAAAAATCCATTTTTATTGAAAGAAAAATTAATAAAAACTATTAATAGATTCAGCTTTATTTTTGATAAAGAAATCTATCGTTTTAAATATAGAGTTTACTAATTTTCTTAGGTTTCCCAACTCAAAGTATTTCATACATTAGTGAAAATTTTAAAAATTCTTCTTCGTTTTTTGGTTACAATTTTTCAGTTTACTATCCATAAATTCCCAATTGGATTTAAATCTTGTGGAATTGGGGGTCAAGGGTCCAGAACATTACATCCCCGATTTAAGCAAGTTTGAGTTTTTTTTTGAGGTATGTGGACAAGCTCCATCCTTTTGGAAAATCCATTTCAACTCACTATATTCTGAATTAGCGAGTTGAATTTCCTTTGATTTTTTTGATAATATCATTAATAATACATTCGGTATTCACACTTTCATTAATAATAATAAGTTCTGTTTGTAGGCCATGTGTCCTAGCACACCATATCATGATTTTTTTTCAAAAATTTTTTTTCTCGATAAAAAAAGAATCTTTTTTCTTTTTGAGAGAAAAAAAAAATTTTTTTTTTGTGATCAGAATGAAAACTTTTAAATTTCATTTTAAAGTGATTTTGAGATTTTCGTAAGGTTTTGAAAAAAAAAGAAATTTTTTTTTATTTGAAAAAAAAGAATACAAAAAAAATCTAAAATCAAAAAACAATGAAAAAAAATGATAAATAATTAACTTTAAAATTATTTACATTGATTGTTAATATACAGTGTTTCTATTTAAGAGTCAAATATCACTTTTCTTGGAATTAAATTGATTTTGAAGGTGTGCCCCAATTTTTGAAATTGAGTTTACTTATAATTAGAAAGTTTATTTTGTGGAAAAAATTAATAAGATAGAAGTAATTAAAAATAGAAAGAAAAAAATAATATATTGTTGATAAAATAATCTATTTATATTCTACTTTTAAAATAACTTTTTTCGAATTTATCTGTTTTTTTTTCTATTTTTCTTTTTTTTATATTACTTTCCTTTTTTTTTTAGAAAGTTAATTTAAAGAAAAAATACTTAAAAACAATAAATTAACTTTAATAGAATTACACATATTAAATTTCTTTTAAAATGAATATACTTACTATTAAAAAATATTATTATCTTTAATTTTAATTATACAAAGAAATTGAGAAATTTTATATGAGACATTCCAATTAAAGAGATCAATTTTTTTTTCGAAGATTTATAATTTGTTTAGGCATTTTTTTTATTAATAATAATCGAATTTGAAAAAATTGTTCCTCTTATTTCATAATAATTTTTGTTTTGGTTGGTTCTTTGAAAAAAGGTGAATTTTTCCTTTTTTACTGTACCCTTTGAATGAAAAGGAGTTTATATACTTTTCATGATTATTGAGTCATATTTATAAAAATAATTTATTCTTTGAAAAAAGTGATTATTATGAAATTAAAGATGAAATTATGCTAAATTAAAAGAAGATATTTTTAAAATAAGTTCTGAAATTTTTTCTACATTCCAAATGATATTTCGTTTTAAGTATTTTTTTTATAAATTGAAAATAAAAAAAGAAGAGAAACTGAATAATAATTAAATTAAAAATAAAATATGACACAATTTTTTACAACTTTTTTTTAGATTATTGGAAATCGAAGATTATAATCATTTTGTAATATTTTCAGAAATATCTAATTGTTACACTAAAAACAAAGAAATTGGGAAAATTTATATAATCATGAAAAAAATATATGTTAAGGTGGTAGTATTTTTTAAAAATAATATGAAATCTTTTCAAGATCTTTAGATAAATTATTTCTTTGTAATCAATATTTTAGTTTATGAAATGAATGAGTTAACCTCATTTAGACAATTTATGAATTTGGGTTCTCTTTTTTTAATTCAAAATCTGTATACTTTTAAAAAAAAAGGGGGGAAAATGTAACCTTTTATTTTTATTAACAATTAATTTACTTCTTAAAAATGGTAATACATATTTTTTTGTTACATATTGGAAATCCTTGATTTCGAAAGAAAGATTTTTTTTCAGTTCTTTTTATCATTACTATTCCAATAGAAATCTCTACCAATAAAACTAATTGGATATAGGAGATTTACTAAATGAATATTTGATAGTTTCTAGACAAAATTTTCTCAATTAAATGAGATCTATTAAGCAAATAATTAATATTCTTGAAAGATTTCAAAAAGTCTTTTTCTCATTTTCAAAAATTGAAAAACAAATTCTGAAAGAAATTTTTTGGTAAATTAATTGTTTAGTCTTATTTTCAAAAATACTTATAACAATTTCATCATTTTTGTCAAAAAAAAAAAAAATGAATTAGAATTTTGAGGATGAAATTACAAAAATCAAAATATCTTGAAGAAAAGTATATTCTGAAAAATTAAATTTAAATCATAGAACAAAAACAAAATTTCTGAAGAAAATATTGTAAATGAAGGTAAAACTTTAATGATCATAACTATCCTTCTTCGTAATAAAATTATATTCCAAGCGGTTGAATAAATCAATTGTTTTGGTTAACCAAAAGTTTTATCTCAAAAAAGAAAAAAAATCTTAATATTAATATTCGTGTTAACAAAGACTTGTTATTGTATAATAATGATGGAAATAGTAAACTCACGGGGTAAAAACTTGTTATAATGAGAGAAATAAAAATGAATTTAAATTTTTTCCTTTTGAGAAAAAATGGAAAAAAAAAATTAATCTATTAAAAACTAATTTTCTAATTATGGTTTTCTTAGTTGATCAGAATTTTTTTACACTTCACATTTGCAAAATTTGTAAGTAGAGAATATCATCAATAGCATATTTTAAAGTTTTAACTTGTTGTTGTAGGGTACTGATCCCTTAATTACTTTATTAGTCTATGTTTCATATTGGTCTTCATCTCTATTAAAAAAAAATTGAAAAAACTCAACAATAATAACAAAGTAAGAAATAATTATCAAAATAAAATTTTAAAGTGTTTTTGAAAAGATAATTAAATGAATATCATTTTATTAAATTATTATTAAATAAGGGGATAATATTATATACATTAATACAAAAAAAGCTATAATTTAGATATATTCAGGTTGAAAAATATTATATACGAATTGGCTGGGGTTTAATATCAATAAATTAAGAGATTCCCCACTTTCGATTAATTATTAAATAGCATATAATTCGTTAATTATAGAGAGAATAGGCAAATAATCCTTTTTTTTTAATAAAGAGAATTCTTTTGTAAATAAATAAAAATGTAGCAACAGGGTGTTCAGATGTGCTTCAATTCCATTTTTCTGGATTACTTGAAAGTGGTGATGGTATATATGTCCTAATATTCTTGTTAGTCTGCGGAAAATTGGATAGCTTATCTTTGATTGCCATTTTTTTAAATATTTTTCTGGATCATTTGGGAAAAGACTTTCATCATTAATTTGTTCATCAGTCCATTGAAATAATTTATTTATATAACTTTGTGCTGATAATTTTTGTGGCTGTGATTTTTTGTTACATATCCATGTATATTCTAGATTATTACCTTTTTTATTTTGTTAAATTATTATTATAAATTATTTAAATATTAATTATTAGTAAATATTTCATTTTTCTTTTTTGAAAATTAAATATTTTGATTTTATAGGCAAAAAAACAGCTTTGTTTTTCGTTTTTTTTTCCAAGTATTGTCGTTTTCTAATTAAAAAACGAAATTGTTTCTTTCAATTTCACAAATCATTACTTTTTCCCATACCAAAAAATAAAATCAAAAGATCAGAACAAATCAATAAAATACAAAATTCTCTCAAGTTGTTTTAATAAAAGTGTGTTCTAAAAAGTTTTTAAAAAAGTCCTAAAAATAGGTCGATCGTGATTTTAAAAAAGTGAAAACTTTTTTTTTTTTTTTATGATTTTAAAAAAATTAAAACTTTTTAAAGTTTTCTGTTTTCAATAAAGTGTGTGATTTTTTTTAAAAAAATTGTACTATTATCCTACCACAAACTCTACCTTACATTTATAGATTGAACATTCACTATTTTAAAATAGACAACTCCAAAAAGTTTTAATTGTGAAAAATTTTGCACTTTTTTAAAAAAACTTGATCAAAGTTTTAATATAGTCATCACTTTTTTAAAATGACTGTATTGAAGTTTGTTTAATGTTATAAAGATAAATTTTGAAAATTTTTTGTCACACTTTTTTAAAATGATAAAATAAAAAAGGTTGTACTAATTAAACTATGAGTACAAATTCAAGTTTTTTATATTTGAATTTAGGGGTACAATTCAACACACCTTTGATAATTTGGTTCATTGGGTTACCGAAAAAGAGTTTGAAATTACCACACTTCATAAAAATAAAATTTTGAATTTAAAAGATTTTTTGGGAAATAATTTTTTTTACAAATTTTAGTAAAGAAGAATGAGTTTTATGAAGTAAGCGTAATTGATATTTTCGAACTCAAAGATCAAAAAACATTTATGAATTTTGTAAATAAAGATCCTTCCATAGAATTGATTTAAAGTTCAATAATTGTAAGATCTTTGTTTTTCGGTAAAGTTAAGAACTTTAATAAAGGTTCCAAGAATTAATATTGGAGAATAATTACAAACCTGCAGTCATTATTGGGCAACTTTTAGAAGTGCAACTGTTTTGAAGTAAGCCATGAAATAGAGCTATTTTGTTTCGAAAATCCACTATGTGCAAGGCAACCCAATTATTAATATTTTCATTCTTTGGTAATTTTACTGCTTTTTTGAGATCATTCCCCCCAAGTGTTTCCTTCACTTTTTTTAAGCCACTACAATTTTGCACAACAGTGGTGTTTTTTCTTTTTATTCCATTGACCGATTTGGTTCTTTTACTAATCAAAAAAGAATAGTTTTTGAAAACAAAATAAAAAAAAATTTAGTTTTATAAGGTTAAATGTTTTGCTTGGAACAAAAAGATTCACTTACAATATTTTTTTCATTTGGTGGTAAAGTATAAAAAAATGTGAATGTTATGAGTATTATTTTCTGAAATTACTAACAAACACAACGTTTAAATTGTGGTTTTGAACTAACCTGTGTTCCATGAAATTTTGAAATAATAATCCCAAAATCCTTTCTTGAATAATTTGTTTTGAGTTAAAACTTGCAGAATTTATCCCAAAGTCTCGATTTAAAATCGGCTTATGCAGTAAACTTTTTATTTTCGAAAATTTTTTTAAACAACTGTTCGGAATAATTTTGATTTTTTTGATATTTAAAACTGGATTAAATAGATTTTCTTTGTTAGTCATATTGGTGTCTCTGAGTTATGTTACATTTTTTCATTATTTTGATGTTTTGAATTACCCTAAGTGATGATTCTTATTCGAAAGTTAAATAATACAAAACTATCTGAGTTTGGGGTATACAACAGAATAACCATTTGAATATTCCCCAAACCAATATCTGTTTGAAGGAATTTTGATCGAACAATTTTTGAGAAATTACCTCTTCTTTTTTTGTTGAAAATTGAAGTTCACAAAGCCAATTTATGAAAGGAAACAATTGTCAAAGCATCTATTTTTAATTACTGATATTTGAATGAAAAATGGGAAAAATTCACTATTATTTTCAATTTCCTTTTTTCAAATAGAAATAAATTACCTCATTTCAAAACTCTATAAATAAAAGAAAAATATGGAAAAGGAAGTGAGAATATTTTCCTTTTATAAATCTAGTAACAGTCTTAAAATTAAAATAAGGGAACAAAAAACAACCTATTTTACCATTAATTAAAAAATAAAAAGATCAATATTTTAATTCGGCGTTATAAAAAATAATCACATCCAAAGATTGTTGACAAAGCATCAAAAGTAGATTTTAAAAGGGAAATTAATAATTTGTACTTATTTAGGAATTAAAAAATTGTAATTTGAATGATTTAGAAATCTTTTTTTTTTATAAAGTAGAATGAAAATTTTGTTCGATTTATTTTGCAACAAACAGTAATCAAGATCTTCAATTTTATCAAAGCCTAGAGTCCACACAAAATATTACAAAAAACTTTGAATTGTTTTATCAAATTAAAACTGGATTTGAAAATTTAAGAAAAGACAAATATATTTACCCCTTTGAGAAAAAAAGTGAAATTGGGAAAAAAAGTTCAAACACAACGTTTAATATAATAAATGGGGAACACCAAACTAAAAGTAACAATTAAAATTAATAAAAACCAGAAATAGATTAACTTCAAAGAATAATTCATTCTTTTATTTTCAATCAAATGTTCTTTAGATCTTGTTGATTATCAAAATCGTTGAAGTGAGTTTAGAAGATCTTAAAAATCGTCAAATTTTATCAATAAATTTTTAAAAAGATATTCAAATCAAAACTCAAAACAAGACGAGAGTATTTAAAAAACATTTAATGAGACAAATCCTCCATTTTGTCTTAAAGGGATGATTTACGATTTCTGTTATTAGTTGATACAATCAGTTACACTTTTAAGAGACCCAAACTTTGAATGAAATTTAAGGAACTGAAAAAAAAAATCTCTAAATTCAAGTACAAAATTTAGAATTTTAGTAAAATAATATGTAAAAAATAAAATTCCAAATTTTGTGCCTTAATTGAGATTTTTTGGAACCTTAAATTTCTTTGAAAGTTTGGGTCTTATAAGTGGAACCAATGGTATTACTTTTTATTTTTATGTATTCTAAACACTAGAAATCATGTCAACATTATTTTTCTGTTTCTATTGTGAAATATGGTAAAAATTTCAATGTTAATACTTGATAAAAACTTTCATAAATAACCAAATGTGAGATATTTCCAAAATATAACAAACACTGTGAAAAGTTATCTTTTTCTAATTTGATCCAAAAATCCAAACAAAAAAGGATCATCTCTTTTGAATGAAAAATTACTTTAGTTAATGTAAATTCTTTTCCAAATGATAACTTTATTTCTCAAAAGTTGATAAATTGACTGACTAATCGGGTTTAATATTACCCTTATGTAAATTCAGTACTCAGTTACCTCTGTGGAAGAAAAAATTAATACTTCTTTTTGTTTTAATATTTCCTTACTGAAAATAACAAGTTTTTTGTAATTTTTGACTTTATTTCTCTGTTGGGTCCTTTTTTATATATCTTATAGTTGAACTAAGAATCCTAAATGAAAGGAATTTTGAAGAGTGAAATAATGATAATCAACTGAAATTTTATAACTTGATGTTTCAAATATCGATAAGAGTTACCCATTGATACTGATAAATTCAAATAATTTTTAAAATTTTTTTGTTCAATTTCAGATTTTATAATCTCAGATCTCAACTTGAAAAACAACTCAACAAAAAGAATATTTTTGAAAGACCAACCAATTTTAAAAAGTTTTTTCACAGTTAAAAGAATAGAATGCCATCTTCAAAGCTTTTGTAAACAGCTTGTGTAAAATGGAAAATGAAGTAAAAATTTTCAGTTATTTCTTGGAATATATCAGTATAAAAACACTAAAATTTTTGTTAAACCACCCTCCCATTTGAAATAGACACTCTTTTCATTTGAGTTTCAATTTTTAAAACAAGAAAAAATTCAGGTCACTTTACAGTTTTCTCAAATAAATTTGTAATTTTTTTGAAAACACAAAAAAAATGAAGGATTACTTTCCCGCAATAGATCTTGATGTAGGTACAGACCGGAACTTAATGGGATTTGCAGGAAATGTTCACAAATCTTATATTGTACCATACAGAATTGGAAAGTCTGATCTAAACCAAAAGACTAATGTTATTAAATAATTGGAAGATCTTGATTTTTGTATTGGAAAGGAGTCATATTCCCATTCCTCAGCCTACTCTGTCTCCAATGAAACATGATCAAATTGAAAATTGGGATGATATTGAACATTTTTGGGAAGACTGTATTTTTCGATATTTAAGATGTGAATCTGAAGATCACCACTTTCTTTTGGTAAGTGCTGACTACAGAAAAAGTAACAAATAATTAATTTAAAATTACTTTCCAAATTGAAAATAACTTGTGCTACCTTAACTAATTCCAAATTTTGATTTCAAATTATTTGCAATCTGGTTATAGACAACAAACCTGTTGTGATCTTTAATAAACTCTTAAAAATAAAAAATGAAAAGTTAAACCCAAATAACATTTTATTATTTTTTTCTTTTTTGTTTTTGATTTTCTTTTCATTGTTTAATTTTTAAACTAAAATTGAGTTTGTTATTCAAATTAGTTTAAACAAAAAGAAACCAAAATTTTCAAACAGATCTTTACCAAAACAAATCAAACGAAAAAAAAAGAAAAAGGTAAAGAAAAACAAAAACAAAAACAAAAACAAACACAACATGATTTTTAAGAATGCAAATCTAATAAACAGAAAAACGAAAAGAAACAGAAGCATCACAACAAATAATTTAACAGAAGACCTAGGATCAGATTTCAATAAGGAACAAGTCTCGTCCATGAACCTAACCAAGCCAACAAATTTCCTCAAAAAAAACTCCAAACCTTTAACACTTCTCTTTGTTCTGCTTTTAATTTTGCTTGTTTATTTTTTTTGTCCAATATTTAATTGCAGTTCTCAAAAACCAAGAGCAAAGAATTATCAAGTAACCGATTTTAAATATGAAAATCTTTTTGGTAATGATTTGCCCGATACTCTGAATGATCTTGAAAACCAAATAGAAGAGGAAAAAGAGAAAGAAGGTGAAAAAACCAATAATAATAATTCTCAGCGATTAGATTTAGATTTAAAAGAAACAATAAGTCAAAACGATCATGAAAATTCTCAACAAGAATCGGAAACACCCAACATTTTAATAATAATCGACGAACCGTTGCTCTCAAAAAATAATAATGGGCTTGTGGAAATCAAACCATTAATCGAAAAATTAATTTCTTTCCATTGTGAGGTATATTTAGCGATTTATACCGAATCAAGTTCAAACCCAACAATGAGAAAGTACAATAATTTTAATGGTGAATATTTCAATTCTTTTGAAACAATAGAAAATTGCCCCTCAAAGATTGATAGCTGCAATAATCCAAATTTAGTGATTATTAAATTTAATAATAATTTAAATTATTTAAATTGGGTTAATGATTGGGTTAATAGTCTTGATCAGAATAATAATTTATTGAGTCAACATTTCGAAGATAAAAGTGGCTATAATAAACCAAATGTTATTGGGTATGTACCAAATTTAAATATCAATAAAAAAAGGAATAAGAACCATAATAAAAACAAATTTCAAATTTTTTCTAATCAAAATGAATTGCTTAATTATCAACAATTATTAACATTTTTAAGAAAATGTGATAGCATAATATTAAATTCAAAATTCGATTTAAATTATATTTTAAAAGATCTACCTCAAATGAAAGGCAATAGTTATCTTTTGCAGTCTGATATTGTCAATGTGCATGAAAGTAACAAGGCAAATGTAGAAATTTCAGGAATTTTAATTGAAAATAAAAATTTGGAATCAGTTAGTGAAATTAGATCATTTCTTAATAATCAATTAATTGAGGATTTTAAAAAAAATAACAAACAAATATACATTATTGGGCAAATCTGTCAAAAATTAAACGATTTAAAAAGGCATCGTAATATTAAGTGTTCTGAAAAATTAAATAGAAAAGAGTCCATTGATATTCAAAAAAAAAAATTAATAGTTGTTGAATTGTTTTCTAATAAATTCACCAGAATTAAAAAAATGAAATTAGAATTAATGTCATATTCTTATCCATTTTTATTTTCCAAAAGTTCAGCAGAAATTTACAATATTAATAGCAATGAAATCAATATCTGTTCTGATAAAAGTTATAAATGCTTTGTAAAAAAGATCAATGAAATAATAAATTCCAATGAATTAAATAGCCAAATCTCAAATTTAAGTCAATTCTATTTTCAAAAAAATTTTAAAAATTTCCAATCAGAAAAGCAAATTTTTAAACTATTGATTAATAATCTTCATAATAACAGCAACAACAATCCATATAATAAGAATAACAATAACCCCAATGATAAGAATAATAATAATCCTAATAATAAGAATAACAATGATCTTAATAATATTGTAAATAACAATATAAATAATTTTTATTTAATTCAAAATAAGGAAAAAATAAATAAATATTATAACAGAAAATATAATTTTGTTGATAATAATTATTATAATAATAAATTAAAAATTCTTCAAAGAGAAAATTATCAAAAGGAAATATCAGGGATTTTATCAGATGTAGAATTTCAAAAATATTTAAAAAAGAATGAAAAATTATTTATTGCAATGAATCTTATTAATGTGGAGCATTCGTGGTATTTATTTGAAAGAGAAATTTTAAAATTAATCAAAATTCTAGGAACTAACAATATATTTGTTTCAATATTATCAAATGGCAACAAAGATAAAACACCAGAATTGTTAACAAAATTTGCAAATGAATTAACAGTTTTAAAAGTGCCACATTATATTGATTTAAAAGGGGAGGGGATCGAAAGAAAAGATTATTTCAAAGATCGAATAAAATATTTGGCAGAATTAAGGAATCGAGTATTGGAGCCGTTAACCATTGAATATGCCAAAGTGTTATTTATTAATGATGTGATATTAAAAGTACAAGATATTTTGAAATTGTTATTAACGCCAATCGATTATGATATGGTTTGCTCAATGGATTTTTCCCATGCCAAGTTCACGTATGATGATTCCCATACGGTCCGCCATATTTATCCACCATCTTTAAAATTTTATGACCTTTGGGTTGCCAGAGATCTCGATGGCGATCTCTTCCAAAGTACTTATCCTTGGATCAAGGATCCAGATCGCGTACATTTGTTAAAAAATGGCTTGCCCTTTCAAGTTTATAGCTGTTGGAATGGGATGGTTATTTTTAAATCAGAACCTCTGCTAATTGAGAAAATTAAATTTAGAAGTAGATATAAAGAAGAATGTTTATCGAGTGAATGTGAATTTTTTACAAAGGACTTATGGAAAAATGGCTATACAAAGATTTTTATTAATCCAATTATTCAAGTTGCTTATGAAAAGGAGATTTATCAAAAATTAATAAAATCAGAATATTATTTAAATTTTTCCGCATCACTATTACCTTCTCATCAAAAGCAATTATTAAAAGAAATTCAACCAAAAGTGCAGATAACAACAAAAACCCCAAGTTATAAAATTTGCTGTAATTTATATGGTCGTGAATGTGAAGCAGATTGGAAAAGATGTTCTTTCATCACCAATTACAACCAATTACACATTGGCTTTTTTGGTACCTTTTATTCGAATAACAAATTGACCAGACAAAATCGAGATTTAAGCAATTATTTCTTATTGCCTAAATTGATATCTCAATATGAAAATCAACAACAAGAAAAACTGGGGCAAGAAGATCATCAAAAGCAAGAACAAGAACAAGTACAAGAGGGGGATGAAGAGGGAGAGGAAGAGAAAGAGAAAGAACAAAATGGTGTTGGATATGGAAATTCTAATGAAATTTTCGATGAAGGCGTAGTTAAAATTCAAGATAAATCAAAGTTGGATTTAAAATTATTGAAAAGTGATCTTCAAGAAGAAATAAAATTTCAATTTAAAGCTTTCCCAATAGATAATTATTATGAATTTAATTTTCCTTTCCAAGATGAATTAGATATCCAATTATTAAATAATTTTAATTTTTATAATCATAATGACACTAATAAGAATATGGATACATCTAAGGACAAGGCCAAGAATAACGAAATTTTTATGAATAATTATAAGCAATTGGACATTGGTATTTTTTCTGATTTTCCACCAAAATTTGATAACGGGTTCATTAATACCTCAAAAATAAAAATATTTTGGTTAAAATGGGAATTTCCAACTTTGACTAAAAACTGGATAAAGGAATTAAATAAATTTGATCAAATTTGGATCCCTGACAAAAGATTGTTAAAACATTGGAAAAAAGAAGGATTGTTAATTGAAAAATGCAAAGTTGTAACAGATATAATACCTCAAACATTTTTTAATTATCAAAAATATAATAAATTGACTTTATCAAAACCGAAAAAGGTGAAATTATTGTTCTTTGATCATTTGTCTTATCAATCTGGGTTTGATGTTTTATTTGATACCTTTAGAAATAATTTTTTAAACAATGAAACAATTTCCTTGACAATCGCTTCAAAAACAATAAATCCTCAATTAATCCCCTTTTTAAAAAAACATTTGTTGGATCAAAATAATAACAATAATCAAATTTTGAATATTAAACTAATTAAAAATGCTCAATATTTAACTGTTGATGAAAGAATAAATTTATACAAAGAACATGACTTTTTAATATCTCCATATAGAGCAAAAACCGATCAGCAAAATTTAATTGAGGCGCAGTTAGTAGGATTGCCCATAATTATTACAGACAGCGGCATCTCAGAATCGTTTGCCTTCACAGATAATGCATATTTAATCCCTTCAAGCTTTGTTAAATGTAATTTTGGCCCCTGTCATGATTTTTCCATTTGCTTGGATTACAATAAATGTTTCAAAACCTTATCAAACCCTTTTTGGTTTAATATCAGTGAACAGAATTTGGGGAATACTATTAGCACAGCGATTTCAAATTTTAAAAAAACTAAAAATATAATATTAAAAGCACAAAAGGACACACACTTAACATACCAAATACCCATCATACATAAAATTTTAAATCAATTTGTTAATTCTCAACTAATAGAGGTATACCAACAAAACAGAGTTGATGAATATCTTAAAAATTAACTAAAATTTCTTATTTTAAATAATTAATAAAAATTTCTTATTTTAAAAAATTAATCAATTTTTTTATCCATTTTTTTTTTTTTTTTAACTTTTATGTTTTTTTTTTCTTTTTTATTCATGAAATAATCATTCAATTTGACTAAAACCTTATAAAGCCAAAATATCTATTTTATTAGATTTAAAAAAAAATTAAATATTTTGGTATTTGTTTATTTAAAATATAATATCCCCGATTTAATTTGAAAAAATCAAGATATAGAAAAAATAATTACAAATAATTATTTAATTATAATTTTTTTTTACAAACTATACACTATTTTGGTATTTTTTTTTTTGTTTTGTTATAAGAATTTTGAAATTATATTTTAATTTTTTTTTGCAAGTAAAGTGAATAAATATGGTAATTTCAATAATATCTTTTTCATAAATAATAAAAACCCAATAGTTATTAATCTTTGATGGATCTTAAAAAAATTAATTAAAAATAATTTAGATCATTAAATTTATTCTTGTTTTTTTTTCGATAGTGAAAATATTAAATTTAATAATTGATACTTTAGTAATTTATACAATAAAAAAAAATCATTGTTTTTTTTTTTATTAAATGGATACATTTTTAAACTATTTCAATTATTTCTGTTCTTTTTTTTTTTTTTTGGACAAGTGTTTTATAAAAATAGAATAATATCTTGTTCAGATCATAAATTTATTTTTTTGTAATTTGTGTTTTGATTTATGTAATGGATGAGTTAGCATCCTTTTATACAATTTATTAATTTATGTCTCATTTTTGCAAATCCAAAATTTCGCATATTTCCAATATAAAGTTTAAAAAAAGTAACCTATTTTTTTTATTCAAGAATTAATTTGATTCTAAGAAATTGTGAAAACACTAAGTTTTAGTTTTATGTACAAAAGCCTTGATTTTGTAAGTAAAATTCATTCGTTTGTTTATTATTTTTAATGATTATTGTGAAATCCAAATCTTACGAATCAAGCCAATTGAGGTAGAGGTGATTATAAAAATTTAAATTTAATAGAAGATTTTTTAAAACTTTCTCAATTAAATTTAGTTCAATTAAGTTCAACTTTTTCTTTTACGATTTAAAAAAGATGTTTACTCAATTTTAAAAAAAAATGAAAAAGAATAGCAGAAAAAATTCCAAATTTTTAAAATATTTTTTGAACAAATTATTTGGTCTTATTTACATGAATCGTTCTAACAATTTAAATTATTTTTAAAAGAAAAAAATTGATATTGAATTTCATGAATTTGCAAAATTCCCAAATATCTTCAATAAATATTTATTTTGAAAAATCAAATTTCATCTTAAATTAAAAACTCAATTTCTGAATAAAACTATTAAATGACTTTAAAACTTTTTTGATTATAACGATACTTCTTGTAAAAAAAAAAAAATATTTTTTAATCCGTTGAATAAATCAATTGTTTTGGTTAACCTATGGAATTATCTCAAAAAAATTTAGAATAAAGCTCGATATTATTATTTATTTAAGCTCTTCTCAAAAATTAAATAAAATTTGTTATATCTTTTGTTTTATTTAATATATTAACTCCAAATATAGAATCTAATGAAGGAATTTTTGTTTTTAAAATTCACTTTAAACATTACTTTTGAAAAATAAAAATTTCTCGAATGAAAAAGTTGTTTCTTTAAAATATCTTCTTATCATAATTAAAATCAAATTTAACTAAATGTTATTTACCTTAAGGTATTTTTCTGTATTCTTCTTGATTATTATGAGAACTTTTCTTTTATTACCAATCTTCAAATGGGACAAATTATTTAATTACCAAAATTTGAACAATAAAAATTTTTAATCGTAATAAAATTAATTTGTAAAGTAAAATTTGAAAGTTTTAAAAAAATGAATTCTCGATCTTTGATTTTTGATTCAATATTTAAGAAAATTTTTTTGATTCATTGAAATTACTTTTAAGTTCACATTCCTCAATAAAATTAATAAAAAAAAACAAAAAAAAACTGAAATAAAAAAAGTAAAAATATATTGTTTTATTGTAAAGTCGTCTTTAAAAAAGTGAAACATAAAAATTTTTATTTAATATCTTACCCGAAATGAATGTAATGAAGAATATTAACTACTTTTTAGATATTTTGAAAAATTTTTTTGTTTCCTTTATCTTTTTTAAAGTGACAATAAGAAATAAAATAAAAAAAATTGATCTTGTAATATTTTGAGGTTAATAATATATATTATTTGATCAAAATTAAATAAAAAATAAAAAATTTTGAGTTTGATCTCAAAATTTAAGTGGTTGGTGTGATTAATTTTTTGTTTTTTGTTTTGTGTTTTTTGTTTAATCACTATGAGATTCTGAGTCAGAACTACTGTGCTTGTTTTTCTTATTGGATTTGTCAGAGTCTGAATCAGAACTTGAAGAGGATGAACTTGAACTATCCGAGGATGAACTTGAGGATTTGCCAGATTTTTTACTCTTATCTTGTTTTTCTTTTTTCTTTTGTTGTTCTTTTAATTCTTTTTCCTTCTTTTTCTTTTCCTCTTCAAGTAATTTTTGTTTCTTTTTCTCTTCTTGTTCTTTTTGTTTCTTTTCTTTTTCGATTCGTTTTTTCTCTTCTTCTTGTCGTTTCTTTTCTTGTTGTTGTTTTTTCTTTTCTTCTTGTTCCTTTCGTTTTTTTTCTTGTTCTAATCGTTTTTTTTCTTGTTCTTGTCTTTTCTTTTCTTCTTGTTGTTTTTTTTTTTCTTCTTGTTCTTTTTGTTTTTTCGCTTTTTCAAGTCGTTTTTTTTCAGCTAATTGGTTTTTCTTTTCTTCTTGTTCTTTTTTTTGGTTTTCTTTCTCTTTTTGTTCTTTTTGTTTTTTATCTTTTTTAGAATCTGATTTTTCAGAATCAGAACTTGAAGAACTAGAGCTATCTGAAGATGAACTGGAAGATTTGCCAGATTTTTTAGATTTATCTTTTTCTTGTTTTTTTTGTTCTTCTTGTTTTTGTTTATCTTCTTTGTCTTGTTTTTTGTTTTTATTTACTCCAAATTTGATACCAATTCTAATTCCTCCTTTTTTATTTTTCTTTTCTTCCTTTTCTTTATTATCTTCTTTATTTACTTTTTCTTGTTTTTTGTTTTTGTCTTGTTTTTTGTTTTTTTTTCCTCCAAAAATACCAAATTTGATTCCTCCTTTGTTTTGTTTTTTCTTTTTGGAATTTTCAGAGTCTGAATCTGAGGAAGATGAACTAGATGATTTTCCAGATTTTTCACTTTTGTATTCTTTTTCTTTTTTCTTTTGTTGAACTTTTAATTGTTTTTGTTTTTTTTTCTCTTCCAGTTGTCTTTTTTTTTCTTTTTTTTCTTGTTCTTTCTTTTTTTTTGCCAATCGTTTTCTTGCGGCTTGTTGTCGTTTTTTATCAAGTTGTAATCTTTTTTTTCTTCTTTGCTGTCGTTTTTTTTCTTCTTCTTTTTGCTTTTTGGTAAGTTGTTTTGGGTCTTTGTTTTCATTTGTATCCTTCTTGGTTTTTTTTAGAATCTGATTTATCAGAGTCTGAATTTGAGGAACTAGAGCTATCATCTGATGAACTGACTGATTTTTTACCAGATTTTCCACTTTTATCTTTTTTTTCTGTTTGATCTATTGTTACTTTTTGATCAACATTTTCTGGCTTTTTGATTTTGTCTTGATCTTTTTTTTTGTCTTTGTCTTGTTCTTGCTTTTTATTTTTTTTTCCTCCAAATTTGATACCAATTTTAATTCCTCCTTTTTTGTTTTTCTTGTTTTGTTCTTGTTTTTGATCAGTTTTTTTTTTCTTATTAGATTTTTCAGAGTCTGAATCTGAGGAAGAGGAACTTGATGATTTTCCAGATTTTCCACTTTTATCTTTTTTTTCAGTTTTTTGAATTTTTACTTTTTTATCATCTTGTTGTTTTTGCTTATTGTCTTGTTTTTTGTTATCTTGCTTTTTGTTTTTGTCTTGTTTTTTATTTTTTTTTCCTCCAAAAATACCAAATTTGATTCCTTTTTTATTTTTCTTATCATCTTGTTTTTCGTTTTTCTTATTGGATTTTTCAGAGTCTGAATCTGAGGAAGATGAACTAGATGATTTTCCAGATTTTTCACTTTTTTCGTCTTTTTCTTTTTTCTTTTGTTGAACTTTTAATTGTTGTTCTTTTTTTTTCTTTTCTTGTTGTCTTTTTTTTTTTTTTTTTTTGTTCTTTCTTTTTTTTTGCCAATCGTTTTCTTGCGGCTTGTTGTCGTTTTTTATCAAGTTGTAATCTTTTTTTTCTTCTTTGTTGTCGTTTTTTTTCTTCTTCTTTTTGCTTTTTGGTAAGTTGTTTTGGATCTTTGTTTTCATTTGTATCCTTCTTGGTTTTTTTAGAATCTGATTTATCAGAGTCTGAATTTGAGGAACTAGAGCTATCATCTGATGAACTGACTGATTTTTTACCAGATTTTCCACTTTTATCTTTTTTTTCTGTTTGATCTATTGTTACTTTTTGATCAACATTTTCTGGCTTTTTGATTTTGTCTTGATCTTTTTTTTTGTCTTTGTCTTGTTCTTGCTTTTTATTTTTTTTTCCTCCAAATTTGATACCAAATTTGATTCCTTTTTTATTTTTCTTTACATCTTGTTTTTCGTTTTTCTTTTTGGATTTTTCAGAATCAGAATCTGAGGAAGAGGAACTACTTGAACTTGATGATTTTACAGATTTTTTACTTTTTTCGTCGTTTTCTTTTTTCTTTTTTTGTTCTTTTAATTCATTTTCTTTCTTTTTCTTTTCTTCTTCAAGTAATTTTTGTTTCTTTTTATCTTCTTGTTCTTTTTGTTTCTTTTCTTTTTCTAATCGTTTTTTTTCTTCTTCTTGTCGTTTCTTTTCTTGTTGTTTTTTTAATTTGTCTTCTTTTTCTTTGTTTTTTTTGTCTTGTTCTAATTTTTTCTTTTCTTCTTGTTGTTTTTTTTTTTCTTCTTGTTCTTTTTGTTTCTTTTCTTTTTCTAATCGTTTTTTCTCGTCTTGTTCTTTTTTTTGTTTTTCTTTTTCTTGTTTTTGTTTTTGTTTTTTTTTAGAATCTGATTTTTCAGAATCAGAACTTGAAGAACTTGAACTATCTGAAGATGAACTGGAAGATTTGCCAGATTTTTTACTTTTATCTTTTTTAGTAGTTTTATCTTGTTTTTCTATTTTTTCGATTTGTACTTTTTCTGGTTTTTGTTGGTCTGTTTTTTTTTGTTTCTGTACCTTTTCTTCTTTCTGATCTTGTTTTTTTTTATTGGATTTATCTGAATCTGAACTTGAAGAACTTGATGATTTTCCAGATTTTTTACTTTTATCTTTTTGTTCTTTTTTTTGTTTATCTTCTTTGTCTTGTTCTTGTTTTTTGTTTTTTTTTCCTCCAAATTTGATACCAAATTTTCTTCCTTTTTTTTCCTTTTGATTTTGATCTTGTTTTTCGTTTTGATCTTGTTCTTTTTGTTTATTATCTTGTTTTTTGTTTTCGTCTTGTTTTTTATTTTTTTTTCCTCCAAATTTGATTCCGAATTTTATTCCTTTTTTTTTCTTATTATCATCTTTCTTTTTTTTATCTTTATCAGAATCAGAATCTGAACTTGATGAACTGGATGAACTTGAAGATTTACCAGATTTACCACTTTTATCTTGTTTTTGTGCTTTTTTTTGTTGAACTTTTAAGGCTTTCTGTTTTTTTTGTTCTTGTTGTTTTTGTAATTTTTCTTCTTTTTCTTTTTGTTTTTTTTCTTGTTCTAATCTTTTCTTTTCAGCTATTTGTTTTTTTTTGTCTTCTTGTTCTTTTTGTTTTTTTTCTTTTTCGAGTCTCTTTTTTTCAGCTAATTGTTTTTTCTTTTCTTCTTGTTCTTTTTGTTTCTTTTCTCTTTCCAGTCTCTTTTTTTCTTTTTCTAATCGTTTTTTTTCAGCTTGTTCTTTTTTTTCTTTTTCTTGTTTTTGTTTTTGTTTTTGTTTTTTTTTAGAATCTGATTTTTCAGAATCAGAACTAGAAGAACTTGAACTATCTGAAGAAGAACTGGATGATTTACCAGATTTTACTTTTTTTTTGTTTTATTTTATCAAATTTTTAAGGCTTTTGTTTTTTTTGTTCTTGTTGTTTTTTTAATTTGTCTTCTTTTTCTTTTTGTTTTTTTTCTTGTTCTAATTTTTTCTTTTGAGCTAATTGTTTTTTCTTTTCTTCTTGTTCTTTTTGTTTCTTTTCTTTTTCTAATCTCTTTTTTTCAGCTAATTGTTTTTTCTTTTCTTGTTTTTCTTTTTGTTTTTTTTCTTTTTCTAATTTCTTTTTTTCTTTTTCTTTTTTTTTTTGTTCTTTTTCTTTTTGTTTCTTTTCTTTTTCTAATCGTTTTTTTTCTGCTTTTTCTTTTTTGAGTTTTTGTTTTTGTTGTTTTTGAGATTCGGTTTTTTCAGACTCAGAACTTGAAGAACTGGAACTTGAAGAAGAGGAGCTTGATGAAGAGGATGAACTGGAGGAACTTGATGAACTGGATGATGATTTTTCTCCTTTTTCCTTTCTAGCTTGTTTTCTTTGTTGTTTTTTTAATTCTTTTTCTTTCTTTTTGTTTTCTTTTTCTTTCTTTTTTCTTTCTTTTTCAGCTAATTTTTGTTTCTTTTTTTCTTCTTTTTCTTTTTGTTTCTTTTCTTTGGCTAATCTTTTTTTTTCATTTAATTGTTTTTTTTTGTCTTCTTTTTCTTTTTCTAATCTTTTTTTTTCTTCTAATTCTTTTTGTTTTTTTTTTTTCTTCTAATTCTTTTTGTTTTTTTTCTTGTTTCTTTTTGTTTCTTTTCTTTTTCTAATCGTTTTTTTGCTTTTTTTTTTTTGTTTTTTTCTTTATCTTCTTTTTTTTTTTGTTTGATCTTTTTTTCTGATTTTTTCAGAATCAGAACTTATATCTGAAGAAGAACTTGAGGATTTTCAGTTTTTTATTTTATCTTTTTTTTTTTTTTTATCTTTTTCTTGTTTGTTGTTTTTTTTTCGAATTTATCACATTTATTTCCTTTTCGATTTTTATTATCTTTATTTTTTTGATCTTTATTTTTCTTTTTATCTTTATCAGAATCTGAAGAACTAGATGAACTAGATGAACTTGATGATTTTCCAGATTTTCCTGATTTTACACTTTTATCTTGTTTTTGTGTTTTCTCTGGTTGCACTTTTAATTCTACTTGTTTTTTCTGTTCTTGTTGTTTTTTTAATTTATCTTCTTCTTCTTTTTGTTTTTTTTGTTGTTCTAATCTTTTTTTTTCATTTAATTGTTTTTTTTTTTTTTCTTCTTCTTTTTGTTTTTTTTCTTTTTCTAATCTCTTTTTTTCAGCTTTTTCTTTTTTTTGTTTTTTTTTTTTTTTTTTTTGTTTCTTTTTTTTTTTTTCTAATCGTTTTTTTCTTTTTTTTCTTTTTTTTTTTTCTTTTTCTTTTTTGAGTTTTTTTTTTTTGTTTTTTGAGATTTTTTTTTTTTTTAGAATCAGAACTTGAAGAACTGGAACTTGAAGAAGAGGATGAACTTGATGAAGAGGATGAACTGGAGGAACTTGAAGAACTGGATGATGATTTTTCTCCTTTTTCCTTTTTAGCTTGTTTTCTTTGTTGTTTTTTTAATTCTTTTTCTTTCTTTTTGTTTTCTTTTTCTTTCTTTTTTTTTTCTTTTTCAGCTAATTTTTGTTTCTTTTTTTCTTCTTTTTCTTTTTGTTTCTTTTCTTTGGCTAATCCTTTTTTTTCTTGTTTCATTCGTTTTTTTTCATTTAATTGTTTCTTTTTATCTTCTTGTTCTTTTTGTTTTTTTTCTTGTTCTAATTTTTTCTTTTCAGCTAATTGTTTTTTCTTTTCTTCTTGTTCTTTTTGTTTCTTTTCTTTTTCTAATTTTATTTTTTCAGTTATTTCTTTTTTTAGTTTATCTTTATCTTCTTCTTCTTTTTGTTTTGGATCTTTATTTTTTTTAGAATCTGATTTTTCAGAATCAGAACTTGAAGAACTAGAGCTATCTGAAGAAGAACTTGAGGATTTACCTGATTTTTTGGATTTGTCTTTTTGATCTTTTTTTTGATCTTCTTTTTCGTCTTGTTCTTTTTTATTTTTTTTTCCTTCAAATTTGATACCAAATTTTATTCCTTTTCGATTTTTATTTTTATTATCATCTATTTTTTGATTTTTAACGTTCTTTTTCTTAGAATCAGAATCTGATAAACTTGAACTAGAGGAAGAAGAACTTGATGATTTACCAGATTTTCCTGATTTTCCACTTTTATCTTGTTTTTGTGCTTTTTTTTGTTGAACTTTTAATTCTTTTTGTTTTTTTTGTTCTTGTTGTTTTTTTAATTTGTCATCTTTTTCTTTTTGTTTCTTTTGTTGTTCTAATCTTTTTTTTTCTGCTATTTGTTTCTTTTTGTCTTCTTGTTCTTTTTGTTTCTTTTCTTTTTCTAATCTTTTTTTTTCAGCTAATTGTTTTTTCTTTTCTTGTTGTTGTTTTTTCTTATCTTCTTGTTCTTTTTGTTTCTTTTGTTTTGCTAAGCGTTTTTTTTCAGCTTTTTCTTTTTTTTTCTTTTCTTTTTGTTCTTTTTGTTTTTGTTTTTTATCCTTTTTAGAATCTGTTTTTTCAGAATCAGAATTAGATGAACTTGAACTGGAAGATGATGATGAAGAACTTGAGGATTTACCAGATTTTTGAGATTTATCTTTTTGTTTATCATCTTTTTTGTTTTTTTTTCCTCCAAATTTTATTCCAAATTTAAGTCCTTTTTTATTCTTTTTATCATCGTTCTTTTTATCTTTCTCTTTTTTTTTATCTTTATCAGAATCAGAAGAACTTGAAGAACTTGAAGATTTTCCAGATTTATCTTGTTTTCCAGATTTATCTTGTTTTTGTAATTTTTCTTGTTGGACTTTCAAGGCTTTTTGTTTTTTTTGTTCTTGTTGTTTTTTTAATTTTTCTTCTTTTTCTTTTTGTTTTTTTTGTTGTTCTAATCTCTTTTTTTCAGCTATTTGTTTCTTTTTGTCTTCTTGTTCTTTTTGTTTCTTTTCTTTTTCTAATCTCTTTTTTTCAGCTAATTGTTTTTTCTTTTCTTCTTTTTCTAATTTCTTTTTTTCTTTTTCTAATCGTTTTTTTTCTGCTTTTTCTTTTTTGAGTTTTTGTTTTTGCTGTTTTTGTGATTCGGTTTGATTAGAATCAGAACTTGAAGAACTGGAACTTGAAGATGAGGATGAGCTAGATGAGCTTGATGAACTTGATGAACTTGATGAACTTTCTCCTTTTTCCTTTTTAGCTTGTTTTCTTTGTTGTTTTTTTAATTCTTTTTCTTTCTTTTTTTTTTCTTTTTCAAGTAATTTTTGTTTCTTTTTCTCTTCTTTTTCTTTTTGTTTCTTTTCTTTGGCTAATTCTTTTTTTTTCATTTAATTGTTTCTTTTTTTCTTCTTGTTCTTTTTGTTTTTTTTCTTTGGCTAATTTTTTTTTTTCATTTAATTGTTTCTTTTTGTCTTCTTGTTCTTTTTTTTTCTTTTTTTTTTCTAATTCTTTTTTTTTTTTCTTGTTGTTCTTTTTGTTTCTTTTTTTCTTTTTATCTTGTTTTTTTTTCATCTTTTTCTTTTTTTGATTTTTTTTTATCTTCTTTTTCCTTTTTTTTTCTTAATTTTTTAGTTTGGTTTTTTCAGCTAATTTTTTTCTTTTCTATCTTTTTCTTTTTCTAATCGTTTTTTTTTTTTTTTTCTTTTTGTTTTTGTTTTTTATCTTTTTTAGAATCTGATTTTTCAGAATCTGAACTTGAAGATGAACTTGAACTTGAAGAAGAGGAAGAACTGGAGGATTTTTCAGATTTTCCACTTTTATCTTGTTTTTGAGCTTTTTCTTGTTTTACTTTTAAGGGTTTTTGTTTTTTTTCTTGTTGGTGTTTTTTTAATTTGTCTTCTTTTTCTTTTTCTTTTTTTTCTTCTTTAATTTTTTTTTGTCTTCTTTTTCTTTTTCTCTTTTTTGTTCTATTTTCTTTTTTTTCTTTTTTTTTTTTTTTTTTTTTTTTGCTTTTCTTTTTTTTTTTTTTGTTTTTCTCTTTTGCACCATTTGTTTTTTTTTTATTAATTCTTTCTTTTTTTTTCTTGTTCTAATCTTTTTTTTTTCTTGTTCTAATTTTTTTTTTTTTTTTTTTTTTTTTTTGGTTTTTTTTTCTTTTTCTTTTTGTTTTTTTTTTTTTTTCTAATCGATTTTTTTCTGCTTTTTTTTTTTTTGTTTTTCTTTATTTTCTTTTTTTTGATATGTTTTTTTCAGAATCAGAATTTTGCAGAATCAGAACTGGAAGAACTTGAACTATCTGAAGATAACTGGAGGATTTGCCAGATTTTTTTAGATTTATTTTTTGTTGTTTTCATTCTTTTTTTTTTTTTTATTTTTTTTTTTTTTTCTTTTTTATTTTCTTTTTATTTCTTTTTTTTTTTCTTTTTTATTCTTTTTCTTTTTTTTTTTTTTCTTTTCAGAGGAACTTAGGAACTTTTTGATTTTCTTTTTTTTCTTTTATCTTGTTTTTTTGTTTTTCTTGTTGTAGTCAATTTTTTTAAGGCTTTTTTTTTTTGTTCTTGTTTTTTTAATTTTTTCTTCTTTTTCTTTTTGTTTTTTTTCTTGTTCTAATCTTTTCTTTTCAGCTAATTGTTTTTTTTTGTCTTCTTGTTCTTTTAGTTTCTTTTCTTTTTCTAATCTTTTTTTTTCAGCTAATTGTTTCTTTTTATCTTCTTGTTCTTTTTGTTTTTTTTCTTTTTCTAATCTCTTTTTTTCAGCTAATTGTTTTTTCTTTTCTTCTTGTTCTTTTTTTTTCTTTTCTTTTTTTTCTTTTTTTTTTTGTTTTTTATCTTTTTTAGAATCTGATTTTTCAGAATCAGAACTAGAAGAATTAGAAAGATCTGAAGAAGAACTTGAGGATTTGCCAGATTTTTTACTTTTATCTTTTTGTTGTTTTCCATCTTTTTTTTGTTTATCATCATTATCTTCTTTTTTGTTTTTATTTCTTCCAAATTTGATACCAAATTTTATTCCTTTTTTATTTTTGTGATCTTTCTTTTTATTATCTTTATCAGAATCTGAACTTGATGAACTTGATGATTTTCCTGATTTTCCTGATTTTTCGCTTTTGTCTTGTTTATCTGCTTTCTCTTGTTGCACTTTTAAGGCTTTTTGTTTTTTTTGTTCTTGTTGTTTTTTTAATTTGTCTTCTTTTTCTTTTTGTTTTTTTTCTTGTTCTAATCTCTTTTTTTCTGCTAATTGTTTCTTTTTGTCTTGTTGTTCTTTTAGTTTCTTTTCTTTTTCTAATCTTTTTTTTTCTGCTAATTGTTTTTTTTTCTTCTTGTTGTTTTTTCTTTTCTTGTTCTTTTTTTTTCTTTTCTTTTTCTTCTTTTTGCTTTTGTTTTTTATCTTTTTTAGAATCAGATTTTTCAGAATCAGAACTAGAAGAACTTGAACTATCTGAAGAAGAACTTGAGGATTTGCCAGATTTTTTACTTTTATCTTTTTGTTGTTTTTCGTCTTTTTTTTGTTTATCGTCTTTTTCTTCTTTTTTGTTTTTTTTTCTTCCAAATTTGATTCCAATTTTTATTCCTTTTTTATTTTTGTGATCTTTTTTTTTATCTTTATCTTTATCCGAATCAGATGAACTGGAAGAACTTGAAGATTTTCCAGATTTTCCACTTTTATCTTGTTTATCTGCTTTCTTTTGTTGAACTTTTAAGGCTTTTTGTTTTTTTTGTTCTTGTTGTTTTTTTAATTTTTCTTCTTTTTCTTTTTGTTTTTTTTCTTGTTCTAATCTTTTCTTTTCAGCTAATTGTTTCTTTTTGTCTTCTTGTTCTTTTTGTTTTTTTTCTTTTTCTAATCTCTTTTTTTCAGCTAATTGTTTTTTTTTGTCTTCTTGTTGTCGTTTTTTATCTTCTTGTTGTTTTTTTTTTTCTTCTTCCTTTTGCTTTTTGGTAAGTTCTTTTTGTTTTTTTTTAGAATCCGATTTTTCAGAATCTGAGTTAGAAGAACTTGAGCTATCACTTGATGAACTTGATGATTTGCCAGATTTTCCACTTTTTGGCTTTTGGTCAACTTTTTCAATTTTATCGACCTTTACGCCAAAGTCTTTTTCTTTCTTTTCATCCTTTTTTGATTGGTTATTTTGATCTGGTTTTTTCTTATTAGATTTCTCTGAATCAGAGTTACTTGAAGAACTTGAGGATTTTCCTGATTTTCTGCTTTTATCATTTTTATTTTGGTTATCTTTATCATCTTTTTTGTTTTTATTTCCTCCAAATTTGATTCCAAATTTAATTCCTCCTTTTTTTTTCTGATCATTTTCATTCTTCTTTTTATTTTTATCTGATTTTTCAGAGTCTGAACTCGAAGAACTTGAACTAGATGATTTTCCTGATTTTGAACTTCGATCTAGTTTTTCTTGTTTCTTTTGTTGAGCTTTTAATTGTCTTTCTTGTTTTTTCTTTTGTTGTTCAAGTAATTTTTGTTTTTTCTTCTCTTCTTGTTGTCTTTTTTTGTCTTCTTTTTCTTGTTGTTTCTTTTTTTGTGCCAATCTTTTTTTTTCCGCTAATTGTCGTTTTTTCTCTTGTTGTAATCTTTTTTTTCTTCTTTGTTGTCTTTTTTTTTCTTCTTCTTTTTGTTGTTTGGTAAGTTTTTTTGAGTCTTGGTCTTTATTTTCCTTTTTCTTATTGGATTTTTCAGAATCTGAGTTTGATGAACTAGAATTATTTGAGTCACTTGATGATTTTCCTGATTTTTCTGATTTCCCTGATTTCCCTGATTTTCTGTTAAAAATACCGAATTTAATTCCTCCTTTTTTTTTTTTTTCTTCTCCTTCTTTTTCCTTTTTCTTATTCTTGGTGTTTTCAGAATCTGAACCAGAAGAAGAAGAAGAACTTGATGAACTTGATGATTTTCCTGATTTATCTTGTTTTGCTTTTTGCACTTGTTGTACTTTTTCTTTGTTTTCTTCTTTTCCTTTTTTTACGACTTTTTCTTTTTTCTCTTTCTTTTCATCTTTGTTGTCTTTCTTTGCATCATTTTTTAATTTTTCTTTCTTGATTGCTATTGGTTTTTTTTCTTGATCCTTCTGCTCCGATTTCTTGGAATCCGATTTCTCAGAATCAGAGTTGCTTGAAGAACTGGAGCTATCACTTGATGTGGTTGATGAGCTTCCACCTTTATATTTTTTATTATGATTCTCCTTCTTTTTTTCTTCCGTTTGTTTTTTTCTTTCATGAGACTTTTTTTTTAATACCTGTGCTTCTTTATCTTCACGTTGTCGGATTGGAGCAAAATCTTTGGCCCACTTATCCATAAGCTTTTCATTTATTTTAAAACTTAAAGCAGTTGTAATTAATTTATCAATATTTGCATTGATTTTATGCAGATCTTGGACTTCTGTTAATATGCTGTCAAATCCTTTATTCTTAAGTACTTGTTGTTTTGTTTTAAGAACAGCGAGTCCAAATTGGAAAATAATTGAGATTCCTTCATTGAAAAAAATGTCCCAAATTCTTAATACGACTCTAAAGCAACAAATATTTGAAAATAGTGTTAAGAACCACTTTTTTGCATACATTTCGGGTAAAATTTTTAATTCGTCAAAGTGTTTTGATAAAGCGGGAAGATGCTTTGCAAAAAGTTGCTTCCATTGATAAAGGTAAACTCTTAAAAGAGGAAAGCCTTCTCTATAAATTTCTTTTAAATATTTATCTGTCATAATTGCATCAAAGGCCCAAAAGGCTTGTTCTTCAGTCATATAAAATAATAAAACGCCTGCAATAAATGCCATTCCTTGGCAATACCCAACTTGGCTGGGGTCATATGTTATCCATGCTAAAAGCACTCGAAGTAATTTATCTTGACTATTATAAAGATAATAATTGAAATTTGTTTTATAAATAATTATAATGAGATTACAAAAAATGAATTTGCAAGAAAAAAAATTTTTTTTTAGAATTATTAGTAACTTTGAAAGTATATTATCAATAAAGAGTGTGTTTGTTTGTTTTTTTTTTGTTTATATTTTTGATCAAATAATATCATGTAGTGATATATTATTTATCTATTTACAAAACCAGTACTAAAAATCAAAAATATTAAAGTTTTAACGTGATTATTAATAAAAATTTTAAAGCATTAATAAAGCAATTTAAATGGTATTTATAATTTAGTTCTATTTTAATAATATTACTATTTGATAAAAACTTTTTAAAATTGAGGTATTATGTTTTGTAAAACGTTGTAAGTTAATTTTTGATATTGATAATTAATTTATTCCATATTTCGATCTTGAAGGAGAATTTTTAAAAACAAAACGTGTTATCAATAATAAGAATCGAAAATAAGCAACTTTATTGTATTTAAAAATAATAGCATTCTTTAGTATTAATAAAAAACAAAAAGATCAAAAACTTTATTGGTAATAGCTAATCATAAAAAAAAAAAAAAATTAAATATTCGAGTGTTAGTAAAGTGTTATAGAGTGATACAAAATGCCATCCGTTGGCATTGAGTGCCACAGAATATCTTTTGGTATTGTAAAATATCAAAAAGTGACATAGAGTATTGTAGATTAACATAGAATACCATTGGGTTAGTAAAGTTTTGGTTTTTGTTTTGAATTTCATTTGATTTTCTCATTAAAGATGAAATTCTCTGTTAGCTTTCTTTGAGTGTCTAGCCTTTCCAAAATTGAAAACAATTGAGTAAAATGCAAAACTTTACTCAATTGGTTTGTTTTCTGAAAAAGTGAAGAGCGATTATTTTTATTTCACAAAGGCTAAAAAAAAAAAACAATGAAGTTTTTCCAGAATTTAAACAAAAAGAGTAAAGTCTTGAATTTTTTCTATTCTTTTCAATTTTGGAAAAAATAGGGACTCTGTGGCACTTGAAGACACTTTTGAAAACTCGTTAACACTTTTCTCTGTTTGAAAAATAAATAGAAATTTTTTTATTATTTTCAAAAAAGAGAAAATAAGATGACAGTTTTTTTTCATTCTTATTTTTTGAAGAGAAAGCAATTAGTTTTTTTGATCAAAAAAAGATGAAAAAAAAAAAACGAAATTTCAAGAAGACAAAAGAAAAATACCTTCGAGACAAAAAAAATAGAAAAAAAAAAAATAATATTTTAAAAACAAAAACTGTTTGGAAAATATTTCAGGTTTCCGCCAAAATTTCTTTTGGTTCAATTTGTCTTTTAAAAAAATTAAAATCTCCATCAAAATAAAAATGAAATGAGAAAAAAATAAAAAAAATTTATAAACTTACTCTGCGCCTTCGCGGTAGTTTAAATGATTTGGGAATGTTCGATCAATATCTTTTCTAATAATGATTTCTTGATCTTTTTCTGATTTTTTTAATAATTTGTCAATAATGCCTGGATCTTTTTCAACCATTTCCTCCATACCTAAAATTTTTTGCCAGATGATCCCTCGTACTGAATCGGGTATACCTTTTCTAATACGAGAATTCAAAGTCTTTTTGTTTCTTTTAACTGTTCTCTCCCAATTTGCTATCATTTTTTGCCATTTAACCAATCGTTCCATTTCCTTTTTTTTGATTTTCTTTTCTTCTTCTTCGGGTATTTTGATTGGATCGTCGTGGATTGGGAAGCCATATCTGTCAAATTCAAATTCCTTTTTTTCACTTTTTTTTAAATCTTCTTCGGTTGGTGTGTTCGAGAGTTTGTTCTTTTTATTGTCTGAAGCCCCACCCTTTTTTTTCTTCTTATCATCTTTCTTGACCTTTCCTTTTTTTTCGTCTGTTCCTTTCTTCTTTGTGTTTTCAGAATCTGAGTCTGAAGAACTAGAGCCACTAGAGTCGCTTGAAGAGCTTGAGGAGCTTGAGGATTTGCCACTTTTTTCTTTTTTTTCGGGCTTTGTTTCTTTTTTCTTTGTGGTTTCCTTGGAAGATCCTTGCTTTTGGTGACTTTCATCTTTTGTTTGGTTTGGTTCTACTTTTTCTACTAGCTGGTTTTTATCTTTTTCATTTTGATTCAAGCCCGAACTCGAGCTTGAATCTGAATTTGTGCTCGAGCTCGAACTCGAGCTTGAGTCACTATCTGAATTATTCATTTTTATAAAAAAAAAATATATATAAATTTTTTTGTATAAAAATAAAGTAAAAAAAAATGATATTTTTCTAATTTTTTTCTTTTTTTAATTTGTCAAAATAAAAGTACGCACGAATGTGTTTTTTTTTTCAAATTTACTCATTTTTTTCAGCTCGAAAAAAAATTTTTTTTTTTGATTTATTTTGTCACGAAACCTAAATATTTTTTCTTTTCGATTTTCCTCTTTGAAATTCTTGATCATTAAAAAACTCTGGTGGTTTGTCGTCTTTTTGATCTTCAAATACACTTGATGAAAAAAAGTTTCTTCTTGGAACAACATTTAAAAATAAATTAGTTTTGTTCAAGTATCAAATTAAATCTATTTTGAATTGCATATTTTGAGACACCCTTCTGAGTGGAAGTCCCAAAATATTTTTAAAAAGGTTGTTTTGAACAATTGATCTTGAGATAAGATCTAAATAAGCGCAGAATAATTTTTTAAAACAGTGCAGAAAAAAAAAATTAATTCCATTCCTGACTTTGATTTCTCCAAAAATACTTATAGTTATCAACCAAATAGACTCCTTAATGGTTTTAAATTGTTGGAAATATGAAAAAATGTGAACAATTTTTTATTTATTCATCACGTTAGAACTAAACGTAGTTCAAAGTTATAAAAGTTAGAAGGGAATTGTTTTGTTACGAACACGCGAGCCCTTTCTGCCAATACAACATATTAATTATTTGACAGGATTGTAGTTTGAATCGTTAGATTTTTTCTTGATCTACCTCACAATTTTGAAATTTCCTTTTTTTTTTTTTATTTTGTCTTTTCTCTTATTCCCTTCAAAGATTGTTTCTCTTGAAAAAGACTCGAAAGGAATTTTTTTTTTAAACTCCCTCACCGTTTTTTGATTTCTTGTTGAAAAACTGAATGATTGAACCGAGAAAAAAACCAAAATTTTTTTGATTAATTGTCAAATTTTTCTTGTATGATTTGTGAATTCTCTTTTGCATAAAGATTGTTTCAGGTAATTGTGAGAAGTGATTCTTCCTTGTGTCTGTTAGGGGTTGTAACTTTACTGAAAGAGTTACTCGCAAAGGGGAGAATATCTAAATACCTTTACTGAATGAGTCTTACAAATTTTCAAAAAGAAATAAATTCAAGAATGGAAAGGAAATCAAGTGTACCGATCAAAATTGTGGTTTTCTCTTTTTCTCAAGATCTTTCATAAAAAAAAACAAAATTATTTTAATGAGAGGAAAAATAATTTCAAAAGTTATTTCCCTTTCTATTTCAAACCTTAAACACAATACCTAAATCTCCCATCACTTTTATTGATTGTCAAAAAAGAGAAAGTTTGGTAAATTTGCTTTTTTCTGGCAAACTATTTGGTGGTTTTTATGTACCAAACAAAAAGCTTTTTTCCCATAAGTAAATTCAGAGTTTTCAAATTGAGAGATGGTCAAATAATGAGAAGAGATCAAAAACAAGTAATTTCAAAGCAGCTTGGAAATTAGATAAAATCCCTTCAAATAGTAATTTTCATCCCCACAAGTTTGCATTTTCATCTGTCTTTTTTATAAACTGAAATCTCTAAAGTTGAACTTGGGGTGTGTTATTTAATAAAAATTAGAATTCCACAAACAGCCATGAAAATTATTCATATTTATATGCAATTTCCGGTTGTTGAAGGGTTTTTTTTTTTTGTTTTGTTTTACTCTTAGTCCTCAAAAATTTTTTTTCGAATCATTTACAAATTTCTTTTACTTATTCATTACCTGACGTTGGATAGAATTTAAACCATCGAAGTAAACCGCGGGGCAACCGAATTTGTCATTGAGATATTTTTTTAATGTATGTTTTTTTTAAAACTACTTTTATACAATAAAATTGAAAATTGTTAGCTAGACAAAACTATAAATTTAATTAATGTTTTGTTATGAGAGTAATAAAGCATATGTGCAATTCTGCCAACCACCCCAGAACTTCCAAATCTTAACAATATTATTTCTATTGTTGTTAGAAGTCCGAAGATCTTTAAAAAGTATCTTACCGAGAAAAAAAGGGTACTTTTTGTGTAAAACTGTTAAACGGATGTGACAATGAATTTTTGTCAAATTAAACTTTACTGGAATTTTTATTATAATTGGGAAAATATTTTTCATTTCTTTTCCAAAATTTTCTTTCATAAAGAGAGTTCTTAAAAGAAGTAGATTGTAATTTAAAAACTATATTTGAAAAAACGGGAATTGATAGTGAAGTGAAAATTTTTCCTATTTAAAATTCAAATACAAGTAAGATATTTTTTAAAGAGATAATAATGAATAGTTTTCAGAAAGCTGCTCTATTCTAGTAAAATTGAAAAATAGAAAAAACCTGGCCGTTGATATATACAAGAATCAACATTTTCTAGAATTCAACAGAATCGAATAAAATTCATGATTTTTCCTCAATCCTTTCAAATTCTGGAAAACCGAATGAAAATTGTCAGTAGAGTTTTGTTGAAGGCCTATGTTTTCTTGAGGTTTTCGATTTTATTTGTGAAGTGTGCCGAGGTTTTTTTTATTTTAGGAAATGAACAGATAATTGCAGAAATTTTTTTTACATTTCTTAAATTAAAAAAAAACATAACGGCAATTTTCTTGGGGGGTTTCAATTTTATATGTGAAGTGTTCTAGGTTTTTTTTTGAGGTTTTTTATTTTATTTCTAAAATTAAAAAAAAACTTAACCAAAATCTATTGATTTCTAAAATAAATAGACAACAGAAAAAAACTTAGAGTCAGTTCCACTTTTAAGGCACAAATTTTCAACAAAATTTAATGCCCAAAAAAAATCTCAAATTAAGGTACAAAATTCAGATTCTAGTAAAATAAATTGTCTAGAAAAAAATTCCAAGTTCTGGGCCTTAATTTGGGATTTTTATTGTGGCTTAAATTTCGTTGGAAGTTTGTGCCTTAAAAGTGGAACTGACTATAACGAAATACCGGGTTTGAATTTTGAGCTTGATTATATAAATAAACAGAAAACTCAAGAAAATCGAATCTATGTTTTTTTTTAATCTACAAGAAAAGAAAAATCAAAGATTTTACTCAATTCTTTTACATTCTGGAAAACC
This sequence comes from Anaeramoeba flamelloides, assembly GCA_027625915.1. Lineage (NCBI taxonomy): Eukaryota > Anaeramoebidae > Anaeramoeba > Anaeramoeba flamelloides. The sequence goes on from JANTQA010000008.1 coordinate 4,274,260, forward strand.
CATCTGTTTTTTTTTTTTTTTACTTTTTGAATAAAAAGAAAATGTTTGTAATTATCTGTTTATTTCCACAATAAAAAAATCCTAATGAACGTGTATTAGGTTTTCCAGAATTCAAAATAATTGCGTAAAATCTTCGATTTTACTCATTTCTTTTAAATTCTGGAAAACCTAACTGTCAATTCAAAAAAAAATATTTTTTCCAAATAAAATTAAAAAATAATCCTATCATAATCATGATAATTGATTCATCATTTCGAAAATATTTTTCATATTTAAAATTCTTTTGAATTATATAAAAAATAACCCATAAAGGTTGGATTTTACAAATACATTCTTTGGACACACTACACAATCTATACTTGGATTTTGAATAAAAGATTGAAAGAACTATAAATAAGAAAAATGAAAATTTTTGTAATATAAGGGACCAACACAAGATAAAGTTCATCCTTAATTCATTGTTTTTTTTTATAAAGACAAAAATTAAAAATATATAAAAAAAATATACATTAAACCAGTCATATTTTTTTCGTACGAACATTGAAAAAATAATTATTTTACACTTAAATTTAAAAAAAAATCTTATTTAGGGGAGTAAGCACATATAACCAATTTTAGACACCCATATTTATTCTAAGAAACTGAATAATTAAAAGTGTTTGTGCAAATAAACCCAGAAATAGATCCAATGCAAAGAAGAACGAAAAATGCCCTGATACATTTTATTTTATAGACCAATTTAATTATCGAAATCAAAATAATTAAAAAATATAACAAGAAAAAAATTGTTTTTACTGATCATATCTGTCAAATTTGATATAATTAACTGTTTCTTTATATGTTTTTATATTTAATTCTCATACGAAATAACTTTTCTTACCTAAAAATTGTGAGAAACAAATCACATCACATTTCTAAAGAATTATAAAAAAAAAACAGTTCTAGAATACTTTGAGGAATTTAATGTAATTCTACAGTTTTTCATAGGGGGTAGTCTACTTTTTTAAATATTTCTTTTTAGAAATATAGATATCTTCGATGACTTTATTAGATTTTTAAAATTATTTATACTCGATTAATTTGAAAATACTAATAATAATTTATAATCTAAATTTATTTTTTTTATGAGGCTGTCTTTTTTTTTTATTAAGTTTAGCTCATTGCTTTTATTTCGTTTTTTAATATTATTGAACTTCAATACTTTTCTACAAATCTGTTGAAATATAATTCATTATTTTTAGTTTTTTTTTGGTAATAAACTCAATTCCAAAAATTGGGGCACACCTTCAAAATCAATTTAATTCCAAGAAAAGTGATATTTGACTCTTAAATAGAAACATGTGATATTAACAATCAATGTAAATAATTTTAAAGTTAATTATTTATCATTTTTTATCATTATTTTTTGATTTTTGATTTCCAATAATTTTTTTGATTTTTTTTGTATTCTTTTTTTTTCAAAACTATTCGAAAATCTCAAAATCACTTTAAAATGGAATTTAAAAGTTTTCATTCTGATCACAAAAAAAATTTTTTTTTTCTCTCAAAAAGAAAAAAGATTCTTTTTTTATCGAGAAAAAATTTTTTTGAAAAAAAATCATGATTTGGTGTGCTAGGACACATGGCCTACAAACAGAACTTATTATTATTAATGAAAGTGTTATTACTGAATGTATTATTAATGATATTATCAAAAAAATCAAAGGAAATTCAACTCGCTAATTCAGAATATGGTGAGTTGAAATGGATTTTCCAAAAGGATGGAGCTTGCCCACATACCTCAAAAAAAAAACCCAAACTTACTTAAATCGGGGATGTAATGTTCTGGACCCTTGACCCCCAATTCCACAAGATTTAAATCCAATTGGGAATTTATGGATACTAAACTGAAAAATTGTAACCAAAAAACGAAGAAGAATTTTTTCAATTTTCACGAATGTAAGAAATACTTTGAGTTGGGAAACCTAAGATAATTAGTAAACTCTATATTTAAAAGGATGGATTTAGTTATCAAAAGACAAGCTGAATCTATTAATAGTTTTTATTAATTTTTCTTTCAATAAAAATGGATTTTTTGGTAACCATGTTCCAAAAATAGGTGCACACTTTTTTTTATTTTTCGAATTGAATTTTAAATTTACTATAAAATATATAAATAGTATTAATTAAATATTTTCGGATCTTTTATTATTTTAATGTTGAAATATCATGTATTTTGGAGTATATTTTTATTAATGTAATTTTTTTTTGTGTTCCATTTTTTGGAATTGAGTTTAGTATTTCAAAAAAAAGAATTTTGAAAACATCCTTTGAATAAAGTATTTTTTAAAATAATAATAAATATTAATATGGCCAAGAAATCAAAAGTAATTTCTTATTTTCCTACTTTTAGATAATGGAGATAAAATAGAAGTATCTTTGAAAATGCATATGTGTGGAATTTTTTTTTTCATCTTTGATTTCAACAATTTTATTCGGAAAATCCATCTTTCTTTATTGGTACCCAAAAAGAAAATATTTTTTTTTTTAAATATACATCTTCAAAACCCTTATTTTATTCAGTTACTCTTTTATTAATTTCAAATATTCAACTAGTAATATATTTATAGAGATGCTGATAATTTAATTATACCAAAGACTAAATAAAAATAAATAAATAAATTATAAAAGTAAAGATACAACTCCAATTGAATATGATTCTTTTTACTAATAATTTAATGGATTATATTTTTATTTTCCAAATTTCAATATATTTTGAAACACAAAAACCCTTTTCAGCAATTTTATCATATTTAAAACTTTCCAAAATAATAAATATATCTACCTCATTATTCCTTACAGCCAGTTGCACTTTTAAGGCACAAACTTCGAACGAAATTTAAGGCACAGTAAAAATCCCAAATTAAGGAACAAAATTCAGATTCTAGTAAAATAAATTGTAAAATAAAAAAATTCGAAATTCTGTGCCTTAATTTGAGATTTTTTTAAGCCTTAAATTTCGTTGAAAGTTTGTGCATTAAAAGTGGAACCGACTGTAATTTTTTTCTACTTAAATTGGAAAATATTGATAAAAAATGATATTAAAGATTGTATTCAAGAATAAATATTAACATAATTGAAGTTTTTAACCAGTCCAAAATTAATAAATAAACAATTTAATTTCGAAAAAAATTTTTTTTAAAGTAAAGTAAAACTACTAGATCTAACTTTTGAACAAAAAGTTACACATATATTTGGCATCTTTTACTCAAAAGTAACTTTCTATGTTAAATGAAGTGGAAATTTTACTTTTAATTATTTAACTAGTTGATCTTTAACAAAAACAAATATGAGCACACACACACACGTATATATATATTCTTTGTGTCTATCAGACTTTCTGTTTTTGGACAGATGGAAATTAGATAAATATACACAATAAAGTTTTAGTGATATTCCAAGAATATGTAAAATTATGAAAAACTTTATTAATTTGTTTTTTGATTTTGAGGAAAATAATAAAAAGAACCAAAACATTTATTGAATTCTTGTAAATAGGTGGGCGAATTTGAAATTCACAAAGCTTGTCCATTGTCCTTCATCACCCCAAGGATAATATAATATATTTATATACTTATTTAAAACCCAATAATATAATAAATTGTAGTAGACTGAACACATTGTAGTCATCTTTTGATTTTCATCCTTTCAAGAAAAATTTTGAATTTTAATTATGGAAAAAGACTTTACTTAATTTTTATAATTTTGAAAAAAAAAAAAAACGAAATTTTAAAATTGAACAAGATTCCTTAACTCCAAACTAGTTTTAAAATGAATTACCATTATTCACCATATATATTCACTAAATAAAAAATTTTTGGTAACTCATAAAAATATTGGACAAATCCACTTTGAGATCACAAATAAAATCATTCATATCCAATATATTTTAAATGATCATGATAAGAAAAATTAAAATAACCACCTAATACTTTCAACAATTTCAAAAAAGGAGTAAATTGATTTTAAAATATCATTATTAAACCCAATCCCCACAAAACTATTTCCATATCCAAAACTGTTTTTCACAATCATCTATTGATTCTGAATAATATTTCAATATTAATATATGTATACCACAGCATAAATAAAATAATTCAAAATTTCTGATCGAGATTTTATATGAAATTTTTACAGAGAAAAAATGATATTTATTAATTTTCTTTTTTACTTCTAAAAACCGTTTTCCTAAAGGACTAATTTTGACAAAATTTCTATTCAAATTGAAAAACTTCTAACTATATGCTATTGTTTAATGAATCGTTTGAGTATTTGACACCCTGGCTATATTTATTGAAATTTGGGATATTTTGTTTCAAAAAAAGTACATTCACCACAAAAATAGCACAAAAATTGTAGTCACTTTTTTTACTTCACACTACTTTTGATTTTTTGAAATTGTAAAAATTTTTGAAAGGAATTATAACATCAAAATTCAACAACTTTCAATTTAAAAGTTTTTACAATGAAAACCTTTATTAAAGACTTAATTTAAATAACTTTCTACTTTTTGGTTTTCCGAAAAGGAGTTTCAGGTTATTGAAAGTTAAAAAAGATTTTTCATAATGATAACCTAAAAAAATTTTTAATTAAATTACAAAATGTTATCTTTTATTAATTATTATTTTTTACCTTTTTTTTGGCTTATAAAAGTATGTATCAAATATTTGAAATTTGAGTAAAAGGATAAAAGAATATCAGAGAATGAAATCTTGTAAAACTGTCGGTCTGAAAGTTCGAAAAAGTCTTGAAAGTATTTTTTTTTTTTTGGATTGTACAATTTTTTTCATGTATTTTTTTTTTTTTTCATTTTTTGAAATATTTTGAAATTTAAACAATAGTCATTGATCTTTTCTTATACTATTAATTTCAAAATAAAAAGATCAAAATTTTCATTCATCTTACTAAAAATCACATCTCAAGAATTAAAATAAACCATCAAAGTTACCAATTCTAAAAGGGAAATTAAGAATTCAAGTTTCGTTTAGATTATTGAAAATTTGAAATGTTAAAATTTCTGATTCAAAAAACTATTTTTTTGGAAAGCTAAATAAAAATTTTATTCAATTTATTTTGAAACAAATAGTATTACGATTTAACTTAATTTTGTATTGTCGCCTAAGGAATAGATATATTAAAAAAGAGTATTTTTATTAAATATAAAAAAAATTTCTTGATTATTGAAAAAAGTCCAAATAATGAAAAAAACTTTCAAAAATTTTAATGTTGATTTTTTAAAAATTTTTAGACTTATTTTTTCTTTATATATAAAAAAAAACATAATATAAACTGTTAAAAATTTTAAAAAAATTCTCAAATTCAATTCATAATTTAAAATTTTTCTTAAAAGATCAATGATTTTGGCTTCAAAATTGATTTGACAGTAATTATACGATTAGGTACCTAAAATTGTAGTATTAGGCTGAAAAAAAAAAAAAAAAAAAGATATCAATTAGCAGAACACGCCTATTTACCGTAGTGGAAAAAAAGTGAAACATGGAAAAAAAGTGAAACACGGTTTTTAATTGGGAACATTACTGAAAATTCAAAGTAAGTTCAATGAAAAAAAGAATAAATAAATAAATAAAGACAAAATGAAGTATTCGCCACTATAACATTTTTTTAAATACAATCTTTTAGTAGGGTTTTTCTTTGATTGATCAATTTTTAAAAATTTGTTCGAAAAATTGACTATTTTTGAGATCTCCAAAACTACACTAACTATTTCGATATAAAAGTAGATTTAAAGTGTATTTGTTGGGCTGATTCAAAATAATATAATGGGTTATTATTTGAAGTTAATTGGTTTCTTCTTTTAATTGATTTTACTTTTCTTTTTCAGTAATGTTCCCAATTTAAAACCCTGTTTCCCTTTTTTTCCATGTTTCACTTTTTTTCCACAATGGTTATACCAAAAACACTTGACTTTTTTTTGATCACTGTAATAACTTATTATCATAATATGTGTTCATTATTTCTACCCTGAACGATTAAAAAAAATATTGCTGTGATCCAATTAATCCTCATATGTACTTTCACCCACAACTATAATTTAATACATAAACAAAATATTGAATCACTGTGAAGACAAAAGAAGTAAACCAATAGTAATTCTAACTTTTAGCCAAGAAATAGAGTTCTTTAAATAAATTTTAAAAAAGAATTATGAAGATATTGAAAGATCAAATTGTAATTTTTTGTGAAAAAATGTGACAAAGATCTTTAGATTTTTGAAAAATCAATATATATTTTTTACAAAATTTATAATTATGGAAATAATTGAAACAAAAGGCTTCAATATTTTCAACCCATTTCGGTACTCAAAGATCTTAACAACAAAATTTAATTTAAATCTTAATCAAGTGTCAATATTTTTTCCAATTTAAAATACTCAAAATCAAAAAAAAACAGCTATGTTTTTTTTTTTTTTTTTTTTTATTGTTGAAGAAGTGTAAATTACACTCTGGATATCCTTTTACTTAAATTCCCTTTCAGAAATTTAAGCGTGAAATCATAGATTTCACGATTATTATTTAATGAAAATAGTTTCAAACTGTTTGTTTTAAAATTAATTCATTAAAATATTTTTTTTTTTAATTTGTTATGAAATATTAATCTATCTTTTTCATAAGAAGGATAGACCCATAAAAAATGATCAATATTTTCAATTTATTTTAATAAAGAATCTAAATATTTGAACAACTATAGATCAAATGAAATAGGTTACTTTATTAAGTTTTTTAGAACTTTATAGATGGTTTGAATCTATAAAGTGCTAAGGTTTTAAGAATAAGATTTGGTTTTACAAAATTGAGTTGCTTTTTTTTTTTTTTTACAAGTTTCCCAAATCTTGTTTTCGCAAAATCCCAGTACAAGATACCGACTCGACAGCAAAAACCCAGTCCAGGTAACGACTCGACAGATTGTACGTAAAGTCTAATTCGGTTCACTTTGGTTGGCTTCAGATCGCATTCGTTGGATTCAGTTCTCTACAGTTGCATAAGTCCAGCTCAATTCGTTTTAGATCTGATCATTAACAAGTTTGGTTAGGTTAGTCATGACCAAGTCCACCAATTCTTATAATGATTTTTTATTCCTTTTTCCTCCCCCAAGCACCTAAAAAAACAAAAAGAGGAGGAACCAAAGGTCTTTAGTAACCCAAACAACTTAAAAATGAAATTTGGAAAAAGTACAAAGTATAATGAAATAAAAAAAAGCTATGTTAAATTGTTTTTTAAGATGTTAAGGGTCGTCAAAACATGTTATTTTTACAATTATTGACATTAATTTCTTTTTCAAGAAATTTTATTGAATTTTGAGTAAAGATCAAAGAGTCAATTGTGAAAAATTGAAAATAAATCAAGATTTTAAATTGTTTCTTAAATTTTTTAACTAAGATTCGAATTAAAAATTTGTGAGTTCTGTCAAACATTCACAGGTTCATAAACGTGAAATTTCCACAAAATTAAAATGATTTGAGAATATTTCATTTTTTTTTCCAATTAAAAAGATCAAATCATTCTCCAATCAAAAATCAAAAAGAAAAAAGAATTCTTTCCAAAAGGATAATTTTTAAAAAAGTTGTTAATAAGTTTGATTTGTCCTGTTTTATTGAGTCTTTGCATTTGTTATTCAACTATTTCCTTACGGAAAAAAAAATAAAAATGAAAATTGAATTATTACATTCAGTTTCAAAACGAACAATTTTTTAATTTGCTTCAAAATTAGAAAGAGAATATTTTTTTTTTGGTTTTGAGATTCGCAAAAAGTTAAAAAAAAAGTAAAAACAAAGTAAATTGTTGCCCAGTTTACAGCAACTTTGGAATTATGGCAAAGGAAAAAAACGGAATTACGATTTATTTTTTTTTTCAAACACGAATGATGCCCTATGCTTCACAAAACAACGGATACACTTGGATTTTTTTTTTACCAGAAGAAAATAATATTTTTGTTTCTTTTCATTTTTTAATCTTTTTACCTTTTTTCCACTCTTGTTTTTTTTAATTTATAAAAAAAGAAATTTTCTTTTTTTTTTTTCCTTGTAAATTTTCCAACAACAAAATGTACTTTCCCAATTCGTATAATCCCAAAATAACTGGCGTAACTGAACAAAATTTTGAACGCTTAACGGAACTGAAACAATTCGTAAAAAGTTTAGATTCCAAGATCAAGGTGAACAAAAACACAACAAGCCTTTCGATGGATCTGACCACGACTTCAGAAAGCACACTTAATTCCGAGAGATTTGGCATTCGGGACAACAACTCGCCTCAATTGTATCTGTCTTCTCGTGGTTCAGACAACGATCAAAGCGAAATACTTTTTCTACAATTCAACGAAATCAAAAGAAACAAACGAGAACCTTATTTTAAGAAACGTTCACAAAGAACAAGAAAACCAAAAACAAAATTCGTAACCGAAGACAATATGCTTTACGAATTTTAATTTGGTTCCATTTGCTTGGGAAAAGAATCACATGATCTTTTGCAAAGATCTGAATTTGCATTGCAATTCACCAACCTGAATCATATTCCAACCTTCTTATAGATTTTATGAATTTTTTTTTTTCCTGAAAAAAATTCAATTGTGATTTAGAAAGTACAAATTACTTGAATGTAAGATTTTGAAAAGTTTTACATTTTTTATTTTTTTGATCAAACACAAACACTTTCTTTATAGTCTTTTATAACTTGTAACCTCTTCTTTTTTTTAAGATTTTTCTCTTTTTTTAAATTATTTTTTGAAAATGTTTGATCCTATAATTTATTTCTTTGAAAGCACTACTCACATTTGAACAAGGTTCATTGTGGGCACGTGCGATTAAAAGGTGTTTTCACATCCAAATTGTTTATATATTTTAATCAATTCTTTTTTTTTCTTCTATAATTTCTTTTTTTTTAACTCTCACAAAAACAGCTTTACGTTTTGTTGTTTTTCATTTTTAAATGTGAGTTTTTAATTTATTAAAATACTGATAGAAATAAAAAACTTTTTGTTTTATTACGATTTTTGTTAATTTTTTATTTTGAATTTTTTTTTACTGTTGAGAGAAAAATGTTGTACAGAGAAAAATAGTTGGACAGCGAATATTAATTGGGAACATTACTGAAAATTGATTTTTAATTTCAATCGTTTGTGAAATAACAAAAGAAAATAACAATAATCTACTTATTAGAATAACGATTAATGTAATTCTTGTTTTTCAAAACCTTATCTCTTTTTATCTAAAGCAAGTTTAAAAATTACCATTTTCAGAATTAATAGTAAACTTTACTAAAAACTTGGATTTTTGTTAAAATAGCATGATCTACTTTAGTTATCAACCATTCAAATGAGTATTCTACACACACCACAGATTAATGGACTTGTAACACACTTAAACCTGGATTTATATAAAATTCACCTAGTTTTCAATAGGATTTGATTTTCAATTTGACTAATGGTTCCCAATTAAAAATGGTTTGACATCATTTTTCTGTGTAAAACATTTTTCTCTCAACAGTTCGGACTAAATATTTTTAGAATTAATAGCTCAAAAAAGGCCAAATATCTTTACAAAATTAATTAGAAATGATATTTCGAGAAATTTAAGGACCACTTTTCCATCGGAAAAATGTGAAATTGTTGATAAAAACGCTTTTGAAAGAGTTTCTTTATTACAGTCAAATTTTAAAGAAGAGAATTTGTTAAATAGAAAAATTAAGACACTTTCACAATTCCATCATTTTTACTAATTTGAGATTAATTTATTTATCCCTACAACCTTTGCTTTTACAATTTCTTAATTTTCATTTCAAATATATATTCAGACAATAATTTCCCAAACTCTTCTAAATATTGTTTTTAGTTATTATTTCAAGTTTTAAATGCTTTCAAAATTTGATATTGTGATTGAAAATCCCTTATAGGAGTAGTATTTTTGAGAAACATATTGAAATCTTGTCAAGATCTTGAGAATATTTTCTTTTGTAAAGTACAGTTTTGGCTGAAGAAATAGATGAGTTAACCCCATTTAAACAATTAAATTATACAGCCGTTCCAAGGCTACCATAAAATTTTAAATAAAACACAATTGATTTTTCTCTTCTTATTTTCTATTTTCAAAAAATTCTAAAATAAGAGTTATTATTCAAAAAAAAAAATTCAATAAAGGAGCTATTATTCAAATTTTGAAACATCAAATAGAAAATTCAAGATCACATGAAACTTAAAAATTATTGGTCCAAAAGAACTCCAAAAAAATTATCAATATTGACTGATCTTTATAAATTTACCTTTTTGTGAACAATATTTTAAAGTGCTTCAGGTGATCTTCAAAATTTTTTTTTTTAATGTTTCAAAAATTTGAATAATAGCTCATTTATTGAATTTTTTTTTTTGAATAATAACTCTTATTTTAGAATTTTTTGAAAATAGAAAATAAGAATAGAAAAATCAAATCTGTTTTATTTAAAATTTTATGGTAGACTCGGAAAGACTGTAGTATCCTTTGGAATCCAAAATTCACATGTTTCCAATATAAAACGAAAAAAAAAAATTCACAATTATTTTAATTCGCAATTAAGTTAATTCTTGGGTATTGTTTAACATATTTTTCATTTTAAGTTGGAAGGAATTGATTTTGTTAGCAAATTTTTTATTTTGTTCTTATTTTTAATAATTAATATTTCAATTCAAATCACAGCCAATAAAAACAATTGAAGTATCGATGATTTAATAAATGTAATTTTGATAGAAGTTTAACAAAAGTTTATCTTTGAAATTGATAGCTATTATGCAAAAAAGTTTTTATATTTTCTTTAAGTTTGTAAAAAGATGTTTTTTTGGTTTTAAAAAAATGAAAAAAAAATGCAAAATAATTTTCAAAGAATTATGAAAAATTTTTTAAATAAATTATGTGGTCTTATTCACAAAAAAAACTGATTACAATTTAAATCATTTTTGTCAGAAAAAAAAAATGATTATGAATTTTGAGGATAAAATTACTAAATTTACTTATATCTTCAAGAAAATTTTATTTTGAAAAAATAAATTTTATCTTGAATAAAAACACGCTTTTAAAATAAAACCTATAAAATGATTCCAAATTTTTAATGATTATAATCATCACTTTGAAGGAATCTAAATATTTTTCAGCTGCTTGATTAAATCGATTTTTTTTTTTTTTTTTTGGTTTACAAAAAGAATTATCTGTATTAAGAAAGAAACTCTTTATATTAAAATATTTGTGGTAATATGACTTTATTTTGCATATAATGATTAAAATGATAATAAAAAGGGAGTTAAGGTTTTACGATGTAAGGAATTAAAAAGAATTTTGAGGTTTTCATTTTCTGAAAAAATGGGAAAAAAAATTGATCTTATAAAAATAATTTTCTTTTTTGGGTTTCTTTGCCAATCAGAATTTTTTGGCACTTGGAATATATAAAAGTTTTAATTAGAGAATATCATCAATACAATATTTTAAAATTTTGTCTCGGTTTTTTTTTTTGAGTACTGATAACTTAAAGTCATTGTTTTTAAATTCCCAGTCATAAATTTTGTTGGGAAGATTTGTTTTTAAGTTTTTATTGATTTTTATTTTTGAAATTAGTAATTTTTTTGTTCAATTTCTTCGGAATGAAAATTATTTTTGAGAATTAAATGTAAAATAACAAAAAAGAAAAATATACACATATTGTGGGAACATACCCTTTAAGTGATCTTTTTTTTTTTTTTTTTTTTCAAACATAAAATTTTTCTATTTTATCAAACTACAACACACAACCAAGTTTGTTTCTCATTATAAAATTTAAAGGTCAGGGTTTAGAGAAAAATAATAGAGATTTAATTTTTAATATTAATGAAGAATAAATTTCTTATAAATAAATAATAATACTTAAACATATTCTTAACGTTAATTCGAAAATTCTATAATGATTATTTAAGGTGTAGGTTCCAAACAAATTCAGAACACAAAAATAAAAAATCTAGTTTTATACAGATTGAAGCACTAACGATGATCAATCATGATAAATATGAGGTTATTATTTGGGTAAGAAAGGGTTTCTATTAGAGTTTTTTTTTTTTTTTGTCTGTTGAAAAAAAACATTTATTAAAAAAGTAAAAAATATACCTTAAATATAGTTCTTTGATTGGTATTTTTTTTAATTCGTTGTTAGAGTCCTAATATATATATGTCGTTATATGTACCAAGTTGAGGAAATAAGTAATATATTTTTCTGATAGGGTAATATTTATATCACCAAGAAAGAAAAATATTTTGCTTGTTTTTGAAAAAAAGATTCAAATTGCGGGAGTTATTGTTTGCTGAAATGTGAAGATCTTCAGGTAAAAAAAATGACAAAAAATAACCAATATATTTATGTTTTGAAAAATCGTTATTTCTTTTCATTTTTTTAGCTTAGGTTTCAAAATAATAATAACTATAATATATGATATTGCTTAGGGTAAAACCCATTTATTTTTTCTTCTTGTCAAAATATAAGATCTTATCCACTATCTAATAATACATTTAAATTTTAATCAATTTAGTAGATAAAAACCTTACTTTTTTTTATGAAAAGTTTAAATTATGAACAGAATTTATTAAAAATATTTTTAATTTCCCAATTACTACAGCTAGTTCCATTTTTAAGACACAAAGTTTGTTTTCATTTTTATCCAGAAAAAAATCCCAAATTTATCTGATTTTTCTAATTTTTTTATTAGATAAATTTTTTTTATAAGACACTATTTCACCCAAATAACCCAGTAAAAAATGTAAAATTCACTTTTTTTTTTAAGAATAAGTCAAAATTTGATAGCTTTGAAAGAAGAGCAATAATAAAATTTATACTAGAGCTGAAATTTCTAAAATAAATACAAAAAAATACACTAATTTAAAAATAAAAAAAAGTTAAATTTTTTTTTGATCCACTTTCAATGGTAGGCCTTGTACACAATTTCTCAATTTCTTTGGAAAATAAAATTTTTGATGATAAGATTTTTTCGTATTAAGTGTAACCATTTTAAAAGTAAATAAAAGCCTTAATTTTCTTAATCTTAATTTGGGGTTTAAAAATTTTTTTTTCAAATTGGCTTATAAAAAAAAATAACAAAAACCAAAAATAAAAAAAAAAAGATGAAATTAGAAAAAATAATATAGATTTAAAACTTATAAACATATTTTGAAAAGAATAATGCTGTGAAATTATATTGAATATGTTTTATTTCTTCAAAAAACTAAATCAATTTGGCTGAAAAGGGGTTTGGGATCTGAGATGTATCTTTAATTTAATTATTTTTTGTGTGTTAAAAATTCTGTTGAGAATTCCTAGCTTACAATGGAACTATATATAAACTCAATTCCAAAAATTGGGGCACACCTTCAAAATCAATTTAATTCCAAGAAAAGTGATATTTGACTCTTAAATAGAAACATTAGATATTAACAATCAATGTAAATAATTTTAAAGTTAATTATTTATCATTTTTTTTTCATTATTTTTTGATTTTTGATTTTCAATAATTGTTTTAATTTTTTTTGTATTCTTTTTTTTTCAAAACTTTTCGAAAATCTCAAAATCACTTTAAAATGGAATTTAAAAGTTTTCATTCTGATCACAAAAAAAATTTTTTTTTATCGAGAAAAAAATTTTTTGAAAAAAAATCATGATTTGGTGTGCTAGGACACATGGCCTACAAACAGAACTTATTATTATTAATGAAAGCGTGGATACTGAATGTATTATCAATGATATTATCAAAAAAATCAAAGGAAATTCAACTCGCTAATTCAGAATATAGTGAGTTGAAATGGATTTTCCAAAAGGATGGAGCTTGTCCACATACCTCAAAAAAAAAAAATCAAACTTACTTAAATCGGGGATGTAATGTTCTGGACCCTTGACCCCCAATTCCACAAGATTTAAATCCAATTGGGAATTTATGGATACTAAACTGAAAAATTGTAACCAAAAAACGAAGAAGAATTTTTTCAATTTTCACGAATGTAGGAAATACTTTGAGTTGGGAAACCTAAGATAATTAGTAAACTCTATATTTCAAACGATGGATTTAGTTATCAAAAGACAAGCTGAATCTATTAATAGTTTTTATTAATTTTTCTTTCAATAAAAATGGATTTTTTGGTAACCATGTTCCAAAAATAGGTGCACACTTTTTTTTATTTTTTCTTTTTTATTTATCGAATTGAATGTTAAATTTACTATAAAATATATAAATAGTATTAATTAAATATTTTGGGGTCTTTTATTGTTTTTAAGTTCCAGTATCATGTATTTTGGATTATATTTTTAATAATGTATTTTTTTTGTGTGTCCCATTTTTTGGAATTGAGTTTATATATGAATTGTCTTTTATATATATTTGAATATTCTAGTACAATTCAATAATTCCAAATATTTCAGTTTATATTATGAGTTTAATGTAATATCTACGATGACTATGTAATCTTGTGTATTTTTACTTGAATAGATTTATATCATGTATTAATTCAATTTATAGAATTTCATTTTTGTTTTTATTACAAAAATTGAAATAAAGTATCACTTTTAATTCCAAAATTTGAACAAGATTTAATAAAAATAAAAATTTAATAAAAAATACATTTTTTGGGATTTTTTTTTTGATAAATTATCTACAAGAATCTGAATTTAGTGTTTTGGTCTTGGTATTGTGGGTATATATATATATATATATATATAAACTAATTTCAATAATAGAGGGCCCAAATTTTTTTATTGAAAATTTTTATTATTCGTTAAATAATTAATTCAAATAATATATAAATTAATTATTTGAATGTTATTTCATAATAATTAATAGTAATTGAGATAAAATTAATTAAAATTAATATTTTAAATTAATATTTTGAATTTTTAAAGATTTTCTCAAAAAAAATTTTCAATTGGAAAGAAATTTTAATTTTATATTTTTTTTCATTTTTTTCATTTTTTCTTTTTTATTTTTTTTTTGATTCATTTTCTGATTTTGGATATTGAATTTTTTACTAATATTTTTTACATGTTAGAGAATTATAGAAATAATTTAAATGAAAGAGAAATTCGATTAAATATAATACTATTATATGAAGAGGGGATAAGTCAAAGAAAAAATTGCAGAAAGATTGAATATAACAAGAAAAAAAGTTAGATATTGGATAAAAAAATTTCAAATAAAAAAGTATTTTTTTCTTTTTTTTTTTTTTTTTTTTTTTTTTTTCTTTCTTACTTTCTTTTTTTTTCTTTTTTTTTCTTTTTTTTTTTTTTGCTTTTTTTTAGTACGTTAGAAAATACATATTCAACAGGTCGAAAAAGAAAACAAAACAAGGAAACAAAAATTCTTATTGAAAATATTACAAAAGATAATCGTAAAATGAGTTGCAAAAAATTAAAATCTTTTTTATCAAATAACCACGATATAAATCTATCAACAACAACAATTTACAATATTAGAAAAGAACTTAAATTTAATTTTTTATTACCAAAAAAAAGAACACTGCTAACAAATAAACAAAAAGAAAAAAGATTAAAATTTGCAAAAAAATATCTCAACAATCCTATTGATTGGAAGAAAGTGATTTTTACAGATGAAAAATGGTTTTATTTTTTCTGGTTTAAAAAGAAAAATTTGGAGACAAACTGGTGAAAGAGATGGTATGTTTTTTTTTTTTTTTTTTTTTTTTTTAATTCATTTCATTTTTTTTGAATATTTAAAATAACAAGTTAATTCTCTTCATTCAATTTTGCAAAAAAATTAAAATAAATAAAAAATTTTAAATATTTTTTTTTATAATAGATTCAGTTTTTGAGAGGTTTACTAAATTTATACCAAAAAGTAATGTTTTTTGGTGGAATAAATTATTCATATCAATCTACATTAATTAAGTGTCCAAAAATAGTAAACTCGGAATCTTATCAAAAAAAACATTATTTCCAGAAGTAAAATTTTTTCTGGAATGGATAATCTTTTTGGTAAAAAACAATGGATATTGATGCAAGATGGAGCTACTTCGCATACATCAATATCAACAAAAGAGTATCTGAAAAAGAAATGTAATGTTTTAAAAAAATGGCCACCCAACTCACCGGATTTAAATCCAATTGAACATTTATGGGGGATTATGGACAAAAAAATAAGTGACGAGACACCTAAAACAAAAAACCAATTAATTAAAAAATGTAGACAAGTTTGGAATAATATTGAATGGGAAATAATAGAAAATCTTTGCAATTCAATGGAAAAAAGATTAAGATTGGTACAGTCAGTTTCACTTTTAAGGCACAAACTTTCAACGAAATTTAAGGCACAAAAAAATCTCAAATTAAGGCACAAAATTTGGAATTTTATTTTTTACAATTTATTTTACTAGAATTTGAATTTTGTGCTTTAATTTGAGATTTTTTTTGTACCTTAAATTTCGTTGAAAGTTTGTGCCTTAAAAGTGAAACTGACTGTAATAGAATTAAAAGGGGAATGCATTAATGGCTTTTATTAATTTGAAAAAAATTACAAAAAAGAAGGGCCCAAAAAAAAAATTTTATTTTTAAATATATTTTTTTTTTTTTTTAAAAAAGTTAATTCGAAATAAATAAAAACTCAACAAATATAATTTAGATTATTTAATTTTTATTTTAATTGTTTTAAATATTCGTTAATTAATTATTATTTTTTTTATTATTATTTTGTGGGCCCCACTTTTTTGAATCTAGTTTATATTAGTCGATTGTGTTTTTTTGTAACTCTATAGCTAAAAAAAAAAAAAGAATAATTTTTTATCCAGAATTGTCAATACTATAAAAATAATCATAAAATCTAGATAAGAGAATTAAAAATATTTAATATTTCTAAAATATTAAATAATAATAATATTATCACTATTTTTGAAATAATTAGAAAAAGAAATACAGCATATTTATTAGATCTATTATGTTAAAAAAATTATTTTTGAGTCTTTAAAAATATTTATAAATAAAAATTTAGTAATTTGGGAAGTGTTTTAGAGTACTGTCAAGCTTCGTAAAGTGTCGGTGTTTTTTTTTTTTAATTACAGAAATAAATAGAAATTTTATTAAATTAAAAAAAAGGTAAAATGGAAAATAAAACGAATAAAAAAATCCTTTTTTAAATAATAAAAAACAGGGTTTTTTATGCTAAACAATTCAAATAGGATAATAAATGAAAATAACTTAATTCAGCTTTGAGATATTTACAAGAATGTATGTAGATAATCGTTTTAAAAATGCCTTGCTTTTTTAATAGAACCAAAATATAGGAACAAATTAATAAGAATAAATATTTATTCAACTACAATTTTTCAGAATCTGAAAAAATCAAGTAAAATTGGAGTTTTTATCTCATTCTTGTAAATTATTGCAAATCTAATAGAAGTTTCCGATGTTTTTCCTCTTTTCTTCTAAATTTTGAAAAACGTAACACAAAATAGCCCTTCAAGAACCATAAAGTGCCTATGCTTTCTTAGAGTTTTCTTTTTTATTTGTTAAGTATTCGAGGTTTTTTTGAGATTTTCTATTTTATTTCTGAAGTGTTCTATTGGTTTTCGTTAGGTTTTTTTTACTTTTGGAAATAAACCGAAAATTTTTTAAAATTTTCTGTTTATTCAAAAAATTAAAAAAACCTTGAACACTTCACAAATGAATAGAAAACTCAAAAAAAAACTAATGAAAATCTCTCTATTTTACAAATTAACATAAAAATCAAGAAAAGTTAAAAGGATTTTTTTTTTTACTTTTTTGAGATAAACAGAAAATTTAATAAATTTTCGGTTTATTTCAAAAATTAAAAAAAACCTAACGGAAAATCAAATAAATATTTTTTTTTCTATTTATAAGAACAAATAATTCTTTAATAGTTCAAAGCAATGGAATCCCCAATTTTGAAAGATATTTGTTAAATTTAAAATTCTTTGGAAAGATTAAAAAAATAACCATTTAACTTTGAAGAAAAATTTTTTTCTAATTTTTTTCTATTAAATTTGAAAAAAATCCTAAGGGACAATTGTAATTTTCAACTTAAAATATAAAATATTTGTAAAAATAATTTTTGATCAAAAATTTTTTATTAACCAATAATGTTTTTATTATAATTTAAGATATCAAAAAAGTGAAGAAATTTTTTTTAATGATCGTGAAAAACAATAAAAGGTCAGAAATATGATTCTTTCAGAAAAAATCAAATGGTTAATTTGAAACACAACATATTGGTTTACCACCACTGGTCACCGAAAGCGGGCATACTTAATTTCTCTAGTTCGTTTGTATGGGCTAACATATCTGAAAAAAACGAGAGCATACCACCTGCGGTTGAAACGAAAAATGAGCTAGCTAAGCAATCATAAGATATCCATTTTGTTGGGTCTGTCAGCAATGGATTTTGTAAAGCTGTTAAAACCATCGAGTATGCCTTTGATCGGTAAGTCTCGTCCTTTGTTTTAGCATAGAGGTCGAATAGCTGATAAACGTTACCAATAACACCATGGCAGAGCATCATACCCTTAACTAAGACACCTTTCTGTGCAACCAGATCACTGCCCAATTTTGCTGCGTCTAGATATTTTTCTTCTCCAAAAACTTCATACGCTTTGAGAAAGATTGGTATAAGTCCTGGAATACCATGACACCATTGTCTAATTCAATAAGAAATCGGAAATCAAAAACATCAAAAAGGTAAAAGCCAAGATCAAATATCAATATCAAAGATCAAATCGTCAATTTCAAAGATCAAATTTGAATAATACAAAATGAAAGATCAAATACAGTAAATATAAAATATGAGATACAATAGAGAAAATAAAAGATGAAATATCAAATAAGAAATATTAAATATGTTTGAGGAGATATGGAACGGATAGTGAAAAAATATCGAAAATAAAGAGCTTTTTCGTGTTTGAGGAAAGAAAAAATCAAAATCTGAGGCTTACATTCGCTTGCCAGCGTCATGGAAATCGTCGTATATTTGGCCGTCTGGTTTTTGTGTTGACAAATAATAGTCAATGGTGCTTTTGACGTCTGCAAGGGCTTGTGGGTTGTTAAGTAGCCAATCCTCTTGTAATAATTGATAAATTACACCACCAGATCCAAAGAGCCCTTCTCCAATTCTGTGCATGCCATTAAAGGCAGGACCAAACTGTAAGGCCTTGATCGTTGTATTGTAGTATTTTAGTCCCAATTGGTAGAGAGTGCTTGCAACATTGTCAACTCTTGACTGCTCGATCATGTCCTTGCCATAGAATTTCTTCAAATACCTAGCGGTGTACAACATGCCAGCCATCCCGGAGTCCAAATCGAATGGGCTGTCAACCGACACAGAGTCATAGTGGGTCGCAGCCTCTGCAATGTATTCCTTTGCCGTGGTATCGTCCCCACTGAGGCTATAGATGACACTTGCCAATGCAAGACTTCCCGTTCTTCCTTTTAAAAAGCCAATGTGCTCGTCCTCCCACAGGGTGTTTGGTAGGGCATTGTCAATGTAGTCCTTGCTAATTTCAAGATAATTTGTTGCCCTTTCCATGCTTCCCTGGTAATACCCGTTGCCGTTTTGAAGGGTTTCCATTTCCAAATGGTAGAACCTTAAAAACAGTAGTGCGGTTCCTGCGCCTCCAAAGTAAATATATGATCCCCATGGGCTAGTATAACCTGGGGGGAAGTCACTGTAATACATCTTCTCTAAGGTCTCCTTCCTTTCCGTCATCATGTCAATTGCCCATTTTGGCAAAGAGGTAATTGTTGTGTTTTCTAATTTGTTAGGATAAAAAAGTGCATCGGGTGGTTGTACCGTTCCTTTGCAGCCCTCTGAACTTGCTGCAAAAGCCGACGAGAAAAAGAAAAGAAAAAGAACCCAGATTGTTGCCTGATTTGAGAGAGTTTTCATTAATTTTTCGCCAATTCACAGTTTAAAAAAGATATTAAAGTAGCAGGAGAATTAGAACAAAATAACTTTTTTTTGAGGACAATTTGGCTTTAATAGGACCACCAAGTTTTCTCAAGACTGATTGAAAAACTTCAGAATTCAATAAATTCTTTTTTCACATGACTCAATTTCTCAAGTTCGCTTTTTCTCAACATTATTTTGTATAAATTTTTTAGAACAAGAAAATATTTTTTTCGTTTTTCTTGACTCAAGGATTTTTTTGAACAAGTTTTCGACAGAAATCAATCATGTGACACAAATTCAGTTGTTTTAACGAACTTAAAATTGAAGAAAACTTTTTCTTTGTTTTAAGTCAAACAGTGTGACTAAATGCAAGTTAAAATCGGTTTTTGAAATTTTACTTTGAAAAAATTTCCTTTTGATTACCACAAAATAGAATTTTTTTCACATTCTTATTTCGTATTGGGTACGGTCATCATAAAAACAAAAAAGAAACCCTCAAATACTCAAAAGTTCGTTCATCTTTTAATTTCTTTTTTGAAGATTTTTTAGGTAAAAAGAAAAAATTGATAAATAATGTAAAATTTTTTTCTGTTTTATTAATCAAACACAACTTTAGAATAGAGTTACCCCAATTTTGTTTTTTTTTTTGTACCATTTTGAGTATTTTGATCAGAGTTTATTCAAAAAATAAAAATCTTATTCAAGAGATTGACAAATTAAAAAAAAAACCATTATATAAATCTAATCCAAAACCTTAAAAAACTTGGTAGTCTATTGAAATTCAAAAACAAAGAAAAATCTGTTACTACAATACCTGACTAATTTTTACAGCTATTTTTCCTGAATTGGATTATTGTTTTGGTGTCTTGATCCATTTTTCTGATTGTGAAAAGTTCTAAATTCGAACATAATTTCTCATTATTTCAAAAAATTATTTTAATCTTTGAAGAAGAAAGAAATCTAACATGTAACAAATTAGTTAACAAATATATAATTTAAAAAAATTAAATATTCAATTTTGAAAATAACTAGTCGACAAGTGTTTTAATAATAAATGTGAAAAAAATTTCAACAAATATTGTTTTTTCTTTTCTTCAAACGACTTTCAATGAGGATTCTTTAAAAAACCAAAACTTTCAAATCTAAAGGACCCAATATTAAATTAAGATTATCCAAATTATATCCATATCTCTGTAAACTCTTTTGTGAGCTGAAAGTAAATATAAAATTATGAGTCAAAATTTTTACAGATTTATTTTTTAATTATCAAGAGTAAAAAAATTCAATTTTACAACAAAAAAAGTTCCAAAATTATTTGAAATTTTAAAAAACAAATAATATATTTCTAAATTTACAAAACATTCGGAAACAATTTTTCCTTAGTGTTAATTGTTCAATAAAAGATCAAAATTTTCATTCAGCTTTCCAGAAAAAACATATACTAAGAATTAAAATCAATAATCAAAGAGACAATTCTAAAAGGGAAATTAATAATTTAACCTGGTTTGAAGGATTAAAAATTTCGAAATGAGACCTGATATCAAAA
The DNA here is from genome assembly GCA_027625915.1 of Anaeramoeba flamelloides. Classification (NCBI taxonomy): domain Eukaryota; family Anaeramoebidae; genus Anaeramoeba; species Anaeramoeba flamelloides. The sequence goes on from JANTQA010000008.1 coordinate 4,295,741, forward strand.
AAATTTTTTTTGGAAAGATTAATGAAAATTTTGTTCCATTTATTTTGCAACAAATAGTACCTTTTAACAAAAAAATCTGATAAAAATATTATCAAATCTTTTTAAAAAAATTATAGTCTGGTGTTTTTTTCAAAAATCTATACAATCCACTTTAAAAGAAAAGGGATGCTTTTTGATTTGTTTATTTTTAATCAATAATTAATAATGCAATCTAAATTATTCTAATAAGTCCAGAATAACCAAATGTTAAAAGTATTATTAAAATTTATATTTCCTAATCAATTTTTTTAAATAATTTCAAAGAAATAAAACAATTTAAATTACTGTGATTAAAATAATGCGTGTCAAAAGACTTACATCCGTGTTTCGAAATCTTATCCGTGCTTTTTTTTATTCTTGTACCAAGGCAACATACCATCTACTACTAAATAGTATACTTAAGTTCAAATCAATTTTGATAGTAAAGGTCTGGTTATTTTCAGTAAAATTTAAATTATGAATGCAAATAGTTGAAAATTTTCAATAATATTCTCAATTTTTTTGAATTTTTTTGTTTTTTTGATTGATAGAAATTTTCTAAAAAATTTACTCTATTTTTTGAGATAAATTTTGCAATTTGATCCTTCATTTTTAGAATTTCTTTTTAAATAATAGAACTTTTTGAAACCAATACCATATTTTTTTAGGGTTTATTATTGGTTTCTTTGATTGGTTGATGTATAGGTCAGCTATAACAAAAAAACACGCTTTTTATTTTAAAACACGCATTCAATTTTTTTGCACGCTTTATTTTGACTACAGTAATAATTTGAATAAAAAAAATTATACAGTGATCAAAATAATGCATGCACAACGACTATAATCCGTGTTTCAAAATATTATCCGTGCTTTTTTTTATTCTTATACCAAGGAAACGTCCAATCTACTACCAAATAGTATACCTAAGTACAAATCAATTTTGATAGTAAAGGTCTGGTTATTTTCAGTAAAATTTAAATTATGAATGCAAATAGTTGAAAATTTTTCATAATATTCTCAATTTTTTTGAAATTTTTTGTTTTTTTGACGATTAAAATTTTCTGAAAAATTTACTCTATTTTTTAAGATAAATTTTCCAATTTAATCCTTCATTTTTAGAATTTCTTTTTAAATAATAGAACTTTAAGAAACCATTACCATATTTTTTTAGGGTTTATTATTGGTTTCTTTGATTGATTAATGTATAGGTCAACTATAACAAAAAAACACGCTTTATATTTTGAAACACGCATTAAATTTTTTTGAACGCTTTATTTTGACTACAGTAAATATTCTTAAATGTTTTATTTAAAGAATATAATTTCCTTTTTTATACTCTGAATATTGGAAATAAATATAGAATTGCTGTTAATTGAAAAATCAAAAAATCAAAATTTTAAGTCAGCTTTCCAAAATAATAACCCAAAGAATAAAAATAAATAGTCAAAAAGCCGAATTCTAAAAGAGAAATTGATAATTTAAACCCATTTTATGGAATTAAGAAATTGAAATTCTATACTGGTGTTTGAATTGATAATAGGAAAATATTTTCACTTCATTTTCAATTTCCTTTACAAACAGAGTTTCTCAAAGAAGTGTGTTGTAAATTGTGGCTTTGTTACAAAAAGAAAAATATAGAATATGAAATGAAAAAATTTCTTATTTGTAATTAAAATACCAGTATGTTTTTAAAAACTTTTTTTTTGGAAAGCTGAATGAAATTTTTGATCCATTTTTTTTACAACAAACAGTATTAGAAATTTCTAGTAACTGTCAAATCTAAAACCCGTGAATTTCTGAAACCTGTTTATTCCATTTTTCTGATCAATTGTAAATATTAGTAAAAAGTCAAAAATATACTCCCATTTTACAGACAAATAACCCAATTACCCAGCAACTTATAACCTTTCCAATTGGGATATTAGTTAAATATTCTGAATCCATTAATTTTAACTCTTTGGTGAATTCAGAAATCAAAAAAATCCAAAATTTGTAAAATTAATTGAGAACATTAGTGAAAATTGAAAATCAAATTTATTGTAATTTTCCCTTTAGATAAATTCTAAATTTATTAGGAATCATCTTTATAAGAATTATTTTGTTATTGCATTTATGAAATAAGAGTTTTATTTACTTTATATCTTTCTTTTAATAATTTTTTTCAAAATTTTAAATTTCTATTGAGAACCTTAGAGGATTTATTTTTTGACAAAATGGTTTTCATAATTTCATGAAAATTTACAATAATCAAACATCTCTCTCAAATTCAAATTCTTTCAAATACTTTAAAAGTATAAAAATGTTTTTTATTTCAAAATTTAAAATCAAAAGTGGATTTTCATTTTTAGTAATGTTCTCAATTAATTTTACAAATTTTTGATTTTTTTGATTTCTGAATTCACCAAAGAGTTAAAAATGATGGGTTCAGAATATTTAACTAATATCCCAATTGGAAAGGTTATAAGTTGCTGGGTAATTGGGTTATTTGTCTGTAAAATGGGAGTATATTTTTGACTTTTTACTAATATTTACAATTGATCAGAAAAATGGAATTAAGGGTTTCAGAAATTTACGGGTTTTCGATTTGACTGTAATTTAATAAATATTTGTGAATAAAAGAAATGATCAATTGTTTTAGATCTTCAAGGATACAATATTTGATTGATTTTTATTATTTTTAAAATAAGATTAAAATTTCAAGGTTACTTGTTCATAAATACTCTATAAAATTACTAAAAGTGAGATTACTACAAAATTAAATTTTTTTGCAAATTTTTTTTTTAGTTTTTCAATTTTGATCCAAAAACTCAAATAAAAAAGGATCTTGATCTTATGACTCAAAATTTACATGGGAAAAAATGAACTTCTTTTAAAAATGATTATTCATCTCTCTAAAGTTGACAAATGAAGTTGCACATCGGGTTTAATCTTGTATCCTTATGAAAACAATTACTCTATTACCTTTGGGAAAAAAAAAAAATAAATAAGAGTTACTAGTGCCTTAATTGACTCTTGTTTTATTGTTATTGCTGTATCTGTACAGTAACTTGAAAATATTTGGAATTGTATAATACTATATTAAGCCCCTAATATCATCTACATGGATGTGGTTAATCACCTGGAAAATGAAAAAGTTGGTTAAATAATAATTTTTTTTTAAACAAAATAAAAAATATTTGTAAGGTTGAATATTACCAATGCTTAAAAAATAGTTAAACGAAAAGTTTTATAAAATGTTACCCAGTTTGTGGATAATTTGAATGCTATTATATTATTACTCATTCGTTTTCGAATGGTTCGAGGTTCAGAACATTATTTGACAAATGTTTTTTTTTAATTTCTTGTAAAGTTTTAGTTTCCCTGTAAATTTCTCAACAAGAGTAGTGATAAATTGAATTCTTAATTTCAAAGCACGAAATAAAATTCTGAAAACAACACAAAAAAAAAAAAAACTGGAACTCAAAGATTAACAAAATTTGAGTGTAATGTTCCCTGTGCGTTGATAAGACTCATATTGGTCAATAAAAATGATTTAAAATTGTGTTATTAAGGGGAAATTAAATATAAAACATTTTTTAGTGGTGTTTGCATGACAATTAAAATCAGATATGGTTACCCAAAAAATTACAAATTTTCAATGAAAACAAGAAATAATTTAAAAAAAATTTTTAATTTTTTTTTATTCAAAATAAATCTGTTTGATTTTCTCGGGTATTTATGCCCTTCTAAGAAATATGTTGATTCAAAATAATTTGGAAACACTCAGTAGTAAGAAAATTGTGATTGGTTAGAACATTTACAAGATTGGAAATTTCAACTGTCGAAAATAAAAATAGATTTTTTCTAAAAAAACAGTAAAGTTTTGATTGTAACATAATTTATTTCCATCAAAATTCTTTCAAGTCAATAAATATGTTGATCATCAGTAAAAAGATTACAATGGATAACAATTCCAGTCCCTCTTTATTCAAGTTAACAACTATTAACCTCAAAATAAAAATAATTATTTTTCCCACAAAAAATAATTTCATCAACTATCAATAAACAGTTTTCTATCACTCAACTATTCAAGTTGTTCTTTAAATTTTGAGAACACACTTTATTTGTCTTTGAAAAGAATTTTTTCAGTGAATGGATTACACTATTAAATACTTCAAAATTTTATTGTATTTTTAGCCTTTTTCACCAAGATGGATATCCCTCAAACGAAACTAATTTCTTGTATGTACAATTCTCATAATAGTTAGTAGAATTTCTTTATTCCTAAGAATCATAAATATCAGTTATTAAATTTTTATTTTTTAAGAAAAATCCAAAAACCTGAATATCAATTAAACAGATCTTTTGGGATTTTTAAACAAACAGAATTTGAAAAAATTTTTTCTCTTCTTTTAAAAAAAAATTTTTGGTATTATTTTTTTTTTCTTTTTTTTATTTAGAGAACAAGTTGTCAATACAAGACTACTCTGATTCTCAATTATTAAACGCAATACAAAATCTCAAGGAATTTTTCTGTTCCATACCTTTTTTAGAGCGTAAATTGAAAAAGAAAATTTTGTTTTCAAAAAAAAATAAATACCAATAAACCATCACTAAATTTTCTATTGTTTTTTTTTTATTTTTTCCGGTTTTCGATTTCAAAATTTCTCTCTGACTTTACACCGTTTATTTGAACTTTGGGGTTATTTAACAATACTCTATGATTAACCAACAAATCCCACTTCAAAAAAATGATAAAAAAATCAATCTATTTCTCTATTTTTTACTAAAAAAAAACAAGGTAAAAACCTATTTTGATTCAAAGTTTTTATTTGGAAGAAATAGAAATTCCAAAATATGTCTAGTTTACTGTTTGAAACAGTTTCGTTTTCAGAGTTAAGTAGAACTAAACAAAACTCCTTGTAAAAAGGCTTTCACTCATCTAATAGTTTAAGAATTTTGATCTTTGTTTCCAAAAAATGGTAAAATGGAGGAAAAAAGAAGAAAAAATCATAAGGTTTTTGGAAACTAACTCAACCAAAATCACGTTTTTCCCAATCTTATTCTTAAATTCCCATTTTTTTTAATTTTATTTTTCTATTAATTATTTTTTTTTAATTGAAAATAAAGCGAAAATGAGTTTTTCTCACAAAAGAACTTTTGATCAACTTGAGCCACTTCTAGCAGAGAGTAGCTTGAATTACAACAACCACAATTTTCTTGATAATCCAAACAACCACAAACATCAAAACAAAAAAAAACGAACCAATGCTTCCCAAGAGAACAAAACACAACAAGTACCTTTAGGGCCAATTAGCTACCAATTAGATCTTTTACCAAAAATTACGAAAACACTCGGGAAAGAACTCTCCCTTACTTTAGCTCAAAAACTGATTGAAGTTTATGTACCACATTCGTTTGCAAACAGAAACAACCAAGGAATTAGAAAACGAAAGGTTTTTGGGAGTGATAAATACCTGATCCGCTCAGATGTGTTCGCAAGTAAGAAACATTTTTTTTTTTTTTTTTTTTTTTCAAAAACCTTTTTTTTTGTTTTTGTATTTTCAAACAGATAAATAATATTGGGTATTTCCTTCTATTAATTCGTAACCGTGGAGTATTTGATTTTGCTTTTTTAAACATAAAAAAATATGAGTGTTTCTTTCCCCTGAACAATCGTGAAATCTATGATTTTACGCTTAAATTACCTTTAGGAAATTTAAGTAAAAAGTGCATTTAGGGTGTCATTTACACCTCACCAATAATAATAAAAACAATTAATTTTCACAAAGACTTTTACAATACCAAATAACAGTAATTGAAATTTACCAATATTACTCTATTCCTTTCAAAATATGAAAACCCAAAAAATTCCAAAAATCAATTGAAATACAGTTTCACTCCTTTGTTATTAAGATTGTAATGACAAAAAAGCAAACTAAAGAATACTGCTATTTTCCAATTAACAAATGAAAATTTTTATTTCAATTTCCAAAGTGAATATTAATTAATATTGGTAAAATCAAATTAGAAAGAGGAAAAATTTTTTCATTAGAGTTCAAGAAGGAAACTTAATTTATTGTCTAAAAATATCATTTATAAACAATGTTGTTAAGATCTTTGGATTTTCTTCAGCTTATAAACTAGAAAAATATTTTGGGATGTGAACTCAAAATTTTCATTTTTTAATTGGAAAATAATATTATAAGGAACTTAAGGAACCCAATGGTCACAATGGACACACTGGACACAATGAACACAATGAACCCAATTAATCCAATGTACCTAATGAAAAATGAAACCAATGAACCAAATGGAACCGAATGTCCACCATTAATATATTTCCATACAAAAATAGAATATAATTTCCCATTAATTACATAGAATATGAACCATCATTAAAAAACATTTTTATGAAGAATTCCTATTTATTTCCTTCTTTAAAAGAATAAGGATTTTAATTACTGCCATTTTCTAATTTAAAATTATTATTTCAATTTTCCAAATATTTTTGTAATAATTTTTGAAAAAATACAAGATCTTTTCAAAATCAATAAAAAATGAAATTTTTAAAAGTAATTAATTTACACTTCAATATTAAACTTTTTAGATCAAATTTAATTTTTTTTAATTTGAATTTAATTGTATTAAAGAATAAAAAACAAATAATAAAAAGAAAAAATACAGTTGATAATAATTTTTTGAATAATATTATAAGGTTTGCACACATTTAAAAAAAAAAAATATAATTTCAAAATCCATTCTTGGAATATTGTTAATTGAATGTACTAAAGTATCTGTTTTTGTGGCTACAGCTGTTTTAAAAAAGTGGGGATTATTTTAAAAGTTTTTATATTTTAAAAAAAGCCAAGAGATTTTCTATTTTAAAATTTTTTTGAATTTTTTTGTTTTAAAAAAGTGAAGACTTTTTCAGAATTAAATATTGAAAAAAACAATTAGTGGTAAATTTCATGGGAATTACTAAACTCAATTTCACTCAAAAATAATATGCCAAAAATAAAAAATTCAATTTTTTTTTTCAAAGAATCAACTAACCTAGGATTAACTAGAAATAAGAAAAATAATAAACTTATGATTAGAGTCGATATTCATAAAAGAAATATCTGAACAAAATAATAATTTCCCCGAAAAAATAAAATTTCAAAAAATTTTTTCACTTTAATTGTAACTTTCGTGCAACATTTCTAAATTTCTTTAGAAAATTAAAATTGTTGGAAATAAGATTTTTTAAGAGTAAATGTTTTTATTTTAAAAAAAAATTGAAAAGCCTCACTTTTCTGAAATGTTAATTTGGATTTTCAAACATTTTTTTTTTCTTCAAATTGACTTTTTATAAAAAAGAAAGAAGAAAAAGAAAAATTTGAAAAAAAAATGTAAAAATTGAATAAGTGAGAAAAAGTAATTCTGCGATTTAACAAAATAAGAGAAATTGTTTTATCAGATTAAGCAAACAAAAAAATGATAATTTTAAAGCCCATAAATCAATATCTCGTTTTTTAAACCAAATAACCAAATCAATAATAACTAACAAATTTAATCATAACATGTGTTCTTTTAAATAAAAAACAAAACAAAAAATTAATTATATTTTTAGTTGCTGTACATTCAGGTAAATTCATCCCCGAAGAAACAACTACAGACGGTTTAGGAATCTTTCTCACTTTAAAGTTTCATTATGGAACATACTATATCCCGGAACTATCCCAAAGAAACGGAATACGTCCAATGTTTGCACCACAGCAAACGGGTTTAATGGTTACCGTAGAAAATTGGAAAACAGTAAAAAATATGAAGCAAATATCTTCTCTTCTATCAATTAATCAAATTGAAGAGCAATTAAAAGATTTAGAGAATCGAGTAAAAAATAAGCATGGCGAAAGACTTGACAAAGAAAAAGAAATCAAAATTAAAAAAGAAATCAAAATTAAAGACGAAATGAAAAACAAAAAAGAAAATGAAATATTCATAAAAACAAAAGAAAAAGAAGAAAAGAAAGAAAAAGAAGAAAAGAAAGAAAAAGAAGAAAAGAAAGAAAAAGAAAAAAAGAAAGAAAAGGAAAAAAAGAAAGAAAAGGAAAAAAATAAAGAAAAAGAAAAAAAGAAAGAAAAAGAAAAAAAGAAAGAAAAAGAAAAAAAGAAAGAAAAAGAAAAAAAGAAAGAGATTAATCAAAATAAAAAATTTCTAAATAATGATAATAAACCATTATTCAATAATTCATTTCTTCAAAAAAAAAAGGAACAAATAAGAATAACGTCTTTACACAAAATGTGTTATTCCTTATCGAACGAGCCTTGGTAAGAATCATACTTTTCTTTTTTTTTTTTTTTTTTTTTTAAATTTTTTAACTTTATTTTGTACAATTACTTTTCAAATTAACAAACCATCACTTTTTTTTTCGATCCGATTTTCAAAATTCCAAAGTTCGAAGAGGATTTCATAAAATCAAATATAAATAAATCAGGGTGAAAAAAAAAATTATAAAGTGTTAATTTGAAATTAAATTTCTATAATTAGCAATTTAATTTTCTTTAAAAAAAAAAGTTAAATTTGTTTCTTTTCAATAATCGATTCCTAATTTCACCTATTATTATTTTTCTTTTTCTATTATTTTATTTTTATTTTAATTTTATTTATTTTTTATTTTAATTTTATTTATTTTAAATTTTACTTTGATTTTATTTTATTCTCGTTATATTATAGCCTTTCTTATAATTTTGATGAAACTTTTGGAAATAAACTTTTTGAGCATTTATTGACACATGTTCTCTATCTAGAAACCTCAAGCCAAAGATATGAATTATCAAGGATTTCGGAGCAAAGGTATCAATTAGCCAGAGTTAAAACCCCCTTAGCACAACCACAAAATAGAATGGTATTTGAAAAAAACATTCCATTTGATCAAAAAAATATCCAAATCGTTCACAAGAATTTAAAATCAGATCAAATATGCTTTGGCAAAGAAAATTCCCAATTTGGAAACATGAAAATAGTACCTAAAAAATTCTTTTTTATGAAAAGATTAAAACCCTAATATTTGCATTTCAATTAGATTTTTATCTATTTGGGGCTTTTCTAATGCATTGGCAGACAAGTATAGTATTATATTAGCAGATATATATATTATTTCAAAGGCTTTGACTTGATAGATGGATTAAAATCTCAAAGGATGTTTAAAAAATCAATAGTCTGGCAGAATCAACATTTTGTCAACTAACATAGAGAAAATTTTAATTTGATACTTTTTTTAAACATTTTTTAAATTATAATACCTTTCAATCTTTAAATAGAGAAAGATATAATGTCCATTAATATATATCTATAACTATATATATATATCTTAAGTCTGAATTATGATCTATGAAATTTCCACCTTTTTCATTTTAAAGACCATTTTCCTTTAAATTCAAAGGGTTTTTTGTTTGAATGGATCTTTTTTTGAATTTTTTCATTTGGAAAACATAGATATTTCAGTTTTTTGATATCATTAATTTCAAATACATAACCAGTACACTTTATTATTTTGAAAAAAATCTCTTTATTGTAAAAACTTTTATTTTTTCAATTAATGAAATTGTGTTTGGGGGTTATTTTTTTAAAAAAATTTACTTTAGAATTTTGAAATAAATTTATTTTCAGTTTTTTTTGATCTTAATTTGGATGTCGTTTTTCAATTTTTTTTTTCAAGTTATTTACAAATTTTTTTTTTTTCCTAATAAATGAAACAATTCTATTTTGGAAAATTTTCAGAGTTTCATTAAGTTTCTGATTAGTTTATTGGTTTATATTGAGAAATTAGATTGAGAATTTATTTGAGTTGAATTTTGATTTTTTTTCTGTTTTTTGTTTGAAAGTTTTTTCATAAAAAATTCTGATTAGATACTTGTTTGTCTAAATTCATAGTTTGGATAAATTATTTCTCAAGAATGAATAGATTTCCAAATGAGATCGAAGATGTTTTTGTTGGCTTGAAATATGATTTTTTTTTAAATTTTTTACAAAAAAAAAGAAATTGGCTTCAATAAGAATGTTTCTTGCCCAAAACTTTTAGTCAACAATCTGATTTCTTCGATTTTTCTCATCGTAATTACAAGTATGTAAAAGATAGATTTGATTGGTACATATATTTTCCTTATATGATTTCGAATTATGATCAAAGAACAAAGAAATTATATTCCTGGGGTTATGGGCATAAGAAGAGTGCGTTATTTTGTCTCTCGTGGAAAAGAGAAAATCCCGAAAATACGAAAAAGTAAACAAAAAGAGAATATTTCTTTAGCTTTCTTTTTTCTTATTGCTGTAGATTTAAGAAAAACAAGAAATCCAAGTTGATCTATAATTTTTTCTTTTCACATCTCTTAACTTGTTATTTTCTTCAAAATTTAAAGAATATTCTCAAATGAACCGATGAAGAAGAATTGTGTTCTTAAATTATAATTCGTTACTTGAACTTTTTGATTTGTGAATCAATAAAGGTTTGAAGTTTCATCTTCTCAACAAAAATTGAGAATTGCAAAGAAACAGAAATTTATCCAAAAGAATGGCGAAAGAATTGAACCTGAAGAAAAAACTTGATTTCAGTCCAATCGAAGCGAATAAAAAATTATTTCTTTTTTGAGAAATTATTTTTCAACAAATTTTGGAATTAATCTTTTTTTGGATTTTTCTTATTTTGTTAAAAATGTTTTCGCAAAATAAATATAGAATTTAATTCATTTTCTTTGGGTAGTTATGTGTTGTTTGTTACTTTCTTGAAAAAACTTTTTGAACTTAAGGAATTCGATAGAAAATGAAAAGAAAAAATAAATCAAAATTTATTCGCAAATTCAGTTCAATGACTGTTTCATTGAAGGATAGAATCAGATACACCCTCTCATATAGTCTACCCTTTAGGAAACTCAAACAAAGTCAAGCATTTGTACGAAAGATATAGAATAATTCTTAATTTTGCACTTTCGAAAAACAAAAATTTAAAGTTAGATCAAGTGGCTTTTCCTAATTTCTCAATTCAAAATAAGTGAAATAATAACAAAGCCTTTGTGTAAAATCGTTCTGTGTGTTTATTTTATTCTCGTGTTTATGATTTCATTTGAAAATAAATCTAGTAAAACCAATTATATACTGTTAAAATACAATGAAACTTTTAAAATTTCTTCGAAAAGTCCATTTAGGAAGCTTTATAAAAATGCGAAAAGTGTAATTTCTCATTGGGCTTGTGAAGATATTTCAGTTTTTTCATCAAATAATTTGTAAAATATTTGAGAGAACTCGAAAAAAAAATTTCAAATATTAATAAGAAAAGAATCGTAAAATTAAATAGTCTTAAATAATATGAATAAATCAAACTGTAATTTTCTGCAAAAAAAAAATTATTTTACAAAAATATCCAATTATTATTGTAGATAATTCTCAATTCTAATAATGCTTTGGCAGAATCTAAAATAAAATATAAATAAAAAAGTGTCAATTTTTTCATTACCCAATTTTTGACTTTATTGTGATGACAAGAGTCCCTAAATAAAGTAAATTGCTAAGACAACAAATTGGCGGAGTGATACCAAGTTCAAATGTATTTCGAAAAATTCTATTAATTTTAAAGTACAAAAAGTTGATCAAATGAAATTAAAAATAATCCTTAAATTAGAAAAAAACCCAAACAATTTCAGAACAAAATCTTGATCTTTCGATACAATTTTCAAGATTGAATTATCAATATTCATACTTCAAAGTTGAAAAAATTTTTATCTTGCTTTCGTCTCGAAATCTATCTTAGTTGTTTAAATATTCAATTATTTTAAAAAAATTAAATAATTAACTCATAGATTATTTTGACAAATTGTTTAAACATATTGAAAAAATATTTATGATACAACTTTCTTAAAAGGAAACCAAAATATTAATTAATCTCAAGTATTTATACAGTCAGTTCCACTTTTAAGACACAAACTTTCAACGAAATTTAAGGCACAATAAAAATCCCAAATTAAGGTACGAAATTCAGATTCTAGTAAAAATAAATTGTAAAAAAAAAAAATTACAAATTTTGAGCCTTAATTTGAGATTTTTTTGTGCCTTAAATTTCATTGAAAGTTTGTGTCTTAAAAATGAAACTGATTGTATACGTGAATAATTATTAAGTTTAAGTCGGTTCAACTTTTTAGACACAAACTTGCCAAGAAATCCAAAGCCCTAAAAAATCTCAAATTAAGGTACAAAAATCAAATTTTAATAAATTAATTTGTGAAATAAAAAATTCCAAAAAATCTGCTTTAATTTGAGATTTTTTTGGGTCTAAAAGTTGGTTGTCAGTTTGTGTTTATAAGTGGAACCTACTGTATTATTGATAATATTTCTATTGGGTATTCAAACTTCCTATAAATTTTGTGAACATTTCTACTAGAGTTTCTAAGTGTCCATATTTCCTGTAATTTAAAAAAATTGAGGAAAGACCTTGATTTTACACAATTCCTTTAAATTCTGGAAAACCTAATTGCCTTGGATAAGTTTTTTTATTTTAATCGCGCACTTGATATTTTTATTACTTATTTACCATTTTAATTATTTTTCTTCTTCTCCTTTTTTTTAATTTTGATAAAATTTTCTTTAATATACCCTTTTAACCAAATAATATTAAGAACATATCATATGAATTAATAACCAACGATCAATAAAATAATTTTAAATTTTGAATAATTTTATTTTGGATAAATAAAATATTTAAGATTTATTAAAGCATAACAGATTCATATTAAACTTATCTGAGTACACAAAAATTCAATATGACACTTAAATTATCCAAGAAACTATCAAAAAGAAAAAAATCACTCTCTGTTTATTCAGAATCAGCATGATTGATAAAATCACAATGATTTCTCCATATTCATTTTCTGAAAAAAGAATATATTAAAAATAAATAAATTAGTAAAAAAAATTTCTTTTTATTATCATTTATACATTTGAAATTTATTTCATTGCTCTGATTCATCAAAATGTTTTTAAGTATGTTAATAATTAATTAATGTAGAATAATTTACTTTTATAGACAAATATTGAACATCACCCCTATCAAAAAAAAAAAAAAAAAAAAAAAAAAAAAAAAATTCACCAATCACGGAAGCAATAACAAATATTAGGGATTATTATCAATAATAGAATGTTCATAACAAATTAACAAATTAAGAAAATATTATCTTCTTACTATAATGCAAATTATAATTAATTTGTATTTTTTGTTGCTTATCAGAAATATTTGTGATAATATTAAAAACTTGTAATAACATACCTATTCGCAAAAATCAAAAAAAGATTTACTAAATTGAGAAAAATTTACAGCCAGTTCCACTTTTAAAGCACAAACTTTCAACGATATATAAAGGCACATCAAAATCTCAAATTAAGGCTCAAAATTTTGAATTATTATTTTTACTAATTATTTTACTAATATCTGAATTTTGTGTCTTAATTTGATATTTTTTTGTGCCTTAACTTTTTCAAAATATGTGCCTTAAAAGTGGAACTGAGTGTATAATTTTAATTAATGCATAAAAATATCTTAAAAGTAAAAAAAAATTAAAAAAAATGTAAAAAATAATGTAATTAGTGATTTATTTTTTTGATTTTTTGTAAAAGAATATAATTGTATGTTAAAATATTGGGATGTAAAGATAATTTCAGGAATGATTGTTAAATTCGCGAATACTATTTTTATTCGTAATAAAATCAGAAAATTTAGGTATTTGGTCAAACTACAGATAACCCCATTTTTCCATTAAAAATATTTGTCAGATATTTCATTTTCAACCTTTCCATTATTGATATTCAAATTATTATAATTTTCGGAAATAAAGATCTCAAAAAATAACTAAATATAATTCTAATTAAACTTTAAAATTATTCTCTTTAGAATAGTTTAATTGAGGACTATATTTCCACCCTCGAGAGGGTTTGGTAATTGTTTTATTTTAAATTCACTTTCCCAAAAAGAATTTTCCTTCTAAAAAAAAATTGTCAAAAAAATTACTATTCTCAAAGTTCAAAACACTTCAAAAAAAAAAATTGTCAAACAGATTTTTGTTTTAAAATTTTAAAAAATATAACATTAAGGGATTTCCAAGAACAACCTGAAAATTTCAAGTTTTTCAAATACTTAACAGTAACTAAAAACAATATTTAGAACAGATTGTGGAATTTTATTGTGTTTATTGATTTGTATGAGAAATTATTAAATATAAATTCAAATTTTTGTAGGGATATTTTAAGATAAAAAAAGGTAAAAATTATTAGTAATTTTCATTATTTCAGCATTTTTTTTATACTACTGATAAATTCAAATTTATGTAATAAAATTTTTTTTGTTCAATTTCACATTTTTGTAATCTTGGAGCACGACTTTTAAAACACAACAACAAAAAGAATCTTTTGAAGGATCAACTAATTTTATTTAGTCTCTTAAAATTAAAACCTTTGAGTACTTACTTCAAATTGTTATAAAAAAATTTCAAAAAGGAAAATGAAAAAAAAATTTTGAGATATTTCTTTGAATTTATCAGTATTATTTTCCAATTAAAAAATGAAAATTTTTCGTTCATATTCCAAAAAATTTTTCTGTTTGTAAGCTGAAGAAAATACCAAGAGACTTATAACATCTGTAGAAATGATATTTATAGACAATAAATTAAACTTCCTTTGTTAACTCTAAGAAAAAATTTTTGCTCTACTAAATTGATTGTAAAAGTTAATAATTAATCTTCATTTTAGAAATTGAAATAAAAATTTTCTTTTATTAATTGGAAAATAATAGTAAAAGAAATTCAAAGTGTGTATAAATAAAGAGATGACAAAACGATTTTAAGTGTGTTTTTTAACACAATTCCACGATTTTCATCTTTACGAGAAGTCTGAAACAGTAATCATTTTTTTGTAAAAATACCTTTACTTTGTCTGTTCGTTTTGGAACAATAATGTCAATTTCTTATATCAACCAACAAAAAGCAAAACTAATCGATCTTGCCTTATTTGAATTTTTTTCAGTAGAAACCCTTGTTGAGCTTGCTGCCCTTGCCTGTGTTTCTGCAATTAAAAATGTGTATTCAACAAACACACACCCACGCATTTTGGCAATTGCGGGCCCAGGAAACAACGGGGCTGATACTCTTGTGGCATCTCGGCACTTAAAGCAATCTGGGTATAACGTTGAAATCTTTTATCCCAAAAGAAACAAAAAAGAAATGTTTCAAAATTATGTTCAGCAGAACATCGAATACGAAGTTCCCTTCCTTGAGCAATTACCTCAACAAATTGAAAACAACTTTGATTTAATTATTGATGGCATCTTTGGGTTTTCCTTTCAACCACCGATTAGGAAGCCATTTGACACAATAATAAACAAGATTAAAGACATTTCTGAGAATGTGCCAGTCGTTTCGATCGATATTGGATCTGGACAAGATGTAGAAAAGGGAAATTTGAATAATCTTGGTATTGAGCCAGAGACGCTGATCAGTCTGACTCTTCCCAAGGAAGGCTCAAAGTTTTTTACGGGAAAACACCATTTCTTGGGTGGTAATTTTTTAACAAAATCACTCGCGAAACAGTTTGACGTGAATATACCCCAGTTCCCTCAAGGCGAAATGGTAATAAAATTGAAATAAATCTCTTTTTTCTTTTTCCCTTCAGCCTTTTGAAAATAACAAGAGTCAAGTTGTTCAGCAAATAATTATCATCCTTTATATTTATAAATCTTACTTTTTATTAAGGACGGAGACCACAAACAAATTAAGATTTTACAATACAAACTCTTACTGGAAATGTTAGTTCAGGTTTTTAGGATCGTTTATTCAACGATTAAAATAAATTTATTTTGAGCAAATCATAAATTTTTTGATTTTTATTTTTTTGTTCTAATTTTTGTCCGATTGAAAAACTCACAGGCTAAGTACTTAAAAATACAACCAGAAGATATTATTCGAATTTGATTTTGAATTCCATTGAGTAATTAATATTTTATTATTAATTATTCCAATATTCAATAATTTTATCATTATTCAAGAATACTCTTAAGGTTTACAATCCCTGAAATTTGAAAAAAAAATATCTTGTGTAGGGTGTGGGGAATTGTTAATTTGGTTCTTCTCTGATCGATCTTGTTCTTGGTATGTATTTTTCAGAGTGGTTCAAAATATCAATTTTTGACAATTTATTTTTATGTTTTGCAAAATATACATTGAAGAGTATAAGAATAATAGATTGGTAGGTGTAATGGAATAAATTTAGATTTTTTGGTTATAGAAGTAAATTTTGATTTACTTTTTAGTCAATTAAAAAAATAATAAAACAATTTTTAAAAGCTTTAAATAAAACCATACTTAATTAAAAAGTTGAGTCAACAACCTAAATCACATTTTTTTATAATTTTTCTACTGATATATATGTTTTGAATTCTTCAATTCAGATTTCGGAAAAAAAAAAAAAATTGTCAAAAGTTGTCATTTTGAACCACTCGAAAAATCAAGACCAACCACAAGATCGATCAGATAAGAATCAAATTAACAAGTGGCCACACCCTACGCAAGATATTTTTTTTTTTTTTCAGATTTCAGGGATTGTAAACCGTCATTACAAGGTCTTCACATATTTGTGAAACTTTCCACAAGACAAAAAATAACCATTTGGTTACAAAAGTTCAACACGATTTTTAATTGGTTACCTGACTCGAAAAGAAAAGTAAGATTAATTAAAATTAGAAACATTTTAACTTCAAAGCAGTATTCATTGTGTTCTTTTCAATCAAAATCAACAAATACAATATCGAGATCCTTTATTGAAATCGAATGAGTTTTTTTTAGTTATCCCAAAAATGGTTAATTTTTTTCAACAAATTCTACTTAATAGATCAATCAAAGAAAAACCCTTCCAAAATGAGACGTATATAAATACTATTAATATATTGAATAATCTTTTACATCTTTGATCTTTGATTTTTTCTTTTATTGTTGTGATTTTCCCTTTCCAGTGAGGTTTCCATTTCAAAATTGTGTTGATTCCCCTATCCTCTTAAGGTGTATATTTTTTTATTTACATTTTCAAAATAATTTGTGAAATAAAAATTAAAAAATAATTCAAATTATAAAAATTTCATTAAAAAAAAATATTTCTTAAAATATTAACTATAATAATTTTTTTTTTTTATATTTTCTTTGTTTATTTTTACAATAGATAATGTTTAAAAATTTATTTTCTTTGGATACACTTTGAATATATGTAAAGAAAAATATTTGTTGAATTTCTTATCAATAAAAAAAAATGGAATCTTCTTTAAAAAAATAAATAATAAATTAAATTTATAATAATAATTTATAGATCGTCAAATTAATGAAAAAATAGGATATTTTTATTTTTTTTTCATTTTTCCCTGGCTGGATATTCGTTATATTGAGAAAAAGAGTTTCAAAGGAAAATGCTCAAGTGGTAACTTGTTAATTATATGAGACTGAAACACAAATTATTCAAAACTTGAAAAAAAAAAAAAAATCAAAAACAAAGCCAAATAATGTTAAAGGTTTAAAATAAATCAGAATACCAAGAAAAAAAAAACAAATTACAACATTTAAAATACTCAAAAGCTCCTTAATCTGGTTAATCAAAATTACGAAATTTATTGTTCTTGTCGAGAATTTTTCATCAAAGCTCTTTTGGTTAGAAAACTTAAGGTAATAAAGAAAAAATGAAAATAAAAAAATAGAAAATAAAAAATTCCTAAAATAGTAAGAAAATATACAAATTCAGGTACATAGCGCCCCACTCTTCGGAGTCGTGGAATACCAATTTATTAATCACAGTTTGTGGAATCTTATTATTAATAATCTTTCTATCAGGTTTTTACTCCTCCTGCTTCAGTTGGAGTGTCTATGTTTTCCAGGATTCGAAATAATTTAGTAAAATCAAGGATTTTACTAAATTCTTTCAAACCCTGGAAAACCTAACCACAGTGGATAATTTTTAATTTGGTCATGTAAATGATATAATATTTTTTTACTTTAATGTTTTAATTATTTTTCTTCTTCTCTTTTTTTTATTTAGTAAATTTTCTTTGATTACTCCTTTCTCACAATAAATAAATAAACAAATTACAACATTTAAACTATGATCTCTAAATAACAATTCATGATCAATTATAAAATTTAATTATTTTAGTCAAAATTATTTTGGTGATTTTTGGCAGTCATTAATTTAAGATAAAGGTGTTTTTATTTTAGATTTTATACTAATTGCTTCTTATAAACCCTTTTTAAATTTCAATTTTTTTTTTTTTTTTTTTTTTTTTTTAAACATAAAAAAATTGGGTGTGTATTTCTTATGAATAATCGTGGAACCTATTGATTTTAGGCTTTAAATAACTTTGAAGTAAAATGAAATTTCTAGTGTAATTTATACTATATATATATATATATATATATATATATTTAAATAAAAAGAGTGATATATTTTATAGTAATTTATACAACCCGGTTAAAAATTTAAGGTCTTTTCAAAACTATTCATTAGTTTTTTTTTTATTTTTAAAGTTTTCTATTTGAGAATTAAACCTTTTTAAAGGTTTTTTCGTTTTAAAAAGTGAGGAAATAACCTTAAAAATATGATACAATTACTAGAGTTTGAAGAAAAACACTTATTTTACAAAAAAGTATATACTTTATTAAAATAGAATACTTACGATTATTTTTAATTCAAGCAAACCCCCACACCCACCCAAAAAAAAAATAAAATAAAACAAAAAGCTCTCACTGTTTTAAAATGGATACAAAACATAACTTTTTATTTTAAATTGAATTTATGAATATTAATATATTTGAAAATTGTAAAAATCCCCTTCACTTATTTGACAATAATACAGATATAAAGTAAACTACCATTTTCAAATTAAATTAAAAAATCTTAATTTTTCAAAAAAATAACTTTTTAATAATTAAATTATAACATTGAAAAAAAAATACCGTACATGAAAATAATCATTGATAAGATTTTTAATCTTTAGTAATAGGAAAAACGTTGAATAATGTTTTTATTTAAAATTACATCCATTTTTATCTAAGCGATTTTTTCAGGAGCTCAGTAATAAATCTACTTCTCGTTAATTAAAGTGAAGTGTCTATAAAATACTCATTTAATTATTTGGGAACCAACCAAAGTAGATCTACTTATTTTTAAATAACAATAGAATTTTAGTGAGTTTTGTTATGATATTCGTAAAATGATATTTTGATTCGTGTTTTTTGATTGGTTAAATAGTGTTTTGAACAAGTATAATTTAATTAATTATCATTTTAATAAACAGTAGGTGAATTTAAATTTTCAAAGTTTGATTCTTAAATAAAAGAAATAGTTGTTCATTAATCATACAACATTTTTACTAATATTAACAGATAAAAAGACTTTGTCAGAGATTTTTTTCAATACTATATAGGAAAATTACTTAATTTTTTTAAAAAATGGCTTAAAAAATTTCAAAAATTTGGCCAGGGTCAACCATAAGAAAAGAAAAAAAATAAATTTTTTTAACAAAATTACACTTAAAGAAATTTTATTATTACAAATTTTGAGAGAGGGAATGAAAAAAAAGTTCATTACCCAATTTCAAAAAATTATTATACATTAAAAAATATTACAAAAATAAAATACATTTTTTCTAATAAACACTTAAAAAATACTAATGGGATGTGCAAAAAACAGAAAATCCCAATTCTATAAAAGGAAAAATAAACAATAATACAATCTAAGATTTTTTTTTTTTTTTTTTTTTTTTATTATTATTATAATTTGTATTGTTTTTTTACTGATCAAATAAAAAGCCAAATAAAATAACCGTCTTTGTATTTTTTTTTTTAAATTCCTCCTGATCAAGTCCAATTATCAACATAAATAATAATATCGTTCGTAAATTGAATAATTGTAGCCAATATAATCAACTAATAAGAATAAAGATCAAACCCATATCACTATCTATTGTTGGTCTATTTTTCTGTATGATATATAGATACAGACAAAATTGATATATGATATAATGAATATCTGGTTGATTTATAGGTTTGTGTATGAGATAATAGATAAATAAATACATATGCTGATAATCTGGGCTAAATAATCGATTCCCCAGAAGGAATAATAAAATAATTTTCATAAAATCTACAAAAAATAAATATTTGCTCAAAAACATTTATTTTTTGATAGCCAATCTAAACCAATATCTACTTGGATTTTTTTTTCTTTACTTGCTAAAGTTCTTTTTTTTGTGAGGTTACACGAAACATTGGGCTGACAGAAAGTTGAAAGATTTTTATTTTGAAAAATATTCTTAAAAGGTTCTTGTTGGCAAATATTTTCAACTTGAAGATGCGATTTTGAAACAAAATCTTGAGAAATGATTGTCCAATAATTGCCATTATTCAAATTATAGCGAGTAATCAATTTTTTAACTATTGAAAGCTTTTGCCCTCTGTTATTACAATATAAATTTAGAGGGTTATTTTCAAAGTCAATATCTATATGCTGTGAATAACGATATATTAATCCCTTTGGATCGATGAGATCATTTGCCAATAAAAGACAAGATAATACAAATTTTGATTTCCCAAGATAAAATAAATGCTGGTTATAGAATTCTTTTTTCTCATCTTCGTTAATGAAATTTGATAGCCTGTCCACAAATCTTTTCTCAAACCAATACATTAAGACATCATAAGAAAATATTTGATAAAATATATTTTCTAATTGTAATTTTAATGATTCCTTATGAATTTCATATTCAGATTTGCGATTTTGTAATGTATTTTTGAATTCTTGGGGTTCTTGAGATTCTTTATATTCTTGGGTTTCTTTATATTCTTGGGATTCTTTACATTCTTTGTATTCTTGTGAATCGTTGTATTCTTGTGAATCTTTGTATTCTTTGAATTCGTCAGATTCTTTAGATTCTTGAGACTGCTTGTGGTTTTTAGATTTGTTTAGTTTAACAATTTCTTTTAATAAATTGTGGAATGTAATTGAAATTTGTGGTGGCGTTTTTGAGATTGACAATAAGGAAAGTACGCCTATTAGAATTTCTAAAACGAATTCTGTAAATGTTCTTCTTGAATTTGATAATAAATACTTTAGTTGATTTTTGATTTTTTCAACTTCTTCTTGGTTTGCTTTAAATACTTGCCCAATTTGGTCTGCAAATTTGTCTGTATATGGGGATATGATCTTTTGTGATGCCCCCCCTGTCATAACCCACAATTGACCAGTTAATAATTTAAACACTTCCTTTCCTGATTCAATTAAAAAGGAATTTGATCTTTTTAAACCTTGCATTTTTGAATTGTTTGCTTTGAATCTTCTTTTTCTGATTACAGCTGTTTTTTCGTTTCCGTTTTCGTTTCCCTTTCCGTTTGCATAAATATTAAAAAATTTTGACTGTTTTGCTATTTGTTTTTGTTTTTTTCTTCCTTGTTCTTGTTGGTTTTGTGCTTGTTGTTGTTTCTTTGTTTTTTTATTTTTTTTTTTTATTTTAGCTACTTTGAGAAAGAGCTTTGAATTTATTTTTGTTTTTCCACATACTTTAAATTTTGGTCTTTGTAGTTGCCTGTTTTTTTTATTTTTGCTTTTCTTGGGCTTTGCTTTTGTTTTCTTAATGACAACATGAAATGGCTTTTTCTTATGCGTTTTGTTTTTAGAACCTTTTTTATCAAGTGGTAATACTTGCTTTTGGATCGTCTTTTTAGGTGCTCTCAGATTTGAATTGTTTTTTTGTTGATTAATGATAATCTGATCAGATCCTTGCATATGATTATCTGTTATTTGGTTCATTGTTAAATTTTGGGTTTGAATTGATTCACATTCTTCCATATTTGTTTCGATCATAGAATTTTGCTCAGTTGTTTTGAATTCAATGGATGTTGGTAAAATTTCCTCATAATAACTATAGTTTCGGTTGTTATTATGGCCGTTTTTGCTATTCACGCTAATTTGAGATGCCTCAAGGCTAAAATTATTTTCAAACTGATCATCAAGAACATCAGTGTAGGGGAAATATAAGACCTGATCAGAGAGTAAAGAATTGTTTTCTTCAGAACTGTGAAATGAGCCAAGGGTATTATCAAAGATTCGATTTTCCTCGAATACGTTTTGATCCAAAAAATCTAAGCTTTCGTTTGTTTCATAAGATGAGTCAATCAGCGAATTGCTTTGATTTAAAAAATGCATTATGGGTTTCTAGAAATAAAGAAAATGGGAAAAATGAGAAAGAAAAGTAAAGAGTGTCTATTGTAAAAAGCGGAAAAAGAAGTTAAAAAGCCGAAAATAAAAAAAAGAAATATTAAAAAAAAAAAAGTAAACAAAAAAATAAATTAAAAAAAAATGATTTTTTCGATTATGATTTAGGGTTACAAACTTGAACTAAATTATTTTTTAGTAGGTTTCTGGTCTTTTTCGTTGTTTTTTTGGGAATTTTTTTTTTTTTATTTTAAAATCCTTTTTGAAGTTGCAAAAAGGTAAAAGTGTTTAAATTCAAAGAAACGTTGGATTCAACGACAGTGTTTCACCTTTTGAAACATTTATAATCACATCTATTATGATTACTAAAAATTTTTGATCATTTTTCTTGTTTCAAGGATTTCACTAAAATCTGTTTTTGCATTAAAATTTAAGGTACCTGTACTGATGTTAGTTAAGACTGGAACCAAATAGTAGAGTGAAAATAGATTGACAGATTGACAAGAGTTTGTTTAAAAGCATCTGATATTTTGAGATATTGATTGCTAGATCTTGAACATTATTGATTTTTTGAAGACAAATACTTTTGATCCCTTGTTAAAAAAAAAGAATTTGAATTTATAGTCCAATAAAAAACGATTCTTGATGTTAAAAAAATCAACTACTAATCAGTTTATTATGACCTAGTACAAAAATTTATAACAAGAATTTAAACTTTTCTCAAATTATTAAAAAAAAAATAAATGAAATCCATTTTTATCAAGCAATTCCTCTGAGGACCAGTCACTTACCATGGATTCGGTCCATACTCAAAGTCCTTTCTGACACCAAATAATACTATTATGATATTCGCTTCTATTAATTGTCAAAATTTGAATAATAAAAAAAAAAAAATTCTTAGGATATCAATGACAATAAAAGCAAATTAAAAAAAAAGATTCTTCAAATATTAATTTAAAAAAATTACATAATAAAAAAAAAGTATAATCTATCTCCTTGCCAAAAAATATAAATAACTAAAAAATTAAAAGCAATCTTAATTGTAAAAAAATTTAAAAGTATAAAAAAAAAAATAATTGTTACTTATTTTATATTCCCAAATGTTTAAATTTCTTCAATTTAAAACATTATTTTCAATTTTCAGTACAGAATCAATTTATTTCGATATAATATAATTTGTGGTTATTTTAAAAACCTCAAAATTTGACAGAGTTAGGTTTTTGTAACATTTTAGAGATAAAAATAACTCATTTGAGAAATTAAAAAAAAATGAAACTAAAAATCTTGATATTCAAAATTATTGTAGAGAGTAAATTTCTAACTTTTACAATTTTTTAAAATTATCCATACAAACAATTTATATTGGTTTTTTGATGTCAACCTTTGTTTTTTTTTCTTAACACTTTTTTGGATTTTAATTGTTGATTTTTATTTAAGAGAACTATAATACATCATATTTTGATTTCTAATTCGTATTATGAAAAGATAAGAATTATGTATTTTTTTGATACCATTTTCAGAAAATTATTTTTTACTTTAATGACACATCCCTTCGGAATATATTCAATTTAATTTGACCTTAATATTACAATAAAGACTAACAGCATATTTATTTTACTTAAAAGAATGAAAAGTAGAGGGATCTTGTTAAAATCAATGTTTTTTTTTTTTTTTTTTTTTTTTTTCAAGATATTTTAATTGGGTTAAAACTATTTATGTGGCATTTGATATGCAGTTTTTAAACAGATATACTAGAACCAAATAAGTATAAAAACAAAATTTTTATATTTCAGGAATAATCTTTGAAAAAACTCACAAATTTTTTTTAATATTCTTGTTTATGTAGAAAAAAAAACAAACTATTGTAATTTTTGTCCAATAATTTTTTGTACTTATCAATTCTTTTTTTGACCTATATTTTCTTATTTTATGTATTATATACTATTTTTAAGTATAACTTAAAAACTATATACAGTCAATTCCACTTTTAAGGCACAAACTTTCAACGAAATTTAAGGCACAATAAAAATCTCAAATTAAAGCACAAAATTCAGATTCTAGTAAAATAAATTGTAAAAAAAAATTCCAAATTTTGTGCCTTAATTTGAGATTTTTTTGTGCCTTAAATTTCGTTGATAGTTTGTGCCTTAAAAGTGGAACTGACTGTAACGGAAATAAAATTCCAAATTTCTCTTCAAAAGGTTTGGAAATCTTAAAAGTACAAACCAAACACCTAATTAACTTAATTGTAAAATATTATAGAAATAAAGTATAGGGTGTTTAAATATACTATCATTTGATCTTGGCCCAAAAAATACCTAGAGATAAGCAATATCAATTTTATCATATTATAAAATGATAATGGTTAATATTTGTATTAAAACAGATTATAAAATATAATAAAAAAAAATAATATAAAATTCCAAATATAAATATTATTACCAAATACAAATTTGTTAAATAAAATTCATTTCAGTTAAAAGGCCAATAAAAATTTAGTATTAAATATAGATTATTATTTATTATTGGTCTGCCCAGAATAAATAAGAATTAAGAATAATAATACATACCAAAGGATATTTGATACCCCCCAAAAAAAAAAAAAAAAAAAAAAAATCAATAGATCTTAAATATAGAAAAACTCAAAATTATTAAGAAACTATTGAGAAATAAATCAATTTTCATTTTGATCTCCAATTGAAGATTAAATAAAATCAAAATAGAAATCAATATCTTTTCTCTACATTCATTTTTAATGTTTCAGTAACATTAAAAGAACACCTTTTCACCAATTAACTATGTCGATATTATAATAAAAAAAATTTCCAATGAATTATTTCAAAAAAAAAAACAAAAATGCAAAATGATAAAAAATATGCAAAAATGATTTCAATTTTGAAATTTCCAAAATAAAGTTTTTTTCTAATATCTATTCAAACTCTTTAGACACATGTAATTTACTCCATATAAATGGACACCATTGATAGGAAAATGTGTTATTATAATGTAAAAATAAATCAATTTAGACAGAATATAACATTATAGTTTAAAAATAAATTTATTCAATTTAATATAAATTGATAAAGAATAATAAAAAGATAAAAAAATTTCCACCAAATGACAATTAATACACTGCATTAGCAAAGAATTTTTTTACATTAAAAATTATTTTTATCAAAGTAGAAACATATTGAAATGTGGATTAACAAAAATAATTTATCAAAAAATTATTCTTTCATAGTTGTTTTCAAACAAAAAATGTCCACTTTTAACTATTGATTGTTTGTTTTACTTAACAAAATTATTCCAAGTATAATACTAACCATTTATTAACTTTTTACTTTTCTTCAATTTTTTCTTTAATAAAAAACATATGAGTAATTAATACTAGTTAAATTATGTAGATGATTTTATATTAATTACAAAATGAAACCTATTTCAATTAGACGAAAAATTAATTTCAATTTATGAAATTGTATTTCAATTTTGATTGCAAATAATAAATTGAAAACAGAAATTTCATAATATTTATCAAAATATTTAACATTTAGATATTTGTTTTAGAAAAAAAATTAACATTAATACGATTATCTAAAATAGTTAAAAGCATCCCTTTTCACAATTAGAAAAAAAAAATTAAATTATAATTCCCTAAAAAAGATATTAAATCACAGATTCTTCAATTTTTTTATATTAATTCAATAAATATATCGATTATAAAAATATAATAATGAAATAAATATTTAAAATTATTTTAATTCTTGGATTAATTCATATATAATTAGAATTGGAAAAATTAACTGAAACCCATCATTTTTTATTTCTAAAGCATATTTTAAATTCGAACATATTATAATTATATTATTTGTTAAAAAAAATTCAAATTCAAAAAAAAAAATAAAGTAAAAAAAAATTATTTTTTCTATTATGATTTAGGGTTACAAACTTGAACTAAATTGTTTTTTTAAAGAGTTTATTAGCTTTTTTGTCGTTTTTTTTTGTTAATTTATTTTTTTTTTATTTTCTGAAATTCAATCAAAGAATCAACAATAAAATAAATTTCAACTTATAAATTCTAAAGATTCTATAAAACGGAATACCGAAGCACATATATAATGTTTTGTTGAATTCTAGAATTGAAAATTGTATTTTCATGAACGTATAATATAAAATAATGGAGTAAAATCAAAAAGTTTATCAAATTCTGTTGAAATATGGATAAGATAATGGTTGTTTTTTTTTTTAATTCTTGTTTTTATTAACAAAATAAATTTATTTACAAAATAAAAAAAAGAATTCAAAAAAAAATCTCTTATATAATTTCCTTAATTTAAAATAATTGGTTAAAATATAAGATTTTATTCTACTATTTTGGATTACGTAAAAGCTAAAAACCAACCGGTACCTAATGACACTTAATGTTACTCTATATCAATTGAAGAAACACCACTAGATTTTTTAATTTAATAAAAAAACAGAAATATTTATTTATCAATCAAGGATATTTAACTTATATCTCAAGTTCAACAAATTTAAAATTAATGTTATTTAATAACTGTTTAAATAGATATTAATATGTAAACAATAAAAAAATAATTATTTTTTTTCATTTATATTTAAACTGAAAATAAATAAATATTAGAAAATATTGTTCATTTTTTTTTATTGTTCTGTCCTTAATATGAAAAGATAATTTAATATTTTAAATTGAATTTAAAGAATTAAATTTTAATGAAAAAATTTTAAAAAAAGACATTTTAAAGATTATTTACCATGAATTAATAATTTGGAAATCTATTATTTTATACTTAAATTTTTAGAAGAAAATTTTAGTAAATGTTAGCACATTGTAATTAATTATTTCCCAATAAAAATAGTTTGTACTTTTTTAATTATTATTATTATTATTATTATTATTATTATTATTATTATTATTATTATTATTTTATTGTTCTTTTTTTATATCTTACGTTGATCCTTGGTGATAATTTTAATAATCCACCCCCCCCCCCTTTTTTTTTTTTTTTTTTTGAAAAGGATTTTTTAATTGAAAAATAAATAAAAAATTATAAAAAAATTATTAAATATAAATATAGTTAATATATTGTTAGTTTTTTTTTATTTTTATAAAAATAAATTTTTATCAAAAAACTCTGCTAATAGAAAAATCACGTTTCCATCTATTTTTATTCATAAAATCTAAAAAAAAAAAAAATAAATAAATATTAGGTATTTTGTAATAGGTGCTACATTTTTTTTTATTTTATAAAAAATCATCTTTGTTAGAGGAGCTGTTTGTTAATTGAAAATACCAAATTAAGTTTAAATATAAATTCAAATTGAATCAATGACCATGCTCTTTATTTCAAAATATATCCTGTTTAATATTTCCAAAAAATATAATAAAGAAAACTTTTTTCGGAAAAAAACAATACAGGACTAATTTCAATAAAAAACTGGAAATATGGGAAAGGTTACAAATACCTTTTTAAATAACCAAATCTTTATTTGTTTTAAATTCTATTTGCAATTATTTTGAGTTTACAATCTCTTATGAAAACGATTTTTACAATCAAAAAGAAAATAATAAAGACATTTTTTCACCCATTGAAAATATCAGACAAAATCAAGATCAGAAATTTTAATATATTATATTTCTGATATAACATATTAACACACATGCTAAATTATTATCAAGAATACATAAATTGTTGTTCATGATTTTATAAATTTAATAATTTTTATCATAATTAAGTTTAATCAAGATGGTACAAATAAATTTGCACCACTTGATTGAAAATAGCTTATAAAACGACAAGATGATATTAAGATGGATTTTTTTACTTTTTTTTTGTTAATTGTATTACGATCCAACAAACCCACTCCCCACCTCCTATTTACAATCATCAAATGTAAACCCAGATTTAGAGTTTTTACATTAACTTTAAATGTGAACAAGATTATAATTTAATAAATAGCTCTAATTTAAAAAAAATGAAAAGAAAAAAATAAATTTCAAACAAAGACAAGAAAAGAAAGAAAAAAAAGAAAGAAAAAAAAAAAACGATTGAAAAATAAGATCAAAAATAGTATAAACTTAAGTAAAAGTTTTTGAACAATAGTTTTGAATTGGATATTTCCTTTTATATCCATTATGTCAAAATTTTAAAAAGTATGATCATCAAAAGTACTGATTTACATTGTGCCATACAGAAAGAAGTTGATCCACTCAAAATATTTTGTTACTTAATTACAGAGGATTAATACCAATAGACAGCAATTAGATAAGAAAAATACAAATTACCACTAATGTTTCTCTTCTTCTTATGAGTTGCCCACTAAAATTAGAACTACACTATTAATTTTCTTTCTTTCTCTCTACTTAGCAAAAATAACTAAAAAAAATTACTTTTCTAGAAAAAAAATAAAATCAAAAAAATTAAAAGTAAAAAAATTTCAAAAATTGAGATATTAATTTTAACATACTTAAGGTTTAATTCCACTTTGACAATGTAAAATTCAATTCAAAAAAAATTAATCAAACAATAGAAACACTTTTCTAAAATCAATTTATTTTTAAAATCCTCGAATCACTAAATTCCCCTTTTTTTTTAAAAAAGGTTTTCAAAATAATCTTTAAAACAATCTACAAACCACAATAAAACTATTTTTAGGCATTTGGAAAAAAAATTTTTTTTAATCACAATGTATTAAAAGTGATTAATTAAAAGACCAAGAAAAAAATGAAAAAAAAAAAAAATCTTGAACTGTTAGCCAAAACAATTAAAAAATTGTAATTTTTTTTAAGGTGACAAAAGATAGATTATCAATTTTTAGATTTATTAATTCTTGGTTTTTCTCTTTTTCTTTATTTCCTTCTGTCTCTTTTTCCTTTCCTTTCTCTTTTTTCTTTCCTTTCTCTTTTCCCTTTCCCTTCTCTTTTTCTTTCTCTTCTCAATTTCCTTTTTTTTCTTCTTGTTTTTTTTTTTGTTTAAAGTTTTTCTCTTTTTTAGCTTATCATTTATATCTCCCCGCTCTTCATTTAATAAGAGACGATTTCTTTTTCGTGGAGAAATTTTCTGTTTTGGAAGATTTGGATTATGGATTGCAAGTACAATTGGGGAATGGTCAGAGCCTTTAATATCTAAACATATTGTATTATTAATAATGTTATTTTTCAATGAATTAGAAACAACAAAATAATCAGCGCGGAAGCCGTTGATTTGATCTTTTTTTTTATACCACATTGGCCAAAAGGTGAACGATCCTTTTTGGTTTGGATACAAATAGCGGTATGTATCCACAAATCCCAAATTTAATGTTTTTGTAAAAGAACCCCTTTCTTGGTCTGTATACCCTGGCTTATTGCGGAACCTCTTTGGCTCGTAAACATCATATTCCAAATGAGACACGTTCATGTCCCCGCACCAGATAATTGGCTTAATCTTTTGTAATTTTTTCAAATACTTTCTCATTGATTTGTCCCAATTCGTTAACCGGTGGTCGATCCTTGCAAGCTTTTGTCCCGAGTTTGGGGTGTACGTGTTGATCAGAAAAAAATTTTGATATTCTAGTGTAATGACCCTTCCCTCAAGATCAGAATATTTTGTGTTTACTTTTTTCATTTGGTTTTTTTTTTCAAGATCAAAATCGTCATCAGAGCTTGAATCAGAACCTGCAAACGATTTTGAACAAGAGCCAGCTTTGGAGGTTAAACTACTTGTTTTATTGTTACAAGAAACACCCGAATCAGTTTTTGAAGAATTTTCCCGATCCTTTTTGGGTGTGCGAGTTCCATTAAGCCGGCTTTTTGTTCCGGGCGATCCTTTAATTTTCTTCGCTTTTAAGAATGATCCAAAGGAATCTAATCCATAATAAACCTTAATCGGATCATATTTTGTAAAAATGGCAGTTCCAGAATATCCCTTTCTTGCAATAGAATGGTTCCAATAAGAGGAAAAGCCCGCAATATTTAATTCGTGCTTTTGTGTTTTTGTTTCTTGGACACACATTATATCCAAGTTATATTCCTTGATAAATTTTTGAAAAATTTTTGGTTTCCTCCTTAAAAGACCTCGGATACCATTTACATTAAAAGAACCCAGATTTAAGACCTGAGGTATTGCTTCTTTTTCATTTTCATTTTCTTTTTCATTTTCATTTTCTTTTTCTTTTTCATTTTCTTTTTCTTTTTCTTTTTTGACACATTTTTCTTCAAAATCTGTTATTTGGTAAAGAATCTCTTCAGTGTTTAACTTGAAATCATTTTGGTTGTTCTTTTTGTTCTTACTTTTTTGATTATTCCTCTTTTTCTTGCTTGTCACTTTTTGTTTTTTTACAGTTTTCTTTGTTTTTTTTTTGTTCATTCTTTAATTGGAATAAGATCTTTTTTGAAAAAAAAAAAATGTATCCAATTAAGATGTTTTTGGTATAAATAGGAATTTGGGTTGTTTTTTTTTTGATGTAGTTGAGTGAAATCTGAATACTTTTCGTTACATAAAAATCTACAACAAGTTTTTTTTTTTTTAATGATTGGAATTTCTCCGAAAAGGTATTTTAAAGAATTTTAAAGTATTGTCTTGAAAGTGTTCATAACAATATTTATATTAAACAGAAAATCATAATCATTTTTTTTTAAAAAGGTTTTTCTCTAAAAACCTTTTGTTTTTGACAATTTGTAGATAATGTTGATTAAACATTCTCTTCAAAAACCCAGTCAATTGTTCGACAAAACGTTTTTATGACGAAGTACAAACAGAGTCTTAAATAGAAATTTGATATTTAAAGTAACATTTTTTAAACCAACAATGAAAAAGGATCCTCAAACAACAATTTGGTTCAATATTAGTAAAGGTTTTGATGAAGTAAGATCAATTTTTGATTTTATCTACCTTCAATAACAAATAAAGTTAAATGAAAAATAGTGAACAAAAGGATTTCACTTAACACCCATTTTTGTATTGAACAGCTTGTTCGGAGCATTCTTAAAATTGAAAAATTAGTTGGATTAAATTTTTAATTTTTACATTTTCTTTTCAGCATTTTTTTTAAAGGGTGATTTAAGGAGGTAGGTTAATGACTGCGTTGGTAATTGAAAATTTCATGTTTGGTATGTTTAAAAGAGGGTTTGGTTGTTGGTAAATCTCACAAATATTTATTTAGTGATATCTAAGTAGGAAAAAATGAATGTTTTTTCAGAAAATGTCAGAATTTTATTCTACTCGTTTCTGTGATTTTTGTGATTTCTTTGGTTTCTGTGGTTTGTGTGATTTCTGTGATTTTTTCAAAATAAAAAGGAAGGATAGGCAAAAAGGGACTTTTTGAGAAAATTTCCATTTAGGTGAAAATCGAAAACCATTTGACCTTGTTGGGAATTAACTACAGTCCATTTTTAATGTGTGAGCTAAGATGAAATGATTGTCAATTTTCTCCTAATAGGTTAAAATCGAGAAAATTGGCAAAAATTTGGAATTATTATTGAAAATTTCTTTGTTATTTCCAAACAAAGTCTAAATTGAATAAAGGTATAGTAAAGTGTTTATAATTGTAATTAAATCCAACTAAAATCCTCATTTCCTAAAAATAAAAGATCATTTTTTCTCAAATGACATGATAATTTTTTTTTTATTAAAAAAAAACTGACTAATTTATTTGCAAAATTTAATTTTCTCAAAGATCCTCAACTGCAAATTTCCACAAAACCTTTCTCACTATACAGCAACCCGTTTTGTCTCTAACATAACAAATTTGGTTTTAAGAGAAACAATCCATGCAGAAAAAATCTGATCAAAAAAGCACTAAATAATGTGAAGTGTGTTTGGCATTTCAGTATGATATATTCTATCAAAATATAAAACAGAGTAAATAATATCCACCAAAGATCCCAATGGGAACCACAATTCACTAAAAAACAGAAAGAACAAAAACCAAAAAAAAAAAAACAAAGAGAAAGTCACAATTTCTTTGTATGAATTGTTCTGATTTGTGGCTTACAATTGAAAATTCAAGCAGCACAATGATCAAAACTCAAAGGCACAAGATCATCAAAAGTTAGAGTTGACTATCAAGAATGTTTCAAATGATCTTCTATTACTAAGCTCAAAAATCATGATTATTTTTCTTTTTCATTGTTACGTTTTTTAATAAGGGTGTTCGAGTTTACTTATCTAAAATTTTTTTTATTTATTTTCCATTTAAAAAAATGACAAAAAATGAAATTTTGATCAAAATTAGTGAATAGTAACATTAATTAACCTTCACACTTTTAATGGATTTGTATAAAAATCCTTTGAGACATTTTTGTGAATTCTCAACGTAGTACTTAAGTGTGACTTTTATTTCCAATTAATTACACTCTATAGGATCACCAAATTTTTAGTTTTTTTTTATGAATGATTATTATTGATTTTCCAGGATAACACTGAACTTTCAAAAACAAAAAATATAGTTTTTATGAGAGTTTTCTATTTCTCCCCACTCACATTTTCAAATATGTTTACATTATTTTTACAAGTTTAAGTTTATTAACATGAAGTTCTTTATAAAATTTGGAATATGCAATTGGAGTTTTGTTAAATTACAATTTTTTTCATGTTTTTGATTTTTTTTATCTTTTTCTATTTTGTATATCAATAAAAAAGGAATATAATTCTCAAAAGTAATTATTCTTTTTTTTTTTTTTTTTTTGATTTTTTTCACTGAAATTTCAATTGTGAAAATTAGAAAAGTTCAATAAGTCATTTTTTTTTAGTAAATAATTTTTTGAAGTATTTGAACTTAAGATGACTGATTTAATTTTCAAAAACAGACAACTTACTCAAATCTTGGGATATTTTATGACTTATTTACTTCCTTTGATAATATCCAATTCTAGACATTGGCTAAAGTGTATAGTTCATAACGAGGTGTTTAAATCTTCGTTAATCAATTAGTTCAATAATAAGAGCTAATTGTTAAATATTGAATAATTTGAGATTTTTTAAAATTGATTCTTATTATTGAACTAGTACTAAAAACCAACTCAATGGCTTTTTTAAATTTTAACTTTATAACTTGGATTAGAATTGTAATAAAATCCTTACCAATTTACAGAATCAGTCAGATTACGAATAAAATTATTCAATAATTCCTCTAAATCTATAAAATTTTAAAATTTAAAAAA
This sequence comes from Anaeramoeba flamelloides, assembly GCA_027625915.1. Taxonomy (NCBI): domain Eukaryota; family Anaeramoebidae; genus Anaeramoeba; species Anaeramoeba flamelloides. The sequence continues at coordinate 4,329,165 of JANTQA010000008.1, forward strand.
TCTATCAAAAGTTTTAAAAATATTTTTTCAAAAAAAAAAAATTGAATTTGTTTTTTTATATTTTACAAATTAATTTTGTCTTTAAAATTATGATTATTCATAAATAGCCAATATAAAAATAATTGAATATTCCTACTTATCTAATCAGTGCATAATATTTGAAAATCGTTTTCTAGTCAAGGGGGATCAGTTACCATAAGAAAATTACATACTTTTAAAGGTTTTGAAATGAAGTTAGAAGAAAAATTTTATTTTTTGAAATTGCAAAATTGAAAGTATTTTTTCACATTTTTTTTTTTTTTTTTTTTTTCACAATTCATTTGTAAAAATTTTTGTTTTGTGAGGTCAATAGTCACTCATTAAAATAGGATTTATTTTAATGTTATTAAAAGTATACAAATTATTGTAGAAACCCTATTGATGTTGATTGTAATTTTCTTTTATCTTCTATAGTAGATTAATAATATACACTTTTGTTTGTGTCAATAGATGAAATAAGAATTTGAGTTTTTCAATTTTTAAGAAAATATATTGATTTTTTTTATTTTATTTGGTATGGATATTAGTAATACTCTGGTGTTTATTATTCTACAAAGGAGTAAATATGAATGTTGTAAAAAAGAGAGTTTTTACAATTTTTGAGATTAATAAAGAGTTTCATACAATTATACACAAATTAGTTATTAGAAATATAATGTCCGATTATACTAAGAGACTAATAATACATTTAATCAAAAAACCTAATGTAAATACCAATCTTCAAAATCTAAAAAAAAATCATTTTTCATATAAAGTAATATTATTTCCAAAATGATTTTAAATAAAAATCCCTTTGAGCTTACAAATCAAAATAGAGGTTTTATTTATTGCGAAAAAATTGTTGATAATTACTTGGAATTCTCTAATTATCTCTAAAATGTAAATAATCTAAATTTTATAAAATTCCATATTTACACATTGTGTAAATATTTTTTATTTGTTTTACAAAAAAAAATAATAGAAAATTTTTGATATTTGAAAAAATGTTTTCTACTTTGAAAGAAACATAAACACAACCTCAATAATTGTGACTCATCTGAAATAATAAATTGAAATATATATCTAATAAAATCTAGTATTCAAGAACAACTTATAATTAAATCTTCGTTATAATTTACCTTTAAATCAATATCAATTTATTTTAAAAAAAATTATATTTACAACATTAAAGAAAATAAAACCAAAAAAAAAAATTAAAAAGAGAATTTTTGAGACGAGCAGAACGATTTTTTTATTACTGAACTTTAACTGAAAAAAAAAGTTAACAAGAAGATTTTTTTTAATAATTAAATCCATTTTAAAAGACATTAGAGAATCATACATTTTTTACTAATTATTTGTTTTTTCCAAGATTTATTTTTATACTTGATAATTAGTAAAAAAAAAAAAGTATCGAAAAAAAAAAAAAAAAAAAAAGAAAAATATTGCAAAAAAAAGAATGAAAAAAAAAAAGATTTAAAAAATAAGAAAAGCAAAAGAAAAAAAATATTGATCAAATTAGAAAAATGATCTTGATTGAATAAATTTAAAATATTTTTTTGATAAGAATTTGCTATAAACCCTCAAAAAAATTTTGATTAACAAAATAATATTATTCAAAATTTTGAAAAATTGTTTTTATGCTTAAAAAAATACAGATTTGTAATTATTTTTCTCTAGGACAGCTGTTACAAAAATAACCATAAAATAATATCTATTTAATTATAAAACTATGATAAAACTAACATCAATTCATTTCAAACTATATATTAATATATAATCTCAAATATATGGTGTTAACATTCAACCCAATTTTGTAAATTTAGAACATTCAAAAACAAAAAAAAAAAAAAATGAAAAAATATCTCAATTTAATAATATATATATATATATATATATACTACTAAGATCAAAAAGTTGGAAATTTTAAATCTTAAAAGAAAAAAAATCCAAGTTACAAATATTTGTCCTATCTATTTCAAATAGATCTAAATATACATATTATTATATCTATGAGAAGTGTTTTAAAAGTTGCAGTCTATCCAATGCTATCATAAAATTCTAAATAAAATACAATTGAGTTGTATATTCTTATTTTCCATTTTCAAATTTTTCGGAAATAAGAGTTATTATTCAAAAAAAAATTTCAATAAATGAGCTATTATTCAAATTTTGAAATATCAAAAAAAAAAATTCAAGATCCCATAAAAATTAAAAAGTATCAGTACCAAAAAAACACAAAAAATATCAATATTTACTGATCTCTAAAAAATTACCTTTTTTGAACAATATTTTTAAATACTTCAAGAATCTACAAAATATTTTTTTTGATGTTTATAAAAAATGAATAATAGTTCAATTATAAAAATTTTTTTTTGAAGAATAACTCTTATTTCCAAATTGTTTGAAAATAAACTCTTTTTCAAAAATTGTGACTCACCTGAAATAATAAATTGAAAAAAAAAAATTATCCTTTAGTATTCAAGAACAACGAATAACTTAATATGATTTGTAATTCACTTTTAAGTCATTCTAAATCTATAAAAGCCTGATATATTAAAAATTAAAAAAAATAAAACCAAAAACTAAAAAAAAGTGAGTCACAATTTTTGAAATGAGCATTACCCATTTTTTATTACTGAACTTTCCCTAAAAAAAAGTTGAACAACAATATTTTTTATGAATAATTAAATCCATTTTCAAAGACATTACATAGTATAAATTTTGTTAGTGATTATTTTTCTTTTCGAAGATCTCTTTTTTTTCCACATGATCTTTTAAAAAAAAAAAAAAAAAGAAAAGAAAAGAAAAAAAAAAAAAAAAAAAAAAAAAAAAGAAAAAAAAAAAAAGAAAAATTTTTCAAAAACAAAGAAAAAGAAAAACAAAAGAAAAACAAAAATTTGAAAAAGCAAAACTAAAATTTGAAAAATTAGAAAAAATGATTCTGATCCAAAAATTTGAAAATATTTTTTTAATAAGAATACTGGAATAAACCCTCAAAACAACACCCATTAACATTATAAAGTGAGTCAAAATTTATGAAAAATAGTTTATATAATAAGAATAGAAAAATCAATTTTGTTTTATTTAAAATTTTATGGTAGCCTTGGAAAGACTGTATTAAAACTTTATATTAAACCATATTCCAGTTACCCAGTATTAAAGTTTTTTAAAGTAATCTTTTTTTTTCAAAGCGACGAAAAACAAATAAAAATCAAAGGATAAAATAAAAAACTCTGTTTCAAAAATAATGAACGAGTGGAACAAAAAAATGTATTTCTAAATTTTTTGAAATTTCACCAAAAATTATTGATCGGTCAAATGCTTGGATACCATCAACTAATCTTTTCTGATTTTTAAATTGAACAAACTCAACATTAACTTATTATCAATCATTAGAAAAAAAAATCCTGATTGAACAAAATAGATCCGCAACTGGAAAAAAGAAATGAAAATAAAAAAACAGTATAAATATAAAGATGAAAAAATATTTTATTTCGTAAAAATCAAAAATATTTCCAAATTTCAGCAAACTGAAAAATTGTTCTTCTTTAAAACCATTTTAACTGTATGGAAAATTTTTGGAATTTAGTCTAGAATAATAATATTTCAATTTGCATTAGTCTTCGTCTTGAGGTTCTGGTGTACTTGAATTCTCATCAGAACTTTTGTTTTTTTTACTCTTGTGCCTCGATTTTTTTTTTTTTTCTTTTTTTTTCCTTCGTCTATGATGAGAAGAACGCTTGGAATGCCTTTTTTTCTGTAAGCCAGTTGATGGGTGGATATATAGATATTTTTTATTTAACTTTTGGCTTAATTCTTCTTTTTTTTTTTCCAACTCTAGATTCTTTTTTTGAAGGAAAATGATCTGTTGATCTTTCTCGTATAATTGAGTGTTAAATTTTTCAAATAAAGATACTATATTTTGCTCATTAAATTGTACTTCTTCAAACCATTGCTTTGAAGTTACACGAGATAATTCTGTTTTTTTCCTTGCTCTTTTTAATTCCTCTTCAAGTCTTTGAATTTTCTTTGCTTGGTCTTCTTTCAAATTGTTCTCATCTATTGGTTTACTGTTTTTAGGTAATTGCCCCAACGATTCTTTCAATTTGTCATAAGTGGTTGTCAATTGATTAAAATTATTATTTAAGTTAGTAATACGCTGAGTGTTTTCTTCGATTAAATTGTTTGTATCTGTTTCTATTTTTTTTTTGAGTTCTTCATTTTCTTGTTTCGTTTTTTTCAATTTTTTTCTAACCAATTTGAGGTGTTTTTTTGGAAGGAGAGATGAATGTTCAAGTAATTCCATTTCACGTTCAAGTTTTAAATTTAAATCTTTCAGTTCGTTTGTTTTCTCATTTAATTGTTTATTCTGTTTTTTTAATTCATCTTTTTCTTTGGTTCCAAGAAATTTGAAATAAGATTTTTTTGTTTTATGTTTTTGGTGATCTTGTTTTTTTAATTTTGGGGACTTTTTATTATTGTTTTCTTTTTTGTTCACACTTTGGCCAAGTGTTGGATTGTTATTATTGTTTGGAATAGAATTAGACATTTGCTTAAATATCTCATTTTTAACTTTTTTTTTTTTTTTCTTTTTATTCACATACCAAAAGTTGCGAAGCGCTAAGCGAAGATCGTATTCTGTTTCTTCTAAAAATTCAATCGCAATTTCGTTTCTACAATTCGTTTGTTCTTGAAAGTCGTTGATTTTTCTTTGTTGGTTTTTGGTGATCCTTCTCTTTTTTGTTGGTTTGGAAGGTTTATTTTTATTCGTACTCATTCTGCTGTTCTACAGAAAAAACCAAGTTGAATTTTTAACAAAAAATGAATTAACAAGAAAGAGTTTTTTGGTAAAGAGAATGCTTCTTCTCATTAAAGAACGAAAAAGAATGTAAATATAAAACCGAAATGGAAGTTTTACGTTTCAGAATTTGTCCAATAAAAGACACTTATTGACTGACATTTGAAATTAGAATGGATTAAAAGTACTATTTATTGAGATTTCTTCAATTTAACAACCTTTTAACATTTTGGGATTATTAGTTCACCCAACAAAGGTAAATATACAAACCACACAACTATATAATATCGAGAACACAAATTACAATCTATTTCTTTGAATACTTTTTTTGGAAAATGAAAAATGGAACTCGAAATGAAAATAGTTTCCCTTTTAATCTTCAAAAATTAGTAGTGATGCTTTGAAGTGAAATTCAAAGATTTCTCTCCTCTAATATTTTCTCATGTACTGTTTCTTCAAATCCTTATTTCTTCTTTACCGGGATTACGATCTTCTTCAAGGATTACAATACACAAAACGGGAAAAAACTTTATATTGTTTCAGGTATGGCTAAGTGTTATTTGGGATTTTTGTTGATAGATCTTTGGTTTGGTATGATTTTTAATACTAATTCATGAGAGGTTCCAAAATGGATTAATTTTTTTTTTATTTCCGAAACCCAAATTGAAGAGTGTAAGATTAATAGACTGGTAGGTAAGTGATTAAAAAAATGTGATATTATTTTTGTATCAACCTTTTTATTTTTTTTTAAAGTTTGGTTTTATTTGGAAAATAAATATCAAGAAATCTAAAATCAATTTTTATGAAGCTCGTATCAATAAATAGTGGATTCAACTTTTAAAATTCAGATTTTGAACACGAAAAAAAATCTTATCTTTTATTTTGAAACATTGGTTTTATTATCACTACAAAAGTATTTTTTACTGTTCTTTATCAAAAATCATAAGTATTTGAGATTAAATACTTTTAAAAAAAAGTGAGGAATATGAGTTATAAAAGTGTTGATCAAATCGTTTGAAGAACTCTGGTGAAGTAGTTTAAGTATCACTTTATTAACTTTTTTTGCTCATTGATTTTGAAATTGCTGTATTCGATTGACACAAACAGATCCAAAATATTAACAACTTGGGTTTAAATTCATAAGAAGATGTTTTACAAACTCTTGTAATTCTTTCACTCTCTAAAAAATTTTATTTTTCCATTTTTCATTTTTTTATTTCCATTCCTTTTTTTAAACTTGAATTTACAATGGATCAGGCAGCCAAAACAAGAAGGCTTTTAATCCTCTTAATCGCAATCCTCTTTTTTGTTTCGGGACTTCTTATCCGAGAAGACAAAACTATAATGGAATTTGCAACAACCCTAAGCCGATCGTCTCTTCCAGGTTTTGGTTCAACAACACCAATCGACAAGAATTTGGAAATGGAATACTTTGCAGATCAATTAGGGCTTTAGATTCAAGGTTTGAATCATTTTTAAATATTATTAAAAAGAAATTGGTATTTAAGAAAACAAAGCCCCTTTATGCTAAAAAATACCCAATAAAGAAAAAAGAAAAAAGAAAAAAGAAAAAAGCAATTTTGAATTCAATAAAAATATGAAAGTTGAAAACGAACAATCAACTTTTTCCGTAAAGTTTTGAATTTTGTGTATTCTTTTCTATTTTTTTTTCCTTTTTCAGTTGTCAAACCAAACAACAAAAAAATTTCATTGCCTCTTTATTTTCAAAATCAATTTTTTTATATTTTTTTTATTAACCCCTTGTTCCAACCAGCAATGAACTTGTTAAAAACTTGTGTTTTATTTTTTTATTTCCAAACACTTTTTTTTGAAAAACACGCTGAAAACTAATCCTTAATTTCGATAAACTAGAATTATTCTAATTCGGCCATATTTCAAATAAGATAAACACATTTATTTTTAAAAATTTGAAAAAACACTAATTTTATTTTTTTCAAAACACTTTTACATTTTTTTATGAATTTTAAGGATATCCAAGAAAAACAAAAACTGTTAAAAGTATGAAAAGTGCTTCTTTAAATTTTTGGTTTGTTTGACTCTACCACGAAGAATTCTTGTTAATAATCTCAAATAAAAAAAAGTTTTAATTCAAACCAAATTAAATTTCTCAAAAATATATTCAAACCATTTTACTAATTACCATTTCAGAGATCAGTCTTTCAACAATTCTTTTTATATTTTTTCCATGAAAAATGTATTCCCACTTTTTTTTCTCTTCATGGAGAGATGTTTTTGTTTTGAATTAACTTTGGGGATTTTTAAATAAGGTATTTCCAAAAAGTATGTTCATTTGTTTTTACATTTCATAAAAAATCATCTTTGTTAGTGAAGGGATTCATTAATTGAAAATACCAAATTAACTTTAATATTAATACCGATTGAATCAATGGATAAGGTATTTATTTCAAAATATGTGTTAGTTGAAATATTTCCAAAAAATGAAAAAAAAAAAAATAACACTTTTTTTTGTGAAATCGATTTACGACCAATTTCAAGAAAAAACAAGAAATATGGAAAGGAAACAAATGATTTTTTAAACAATAAAATGTATTTATATGTTTTTAATTCTATTGGAAAATTTGTTGAGATTAAAAAAGTTATGAAAACAGTTTTTTCAATCAAAAAGTAAATAATTAACACCTAATTTTCACACACCTAAACATATCAGATAAAATCGAGTTCAGAAATTTTAATTTTTTTTTATCTATGTAATATAATATTAAACTCTTTTTCAGTCAAAGGGTCCCAACGACTTTTTCAAATATCAATTATTTTATATAATTGACCATTTGAAGAACAAATGAGAAATAAAAAGAATAATACACATTAAAGAATTGTTGATATCCGTCTGAAAGAAAACTAATTATTCAATGGATTTTCTAAAAAATTGAAAAACTCAAATTATTAGGGCCCCATTGAGAAAAACAGCAATGTTCGTTTTGAACTTCTACTGGTATTTGAATAATAAATTGGAAATATTTTTCACTCCATTTTTCATACCTTTCTTTTAGAAATAAATTCCCCAAACGAAGTGTGTTGGTATTCGTGGTCTCTATTTGAAAAAGGAAATGAAAATGAAGTGAAAATTTTTCAAATTTATTAAACAAATATCAAGATCAAAGATCGAATAGAATTGCAATAGAAATCAATATGATTTCTCAACAATCATTTCCATGGTTTCAATAACCTTAGAATAAGATATTTTTACCAAGTGACTATTGATCTGGCAATAAAAAAAATTTTTCAAATGAATGACACTTTGTAAAAAAAAAATCGAAATCGAAAAACAAAAATGTGTAAAAAGATGAAAGAATGATTTCAATTTTGAAAATTTCTCAAATAAATTTTTTCCTAGAATATCAATGCAAATCCTTTAAACACATGTATTTAACCATTACAACTGGGCCCCTTTGACTGAAAAATAGTTTAATAAACAGATTGAATTATTATCAAGAATCAATAAATAGTAGTTAATGATTTTGGATGTTTACATACTTTTTATAAGTTTGAGTTTAAAAGTTATATTTTAAAACAAATTTGCCACACTTTATTGGAAATAGCTTAGGAAAAATACAAAGTCAATATTCCAATAATCAAAAGTTTTATTGACATTTCAAAAGTTTTCATTGATCTCTTCTTTTTTTTAAATTCCATCCTCTAAAGAATTCATTTAGAAAGTACATCCTTAAATCATTGGAAAAACACGAAATTGACTTTTTATTAACAAAATCAATTAATTTTCAATTTCAAATGAAAAGAATTGTGCCACTTCTGTGGGTATACTTCATTACCAAGTAATATTTCATATCAAAAATGATTAGCTGCCTGTATATATATATATATATATATATATAGTAATTGATAAATAAAATAATAATTACTTTTAATAATTACCCAATGAATTTCAAAGATGGAAAATATAAAAAAAATTCTAATAAAAACAAAGAAAAAACTCAAAATGAAAGGAAATGAGAGAAAATTTTCAGAAAAAGAAAAATAACTCCATGATCTATCACAAAAATTACAAATAATAAAAAAAAAATTCAAAGTATCTTTGATAAAAAAAATGTAAATAAACTATTTTTCAAACAAAAGGGCACACCTCTCAAATCGTCAATACCATCGACTTTGATTGTTAATAAGATAATTACTTATTGGTGATTTTCATTTTAATTATTCATTTTTTCATTTTTTGCTTTTTTTATTTTTGGAATTGAACAGTTGGAAAATGAAAAAACAAGATCAGAAGAAACCAATTTGGAAATAATCTACCAGTGTATAAATGGAAACAGTACAAGTTTGATTTCGAATCAAGATAGAAATAGGAATTAAGAAAGACCATTATTGGATTGATGCATGGAACAAAGAAAAGAGAAATAAAGAAAAAACATTCCAACAAAATACCCAGATGAATTGCAACTTTATATTGAAAATGAGACTTTAAAGAACAAAAGTTTGACGTGTAAAGAATTATCAATAAAATGTGGAGAACTTTTTCCCAATTCGCCTTGTTCAAAGGTTTTTATGGGTTTTATAATTTTTTTCATTACAATTTACAAAACGAGATTTCTCATTTCAAATAAAAGGGCACACCAATTTTTAAAATATTTAATTTTAATTTTTATTGTTTTGTTTTAATAAGTTTTAAAGATCCATTTGAGTGTTTTTTTATGTTTTAAAGCGTTTCTTATATTTTAGAATGATACTATAATTAATTTGATTCATTTACGAATAATTCTTGAATTTTTTTGTGCCCTTTTATTTGAAAAAGAGTTTAGAAAAAGAAAATTTAAAAAAGATTCTCTTTTACAAAAAAATCAAGCAATGAGAGAGAAAAAAAGTACTTTTAATATCTACACTTCTTCTAATGAGAAAAATTTACATTAAAAAAAAAATAATATATTTTTTTCTTATTTTATATTTCCAAACACTCATTTTTCTACAATTTAAAACAAATTATTATCTCTTGGAATAAAATCAATTTAATTAGTAATGTTCTGATAAAATGTGGTCAATTATAAATTGGTCATATTCCCGCAAAAATCTTAATTAACAACACATCCCCTAATCTGATAGCATTAAATCTCATTGGTAAAAAAATCATCTCTTTGTAAAGTTATATCAGTTAACTGTCAATTTTTTTTTAAATAACGAACAACAATTGGAAAAAACTAATGAAAAATCCCAATTTGCATTTTTATTCTTGTTTGAAATTCCAACCAAATAGTTTTTTCAAAAAAGCTTAAATAGATATACCTCTTTAACTCCACGAAGGCTTCACCATTCAAAAAATATTTGCAACAAATACTATATGCGAAATTTACTAATGATATTAAAAAAAAATACATTTTTTGTTCCAAGGTTAAATGATTTTTTTTTCATATCTAAACCAACTGTGTATGAAATTTTTTTGTATTTACCTACATATTTATTTTTTTGTTTTGGGTATATCTGGAATATTAAATAATGCGTTCAAATAAAAAAAAAAATTATAAATTCCATTTTGAAAATGAAATTTCCGTTTTTAAATAAAATTGTACTTTTCGGTTCTAATTTATTTGTTATTTTTTTTCTATCAAATTTTATTTACTTTATATAAAAAATATTGTTAAAAAGTACATTAAATGATTATTTTTATGAGAATAGACCCAATTTGAAATCATAATGTTCTGATGAAAATTGTCATTTGATGTACTCTACTATATGGATGTCTTCTAACAATCATCATTTGACAAAGAAAGAATTTTGTAATAATTATTTGAATAAAAATTCTCATTAGGGAAACAAAAAAATGTAAAAAGAGATCTTTCAGATCTCAAAAAGCACCAAATAGAGACTCTCCGGAATCAACACAATTGATTTAAAGAAATATATTTAACAACCATTCAAATTGATGTTTGACTGTCGCTCTTGAGTACATTTTGTACTACAAATATCCACTTTTGTTTTTTTGTTTTGATTTTTTAGAGATCTATCTTAATTCACATGCTAATTTGTTTTTATAAGCATGAGATACTCAGAAAAACTGGAGAATACTTTTTTTGTCCATCTCAAAAAATTATTTTTTCATCAGAATGTAAATAACCTCAAAATATTCAAATTAACAGCAATTTAAAAGTAAAAGTATTTTTCAGATATTTTTTATATTTGTTCTGTGAAAAAGATTAAATGAATGTGATTTTTAAAATTATGTTATACTAAAATTCCACTTGGTGATTAAAATGGAAATTCCTATTTTTGGAGGGTTTAGGATAAGCAGAATTTCATATCTCACCTTAAAGTAAAACTCAAATCCTTAGAATTTGAAGATTTTTTTATTCCTTTTACTTTTCCTAAATTATCTTTATTCCCTAATAAAAAAAGTTTTTTATAACATATTATAAACGTGTTTTAAAGGTGTTATAAACATTTAAAATGTTAAAAAAAATAGTATAATAACAACTTTTATAACATAAAAGTTAGTTGTAAAATGTGTTATAAAATTAGTAACTGTTTATAATCGCGTTATAATCATATTTTTTTAAAAAAATATTGAAAAAATCATCATAAAAAAGTAAATTCTGTTATAAAAATGTTATAAAGATGTTATAAAAAAAGTTTTATTATTAGTACTTACGCTATTTGGGTTCCAGATTTTTGTTTTTGTTTTCAGTACTTGAGGGTAGTAAAAGGAGTACAAAATATTCTAAGAATTAATAAAATTTTACATGATTCGAGCACAATTAGGATTTTTTTCGGATTATATTTTAAACAAATTTAATTCAACTTCTTTCAACAAAACAGAACTGAATTCAACATAAGCTATCAGAAACAAAATGAATTGAATTAAATAGAAATAAACAAATTCATATAATCTGTTGAGTGTGTACTTGTGTTGGGTGAATGTTGTAACTATGAAACCCCATACTGATATTTTGTGAAAAAAAGTTATAGGATAATTGTGCAAAAAAATTGAGGAAATAAAAAAAATAAATAAATCAAAAGAACATTTCAAAAACAAATTCTTATCCTAAACTAAAACATTACTTTACACATAAGGTAGACTTTAAAATTTCTAATTTAAAACTTAATAAAGTAGTTTATTTCATTTGATCTTATTTTGTCACATATTTAGATCTCTTTATTGAAAATTAATAATAGAGGCGATCTAACAAAACTAGACATTATGGAAACAATTACCAATATTTATAACACTTGGGGTACATTAAAAAGACTTTTAAATTAAGTTTTTTCTTTTTTTATAAATTTTTCCTCTCTTTTATTTCAGATAACAAATTGAGTTTAAAATACTCCTAATGACTGTCATTAAAAGATTCTTTTGACTACTCTTTGAATTAGGAGTCACAAATTTATCCACTTCATAACACTCTCTTTAAGAGATTTAGAGCTCTTGAGCAATTAAATCTTATCAATTAATCTTCTATTTACTTTATCCTTTTCTCTCTATATTTCATATCTTACTTTCAAAAATATTTGTTTTCTTCTCATTTTTTAAAGAAAAGCTATTTTGTGGAATATAATCTTTCTTAAATTCTGACTAGAATAAAAAATCTTAATGAATTTAGTGTTTAACTCAAGTGTTTAGGTTTTTTTTTACTTTTTATTTTATTTCGAAAATCTATTGATTTTCTAATCAAAACAAAAATTAAAAAAAATCTGACAGTAATTAGGATGTAATTTTATTGAAACCCCTGGATAATGAAAAAAAAGGTCTCTTTTTTGGGAGTGAAAAGTCTTAATTTATATCCAAAATATTTTGATTATACAGGTGGTTGATTTCTATATTTTTTATTTAAATTTTTTAAAAAATAATTATTTTTTTCATTTTCTCTTTAGAAAACAAATATTTAAAAAAATTAACCATTAAAAAAAAACGAAAAAAGTATAGAAATAATTTGAAAAATCAAGATTGTTTCAAAATTTTCTCAAATTGTCATTTTGATGAAATTGTATTATTTTGATTCTTTTAACTATTCTAACCTGGTGGGACAAATATTTTGGAATTTTAATAAATTTATTGTTAAAGGATAATGTTTATCACACCCAGCTGAAATAAGCCTAAAAGATTTTATTTTATGGTATTTTATAATAACAAATTTTAATTAGGTGAAGTGTCAAAAAATTATGATTTACAAAGAAAAACAAAAGAAAAAATAGTTTTCAAAGAGAGCAAAATTTTTTTCTATTTTTTTTTATTAAAAAAGAAAATTATTATATTGATTTTATTTCTGATGGTATAAACAATTTTTTGCCCTTTTTATTATTATTTCAATCATTGTTCCACCATAAATAATCTCTGTTACAATAAATATCAATCTAAATATCTTTTTTCTTTTTTGAGATAACTCTTTTGGTTAATCAAAACATTGAAGGATTTATCAAGTATAATGAAATATATATATTTTATTTTAAGAAGAGTAGTAATAAATATGAAATTTTTGAGGTCAAATTCTAAATTTTACTCTATAATTTTGTTTTTTTTATTTTAAGAGGTAATTTTATTTTTCAAAATTAAAATTCTCTTCAAGATATTTTAAAATTAAGTGATTTTATCCTAACAATTCATAATTCATTTTGTAATTACTAAAATTATTTAAATTGTTATAATGATTCTTGTGAATAAGACCAAACAATCTGTTAAAAAAAATTTTGAAAATTTTTTTTGTAATTTTTTTTTTCATTTTTTGAAAAAAAGTAAACAACTTTTTTTAAAACTTTAAAGAATAAATTATTACTTAATAGATCTGAATTTCATTGATAAATTTTTAATAGAATTGCCTGAAATTTTGATTTATTTAATCACCCACACCTCTATTAGTTAAGTTGAGATTTGAATTGAAATATTAATTATTAAAAATCCTGTCAAAATAAATAATTTTTTTTAAAAGAAATAGTTTCCAACATAAAACAAAAAATATGTTTTACTATTTTCAAGAATTAGATTAATTGTTAATAAAAATTTTAGGTAACTTTTTTTGAGTTTTAGATTCGAAATGTGTGAATTTTGAAATCAAAAAAATAATCACAAATTAATAAATTGTTTAAAACGATAGCTAGCTCATCCATTTTGTAAACCAAAATACAAATTTCAAAAAAAAATATTGAAAATGATCCTGACATGATTTCTTTAATTAATAAAAAATATAGGTACCTAATAAAAATATTTTGGTAGAAAATTTGCCTTGTCAAACAATGAAAATCCCAATTAATGCAACTTATTAAAATGCAATTAAAAATAATAGTTCCAAATAGGATTAACGATTTAGCCATAGTGTTTGATCTAATATATCTGATTAAAACATTCAGTATAATTCTAAAACAAAAAAAAATTGAAGTTAAAAGTTCTTTGAATTTAAAAATATAATCCTTTCATGATCCATATGATCGATAAAAGATATTTTTTAGACAATTTATTTGAAATTCCACATCCAATTTTCATTAAATTTAATCAAAAAAATCACAACTAATAATGTAAAAATAATTTGACAACTGAATAAAATATATATCCATACTAAATATAATCAATTTAATAACCAACAAAAAAAGCAAAAAGTATTTTAAAACACTTGATAACCGAATGAACCAACACCTCGATTTAGTCGATGCTTTACAATAAATAATTGTATTTTATTCTTCCCAGTTTTTACATTCAAATTAGCATCATTTTCTAAGTCAAGAAAATCGGAAAAGAAAGGCTTATTTAGTCTTGTATTTAATCGACAGAAATTAAGGATTTGTACTTGAAAATCCTTGCCAATTGGATTACCCTGAAGCCCAAATTCTTCAAACCGCGGGCGTTTATTTGAAGCCAAGAATTTAATTGCGGACTGATCTGTAAGTTTGTTCCTTTCGAGGCCAATCTTCCTGAATTTTGGTTTTGTCAATAAGGCTTCAAGTAAATCACTAAAGAGCTCATCTGTGATTTTGCAAGAAGACAAAAATAACGAATTTAAAGAAACATTTAACCGAATGCTCTTAGTGAGTTCCGTCATCGTATCTTTTTTCAAGACATTCTCACTGAGATCTAGGCTTGTTAAAGTTTTGTTTATTGTTAAGGCATCGGCAAGCAAATTTAAACCTTTTGATCCGATTGGGTTTGATCCTAAATTCAGAATTCTTAATCTTGAGTTCGATTTTAGAGAATTACACAATGCCTGAATCCCAACGCTTGTGATCTTGTTTTCGTACAAGTCCAATTCCGTTATTGACGGGTTTTCTAAAAGTAATTTCGAAACACTCGCACAGCCCTGATCGCCCAATTTGTTCCAATGCAGCTTGACAATTTGTAAACGATCACACATAATGACAATGCTTGAAAGCCTTTCAATCGCACTGTTCGTAAGCTTGTTGCCTCCAAAATTCACTTTTGTGATCGTGCTAAACGAACCGAAACAATTCATCATTTTTGTAAACACTCTGTCACCTATTTGACGAAATTCAAGATTGATTACTTTGATTTTTTTGTTTATTTGTAAATTTATCTCAACCTCTTCAATTGTAATATTTGGTGAAGTGAAATCACAAATGTCCATAAGAAATTGAAAAAATGTTAATAATTCTTTTTTCTCAACCAAACCTAAAATTGAATTTGAATCAAAGGATTTGAATTCTCATGGGTTTTTTATTGTTGTTTCATAGAATTTTGGGTGTTTTGTTTTGGGGTTTATCAGAGTAGTAGGTATGAACCAGAATAAAAAGATAAGTGAAAAAAATTCGGTTTGTTTCAATTCTCAAATTAAAGAACTAATATTCTTGAAAAGGAAAAAAAGAGAATTTATTGATTGTAAAATTGCCAATTTTTCTCTTGATAAGAAAATAACCAGAGTAAAAATTTGAATAATAAATACTATTGTTAAAATAAGATGTAAAGAAAAGTTTAATACTTGTTTCCAAACGAAAAAAGTGTTTGTTTGTTATAGAAGACCTATTAATTAAACGGATCAAAGAAAATGATAATAAAACTTAAAAAAATATGGTATTTGTTTCTTGAGTATTATTACTTAAAAAGAAATTATAAAAATGAAGGATCAACTTTTTAAAAGATTTATCTAAAAAAATAGAGTAAATTTTTAAGAAACTATTATCCTCCAATAAAAAAAATTTCACTAAAAATGAGAATATTATGAAAATTTCAAACAAATTGCATTCCTAATTTAAATTTTGCTGAAAATATCCAGATGTTTAGCTCCAAATTTGATTTGAACTTGGGTATACTACAGGTTAGTGAATTGGAGGTCGCATTGGAATATTAAGAAAAAAAAAAAAGTGTTAAATTTGAAATAAAAATAAACAATCTTTCATAATAATTGTCCCATTAAAAATCAAATTTTAAAGAAAAATATTTTTAATAATTGAAGTTATATATTATAATATAAAAATTTAAATTTTAATATTCAATACTATACTCAAGAGATGTTGATTTTTTGTTTAAAAATGAAAGAAAAATACAAAAAACTGTTAAAAAAAATTTCCCATTTATTTTGAAAGAAGCATTACATAAAAAATAGAAAATTTAAAAAAGTAAAAAAAACCCATTTATCGATTCTCCTTCCGTTTGAATAACTAAACCTAATCTCTTTTTTATATTTGAAACCAAATTTTTCATTAATTCATCTGTTACTTCTTTCAAATTTTTCATTTTCATTTTCCATTTTAACAAAACACTGTTGAAAAAATAAAAAAGAGAAAAAATGATTGATTTGTAAACTTTTCATTTTGAGAGGAAAAACTTCAAAACGATACAAAAGCAATTCAAAATTCAAATGTAAGATGGGCCATTTATTATGAAATTTAGTTTATTATATACCGGAAACTAGTAATTTTGATAACTTTCATTACAGATTATAGTGAAATTATTCAAAAATAAAACGTCACTATATGCTGCAAAAGAAAGGGAACAAAATTTTCATTCAACTTTCTAAAATTGTAATTTATAAACCATATAACCATTTCAAATTTTTTAATTCTTAATTCCTGCTTTAATTATTAATTAACCTTTCAGAAATTGGATTATTTATTTTAATTCTTGAAAT
Organism: Anaeramoeba flamelloides; assembly: GCA_027625915.1. Lineage (NCBI taxonomy): Eukaryota > Anaeramoebidae > Anaeramoeba > Anaeramoeba flamelloides. The sequence goes on from JANTQA010000008.1 coordinate 4,346,037, forward strand.
TTATTGTTTTTTTTTTTGAAAGCTAAATGAAAATTTTGATCTTTTTATAGTACAATTAACCTTATAAAATATTTTAGAAGTTTATATAAACTCAACTTCTGATTTTTTATTTTTTTTATTCAGTGAGGTGAATTAATCAATTTCTAGTACATACCTAAGGAACGAGAAACTCTTATTTTTTTTCTTCCGAAAAGTAAAGAAAAATTTATATTCACCGGGGCGTGATTAAACATGATAAACAAACTCATTAACCAACTTGTGAGAAAATGAGTTATTATTTTTATTAGAGCCCATTTCTTTCCAAATTAAATTTTCAGTGACAAGATTTGATATTTTAGGTTTGTATTTTGTGCTCAAAATATAAAAAGTAAAATTTGTAAAACATCTTTATTTGGAAGAAATCTCACCACTTAGTAATTTTTAAGAGTTTATACAAAAAAAATAAAATCTCAACATAAATTCAATTTTAAAAATACATGAAAAATATATCAACTATTAAATCCTTGAAGATCTAAAAAAAAATGTTCTTTTTAATTATTCATAGATATTGGTTTAATTTCTTGAAATTTAAAAGTTTAGGTAATAACCTTTTTCAAATATTCAGAGTAAAAAAAAACAAATTTTTATTCTTTAAGTTTCTTAAATTTATCAATTATTTTTGAACTATCATTATTAATTTGAATTGATTTTATTGGTTTGAAACTATTTTTAAAATTTAGAAATAATAATAAAAAAAAATGATTTATAATCTTTGGGTTATTATAAACCCACTGAAATGAATAAAGCTTGGGTTATTAATTATTCATTTCAAATAATTCAATTAAAAGGTATTTATTTTAGTTCTAAGTCGAATTTTAAAAGATTTTTAAAAAAGTATTTTGGGAGAATTTTAAATTTTATTTCATTCTTTTTCTTAGATTTTTTTTTTTTCAATAAAAAGAAAAAATTGATTTGAACATTCTTTGAACTAAAAAATTATCTTTTTTATCAATTTTAAAATAATAATTTTCATTTTTTTAGAAATAAAGTGGATTTTTTAGACTGGGTTAAATCAAAACTTAATGAGTTTCATTTTGATAGTGTAAATTTTAAAAAATTTCCTTTATATACAATAAGATTTCTTTATTCTTCTTTGAAAATATTTTTTTTTAAAATAATCCAGAAATAAATGAATTTTCTACTTTTTAAGAATGAGAAAAATGAATCAAAACTTTTAAAACCAATCATTCCTTTCGGAAAATAACTTTTAAGTAAGTTAGGTCTTACTATTTATTAGAAAATAAAACGATCAAAAGTTTTATTTGAATTACCAAAAAATACCCATTCCAAGAATCATAGCACATCACCAAAAGTCCCCAATTCTAAAAAAGTATTTTAAGAATTTGTACTGATTTTAATAAATCAAAAAAATTGAAATTTTTTTATAAATTAATAAAATCGTTTTTTGGAAAGATGAATGAAAAGTTTGTTCCATTTATTTTGCAACACATATTATAGTAATCAGATTTTTACTCAGTTTTATTTCTACAGGATTTGGTATAATATTTTTGTATTTGTTATTAAACCAAATAAAGATTTTTTAATTTTACCAGTTCTGGAAATGAAACCGGAATTAGTAAAAAGCTTGAGAATCATTACTAATGATTTTGAATTAGACTTAGACTTTAAATTAAACCAAGAACAATTTCCTAGATCTCATTCAATTTATTCTTTTCATAGAAATAGAACCAAAATGGTGAAATTCAAAATTATTTTTTCCATTGAATCTACCTCGATTTTTTTTGTCAATTCTTTAATAATGAACCATCTTTGATAAAATTCAATATTTGATTTTGTTATTCCAAATACTACTAGATCTATAAGAAGAAAAATGCAAGATCTATCTGCTCTTCAAAATATTAAATAAAGGGGTTTTATAGTACAAATAATCCCATTCTACAATCTCAAAAAATATAGAATAATAAGTATTCTTAGAGATCTGAAATAATTCTTTTTTATATACTAATTCAATTTCATCAAGGTAGAATTCATTTTGTTTATTTTATTTATCTAAATTTCAATTTTTAAATTTATTTGTCAAATTAAAAACTTTTTAAAAATCAAAGTAATTTTTGACAAATAAAAAAATCCAAAAGAAACGAAATTTTCAAAGAGAGACAATACAAATGATCTTCAAAACTCACGCCCAACAACAGCTATAACAACACACCTCTTTAAATATTGCTTGAGTTTTGAAATAGTTCCAAGATAAGAGGATATATAACCTAATGAAGAAACACTAAAAATTGAAAATTGCAGTACAACATTTTGAGGTAAAAAAAAACTTTCCATACTTTAATGATCAAAACTTGAAAGAGAAGAAGCCAACGTAACCATTCTTCTCTTTATAAATATAACAAATTAATTCCAAATAGAGGAAAAATAAACCGCAAATTTTTAATCAAGGTAGATTCATTTTTTTTATCTTTTACCAAAAATGAACAAAAAAGAAGAATTCAAGAAATATTTAAAAGAGACAACAATTTTAAATAAATTAACAAAGGGTTTAATTGAACTTTATGAAACAAACACTTCTCCAAAAGACATCAACCAATTTATCATGGAAAAACTAGGACACACAAATACTGATGATCTTGAAAAAGAAAATGAAGAATTAAAAAAAGAAATTTCAGAACTACAAAAAGAAGTAAAAACATTAAGAACAAAACTGAAAGATGTCCAAAACAAAAAATAAATTGAGCAATTCAGATAATCACAAACAAAAAAACAAATAGCTATGATTTTCTTTTTACAAAAAATAAAAAAAATTCGTTCGATAAAAGATTCAAAAATCGATCGTTTAACAGACTTTTAATGTTAAAAAAATAAACAACCAAAAAAAAAAAAAAAAGCGATTCTTTGGTTGGTTTCTTTTTTTTTTGAACTTTTGTTTTATTGTTGTTAGATTATTTGAAAGCGATCAAATTTGCAATTTTCTTCTTCTTTTTTTTCTATTAATAACTCTACATCCGACCAGAAAGGATCACAAATGTTCGTAGCCAAAATTAGAAACAATCTTTTTAGGAATAGGGGATGTTTTTCTTTTCAAAATCTTTTGTTTTTACAGTTTCTTTCAAGAACCAAAAAAACAAAAAAGCTAACATAAATGTGAAGAAAAAAAAACAAAAAAACTAACATAAATGTGAAGAAAAAAAACAAAAAAACATGCAAACAGAAGGTATTCTATTTGAATGTATTGAAACCACAATTGCTGAGAACAAAATTGAATTTGAACAAAATACTTTAACCATTAAAAACTTGTTTTCTTTTTTTCAAAAATAGTTTTACAGATGCGCTACATTGAAAAAATTAAATAGAAAATTTTAAGATAAACAAAATTAAAGAAACCAAATAACACATTTGTGGGTTTGGGGCTCCTGTTTGACAAAGCAAAAAATTACGAACAATAAAACACCTGGATTGTAATTTCAATATGGAAACAATACTGTTATTTGAATTATAAACAGTAAAAATTTTCACTTCATTTTCAATTTCCTTTTTAAAAATAGAGATCGAAAACCACAAACTACATCCCACTTCTTTGAAAACTCTATTTAGTAAAGAAAAATATGGAAAAGGTAGTGAAATTTTTTACTGTTTATAATTCAAATACCAGTATACTTTATTGTTGTTTGATTTTTCGAGGCAAGTTATAAATTCGGTTACAGCTGTTCCAAACCAGCCATGAAATTTTCCATGCATAGAAATTGATTTTTCTCTCTCTGTTAAACACAAAAAATTAAAAAAAATCTTCTTACTGGTGTTTAATTAATATTTGGGATAAAATTTTAACGGATTATTTCTTTTAAAATTCTAAAATCTGACTTTTCATTTACGTTTCCTTTTTCATCCAATGTGTGGGAAAAAAAAAAAAATAAAAAAAGAACCAAACAAATAAATATAGGGCACAAATTATAATCTCTTTTTTTGAAAAAATCTAATTGAAGAAATAAAAAAACTCAGAAAATGGGAAAATGAAGTGAAAATCAATTTTTATTTATAATTCGAATACCAGTATTATATGCTATTCCAGAATTTTATCGTTTAGAATAGGCTCTTATAAAAAACTTTCTTACATGATATCATTGATAAAAATCATTTGTTGTTTGATGAAAAAAAATTCGAAAAATCAATAAAAAAAAAAAAAGGAATAGTATAAAGACCTAATTTAATACTTAATCTGAAATATTCTTTTCTTCTGATTTTTTGGGTATTTAGTTATTGAAGATAGATAAAAAAAATCTGTGAAAATTGTTGAATAATTTATATGATTTTTATATCTAGAATTCAAATTTAATATTTTTTTTTTTATATAGAAATTTTTAGTATATTTGAAAATTTCATATTTTATAATTGGGTTTTATAAGACCAGAAATTTTTGTTATCGAAACGAAAGTATAAAAATGAAAATTAAATTTCTTTTTATCCAAAGATCTTACTGTAAGTTTGGAATTGTTGTTTTATCTCATTCTATTTGAATAAACCCTTCATCAAAATTTTGCAATTGTTAATTTTATCTAGTTTTAATTTGTAATTCAAGAATCAATAAGATAACTTAAGAAGGTAAATTTGAAATAAATTCAAAACAAACTTTTACAAGAAAAGCCCCTTTAGATTGGTTATGGGATTAACTCTAATTAAAGTATTTTGTAATTTGCTGTGAAATGGAATTTGTGATACATTTAACTGAAATGGCTCAACAAAAAAATCTATTATAAATAATATTGAAGAATAAATTATTGGATTTTTTACTTTAGATCGTATTTTAAAAAACGTCATTTTGTAAATTGTTTTTTAAAAGACTTTTCCAAATATGAAACTAGAAACTCAAAATAATATTATTCAGATATTTAAAAAAAAAAAATAAGATTTAGAAATCCACTAAGCTAATATTTTTATAATTTTTATAATTTCCAATATTTACCCAATAATAATTAATATCAAAGCCTCAAAAATTATTATACGTTCACCATTTTTTAAAAATAGTGGTATTTTAAATATAATTCTCACAAGTGAGATAAATTTTTTATGATAATCTCTCATTTAATGTTTTTTTTAAAAAAAAAATCGGTTTTTTTGTAATGCTAATAGCAGATTAACACAAATTACAAAAGGCGTTTTGCACCTTTGAAGTATATTCATTAATTAAACCTTTTAGAATTTTGGAAAAAAATGTTTTTTTTTCTAAAATTCTTTGTTTTTTTTTAAGAAAACAGTGGATATTTTTTTTTATTAATAAGGATCAATTTTTTATTATTATTTTTCTAATCTGATTTTTTCAAGAATGGAAATTGTGGCATACAAAAATACTTCACAAAAAATCACAAAATTCGATAAAATGTTGTCCTCCTCTTTGAAGTCAGTAATTTTTTTTTGATGGTAAAACTTATCTTTTGTCTGTAGATTAAGTTATCATTATTATTTTGTTTACAAGGAATCAAAATAAAAGGTTTATGGATAGTTTTTTGATCATTATTTTTTTCTACTTTAAAACACCATTGCAAGGCTCTTAAAAATATATCTCATAATAATGTAATATTTTTTTTTCAAAAAAATATAAATATATGCTTAATTTCACCTTTAAATACCTTCTATTATAATAAAAACTATTGGTTCAGAAGAGATTAATTACCTGAAATTATTTTTAAAAATATTTTCAAATTTAAATTGATTAATCCAATTTTTTAATCAGATTTTATTTGAAAATTAATAGTAGAAAATTTACATATTATTTTTGCTTCTAGATTAAGAAGTCATTTTATTATATTTTAAAGGTATTTTAAATTTAATAAAAATCTTTCGAATAGAGAATCAATTATTTTGTCTATTAAAGAATTATTTGTTCTTTAAATTGGAAAGAATTATTATTCTTTTGTTTCTCCCTTGTTTTTTTTTTAATTTTTGTAATAAACAGAAATTAAGAAATTTTCAGTTGATTACAATAAGTTAAAACAGACTTAGGTCACTTTTCATTAGGTTTTCCCAGGATTTAATTGAATAGAATAAAATTTATATGATTTTTATCGATTCTTTGGAATTCTGGAAAAAAAATTTTAGATTTTCTTGAATTTTCGGTTTCATCTTTAAAATCAATCGATTTTCGTTAGGTTTTTTTGAGTTATCTATTTATTTGGAAAATAAATAGATTTTTGTTAGGTTTTTTTTTACTTTTTGAAATAAACCGAAAATTTATTAAAAATTTCTTGTTTATTTCAAAAAGTAAAAAAAAAAACCTAGAACACTTTACAAATAAAATAGAAAACCTCATAACAAACCTAGAACACTTAACAAATAAAAAGTAAAAAATAAATAAAATCAAGGCACATGACGGAACTTCTGTTAGTTTTTGTGAATTTTTAAGAATCAAAAGCAAATTAATCCAATTTTTATTTTATTTTCAAAATTACAAAAAAACGTGGTTAGCTTTTCCAGAAATTAAAATAATTGAGTATATTCTTTGACTTTACTTTATTCATTTGAATTCTTGAAAATCGCCAAGATTTTTTCTTTATTTTTCTGTTTATTATGAAAATCAATAGATTTTCGTTAGGTTTTTTTTAATTTTGGAAATAAACAGAAAATTTATTAAAATTTTATGTTTATTTCAAAAAGTAAAAAAAAAAAAACCCAGAACACTTTACAAATTGTATAGAAAACATCAAAAAAATCTAGAACACTTTAGAAATAAAAGAGAAACCCCAAAAAAAAAAATCTTAGGCACTCGACGTTACTCTATAAAAATATATTTTAAAATAATTAAAAACCAAAAAACAAATATTTATCCTTCAATTCCAATAATTTTTAAATTAAGTATATTTACTCATTACAAAAAATGGATATTATTATATATTCATAAAAAAGATAAATTAATTTCGTCCTTTATGTTTAAAGTATAGACAGTATTTAAACTATAATCATTTTGTAATAATTTTTTAAGGATATGCTCTGACATATGATAATAATAGTTTACTATTTCTAAACAAATCAGAAGAAATGAAACTTGATAAAATAATTTGAAACGGTGATAGTTTAAATTTTTTTTTTCATTAGTTCATAACAATGGAATTTATTTTTTCACACTTCAATTTCTGAAAGTAAATTTTTGTATATGCAAATATAAAAGGTAATATAGATTTCTTTAGTAATAATAAAGTCAGTTCCACTTTTAAGACACAAACTTTTAACTAAATTCAAGGCTCAAAAAAATCTCAAATTAAGGCACATTTTTCTGAAATATTTTTTACACATATAAATTATTTTACTCGAATTTAAATTTTGTGCCTTGATTTGGTATTTTTTTTGTACTTTCAATTTAGTTAAAAGTTTTTGCCTTTAAAGTGGAACTAACTATAATAAAAATTCAAAATTTTTATTTGAGATCTCGAAATATAAAAAAATTCATGTGATGGTTCTAAATATAGTTTACATTTGCTTTTCCAAGTTTGAAATGTAATAAAAATAAAAGTTGTCATTGCCTAATCATGTAAAATCCAATTATTTTGTTTTAAATTTTTCATTCAATTATCCTTTTGATTTTTTTTTTGTGTGATGGTGGTTTTTTATATAGTATGTTCTACTATTAAGACATACACTTTTAATGAAATTTAAGGCATATAAATATCTTAAATTAAAGAAATTTTTTTGAAATTCCTTTTTACACAAATTAATATACTGGAATTCTAATTTTGTTTCTTAATTTAAGATTTTTTTAATTTCTTAAATTTCCAAAAAAGTTTGTGTTTTAAAAGTGGAGCTGAATTTAATTGAAAACTACAATTAATTTAATCCAATTTTTTTCAAAATAAAAATTCTTTTTTAGAAGTACAAATAAAATAACATAACAACACACACACACACACTAAATTAGAGATAAGTCCTAAAGAAACAATTTTTATTCATATTAATATTTGATCAATAAATTCAAAAAATTTTGATTTTATTATCCAATTTTTCTGGAACAAATAGGTTCACAGTGAAATATATGAAAATTTTTGATCTCTATTTATTTGTTTGGTACTTTTTTTTTTCTGAGATTTATTGGGAGAACTAAGACTTGTCAAAAAAACCAAGATTTCAGAATTGAAAAAAAGATAAAAATAAGCAAAATTTTTATCTCATTTAAATACCTTCTACCATAAGTTCGATCAAAAAACCCTGTAGAATCTCGAGTTTTTTTGAAAATAAAAGTCGACGAATATTTACAATTCTTTTTTGCTAAATCAAAAAACAAACGTGTGCCATAAATCCTAAATTTGTTATTTTCTATATAAAATAATTCTTAATACACTTATATTGGGATACTTACTTTTTTGATCTAGTGTGGATCTTAAAAATTCACACAATAAATATAAAACAAGATATACTCCAGTAAGTATGATTTGAAGATTTTGTGACTAGTCCATTATTCTATTACATATATGTTGTAATTTCTCTTTAAAAAAATAGGTATCTTTTACAAAGATTTTCACTCCTTTGGGCTGATTGAAAGTGTTTTAAAATTGACAATAAATCCTTGTATTTTTGAAAGTTTTGTTTGAAAAAAAAGTTGTTGAAATATCATTTTTTTCACTATTTTTACGAAAAACTTATTGTCTTTGTTTCTTCACAGATCTCCTTTTCAGATCTTTAATTTCAAAATCTATTGAAACAACAAACAAATAAAATGTCTTCTCGAAACAAAATGTTATTAAAAATCATTATTCTTGGTGATTCTGGGTATAATTTCTTTTTTTTTTTTAACTTTTTCTGTTCTTTTTTATCAAGATATTTTTACTGACATAATTTTTTTTGTTTATCTAATTTTCGTTAATGTCCTTCTTCGAACAAATTTTTAGTGTTGGAAAAACTTCTTTAATGAACAGATATGTGAAAAATAAATTTACTAATCAGTATAAGGGTAATTGCTTTTTAATCATTTCTATGATCAAAACTGTTTAAACATTTTTTTTAACACAGACAACAAACCAAACAAACTTTTGAATGAATAATTCAAGAATTTACATCCACTTATTTTTTATAAACCTGAAATCTAACAAAAATAAACCAAAATGAAATGAATATTTCTGAATAACAATAACACCCAACATAAACCCAAAAAATATTTAATAACAATTACTGGAACAAAAACTCCAATAGCCACAATTGGTGCAGATTTTCTTGGAAAAGAAATTTCGGTTGAAAACAAAACAGTGACTATGCAAATTTGGGATACAGCAGGACAAGAAAGATTTCAAAGTCTTGGTGTTGCATTTTACAGAGGCGCAGATTGCTGTATACTTGTCTATGATGTTACTGAGCCTCAGTCTTTTGAACACCTTGAAGGATGGCGTGATGAAGTAAATTAATTGTTTTTTTGTTTTTTATTTTTTGTCTTTCAAATTTTTTGACTTTTCTTTTGTTTGGTTTCTATGAAGGGGTAAATATATAATCATTTTCAAACCTCAACTTTTTTTTGTTCAAAATAAATAGTTTACCTCATAAGAATTCAGTGTTTTCTTGGTTTGTGTGTATAAATTTTTACACTGCTCGGACTTTTCAACGCAAATTCTAATTAATCAAATACTGGTATTCGAATTATAAATCGGAAGTAATTTTCACTTTCACTTTCCCTATTCTTCTTTTATAAATTGAGTTCCAAAAAAGTAGGTTGTAGGTATCTGTGGCTTTGTTTGAAAAAGGAAATTGAAAATGAAGTGAAAATTTTTCCCGTTTCGAATTCAAATACCAGCAAGTCCCAAAAAAAATATTTTTTTAAGGCACAACTCGTTAAGAACTACGTTTGCAATTGAAATTCAAGGTAAAATGTGTTCTAATCAGGTTCTAGGGGTTGGTAATTCTTAAAAAATTTTATTCAGTGAGATCTAAGAAGTAAAAAATGACATTTTTTACATAAATTTTAATCTACCCGTTTCTCGAAATGAAGAAATGACAAAGAACGTTGGCAAAAATTGTATTTTTGAGAAAATAGCTTTTTAGAATAATTTTTGACAAACCCTTACACATTGTTGGTACGTTTAAATGTTTTTTTTTTGGTTATGGGGTCAAGATGAGAAGGTTTTAAAAATTGTTCTAAAAGGTCAAAAATTAGGAAATTGTCAAAATTTTTGATGACTTATGGCTTGTTCTTTTAAAACAAAGACAAATTTTTGAATGGTGTCTATGGTAAATGTTTTGGTATTGTATTAAATCCACTAAAATTCCCATTTTCAAAAATAGAAAGATCATTTTTTCTCAACTGAAACAATATTTTTTTAAAAAATAAAAAAAAACTGACTAATTTTTGAAAATTTAATTTCGAAAAGATCCTTTCATTAACAATTATTCAAAACCTTTACCACACAACTTCAACCCAATTTCTCTTGATACAACAAATTGGATTTTCAGAGAAATGATCAAAACAAAAAAATTTTTCAAAAAACCATTAAAAATGTAAAGTACGTTTGGCATGGATTATGTTGTTCCACATAAAATTGGTGGACACACTCCCCTCTTAGCCGTGGCTGGGAGATTCAATTCAAGACAGAAACAAAAATAACCAAAAAAAAAAAAATTAAGCAAAATCACACTCTTTGTAATAATGAATACAGCCGTTCCATTCCTACCGCGAATATTTATAATACCCTGGAATTGATTTTCTATTCTGAAATTTTATCCATGCACAAAAAACCGTAAAAGGGTTATTAAAGCTCATTATAAACCATAAAATTTACACTAGAAGATGAAAAATAAGTTATCCATTTTTTTGTTTTTTTGATTCCTTTGGTTCCTTTGGAATTGACAAACAAATTCAGAAAAATACTTACATTAACGTGGATCTTCAATTTCCAAAACTGTTAAAATCCCAGCTTTTACAATTTAAAAACAAAGATCTAAAAATGCTTTCAAGCTTCTGTGATTTCCATGGTTTCTGTAATTTCAATTCTGATATTTATTCTGGGATATTTCAACTTTTGATTTCAATTCTTGAGAAAATTTAATTTTTTTCTTTGTTTTTACAAAAAAAAACTCGAATGAAGTAAGAGAAGTTGAAAATTTTATTTTATGATAGAAATTGAATTCTTTATTTCTAAAAACACAACTTTATAATAGACAACCAATTTCTATGTCTTATAATATTTCTCAGTCGGGTTGGAACGGTTGTATGGTTTGTGGAGACAATGTAACAATTCAAAGTAACCCAATGATCAAAAATCATTGGCAATACGATCATTTAGATTTAAAGATGTTTATTGAGAATGTTTTTTAAGGTTAGAAAATCGTGATTATTTTTTTTTTTTCATTTTCACGTACCTATTCAAGGTGTTCGAGTTCACATATCTCAAAATTTCTTTTTCATTTTTCATAAAAAAAATGACAAAAAATGATTTTTAGATCCAAATTGGAAAATATTTTAAAGATCCTTCTTTTTCACGATTCAAATGGAATTGAAACCAAAAGATTTTTCTACAAATTGGTAAATCCGATATGTAGTTCTTAAGATAAGGCACACACATATTTTTTTTCGATTATTCTTGCTTGAGTTGAAAAAAAAAAACATTTTGCATTATTATTAACAATCTTTTTTTGGATAAAGATTGTTTTTTTTTTGGTTATTCTATACTGGTATTTGAAATTCAAATAGGATAAAATTTCAGCTGATTTTTATCTTTTTTTCAATTCTGAAATCTTGGTTTTTTTGACAAGTCTTAGTTCTCCCAATAAATCTCAGAAAAAAAAAAAAAGTACCAAGCAAATAAATAGAGATCACAAATTACAATCTATTTCTTTGCAAGTTTCTTGGTTAAAAAAGAAAGAAAAGGGAATACGAAGTGAAAATTTTTTTCCCGTTTATTATTCAAAAACGAGTATGATCTTATTTTGTGTGCTAAAAATTCCGAGGACAATATCCGAAAAATCCAAAAGTCAAATTGATCCCAATAAATGTTTACTTTGATCAATTCTATTATTGTATAATTGTCGAGAAACCAATTTACTAAACCCCATTCCAAAAATTTGGACACACCCAAAATCAAAAATAAGTAAAACAAAATAACACTCAATTTATTAGATTTTTCCAAACCTAATATAAAACCACATTTAAGTAACATAATATTAATCTTTTAATAAGTAATCATTTTAATCCAAATAAAAGAAAAAAATATAAAACTCAAAAATAAAAATCAGTGTGTCCAAAATAATGAAACCAGCGGAACAAAAAATGTATTGGTTAATTTGTTGGAATTTCAACAACAATTATTGATCGATCAAATGATTGGGATAACATGTCCTAATTGTATGTGATTTTTCAATTTAACAAACTCAACACTAACCTTCTATCAAATATCGAAAAAAAAATTCCATATCTAATGAAACAGATCACGTAACTGCAAAAAAGGAAATGTAAACAAAAACAAAAAATTCAAAAAATGAAATAGTTTGTCAAATCAAAACTCTTTTCAAATTGAATTGAAAGTGTAGTATTGTTATTCTTTCAAAAGTTTAAACTGTGTCCAAATTTTTGGAATATAGTTTAGTTAAATTGTTTTTCGCTGGTTTTCTCATCGGGGTTAATAAAAGATCTTTTTTCTTCTTTCTTTACTGATATTTGAAATTTAAATGAGGCATATTTCTAATTCTCATTTTTGTTTTACAATTCTTCAGAATCTATCATTTAAGCTTTTTATTTCACATAATTGTGTACCAAAATATTACATAAAACAATAAACAAATAAATAGAGTTATCCCAACTTTCAATCTATTTGCTTGAAATTTATTTGTAAAGAAAAAGGGAATGAAGTGAAAATTTTGTACCTTTTATTATTCAAATAACAGTAAATGAAAAAAAAAAAAAAAAAAAAAATGGAACAAGAAAATAAAAACCTTAGTTTTTGGTAATTTGAAAATTGAAATAAACCCCTATTTTTACGAAAATTCATGCTTTGTTTCCAATTCAAACAATCAACAATTTATTTTTTTTTTCTTATTTCTAATTTCAAAAATTAATGAGATGTATCTTCTTCTTTTTTAACACAATTTAAAAATTTTTGCTCCAACAGTTTTTAATTCAAGCAAGCCCACAGGATCCCGAATCTTTTCCATTTATTGTAATTGGAAACAAAATCGATAAGGAAGACCGCAAAGTACAGCAAAAGCGTGTACAGGCATGGTGTGAAAATAAACAAAACATTCCCTACTTTGAAACAAGCGCTAAAGACTCCACAAATGTCAATAATGCCTTTGAACAAGTTGCAAAAAAATTTTTAAAAAATTCAAGAGTTAGTAATAAAGAATATTTCCCAAAGAATCTTGCAGTGCCCGAATATGACGAAGACAGTGATGAAGATGTACGTGAATCAAAATGTTGTTAAAATTGAAATTCATTTCTCATTAGTTATTTCTTTCTTTTATTAGATTTAGAATTCTTTTTACGATAACTCACAATAACCTCTTAAATACAATTTTAGTTTTTTATCTGGAATACATAATAAATCTTGATAATAGATCTATTTGAATTTTAAATTTCGATTTATTATTTATTTTATATTCTTTATTATTATTATTATTATTATTATTATTTTCTCTCTTATTTGTTTTTTTTTTTTAAATAAATTCTCTCTGATTTTTGTTTTAATTTTTTTCAAAACAATAATAATCAAATTTTTTTTAGTCTTCTTTGATTAAAATTTCAATTTCTGAAAGTTTATTTCTGATTTTATTTTTTGAATGAGAAATAAAAAATTTATTTTTTGAACAATTGAAGAAAATTGGAAATTAAAACTGCTATTTTAAAAAAGTAAATACAAAAAGTTATATCACTTATATAGAATTAATTTAAAAGAGTCAACCAAACAATCAAAAGCAAAACTTTTTAGAATTTTGAGTCATCATTTTTTTAAAACAAATGAATGGTTATTTTTTGGTTAATTAAATACTGTTAAATGAAAAATAAAAAGATCAAAATTTTTATTCAGCTTTCTAAAAAAATCGCCAACCCTCGATTTAAAATTAATCATCAAAAATCTCCAATTCTAAAAGGGTAAATTAATATTTACAATTCGTCTGAAGATTTAAAAATTTGAAATTTAAAACATGATTTAAAAATCTTTTTTTGGAAAGCTGAATTAAAATTTTGTTCACTTTTATTTTGCATAAAATAGTATAATAAGGTTTTTTTTCATACCAATCGGTGTAACATTTACATGGACATGTCACAAAAAAATTGATAAAAGTAATTTTCTTTGAAAAATGAAAAATCTTTTTTTTAATATATTTTATTGATATAATACATACCTTAAAAATAAATATTTACTTTGGTTTGAATCATGAGTGTCATATTTTTTAGATCTCTTTTTTTCAAAAACCTGAAAATTTTTTCAATTTTTTTTCCATAAAAAATTTAAAGTGGATTTCTGTGTACAAATATTTCTTGGCAGCCTTTACAGGGTTTAATAAAATTGGGAAATGAATATAAAATGTTATTTTTTATGCTTTATTTTCACTAGATTTTCATAAATAATTGGTAAATTAGGTACAAAATATTGACTAAAAATGGAATAAGGGCTGAATGTGACTAAAATTATTTTATATTATCAATAATTTGATTCGTCTTGAAATATAATAAATTAAAAAAAGTTTTACTTTTGAAGTTCTTAACAATTCATTACAAAATAATAATTACTATTATTGTGGTTATTTTCTTTAAATTTGGAAAAATGTTATTATAAAACAATTTTCCAAAAATGATAATTTTGAATTATGATACTTTGTCAAAATTACAATAATTTTTTGATCAATATTAATTCTATTAGATCAATTAAAGTAATATGATCTAAAGATGACTTGAATGGTTTATCCCCAACTACACGAAAATTTAATGATAAAGGGGTTTATGATAGACGATAATCCCTTCAGTTAAAAATTTTTCTTATTTAGAATTCAAAAAAATCATTCAACTATTATTTTTGTACAAATAACCTTGGACAAGTTCTTGTAAATTCTGATCAAAAAGAAACGTCATCTAACCAACAATAGGAAATACTATTTATGTTCATTTTTTGGCAAAACTTATTGGCTTTTTTTTTGGATCTTAAATTTCTTGGTTTCAAAATGTAATTCAATTCAAAAACCCGGCTTTGCTTAGTATTCAAGTTTTCGTGGAATTTGTGACTCAAAAAGGTAAAATTTCTATAAACACAAACTGAAATTTGAAAACTCATTTTTCAATGTTTTGTAGCTAATCAAAAATTTCTTTTTTTTTCAAGCAAACCCACTAAAGAAAAAGAAACACATTTCAAACAAGAATGGCTACACAACAAAAAAAGACCTATGAGTACATTATAATTTCAGGAATAGGTAACCAACTCAAAGCTCTTGATATTGATGATTCTGAATCGATAACCTATGCCATGGAGTTACTATTTATTCCCGAAATATTGACATGTATTCCAAAAGACTCAAAGCCGCCTCCCGTTTTAGAGAAATTTCTTCAGCCATACGAAGGTGTTCGGCTTCACGCACAACCACAAATCCCAGCTTATCATGAATTTGTTCTCACAGGAGAAACAGGAGATCAATTATACGGGTTTACAGTAACTGCCTACCCTCGTTTTACGACAGAAACTTATCTTGCACTTCGTGAATTGTTCAAATCCCAAGGTAATTGCACTTTATCTCTTTTTTCCACCATCGATTAATGTTTTTTTATTTGAAATTTAATTCAACCATAATGCACAATCCATTGAAATGGGTAAAGGAGAGTTGTGTTTCAGTTTTTACTTTTTTCTTACCAAAAACCTCTTTTCTCCTTCCTGAAAAATTTTTTTTTATTTTTTTTTTTTTTTTTAAATAATGAACTTTTTTTTCATCACCTTTCTTTTTGATGAAAAAAAAAAATTTAAGCAATCCAGAGAAGAAAGCAACTACTCGTTATTTGTGAGAAAAATTGTTTTCACTAGATGTTATTCAAGCTCGTTTTTTTCAGAAAAATAGGATACTTTTTTTATTTTTTTTAGTTTGGAATCAAAATTTAATTGTTTTTGGACTTTTAGTGGTGTTTTAGGCAATTTGCTCTGTTGGTATTTGTCTTCAATTTAAAATTAAACATTGCAAAAATAATTTTGAAGAAACAAAGATCAAATCAAAAAACCTTATTTGGATTGGTGCTAAATATTTTAAAATTGGTATTCAATAATACATGATCTCGAATGTGAAACACTTTGTTGTTTTCACACGTTTGAAAAAAACCAGAATTCGACAAGATCTTCCGAATTCAATCAAATTAAAAATAAGCAAGCTTATTCAATTTTCTTTTTGAATTGTTTTCGTTTCTTCCATCAATAGATTATTTATATTAAGGTTTATAATCCCTGAAACTGGAAAAAAGGATTATTTTTATCTCAAACATTCAATAATAATGAAGAACCAAATGAAACACAATTTCCATTTTTAATTGATTTAAGGGACTAGTAACTCTTATTTATTTTTTTTACAGTGGTAATAGAGTAATTATTTACACAAGGATACAATTAAACCCGATAAGAAACTTCATTTATCAACTTTAGAGAAATGAATAATCATTTTTAAAAGATTTCATTTTAACCAATTAAATTTTCAGTCAAAATAAGATCAGATCCTTTTTTATTTGGATTTTTGTATCAAAAAGAAAAAAAAAAATTTGTCAAAGATTTTTATTTTTATGAAATATCTCACTTTTAGTAATTTCTGATAGTTGTATGAACAAATAACATTGGAAAGATAATCTTTTTTTATCAATACAAGAAAAATTAAAATATCTCTTATAATCGATTGAAGATCAGAAAAAATTGATCTTTTATTTTATTTTCAATGATTTATTCTATTTCTTGAAATATAAAAGATTAGGCAATATTCTTTTTCAAATATACAGAGTTTTAATAGCGAACCTGTTTTTTATATTAAAATCAGTTATTTGGGAATATCTATTATTTTTTTTTTATTTATTATTCATTTGAATTCATTATATTTGTTTGAAAATCGTTAAAAAATTGAGAAATAATAAGTAAAACTTGTTGATACATTTAATCTTTGGATTATTTCTGACTTACTGAAATTATTAAGATTGGGTAATTAATTATTGATTAGAAATAATCAAATTAAAAATTATTTCTTTAGGTTATAAGTTGAATTTTCCAGGTTTTAAAAAAAGTATTTTGGGGGAATTTTTTTAATTTAATGGATTGGTTGCTTTTTTTCTCATATTTTATGGTTCAACAAAAAAAAAACTGATTGGAAAAATGTTCCTTGGATAAACAAATGATATTTTTTTTAAGATTTAAAACAATTATTCTAATTTGTTTTTGAAATTAAGTATTTTTTTTTATTCACAGTCTTTTCAAATAGTTGTATTTCTAAAATGTATTTTCGTTTACTTCCTTCACAGACAATAATATTTCTTTCTTCTTTAACAAAAATAAATTTTTTTGAAAATAATTCGGTAAAAATATTGGATTTTTGAACTTTTTGAAAAATGCGAAAAATAGATCTAACTTGTTAAAAACAATAATTCATTTCTGAAAATAGCTTTAAAAGCAAGTATGGTATTCTAGTAATCATTTTTTTTCATTTATTTTTCAATTTCAAAGCATGCAGTAAAATTTTTTAAATTTGCAAAGAAATTTACTAGAATATTTTTTTTAGATAACTAACACTTAAGAAAAAATTCAAAAGTAACAAATTTTCATTCATCTTCAAACAAACAAACAAAAAAAAAAACAATCACTTTTAATTAATACTAAAAAGTAAATCGAAATTTCAATATCGAATGTTTAAATGTTAAAGAAAGTTAAAAACCAAATTTTGATCAATACCCGTTCTATATTTCAAATTTGTGATCAAAACTGAAATTGAAGTGACAAATAAAAAAGATGAAAATTTCCCTTCAGTTAAATTCTAATATAAAAACACTTTAAAAACTATTTTTATTGAATTATTTCTAACAACGACCCTCTAAGATTATTCGATTCAAAAAAGTATTCTAAACTCATTATTACACTTTAGAATATTTTTAAATTTCTAATTTTTTTTTAATAATTAAATAGATTTTCTCTTTTTTTTGAGACAATCGAAAAATTTATTAAATTTGATAAATCGATTTTTAAAACCTCAAATAATTGATTGAATTTATTTTAAGAGAAATATTTTTAACTTTCGATTGATCTTTAAAAGAAAAAAAATGAAAAGTATTTTTAACTGATTTATTTTTTTGGAATATGATAATTTTTTTAATTTTATCTTGATCAAAAAGATTTCTTCTAGTCATTGAAGTTGAGGAATTTTTGTTAATTTTTTTTTATAATTAATATTATTAGTATTTGGTTTTTGACTAATTGATTTGACAAAATCGTTATATACTTTAAATACGGTTTCATTATTTAAGAACATTTTTGTGAAAATTTTCTCTTATTTTTTTAAACTTTTTCCAAAAGTTTTTAATTATGATTAAATTCTTCATTTAAATGATCAATTGATTTTAAATAATTAATTTTTTTGATTTTTTTACAATCTTTCATTTTTATCAAATATGCTATGAAGAAAATTATTAATTTTTAAATTTTATCCAATTATTATCAAAAACTATTCTTTCTTAAATTAATTTATTTTTGAAATTAAACATTTAAAAATATTTTAATAACATGAATTACTTCAATTTTACAAAATGTCATATTAAATCTTGAGATAGAGTGGTCTTCTTAATTAATCACTTTTTTGGTATTAAATTGAAACATTTTTCAGAAAATTAAACTATTTTTTTAAAAATGTTTAGTAATTTTATAGTGTTATTGGAAGTGGTTTTGTATGGTTTTGCTTTATTTCTTATCAAAATAAATTTTCAATTTTTAAATCAAAATCATTTGTTTCTTAATTTTGTGAAATTTTTGTTTTTTCTCTTTTTCTTTTTGTTTTTCTCTTTTTTTTTTTTGCAAAAGATCATGTGAAAATAAAAATAAAAATCTTAGGAAATACCATCAATCAGTAAGAAATTTGAGACTATGTAATGCCTTTTAAAATGTACATACATTTATTATGTAAACAATCTTCTTCTTAAGCTTTTTTCAGTGAAAATTCAGTAATAAAAAATCTGTAATGCTCATTTCAAAAATTGTGACTCACTTTTTTTCTCGTTTTTAATTTTATTTTTTTTTTATTTTTAAAATATTAGTGTTTTATATTTTTAAAATAAATTAAAAAGAAAAGTATTCTCAGATTTAGTTATTAATTATTATTACTTGAATACAAAATGGAGTTTATTTATTATTTCAATTTATTATTCAGACCAGTCACAAAATTTAAAATATAGCTTAGATAATTTCTTAATTTTCTACAATAAAAAAAAAAAATTCAAAAAAATCTCACCCCAACAAATTGAGGTTTTTTACAAACTAAAAAAGTTTTTGAAATTAAAATCAACTATATTAATTTTTATTACACTTTTTTTACTGAAAATTTTATTGTATTGAATTAATTAAAGGAAGAGACAAGGGGATTCCTGATACTTTACACAGTGCAAGAACATTGGGCATTATTACAAAATATCCATATCACAAAACATTTCTGGGAATATTAAAAAAATACTTTGAAAATCTAAAAGAGGGCTGGAAATTTAATCAAAAATTAGCACAGGATTTGGCTTCTTTATTAGAGAAAATGGTTATACCACAAGTTGATCAAATTTCTAAACCTTTAATTTGGAATAAGATTAATTTTGGTTCTTTTCCAAAATTACCAAAAGAGGATGATTTGCCTTTATCTGATGTTTGTCATTTTTATTTTTCTTTGTATTTTGTTATTTTTTTTTTTTTTTCTTTTTTTTGAAAAACCTTATACTGATCCAAAATTTCGTTTTAATTGGAATATAAAAAAAAAAAAAAAACGAAAAAAATCAATAATAATCAGTGATAAATAATAATGATAATGAAAGTTAAACATTTAATTCCATTTTAAAAATTAATTTTATTTAAAAAAGATATTCCCTTTTAATTTTATTTGTTTATTTAAAATCAAATATTTTAATCTTAAAATTTTTTTCAACTCTAAATAATTTCATAATAAAAATATCTAAATACAGGTTGATTTTAAATTATTATTTTCAACCTTATCTATAGAAAACATAATTGTAATTTGGACTGCATTACTGCTTGAAAGAAAAATTCTCTTTATTTCAAGATCATTAGAATACATAACTCCTTGTATACATTCATTGCAACAATTGATCTACCCATTCAAATGGCCTTATCCATTTATTCCAATTTTACCTTTAAGCTTTACTGAAGTCTTCGAATCGCCAGTACCAATAATTATTGGTTGTTTATCTTCTGTTTTAGAAATAGAATTCCCTGATAATGATGTAAGAATTTATAATCTTTATTATTTTTCTATTTTTTTTTTTTTATTTTTTATTAAATAAATTTAATTTATTATATCTATATTGATTTATCAAATCTCCCCCCCCCACTCTCCTTTCCAAATTCATTTGAGAAAATATCGGTTAAAAAAAAAAAAAAATCAATTATTTTTATAAATTAACACATCTTTGATATTGATTTTCAAGTTTATTTCTTACTAAAATGAATATTTTAAAATATCAAATGTTTATATTGATAATCTTTAGTATTCACAGCGTTTAATTCAGATGAAAAAACTTAGTTTTTGATTCGGCAATTAAGAAAAAATATATATTAATGTTAAGATGAATTCCCAAAAAGATTGTTATTTAAGTTTATTTTGAGATATAAGATTATTTAAAACAAAAATAATTTAATTTCTTGAAGATTTCTTTAACTTGAAATGAATTTTGTCTTAATAAAATTTCGAATTAAATATGAAGTAAAAATTCAAATTTCTTAAAATCATTAAATTGTTAGATAGATCTTAATATATTGTAAAACGTCTTAAGGTGGTATATCAAATTAAAGAATGTTACTTACATGTTGAGGATATAAATTGAGAAATTCAAAAGAGATTAAATTTTAATTCTTACGTAGATGAAATTACTAATATTCAATTAATCTTTTTTTCATCTCGTTTCATAATCCCATATTTTTGAATTTTTTTTTAGGTATTTAGTTAACAAATAATTCTAAAAAACAACTGTAATATATATATCCCTTAGCACCCCGGATTTGCCTAAATTTCATCAAGTTTTTTAAATTAGATTTAAAATGATATTGATCTACTAATATATTAATTTTCTTATTTGTCTTTAATCCAGATTTGAATTATAATAAAAAGCCAAAATAGTTCAAAGATAAAGTAGTTAAGTTATTGATTTTTTTTTGAAATTGAAAAAAAAAATAATAATTATTCCTTTTTGCCTTTTTTTAAAGATTTTTATTTTTATTTTATTTTTTTAAATCAGAAATTTTATTACATTAATAGTAATTCAAATCTCAACACATTGATTTATTAATAATAACCACCAAACAATTTTGCTAATTTTATGATAAAAAAATAAATAAAAAAATAAATTACTTTGAAATTTAATTTTTTTTTTTCAGAAAAAATTTCAATAAATATCCAATTAAGAGAAAAATGAAATTTATTTCTTTTGGCCAAAATTAAATTTTTAATATGATTAATTTTCTAAAACTTTGATTTAAGCAATAGATAATAATTGAAAATCAAAAAAAAAAAAAAAAAAATTGTAAAATAATTTCAATTTATTAAATTGGAATAAAACAAATATAAATTACTTTTTAATCGATAAAATATTTATACCTAAATTTAAAATAAAATAAAAAATAACTCTTAAATATTATTCCAATATAATAAAATAATCTATTTGAAACCAAATTTTTTTATTGCATTTTGTTATTGGTAAAAATTTGAATAATATATTTGTGATATTTGGATTTTTCCTTAATAAATTAATCCATATCTTGTTAAATAAGTTCTGATATATGGTCTTTAATTCAACAAAATTGTTTATTTTATGTCTAGATTTTAAAAAGTCAAAAATTAAAAAATATTAAAAAAAAAAAAAAAAAATCAATTATTAATCTGACTCGAACTATTGGCCAAATCATTTAAAATTGAAAAAAAATCTTGTTGAAAAAAATTGTAAAATTTTACAATGAAAAAAAAATTTGATTTTTTTTTTCAAATTTAATTTATTTTTTTTTTATTTTTAAATTATTCAGAATCTAATATAGATATTGATATTGAATAGTAATCAGTAGATAAAACAAATTTTCTATGTGATGCTATAATAACTTTTATAATGAATAAATTATTTAATCAAGTATTTTAGGCAATTTTGGGGTGCAAAGGGCCCCAGAAAAATTTCCAGTAAAGTATGATGTGTTTTAAATGTTAAAACTAAGAGGTTTTTGATGTCTAGACAAACTTTTCAAAAAAAAAAAAAAAATTTATTTTGACAAAATTTGAAAAATAATAAAATCACTAATAAAAAAAAAAAAAATTCCCAATGTTGAAAATTTTTTTTTCAAGTTATTTTTTATTTTAAGTAACTATACAATTTTTAATAATAAAATTTTCTTTCAAAGATAATTGTTTATTAATTCTATACCTTATTATCCTTTGATAACATTTCAAATTAAAATTTTTGTTTGAAATGTTTTTAGGTTATTTGGGGGGCTAAGGGATATATATATATATATATATAAACTTTGTTTTAGTCAAAGTGGCCCAACATTTTTTTCAAATATCAATTATTTTATAGATTGACCTTTGAAGAACAAATAAGAAATAAGCAGAATAATACACATCAAAGAATTGTTGATATCCGTCTGAAATAAAACTATTTAATCAAAGGATTTTCTTAAAAATTGAAAAACTCAAATTCTTAGGTACCTATTGAGAAAAACAACAATGGTAGTTTTGAACTTCTACTGTTATTTGAATAATAAATATGAAACTATTTTCGCTCATTTTTCATACTTCTCTTTTAAAAATCAATTCCCCAAACGAAGTAGGTTGGTATTTGTGATCTCTATTTGAAAAAGGAAATTAAAATGAATTGAAAATTTTTCACATTTATTAATCAAATATCATGATCAAAGATCGAATAAAATTCCAATAGAAATCAATATGATTTCTCAACAATCATTTTCACAGTTTCAATAACCTTAGAATAACACATTTTTACCAAGTGACTATTGATCTTACAATAAAAAAATTTTTTGAAACTAAATTACGTGTCAAAAAACAATCAAAAAAAAAAAAGCAAAAATGTGAAAAAATGATTCCAATTTTGAAAATTTACAAAATAAATGTTTTCTTCTAATACCCATGCAAACTCTTTAAAGACTATTCGAATTTTATGCTCTGTGAGAGTTGGAATACCATACAGTAGATGGTAAAAATGGTTAAAAGGTTATAGCTTTTGCTGAAAGTAAAAATATTGCAATTTTTGGAATATTTAACGATTTGATTGAAAATTAAAAAAACATTTACAGATGCAAAAACTGTTCAAAATCCCTAAAAAAACAACGCAAATTTTAATAACAATTTTTTTACGAATTACTCCTGTGACTTTCCACTTCGTATTTATGTATTTCAAGAGTTTAGTGGAGTGGTATCAATATACTTTAATATAAAGTAGAAAGTCAAAGGAGTAATGTGTAAAAAATTTGTAATTAAAATTTGCAATGTTTTTTTAGGGATTTTGAACAGTTTTTGCATCTGTAAATGTTTTTTTAATTTTCAATCAAATCGTTAAATATTCCAAAAATTGCAATATTTTTACTTTCAGCAAAAGCTATAACCTTTTAATCATTTTTACCATCTACTGTATGGTATTCCAACTCTCACAGAGCATAAAATTCGAATAGTCCTTAAAACAGATGTAATTCGCCCAGTGCAACTGTAACCATTTGTTTATACATACTTTTTTTAAAATAAGGTATTTCCAAAAAAGTTGTGTATTATTTTTTACTTATATTTCATAAAAAATCCTCTTTGAAATAGTTATTCTATTCGTAAATAAGTAATAAAAAATTAAGTTTAATATTAATATCTAAACTATCATTCAAAATCATTGGCCCATCAAAAATCAAAATTTAAAGAAAAATATTTTTAATACTTGTAGTTATCTATTATAATATCAAAATTTTTATTTTAGTTTTTGGTTCACTACTCCAGGAGATATTTGTTTTTCTTCAAAAAATAAAATAAAAAAAGTTAAAAAAAAATTTTAAAAAAAATTGTGCCATTTATTTTGAATTAAGCATTACATGAAAAAAATTTTTTTTAAAAATTAATAAACCCCATTTATCGATTCTCCTTCCCTTTGAATAACTAAATCTAATCTCTTTGTCATATTTGAAACCAATTTTTCCATTAATTCATCTGTTACTTCTTTCCAAATTTTTTTCAATTTTTTAGTAAATTCTTTCTTATTTTTTGGTCTATCAATTGAAAATCTTTTATCCATTATTGCCAAAAGATTTTCAATGGGATTTAAATCGGGACTATTTGGTGGCCATGGATGCAAAACATTGCATCTGTATCTTAAGCAACTCATTGTTATTTTTGACGTGTGTGGTCTTGCGCCATCTTGTTGAAATATCCAACAGAATCCCCCAAATTTTTCATTTGCCTTTTTGATGATTTTCGACTTTTTGAAAATTTCTTTGATATAAATGTGAGTATTAATACTCCCATTAATAACAATTAAACGAGATTTAAAATCAACTCCAAAAGCACCCCAAATTAAAACCTTTTCATCATAATGTTTTTTTTCTTGAAAGACAGATTCTTTTTTATTTAAAAATAAGTTAGAAAGGATTAAAAAAAAAAAAAAAAAAAAAAAAAAAATTACCTGATTTTTCATTTGGCATTCTCCAAATTTTTCTTGTTTGTGAGTTTATATAAAACCAGGACTCATCAGAAAATATTACCCGATTCCAATTTGTTTTAGTTGATTCCATGTCTAAAGCAAATAAAATTCTTTTTGCTTTTTGCAGTTCAGTTAAAAATTGGCGGATGCGAGGTGGTTTATAGTCAAATTTCAAAGATTTTCTTATTCGGTAGATGGTTGATTCAGAACAGTGTTCATTAGGGAATCTTTCTTGAGCAATTTTTGATAATTGCTTGCTACTCAGTGACCTGTTATTTTGTGTGGCATTTTTAACAAATTCCGATAATTGTATTGAAAAACTCTTTTTCTTTTTCTTTTTATTATGCAATCTTTTTTCATTACTCCAGTTTTCAATCCAGTATCGAACCTTTCTTCGACTAATATTCAGTCTCATTGCGATATTACGCTGAGAATAACCCTGTTTATTTAACAGAACAATGTTCAATCTTATTTCAGGTTCTGGATAATTTTGATTTTCATTTTCCATTTTAACAAAATACTGAAAGAAAAAATAAAAAGAGAAAAAATGATTTATTTTCAAATTTTAATTATTAGAGGAAACACTTCTAACAATACAAATACAATTCAAAATTGAAATATAAGGTGGGCCATTTATTTTGAATTTTAGTTTATTAAATCAGTACCTATAGTTTGTATTTCAACATATGTTCATTGAAATATTTTCAAAAAAATGTAAAAAAAAAATAATATTTTTTTTACACAACGAGTTACTGCAAAATTCAATAAAAAATAAGTAATATGTTAAGAATACAAACAGCTTTTTTAAACAAGAAAAAAATACAATTACAAGTTTTTCCTACTATTTGAAATTTTATCAAGTTTAAATCTCTTTCAAAAAAAATTTTTCATGATCAAAAAGAAAAAAATAACCAACCAATTTTCACACCTAAAAAATATCATATAAAATTGAGATCAAAAACTTTAATATCTTTTTTTTTAAAGTAGTGTCTTATAAATAAACAAATTGGATTATTATGAAGAACCAATAAATGATGAATAGCATTTTTGGATATTTAAATAATAGTAATATCAGAATTAAGTTTAATAAAGATATTTTAAAATAAACTTTCCCCGTTTTTTTTTTTTTTTGGAATAACTTAAAGAACTTGTTCTTAGGTTATTGTTTTTGAATGAATATTTTTATTTGGACAAATATTTTATTTGAAAACAGAAACAATAATAATTTATAAAGCAAAAATAAAAAAAAATAATTTGATAAAAAACAAAAAAATAAAATCTATGACAATATTTTTTATGGTCTTTATTTTTTAATTTTAAATGATAAATTGTATAAATTTTTTTATTTATAATTACCTATTTTTATAAACTTATAGGAAGTAATTGTTGATCTGGATTCAAATCATATTATTTCAAATGAGCCTATTCTTGCATTACCAAACAGAATTTATCAAAAATTATTCAAAAAATTAACTTCATATTGTAATTTATTTAAAAAGCCAAGAAAATCATTAAGAATATCACCACTTTCTGGTATTGAATCAATAAAGTATATCAAAAGGATTCATAAATACGAATTAACTTCATTTTCATCTTCGGTTGAAGAAGATGAGGATGGTGAAAAAGAGGAAGATGTAAAAAAAGAAAGTGATACTGAAGAAAAAGAAAGAAAAAAGAAAAAGGAAAAAGATATGGAAAATATGAAAAAAAAAAAATCCAAAATTTTTAATAAAATTAATGTTTCAAGATTTAGAAGAGCAAAAAGTCTAAAAAATACAAATGAAATTTCAGAAAATACTTTTTCCAATAATTCGATGAAAAAATTGAAAGATTCATTCCGAAGTTTAAAAAAAAATACAAAAACAACAAATGAAAATAGTGATAGTTTCTCTTTAAGAGAGTTTATTAGTTATTCTGAGGAAGTTGGCCTTGAAATGGATAAAAATGTGTCCAAGGAAGAAGAAGAAAATGGAACGATTCAAGGGGCAACTGAAACCCAAATAGAGACAAAGGAAAGTGGAGAAAATGAAAAAAAGGAAGAAGAAATTATGAAAAAGGACGGGGAGGGTGGAGAAGAGAACTTTCAAATTGAAAAAATACGGAATCTTTTTTTATCAGTTTTTGTGGAATGGTTTAAAAAAATCGCACTATTTATCATAGTGCCGAAGAAAGAAGATATGTTCAATCCAACACTTTTTGATAATGAAAAGTTTTTAAAGAATGCACCAGAAGATTGCGAGCCATTTTTAACAGTTTTTTTAAACACCCAAATGTTTATTTCCTTTATACAAGAAAAAATATTTGAAAATAGTAATGAAAGTAAATATTTTTTTAAGCAAATTCATAAAAAAATGGAAAAAAGATGTTTGCAGTATACCACAAATCAGAATCCTGAACTGAAAGGATGGTTAAAAAAAAGGAATCTGCATCGCCTTAAAAAATGGAAAAATCGATTCTTTTGGTTAAAAAACGAAAAATTGTATTCATCCCATAAAAGTTTAGGTTCGAAAAATGCCAATTTAAAGCGAATACCTTTAGTTAAGGGGAAAACTATATTAAGGATACCTCTCTCAAAGGAACTTTTAGAAAATGAAATGGAACAGGAACAAGAAAATGTGAAGGAGAAGGAGAAACAAAAACAAAAGCAAAGTGAAAAGGAGAAAGAGAAAAAAAAACAAAAGAAGAAGAAAAAGAATAATCAAAAAGAAAAAAATAAAAACGATTTGAAAAGATTTGATATAATAACTTTTGTTAATCATAAAAAAAATGTAGATCAATTCATTGAAAAAAAAATTGAATTGGCTGCTTCTACTTCCAAAATGAGAAAATTGTGGGTTCAATCTTTAAAATCTGTTTGTATGAGTATAGAAGAAGTAAACTTTTTGGGGCAATTTGATTCCAAATTACCTAAAGAAAATAATGAGCTTTGGGAAACAATGGTAAGGAAATCAGAAAAAAAAGATGTAATCAACTTTAATCAAATATACCAAAATAAAGACGAAAAAATTGTTAATATAGGTTCCGTTAAAATGGATTTTTGGTCGGAAGATGAATCTTTTAAAGAAAATGAAAAGACCAAGACAATAGATATAAAAATTCCTTTCAATGAAGATAACAATACGAAACTTATTGAAAAGGATCAATTAGAGATCGATGAACAAAAAGAGGGCGAAGAAGAAAAGGAAAACAGGAATGGAAATGGAAACATAAATGAAAATGGAAATGGAAATGGAAATGGAAATGGAAATGGAAATGAAAATGGAAATGAAATCGAAACAAAAAGCGAAGATCACGAAATTGACAAAAAAAAAGATGATAAAGAGGAAAAGTGGAAAATGGAAAATGAAAATGAAAATGAAAATAAAAATGAAAATGGAAATGGAAACATAAATGGAAATGAAATGGAAAAGGGAGAAAAAAGCATTGACGAAGATGATTTTATTTATGATGATCCAACAGAAGGTGTAGAAATATTTAGGTTAGATTTAGATGAGGATATAGTTAATGAAATAGAAAAGTATAGCGATGGAAAGATAAACAAAAAGGAGGAAAATTAAAAAAATAAAAAAATGATAATTATCATTATTTTTATTAATTGTTTTTTTTATAAAATATAATAAAATCTTATTTTTATAACATTTTTACAAAATTGGTTAATTGTCAAAACTAATTATTATTATTGTTATTATTTGCTAACAAGTTGTTTTTAATCATTGTGATTACTTTTAAAATATTTTTTTTTTTTGAAAAAATGTTAAAAAATGAAAAAGAATTCATCTTTTTTTCATTAAGGTGTGTATTTTAAGGCTTAAATCATTCGCATATTAAAATGATAAAAAAAGTATTATTCATAATCGTAAAATTATTCGAAATAATTCAAGGAATTGTATATTGAGTAAACAAGAGATCCCTTGAATTTTTTTTAAATTTATTGTTTTCTTTTTTTTTTTAGATTCATGTCAAAAAGGAAATTTTAATAAAAGAAGGATTAAAAATGAAAATAAATATACATAAACTCTTTTTCAGTCAAATTTCAGTTTTTTATTGAAGAAATAGAATATATGTATGAGTTTAATTATTTATTCTACTCAAAATAAATTTTCAATTTTTAGATCTGATCATTTATTACTCATTTAGTAAATTTTTTTTTTTGTTTTTTAAAATTTTTTTGTATTTAGCTTTTTTGCTTTTTTTTTTTTAAAAATTAAATTTGAAAAAACAAAATGTTTGAAACTTGTAATTAACATTAAATAAAGTGAGGTTTTGTATGTACTTTTAAAATTCATACATTTACAGGTAAAAAATCTGATTGTTTAGAATTTTAATTACCTAAAGAAATTGAGAATTTTGCACGAGACGTTCCAATGAAAAGTACTCAAATGATTTCTTTTTTTTTTTTTTTTTTTTTTGATATTTATGGTTTGTTCAGGTTTTTCTTTTATGATTACTGTCTCTAATCCAAAGTTTATTATTTCTCTTATTTCTAAACAATCTAAGTTTGGTAGATTCTTAAAAAAAGTGAATTTCTCATTTTTGACTGAGCTCCTTTGAGTGAAATTGAGTTTATTTTGAAAACATTTTTTCATGTAATTACTTTTTGAAAATTTTTTCTGATTATATCTTTTGGGGATAGGAACCCTAAAAAAAAATCTAGTAAATTCAATCTCAAATTCAAGCAAAATTTACCTCATCTTGAAATTGAAAAATGAAGTAAAAATCTAATTACTGTAATTCCTATTTAACTTTTAAATGTTATTTTCAGAATTGAAATTTATTTTTTTAAAAAGTTTGATCCATTTTTCTTGATTTTTGAGAAGTAGAAAATTCAACATATATCCAAATTATTTAAAGAACTAATTTTGTTTAAGAAGAAAGAATTATTATTATCTCTAAAGGAACCCTAAAAAAATAACACTTTAAAAATAAAACCAAAAAGTTCAAAAATAAATCAAAATAGAAAATCTAGAGAGTTTAAAAAAAATTCAAATAATTCTTCTAAACTTGATAAATATATATATTTCTTTTTGAGACAAATTACAGTTCAAATGAATTCTTTCTTTTTTTGTTGAACAAAAAATACGAGAAAAAACAGTCAAACCATCAAATTAGAAAATACACAATTTACTATTTTTAAAACCTATAAAAATCAACTTAAAACTAAAGGAATACGTTTTAATGAGATTATTTCCAAACAATAATTAATATTTACTAACCCAATATTAATTATTTCAGTGAATTCGTAATAATCGAAAGATGAAAAGTATTCCTGGTGTTTGCTCTTATTTGTCAATTTTTTAAATATTTTCAAAAAAATATATTTAATTCAAATTGATGGTTATAATAAAAAAAACATTAAGTAAGAATTTTATTATTTGAAGAAGAAGCATAAATTACATTCTAGTTACCTTTATTATTTAATTTCCTTTCATGAAATTAATGAAAATAATTTCAAACAGTTTTGATTTATAATTAATTCACAAAGATTTATTTCTTGTAATAAATTTCGTGAGATTCATCTATTTGTTTTTTGGAAGACATACCCATAAAAAATTATCCATATTTTCTATTAGTTCCTTTTGCTTATATTTTAAACATAAAATAAAAAAATTGTTTTGTTTTTTTATTATTACATAATAATATCTCTTTAAAAAATTAGTAAATACACTGTATCTTAGTATTGTTGAACTAAAACGTATAACTTAAATATCTTTGACTTTTAAGTAAAAAGTGAATTTTACTTTTTTTATTATTGTGAAATATTTCTGTGGGATGTCATCAAGTATTGTAGAGCGTCATCGGGTTACTTTGAGTGTCTATCTTTTCCATAATTCAAAAGAATTGAGTGGAATCATTAATTTTTCTCTATTCTTGTGAATTCTGGAAAAGTTAAAACCAGTTTTCTTAAGTTTTCTGTTTATTTGTTAAGTGTTCTAGGTTTTTTTGAGGTTTTCTATTTTATTTCGAAAATCTATTGTTTTTCTTAATAAATAGAAAACTCAAAAAAACCTAGAACACTTAACAAATAAACAGAAAACAGAAGAAAATCTAAGGGTCTTTTTTCAGAATTTGAAAGAATTAAATAACTCTTTATTTTATAGTTATCAGTTTCTTTTTTTAGTTTAATTAAATCTTTTGAATTCTAGTTGGTTTTTTTGTTTATTCATTGATCAAATATTATTAATATTTCTTAATAAGGGAGAGATAAATTTTTTATTTTTTTTTTTGAATTTAAATTTCTTTTTATTTACTGGAATTAATTATATTTCCAATTTTGAATTCTGTTTATAACTAAGAATTGGTATGTTTCTGTTTATTTTTGCATATTTAAGTAAAACAAGAATCAAACCTTGATTTTAATAATTTAAAGTCTTTATTTAATAATTAAACATTTTCTACATAATAAGTTTAATTGAGATTAATATCAAAGATTTAAATAATCTAATTTTTAAACTATTGTTTAGAGAATTGTTATTCAAAAATTGTTTGTATTTGTCATATGCTTCTTTAGATATTTTTAAGAATTATAGACTATTTTAAATTTTGTCCAAATAAAAATCCAATGATTTAATCTTTTTTAAAAATCTTTTTTATAATAAACGGTTTTTTTTATTTATATTTTAATCAAATTGAATAATAATTTCGTATATTGAATTTAATTTTTGATTTAGATATTTTTTTATTTCCATTAATAATTAAGATTAAATGATATAAAAACATTTAACAATGGTTTTTTAATAATATCATTTTTAATCAAAGGAAATGTGAAATAAGAGCTAAGAAAATACATGATAACGTATCCCCTTGAAAATACCATGCCTTTTTCCTTGATAATATTAGAATTAAAAATTTTTGATAATTTTAAAAAAAAAAATTTCTATTGTTTTTCTAATTATTTTAAAATTAATATAATCAAAATATGAAGTTATTCCAATTAATGTAATATTGGTTTTATAATTTTCATTTTCATTATTAGATTTTATCTTTGTATAACCTAAATAATATTTTTTTTTTTTTTAGAATATGTGATAAGTATTTGGGTAGATGTTATAAGTTTAGGAATGTGTTATAAAAAATTTTGATAGAAACTCGTTAATTTATTAATAACATCCTTTATTTTCTTTTTCTTATTTCTTTTTTTTCTTATATTTTTTTGGTTTTTTGTAGTTGATCGTCCAAGTATTAATCGTTATTTTTCTTTGTATTTTGATTTGAATCATGGAAATTTTGATTTTATATTGAAAATTAAAATGATTTAACGTTAAAAATTATTTTATTTGGAAAAAAAAGTTTATTTAAAGTTTTAAAGAAAATTATAACTTATAAATCATTATTTTACTTTTTTTTTTTTTTTTACTTGATTTTATTCCTTATTTTTTGGCATTTAAAAAACGGTTTATATTTTTTATTGGATATTTTATTTTATAATTATTGAAAATTGAATTCTCATTAAAAAAAAATATAGAATTGATGTAAGGGGTTATTATTGTGGTTATTATTATTATTATTATTATTATTATTATTATTATTATTATTATCATTCTTCTTCTTCTTCTTCTTCTTCTTCTTCTTCTTCTTATTATTATTATTTTTATTATTATTATTATTATTATTATTATTATTATTTCGATTATTATTGTGAATCAGAGAAATATGTTGGTTGTTTAAAAGTATGTCATTTTAAGGCAAAAAATATGGTGGAAATCATTTTGGAATGGAAGATTATACAATTAAGTATTAAATTTAAAAATTTTTAAATGTTTTAAAAGAAAAGTATAAATATTAATTCTACTTTGTCAAGAAAAAAAAAATTAATTTCAGAAATATTTTTTTCATAATAAATTTTTTTTTTATTATTATCTTTCAATTATAATATTGTAATACATTCTATATTTTGATTTCCAAATAAAGAGAATTTATAAATTATTAATCTAATAATTAATGATAGTAATACTCTGCAAAATAAATATAATAACATTTAAATATCTAAATCATTTTTGCATATTATATCAAATCTAATTATTATAATAATAAACTTTTGCCTTCTTCAATTTTTAGATAATTGTTTAATCACATTGTATTTGCACATCATATAAAGTTTTAGTCTCATGAGAAAAATTTTGCAAAATAAAAACTTGATTTTTTTCATTAATTTCTTGCATATTTTCATTATAATACCCATTATATTTTGATAGAATTTTTGGAGGATTTTGATCAGTTTGTTTTTTATTTAATTTAATTGGTGTTGTTTGTGTGTTTTTATGATAACGTGGTTTAAAAAAGGGGTGATTCATCACTTGTGTTGGTGTTGTTCGCTGTCTAGGATTATAGTTTAATATTTTTAAAATAAGATCTCTAAATTGCAAATGTTCATAAATCATTGAATAATTAAATTCCTGTAAATTATAGTTTTGGGATTTATTTTTTTTGATATTAATTTTTTTTTTTTTAATTTTTTCGTTATTTTTTAAATTGACATATTTTGCTTGATAAGATTTGTTTTGAAATTTTCTTGAATTTATTTGAGGAATCCTTAGAATGTCGAAAAGATTGCGTTTTTTCATTTTTATTTTTATTTTTTTATTTTTATTTTGAATATTCTTCAATACCCATTTATTATTTAAATCTTTTTCAAAAAATTTTGATGTACCAGGTGCGTTGTTTAATATTTCATCTGGTGGTATACCTAATAATTCCACAATTCTGACCATTTGTTCAAATTCATTTCTTCCTGGAAATAATGGTTTGCCTGTTCTCAATTCAACCAATATACACCCAAAGCTCCACATATCGATTCCATAGCTGTAGTCCATTTTCAACAATATCTCTGGTGATCTATAGAATCTACTCTGTATATAAGTGTGAATCTAATAATTAATTTAATTTAAGAATTAATATTTGATGCGAAATTATTAATAATTTAATTAAATTTTGATGTGACATGATTTCAAAAATATTTTACTCATTTTTGAGAATCTAAAATTTTCAGAAAGTTGACAAATTTAAAAATTATTTCACTGTTCTTTGTTCTTACGATTATGGTTAAAAAATCGATTCCAAAAATTTATACACCCAGCTAAAAATCAAAAATAGTCATTTTTTTCTGTTTTGGTAAAGCTTATTATTAAATCATATTAAAGTTACCTAGTATTGATGTTTTTATAAGTAATCATTTTGATCCAAAAATCACAAAATAAAAAAAATAACACAAAAAAATAAAAATCTATATGTCCAAAATGACGAAACGAGCGGATAAAAAAAATAAGATTGTTAAATCTGTTGAAATTTTAATTAACAATAATTGATCGATCAAATGTTAAGATACCATCGACAAATTGTATGTGATTTTCCAATTTAACAAAACTCAGCACTAACCTTCTATCAACCATTTAAAAAAAAAGATTTCGATTGAACAAAATAAAATACTATAATTGGAAAAATAGAAATGAAAACAAAACAGAAAAGTAAAAAAATTTTTAAAAAATAGTTGTACAAAAATCAAAATTATTTCCAAATTGAATGGAATTATAGTATTAATATTCTTGCCACTGTTTTAATGGTTTAAAAAAAATCGGACTTTTAGTTTATATTGGTTTAATATTAATGATTATAAAATAATTATGTTAATTTTATGATAAACAGAATAAATTTGCAAAAGAGAGTTGAAAGATATTTTCCTTTTTTTTTCTCTTCTCTCGCTTTCTATTTTCAATTTTTAGACTCTTTATGATATTTTAGAAAACTCATTGGGTTTAAAAGGCTTGTAATAACTGCATCTATTTTAAATATGCTTTGAATTAGGAGAAACAAATTTAGTCACGAATTATTTGAATCAGAAAACACAAATTTAGTCACTTCAAAATTCTCTCTTTACTGGACCAAGTGTCCAACACTTAGTTCTTAACAATAAATCCAAATAAAATAATAAATTAATATTTTTTTTTTTGTAGATTTGAATTGTTGAAATTTAAGAATGTTGTGAATTTTTTTTTGTTATTGGAATTTTGCATTTTGAGATCCTCTTAATTTTTGAGTTTTTTAGAATTGTGATCATATAAATTTTTTTTATATTTGAATTTTTGTTTTTGAAGTTGAATTTTTTTTTATTTATATGGTTTTTTCATTTATGGGTATCATTTCCTTTTTTTTTTTTTTGCTAAAGATGTCCTGAGAATTTTTTTTTGTTTATTGAATTTTTTATATTTGAGATCTTTGAACTTTTTTTTATTATTTGCATTTTTTAACATCGAGATTACTACAAATTTTTTTTTAAATTGAATTTTTTGCCAATGAGATCCTTAGAAATTATTTTTATTTGTTATTTGAATTTTGTCAATCAAAAGAAGTGTAATTTCATAATATATCCTTTTTGGTGACAGGCAACTTCTTGATCATGGAGCAAATCCATGGGAAGTGAATTGTTCCTTAAGGGGTATATATTGTTTTTTCAATTATTGAGAGTACAAATAACGAAATGCTGTTTGTAAAATAAGGTTATTAGAGAATACTTGAAATTTTTTTTTCTTATAATTATTAATTGGAATTACCTTTATTTGTTGGAAAATCTTTAAAAAAATGTGGTATGGTTATAAATCCTATTTCTGTTTTTAATTATATACTTTTACTAAAATTTTGATGAATTGAGATTGTTTTTTGTGTTATTATTTAGAAATGATCAATCAGTTTTATTTCTTTGATCATATGTGAAAAATAGAGAAATAATAATAAAGTGTATTGATACTTTTAATCTTTGGATTTTTACGAACTCATTGAAATAATTAAGATTTGGTTATCAATTATTGATTAGGTATAATTAAATTAAAAGGTATTTCTTTCTGTTTTCGGTTGAATTTCACATGTTTTAAAATACTATTTTGGGTGCATTTTTACTCAAATACTTTTGATAATTTTTCGATATTTGTTTGTTAAGGGACTAATCTCTATTAATTTTTTCTTCCTAAATTTAATAGAGATTGAGAAAATTTTTTGCCAATTACCTGGATTTGATAAACCTGTTTATTTTCAATATTAAACATACTATTATTTTCCAATTGAAAAATGAAAATTTTTAGTTCAAATTCTCCAAAATATTATAATATGAATAATTAGTTGAAACCCCCTAAAATATTTAACTAATCGTTTAGAAATGATATTTTTAGACATTTCATTAAACTACTATAGTGAACTCTAAGAAAAAAATTTTACTCTGTTAATTTGGTTGTAACAGTAACAATTAATATATATTTTGGAAATTGAAATAAAAATTTTCATAATTAATTGGAAAATCACAGTATTTCTAAATAAGGAATCCTTAGTGAGAAATTGGTCAAAAAAAAAATAATAATAGAGACTCGTCCCTTAAAATAAAATGAAAAAAATTGATTTGAAATCAGAGTTTATAGTCTATTCACTTTTTAACACAGACTAATATTAATCAAATAATGTACAAAAACATTTTTTTTGAAGACAATTCTTGAAAAAAAGATAATTTTTTTTTTGGATTTTTTTTGGGTTGAAAAAAAAAAGGATGTGTATTAATATTACCAATCTTTTTGTGTGTGTTATTGGTTTTTTTTAATGTAATGTTTTGGTTATTTTGTGTCTTATATGTAGACTTATAATATGTGCTAAAAAGTCCGAGGTATGCAATAAAGAAATTATATTTTTTCAAGTCTGAAATAATTATGGTAATTTTTTTGGAAATAAAGTAGATTTTTTTTATTGAAAGTTATTTCATAACCTTCTGGTTTTATTTTTAAAAGTATTTTGTTTGTACATTTTCTACACAGACAATAAGATTTCTTTCTTTGAATAAAATAATTTTTTTTTGAAAAAATCAGAAAAATAATTGAATTTTATTATAATATAGAAAGGGAGAAAAAAGGATCAAACTTTTTAAAAACGAAAATTTCATTTCTGAAACGAGTTATTAAAAATAAAGTCAGTTCCTATGTGTTATCAGATTTTTCCTTTGATTTTTTCAATTTCAAGATGCAAATTTTTTTTGAATTTGTAATTAAATTTTCTAGAAGATTTTTTTAAGCTTACTGGTCACTTAATTGATACCAAAGAGAGGCTAAAGTGAATCCAAATTAAGATCAATTTTTGAAAGGCCAACAATTCAGTTGAGTGTGTCATGATTAAAAGCCGATCAAGAGATCAAGAAATAAAAAATTAAAAAAAGAGTTGGGAAAATAAATGTACAAACCTTTTGGTTTTTTTCACAAGAAGAACCAAAATCAATAATTTTGACTTTCACTTTTCTGGGGTTTACAAGAAGGATATTTTCAGGTTTTAAATCACAGTGAATAATTCGAGCCTTTTTTGATTTTAAAAATTGCAAAGTTTCAACGATTTGAAGTGCCAACTGTTTGACAAGAACAATAGACAGCCCTTTTAATTTGGTTTTTTTTAAGACTTCATATAAATTTAGGGATAATAGTTCAAAGACAAAACAAAGGTGGTTCCTAAATTTGAAAGAATCTATTAATCTTATAACATGGTATTTGTCTTCAGGATCTGCTTGGTTAAGCTTTTCCAAAATTTGTTTTTCAATCAGGCCTTGTCGATAAAAGGCTGATTTGGATTTAATTATTTTGATCGCAACGTATTGTTGGTTTTCAAGATCATACGCTTGCACGACTTGGCCAAAGGATCCCTCGCCGATTGGGCAGACAATTTGATAAAGGCCAGCAAAGATTTCGTTTTCTTTAACGACATAATTATAATTCTCATCATCGTACCCGTTGTTATACAGGGATAACGATCCTTGCCCTTGGCTTTGTAACTCTTTTTTTCTTTTTTTTTCATAATATTTCTTGTTGATCTCCTTATAGGTTTCTAATAACCGCACACTCAACTTAATTGCTGGCCTTTCAAAAAGTGATCTTGCTTGGGGTTCGCTTTCGGAGAGATTTTGTGAGCTTTTCGAACGTGTGGTTCCTTGTGAACTTTCTGAAGAAATTGAATCATCAGAAGTATCAGAACCAGATGATTCTTTTGTATTTCGAGGTTTTGTACTTTTAATCAGTTCGTGGTTTGTCTCGTCTTTTTTTTGGTTTTCTTCTTCTTCCTCAAACAGCATCACAAATTTGAAGGTTTTTTGATAATTTTTTGTTTGTAAATAATTTAACGATTTTTTTTGTAACAAAAATCTGTGGGGTAAATAAGTTTTGAGAGATAATGTTTGGTGTTTTTTGGAACAATTAATCGAGAAGAATGAAACAAAAAATCAAGATTATTTACTGAAAATCTAATTTGATAACAAAATGAAATTGTCTTATTCAAAAATGATTTGGTTCAAGAACACAATTCTAAAAACATTTTTTTTAAGAGAAAAGTTAATTTTGTAGTTAAAAATTCCATATTTTTTTTCCTTCAGTGAGGACTTTCGTTACAAGCAAACTAGAAAAAAAGTCTCATAGTAAATTCATTAACAGATTCAAAAAAAAATTTACATCTTCTAATTAAAAATCAAAGGAAAAATATGATTACATAAGAACTGACTTTATTTTTAATAACTCGTTTCAGAAATGAAATTTTAGTTTTTAAAAAGTTTGCTCCTTTTTTCTCTCTTTTTCTATTATAATAAAATTCAATTTTTTTTCTGATTTTTTCAAAAAAAAATTATTTTATTCAAAGAAAGAAATCTTATTATCTAAAAAAGAAAGTCTCTAAAAATGCACTTGAAAAGTAAAACTCGCACAGTTTTAGAATAATAATGAAAAAACAATCTACTTAAAGTCAGTTAAACTACCCTTTAGAGTATAATATATACTGTTGTAAAAATTAAGCCCGCAGAAAAGTTAAACATGTGTTTCAAAATAAAAAGTGTGTTTTTTTTTTATAGAAGACCTATACATTAACCGATCAAAGAAACCAACAATAAACCCTAATTAAATATAGTATTGATTTCTTAAAATTCTATTATTTATAAAGAAATTATAAAAATAAAAGATCAAATTACAAAATTTATCTTAAAAAATCGATTTAAATTTTCAAATTTTTAATTTCAAAAAAACAAAAAATCAAAAAAATTGAGACTATTATGAAAAATTTTCAACTAATTTAATTCCAAATTTAAATTTTACTTAAAAATATAAAGGGTTTACTTCCAAAATTGAATTGAACTTAGGTATACTATTCGGCAGTAAATTGGATGTTGCATTGGAATAAGATTGAAAAAAAAGCACGGATTGTATTTTGAAACATGGATTATAGTTGTTGTACATGAATTATTTTGATCCCTGTAATTTTTTTATCTAAAGAACTGGTATACTTGATAAACAAATTCCTTTTGGAATTTTACAGATATGAATTATTGTTATTAAAAGTTTGATCCTTGTTTCTCATTTTGGAAAAGTTCAAATTCGAGCATCTTTCTAAATATTTTAAAAAATGATTTTTTTTGAAAGAAGAAGGAAATCTTAATATCTATGAAGAAAGTATATAAATATACACTTTATAAATCAAGCTTCGAAGTCCAAAAATATTTCAGTATATAAAATCAACTTGGATTCAAAAAAAATGATAATAATTATTTTAAACTTTAAAAAAACATCATTTTTTGAATCAAAGAACTGTTCAAGTAAATTTTTTCTGTTTTTAATAAAAAAAAAAATAGAAGAAAAATAGCCAACAAATCAGATTAAAATTTCGTATAATATACTTTTTAAATTTTGTAAAATTCAACATATTACTTAAAGATATAATTTTTCATTTGATTCTTTTTATTCTATAGTTAATCTCCCCCATCTTACTTATTCCATATAGTTCAGAATACAGCCCGTTCCAGTTTTAAATCAATAACTTTCAATGAAATTATTGGAAAAAAAAAATCTCAAATTAAAGAGTATTTTTTGGAATTTTTTTTACACAAATAATTTTATTTACACACTAGAGTAAATATGGAATGCTGTAAAAAGTTGAGTTTTTACAATTTTAGAGATAAATTAAGACTTTCATGTAATTACCCGCAATTTCATAATAATAATAAAAATCACAGTTTTGATTTTTGGGATCAAAGGGATTTTAAAGATAAAATCGTTTGGTAAATACCAATACATTGTGTGAAAAATATTTTTTAAAAAAAAATTAAAAGATTGGTATTTACCAAACGATTTTTGGATTAAAATTATTATAAGTCTATTAATATAATTAGGTATAATATTTGCTTAAATTAAATTGTTGGCAATTGCATGAAATCTATTATTTATCTCTAAAATTGTAAAGACCCCATTTTTTACAACATTCATATTTACTC
The DNA here is from genome assembly GCA_027625915.1 of Anaeramoeba flamelloides. Taxonomy (NCBI): domain Eukaryota; family Anaeramoebidae; genus Anaeramoeba; species Anaeramoeba flamelloides. The sequence goes on from JANTQA010000008.1 coordinate 4,386,146, forward strand.
TTGTGAATAGTTAGTATATAAAATTTTTGATTTAGTTTGAAATTTTTCTTGTGTGGTAATTTTAGGTAAAAATTTTTGTCATAGAAGTGAAACTGATAGTAACCCAAAAATTAAAAGATCCTATTGTTTTTTCCATTAGTTCTTGACTTTTTAAGGTTTACAATCCCTGAAATTTGAAAAAACTATTATCTTGTGCAGGATATGGCAGCATGCTAATTTGGTTTTTATCTGATCGGTCTTGAGCTTGTTATGTATTTTAAGAGTTATTCAAAAGGGTAATTTTTGACAATTTATTTTTTATTTTTCCGAAATCTGAATTGAAGAGTGTAAGATCAAATACATCGAATGTAAGTTATAAAAAATGTGATTTATGGGTTGTTGATTGAAATTTTTAATTAGGTTTAGTTTAATTTGGAGCTTTTAAAAAAAATTTTTTTTTTCATTAGGTTCATTGACAAAAAAGTAGTACACAATTTTCTTATAAAACCTGAAAATCTTAATTTAATCTTAAATACCTACCAATACATTAAACTTACACCATTCAATTTCGATTTTGGAAAAAAAAAAAATAAATTGTCAAAAATTACCCTTTGAATAACTCTTAAAACACGTACCAAGCTCAAGATCGATTAGATAAAAAACAAATTAGCATGCTGCCATATCCTGCACAAAATAATATTTTTTTCAAATTTCAGGGATCGTAAACCTTAAATTCTGTTAAATGAATATAATTAAAAATTCAAATAATAAAAAATATATAAATTTGAATAAATTCGCTTATTTAAAAATATAAATATTTGGTTTTTTTATTTTGGATATTGGAAAAAAAATATTTATACATAATCATTAAACTTTCAAGAAAGTTAATATGTATTTTTAATAAAAATAAAAAAAACAATTGTTACTTATCTTAAATATTTTAATATTCAATTTATTGTTTTTGTAATTATTTAAAATGAGATTAATTTTGAAATCGTAATTACATATACAAACAATAATGTTTTAGGAAAAGTGAAATTTCTAAAAAATCAAATGGTTTAGCAAATTTTTCTTTTAAATTTTCTAATTCTAAAAATGAACACATTAAATGATTTATTTACTAGAAATTTAATTGGTGGGTGGGTGAATTCGAATTATAAATGATACTCCATATCTGAAAAGTGAGAAAATGAGTTACTTTTTTTTATTTTGAAAGTGTCAGATTAATTTCTTCTTGTGTGCCTTTGGATTTATTTGTTAAATTGAAAAAATTGGGTAAAATCTATTGATTTTATTCAATCCTTTTATATTGTAAAAAAAGTACTTTTCAGTTTTCAAGAATAAAAAGGAATTAAGTAAAATCTAAGACTTTTCTCGATTCTTTTAAAATCCCGGAAACCTCTAGCACTTGATAAATACTTCACTAATTTCTAATTTTTAGTTTTAAAATTTGTAAAATAGAATCATAATTTTCTTTATCATTTATAAATTAAAATCTAAATACTATGAGTTTCTCTATTAAGATTAGTTATATTCCTTTCAAAAAAAAATGCCATGTTGCCTTTTGTAAAAAAAAAATCAGATCCACGTCCCCTTAATTAGAATTGGGATCAGCACCATAGAAAGAATAAATTATGTTAGTAAGTTGTTCAAATATCACCCCCCCCTTGAAAAAAATTAAAACTTGGAGACTCTTCCTTTATTTGGTTTTTTTTATTTGGATTCTCAGAATACAAAAATTGGGTAATTCAAGAACTACACGATTTTTTCCCAAAATTCTATTTTTTTTTTTTGGCAAATGAACGATTAGATTCAGAGATTGGTTTAAAATAGAATTTGGTATCTGTACTTGAACAATTTGTTCAAATTCTTCAACACTGTTATTGTTTACATTCTCTTTATATCCGCCTTGAAGAAAGTACATTGTTGTATTGTTGTTTTAAATCTTGATCTTTTTTATTTTTATTATTAACTTGGCTGTTCTTTTTATTGTTTTCTTTTTACTTCTTAACTGCTATTTTTAAAAAGAGGTGAGCTTTTCGAAATAAATATTTTCAATAATAAAGTTTTAAAATTCCGAGATCTGAAAAAATTCACATACAATTCAAAATCGAAAATAAAAAAACTTATATAAAAAAACAAAAATTATTTCAAGCACCTATTAATTTAAATCTGATAAACAACAAATGTTTAAACAAAATTTCCAAATCAACAATTAAACACTTTAAAAAAAAATAAAAACCAAAAATAAATGCTAGTTCAAAACCTATGTAAGTAATGTGTGGATCAACAAATTACAACAATTAATCTTGAAGTTTTTGTAGCTATCAAAGGAATGTGTTCCAACTACTATTATCTGTGTTCCAAAATAAAACATATACAATTTTTTCGATGTAAAATCGAATCTACTACCGAAAATATAAATAAGTTCAATTGAATTTGGAAGTTCAATTCCATGATATTTTCAGTAAAAAATAATTTTGGACTGCAATTTGTACAAAATTTTTTTGTTCTTTTTCACATTTTTTTTAAAATTGTTTATTAAATTGATGATAAAAAGTAATATCAATAATTAACTCTATTTTTAGAGACAAATTTGATAATTTGATCCTTCATTTTTGAAATTTTTTTTTAATAATAGAACTTTAAGAAACCAATACGATATTTTCTTATGGTTTATTTTCAGTTTCTTTGATGGTTCAAGGTATAGTCTTTCCAAAGCATCGGTGAAATTTATTCAATATCAAATTTTGATGTTGATATAGATTTTTAAAAAGTTGAATAGGGGAATCAGAAAGTTCATACAGAAAATATTTTTTCCTAATGAGTTAATACTCAAGAATTTTTTCTGATTTTAAGAATTAAATTTTCAGAAACCAAAATGACACTCAACCTCGAAAATTCATTTAGAAAGGGCAAAAAATTTACTCTGAAAAAAATGAATTTTTTTTTGATAATATCAGAAGATTATGTCTCATATTAGCCCATTTATGAAAAAATATTTTCTGTATGAACTTTCTGATTCCCCTATTCAACTTTTTAAAAATCTATATCAACATCAAAATTTGATATTGAAAAAATTTCATGGTAGCCTTGAAACAGCTGTTAATAAGAAAAAATAATTAGTTAGTTACAAAATGTAGGACCCAACACAAGAACTGTTTTTTTAATACTATCTTTTGAGTATGGACTTTTCTTGAATTTAACAATTATTAAAAACTTGTTCAAAAAATTGACTATTTTTGAGGATCTACAAAAACACAAAAACAATTATTTCAATGTTAAAGTAGCTTCAATTTGTATTTGTTGGATTGATTGAAAATCATATAATGGATTATTATTTGAATTTAATTGGTTTCTTCTTTTTATTGATTTTACTTTTCATTTTCAGTAAGGTTCCCTTATAAAATGCTTGTTTCGCTTTTTTTCCAAAACAGTAATTAACAAAAGATAAGATTTTGAATTTAATTGAAATTTTTGCAATTTACCTAAAAGTAAAATATTTGTGAACTGTCAAAAACTTGATCTCTTTTTATGAAAATCGAAAAGTGAAAAGTTGTTTAAATTACATGTTTTTAAAAGTTTAACTTGTAAAACAAACTTTTTAATTGAAAGTTGTTGAATTTTGATCTTGTAATTAGTTTCAAAATTTGGAACAATTTCAAAAAATCAAAAGTATAGTGATGTAAAAAAAGAGACTACAATTTTTGTGTTATTCTTGGATTAAAAAATAATTTTTCTTTTCATTTTTTTTCTTTGCTTTTTATTGTTTAATTTATTTTCATGGTTTCCTTAAAACTCCAAAAAAGATTAGCATCATCCGTTCTTGGTGTTGGTAAAAGAAGAGTATGGTTAGATCCTAATGAAATCCAAACCATCTCCATGTCGAACTCTAGAAGAAGCATTCGAAAGCTCCACCGTGATGGTTTAATCATCAAAAAGCCCGAAAATGCAGTATCCCGAACACGTTTCAGAAAAAGATTGATTGCCAAAAGAAAAGGAAGACACACAGGTTTGGGTAAAAGAAAAGGTACCAAAAAGACACGTATGCCACCAAAGATCTTGTGGATCAGAAGAATTCGAATCTTGAGAAGATTATTGAAGAAATACAGAGACTCTGGAAAAATCGATCGTCACACATACCACGAACTTTACTTGAAAGCAAAAGGTAATGAATTCAAAAACAAAAGAAATTTGATTGAACACATCCACAGAGCTAAAGCTGAAAAGATCAGACAAGAGCAACTTGAACAACAAGCACAAGCACGAATCGAAAAGAGAAAGAGCGCCCGTGAAAGAAGAAACAAACGTGTCCTTGAAAAGAGAGAAAAGTTTATGACCACCAATTTACATAAAGACTTAGACAAGGGAATGGTGGTTGAAAAAACAAAAAAGAAACAACAACCAAAAAAAAAACAACAACCAAAAAAGAAACAAGAAACAAAAAAGAAACAACAACCAAAGAAAAAAGAACAACCAAAGAAGAAACAACAACAACCAAAAAAGAAACAGCAACAAAAAAAAAAAGGCAAAAAGTAAACCAACTCAAGTAAATTACTTTTGGAAAAAAAAACACTAAAAAAAAAAAAAAAACAATAAAGTATCTTTTTTATAGATCATTTATAGAAAGTGAACCAAAAAAAATATTTTAAGAATACATTTCAATAACTAATTTCTCTTTAAATAAATTTTAAAAAAATTCTTTTTTGTTTTTTTTTTTTTTTTTTTAATTTTGCTTTTTCATTTTCTTTTTTTATTTTTTTTTTTCCTCTTGTGCAGAAAGACTTAAAATCAAATTTACTTCTTTTAGTGATACTTTACACACACCAACAATTCCTAATTTTTTGAAAAAAGAGACTTTTTATTTAATCACATTAAACATTTTTTTGTTTCTCTTTTTTACCACTTGGATTGATTCTTTGAATGAAAAGAATGTTTAGAGTCAATTCTCGAAAAATAACTTGAACAATTTGTTCAATTCTCTTTTCCCAATAGATTGTAAGGAATTTGAAAAGTTAATTCTTTTCCATTTATTCTTCAAAAATTTAAATATTTTGCTTCTGTGAATTAATTGTGTTATGATTTGAAAGCTCAAGTGGATCTAAATAATCAAGAGTTTATTGCAAAATGTTGGAAATTGAATACTGTAGTCAAAATAAATCGTGCAAAAAAATTTAGTGTGTGTTTCTCAATAAAATGCATGTTTTTTTGTTATAAAATACCCTTAGATTAACCGATCAAAGAAACTGATAATAAAGCCTAAATAAATATGGTATTGATTTCAAAAAGTTCTATTATTTAAGGGACTAGTCTATATTAAATTTTTTTAGGTAAATTTAATAGAGATTTAGAATTTTTTTTTCCAATTACTTAGATTTCAAATCAAAGTGAAAAACTTCTTAGTATAGTAATGGAATCTTGCTAAATGACATTCATTAAATTTAGTTATTGTTTTTATAGAAATAAAAAATTTTTGCATTTTTTCACTTTTTTGAAAGTTGCTTTTTTTCAACTTTTCGCAAAAATACAAAAAATAAAAAAAAATATGAGCAAGAAAGCAAAACCTTGTTATGTTTGTGCAAGACGTACAAAAAATAGTTTGAAAAATAAACCTGAAAGGGTTTTTTTGGATTTGCATGACAACATAGTTTGATTCGAAAAAAATATACAATACATGCTTTACTCTTAATAAAATATTTTCTTTCTTTTCTTGTACCATTCCTTTTTTTCATGAATCTACTTTTTCAGTTTACACTCTTTTGTTTTTGTTGAATTTGAAGTTTTTTTAAGTGTTCCCAAATTACCATTCCAAAAGTTTTTGTCAGAGTCAAAAAAAATCAAAGAAAAGAATAAGTGTTATTTTTTAAAAAAGTAATGATTGATAAAACAAATTTGGTTCTTTATAGATTCAAGTTGGATGAATAGAAGTGAAGGAGAAAATATTAACCAGTTTTAAATTATTTTTTCGTTTTTAAAAATGAGAATAAATATTATTTTTGAGAAAATAATTAAATCCAAAATTAATCAAAAAATTCTCATATGTTAAAGATATTTTTTCAAAAAAAAATTTTTTAAAAAGTCACTTTATTTGGCAGAATTGTAAAATTTTAAAAAAACAAGAACTAAAAGTTCTAACATTGAAAAAACCTGTATATTTTCAATTTTAAACATATTTCAAGATAAGGATTCCTTATTTAGTTATTGGACAAAAAAAAAATTAATATAGACTAGTCCCTTAAAAAGAAATTCTAAAAATGAAGGATCAAATTGCAAAATTTATATCAAAAAAATAGAGGATATTTTGGATAAAATTTTAATCATAGAACAAACAAAAAAATTTCTTCAAAAAAACGGAGAAATTACGGAAAAATATCAACTAATTTAATTAAAAATTTAAATTTTACTGAAAATAACCAAACCTTGACTTTCATAATTGATTTGAACTTAGGTATACTATTTGGTAGTAGATTGGGTGTTGCCTTGGTACAAGAAGAAAAAAAAGCACGGATAATAAACTCTGTTTCAGTCAAAGGGGCCAAACGTTTTTTTCAAATATCAATTATTTTATATAATTGACCTTTGAAGAACAAATAAGAAATAAAAAGAATAATGCACTTCAAAGAAATGTTGATACATGTCTGAAAGAAAACTAATTAATCAATAGCTTTTCTTAAAAATTGAAAAACTCAAATTATTAGGTCCCCATTGAGAAAAACAAGGATGTTCGTTTTGAACTTCTACTGGTATTTGAATAATAAATATGAAACATTTTTCACTTCATTTTCCATACTTTTCTTTTAGAAATTAAGTCCCCAAACACAGTTTGTTGGTATTTTTGGTCTCTATTTGAAAAAGGAAATGAAAATGAAGTGAAAATTTTTCACATTTATTAAACAATTATCAAGATCAAAGATCAAATTGAATTGCAATAGAAACCAATAGATTTCTCAACAATCTTTACATGGTTTCAATGGCATTAGAATAACACGTTTTTACCAAGTGACTATTGATCTTGCAATAAAAAATTTTTTGCAACTGAATGAGGTTTTTAAAAAAAAAATCGAAAAAAAAAAACAAAAATGTGTAGAAATGTGAAAAAATGATTTCAATTTTGAAAATTTCCAAAATAAAATTTTTCTTCTAATATCTATGCAAACCCTTTAAACACGTGTATTATACCATTACAACTGGGCCTCTTTGACTGAAAAATAGTTTATTTTGAAACACGGATTATAGTCTTTGTGTACGCATTATTTTGATCGCTGTAAAGATTTTTTTTAAGTGAATTTAATTATTACTATTTGTTGCAAAATAAATGAAACAAAATTATCATTCAGCATCCCCAAAAAAGATTTAAAAATCATTTAAAATTTCAAATTTTTAATTCTTAAAACCAGCTTAAATTACTAATTTCCTCTTTTAAAATTGATAATTAAAAATTTGAAATTTTAAATGATTTTTTTTGAAAGCTGTTGGAAAATTTTGATCTTTTAATTTTACGATTAATAGTACCAAAAAAATCTTCTGGTTAACTTTTTTTAATTGAAAGTTCAGTAATAAAAAAATCGGTAATGCTCAATTTCAAAAATTGTGACTTACTTTTTTTTAGGTTTTTGGTTTAATTTTTTTTTTTAATTTTTAAAATATTAGGGTTTAATGTGTTTAGAAGAATTAAAAAGTGAATTGATACCAAAATTTAATAATTAGTTGAAATTGAATACTAACGAATATATATATTCCAATTTTTTGTATTTTAGGTGAGTCACGATTTTTGGGGTGTTGTTTAAATGTGAGTAGAAAAAATAATTTAATCACCAATTTCTCTATTTGTCATTAAAATTCTAATATTGGAGGTTGTTTCTCTTCTCTTTTTTTCTTTATTTTTTTTTTTTGGTACTGTTATTTCCCAATTAATAATTGAAAATTGAAAAAAAAATAAAAAAATATTTTTAATTCAATTTACTTTTTAAAAATCTGATCACGATACATTCATAACATTATATTTCAAAGAACAGTTCAAAGAGCAGAGCAACCGATATACAAAGTTTCTTTGCAGTTATCCTTATAAAATTCTTTATTCATGGCCAATCAGAAATTTAAAAAGATGAAATTGCACTACAAAAAATCTCATTATTTTTACAATTATTACTTTTAAAAAGCTTTTAACACTTTGAAAGTGTTGGAAAGTGTTTGAAAGCGTTGAAATTATTTTGAAGGTGTTTGGAATGTTTGGAAATTGTCTGAAGGTGTTTGGATGGATATAGAAAATATTGGAAGGCTTTGTAAAAGTTGTGTGGTTTTTTTGTAGTTTTTCTAGAATTAATTTATTATCATGCTAAATTCTCTATTTCTACTTGTTCCCCAAACATAACTAAAACCTTTTTTGATTTGGTTATTATTAAAAAAATTCTAAAACCCTCTTCACAATAATCGTTATTTATTAAAAATAAAAAATGAATCATAAAAAATTGAACTTTTTTTTGAATTTCTCACATAATGAAATACTTTGATGTCAATTTCCCAAATCGTTTTTCGTCCCAGCAAGTAGAAAAAATGAAAAGGATCTTCACAAACCATCCAAAAAGGAAAAATGTCTCATTGGTTGTCTCTTCCTTATTGAACGTTCGGCTTTGACTAAAATTTTCAAAAATTAGAATGTTAAGCATTATAAAAGACAAACGCAAGATCAACAAATCAAAAAAAAAAAAGGATAAAAACGGGACGAACCGAAAATTTCTATTGTTTGTTTGTGTTTGTTGTGTTTTATTTTTTTTTTTTTTCAAAACTAACAAAAGAATTGAAAAATTCATTTTTATTTTAATTTCAAGGAATTGAAACAAAAACGAATTTTAGTTGTTTTGTAAAATACCAGAAATCATATTATTAAATTCATTTTTCATATTCATAAAGCCAACATTTTCTACTGTTTCAACAATTTTGTCGAGTCTATTTGAAAGGATCATTATTAATTTATTTCACAAGAAAGTTTAAAAAAAAATAAAAAATTACAAAGACCAGAAACAAGAAGGAGAATAAGAATAAGAAGAAAAAGAAAAAAGATAATCAAGATTTTACGAGTTTGAGATCTGTTGGTGTTTTGGATTTACACTTGTAATCATATCTTCGGTAGCCTGTATCGTGTTTTTCTCCAAACCAGCAAATTTTTCAGCGCATTTATGAATATTGTCGGAAAGCCCAGATTCTTCAATAACTTTATCAAAGATTTCTTTTGTTAGCTCAACACTGACTTGGAGTCGTTTTGTTTGATCTTCTATGACTCTTTTATTTTGAAAATTGGTCATAAAGTAAAAATGAGTGAGATAAAATTATTGGTAAATGAGAAAAAATGAATCTCCAAAGACAAACCTCACATGCAGGTATCTTGATTTTTTCAATGATGGAAATACTTTGAAAGTGTTGAAAAGTGTTTGATAGGTATTGATAATTTTTGAAGGCGTTTGGAATGTTTGAAAATTGTATGAGGGTACTTGGATAGATAGAGAAAATATTGGAAGACTTTGAAAAGTTCGGATATGTTTGTAGTTTTTCCTCGAATTCATTTATTATCTTGGTTAATTCTCTATTTCTGCTTCTTCCACAAACATCACAAACACCTTTTTTGACTTGGTTATTATTAAAAAAAATTCTCAAACCCACTTGACAATTATCATCATTTATGAAAAATACAAATACATATATCAATTAATAATTTTCAAAAAAAAATATTATTTCCTTGCTTTTTGACCTTTGGGAATTGCTTTGAAACGCTAAAAATACACAAATTGAATTTTAATTGTAAACTTTACTAAAAATTTTAATTTTTTTTTATTAGATTATATTCCAAGATCAAGTTAGTAATTGTTTGGGAAGACCAAAAATGGAATAATTGGTTTAAATTATGGTTTGTTTATGGGGATTTTTAGAATTTAAATGGTTTATAAAATCTTGGTATTTCGTTATTTTGAAGTTTTGATTGTAAAACATTAGTGGAAAACAATTTATTCTGAAAAAACTATCTTTTTAGGAAGATTTTTTTGATTCAATTTGGTTTAAAAGTATATTTAAGATTAACTTAGATAAATTCACATTATCGAACAATGATAAATATCTTATTGAATTAATAAATTGTATTATTTCATCAGATATAGTTCTCTTATTGTAATGTAGTTTATAATTAAAATTCAATTTGTGTATTTTTGGCTTCCCAAAGCAATTCTAAAAGGTCAAAATGCAACGAAATAATCTTTTTTTTTGAAAATATTTATTGATAGTAACTCTGTTTTTTCTTGTATGTAAGATTTGTTCGTAAAATTTTTCCTTGATCAACAATCATTTTGCTAATATTTATTATTTAAAAAATGAGTATCAATTTTTAACTGACCCAATTTTTTTTCACAATGGTTAATATAAATTGATTCTATACCCATTGGATTTATTTCCAAATATATTCTCATCTTATTATTTTCTAAAAATGAATAAAAAAATTTCAATTTTTTGGGATAAAAAAAGGTTTAGTCATTTTCAATAAAAAAACAACCATTAGAGTTTTGATACAAACATTTTTATAAACAATAAAACTCATTATAAGTTATATATTATGATTGGAATTTTTCACTTAGATTAAATCTCTCAAGGACAGTGAATTTTTGAAGATCAAAAAGAAAAAAAATCAATTGCCAGTTTTACACTTAAAAAAGATGATATAAAATCAAGATCAAAAATTTTCATATCTTTTTATTTAGTTAATGTCATAATAATAAAGAAATTGTATTATTATTAAGGAACAATAAACGATTAATAACATTTTTGGACATTTAAATAGTTCTAATACGAAAATTAAGTTTAATAAAGATATTTAACAATTATTTTTTGACCCTTTTAAGGAAAATATTAGTCTGTAGAGAATATTTGACAATGTTAAATTGTATAAAGCCTATATTTTAAACAAGTATATACTAAAAGAATTCATTATATAAATTACAAAGGTAATATCGACTTTTTTGTTAATGCGAATATGATCTTTCATATAAAAAATTGAATAATTTTTTAGGCACAATTTGAAATTTTTAACCATTTTTGTTTTTGATTTTGATTCTCTTGTGAATGCCCATTTCAAATCAATTAGTAAATAAGTGTGTATTTTATTAATGGTAAAATTAATAATTTTACTGAATATATTGTATTTTTAGACTTATAATTGTATTATATTTAGTAAAAAAAATATATATATATATCTTTTTTATTACTAATTTATGATACTTGGGTATTCACAAAAGAACAAAAAAATTAAAAAACTAAAAAAAAAAACCAATAAATTCATTTTTTAGCTTTTATCAAGTAGATTTGTTATCGTCGTTCTTGTTTAGGTTGATTACCGATTTCCTCTTCGAAAATATCAAATCACTTGTAATACATGCCCATATTTTTACTTTTGATTCAATTTTAATTATGAAATGGCCACTAATAATAATAAATCTAATTATTTAAATAGATATATAATAATAAGGATCTTTGGAATAAATCCCAATAATGAACAAAAATTTACTATCAAAAAGAAAATTCTCTTGATATTTTTTTAGAAAAACAAATTCCTTTAACGTTTGAATTTGAAAAAGTTACAACCGATTTCAAAAAAAAAACTTGCATCTTTTTTAATATTGAAGAAGTGTAAATTAAACTTTAAATACCCCTTTACTTAGATTTCCTCAAAGCTAATTTAAGAGTAAAATACAAGATTTCAAAATTTTTCAAAGGTAAATACAAACCCAAAATTTTTTATGTTTAAAAACCCAAAAAATAAAAACTGGAAAGAAAAAAGAAAAAATAAATAAAAGAAATGAATAGAAATTTAAAAAGGGTTCATAAGTTGCAATTTTTAAAAAATAAAATAAAAAAATCTCCAATTAAGAAACCCCAAAATCACATCCGTACTATTTTTGGTTAATTTAATTTAATTTGATAATTGATCATAGATGTTCATTTTGGTATCTTTTTTAATTTTTGAAAATTCTTTTCTTTTTTTTCTGATTTATTTTAAACCAGATGGTCATTTTTAGCCTTTGATTTTTAGTTTTTATTTTTAAATTACTCATACTTTCTTGCTTCACTGTCTCCAGTATTAGTAAATAACAACTTGAGATTTTTACTTTGTAACTCCTCTTCCCAATATAAAGAAGATTCGACCAGGTAAAAAATGTAAAAAAATCAAAAAATCAATTTCTAATTACAAAAAAAGTTTTCGATTTATTCAATTTATTTTTTTTTTTAAGCTGTCTAACATATCCAACTGTATAAATTATTAAAATATTTGATTTTAGAAAAACAGATTTTTAGAGATATTGGTATTTAGATTAATAAAAAAAGAATTAGTAAATTTTTATTAATCAAGCAATATTCAACCAGGTTTATTCATAAAACTGAATCTAAAACTAATCTTGCAGAACAAAACTAAATAATAGAAAATTTACAATTAATTTAATAATTAATAATCCTCTGTTTTAAAAAATTAATTAATTACCCCTTTTTAGTAAAAAAGAATCTGAAAAAAATTGGTGAGTGTAAAATCGAACAGTTAGGTGTTTGAGAGACATTTGAGAAGAATATTTGATTTTCAGGTTATTGATTGGAATTTTAATTATCCTTTCACTCAAATTCATAAAAAAAATAAAAATTTTTTAAAATTTCCAAAACAAACATACACCCAAATAAATATTTCAATAGAAAACCCCGAAGAAATACTTTTTTTCATTTTAATACCTTTTAATCTATTAATATTTGTTGTAAAATAAATAGAACAAATTTTTAATCTAGGTTTTCAAATAAAGATTTTATAAAATCCTGTAACAATCCAAATTTTAATATACTTTAAAGCAGTTTAAATTATTTTTTTAACTTTTCAGAATTGGGGACTTTGGATGAGTGGTTTTAATTCTTGGAATTTGATTGATTTTTTTTTGGAAAGTTGAATGAAAATTTTGATACCTTAATTTTACTATTAACCTTCGTCTTACAATCTTCAATTAATGTTTTGGAATAAAAAGAAAAAATAAAGAAAATTTTTGGAAAAATATCAAAATTTATACCAAGTTGAAGATTCATCAGTTAATAACCAAAATAACACACTATCACATTTACTGTTAATTGTAAAAAAGAAAGATCAATATTTTCATTCAACTTTTCAAAAATAATCGAATTGCAAAAATTAAAACAAATTATCAAAGACCCCAATTCTATAAGAGAAAATTGATAATTTAAACTGATTTATGGAATTAAAAAAAATAAATGAATTGTTACAAGATTTTATAAATTCTTTATTTGAAAACCTAGATGAAAATTTCGTTCTATTTATTTTGAAACAAATATACATACTATTTGTTGTAAAATAAATGGAACAAATTTTTTATTCAGCTTTCCAAAAAAGAGTTTGAAATATCAGATAAAATTTCATTTTTTTAATTCCATAAATCAGTTTAAATTATCAATTTTCTCTTATAGAATTGGGGTCTTTGATAATTTGTTTTAATTTTTGCAATGCGATTATTTTTTAAAAGTTGAATGAAAATATTGATCTTTTTATTTTACAATTAACAGTTTACAAAAATTGATGTCTTAATATACCAAGTTTTTTTACTAAATGCGTCATTTTCCCAAAAACTATAAAACTTTTCCGATGTGACCGGGCAGGGGGTGTTTTTTTTTACAGAGGAATTGGGGGATCTAAGAGCTAAAAATTGATTTAATAATATAATAAAAATATTTGAGGAAGAAACCAAATTTCAATAATAGAAAATAATTTTCACAAAATCAAAACACAAAAACAACACCAATAATTTTTATTCTTTCACTAATGGACAAATCTCCATTAAATTTTTTTACCTTTATTTAATACAGATTGAGAATATTTTTAGCTAATTATTTAGATTTGAAAAGCCCTGTTTATTTACAACATTAAACATTTTTCAAGAGAAGAAATCCTATTTAGAAATTGGTTAAATGAATAATAATCGAGACTAGTACCTTAAATAGTTTTTTTTTGCCATTAAAACCCCCAATTCCACTGAAATAAACACCTCCCATCTGGGCACATCAGAAAAGTTATATAGTTTTTGGAAAAAAGACAAATTTAGTCAAAAAACTTGGTATATTAAGACATCAATTTTTGCATATTTTTAGTATCACAAGACAATAGTTTTTTATTTGTTTCTGGGATAATCAACCTTAAAAAATCAACCAATAATCAATTTTCAAATTGGTGTCTACAAGAATTGGTAAGTGATTTTTCATCAAGAAGAGTCTAATTTAATAATTGATAGTCATATAACTGCTATTTTTTCGTCGCTATGATTTTCTATGAACATTTTTTTTAATTATGGAAATCGAAATAAAACTTAGACTCAACGAACAAAATTACAACAAGTTGTTTACAATTTTAGGTGATCCTATTGAAATCCAGGAACAAGAAAACCATTATTTTAGAATCTACGACCGAGAAGGGTTTGTTTTACCAAAAAAAATTCGGTTAAGGTTTTATGATTCAAAATGTGTTTTGACATACAAGGACAACCACATAATCAAAAACGGAATTTCAATTTCTGGCGAGCAGGAGTGTGAAATCGATTACAAAGAAGCAAAGAAATATATTGGAAAGAAAAACAATGCAGAGTTCATCGAACAATTTAAAGAGAGTGTTGTTGTGCAGTATCTTTTCTCTAAGCACCAGCCATATTCAATCAATCACATCGGATCCTTTAAGAACATTAGGCACGTTTTTCATTGGGAAAGCTATCACTTAGAGATCGACAAAACAATTTTTGATTTTGGAATTGGGTATGAAATTGAAGTCGAGTTGGATCCACAAACCAATAGCAAAAAAGTTAAAAAACTCTTGTAAAATCTTTTTGTTTTCTTTTTCCTTCACTAACGTTCGGATCTAAATTGGAGAAAATTTCAGCAGATTGTCTTTTTTCAATTCTGCAGTCTGGATTTCATTTCAGATTCTTGGTTCATCCAAGATATAAACCAAATCTAGAACATAAAAAATTGACCAAACAAATAACGAGAGAAGGAAATTTCAAGATATTCCCAAATGTAAACTTTATTTTAAGGACTCTCTAAAACAAGGCCATTATGATGCGTAATGTCAAAACATTATTGGGGCTTTATGTTCTTTATCTGTTGAGATCCTGAAGAACTATTAAATTTCAAATTTTTACTAATTTTTGCAAATTTTAAATTCTTCCTACTCAAGATTCTTCATTGTAAGTTGTTAACTCAAAACCAAACCAGAACCCATTTTCATTAAAACTTTATTTTTTTCAAAGGTTTTTATTAGAAACTAGATTACACTTGACATAGAAAAATGGTTGAGTTGTGGAAAAAGCTATTAACCTAAAATTCAGAATCTGATTAGGAAAAATTTCAAATTAGTAAAATTTTGAAATCTAAGACTTCTTCGAGATCTCAAGAGATAAAGGACATAATTCCCCAGTGTTTTGACCCATAGGCTCACCAAAATGGGTTTGTTTTAGATAATCCTTAAAAGAAAAGGAAAAAACGTTGTTTACCATCTAATATTCAACATCAGCAATTCTGAATTATTTATGACAATTTCGGAAGAAAACAATCCCTTTTGTAAATAAGATTTTAATAGTGAATTGAAAAACTTAACAAACACCTTTTCTGTTTCTTGGATTTGGCAATTACTAGTATTTGTCCCATAAATGGGGAAAAATTTCACTTTAATTTCTTTATTTTTCTTTTTACTAAATTAAGTTCTCAAAGAAGTAAGTTGGTTGTAATTTGTAGTCTCTATTTGAAAAAGGAGATGAAAATGAAGTGAAAATTTTTCCCTTTTATAATTCAAATACCAGTAGTAAAAGAAAAAAGAAAAGAAAAAGAAGTTAATATTTTTAAAATTGTTTAAGACTAGGATTAGCTTTAGATACAAACGAGACGAATTAGATGACTTTTAGTGTGATATATATATATATATATATATATATATAAACTAGATTCCAAAAATTTGGACACAGTTTAAACAGTGGAAAGAACATCATTACTGCAATTTAAATTTCAACTTTGAAATAATTTTGATTTTACAAACTATTTCATTTTTTATCTTTTTTGTTTTGTTTTCATTTCCTTTTTTCCAGTTACGTAATCTGTTTCGTTAGATCTGAAATTTTTTTTCAATGGTTGATAGAAGATTAGTGTTGAGTTTGTTAAATTGGAAAATAACATACAATTGGTAAATGGTATCTTATCATTTGATCGATCAACAATTGTTGGTGAAATTTCAACAAATTTACCAATACATTTTTGGTTCCGCTAGTTTCATTATTTTGAACACACCTGTTTTTATTTTTGAGTTTTATATATTTTTTTTTTATTAAGATTAAAATGATTACTTATTAAAACATTAATACTGGGTTACTTAAATGTTGTTTTATATTAGGTTTTGAAAAATATAATAAATTGGTTCTTTTTTTTGCCTATTTTTGATTTTAGGTGTGTCCAAATTTTTGGAATGGGGTTTATATATATATTTGTGGTATTTTCTGTAACAATTTATTTTTCTTTCAAGTTGGGAAGAGAGGAAATGCTTTTTAAAAGATAGAATTGCTTTGAGAGACAACTACCAAAACCGAGAAGAATTTTTTTATTTTTTATTTTTTTTTGATTTTTATTTATTTAAAAGAAATAATAACAAAAATTAGTTATGATTCTATGTTTTTACTAGCGATTGTAAGACCTATCTTCATTGATCAGAGAATATAAACTATTTTTAAAAAAAAATTGACTCACTTTATAATATTATTGCAAGCGGCGTTAGTGTCCTTTATACAATATTCTGATCAAAATAAATTTTCAATTTTTAAATCAAAATAATTTTTTATGTTCACAAGTGTAAAAACTCTATTTTTTACAACATCCATATTTATACTAGTGTTTTAGTCTAATTTTTTTTTATCCTTAATTTCAAATTTTTTTTGAGTTTTATTCTTTTTCTTTTCTTTTTTTTTCATAAAACAAACAAAGTTGAAAAAAAAAAAGATCACAGAAAATATTTCTTAATACACTGGATAATATTTTTTTTTATAAAAATAATATTTTTTAATGAATATAAACATCCAAATTTGATTAGAATATTGTTAAATCCAACTCCTGATTCACTATTTTGGTTCAACACCCCCCCCCACCCCCCCCAGAATCTTTTGCGCAAAATTGAAAAAAAATAAAAATATTTCAAATGCTGTATTATTTTTTAGTAACCAAAATCAAAATAATTTAAATATCAATAAAAGGGTGTGAAATTTACTTGGTTTTTCTTGGGAATTCGAACGCAGAAAGAAAAGGAATTGTATTTTTTTTATGTAAAAATCGAAATTTCATTTGAAAAATATTTTTTCTGTAGCAAGTGGAATACACACCATCAAAATAAAACAATTTTAAAGCCAAAATGAAAATTAAACTATTTTTTCTATGAGTTGATACATTAAAGTTCTCTTTTTTGTTATTTTCTTCAATCCAAAAAAAGATAAAATATAATTACTGCCAAACATTCAAAATATAAATAGTTTTACTTCCTATCATATATTTATAATTTTTCAAATCTACTTGGTAATAAATAATCCCCAAAAAGTAAATCTCATTAATGTAAATGAGTACCAAATTCTCGATGTCTATTCAAGATTTTATTTTTTTAAAGAAAATTTTCATCAAAAAAAGCAATTAAATACTGTTTCCCAGTCTTACTCTAATATCAAATAACTAAATATTCTTTTTGTTATTTAGAATTAGAATTTGAATTTGTTCCAAAAAAATATTCAATAAAAAAAAATTAATACATTCTTTTGTTTCCAAAAAATTGTATTATTTCAATGCATTTCGTTTTTACAATACAATTCTATTTTTTGATAAATCTCTTAGTATCACAAAACAGAGTATCTAAACTTTTCTTAACATGGTTAATACAAAATTCAAGGAGTAATCTTCATTCAATTCCAAATTAATAGATTTTTAATTATGTTTTCACAATAAGCAAAAATTGTTTCAGTTTATTCTCTTTGAATTTTTTTCTTTATTAGTTTATTTATCAACACCCCCCCCCTTAATTTTTAATATTCATATAAGAGTTTATATTATTTTTGATGTCGATTAACTGAAAATTAGAAATAATAAAAAATATCAAAATTGTAGAAAAAGATAGATCGATAAGTATTACGAAAATTTATTCTATGTAATTTTTTTTTAAAGTGAATATTTTTATTAGCAAAAAAATCCGATTATTTTCCTTTTTTTAATTGAAAGTACAGCAATAAAAATACGTAATGCCCATTTCAAAAAATTGTGATTCATTTTTTTTTAGTTTTTGGTTTACTTTTTTTTTATTTTTAAAACATCATGTTATTTTTATGTTTGGAATAATTAAAAAAATAAATCATTAATAAGCTTTAAAAATTATTTGTTTTTGAATACTAAAAAAAATATATATATATTTTCCAATTTATATTATTTCAAGTTGAGCCACAATTTTTGAAATATATTTGATATCGACTACAAAAGAGAATAAGAACTTACTTGAATTTTTGATAAAGTAAGACAAAAATGATCAACTTTTTCCTTTTTTTTGTTCTTTTTATTTTTATTTTCGCTTGATTAGTCCACTGACAAACCAATCTCAGCCAATTAACAACTTATGCAATTATTAGAAAATTTTTTGGGTGTTTGAATTATTCCCAAACACACCCAAAAATCAAAAAAATTCAAATTTTTTAACCACATAAAAACATGTTATGGACAACTTCTAAGATTTCCTAGTGCCAATATACTCAGTTTAACGGTAAAATAACAATTTTACTTTCAGACAAAATATTTTTTTTTGAATTTTCTACTTCAAGATCTGTGAAGGGTTTTTGGTACCTTTTGATTATTTTTGAGTATGCTGGCACTTGTTCGGATAAGTATAGGTATGCCAGGGTATTGGTAAGGGTTGTGTTTGGTTTGGTATGGGTCTGTTTTGGTTAAACCAGTTCCTTTTATTGAATATGAAGTTAAATAAAGTTTGGCTTGTGTCACTTTATGTCGGATATAAGTATGTGTTGTACGATTTGATATTACTCGGTTATTTTTGGATTGTATTTAAGATTACAAAATTTTGAGTGATGATAAACAATTTGAAATTGTCTATACAAAGACATTTTTTCTCATTTGTTAATACCTTTAGCAATGATCAGAAATGTTACAGGTATCCAAGATATCAAATCCTTTTACACAAAATGAGTTGGGTACTATTCCCCAAAATTTGTAATTTTTATGTATTTTGTATTTTTCAGGTAAAAAAAAAATGTTCTTCAATAAAATTCAAATTTTAACGTTAAACTGGGCGTATTATACTAAAGTTTCTTAAAAGTTGTTCAACAAGTTGTTCCGTCGTTAAAAAATTTTCTGGTATTTTCGATTTTCGGGTATTTTTGGGAATTCTTTGATTAATCATTTTTTTTACAAGTTCAAAAATACTTTCTATTTATTTTTCATTTAAGGAAAAATTGAAAGTTTACCCGTCTTAAAATAAAAGAAGTCAATCAAACTTGCATTACTGCCTCAACTTGTTTAAAATAATTATTTTATATATCTGTATAGGTGATATTATTAATAAATAAACTTTAAGAATTATAAATAAATTATTATTATTTTTTTTTTCAATTTTACATCAATAACATTAAATATTATTCTGGAATTTTACAGAATTAAATACATTTCTTAATCACATCACTATTTATTAGAATTTTGAATTAGAATATATTTTATTTTGACATTTAATTTTTTTTTTTTTTTTTTTTGATTTTTTCTTTTGAATAATATTGTATTGATTTAAAAATGGATTGTTTTAAATCAAGATTTTTCACCAATAAATCAGATAATTAACATTTTTTGTTTTCTTTTGTTTAACTTTCTTAACCATCTTTCTAATTTTAACCAAACCCATTTTTTTTATATTCTTCTTTTTATTATCAATTTTCACACATTTGATTTTCTTTTTTATGTTTTTAATATTTTTTTTTTCAATAGGAAAAAGTTTTTAAATGAAAAGGGAATAAAATTTAAAAATAGTAAAAAGGGAAAATTTAATTGTTTTAAAAAAAAACGAATTAAATAATTCTTTTAGTAATGATGCTGGATATTAAGGACTTTATCAAACTAGCCGTGAATTTAAAAAAATAAAGAATAACAATCACTCTTGAAAAGTCATTCTAATTTGATTCTTAACCTGTTATTATATGTGACGATTTTTATGGGCAATATAAATATATATTATTAGAACCATGCTATATATATGGTTTATGTATTTTGCTAAATTTATCTTTAACATTTACATTGAATTCATTCTATTTTTTCGAATAATATTCAAAATTATTATTTTAAAATTTTTGTTATTTGTATTTTTTTTTTTTTTTTTTAATTTGTTTTTTTAACGATCAATTGTATAAACCATATACTTGTTTGTTTTTAATTGATTTTAGGTACTCATAAAAATTCTAATTTTTTTTTTAAAATTTCAAAAAAATTTTTTTCACCTTAAGGGTTTTGTAATTAGATGTTGAATTGTAATATTGATTTTGGTAGAGAATAACAACTGATTTAGTTTTCAAATTATGAAATATCAATATATGTTTAAGTTCTTTAAGATTTTTATGCAATGAGAAATTGTTTTCTATTGGGGGATTTTCAGCAAAAATAACTTTTTTCCTAAAATAAAAATTGTTTTGAGATTTTTATCATTGCTTTAAAAATTAGTTTCTGATCAACCCTTTTTTTACATAACCAATTGTCTAGATATAATTTCAAAATATTTTTTATTTATATTTATCTAAAGTTCCTTGTGATTGTTCAAAATAACAAAAGAATAGGATATAATTTTAAAATAAAATAATAACAACAATTCATAAAACTTTTAATTGTAGAGTTAACTAACTATAATTCTATTGTTTTTTTAAAAAAATCTAAAAAATGTTTTTCTTATTTCTAATAATGAATTTAGTAATATGTTAATTAAAATAATTTTTTGTTAAAGTAACGAAAAGTGATTTGTTTTTAATTTCATTTTACAGATTAATAAATCGAACACGATACTATTTACAAAATAAAAACTGCTTGATTCAGAAACTTTAAAGAAAAAATAAAAGATTTTTTTTTCTTGATGATACAATCAATTTAATTATTGTAAATACACCGAGGATTTTGAATTTAACTGTGATAGGTTTTTTTTTTTTTTGGTAGAGTCAATATATTGACATTTGATTAAACAAAATTTGAATTTTAAATCAAATATTATATATTCAATTTTCTAAACTGACAATTTGTTATATTTTTACTTATTTGAAATTATTTTTTGTTTTTTATTCTTATATTTTTATCTTTTTCTTTTAATTTATTTTAAAGAAAATTTAGGCCATTTAGTCCATAAACTATTTCTAAAAAACAAATTAAATAATTATTACAAAAACATTGTACTTTAATATTTGAAAGAACTTCTTACTCATCAAACAATGAAATTGTTTGAGAAGAATTTTGCTTATCAATTAATAACAAAAAAATCGGCAATTTCATTGACTATTTTTGATCAGTTGAAAATTCAACTTTATATTGTTAAAATTGATATATTATGATACTTTTTTGAATAGTAACTGAATTATAAAAAAAATAGAAAGATCACTAACTATTTTTTTTTAAGTTACCTTACAAAAATATAACAATTCATAAGAAAAAAATTGTTTCAATATGAAAAAATTAGAAATAAAAAAAAAATCTGCTAAAATAGTATTATTTGGGTAATATGGGGTCAAATTACTTTTTAAAAAAATATTTTTTTTTTTTACTTTTTGTTGAAAATATTACAATGAATATAATTTTTTAATATATATATATATATATATATATATATATATTAATTTTATAGTCTAGTTTGGTTTGAACTTTGTTTAATTTTAAATTTATTAATTATGTTCTATTTTTTTATTATTTATACTTAATTTGATATTTTTCTTGTTTTTTTGATAAAGGGTGTGCTAAAATTATTTACCATTTTTTTTTAGTGAGTAAAAAAACTTTTTTGAACTGAAAAATAATTTGATATTCGAGAAATGGTAAATAAATTTGTATAATAAAGATATTAGTAACAATCAGATACTAAAAATGCTTTTTTCTTTCTTTATTCGTTATCAGAAACAATTTAAAAATGATTTTAATTTTTTCAGTTTTTGTGAAAAAATGAAGATAATCATTATTTTATTATTTGAAGTAAAATATTTACTATTATATGATTGTTGAACTGTGAATTTTATTTAAAAAAAATAAGTTTCACCTCATATTTTTGTTTATAATTCACATTCTGGTTTAATATGGGCTAGAAAGCCTAAAATATACGAAGTTTATTATTTCTTATAATGGGGGGTTATTGTGATCAATCTTATATTTTTTTATCTATTAATATAAAATCTTTTTCAGTCAAAGGTGCCCAATTTTATTGAAGAAATAGAACATATTCTTGAATTTAATTCATTCTTTTTTCCCAAATTATAATTTTAATTTTTAGATCGAATTCATTTTTTCTCATTTTGTTAACTTTTTATTTTTTTTGCTTTTTCTTTTTTTTTTTGTATTTTACCTTTTCTTTTTTTTTTTTTTCCTTTTTTTTTTATTTTTATATCTTTTTTATTTTTTTTTTAAAAAATTAAATTAAGGTTTGAAACTTCCAAATCAATATTAATAAAACTGTTTCGTTATGTATTCTAATAAAATTCATACATTTACAAGAAAAAAATCTTAATGTCAACAATTATAATTTCCTTAAGAAATTGAGTAATTTTCAACGAGATGTCCCAATGAAAGGGGAAAAAGAATTTTTGAACATTTTTTTTTTTTTTTCGAATTTATAGTTTATTTAGGGTTTCTTTTTGATTATTGACTCTAATACCAATACTATTGTTTCTTGTATTCTTAAATAATCTAAATTTTGGTTGGTTATTAACAATAATATTTATTTTTCATTTTTAGTTGCCTTCCCTTGAGTGAAATGGAATTTATCTTAAAGTTATATTGGTTTCAATAGGATAAAAAATAATATATAAAAAAAATAAAAGGAATTTTCCATTTGCAAATAATCAATTTTAAGCTCAGAAAGTTAAAATATATTTCCTTTTTGATCAGTTCATAATAAAAAAAATCTCTCTCGCTTTTAATAGTTAAATTTTAAAAATAGAGGCGGATTTTTCATAAGAATCAAAAATTTGTTTAATTGTTTGTTTTTTTTTGAATAATAACATATTTTAATAAACTGTTTAGAGATACTACCCAATATAGAGTAATAAATAAAAATGTAGTGTAATCATTTTATTTTATTTTCAGAAAGACTAAATGAAATAAGAAAATAAAAATAATAAATTTTTCCCCTAATTTTGGAATCTGGCTAACTTTAGCTTGAAAAAAAAATTACTTGAGTTAAATTTTGACAAGTGTTAAGGTACAGAATCCCTGAAATTTGAAAAAATTATCTTGTGTAGTTTGTAAAGCAAAATTTTAGTTTGGTTATCTGATTATCGATCTTGTAACTGGTATTAATTATAATATTGGATCAAGAGTGAAAAAAATGAATTTATTTTTTTTTTCCGAAATCTGGAATTAATGATTATAAGATAAATAGACCGGTTGAAATTTAAGAATGAATTTTGATTTTTGGGTTGTAGAAAAATATTTATTTCCCTTTTACTAAATTACTCTAAATTGGAAAATAATTTTTGATAAAAACTCCAAATAAAACCAAATCTTAATTAAAATTTTCAATCAACAACCTACAAACTATATTTTTTTAATAACTTAAGTTACAGTGTATCATTTGACTCTTCAATTCAGATTTTGTAAAAAAAAAAATAATAAATTGAAAAAAAAATTAGTTTTTTGAACCACTATTAAAGCCCATACCAAGCTGAAGATTGATGGGTTAAGAACCAAAATTAACAATTTGTTACACTCTATACAAGATATTCTTTTTTTCAAATTTAATGAATTGTCAACCTTAAAGATTGTCAACCTTGTTAATTACACCACTATCTTAAAATCAAAAAAAAAAGGAAAAATTGAGGTGAATAAATCTTCTTGGGTTTTTGCTACTTTTACAATCGTAATCTGATGAAAAATTTTTTACCACCAAAATGAAGCTTTACTGATTGTATTAAATTGTGTTTCCTTCTTAGTTCCTTCTTTAGCTATGAAATTCACATATCTAAAAAATACTCACTTTTAAATATCCACCTTTTCACTGAAAATTTAAAACCGGGTTTCACAAACAAAATAATTTTTCATTCTTAGTCACAAAAAAGTTTAAAAACAAAACGAAATTTTTCCCATTTAAAATTCTTCTTCTTGTCTCTGTCACATTATGAGGTTAAATTCTTCTTCGCTTTCAAAAATAATTTCAAAATAATCTGATTGAAGGTCTTTTGTAAGGAAATTTGTCATTATTCGTCAACTTTTTTGAAAAGATAAATAAAAAATTTGGATCTTACTTGGCCAATTAAATAGTTTGATTTTTTCTTCAAAACACAATCTCTTTGTGTTAACTCACACTTTATTTCATTCAGTTTTTTTTTTTTTCTTGTAACAATCAAATTACCAAACAACAATATAATTAAAAAAATCGAAAACCATAATTACTGACCCAAGTTCTAAAATAAAAAGACACCCATGAATTGATCAACTTGAATTCTAGCTTGTTGGTGCAAATGGTTGCAACCTAAAGTGTAAAAAATTGAATTATAATTGTTATTGCACAGAGCACCAATTTGTGGGTTTCTGATTGACAAAGTCGGGTTGTATTTTTTAGCATCACAAAGTCGATTCAAAATATTTTTTTGTGAGATTCTAACAGTTGGCCACGATAAGAGAATAGAAAAAAGTTTAGGCCTTGTGTGTGTAATTCCTTAAAAATTTTTGAAAGAAGAAGTTTAGGGGTGAAACCGATTCTGAAAAACACCCTTTAAATTTTGATGTACAAAAAAAGAATATACTAATTGTTTTTGAAAATCACCACACACCAACTCTTTTCTGTTACACTGATTCTAAAAAAAGAAATTGAATATAAAGCTTACAAACTCGAAAATGTGTTTTAAATTTTTAGGAAAGTATGAAATTTTGCCAAAGACTTTTATTTATTTTTAAAAAAAAATGATCACAAAAACCAATTGAGAAGAAAAAAAATAGGAATGTCAAGAATGTTCCAAAATTTTGGGGTAAATCTTTATTTGTGGGTAATGTTTCTTTTGAGAATTGTACCCTGATTTTGTTTTCTATAAGTTGTTCGAGAATTGAACTCTTTCCTTATTCCCAAAGAATTTACACAAACTTTTGACACTCTGATATTGAGAAACTATTATCATTTTTTATAAAGTTTTCCCCATTCAAAAAAAAAAGTTTTTATAAAATGAGTCTCGGAAACTTCTTTGCAAGAAAAGTTATTTCGGAAACAATCGAAGAATCGAAGCCTGTCACTTCCAAAGACAAAGGATCTATGACACCGTTCCAACAGTTAATTAGTGGGGGCGTTGCTGGTGTAATTGCGCGTACAATCACTAGCCCTGTAGGAATCTTTTTAATTTTTTTTTCTTTTTGTCTTTCTTTTTGTGTTTTTGATTATTTAGTCCTTTACGATTTTTTGTTTCTGTTTTGCATTTCAAAAATTATTTTCTTTCAAAAAACCAATAGTTAGACGTCATCAAAATTATTTTCCAAGTACACAAAGGACCATCTGAATACAACGGCATTTTTGACGCTTTTAGCAAGATCTACCAAAAACAAGGTCTAGCTGGCTTTTGGAGAGGAAATCTTGCCGGGTGTGCAAGAATTGCGCCATACAGTGCAGCAAAATTTTTTTCGTAATATTTTTTTTATTTTTAACTTTTTTTCTTTTTATTATTTTTTTTTTCTCGTCTTTTGGCCTTTCTTTTTTCATTCCTTTTTTTTTTTTTTTTCTTTTTGTTTCTTCATTTTTTTCTTTTCTTTTTGAATCTCACAAATTTTTTTTTTTTTTTTTCTTGTTATTTTCTTTGCGACACATAAAAATTGATCTTTCTCGTTTTTCTCATTTTACTCCTCAACTTAATTTTTTAAAAAATGTTTCAATTAGTTACGACAAATATTCCCAAATAATTGGTCAAGGAAAGCCATTAACCAATTCACAAAGGCTAATTGCAGGATCACTTGCAGGAGCAACTGGTGTAATGATCACGTACCCATTTGATTTAATTAAAACAAGAATGACTGTCTCTGACGAATATAAAAGTATCGTCCAATCTTTCTTCAAAATCATGAAAGAAGAAAATGTCACGGGTCTTTATCGCGGTATTGTTCCAACACTTTGTGGGATCATTCCTTATGAGGTACAAATCATCTTTTTTTTTAAAAAATCTATTTATTTTTTCTTTTCAAAAGAACATTGTAATTCCTTTGGGAATAGTTGACAGCAAAAGTAGATTTCAACGCGGCCAAACGTGTTTAAACAAAAAAAAAAAAACATTAACATTAACAAATCATGAAATACCCGTTACCCGTTTCTTTCTACTTTCTTGCCTTCTCTTGAACAACCTGAAATAATAATATTTTGATCTTTGAATCTGTAATCTATGATCTTTCTTAATTAATTGCTTAATAATTTTAGGGTGGCCAATTCCTTACTTACGGATCAGTAAAAAAATATCTTGAAAAAAAATTGAACAGACCACTTTCTGTAGGACAAAACCTTGTTGTGGGCGCATTCTCTGGTGCATTTGCACAAACAGTTGCTTACCCATTTGATATTATTCGAAAAAGATTAATGGTTTCTGATGACTATAATGGTATGTTTGACTGTGCTCATAAAATCATCACCGAAGAAGGATTCAAAGCTCTCTACAGAGGAAATGTTTCAAATATTATCAAAGTAATTCCATACGCGGGCTTAACATTCTTAACTTATGAACAAGTTAAGGGTTATTTTGATCGAAAAAATATGGAAAAAATCGATGAACTTTTGAGGGATTAATTTTTTGAGTTATTAGTATTAGTTTTTTTTTATTTTTTTAATAATACAAATATATATTTTATTAATTGTTTGGAAAAACCGAAATTTTTTTTCTTTTTATTTATTTTTACTTTTCTAAGTTAAGTGTTTTTTTTTTCTTCTTTTTCTCTTTATCGAAAAGTAATGTTTTAATAAAACAATATTATTTTTTTTTTAATAACAATAAAATTATATTTGTTCTCTTTAAGAATAATTCCTTTTTTGATTTGTTTTTGTTTGTTTGTAAATTTTTAAACTCTAATATTTTTTTATTTTAATATTAATTATCAAAACAAAAATTGAATATTTTTTTTTATATTATTATTTTCGGAAGGGATTTTTAATTCCTATTATTACACTTTAGTTTTTTTTTTTTTTTATTTCCAAGGAGACATAATTTTTTCGATCAAAATCAATTCAGGAAGAATGTACATTTTGTCATTGTTGGAAATTTTTTGGTTGTTGTAAAATTACTGAAAATGTTATTTTTTGAGTCTAATGGGATATTGAAATCTTGAAACCCAAATATCATTCACTCTCTATTTGTGAAAAAAAAAAAAAAAAAAAAACCCAAAGTCAATCAGAGTTGAATCTTTTATTTTTTGAACCTTTTTTTTTTTTTTTTGATTAAATTTATATTTTTATTAAAGTTATATTTTGGATTTAGAAACGTGTTTATATGGGATAGTTGGAATTAATCAGAGAAAAAAAACAATATATATATATATATACCTAGAAATGTGTATTCTAAATTAAAAATTTCTTTTTGAAGATTAAATAAAAAAAAAGTTAACCTTTGAAAATAAACTTGTAATAATATAAACTCAATTCCAAAAATTGGGGCACACCTTCAAAATCAATTTAATTCCAAGAAAAGTGATATTTGACTCCTAAATAGAAACATTAAATATTAACAATCAATGTAAATAATTTTAAAGTTAATTATTTATCATTTTTTTTCATTATTTTTTGATTTTTGATTTTCAATAATTTTTTTGATTTTTTTTGTATTCTTTTTTTTCAAATAAAAAAAAAAAATTTTCTTTTTTTTTACAAAACTTTTCAAAAATCTCAAAATCACTTTAAAATGAAATTTAAAAGTTTTCATTCTGATCACAAAAAAAAAAATTTTTTTTTTTCTCTCAAAAAGAAAAAAGATTCTTTTTTTATCGAGAAAAATTTTTTTTGAAAAAAAATCATGATACGGTGTGCTAGGACACATGGCCTACAAACAGACCTTATTATTATTAATGGAAGTGTGAATACTGAATGTATTATTAATGATATTATCAAAAAAATCAAAGGAAATTCAACTCGCTAATTCAGAATATAGTGAGTTGAAATGGATTTTCCAAAAGGATGGAGCTTGTCCACATACCTCAAAAAAAACCCAAACTTACTTAAATCGGGGATGTAATGTTCTGGACCCTTGACCCCCAATTCCACAAGATTTAAATCCAATTGGGAATTTATGGATAGTAAACTGAAAAATTGTAACCAAAAAACGAAGAAGAATTTTTAAAATTTTCACTAATGTATGAAATACTTTGAGTTGGGAAACCTAAGATAATTAGTAAACTCTATATTTAAAAGGATGGATTTAGTTATCAAAAGACAAGCTGAATCTATTAATAGTTTTTATTAATTTTTCTTTCAATAAAAATGGATTTTTTTGGTAACCGTGTTCCAAAAAATAGTGGCACACTTTTTTTTATTTTTTCTTTTTTATTTTTCGAATTGAATTTTAAATTTACTATAAAATATATAAATAGTATTAATTAAATATTTTCGGGTCTTTTATTATTTTAATGTTCAAATATCATGTATTTTCGAGTATATTTTTATTAATTTATTTTTTTTGTGTGTCCCATTTTTTGGAATTGAGTTTAGAATAAAAAAATAATTACATACAATTAAACTGTATTTCACTTTCAAGCAAAACAGCAAAAAATAAAACAATTAAATTATTTTTTTTATAGAAACAACAAATATAAGCTTAATTAGAAATAAGAGAAATCTTACAATAGATATAGGAATTGATATTCATAAAAGAAATGGCAAAAATAACTATTATTTTTGAAAAAAAAGAAAAATGTTAAATAAAGTTTGGGATACTTTCATTGGAATATCTTGTGCCAAACTTATGAGTCTCTCAGTTTCTTTTGTAAGTTTCAATTGTTGGCAAAAAGAGTTTTAAATAGTAAATTTATAAAATTTTCAAGAAATTGAATATAATGAATTTTTGAGGGTTATTTGGAGGGTTATAACATGTATTTTTTAAAAAATCAACTTCTTGAGAATAAGTCAAAAAAAAATTTAAAAATTTAAAAAAAAAAAAAAAAAATTGAGTAAATTCGAAAAAATACCAGATCCAAAAATTGAAATAATATTATGAGAAGAATATTAGATAAACCCATTAAATTTGTCCCTTTTTTCACAACATAATTAACAATGGACACTAAGATTAAAAAAGAATTTATATTTGATAATCTTCTCCCCTTCTTAATTTAAATGTAAATAAACCAGAGAGCGTCTTGAATTACCAATGTAATTTTTATTGATCATTTCTTAGCACAACCTCTTTTTTTACAAATTTGTTTACAGAATAACCTTTTAAAAATTTTGAAAAAATAAAAACAAAACAATTGTATTTTATATCTTATGGGAAAGGTGTTTATTTCTAAGAAATTAAAAAAAAACAACTAAAAAAAGTTCAACGGAAGAAAAAGAAAAATAAGAGTAAAATTTTGATGGTAAATTCGCAATTTTTGGATTTTTAAATGGCTGGAAAATGAATATTGTTATAAAAATTACACCAATGCATAAAATAAGCAGATATTTTTAAAGAGGTTTTTAAAAAATTTCTATTTATATTAACTAGATTTGGGTCAGACAAGTTAAATGAAAATTGAAATAAATATTCATTTGGAATAAAGCTTCTAAAAAATCAAGTAATTTTTTTGTCAAAGATGTTAAAATAAAAGTATTTCCCAGAAAAAATTTTAACAAACCTCGACAGGAAAGAAGTAATTGTTTTAACTATTAAAAAAAATCAATAAATAAATGATTTTTATATATTTATTAGTTATAAATTTATCAATTCTTTTGATTTTCATTTTTTAATTGGTATTTATATATAATTAACTCTCAAATATTCAACAACCCTTATGAAAAAAACTCTATAGCTCTGTTTAAAGAAACAATTTTAATATTTAACTTTCAAAAGAAACCAATGAATCCAAAATTTGGAAAATTTACCTACCCTCATTAATTGGTTTTTCTCTCACATAAAGCAAAGGTGTGGTTCCTAACTGACTAAATGTTACTTTCAATATTTAACAAAAATAATTAATGTAGAAGAAATCTTTTTCACATTAGTTTGAGATAATATGATGATTTGTTGAAGAACCCTCACATTGATTTTTAAAAAGGTGGCAAAAATAAGGCAAGTATATTGTTTTTAAATATGATATTTTTCATTTAGATAAAAGAAAATTCTATTTTTAATCAATATAGTCAAAATAATGAATTACAAATTTTCAGTTATATTAAACTATTATTCAAATAAATAATTTTATACAAATTAATAAAGTTTATTGGCAATATAAATTATACCCTAGAATTTCAAATTCTTGGGATTATCGTATTTATTGTTGTTAGTAGTACCAATATTGTTAAATCCCGAGTTGAAAAAAAAAAAGTTGTTTAGTCTTAAAAAAAAAAATGAATTAAACTTGGTGGATGAATTTTGGCATAATTCAGTTTTAGGATATGTGCTTGAATAGCTGATGACGAATAACTTTTTAAAAAACTCCACAGATCAAATAAAAATGGAATAAAAAAATACTGAATGATAAATATTAAATATTCCAGATTATCCAGAATTTAAAAGAATCGAGTGCTACCTATTATTGTGAATTTATCCTCTTTTTTTCCGAATTCTAAAACCCCCATGCACTCTACAGTACTTAAAAATACTCCACAGTAATTGAGAACACGTTCGGTAATCTTTACTGGGTTTTTTTCCGATTGATATTTATAAAGAAAAATCTTTGATTTTACTCAATTCTTATAAATTCTGGAAAGCTTAATCAACATTTTTTTTATTTAAAGAAATAAAAAGAAAATGCAACAAAATTTCTATTTATTTGAAAAATTAAAAAAACCTAAAGGAGGTGTCTGTAATGTGTCTATTTTTTATTTTAATTTCAGAAATTTAAAAAAAACCTAAAGGATAAATCAAAAAAAAAATTTTTTTTATCCATTTAAATGGATAATTTTTTTTTTTTAATGGTTAAAATAAATACTTCCCATTTTGAAAGTTAGTTATTGTCTATAAAATACCTTTGAATTATCATAAAATAACCTCTTATCTATGAAATTTTTTTTTTTTTTTAAATCCTTAACAATTAAATTTGAAAAGTATCTACTTCGAAAATTAGATTCTTTAATTTAAATTATAAAATATCTTTAGAAAAATGTCTAAAAAAGACCCCTTATTAAATTTTGTCTTTATTAAAAGTTGAGTTTTAAAAAGTGAAAAAAAAAAAAAAAAAGGGAAATATTTATTGTTTTTTTTTGAATAATTTATCAAAGATGGTATTTAGTAATACTTTAAATAACTCAATTTGGGGTAAAAGAAAGATTTATTGTAAGTTATTTCCTAGTTTAAATTTAAAATTCACTATAAGTCTTTATTAATTTTCTTTTTTGGTATTCATTCTTTAATATGCAGAGTTAGGAGT
This sequence comes from Anaeramoeba flamelloides, assembly GCA_027625915.1. NCBI lineage: Eukaryota > Anaeramoebidae > Anaeramoeba > Anaeramoeba flamelloides. The sequence continues at coordinate 4,417,961 of JANTQA010000008.1, forward strand.
CACTAAAGATAAAGTTTTTATTCTAATATTTTTAGAAGTATGAAAATGATTTTTGAAAAAAATATATTAATTCATATTGTAATTTAGTTTAATTTTCTATTGAAGATCAAAACGAACATTATAATTTTTTTCCATGGGGTACTCAAGAATTTAGGTGATTTATTTTTTTCGAAAATATACAGATTGGTTATAGTTTATTTAAAACATTTATCAAAAAATCGTTTATTTTTCTTATTCTATTTCTTTTTTATTTGTTCTTCAAAAGTCAATTATTAAAAAATAATTGGTATTTGTACATTTAACAGGCTTTTTATAGTGTAAAATGAGATCAAATATTAAAATAAGGAGGCACACAAAAAGATAGACCAAAATTACAATAATTTTTTTTTATTTTTCAACTTGAAAAAAAATTAAAAAAAAAAATGATCTTCCTTAAATTCAAGAATGGTAACCAAAAAAAAAATATTTTTTCCTTATTTTCTTATTTAAGGTGACATTAAAAAGCTACCCCTAAAATACTTTTTTTGTGGGTCTTTTTTAACAAAAACAAATTTAATTCTGCTTTTTTTCTTCCCGTAATGTTTAAAATCATATAAAAAATAATGAAAACAATCTTTAGAGTGCATTCTTTATGGTAAAAAATGATTTTTTGATATGAAAAAAAATTAGTAATTTTTATGATACTTAATCCCTGATTAAAAATAATTAACCTGTGATATACGATCGATCTCTAAAAATCAACAACCAAAAACGAGAAAAATTTTCGTAAAAAGCCAAATATTAAAACTTATTCCAATTTGAATGGTTCTGAAGTGTAATTTTGAAAACAATTCTGTTCATTTTGAAGTGTCTCTCTTTGTCACTTTTGAGTTTTCAAAGATTTGTTTTTAAATTTTTCAATTCACTAATGAATTATTTTTATCATATTAACAATATTTCAAAATCCTTACTTTGTCAAATTTCAAGGGTTACAAAATAACCACAAATTGGATTCAATCGAATTAAATTTCTTGTGTACTAAAAGAAAACAATTTGTTTCAAATTGAAGAAATTTAACCCTTTGAAAATAGAAAATAAATAACCGATTTAATTTTTTTTTAAAATTTGATTTTTCATAATCTAGAATTCCTATTCAAGTTTTTTTTAAAATTGAATTTTCTGTCATAGAAAGCGGATGAATTTTTTTTGTTTATTTAAATATTGTCAATGAAAAGAAGGGGTATTTTCCACTATCCTTTTAATGTTCCAAACCAGCCCTTGAGTCTGGAACAAATACATGGTAAGTGACTAGAAACCTTAAACTCAAAATTTTAAAATCAAAAAAAATATCTGGCTTGTTCTTATTTTGAAGAAAATAGTAAAAAATAAAAAAAAAGTTTTTAGGGCATGTGTCGCAAAGATCGGAAGAGAGTTCACGAATTATTATGAAGTTTTTAATATATTTGAAGTCTCTGTTTTGATTTTAATGGTCTCAAATTTCTTTTCTTTTCATAAATATTTCAATTGAATTTAAAGAAAGAGTAAATTTTGATTTTCTTTTTTTTTTTTTTCTTTTTGGAACAGAAGAGGATTTTGTGTTCTGATTTTCTTCTGGACTTCATTTTGTATTAATAATTATGTTCTTTTTTTTCGTCAATGAACAAAAAAGTATAACTTATCAAAAGAAAAAAAAAAATGAAAAATAATAATTCATTTAATAGAATCTTGATTTTTCACACTTCAAGCACAAAAAAAATGAGAAGAAAATGAATTGGTCAAGCACTTTATGACAAGTCTCTGAAATTTGAGTTCAAAAACAAATATTTTTTTCCAAAATTCCAGACAAATTTCAAGATAACAAAAACAATGTTGTCTAAAATTTGAGAGGCTATTTAAGAACTTATGTGAAACGGTTTTTCACAAGCGTCTCAAGGATCAAAGAAATTTTGGAAAAAATCGAATAGAATCAAAACATTCGATTTATTAATACTTTATGAACTACCCTCTAAATCCTATTTGCTTTTTTCATTTTTTTTTAAACAATATTCAATTGATTTTTTTACAATAATATTGTTAATTCAAGATCTCAACTCGTTATGACAAATCCGCACTTTACACTCCCACTGACAGGGTCACTAAATTCGTTTTCAAATTTTCTGAATTCAAATCTTCAGCCCCAAAACACTTCACAAAATCAAAATCAAAATCAAAATCAAAACAACACAAGCCCATTGCCAAATCAGAGCCTTACGAACCAACAAAACCAGCCTGTAGTTTCAATGGAGTTGCGTTTAGGTAGTCTGAATTATCTCCAAGATCCAAACAATACGACAATGCCATCGCTAACTCAGCAGCCTTCCGATTCGATTTATACAAACAACAATTTTTTAAATACCAACCTGAATCAGCTTTCAAATTTTAGTCAATTGCAAAAACAACCATTAATTAATTCTACAATACAGAACAATGTACCACCACCAATATCAACGTCAACATCAACGTCAACAACACAAGAAAATCCTCCAAAAAAAAAAAGTTGTAAGTAAACCTTTGTTTATTTCTTCTTGTTTTTTGTTCTCTTTCTTTAAAACGATATTTTTACAAATACCGAAACACACTCGTTTTAAAATTGCTTCAGGAGTTCATTTAAAAAACTATTTTTTTTTTTTTCATTTTTTTTTGAAAAAACAAAAAACCTTTTCTAAAAAAAAAAACTTTTTGTTTTTTATTAAACTCTTAAACCCAATTTTTTTAACAAACGGCAATGTTTAAAACTTTTTTTTCAATAATTCTTTTTTATTCCCATATTTTTTTCAAAAATCTTGAAAAATGAAAAGGACTTCAAAAACCACAAAATTGGGAATTCTATTTTTGATTCAAATTTTAACAGTTTGTAAACAATCTTTTTCAACTAAACCAATTTTTATTTTTTGTTTTCAATTTCTCTTTTCCTTCAAAAAACCACCCACCAACCAAATTTTTTTAATAAAAAAAAAAAAAAAAAAAAAAAAAGATCGTCATATTATTTATGTCAAGAAAAAAAAAAAATATAAAAAAAGAGATAAGCAAGCATATTCAAACAAAGCAGTTCGGAACTTCATCACAGAAGACATTACTTACAAACGAAAAAACAACAAAAAGCGAATAACAACAAAAAAAATAATTGGACGAAACCAATACCCAGATAACCAAGACATAATCTTAGAAAACGCTAACAATGAAGTATTTATTACCAATAACCAACCATTGGAAGAACCAGGTCTTAATTTAGATCTTGAGGAGGAAATTATTGAGGAAGCAGAGGAAGAAGAAACTGACGAAGAAGATGAATTTAATTGGAAAAGTGAAGAAAAAAAAAATAGGAGTTTAGTTACTGCTGGTAATTTTTATTCAATTCATTTTCTTATTTTTTTTAATTTTTTTCAAGAAAAGAGGAAACATATCATTTATGTAATCACTTGAGAGAATTATTTAACCCCGAGAAATGCTAATTTGCTGTAATTATACTTTGAATTACAAAAAAAAAAAAAAAAACACTCTCGTTTGCCTACAGTTATTATTCAATAAGCGAAAACCAAAAGTTTTAATAATTCATTTCCAAACCAATTTCTTTATTCAAGATTTAAAACCCTTTTTATGGCCGGACGCTTTCCAAATCAATTGGGTTTCACTTTTTGGAAATGGCTTTATTCGTGTATCTATCATTATTTCGAATTTTAAGGGTTTTATGTTATTTTTATTTCACTACTTCAATCTCCTTATGATCTCTACCATTTTGGTTATACTATTATTTTACAATGAAAAAATGAAAATTTTTAGTTCACTTTCCAAAATATTTTTCTAGTTTATCAGTCAAAAGAAAACCCCAAAATATCTTTCCAAGATCTTTTAGAAATGATATTTTTAGACAACAAATTAAACTTCCTTAGATAACCTTAAGACAACATTTTTACTCTTGTTAATTTGGTTTGTAAATGTTATAATTTAATATTCATTTTGGAAATTGAAATAAAAATTTTCATTTATTAATTGGAAAATAACAGTCTTAAAAAAAAAAACTATTTTTTACAGTTTTTTTCAAAATGTTTTATAAGGACTCTTCAAACTGTACCATTCGCCCGTTTTAAGGACTCCGTTTGCAATTCAACAAATAGTCTCAACACATTTTGTTCCAATCTCATTTAAAATGTAAAGGAATGATCTTTAAAATATTCTCCAATTTGGATCATAAAATCATTTTATGTCATTTTTTAAATGAAAAATGAACAAGTAATTTTGAGATACGCGAACTCGAACTCCCTTGTTAAGGGACATGAAAATGAAAAAGAAAAATAATCACGATTTTCTAAATTTAAAAACACTTCTCAATAAATAGCTTTAACTTACAATCTAAATGATCACATTGTATATGATTTTTGACCATTGGGTTACGTTGAATTTTTACATTGCCCCCACAAACAATTAAGCCGTTCCAACCCTACTGCGAAATATTATATAGACATAGAAATTGGTTGTTTATTATAAAATTGTGTTTTTTGAAATATAAAATTCAATTTCTATCATAAGATCAAAAATTTCAACTTCTCTTACTTCATTAGAGTTATTTTTTTTGTGTAAAAACCAAGACAAAAATTAAATTTTCCCAAGAAAAGAAATCACAGAAATCACAGAAATCACAGAAATCACAGAAATCACAGAAACTTGAAAGTATTTTTCGATCTTTGTTTTTAAATTGTAAAACCTGAGATTTTTGAAATTTTGTAAATTGAAGATCCACATTAATGTAAGTTTTTTTCTGAATTTGTTTGTCAATTTCTAAAACCAAAGGAACTAAAAAAGGATAACTTCTTTTTAATCTCTCTATTATAAATTTTACAGTTTATGATGAACTTTCATAACCATTTTAAAGTTTGTTGTATAAAAAAAAATTCCAGAATAGAAAATCAATTCCAGGGTCTTAAAAATTTTCACTGTAGGGCTTGAACAGCTGTATTAATTATTACAAAGGGGTGTGTGATTTTGTCTTATTTTTTTTTTGGTTCTTTTTGTTTCTGGTTCTTTTGATTTTTCCTTGAATTAAATCTACCAACCATGACTAAGAGGAGGGTGTCTCCTCGAATTGTTTGTGGACCAACATTATCCATGTCAAACGCACCTCACATTTTTAGTGTGCTTTTTAGATAAAATTTTTTTGTTTGGATCGTTTCTCTGAAAACCCAAATTGTTAGTATCAAGGAAAATTGGGTTGAGGTTTTATGTGAAAGGTTTGGTGGTGCTTTGCATTGAAGGATCTATTGGAAATTAATTATGCAAAAATTAGTCAGTTTTTTTTATTTTTAAAAAAAAAATATCGTAACAGTTGATAAAAAATGATCTTTCTTTTTTGAGGAATTGAGAATTTTGGAGTATTCAATACAATATCAAACCAATTACCGTGCCTTTTAACAATTTCGACTTTGTTTGGAAATAATAAAGAATCTGTCATCAAAAATAATGACAATTTTCTCAATTTTGACCTTTTAGGTGAAAATGGCAAACCTTCTTGACCTAACTCATATCAAAAATAAAGAAAACGAAAAAAACCCACAACAATGTGTAAGGGTTTGTCACTTTTATCTAAAAAGAAATTTTCTCAAAAAGTTGTTTTTTCGCAACCTTCTTTTTCATTTTGAGATATCAATATATTCAATTCCAGTAAAAAAATGTCATTTTTTCCTACTTAGATCTCACTGAATAAATATTTGTGAGATTTACCAACCATCAGAATCCTCTTTTAGAACACGGGACATCAAATTTCAATTGCAAATGTAGTCCTTGAGCATTTAGGAAACACTTTATAAAACTTTTGGTCATCACTTTTTTAAAACAGATGTAATTAAACCAATCAATTTACTAGTTTCTGTGATTTCTTTTTATTTTTGTAATTTTTGTTATTAAACCAATTTAATTTAATTAAAACTTAAAGTTTTTATAATTTTACTAAAATTTCTATTAATTTTTAATATAATTTCAATTTATTAATTTTTTTCACTTGGCTTTGATAAAATTTTCTTTCAAAGAATATTTCTAAAATCCACTAATTTTCCAAGTTTCATTTCAATTAAACTAGAAAAAATTTTTAAAAAATGGAAATTAAACTAAAAATTTTTGAGAAAACTAAATTAAGTTTAAAATGCTTCTGATTGTCGTGGCTGTTCAAGACACTCTTTGAATTAGATGAAGTTACGAATATAGTCTCTTCAAAATCATCTTTTTAGCAGATAAAGTGTTTTTTAACTCTAAAATCCAATAAACTAAAAATTTTTTTATATTTTTTTGAATTTACAATAATGTATATATTTACCGAAAAACTAAATGTTTTTTGATTTTATTTTTTATTTTGAAGGGAGGAAATTAATTTCCTCGGATCAATTTGTTAAGTTTTTTTGAATTTTGGAAATAAAAAAAATTGCCGGTAGGTTTTCTTGAGTTTTCTTTATAAATGGAAAATCAATAGATTTTCGTTAGGTTTTTTTTGAGTTTTCTATTTATCTGGAAAATCATTAAAGTTTTCTATTTATTTAGAAAACCTCAGAAAAACCTAGAACACTTAACAAATAAAATAGAAAACCTCAAAAAAAACTAGAACACTTAACAGATAAAACAGAAAATATCAAGAAAAATGACGTTACTCCACGGCACTCTAAGGCACTTGGCGCACTTCCGTTAGGTTTTCCAAATTTTTAAAGAATAGAGCAAATCATAGATTTTACACGGTTCTATCGAATTCTGGAAAAGCTTGGTACTTGACAGCACTTGACGGACACTCCATATTTCTAAATTTTTATTTTAGAAATTTTAATAAAGAATCATAATTTTCTGGATTATTTACTAATGACAAGATAAATAACGAGTATTTATTTTGAATTGTATCAAAGATATTATTCTTTTGTTTTTTTGTTTTTTATTATTTGAATTAATTCTTTAATCCAAAATTTTCGATTTTTTCATAGGATGGGCAGTCCCAAAGAAAAGTGGTCGATATCTCCGATACTTTCTAACTTTGAAAAAACTAAATTTTTATCGATCAAAAAAATTTATCAATCAAGTTAAAAAATAAATAAATAAAACCGTATAAAAATGGATCTGTTGTCACTTTATTATTAAGGAAGTAGGTACATTTTACCATTTTGAAAAATTTCAATTGCCACAACCTTACTGAAAAAAGATTTTTTGAGTGCAACTAGATATTGAAACTTTGAAATCAAAATATCGTTTATTACTCTCTATTTGTGAAAAGAAATACAAACCCAAAGTATACTAGAGTTGAATCTTTAAATCTTCAATTGTTTGAAACATTTTTTTTCATTAAATTTTTGGTTTTATTATATTAGGTTTTGGATCTAGAAATGTGTTGATGGGGATGAGTGAAATTAATCCTAGAATAAACCAAAAAAACCAAACCAAAGAAGGGTGGATATTTGAAACAAATATTTTCTTTTAGAAGGCCAAACAAGTAAGATCACCTTCCCAGATAAATTTGTTGAAATCCTGAATGGAAAAAAAAAAAAACAAACCAATGAAAAGGTGTTCCCCTCAAAAAAATTTATTATTCTGATTACTACAAAAAAATTCCTATCTAAAATATTATGTAAAAAGGCAAAATAAAGATTTGTTTAGAATTCTAAAAAATTAAATACTTTGTAAAATCTTTCTAGATTTTAAATATTTTTACTTTTGGAAATATGATCCAAAAAAAAAAACAAAAACATTTTTTCAATTTTTTAAACAAAAATAATTTGAATATAATTTTTTCATTAATTATTAATCTTATAAAATTATTAATCTTATGAAATTATTATAAAAAATCAAACAAAAAAAAAAAAAAAGTTCCTGTTAAAAGAAGATCGTCAAGAAGAAATACAAAAATTCTGGAAGTTAAATTAGATGAAAGTTCAAATTCTGAAGAATACTATGCAACAGACTCAGAACCGGAAAAAGAAAAATCAGCAATATCAAAAACTCGACCAAAAACAAATCAAGCCCAAATCCAGAACCAAAACCAAAATCTTAATCAAAATCAAAAATTGGAAGAAAAAGAAACAATCAAGTTAAATAACGTCAATGTGTTACCAACTGGAAATAATTCAATACAAAGCGAAGTTAATCAACAGAATTCAAATTATGTTGACAATTTTAAGATTCAAGAGAACAGTGGAATGGTTAATAATAATGCCAATAATAATAATAATATGGCTTTAGAAAATAATGAAATATATCAGTATTATAATGAGCCACAAACCTTACCGTTTTTTCAAAAAAAGCTTCAAAAAATTTTGACAAGAAGAGATCCTGATGATAAGGATAATAATTCAAGATTTTTAAAGTCAATTTCACAAAATACTTCTGCAGGTAAAAGTTATGATAAAGATAGTAATGATGATAACAACAATATTAAGGAAAGAAAATTTTTGGTGAAATGGAGAGGGGTTTCCTATATACATGTCGAATGGGTAAATGAAGAAGAATTATTAAAACAGCATATGGGGAGATCTAGAGTTAAAAAATTCAATGAAAAAATATTTCCCGAAATGTTAGAGGAAGTAAAAAATGAGCCATTTAATACCGATTTTTTTGAAGTTGATAGGATATTAGATTTGATAACTTTAGAGAAAACTCAAAACTATAATGGTACATGGGGCTGGAGAGTATTGCCTCGAACTAGTATTGAACAAAAAGAAGAAAATGAAAATGAGAGCCAAACAACAATCGAAGCCAACATAGAAATAAAAACAGAAACAGAAACAAAAAAAGGAACAGAAACACAAACAAAAACAGAAACAGAAACAGAAACAGAAACAAAAACAGGAACAGGAACAAAAAAAAAAAAAGAAATGGAAAATATAAAATCCACTGTTCCATTAGTCTTTAATAATATTAAAACTCATTTAGAAAACCTGGGGAAAGAAAATAAAATGCAAAGGGAAGAAATTTATGAAGGTGACGATGACGAGACTGAACAAGAATATTATCAAGAAGGCGAGCCGATTATACCAATACAATTTTATGAAAATTTAGAAACAAATTTTGACAATTTACCTGACACGATTCAATTATTTTTAGTGAAATGGAGTTCTTTATCATATCAAGATTCCACATGGGAAATGATTAGAAACATTAATGATGACAAAAAAATTAAGGAATTTTACGAAAGGGAAAACTCTATGAAAAAAAAAATTAAGGATGTCAAAAAAGTAATAACTTCAAAGAATTATAAAAAATGGGAAGAAAAAACCGAATCGCCAAAATATAAAAACGATATGAAATTAAGGAGCTATCAGGTAGAGGGGCTAAATTGGCTGAGCTTTAATTGGAATATCAATAGGAATGGTATTTTAGCAGATCAAATGGGATTGGGTAAATCGATTCAAACGATAGCGATTTTGGAATATCTCAAAAATGAAAAAAACATTAATGGGCCCTTTTTAGTTATTGTGCCATTATCCACATTATCCAATTGGGAGAGAGAATTTGAGAGATGGTCAAATTTAAATAGTTTAACTTATCATGGCACCACCAAGTCCCGTGCCATTATCAGGCAAAATGAGTTATTTTATAGGGGCCAACGAAGAGTGTTACCACAGCATTGGGGGGTCGATCCAGATGCCGAACAAAGCAAGGGTGGCGAATTGTCTTCTGATGATGACGAAGAAGACGAATATACAAAAAAAAAACGGGCTATAAACAATATCCTGTTCAATAATGACAATAAAAATAATGATAACAAAAGCAAAAGAAAAAGTAATTATAATTACAATTATCAACGCAATTTAAAATTTTATCAACAGCAATTTAATAATGAATTGGAAGGTAATTTATTCGATGAGATTGAAAATTTAAAAAAAGATCAAGAGGAATTAAAAAAAATTAACAAATACTTCCGTGAGCAGGAGCATGGCCAGGATAATAATGATCAGGAGATTGATGAAGAGGAATTATTTAGCAATTTGAAAATCACTGATTTGGAGATCGAAAACAAAATATTTAAATTTGATGTCCTAATTACAACCTATGAAATGGCTGTAGCGGATAAGCTCTTTTTATCGAGAATTGATTGGGAACATATGGTGCTTGACGAGGGGCACAAATTAAAAAACTACCAATCCAAAACTTATTTAGAATTGTTCCAATACCAATCTGAACACATTTTGCTTTTAACGGGGACACCCTTGCAAAATAATATTGAAGAATTGTGGGCATTATTGCATTTCCTTGAGCCGATCAAATTCCAAGATCGAGAGGGATTTATTAAGCAATTTGGAGATATGAAGGATTCCACACAGGTGGAGAAATTGCATAAGGTCCTAAAGCCCCATTTATTGAGAAGATTGAAAACCGATGTAGAAAAGTCAATTGCGCCCAAGGAGGAAACAATTATTGAAGTGGAATTAACAAAATTCCAAAAGCAATATTACCGTGCGGTCCTGAAGAGAAATATCCAGTTTTTGTCACAGGGCAACTCCTCAACCAAGATCCCACGATTGGTAAATGTGGTAATGCAGCTAAGGAAAATTTGCAACCATCCATATTTAATTCAAGGCGCAGAGGAGTTTGCCAATCAGGATTTAATCACCAAGGATGACAAGATGAAGACATTGATCATGAATTCTGGCAAATTTGTGTTGCTCGACAAATTATTAACAAAATTGAAAAACCAAGGATCAAAGGTATTGATTTTTTCTCAAATGGTCAAAGTTTTGGATATCATTGAAGAATATTTTAATTTTAAAGAATATAACTATGAAAGGATCGATGGATCAATTCGCGGTAACGTCAGGCAATCTGCAATTGATCGGTTTATGGATGAAAAATATGAACGATTTGCCTTCTTGCTATGTACCAGAGCAGGCGGCTTGGGCATTAATTTAACCTCTGCAAATACTGTCATCATTTTTGATTCCGATTGGAACCCGCAAAATGATATACAGGCAATGGACCGTTGCCATCGGATTGGCCAAACCAAGCTGGTCAAGGTATACCGATTGATCACGAGAAACACTTACGAAAGGGAAATGTTCGATCGTGCTTCCAAAAAATTAGGCTTGGATCATGCAGTGCTGACTAACATCACTAATAAGTCCAACAATAAAAAGGGTAAAAGGAGAACAACAACATCAGCATTATCAACATCATCGAAAAAGGCATCAGCTTCAGCAGCAGCGGCCTCGTCCCTAGAGCAATCTTTGACGAGCCAGATATCCTCAAAAAAGAATTCGAAGGGGAAACTCAATTCTCAAGAAATAAATGATCTATTAAAATACGGCGCATATGATTTATTCCACGACAACGGCGATTCTGAAAAATTTTGTGAAGAAGACATCGATCAAATTTTGGAAGGAAGAACAATGAAAGTCACACATGGCTCAAATGAGAACAAAAATGACGAGAATAATAAAAATTCATCATTTTCGAGAGCCACATTTGTATCCGAGGATGCAGATACCTCTTTGGACATTAATGATCCAAACTTTTGGCAAAAATTGATCCCAGATAAGAAAAAACGAAATTATGAAACAGAAAACCTAATGGGGCCATCCAGTTTATCGGGCAATTCCCACAGAAGAGTGACAAGGGAATTAAGAAAATCGCTCATCAAAACGATGAAATCCAAAAATGAAGATGACGATTACTTTGATAAAGGCATTGATGTTGATTTGGGCAATGAATATAAGCCAGACAATAATGAATTTATCATGCCCATGAACAATAGATTCCAAAACTTGGAAATCTGGTATTTTACAGAACGAGATCGATGCTTGAAAGACGGGTTATTACATTTTGGATATGGCGGAAGGTGGGGCTTGCTCAAGGAAGTCGCCAGTTTGAAAAGATTGAGTATTAAAAAAGTGAAAAGGTTTACGACTTCGATTATTCGGTTATGCCTCGCACATATCAATTCATTGGAGCTTGAACAAAAATACCCAATCTTATTGATCGACATTTACGAGCAGATGAAAAGCCAAATAATCAATCTAGGCGCAGGTAAACAAAATTTGCCAGTAACTGATGAATGGAATGAATTGTTTCAAAAGGCACTCATTGAAAAAAAGCAAAGAGCACTTGACAGGAAACTATTAAAATTAAAAAATGAAGAAGAAAGATTAAAATTAAAAACAAAAAATAGCCTGAGAAGTAAAAAAAGCAGAATGCTTGAAAAAAAAAAATTAAAAAGAAAAGCTGGAGATAGCATTGAATTAAAAATTGTACAAGAAGAAGTTTATTTAGAAAACCAAAATGAAAAATTGAAAAATAAGGAAAATAATGAAGAGAAAAACAAAAAATTGAAAAAAAAATTAGATATATATTCCTTAGATAAAAAAATTACTCTGGAATATAAATATATTGATTTACAAAATATTAATTGGAATAAGGTTTTCATTTTAAATTCAACAAAATCTGAAATACATAGAGTTGCCAAATTTGTTTCCCTAGAGGCTTCTAAAAATCATCATGAACTGTTTTATACAGAAGCGTTATTACAATCTCATTTTTTGCGTCATCTCGAAAATGATTATTTAAGTTGGTTGGATGTATTTGAACAAATGTCGGTAATTCGAAGGGTGTTTACAATATTTTTTACAAAATTACAGGATAATAATAATCAAAACAATCTCAATTTAAATAGTGTTACTTTCGTTGGTGATAATAATAATAACGAGAATAATAAAAATGATCAAAGCGGGAATAAAGAAATTGATTTGGATGAAATTGACCATGACCAAAAAAGTTCTGAAATAATTGTCAAAATTGACTCTCTACTGGAATTGCCAATGGTTTCTGATAAAACTTTCCCCGCAAAATGGTGGTCTAAACATAATGACAGAATGTTTTTATATGGTATATTTAAGCACGGCTTTAATAATTTTGAAGAAATTAGATCAGATCCCTATTTAGGTTTTGATAATTGTCAAACGAAAAATGAAGAAAAAAAAAATAATAATAAGAAGAAGAAGAAAAGAACTGCAAATAGCAAGACTAGAAAAAGAAATACAAAAAATAAGAAGAATAATAAGGATTCAAATGATAATAATAACAGCAATAGATTTAATAATAAAAATACAATGAAGACCCAAAACAATACTACACCACAATTTTCAATGAATGATAACAGCTTCCAATTAACCTTTTCAAATAGTAACAATAATAATAATAACAGTAATAATAGCAATCAATATAATTGGAACAATCAACAGAATATTTTAAACATGAATAATAATGATTATAATGATTTTAATTATACTAATTTCTATCAAAATATGAATAATTCGAATAATCTGAATAAAAATAATAATAATAATAAACATAATAATAATAATAGTAATAGTAATGATAATAATCCAAATAATATTGTTAATTTTAATAACCCCAATTTAATAAAACATAATAATAATACTAAAACAAGAATTTGGCCAGCTGAAAGAAAATTAAACAAAAGATTACTAATTTTAATAAATGGGTATAAGAAATTAATTAATTATAAAAATGAAAATCCTCAAGAAGAAAACAATTTTTCTTCTCAAAAGAATAAATATCAAAATCAAAATCTTGGCTTGAATCAAAAAAAATGGAATAAAAAATTACTTTCTTTATTTTTCCAAACCATTTTACAATATGGAATACCTTTAGATCAAAATGGCAATGAAGATTTCTATAAATTCTATCGATTATTAAACATAACAGACAAAAGTTTTGAAGAAATTTCTGATTTGTTAAACGAATATTTAAACTCGTGTAGATTTGCAACAAAAACCAAAAGCAAGGATAGAAATAATATCACTGAAGAATCTGATGATGATGACGACGGCGACAATGGCGACGGCGACGATGAGAATGGGAATGATGGAGAGGGTGACGGTATCGATGCAAATAATTTAAAAATCCCATTGAAAACTGCAAGAAGGGTCATTGAACGAATTGATTTGATCAAAAAAATAACCCTGCAAATATTGCCCTTGCCAAATTTAACCGATTTGATGAAAACAATCAAGCATTTGAAAACTTGTCCAGACTATTGGGTAAACGAAGTTCACGACCTTGCACTGCTAAAAAGTGTTGCGACCCATGGATTCCCAAACCCAGAGACGTTATTAAAAGATGTCAATTTGCCCTTTTATCATGAAAAGGTTAAATGGGACCTTCTTCAGCAAAGCCAATATCCAAATTTTTCCAGCAACGTTATCAATGTACAGGAGTTTCCATTTTTAAAAACTGGCGAGCTATTTTCCAGAGTTAAAGCAGTCATTCGCGGAATTGAAAGAGCTCAATTGAAAATCGAAAAAGAAAGTTTAAACCCAAAAAAAAAACCTAAAAAAATTAAAAATCGGAAAATAATTAAAACGAAAAACAGAGCTTTATTGGCTTATTGTAAACAAAACCAAAAAAATTAAACAAAATTAGAGTTAATATACTTTAAAAGTTATTTATATTTTCTTTTTTTTTTTTTTTTTTTTTTTTTTTTTTTTTATTTTTATTTTTATTTTTATTTTTTATTTTTACTTTTACTTTTAGTTTTCTTTATTTTATCGAAATATTAAAAAATCATCCAAATAAGATTTATTTAAAAATAAATATGTTTATTTCAATTTTTTTTTTTACAATTTGTTTATAATATGTCCCTACGACCCAAAAAACACTAAAAATGAAAAACTGATCAAATACTTTCCATTAATACAATTAAAAAAACAAAATGATAAAATAAAAATAAATAAAGTTTCAATTTAGCTTTTTCTTGAAAACATTTTTTGCCAAAATCATTGAATTCAACCTTGAAATTATGAATATTTTTAGATACACTCTCTTGTTTTAACTCATTTACAAAAAAAAATTCTAAATTATGGGAATTTTCTTTTCACAAAAGGCACTAATTTGGTCCTCAAATGTTTTTTTTAGTTTTAAATGGTAACTGTCAAATCTAAAACCCGTAAATTTCTGAAACCCAGTAATTCCATTTTTCTGATCAATTGTAAATATTAGTAAAAAGTCAAAAATATACTCCCATTTTACAGACAAATAACCCAATTACCCAGCAACTTATAGCCTTTCCAATTGGGGTATTAGTTAAATATTCTGAACCCATTAATTTTAACTCTTTGGTAAATTCAGAAATCAAAAAAATCCAAAATTTGTAAAATTAATTGAGAACATTAGTGTAAATTGAAAATCAAATTTATTGTAATTTTCCCTTTAGATAAATTCTAAATTTATTAGGAATCATCTTTATAAGAATTATTTTGTTAAATCATTTATGAAATAAGAGTTTTATTTACTTTATATCTTTCTTTTAATAATTTTTTCAAAATTTTAAATTTCTATTGTGAACCTTAGAGGATTTATTTTTTGACAAAATGGTTTTCATATTTTTATGAAAATTTACAATAATCAAACACCTCTCTCAAATTCAAATTCTTTCAAATATTTTAAAAGTATGAAAATGTTTTTTATTACAAAATTTAAAATCAAAAGTCGATTTTCATTTTTAGTAATGTTCTCAATTAATTTTACAAATTTTGGATTTTTTTGATTTCTGAATTCACCAAAGAGTTAAAAATGATGGGTTCAGAATATTTAACCAATACCCCAATTGGAAAGGTTATAAGTTGTTGGGTAATTGGGTTATTTTTCTGTAAAATGGGAGTATATTTTTGACTTTTTACTAATATTTACAATTGATCAGAAAAATGGAATTACCTGGTTTCAGAAATTTACGGGTTTTAGATTTGACTGTAAAATAAAAAAAAAGTTAAACTAAAAGGATAAACTTTCTGGAAAAGCATTCTAATTTAATATATTAACTTATTCTTTGATTTCAAAATTTTCTCAACACAATTTTTAAAAAAAAAAAATAAAAAAGTGCACACTAATTCCAAAAAATATTTTCGATATTCAAAAGTTGAGAGTGTTTTTATTCTAAAAAAAATTATCACAGTGTTTAATTGAATTAATTTATGTTCTTAATTTCGAAAAATATTAATCAGAAAAAAATAGTGCTTAATTTTATTAAGGAAATATTATTTAAAGCATATTAATTCTGAAAAAAATATTTTTTTTCAAACGATATCTGAAGAAAATACTTTTGCACGTAAGGCTATTTACAGAATCTGGGCTATAATGTGTTTTATTCAAGTTTAAATATGTTAATCTTGTAAAGGAGATTTAAAATGATGAATTTTTTTTTGGAATATCTCTTTACATTCTTCTTGAAAAAACACTAAAATTTAAGTAATCAGTACTCTACGATACGAGGGTAAAATTTTAAAATATTTTATTGGTGATATTCTTTATTTATGAATTTTTGTATATGTCAAGTGTCAAAAAATTTTGATCATCAAAGAAACGTAGAAAAAAAATTTTTTTATAAGATCAAATTTTTTTTTCCCTTTTTTCTGAAAAAGAAAACTATTTAATTCATTTTATTTTTGGCATTATAACGAGTTTTTTACTCTATTTATTGCTGTTTACGTCATGATTATGCAATAACAAGTCTTTTTTTCCAGGTATATAAAAATAAAGATTTTTTTTCTTTTTTGATTTAATTCTTTTGGTTAACCAAAAAATTGATTTATTTCACAGATTAATAAATAATTGTATTTTTTTTACGAAGGGTAGTTATAATAGTAAAGTTTTAAATTCATTTTTCAAAGTTTATTTAATTTTTGATTTTTTGTTCTTAGATAAATTGGATTGTTTAAAATTAAAATTCTCTTCAAGATATTAGGGTATTAAGTGATTTTATCCTAAAAATTCATAATAAATTTTTTAATTACGAAAATTATTTATATTGTTATAATGATTCTTTTGAATAAGATCAAACAATGTTTTAGAAAAATTTTACAAAATTGAAATTTTTTTAAATTTTTTTTCGTTTTTTGAAAACCAGAAAACAACTTTTAAAACTTTGTGAATAAAAAAAAACAATTTTGTTTAGTAGATTACTATTTCTTTGATAAACTACTGTTATGATTTGATCAAATTATTATTTTTTTTGATCAACTATAACCATATTAGGTTTATTGGCTGGGGTTTGAATTTAGATTAATTAAAAATAATAACAAATGGAAAATTTTAGTTTTCGAAATCAATGGCTTTCAAATATTTAATAAAAATGTATTATACTCCATTTTCGAGAAACAACTTGATTGTTAATAAAATTAATAGGTTACTTTTTCTGAGTTTTATATTGCGAACATGCTGTTTTTTGGGTTCAAAAAGGAGAGAAAAATTGATAAATTGTTGAAATGAGGTTAATTAATTCATTTTAGGAAGTTAAATTTCAAACTACAAAAAAAATAAAAAATTGAAGATGTAAATAAGATTTCTTTTTATTATTTAAAAAATAATACTTCCAATAAGATGATTATTTTGTTATTGTGAAAATTATTAAATGAAGGTAGTAAAGACACTAATATCGATATATTTATATAAAAACCATTTTCCAGTCAAAGGGGCCCAGTTGAAATTGGTGAATTAGATGTATTTAAAGAGTTCGAATGGATATTGGCAGAAAAAATTTATTATGGAAAATAATTAAAAATTGAAATATTTTTGCTCATATTTGTACATTTTTAGATTTTTCTCGACAATTTAATTTAGTTGTAAAATTTTTTTTTATTATAACTTAAATAGTCACTTGGTAAAAATATGTTATTCTAAGGTTATTGAAACTGTGGAAATTATTATTGAGAAATCATATTGGAATTTTATTGGAATCTTATTCAGTCTTTGATCTTGATATTGGATTAATAAATGTGAAAAATTCCCACTTCATTTTAATTTACTTATTCAAATAGAGACCACAAATACCAACCTACTTCGTTTTGTGACTTGATTTCTATAAGAAAAATCTGTTAAATGAAGTGAGAATTGTTTCCTATTTATTATTCAAATACCAGTTGGAGATCAAAAAGAACATTCTTGTTTTTCTCAATGGGGACCTAAAAATTTGAGTTTTTCAATTTTTAAATAAATATATAGATTAATTAGTTTTATTTTGGACCGGTATATCAACGATTCGTTGAATTGTATTATTCTGTTTATCTCTTATTTGTTCTTAAAAAGTTAATTATAAAAAATAATTGATATTTTTAAAAAAAAAGTTGGGAATCTTTGACTTAAAAAAAAGTATATTTCTATTCAGAATTATGTGTGTTGAGATTTGGTTTGAATAGTCTTGATTGATATTTCCAGTTTAAAAATATCTGTTTTTCGACTAGTTGAAAAGAAATTGGCGGAGTTCAGGATTTTATCTTAATTTTCGGTTTACTTTTTATTGTAGTGAATTTACTTCGTCATCTAGAGTTTTGATGGGGTTTAATGAACTTTTTTCTTGATATCTTCTTTAACTAGGTTATCTCAGGTAATTTTCTCCATTTCTTTTATCTTCTAATACCCCTGCCCAGTGATTCAATTCCAATCACCTTAATTTCTAAGCAAAATTATTTTTCCTCTTAAGGGCCGTGTGTTGTCTGGGTTCTATTGTGGTAGATTAGATATATATAAACTCTTTTTCAAAAATTTTGACTCACTTTATAATGTTTATGGAAGATCTTTAGAGATTTTATTCCAGTATTCTTATTAAAAAAATATTTTCAAATTTTTGGATCAGAATTATTTTTTCTAATTTTACAAATTTTTGTTTATCTTTTGTTTTTCTTTTTTTTCTTTTTTTTTTCTTTCTTTTTTTCTTTTTTTATTTTTTTTAAAAAGATTGTGTGGAAAAAAAAAAGATCTTCGAAAAGACCAATAATCACTATGAAAATTGTGACAATGTAATGTCTTTGAAAATGAATTTAATTATTCATAAAAAATCTTGTTGTTCAACTTTTTTTCAGTGAAAGTTCCTGTAATAAAAAATCCGTTTATTCTTGTTTTAAAAATTTTTATTTACTTTTTTTTAGTTTTTGGTTTTATTTTTTTTAATTTTTTAATATATCAGGCTTTTATATATTTAGAATGACTTAAAAGTGAATTACAAATCAGATTTAGTTATATATTGTCCTTGAATACTAAAGGATAATTTTTTTTTTTTTTTATTATTTCTGGTGAGTCACAATTTTTGAAAAAGAGTTTATATAGATATATATGGATGGATAGATAGATATAGTTGTGTCCATTTGGACTTTGGTAACTGTATGATTAATATTAAAATTATTTGTTGAAAGTTTTTTTTATTGTTTTAAAAATATGTGAAATAATAGTAAAATCTATTTACACTTTAAATCTTTGAATTTATTTAACGATTTACCAAAAGAATTAAATTTTTGTTTTTAATTACTATTTTAGAAATAATCAAATTAAACAGTATTTCTCAAGATTTTTTGTTGAATTTAGTCATTTCCCTGAAATTTTAATAAGTTTATTTTGGGAGAATTTTTAATTCGATTTTGGTTTTTTTTCACCTATTTTATTGTTCAATAAAGAGAAAAATTGATTTTTAAAAAATTCCAAATAAAACCAAAGTTAATTAAAATATCAATTAATAACCCAAAAATCAAAATTCATCATAGCTTACCTAATAGTCTATTTGGTTTACTCTTCAATTCAGATTTTGTAAAAAAAAGGAATAAATTACCTTTTTAACATAATATTAAAACCTAGTTGAAGATCCTTCAATAAGAACCAAAATAACCATGTCGACATACCAAACACAAGAAAATCCATTTTACAATTTCCGGAATAAGAAACCTTAAGCATGAAGTGTCAGGTTTATTTATTATAGTGAGTAAGGTAAATAATATTTTAATATTTAAATCTTCAAGAAAAAGAAACATTGCTATTAATTTGAAAAATCGGTTTACCAATTCTTTTCAGCTATTTTTCGAAAAGTAAGAGTATAAAATGTCTTCTTATTCAGGTATTTATGTGAGTGAAAAAAACTAATTTCTTCAATTTGAACTATCAATTATCCAATTTTAGTCAATGAACCCTGTTATCAATAATTTTTAAGTTTACACTTTTTAAAAGGCTTTATAAAACAATATTTTGATCATTTCAAACAAAAACAATCAACTTTTTGTGAGACACAAACAAATTTATAAAACTAATTTGAACCAAAAAGAATATTGAGATCTGAAACTTCTTCGAGTCTTCTATCTTAATTTTAATTTTGATTAATTGAGTTCCTTGAGAAAGTTCTTTTTTAAAAAATAAATTGGAAAAAAAAGTATTCAAACCATAAATCCAAATCTTTTCCTTTTTTGATTGTGAATAAATATTCACAAATTGTTTTTAGCAAAGTCAAATTTTTATTCTACATCTTGAAACACAACTCAAAAACACGTCTCCCTTTTACAGAAGGTGATTTCAAATAACAAAAAAAATAACTGAACAAGATTTTATTTTTTCATTCTTTGATCAATCAATCATATTTGTTTTTATAAAATAAATTTCTAAATTTAAATCAAGACACAACCAACCTTTTCAACCCTACCTTTCTTTCACCCAAAATATTAATAAACCTCAAGTCTCAAAAAAGAAAAACACAAAAGAAATAATGAGCAAAACAGATTCATCAAGTAGCAGCAGTAGCAGCAGTGATTCCAGTTCTGTGCCTACAAACAGCAACCCTTCAAATGATGAAGACGATTTTGTTGAGGCTAAGAGACCCGAAAAGAAGCCAAAAAAAAAAACACCAAAAAAAACGAAGAAAACAAATAAGCATCAAAAAAAGAAAAAGAAGAACAAACAATTCGACGATCTTGATCAATTTAAAGATGTTGAAGAAGAAGACAACAACGAAAAGGTAACAACCAAAAAAAGTGATCCTTTTGAAGAAGTCAAATATAACCAATATAATCAAAAAACGAAAAAGAATGAAAACAATGAAGAGGATGATGACGAAGACGAATTTGAACAACCAAACGCAAATTCAGAAGACGAAGAACTTATGAAAGAACTTGGCGTTAACCAAAGTAGTGACTCCGACGATTTACAGGATCTCGATGACGAAGATGACGACAGCGATAATATTTCTTCAAATTCCTCAGAATTAAATCAAAACAAAACTTCAAATGTAGACTTGGGAGACAAAATTGTCGAAAGTTCAGATTTGGAAATTGATCCAGAAAACGACAAATTGGTAGACCCAATGGAAAATAAAAGTAAAGGCAAAGGCAAAGACAAAGGCAAAGGCAAAGGCAAAGGCAAAGGCAAAGGTAAAGGTAAAAGTAAAGATACAAAGAAAAAGAAAAATAAAGAAAAAAAAAAGACCAAAGCTACCAAGACGTCTGAAAAAGAAAAACCAAACCATAAAAATAACAAAAAGGAAAAAGAAAAGAAAAAAGAAAAAAAAGAAAAAAAACCCAAAGGTGAAGAATTAGAAGAAGTTGAGGTTGAGGTAGAAAGAGGTTTTGTTCGAAAGATGTTCCGCTTAAAGCCTAAAAAAAAAACAATCATGACACCAAAAAAGAAAACAGATTCACAAAAAACGAAAAAGAAAAAGAAAACGAAAAAGAAAAAATAAGAATAATAAATAATCAAAACATTAATATATAAATTGAAGCTATAGCAAGTTCTTTAGTTTTTTATATTTTTGAATAAGAAATTACAAGTTTGTATTGTTAAACAGACTTTCCTTATAAAAGTATTCATACACAAATTTATAAAAGTTTAAAAATCAAGAAAAAACAAGAAATATTTATTTACCAGTGAATTATTTGTTATTTGTCATATTTTTCTCCAATTTTTATAATATTTTCATTTTTGTTAATTCATTTTTTAAAAAGAGAATACTTGCTAATAAGCTGTGTTTATTTCTAAAGAACACTGAAGAATTTGAATTCATTCATTTATTTAAATGTTACATTTTTTTAAACAAAAAAAAAATCAACAATTTAAAGTATTACTTTAATAATTATATTTTTGTAGAAAGTTTTTCGAAAAATAATCCCTGAAAAAACTTTGAAAAAACCCAAAAATGGAAAATATTACATTTTTTTTCAAACACAGCCAAAATCATAAAGTTTGTTGTTTAATAGTTAGTTATTCATTTTTTTTTTTAAGAATAAACCAAATCTAGATTGTTTAGAAATAAGAGAAATAATAAACTTCGGATTAGAATTGAGATTCATATTCGAAATATCTGAGCAAACCATATATTTCAAATAAAAAAAAAATGGTAAAGAAATCATTTGAGTACTTTTCATTTGAACCTCTCGTGCAAAATTACCCAATTTCTTTCGAAAAATTAAAATTTTTGTCAATATTATTTTTTTTAATTATTAATGTATTGATTTTAAAAGAAAATACAAAGCCTAAATTTTCTTAATCTTAATTATGGATTTTATTATAATTTTTTTTTCAAATTGACTTTTTTACAAAAAAAAAAAAAAAAAAAAAAGAAAAAAAAACACAAAAGTAAAAAAAAATTGTACAAAAATAAAAAAAAAAATGATAATTTCTATCAATAAAAAGAAATTTAAATTCAAAAAGAAATTAGGAAATTTATCTCTTCCTTATTTAGAAAAATTAATAAAGTTTAATCAAAGAATAAATAATAAAATTGATTGGAATTCAAAAGATATTATTGAACTAAAAAAAAGAAATATACAAATACACATATAACGAGTTGTTTAATTCAACAAGTTGGAAGGTCCAAAAATATTTCACAATAATAAAAAATCAAAATTATTTATTTAAAACTCAAAAATATTTAAGTTATCCCTCAAGCTCAACCTTTCTAAAAATTCAGAACACTCACTAACTGTTTAAATAGATATTACTATGTAATTAATAAAAATATAAATAAATTTTGTCCTTTATGTTTAAAATATAAACAAAACGAAATTATAGAAGAATATTGATAACTTTTTATGGATATGTCCTTTCTATGAAAAAGATAGATTAATTTTTCACAATAAATTAAATGAAATAAATCTTAATGAATTGATTTTAAAGTGTGATAGTTTGAAATTATTTTCATTAATTAATAATTGTGAAATTTTTGATTTTATGCTTAAATTTCTGAAAGAGAAATTAAGTCTAAGTGCAACTAGAGTGTAATTTACACTTCTTCAATAATAAAAAAAAAAATAAAAAAAAATTTACAAAATAAGAAAAAATGATTTTGATTATAAAATTAATAATTATTTTGAGAAGAATAATGAATTATATTCTTGGAATTTGTCATTTTTCTTCAATAAAACTGGGCACTGGGACTGAAAAAGAGTTTATTTACATTTAAAAAGAAAAATTATTTTGGAATATTACTAATATTTTCATTTGATCAAAAAAAAATTGAATTTCTGGTGCTTTTATAATTTCATAATTTTAGGTTGGGCACTAAACACCAAAAATCTATTTCCAATAAAAAAAAATACTTTTTAATAAAAGTGAAAAAAAAAAAGAGAAGAAAAAAATTAAAATAATAATTCTTTAACTACAGTGAAAACCATTTAAAAAACTTATAGCAAATGATAAAAAAATTGATTTTTTTTTCAACAATTACTATCCTGAAAAAAATTTGGGTAATTAAAAAAAATTGGGTCAATCAAAAATTTGTTTTCGTTTTTTAAATAATAAAAACTAACAAAATGATTTTTGATCAAAGAAAAATTTTATGAACAAATCTTACATTTAAGAAAAACCAAAGTCACACTCATTATAATTTTCAAATTCAATGTTACATCGTTGCATCTTGACGATTGGAATTGCTTTGGAACGCTAAAAAAACACAAATTTACTTTTAATTGTAAACTTTACTAAAAATGTTATTTTTTTTTTTAATAGATTATATTCCAAGATCAAGTTAATCATTGTTTGGGAAGACCAAAAATTAATAACCCTTTTAAATTAAGATTTGTCTATGGGGCTTTAAAGAATTTAAATGGTTTCTGAAATCTTAATATTTCATTATTTTGAAGTTTTGATTGTAAAACATTAGTGAAAAACATTCTCTTTTGAAAAAAATAGCTTTTTTGGAAGATTATTTGATTCAATTTGGTTTAAAAGTATATTTAAGATTAATCTTGATAAATTCGCATTATCTAACAATGATAAATATCTTATCGAATTAATAGATTTGAATATTTCCTAATAAATAGTTCTCTTATTTGTAATATAGTTTATAATTAAAGTCCATTTGTGTTTTTTTTCATTTCTGAGGCAATTCCAAACCATCAAAATGCATCAATTTAATATTGACTTTGAAAATTATAATCAGTGGTAACTTTGGTTTTTCTTAAATGTAAGATTAGTTCATAAAATTTTTCTTTGATCAAAAATCATTTTGCTAATATTTATTATTTAAAAAACGAAAACAAATTTTTGAATGAACCGATTTTTTTTAATGATCCAATTTTTTTTTCACAATGGTTAGAAAAATTTTCATTTAATCAAAAACAAATCTAGAGAATCATTTAGACTGTTTTTTTGAATTTAGAATGGTAAAGTAGATTTTTTTTTTTAAAAATTACTAACTTGGTTTGTTACCACCAAACTTTTATTTAAAAAAATAAATTAATTTTTTTCCAGTAAATTGAGCTTGAAAAAAAGCCTGATTTCAAAAATTAACGATAAAAAAGTGATTTTGTTGAAATTTAATGTACATTCTTTTCAAAATTAAAAAAAACAATTAACTTATTTAAAATTACTAATTTGGGAAAAGGTGGGGTATTGGTATATGGAATATAAAAATGTTCAAAATGAGAAATGTAACAAGGGATCAAAATTATTAAAAATAAGCTTATTTTTATGTAAATATATTTTCAAATATTTCGGAAAAGATCAATCCATATTCAATCGTACTCAACAATATTAATTAAGCGCCAAAAAGGTTTTTTCAAAAATAAAAAGTTATAATCTTAAATTATTAACAGACATTTTCATGATTACAGATTCTTTTAATGATGTCAATTGAATTTCGTCTTCACTAATTTGATAAATATCTTTAATTTTGTCAACATTTGAGTGCTTTTGAAGAATCGAATCGTTAAAGGCCAATTCCTCTCCTTGGATAACAGAAAAGTCTGGCTGTTCTTCAAACGATAGCACAATTGCCTCTGTAAAATTTTCTTGCAAACCAAAATGTTTGAAAGCCATGCCTACCCCTTTGTAAGGACTTAAACACCAGAGAATTTCGCTTTCAATGGTTCGAGTTTTCATTGAATTGTTTTTTTGATTTCTTCTTGCTCGGATTGTTGCCATCAGAAGGTGTTCTTCAGAAATAATCGTCTCTGGGTTGATGAAACACTTTTCAATTTCTCCTTTCTTGACAAGGCTGAAGATGTTTTCTGCATTATTGATTTTTGAAAAGAATTTGATTGTTATTTTTGAACTTTCATTTTTTGTTTCATTCCAATCGCATATTTCGTGAGTCATTCTTGAGTGTATTTTAAGAGACTAAAATGTTTTGTTTTTGTTTTTGTTTTTGTTGGTTTTTTTTTTATTTTTGATGATTTTTGTTGGTTTGGTGTTAAAAAAAGGAAAAAAAATTCTTTTTTAAATTTTCATAAAGGATCCAGATAAAAAATTGATTTAAAAAAATCAAAAATCAAGAATTAATATTTAAACCCCAATTAATTTTTTCTTTCAGTTCAGAAGAATGGGGGAAAGAGACAATAAATTTCTAGTTTTGTTTTTTTTTTTTTAAAGGATCAAAAAGAAGAATTTTTATTGTTTCTTTTTTTTTTTTCATTAATTATTTTGAATTAAAATGAGACAATTGAAAGAATATTTTATAAATCAGAAAGACGGAAATTTGTATTTTACAAAAACTGTTGGATAATATTCTGATTTTTCTTTTTTATTAAAGTGTGGTAAAAGAATTTTGTTTTTTTTTTATTGTTGATAACAAGATCTGAGTGCAAAAAATTAAAGTATATTTTAAAGAAAAAACTGAACTTGAGGGTTGTCTGTTATTATGAGAAATAATTGTTTCAGATTAAGAATGAAAAAAGAGAATAGAAAAAAGAAACTAAATACTTTTTTGTTGTGTTCTTGTTGAAAAATGAAAATATAAACCTTGAAAAAAAAATGAAAAAATTTTAATTTTATTTAAGGGAGGAGTTTTGAATAACTTTTGTTTGACTTGAGGTTTTGTTTGTTTAGGAAGAATAGATTAAAATCAATATTTTTGACCTAATTATATCTAGATTGCTTAAAAACCTTTAAGATTTTCCATAATTTAAAAGAATTGAGTTGTATAATAGATTTTTCTCAATTCTTTTTAATTCGAAAAAGCACTTTAATGTTTTTTTTTTAAAAGAAATCTTTATCATGATTTCAGACACATTTTTATTCTCTAATAGGGACAATAAGGCTAAATATATATATATATATATATATATATATATATGCATAATCAACTCAAACTTTTTCTTTTTGAAATTTGAATTAAATAATTCTAGATAACGACACATAAGTAAGATACTAGATCATTATAATAATTAAAGATGAATTTAGTTGTTGTTGAAAGATTTTGAGAAAAAATTTATTATTGGATAAAGTTTGAAAATTTTTCGAATCTTATTATTTTTCACTTCGAACTGAGTGAAAGAAGATTTATATTTTTTATAAATTTAACTTTTATAATTGATATTTAAAGTTGTTTTTAAGACCTAAACAAATTATTTTAATACTAAAAATCAAAAAATTGATATATTATATCAAAATAATAGAATTTTACAAATTATATAATTAATATAAATACACTAATTTATCAAAAGAAATCCAAAAAATAAAAATACTAAGATTTTACTTTAATATTTGAAAATTAGAGAATTCTCATATTTTTGTTAGAAAAAAATTTTAAAATTCAAATATATATATATATTCCATATGAAGTAAACCAACCCCATTTACAAAATAAAGTTAGAATGTCTCTTATTTAGATAATAATAAAAAAAGAAAAAAGTAAATTGCTTTCTCAAGGAGTTTCAGAAAGTAAAAAAAAAAAAAAAAAAATGATAAATTTAATGAAAAAAATTAAAAAAAAAAAATTTTTTTTTGCTATGGTAAGTTCCACCTTTAAGATAAAAACTTTCAACAAAGTTTAAGGAACAAAAAAATCTCAAATTTCATCTAAATTTTTTAAACTTTTTTTTAACACAAATTATTTTACTAAATTTGAATTTTGTGCTTTATTTTGAGATTTTTCTTGGCTTAAATATTTTTTTAAGTTATTGCCTTAAAAGTAAAACTGACAGTATTTCAAGAAAATAGAATTTTAGATAATTAATCTAAATCATTCAGAGTTTAGGATTCTCAATATAGTTGATTTTATATTTGATCATTTCGGGATATTTCTTAACAAATGGGGAAAAATTGAGGAAATTAATCTTATTGGGTGATGAAAGATCTAGTTTGTAAATGTGATAATTTAAACTAATTTATCTTTTGAATGTAACAAATCTAACATTTAACTCAAATAATTTCCAGAATACTCTTGAAAAAAATTTTTTATTTGAAGAAAAAGTTCTTCAAAGTACCTTTGCAAAAAAACAATTGATTTGTGTGTGTTTATTTGGTTTTTATGTTTTTATCTGAGTAGTTAGATCCTGGGTTCTAAATATAAATAAACTTCCATTTTATTCAGTTTGTTCGAAAACCTTTGTTATTATTTTAAGTTTTATTTCCCCAAAAGACTCAAAATAATGATATAAACTTATAGTAATAAAAGGCTATTAATTATACTATCAACTCCTCAATATAATTTTATATCATTTCCAACAATAGAGGTTTTGATGATAACATATATTATCATAATATTAGCAATTAAATGACAAAATGTAAAAAATCGTGATTAGTCCTACTTTATCATGAAAAATCATAAAATCCTGATATTCAGCATTATATCGACTAAAAAATGAAAAATTATTGCGAATTAATGAAAAATTATTTTTTTGAAATCACCTTTAACAAAATATAATAACTTTTATAATTTCTTAAGGTATTTAAAATGCCCCCCCCTTTAATAAATGTTAGAAAGTATTTACAAAAGTTGTGAATTGTCTTCAAGTGTTTTAAATTTTTAGAAAGACAAAAAGCTTTTATAAACTGAATGAGACGGTTTGTTGTGGAAAAAAAAATTGATTTCTTCTCATTATTTTTTTAATATAATAGTAAAAATCTCAAACGAATTTTATGATCATATTAATAATAATCTATTTCAACAATATACTTGAATTTAACATAGATGTGTTTTTTTTTAAATGGAGATATTACCTTCAGAAGTCAAATAACCAAAAAGAATATGGAGTAATTTTTCTTCTTATTGGTGATCGATCAAACAAACCCTAAAAACATAAGCTCAAATTGTGTTTTCTTTATACTACAAATATAAGAAGAAGAAGCTAAAAAGAAAAAAAAAATTGTCCAAAAATCCTAAATAATTAGTGGTAATTTGACTAGGATGTTGTGAAAGCTTTTGAAAAGTTATCCAACTCTTTCAGCTTTCATTGAATATTGAAAATGTTTTTACCCAATTTCACATTCTTTATAGAACAGGTGAAGGGTTGGTTTTTTTAGAAGTTATATTATTCAACACAATTTACAAATATGCAGTGACTGAGAAAATATTTATTTAATCTATTTCTTATTGTTGTTGATCTAAAAGGATCCATAGGTTTGTCAACCAAATCAAAAGAAAATACAAAATTAAAATACTTTTGATCCTATCCTTGATTGAATAAAGTATCTTTTGTTGTTTTTCAAAAGGGAACTTTTTTTTACATAATCTATTTTTTGATCAAACAAAAAAAAATTTGTATAAATAATTCTCAATTAGCCCTAAAAACCATCAACTATTTGATCACGATTACTTTTTAATCGCGATATTTTGACATTTATCACGATTTTTAAGACAATTATCAGGCTTTTAGAGAATATTGCAATTTGCTTTTAATCGCGATATTTTAGCTTTTATCCTGATTTTTTTATAATTACCATGATTTTATATAATATTTCAATAAGTCATATTACCGCAAGAATATTGAATATAGTGATTTTCTAAAATATCGCAATTTGATAAGAAATTATTTGGTTTTTTGTAACTTTATCGTGACTTAAGTATAGACATCATCAAAACCACTAATATGAATTTTCCACTTACTCTCAACCAAAACCCAGAGTCATGGAAAAGTGATTATTCCAATAAAAACAAGAAAGATGGATATCTAATCTTTTTGATTTAAAATAATAATATTACTTTTTATCAGATTAGATTTATCTTTTTTTAATGCCGAAATCCAGATTTTATGTTCAATTTTGATGGCTTGACAGTCGTTAGGTTTTCCATTCTTTTAAATTCTGGAAAACAGCCGTTAACTTTTTTTTAATTTGAGAAATAGAAAGAAAATTTTAGAAATTTTTTTTTTATTTCTAAAATTAAAAAAAAAGTGCGGTTAGATTTTCTTGAGTTTTTATTTACGAACTTAAAATCGATATATTTTCATTAGGTTTTTTTGAGTTTTCTATTTATTTTGAAAATCAATAGATTTTTGTTAGGTTTTTTTTGCTTTTTGAAATAAACAGAAAATTTTAATAAATTTTCTGTTTTATTTGTAAAATCAAACTATTTTACAAATAAAATAGAAAACTCAAAAAAACCTAGAACAATTCACAAATAAATAGAAAACTCAAAAAAAACTAAGAAAATCTATTGATTTTCAAAATAAATATAAAACTCAAAAAAATCTAAAACACTTAACAAATAAAACAGAAAACCTCAAGAAAACCTAGGTACTTGACGACACGATCCAAAGAAATTCATTTAAATCTCCAATGATTTCCAAAATTTATTTTTTTTACATTATTGACAAAATTGTGATTTATTTTCATATATAAAATAGCTTCCCAGTTTAAATAATTTGTATAATATCTTAATTTGAAAATCCAAGTTGAACCTTTCCATTTAAATAATTTTTTGTTGTTAGTTTTTCCAAGATTTTAAAGAATTGAGTAAAAGTAAAAGATTAAATTTATTGTTTGATCTACAAAAAAATCTATCAGTTGCGAATAATCTTTTATTTGATAACTTTATTGAAATTTTTTATTTATATATTTTTTCTTATTGTTACTTTCTTCTTGCCTTATCCAATCTATTGCCTCATTTAACTTCAACAGAGTTTATAAAAATCAAATCTTGACAAAATCAAATAATACTAAATTCCATAAAGAAAACAAAAAATTAAAAAAAAAAAAAAGATGAATCATTATTAAAATTTCTTTATTTCAATAGCAATAATTAAAATTCTAATGACGATATATATTCCAAAGCAATTTCAAAAGTGGTCAAATAATAGGCCGCTTCATTTTTTGAGTCGCCACTATCCGAAAAGGCAATTAGGAATTCCTTTTTAGACATTAAATTTTTTAATTTAACTTTTGAAATAATATATACAAAGATTGGAATAAAATCATCTGCTGTGATTTGCCCGTCAACATTTGCGTTATAATTGCATTCATTTTTGACTGTGTTATAAATATTTTGTGCAACTCTGATAAAAATGTTAATGCCATCACTGGGCAGTTTTGTTAAAGACATTTGATTCATTGTGTTTATTGCTGATTGGAAATATGAAGTGGATTGGAATTTTTTTGGAATTGCGAAATCACTTTGTGATTTTAAAATTATTTTTTTTTTTTTTTGATTGAATGTATTGTCTTGCTTTTTGTACAGTCTCTTGAAATAAAAATAAATTTCATTTATATTTTTAGTCATTATGTGTTCTTCAAGAATTTCGTTTATTATTCTTTCTAATTGGTATAAAAGCACTTCTTTTTTGTGTGAATTTTTTTTTTTTCTTTTTTTTTTTTCAGTATTTTTATTTTCTTTTCCTTTTTCATTCCCCTTTTCTTTTTCATTTCCTTTTTCATTTTCATTTTCATTTTCATTTTCATTTTCTTTACAATAGTTTTCTAAAATAATTTCAGAATATTTATTAGTTATGTAATCTCGGAATTCCTCAAACACCTCTCTTAATTCTTTTGCGTATTCCTGTATATTGCCCATAGACATTTTTGAGATATAATTTGAGATTTTTTTTAAGGCATCAGATTCATTTTTGCTAAAGATCTTTGATTCGACAGCAAATTTTAATTTTTGATGTATGTTTTGATTTTGCTTCAAGATTTTGTGCTTGCCAATGGATTTTAATTTCATTTCAGAAACAGTTTTGGATCTTCGTAAGAGCGGGGGTGTTGTTTGAAATGCGACATTTATGGCACTTTTCAATAATAAATTTTTAAAGCCAAACACCTCATTCTTTGAAGTCTGCTTTCGTAATTTTTTGTTAATGCGCTTTTGATAAAGTAATGCCTGCACCCGATTTTTTACCATCAGGCTTTTGTGAAAGGACTTTTTTTCAAATGATTGGTATTCCATTTTGAAATTTTCATTATTATTTATTGTTTCCCATCCAGAATTTAATACGTTTTGGCTGTTTATGTTTCCTTTTCTTTTCTCTCTCAAATTAGGCGACGATTGTAAATTTCTTTTTTTGGGACGTGCTTTTGTTTTGACTTGGTTAAAATTGTGAGATATTTTTAAAGTCCGATCCGATCCGTCGCTCGAGCTATCACTATTGCTAAGGCTTGAGTGTGTTTCAACCTTTTCGAACCCGCCCAGTTTTTCGTCAAGTTCATCGAAAACAAAGGTTCCTAAGTCATCCAATTTCTTGCTTTCTTTTTCGGTCAAGTGAACCATGTTTTTTTCGATCTCGTTTTCAAAGAGATCTAATAATTTGGACTCAAAACCATAGTTTGTAAAATTGGTAAAGTCCTTAGAGTAATTTAAAACGTTTTTTAATGTCCCTGGTTGGCTTAGTTTTTGACAACGATCACTTATTTCATTTCCCAGCTCGCCAAGATCACAATTCCCATCAGATTCATATTTGAAAAGAATGCCACCAAGAAAAGATATAGTTAAAATTGATTCACGAATTGAGATTTTGTCGATCGACGTATAGATCCGAAGATCACCAAAGATTTTTTTCAAATCGTTTTTTTCTGTGACGCTTTTTTCTTGGAAATCCACAATCCCAACAGGAGTCAAAATCAATTTTCTTTTTTTTTTTCTTTTTGTGAATCCTTGAATTTTGATTACATCAAACCTTAGATCGCCCAACGATTGTAAATGTTCTTGGTACTGTCTCAGTAATTTGGTTTCTTGTTCGGTTATTCTTTTTTTTTTCTTTTTGAGATGGAAAAGGATTAAATCCATAGAAAAAAAAATCAAAGCATTTGTTGATTAAAAAAAAAATGAATTTGTTAATTGCTCACTCACTACAAAATAATTTGTGACTATTATAAAGCTGATCAGCTTTGAAAAGTATTTCCTCTTTTAAAGAAGTATTGGAAAGTGTTTGAAAGGTTTGTAAATTGACGGAAAGGGTTTGAAAGGGCTGAAGGCTGATCAAATTTTAAGTTTTTTTATAATGTTGGCCTATTACAACTCACAAATTAAAATTTATTGACTAACAAACTGTTTTGAGTTTGGTTTTGAGACTAAACACTCTTTTAAGAATCTATTTTTCAAAACGGTTAATTAATAACTATTGTTTTTGTTTTCATCACAATTCGTAAGTTACCAAACATTCATTTAAGGTTTACAATCCCTGAAATTTGAAAACAAGATTATCTTGCGTAGGGTGCAATAACTTGTTAATTTGGTTCTTAGCTGATCCATCTTTAGCTTGGTATGAGTTTTAATCGTGGTTCAAAATGGCAATTTTTGACAATTTATTTTTTTTTAGAAAGCTCAAATGAAATGTGTAAGGTTAATAGATTGGTAGGTTTTTAAGAGTAAATGTAGATTTTTGGGTTGTTGATTGAAATTTCAAATTAGGTATGGTTTTATTTGGATCTTTTAATAACAGATTTTTTTTTTATTTCTTTAGTTAATTGATAAAAAAGTAAATCTAAATTTTCTTCAACAACAGAAAAATTGAAATGTATTCTTAAATAACCAACCTTTCTATTGATTAGTTTTATACTCTTATATTTAGTATTTCGGAAATAAAAAAAATAAATTGTCAAAAATTGACTTTTTGAACAACTCTTAAAACCCATACCAAGCTTAAGATCGATCAGCTAAGAACCAAATTAACAAATCATTGCACCCTTTGCAAGATAATCTTCTTTTCAGATTTCAGGGATTCTAAATCTTAAATTCTGAGAGTTAAAAATGTATTTATTATTTTTTCAGAGAATAAACAGAAGGTTTAATTAGTTTTGAATGGTTATCACAAACAATTTAAGATATTAATAAATAAATTTAATAAAAATTGAAGTTCTAAGGGAAGATAATACTAAAAAAATTTTAAGATTCAAAATTCTATAGATTGGAAAATAATTATCTTGAATTTTGTGGTGAGTCCAACTTAATTTAGTTTTTTGAGCAATCTTCGACTTTGTTTGCATATTAAAAGTTGTTTGACACAGTTTAAATTTGACAATTTATTCCTGTTTTTTTTTTTTTATCTGAAATCAAACTTGAGAGTGTAAGACGTATAGGCGAGGTAGCTTGCATTTCAACAAAAAATAAATTTTTGTTTATGAGTTGAAATTTTTATTTTTTTTTAAGTAAATTTTTCAAAAAAAAATCTTCTTTTTAAAAAGTTTCACTTCATATTTGATTTCCTTTATCAAAAAAAGCTACAAATTACAACCTACTTATGTGAGTACTCTATTTATGAAAGAGGACATCTTGAAAACGAAGTGAAAATTGGTTCCCATTTATAATCCAAATACCAGCGTAAAAAAAAGTGAAAATTAGGGAATTGACATCTAGTCATGCTGAGTATTGGCATGTTCACTGATTATTTTTTTAATTTCTGAAATTAAAAAAAAAAAATAATAGCGCTTTTTGAAGATTCAAAAGAATGGAGAAAAATCAAAGATTTTCCTCAATTTTTTCATATTTTGGAAAAGTTAAGTACAGTTTTGTTGAGATTTTTTGTGATAATGTAATTTTCCAATTAATAAATGAAAATTTTTATATCAATTTCCAAAATGAATATTAATTATTACTCTGAGAACCAAATTAGCATAAAAAAAATTTTATATTAGAGTTAAACAAGGAAGTATGATTTAATGTCTGAAAATATCATTTCTCAACGATTAGTAAAGATCTTTGGATTTTACTTCAACTTATAAGATTAGAAAAATATTTTGGAATGTGAACCTAAAATTTTCATTTTTTAATTGGAAAATCATAGTATAAAGAAAATTTATACTATTTGTTTCATAACAAATGGATCAAAATTTTCATTCAGCTTTTCAAAAAAAGGTAGTTTAAAAATCATCTAAAATTTCAAATTTTTAATTCTTAAAACCAGCTTAAATTATTAATTTACCTTTGAGAATTGAGGGCTTTGATGATTTATTTTAATTGATTGGTATGTGAGTATTTTAGAAAGCTGAATGAAAATATTGTTTTTTTTATTTTACAATTAACAGTACTTGTATCTGAATCAAAAAATTTTAATAACCATCAATTTCCTTTTACAAACCGAGTTTCTAAACTTGTACTAGATCATTGAATATTCAATTTTGTAAAGAAAAATATGAAAAACGATGTGACAATTTTTTC